>OY728121.1:1096110410-1101150410 GCA_963277665.1 Viscum album | reverse complement strand
AAGGAGTGGGTGTAAGAGGGAAGTGCACGACAGGCAGGTTACGGAGGATACGGCACGACGAGCTATGACGGGAACTTCAGAGCGTGTGTGGGTGGAAGAAGACGGGCACGTACGGGGTACGTGCACGACGGCAACACGTGAACGGGCATAGGGGTGGGGTGATGGTGGACTGCACGTACGGGGACGCACGACGCCAGTAGTCTGGGAACTGCAAGTGTGGTGGGGGGGTTGATGGGACGGCACGACGTGTGACGTGGCACGACGACAGTGACGTGGTACGTCAGGTGGGTGGTGTGGGAAGTGGACGTGCACGTCGGTGACGGCACGTCGGGTGGACGAGGATCGCCAAGGGGTGGGGTTGAAGGAGGGATACGGCACGACGTTGGACGAACAATGACGTACTGGTCGGACGGCAGGGACGTCGTAACCGCACGAGGGGGACGTTCACGACGGGCCCCGCACGACGGGCACGACGTGGTGTCTGGCCCACTGCAGCCCGGTGTTGGGCACGTCGGCCGGTCGGGTAACTGCATGGGGTGAGGGGTGGGGGAACGGAGGGCACGTACGGGGGACTGTGCACGACAGCATCGAGGGGACTGCACCACAGCTATGGCGGGAACGGCACGACTGCAGCCAGCTCTCCGAGGCACCCGCCCCATACACGAGCCCACCGGGTGGCCAGCAACCCCCGCCCTTATAAACCCCGCACCCACCCTACGGCGTATAAGCCAGTGCCCCCTCCCTTGTCCCCACCCCTATGGCCCACACTATGTAAACCTCGCCCCTTGGGCCGCCCTGCCCCCGTTAACGCTAGCTCACGCCCTCCACCCGCATTGGATACCCCTGCAGCCCCCCATTCCAATTCCTTCCCCCACATCTTATCGCTCTTCAACCTCAGCAGTAGTGATCGCATAAGCTTGGACTTGATCCCTTGTCCTTTTCTGAGGTATGTTTCCCTGATGCTTAGGACATTCATTTGCATAATGCCACCATTTTCTTTACAATTGTAGCATTCAGCATTGACAGCAACATTAATTCCCTTTCATGAGCTTGGTGGCCTTTTTCACCACACTTGTAACAGATTCCCATTCCCTTCAAGAAAGTACGAGGGTTTTTCTTCCCAAATTTACTACAGTATGGATATTAAACTTTTCTATTTATCCCCTTATTTATAGAGTGTTTAGTAGATCTATTCTTCTCTTTCATTGTTTTAAGTCATAATACTTAGAGAATTTTTTTCTGTCTTGATAGCACATGAGACAATACCTTTATAAGACGAGAATGATTGTGAGACTAATGCTCAACGAAGATGTGGTTTTAACCCATCAAAGAATCGATCATTCCTACTCCTTGGGTTACGTATATAATTGGTTGTGTGCCTTGCTAACCTTGTATAGTTAGCCTCATATGCTGCATCATTCTCATCCTTCTTTTTCCTTAGACTCATAAATTGTCTTTCCATAACCATTATATGGTCATGAGGAAATTATT
Source organism: Viscum album (assembly GCA_963277665.1). Taxonomy (NCBI): domain Eukaryota; kingdom Viridiplantae; phylum Streptophyta; class Magnoliopsida; order Santalales; family Viscaceae; genus Viscum; species Viscum album. The sequence continues at coordinate 1,101,148,919 of OY728121.1, read as the reverse complement.
TTTCTAAGAAAATCTCTTTAAACTCACTCAATTCCATGTTGGATTCTTCATAACATGATTGAGTTGTCCCAGTATGGTGATAAGCTGACCAGCACTAGTTGCATCACTAGATCTACAATAATTATCCTGAGTATGAGGGGAATCACTACATGGATTACATGCATTGACACAGTTTCCATTCCTTCACTAGGCACCATTTCTAAACAATGACATACACTAGATTAGTTTATAAATCACAATACATAATTCCAAACATGTAAAACACTTAACATAAATTGAATAATTTATGGATATAATCCATAATCATAAAAATGATTTCTCTAAGTAGGTATATACTCATAAATCCTTCATAATGGTTTGTAAAAAAATGTGAATTATCCTATGAATATCCCCTAGGAGTGTCGTAACCAATTGTGCAGCAAGGTCCATTTTTTTTACCACGATAACCCAGGTCAAGCCCTAAACACCTTGTCGGAGTTTTCAATCCTAGTAGAATCTATGCCCGAGCTACCTCTACCTTCTCATATCCAGACAAGTATGTATTGCTTGAAAAATACACAAAACCTATACATTAACAAATTTCTAGGAAGTACTTCTATACTAATCCTCAAAGTATATCTAAAGGTAGTTTTCTATAATAAAAGATTTTTTCTAAATCTAGATTCCATGGTTTGTACTAAACATTCTCTGATACCAACTGTAATTCCCCCACCCCAGTTACCCAAAGTTGGTGCATTATTATATAACATTTTCATGATCACATGGGATGAAATCCTGACAGACCGATCAGTTTAGTAGCCTTGGAAGTAATAGATACATACAGAAGTTTTACATTACATTATAAAATGAAAATCAAAAACAAAATTGTCTCCATTGACCACATTAATATCCATTAAAATATACCTGTAGTTCAGTCATAATATACTTCTTCATATCATGGGAAAAATAAAACATAGAAAGGGGTGATATTAGATGCTTAATAAGGATAAAAATATAGAGGAAACTTTCATAAATAAGAATAAACATTTAAGTCATTTTATAAGACTAAAATATTATCCTTTTAACCTCAGCATAATATGGAAAATATAAATAAAATAATTTCATTTACATATTCCCATGGATATTCTACTATTCAAATAATCACATGTAATATAAATAGATAATTTCATAATGATGGAATGCATAATGCCTGACATCCTAACCACATAGTCAAGTCCTCGTGCCAAGACTACAAATAATATTTTTTAAAGGCCTTGTTTTTGGACAATAGTTTGTCAAATGAGAACTACCGATGTATCGAGGAGCAATAGTGGGCTCCTACCATCACTTACTAATTCCAATGCATTTCTCATATAAAAAGGTTTAAACATTACATAAACATTCGTATTAATACTAGCATACAAAATGTAAATACTTTATCCATAAACCATGAATGGTATAAAAATAACACATCCATATTAAAACATATCACAAAACCATCAATATAATATGAAATATTTGTGTCATAATAAATAAACATCAAACAATTATAAAATCCATTAAAGGATGTTGACATAGATAAAATCAAAACTATTTGAGAGAAATATCTCTTTCTATTTTGAAATCATTTAAAAGTAATGTAATTATAAAAGAAAACATTTATTTTTAAAATACTCTTATAATCTTGTTTAGGAAGCTTTAATGATTTTATAATGGCGGAGAATAACTGCACCCTCCGTATAAGTTAAAAAAACCTTTTTACCTTAATTTGTCGATAAGGTCATAAAGTACCTTATTTGTAAAATGACGAAAAGATTCTTTTCAAACCATTTTATAAATAGTAAAAAAATGGTATAAATTACATTAACCCTTAATCTAGTAAATAGTAAAAATGATTCGAAATTCATTTTTAAGAAACACGAATGTGGATGATAAAGATGTCCCAGTAGATACTCACGTATAAAAAACCTCGAATAATGAAGAGATTGTAGAATTAAACCTTACCTTGTACTTTTCCTTGATCAAGAGAACATTAAAATCCTATATAATAGTTAAATCATTATTATTAAATTATACAATAACCACATGCATAAATATGATATCATATATGATCTAATATTTCATTGTTAATAATATTTCAGTAGTATCATCTTTTCAGGTGTTAACTGATTCGTTTTCCTTAATATTATTAGTTAAGTAAGTCATGTATGATATGGAAAGGATGTATTTTATTCATATCCAGAATGATATTAAGTTCTTAAACATTATTTTTAACTATAAAATAAAAATTATTCTTGAATGGTTGTGATGGGGAATGAATATCATCGCGTTGGTGGAGACGGTAATCCGTACATACGGATGAGTGACAATATCATTATATTAATGGCGAAATAGAAAGTAATTGGATGTTATATCATGTATAAAGAATCATTAACATGTCATATTTATTATTTAAATTATTTATACTTGTTATTATACCCATCCAAACATTGATGTGATGAATGACAAACCACACCACGACGTGGAGATGGTAAGCCGTACGTACGCACGTATGGCGACATTGTCATTTATAGGATGGATATAATAATGAATATGGTTGTACCATATTTATAATAACATCATAGTATATAGAAGATATTGGATTCATTATTTTGGTATGGAAACAAAAAATAAATAGGAAGTGGATGAAGAAAATAACTTGAAAGAGACTGGTGAAATTATTACCTCTTCTTTGGGTGCTTCCTTTTGAGTTGATAAAAAGGCTTCTTAGGTTGGATTTATGATCAATGTAAGGAATATAAGTCTAAGTGAGGATATTTGATTGGATATTTGGATAAGGGTTGGTCGAGCCAAGTAGAATTGGAGGTGTTATTTTGAGAGAAGGAGAAGTACCCTTTTATAAGAGAGGTGAGGGTCACTTTAGGAAAACCTTGAAATATTATTTTATAATAAAATAATTTTCGTTTTCTAATGGGTCCAAAATAATTTATTTCAAGGATAATGTAGGTATTAGTTGAAAAAAACTCAACCAATAGGTTTTATACAGGTTTAGGTCGCCATTTTAACCTTATCTTTTAGATTTAACTCATAGTTAAATAGTTAGACATTTACCAAGTATTCTTGTATTATTATATTATATGATTAATAATCATACTTTAAAATGACAAGATAAACCCAAGTGGTTTATTAATGGAATATATATTATTATAAAAGTATTTTGGATAAACATTAGATTTTTAGGACTATTATATCATTTAATAATATAATACTTGTTTTAAAAACTCATTTATGTCAATAGTGACACTATTTGGTATTTTGTATTTTTGAAAGTCATAAAAACCTTATCACTAATAAAAATATTTATCTAAGAAACCCTAACATGTCATATTGACCTAGAAAATTAGTGGAATTCATCAGAAGTATCAATTTACATTTATTTGGATATTTATAATATCAATTATTTTAATATTTTATTCATAAGGTTATTACATCATCATCATTGTATCATAATTAAATTTAACTATTTAATTTATAAAATTTATAAATAAAATATCATTATGTAAGAAATAATTTTATCTTTCTATTTTATATTTATAGTCAAATTTATCTTATGTGTAACCCTTTATTAAAAATTATTTAGTTATTAATCTTTGAATTTCAAACTTTTAACTCTTCTTTTAATAAAATAATAATAAATGTCCAAATCTAATAAAAGAGGACCTAAAGGATCATATTTTATTCCTATGATTGGTTTTGGTCTAAATAAACTTATTCAATATAATTATGACATGTTTTAGGGTAATAAAAATATCATTTTTACCTTTAAGTATCCTATTTACTTTTAACTGTGGTAAATAAATGTTAAAAGTTACTATTCACCAAAATTTATTTTCATCTTATTGAATCATATTTAACTTAATGATATCAACCGTGTCTCTTGGATTTTTGAAATTAAACTTATAGAAGTAGTGACATGATGTTTTATGCAAATTTTCAAATGCACCTAGAAGGTGGGTAAAAGATGGTAAAAAGTTAAACACAATTTTATATATCTAATACTATTATAAAATGACTCCAATAAATTAAATTGAATATATATAGGTATTATGTATCTATTTCTAACTAAAATATATTTAAATAAAATAATTAATTATTTAAATAAAAAGTCAAATTTAAATAATAACGCAGTGTTTTTTTCACTATTAATCAAAAATTGAATGTTTTCATAAAAATACCAAAAATTCACCCCAAGATAATTTTGATATTCCAAATCAAAAAATAAAGTCCATTATGAAAAATAAAATTTATAAAATTTCAAAAAGAGGGTATTACTATTGATAACTACTAATTTGATTGGTTGTGGTGTGTTAGAATCTCAATGTTGCATACAATGCAAGCTATTGTATTATTCAAAGGGAAACGTATCGTGGAAGGTTGGGGTGTTACATAAAACACATATAAAAAGAAAATCCAAATATAATCAATCCAAGACACATACTAAACTAAAATATATAAGCCCTATGAATTCTAGTTGCATGATTCCATGAAGTACTCATCCAGGAGAACACACTTCTGAGTCTGAATGAACTGATGGGGTCCATATAAGAGGTACTACTCATTGAGTACTGTCATGACAGAGATAAAATGATATATATTAGGATAATATGACACAATAAATAAGGAAAATATCTAGGTCAATGTGTTTATGTCAACAACTCAGTATAGATTTATCCTCCAAGTTGAGGATCGACACCCGATAGGATTCACCGTGAAAATACAATTGAATCCATCTAGGGAATGAATATGAATAAAGGATCCCACACCGGGACTCTCAAGGGATTCAAAAGACTCTATCTAGGATGCCTATATGAAGGGATTATTATCCAAGGATTAAGAAATAATACTCGACCTACCTTCAAGGAATGAATAAGGGAAAAAACCCCAACAAACCTTATTCATGATACGACGTACTTGATATCCAACCATGTAGATATTGGTACATGTCACGACCCGACCCTACCCAGGCTCGAGCCGCAACTAACCCAAGCCCGCCTCCATAGGCCAGGGGCTGGCGACCAGCGCCAAAGGCACAACAACTCGGGGAGGCCTTCGCCTAAGCACCTGTACACACACACGCAACAACTCAATGCAACAGTGCAGGGTAGAAGAAAAGACAAGCAGAGTAAAAAAAGGGCAACTGCTATATAATACCACAGAGTGAATCGACTACTACAAGATACAAGTAAAGTGCTGAAAAGGAAAAAGGGGCAAAACACGCGCCCAACCAGAAAAGGTGCCACAACCCGGCAACAGGTAAACAAAAACAAACAGCTGGTGAGTCTGCCACCTGGAACCCGACCATGACTACCGCACGCGGTCCAAGCTCCCAAGCTCCTACGCTCCACCGAAGTCACGCTCCACTTGTCCGTCGTCTACAAGGGCACACCAAGTGCGGACAAAGCCCAAGCAGGGGTGAGTATAAAAATACTCAGTAGGATACCCCGAAGGCTCGAGGGAGCAACAAATGGAGGTACCGAAGGGTGAGCAGTAGAGCGAACAAGGAAAGTAAAGGAGTCCAACCGAGGGTGTAGTAAAGAGTCCAGCTCAACCCAACAAAGGAAAGGAAGTAGAATCATCCAGGCACAAGGAGCTGGAAATGGTGAGAAGATAAACTTCCCGTCGAGTCTTCGCTACCTATAGCAGGAGAGTAGACTCGTCCAACCACGAGAAGCTAGACACGGAAAGTACGTGGCATACCCCATGCGTCTTCGCCTCACCTGGAAGGAGAGTAACAAAACCCAAGAAGTGGGTACCAGAAACAAGGTATATACATATCCTTATGCTCTGCCAAGAAGCCCAAACAGACTCGTAAGGGGATCTCCGTCCCGTAGCTCAGCCCAAGAAAGGTGTCGCCAACAGTCCCAGAAGTAACCTCCATCGATGCCTAGCATCCCACACGTCTACCCTGAACCACAAGCCAAGGGGCTCAGTCACCGCACCTTGATACTATCCGCTTTGGGCGACACTGACTCGCCCGCACGGTTTTAGATCGCATCGCAAGAATGCATCTCGGTGGGGAAAGCGCCCCTCGTACTTGAGAGTTCTAGGAAAGTCAAACCACACCTCATCACTGCCCTACAGTCGAGAGGTATCCTCAAATCCAAAGCTGTTCCATCACCGACCCGTACAACCAAGGGTCCCGCTCTGGTAATCACAGAGGTAAGCCATAGACTAGCCTAGTCGGAAGGACTGAGTCTGGAATGTCAACCGGTGTCCCACTGCCCAGCCCTGCTGGAGGGTAATTCACAACCAAATGTTGGGTGACCCACTGCCCAGCCCTGCTGGAGGGTAAACCTTAATACATCGTCAGGCGACCCACTACCCAGCCCCGCTGGAGGGTAAACCATATTCAGATATCGGGTGACCCACTGCCCAACCCTGCTGGAGGGTAAACCCTAATACATCATCAGGCGACCCACTGCCCAGCCCCGCTAGAGGGTAGACCTGGAATAAGTCGACAGGAGACCCACTGCCCAGCCTTACTGGAGGGTAGACCTGGAACTAGGCGACGGGAACCCACTGCCCAGCCCTGCTGGAAGGTAGGCCCTAAGAGGTCATCGGGTGACCCACTGCCCAGTCTCTGCTGGAGGGTAGACCCTAAGAGTTTTGGGTGACCCACTACCCAGTCTCTGCTGGAGGGTAGACCCTAAAAGTGTCGGGTGACCCACTGCCCAGTCTCTGCTGGAGGGTAGACCCTAGAAGTGTCGGGTGACCCACTGCCCAGTCTTTGCTGGAGGGTAGACCCTAGAATCCGATGAGTAACCCACTGCCCAGCCCCGCTGGAGGTTAAAACTCAGAACTGCTCTGGCATCCACTGGAGGGCACAACACTGGCCAACTGAACACGGAGTGGGCATCACGCGACCACCCAACTCCAGCACAACTCACCCAAATGGGTTCATCACCTTTTCCATTACAAGGTGCCACTGGCCCCGCTACCGGCCAATCCATCGAGAACGAAACCAGGGGGAGACCACTCAACCCTGTTGGTCAACCAAACACACAGAGGGACCCTTTACGTCGCGAGGGGTCGAGGTACCCAAAGCAGAACACGAAACGCACATGGGGCCCACATGACGTGTGGCCCCAAGTCAACCCCAACTGAGAGCACAAACATCTCAGGTACAAACCACACGTACCTCCAAGTGCTCCCGTATACTCCCAGAGTATACCTCGTCTCCAGCCCAAGGGCTATCGTACACACGACACCCAATGTCAATGCGAAGGAGTGACGTAACAACTCCACCTCAAAGGCCCAGGCAAGACCAACCACATCTCGTGAACCATTTATGTCACTCTCCCAAGAGTGCATGAATTCACGCCAAGGATCCGCTACAAACAAGGTAGGGCGAACCACCACTGGAGCACCTTCCATGCTCCACATTCAACAAGATTGCGTAAGAGGCTCCGTACAGCCAAACAGATCACACCGTTGTAATCCTAGCAGAAAAACACCCGAGATCGACTACTTACTCGCCTCCAATGGATATCTGATGAAAAAGTCACCAACACCGCCTCACGCCTAAACAACGTCCCATGATCCCGAGCCTCGGCCCCGAAAACAGTCGGGCGCATCACACCATTGCTATCCCCTCGGGAAAACACGTCAAAAGCACTAATCACTTGAGTGCAACGGATATCCGGAGAAAAAGGTGCATCCCGATGCACCGCACACGAGCGGTGCTTCGTGGAACCCGCATGCTGGTCTCGAAACTCAACGAACGGATCGCACCGTTGCGATCCTCTATAAAAAGTACACAAGATGGACTATTCACTTGTCCAAAACGGTCGCCCGGTGATAAAGATGGAAAATCACCGTCGATGCCCAAACGACCCTCGTGGGCCCTGCACCATCATGCCGAATTAGGGCGGGCGGATTGTACCACTGCAATCCCCTCGGAAAAAAAATCCCAAAACGACTGCTCGCACGCCCCGAACGGACGTCCGGTGAAAAAGTCGTGAAACGCCGCACGCAGCTCAAAAGACGGGCTGTGGGGCCCGCGCCTCAACTCCGGCCTCAATGCCTGAAACCACCCTGCAAGCCTCCACCTCGACACCAGGGTCCCAACGCAACTAACATCGCTCAAAACGGGCGTCGGATGCGTCCGCGCCGTCCAAAACAAGATTTACCGGAAGAACGCTCGTCCACTTAAAGACGCGTCGCGCCTCCGCGGCCCCTCGTTTCGGGAATTAAAAATTCCCGAAACCATCTCAAAACTCCACCTTGACGCAAGCTCCGCGCTGCCGCAGACGGTGCTCAAAACGGACGTCTGTAGCCCAGGTTATGGGCGTCCGAAGTCCGAGGGGGAAAATCCCCTTGGGCCGGACCGGGCCGGTCCGGCCGGTCCGCCCTGCTGGGGCCGGCCTGCGCCGGCCGGCCCGCTGGACCGCGGCCCAGCATTTTGGCCCGGTCCAGCCGAGCCGTGGTCCGCTGCTCCGCGACCCGCTCCCCTTTACACCCGCGCGCCCGCCGCGCGGGGTTCTCCACCGACCGGCCACGAGGGCCGGTCGCGCGGTCCACGCAACGACCCGCGAAGCGCGGGTCGTTGCTGCGCTGCACGGGGCCGCCGCCTTGCGGCCCCTCCTCCGCTTGCCGGCGCCCGCGGCCAGCGCCGCGGCCGGCTTCGGACAGCCGCCACCGCCTCTTGGAAGCGCCGCCGCCGCCTGCTGAAGCCCCGGCCGACCGCCGGAGGCCCTGCTCCGCCCCGCGCCGCCGCCGTCTGCCGCCTTCGACCCTCGCCGGAAACCGACCGTGGCTGGAAAATTTCCATAGACCACCGGGAACGATCCGGTGGTCGAAATTTCGATCCGGATAGCTTTCTGGAAAGCTCGGGACGGGATCTACGCAACCAATGTATTTGTTCGAGGATCTAGTGGTGAGATTGAGCATAAATGAGGATTTAAAACGGGGAAGGGGAGGAAAAATCAAATCCGCCTACCTCGTTGGGCTTCGCCTGGCGCTTCCCGCGTGATCCGCCGCGCGCCATCGTCTCGCCGGAGCCACCTCGCCGGAGTCGCCTCGCCGGAGCTCACCGGAGCTCACTGGAAAGGAAGAAGGGAGGGGAGGGTTTGTGAGGAAGAAGAAGAAGAGGAAGAAGGGGGGGGGGGTGTTTAAATAAAAACACTTAAACACCCCGCCCGACACGCCCCCGTCTCCGCTCCCGAAGCAGACAAAAAGGAGGGCGTCCCTGGGGAAAACACGATGCTCCGAGCACAACGGAGGTCTTGGAATTTTATTCCGAGACCCTGTTCAAAAGTTACTAAACTTAGTGTCCGAGGTCGCCAAATTACGAAAACGCCCCTGGGTCCATTTTTCACAGACGTCCCGCGCCCGCAAAACTTATACCCCTCCTCGGGTAAATGGCACGCTTCAAACTCAACGGTGCCCTCGTTTTTCCAATCCGAGCCACCGTTTAAGAGATACTCGAGTTTCACCATTAAACGAATAAATTAATTAATTAATTTATCCGTTTAACGTTCCAAAAGCGGGCGAGGGGTCTAAACATCCCGCACCGACAAGTTTTATGTCGTTCCTAGGGTAAACACCCCATTCCGGACCCATCAGTACACTCGGATCCCTGATCCGGAACTCCGTTTAGGAGTTATCTCATTTATTTAACATTTACAGTGTGAACGCACTGAAAATTTAATTCTGGCCACTCCGGGGCTCGGAATTGCACGCCGTCTGAAGGCGCTGCCCTGGAATATTATCAAGAATATTCCAAAGTCTTTCCCTGCAAAAAATGGGTTCTTAAATCATTCCATCCTTCAAGATTTTCATCCTCGAAAAGCAAAACTAGGGAGCAACACAGGGTACTAAGCCCACACCTGGCTTTCCCATACCTAGAAGAACCCACACACAGCTCTGTGCCACCGCACACAGACCAAAGGATTGATCTGTTCATGTGGGGTCGGCCCTTGCTGATGTCGTGCACCCACTCCAGACTTTGGGGTTAGGGAAAGGCGGTAGGAAACCTCGCCATCCCTTTGCACGGTCTCAAACGGCCCGAAGGCCCTTGGGGGTAGCTCACCTCCCCGGTCAAACCTCTATGTCGCACGCCGTGACTGGAATCACCACCCGCACCTGGGACAAAGCCCGGTGATTCCCTCCTTCAGAATATCCATATGGTGAAACACCCAAGGATATCTGGTCATGCAATGTTCCACAGTCGATGCTCTCTTACACGCTCAAAAGGCGAAGGAGTCAACACCATCGACTAAAGGAAAAGGTCTCACACCTTTTTCCTTACCAACACAGGGTTACACCCGACGCCCTGCGTCACCCTGGTAACACCTCAAACAAGGAGCAGGGAGAAAAGCCTTTCCCACGCAGAGCCTAAAAATTCCACTGCAAAAAGTAAAAGAGTCCCAAGGGGCACCTCTCACCATCCCGTGCTCTGCAGGATCGTAGACATCCAAAGCTCGCGGCTACCCGCGGTCCCAACCGTCAGCTCCCGGAGCCTGACGTGGACCACCTAGTGGTGATGGGGAGATCTTGTAATGTCGTCCCCCACCTCCAACTCCTCCTGCTCCTCTGCTAGCACCACCCCTCTGGCCACTAATCCGATCACGACACTGCCTCTGCCGTGGTGGTGCGCCTACTGCTTGCCCGAAGCTCTCAGCAACTCGGGTTGGGCAGTCTCGTGCCAAGTGACCTCGCCCATCACAAGCATAGAACCGGCGCTCTCTGGGCTGCCCTGGTGCCCTCCGGCGTCACTGTGGTGTACGACCACGGCCCGTGATCCACTCACGGAAGGGTATCCTCGGCTGAGGCCCTGCGCCTTTTCACCACAGTGGTATACGACCACGTCTCCGAAACCGGCAGTGGGAAGGCCACCTGCATCGAGGTCCTGTCCTCCAGCGCCTGCTAGCTATGGAAGATGTCCCGGCTCCATCGCGCCCACTACCACTAACAACCGCAAAACATGACAGGAAGCCCTCTGTCACCAGCGCCTGCTCTGGCACCCCAGCATACATGGAAATGCCCAAGGGTACTATGACATCACGAATCTCTCGGCGGAGACCCTGCTCAAACTTCCGCGCTTGGAGGTCGTCGTCATAGACCAAGTCCGGGTAAAAGCGTGCATGGTCTGCAAAACTAGCCGCGTACTTGGCCACCGTCATCCCTCCCTGCTAAAACTGCAGGATCTCCTGAATCCGAACGGAGCGCAAGAAGGAGGGGCAAAATTCCTCACGGAGCAACAACGGAAAGTCGTCCAATGAAAGCGACGACTCCTCAAGAAACTGAGTCACCGGACTCCACCAATGCCAAGATGCTCCACGAAAAAAAAGCTGGCTGCCAAAGCCACTCTCTAATTTGTCGGCGTCTGCACAAGCCTGAAAAGGCTAACCACTACCTCGAGTCAAGCCTCTGCTGCCAGAGGGTCTGGCTCACCACTGAACCTCAGCGGTATCTGCCGCTGGAACTCACGGAGCGCGCTCAACCTGCGCTCAAGCTCAGCCTGCTCTGTTGAAACTTCCTACTGCTCAACAGGTGGGGGTGCTTCCACCAGCCCACCCAGAGAAAGGGCTGACATGATGGGTCCTGGACTGTGGCCTCGTAGCTCACAAGGTCGTCGTCACGAACCAGAGCTGGTATCTTGGCTGACTGTCTTCGCGGAGACATCCTGATCATTATCAAGGAGTGTCGCGGTCAGATGGGAATATATGTATATACCAATATCAACAATGGGGAGCTGACTCAAGAAGGACAGTCAAAGACTCAATCCTATGTGATGCACAAAAAAATTTCCCTGCAACAAGTGTCTCAGCATGCCGAGTCGACAAGCGGGTTATCAAGGTCCTGGTGAATGTATACGTCGGCCGCCACACCATCACTGGACTCCTTGGCCTGAGAGCCGCCCTCGAGATACATTAACACTGTTTCCCTACATCCCAACCAGTTCCTCTTTTAGGGACGTCCGCACAACGTCCCAAGGAACGAACCACCTCTGATACTACTTTGTCACGACCCGACCATACCCGGGCTCGAGCCGCAACTACCCCAAGCCCGCCTCCATAGGCCAGGGGCTGGCGACCAGCGCCAAAGGCACAACAACTCGGGGAGGCCTTTGCCTAAGCACCTGTACACACACACGCGACAACTCAATGCAACAGTGCATGGTAGAAGAAAAGACAAGCAGAGTAAAAAGAAAGGGAATATGCTATATAAAACCACAGAGTGCATCGACTACTACAAGATACAAGTAAAGTGCTGAAAAGGAAAAAGGGGCAAAACACGCACCCAACCAGAAAAGGTGACACAACCCGGAAACAGGTAAACAAAAACAAACAGCTGACGGGTCTGCCACCTGGAACCCGGCCACGACCACCACACGCGGTCCAAGCTCCCAAGATCCTACACTCCACCGAAGTCACGCTCCACCTGTCTGTCGTCTGTAAGGGCACACCAAGGGCGGGCAAAGCCCAAGCAGGGGTGAGTATAAAAATACTCAGTAGGATACCCCGAAGGCTCGAGGGAGCAACAAATGGAGGTACCGAAGGGTGAGCAGTAGAGCGAACAGGGAAAGTAAATGAGTCTAACCGAGGGTGCAATAAAGAGTCCAGCTCAACCCAACAAAGGAAAGGAAGTAGACTCATTTAGGCACAAGGAGCTGGAAACGATGAGAAGATGAACTTCCCGTCGAGTCTTCGCTGCCTATAGCAGGAGAGTAGACTTGTCCAACCACGAGAAGCTAGACACGGAAAGCACGTGGCATACCCCGCACATCTTCGCCTCACCTGGAAGGAGAGTAACCAAACCCAAGAAGTGGGTACTAGAAACAAGGTATATACATATCCTTATGCTCTGCCAAGAAGCCCGAAAAAACTCGTAAGGGGATCTCCATCCCGTAGCTCAGCCCAAGAAAGGTGTCGCCAACAGTCCTAGAAGTAACCTCCATCGATGCCTAGCATCCCGCACGTCTACCCTGAACCGCAAGCCAAGGGGATCAGTCACCGCACCTTGATACTATCCACTTTGGGCGGCACTGACTCGCCCGCATGGTTTTAGATCGCGTCGCAAGAACACGTCTCGGTGGGGAAAGCACCCCTCGTACTTGAGAGTTCTAGGAAAGTCAAACCACACCTCATCACTGCCCTGCAGTCGAGAGGTCTCCTCAAAGCCAAAGCCGTTCCATCACCGACCCGTACAACCAAGGGTCCCGCTCCGGTAATCACGAAGTTAATCCACAGACTAGCCTAGTCGGAAGGACTGAGTCTGGAATGCCAACCGGTGTCCCACTTCCCAGCCCCGCTGGAGGGTAATTCATAACCAAATGTTGGGTGACCCACTGCCCAGCCCTGCTGGAGGGTAAACCTTAATACATCGTTAGGCGACCCACTACCCAGCCCCGCTGGAGGGTAAACCATATTCAGATATCGAGTGACCCACTGCCCAGCCCTGCTGGAGGGTAAACCCTAATACATCATCAGGCGACCCACTGCCCAGCCCCGCTGGAGGGTAGACCTGGAATAAGTCGACAGACGACCCACTGCCCAGCCTTGCTGGAGGGTAGACCTGGAACTAGGCGACGGGCGACCCACTGCCCAGCCCTGCTGGAGGGTAGGCCCTAAGAGGTCGTCGGGTGACCCACTGCCCAGTCTCTACTGGAGGGTAGACACTAAGAGTGTCGGGTGACCCACTGCCCAGTCTCTGCTGGAGGGTAGACCCTAAAAGTGTCGGGTGACCCACTGCCCAGTCTCTACTGGAGGGTAGACCCTAGAAGTGTCGGGTGACCCACTGCCCAGTCTCTACTGGAGGGTAGACCCTAGAATACGATGAGTAACCCACTGCCCAGCCCCGCTGGAGGGTAAAACTCAGAACTGCTCTGGCCACATCCACTGGAGGGCACAACACTGGCCAACTGAACACGGAGTGGGCATCACGCGACCACCCAACTCCAGTACAACTCACCCAAAGGGGTTCAGCACCTGTTCCATTACTAGGTGCCATTAGCCCTGCTACCGGCCAATACATCGAGAACGAAACCAGGGGGAGACCACTCAACCCTACTGGTCAACCAAACACACAGAGGGACCCTCTACGCCGCGAGGGGTCGAAGTACGCAAAGCAGAACACGACTCGCACATGGGGTCTACACGACGTGTGGCCCCAAGTCAACCCCAACTGAGCGCACAAACATCTTAGGTACAAACCACACGTACCTCCAAGCGCTCCCGTATACTCCAAGAGTATACCTCGTCTCCAGCCCAAGGGATATCGTGCACACGGCACCCAACGTCAACGCGAAGGCGTGACGTAACAACTCCACCTCAAAGGCCCAGGCACGACCAACCACATCTCGTGAACCATTTACGTCACTCTCCCAAGAGTGCGTGAACGTACGCCAAGGGTCCGGTAGAAACAAGGTAGGGCGAATCACCACTGGAGCACCTTCCATGCTCCACATTCAACAAGATTGCGTAAGAGGATCCGTACAGTCAAACGGATCACACCGTTTAAATCCTCGCAGAAAAACACCCGAGATGGACTACTTACTCACCTCCAACGAATATCCGACGAAAAAGTCACCATCACCGCCTCACACCCGAACAACGTCCCGTGATCCCGAGCCTCAGCCCCAAAAACAGTCGGGCGCATCACACCATTGCGATCCCCTCGGGAAAACACGTCAAAAGCACTACTCACTTGAGTGCAACGGATATCCGGAGAAAAAGGTTCATCCCGACGCACTGCACACGAGCGGTGCTTCGTGGGACCCACATGCCGGTCCCTAAACTCAACGAACGGATCGCACCGTTGCGATCCTCTCGAAAAAGTACACAAGATGGACTATTCACTTGTCCAAAACGGTCACCCGGTGATAAAGATGGAAAATCCCCGTCGACGCCCAAACGACCCTCGTGGGCCCCGCACCATGGTGCTGAATTAGGGCAGGCAGATTGTACCACTGCAATCCCCTCGGAAAAACATCCAAAAACGATTGCTCGCACGCCCCGAACGGACGTCCGGTGAAAAAGTCGTGAAACGCCGCACGCAACTCAAAAGACGGGCCGTGGGTCCCGCACCTCAACTCCGGACTCAACGCCTGAAACCATCATGCAAGCCTCCACCTCGACGCCAGGGTCCCAACGCAACTGACGGCGCTCAAAACGGACATCGGATGCGTCCGCGCCGTCCAAAACAAGATTTACTGGAAGAATGCTCGTCCACTTAAAGACGCGTCGCTTCTCCGCG
Organism: Viscum album; assembly: GCA_963277665.1. Taxonomy (NCBI): domain Eukaryota; kingdom Viridiplantae; phylum Streptophyta; class Magnoliopsida; order Santalales; family Viscaceae; genus Viscum; species Viscum album. The sequence continues at coordinate 1,101,133,682 of OY728121.1, read as the reverse complement.
GCCCCTCGTTTCGGGAATTAAAAATTCCCGAAACCATCTCAAAACTCCGCCTTGACGCAAGCTCCGCGCTGCCGCAGACGGCGCTCAAAACGGACGCCCGTAGCCCAGGTTATGGGCGTCTGAAGTCCGAGGGGGAAAACCCCCTTGGGCCGGACCGGCCCGGTCCGGCCGGTCCGCCCTGCTGGGGCCGGCCCGCGCCTGCCAGCCCGCTGGACCGCAGCCCAGCATTTTGGCCCGGTCCAGCCGAGCCACGGGCCTCCGCTCCGCGGCCCTCTCCCCTTCACACCCGCGCGCCCGCCGTGCGGGGTTCTCCACCGACCGGCCATGAGGGCCGGTCGCGCGGTCCACGCAACGACCCGCGAAGCGTTGGTCGTTGCTACGCTGCACGGGGCCGCCGCCTCGTGGCCCCTCCTCCGCTTGCCGGCGCCCGTGGCCGGTTTCCGACAGCCGCCGCCGATGGCCGCCGCCGCCTCCTGGAAGCGCCGCCGCCGCCTGCTGAAGCCCCTGCCGACCACCGGAGGCCCTGCTCCGCCCCGCGCCGCCGCCGTCTGCCACCTTCGACCCTCGCCGGAAACCGGCCGTGGTCGGAAAATTTCCATGGACCACCGAGAAAGATCCGGTGGTCGAAATTTCGATCCGGATAGCTTTCCAGAAAGATCGGGATGAGATCTACGCAACCACTGGATTTGTTCGAGGATCTAGTGGTGCAATTGAGCATAAATGAGGATTTAAAATGGGGAAGGGGAGGAAAACTCAAATCCGCCTACCTCGTTGGGCTTCGCCCGGCGCTTCTTGCGTGATCCGCCGCGCACCATCGTCTCGTCGGAGCCACCTCGTCGGAGTCGCCTCACCGGAGCTCACCGGAGCTCTCCAGAAAGGAAGAAGGGAGGGGAGGGGTTGTGAGGAAGAAGAAGAAGAGGAAGAAGGGGGGTGCGTGTTTAAATAAAAACACTTAAACACCCCGCCCGACACGCCCCCGTCTCCGCTCCCAAAGTAGACAAAAAGGAGGGAGTCCCTGGGGCAAACACGACGCTCCGAGCACAACGGAGGTCTCAAAATTTTATTCTGAGACCCCGTTCAAAAGTTACTAAACTTAGTGCCCGAGGTCGCCAAATTACGTAAACGCCCCTGGGGCCACTTTTCACAGACGGCTCGCGCCCGAAAAACTTATACCCCTCCTCGGGTAAACAGAAAGCTCCAAACTCAACGGTGCCCTCGGTTTTCCAATCCGATCCACCGTTTAAGAGATACTCGAGTTTCACCATTAAACGAATAAATTAATTAATTTATTTATCCGTTTAACGTTCCAGAAGCGGGCGAGGGGTCCAAACATCCCGTGCCGACAAGTTTTATGTCGTTCCTAGGGTAAACACCCCATTCCGGACCCATCCGTACACTCAGATCCCTGATCCAGAACTCCGTTTAAGAGTTATCTCATTTATTTAACATTTACAGTGTGAACGCACTGAAAATTTAATTCCGGCCACTCCGGGGCTCAGAATTGCACGCCGTCTGAAGGCGCTGCCCTGGAATATTATCAAGAATATTCCAAAGTCTTTCACAGCAAAAAATGGGTTCTTATAGTACATGAAATGAAGTAGGGGTTACATGTAATGTACCTTGACCCAGAGTACAATCCATGTAAATGGACCATGTCATTCAAACTGTGTCATATAATATAGTATTACATAGTGCGTGAAAGGGTTAGATTCTATGTCCCTATATCTGGGGACAACCCATGTACTTCTGCCGTGTTCTTGTACATGATGTCAGCCTGTGTATCTATGCCCATGTACCATTATATGAGGTAGCCCATTTACATAGTTCAAGCCATGCCATGGCGGTTGGGGGAATTCCATGTAAGAATCCAGTGTACTCCACCCCTTATGTTTGAACGTCCCGAATTACATGTTGAGGAATTTGATAGGGGTTACACATCATGTAGTTAGTGGCTACATGTTGTGTTTATCGAGTTATTCCACAATGCCACTTCTTCCTCCCACTCACATCATCCAATCATTCAACTTCTGTTCTGGTGGTCAGTTCACAATAAATATCTATATCATGACACATTTTACCATACAATCACCAAATCAATGAAATTTTAGCCTTCGATCCACCCAAAAAAACAAAATCATTGAGATTCTTTGTTGCACACCAAAAACATGAAATCGAAACCAACCATTGTTTGATCCATTGTTGCAACCAACTTCATAAAACTGCTGAGTTGTACTGATTCCAGATCTATGATTTCTAATTGTTGTTCCAATAAACAAATTTATAATGATCGATTATTAAAAGGGATTTCAACCCACAAGGAATTATGAAGAATACCATAAAAAATAGTGAATGGGGAGAGAAAGGGACAAACCAAATCGAGAGGACAATCCTCGATCAATATTTGTTTCAATATTATTTTATAACCATTATATTGATAAACAATTCAATCAAAAATTTAAAATAAAAAAGATTATAATCTACCAATAATCTCCAAAATCATACCTATCCTACATAATAATCAATCCATGGGCCATTAATTTCTTGGATTGGTGTACATTCATCAAAGAAATAACAAATTGTGGAATGAAAATCAAAATAGCACACCCTACCTCAATGCATATTAGATGCTGATGAAGAATGATCAGTATATCACTTTCATTAGAGAGAACTATTTAATCTGAGTTTGCATTGATCTATCTATTAATGATTCTTAACTTCATGGTCATTCATTGGAGATAATTCTCTAAGGGTTCTCTCAAAAGTTCCTACAAAGATTCTAGGGTCACGTAGCTATCTTTTGAATTATGAATTAAGGATGTATTTATAGAATGATTAGGTCACTGTATTAATAAACTAAGTCAAATAATTTTATTCAAATTATATTACTCATTTCTTCACTCATGAATTGTTTTCCAAAAAAAAACCCAACCAACAAATTTGAGGCCTAAGATATGGGAATCTTCCATTATGAAGTCAATGATACCCTCATATTTTTTTATCTTAGAACCCATTTATATGTTATTCCAATTTTTAGGAAAACCATGATCTTGTTCTATTTAATATTTAATATAATTCAAAAAATATTCTGGGCTCACTAGTCCTCAGAATTGAACTCAATCTCATCACTTGGTCTCGAAATTAATCCATATAACATATTATAAATAATACAATGGATATCTGAGACATTATATTCTAAGGGACATGTGTGCACATTTCAATTATCAATATATGAGTCATTGAGTCTCTATTAACTTGGAACTATCATATATCGTATTAGATGAAAATGTGGATAATTATATTTATTTATATAAATATGTATAAATTTATAAAATTTCATTAGACATGTATTATGATTTATAAAAACAGATATATAATAAATTTATACTAATACATTATTTAAAAATTTTCCCTAAATTGAAAAAAATCATATTTATATTTAATTATTCAATTTTAGTATCATGAATGCATTATTTGAAATTGAATGAATTATTTTTTATTTATTATGATATATTATTATGGATCACTTGGTGTGAATTTTTTGGATTTTAGCTCACAACCTACATTTTTATTAATGAATTCATAGAGTTCCTTATACTAGGTTCACGGAATGGGACAATGTGAAAGTGTGTTTATAGTTATTATTGATCATTGAGGCAATGACTATTCTTACAAATTGGGATGTTTATCTTATTCATCTATTTTATTTATGGGGTACTTCATGGTTTTTATACATGTTTGGCTTATGATACAGTCTTTTATTTGAGATTACATTGAGTATACTAAATTGTTTATGTTTGTTTGTTTTTTTGAAAAATGGTTCCTAAAATTATCTTATTTGATGAAAGATAATTATATCCATCATATTGGGATCAGAATCTCACTTCAGTCCATGTCCATGTAGGCTCAGGTAATATAGTATTATCTTATCTTGGATTGATCATAACACAATGAGATAATGAAACCAAGGACCATTTATACTCATGATAAGGATATGTCCAAATAACTTGTATCTCAGTATCATGTCACATAGTTAATAATAATAATACTAATACTAATAATTAATATTATTGTTATTATTATTATTAACCAATATTATAAAAAAATTAATTTCATTCTACATATTTTTTTGGAAATCCATGTATATGATTGTTTGAATTAATTATTTTAAATTGAAAATTGTATCAATAATTGTAAATTATAAAGTAAAACAACTAATTTATTTTACCATTATAATAAATTACGGTTTATCAAGAAACATACTTCATTATGATTTTTTTTGTTTTTCTCAATTAATGAATAAAAACTTTGTTTAAAAAAACATTTACCAAGATATTGAATATTTTTAATGAAATAGTTGTAATGGAATTACAGATGATGTAACCCTTATAATTTCTAATATGAACTTTCTATTAAAAAAAATAGTGTCAAATAGATCTCCCCATATAAAACACTAAATAAAATAGTAATTGGTAATAATTATATTAATAAAAACATTACAATCATAAATTAGTCATTGATTTTGAATGTTTATAGTTTGGTATTAATGTTATGAGGTAATGGATAAATTAAAAGTAATGATATTTTTTAAATTCAATGAGTTACAATATGCTCATTTTATGATTAAAAATATATTTCAAAAAAATTACATTTTTAGGAAATATATGCTTTTACTTTCCGAAATTAAATATTTTATTGTATAACATATTAAAAATATGAATAATTTATTTAAAAAATGATAGTTTCTAATTTGTAGATAACAATGATAGATTAACTAATAATTGAAATTCCATTTTCCAATATAAAATATTTTGTCATTATATATTATCTTAAAATTTAAAATTTAAAATCTTAACATCATGAATTTTATTTAAAAAATTATCTTTTTTTGAATTATAATTTTATTATTATCTTCTTACGATATTTTTTTATTTAAAAAAAATTATATATTTTTTCAATTGAAATTAAAAAATATTATTTCTAAAAATATCATTACATATATGACATCACCATAAATTATTTATTTCTTTAAAGGAAATAAATAATCTTTATGGAAATAATGATTTTATTGGAATAAAATTATTCCTTTAAATATATACTATATAGAATCTAGAGAACCCATTTTCATTATTTTGAATGTTCTGTAATATTTATATTAATAAAAACTAACAAATAATGGTTTCATTTAATAAATTATTCCCAAGGGGAGTATTTCGTTTTTTCATTCATTAGTTGAGATGTAAATCATATTTTTAAATTATAATACTCTTAATATCATTGAAATAAAAAACATTTATAGTTTTATACTAAATATATTTCTTTGTGATTAAAGATAAAAAATTACAAAAATTGATTCTTACATGTTATATGTGTTAGTAAGTACATTAATTTCTATAACCCAATTTTTTTTAGTAAAAAAGGTGTTTTATATTGAGAATACCTACGGTGAAATTATTTAAAAAGTCAACTTTTTTTTATTATTAATAGTAAATCACTCAAGTAAAAAGTAGATTCTATAGTAAAAATAATGAATATTTAAAAAATAATAAAATATATAATTTCATGTTGGAAATATGTTTTCATTTTTTTTTGTAATTTCATGATCTAACTTTTTATTCCTCCACTACATTATTTACCATTATTTTACACACATTACCTTTTAATTCATACTTTTACTTTTATATTATCAATAATACAACTCTCATCCCTTATAAAATTATCATAAGCAAAATTATATTTCTTGATATCATAGTCCACTTAGATTCAAAAAACCCTACCCAAATAAAACCATTAAAAATATAGAAGAAGCCTATAGGTTCTTAGCAACTCAAAATAAATACTCCAAATTATTTATTTAAATATAAAATGGAACTCATCCAAGGAGTAATGAAAAATTATTAATTATTACTTTTTCTTTAAAATAAAATTCCCTATTAATATCTCTACCCTAAATATAAAATACTTATGTTTTCATTAATTCATATGTCTAAATTTTTTATTGATATTTAATTTTATTAACTTCATATTGATTTTCATCCTTTGTCTCGACCATTATAAAAACAGAAATGATGATTCTATTATATGTGGACTACTACCTACATAAGAAACATGAACCATTAATGATTAAATTCATAAAATGATTGATTAAATTAGGTATTTAATGATTAAATTTTATATTTAATTCATTATTATGATGTATTAAATATAATTTAATATATAAATTGTTTACATATAATGGTAAACTAAAATGAATCTCAATTGTGTGTTTGGGAAACCACCTTCTTAAAAGAGACATATTTTCTTTTTCATCTCAACAATTATTCATGATTTATGTATACTAAAATTATAATACCCTCCTTGGAAACATATAAATAATATCATTATTAATCATTATTATCTTGCTGAGAGAGGAAATTTTTTAACCATATTCTGTAAGGTTTGGTGTCCTAAGAACCAACTGTTTTGTACTTTGATTACATGAATGTTCACTTATTATATATTCTTCATTGTTCTGCATGACTATAATATAATAATGTCCTGGAATATTTGTTGCATTGATAAGGTCATGGTAGATCCCCTCTATGATGATAACCTTGAAATACTATAACAATATTCTTAAATAAAGTTCTACGGTTGGATGAAGTACTATGATAGGACACATGGTATACAGACCATCATGTACGAGTACTCGTAAGAAGATGAGACTCTCTCTCATGGAGTTCGCACTTGGTAATCTCCAATATGGGAGATTATGAGAACAGACCCGCCAGTAGCAATTCTGCATGTCTTGGTGTCATCGGACATTGCTATCTACGAGTGTGTGTAATGGTCCTTAGACTGGAAGATTATCATTAACTCATGTCATGACTCGCGCACTTAGATTTACTGATGAAAACCGTCATGCAGACAGTTGGTGGGATGTAGGGTATGTTGGGTGCGTCACGAGTGATATGTTGTTAATGGATAAGTCGAGGAAGGATTTGTCCCTTCCATTTATGGAAGTTGATATCTCAGCCCATTGATTGAAATAGAACCGTCACATTAAATTCCATGGCCATGGTGTGAACGACGAGTTTATTTCAGGTAGTCAAATAATGAAATATCAAGCATATAGGTTTATGACACTGCCATGAAACCTGCTTGATGAGATATCAAGAAAAAGGGATTAAATTACACATTAAGCGTTCGTATGAGGTGATACATCAATGCGGCGTCAACTTCTTTCTCTTGGGTGCATTGACTCGTTGCTAGACAGTAATCTTGGACTTTAGGTAAGCTCACCTAATGCCAATGAGAAAGAGGCCTAGAGGGTCACACACTAAGTGTATTCAAGTATCTCAAGTAGAAAAAAGATTATTCCCGTACGTGGTTTAATAATTATTCAAGGAACCCTAAATCGTTTTAACGATGGAGGAAGAAGGAAATGAAAAACAAGATATACATGCTGTGTATTAAAGATTACACGCTGTGTAGTTTTTCATGGAAAACAAGTACACACCGTGTATTAATAAATACACACCGTATAGTTTTCTTTATGGAAAGGAAATAAATAAATGAAAACAAGATACACATGCTGTGTACATTGAATGTACACGCCATGTAGTTTTCAATGAAATACAAGTACACGCCGTGTATTTATTAATACACGCCGTGTAGTTTTTCCAGTCGGGATTTTGAGGATATAATATTGTATTAAATGATATTTATTATAATCAGTGTGGACGCTTGTTAAGGAATTAATTATTCAACATGGGGGTTTTAAATGAGAGTCAATGAAATAAATAAAACGCGTAACATGTTTATTTATTATCATAACTCTACAACCTCAAACCTGATTATAAACATCCTCACAACCCCAACTCTTTTCCTACACACAACATCTCTGGAGAATTCTTTCAAGGCCGAAAGAACCTCTTCCTCCAAGAACTCTCTCAAGACCTAGAGAGATCCTCTTCCATCGGATCAAGATGATCTAAGGAGGACAACGCAAGCAAAGGTTTCTCCACGCTAGCACCCAGAGAATCCTTTGGCAACGTCCCGAGATACGAGGTACACATGTGGATCACCACTAGAGGAAGTCTACACTTGACTTCTGCGACGTAACGACGAATAACATCAGAACGTGATCAAGAACATCAATGAAGAAATAACACCCAAAAGTTATTTCTTTTCAATTGATTAAATTAATTATAATCAACCTATAATGATCCTACTTTGTGGTTCTAGGACTTCCCTTTTATTTTTTTTATTTCTGTGATTCGATCCGTGGAGACTGGCGTTTATCGTCATATTGATCCCGGATTGATCATTACTAATGAAAAGAATCCAAGTGGGCACATACACCCATGTGCTTTCGCTGCGCCCAGAACCTTAAAATGGTATCAGAGTGAAGTTACAATGTTGATTATAGTTATTTAATTTTCGTTGATAATTTACGCATTTATATTTGATTCTATTCGAAATAAATCATTCTATAAATCTGAATAAACAAGATCTGTTCTTCCTCCTTCATTTCTCGATTCATATCATAGAAACAACCTTTTAATTTTAATTTTGATTAAAATAAAAATGAGGAACTCATCCGAAGGATTCGCTCTTTCTGACTGTACAACACGGGATTACACGATGTGTAATTAAAACTACACGCCGTGTACTTAGGTTCAACGAACCAGCACTGGTCCACCAAACCACGCCGTGTGAATTGAATATGCCTAAGTATTAATCATGCCGTGTTGACCAGAATTGAACGACGTGTGGAAACCGGAATACATGGCGTGTATGTTGGAGCAACACGTCGTGTAGTCCGTTTCGGCCCAGGTGAAACCATGTACAAGGATAAGCCGCGTACCGCGTACACGGGATCGCCAGGCCGGTTACCGCGTAACATGAAAGTACACGCCTGTATGATTTATCTACATGCCGTGTACTCTAAAATTTCCAAAGTAAAGAAAACACACCAAAGACCCTGGCATGTACTTTGGATAAAGGGTGAAAAGAAATACATGCCGTGTAATTATAAACTACACACCGTGTACTTTCCAGAAATGGAATTTCACCACGTTTCCTCCAATGTACAAAGACCCATACAAGGAATATGGATGAGAAGAATCTCAAGTAAATTCAGAAAAGAATTTAAGATAATGAATTAATTAATTATAAGATCATAATTAATTAAATTCAAGCGCGAATTATCTTAAATGAAAGAACGGTTAAAAGAATTTGAATTCTAAATATGCGTAAATGTTGTTGCATGCTATGGATGATCATGAGCTAGACCAAAGACCCTTTGTATGTGTATGGTTTCATTTAAATTTATTTAATTTAAATTTTTTTTCCTGCGATCCTTCTTCCAATAAAATGTAGGGCCTGTGTTCCCATGGTTTCTTTAATGTAAACCCATGTAATGGAGGATCTCCCAAGCCAGAGGAGATAGTTCAAATCTTGAAGCCGAGGCGAAACCAACACAAGAAGATACAAAGGTGGACAGGTGGGAGCTTCAAAACACGAACCATCAGCTTCAAGGTGTTTTACCTAGGTCAGGGTTATCTTATCAAAACTGCTAGATAAGCTAACCAAATAGAATCTCATGATCATGCCATCTTATTTTATTTCTGTCTGATTGCATGGTTTATTTATTATGTATGTGTTGTCGCGATCAAATAATTAATAAAATGAACAAGAATGAAAAGATGGAATAAAATAAAAACCGGACTATGCGTAAACATTATCGGAACATGGTTAATAACTTAAGAAATCATCATTTAATATTAACAAGCATGTGATAATGCAAAAAAATACTCATAAAGGACTAAAATCCCTCAAAACCATATTAAGTCAGACCAAGCCTTCCGTTACCTGATTAAGGGAAAGACTCAATAAAACTATGTGTTTGACCAACCCTTGTTGGGACACTTAATTTTATAAATGAATCCCTTATGAAAGGTTTCGGGTTGACTTAACCATATTACATCAAGAGAAGTATCCCTTGCTAGACTTGGTGTAATATTAGAGGAAAGAGTTGAGGAAATCCAAGTCAGGATTTCAGGATTGGGGAGTCCACTCAACAGATCAAGGAACTGTAAGCTCACAGTTGGCAAAGACCTGCCTACCTAAATACCTTCAAATATCTTGACCAACCCTTGTTGGGGTTATGCGTAGGGGAATATGGATCCTTTCCACTAGAATGTCAAAGCAACTGGACATTCCGAGTTCAATGGTGAGGGCCATTGGGACTTGATAAAATAGTGGGAGAATTAATTAATTCATTCATTATTTCTCATAAATTGTAATCAATAAAGTACTAATAAATCTACTCTTTTAAATTGTAGAATCAAGATGACAAACTCATCAACCACATTTTCTCTGCGATCAATACTGGATAAAGAAAATATCCTCACCGACAGTAACTTTCAGGAATGGTTTAGGTGCCTTCAGGTTATCCTACGCCATGAACGAAAGTTTTACGTACTGGAGTCCTCACTTCCTGATTCTCCTGCCCCAGGGGCGAGTGATGAATATTTCCTGGTCTATGATCAACATTTGAACGATGCTCTCGACGTTCAATGTTTGATGCTATCATCGATATCTAGTGAGCTCATGAAGTCTCATGAAGACATGTATGCCTATGGCATGCTCAAGCACCACCGTGGTCTATACTAGGAGAGAGAAAGAAAGGAAAGGTTTGAGATCTCCAAGGATCTATTTCAGAGCAAGCTTGGAGAGGGTTCCCCAGCCATGCCTCATATAGTCAAGCTCATTGGCTACATCGAGCGCTTGGAGGTTCTAGGGTTTAAACTCCCCAAAGAACTGGGTACCGATCTCATTCTTGCATCACTCCCCCAGAGCTTATCAAACTTTGTTGTTAATTTCAACATGAACAACCTTGAGAAGTCTCTATATGATCTTCTTATCCTTATTCTCCAAGTGGAAAATGACATGAAGTGTGAAAATAATTCTGTCCTTATGGTGAATAAAAGGAAAGGGAAGGCGGAGAGATTTAATCCCAAAGCTTCTTCGAGGACTTCCAAGAAAAGGATGATCAAAGGGGAGGAAAAGGAATAGGATGCTATTTGTTTCGCATGTGGCAAGAAGGGCCACTGGAATAAAAACTGCACCCAGCCAAGGAAGCAAGGGGAAGCTTCAGGTGCATTTGTTATCGAATGAAATCTATCTATTTCTACTAATTGGGTATTAGATACTGCTTGTGGTGCTCACATATGTATCCAAATACAGGAACCGAGTAGATTCAAGAAGATTGATTGAGGGGAGGTAGATCTACGAGCAGCCAACGGAGCCAGACTTGTTGCTGTAGCTGTCGGAGACTACCACCTCACGTTTCCAACTGGAATGATCTTGGTGTTAAAGGGTTGTTATTATGTGCCTTCTGTTACTAAAAACATTATTTCAGTATCCAGATTAGATACTGATGGATTCATGTTCAAGTTTGGAAATTAATATTTCTACTTTTATAAAGATAGCATTTGTTTTGGTAGGGCACATTTATATAATGACCTTTATGTGTTAGACTACACAAACCAAGTAATGGCAATCGATTACAAAGTCAATTCACATGACTCATACCACACCCAAATTTGGCATCACCGGCTAGGTCATTCCAATGAGAAATGTTTGACAAAACTACATCAAGATGGGTATTTATATTCTTTCAAACTAAAACCACTTGGTGTATGTCATGCGTGTCTACAAGACAAAATGACCAAATCCCCATTTAATGGGAAAGGTGAAAGAGCTAAATAGATTATACAATTAGTTCACACAGATGCGTGTGGGACATTTCCTGTTGAGGCAAGGGGTGGGTTCTCATACTTTATAACTTTTACTGATTATTTTAGTAGATATGGATATATCTACTTAATGAGGTATAAGTAAAATTATTTTGATCGGTTCAAAGAATACAATAATGAGATTGAGAACTATCTTGGTAAGAAGATTAAGAAACTCCGCTCAGATAGAGGAGGAGAATATCTTAATCATGACTTCATTGATTTCTTACGGGAGTTTGGGATTCTATCTCAAATCACTCCTCCTTACACACCGCAGTGGAATGGTGTAAGTGAAAGGAGGAACCGCACCCTGTTGGACATGATGAGATCAATGATGAGTCATGCGAGTCTTCCATTATCCTTTTGGGGATATGCATTACAAACAGAAGCGCACATACTAAACCAAGTACTAACTAAATCGATAAATGGTATTCCATACGAGTTATGGAGTTGACGCAAAGCCATGTTATCGAATTTACATGTGTGGGGTAGCGAAGCATTTGTTAAGGCCTCTTCAGGTAACAACCTTGCACCCCGAGGCACAAAGTGTATCTTTATAGGATATCCCAAAGAAACAAGGGGATATTACCTATACAACCCCTCAGACAAAAAGGTTACAGTGGAAAGACATGCCATATTCCTTGAGAGGGAGCACATCTCCAAAAGAGATAGTGGGAGTGAGATAGACTTAGATGAAGTCGAGGCTTAAGATACACAAGAGTTGGTACAAGAACAGATTCCACAAAGCCCCGTGGAAGAACAATCTGTTACAGAGACACAAGAACTGCGTAGAAGAATGAGAGAGGTGAGAGAACCTGAATGATATGGTTTTCTTGTCACCAAGGATGGTGACTCATTATTGGTGGACAATGATTATCCTCTTACCTACAAGGAAGCAGTTGAAGGCACATACGTTGCCAAGTGGCAAGAATCCATGAATTCGGAAATGGATTCCATGTACCAAAACCAAGTCTGGATTTTGGTAGATCCTCCAGTTGATGTAAAGCCTATTGGTAATAAATGGGTATTCAACAAGAAACTAGACATGGAGGGGCAAGTAAGCACCTACAAGGAATGACTGGTTTCAAAAGGTTTTAGACAGCGTCAAGGAATTGACTATGATGGAACTTTTTCACCAGTTGCTATGCGGAAATCCATCATAATCCTATTGGCCATTTCCTCTTACCATGACTTTGAAATTTGGAAAATGGATGTCAAAACAACATTCCTTAATGGGAACCTCCAGGAATATGCCTACATGACACAACCTGAAGGGTTTGTGACTCCAAAGGATGCCAACAAGGTATGCAAGTTACAGAAATCCATTTATGGATTAAAGCAAGCATCAAGGTCATAGAACTTTAATTTTGATGAAGCTGTAATGGAATTTGGATTTGTTAAGAATGAATGTGAGCCTTGTGTATACAAGAGGTTTAGTGGAAGTGCAGTGGTTTTCCTAATAGTATATGTTCATGACATATTACTAATTGGAAACGAAGTACCTGTCTTACAGTCAGTTAAGGAATGGTTGCATAAATGATTCTTCATAAAATACTTGGGCGAGACAACATATATTCTTGGGATTAAGATCCATCATGATAGATCCAAGAGAATGCTAGGCCTGATTCAAAGTACATACATTGACAAGATACTGAAGAGATTCAGTATGGAACAGTCCAAGAGGGGATTGTTGCCAGTGTCACATGGAATTCATCTTTCCAAGAAAATGTGTCCTCAGACACATGAGGAAAGAAAAAGAATGGAAAGGATCCCTTACGCATCCGCGATTGGGTCAGTCATGTATGATATGCTATGTACGAGGATAGATGTTGTTTACGCATTAAGTGCGGTAGGTAGATATCAAGCTGATCTAGGAGACCTCCATTGGATGGCAATCAAGACTATCCTTAAGTATCTGAGGCATAATAAGGATATGTTTCTGGTTTATGGAGGAGATGAGGAACTAATAATCATAGGACATGTAGATGCTAGTTTCCAGACTGATCAAGATGACATGAATTCACATACTGGATACAACTTTAGTTTGAATGGAGGTGCAGTGAGCTGGAAGAGCTCAAAGAAAAGTGTGGTGGAAGATTCTACAACAGAGTCCGAGTATATCACAACTTCTAAGGTAGTTAAAGAAGCAGTATGAATGCGAAGCTTTGTCCAAGAGTTGGATGTTGTACCGAGCAGTAAAGATCCTATCACACTATATTGTGATAATACTACAGTGTTGGCACTTGCAAAAGAGCCAAGGTCACATCAGCGGAAAAAGAACATACTTCGGAAGTATCATCTCTTGAGGGATTTTTCTCAGAGAGGTGAAGTTATAGTGAGAAATATTTCCATGGAAGACAACGTGGCAGACCCCTTGACTAAAGCCTTGACTTAGCAGAAACATGATCATCATGTGAGGTCTAGCGGACTAAAAGTCATAGGCAGTTGGCTCTAGTCCAAGTGGGAGTTTGTAAGGGTTGGTGTCCTGAGAACCAAATGTTTTGTACTTTGATTACATGAATGTTCACTTATTATATATTATTTATTGTTCTGCATGACTATAATATAATAATGTCTTGGAATATTTGTTGCATTGATAAGGTCATGGAAGATCCCCGCTATGATGAGAACCTTGAAATGCTATAACAATATTCTTAAATAAAGTTCTATGGTTGGATGATGTACTATGATAGGACGCATGGTATATATACCGTTATGTGCGAGTACTCGTAAGAAGACGAGAATCTCTCTCATGGAGTTCGCACTTGGTAATCTCCAAGATGGGAGATTATGAGAACAGACCTGCCAGTAGAAATTCTGCATGTCTTGGTTTCATCGGACATTGCTATCTACGAGCGTGTGTAATGGTCCTTAGACTGGAAGATTATCATTAACTCATGTCATGACTCGCGCACTTAGATTTACTGATGAAAACGTCACACAGACAGTTGGCGGGAAGTAGGGTACGTTGGGTGCATCACGAGTGACATGTTGTTAATGGATAAGTCGAGGAAGGATTTGTCCCTTCCATTTATGGAAGTTGATATCTCGGCCCTTTGATTGAAATAGAACTGTCAAATTAAATTCCATGGCCATGTTGTGAACGATGAGTTTATTTCAGGTAGTCAAAGAACAACAGATCAAGCATATAGGTTTATGACACTGCCATGAAACCTGCTTGATGAGATATTGATACAAACGGATTAAATTACACATTAAGCGTTCTTATGAGGTGATACTTCAATGCGGCATCAGCTTCTTTCTCTTGGGTTCCTTGACCCGTTGCTAGATAGTAATCTTGGACTTTAGGCAAGATAGCCTAATGCCAACGAGAAAGAGTCCTAGAGGGCCACACACTAAGTGTATTCAAGTATCTCAAGTAGAATAATGATTATTACCATACGTGGTTTAATAATTATTCAAGGAAGCCTAAATCGTTTTAATGATGGAGGAAGAAGGAAATGAAAAACAAGATATACACTCCGTGTATTAAAGATTACATGCCATATAGTTTTTCATGGAAAACAAGTACACACTATGTATTAATAAATACACGCCGTGTAGTTTTCTTTATGGAAAGGAAATAAATAAATGAAAACAAGATATACACGCCATGTACATTGAATGTACACGCAGTGTAGTTTTCAATTAAAAAAAAGTACACGCCGTGTAGTTTTTCCAGTCGGGATTTTGAGGATATAATATTGTTTTAAATGATATTTATTATAATCAGCGTGGGCGCATGTAAAGGAATTAATTATTCGAAATGGGAGTTTTAAATGAGATTCAATGAAATAAATAAAACACATAACACGTTTATTTATTGTCATAACTCTACAACCTCAAATCTGATTATAAATATCCTCACAACCCCAACTCTTTTCCTATACACAACATCTGTGGAGAATTCTTTCAAGGACAAAAGAACCTCTTCCTCCAAGAACGATCTCAAGACCGAGAGAGATCCTCTTCCATCGGATCAAGACGATCTAAGGTGGACAACATAAGCAAAGGTTTCTCCACGCTAGCACCCGGAGAATCCTTTGGCGACGTCCCGAGATATGAGGTACATGTGTGGATCACCGCTAGAGGAAGTCTACACTTGGCTTCTGCGACGCAACGGCGAATCACATCGGAACGTGATCAAGAATATAAACGAAGAAAGAAAACCCAAAATGTATTTATTTTCAATTGATTAAATTAATTATAATCAACCTGTAATGATCCTACTTTGTGGTTCCATGACTTCCCTTTTATTTTGTTTATTTATGTGATTCGATCCATGGAGACTGGCATTTATCATCGTATTGATCCTGGATTGATCATTCCTAATGACAAAAATCCAAGTGGTCACATCCACCCACACGCTTCCACTGTGCCCAAAACCTTCATATTCAACCATAGATTACAGTTAGTCCATTTTTTGTTTAGTTTTACAACTAACAGAAATGATTTATTAATTTTACATCATTTATGGATTTGAAAATATAACTACTAGAGTTAATGAAAATAAAAGTGAAATATGTTTTTCTATGATTCTTAATGTGATATACATTTATTTAATATATTATTTTCATAAAAAATATAGTTTTTTATAAATTTCCTAAACATTATCATCAATAACTTCACCATCATGAATCATTATGTAATAACTTATAAAATGTGATTAAACAACTATAATATATTATAAAAAACCAATATATTATAAATATTTTTCTATTATTATGATATTTTAATCAATAAAATATAATTGACATTGAATCTATGAAACATTAACATTACCAACAATCAATGGTAATAACATCTATTTATGGAATTAAAATGAGAAAAATACATCTATAAAAAAATATAAAAAATTTTTGTAATTTTTTTGTATGTATAATTTTCATACATATGTGATTAAAATAGATTTAATTATTATATAGGTGTTCAGATAATTTTATGTTAAGCAGAATTAAAGGGAAGGGTTTTCTTTTAGGATCTATCTTCATTTATTATGTGATAATTCTAACACATTGAAGATGGTTTTTAAAAAATAGACATCATATATTTATTAAAGTAAAAATATTTCATTTTATTCTTCATTTTTAGAAAATTAAAATGATGAATCTATTTTTCCAATGAATTTAATGATTAAATAAATAATATTCAATATATCTAAATGAGATCCTTCCCTTTAATATTCATATAAATTCATCCCACTAATGTTTTCATATCATATAATTAAATAAAAAAAATATATTATTTATTATAATCCTCAAATTTTTCATTACCCCTTTCCAAATGACACATGTACCACTCTAATTATGATGTGGTTTTCATTTTTTGTATTATAAACAAAATAAAAATTATTTACCTTTAATTATATTTATATTCCACTTACCAGATTCTATGGAAAACCATTATATTTCATGGATCCATAATTTTTATTTAATTTATAATTTTTTAAAAGGGATTTCTGTCAATTTATTGAACTTATTTAGTAATTTAACACATTATGAAAATGATAATGAATTTTTACTAAATTAAGTTTTATCATTGTTTCATATACATTTTCCTCATCAACTTTCCAAAATATTCCATAATAGGATATTGTAGTCAATTTAATTTGATTTCAATAGTTTATAGAAATGTAAATAATTATGTTGGAGGAAAAGTTGTTTCCTATGGATGTTGTAAAATAAGAATCTTATGTATTACATTCTCTAATAGAAAAATCCATTTATTATAGGAACATTTTTATATCGAATAAGACGTTGAAGGACTATATGAATATATACATTTGAAAAGATGGCCAACAGAAGATCATTTTTTAAGGAAGAACTAGAGAAGTGTGGATCATTATGGGTAAAGGACAAACATTTTGGATATGCTCAGATGGAATATGGAAATTTTGAGGTAACTTCAAGTAAATTACAAAGAATATGGATATTGAAATGTTTATATCTTGAAGAATCCATTCAAATCAAAGTATTATAGAAATGATACTGAAACTATTAATGATATATTTTTAATGATCATGGAGGGATATTAACCTATTATTATGTTCGTGAAGTTAATAAAATTACATGGGGATATTTTATATTTTAATAGATATTTATAATATGATATTCATATACATATAATATCAAATGTAAATCCATTAAAATATAACTAGTTAATAATTAAATATGATCAAAATTATCAATCAAATTTAGTAATTTATAATGATATTGTGATTAATTCCAAAAGAATATAATTTTTTGTTTATTATATACAAGTTGAAAAGGAATGAAGTGTAGCTATATCTAATTATACAAGAAAAATAATATATTTTTGGATATGTATAGGATTATGTTATAAATATGTTGGTAAAATTGAACTATAATACTACTCATATATGTAGAAGGAGATTATGTATAGTGATTCTGAAATGAATTTTTAGAATGATTGTGAATGTAAATGTTGTGGTAAGTGTTCTATAATGATGAATATTTCTATAAGTATGGAAACTCACAAAATTTATTATTTTAAACAAAAAAATTCAGATGATGTAAATTTTTTTGTTCATAAGAAAAAATCATATTTGGGGAATAAAATAATTTATCAAATATTGGTTTATCCAAACTAAAAATATTCCTTGGTAGACATAGATTTATTTAAACATCTATATAAAAAAGTACATATGATGAATATCAGGATGGAAGATGTATTGAAGGAGGAATTAGAGGTCGAGGCTGAGTTTATTTAATTGTAAAAAATTATAAGATGAATATAAAGAATAACATCGACTTGTTCTTATAAATGTGTATGTATAGAATTGTATAATATGGAGGTTATTTCTTTTGGAAAATAGATGATCCATATAGATTGTAATATCATTATAAATCCCTGTTTTATTTGAATAGAGGTTCATGTAAATGAGTCCACCATAATTACATGAAGCTTATAAATAGTATTAGATATATTATAAAAAGCACATATTTGAGATCAAAATTTACAAATTATTTTTCACGATTGAAGAAGGTATTTCTATATGTATTGAAGGTACATGACAGTAAAACATATATAATTTCAAATGAAAATATTTGAATTTGATTTATTTTTAATATAAAAACTCAATCAATTTAAGAATAATTAGAGTTAAAAAATTCTAAAAAAAATACAAAATGTTCCATATATATCATTTATAATGTGTTTCTAGATAATAGGGTATCATCTCATGAGAAAATGTATAAAAATGGATAACATTGAGAGAGATATATAATAGAATGAAATGGATGAATCGGAAAAAATAATACTATATAAAGATCAAATGTGTTGATGTTGAGAAGACTATAACATGAATTTCATGTTTAGAGAGAGATTTCATGAACCAAAATTCCTTTTAACGAAATCCGGATCGATGTTAAAAATAAATTTTCAGGTGATTTAGAAATTTTTGTTCATGGTATTGTATATTCCATAACAATAATCATCTAGATGCATGCATTGAGAGTTTTTAATGAACATCCTTCTAGATTAAGAATGATATGTTTAACTTTTATATTGATTAATGTATGAGATACAATAATGTAGGAGGACATTCCATGATAAAGATTAAGAAATTTCTAGGATACTATTTGTTCCAGTATATATAATGCTAATGAATATAGAAGAGTGTGTGATGATATATGAATATTATCAGTGATTACATTCCATAAAAGGGATTTTTTTCATGGATATTATTGTGTAAAATATATATTTATGTGCATCAACAATATATAATTGAGTTTTATTTTAATCCAAATCTTTTAAAAATACATACATTATTTTTTCTTCAGATTATATATAATCATAAGGGAAAAGTGGTGTGGGAGAATTTTTAAGGATCCATACTTCTTAAATGATTATATAATTTCAATAAACATAGTGTAATTAATAATTATTGTTTAATTTTTTTTGTTAATATATGTTAACCATGATTCACCTTTCCCTCCTCAGAGTGAATAAATGATCCCCTTGGAATGTAAAAATATATTAGATGGAGAATACACATTTTTGATCAATAATTTTTCATTACTAATTATTTTTTACTATTTTCCATGTAGTGTATCATTCAATTTTTTTTTATAAATTATATATCTAGATTATAAGAATTGTAATCCTATGAAGAATTATATATTAATGATTCTTGCTGATATAAACATGGTGGTTTAAAAAAACATTATTAATAAAAAGAAATATTAATTTCATAATTAAGTGTTTTTATCATATGAAAAGAATAAAACAGGTGTTCTAACACATTTTAATTTTAATATATTTTGTATTAATTCGATAAAATATGATGAAAATTATCATATGAAAGTATATTATTCTGGATGTGGTAGTATATGTCTACTAAGATTGTTAAATATTCTAACTCAATAATCATGAGTTATATGAGAATTATCCATATTTATATTTTCATATATAAAGAATTCTTTTTTAAATTATTATATAAATAAGACTCAATTATTAACATATTACATTATTATCTATAAAACTAATTTGGAAATTTTATTTAATGATGTCAATATCTTACTGAACTAACTGAAGTCAACGAAGAAAACATATTACATTACCATGAAAATATCATCCTTATGGATGAACCGATACAAATTTTATTATATGTCAATATATTTATAATATTTTTTTATGATAATATACATGAATTAAATGTCACTATAATATCAATTTCTTCCATTAATAATACTCTACTAATGAATAAGAAAAACATGGAAATGGAAAATCAACAGTACTTATAATCGATGAATAAGAGTCATGATGAAATGTTTTAATGGAAAATGTTGAATATAGTTAAATGATGTAATATCATGATAATTATAATAAAAAATTAAATAAAATGTTAATTTAGTTTGAAATAATATTTTAAAAACTCATATACCACAGAAGGATAATCATAATATTATATGGAGAAAAATTCCACTCTTGAAATTACATTGGGAATTTTTAATTATGGATTGTATAAATATAATGGATAGAAAACATGATATAATTTATTATTAAAAACTGATTTTGTGGAATAGAAATTTAATCCATCACAATGATGAATTTTTTTTGCATAGATAATTTTAATATGAAGAGTGTAGTGTATAGTGGTAGATAAATATGATTGAATAAATAAATGAAGAAACTAAAATCATCTGTGATAGTATAGGTAACAAAATAAAAGGTTGTAGTCACCCTAGATGTATATATAGAAAAATATATATTATCGAAGAATGATTTTTTAGGATAATTTACTATCATCCAAAACTCAACATAATGGATTATTCCATGGAATTTTGGATACCATTGGTGTTGTGTAAAAGTCAAATTCATTACTTGAAATTGTTTTCATAATATGAATATTTATGAAATATATTGAAGTAGAAAATTAATTATATTCAATGTGAATGAAATGGTTAAAAAACTGTGCATACCCAACCATCAAAAACTAATAAAAATTGTTTACATCTATGTAATAATTATATTGTCAATTATTTTATAAAATTTTTAAAGGAATTTGTGATCGTATGTATAACTCAAATTTATCATAATTTTAAAAATTGATAATGGTATAATTCTAAAAATATAAATATAATGTAATATAATATAGATTATAATTCTATAACAATGTGTTAAAAAACAAAAGAATCATAATAGTTTTTAGTAAATAAGAATGTTAGGGAAAATTTCATAATAGATAAATATGGATACTTATATTTAAGAAATCCCAATTAGTGGAAAATTTAAATCATAAAATAAATGTTCATGTTAAAAATAAAATCCCAATAAAACTAATAAATAAATAAAAAATTTCGACTGGTGAAGAAATATTTGATGGATAAGTTGAAGTACACAAAAATGACATATAAATAGTAATATATAAGATGATACTAATCTATATGGAAACTATATGATGTCCCACAAAACTAGTTAAATTTAACGAAAATAATTCATATTCAGGATAATTTTAATGTGTAAAGGAAGAAACAATTATAATATTTAGGTATTTTTATAATGTAGTCAAAATACAATAATAATGATTAACATTTTATTAATTTATTCATTTATCTATAAAAAAATTAGTTTTATGATGACTGTAAGTTAGAAGTGGAATAAAATAATTAAACTGTATGATATTTTTGAGATGGAGTTAATAATAAAAAACAAAAAATATAAATTGAATAATGATTGAGTTTTAAATAATTCCATCTAATAATATTGATTATGGGAATGTTAAGGGTGAATTTATGATGATAAATGAAGAATATGTATGGCTTCTAGGATGAGAAAAAATTAATATCCCCATTGATTGAAATAATTATCCATTATAATTCAATCTTATTATAAAATAAGATTATAAGAGATTACATAGAAACTTGATTTAATGGTAACATTATTATGGGTATCCCTAAATTGAAGCTTAACCTGATCATTTTATAATCATTATATGATGATGTAAAAAAGTCTTCATCGAAATAAATATTTTCATCAATGTGGATATACATGTCTCGGTAGTGTAACATTAATATACCTAGAATATGTTTTTGTAATGGAGAAAAATAGCAGACCAAATAATTCAATTAGAAGAACATATGGTATGTAGTGTATAATATAAACAAATAATTTTTTTAAATAGATTCTATTTTTGTATAATTACAAGCATATATGTATGTATTCATAACCATTATATCATTTCAATAGTTAAAATATTTTAATTATTGATGTTCATGTCCTTGATGGTTCTAGAAGTACATTATTTTAAATAGATATAACAGTATTTTTAAATGTTCATTATTATAGAAGATGATAGATATGGATGAATTTGATGTTGAACACAATTTTATATACAAGAATGTTGAAGAACTATCAATGAGGATGTCTAAAGAAATTACATGAATACTAGTGGTTACATTAAAAATAACACCAACGATTACAAATATGTATCTGATCCATGAAATGAATCAATGGTTATTCTTTCAAATGCCACTTTTAATATATTATAGATATTATAGTTTAGAATCCATGTTGATGTATATAACCAAAAATTAAAAGATTAGATATTATGATTAGTGTTTTTACTAATGTCTTCTAATCCAAATTACTAATTCTTAATTAAACATTTCCACTAAAACAAACTATAGATACCCAGACATTCCATACATATAATTTTATAAATTTATTTATGAATATTCATTAAATTATATATAAAAATATAGGAGGACTATAAATATTATGTGACTTAGGAAACATGGATACAAAAAAGGATCACAAGTGAACTAGATCAACTCTAACTACGATATTCTTAAATAAAACCCTTTAAAAATATTATACATAATATAAATCATCGTATCTTATGGAATGTAAACATAAGAAATAGTGAGATTAGATTATCACTAATGGTTCATATGCTAGATATCGAGGAAAACATTTGAACTACATGAGATTCAGTGTATGATATAATGATCATAACATTTGAAAATCAAACACTTTATACTAAAAATAATAATATTGATCAACGTTATATGTCATGGACGTTCATAAGTAATGAATTATAAGGGAATCAAATAAAATAGACCATGATAGATCAACATTGGAATAAGACATAAAATTGTGTTGTTCACATAAAAATAAAATTTTCATCTCCAGTTAGGGATCACATTGAATACTATCACTATAGACTGGGTTAACTCCTCAAATTATAATAATGGTAATGGTTCACCCAAAATACTATTTTACTTGATAGTGTCATTTATGAAAAAGGATTAATCACCACTATAGCCCTATTATCTCATGAGATATCAATATTTACCTGTTTAAATTGAGGGATATATGATTCTAGGGCCACCCATCACATGATGCAAATAATATAAATTTGTTAAATAAGATCATAAATTCTAAATAAATTCATATCCTATTAAAATGACATGGTTTTCATAATATTTTAATAATAGAGTAACCCTTGAAATAGAAATGATTTTTATAATCATTCAATAAATTCATAAATGAAAAACCAATGGAAAAATAATAATATACACCAATAAATATTCATCATATTTCTAAATAATTAACTTATTGAATAAGTATTTTTTCCTCGGATCATTTCCCGAGTATAATTTTAGGCAGTATCAATGGACACCACATTAACTAAAAAATACCTTTAAAATATCACATTAAATATTTCTTGAAGAAAATAACAATTGTTTTATGAAATGACATATTAAAAATATAAAAATTTCCATGTGATTTATGAAAATTTATCATTGAAAAAAATTTTATTCTATTAATAGAATAATAAAATCAATTTTAGTAATCATGATATGAGATTTCATTAATGTAATCTATGTTAAATGTCAATATTCCTTTTACACTTTTATTATAAAACTCAAAAAAAATATTGCTCAAAATATTACATGATGATTGAATTTCACTATTCTTATTAAAGGAAAAAAATGGGAATAAATTAAATTAAAAAATTAATAAATAATAGTTTAAAATTATAGAATATTTTTTAATGAATATATGTACATTAATGTGATAGAATCTTATACTAAAAAAAATAAATAATGTCATTTTTGATTAAAAATATTATTTTTTCTATATTGAGTTCATAAATTGACGAAAATAATTTTTTTGACATTAAATAATTTAATAAGTGTAAAATAATGTTAATGAGTTTATTGAATGTTAGTAATAAATTTGATCATCTGAAGAATAATCAAACAAAATCATCATGAACAATTAGATTGTATCAGAAACCCCAACCACATTGGTAATATATTATTTTAAATATAAATGAATAAAATTATGTTATATTAATATATAATACCCCATAAAATTCATAATATGAATCATATAAAAATATAACTAAATTATATTTTCTATATAAAATATATAAGTGGAGAAAATGTCTTGTCCCTCAAAGATATTAATGTTAGAATAAATTCTATTTTCCCATGTCTGGAAAGTCATCGTACACATTCGAAAAACTATATAATAAATGTAATTATATTATATGTAAATTCTAAAACCATATAAAAATATATATTACTATATCTTTCACTTATAACCTTATATCACTCGTTTATTATCAAATTCATTATTAAAATCACTAATTCTGGTAACAACTGCATTGTTTTCCATGTATGTTTTTTTGGTATATTGGGAACTTGAACTTTTATAATGGATCAATATTATAAATATTTTATATCATCATATAAATATAACATGATATCAGTTTATAAATATTCACAGTCATTAATTAATTTATATATGATATAATAAATGACATCATTCCTAGAGAGAGTATGATATAGAATTGAATGGATGTAGTGTCTATTTTAATGAAGGTTCTAATAGAATAGTTTTAAATTAAAATAAATCATTAAAATATAACTTTTTATATTTTTTATCATATCTATTTTCTAAATATTTAATTATTACATTCAATTAAAAAATAAATTGAAAAAAGGATCAGATAACCTCATGGAGGTTGTAGTTATCATAAATACACAATCAATGAAAACATTTTTTATAAACATGGATGGTATGAAGTTATATGTGGTATTATAACCATTGGAATATAATTAAATATTATATATCCTTGACAAAAATTACATAGTTAATTATCTCCTTTCATGACTAGAGGTAATGTGAAATGAATTACATCAGTTTATGAGGTTCTAGTTTTTCGTACCAACGATCAATACTTTCATTCCATATTTTATGTAAGATGAGATGGATATGGGTTATAAAATTAATTTAATAAAAAATAAGTGTATCTTATATACTTTATTATTATTTTATAATAATTTTATAATCATTTATGGAGGTAATAGATGAAATAAAAACAAAATTCTAGGAAAAAATTGGTCCTTTTCCTCTAATAATCTTATTGGGTTTTTGTATAATATGTTTATATGTTGGATTTTTGATCAAATTAGGGACACTATTTTATGGGGAGGGATATAATGATTTTTTGGGTATGTATTAACCTTGAAATATGGTTCTAGAATAGGAGAGTTGTTAAGAGAGAATGTTCCCTTTATTAATAATGGGAGGCAACTCACTTGTAAATTCACTAAATTAATTCATCATTATACATTCTGAAAAAAATAATTCAAATGGAAATATATACTATATATTGTCAGGATAAAAACAAAACAATGATAAATTATTTTAAATATTCATGTTTAATTGTAAAACAGAACCCTATCATTTTGATTAAACTCAAGTAAACATGTTTTAACCATAACAACTATAATTGGTTTTTTAATATTTTAACTACTCACTATAACTAAAAATAACGTTGAAAATATTAAATAATTTTTTTTATTTATAGTATGGAATCCATTTTCTTATATTCAATTAAAATAAGTGGTAGAATTAAATTTAATATTAATCCTACAATTGCTGTGAAATGTGGTTTCCCCCAAAAAAATGATTTCATAAGTATTAAAAGTTATAATATAATTAATCATCATAGTATCAATTAAATTATCATAAATTAGATTAATTATAATATTAGTAATCTTATTTTAATTTTTTTTAAAAGTAACATTACAGTTCCTTTAAATGAAATGGAAGTGATGTATGAATTTAGTATTTTTCAATATTAAAGGAAAAATTAATATTTTCATTAATTATAAAAAACCCAAAGAATAGTTTCAAAAGATTATATTATAATTTTTTATTTTTTAATATATGTGTTTAAAAATTGGAAACATCTAATTTCTAAATATGTTCACAAAATGTGATGAAACCATAATTTATAAAATTCCATCATAATTCTTGAAGCGGTTTTTTTTCAGATCGTAAGAGTAGAAAACATTTTATATGAATTATAAGAAACATTATTTTATACCTAATATATTTATTTAATTAATATCCATTACCATTGGTGATAAATTTTATATATTTTTAGAAACTCATTTTTTAGAAAAAAACAGTTCTTTTAATTCCATGTGATATTAATTTTCATTTCCATTCAATTGAAAAAAAATGAATTTATTAAATACCCGTGTAAGTAGCATAAATGTAATAATTTTTTAATTATTATTATTACGCACCATTTTTATTTTAATTTTATAATGGAATAATATATTATATATCACTTGGTCTGGGTGCTTAAGGTAGCACAATCTGTCAAAACAACATTATTTATTTGGAAACAAATTATATTTCAAAAAATATCAAGATATTTTATTCTACACACATTTAAAATATTATCTCCCTACATTGTGTTTCACATTGATACAAATAACTAGGGATACATATTCATCATCATAACCTCATATTCCCATATAGATTATTCATGTATTTTGTTTTACCACAAACCATTGATTTGTTGAGTGACCTTGTTTCAATGCTCTTTTTCTCGGTAATGTATAATGTAATGAACCTACTTGGATACCTTGGTAATAAGATAAAATAATTGGAACTAACAATGCTCTAAAGGAGTTCTCAATCCCCACATGTTGTTCTGTAGTGACCCAAATCTTGACGTACATCGACATTACATTACTTTTGAGGAATACTTAATATATAACAAAAACAAACACACAAGGACCATAATAGTTTAGTGTCTTTGGAAACTCGGAATATAAACTTCTAATCATGTTGAAATATCTTCAATAACTCCCATAACGATCTTCCCCTTTTTGTTTCCTTACCTAAAACCTTTCTTTATTTCCTGGGGAAAATAAAACATAAAAAGGGTGAGCTCAAATGCTCAGTAATGGCAAACATAGATAACATAAAACAATCCATAAACATTTGGAAGCAAAAACTTGAACATGAAATTTAAACATCAAAATCTTGAGAAAAGACATAAATTGTGGAAGTACGTAAGGCATATATCATAATGGAACATCAACCATGATAAAATATAATGGGAATAAAACATGTAATTGTGGCAACCATTCAACACATGTTATGATTTCCATAGTAGCCAAGACATTGCTGCCAAGACCATCTTAGTGGACAAAGTCCCTTTCTGAATCGAGTTCACTCCTCGCTTCAGTCCTGTAACACTGAACCAGATTAACTTACTATTCCATCCATGTCTATCTCATGAGATATAAATCTTTACCCAATGCATTGGAGGGAGATATAGGTCCCACCCATCTCATAATGAAATCATTCTTACTTAGGCCACAAAATAAACATACATCATTCATAATAAACCAGTGAATAAAATGGGTTACATAAACATCATCCCATCATCACATAATCCATATAAAAGAAATGGATATCATTTCATAATAAGAAAAGTGAAACCATGTAAATCATAAATACATGATACTTGAAACATACACCTGAAATAATGTCATCTTAGATGAAAAATGGTTTTGATAAAACACTTGAAATGAATTCTTGAGGAAAATATCCTTTCTTCTTCAAAATCATTCTATTTCTAGAAAATTTCATGCAATTTTAAAAGAAAAGTATTTTGTTGAAAATATTCATGAAATTTTTGGGAGGAAGCTTCATGAAAATAATGCTTTATAAAACCGTAAAAATCCTTTCATGCCGTATAAGTTAAAAAAACATTCTTCACGTACTTTTGCTGGAAAAGTCAAAAAGTACCTCATAACGTAAACAAAATAAAGATTCCTTACATACCATGTAGTAAAAGTCAAAATGGGTAAAAAAGAACTTTAAACATACATGAAAACACTTTTATAAAACATGGACATGGATGATAGAAATAACCCTAGTAAATACTTATGAATAAGCAATCTCAGATAAAAATGAGATTTGAAAAATTATCCCTTAACTTAGGTCTGATATGCTTCGTACATTTCCGAACCTCATGTATAATGATTTAAATAATGTCATTGACTTATTACAGAATCATATTAATTGTTATGATATCATATATGGTTCACTTATGACTTTATATTACCCGTTCTTTTGTAAGTTCCATGTTAAAGAATCATTTTGGGTTAAATCGTTTTATTTATCGTACGTGTTTGGACTTGTTGTTCTTGATATTATTACTTATATCCTGATTTAATTAATTCTAGAATTTAAAAAATGATTTACATATAATATATATTTCAGTATATATATATATATTTGATAGATCTATTAAATGAAATGAAATACACCGTTCATGGAGACGGTAGGCCGTACGTACGCATGAACGTTGTTTTCGTTTCCTTATTGAATTGAATGAAATTAAGTAGATGACATACATATATATACACATAAATCCAGTGCCATTATTATGACATATATTTCATGATTAATTATTATATATACTTTATAATCATTCATGAATGGTTAACATGGAGAATGAATCTCATCGCGTCGTGGAGACGGTAGTCCGTACGTACGCACGAGCGATGATATCATTCCCATGATTGTGGAATTGTATTGGAGTGTATGTATACTATTTCAGAATCAATATCACTTTACAATAATCATATATAGTTATTATTTACACCATTATACCCATCCAAGTAAGGTGGTGGTGGAAAATATATTACACCACGGCGTGGAGACGGTATTCCGTACGTACACACGCGCAGTGATTTCGTTTTCCATAGGATAGATAGATGGTGAAATAGGGTTGTTTCATACTTATAATAACATATAAGTATATGATTGATACTTATTTTATTACTTCATAATGAAACAACTAAACAAGAAGAAGTGGAAGAAGAAATAAAGTTGAAAAAATCGGTAACATACATTACCTCTTTTTTGAAACGCCTCTTTGAGACCTCCTTTTAGGGCACCAAAATTGGTCTTTGAAGAATACCAGGACCTCTAGGATGTTTCTAGGGAAGTGGAGAAGATAATTTGGCAGGGGTTGGCCGAGATTCAAGGCTCAAAGTGGTGTGAGGAAGAGAGGGAGGAGGTGCCCTTTTATAAGGGAGGAGAGGGGCACCTTTGGAATAACTAAAAATATTATTTTATTATAAAGTCATATTTGGTTTTTAATAGCTCCAAATTGAGTTATTTAGAAGCTAATGTGGGGATGGGTCGAAATACTCTCATCCAATAGAATTTAGACAAGTTTAGGTTTCTATTTTAACCTTATCATTTAGATTTATCTTTAAGTTAAATAATTTTTCTTTTATCGTGTCTTCTTGTTTTCTTACACTATAAGGGTAATAAACTTACTATAACAAGCCAAAATAACCCCAAGTTGTTTATTATTAATATATATAACCTTATCTAAGTAATTTTTCCGAACCTTAGATTTTTAGGAATAAAATAACAATTAATAATATAATATTTGTTTTAAAAACTATTTTATGTCAATTTTGACACTATTTGGTAGTTGATTTTTATGAAAATCATAACAGAAAGATTAGTTTGAAAAACGTTAATTAAATCAATACTAACATGTCATATTAACATATAAAATTATTGTAATTCATAAAAAGTCTCAAATTACATTTATTTGGGTATTTATAACATCAATTATGTCAATATTTCATTAATAATATAATTACTGCATCATCATTGTGTCATAAATAAATTAAATTATTTAAAGTCTAAAAATTAAAAATAAAATACCATTTTGTATGAAATCGTTTTATATTTCTAATGAATATTTATAGTTGAATTTATCTTATGTATAACTCTATATTAAAAATGATTTACTTATTAAACTTTGATTTTAACTATTTTAACCCTTCTTTAAATAAATTAATAATAAATGTCCTAATCTAATCCAAGTGGGCCTAAATGGTCATATTTTATTCCTAAGGTTTTTTTTGGTCGAATTAAACTTATCCAATAGAATTAGGACATGTGTTAGGGTAATAATAATATCATTTTTACCCTTAATTACCCTATTTACTTTTAACCATGGTAAATAAAAGTAAAAAGTTACTATTCACCAAAAATTATTTTCATCTCATTGAACCACATTTTACTTACTGAAATCAACCGTGTCTCTCGGATTTTCGAAATTACATTCACAAAAGCGGTAAAATTAAGTTTTATGTAAATTTGCAAATTCTCTTAGGAGGTGGGTAAAAGACGGTCAAAAGTTCAATAAAATTTTTATATATCTAGAATTATTATAAAATGACTCCAATGAATTACATTTAACTTATATAGGTATTATGTGTCAATTTTGACCTAAAACAAATTTAAATAAAATAAATAATTATTTAAATAAAAATTCGGTTTTTAAATAGTAACCCAATGTTTTCACTATTCATCAAAAATTGAAAGTTTTCAGAAAAATACCAAAATTTCACCCTAGGCTAATTTCTATATTCCGAATCCAAAAATGAAGTCCATTTTGAAAGATAAAATTTACAAAATTTCAAAAAGTGGTTATTACTATTCGTAACGGCTAGTTTTAATAATATTTTAATAGCCTATCATTGTTTAGTGAAACTCAGTATTACATACAACACACGCTATCGAGGAAGGTCGCGATTGCGTGTAATGCAAGCCAAGTTAGGGTTGTGGGTTGTGAAAGAATCCTTTGTTGTTTTGTTATAACAGAATCCAACCATTTTTCATTTATACATTGAATATATATATATATATATATATATACTCAATGTTGCGTAGAATGACTATTATCAAATGAACATGAAATTGTGTGTAACCCAATATAAGAATAGTGTTGCGTATACTTCAAGCTAATACAGTGTTGCGTATAGAACATGACAACCTTGTTTTAGAATAAAACTCATGACATCAAATAAATTAAAAAGAATACTTATCATAAAATATCGGGTTGTTACATGTTCACCAGAAACTGGTATAAAAAATGTACATTGTAATGATTTATCCATAATAAATGTAAAGGAATGATAATGAAGTTAGTATGAATAAATGAAAAACACAACATTAAGAATAGTAATAGAAGTCAAATGACTTATACATCTCAAAATACTACAAAATTTAAAAAAAATATAAAACCAACCAGGTTCCAGGGTACACAACACTCTAATCCCAAGGATAAATATCTAGAATCACAATGATGTGGTGTTTTAACCCTTCTCACATATGTAATGATATAATCTACAAACACCTGAGAAGACAAGTCATGTGTGAGTTAAATTCCTAGTAGGGTATCACTAAGGATTTTATAATATGATGCCAACATTTAAATAACCTGAAAAAATGTCTACTTTGTAATTAAAAAGCATTACATTTCAAAATCATATTTACACAAATCATTATTTACATTTAAAAATATGGATATACATTAACAAATGGATTAATAATAATTTTATATAAAACAATAGATTATATGAATTCAGAATTCATATAAAATGATTTATAATAATAAATTGCATATATTTCGTGTAAAAAATATATCTACATGGTCATATAAGCAAATA
This sequence comes from Viscum album, assembly GCA_963277665.1. NCBI lineage: Eukaryota > Viridiplantae > Streptophyta > Magnoliopsida > Santalales > Viscaceae > Viscum > Viscum album. Next base: position 1,101,101,572 of record OY728121.1, on the reverse strand, counting down.
TATGATTTTTCTAGGCCACGGTACTCCATCACACTAATGTTGACACAGAAATGTGTGTATACACATATAATCATCACAATGGTTAATAGTCCTTCATCAAAATCCTATCAGGGATGTGGAATGATTTATTTATGATTTTGAACATTGTATATCATAGTGTGTGTTTCCTCTGGAAATGGGGATGACCTCATCGGTTTAAGGTTCAAACATTCTAATCAGTTTCTAATGGGTTTGTTCGTAGAACCGGAAAGATCCAATGTTTCTATATCCATTTAGACCTACTTTCCAAAGGTAGGTGCTCATTAATTGTGAACTGATGAGGCTTAAGAATTTGTATTGGTCAAGAGGATGGGATGTCGGACTCATCACACCTTTTTTTGGGGGAATTATTGTCTACTCTGGGACTCTTTTTATAGATATAAGTTATGTTCGTGAATCCTTATTACATTACCAAGTATGAAAATGAGCTTTCCTTTATATCTTACAATCAATGATTGATATGTATGAAATTTAGAGAATCTTATATATATATATATATATATATATATATGTATTTGAGGTTCTTCATTGATAGAGAATCATCCATATTTGTTAAAGATTCTCAGTCAATGGTATCCTTCAACATATTATATAGAAATCTCTTGGTCACTATGATAACCATACTGGTTTTAAAGCCACTCATCGGGGCACTTGAAGTTTATTATCATCCAGAAGGACATGGATTATTTTAGAGTTGGGATCGTACCCGCGGATGGGCTACCTACGTATCCTTATTAGAAAAGGAATCAGAACCCACGTAGTTTGGGACTTAAGATATAGTTTAAGGTTATATGGGACAGATGAGAATTAATGGGTGATGGGCTTGAACCTCAGAAAGACTTCCTACGTACTCTACTTTTAAGGTAGATATCAAAGTCCACGTAGTTTGGTTGGTGAATTGTGGGGCTTACGTATGTTTAACGGCCCAAAGAGATGTGTTGTGGTTACTTTTACACTCTATGCTCACGTGAGTCATGTTCGGTGTGGGAAACAAGAGGTATCAGTAAACCAGATAATTTGTGCCATGAAAGATGTGGTCATAAGGAATGATATGGGGCTTATGTATGTGTGGCCGCCCAAGTAGCCGGAGACTAGGATTTACTGCTGGAAAGAAACCTAGGAACAATTTCCATAAAGTTATTTGTGTTTTATGGAGATTTGGATACTCTAACTTAGGGATTACTCCTAAGGAGGATGCCTGAATTAGGGGGAACTTATGATTGGGGCTTGTTCCTAAGAAGGAGGCCCAAAATTAAAGGGACTTATAACTTAGGACTTACTCCTGAGAAGGAGGCCTAGAGTTAAGCTAGGCTTGGGGCTTACTCCTAAAGAGGATGCCCAGATTAAAGGAGAAATTTAACTTATGATTGGGGCTTACTCTTGAGAAATATACCCAAGTCAAAAAGGGACTTGAGAACTGGGGCTTACACCTGATAAGGAGGCCCATATTAGAGAACTTGGATGGAGGCTTACTCTTGAAAAGGAGGCCCAGGTTAGGGGACTATTGACTGGGGCTTACTCCTGAAAAGAAGGCCCAGGTTAAGGGGAATTATGAATGGGGATTACTCCTAAGGAGGAGGCCCATATTTGGGAACTTGGGGCTTACTCCTAACGAAGATGCCCGAATTAGGGAACTTGGACTGGGGATTACTCTTGAAAAGGAGGCCCAGGATAGGGGACTATTGAATCGGGCTTACTCCTGAAAAGAAGGCCTAGGTTAAGGGGAATTATGACTGGGGATTACTCCTAAAGAGGAGGCCCATATTTGGGAACTTTGGGGTTACTCCTAAGGAGGATGCCCAAATCAGGGAACTTGGACTGTGGCTTACTCTTGAAAAGGAGGCCCAGGTTAGCAGACTATTGACTAGGGCTTACTCCTAAAAACAAGGCCCAGGTTAAGGGGAATTATGAATGGGGCTTACTTCTAAGGAGGAGGCCCATATTTGGGAACATGAGGCTTACTCCTAAGGAGGATGCCCAAATCAGGGAACTTGGACTGGGGATTACTCTTTAAAAGGAGGCCCAGGTTAAAGATCTTCTCATCTTAAAGGATGAGGTTGAATGAATGAATTCTCTCACCTTAGTGACATGAAGATATGTAAATCACTAGGTTTTGAGAGATGTTCCACAGAATTCCTTTCAGATAAGGAAGCCAACCAAGGAATCATGCCATAAATGGCTTTGAAGAGGATTCTGAAGGCTAAATCTTGAAGAGGAGATGTAGATTTGAAGAAAAGAGATGAATGGATAGGAGGGAGACCCAAAAATAGGTGGGCACACATGTCCTATTTGGGCGCGCTGGTTCTGGTCGCGTAGGTATACCTGCGCGACACATGTGTACTTGCGCTCCGGTCAACCAATAGGGTAATACTTGAGCGAGGCTTGGATCAAGCCTTTAGTATTATCCCTAAGGTATTCCAAAAGGGTGGTGCATAGGTTCTATTGAAGGGATAAGGCGGCGCACAAGTGTGACTATTTCCCTTAGGTGTTATACACTTAGGCGCACAGGTGTTGATGAATTTCAACACTTAGGCCTTGTTCCCCCTCTTTAGATCTTCCATTATAGGTAAGAAATTACCTTAGAAGTGTTCAGAAGACTTCAAGAAGAGACTAGGGTGCTGAGAGCTGAAATCTGAGTTTCTGGATTTTTCTTCCTTGAAATGGGGGGCCCACCAGGGGTATTTATAGGCTGTTGAAGACCCTTGGAGAAAATAAAATTGGGCACGCAAGTCACCTGCACGCCCAATATGTGGCTCGCAAGTATACTTGTGTGACCATGATGAAACATGCACGACCCTTTCATAAAGGAATCCTTGTCCATGCCTTTGCCAATTTTTTGATGTTTCTTCAAAGGATGAATCTCTTTGTGTTTATGGTATTTCTCTTTTCATTCGTTAGACTCTGTGATGGAAAGGAGTGTCAACAAAATTCCCCCCTTAGAGTTGGATCTGAAAGGAAATAGGATTTGACTCTGAGGTAAAGGAGAAAACCAAGGGAGAACGACGCGCAAGTTCTGAGCGCGCAGGTCACGGTGCACAGGTGCAAACCGCGTAGGCTACAGCGTGCTGGTCGCGACCTTCTCCTATAAATATGGGTGCCATTATCACGCAAAACACCTGGCTTCCAATGCTTCGAGCTCTTGCCGTGTAGGTTTCTCTCGTCATGCAAGTATACTGATTTTCTACGGTTTCATTGCTTCTGTTCGTGTCGCGCTTCTGTAGAGGTATTTGGACTTGCACAATGATACCTGCACGCCAAAACTTGCGTGACACAGTTACACTTGCGCGCAAACATTGGAATTGCATGCCTTAATGCCTTAGACATTTTTTTCACTTTTATTCACAAATTTTATGAAAAATCAACTTACTTAAGAGTTAATTATTCAACCTTTGTGCAGATTAAATGGCTCCCAAAAGAATTGGAACGACTGATGAACTAGCTAGCAAGCGAATTGATGATATGATGAAAGTTGTTGGCCATGATTACTATGATATCTGCGACATCACACTTCCATATTTGGCCAAGTACTTGAATAATTATCATCTTAACTTTCCACAGATCATTTACTTGCCTCTGTATGGGCATGGCCATCTATAATAAGTCAACATTACAGAGGGAAATAATTATCTTCCGCATTCTTGGTTTCAGACTTACACCAATTTTGATTTAGAAAATGTCTCAATGGGAGGATCATTTTTAAATATTAGAACAGTGGAGAAGGCCTTTATAATACATCATAGCCCTTGTGCCCCAGATCTGAAACATTACAAGCCTGAGCTGCAACCACATTATTATCCTTCAATCTTCCAAAATTCTCAGATGGATCAATCCAAAGGCTGGAAGAAGAGTTGGGACTTCTGTCCTGGAGGAGGTGTGAAGCCAAATTTGATGTGGGCGTATTGGGTGCGACAAAACTGTGTAGAGTTTGTCGAGGATTTGAAAGGAGATGCAATATATGATACCGTCTGGGCTGGGCAGACATATGTTTACAGGAATGATGACTTTGTGCCGGAGCTAATTAGCCACTGGAGCCCATAAACCAATTATTTCCATATGACTCATGGAGAAGTAGGCATCAGTTTGTGGGATGTCTACAAGATCTCAAGGGATCCAATTTTGGGCGATATGTATGATGAATTCATCCCCCCCAAGGCGACTTGGAATGCTTCAGAGAAGACTCCGGCTTTGGCTCAGAAGTTATTGAAAATTTTCTACAAGCTCAAGAACTCAAAGACCTCCAAAACTCATTTTAGAAAGGATATTCATCCAGAGGAGTGGGTGGATATGTTTCTTACCAAGAAGGCAGAGAAGGGGCCCAACTGTACTCGTCCTACTACCTGCCCCAGAACAAATAAGAGGGGTGCTGTTGGCACATTCTGGCCGACCCTGGAAGCAGAAGAATTTGAGAAGTGGGGGTATGAAGTGGATTAGATAATCCCAAAAAAGACCTATCTGGTGGGATTATTAGCCTTATGGCTCAGTGTTTATCCTTTTCCAGTTAGGGATTTTAAGGGAGGCGTTAGTCTAGAGTCCTTCGTTGTTGCAGCCAAGTTGGCTGAGAGGAAAATGGTTGGGTTGGCCACCCCCATTTTGGCGAAGATTCACCGGATCTTACTCAATGTCTTTATGGGTAAGTATCCTTTGAGAATAGTGGGACCATTCCAAGTTTTGTGGGGATGGATCACCACTCATTTCAGGACATATGCTGTACACAACGGAGTACAGGTTCCTGGAGGTTCTTTCAGGCCATCAGTTCAGGAATTTTCTGGAATTTCTCCATCAACCCTCAACCCCTATGATATGAAGGTGATGCTGAGTATGTTTAAGGAATTAAATTTATTTCCTTATGGAATCCCGCCAACCAGGAGGTTTGTTGATGATGGAACAGCCATCCTGGAACTGAGGTCATACATGCTGGCTTGCAGAGATGGTGTACTGGCCACTAGGATTAACAGAGAGATTATATGTGAGGCCTATGCTCCATACAGATTTTGCACGCCAATTCAAGTGTCTGCAGTAGACTGTTGTATCCCCTCCTATGCATGTCAGGTCAAAGCAGCATCCAATGGTTGCTTGACAACTATGGTTGCTGACATCTATGGAGAAGATCGGGGTAGTGTTTGATCTAACAATTGTTAAAGTGATGAGTAACTTGACTACATGGTATGCCAAGAACTGGATAACATCATACCCTGAAGGGGTACTGAATCATCCAATTCATCAGGTGGGGAAAAAGAAAAGAAATGTAGAGAAAGAAACCCTTCATCTAGAAGGTGACTCTTCCCCACCAGGATCTAATTCACCAGGTTCCTCACTTATGGATGATTCTCCGGATTCTCAGGATGAGGATGACGAGGTAAAACATGTATCAAAGAGGCCTCATGCCAGATATAATCCTCCTGTCAAAATAAAGAGACCCACTCCATCGACCCCTAGTGAGTTACTTCCTTGAGGCAATTTAATCTCCATTACTTTATAGAGCAACAAGTTTCATTTTCTTATTCTCTATCTGTAGTTGCAGGATCTGGGAAGAAGTTGAAGTCCAATATTGTAGGGCCCTCCTCGCAGCCTTCTAGTACACATACTGAATATCTACGACGAGAGGCTGTCCAGATATGGCGGAGTTTATATTGTGATACTGAAACTGCATGGATAGACTTATACGAAGGGCTACACATCCCTAGAGTAGGGAATCTTCGAGATTACACTGATATCTGTTTCAAGGATAACCCCTATGAAGTGCGGGCATATATTAGAGAGTTGGAGATGCTCATATATGCCACTGATGACTCCATTCCTATCACTAAGTGGGTGAAGGAAATGATATATCATGGCACCACTGAGGGGATTGGTGCTTCCGGAGATGAGGAGTGGCACAATTAAGTGGATCCTGAAGATGTAAGTCTCTTTTTTTATTTTCTTTGCAACTTAATTTCAGTTAGAGCTTTGTTACTCAAGGAAATTACTTTCTTCATTCTGAAACTTGCAAAAAAAGGAACTGTTGAGCTTTCTTCACCACAGTATAGCCCTGGTGGTACTTCCATTGGGGCTAATGAATCTCCCCGCGAGCCGGGTGAAGTATCTCCAGGCCAACAAGCCATGGATGAGGAGTTAGACATAGATATTCATCCTCCAATTCTTGTATTTTTAGATGATGATGTCATCAATCCCAAAAAGCCAAAGAAGCAAAGGCATCGAAGGAAGAAGTCCACAGCTAAACGCTTCATCAGTAGTGGTAAGTCCTTCAGATAGTGATGAGTTTTAATCCATGAAAATATTGCTCATACTTCTTGGAATTTTAGGGTCTTATTCAATTTCCCCTTTTAGGGAGAGGATTGACCCTACTCTGAGAACGACGGAGGGTACTGGTGAATAATCACAAGTTCATGCTGACTTAGCTACTCCCGAAGAAGAGCTAGCATCTATTCCCAGTACCGCTCCTACTGCTGCAACAAGGAGAGAAGAGCTTACTTATGGTAATTTAACAATTCTTCATAAGATGTTAAATGAAAACATCAGCTGACTTCCATTCTGTGATACTTTAGGTTCAACCCCTGCACCAGAACATTTAGCGGCCACTGCAACTAACGTCGCAATTTTATCTGAAGACGCTGTCCGGGGGCAGAGGTCACAACATGAAGGTTGCCAAAAAGACGTATCGAATGATCCTAATGGTGAGACTAACCAGGAATCTGAGATAACATTGGATGAAATGATGGAACTTGGTGAATATTTTGAAGATTTTTTAGATCATGTTAAATTACCATGTAATTTAGAAGATTTTGGATGTGAGTGTTATCCTTCGTCCTATTAAAATAAATTCTTATTACATCTCTGATCATGATTGGTTCAAAAATATGCAGTTCTATTTCAGCAAGTTGCTGAACTACCAATGCCTGAAGGGGGTATAGACAACCCTACTATTGTAGAGACATTAGCTCAAGTGGATCTTAACACGGTAGAGCTTCCTGAAACCCGTCCTGAAAATGTTGTAGAAGCTAGGAAAGACAAGGTGGAGCCTTCTCATGTTGCTGATTCGCCGTTGGGTAAGAGATAACAATATTTGTGGCTGCATTAATTTGAAAGATTTCCAATCAACTTTTGTTATCCTTTGAAACTAACCAAAAACATTCAACCGACTATGCAGGACTGTCAATTTCAGTGGATAGATCTAGAGGTGAATCCTTAGCCTCCATCACAATAGGAATAGAAGTAACAAGGGTCAGGGGGAAGGAGAAGAATAGGGAACTTCTCTAAGTGCATTAATCCCGGATTATATTCCCCCCTGTGACAGTGTTGCTGATTCAGACCAGGAAGTACAAAAGGCACTCCAATTTTCACGACCCAAGGCATGACAGAACATATGGAAGATCATATCTGAAGTGCCTCTAGAAGAGCTATCTTCGAAGATCCACAACTGTCATCCCAGTTCTTCATGTTGGGACTTGGTGGTTTTGGATATCCTGAGATCCATGCCACGGTGAAACAAGTCATCTTAAGAAGGGAGGAGGAGCAAAAGTACCGTCAAGATCTAGCCAGAGCAAGGATGTTAATCAATGTCAGCGAATTTGAGGCTGCGGTGTCTCGACATGAGGTTGATCATGCTGCTAAGTTGAAGGAGCTGAAGCATAAGATCAAGGAGAAAGTTGTCCAGCAGATGCACCTTCAACAAAAGTTAGATGCTATTACTCGGGAACTTGACCAGCTTAATAATTCACTGGAAGGAATTCAAACAAATGGTATGAAAGCCATCGCTGAATCCAATAAGGCACTCCATCAAGTTGAAAAGAGTGAAGCTAGTCAAGTGCATGAACTTCAAGTAGCTGCTGATGAAGCTCGGGATGCCGTGAATCAAGTGAAGGGTTATGTTGACATCCTCTTGTAGTTCTTGGAAAAGAGAAGAGACTCCAGTATGTGGATGTCCTTCTAAATTTTGTGCATCAATTAAAGACACTTTCATCTTCAATCATTTGTGTCTATATTATATTTCTACTTTCTTTAAATTTTTACCTAAGACAATGGGCCTAGTAAGCATAGTTTTATTTTTTCAAGGGTGATAAAAAACAACCCCACAAACTTTGCATCTTTTAATTTATCAATATTATCTAAATCATACAAAATGTATGTTTAGTGAGCTAGGACTTGACTTTTGTTCATAGTTCCCTTGTCTTTTGTGGGCAGTTTAAAGTCATGCATGTCAGACATAAAAAGGCTAATGTTTAAGGTTGAAATAGCTTTGACTGAATGGATTAAAATTGACTTAATTCCTTGATAATTTACCTGAAAACATGTTACCATATTCAATTATGGGGGAAAAATGTAAACTATGACTTAAGAAATTTTGAATCTGAGGAATGATATGAGAAAAGGGATAAAAGGAATTAGAAGAACTATTTCCCAAGAATGAAGTTACCACTATTTAAAAAACCTGTTAGGGGGTTGAATTATGCAGGGCCACCTAAGGGAATTGGCTGTATAGTCAAAGAATAACATCTTTTGGCTGACAAGTCTGTTATATAGACTGTTTATGCAAGTCCTCCTAAGGGCACGTACTGCATAGTCAAGCAAAATAACTCTCAGAAATTTTACTTTTCTATTGCTAAAAAGCCAGTGAAAGTTTATAGAGATTCAAATTTTCCAAATCACAGAGTCTACTATATGGAGAGAGGTAATTGAATATGGAGAGGATATTTTCAATCAATATTGTCTAAGAATTGGATGAATGTCACTCCTACAAAGGTCTGACCCAAACGTAGGGAAGGGAAATATAATCCATAGACTTGAGTACATCCAGATCGTAAAAAAGAGTATGGGACAAATATGTTAAGGATGACTATTTTTGCAGATCCCTACATATTGTCATTACGACAAATAAGGACAAAAGAGGTTTTCCTCCCAAGAATGAAGTTACCACTATTTGACAAACCCATTAGGGGGTTGAATTATGCAGGGCCACCTAAGGGCATTGGCTGCATAGTCAAATAATATCATCTTTTGGATGATAAGTATATTATGTAGACTGTTTATGCAAGGCCACCTAAGGCCATGTGCTGCATAGTCAGGAAAAAGAATTCCCGGGTATAAGAAATTTTGTGACCAGAAGTCAAGAAAAGGGTTACGAAGATCTGAAAGTATTTAAGGTTAGGAGTATAACACATCAAAAATGGGCATTGTCCAATGTATGTAGAGATACACAAATCAATTCTAACCATAGTCATGTTGTGGCTGGGTCCTAAATTAAGATGTTGTACTTCACTACATATCTCATTAGAATGAGAATCAAGCCAAATGTAGATCTTGAAATACAGTTTAACATCATGTGGGATGAGAGTGTAGGGGATCTTAGTTTAAGGTCATAGAGTTCAGAACATAATGAGGAATACACATTGTTTGTTTTATAAACCTGATGTGAATGAAGACCAGGGTTTTCATACCACATTCATGTTTTCACAAGGGGACTTTTCAGCCAAGGTACTAAAAGTGGAATTTGGGGTTAGGCCCAAAGACTTGGGGCTAGATTCGGGGGATGCTTGAATGTTCCTACGTATCCCATAAGGATGGGAATCAAGCTTCACATAGTTCTTGAAATACCCTTTGTACAAATTTGGTTCGTATAAGTGAAGGGTGAAAGGGGACCTTAGTGCAATGATGGATTGACCCTAGATAAAAAGTTCGGGCATTGCCATGTATGCACGTAGTCTTTGGAATATAACATGATTGTAAATCAATGTAAATAATTACTCCCTCTTAAGTGAGGGTGTCAAATAATATTGTAGTTTATTTTCATATAGGAAAAAAAGTGAGAATAGTTTAATTTCATATAGCAAGGACGATGGTGAACCAATGTAAAAAATATTGGTTCTAGGGGAGACTTCACTAACCAACATCGTATGAGATGGAGGTGAACCGATGTGAAAAGACTGGTTTTGGGCTTGAACCTCTGGAGGTTGCCTACGTACCTATCCTAGAAGGAAAGGATCAAAGTCCATGTAGTTTAATTATGAATGAATTGGTGATTGAGTTGTATTTGAAGAAAACAACCCAAAAAATGGTGTTGGGACTTACGCGTAGTTAGCGGCCCAAAGAGGGTGTTATGGTTGAAGTTTACTCTAAGCTCATGTGAGTCATACTCAGTGTGAGAAACAAGAGGTAGAAACAACCCTAATGATGCACAGTTTAACATCATGTTGGATGAAGAGGGGACTGTCCAGTTTAATGTCACGCAGTAAAGACAAAAGAGGGGTTGTATAGTTTAACGTCATATAACAAGGACGAGTGAGGTATAGTTTAGCGTCATGTAGCTAAGACATCACAGTTTAACATCATGTTGGATATATTAGGGACTTTTTCATAGTTTAATGTCATGTTGGACAAAAGGGTGCTGTACAGTTTAGCGTCATGTAGCTAGAATGTGGGGACAATACAGTTTAACGTCATGTTGGACGAAAGGGGGACTGTGCAGTTTAATGTCATGCAGTAAGAAAAAAAGAGACATAGTTTAACGTCATGTTGGATGTATCATACAATTTAACGTCTTGCTAGAAGCAAGTATTTGTGTTACACAAAATACTTTTTCAAGAATCTGGCATTGGTTGGAGTCGTGATGAGTTCTCCATCCATTGAGATTAAAGAATAAGATTCATTGGAGCAGACCTTATGTATTGAGTAAGGTCCTTCCAAATTTGGCTCAAGTTTGGGAGGTTTCTTTCCTAGTATCATTGGAGTTTTGAGAACCAATAACAATTCTCCCTGAATTAATGAACGAAGATGAACTTTTTTGTTCAAAACTTGTGCTATTCGATTCTGATAGACTTCCAAGTGGTGCAAGGTGCCCAATATTTTTTCATATAATCATTCCAATTCATCCAATCGCTTTTGATATTGTTCATCTGTAGATTACTGATCACAAATAGCTACTCTAAGAGAGGGTAATTGAACCTTAATGGGCAAGGCTTCTTTCATTCCATATATCAATGAATATGTAGTAGACCGCGTTGTAGTGCAGGTGGTGGTCCGATAAGCCCATAAATCATGAAAAAGTTTATCAGGCCATGAATTATTATCTTTATCCACCATCTTTTGCAGTATGTTTCAAAGAGTCTTGTTGAAGGATTATATTTTTCCATTGGACGCTGCATGATACTGAGATTCATGATTGGATTTGATGTTTTATTCTTGATACAACTTCCTTACCTTGGATGAACAGAAATTTGTGCCATTGTCCGTCAATATGGTATGAGGGACACTTAATCTGGTAATGATGTTAGATTTGATGAAGCTAACAATTCTTTTAGAACTGACTTCTTTGAGAGGTATTTACTCTACCCATTTGGAAAAGAAGTCAGTAGCATTAAGAATATACTTAAACTTCTTGGATGTATCCAAAGGATAAGGTCCTACTACATCCATTCCCCATGTGGAAAATGGCCATGAGTATTTAGCTGTATGAAGAAAATCTGGGGGTTGATGAATGAAGTTGGCATGTACTTGGAAAGAATGACACTTTTGAATGAAATAAACACAATCTTGTATCATTGAAGGCCAAAAGTATCCAAGCCTTAAAATATGATCAGATAGTCTATGTCCAGACTGGTGGCCACCACAAACTCTTGCATGCACTTCTTTCATGGCAGCCATTGTCTCTTCACCATCAATGCATCTGAAGAGAATTCCATCAAAAACTCTTTTGTAGATAATTTTTTCTAAGTGATATGGGATATCATAAAGAGTGAAATTGAGCACACGTCGCCGAATTTGTTCTTTCCCAGCTCTATCAAGTTGGAGTGTTCCATTTTGAAGGTATTCCCTAATAGGTGTCATCCATCCTGTAGTGTGACCATATGGTTCAGGAATGGGACTAATTTCATTGATTTCCTCTGTTCTGGTTTGAACATAAGGTGAAATTGTACGACGGTGGGAAATACTAATGATTGTCTCATCCCAATTTGGATCTTCCAGAGCTGTGGCTATATTAGCCGGTGCATCAGCTTGGGCATTTTGTGATCGTGGGACATGAGAAAATGTCGGTTTCAAAGGAAACTCCACCATTAACTCTCTGACATAATCATACAGAGGGATTAACTATTCTTTTATGATGTAATAATCCCCATTGACTTGTTTGATTACCAGGTCTGAATCAACTTTAACCTTTAAGTGATTCACTTGTGCCTGAAGCGCCAACTCCAATCCTGTGATGAGAGCTTGGTATTCTGCTTCATTATTTATCCCGCCTCCCAACAATGATAAGAAATAGGGTAGAACTGCCTTTTCTGGAGAAATGAGAACAATTCCTAACCCAAATTTGTTGAATTTAGGATCTTCCATTTTCTTCCCTTTTGGACTTCTGGAAGCACCATCAATTTACATTTACCAAGTTTGAAGATTATCTTGAATAGAGAAGACTTCCTCATCAGGAAGTTCAATATTTGAAGATGTATCTTCTACTGAAGGGTGTTCAGCAAGGAAATCAGCCAGAGCTTGGCCCTTTATTGCCTTTTGAGACACATACTGGATATCAAATTGCTGCAAAATAACTACCCACCTTGCCAGACGTCCTGTAAGCATTGGACGACTAAGGATAAATTTGAGTGGGTTATTGAGAGATACCAATTGGACCTCATGATGTTGCAGGTAGTGTCTCAACTTTTGAACTGAAAAGATTAATGCTAGGAAACACTTTTCAATACTTGAATATCAGGTTTCTACTTCAAGAATAGTCCGACTGATATAGTAAAGGCTGTTTTCATTCCCAACATCATTCTTTTGAGCAAGGAAGGAACCCAATGATCACTCTAAATTTGTCACATAAATAATAAGTGGTATTCATTCAACAGGTGGCATTAATACCGGTGGACTCAAGAGATATTTCTTGAGGATATCAAATGCCTCTTGGCAATCTTCAGTCCATTGGTAAGTGACTCCCTTCTTCATCAATTTGGTGAAGGGTAAACTTTTTCTTTCCAGATTAGCAATGAAACGCCGAATATAGGCCAAGTGTCCTTGAAGTCCTCTCCATTCTTTCAAATTTCAAAGAGGTGACATACCAAGGATTGAATTTGTCTTCTCAGGATCGACTTCGATACCATAATGGCGTGGAATAAAGCTGAGAAATTTTCCTGAGGTTACCCCAAAAGCACATTTCAAGGGGTTCATCTTCAAATTGTGTTGTCGAAGTTTTTGGAACATGACTTACAAATCAGCCAAGTGATTAGAACTTTGTTTGGATTTAAAAACTAAGTCTCCCACATAACATTCAACAAACTTCACTAAAAAGGGTTTTAAGATACGGTGCATGGAACATTGATATGTTGCGCCTGCATTCTTTAGGCCAATGGGCATTACCCGATAGCAAAACACACCCTGAGGGGCTCTGAAAGTTGTAGAATCTTCATCTTTTGGATCCATTCAGATTTTATTATACTCGGAATATCCATCCATGAAGGAAAGTTCTTCATAGCCAGCTGTTGCATCAATTAAGAGTTTTGTGATCGGAACTGGAAATTCATCCTTAGGACAATGCCGATTAAGATCTCTGAAATCAATGAAAACTCTAATTTGTCTGTTCTTCTTTTTCACAGGGAAAATATTATCCAACCATTTGAGATATTGAACTTCTCTGACAAATTTAGCTTTGATAAGCTTATCCACTTTAGCTTCAATTTTGGAAGCGTAATTTGTGTGTGTTCTTCTCGTGACTTTCTTAAATCCTCAATGTTCTTCTGGAAAACCCAAATGATGAGTGGAAACATCGGGATCAAGACCTGGAATTTCTGTATAATTCCAAGGAAATACATCTCGATTTTTCTTTAGAAAGTAAATATACATTTCTTTCTCTTCATGAGTCATGGCCGCACTAATTAAAGTGGGGAGTGGATCTTCTTTTGTACCCAGATTTATTTCTCTGAGTTCATCCACAGTGGTATAGATACCCTCTTCAAATGCTGGAGGAGCATCTCTGGGATCTTCCTCTTCTTCTTCAACATGTGTTATTTCTTCTATTTCTACTTGCATAGTAGATGAAGAAGCAGAAATTTCATGATCATAAGAGATGTTAAATTTTGAACATTTTGAAGAAGAATCTTCCATTTATGACCCTATTGATGGTGAAGGGTCTTCCTTGGGTAATAAAGAGGATATGATGGACTGAGAATCGACATCATCTTCCATATATGACATTGCTATAACTTCTTCTGGCCTGGCTGATTAAGTATAGAATTTATGGATTTCAGCTGATGAAATGAAGACATCTCCATTTGAGCTTTCATCATTGCTTGGTGAATCACCAATTTCTCCCATGTTGTCGGGCTTGGTTGCCGTAATTGAAATTATGGAAGTTTCCATAAGAGTATTTGGATTTGAGTCTATCCTGTCAATTTGACTGATAGGCAACACATAATCTGTACTCACATGTATGAATGGGTTTACTGGAATCTTTTCCAAACCATATGTAGAATTAACCTTGGTAACCTCCCTTATTGTGGATTTCTCCTTTCTCTCTATGTGATAGAATTCATCCTCAATGTATTGAGATTCACATGTTTTGAATGGGGATTTATCACCATACAATGTCCCAATTTAACCATTGAAACAATATTTGAGACATTTATGGTATGATGAAGGGATAGCCACATGTTGATGTAGCCAAGGTCTTCCAAGCAAAATGTTGAAGGCTGTATCGTGATCAAGAACAATGAAATTTGAATTGGATACAAGGTCTCCAAACTGAGTTCTGAGTGTAATCTCGCCCAGTTGTTCTTGTTCATTTTTATCATATCCTTGTAACATCAAAGTAGAAAGAGATAAATCAGATTCTGTTAGGCCCAATCGACGAAGTGTATGAATGGGGATGAGGTTGACTCCCGAACCATTATCAATGAAATCTCTTCGGATGTCTACACCATTGACCTTTCTAGATAAGTACAAAGGTCTAATATGTCCATGCACAACATCATCTTCATCTTCATCTGTGAAAGATATCACTGCATGGCATTCTGCAGGATTATTATCTACATGGTAGACTTCACCTGTATCAATTTCAGTTTCAAATTCCTGAGGACTTGACAAAGCCTCAATGAGTGCCTTCAGAAGATCCTTTGATAAATTCAAGGCATCTAGAATTGATAACTTGGCCGGTACTTGGGCCAAATGTTTCAAGACATCATATTTTTGATCCAAAGGTCTGCATTTCCCAACAGGAACATGTGGTTTTGCAGGTGCCTTATAAATTGATGCTTTGGAAATAGATGCTTCTTATATTGGGGTAGGAGTTGGAAATAATCCTGGCTTTGGAAAATTAGACTGACTAGGTCTATTTACTTGCTGAGAGGAAGAAGGTGTAACCTCCAACCGATCCTCCAGAATAATTGTGCGAGGACTGAATCTTCCATGTACGGAAGAACTTTCTTGTTCTTATTGTGCCCGTTGAAGGGCTCTACCATGAGTTTCTGCTGCATACACAGTTCTAGCAGGGGTAGAATTGGAATAGTGGCTTCTAGGATATCCATGTCTTCCTCTGTATCCTAGACCTCTGAAACTCCCTCTAATTCCTCTGTTTGATACAGGGAACTCGGGCTCATCAAAATAAAAACTGCGAATGGAATATGGATCTGTTAAGTGAATCATATTAACAGAACTAAAGATCAGCACTTCATTTGATGAGGACTCTGCTTGATTAGCCAATTTAGGCTGTGCTGTTTGGTGGGGCGATGCCCGTAGCTTTGAAGTAGATGGCATAAAATCTGCCAGAGTCAAAGACAACTTGGGCTTTGACACGATCTCATCTTCTTCTGGTTGTTCCTCTTTCTTTGAATTATGCCATTTCTTCGAGGATTTTACCTCTAATGAAGAGGGTTTTGCTGTGGCATTCATAGAGGAAGACATAATAGGTTTCTTCAATTGTGTCCAAAAAATGGCATGAGTTCGGTTGATCATTTATGTGACCATCCAATCATCATATTTCTGCACATTTTTGATTTTGACTTCTTGACACTCACCTTCTTCCTATGGATCTGTAGCAGTAACACATGTTACCTGAGCTGAAGAAACTTTCAGTTTTACCTGTCCCGAGTCCACCATCTTTTTTAGGAGGTATTTGAAGACAAAACACTCCTGAATGGGATGCCCCAACATATGATGAAATGGGAAATATTTGGGACGGTCTTCATATCCTTCCTTGTTCAGCCTTTTGGGCCTTGGAAATTGAACCAAATTATTTTCCAGATCCAAAATGAAGTAACCAGGAACTTGTTCATTTTATAAAGAATAAACTTTTCTCTTCAGATCCTCAAATTGTTTCTGTCTTTGATCTCTTTGATCATCTTGACGAAATGTCCTCTGTTGTTGACGCTCAGGAGGTGGAGCCCTTCGATAAGATGAAGTTTTTGAAGTAGAAGCAGGTACAGGTGCTTGTTTAAGCATAATTGCAGCAGTCTCTGCTTTACCCATTATCCTCTCTGGAGTTGATGGAATTACACGAGTTTTATCCTTAGTCTTCATAAGAGAGTCTTCAATCTGTTGAGAGATTGAATTAAGGTCTCGAAACCCTTCTGTGTATTTCACAGGGATCAATGGTGTGCATAATTTATCATGCAGATTTTCCACACAGATTGGAAACAACTCTTCTTGAGGGAGTGCTAAGCTCAGGGAATATGTTAATCCCTTCCAGTGAGCAATGAAATTTGAAACCCTTTAATTATCCATTTTCTTACAATTTATAAGATCAAAAACCGTTGTCTTTGGAAAAGTTGAGCTGAAACGGAGATCCTCCCACCCAGTTATTGACCGGGATTGCAGGCTTGTAACAAGACAAAAGCAGGCCCTTGTAATGATTGTACAAAAAACCTGAGCTTAACTGCTTCTTGTTACTGAGGGGTTCACATCATATGATCAAAAAGAGAAACAAAATGTGTTAATTGTTTCTCTGGGTCTCCCAAACCATTAAATATTAGGAATGTGGTACTTGCAAAATTTTATGGGGGAGGAATTGCATCAACCCATTCAGGGTAAGCTCTCTTTTCTGGTTGAACTAGTGAAAACTTTTCTTCCATTGCATCCAACTGAGCTATTAATGTCTCAATGGTAGTAATTAATTTTTGAGAAATATCTGTTTGATCTTGGACCTGTGAAGGTGCAATAACTAGAGTTTGAATGGGTGAAGCGACCGGGACTTCCACTGATGGTAGTATTGCCGGTTGTTGTTGCGTATAACCCATAGGATTGGACTTGTGGGGGTGTACTGGTAAAGAAGGATATTCTTGATCCATCCCAGTAGCTTCAACGAATTCCCTTGACTGACTAACTCTATCATGCTTAGGAGGAAGACTACCTTGAATTAGTTATGTATTCAACCTCCTTAACTCGTTCATTTCCACCTCTTGTTGTGTGAACCCTTCCTCTAGTGAGAGTGATTGGCCTTCTCCAGAGAGAGGGTGGAATGTAACCTGATTCTTTCCTTTACCTTTGTTAGATGCCTTTTGGAGAGGGGGAAGTTGGTTAATTTAAGGAATACCTATATTCTGGGTAAGCCTTTGGTTTCGTGTACGCACACCTTCTTCATCTGATCCCTCTGAGTGAGCCTCATCTGGGGAATTAGCAATAATGAAATTGATGAAGTTAATTGATGCATAACGCATTGCATCCCTTCTATTAGCATTTCTGCGATATTGTCTTCTTCCATGTCCCTGACCAGACACTGCCTTCTGTTGAGTTGATCCTTCAGGAACTTCTTGATGAACCATAATTTGGAGAGAATCTCCTAATAATTCAGCTCTTCGTTCCTCTTGGGGATTCTTCCCTAATTGAGAGAAGACTAAATTTCTCTGAGGAAGAGATTGAGGATTTGAAAAGGTCCCTAGTCTGGTGGACTAGGGTTGTTCCTGCTATTCCTGCTCAACTCCTCGAATCCTATTTGTTTATTCCGAGGGTTGGGTTAAAAGATTCCCTAGTCTAGAAAGCTGGGGTGGCACTTAAGTTGCTAAATATGATACTTTCTTAAAAGCTCTCCTAATTTTGTGGACTTTAGTCCATAAATTGGCCGGATGCATCAACCTACATCAACTAAAATCACCTGACCCAAATGATCATTGGATGATTTCTGACACTTCTGTCACCTGATGATGTGCACGCTCTAAACAAGAAGCCTATTTGATATTCTAATTTTCTTGATTTAAGAGTAATTTGAAAACTTGTTCTTTGTATTCCTGACTTTGGGAAGAACTAGTTGAGGCCTGTTCCCGAGAAAGCCTTTGATTGCACAGAAAACCAAGTGGCTGTGGCCGGCCGTGGGAAATAACATTTCATGAGACCACTTTTGTCGGGCTTTGTTGACTGGAGAGTATAGTGAAATGTAATACTCCATGAAAACCCCATCCCCTGATATGAATACTAGATGGGGCATTGGAAATTAACTGGCACAACCTTTTTAGTGCACCGAGGCATGAATGTTGAAGGGTTCTTTGCTACTTTTCAGCCTTCGGATATTGGGAGATTGAGAGAGATTCCAAGTCAATTTGGTGTTGCAACCCTTATATTATCTTAAAATGATTTTAATATTCATCATAAGATAATGTTTTATTTTTCAATTGACAAATAGTTTTCCACATGTTGAGAAGAATATCTTGAATACAATCTTCTGTCAACATCTCTGGAATGTCATACTGAGAGTCAGCCAAAGGACAAAACATAACTGGCACTTCACCTTTCGCCATTTGTTTTCTCATATTCAACACTTCCTATTTATCATTCAATGAATATTCTTCTACCTGATTAGACCAAATCCAGTGCTTCCTTGTTGCTTCATCCGATTCAACAAGATTTGTAGAGAATTAATTTATCAAACTAGAATATGAATGACCCATGGGTGGTTCGGAGAATGACCTACACCCCGGGCTATCTTCTGATTGAGAAAGTATTTCACCTTCTAGCAGTAAAGAACCAGACATGACTGGCTTCACATTTTCAAGTGCCTCAAGATAAGAGGGATTTCTTGTCACTGCATTGTCCTTTGAAGAATTTTCTAGGCAATTTGAATTACTACTACAGATATGACTTTCGTAGCTAAATTAATCATCATGGAGAGGACCAACATGGTGGGTTACAAAAAAATATGAAACTTCTTGCTCCTTAGTCTTCTAGCCACACAGAGGGTTATCGTGGCACTCATCTGAAGATGATACTTCGAGATCGACCAAACTGTCATGAAACAAGCCTTCATGAGGAAGTTGCAAACCTTCAGAATTAATGTTCCAACTACTTGGAAATGAGAGAGTAGAATCTTGAGTTGCAATAGATAATTGTCTGAGTGCATCATGAACTCCAGCATCGAGCAAGGCCTTATTACAGAATGGTCCTTGATTTATTGTCTGTGCTGGACAAGCCTTTTTCTTAGATGCCTTATTTCTCACTTTAGTAACCACTTGTTGACAAAAGTGGTTATTATAGGAAAGTGTATGTGCCTACTCAGCAGAAATAGTCAGGTTAGGCTGATTATCTCCACTCAAATCAGGTGTATGTGCCTGACTTGGTTGTTCGTATGACATGGGGGAGTATTCCCCACAACCCTCTTGGACTGGAACAGAGGTGTGTATCTATTCCAGAGTGAACTTTTGATGTGTCACTCCTGTAAAGACCCGTAAAATTCAAGGGAAATTTTTTTTCTTAATTTTCTTTGGGATTTTACAAGAACGCAGTTTCTGACAGCACCTGATTCCGAGGCCCGGTGTGCCCGGAATCATGTTCTGAAGTTTAGCTTGGGTACATTTAGTGAATGAACGAGCGGGTTTTTCTAACTTTTGAACCGGTGCTCGGAATCAAATTTCGAGGGCACCGATGGAATTTCAGCGCCGGTAATTTCTTAGAAACACCTTTTCCGAAGTTGAGTTTTCTCGGGTGTGGTTTTTAAATTTTTTGGGTTAAGTAAAGGAATAAAATAAAAATGGTGCGACCAATTTTTATTTTACTTAAAGTTGTTTAACCTAAGCTAAGTGATTGGAGTGGGACCCACAATATCCTACCCACTAGGTAGGATATTTATGAGGTGGGGACCACATGAGCCCCACCCTTTCTTTTCTTCACCCCCCTCCTTTATTAAGGTAACGCACCCACACCCCTATTAAGTGGAAGTCAACCCTTGCATTTTTCTGTTTATGAAACGCCTCTATTATTTTGGGCGGTTTAAACGTTACAATTAATTCATTTAATTGATTATTTCGTTTTTGAATTTCAAAACTCTTGGCTTGAGAAATAAAATAAGACAAAATCTTATTTTATTAGAGTTGTTGGGGTTGTGAGAGGCTTGGGGGAAAAAGCTCTAAGGCTTGAAGTTCTTCTTCTTCGATGAAGAACGCGAAGAACACGAAGAACGCACCGCCGTCGAAGAAGAACGCCGACCTCCGACGACGGACGACGGTGAGAGACACCTTCCTCGAAGGTTAACAAGAACACCGGATCCTCGGAGATCGACAATGCGACGCAGAAAAATCTTTTCTCCGCGACGCGACCATCCTCCTTCCGCGACGCCTCCTTCCGCGACGTGCAATCCCGCGACGAGCCTTATTTCAACTACGATCAAGGTAGGGGGATTATTTTTTAGTTGTTTGTTCGTGATTACTTCCTCCGCCATTCTTCTTTTCAATTTGAGCCGCTTGATATCACAATAACGGGAGGAGGTCTAACCGCACGAACACGACCGACCCTCCTCCCCCCTTGGTTGTTGATTTTTGTTGCGGCACGTGTAAGGCGGCGCGGTGCCGTTGCACCGCGCGGAAGCTGTGAGATTGGGCGAAGAAGCGAGGCACCGTCGCGCAGTGCCGTTGAAGTCGAACAAGGCGCGACTCCGTCGCGCCGCGCCGGAGAACCACAAAAGCACCGCAGCTGGAGCGGTGCCGCAGCGGAGGGGCGTGGCACTGACGCGCCGCGCTGGACGGACCAAGGCCGCGACCATAGGCCATGGCGGAGCAGGGAGCGGCGGCCGGCGCCGGAGCAAGAGGGTGGGACCATGGGGTCCCGCGACAGTAGCACGGCCAGCCATCCGGACCAGACGACTTCTGAGAAGCACCGGGGGTCGTAACCCCCGGCTGGCCAGCAGAAGCGGCCCCCCTCATGGGGGCCGCGGTTTCGAACTGGTGGGGGGAAGCGCCCCCCCGCACCCCCTACGCTCGGCCGTTACGGCCGAGCCACCTGGCCGCCTGACCACCGGGCGAGGCCGGGCCGCGCCCAAGTGGTCCGGACCCGGACCCAGGTCAGGTCGACCCGGTTCGGGCCGACCCAGGGGATATCGGGCCGGGTCGGACTGGGCCCGAACCCCCTAATACCGGACCTCTTTCGGTATTTTGCCCATAACTTGGGCTACAGACCTCCGATCGATGCACCGTCATCTACAATGCAATCCTTGGATCGAGACGGTCATTTCGGTATTACACTCAAGGTTTTAGAGAACTTTGGGTTAGTCCGGGTTGGTTCGTTCACGAAACCAACCGGGCCCTCAGAGCGGAAACACTTATAAATTGAGCTCCGGACGTCCGATTGATGTGCCATTGACTTTGATGGATTCGTCTTAGTGAGACAGACCTTTTGGCTTACTCCGCTCGAGGTTTGGATGCAGTTGGGGTACGTTCGGGTTGGTTTTGACTTAAAAACCAACTGGGCCCCTGGGACGAAAAAACCAATAACTCTTAGACCAGGCGTCCGATTGACGCGCCGTCTGTGACGTTGAGTTCCTGTTGACGATACAGAACTTTTGGATACATCAACTTCGGACTACGTGTCAGTTGATGTATCAGCCCCTCGGCTCATGGAGTGGACCCTCCCAAACGAGTTTGCTGTGTGCAGGAACCCTAGAGCTGGCTGTGACTGCGACGACGATGATGACTGTACATAAATCCTCCGTGGATTCGATGGCGACGACTAAATCACTCAGCGATCCTACATGGATCAGTGCTACCAATCCTGTGTGGGTCAGATCCTGTGTGGGTCACCGCTCAGCGGTCCTATGTGGGCCAGCACCTACCGATCCTCTGTGGGTCAGATCCTGTGTGGGTCATTGCGGGGGTTAGTTACCTATCGATCCTGTGTGGGTCATTGCGGGGGTTAGTACCTATCAATCCTTTGTGGGTCATTGCGGGGGTTAATACCTATCAATCCTGTGTGGGTCCGATAGCTTAGATGATTCAGTGACTACATATGATCATATCTATCGTCTTACGAAGAAGTATACATGTGTGAGCTGAATCTTGACTTTCAATCATTATCTTCGATATGATTGACTTGCTTTCCTATGTGGATTGTGTTGTGCTATCCTGTATGGACGTGATCGAACTTGGGCTCAGATGTTGGAGCCGAACTGGAATTGACGACTTAGGTATATGTATGGGCATATACCTAAGTAGTGTCGGATGTTACTTCGTGATTGTATCTTTCCTTTGCGGATTATCCTTTTTGGATTCTGGGAGACTTTCGGGGGTCTTGGGGTCCCTACTGAGTAGCTTATACTCACCCCTGCATGGGCTATTCCCGCACTACGTTGTGTTGGTTGCAGATGACGGACAACGCTGATCGTGGTTGAGGCTTGTGAAGCAGGTCGGTACCTGGAGGTGGACCACTGGGCGGGACGTACTCGGAGCGGACAACTGGAACCGAGGAGCTGTGGAGGCTATCTGTACCCACCCTTCAAGTGGGACTTCTAGTGGATGACTCGAGGATGCGACATTACTTTTCAGTTGTTGTACTCCCTTTTTCAGTTGTACTTTACTTCCAGTTTGGGTTTGTATTCTAGCCCACTTACTTTTCCGCACTTACTATTGTACCCAGTTCTTACTTAGTGTTTACTTCTACTTGCTTGCTCTGTGGTGTTTGTTTACTTTACAAAGGCAATGCCTTCCCTTTTTATTGGGAATTACGCCTTGGTACTAGTCGACATCCCCTAGCCTATGGAAGGTGGGCTTGGGGTAGTCACAACACGGGCCCCGAGGACGGGTCATGACAAATTGGTATCAGAGGAGTTCGGTTCTACCGCAGAACTCAGGACTCTGATCTTTTTCTATGTGAAGCAATAGTTTTAAGAGTATTGAGTGTGGTTATCAGTCCAGGGAGTTCAGTGTTGGTGCGATGTCCGACATATCCGTACAACAGGACCCTAACTTAGGATTTCCAACTTAATGGACGGAAACATTGATTGCATGTGTGTTACAGGTTTTCTTTGTGATTAATTTGTGTCAGCTCACCAGGTATACTGTTTGACCGTGGCGCACCTGTTTCTTTTCAGGATGGACCCACGACGGCAGCTAGCTAGGGTTCCGAGCGTTGTGCGGGGCGACAGCCCACCGAGCGACGAGGCCTCGGTACAGGGCCCTTTAACAACAGAGGCACCGACGATACCTCTACCCGCCGAGCCACCAATGCTACCAACTCCATCCGCTGACAGTACACGTCGCCTTAGTGCACTGCACGAGTTTCAGCGTCAGCGACTGCCTAGGCTCCACGGTGATACGGACCCTCAGGCATCCAAGGATTGGCTGGAGGCAGTTGTACGAGTTTTCAGGTTAGTGGGAACACCAGCTGACCTCATGGTGATCCTTGCAGCGAGTCTCCTGCACGCGACATCAGAAAGATGGTGGAGCTTGATGCTCCAAGTGCACGACGAGGCATCTCTCCTCTGGACGGACTTTGAGAGCCTCTTATGCTCGGAGTTCGTCCCAGCCACCCTCCGTGTGGTGCACATACAGGAGCTACTACAGCTGCAACATGGAAGCTTGACGGTCACCCAGTACTCGGCGAGATTTACCGATCTCTCGCGCTATTCGATGCACATGGTACGAGACCCATTCTTCTGGGCCCGGACCTTCGAGCAGGGATTGAGGCATGAGATCAGGGCATTGCTGATCTCCCTCAGTATTATGACACAGGAAGGGGTACTGGAGTGAGCCCTTCTCATTGAGAGCTTTCATGCTGAGTCTACACCAGCGGCGAGACCTACCGCAGGGCGGCACGTAGCAGAGTCTTCTGCAGCTGACAGTCGATGGATGACACATGGGTCCAGGCGGACCATACCCTCAGGCAGACGACCTCAGGACACTGGCTCAGAGGTGCAGGGAACATAGCACAGAGCCAGTCTTTCGAGAGGCAGACAGTGCTACGCATGCGGCGAGCAGGGCCACATGGCTCGTGACTGCCCGACCCACCGTACCGAGGAGCAGCAGAGGGTTGAGTGACCACCCGGACAGAGGTAAAGGGTCGACCGTGGCGGTCCACAGGGAGCAGGTGGACGAGGCAGAGGATCTGGCCGAGAAGCAGGTGGTTGGTGATGCTTTGAGGCTCTACCACCACCACCCCCAGGAGGTCCACCCCGACCACATGGAGCTGGCGGGCAGAGACAGGAACAACTCCAGGCAGCGGAGGCCTACGACCACGGTGCGCCAGGGATGATTCGAGGTACTATCTGTGTCTATTCCACCCTTGCTGCAGTTCTTATAGACACAGGAGCAAGTCATTCTTTCATAGCCGCTGCCATTGTTCGGAGCTCGGAGATTCCGACAGAGCCGTTGGCTTGATCCTTACGGCTAGAGACTCCTACAGGAGCAGACTCGATGATTACACACTGGTGCCGGCAGTGTGAGCCTACTCTAGGAGGCGAGATATTTGGCTAGGATATACTTTTAGCGGCATCGAGGCCTTACGACTTCATCTTGGGCATGGATTGGTTATCTATAGTCCATGCTCAGATCAACTGTATTAGGCACAAGGTGCGGTGTGTACGCACTGACGGGAGCAGGTTCACCTTCACCGACGAGAAGGTAGCCTTCGCAGCACACGATGGACTCTCACAGGGGAGAGGAAAACCCATAACTCATCAGTTGGCTGGCTTCATCCTAGGAGCAGTTGACGTGCGAAGTCATGGTTTTCCTGCAGTGGTGGATCATTATGCGGACGTTTTCCCCGAAGACGTTCCAGGACTACCTCCTCGCAGAGAGGTAGAATTTTATATTGATCTGTACCCCGGGACAACCCTGATATCCACCCCAGCATATCAGATGTCCCCCGCTGATCTATGAGAGCTAAGGGTATAGTTGGAGGACTTGCAGGGCAAGGGATTCATCCGACCCAGTGTTTCACCCTGGGCTTCCCCGATATTGTTCGCCAAGAAGGCGGACAGGAGCTTGCGACTTTGTGTCAACTACCGTCGTCTGAACCAGGTGACCGTGAGGAACAAGTATCCGCTACCAAGGATTGACGACCTCTTCGATCAGCTCAAGGGAGCATGGTGGTTCTCGAAGATAGATCTCAGGTCAGGCTATCATCAGCTCAGAGTTCGGGACGAGGACGTGCAGAAGACGGCCTTCAGATGTCGGTATGGCCACTATGAGTTCTTGGTTATGCCTTTTAGCGTGACCAACGCTCCAGCAGTGTTCATGGGCCTCATGAACAAGATCTTTCAGCCATACCTCGATTGATTTGTCATGGTCTTCATTGACGACATTTTGATATACTCGACCACTGAGGAGGAGCACGCCTACCACTTACGGGTTGTACTAGACACACTCTGAGAGCACCAGCTTTATGGAAAGCTCTCTAAGTTTCAGTTCTGGATATGTGAGGTCCACTTCTTGGGACACGTCATCTCTGAGGTGGGAGTTGCGATGGATCCTACGAAGATCGAGGTAGTGCTAGCTTGGGAGCCACCCAGGAGCGTGATGGAGGTGCGGAGTTTCTTGGGGCTAGCTGGATACTATCGAAGATTCATTCCAGACTTTTCCAGAGTTGCGGCCCCACTCTCGGCTTTGACGAAGAAGGAAAAACCCTTTGTGTGGTCAGACGGATGTCAACAGAGCTTCCAGAAGCTGAGACAGAGATTGACCAGCGCGCCTATCTTGAGGCTACCAGAGGAGGGAGTTGGGTACGTAGTTTACTGCGATGCATTAGGGACTGGAATCAGATGTGTCCTGATGGATGTAACGCCCCGACCCTAGTTACCCAGAGTTGGTGCATTATTACATAACATTGGCATGATCACAAGAAAGATCAAATCTCGAAAGACCGATTGGTTTAGTAGCCTTGGAAACACTAGATATATTCATAAGTCTTACATTACATCATAAAATGAAAAACTACTACAACAACATATTGTATCCATAATCCACACTCATATCCCCACATAATATCCCTGCAGGTCATTCATAATTTACTTCTTTACTTCCTGGGAAAAATAAAACATAGAAAAGGGGTGAGCTCAAATGCCCAGTAAGGATAACAATATAGCAGAAACTTTCATAAATAAGAATAAACATTTAAGGCAATGTATAACCAAAACAAAAGCCTTTCAAACACGAACTTTCAACATAGTATGGCATAAATAAAATGAAATAATGCCATTTACTTATTCACATGGATATTCTACTAATCGAATAATCACATGAAAAATCAATAACCACTTTCATAATGATGGAATGCATAATGCTGAACTTTAATTTCTTTATCAAGGCCTCGTCCCAAGACCTTGGGGCTAACTGTAACCGAAACCCAACCCGGAGTGCCCCTAATAACCGGACACCAACCCGGAGTGCCTCTAATAACCGGACACCAACCCAGAGTGCCTCTAATAACCGGACACCAACCCGGAGTTCCTCTAATAACCGGAGACCAAACCAGAGGGCTTACTTTTACCGGTCCCCAACCCGGAACATACTTGTCTAACACATTCATCTGAATGAAAGGTTGAAATATAACATAAACATTCAGATTACAAATAACTTATGAAATGTCAATACTCTAAACAAAAACCATGAGTGACATAAGAATAACTTATCCATAGTCAAAAATATCACAAAACCTTCAATAAAATATGGATGTTTTGTATCATAATAAATCAACTTCAAATAAGCTTAAAATCCATCAAAGGATGTTGACATAGATGAAATAAATACTATTTTAGAGAAATATCTCTTTTTTTGAAATCATTTTAAAAGTAACATAATTATAAAATAATACATTCAATTTGAAAATATTCTTATAAGCTTGTAAGGGAATCTTTGACGATTTTATAACGGTGGTAAATAGCCGCACCCACCGTATAATTTTAAAAAAACATTCTTACCTTAATTCTATCGAAAAGGTTAAAAAGGACCTTGTTTTGAAAACGACGGAAATATTCCTCTTATAAAAAGTCAAACAAGGGTATAAATGACTTTAACCCATATTCTTGTAAATAATAAAAATATTTTGGAATACATTTTGAAGAAACATGGATGTGGATGATAAAGAGATCCCAGTATATTATTATGTATAAACAACCTCAGATAATGAAGAGATTGTGAAATAACCCTTACCAATTTGGTAACTTATGAAACATACAACCCATGAAAGAGGTATCATACAATGAATATGTAAATACACATAAATTAGAGTGTATTACACAAAGAATATAATTATGGGCAGTACATACACCACACAAAAGGTAATGGTGGTAATATGGCATGAATCTCACGGGAATAAGGAGTGAGATGAAAACCCCTTACCTTGTACTTTTCCTTGGTTGGGGTAGGTTAACCTCCTCTTCTTCAGGTTCTTCCTTTTGATTTGATCAAAAGGGCTCTTAGGTTGGCTTTCTGATCAAACTAAGGCCTCTAGTTTGTAGTGAGGGATGTTGGGAAAGTATTTGGGTAGAGTTTGGCTGAACCAAAAGGCTTTTAATGTGTGAAGAAATGAGAAGGAGGAGTTCCCTTTTATAAGAGGGGTGAGGGGCACCTTTGGAAAAGCTAGAAATATTAATTTATAATAAATTCATATTCGGTTTCTAATGGCTCCAAAGTTGATTATTCAAAGGTTAAGGTGGGGATAGGTCTAACACCACTCAACCAATATAATTTAGACAGGTTTGGGTACTTATATTAACCTTATCATTAAGTATTAACTCAAAGTTAATTAGTTTCACTTTTACAATGTCTCTCTGTATTTTTATATAATATGGTTAATAAACTTACTATATACATCCAAGAGACCCCCAAGTGGTAAATTAATGAGGAACCTATCCTGATATAAGTCTCTTGGCCGAACCTTAGATTTTTAGGAATTTAATATCAATTAATAATATAATATTTGTTTTAAGAACTCTTTTATGTCAATTTTGACACTATTCAATAGTTGATTTTTGTGAAACTCATAAAAGATTGATTACTTCGAAAAAAGTCAATTAAATCAATCCTAATATATCATATTATCCTAGAAAATTAGTTTAATTCATTAAAAGTTTCATATTATATTTATTTGGGTATTTATAATATCAATTATTTTAATTTTTCACTATTATAGTAATTACTGCATCATCATTGTGTCATAAATAAAATACATTATTTAATGTCTAAAAATTATAAATAAAATATCATTATGTAGGAAATCTTTTTATCTTTCTAATGAATATTATTAATCTAAAATCAAACATATATAACCATAGGTAACAATTGTTTTTCTAAAAGATATATGCTTGTGTCATTTTTGTATTCATTTTAACTTAATTAAAATAAAGTGTCCCTATCACCTACAAGTGGCACCATGGGGTCCCAAAATCGACCCAAATATGCCTATGTCCGAACATGTATCCACCAATAAGGCTAGTACACGTTTTAGGGTAATTTAGTATTATTATAATATTATTTTTTAACCCTTATTTACCGGATTTACCCTTAACCATGGTAAATAAAATATTTACCGCAGTAATTATTCAAAATTTCTAAAAATAAAAGTTACCTATTTACACAATTTGAACATCCTGATTCCAAATATGGAATCCATTTTTCTAAATTCAAAACACAGAAGTGGCAGAAATTAATTTAAAATTAATTCCCGCTGTCAAAACAAAAAGCGTGTTTTTAAGAGATAATAACTATCAAAAGATTGACACTTGTTTATGTTCGGTTTAATTGTAAAATTATGTCCAATGACCAACATTATATTAAATGGTAAAATTATATTATAAATATACTTTAAAACCACTCAAATTCATATATTATCACTATTAATTATTTTGATTAAAAAAGTTGTTTTTAATTAAAATTTAGTAATTTTCACTATTCATCAAAATATGAAAGTTATCCGAAAAGTACCAAAATTTCACCTTAGGGTAAATTAGACACTAAGAATCCAAAAATGAAGTCAATTTTGAAATATAAAATATATATAATTTCAAAAATTTGGTATTACTATTCATAACGGCTAGTTTGATCGGTTGTGGTATGTGTTAAAACTCGAAGTTGCGTACAACACACGCTACTGTATTATTCAAAGGAAAGCGTTCCATGGAAGCTTGGGATGTTTCATTTTAAATTTTTTGATGTCCCCATTTAGTCAAAAAGTTTAAAATATTGTATTTAAAAAGGGTTTACTATTAAAAGTTGATAAAAGTTCAATACTGAAAATGAATTTGTTCTTGCATTATATCTAAGAAACTCATAATATGGATTCTAAAATTATAAGGATTATATAAAGTTTAAAATTTAGATAATACTATTCATAACCTCTTTTGAATGGCTTTTTTTTTGTAAGTCATGGTGTGATTGAACTCGGTGTTGCGTGTAGTGCAAGTTATTGAATTATTTTGAAGAAATAACACACTATGAAATCTTGGGGTGTCACATTCTCCCCTCCTTCAATAAATTGCGTCCTCGCAATTTGAAACTGTTCTTCGAAAATAAAAGGTTGAAAATAGAAAATATATTTGTGGGAAAACCCACATCAGAAATTGGGTTACTAAAATTTAGTCTTAATATGAGGAAAAGAGAAATGAAAGGGTCACCACCAAATTATGATCTCGATTAGGAGAACATTGGTGGAAATTAGAGACATATAATTAGAGGAAAAACGTAAATATTTATAGGTAGTGATTGAGGTCATCAATCACAAACAAGTGTAAAATTGAGGTCCTTAAATTCATCAATCTACGATGATTTGATATACCATCGGTTCAACAACACATAGGGTATTGGGATAACACATTTTTGACGTTTCAAAATATCTTAGTTGAAATCCCACATCGAAAAATGAATTAATGAGGCCTCTATTTAAAACAAAGAGTGGAAAGTATGAAGATTACCGAAAATAACACATACTAGGGTTACATGTAGGAAAATATGGATATGGAAGATAAATCTAACCATCAATTATCTGATGGAGAGTGGTAGAGAACATGGCTATGAAAAGGCCAAAAATCCCAAAGCCATAAATTAGTGATGATTTAAGGTACCATCTAGGACAACATTTTTGTTCTAAGTTCCTTTTATTAATGTTGAGGAATTTATTTATGAGATTGGCTAAGATCATAAGGAGATATACTTACTTTATAATTAGAGTTTTATCCATTAATAAATTTCTACCACAAACACATATTTCACTTTAAAAGATAATAGAATGTAATTTTTTTTCTATTTATACTATTCGTACAGGGTTCCAAAATAGATGAATTTATAATTCATCTACCAGATATTTTAAAAAAAACTACATTATTTAATCCAGGACATCTCGTGGGCCAGTGGTAGGTGATACACCCTTGTCGCCCTTCGGTTGCGGGTTCAAGCCTCGCAGCCTTGCCGGACGCGATGGGTTGCCGCCCGACCTCCGGGTTGTCCTTTTATGGCAATCCAAAATAATCCAAACTAGAACTATCCAAAATAATTCTGTCCAAACTCATAGTCCAACATTTATAAGGAAGGTAAACATAATGTAGATCCTTTTTACCCCGTAATAGCATATGAATACCTTCATCATGTATTCTTTTAATACACTGAAACATCCTGAATTACCATATTCCTTATTGATTACATTCATGATCCCTTATTCCATATAGAATGCTGGATATACTTCATCAATCCAAAAATGCTTTAAACCCCAACAATGATGGAATATACAAATCATTAATCAGTTTCTAGGTAGTCAAGAATATCCAATATAATTTATCCAAATCAATCATGTATTATTCCAAAATCACTACCTCGGTATCAGAACTATATTATGGTTTATCATTCTCTGAACCATATATTTTCCAAAAATTTATCCTGCTATTGAGTCACTTTTCTTTGTTCCACACAATCTCAAGTCCTTAATGAAATAGTACTGTAGTACAATCCTTATATACTCCATAATTATTATAACAAGTACATTGTTGATACAACACTCAATTGATATAATCAACATAAGAACTCTAATCATTCCTCTTCATCTGTGGTAGTATCATAACTTGATTATTATCCAATAGCATCAT
This sequence comes from Viscum album, assembly GCA_963277665.1. NCBI lineage: Eukaryota > Viridiplantae > Streptophyta > Magnoliopsida > Santalales > Viscaceae > Viscum > Viscum album. The sequence goes on along the minus strand of OY728121.1, from coordinate 1,101,070,296 downwards.
TTGCGGCATAGTCTGATGACTGGGACATAGGTTCACGTAGTGTCCAAACTCCTTGCAAATGAAGCATTGTACATTTGAAACCATTTTCTTACCCTTGCCGTCACGTACTTTGTGCCCTTTTCCTCTACACTTATAACAAACTCCCATTCCTCTTAGGCAAGTTCCAGGGTGTTTCTTCCCACAATTATCACATATGGGGAAATTCATCTTTTTCCTCTTCCCTTTATCCATCTTTCTCTCTTCCATCCTTTTCTTCTCTTGCTTCCCTTCAAATCCATAGGAATCAGTAAACTCTTTACTTATCTTATCAACACATGATATTATTTCTTCATATAATGATAATACATGAGAGACTATTTCTCTTTTAAATTATGGCTTAATACCATGAAATATATGATCCTTCTTTCTCTTTGTATCATGTGCACTGCTGGAGTTCTCATTCCGTCTACTAGGCGCCATTTCTAAACAATGGCATACACTAGATTAGTTTATGAATAACAATACCTAATCCCAAACTTATGAAACACATAACATAAATTAAATAGTTTATGGATATAATCCATAATCATAAAAATGTCTCTTTTGAGGAAGTATATACTCATAAACCCTTCATAATGATTTGTAAAGAAAATGATAGTTATCCTAAGCATATCCCCCGGGAGTGTCGTAACCAAGAGTGCAGCAAGGCCCGTTGTCGTGCACCAGTTCCCGTTCGAGTCTAGCTCAAAGCAGTGTTTTCAGGTTTTACCCCTAGGTACATCTGTGCCAGAGCCGCCTCTACCTGCTCGTATCCAGACAGGGATGTATTGCTTGGAAAACTCACAAAATCTCTACAATACCAAAATTCTAGGAAGTTCTTCTATACTAATCCTCAAAATTCATCTTAAATCTATGTGCTCTAATAAGAGATTATCTAAATCTAGCTTCCAAGGTTTGTACTAAACTTCCTCTGATACCAACTGTAACGCCCCGACCCTAGTTACCCAGAGTCGGTGCATTATTACATAACATTGGCATGATCACAAGAAAGATCAAATCTCGAAAGACCGATTGGTTTAGTAGCCTTGGAAACACTAGATATATTCATAAGTCTTACATTACATCATAAAATGAAAAACTACTACAACAACATATTGTCTCCATAATCCACACTCATATCCCCACATAATATCCCTGTAGGTCATTCATAATTTACTTCTTCACTTCCTGGGAAAAATAAAACATAGAAAATGGGTGAGCTCAAATGCCCAGTAAGGATAACAATATAGCGGAAACTTTCATAAATAAGAATAAACATTTAAGGAAATGTATAACCAAAACAAAAGCCTTTCAAACATGAACTTTCAACATAGTATGGCATAAATAAAATGAAATAATTCCATTTACTTATTCACATGGATATTCTACTAATCGAATAATCACATGAAAAATCAATAACCACTTTCATAATGATGGAATGCATAATGCTGAACATTAATTTCTTTGTCAAGGCCTCGTCCCAAGACCTTGGGGCTAACTGTAACTGGAACCCAACCCGGAGTACCTCTAATAACCGGACACCAACCTGGAGTGCCTCTAATAACCGGACACCAACCCGGAGTGCCTCTAATAACCAGACACCAACCCGGAGTTCCTCTAATAACCAGAGACCAAACCGGAGGGCTTACTTTTACCGGTCCCCAACCCGGAACATACTTGTCTAACACATTCATCTGAATGAAAGGTTGAAATATAACATAAACATTCAGATTACAAATAACTTATGAAATGTCAATACTCTAAACAAAAACCATGAGTGACATAAGAATAACTTATCCACAGTCAAAAATATCACAAAACCTTCAATAAAATATGGATGTTTTGTATCATAATAAATCAACTTCAAATAAACTTAAAATCCATCAAAGGATGTTGACATAGATGAAATAAAGACTATTTTAGAGAAATATCTCTTTTTTTTGAAATTATTTTAAAAGTAACATAATTATAAAATAATACATTCAATTTGAAAATATTCTTATAATCTTGTAAGGGAATCTTTGACGATTTTATAACGGTGGTAAATAGCCGCACCCACCGTATAAGTTAAAAAAAACATTCTTAGCTTAATTCTGTCGAAAAGGTTAAAAAGGACCTTGTTTTGAAAACGACGGAAATATTCCTCTTATAAAAAGTCAAACAAGGGTATAAATGACTTTAACCCATATTCTTGTAAATAATAAAAATATTTTGGAATACATTTTGAAGAAACATGGATGTGGATGATAAAGAGATCCCAGTAGATTATTATGTATAAACAACCTCAGATAATGAAGAGATTGTGAAATAACCCTTACCAATTTGGTAACTTATGAAACATACAACCCATGAAAGAGGTATCATACAATGAATATGTAAATACACATAAATTAGAGTGTATTACACAAAGAATATAATTATGGGCAGTACATACACCACACAAAAGGTAATGGTGGTAATATGGCATGAATCTCACGGGAATAAGGAGTTTGATGAAAACCCCTTACCTTGTACTTTTCCTTGGTTGGGGTAGGTTAACCTCCTCTTCTTCAGGTTCTTCCTTTTGATTTGATCAAAAGGGCTCTTAGGTTGGCTTTCTGATCAAACTAAGGAATCTAGGTTGTAGTGAGGGATGTTTGGAGAGTATTTGGGCATATTTGGGCCGAACCAAAAGTCTTTTAAGGTGTGAAGAAATGAGAAGGAGGAGTTCCCTTTTATAAGAGGGGTGAGGGGCACCTTTGGAAAAGCTAGAAATATTAATTTATAATAAATTCATATTCGGTTTCTAATGGCTCCAAAGTTGATTATTCAAAGGTTAAGGTGGGGATAGGTCTAACACCACTCAACCAATATAATTTAGACAGGTTTGGGTACTTATATTAACCTTATCATTAAGTATTAACTCTAAGTTAATTAGTTTCACTTTTACAATGTCTCTCTGTATTTTTATATAATATGGTTAATAAACTTACTATATACATCCAAGAGACCCCCAAGTGGTCCATTAATGATAAACCTATCATGATATAAGTCTCTTGGCCGAACCTTAGATTTTTAGGAATTTAATATTAATTAATAATATAATATTTGTTTTAAGAACTCTTTTATGTCAATTTTGACACTATTCAATAGTTGATTTTTGTGAAACTCATAACAGATTGATTACTTCAAACAAAGTCAATTAAATAAATCCTAATATATAATATTATCCTAGAAAATTAGTTTAATTCATTAAAAGTTTCATATTATATTTATTTGGGTATTTATAATAACAATTATTTTAATTTTTCACTATTATAGTAATTACTGCATCATCATTGTTTCATAAATAAAATATATTATTTAATGTCTAAAAATTATAAATAAAATATCATTATGTAGGAAAGCTTTTTATATTTATAATGAATATTTATAATCTAAAATCAAACATATATAACCCTATGTAACAATTGTTTTTCTAAAAGATATATGCTTGTGTCATTTTTGTATTCATTTTAACTTAATTAAAATAAAGTGTCCCTATCACCTACAAGTGGCACCATGGGGTCCCAAAATCGACCCAAATATGTCTATGTCCGAACATGTATCCACCAATAAGGCTAGGACACGTTTCAGGGTAATTTAGTATTATTATAATATTATTTTTAACCCTTATTTACCGGATTTACCCTTAACCATGGTAAATAAAATATTTACCGCAGTAATTATTCAAAATTTCTAAAAATAAAAGTTACCTATTTACATAATTTGAACATCCTGATTCCAAATATGGAATCCATTTTTCTAAATTCAAAACACAGAAGTGGCAGAAATTAATTTAAAATTAATTCCCGCTGTCAAAACAAAAAGCGTGTTTTTAAGAGATAATAACTATCAAAAGATTGACACTTGTTTATGTTAGGTTTAATTGTAAAATTATGTCCAATGACAAAAATTATATTAAATTGTAAAATTATATTCTAAATATACTTTAAAACCACTCAAATTCATATATTATCACTATTAATTATTTTGATTAAAAAAGTTGTTTTTAATTAAAATTTAGTAATTTTCACTATTCATCAAAATATGAAAGTTATCCGAAAAGTACCAAAATTTCACCTTAGGGTAAATTCGACACTAAGAATCCAAAAATGAAGTCAATTTTGAAATATAAAATATATATAATTTCAAAAATTTGGTATTACTATTCATAACGGCTAGTTTGATCGGTTGTGGTATGTGTTAAAACTCGAAGTTGCGTACAACACACGCTACTGTATTATTCAAAGGAAAGCGTACCATGGAAGCTTGGGATGTTTCATTTTAAATTTTTTGATGTCCCCATTTAGTCAAAAAGTTTAAAATATTGTATTTAAAAAGGGTTTACTATTAAAAGTTGATAAAAGTTCAATACTGAAAATGAATTTGTTCTTGCATTATATCTAAGAAACTCATAATATGGATTCTAAAATTATAAGGATTATAGAAAGTTTAAAATTTAGATAATACTATTCATAACCTCTTTTGAATGGCTTTTTTTTGTAAGTCATGGTGTGATTGAACTCGGTGTTGCGTGTAGTGCAAGTTATTGAATTATTTTGAAGAAATAAAACACTATGAAATCTTGGGGTGTTACAATGGAGGAGCGGGCCGTGATCGCCTATGGATCATGTCAGTTGAGGCAGCATGAGCAGAACTACGCTACCCATGACTTGGAGTTAGCAGCAGTGGTCTTCGCTCTGAAGATGTGGCGACACTATCTGATGGGAGAGCGCTTTACAGTCTATTCTGACCATCAGAGTCTCAGGTACATCTTCTCGTAGAAGGACCTGAACCTGAGACAATGACAATGGCTCGAGTTCCTCTAGGACTATGACTTTGAGATAGTCTATACTCCTGGAAAGGGAAACGTAGTAGCCGTTGCTCTCAACAGGAGGACGATCATTCAGCTACTTGGGGAGGAGACATAGCAGCTAGCCACTTTGCAGATATCCTTTGTGGATAGAGATGGAGTAGCCTTTCTTCAGTCACTCACAATCACTCCTCCACTACTGCAGCGGTTCAGAGAGGCACAATGTGGGGACGCCGACTGTGAGACGCAGCGTGCGCAGATATCCTCAGGACATGCACCTGATGGTTTATCTTTAGGAGGAGATCACGAAATCCTTTTCAGAGGACGCACCTTGGTACCGGTTTCTTTACAGGAGGAGGTTCTGAGGGAGTTTCACACTTCCCCTTTGGCGGTACATCCTGGAGTGGCGAAGATGTACCAGGATCTCAGACGACATCACTGGTGGCTGGGTATGAAGAAGGCTATGGTTGAGTTTGTTTCTCAATGTCCCACCTGCCAGTAGGTGAAGGCATAGCACCAGGTACCAGTAGGCTTGGTACAGCCCTTGGAGGTCCCAGAGTGGAAGTGAGACGACATATCTATGGACTTCGTGACTCGACTTCCACGCACTTCTAGAGGTCACAACTCCATTTGGGTGATTGTCGACCGACTCACCAAGTCGGCTCACTTCTTACCCATCAGAGAGCAGGTCTCAATGGAGAGCTTGGGATGCCTCTACGTTCAAAAGATTGTACGGATTCACGGTGTGCCATCATCTATCGTCTCCGATCGAGATGCTCGCTTTACTTCCTAGCTTTGGAAGGGGTTTCAGGAGGAATTCGGGACGCAGCTACGTCTGAGAACCACCTTTCACCCTCAGATGGATGGTCAGATGGAGAGGACCATTCAGACTCTCGAGGACATGCTCTGTGCATGTGACCTCAACTTTGGTCACAACTGGGAGGACCACCTACCCTTGGTGGAGTTCGCGTACAACAACAGCTACCACTACACCATTGGGATGACACCATACGAGGCGTTGTACGGGCGGCCTTACAGATCACCTCTGTGCTGGACAGACCCTGGGGAGTCAACACTTGTGGGACCAGAGATGGTCCTGGCCATAACGGAGAAGGTCCAGGACATCCAGGAGCGGATGAGGATAGCTCAGAGCCGGCAGAAGTCTTTTGCAGATAGGAGGAGGAGGCCACTGGAGTTCGAGGATGGCGACCACGTCTTTTTGCGGGTCTCACCTCGATGTGGATTACGGAGATTTGGCCGAGGTGGAAATTTGTCTCCATGCTTCATCGGACCATTCCAGGTCCTCAGCAGGATTGGTGAGGTGGATTATCACCTGGATCTACCACCTCAGTTGCATCGGGTGTACGACGTCTTCCACGTATCTCAGCTGAGGAGATACGTGCATGAACTGACGCATATCATTGACCACGAGGAGATGGACATTGATGATGGGGCACCTTTTGCGGAGGTCCTGGTGGAGATTGAGGATTGATAGGAATAGGTCCAACATGGATGGTCGATTCCTCTAGTGAACATCAGATGGCAGCACGGGAACCTCCAGGAGATCACTTGGGAGCGAGAGGCTCAGATGCGTTCTCAGTACCCACATTTGTTTCCCTAGTTTATGATATATCATTACGGGGATGTAAAGCCCTGAGGTGGGAGTAATGTAAAGACCCGTAAAATTCAAGGGATTTTTTTTTTCTTAATTTTCTTTGGGATTTTACAAGAATGCAGTTTCTGACGGCACCTGATTCCGAGGCCCGGTGTGCCCGGAATCATGTTCCGAAGTTTAGCTCGGGTACGTTTAGTGAACGAACGAGCGGGTTTTTCTAACTTTTGAACCGGTGCTCGGAATCAAATTTCGAGGGCACCGATGGAATCACAACGCCAGTAATTGTTTAGAAACACCTTTTTCGGAGTTGCGTTTCCTCAGGTGTGGTTTTTAATTTTTTTGGGTTAAGTAAAGGAATAAAATAAAAATGGTGCGACCAATTTTTATTTTACTTAAAGTTGTTTAACCTAAGATAAGTGATTAGAGTGGGACCCACAATATCCTACCCACTAGGTAGGATATTTGTGAGGTGGGGCCCACACGAGCCCCACCGTTTCTTTTCTTCACCCCCTCCTTTATTAAGGTAACTCACCCGCACCCCTATTAAGTGGAAGTCAACCCTTGCGTTTTTCTGTTTATGAAACGCCTCTATTATTTTGGGCGGTTTAAACGTTGCAATTAATTCATTTAATTGATTGTTTCATTTTTGAATTTCAAAACGCTTGGCTTGAGAAATAAAATAAGACAAACTCTTATTTTATTAGAGTTGTTGGGGTTGTGAGAGGCTTGGGGGAAAAAGCTCTAAGACTTGAAGTTCTTCTTCTTTGATGAAGAACGCGAAGAACATGAAGAACGCACCGCCGCCGACGAAGAACGCCGACCTCCGATGATGGAAGACGGTGAGAGACGCCTTCCTCGAAGGTCAACAAGAACGCCGGATCCTCGGAGATCGAAGACGTGACGCTGAAAAATATTTTCTCTGCGACGCGACGATCCTCCTTCCGCGACGCCTGCTTCCACAATGTGCAATCCCGCGACGAGCCTTCTTTCAACTACGCTCGAGGTAGGGGGATTATTTTTTAATTGTTTGTTCGTGATTACTTCTTCCGCCATTCTTCTTTTCAACTTGAGTCGCCTGATATCACAATAACGGGAGGAGGTCAGACCGCACGAACACGGCCGACCGTCCTCCCCTCTTGGTTGTTGATTTTTGTTGCGACACGTGTAAGGCGGCGCGGTGCCGTTGTACCGCACGGAAGCTATGAGATTGGGAGAAGAAGCACGGCGCCGTCGCACCGCACCGTTGAAGTCGAACAAAGCGCGGCGCCGTCGCGCCGTGCCAGAGAACCACAAAAGCACCGCGGCTGGAGCGGGGCCGCGGCGGAGGGGCGCGGCGCCATCGTGCCACGCCGGACGGACCAAGGCCGTGACCATAGGCCGCAGCGGAGCAGGGAGCGGCGGCCGGTTTCTGGCCGCCGGCACCGGAGCAGGAGGGCGGGACCATGGGGTCCCACGACAGTAGAACGGCCGGCCAGCCAGGCCGGCCGGCTTCCGCGAAGTGCCGAGGTTCGTAACCCCCGGCTGGCCAGCAGGAGCGGCCCCCCTCATGGGGGCCGCAGTTTCGAACTGGTGGGGGGCAGCCCGCCCCCTCGCACCCCCTACGCTTGGCCGTTACGACCGAGCCACCTGGCCGCCTGTCCACCTGGCCAGGCCAGGCCGGGCTGTGCCAGCCGGGCCGGGCCGTGCCCAAGCGGTCCGGACTCGGACTCGGTTCGGGTCACCCCGGTTCGGGCCGACCAAGGGGATATCGGGCCGGGTCGGACCGGGCCCGAACCCCCTAATACCGGACCTCTTTCGGTCTTTTGCCCATAACATGGGCTGCGGAGCTCCGATCAACGCACCGTCAGCTGAGATGCGATCCTTGGATCAAGACGGTCATTTAGGTATTACACTCATGGTTTCGTAGAATTTTGGGTTTGGCCGGGTTGGTTCGTTCACGAAACCAACCGGGCCCTCGGAGCAGAAACGCTTATAACTTGAGCTCCGGACGTCCGATTGACATGCCGTCAAATTTGATGGATTCCTCTTAGTGAGATGGACCTTTTGGCTTACTACGATCGAGGTTTGGATGCAGTTGGAGTACGTTCGGGTTGGTTTTGACTTAAAAACCAATCAGGCCCCTGGGACGAAAAAGCCAATAACTCTCAGACCGAGCGTCCGATTGACGCGCCGTCTGTGACATTGAGTTCCTATTGACGATAGGGAACTTCTGGATACATCAAAATCGGACTACGTGTCAGTTGATTTATCAGACCCTCAGCTCATGGAGCGGACCCTCCCGAACGAGTTTGCTGTGTGCGGGAACCCTAGAGTTGGCTGCGACTGTGACGACAATGACGACTGTACATAAATCCTCCGTGGATTCCATGGCGACGACTACAACACTCAGCGATCCTACGTGGATCAGTGCTACCGATCCTATGTTGGTCAGATCCTGTGTGGGTCAGTGCTCAGTGGTCCTGTGTGGGCCAGTGCCTACCGATCCTGTGTGGGTCATTGCGGGGGTTAGTTATCTATCGATCCTGTGTGGGTCATTGCAGGGGTTAGTACCTATCGATCCTTTGTGGGTCATTGCGGGGGTTAGTACCTATCGATACTGTGTGGGTCCTATGGATTAGATGATTCAGTGGCTACATCTGATCATCTCTATCATCTTACGAAGAAGTATACCTGTGTGAGCTAAATATTGACTTTAAATCATTATCTTTGATATGATTGACTTGCTTTCCTATGTGGATTTTGTTGTGCTATCCTGTGTGGACATGATCGAACTTGGGCTCGGATGTTGGAGCCGAACTGGAATTGATGACTTAGGTATATGTATGGGCATATACCTAAGTAGTGTCGGATGTTACTTCGTGATTGTATCTTTCCTTTGTGGATTATCCTTTGTGGATTCTGGGAGACCTTCGGGGGTATCGAGGTCCCTACTGAGTAGCTTATAATCACCCTTGCACGGGCTATGCCCGCACTATGTTGTGTTGGTTGCAGATGACGGAAAACGCTGATCGTGGTTGAGGCTTGTGGAGCAGGTCAGTACCTGGAGGTGGACCACTGGGAGGGACGTACTCGGAGTGGAAGGTTGGACCAGAGGAGCTGTGGAGGCTATCTGTACCCACCATTCAGGTGGGACTTCCAGTGGACGACTCAAGGCTGCGGGTTTACTTTTCAGTTGCTGTACTCCCTTTTTCAGTTGTACTTTACTTCCAGTTTGGGTTTGTATTCTGGCCCACTTACTTTTCCGCACTTACTATTGTACCCAGTTTTTACTTAGTGTTTACTTCTTCTTTCTTGCTATGTGGTGTTTGTTTACTTTACAAAGGCAATTCCTTCCCTTTTTATCGGGAATTACACCTTGGTGCTAGTCGCCGGCCCCTAGCCTATGGAAGGTGGGCTTGGGGTAGTCACAACACAGGCCCCGAGGATGGGTCGTGAAAACTCCACTAGTAGGGATAGATTTTCATTTCTTTCTCTGTGATGTTGCTGAAGCTATTATAATATCCCGGCAGGAATCTTGAATATGAGTAGGGATTTGATTATGCTCCTTCACCATTGTTAGAATGTGTTTTGTGAGTTCAGCTACCAGAACAGGAATATAAGTCCATTCCGTGCTTGGAGTAGGTGTGTGTTCCTGCTCCTGTCCTCCTTTTCCTGCCAGTGAATTTTGACAGTACTTATGTGTGGGGTAAGAGAGTTGAGTCTTCTCTAAACTTGTCTTTGGAGATTTCTGACTGACTTCTCTTAATGCTACCAAACGAGACTGTTTGTAGGCTTGATTAACATTGGCAGGTGTATGTTCTTGCTGTGTATTACTCTTCAATTATGGTTGGCAATTTTCCTTCAATACTGGAAGACGATACTGTTGACAGAATTGTTGATTGTAAACAGGTGTATGTTCCTGCTTATTAGTTTCCACCATATTAGATTGGTGAGATTCTTTGGTTGTAGTCAGACGAGCATAATGACTAGCTGATGAATCATAAACAGGTGTATGTGTCTGCCTATAGTACTCCATCAGAATTTCCTGACGGGATTGGTGAGTTGCTTCCAGACAAGTCTGTTGGACAACGGGATTAAGATGGATGTGTGTGTGTTCCCGCTCATTGCTTTCCACCACGTTAGGTTGGTGGGATTATCCGTAGATGGTAGAGATAAGAACCTGCTCATTTTTGACCGGTCATCACCTCTGGTGGTTCGTCTTGCCTGCTCGGGTTCGAGGAACCTGAGCTGAATGCCTGGAGACGACACCCTCATCATGTTAAGGGCGCACTACCGCACGAGCCTGGCGACGATTGTTAGTGGGATTCCTCGAAAAGGAATCCTGAATCCTGGAATGGAGTCCCTGAGTGACCTCCTGAACAACCTCCCCATAATATGGGAGGGACTGGTTATTGCGTTCCGGGGATAACGACCCGAAACGGTTGGAAACGGTGGTTGGCACCACCTGCTTCTTTATCGTTGGTCACCGCTATCTAGACAACCATGGTGAATTATTGACTTGGAGGGATTTTCGAGCAGCCTCCATAGTCATAATGGTACCGTGTCAACATTATTACTTAACCAATGCATTTGATACCCAACATTGAAGACGCTGAGTAGGTGATGTCGTCCTCAGAGTGGACGACGATTCCAGTAGGAGCAGTAGCAGAGGTATTCACAGCAGAGGCATTCACAAGTGTGAACTTTAGAGAAGCCATTTCTGTAACGCAGAAGGTCTTGGAAAAGAGTTCCTATTTGATATAACAGACATAATCAAGATAAGTCAGCCACTACATCTTTTAGATGAGTATATATGTTATTGATTGTTTTGTTGGCCCTCTCATTGGGTTTAAATTGGGGACTAACAAATAAGTAAAACATCATTTTAACTTGGTTAAGGATTCACATCGGGTTCACCATTTTTTGTTTCCTCTAGAAATGGGTATGACCTCATTGGTTTAAGGTTCAAACATTCCAATAGGTTTCTAACGGGTTTGTTCGTAGAATCGGAAACATCCAATGATTCTATATCCATTTAGACATACTTTCCAAAGGTAGGTGCTCATTAGTTGTGAACTGATGAGGCTTAAGAATTTTCATTGGTCGAGAGGATAGGAGGTCAGACTCATCACACCTTTTTTTGGGGGAATTATTTTCTACTCCGGGACACTCTTTATAGATTAAAGTTATGTTCGTGAATCCTTATTACATTACCAAGTATAAAAATGAGTTTTCCTTTTGATATGACAATCAATGATTGATATGTATAAAATTTAGAGAATCTTATATATATATATATATATATGTATTTGAGGTTCTTTATTAATAGAGAATCATCCATATTTGTTAGATATTCTTAGTCAATGGTATCCTTCAACATATTATATAGAAATCTCTTGGTCACTATGATAACCATACTAGTTATAAATCCACTCAGTGGGGCACTTGAAGTTGATTGTCATTCAGAAGGACATGGATTATTTTAGAGTTGGGATCGTACCCGCGGATGGGCTACCTATGTATCCTTGTTATAAAAGGAATCAGAACCCACATAGTTCTGGAATTAAGATATAGTTTAACGTCATATGGGACATATGAGAATTAATGGGTGATGGGCTTGAATCTCAGAAAGGATTCCTACGTACTCTACTTTTAAGGTAGAGATCAAAGTCCACGTAGTTTGGTTGGTGAATTGTGAGGCTTACATATGTTTAACGGCCTAAAGAGATCTGTCGTGGTTACTTTTACACTCTAAGATCACGTGAGTCATGCTCGGTGTGATAAACAAGAGGTATCAGTAAACCTGACAATTTGTGCCATGAAAGATGTGGTCATAAAGAATGATATGGGGATTATGTATGTGTGACCACCCAAGTAGATGGAGACTAGGATTTACTGCTGGAAAGAAACCTAGGAACAATGTCCATAAAGTTATTTGTGTTTTATGGATATTTGGATACTCTAAATTAGGGCTTACTCCTAAGGAGGATGCCTGAATTAGGGGGAACTTATGATTGGGGCTTGTTCCTGAGAAGGAGGCCCAAAATTAAATGGACTTATAACTTGGGACTTACTCTTGAGAAGGAGGCCCAGAGTTAAAGGAGGTTTGGGGCTTACTCCTAAGGAGGATTCCCAGATTAAAGGATAACTTTAACTTATGATTGGGGATTACTCTTAAGAAGGATACCCAAGTCAAAAAGGGACTTCAGAACCGAGGATTAATCCTAAGAAGGAGGCCCATATTAGAAAACTTGGACTGGGGCTTACTCTTGAAAAGGAGGCCCAGGTTAGGGGACTATTGATTGGGGATTACTCCTGAAAAGAAGGCCCAGGTTAAGGGGAATTATGACCGGGGCTTACTCCTAAGGAGGAGGCCCATATTTGGGAACTTGGGGATTAATCCTAAAGAGGATGCTCAAATCAGGGAACTTGGACTGGGGCTTACTCTTGAAAAGGAGGCCCATGTTAGGGGACTATTGACTGGGGCTTACTCCTGAAAAGAAGGCCTAGGTTAAGGGGAATTATGACTGGGTCTTACTCCTAAGGAGGAGGCCCATATTTGGGAACTTGGGGCTTACTCCTAAGGAGGATGCTCAAATCAGGGAACTTGGACTGGGGATTACTCTTGAAAAGGAGGCCCAGGTTAGGGGACTATTGACTGGGGATTACTCCTGAAAAGAAGGCCCAGGTTAAGGGGAATTATGAATGGGGATTACTCCTAAGGAGGATTCCCATATTTGGGAACTTGGGGTTACTCCTAAGGAGGATTCCCAAATCAGGGAACTTGGACTGGGGCTTACTCTTGAAAAGGAGGCCCAGGTTAAAGATCTTCTCATCTTAAAGGATGTGGTTGAATGAATGAAATCTCTCACCTTAGTGACATGAAGATATGTAAATCACTTGGTTTTGAGAGATGTTCCACAGAATTCCTTTCAGATAAGGAATCCAACCAAGGAATCATGCCATAAATGGCTTTGAAGAGGATTCTGAAGGATAAATATTGAAAAGGATATATATATTTGATGAAAAGTGATGAATGGACAGGAGGGAAACCCAAAAAGAGGTGGGCACATAGGTCCTGTTTGGGCGTGCAGGTCCTGGTCGCGCAGGTATACCTGCGCGACACATGTGTACTTGCGCGCCGGTTAACCCATAGGGTAATACTTGAGCGAGGCTTGGCTCAAGTATTTGGTATTATCCCTAATGGCTTCCAAAAGGGTGGTGCACAGGTTCTATTGAAGGGATAAGGCGGCGCACAATTGTGACCATTTCCCTTAAGGGTTAGACACTTAGGCGCACATGTGTTGATGAATTTCAACACTTAGGCCTTGTTACCCCTCTTTAGATCTTCCATTCTAGGTAATAAATTACATTATAAGTGTTCAGAAGACTTGAAGAAGAGACTAAGGTGCCAAGATCTGAAATCTGAGTTTCAGGATTTTTCGTCCTCAAAATGGGGGGCCCACCAGGAGTATTTTTAGGCTGCTGAAGGCCCTGGAAAAAAATCAAATAGGGCGTTCAAGTCACCTGCGTGCCCAATATGTGGCGCACAAGTATACTTGCGTGACCATGATGAAACTTGCACGACCCTTTATTAAAGGAATTTTTGTCAATGCCTTTGCCAATTTTTTGATGTTTCTTCAAAGGATGAATCTCTTTGTGTTTATGGTATTTCCCTTTTCATTCATTAGACTCTATGATGGAAAGGAGTGTCAACGGAGTGATGTCCGAATAACCCACTAATTACTTATTTTTTCATTTTCTATAATATTAAAACAATGATGGAAAATTTATTTTGTGTCATTTCATAATAAATTTCATCATATTTTTCAATTTCACATATGTCAACTTTCTATTTAAAACCCTTAATATATCCATTTATCAAGGATAAAACCATATGGTTTCTATCAAAACCATTTGAATCCAATTTTCACAATTAAATCATTCAAATAAATTTTATCAAATAAATTTTACAAATTTTAGTTCCAAATTTTAATTCTCAATATTTTTCATCAATCCAATGTCATAATTTACATTAATTTTTTTTAATTTTCTCAAATTTTAAAAAATTTGAAAAAAACCCCAATTTAATTGAAGGGGGTGGGGTTCAAATTTACTTAAAAATAAAATCAAAATACCCCAATACAATATAATTTGGGGTTTAATCGACCCATTGAATGATACTTATCATATACTTGATTTTAATTAAATAGTTTATTTTAGATCATGAAATCTATGGTTATATATAACTGGACTGTCACAACAGATGCACCAAAATCAAAATATCGGGATATCAAAATGCTAATACCTAATAAAAAATCTCAAAACATGATATTTGGAAACAAGGATCAATGAATAAAACAATGGTATGATATTAAAAACAGTGAGGTTTATATACTCCAACTAATAAAGATTTCTATAAAACCATAGTGATGAAAGAACATAGAGAGGGAGGATGAGAATTATAATAGGGTACATGCAGTTTGGATAGCAAATTTCATTCTCTATTATTCAATATACTTATTTAATGGTGTAGTGGGACCATAGTCACGACTAGGGTTCACCCAGGGTAGAAGAAACTATATGATGTTGAGCTATGTTAGGTGGGATACTAAATTAGAGGTTTTGGTATTTTAAAAATAAATTTTCATAGTAAATAAATCTTGTATGTGGTATCATGGGATGGTCCATGAGGATAGAAAAATTGTGTTCCCTGGTCCTTCACCCCTTTTTCTCATGGTTAATGGTTTCTATTATGTGGGTTCATGTTTTCCCATACTAGGAAGAAACTTTGAAACACTATACTCCCTTAGTTAGCATTGCTTTCACTAATAAGGAAAAATGTATGGGATGACCTTGCTTCATCCCTACACTACCAAAAAACATCTACAAAATTCATAATTTACACCTAAAAATTGAAAATTAAACCCACCAAAATCATGATAAAAATTGGTGTTTGTGAATACAAAAACCTAGTAAAAGGATGATTTACCCCCCCCCCCCACCATAATAGAAACATTCCATCACCTGAAATCCTGTGATGGATATTCTATACCAACTAGATGAGGAATAAAATCTATCATCAATTCCTACCTCTCCCATGTATCATTATAATCATAACTGTGTTGCAATATTACTCGAACCAAAGGTACCATCCTCCCACATAATAGATTGGATTCAGAATAAACTATAATGAATAGATTCTCAGTCATGAATAAATTAGTTTCAACATCATGATCACTCAATATAAAAACAGGAAATGTATCTGAATGATAATTTTGGAGGTTTGATACATGGAGAAAATTATTTATTGACTTCATCAACACAATATAAGCTAAATGATAACATGCTTTCCCTAACACATCAAAAACCTCCAAACATACCACAAAATGATGAGAAATTTTCTTATGCCTCCCAAGTCCTTAATAACACAACTGAGGTGAAAAATTCCTAAACAAATTGTCACCAAATAAAAATTTCAATGGTTTATAATTTTCAACAACATAGGACTTATAACACATCTATTTCATCAAAATATATTATGAATAAAATAAACACATTCTTCCATTTCTGGAACTGGGGTTGAACATTACCCATTATCTTACTAACAAAATGGAGAACAAAAAGTCTGAAATTTCTAGGCCTCAAAAGGATCCATTCATATCACAAACTGGTAACTATTTAAAAAAAATAACTACTACTATAGGATCATCCCTAGTACATCTATGGTTTAGTATGCAAGAAAAAAACATATCCTAAAGAATCTATGTAGCTCTTTCTATCTAGGAATAAAACTATGGATGGTATTCCATACTCAACTAAACATTAGTTCTTGGTGCCTCACAGACACCTCACCAAAAGAGATAAGTGAACCATGGATCCCTTTAATAAACAATTGAAGATGTTTCTCCATGAAAATAAACAATATTTTTCAAATAGATTTTTCACAACTCCATAACATTGGTTGTATAAACAACCTGTATAAATTAATTTTATTTAGTAATCATATCAATAGAAACCCTATTTCATGCTTATCTTTCATTGGTTTGGGGTAGACAATCCATAATTTTTATAGAGATCTTATCAAATTGCCTTGTCAGAAGTTAATGGTGTTGAAAAAATCTAAGGATTATGGTGATCGACCTTGAACTATTGTCACATATAACAATGAGAGAAAAATTTAAAAATGCATCATCTCAATTCTATCAATAAGAATTAACAACATATTTCATAGAACATCCTTAGGATTCACTATTTCATAACTCACATGGAATTTTGAAAATCATCCAACATAACATTCCTTATCCCTAAAAGCATAACAATGCAATTCCAATAGAATATAATTCCCTCAGTGGAGAATGAATAGTATAAAATGGCCTTCCTTCTATATATATTATATCCAATTATATAGGACTCATCATCAACATTCTATTCTTGATGAATCACATCAAGAAGAGATTATGTCAATGAAACACTGGCTAAGGAGTCATCATCCCTTGATTCTTTGACTCCAATATGCAACTGAGGAAAAAAGTGCCATCAAAATAAAATATTTCATATATTTTTTCAACCCATGAGTATGAATATCCAACCTCATATAATTTGGAGAAATTAACTTTTCTTAGGATACGTGCAATGTCAGAGTCAAAATATTGTACATACTCCAGCCACACCTCTATATCGGAATGAAATATTTTTTAGAGATGATATAAACAATGATATTTATGTCATTAAAATGGTTAACCATTCTAGAAAATATAACACCACAAACTCTTATGTGTGTGCATCACAACTACTAGTTCAAGGTAGTGGGTTTGGAAATTAATATTTTGTGTCCTAATCTGCTGAGATCCATAAGTAACTACATGATCACCATGCATAATAATACAACCCAAACCCACAAATTATTCATCCATGAAGACCACATTGAATTGCATTTGTTTTTTAATAGTTAAAGCTGGTGCAATAGTCATATGAAATTTCATCTCAACAAATTAAATATGTAATTTATTATCCCAAGAAAAAATTAACCCATATCAGTTAGGGAATTAATTATGGAATCCATCTTTGAGAATTCCATAATTAAATGATGAAAATATATATCAAGACCCTAGAAGTACTAAGCCTCTAAAGAAAAATTGTGGTTTCTCCCATTTCATATAAGATTTAACATTTCCAGCATCAATTGAAATTCCATGCTTCGATACCACATTTCCCAAGAACATCACTTCCCTAATATATATTTTACACATAGATTTTTTGTGATAATGTATTTTATGTAACAATAATTACCGAACATTTCTTAGATGATGAACATGAACCTCCTCATATGTATATTAACATAGGATATCATTCACAAATACTACCATGAAGGCGTCAAGATACTCATGGAAAATATTGTTCATTATATAAATACAGACTATAGATTCATTGGTTATACTATATGGAATGAAAATATACTCATCAATGCCATACTTACTCATAAATGTAGTTTTCTAATTTCAAATTCATTTTTCATCAACTGATGGTAACCATATCGAATGTTAATATTCAAGAACCACTTCACCCATTTAAGGTGGTAAGAAAAATAATTTATCAATGAAATTGGGTATTTATTCTATATTATAACTTGATTGAGTTTTTAATTATCTATACAAAGGTTCTATGAACCACCATCTTTCTTAGAAAAGAGAACACACATTGCCTTAAGTGAAACACTCGACATTATAAATCTTCTATCTAAAATATAAACAAACTAAGACATCAATTCATTCCAATTATACGGTGGAATTTGGTAATAATGAATATGAATTAGTCATGTAGTAGGTAGAAATTTGATAAAAAACATTACCTCACATACTAGCGGTGAACCTGAGAAGTTAGAATGGAAAACCCTAGGAAGGTCGACAACGATGGGAGGGAGATCATCAATCAAAGAATCCCACATTAGGAGAATAGTTAAACTCATATTACATTCCCTAAATACACATAATAATTTATTCATCTAGTCGAACTAGTGTTCCATTACCCATGAAATTTATGGTAAACCCCATCGGTCTTATTAAATGATTCATGTCAAAGATAAAAATCCATATCTTTTTATTGGAAATGAATCAATCTAATCCAAAAATTAAATCAGGTGTTTTCATGTAAAGAACTAGAAAATTACAAGATATATTTACATCTGATTGAGAGAAAACTCAATAGTAAATTTTATGATAATTATCCCTATTAGTTCTGTGGGGTGTAGAAATATTAAGCCCATAAGACAAATTCATATTAAAAAGAATTAGAATATTATAAATAATGGTTGAAATAAAAAAATGAGATTCGGTAGTTTCATATAATGTTTTTACCTATTATGAGGATATATTAATTGTACCTCCCACAATAAATGGAACCATTTCCACATCCTCAAGAGAGAATTCTACAATGTGACATATAATCATTCCACATACTTGTTGATGGAGCCTCTTTATCATTGAATGATATGATTGACCCACTATTTTAGGAGATTATGATGACCTCGTACCATTGTGGAACTTGGAATAATCATGGATGAACTTATTTAAGTAAAATTAGTATCTTCAAGAGACACATTAATTTAGTGAATTAATTATAAAAATAATTGAATTTTTTGACATGCCACACTAATAGCATAACAATAGACATCATCAAGGAAGTGAATAAGGTTTAGAAAAAAACTAATGTCCAAAACCATGATGAGAATAATCACATTACATCATAATTGTAAATAATTTAACAATGATTACACTAGGTAAAAAAATGAACTCATGTAAGCCCAGACCTAATATGTAGTACCATTTCAACCATTTGTGATATATCAAGTACATCATCATAAGAAGTCGGTTTCAGTAGAAAAAAAGGGAATGAATAATATATCTATATAATCTCTCAAAACATTGAGTATTAATCTTATAATTAATAACTATATTATAAGAATAAAATATATTCTCAATATATTGATTCTCATACTCCATAAATGTTCTTAGAATCTACTCATGTTTGACAAAATTTATAGCCTTGGTCAACACCATCAGCTAAGGATAAAAATTTTCAATGAAAAGAACCTTCAATTCATTCCATGATAATCTTGAATTCTTGTTTTCTATCACCATGATGTCCCACCATCTACATCATAGTACCCCAACATGAATGTGAAACACTTCATCTTGATATCTACCAGTTTTTCTAAAAACTCAAAACAACTTTCTATCATGATCAACCATTCTACCGCCTATTAGGGAACATTAGAGGCTTCTATGGTGGTTGGATTCTAGAAAATTAACTCTTGTGAATAATTTAATAGAACATAAATATGAGGTTCCATATATGGATCCTAATCAGGAACTTGTGGTGGTGCCTATCCTAGAACATGGACAATATAAGCAATCACTTCAATGAGAATTGGTTTTGCAGAAGGATTCCCTCACCGAGACTCTTCAGTAGCTTCATCCTATATATTATTCACACATCTACATAGAGGCATGTTTATAAAAAACATTATTATAATGATTTAATGACATTCTATTTACACTCAAATAGAGAAATAAGGAAAATAAATCACAATACATAGACAATAAGGACAATGAATTCCATCCACCCTAATCAAAAATAGGGAAAAGGCTAGATGTAATACTCTAGAAATACATACCTAACCACCCCTATTGAAAATATGATAATTTTGGTGATAGATGTGAATGAACTCATTCACAACTACCTCCTATGTCAATGCACTAATAATCAAATATATACATAATTCATTTAATGAAACCCATCATTAGCTATTGATTACACATTATCAAGCACCAGACTGGGTATCCTAGTATTCTAATAAATTAAAAGTCACTTAAATTTACTGATGGGTATTCTAAATCCAAATTTGTTAGAGAATATCATCTGGTTTCAAAAAATTTAATTTCAGAATTAATTTTCTAAATAAATTCACAAGAAAGATAAAAAACTCAGAATGCGTAAAAGAAAAACTCAACAAGGAGAACCGTACTAGGTGTCAGGCATTAATAAATAGGCCAATTTACTATATAAAATAACCATAAATTGAAAACCACCCATATCACAACAAACACTAGAATCAAAGACCAATTATTTCTAGATAAAACCACCTCCAAGTGGTTTTTATGCCAAATAGTAGCTAGAAGGAGATAATCTTCAAAAACTAGAAGGCACCTATTATGTGTGAGAAAAAATTCCAGTAGTGTCTCACAAATTATTCCCTCATAAGATTCCAAAATTGAACTAACCAAGTAAATCATTAAAATTTATAATAAACAATAATGAAAATTAAAATTCACAATTAATCAAATATTGATTTATATTTCAAATGATGTAAATACATTATAAAATGGATTAATAATATTTAAAAAAAATATTATATATAAAAAATGATGGAATGGAAAATATATTACATTAAATATCATATTGTATTCAAAAAAGAAATTCCAGAATCCTGGTAATATGAGAAAATTTATGATAGTTCCTTGCTAGGGGACACTATCTCACTCATAGTGACATGAAAATATTTTTATATACATGTCCCTTTAAAAAAGGTAAATATGAAGTCATAAAAATACCATCAGGGATATGACATTCATAATTTATGTTTTAGGACATTATAAACCATATATTGTTGTATTAAAAACTCACTAACTAAATAAGATTTAATGTGCTATAATAAATATTCAATGATGAAAAATTTATTTGAAGAATATTTAAAATAAAATTCATCCAAATATCCCATTTAAAATAAAAAAAATTCTATCAAAAAATAACAACATTTTGTTAATAAGAACATATATTCATCTAATAAAAAACACAACAGTTTCAATCAAAACCATTTTAAGCAATTTTTCTCAAATAAAAAAGTGATATTAATCCCATGAAATCAATTCCATAAATTTAAATTAATTTTTTTAAATTACACAATTTTCCATCAAATTTTTTTCACAATTTAAATTCAACTATTTAAATTTTACCAAATTTCCAACAAATTCACAAAAAGTATTAAATTCAATAAAATATGGATGTTTTCACAAATTCATTACAAATAAAAAAATCACCCAAATATATGTAATTGTGTTTTTAATAATCAATTATACTTAATTTTATAATGGAATTTAATTTAAATAAATAATTGAATTTAAACCAAGCTATTTAGGGTTAATAATAAGTGTACATCATAACAAAAAAAGCATTATCTAAATCGATATAACTCAAAATGAAAATCCCTAATCGGAAAAATCCAATGAAGAGTGTCAGAAATAAGGATAAAAGAATAATACTACGGTTTAAGATCTAAAATAGTGGGGATTAGATACTCAAGCCAACGCATAAATCAATAAAACCCTATGGAGGAAAGATGATAGAGTGTGAGAATGAGAAAACGAAGTAGAAACTATTGAGAGGAAATAAAATGTTGTTATACAAGATTATATCCACTAAAGAGATGTTGTATAGGGGAAAATCACTTCTTGGTCTCTCCTATGTAATAAGAAACATTTTGAGGTTGAGCTAGGTCAAGCGGTAACATAGAAATAAGGTTTCATGATTTCAAGAAGTATTTTGATATGAATTAAATCACACCCTCAGTTTGAATGGTTTTGATACATAATCAGAATAACTATGAACCATGGGTATGATCCTATTTTTATCATGTTTCATGGTTTCTACTTTTTGGGTGAAATGTTTATCAAACCATGCACCAACTATGAAAAACACCACTACCTATATTTTGCAATTTTCATTAGTAGGGATAGCATTGTGGGATAATCCTGCACCAATCCTGAACTTCCTAAAAGAATCCAAATTTTTAAAAAAATTTCCACCTGATACAACATGAAATGAAACCCGAACAAATAATGATAAAAATAGGGGTTTTAATTACATAAAACAATATCATGATAACAAACATAACCTCCATATATTTTTCTTAATAATATAAATCATAGTATAGATTTCTCACCTATTAGTAATGAATGATTGAATATTTAGGTATATGATTCATTTGAACTGATATATGAAACACCTCATTAAAATTAGAGTTGTTTAGTGGAAGCACCATCTGATATGCTACCATCTCAGTCCAATATTAATCTCAATGAGGCCAATGTGCATAAGGATAATATATCATTTATTTTCTAATCTCATAACCTTATTTAATGAAGAAAATATTATAATTTTTTTTCAATATCATTGACATCTAGATCTCATCAACGACTGTTAGCAATTTTTTTTTTAATATTATGTTTCCCCTATGTGTTTTTGAATAGATCAACATTTTACTCTATTTAGTCATCTATCATAGCTCTCAATTAATTTATTTTCTACAAAACCATTAAAAAACATTATAATTGTCACTTATTTCTATAGTGGGATTCATAAGGATTAATCAGAATGATCCATTGAAAGGTATTGTTTTTGGAAAAGTCAATTGGTAGAAGGTGTTGATCCCAACATCCATTGAATTCCATGGAAAAAAATTTCAATATATTCTCCTTGGGTAAAATTATTATCTTAGAATGATTATCTACCTAAGGATGGTAATAATTTCATAAACTATAAAATCCCACATCATTAAAAATTATGGATTATACTCAATATAATACATAATACGTAGAATTTAACATAATCAAACATGAAATATTATAATTTAATGATATCCAATATGACCCAGACATTGAATTTGTGGGTTTGAATAGGATTAACTAAATGTTGAAATATATATATAGATATATATAAAGGCTATAATCAACACAAATTTATCGATTAATTATTTCGTAATGAGACCACAATATTTATTACAACAATTTTTTTATTAATTTTTTTGTTTAGAAATGGGTTAAAATGATATTTATGTGAATATTATAAAGAAAATTAGTCCTTATATAAATTTTACTTGTTTAAATAAAAATTTTACATTATTTTCTCATATTATAATTATCAATCGGTTAATGTTTTGAATTTTTATATAAGGATTGACTTTTTAATGAATAGTGAAGTTACTAATTTTTAATCAATGATGTAATATTTTATAAAGAAATCAAAATAAAAAAATTTATGTTATATAATCATTAAATTTTTATGTTAAATATGATTTTTAATAATAAAATTATTGTTTTTCAAATTAACTTTATACGTGAATTTTGAATAAAAACATTTTATATTTAAATATGGACTATTTCGGAAAAAAAAATTTCCACAATATTTTTCTAGAATGATTTGAAACTAAATTCTACAACATAAGTGTTTTCAATAGTGATTTTTTCCTTATTTTGAATATGGGTTCCAAAAAATTTTATATTATTCTTTTTTATTTTTGTTCCATATGAACAGTAACCACAATTATTTTTGATACCAGGTTATATGGTAAATCATTTATTTATGGTTTATGAATAATATGACACAAACAATAAAATGAATCTAAAAGAAACAATAATTTTATTTGATTATTCAATAACATCAATAATAATAAATTATTATGTTATATGGTATTTTGATTCCATTAGGATGTGATTTTGTCAATTATTATAATTTATATAATGGAATGTAATTAATGTAACACTAGAGTTTTTAGACAAAATTTGTATAAAAATAAAATATATTTGTTAATAATTAATAATATGCCATATAATTGACTGATGTTCATCGTTTTAATTTATTTATATTTTTTGTGAAAAAATAATTACCTTGAATTCTTTGAGATTGTTGATGTAGTAATTATTCAATTAATGGAAAAGTCATGTATATGATATTAATTTGATTAAAATAAACATAATGTAAGAAAATAAATTTTATAAATAAATTTTAATAATAATTATAATATACTAGGGGTGTTGTAAATTTTTAGAATTTAATACATTTTCAATATATTATTAATGCCAATGTAATCAATAGTTAGAAAAATAAACATTAATAATGTTCTTTTGTTTGACTCCTCATGTGTTAATCATGTTTTAATGATCACAAAATCCTATATACTTTGTAAAGCTTGTTAATCCTATTTAATCTATCTAAAATCATGTGTACAGATGCATAGTTTCTTTACGCCTTAACTAATTATTGTAAAATATTTTGTTTATAATGAAATTTCCTTATAAATGATTATGTTAAATTCATTCTATGAATATCACTCTTTATGTCTGTGTACAGAGCCATTGCTAAGTTTGAGAAACTGTGAGTCTACCACCGATTGTGTTTTTCAGGCCAAGGACACAGACACTGTGACCATCCAGACACTGTAACCATCCAGACACTTTGACCACCCAGACACCATGACCATCCAGACACCGTGACCATCTAGACACTGTGACCATCCAGACACTATGACCATCCAGACATCGTGACCAGACACTATGATCCTAACACCGCATCTGTGCTATCGGTTCCAGATCACTATACAATAATGCCATCATATCTATATTACTGATCGAAGATAAATAATGAGACACCACTTTAAGGCGACACTGTTTCATGGAGACACCATTTATAGAAAGACTGTGACACCATTTTTTATTCAGTTTTTCCGTTTCTCAATTTAATGTCTAAAAGTCATATTTTCTCTTTTTAAATACACATACATAATTAATGTTTCATTGTAGACATTTCACATGATAGTATGAGTTATGAGGTGAAAATACATGCATCATGTCATCTCTAACACATCCATTCTAGGAATAAAAAAAACAACGTGACTAGGGTGATCGTGAAGACTATAGAGACAATTGTGATACCAGAAAAACAAATGTGTGCACGATAACAATGTAGTACGATTAGTCATGAAACCTAACAATGTTAAAGAACACACAAAGTATAATCGAATCCTATAGTCGTGAAGATTTCTGCACTATCAACTCCAGGAGGAACATGATCTAGTTCTAGCTGACTTACGATACTCGGTTTTCCACAAGAGGACCCAATTTCTGTATCTACTTTATCCAAGAAGTATAGAGATGAAAAGACTAACACTAAAAGAACTTATATCCTTATATCATCATTTCTGCTCTTTTGTGTATTATTTTTATCATTATAGAAATGCGTGTGTCTGTATAAAAACACGCACTTTATACTGCAACAAACTGAAGTATACCAGATATCCTTTATCTTACTTCTTTTTACACTTGTGTAATCCCACAGTTAATTATGAAAGAGGTACCTATGTGACCTATCAGTTCATACCCACGAAGAACTGTGGGAGAGGTCATTTGACCTGGACGGTCTTGGGTACTGTTATTATCCCCGATCTAGGGTGTGGATCATGTTTATTTATATAAACTGCTTGGTGGAAGGTGATCACCTTGAATAGTGTATTAGGTCTCGGATTGATACTAAACCACCTGTTTTATATCCATTTTGCTGTTTATTTTAGTTTTCTATGTTTTATAGTTTAATTCATAAATCACTAAATTTACTTTTATAGTTAATCTTGGAAAGAAGTTATGATTGTTTTTCCTTATTAGAATAACTTTAAAAGTAATGTTAATAACTGATATTAATAATACATAGAATTAATCAATATTATACTAATTTATTTAAACAATCAAACTTTAATATTCATATAACTTTTATTAAATGGGATATATTTATATTTATTGGTGAAATTTTTTAATAATACCTTTTAAACAGACATTTTTATAGATACTCAATTCACCCCCCTCTCTTGAGTACTCTATTCTGACCAACATTTGGTATAACAAGTTGTTTATAAAGACTCTGTTTTGACCCTATACAACTGTTATTGAAGTCATACATTAACGATCTGTAAATTTCTATTAATTATATATTTCTATCTCTTTTAATGTATTTATTTAATATGGATAATATATTGGAAGGTTATTCAACAAAAAGACCACCATTATTTAATGGAACCATTTATTATCAATGGAAAATTAAAATGATAATGAATTTAGAACATATGAGATTTGAAATATGGTCTTCAATTATAGATGAATATAGGATTCTTATTACTGATATAATCACATTGGATGAACGTACCAAAACTGCCTACAATAACAATTGAAAAGCTATGAATGCTTTATACTTCTCTTTAAGAGATGAGGAATTTAATTAGATATATGCATGTAAAACCACCAATGAAATTTGGGATACCTTTTCAGTTTCACATGAAGGAACTTCTAATGTGAATGAAATGAGACTTAACACTTATAATATTAAATATTATAACTTTAAAATTAAACATGATGACCCTTTTTCCAACAAGTATCCCAGGTTATAAGAAATTTCCAACATAATGATTTATCTTGGAAGTGAAGTCACTACCAAGGAAAAAATCATAAGGATTCTCAGATGTCTACCTGACAGATAGAGATGAAGCACATCCTTTATTAGAGAGTCCAAAGAAATCAGATAGATACCTGTAAAAGAACTCATTGGAAAACTGATGATGCATGAAGAGGAAAATAAAGTCAACAAGGAAGAGGAGGAAGAACCAAAAATAAAATCTATTGCGTTTAATACCACCGCCTATAAACACAAAGAGAAAGGGAAATTAGATGTTGTTGTAGAAAGATACATCAATGAACAATAATAACCTTACAGTGATGAGGATATGGATCAATTATACACATGGTTTAAGAGATTTTACAAGAAGAGTAACATTTTATGAACGCCTAACTTCAAGGGAAGATATGATCAAAAAGTAAGTTGGAAGAAATATTGGAAAAGAAGTGACAAGTCTTATGAGGTTGTATGCTATGAATGTACGTGAAAATAACATATCAAGGTTGAATATCACAAGATCATGTACAAAAATAAATACTAGGATAACAAATCGAATAAGTATTTTATGATAAACACATATGAGGTAACACTGAAATCTCCTGTACAAAATTCCTATTATTCTGGAGATGAGAGTGACTCTAAAAATATTCCTAATAAAGAAATGTTTGAGTACTGTAATATTCTTGAAGATACATGCAATGAACTAAAAGATAAATTCAAGTCTTAAATGAAACAATATGCTCTTAACTAAAATGTGAAAAATGAACTCAGTGTAGAAATATAGAAAAATTCTCAATTACACAAAGAGAACAATGAACTAAAACTATCTTATGACTAATTGAAAAAGGATATTTAAAGGTTTACTAATGGTAAATATACCTTGGTAAAAATTATAGGTAAATAGATTTCCCCTAAATATACTAATGGCCATGGATATTAACTTGGTAAAAGAAATTTTGGAAGAACTAATTTTGTTTTTATAACTAGGATATACAACATTATTCCCAGTTCTGGAAAACAATCGTCTAGTTCATGTTGTGAAACACTATATACTATTTAAAGCTTTTCTGTACTAAATAGAGTTAATTTTTCAAATACTTTACATAATTCTTATAAGAAACCTATGAGACATATATGGGTTCCTAAGGCAGTAGTCTCTAATATTACTTTCCCCAAAAATTTATGGGTTCCAAAATATTTTTTATTTGACTATTTTCTAGAAAATTTGTTAAAGATTCCCTGTAAAAGCTTATAGTACTTGTACAGTGGGTGTCCAAGACACATGATAGGAGGCTATTTATTCTTCAAGAACTTAAAAAAAATTGATGGAGGACATGTCACCTTTTGTGATAATGCTAAAGGAAGGATTATTGTACATGGACAAATCGGTAACAGTAACTCAGTTTTGATTTCCAAAGCCCTTTATTTGATGGATTGAAATATAATATACATATTATTTCACAACTATGTGATGATGGATTTCATGTTAAATTTAAAAATGACGTTTTCAATGTTTTTAACTCTAAAAATGTATTAGTGTTTTCTACATTACGAAATGAATTTGTATATTCTATTAACAAATAATCTTTTGATTCTCAAAATGGTTCTTGTTTAAGTGTGTTTCACAATGATTCTTGGCTTTGGAATATGAGAATAGGACACCATAACACACACTCCCTTAGAATGTTAACTAGAAAAAACTTAGTCAAAGGCCTACCCAAACATGTGTTCCTAAATAATAAAGTGTGTAATCCCTGAAAAGGGAAAGGAACACAATATTTACTTCAAAACAAAGTAGTAAGTGTCAACTGATCAACCTATCTAATTGGTTCACATGGATTTGTTTGGCCATCTAGAGTTTCTATCTTAAATGGGAAGAATTATGATTATGTTCCTGTAGATGACTTTTCTAGATATACCTGGACTTAATTTTTGGATCACAAAAGTGAAGAATTCTCTCATTTTACCAAATATTCTAAAACTATAGAAAATCATAGTGTACTTAGAATTAAATCCTTAAGATGTGATCATGGCCGTGAGTTATTAAATCAAGAGTTTGAATATGTTTTCTCTCAAAATAGTTATAGTCATAATTTCTCTACCCCTAGAACACCTCAACAAAATGCAGTTGTAGAACGAAGAAATAGAATCCTACTAGAGATTTCTAGAATAATTATTAGTGAATATGACTTACCTATTTATATTTGTGTTGAAGATTGAAATACAACATTCTATATTATCAATAGAGTATTGATTAGACCTATTCTTAAAAGAACTCCATATGAGTTGGAGAACAATAGAAAACCCAAAGTTATCTACATCAATGTTTTTGGTTTCAAAGTCTTTATCCTCAATACTAAGGACAATCTTGAAAAATTTTCAACCAAGAGTGAGGAAGGAATCTTTTTAGGATATTGAATCTCTAGTTAATTCTATA
Organism: Viscum album; assembly: GCA_963277665.1. Classification (NCBI taxonomy): domain Eukaryota; kingdom Viridiplantae; phylum Streptophyta; class Magnoliopsida; order Santalales; family Viscaceae; genus Viscum; species Viscum album. The sequence continues at coordinate 1,101,041,139 of OY728121.1, read as the reverse complement.
GAGTGTTTAATAAAAGAACTATTTGTGTAAGAATCTGTACATGTCAAATTTGATGAAACAGATCCACATGAGCCTTTGAAGACTCTAGTTAACCTAGAGGATGATGTATCAAATATGGAAATTAATTCAAAATATTTGAACCATCGTGTACAAAAATATTTGAAAACTTCCTCTTATGGAAATTCTTTAGATTCAGAACACAATGATCCTGACCATCTTGAGGAACTTGAAATCACTAGTCCTTCTATTTCTAGAGCTATTAGAACTCTTAAGAACCATCCTTTAGATTATTTTGTTGGATACTTTGATCAAGTTACAAGAATTAGATCTTATTATATAAATCAGGTTGAATATCATGTCTTCTTGTCACAAAGTGATCTTAAAAACATTAATGATGCCATAAATGATGAATTTTGGGTGATATCTATGTAATAATAACTTAATAAGTTTTAAATGAAAAACGTTTGGAAACTTGTTGATAGAACCAAAGACACATTCACCATAGGAACTAAATGGGTGTTTAGAAATAAGGTAGATAAATATGTTAATATAGTTATAAATAAGGCTAGATTGGCTGCAAAAGGCTATAGTCAAGAAGAATGAATTGACTATGAAGATACCTTTGCACCAGTAGCTAAACATGATGACATCAAAATTATTCTTGCTTAATATGCACATTTGAATTTCAAACTATATCAAATTTATGTCAAAAGTGAAATTCAAAATGGGTATATAGATGCAGATGTATTGTTTGAGAAACCCTCTAGATTTACAAATCCTCCTCTTTGAAACCATATTTTTAAATTATCAAAAGATTTATATGGTTTAAAACGAGCTCCCAGAGCTTGGTATGATAGATTAAGTACTTTTATTATTTATAATGGTTTTACAAATGGAATAGCTGATCCTAAATATTTTATAAAAAAATGACCAATGATGTTTCAGTAGTTCAAATCTTTGTTGATGACATTATCTTTAGATATTCAAAAAATTATTTTTATATTTAATTATCTAAAATGTTGCAAAAAGAATTTGAAATGAGTTTAATGGTTGAAATCAAATTCATTCATGGATTTAAAGTCTTTCAAAATAATGATGGTATTATTTTAAATCAAAGAAAATATACTAGATATCTTCTAAAATGTTTTGGATTGGATAACACTAAAAGTAGTGACACTGAAATGATTAATACTTGTAAGCTGGAGCTTGATGATATGGAAAATATTTTGATCTAACCACACAGAGAGGAATTATTGGATGCTTACTCTACTTATCTGCTATTCGACCTGACATTATGATTAATGTGTATGTGTGCTCTTTTTCAAGAAAATCTTATAGAATATCATTTAAATGCTATTAAACGAATTTTCAAATACCTTAATCATGCACCAAATCTAGGTCTATTCTATCTCAAAGGATAATAATTTAAGTTACTGAGTTATTCTGATGCCGAATTCGGTGGTTTAAAGTTAGATAGAATAAGCACCTCTAGAACATGTCACTTTTTAGGAAAGTAACTAGTATCATGGTGTAGTAAGAAACAAAATTCTGTTGCATTGTCTACTATAGAAGATGAATACATAGCTGCTGGGAATTTTTGTGCACAAATTTTGTGGATGAAAGACACAATACTAGATTAAGGATATCAATTTATGCATGTACCAATAAATTGTGACAATAAAGTTATATTAAAATATTAATAAATCATGTTTCACAATATAAGACAATAGATATTGATGTAAGACATCACCTTTTGAGAGATCATTATCATAATGGTGAAATCACTTTGGAATTCATTGGAACTATATATCAAATTGCTGATATATTCACCAAACCATTAAATTCTGAAAGAATAGATTACATCACATAATAATTAGGAATGATAAATCATAAGTAGTAAGTATAATTTTTCACAGTTTATAGTTTCACAAGTCACTGTCTTATGATTACTGTTTTACTCTAACAGTTTTAGAGTTTTACTGTCTTAAGAGTTGATGTTTCATGGTTATGGTCTCACAATTTATATTTTTTGGTTAATGTCTGCCACTTACTATCTCAAAATATAGGGTCACACAGTTTAGAAATCACACTTTTATGGTCTCACCATGAACACTTGTTACGGTCTCACCGTAAAATTTGATTAGGTATCACCGTAAAGATGCTTTATTTTTATTCATACATTATAACTCGTATAATATTAATTTATTATTTTATTCTATTTATTTTCCCGTGCTTCTAATCCCATGACTCTTGATATCCCTAAAAGATAAAATAAAAGAAGTTTCACTCATTCTTCACTCAAGCTCTCTTCTATAAAAAAGTAAATCCTCTTTCAACCCTTCTCTCTATCGAACCTTCGGTGAATGACCAATATGAAGCATCCATCGTCTTCAACTCTTGAAAAGTGTAGTTCAATGAAGAAGTTGAATATAATGCCGAAGTTAGCACTCAAAGGCCCTATGTATCCGAATATGGTGAACTGAGTAGTGGTACCTATTAATGTGATATTCCCTAACTAGCTTCTGTCACCTAAGTCTTTGGTATTGAAAGTTTTAACAGAGCTAGGATGGATAGATTGTTTCACAAAGGAGGATATTCCTATTTACCCGAAGTTATTTTCATAGATTTATTAGTATGTTCAATTATCATTTGTTTCAGAATATGGCTATGTTGTGCGAAGTTGGATCAATGGGTAGATTTTTAACTTTTCTTCGAGGTTATGGGCTTCATGCCTTATGATACCTCATGAGGGTATTTGTGAGGACTACCAGAGAGGTCCTCCACCTTCAAGTGAGTTAATTATTTTCTAAGAAGCACTGAGTAGTTTAACTAGAAATGAAACTAAGAGGGGAGATATAGATTTCAAGATAGATGGTGAAACCAGGCTTATGTTTAAGTTTGTTCTAAATTTTATTATCCCTAGAAAAGATGATATTTCAATACTCAAGTATCAGGTTGTATTTTTGATACATCTTAGGAAAAATGAACTAAGATTATCCTATGAAACAATGTTATACACCATATGTGTGAGTTGACCAAAACAACATCCAAATCAACCTTCATGTTCTATTCAAGGCTTATCTCATATATTATTCATGCAAAAGGATTGGTTCATCTGGATGAAGAAGCCATTAAGGGCTATGAGTTCTGTCCCTTGAAAGTTACTTTAATGATAATGAAAATTAGTTGGAATCCATGGAGAAAATCATGGGTGGATGAGAATGATAGGGTTTAATAAATATTTAATCTGGTGGAACACCCTTAAGACCTAAAGATATTTATGATACTAGTTTGGATACAGATGAACTTGTTGAGTATTATGACAAGGAAGAATAAGAAGAGGTGGTTTTACCCCCGAGAGAATCTGTTCTTGTTGAGGAAGACAATGAATCTTCTCCTCAAGTGTTATATGGGAATAAAATGTTTGTTTCTAAAGAAGTTGTTGATCTAGATGAACAACTTGAATCCAAAGAAGAATCTGTTTTCTATGGTAAGTGAAAAGAATGTTGCAGAAGAGCACATAGAATAATATCTTTCTGTTGTGAATGCAACTTCTCTTGAGGAACACCCAGATGAAAAAGTTGTTCCTTATGTTATTCAACCTGCTATAGAGAGAACAAAGCATGACTTTAAGTCAGATATAATGGAAATGGGTGAGGAAATGAGGGATTAAATTGTGGAAATAGATCAAGGATCTAAATCTTTTATTCCTGAGAATGATTCACCAATTGAGGGGGAGCATCCCCCAATCTAGAATTTTTTTAATTCCCTAATATGATTGATCCAAGCTCAGTAGATACATGGTATAAATTCCAATGTTATTTTGATGTGAATGATTCCCAGGAAGTCTCAGTTAATGTAATTGATTTGTCTTCTATGTTTCATTTGAAAATGGTATCTGCTCTTGAAGATATCTCTGCCAAAGTACCTGAGCCTGTCTCAACTTCAATTCCTGAACCTTCATAAGAACCTTCAAACATGGTGAACAAGGATGATCTGAAAGCTTTAGAAGCTACCCTATTGGATGGATTTGAGAAACCCATGAATACCCAACCGGCTCCTGTAACCAATTTAAGTGAAAGAGATGATGCCCTATTGTAGGAAAGGGTCACATGGATGATTCATCCCAAGATGCTTCATGAGATTCACAATGTTAGAATTGAGAACAAACAGCTCAGTGATGAAGTAAAAACTCTCAAAGGTATGGTTGAAGATATGAAGAGAGTGATAACCTCAAGACCAGAACCTGTTTCTGATCCTATTTTGGATGTTTTTTGTTAGATTCCATAGGAAGTCACTTCCAAAATTCAACCTAATATTACTTCCTTAGCTGATAAGGTACCTGGATGAAACAAGAAGATTGTTCTAGAGATGTGTGATATTGTTATTGGTCTTAACGGGTTAACTGATTAGTATAAGGGCTTTCTCTTGAAAGTTCTAAATCAACTAAAATCCCTTACCTCAGTTTTTACTACTTAACGTACTTCTGGAAAATCATCTCAACCCACTTTAGATAGTGATCTGCTCTGAACAGTTTTCAAAGAAGAACTTCAATATGTGCTCAATGGATTTGACATTGAATCTCTATCTGTAGTTATCAAGAACAATGACAGAGTTCTTGATTTTGTGATAATTAATTCATAGATTTCCAATGATGCTCAGCAAGAAATTGCTAAGAAGGTGGACTTGTACTTCAATTGGGTATTCTCTAAGAATGAAATCACCAACCACTTAAAGTACCTTGTAGTGAATCTGAGGATTCGTCCTGTCACTCAAGCATTCAAAACTCATTTCCAGAAGCTCAAAGATTTCAATCCTTTGTTGGATAAGATTACGGAGAACAAGGTTGACTTTGATAAATCCATGCAGTATGTTGGTGAGATAATTGTTGACTTCATCAAACATTTGAGGTCTTATCTTCATGTCGAGAGTAATGAAATTGTCGCTCCTATAGTGGCACCCCTGAGATCTGGTTATCCAACTTTCTTACCGTCATCCCTTAACTCAACATCTATGTCTGTCTCTTAGGCTCTGAGTCAGATTAGGCATGTTATCCTTGATCAAAATTTCCCTCGGTCTTCCACTAAACCTACCTTGGCCCCTTCTGTTTTTGAAGGATACCCTTTACCTTCTATGTCCAATAGTTTACTCCATTACTCCATTTCTACTTCTGCTTGTATGGATTCTACTTCTGATGTTTCTTCCAAGGGAAAAGTGAAGAATAGACAGTGCTGAAGAGCAGTGACTACTATCTCTTGATAGGGATGATTTCTATATTTCCTATTACTTACATTTTGTAATGTCACTTTTTATCCATTTAATGTATTGTGAACTTTTATTGTCTATTTCTTATTTACTCATTTTGATAATCCCAAAAGGGGGAGAAAAATGTATTCTATATTCACACTAATGAATATGTACATTCACTATGAAAAAATATCTCATTGAAATTATTTGTGATCATCAAAAAGGGTGATATTATTAGACTCCTCATGTGTTAATCATGTTCTAAAAACATGTGTACAGATGATTAGTTTCTTAATGCCTTAAATAATTATTGTATACTATTTTTTTATAATGAAATTCTATTATGAATGATTAATTTTAATTCATTTTATGAATATCACTATTTATGTTTGGGTAATTAGATTTGGCTAAGGCAGAGAAACCGTGAGTCTGCCACCTATTTTTTTTTTGAAAAATGACCTAGACTCCTTGACCATCCAGACATTGTGAAAATACGGACACCATGACCACCCAGACACCGTGACCATCCGGACACTGAGACCATCCGGACAACATGACCATCTCGACACCGTGACCATCCAGACACTGTGACCATCTAGACACCGTGACTATCCAGACACCGTGATCAGAAACCATGATTCTAACACCTAATATGTGATATTGGTTACTGATATCTATACAACTATGCCATCATAGTCATCTCGCCGCTCAAAGAAAATGAAGGAGACACCGTTCCAAGGAGACCGTTTCAGGGAGGGACTGTCTACAAATAGACTGTGACATAATTTCTTAATCTATTTTTTCATTTTTTAATTTATTTTCTAATTTTCTAATTTTATGTTTTTAAATGAACTCACATAATTTATTTTTCCTTGTATACATGTCACCAGATAGTACGAGGTATGAGGTTCATAATACTTGCATCGTGTCGGTTCCAACAGATGCATTCTAAGAATACAAAGAAAAATGTGACCAGGGTGACCGTGGTGACTGTGGCGACAGTTGTGATAACAAAAAAACAAGTGTGTGTGCGATAAAAAAGTAGTACGAGCATTCATGAAACCCGAAACTGCTGAAGATCACACGATGCATACCCGAATCCTAATGCTGATAACATTTCTGCACTATCAACTTCACGAAGAGAACGAGTCATATCTAGCCGAATTACGATACTCTATTTTCTGCGAGAGGACTCAATTTCTGTATCTACTTCATCCCAGAAGTCCAGAGCTATATAAACTAAAAATCAGAGAACACTTGACCTTATCTCATAATTTATGCCCTGTTGTGTATTATTTTTTTCTTTAGATAAGTGTGTGTGTGTCTGTTGAGCCCTCTGGAAGATTTTTGAACTCTTCATATGCTTGCTGTTTTAATAATCACAAATCATAAATTACTTAATCTGGTTGGATTTCTCATATACATAATCACAATCTCTTAGTGAATCTGTGTATATTGGATGGATCATGTTTTTATCTCTTTGTTATTGATTTAAAAGTATTCTGGAAGTCCTATGGATCAAACGGAAAATGGTCGCACCGATCCATATCAAACGGACAACGGTCGCACCGATCCATATCAAAGGACAACAGTCACACCGATCTAGATCAAATGAGTCACTGATCAAGACTCACCGATGCAGATCAAATGAGTCACCGATCATGACACACCGATGCAGATCAAATGAGTCACCGATCATGACACACCGATGCAGATCAAATGAGTCACCGATCATGACACACCGATGCAGATCAAATGAGTCACCGATCATGACACACCGATGTAGATCAAATGAGTCACCGATCATGACACACCGATGCAGATCAAATGAGTCACCGATCATAACACACTGATGCAGATCAAATGAGTCACCGATCCTAACACACCGATGCTGATCATCTGAGTCACCGAAGATGTCTCACCGATGCTGATCATCTGAGTCACCGAAGATGTCTCACCGATTCTGATCAAATGAGTCACCGATCATGACACACCGATGCTGATACTGATGACCTACCGATCACTTGACTCACCGATAGTCATAAACAGCTGTTTGAATTTCTTTATCTTTATTTAATCTAACCAACGATCATATTAGGAATATTTTAATGCTATGTCATTTATTTAATGAAGGTTATTGGATGTTAGGGAACCGTACCTCGTACCTGCAAAAAGAAATCATTTCTTTTACTGGAGCTCGTGCCATAAATAGAAGAATCCCCTACTGGTGCATATATACGGGAGTAACAACGACAAGATATATGAGCGCAAAGAGTGGTGGATGAGATAGTCGTAGAAAAATACAGAACCTCATACACACTCAAGCTTACTCAAGAAGAGTTCTGTACTTCCATGAGGACATTGATGAACTTCATTCACTATATTTCTCACTATCTCTGAATCTGGATGCCAAGCAGACGACACTCTGTTTTTTAGAAAAAAACCAGACGAGGAATCAGAATCATCTCTGATCAAACTCAAAGAGTCCAAAGCTTCATTTCAATCACTAGAGCCATTTATAAACTCTACATATCTACTCTGCGATTCATTATTTCACATTTCGATTAGTGTGTGTTATCTACTGCATTTAACACACACATTGTCTCATATTCTTTAACTGGAGGATCTATAAATCCTCACTCAAACTCTTACATCTTCTATTTCCCACTGAGATAGTGGTAGAGGTCGTGTGTGACCTGGACATCTGGTTGCTGTTGTTCTGTTTCCCACGAATAATAGTGGTAGAGGTCTTGGACCTGGACAGTTGTAAATTGTTGTGAACCCCGATCCAGGGTGTGGATCAAATTTATACAAATTTTTGAGAGGACTAAGTCTCAGCTTGAGACTGAACCTCTTGGTTATATCTTCTGTGCTATATCTTTCAAAGTTATTCTTTTATTCCTCTGCTAATTTCTTTAAAACCAAAACTGTTTTAAAGTCACTTTGATAATTAAATTCGCAAGTGTTTATATTAGCTGTAAATCAGTAAGTTGGTTTCAAAAGTTAATCAACCTTTCTGTTTTGATTAACTGGGAAATAATCAATCCCTTGAGAACCCAACCGAACCCTTACTTTGATATAAATTCACTACAGTTTAATTCAGTATTTTATTTGGGGGTTTTTAAGACTATTTTTTAAAACAGAAATTTTAATTGGAACTCAATTCACCCCCCTCTTGAGTATCCACTCTGACCAACAATTGGTATAAGAGGTTGTTTAAATATTTTCTAAAAGTACTCTGTTTTTCAACTGTGATTTTAGTTGTATTTTAAAGTTCTTAAAATTTCTGTTATTTCTAAATTTTTATCTCTTTAAAATCTTTTCTTTAAGTAAGCTATCATGGATAATAGACTTGAAGGTGTTGCTACCAATAGACCACCATTTTTCAATGGAACCAATTATGCTCAGTGGAAAATCAAGATGAAAATTCATTTAGAAAGCATGAGTTTTGATATTTGGACTGCTATAGAATCAGAATATAAAATTCCTACTACTGTTAGAACTACTTGGAATGAAGCTACTAAGGCTGCCTACAATAATAACTGAAAAGCTATGAATGCCTTGTACTGTGCTTTAGGAGATGAGGAATTTAATAGAATATCTTCTTGTAAAAATGCTTATGAAATTTGGGATACCTTAGCTGTTTCTCATGAAGGAACAACTAATGTTAAGAAAATGAGATTGAACACTTATACTATTAAGTATGATAATTTTAAGATGAAGCCTGATGAACCCATTTCCGACATGTATCTCAAGTTTAATGAAATTGTCAACACAATGACTTCTCTGGTAAAGGATGTTCCATCAAAGGAAAAAATTATGAGAATTCTGAGATGTCTACCTGAAAGATGGAGGGGAACATCTGTCTCAATTAGAGAATCATGTGATATTGGTGAACTACCAGTCAAGGAACTAATTGGAAAGTTGATGATGTATGAAGAGGAACTCAAGGTTAACAAATAAGAAGAAGATGAACCTATAAGAAAGTCAGTTTAATTCAAGACTTCAACTTCAAAGAACAAGGATAAGGAGAAGCTTTATGCTATAAATGAGAGTTCAAGATGTGAAGACAGTGAAGGTGCTTCTGATAGTGATGCTGAGATGGCTCACATTTCTAGAAGATTTAAAAAGTTTTATAGGAAGAAGAAGTTTTTCAGAAAATAAAATTATAAAGGTATGTATGATAACAAGGGACATTGGAAAAAGAATTGGAAGAAATCTGACAAATTAGATGAAGTTGTCTTCTATGAGTGCAAAAGAAAGGGACACATAAAAGAAGACTGCCCAAAGTTGAAATACAAGAAGAGGTATGATTACAAGGATAGTAAGTACAAGAAGGCTATGAAGGATACTTGGAGTGCTTCTGAGGATTGCTCCACTGAATCTGACATTTCTGAAACTGAGCACAAAAATAAGGCAAACATGTGTTTTATGACAAACACCTCTGAGGTAACATCTGAAACTCCTACTTTAAATTCATATTATTCTGAAGGTGATTCTGACTCAGAAAACATGTCAAAATCTAAACTATTTGAATATTTTGATATGTTATAAGAAACCTGTAATGAGCTGAAAGACAAATACAAAGGTTTAAAGAAACAATATGCTTTAACTGTTAAACATAAATCTGATCTGGATATTGAAGTAGAAAAGAATGCTCAATTTATTAAAGAAAACACTGAGCTGAAATTATCTAATGAGAAACTCAGGAAAGACTTAGAGAAATTTACAAATGGTAAAGATACTCTTACTCAGATTCTAGGTAAGAAAATAGCACCTAGATACACTACTGGTATAGGATACCAACCTGGACAAAGGAAGATTACCAAAACTTATTTCATTCCTAAATCTGGACAGAATGTAGCTAGTTCTGAAACTTCATATGATTAAACTAGATATATTCATAGTTATGGATCTAATAAGGTTTATCTCTCAAATTATGTTGATTCTACAACTTTCATGAGACCCATAAGACAAATTTGGGTACCAAAAACTCTGATTGCTAACCTGTCTGGACCCAAGAAGATCTGGGTACTAAAATCATTTCCTATCTAAATCTATTTTGTAGGGAACCTACTTAAAGAGATCCTATAGAAAGCCTTGGTATTTGGACAGTGGATGTTCAAGACATATGTATGGAGACTTCTCATGCTTTAAAAGCTTAGTCAGAGTTGATGGAGGTTTTGTCACCTTTGGTGATAATTCTAAAGGGAAAATCATCGGCTTATGCCAGATTGGTAACACTGACTCAGTATTAATTTCTAAAGTTTTATTTGTTGATGGACTTAAATACAATTTGTTAAGTATTTCTCAGTTATGTGATGATGGTTTTTATGTTAAATTTGAAAATGATTCTTGCAATGTTTTTAATTCAAAAAATGTTTTAGTGTTTGCTGCTTTGAGAAATGAAAATGTTAATGCTATTGATTTAAATTCTTTAGCTAAGAAAAATATTACTTGTTTAAATGCTTTTCATAAAGAGTCTTGGATTTGGCACAGAAGATTAGGACACTGCAATGTGTATTCACTTAGAAAACTTGCTAGGAAGAAATTAGTTAGAGACCTAACCAAACTTGAATTTCCAGCAGACAAAGTTTTTAATCCTTGTCAAAAGGGAAATCAACATAAAGTTTCTTTTAAATCAAAGAAAGAAGTGTCAACTTCTCAACCTCTCGAGTTGGTTCACATGGATTTATTTGGACCTTCTAGAGTTTCTAGCTTAAATGGGAAACATTATGTCTATGTTCTTGTAGATGACTTTTCTAGATATACTTGGGTATATTTTCTAGCTCACAAAAGTGAAGCCTGTTCTTGCCTTGTAAAATACTCCAAGTCTGTAGAAAAACTTAGTGGAATTAAGATTAAAACTCTGAGAAGTGATCATGGCCATGAGTTTGAAAATCATGAGTTTGAAAATCATGAGTTTGAATCTTACTGCTCACACAATGGCTATAGTCACAATTTCTCTGCCCCTAGGACACCTCAATAGAATGGTGTAGTAGAAAGGAGGAATAGAACCCTGCAAGAAATTGCTAGGACTATGCTTAATGAGTATGACCCACCTGTTTATTTTTGGGCTGAAGCTGTAAATACAGCTTGTTATGTTATCAATAGAGTCTTGATCAGACCTATTCTTAAGAGGACCCCTTATGAGTTGTGGAACCATAGGAAACCTAAGGTTAACTACTTCAAAGTTTTTGGCTGCAAAGTCTTTATTCTTAATACTAAAGACAATCTCGAAAAATTTGCATCCAAGAGTGATGAAGGAATTTTTCTAGGTTACTCAACTTCCAGTAAATCCTATAGAGTTTTCAATAAAAGAACCAAATGTGTGGAAGAATCTATTCACATCAAATTTGATGAAACTAATCCACATGAACCTAAGACCTCTCTTGAAAATCTTGAAGATGATCTCTCTGGTTTGAACCTTAATGATAAAGATAGTGGACCTGTAGTTAAAACATCCAGTTCTGGAAATTTTCCAGAACCTGCTTCTGTTGAACCTCAAACTATAGATGAACCTGAAATCTCGAGCCCTACCTTTTCTAGATCAACTAGAATTATGAAGAATCGTCCTTTAGATGCTGTTGTAGGAAATCTTGATAGAGGGATATGGACTAGAGCTTCTCTTAGAAATCAGGTTGAACATCAAGCCTTCTTGTCACAGCTAGAACCTAAAAATATCAATGATGCTATCAATGATGAATTTTGGGTAATGGATATGCAATAGGAACTAAATCAATTTGAAAGAAACAAAGTCTGTAAATTAGTAGAAAGACCTAAGGACACTATAACCATAGGCACAAAATGGGTGTTTAGAAACAAAGTTGATGAATATGGAAATATCATTAGAAACAAAGCTAGGCTAGTTGCACAAGGTTACAATCAAGAAGAATGAATTGACTATGAGGAAACCTTTGCACCTGTAACTATATTATAGGCTATTAGGATCTTACTTGCCTATGCATCACATCTGAATTTCAAGTTATATCAAATGGATGTGAAAAGTGATTTTTTAAATGGTTTTATTGTTGAAGATGTTTTTTTAGAACAACCACCTGGTTTCACAAATCCCCATTTTCAAAATCATGTCTTTAAACTTTCTAAAGCTTTATACGGTTTAAAACAAGCTCCAAGAGCTTGGTATGAAAGACTTTCAAACTTTATTATTTCAAAAGGATTTACAAAAGGAATAGATGATCCCACTCTTTTTATAAAAAGGATTTCAAAAGATGTGTTAATAGTACAAATCTATGTTGATGATATTATTTTTGGATCTTCTAAAAATTCTTTATGTACTGAATTTTCAAAGGTTATGCAAAATGAGTTTGAAATGAGCTTAATGGGAGAGATTAAGTATTTTCTTGGATTTCAAATCTTTTAAACTAAAGATGGTATTATTCTAAATCAAAGTAAATATACGAAGGATTTATTAAAACGTTTTGGTTTAGATAGTATTAAGGAAAGTGATATACCTATGAGTACTACCTGTAAATTGGATGTTGATGAAACTGGGAAACCAGTTGATCAAACCTATTATAGAGGCATGATTGGGATTTTACTTTATCTTACTGCTAGTCGACCAGATATTATGTTTAGTGTGTGTATGTGTGCTAGATTTCAAGCTAATCCTAAAGAATCACACTTACTGGCTGTTAAAAGGATTTTTAAATTTCTTAAGTATACTGTGAATTTAAGTTTGTTTTATCCAAAAGGACAATCATTTGACCTAACTAGTTATTCAGATGCTGACTTTGCTGGATGTAAGTTAGATAGGAAAAGCACATCTGGAACATGTCATTTACTTGGAAAGTACCTAGTATCATGGTGTAGTAAGAAACAGAACTCAGTTGCATTATCTACTGTTGAAGCAGAATATATTGCTCCTGGTAGTTGCTGTGCACAAATTCTGTGGATGAAACACACTTTATTGGACTATGGATTTGATTTTAAAAAGGTTTCAATTAACTGTGACAATACTAGTGCGATCAACATATCTAAGAACCCTGTGCCTCACTCTAGAACTAAGCACATTGATATCAGACATCACTTTCTAAGAGATCATTATCAGAAAGGTGATATTTCTCTAGAATTTATTAGTTATGAACATCAATTAGCTGATATTTTTACAAAGCCTTTATGTTTTGAAAGAATGAATTTTATTAAACAAGAATTGTGTATGATAGATCTGTGAAACTGATCTGTGAAACTGATCTCTGAAACTGATATGTGAAACTGATCTGTGAAACTGATCTCTGAAACTGATCTGTGAAACTGATATGTGAAACTGATATGTGAAACTGATCTGTGAAACTGATCTGTGAAACTGATATGTGAAACTGATCTGTGAAACTGATATGTGAAACTGATCTGTGAAACTGATCTATGAAACTGATCTGTGAAACTGATCTGTGAAACCGATCTGTGAAACCGATCTTTCTTTATATTACTTTTTATTTTGTTGTGATTAATTAACTACTTTTATCTTTATTATGGGAACCCTAAATGATGAAATAAATGATACGTGACTATTTCTATTCCCCAAACTGTCGACCTTTCATTTCTTTCCCGCCAAACCTTATTTCCTCTCTTCTCCTCCACTTTGAACCTTCAAACTCCTGCTTTCCCCAGAATCGTCAAATGGATAAGCAGAAGAGACCGAGCAAAGGATCAGAAAGTCCTGTACCTTAAAAATGTGCTTGAGGCGAGTCGAGTAATACCACTCAAAGATCAGTAAATACGAACCTGGAAACTCGAATTGTTGTTGTAGAAAAGGAAGTCAGCTCCACCTGGCTTTTGACAAGTAAGTCGCTGTTGTTACAAGTTTTAGATTCGCAAGGATGGAAAGCCTGGTTCTCAGATAACACTCGTGTATACTACCCAAAGCTAGTGCATGAGTTTTATATAAATCTGCAAGTTACTTTAGATGGTGTCGAGGCTTCCAGAATGTCTTCTGTAGTGAAAGGAAAGAAAATATCTTTTTCGTCTAAACAATGGGCTGAATGTTTGAATATACCCCATGAGGGTCGGTATGAGGATTATGCTGGAAACATTCCTCTAACCACTGAATACTTATCTTATGAGTTAGCTTTGGAGATTTTGAATGGAAACAGAGAGTCATGGAGAATCATAGCCTCAGAGCTGGATGGTGAATGTAGACTTCTCTTTAAGTTTATTCAGCACCAAATTTTCCCTAGGAAAGTAGATTTTTCTGCTGTAAGATACCAGGATGTTTTTCTATTGTTTTTACTAAAGACCCATGAGAAGATAAATTTGTGTAGATATCTAATGGTGCACATAGCTGGAATGGTGAAACCTTCTAAGAAAGCCACTACCCTGTTCTATTCCAAAATGATCTCTACTATGTTAAAGAATCTGGAATGTGTTGATGAAGCTGATGAGATAGCCGAATCTGATGGTGCTTATTGTGTTAACAAAAAAATTTGTAAACGGATGGAAATAAACTGGAACCCATGGAAGAAATGCTAGGTTACTGATGAGGACAAGTTGTATGAATCTTACAATCCCACTGATCATGGAAAGAGGCCGAAGGGTTTGAGAGACCCTGGTTTGAAATCAGATGAGGAGCCAATTAATTCTGATGATGAGGAAGAAGTAGATGTCGAAAGGAATAAAGACACTGAAGAGTCTGGTAAACAAGGGATGGAAGAAGCTGAAATAGAAGAAGGAAGTATGTCACCTCCTGATTATAGGAGTGATCCTGATACTGTGAGCCCTAAGAGAAGAATAGACTTTGGATCTGCCAGTCCACCTTTACCCTTCCCTGAATCAGAACCAGTTCTTGGTGATGAAGAAGCTAGTGACACTGAAGTATCTGACAGTGACGTTTCTGTGAAGAATGGAAATGAGAATGGAGATGATGATGATGATGATGATAATGATGATGATGGTGATAACCGACCATTGGATGGTCTTGCTGTACCTCCAACAGAAACACATCAAACTGTACCAGAAACAAATGCCAATGGCAAGAGAGAATCTCTTGAAATCAGTGGAAAACAAGTTATGATAAACCAAAATATACTCTATGTGCTGCTGTCTGGGATGATTACCCTGGTTTTTCTGTTTTGGGTTTAGAGTATTCTGAAGAAGAAGAAGAAGAATCAGAATCTACTACGGTTATGATGGAAATCCAACCAGTTGAGGCAAGGTATGCTCATGCTGTTGATGCTACAGGTGCTCATCTACCTAGTTCTACTGTCTCTCAGTCTGATTTTGATAAGTTCAAAAGTGAGTTGCTTACTTCTGTGAGAGATACAATCAGAGAAGAAATTTCAAATGCTATTAAACCAGACCTGGCCAATACTAGTGAGTTTATTGGCAGGCAAATAGCCTCTCTAAATAAGATTCTGAAGGATCTACAATCTGGGTTAGTTTCTTTATCCAACGAATTTAGATCCACCATCTCTGGTATGATGGAAGTGTTGAGAAATCTGATTGAACATCTTAAGAAGTCTGATCTGAGAAAGTTGAAAGCTGAGATAACTCAGATAGTTGCTCAAGCCAGTACAGCCAAAGTAACCAAGATCACTACTAGTGAGCTAGAGGCTCTAAGGAAGATTGTGCATGATGAATTGGCTGCCATTAGGAAAGTTCTTGATTTGGACATGTTGAGGAAGATGAAGGAGCACAGTGATCACATTCATAAGATGGTAACAGTATATTCAGCAGATTCCACTAAAGCACAGAGAGAGATCAAGGAAAAGGTTGATCACTACTTTTCAAAACTCTATACCAATCATGAGATGACCGCGAATTTCAAAGTGTTAGATGACAATCTGAGACTACCTCCAGTCACTCAAGCTTTCAAGACTCAAGTTCGACAGTTGCAAGATTTTACTCCATCCTTGTAACGGTTCATGGAGAATAAGGATGATTTTGAGGAGGCTATGTAGTATGGTGCAGAAGTTATTCAGAATTTCATAAATCTTTTGAAGCCTTATCTGAATGCACAAGCCACCGCCATTTTGCTTCCTACTGCTGACCCTCTCAGTGCATCTAATATTGCTCCAAATCAGATCTCCGTTGCTCAAGATCTATCTCAACTCTGAACAGTTCCTCAGCAATCTTCTCAACCAGCTCCTACAGCTCCACAGTAAATCCCAGTGGAATCCTCTCCTCCAACCTCCAGAGTTATCTTACCACCGTTTCAAATTTGCCCAGTTCCACCTGCCTCCACGCCTTCCAACTTACCAACCATTGATCCTTATGACAAGGGCAAAGCCCCGTTACATCCCCAGATATAGTTGTGCATTGTTGTTGATAGGGTGAACCCTGTTGTGATTGTACCGTGATGTCTTATAAACTTTATTCTCTTTTCTTTTTATTCTCACTGATGCCTTCTTTTAATCTCTTCATTATCTGTTTTCCCTCGTTTTTGATTATCCCAAAGGGGGATAAATCTGTATATCTATGGATCTATTGGGATATGGGGGAGATACATCTCTCAAGGGGGAGATTTATATCTTTTTATGGCAATGCTTGCATAAGTATTTAAAGGCATAAATTCAGGGGGAGATTTATATCTCATTATGTTTTTATTCTTATTATGCCTTATTATTGATGATATATTATATTTATTTATGGCTAAGCTTTGTGATTGACTAAGATTTGTGATTATCAAAAAGGGGGAGATTGTTGAGCCCTCCGGAAGATTGTTGAATTCTTCCTATGCTTGATGTTTTAATAATCACAAATCATCAATTACTTAATCCAGTTGGATTTCTCATATACATAATCACAATCTCTTAGTGAATCTGTGTATATTGGCTGGATCATGTTTTTATCTCTTTGTTATTGATTTAAAAGTATTCTGGAAGTCCTCTGGATCAAATGGATAATGGCTGCACCGATCCATATCAAACGGACAATGGTCGCACCAATCCATATCAAAGGACAACGGTCGCACCGATCCAGATCAAATGAGTCACCGATCATGACTCACCGATGCAGATCAAATGAGTCACCGATCATGACACACCGATGCAGATCAAATGAGTCACCGATCATGACACACCGATGCAGATCAAATGAGTCACCGATCAGGACACACCGATGCAGATCAAATGAGTCACCGATCACGACACACCGATGCAGATCAAATGAGTCATCGATCATGACACACCGATGCAGATCAAATGAGTCACCGATCATGACACACCGATGCTGATCATCTGAGTCACCGAAGATGTCTCACCGATGCTGATCATCTAAGTCACCAAAGATGTCTCACTGATGCTGATCAAATGAGTCACCGATCATGACACATCGATGCTGATATTGATGACCTACCGATCACTTGACTCACCGATAGTCATAAACAGCTGTTTGAATTTCTTTATCTTTATTTAATCTAACCAACGGTCATATTAGGAATATTTTAATGCTTTGTCATTTATTTAATGAAGGTTGTTGGATGTTAGGGAACCGTACCTTGTACCTACAAAAAGAAATCATTTATTTTACTAGAGCTCGTGCCATAAATACAAGAAGCCCCTGCTGGTGCATATATACGGGAGTAACAACGACAAGATATATGAGCACAAAGAGTGGTGGATGAGATAGTCGTAGAAAAACACAGAACCTCATACACACTCAATCTTACTCAAGAAGAGTTCTGTACTTCCACGAGGACATTAAAGAACTTCATTCACTACATTTCTCACTATCTCTGAATCTGGATGCCAAGCAGACAACACTCTATTTTTCAGACAAAAACCAGACGAGGACTCAGAATCATCTCTGATCAAACTCAAGGAGTCCAAATCTTCATTGCAATCACTAGAGCCATTTCTAAACTCTACATCTATGCTCTATGATTCATTATTTCACATTTCGAGCAGTGTGTGTTATCTACTGCATTTAACACACACACTGTCTCCTATACTTTAACTGGAGGATCTGTAAATCCTCACTCAAACTCTTACATCTTCAATTTCCCACTGAGATAGTGGTAGAGGTCATGTGTGACCTGGACAACTAGTTGCTGTTGTTCTGTTTCCCACGAATAACAGTGGTAGAGGTCTTGGACCTGGACAGTTGTAAACAGTTGTGAACCCCGATCCAGGGTGTGGATCAAATTTATACAAATTGTTGAGAGGACTAAGTCTCGGCTTGAGACTGAACCTCTTGGTTATATATGATGTGCTATATCTTTCAAATTTATTCTTTTATTCCGCTGCTAATTTCTTTAAAACCAAAACTGTTTTAAAGTCACTTTGATAATTAAATTCGCAAGTGTTTATATTAGTTGTAAATCAGTAAGTTGGTTTCAAAAGTTAAACAACCTTTCTTTTTTGATTAACTGGGAAATAATCTATCCCTTGAGAACCCAACCGAACCCTTACTTTGATATAAATTTACTAAAGTTTAATTCAGTATTTTATTTGGGGGTTTTTAAGACAAAGTTTTAAAACAGAAATTTTAATTAGAACTCAATTCACCCCCTCTTGAGTATCCACTCCGACCAACAGTGTCTGTATAAAAACACACATTGTCTCTTACATGAAATTGAAGGATACATAATATACATTCTCTTAAATCTTTTTTACATTTGTGTATTCCCATATATTAGTGTGGAAGAGGTCCATGTGTGACCTATTATTTCATGACCATGAAGAACTATGGAAGCGGTCTTGTGACCTAGAAAGTCTTGTGTAGTGTTGTTAACCTTGATCTAGGGTGTGGATCTTATTTATTTATATGAACCACTTGGTGGCAGGGGATCACTAAGTGGAGTAGATTAGGTCTCGTCTTGAGATTGAACCACTTGTTTTATATCTTCTATGCTATTTATTTTATTTTTCTCTATTTTACTGTTTAATTTGGAAATCAATAATTTTACATTGATATTTAATCATGGAAGGAAGTTATAATTCTTTTTCCTTATTAGAATAGTTTCAAAAGTAATGTTAATAACTAATATTAAGATTAATGAGAATTAATCAATCTTCTATAAAGTTATTTCTATATTCAAATATTCATAACCGTATAACATTGATTCAGTGGGCTGTATTTAAATTTATTGGGGAACCGTATTATGAATCCCTTTTAAACTAAAATTTTTATACATACTCAATTCACCCCCTCTTGAGTACTCTACTCCGACCAACAATTATAATATAAAATATTTTATTAAATGATATAATGTTTAAAAATATATTATATTAATCCAGATGATTATAATATTTTTATAATTTCATCAAGGATCTATTTATGAGACTTTTCTTAATCTTTGGTACATGTAATGATTCAAAAATTGTAAAAATATTCACTATCGCTGTACATCAGAAAAGTGTTATATGGTGGTTAAAACCAAATGGTAATGAAATAATGATAGTCATAACATATCCATATTAAATTATATACAATTATTTTGAATCATTTAAATAATTTATTCTTTTATAATCTATTTTTATACATTTCTATATAAAAAATTATATTAATTTAATTTTTATGAATATTCCTTCAGTGTCCCTCCAATATCTTTTACATGTGAATATCTTCTTCCCATTTCATATCATGTAAAAATAAATTTTTTTAAAGTAATAAATATCCAAATACCTTAATTAAAACTCTTCCCTCATTCTATATTCTTTTATAATGGAACAATATCATCTTATGTGGTTTTAATGTTGTAAGAAAATGATCTTCTCTCAATAAGAGGTATCATTATTAACCAAAAATTTATGATTTATTTATTCATCAATTTTATTTAAATAATCCAAAACAAAGATTATATTATGAAATAAATTTATTCCATATACATAGATTTTATTATGTAATCACTTATATCCATCTCCAATTTCCATAAAATGAGAATAAAATTCATCATAATTGGGGATGACAGACTACTAAATCAATGACTAATATAAATATTTTTCTATCATGACCTCAAATAGAAAGATAAAATAATTTAATTAATTTATATATATATATATAAGTTAAATGATGTTTTTTTTCATTCATAAATGATAATTTTTCATTTACTATCTTACCATTCCATTCAATGAATAATTATAACATTATTCATCTGTATGTATAGACTACCACCTGCATATAGAAATTTCTTTACTTTTTCATCACCACATCACATAGATTATATTCATAATTATATTTAAAAAATAATTTTACATTAATGATAAATGTTTTATTATATGAAGACAATATAAATATTATAATTTCTTAGTAATTTTTATATCAAAATGGAAATGTTAGTCATACAAGAGTTTGAACTAATGTATATATGACTATAAAATAGTTAATTTTTCCTAAAAATATATCATGATTTGAGTTAAATGAATAATTTCTGTAAAAAATATGTAATTAAAAAATTATCAGTATTCAAAATATGATATATTAATGAAATATTTAACCTCAGTAAGCCTATTTTTTTTGAATGTACGATCTAAAAGACATCAAAAAATATAATACAAACTTACTCATTATGAAAATTAATATTTTCCTTGTATATTTGAATATATTTTTTAATGATATGTTCTCAAATATGGATTTTTTTATTATATAATATATTTTATATGGATTTATTATATGCTATGTTAAATAACCAAAATTGAATTTTTTAACTCGTTGTATGAGACATCGTCTGAATTTGTATTCAGTAAAACATGTTTCAATTTTATGCACCAAATTAGGTCTATATAGTGTACATAATACTCTTTTGGAATTAACATCATTTTATATTAATATTTTATGATATTTATTTTGAAAAATTTAAATACAACACCCATGTATATTTTATACTAAATTAATTGTGTGGGAATATGATTTATAACTCTATTTCATTTCAGTTGGTTGTAAATCTTCATCATTGACTTATATATTCCATTATTATGAGTTCATTGATCAAAAACCACATTTGTTTTGTATTTACACATGTTTTATGGTGTATTATATTTCATACACATTATAACTCTATAAACTGATTATTAGTTTAATGATAAAATCTTTTTTATTATAATTAACCTCAAATTTACATTCTTGTGAATATTAATTTATTATATGAATAAATCTTCATTGATGAGGTGTATGGACCATCCCACTGATATAATATATCATGAATCTCTATTTATTAATAATATGTATCATTTCATTTAAAATTATTCTATCATGGGTTGATGATTCTAATATTACCTATTTATAAAAGGATTTATGTTACAATATTCATTATTTTCAAGATTGTTTATATTCATGGTTCCTTTTAGTGGAAATTATGTGAAAATATTTTATGAATCTAATTTTTTTCATAACTTTTTATTAATACGGTTTTCTTGTTTAATTTACATTTCATTCCTTATTTATTGAATAAAGATAACAATTTTTTTTCATGTGATATTCATCTATAAAATTCATTAGATAAAAAATATTTCTTGTTAAAATCAATGTTTTCTAAATTGATTTTAAAAAATAATAATTCATAAAAAACTTTCAATTTAATTATTCTTTTTTTTCAATATCATTGAATTATTTTTATGTTTCAAAATGTAAAATGATTAACATTTTTCAAATGGGTCACTTTAAAATCCCTGAAAAAAAATAAAAAATAATTTATCTTTAAAATGTATACTTCATGAACTTATTTTACCATCATCATATACATTATATTAAACAATTTATTTTTTATATGATTCCATGAATATTTTCAAATGAAATTTCTTCTGAAAATAGTTTATGATTTTTAGTTTTTAAACAATATTTTATAATTGAATAGTGTATTTTTCTTAAAAAAATTATGATCATTTAATGGTATTTACATTTATTAATAAAAAAACCATGATTTTAAATATCCCATAGATATATTTTTCAACCATAAAATAATCATTCAATTTTGAATGTGTTATGGTTGTATCTGTGATATTTTCATGGAAACCATTTCTTTTTCATAGTTTAACAATATTATGGAATGTTTAATGTATTTTTATATGTATATGATTGGATGAATTATATTTGTGATGAATATTAGTTATGTTTCATTGAAATATTTTAGGATGATGTGTATTTATGTAATAAACTATGGTAAGTTGAGCCCATTATCAACCTCTGAATGTAATTGGTATAGGGAAAATTTTTACCATCTTGGCATATCCTGGTAGATTATTTGAATTTACCATGATGGTTTTTTTAATTATTGACATAAAAAAATTTCATATTTAACTATAATAGTTACTCTATTTTTAACTGTGATAGTAACTAGAGGTATAATTGTGATCGTGATTCCATATACATGAGTGATTTAAAAATGATTCCTCAATTTAACTACTTTTTTATTTATGAAATATCTATTTTTTATGAGAATTATATTATTTAAAAATTTATGATAGTGAGTTTAGTATTAAATAAAATAATTTCCTAATTATTATGGTTCAAAATATATTGAATTATAATGATTCAATTGATAACTTTTGACAAAAAATTGCTCATAATTATTGATTCTTATGACTCTTGTTTTATGGAAATACTTTATGACATATTTCATGATTTATGATATACATATATTACTATTATTGTTTATATTATGTTGTTCTCAGTAACAATGACTATTCCATTATTCCCCTATGGTCATATTACTGTTAATGATGATAATAAATTGTGAATCATTTATGATCTTGATTTTAGGAGTAATATTGAATATTTAATAATGTGTATATCAGAAGAAAATATCTATTTAATTCATTAGTGTAAGATATTTTCCTCATTCCCTAAAACACTAGGAATAAATTTTCATTTGGTATATAAGTGATTTGATATTTCCATTTGAGGTTGAATGATTTGGGAAGAAAAACAATGTGACATTTATCAATATCAATGCTCAAATTTTAATGATTATTATTTAGGACCACATATAAGAGTGTCTGTTTGTGTTTTTTATAGTTGGTATCATATAAGGGTTTAAATAACTTTTTATATTAAGATGTTTTCATTTGAGGATGTATTTATCGTTTTGGATACTATTATGAGTATATAAATTTATTTTTACCATATTTTATATGTCTTAGATGACATATTTTATATTTTATGGAATGAAATGTTTATGTTACTAATTTTATTTTTAAAATTTATTATTTATATAAAGGTATATAGTAGACATTTTTCATATATGAATTATTAAATGATAAATTAGGGTTCAATTATTAATTAGTGACAAATATGATCTTAATGTGTATTTGTGGTGATTAATTTTATATAAGGAAATAAAAAAGATATTTTAGAGGTTAAATGTTTATGTAATATAATTTTTTTTGTAATAATTATTGAGTGACTAATGTTTTTTATAGATAAATTATTTATTTTTAATTGAAGTATGTGTTATGAAATCCTTATAATTTTTCATTTTGATGATATTTTTGGAAAATGTTGTTGTACTTTAAGAATAATTATATATGTAATGATTTAGTTTTAACAGTTGGTATCACTATAGAATTATGGAAATTAATGTATTATTTCTTCATATTGTGGATTCTGTAATTTGGAAATTATCTTATCCTATGATAAATATTATGGTGTGATTTAAATTTTAAATAATACAGGAATACATTTTTATTTACTTACTTATTATTAGATTCTTATTGTGTTTATTTTAGTGATTTAGGAATAGAGAATTAATCTTAAATACCCATCACAAGGAGAAACTGATTATACCATTCAGAAATTTTTTAATTGATGAAATTATACATGTCATGTATGTATATATTTATATGATACTATTTTAAATAGTAAAATATTTCCAATACTCTAGGAAATGAATGATGAAATAAACGAAAACCTATTACATTAATTTCCTATGGATATATTATCTTTTTCATATCACATTGGTTACTTTTATTTTCTCCATTATTATTCAGATAATAATTCACATTATTTTTATCAATGATCTCTATCACCGGGGATCGATAATTTCAAATAATAACTTCCTTCCAAGTACATATTTTCGTGTAGAACTTTTTTATTTCTATTTTTGAACATAGTATTTGTTTTCATATAATACCTTCATACTTCCCTTTTTCAATTTTAAAGATAATGATTTATTTACACTTTTGATAATGTGGGATGTCAATAATAAAATATTTAAAATTCAACCATTGATTATGGATATCGTGTTAAGAATTTAGAGGAAGAAATTTTATAATGGGGTGGAGGATAATCTAATAGCAATTGAATGTAAAAAATAACACCTATATTGGGTAAAAAAACACACAACTTGTAGTATAACCAAACTATCAAATATTATTATTTTATTTTTTCCATTATAACCCATCCAATAAAAACGATATGTTGAATATGATTAATTTTTTTAAATATATGAATAAATCCATAATAAATACAAATTTATTTATTAATTTTTATGAAATAATAAATCAATCATTAAGAATTCATTTTTTTTCACTCAATAACTTTATTACTTCAAAAATGTTTATAATAAATTTTGTTAGTGTATAGTATAATTTAAATTTAAAATATACTGAAATATTATTTAATTAAATATATAAGATTTTTTTATATTATAATATCAAAAATCTATTTTTTAGATTTTTCTTCATATTATTATATGATTGAATTTTATATAAAATGTGATGAATTACAATTTTATTTAAACATTTTTGTCTTCAATGTATATAAAATTTGAAAATATAATTTAGACAATTTTTGAAATATTAAGATTGAATTATTCTCAAAAGTAATCTATATTGTTTTTTTGAAATAAACATTATAAATAAACATTGTATAAAATATTTTTATATTTTAAAGGGGATTTTTCTAGAAAATAATCTTTCATTTAATTTCTACATTTTGATTTTAAAATAAATTCTACCATGTTTTTGTTGTAATTTTTAAAAAATAAATTCTAAAATTTAAATCCTTTTGTAAAAGTTTTGTAAATATTTCCCCTCTAATTTGGTAAATATTAATGAAAACTACACAAATTATTGATACCCATGTAATTATAATATCATGTAATTAAGGGATATAAATAGTATGTCAGTGACTATAATTTTAACATAACACTTGAATTTATTTTATTATGTTAAAACATAAATTCAATACAAATACAATATGTTGACATGTTTCATTTTCTTTCATTTTAGTTTTATTTGACATTTATAATATATCGTGTAAAAAAATATCGCACCCATTATTTAAATAAATATAAAATATTTATCATTGGGATGAGTAGAATATAAATTGCTTAATAAATATTTATTTTTAAAATAAATTAGATTTCTTCATCAGGATAAATAAATTCTAATTTATAAGGAAAAATAATTAGCATAAATTCTTACACAATCCTGATACAATACATATTCAATTTATTGAAAATTCATATTAATGATATTAAATTTTTTAAAATAACTAAAAATATAAAAAATTGTTGTTATAATTAATTTATTAGATGTATATAACATCTTACATGTGTAATAAATTATTTTGTTATAATTTCATTTTTTTCTCTTGATGTTATTAAATTCAATATAATTAATTGTTATAAAAACTTACAATAATTATATTAATACTAAATAATGTTTTATTTAGTGATATAAAATTACTAAAAATGAAATTATTGGCTAGGTTATTATGATTTTATTTATTATCTAATCCATAGTTTATTTACAGATATTTTTTCCATTTGTAGTAACTATAAATACAATCAAAGATTAAAAAAATGATTTTTTCACATTATGTGTTAAAAGGTTCAACAATGGGGTAAAATTAAATTATATGATTATAAATATAGTAAAAATTTGTAATTAAATATCTTTAGAAAATTATTTTACTGCTACATATCTTATATCTTTATATTATCAATTTGGAGAAGTTTGGTTATAGAACATAATTTATATTAATTTAATATTTTACAAAATTCCAAGAGTTCCCCTCAACTATCTTATAAAAAGGAATATATTATAATATTTAATTGATACATTAAAACCAATTTTAAACCAATATATTACAAAATTTATTAAAAAATAAAATCATCATTTTAGTTGATATATTTATTGACGAATTCCAATCATATTTAACATAAGGTATTATGAAAAAATAGTTGTAAAAAAATAGGTATCATTCATAACTGATAATTTCTTTTTTATTCCACCTCCATATAATCATCCTTAATTAAAATAATATGATATAATATGATTTACCCATATAATGAGATGTTATTAGGTTAATTTCATAACATATATCCATCTTTATCTTCTATTAAATGGGAATATAATTCTTCTACTGTATGTATAATGGGATACCGCTTTATAGAACGATATAAATTATTTTCCATCACAACCTATAGTAACAATTTAAAATGATGAAATTAATGTATATATATATATATTATATTAATGTTATATGTTTCTTATTAAATAATAATATGTCATTTAATTTCATACAATTCCTTTCACTAAAAAATGATAACGTCATTGTTTTTCAAACTTGTGAACTACCACCTCCACGAAGTACTGTGATGGGTTTTTAATTACCAAATAGAATTGTTAATATATATAAAATTATTCATAGATTTAAAAAATAATTTTTTATTTAATTTTAATTATACAGAGGTAAAATAATAGTTTTCTTCATTGTATAATGGTCCTTGAAAAATGAAATTTTTACTAATGTGTACATATGACATAAAATAGACAATTGTAACAATGTTTTTTCATAAAAATTATCTTTTAATTTCATTAGAAATTATAATTAATGTACAAAAATTAAAATTATTTCATTATTATTAATATTTATATAATGTTATTTTGACCACTTTGACCTAAATCATTATATAGAAGTAATTTTATTATTATAAACCAAACTTCCTCAAAACACCCAACATGGGTTTAAATAATTAATTATGTTTTTTATTTAATTAAGATATAATAAATTAATTTTTAAAATGATAAATGAATAAATTTATTTTCCAAGAAATAAATTAATTTATACTTGTTCATTATATAAGATTTAATGGATATTCATAGAAACTTGGGACCTAACGAAATGGATTTCTTATTGCTTTCGTTTAACTGAGTCACATTAAATTTTATGAACCTAATTGGATTTATTATTTTTATATAATATCATTTTAAAAGTTATATTATGAAACTATCATATATTAGGATATTCAATGATTCAATGAAATGTATTTTATCCAATTTTATTTTACATTAATGTAACTTAGTGGAAAATGATTCATTTTTAATATCCATTAGTTTGTTTATAACTATACTCAAAGAACATTATTATTCAATTTTTATTTTTAAAATATCTAAATATACTAATTATAATATATATTAACTAATTTTTTGATTTTTATTTTATAATATTAAAATATTTATTGAATAATTCTCAATTTAAGGAAATTAACGTATTAGTGTTATTTTGTGTTAATTCTTATTTCATTGGGATTCAAATTTATGATATTCTCATATCTTCTTTCATGAGGTGCATAAAAATTAGCTTTTATATTTTATTTCATTAATTTCAAAATTTTCATGAATATATATAAACTAGAAATGGATTAATATTAAAGTCTCTTTTTTTTATTTTTGATTTATAATCTTTTTGGATCCTTTCAGAGGATATTATATAATCTTAGATTTTATAACTACATCCCTTTTCATTACCTCGGGTTATTAATTTTTTCACATTTAAAATTATATTTCCATTGTTATTTATTGAATATAAATCAATAATTTTTCTATGTAATAATGTATCTCGTATAATCCTTTTGATTAAGAATCCTTATCTTCCATTTCCATGTTATTATATATATATTAAAAAATATTATCTTATAAAAATTAATGATTTCATAATTATATATTTTCTTATTTCTTAGCTTATTTTTAAACAATTTATTTTAAATTTCTTAACAGTATCCTAATGGGTAATTTTAGAAATCATAAAGAAAATGTTCAAAAATACTGTTTATTTTTATCATTTACCACATGAAAATATTTTATTGAAATCATGATAATTATTTTCATATATTATTTTATTATATGTTTCCATGGTTATTTTCAATGAAATGGAAAATAAAAATATTTTATGTATTATTATTATCAATTTTAATTATCAAATTGAAAAGGGAATTTTATACATACAAATTTATTATCATTTAATGATATTTACTTTCGTAAATTTAAAAAAATTGTTACTAATTCTCAACTAGGGATATTTCTTAATGTTACCATAATTGGTTTTTCTGTAGATGTTTTCATATTTTTTAAATTATATTTCCATGAAACCATTTCTTCTCAATGATTATACAATGTTAAAAATGAAATAATGTATATTTATTTGAGTTTGATTATGCATTATAACTTCTATGTGAATTATCCTTTTTATGTATCTTTTAAAAAAGTTCTATTGATAGGTGGTTCATTAATAATGTGAGAGTAGATGATCCCATTATATCTATGCAATGAATTAGATAAGGGGGTGGAGTTATCCAGATATATTTCTAATTAAATATTATTAGAATTTTCCTTTAGGATTATTCCATGTTTAATAACAGAGTTTATTTCATGTGTAATTTGGATAGTCACTCCATGATTAATTTTGATGGTTTCTGAATCTATAACCATAAATGTTTTTCCATATGTAAGAGTTATGTGAAAATTATTCCCAATTTTACCAAAATCTTTCATTTATGATTTGTATGTGTTTTTATGAAATTCATATGATTACAAATGTAATGGGTCAGACCTCTATGGTACATCCCTATGCTGAAATCTTAGGTATAATGTCTTTTGGGAGGTCAAGGTGACTTATCTACAACAATTTTACAAAATGTATTGTACTGTGAATAATGTTTCTACTATTGTAATCAGTTTCATTGGTGAGACAAATGTTGATAATGTCATCAATGATACATATGTGAATAGTGTAATAGGTGGGATATATTTGAACAGTGTCATCAGTGCAACAACTATGAACAATATCATCGGTGAGTCATTTTGTAATTTCAGCATCGATGAGTCATTTTTACAAAGAGCAATAGTGATTCATTTGTACTGTCAGTATCGCATAGTCATTTGTAATGTCAGAGCTGGTGAGTCATTTTTTACTATCAATGTCGGTGATTCATTTGTACTATCGGCATTTTTTATCCTTTTGTACTATCCTCATCAGTGATTCATTTGAACTGTCGACATTGGTGAGTCATTTGGTATTGTTGCTATTGGTGAGTCATTTTCTTCTATCAACACCAATGAGTCATTTTTATTGTCATTGTGGTTGATTCATTTTGTACTGTTGGCGTCGGTGAGTCATTTTTATTGTCTGAATCAGTGAGCCATTTGTACAGTCAGTGTCATTGCATCATTTGCGAACATTGTTTCTAAAACTGTTTCATTTCCTTTGACAAATTTGATGATTTTTTAGATTTCCTATAGTTTTTCCTGTTTGACATTTACTTTTAATTAAGAATCATATATGGTCGTGTTTTAATGGATTTAAGGCCGATTCACATCCCATAAATTCTATCATAATTTTCCTAAGGCTCATATTGCCATTACATGGGAAAACTACAAGGTTTAATATCATCCAATTTTAATGGAAAATCTAACATATCATAAACCGCAACTTCGTTAAATATTATACAGCGATAAGATATCTTCCTCCATTTTTATACCTTCTTATTCCCTGGTGTGAGATGCTCAAACCATTCCTTCTTCCCATAGGATTTCTTTGATTGAACCTTAATCATTACATCATTTTTCCTGGAAAATTCTTCCTACTGTATGTGCACCCCCTGTTTTTGTGCAAGCATCAAGTGTCAATATATTATCGAAAGAATGTATGATATACCTCCATTCTTTTGTATTATTGGATCCTAATTTTCATGTTTCTACTTTATATGTTGTTTCATGTGATCTCTATGTTTCTAATGGTGTTTTCTTGGTTTTCAGTTGGTGTGGTCGTACTGATGCATCCTCATATGGAAGAATTTATCTCTAGGGAGGTTATTTTGATCCATTTTGTGGTTTTTTCTTGTGTAAATAATGTCAAGAACCTTGTGAGGTAGGGGACTTTTTTGGCTTTTCTATTATTTTATGTGCAACTGTAGAGTTAACATGTCTTATCCCACTGTATCATAATGGAATTGACATAATAAATATTTGAACTGGATAAATAAATTGGATTCGATCATATGTTATTGCCTCTTGTTTTTCTATATATTATAATATCTATTCTTTCCTTTTTTAGCATGACATTCATGATGAAAATTGATAATAAAACATAAAATGGGATTAGTTTTAATTATTATTTCACAGATAAAGAGGCATGTAAAAGAATTTGGTTTTTGTTTCACTATGCATGATTAATTGATTCAGTCTATGATCTAGAATCATTTTGATGATTGTTTTTAATGTATTAAAGGAATGTCAATTAACTATTTAGTTAATTTACGATAGCTAACTATTTAGGATACCCATATTTGGAACAAACAAATAATAAATCAGTTACTTAATGATCAATTAAAGAACCAACTATTTGATAAATGATAATGCCTGGTAGGGTTATGAGATACCCCCTTTCTTGTAATTCCGAGTTCCTTGGTCTTTGGATCCAACAATAATCATTTTGTATTAAGGCAGGATGACATTTTTAAGGGCCAATTTCCTAGTTGATATGATGTTTCTATCCTGCTTCATGTGTTGTGATGATAGCCTATATGGATGTTGTGATATATGGGGGAAGGTATGTCCATTAGTTTTTGCATTAGGTGACACCTATAGTGTCGTGATGCATCCGTTTATTCATGTGGGTGTCAGGGAGGATACCAAAGATGACATTACATGTTAGATGATAATAATTGGATGATTTTTGAATCTTGTGAATTGTTTATCTACCCTACTTTTCCCACTACTAAAGGATGCTGGACATGCTTACCCTAATTCCAAAATGGGAAAAGATGTGTGACTTATGCCACATTCTTTCCATGTTTACTTTCTTGAGGGAGGATGGTTCTACACTCTTGATATAGGTGGAAGAGACATGATGTTTAATCCATCTACTCACTAGGTTGAGCCTCTCATGTTTGGTAGCTTAAATTTTTAGTCTAGATTGCTTGGAAATATGGGATAGTGATAAAGATGTTAATAAATGTTTGAATAAATTATGTTCACTCATGGGGTTGGAGCTTGTTGGGATACAATACTGAGGTAATATATTTGACAAGTTATGGACTTGGTTTGGTTATGCCTAGAGGGAATTAAACTTTTTAGTTATTCTATAGAAATGTAATGTGGAATTAATAATAGAAAATTAAGGGATAAATAAATAATTAATGTAAATTGGAACTAAAATAAATGGATAATGCAATCTAATGTATATTTTTAAATGGTTGTCTGATTATAGGATACTTAGTCATTGTAGTGGAAGTTTGGAGTCTGATAGACATTAGATTTATTTTACTCTATAGATAGGTTACATCCATAGTTTGGTTTTGATCTATAGTATATTATGTACTTCTTGTGTTTATATACATTACTCCACCGCATTAGTTAGGGAAAATGACACCCTGTGAATCTGAGCTATAGAGGGCTTCTTTCCACAACATTTCGATGGGAGGATGGATGACTGACTACCCCTTGTATCCCCCACTTTTCTCTTGGTAGTTACATGTGATGGTTGGCCCAATAGTAAGTTTTCCCCATATATGTGTGTAAATTCCTATAATGGCATGTGGATATTCACACACATATATTCAAGATATAGTTTTATATTGAATACTATAGGTGTAGGCTCTGATGGCTTGAAGATCCTTACTCGGTGTATGGGCGGTAATGGATTGAGGTTTAATGCATGACCTGTGATATACATTTTGTGAGTAGTGGTGGATCTTGGATACTATGTAGATACTTTTCTTACATGGACATAATGGTTGTGTTGCATGAGGATCATGTTGTGGTCCTTCGCCTAAGTGTCTGTGGGAAAGCCTTTTATGAGAAGAATCTTAAGAAATGAGATGTTAGGGAAAATCATTACACCCGTAGGGAAGTGTTAGTGGGAAACCTTGATATATTATATTATATTATATAATCTTGTATGCGATAATTGGTGAGGGTAGCCATGGCGAGGATGTAAACTTAGTAGACCAATTTAGTTGACGAGTTAGGTTCACTTGTTGGTCACCGTGCTTTAACATGCTTTATTTACTTTTTCATGAGAGGATCCGAGGAGGATCCCACTGATTATAATTTTATACTCACCCTATTAATATATATAAACAGTTTTTCATGTCACCTGTAGTAGTTTTTTAGATCAGGATGGTAACTACTAGATTGTGGTTGTAGGAGATGTTTGGGATTCGTGGTCACTGTTGTTTTTTACATTCATTTGGAACATGCAGTTTTCCATTTTAGTTGTAGTAGGTTTTTAATGGAATTACATTTTGTGTACCTGTGATTTCATACATATTGCAGTCTTAGTTGGAGTTGGTTGGTTTTTATCTTATCTATTTATTTATAATGTGTTCTCTTAGAGGGTAATGCATCTTGTCTTGTGTTTTTACTATACGCTCATTGTTATTTGTTGAGTCAATAAGGTTTTACTTATGAATTTTCCATTCCTTCTTGTTTTGAAAATCACAAACACCTTATCTTTAAGGAAAATTGCTTTTATAAGGAAAATCACTTTTATAAGGAAAATTGCTTTTATAAGGAAAATTGCTTTTATAAGGAAAATCGATTTTATATGGAAAATTATTCTTATCATATTTTCATTATCTATATCCATATTTTTCTTAAGTACAAGAATCAGATTCATTTCTATATTCTCGGAATCATTTGAAACTTTGATATGAAGCATTCTGTTTTAGGCTCTGAATTCTGGATAAGAACTATAATGAAGTTTCAATCCGAATTCTGGATGAGAACTGTAATGAAGTTTCACTCCGAATTCTAGATGATAATTGTAATGAAGTTTCCCTCCGAATTCTGGATGAGAACTGTAATAAAGTTTCATTCTGAATTCTGGATACAAACTCTGATAAAGTTCTACTCCGAGTTCTGGATACGAACTCTCATGAAGTTAGACATCGGAATCTAATGAAAAATCTTGATTACGAATTCTCATTACAAATTCTGATGACGAATTCTCATTCTGAATTCTCATTCTGAATTCACCTATTAAACAGAATCTTATCATCTTTGCTTTATACACTTTGAATTTATTTAGACTCCGAATATTATTTTTGGTTAGACTCCGAACTTTCATTTTGTTTACACTTTTATAATTTGTCTACTTTTTGACATTTTGTTACACTTCGAACCTTCACTCCGAACTTTTGAGTTAGACTTAAAACTATGTCGTACATTCTGTTACACTTGTTTTGTTATAAAATGATGTCGTCTATTCCGTTATAAACTAACTGTTGGCTAAGCGACACGTGTACAGGTGCCTCTGAATTTTAAGGAAGATATGACCATTGGAGGAGGGAGTCGACCGATCCTATAAATAAGAGCTCATTTGAAAGAGCTCGAGATTGATCTGAAAACTAATCTTTGACTCATGTGATTACATGCTTGAAGTGATTTATAGAGAGAGAAAGGCTCTTATTAACTCTCAAAGCTTCGTGCGACTCTGAATGTTGGTGATTACATTCGAGGACTTCCGGGGATAGGAAGACAGAGGTGCTGACTACCTTGAAGTTCGAGGGCTTCCTTGCTGAGGAAGGCAGAGGTTACCAACTACCTTGAAGTTGAGGGCTTGCGGAGATAACAAGACAGAGATTCCGATATTCGTATCGAGGGATTCCTTGCTGAGGAAGACAGAGGTTGCCAACTACCTTGAAGTTGAGGGCTTGCGAGGATAGCAAGACAGAGATTCTGATCTTCGTATCGAGGGCTTACCCTGGTGTGGGTAAGACAGACTTGCTTGAAAGTATAAATCAAGGGACCTTTATCCAAGGTTGTTGGATGCCCTTATCTTTGGGTTAAAAGACTTATATCTTGTTACTTGTAGTTTTACTACTTGTTTGTTTCCGCTGCATATTGTATTGTAAGGAAAGTATAACTTTCTTATACTTCCTTACTTGTACTCTGTTCCATTTAGATTCTATATGCTTTAAGGTAGAATCTCATATTGTAATCTTTAGTTAAGTTTCAATTTCTGGATCCATATTTCCGGAACCTACTTTCAGAATCTCTTTCCAGTTTTAAGCAAGTACAAAGGACTTGAAGTTTATAACTTCATTCCTTATTCCAAGTTTTAAATTTTTGTTAGAGGTGTTATGTATTTGCTTAGTTTAACTTTGTTAAACTTAGATCTTTCCTTTGTTTAAGGAAATTTTTAAAGTATACAATTCAATTGGTGTTAGAGGTGTTGAGCATCTAAATAATTATTTCGATCCTACAATTGGTATCAAAGGAGGTCTCTGAGATACTTATACTCACGTATAAGTTTTTCTTGCTCACTTTGTCATTCCAAACTTTTTCATTCCGAACTTTATCATTCCGAACATTGTCATTCGGAACTTTGTCATTACGAATTGTCATTCCGAACTTTGTGATTACGAACTTTTTCTACTAACAAGTTTGTGTGCCGAAGGTTATTTTAAGTATGGCAGGAGTTAATGTTGGTTCCATTGATAATATAAATCCTACAAGACCACCAATCTTTGATGGTAATGACTATGAGTATTAGAGAGATCGAATGAAGACTTTTGTTATCAATACTGGAGTGGAAAACTTTGTTATGCTTACTGGTGATTATAAAATTCTTGATAAGGAAGTTAGAACTTTCACTAACTAGGAAAAGAAAGAGTATCAACTCAATTATAAGGTACACAATACTTTACTTTGTTCAATGACTAGAAATATATATAGCCAAATTTCTTCTTGTGAAGCAGCTAATTGTATCTGGAAAATGTTAGAGGTTACACACTTTGGAACTTCTAAAGTGATTGAGACTAGGAGAGCTATGCTTAGAGATGATTACCATGGCTTCAATTTTCCTTATAGTGAACCAATTTGTAAAGTTCAACAGAGGTTTATGACCATAGTCAATAGCTTACAGTCTATGGGAGAGAAAGGTTTAGATGATGAAGCACTTGTGGATAAGATAATTTATATTATTCCCAATGAGTGGGAATCAAAAAGAACTGCTATAGATGAGAACAGGAGGGTCACTCAAATTTCTCTTGATGAGTTATTTGGAACTCTTCTCCAACATGAAACCAGAATGAAGAGAGATGCTGACAACATCAAAAAGAAGAATGGGAATGGTACTGTTGATTTTACAACAACATCAAATCATATGAAAGCTAAGACTCCTGAGAGAGTAACTAGATCCAAGTTTAAGATGATGGTTGTTCAATTAGATTCTAGTGAAAGTGAAATCTCAGAAAATGAGTTAGCAAATCTTGCTCGAAGGATGAACAAGATAGCTGGCCAGAGAAATTTCCAATCCAAGTATAAGAAAATGGAAAAGAAAGAAAGGAAAGATGGAGAAGTTAATTGTTACGAATGCAAGAAAGATGGACATATTAGACCAGATTGTCCTTTTCTCAAAAAGAAAGAAAGGAAAGAAAGACATTCAGACTGGAACAGAAAGAAGTATTATAAAGCCAAAGCTAAGAAAGTTCTGAAATCTAGTGACACCTGGAGTGCCAGTGGTGGTGACTCTTCAGATGAATCTTCTAATTATGAATCTTCAGGACAGAAGAATCTTGGTCTTATATCTAGAATACCTATTGACAATCATTGCTTTATGGCTAAGGTACAAAATGATGAATCATTGACTAATGTTTCTTTAAATTCTAATGATGGTAATTATTATAACTCTTCTAATGAAGAATCCTCTTCTGATGAAGAAAATATTTCACCTACCTATGAAGAAGTTTCTAGGTTTGCTGAACTTCTTGAGATTGAGAGCTCCAAACTCAATAAGAAACTTGATAAGGCAAACTCTAGGAATTCTATTCTTACGAAAGAAATATCAGATCTTTCTAAAGATCTTGATAAGAAAAATGATGATTTTGAAAGTATTTCAAAAAATCTTGAGGAAGTAAGTTCTGAGAAGAACAAACTTTCTAAAGAGTTAGAAAAAGTAATTTATAAGAAAAGTATCTTCAAGCCTAGCTCTAGTTCTAAATCTAATGATTCTGAAGATAAAAACATGGTTATAAAACTCAAGTCCGAAATTTTTTCCTTAAATAAGTTTATCGAACTTTACCCATGGTAAAGAAAATTTTGATAAAATGTATTCCCAAATACGACCTTTAAGAAATAAATCCGGATTTGGTTATACCCATGAAAAACCAATTTTTAGTAACAATTATTTTGTTCCTCAAAGTGCCCCATTTTGTACTAAGTGTCAACGTGGTGGTCACTGGGCAAAGAATTGTTCCTTAAACAAAACCCAATCTCTAGGATTTCATAAAGCTTATTTCTCTAAGAAGATGTGGGTTTCTAAAATTTTTTTGTCTGGAAATCTCGGATCCAAACAAGTTTGGATTCCGAAAGTCTAATTCTCTTCTTAATTTCAGGAAAATAAAGAGAGTACCAACAGCAACACATGGTACATGGATAGTGGATGTTCCCGGCACATGACTGGTAACAAAAGCTATTTTAAAAAGGTTATCAAAATGAAAGGAGATATCATTCTTCAGTTTATCGGAATGCAAGATCAACTTGCTGATATTTTCACAAAATATTTACCCTCCGATAGATTTGAATGTATTAAACAAAAGTTAGGAATGATAACCATTAGGTAATCATCCTTCATTAACTTCTTGTTGAACAATTCTCATAACAGTAATAAACTCCTTTTCATAGGGGGAGTACATTTGATTGTTAGAGTAACTAAATTTTTCAAAGTTAGTTTTTCAAACTTTTCAGAACTAAATTTCCGGAATGGGAATTTCCAGAACTGAAATTTTCCAGAATGGATATTTTCATATAGAAAACTTCTGGAATGGAAATTTTCGTATTGAAAACTTCCGGAATGGAAAATTTCATACTGGTGTTTCCGTAACGAGATTTTCGTATTGAGACTTTCATAATGAGCTTTTCGTTTTCAAAATTTTGTAATGAAATTTTCATGCTGAAAATCTTGTAATGATTTTTCATTTTCTTTGTTGATTTTTTCATAGTGATTTTTGCGAACTATGTCTTTTCGTAATAAAGATTTTTCGTAGTCAATTTTTTTAAGAATGTTACCCATTACGAATAATCCTCCTAAGCTAATCCGAAAGGTATAATTTCCTTACTCATGTTTTCATAATCATCTTTTATTAGCTGGTACATTCTTATATTTTATTTTTGGATTATAGTTTTCTTAAATCCTTGTTTTAATAAAAACCTCAAAAGGTCGGATTCAAGTTTTCTTGAGAATTGATTTTCAACCGTCAGACCAGATCAAAGTTTTTTCAACCGTTAAATGGTTTTGGAAGACCAAAGGTGAAATTATTTGCCTATATAAAGGGGACCCCGAGACTCATCCCACATCGGGTTTTCAAGCTCCATCGTCCTGAAGCTCTGCCTCTCTGTTTTAAGGCCGTTCCGATCTTCAGCAATCTCCGTTCCGAACTTCCCAGAAGTCTTCAAATCCGAATGTCTGTGGAAGCAGCTTCTCAAGACATGTCAACCACTAAGCTGATTCCCAAGTGGTTAGTATATATATAAAGGTTGGTTCATCCTGATTTTTTCAATAAATATTATTCTCTTATATCCAAGAACATAAAGCTTAACGGATGAGAATATGTTGCTGTGTCTAAGCCTGGGAATCAAGATGAAGTATTTTCGGAATTGATTTTTGAGTTCTATGAGACGGTTTCCTTCTTTAAGGAAGATAATAGGGAGAAATTTTTGTTTAAGTCTTATGGTAAGACTTATAAGCTTTCTTATGTCAAGGAAGATAGCTTGGTAGGGCTGACCTATGAAGGAGAAGCTGAGTTCATCTCTCATGTTTTGCCGGATTCAAAAGGAATTTTCAACAAGGAAAAGGCTTTGGAGACTCTCGGACTGTCAGATGAAAATTCTCCGAAGATTTCTAGTCTGTCTACGAATTTTTGGATTCTAGAATTATGGGTACAAGGCTTTATCGTACCGAGAAAGGGTTACAAAGATAGTTTGAAGAAAAGCGAGATCTATATTCTAGATTTTCTGATAAATCTAAGGAAGTTTAATCTGATGAAACACATTCTTATTACCATTGAGAATGTTAAGAAATGGAATCTGAGAGCTCAGATCATAATGTATCCAGCAATCTTCTCGAAGTTAATAGTTCGATGCCTTTAGTCTTTCAAGGAGGCTTGCATGTCTAAGCCAAGAGTTTGCAAAATTATGTTGGTGAGTGATGGTACCCTCAAAAGGATGGATGTTGCCTTCGACAAAAATACTGGTCAGTTCGTTGATTTACCAGCTCAAGAAGAAGCGGTTTCGAAAGTTGGTGAACCTGAATCTTCTAAGCCAGTAAAGAAGAGAAAGTTAAAAGAAGTTGAAGTTGAAGCAGAGAATCCCAAATCTAAGGAATTTCATTCCGCACCTCCAAAACCGAAGAAAAAGAAATCTTACCCTGATGAGGTAGTTGCTAAGTGGAGGGAAATCAAAGAGAAGAGAGTGCAAGGGGAGCCTCAGTTTGGCTTGGACCCTGCGGAGGCTAAGGCCTTGAAGAAAAAAACAACGGATGAGCTAGAAAAACAAGTGAAAGAAAATAAGCTTAAGAAGAAGATGCCTGAAGCTTAGGTGGTTCAGACTTTATTAAAGTTTAATGAGATGGCATCCGGAAACATTCGAGTTCTGAGATCATTTTCTGTGGAATATCTACCTGAAACTCCAGGAAGAAACTATGTCACTCTGGAAGAGGCAGTAACTAAGCATGTTGAGGAAGAAGCAGTTGCTGAAGGTAGCGGTGAGACCGGAAATCTATTGAAGCAAGTAGACGATTATAAGGGGACACCTTCGGAACATTTGTCGCTCCGAACTTCAGAAGCTGAGTCCTCTAAGTTAGTCACTCCAGGGAAGGATGAGGATAAAGGAGAACAAGAAGTAGCTTATCATGCAGAGGAAGAACAACTTCTACATGATATTGCATAAATGGAGAATGTAGAGTATGGTGCTCAAAAAGTTTTTGATGATGAAGACAATATTGTTCAAGTGTCTGATAGTGAACGGAAAACCCCAGAAGAGGAATCCATTCCGGAAAAGGACAAGGGAAAGAAACTTGTTGTCGATACCCCAAGCTCAGTGGTTGTAAAGATAAGGGAAGTTGGTGATTCTTCTAAGAAGAAGGATGATCAATTTGAAGAAGAAAATTCTCCAAGAAAAGTCTTGGATTCGGAGTCATCTTCATTGGGTCATGACTTTGTTGTTCAGTAATTAAAGAAGTTGGTAGGTTCTATTCCGACTTTCTCAAGTATTGATTCAAGATTCTAGATGCTCCAACATACTTTGAATCAGAAAACAGACTCAGTATCCATGGTTATAGAAAAATGTGTTGAGATAGAGGCTCAATTCAAAACTTTTTTTGTCGGCTATGAAGCCCACAAAAGGTCTTGCAATAGAATAACTAGTTGGTCGAGGAAAAATGTAGAAGAGATGAGGCTCTTCGATGAATTACAAGATAATGTTAAGGATGATTTTGAGACAGAAGACAGGAAGATAAATGAACTTACTTCTTCCTTTGAATAAAAGTTTACAGCTGAGAAGAATTCCCGGAAGCAAGAAGACAGATATCTGTATGGGAATCTGAATTCTATTGCTCAAAACCGGAGGAATGAAAGGGATTGTCGAATTGATATTGAAGAGAAGTTGTTAAAAAAAGAACAAGTTTTAAAAGACCAGGAAGAAAAGCTTCATGTCCAGGAAGAAAATATTGAAGCTCAAAGTGAAAGAATAGTTGTGTTAGAGAAGCAAGCCGAGGAAGATCATAAAGACTTGAAGAAGATAAAGACTATTCTCAAGGGTCTCATGTCAAAGGAAAAAGATCCAAAATAGAAAAATATGATCTTTTGTTGTATCTTAGCTTTCTTGTTTTTGAACTTTCAAACTTAATGAAAATTTTGCTTGCTCGTCTCTTTTGTTGTTGTTACTATTTTTTTAGGTACTTTGTTATATTTTCCATTCCCTAAAATTCTTTTTGAAAATCAGAAAGGGGGAGAAGGAAAAAGAATCCTAATAAATAAAGGAAAAAGAACCTTAACAAAGAGGGAGTTTTTCATTAAAGAATACATTCTTATTCTTAAAGGAATACCATTCCGGAAATCTAGAATACGATCCTTAGAGTTTCAAAGCCTAAGGGGGAGTTAGTCGTATTCATCAACATCCATAAGCAAAGGGAAATAAGCTTTAATGTTTTCATTTTTTCCTTCTTTCTACTTAGTCTTTCTTTTTCGTAAGGATGTTTGTGCTTTCCAAAAAGGGGGAGATTGTTGAGTCAATAAGGTTTTCCTTATGACTTTTCCATTCCTTCTTGTTTTGAAAATCACAAACACCTTATCTTTAAGGAAAATTGATTTTATAAGGAAAATCGCTTTTATAAGGAAAATCGCTTTTATAAGGAAAATTTATTTTATAAGGAAAATCGCTTTTATAAGGAAAATTATTATTATCATATTTTCATTATCTATATCCATATTTTTCTTAAGTATAAGAATTGAATTCATTTCTATATTCTCGGAATCGTTTGAAACTTTGATATGAAGAATTCTGTTTTAGGCTCCGAATTCTGGATGAGAACTGTAATGAAGTTTCACTCCGAATTCTGGATGAGAAATGTAATGAAGTTTCACTCTGAATTCTGGATGAGAACTGTAATGAAGTTTCATTCCAAATTCTGGATACGAACTCTGATAAAGTTCTACTCCAAGTTCGGGATACGAACTCTCATGAAGTTCGACATCGAAATATAATGACGAATCTTGATTACAAATTCTCATTACGAATTCTGATGACGAATTCTCATTCTGAATTCTCATTCCAAATTCACCTATTAAACATAATCTGATCATCTTTGGTTTATACACTCCAAATTTATTTAGACTCTGAATATTATATTTGGTTAGACTCCGAACTTTCATTTTGCTTACAATTTTATAATTTGTCTACTCTTTGACATTTTGTTTACACTCCGAACCTTCACTCAGAACTTTTGAGTTAGAATTAAAATGATTTCATACATTCTGTTACACTTGTTTTGTTATAAAACGATATCGTCTATTCCATTATAAACTAACCGTTGGCTAAGTGACACGTGTACAGGTCCCTCTGAATTTTAAGGAAGATATGACCGTTGGAGGAGGGAGTCAACCGAGCCTATAAATAGGAGCTCATTTGAAAGAGCTCGAGACTGATCTGAAAACTGATCTTTGACTCATGTGATTACATGCTTGAAGTGATTTCTAGAGAGAGAGGCTCTTATTAACTCTCAAAACTTCATGCGACTCCGAATGTTGGTGATTACATTCGAGGACTTCCGGGGATAGGAAGAAAGTGGTGCTGACTACCTTGATGTTCGAGGGCTTCCTTGCTAAGGAAGACAGAGTTTGCCAACTACCTTAAAGTTGAGGGCTTGAGGGGATAGCAAGACAGAGATTCCGATATTCGTATCGAGGGATTCCTTGCTGAGGATGTCAAAGGTTGCCAACTAACTTGAAGTTGAGGGCTTGCGGGGATAGCAAGACAGAGATTCCGATCTTCGTATCGAGGGATTACCCTGGTGTGGGTAAGGCAGACTTGCTTGAAAGTATAAATCAAGGGACCTTTATCCAAGGTTGTTGGATACCCTTCTCTTTGGGTTAAAAGACTTATATCTTGTTACTTGTAGTTTTACTACTTGTTTGTTTCCGCTGCATATTGTATTGTAAGGAATGTATAACTTTCTTATACTTCCTTACTTGTACTTTGTTCCATTTAGATTCTATACGCTTTAAGGTAGAATCTCATATTGTAATATTTAGTTAAGTTTCAATTTCTGGATCCATATTTCTGGAACCTACTTTTGGAATCTCTTTCCAGTTTTAAGCAAGTACAAAGGACTTGAAGTTTATAACTTCATTCCTTATTCCAAGTTTTCAATTGGTTTTAGAGGTGTTGTGAATTTTCTTAGTTTAACTTTGTTAAACTTAGATCTTTCGTTTGTTTAAGGAAATTTTTAAAGTATACAATTCACCCCCCCTCTTGTATATTGAGAATCTACATCATTATTTCGATCCTACACTATTTTCCAAACTGGGGCATTATGAAGGCTGGACTCGCGGGGTCACACTCTC
Source organism: Viscum album (assembly GCA_963277665.1). NCBI lineage: Eukaryota > Viridiplantae > Streptophyta > Magnoliopsida > Santalales > Viscaceae > Viscum > Viscum album. The sequence continues at coordinate 1,100,998,649 of OY728121.1, read as the reverse complement.
CCATCAATGATTTATGGAAATGGAGGGGTGCACCTTGTGGGGAGTGGGTCATGAAAAAGATTTATCAGAGGTCTGGTTGAGGGATATGATGGAGTTTTGTGTTAGGATTATCTAATGTAGCATGGTTTAGTAGGGAAACCGTGTTAGTTAAGTTTATAATATGAGGTAAACACTGGACACCGACTGAGACATAGGATCTTTGGCCCACCGATAATATGATGCATGGAGCACTACATTTACAATGGATATTTAATGAGTTGATACTTGTTGCAGGGTATAGATCTGTAAAGACCCAAAAACCTGAAGGCATTTTTTTTCTTAATTTATTTGGAATTTTATGAGTCTGTAGTTTCTAACGGTGCCTGATTCCGAGGCCCGATGTGCCCAGAATCAATTTCTGAAGTTTTGTTCGGGTACGTTTAGTAAACGTACGTGCGGGTTTTTCTATCTTTTGAACCAATGATCAGAATTGAAATACGAGGACACCAATGAACTTGGAATGCCGTTATTCACTTAAGGGGACCTTTACCGTAGTTGCATTTGGTCGGGAGTAGGAGTTAATTTTTTGGGGATTCTTTTTTAATCAAATAAAAATAATGTGTTACTAAATTTTTGTTAAGGGGTGGTTATTTCCTCCAAAGAAGAGTGGGAGGTGGGTCCCACACCCCACATAACCTCCCATGAGAGGATAATGTGTGGTGGGGCCCACACGAGCCCCTAACCCTTCAAATCCCCCTTTAACTCCTTGAAACCCCTTTAACTTTTGAACTCCCACATTATGGTGGAGCCTCTCCACCTCTCTCCCCTTAATTGTGCCAACTTAATTAATTAATTAATTGGATCAACTTTTTGAATTAATTTTAAATTTATGTTAAGGATAAAATAATAACCTAAGCTATTATTTTTGGGTGGGCACATGTTGTGTTGGTGGAGCCTTGTAGAATAGAGAGGGCCTTCTTCCCACGAAGAACATTTACCCTCTCCAACGAAGAACACAATGCCCTCGATCATCTTCTTCTTCATTCTTCTTCCTCCGGGTTAAGGGAGAAGACACATCCCGCGAGGAACGTCACCAACAACAATGACTCTTCCTCCGACATTGACGGAACGACACCGTCTTCCGCGACACCATCTCCCGCGACACCTTCATCCGCGACGCCGATTTCCTCGTCTATGTTCAACGCCGATTACGAGGTAGGGGTTATGATTAATTTTAATTGAATAAAACTGTACCTCATTCTTTGTTGAATACCTAGTTTCGTCAGTGGCCAAATATTATCATCTAATACAGAGGGCACGAGCCGAACTAACATGGCCCGTCGTTCCTCCATTTCTTGTTGGTTTATTTGGAGACGGAGGTGGAGCCGGAAGGGTGCGGTGCCGTCGCATTGTGCCGGATGAAGAGGCCACGACCATGAGGCGGTGATGAATGATGGATGCAGCAACCGAAGGCCGCAGCCAGGCCAGGCCGCGATAGTGGAGGACCAACACCAATAATCCATCCGTGTGGAGGAAAGCGGGCCGCTCGGACGAAGAGAACCGGCCGACTGTAGCCAGGGGGGATGGAGGACTGCGGCACCTCCTTGGAACCACACTGTAGGAAGACCGCGGCCCGCTGTGCGGGCCACTTTGCAGGGCGAACCGCTCGGCTGCCTGCCGGTCAGGCTGGGAAGAATGCGACCCCTCTTGTCGCCGCGCTGCAAAGGAACCATGGCCCAATGTGTAGGCTGATCGCGCTGGACAAAACCGACTGGCTTCGGACGGCCGGGCAGCAAGGAGGGGAAGAACCGCTCGATGCCGCCGGGTGAGCCGAACCGCCCGCAACCGCGGGCCGGGTCTGCAACTGCGGGCTGGGTCCGCCAGTGGGCCGCGCCCCACTGAGCCGGGGCGACCCCCTAACCAGGTCGGACCTTCCGGGCCGGGTCCCTGGGTGGGCCGCGCTCCACTGGGCCGGGCCAAACCCCATCCGGGTCGGACCCGCCGAACCAGGTTGGTCCGACCCGCCAGCCCATTGGGCTTGATGGGCCGGGCCTTTTCGCTCAAATGCGAATATCTTCTAGACCGCGCATCCGATTGAATCTCCGTCTGTAGCACTGGGACCCTTGTGATGAGGAAGTACTTTTGAGATACTCTAAGTGAGTTTTGAACAACTTTAGAAAATGTCTAGGTTTGGAACAAGCGTAATTCCAACCAGGCCCCTGGAACAGAAATGCTAATAACTCTCAGACCGGACGTCTGATTGACGCTCCGTCTGTCGCGTTTGGTTTCTCTTGATGAGACGGAACTTCAGGATAAATAAAATCTAGACTTGATGATAGTTTATGTATCAAACCCTTTTCTCGAGAAGCGGACCCTCTCGGAATCGAGCGTGCGGTGTGTGGGAATCCTAGAGCTGGTTGCGACTGCGATGACTACTGTACTGGGATCCTCCGTGAGTTCGACAGTGGCGACTACTGTACTGGGATCCTCCATGGGTTTGACAGCGATGACCACTGTACTAGGATCCTCCTTGGGTTGACAGCGATGACTACTATTCTTGTATCCTGTGTGGTTCTGACAGTTTTGACTTTTATTCTTGTATCCTATGTGGGTTCGATAGAGTAGCTGGTCTTGTATCCTATGTGGGTTCGACAACTTAGCTGGTCTAGTATCCTTTGTGGGTACGACAAATTAGGTGAATCAGTTACTACATATGATCATCTATATCGCTATACAAGAGATGTATACCTGTCTGAGCTGATTCTTGACTTTCAATCATTATCATCGATTGAATTTACTTCCTGTGTGGACTAGGTTGTGCTTGGGCTCGAGAGTTGGAGCCGAACTGATATTTATAACATAGGTATATGTATGGGCATATAACTAAGTAGGGTTGGTTGATACTTTTTGATTGTATCTTTACTTTTATGGTTTATCCTTTGTGGATTCTGGGAGACCTTTGGGGGTCTCAGGGTCCCTACTGAGTATCATTATACTCACCCCTGCACGGGAAATTTCCACACTTCGTTGTGTTGGTTGCAGACAACGGACAACACTGATCGAGGCAGAGTGTTGTGGAGCTGGATGGTACCCGGAGGTGGACCACTTGGCGAGATGTACAAGAAGCATACAGACAGACTTGAGGTGCTGAGGAGGCTATCTGTACCCACCCTTCAGGTGGGGGTTCCTGGAGGATGACTCAGTAGTTTCTATTTACTTTTTTGCAGTTTTACTTTACTGTTGGGCTTGTATTTCCAGCCCCTTTCCTTTGAGAACTTACTTTTGTATCGGTTTTACTTAGTGATTATTTTCAGTTGTTGCCTCTACTGCTTGTGTTCAGACTGTGTTTGTGTTATAGGTTAAAAGGAAATTCCTTCCCTTTTATCGGGATAATGCCTTCGGTGCTAGTCGTGAGCCCCTGGCCTATGGAAGGCGGGATTGAGGTAGTCACGACACGGGCCCCGAGGACATGTCGGGAAAAATTGGTATCAGATGAGTTGGTTATACCACAGAACTTAGGACTCCAATCTTTCTTTTCTTTGAAGCAATAATGTTAAGAGTATTGAGTATGATTTTTAGTCCATGGAGTCCAGTGTTGCTACAACGACCAACGTATCCATACACCAGGACCCTGACCTCTGATTTCCAACTTAGTGCATGGAAACACTGATTGCGTGTGTGTTTCAAGAGTTTCCTTTGTGGTCTCTTTAAGTCAGCTCACCAGGTATAACTTTTTGACCGTGGAACACCTGTTCCTTATCAGGATGCCACTACGAAGACAACCAGCTAGGTTTCTCGAAAGAGAGTAGCTGCATGCTGTCAAGGAGTGTGACCCAAGGGCTCTAGGAATGATTTGAGGTATTGAATGTGTCTACTACTAGATTCCGTATCAATAGACATAGGTACCAATCATTCCTTCCTTCCAAGAATCTTTTCCCAGACCTAGATTTTCCAGTTAAACCGTTTACTTGACCCTCACGTCTAGTGATACCTTTGGTAGGAGACTCGATAATCACACTTACTACGATGGTGTGATCTGACCCTAGAGGTGAGAGTTTTGGTTGGAACCTCTTGGTGGAAGTGTCGAGGCCTTACGACGTTAGTTTGGGTTTGGAATTGACATCCACAGTTCACACTCATATTGACTATATTAGGCAAATAGGTTGTGGTTTATCTACAAAGATTGGTTGAGGTTTTCCTTGGTCGGAGAAAAAGGAAACTCAGGCAACACAGGTTAAACTCATGCATAGAAGGGTGCAGCCGATCACTCTTGAGTCAGCCAACCTTACCCTCATGGCAGTAGGAGTTTTCAGTTTTTTGTTCCTCCAGGACTATGACTTCAAGATAGTCTATACTCCTGGGAAGGGGAACGTTGTTGCAGATGTACTCAACAAGAGGATATTATACAGCTTCTAGGCGAGGTGACAGAGCAGTTGGATGCCTTATAGATATCCTTTGTGGATAGGGATGGAGCAGCCTTTCTACAGTATCTTACAGTCACTCCTCCCCTTAATCGGTGAGTTAGGGAGGCACAATGTGGAGACACTGACTGGGAGACGTGATGTCCTCAAATATCCATAGGGAAAACACCAGATGGATTTTTTGAAGGCGAGGAGCACATCATCCTCTTCAGAGGACGTACCATGGTACCCGTTGCACTACAAAAAGAGGTGTTGAAGGAGTTCAACACTTACCCTCTAGAGGCACATCCTAGAGTGGCGAAGATGTATCAGGACCTCAGACGATAGTATTGGTGGCCGGGTATGAAGAAGGCGGTAGCAGAGTTTGTATCACAGTGCCTGACTTCTCAACAGGTGAAGGTGGAGCACCAAGTACCAGCAGGCTTGGTACAACCCTTAGAGGTTCTAGAGTGGAAGTGGGATGAGATATCCATGGATTTCGTGACGGGACTTCCACGTACATCCAGAGGACACAAATCCATCCGGGTGATCGTTGACCGACTCACCAAGTCACCCACTTCCTACTGATCAGAGAGCAGGGCTCAGTAGAGAGCTTGGGACACCTCTACATACCGAAGATCGTATGGCTTCATGGTGTGCCATCGACGATCGTCTCTGATCGGGATGCTCGTTTCACTTCCTGGTTATGGAAGGGGTTTCAGGAGGCTTTCGGGACACAGATTCACTTAAGAACCGCCTTCCATCCTCAGAAGAATGGTCAGACTGAGAGGACCATTCAGACTCTCAAGGACATGCTCCGTGCATGTGTCCTTGAATTTGGTCGCAGTTGTGAGGATCACTTACCCTTGGCGGAGTTTCCGTATAACAATAGCTACCACTCCACCATTGGTATGACACCTTAAAAGGCACTTTACAGCCGACCTTGCAGATCACCTCTATGATGGACTGACCCAGGGGAGTTAGCACTTGTAGGACTAGAGATGGTGCAGGCTATGACGGAGAAGGTGCAAATCATCTAGGAGCAGATGAAGACTACACAGAGCAGGCATAAGTCCTATGCTGATAGGAGATGGAGACCACTTGATTTCGAGGATGGAAACCACGTCTTTCTACGGGTCTCACCCCGAATAGGTCTACCGAGATTTGGCCAAGGCGGCAAGTTGTCTCCACAATTCATCGGGCCTTTTCTGGTCCTCAATAGGGTAGGTGAGGTGGCTTACTGCTTGGCCCTTCCACATCAGTTTCATCAGGTGCACGATGTCTTCCACGTATCACAACTGAGGAGATACGTGCACGACCCATCCCACATCATCGACCACAAGGAACTAGACATCGATGATGGGGAAAATTTTGTGGAGGTCCCAGTGGAGATCGAGGATCGACATGAGCGGGTCCTACGAGGATGGTCGATTCCTTTAGTGTGCATTTTCTGGTAGCACGATAACCTCCATGAGATCACATGGGAGTGGGAGGCTTAGATGCGTGCTCAGTACCCCCTTTTGTTTCCCTAGTGTGTGTTGTAGCTTTACGGAGAAGTAAATCCCTAAGGTGGGGGTAATGTAAAGACCCAAAAATTTCAAGGAATTGTTTTTCTTAATTTATTTAGAATTTTATGAGTCCTCAGTTTCTGACGGCGCCTGATTCCGAGGCCCAGTGTGCCCGAAATCAATTTCTGAAGTTTTGTTCCGGTACGTTTAGTAAACGTACGTGTAGGTTTTTCTATATTTTGAACCAGTGCTTTGAATTGAAATCTGAGGACACCGATGATCTCGAAGCGCCGGTATTCGCCTAAGGGGACCGTTATCACAATTGTGTTTGGTCGAGAACGGGAGTTAATTTTTTGGGGATTCTTTTTAAATAAAATAAAAATTACGTGTTACATAATATTTGTTAAGGGGTGGTTATTTCCTCCAAAGAGGAGTTGGAGGTGGGTCACACACCCCACATAACCTCCAATGAGAGGATAATGTGTGTTGGGGACCACACGATCCCCTAACCCTTCAACCCCCCTTTAACTCCTTGAAACCCCTTTAAATTTTGAACTCCCACATTATGGTGGAGCCTCTCCACCTCCCTCCCCTTAATTGTGCCAATTTAATTAATTAATTAATTGGATCAACTTTTTGAATTAATTTGAAATTCAGGTTAAGGATAAAATAATAGACTAAGCTATTATTTTTGGGTGGGAACATGTTGTGTTGGTGGATCCTTGGAGAATAGAGAGGGCCTTCTTCCCACGAAGAACATTTACCCTCTACAACGAAGAACACAAGGCCCTCGATCGTCTTCTTCATTCTTCTTCCTCCACGTCAAGGGAGAAGACACCGCCCGTGAGGAACCTCACGAACGACAAAGACTCTTCCTACGATGTTGACGGAACAACACCGTCTTCCGCGACACTATCTCCCATGACACCGTCATTCGCTATGCCAATTTCCTCATCTACATTCAATGCATATTATGAACTAGGGGGTTATGATTAATTTTAATTGAATAAAATTGTACCTCATTCTTCGTTGAATACCTAGGTTCGTCAATGGCCAAATGTTATCATATAATACAAAGGGCGCGGGCTGAACCAACATGGCCTAATGTTCCTCCGTTTCTTGTTGGTTTATTTGGTGACAGAGGTGGAGCCGGAAGGGTGCGGTTCCATCGCACCGCCCCGAAGGAAGAGGCCATGGCCATGAGGCGGCGACGAACGAAGGAGGCGACATCCGAAGGCCGCAGCCAGGCTGGGCTGCGACGGTGGAGGATAGGCACCAATGCGCCGGCCGCATGGAGGAAACCGCGGCCCGCGGTGCGGGCCACTTGGATGAAGCGAACCGGTCGGCCTGGAGGGTCGCGTCACCTCCTTGGCGCCACGCTGTGGGAAGACCATGACCTACTTTGTGAGCCACTTTTCAAGGCGAATCGCCCGACCGCCTGCCGGTCGGGCTGGGAAGACCGCGGTGCTTCTTGGTGCCGCACCGCGAAGGAACCACAACATGCTGTACGGGCCGACCGCACCAGAAAAAACTGATCGGCTTCAGCCGGCCAGGCAGCAATGAGGGATGGTGCTGCTCGGGGCCGCCAGGCGAGCCGAACCGGCCCGTAACTGCAGGCCGAGTCTGCGGGTGGACCGCGCCCCACCGGACCGGGCCGACCCCCTAACCGGGTCTGACCCATAGGGCCGGGTCCCTGGGTGGGCCACGCTCCACCAGGCTGGGCCGACCCCCAGTCGGGTCGGACATGCCGAACCGGGTCGGGCCGACCCGTCAGCCCACTGGGCTTGACAGGCCGGGCCGTTTCGCTAAAACACGAATATCTCTTAGACCGCGCATGCGATTGACGCACCGTCTATGGAACTAGGACCCTTGCGACAAGGCAGTCCTTTTGCAATACTCTAAGTGAGTTTTGGAAAAATTTGGAAAACCGCTGGGTTTGGAATGAGCGTAATTCCAACCGGGCCCCTGGAATGGAAATACTAATAACTCTCAGACCGGGTGTCCGATTGACGCACTGTCTATCGCATTGGGTTTCCTTTGATGAGATAGAATTTTTGGATACATCAACTCTAGACTTCGTGATAGTTGTTTTATCAACCCCTTTGCTCAAGGAGCGGACCCTCCGGGAATCAAGTGTGCTCTGTGTGGGAATCCTAGAGCTGGCTGTGACTGCGACGACTACTATACTGGGATCCTCCGTGGGTTCGACAGCGATGACTACTATACTGGGATCCTCAGTGGGTTCGAGAGCGATGACTACTGTACTGGGATCCTCCGTGGGTTCGACAATGATGACTACTGTACCAGGATCCTCCGTGGGTTCGACATCGATGACTACTGTTCTCGTATCCTGTGTGGGTCTACCAGTTTTGACTTCTGTTCTTGTATCCTGTGTGGGTCCGATAGAGTAGCTGGTCTTGTATCCTGTGAGGGTCCGACAGCTTAGCTGGTCTAGTATCCTGTGTGGGTCCGACAACTTAGATGAATCAATGACTACATCTGATCATATCTATCGCTATACAAGAAATGTATACTTGTGTGTGATGAGTCTTGACTTTCAATCATTATCATCAATTGACTTTACTTCCTGTGTAGAATGGGTTGTGCTTGGGCTCGAGAGTTGGAGCCGAACTGAGATTGATAACTTAGGTATATGTATGGGCATATACCTAAGTAGGGTTTGTTGATACATCGTGATTGTATCTTTACTTTTGTGGTTTATCCTTCGTGGATTCTGGGAGACCTTCGGGGGTCTCGGGGTCCCTACTGAGTGTCATTATACTCCCCCCTGAATGGGAAATGCTTGCACTTCATTGTGTTGGTTGCAGATGACAGACAACACTAATCGAGGCAGAGTGTTGTGGAGCTGGACGGTACCTGGAGGTGGACCACTTGACGAGACGTACACAGAGCGGACGGATGGAATTGAGGTGCTGAGGAGGCCATCTGTACCCACCCTTCAGGTGGGGTTACCAAAGGATGACTCAGTAGTTTCTATTTACTTTTCTGTAGTTGTACTTTACTATTGGGCTTGTATTTCCGACCCCTTTCCTTTCAGCACTTACTTTTGTATCAGTTTTACTCAGTGATTATTTTCAGTTGTTTCCTCTACTTCTTGTGTTCAGACTATTTGGGTTACAGGTTAAAAGGCAATGCCTTCCCTTTTATCAGGATTACGCCTTTGATGCTAGTCGCCAGCCCCTGGCCTATGGAAGGCGGGCTTGGGGTAGTCACAGCACAGGCCCCGAGGATGGGTCGTGACAAGATATATGAAAGGATCATTCATCATTCATCATTTTTCATGTGTTTGAATGAGTGTACATTGGGATTGGTAAACCTAAAATTAATAAAAGAAAAAAATTAATTAATTAATGTTGGGTCTTTCATATTCCATGTTTAGGATCTCTAACTATTTTTTATTTTTATGTTGTGGCTCTAAGTCAATGTCCATGTCAGGTTTGAAAATAATATGTACAACAAGATTCACCAGTAAATAGTTAGATTGTACATGTTGACGACAACGACACTTGGAGGAGGACCTTATGAGAGTTTCAGCGCTAGAGTCTGTATAAGTATGAGGGATCCGTTTTATATGCAGTCATGGTATACTGGTTAGAAGAGGTTGGAATGGTCTTTAGTTCGATCCATGTTCAAAAAGAGCACTGGGTGTCTGTGGTTGTGATGATTCTATGTGGGGTAGTGAGGTAGTGGTGGTTCTTATTCCATGGGGATCAAAAAGAGTTAACAATCTCATGGTATTAGTTCCAAGACATGTTCATAGGTTAGTTTCTTTCTTCAATTTTGAATGCGTACAATTGTCAGGATCTTCTAACCCTTTGATAGGGGAGCTGCAATGTGAGATAGTTTGGATTCTATTTTAGGATCCTTTTACAATATGCCCCAGACATGTTGCAAGATGAGGATTCCATGGAGAGGAATTTCGAGGAGGCTTTGTGTCCCAAGATCCACCTTGAGGTCACCCTATTTATGCTAAAGACATATCGTGAGGTGAAGGTGAGGGGAGAGGTCATCAAGAGCATGTTATTCAGAAGTAGATCATCATGAGAGGGAAGTCATTAATATTCCTCACAGAGCATAGCTCTTGTTCGGAGCTCCTAGTTTTCAGGGCAGAAGAATTTTTGTTCGAACAAGGGTAGGTCCCAGCCCTCAAAATATTATTTCTTCATGGTCAGAGTCTCTTAGGAATATGTCGAGGAATCATGTGATTTTTTTCTTGTGGAGTTCGTGGTCATCAGAATTTAGAGTGATCGACCTTTTAGAGTGGTCATTGTGCACAAGGAGTTCCGCTCCATGTTCATCTAGTGTGGAAGTTCCAGAAAAGGTAACAACAGTAGTATCCACCAGCTTTGGATCAGTAGAAGGGAACATGGGGCATGTAGAGGATATCCCCCTGATGGTCCCCATCCTCATAGAGTAGAATTTGTACATGGTGATGGTCATCATCATTGTTAGAGTAGTTGTGGATATGGTTTTGGTCATCGTCATGCTTTAGCATTATCCGTGACAGGAGATCCATATGTCGTTCATGGTAACAATTGCATGTTTTCTACTTTGGTGCATTTTTTTTATTTAGGAGTGACACACTCCTTAATATCACCTTACTTTTTCCATAATTTGGAAATTTATGTATAGAGGCTTCTAGTGCCCTTTGCGTTGACTACACCAGTTGGAGGTCGACCTGACTTGTTCGAAGTATGTAGAGATGTGTGCTAGTTCTGGGGAAACACAACTCTGGGGGAGAATTCCTATGTTAATATATAGAGACATATGATGTCATCCTCATCATGTATTGGTTGTATTCGGTGAATTCAATTATGGATTTCATCAGGAGGCAGATTTTTTTCTTTGATGGTTATGGAGAGCCAGTGTTGTTTGTTGGTGAGAGAGACCCTTAGATGGGTCAGAGGTGAGTTCCTTACTTTTCATCATTGATGGATGAGATGATGATATATTTGTTGGAGGTTCTATAGTTGGTGTTTCCATGGGACATAAAAGAGTTCCATGATGTCTCTTCAGAAGAAGTTTTAGCATTACCCCCTCGACGAGAGACCATGTTTGGGATCAAGCTACATACAAGAGTTTCTCCGTTCTCTTTATATCCATAATGGATGGCCCATTTTGAGTTACATGAGAAGATTATATAGCATGATAGTCTATTATAGTGTAGTTTTGTTTGGCCGATTGTGTCACCATGGTGTGCAATAGTTTTTTTGTGAAGAATGATGACATCAGTTTGCGGTTGTGTATCTATTATCGTCACATAAACAAATTGACAGTGAATAATACCTATATTGTTATGTGTATAGATTATTTATTCGATAAACTAAAGGGGTTCAAGTTGGTGGTTGAAGATCAAATTTCTGTCATTATATCATCAGTTGTTTCTTAAATATGAGGATATCCCAAAGAATACTTTTCATTGTAGTCATGGGCATTACGAGTCAATTGTAATGGAGTTCATTCTGTAGAATTATCTTGCAATGTTCATGGGGTTGATGAATTCTATGTATCTTGAGTTCATGGATATGTTCCTAGTGGTTTTCACTGAATAAATCCTTATGTACTCTGTATCTGAGGAGGATCATGCATGGCATCTTCACACTATTTTGGGAGTCCTTTGACAAAAAGTGATATTTGGGAAGTTTTCGAAGTGTGAGAATTGGGATCGAGTGGTTTATTTCCTAGGGAATGTGGTTTCTTAGTATGTAGAAGCTATGGATCCATAGAAGGTATATGAATTTGTATCTTGGGTATCCCCCATGATAGTGGTAGAGGTGTGAAGTTTCCTTTCTCTCACAGGCTACTGCCAGAGGTTCATAACTGATTTATATCATGTCTTAACTCCTCTGAGAGAATATACCAAGAAGGATCAGGTGATCATGTGGACTAATCCGCATCCTAAATATTTTTAGTATCTAATGTAAATGTTTTTATGTGTTTTAGTTCTTTTTCTTCCAGTATATGGAGTTTTGTTTTACGTTTTATGTGATGCTTTGCGTCTGGGGTTAGGTTGTGTTCTAATGCATCGAGGATCTGTCATTTCTTATGGGTCCTAGAAGCTGAGTCTCCATGAAAGAAAATATTCCACCCATGATCTTGAGTTGGTGTCTATTGTGTTTTCTCTGATGTTATGGAGACATTATCTCATTGGTGAGTTATTTTTCTTTTTCACCGATCATAAAATCCTGATGTATGTTTTCTCCCAATGTGCCTTTATGTTGCAGAAGCATCATTGGATGGAGTTCTTATAAGAACATGACTTAAAAATATTCTATACACCTGGAATGGTGAATATTGTAGCTGATGCATTGAGAAATAAGTAATGTATTTATGCAGTGTACAAATCTAGAGATTCCTAGAGTGTGATGGAAGAACATTGAGAAATAAATCTTGATATGGGAGAAGTTTGGGGAAGAAGTTGTATTTTTTGAAACAATTGTGCAGTCATCTATAGTTTAGTAAGTGAAAGAGTCCCAAATGGGCCATCTAGTGGTGGAGGATTGGATATTTGTTTTGGGGAGAGACCCCTATTGTTTGGTCTGAAGATAAACAAAATCAAGGGTTGTATCAAGGAAGTCTTTTCATTCCATTGGTGATGAGTGAGGCGGTTTTCCTAGAGTTCTGTAGTTATCTTTTAAAAGTATATCTGGTCATGACAAAGATGTACCAATCATTGAGTAATCAATATTTGTGGCCTAGGATGAAGTGTGAAGTTATAGAGTTTGGGTGTCGATGTTCGGTTTGCCAGAAATTGAAGGCCATGCACTATGTCTCCGTTGGTTTTCTCCAGCTATTAGCTGTTCCTTAGTAGAAGTGGTAGGACATATCAATATAATTTTTTACTAGTTTAACAAAATCTCATGTAGGTAGTGATTCTATTTGGTTGGTTGTGGATCATTTTACAAAATCATCCCACTTTATAGTGATCATGGATTCATGCTCAGTTGAGGTTTTGTGGAGGATGTATATGGAGGATGTGGGGAGACTCCACATAATACCTAATTATGATCATTTCTGATCAAGATCCTTGTTTTACCTCTAGGGTTTGTAGAGGTCTCCAGCAACTGTTCAGTTCTCAGATATTCTTTAGCACTGCTTTTCATCTACAAAAGGATGATCAGACTGAGTGGACCATCCAGAATTTTGAATAGATTTTGTGTTTGTGTGTCCTGGATTTTAGAGGTTCATGGATGATGCACTTAAAATTGGTGGAGTTCTCCAAAAATAATAATTTTCACTCAGCCTTTGGTATGGTGCAGTTTGAATACTTGTATGGATGAAAATTCTATTCTATGTTATACTGAAATGGGGTCGGAGAGTCAGTAATTATCAGCCCAAAACTGGTATATAATAGCACAAATATGGTTCATTTAATTTTGAAGGGGATGATGGCAGTATAGGATCATAAAAAATCCTATTCCAATCAAAGTATGAGACCTTTGGAGGTTGATGTTGGCTATCACATCTTTTTGAAGGTGACTCCCCGTCGTGGGATGCAATGGTTTGGTCTTAGGAGTATGTTTTCTCCCTGGATTTATGGGCCTTTTGAGGTGTTGGCTCATGTTGGAGTTGTAGATTATTGAGTAGCACTTACCCCATATATGTGATGGATACATGATGGTTTTCATATTTCATAGATCCATTGTTATCTTCATAATGAATCTTATGTGACCGATTGGGGATAGATCGATGTTGATGATGACGAGTCCTTCGAGGAGTGGCATATGTAGATCCAAGACCACAAGGATAAGGTTTTGTGTGGGTGGTCTATTCCCTTATTTCATGTATTTTGGTAACATAGTGGTGTGGATTAATGTACATAGGAATGTGATTTTCAAATAAATTCCCAATATCCCGAGTTGTTTGATGTTTAACTCTTCTAATGTAAAGATGTGTGTTTTTGATTGGAGACCACAAATTTTTATTATATGGATTTAATTTTTTGCTTGTGTGGCTTTATATCATTTGATAGGTATCTATATGGGTGGTTGTTCATACCCCTTTTTATATTTCCTTTTATGTTGGTTTTGTATTCTAAATGTCGAGAATGTTTTAGTGGTATCTCATGTAATGTCCTAGACATCTCCGGTCCATCCCATTGCTGAAATCTAGTGTCTGTGGTGTCCTTGGAGGTAAATGTGACTTATCCCAAACACATTTCGATAATTTCCAGTTCTACGAATATTGTTTCCTATGTTTTGAACAGTGTCATCGGTGAGACAAATGTGAACAATGTCATCAGTGAGATAAATGTGAAAAGTGTCCTTAGTGAAACAAATGTGAACAGATTCATTAATGAGACAAATGTGAACAATATCATTAGTGATAAAAATGTGATCAATGATAACAATTAGATAGATTTAAACAATGTCATCAGTGACATAGATGTGAATTATGTCATCCATGAGACAGATACGAATTATTCCATTAGTGAGTAATTTTGTACTGTCGGCATCAGAGAGTCATTTTTACTATTGGTGATGGTGATTAATTTGTATTATGTGTGTCAATGAGTCATTTGTATTGTCAGCACTATAGATTCATTTTCTAATTTTGGGATCAGTGAGTCATTTTTATGGTCGGCGTCAGTGATTCATTTGTATTGTTAGCATCTAGGATTTATTTGTACTATCGGCATCAGTGAGTCATTTTTTACTATCGTCGTCAGTGAGTCACTTTGTACTGTCAGTGTTAGTGAGTAATTTTGTACATTCATCATCGGTGAGTCATTTGTATTATCGACATCAGTTAGTCATTGGTATTGTTAGTGTTAGTGAGACTTTTTTACTATTGGTGTTGGTGATTCAGTTGTACTATCAACGTTAGTGATTCATTTGTACTATCAGTATCGGTGAGTCATTTGTAAACAATGTATCCAGAACTATTTCATTTCCTTGTCAAATTTTTATATTTTTCCATATTTCCTACAATTTCACCCATTAGATGTTTCCATTATAATAAAAAAAATACAATGCGTTCTATTTAATAAATTAATGTCTAATTCAATGCTGATAACTCCTACCATAATTTTCCAATGGCTTTGGATGCCTTTATTTGGTCAAATTACGTGGTCCAATTTGATTCTATTTTAATGGAATATTTAGTGTATCTTGAACCACAACTCTATTAAATATTCTAAAGGGATGATATATATTCATCCCTTGTTCTTCCTTTTGATTCCTTGGTGAGAGATTCTCAAACCATTCATTCTTCACATATGAGTGGTGTGATCGAACCATAATCCATGGATCGTTTCCCCTTGAAGATTGTTCCTGCTGTGTGCACATCCCCTATTTTGGTGCAAGCAACAAGTGTCAATTCTTCATAGAAATAATCTAAGATATACCAATTTTCTTATTTTTTTCTTCAGTCTTTAAATTCCCATTTCTCCAGTCCATGTTATGTCATGTGATCTCCATGTTTCTAATGAATTTTTCTTATGTTTTGGTAGGTGCGGTTTGTCACGGTGTTCTCGGGTCGATGTATTAGTCATGGGGGAAGTGATTGTGATCTATTAAAAGGAAAATTTTCATATAAAGAACATATATAACCTTTTGAGGAAGTGGATTAATTGATTATATATTCTTTTTTGTGAAATTGTAGAGTTAGCATGTTTTATTCCAATGGATCATAATGGAATTGAGATAATAAATATTTGAACAAGGTAAATATATTTGTATTTATTGTTTGTTATTGCATATTGTTTTCCTAGATAGTGTGATATCTGTGATTTCCTTTTTTATCATGTCATTCTTGAAGGAAATTGGTAAAATAATGTAATCTTGAATAAATTGGAATTATTTTGTCAATGATAAGGAGTCATGTAAATGAATTTGGTTGTTGTTGCAGAAAGAATCTTTAATTGAATTAATTGATTAGCAGGAGGCTTCATGGTGCTTTTTGTTAATGAATTAAAGGAATTTCAATTAACAGTTTAGTTATTTTTTTATAGCTTAATATTTAGGTTTCCCATTGTTGGAACCTAAAAATAGTAAATTGATAAATTTCATATGGATTAAAGAACTTGATATTTCATAAAATATAATACCCGATATGTTATTAAATTACACCTTGCTTGAAAAGATGAGTACCTTGTTATTTGGATACATGAGTGATCATTTATTATGAATGATAGATTCATTATTTAAGGGCCATGAGATCAGTTGATATGATGTTTGTTTCTAGATTCTTATGTTGTAATGTGGACCTGGATGGGTGTTATGATATGTGGGGGTTGGGAGGCCCATTGGTTATGGTAGCAGATGGCGCCTAGAGTGGTGATATGCATCATTTTATGCATGTTTGTATTAGGGAGGACACTGAAGATGATGATATATGATGGATGTAAATGATTGTATTATAGCTGGATATTGTAGGTTTTTTATTTTCCTTACATTACCCATATCTCAAGGTAGTTGGTCTTGAATTACCTCCTTCCAAAATGGGTGAATACCCGTGGCATATGCCTCATGCTTTCTGTGATTATATTATTGGGGGAGGATGGGTCTACACATCTTCTATAGGTGGAAAAGTCATGATGGGTATCCAATTTACTCACTGGGTTGAGACCCTCATGTTCGGAGCTTATAATGTTTTTATAGAATTCTTGGGAATATGGTAATGTTATAATGCTGTTAATTAATGTTTTAATAAATGATGTTAACCCATGGGGTATGTGATTCTTAGGATGTAATGTTGAGGTAACATTTATGAGAAGTTATGGTCTTGGTTTCGATATTCCTTAATGGAATTAAACTTTCATATGATGCTAATGAAATGAAATGTTGAAATAATAATGTCTAATTAATGGTCATAGAATTAATTAATGTAATGTGGAACTGGTAAAAAGGGATAAATCAACCTGATGTATCTTTTTAAATGGTTGTCTTCTTATAGGATACCTAGTCATTGAAGTTGAATATGGGAGTCCAATAGATGTTATATGAATTTGATTATACAACTAGGTTATGGACATAGTTTGGTTGTGAGCTATAGTATATTATGTACATTTTGTGTTCCTATACTGATCCACTCCATTAGTTAGGGAAACTGACACCCTGAGGATTATAAGCACCGAGAGGTGTTTTCTCCAATATTATGGTGGGAGGATGGATGGATGACTACCCACTTCCCCCTGCTCTCTTCTCTTATTTTTTACATGTGTTTATATGCATAGTTGTTAGTTTTTCCCCATATATATGTGTAGAGTGATGTAATTTAATGTAGATATTCACACCCATATATTATGAATACATTTTCTTATGGACAACTATAGGTGTAATGTTTATAGGCTATGATGGCTTGAAGAACCTTACTCAATGTATGAGCTATAATGGCCTGAGGTATAATGATTGATGTATGATACATATTATGCGAGATTTGGTGGATCCTAGAAACTACCTGGACACATTGGTTGTGTGGAAATAGTGGTTGTGTTGCAAGTGGATCATGTTTTGGATGCTTTTACTAAGTGTCTTCAGGCAAGCCTTTTTGGAAAGAGATACATATAACGTGCGACGTTTGGGCAAAGAAGAAAACTAGTGGGGAAGTGGTAGTAGGGTACCCTTGATAATATTTATTATATAATATAATCTTTTATGATATTGTTGGTTAGAGTAGCCACCGTGTGGCTTGGAACATAGTATAACTATTTATCTTACAAATTAGTTTCACTTATTGATCACTGTACTTTAGCATAATTTCTTTACCTTTGCGCGTGAGGATTTGGGGATGGTCTTATTATGTATACTGTTTTACTAACCCTATGTATGTATATAATCAATTTTTCATGTCACTTTGAGTAGGTTGGAGATCAGGTTGATTACTACTAGATTGGGGTTATAGGAGTTGTTCGGGCTTCATGGTCACAACTATTTTTTACATTTTTTTGGTACATGCAGTTTTCCATTTTGAATTGTAGTAGTTTTTACATGACATTAAAAATGCGTACTTTGGATATCATTTATATTGCAGTCTGAGTAGTAGTTGTTTGGTGTTTATCGTACCTTTCTCTTCTTAATGTGTTCTATTATAGGGTAACTCCTCCCATATTGTGTGTTTACTATACCCTCAGTGCTATTAACTAACCTCAGGCCTACGAGAGGCAAGGATCTGGGGTCACTACCTCCTTTCTCACTTACTCATCATAGGAGGGGTTCACCTTGTGGGGAGGGTTCATGACAAAGAAATGTAATATAATGACTTCATGGTTAATTATTATAATTTACCACTTCATATTGCTGAAAATAAATGTCTTTATAATGATTATTTTTATCGAGGATGACATCACATTAATTTTAATTATTGAATCTTATGATTGTACACCTATTTAAAATTATTATTACATGATTCATGATTCATGATCAACATATTAATTTTAATTAATTCACTTATATCATTATAATGGAAATTGATTATGTTATCATAGCCTTATTCTCATCTTAATATGACTGATGAAATTAAATTACTAATTATTATTTTTTACCTCATTAAAAAATTGAGATCATTCTTCTAACGTTTAAATTTCCCCAGGAAATGATCAAATATAATTTTTTTTTTCTCTCAATATTTCATATATGAGAATTTTAAGTTATATTTTGAAGAATTAATATCGAATAGGACAAGCTTGACATTTTGGGAGAAATAATCTCTTAATTTCATAATTGATAATGTTTCATTTTTTCTCTAATACTATAAAATTAAATGATCCTTGGTTATGTAAGTTATAAAATATTTACATTTTGTGTTTTTATATTTAGATGGAATAAATTTTGTCACATTTTTCGATATCAAATAAAAAAAATGCAAACATATGCTCTTTTCACCCTATATTGTAGCTCATTCTAATGGATGATACTAAAAAATAAGGCAATATTAAGAACCAAATATGTAATTCTCTTAAACATAATGGTTAATCTAAAATTTAAATTTGATATAATATAATGTGGTGAAGAATGAATCATTAACACTACATTAATGTATATCGTAGAAAGATGATCTAAAGATCATTATTCTTTAGTAGAAATGAGAAGTGATTACTAAATATGGCGATTTATTACAACCCACCTATCATTATTTCCTATAGATGATATGGTGAGTCTGTTGGCATAGTCTATTGTGATGCCTACTCATTTTTATAATAAAATGGGTACCTATTATAACGTACCCTTATACATATTTCAATCATTCTTAACATACATTAAAACCATGAATAATGATGCATACTATACAATATCTCACTTTATGTCACGCCATAAGAAACATACTTTTAGATTAAATTATATTTTCTTACATCCAGGATGTAAAGATAATATATATCAATGATACTTACCTAAAAACTATTTCAAATGAGATATTGAAGGAACTCATACATGGTTAATTTCCATTATCAATCTCTCATAATCATGGTTAAACTGATGAACATTTTTTAACTTCTTCTATGTCTCTACACATTCCATAAAAACCTCTATATTCATTAATCGATGAATGTTGATGACTAGTTTTACAATGATATTATTTATCCCCTATCAACATGATTTCCATACACTTCCTTTTTAAACAAAAAATATATATTCTTTTGTTATCCTCATTATAAAATAGATATTATGATCCATTCCACATAAACTACAGCCACATTTTTAACATTCCCATGATTATAATGTGATGAGAAATCCAAATCATTAATCACTTAGAACAATATTCTCAGTGGAATATTCAACACTTTAAATTAAATTATATACTTTTAAATTTTTTTAATTTTATATATATTACTCGTTTAATTTTAATGATAATTCCTCCATATCATTAATGAAAAGATTACAACATCTAAAATAGAATCGGGATTTAATAACGTAATAGCATTAGATTATAAACAATATCACTTCCCTATAGCATAACTGAGGCGTCACTATAGATTTAAAAACATCTATAAATGAAGTTATTATGGTTATAGTTTCAGTAATTTTCCATATATTCAGTTCTATGGAATTTTCCTGACATTCATCTAGGTAGTGGAAAATGGATCCATTCTAAGAAAACACGATGAACAGAGTGGAAAATCATTTCAAATTATCTAAAAACAGTTTAAAATATCAAACGAAACTAAGAAAAATATGAATCAAAATCACCATGGATTGTCTAGGATAGTGTTCAATATCCTCTATCTCTGATGGATATAGAAATATACCCTATATTTACATTTTATGACAAAAAATGAAAGATTGTTTTGAAAGAATTCACACACTATAATTGTATAATATAGAATCTCATTCCTTAGGGTGTTTAGTAAAATCCTCAATCTATCTATATTTTCTACCTTGGAAATTGAAAATATAAAAATATCATCCATAAAACTACAAAAAACATACCATGATAATATATAATGGATCTATTCATTAAATCCATGTTGATAGTAGTAGATTTTTTATAAAACCACAATGGAATATCTATATCATCATAGTATTGATACATTATATAGAATTTTTTATAGTCTATATCCTCATTCATGAACATTAACAAATTATATCCATAATGAAGGTAAATATTGTAAACCTATTTTTCTTGATGTTTGGGATAAAAAACCACTAAATATGTGTTAGTTGATATTTTCTCCTAAATATGATCATGTTTGGCTCCCAATAATTGATACAAAGACACCATATTCAATCATAATTCATAAAAATGAATAGGTTCACCCTATGGTCATACACCTGAAAAAATGAATCTCATTTAAAAATTATATTATATATATTTCCTTTAAAATCGAATCCTAATCATCAAATTTCTATTAATATTAATTTATATATATATATTAGGAAATATACAAGATTTATTTGTTACTAAACATCATGATTCGGTAGAAAACAAATAAACACCTCTATAAATAAGTAAACAAACCACTTAAACAATTTGTATATAATTTTATTATATTCTCCTCAAGCATGTTAGACAGACACCCCCTTAAATAAGAATATTGATGAAAACAATTTATATGATTTCCATCAGAATTTCATATTTATCATTGGACTGATTGATGATAATATGATGGTTCAGAATAAAAAAGATGAGTTACCTTCTAATTTTTTTACATGGGATCAATTTTGAGATGTTGAATATTTTTCTATGATATAAAAAAATTCATCCACTTACAGAATAAAAAGATTTATAAGAATCTTATTCCAATAACATCCAACCATAGAAAAAAATTATCCTTGATATTTTATTATCAGATCATAAGTGTTTTTCACTTTAATTTCTATAATTAATCATTTAGGTGGTATTTTGATACCAATACCAAGTACATATGATATAAATGTGTGGGTATATACAAATTCAAATAATACAATATACGTTATAATGTGGATGGTAATTTAACAATTAAACATTTCTAAATCACAACCATCAATAGAAATTCAATACATTTGGAATTTCAATTTATCTCTGAATTTAATATTTTTTTCATGTTGATCATCATCAATAACCATTGGATGTGATAAATGGTTTTCATAGTTATTAATGATCCATATATTTTAAATATTGGAATTTTGTTTTGAATAGTTCTGTTACTTTTCTCTATTTAAATCATTATATATTTTCTTCCCTTTAGTATGGAATTCAATTTCCCGACGTGCCTTTATTACAAACATAAAAACTTCACTTGATGTTATATTACAATATCATACATATTTTCTTCCACTATATGAGCATAAATATATTCCATCATTCAACCTCCATGGGAATTCAATTTCCTGATGTGCCTTTATTGCAAACATAAAACATTCACTTTCTGTTATAGTACAATATCATTCATGTTTTCTTACACTATGTGAGCATAAATATATTCCATCATTTAACCTCCATTTATTTTAATATTCCCATTGAATTATATTATTATTTTATTTTTACTACTAGAAAATTGATTTGTAACTCTAATATTCATTTCCCCTTTGACGAAAATAATTCAATTTTAACATATATACTAATGACTCTTATGGATAATTCTATTTGGAGAAATTATTTTCATAAAAATAAGTATGAAAAACCATAACTTTTATTATGTTAATATTACCATAATCATACAAAAAATGTCTTGTAATTTATTCTTCATTGTTATAAATATATTCATCGTCCCTTTTATTAAGCATGACAAATTACTTATCTATTTTTTTAAATTAAATAAAAGTTATGTACTTATTGAAAAATAACCACTTAAACTCATCCCACATTATAGATTCATTTTCTTCCATTTAAATAATACTCATAATATTATTTTTACATTGTTCCACTTAAACTAAAAAATGATCGAAAAATGACATGAATTTTTGAATCCTTGAATAGTTGGAGTGAGAAAATATAATTTCAATGGTACTGATCCATTACTAATCTACTATTGGATAATGTGACCCACAAAATAAACATAAATTCTTCCTCAAGAAAGAATAAAAATAAACTTCCCCCCATTATCCCATTTTCAATCTCATCAAGAATAGGAATAAAAAAATGTTTTGCAAGAATAACAATGGGATTTGGAATTGAAGCTCCCATAATTTTCTATTTATAAAGAGGGAAATCATTGAATTTTAAATAACAATCAACATAAACATGATTTAATTAGATTCTATCGATGGATTAAATAATTCATATTGTGAAAAATTACAATCATTGTGGGATAGATAATTATAATAAAAAAATCTATTATTTGATGCCTATATCATGACACCTTCTTATCAACCTATGACACATTATGTTAATCGTAGTTAATTTTTAATTTTATTATTTTCAAGTCCTTTAGGGAAATTCATCAAAATTTTAATCAATCTATGATTATTAACTTGGAGTATTAATATATGCGAGCATTAAAAAAACACCCATTATTCACTACAATAATCAATGAGGTTTACTTGACCAATAATTTTATGGTTCATTACACCTAGAGGTTTCTGTTCCAAAACCACCTCCACATATAGTTTCCAAACAATGATTTTTTATTATAAAACAATAATATATTAATTACTATAACATATGTTGTTTTCCTATACATTAGATTATCTTATGTGTTCTTAAAAATGATTTCTAACCCTAGTTCCCAATGATTAATTAATCTTGTCTGCTAATTCCAACTATATTGAGACAATCATTTAATACAATGATATTAAATATTAAGGGATGAATATAAATTTTATTATATTAATAATTCATAAGTAATATATATACTTTATATCTTTGGAATCATTTATATATAACTATTTATTTCATAAGTAATGTAAATCATCTCCCACTATGTTCATCATAACTAGCACCAATCATATACATATCATAAATAAAACATTTTTCATAAAAATGTGTAAAGGAAACATAAGAAAGGGTGATATTGGAATTTGAATATATTTAAACAACGTATATATGAATTGGAACACAATTAAAAGATGGGAATAAGTGTAGGTTATCATGAGATTGTAATTTGAAAATAATACACTACATATCAAAGATAATAATCACAAGTCAACCAATAAATATTTCAATATCATATGAAAATAATTAAAATTTATTAAAATATAACGTTCCATGATAAAAAATACTATCATAGTACATATATTTATGGAAAAAAATAGGCATAAAAATTATTTTATTAGTTGTTACAGATCATTTCCAGGACCATCAGAGTGAATTGGTTTTATTGAATACCAGTCCTTTTAAAAAGATCATTAAAAAAACATTTACATAAAAATAATTTAATTAAAACCTAAAGAACATGAGGCCTACTATATTTGGATGACTTTGATTATAATACATCAAACTGGGAGTAAAATAGACTACTATGTTTCATTTCCCAAAATGGCCTACTAAATCCTTTTATGCTGAAAAACAACATGGGATAATGTATGAACTACATTGAAAAAATAGGCGAGTTAAAAAATCCCTATATGTAAATAAATATGATATGAAAGCATAAAATATGAGTAAAAAATGTAACATAATATCATAAAGGGAAAGGTTCAAGATTAATCACATTAGTTCACAACACATAATCTATGGTTTTAAATGATCACAGATTCATGGGAAACATGCATACCACATATAACATGACATACAAATTAGTGAGTATTAAAACCAAGACTATATCACATATTGAAAAATTTCATTTAATGGATTAGTTGATTCCTTAATCCCATGCATGATACATCAATTTACTATTTCATTACCTAATGCATTGGATCCATATATTTATTTGAGTATCTATTACTAGATGTTTAGGATTATGTGTGCAACAAGATAAAAATAATTTATAAGGAATAATCATAGTAATTTAACATTTATATAAATTGGGTTTTAAAATCATATCTCTTATATTTATAATTATAATGAAATATATAACAGAAAATGATTCACTCACTAATAAAAATTTCACTAAAATATTAAATAAATTATTTGGTGATAAAAATTATAGTTTAACTTAGTAATCACATCATCATAATTTTAAAAAAATTAAAATATTATAGATAATAATTTTTGATAAAATAAATTTTTAGTCTTATAATGGAAGCCTCACATGAATGAGTGCTTATATTGGTGGGAAATTACCAATATGTTATATATGTAAAAAACATTCCATTCACACTATTATAAACGATAAAAAATATACCAAATTTTAAAAATGAGAACATGATTCCTTTCAAACTATAATATTTTAAATAAAAAATTTATTAGAAATTTCGTTAATAAATAATGTCTCTACTTTAAACAAAATTATGAATTTTTTTAATCCTTGAATGTATAAAAAAATATTATTTTTGATTGAGGTGGAAAATGAAGTACTATTTTATTTAAAACATTCTAAATATATTCATATACCAAGGAGAAAAAAAAATCATATTTCATGAAAATATAGTGAATAACTATATGATAATAAAATGAGAGATCTTTATTATAAAATTATCCAATAATTTCCTATAATGAAATTTCAAACATAAACAATCCCAATCAATCTGATATAGAAACATAAAACCATATCATTATAATAATATTTGAATAATAACACCAATTAATAATGTAAACTATTTATAAAAAAATATTTATAAATACGAAGGATTTATGGTATAATATTTTAAGTTCCAATATATATTTTTTTCAAAATAATTTTTTTTGCACAAAATAAATTGTGTCTCACTGAAAAATGTTTTGTGATGAAACCCTTACATAGATTCCAGACATGGTCATGTATTGATTATATTTGGTAATTAATAACCATATTTAAAATATATATATTTTAATAAAATTCTATTGTTTCATCAACTATAAATAAACTAAATACATTATTTATTTTAATTTCATTTTTAATTACATATTCAGTTATGTCTGCATCGAGAATTTTCAAGATGATCATTTCAAAATTTAAAAATGGAATCGATGTGTAAACCATGGTGAAATAGGTTAATTATATTATTTTAAATAATAATAAATATTAATTTTTTTTCATTTTATTAAAGAAATTATTCTTTAAAATAACAATGAAATATGGTTCTAAAAAGTGACCTACATTATTGCCTTTGAGATAGTAGGTCATATGTACGCATGTGTAATGATTCAAAATTAAACGATCATGAAGAAACTAAGGTATGTGTTTTAAAAATAATTATGATAATTATATAACCAATAACATATTATTTCATAATATAAACTAACATATATAATATATGTGACATGTAAGATAAAAAAATCACATCACCTCATGAGAATGTAACATACTATAAACATGAATGAAATCATCATTTTTCATTGGATGGTAATATATTAATTTATATGATATATTAATTATAATTAATAATATTTTGTTGGTCAATATAATATTTACCCATTAAATATATCTTCATTTTAATCCATTATAGGATTGTATTGAGATAAAAATTATCAATTTGTGAGGTACTAGTCATCCATACTCAGGAATGATAGTTTCCATTCAATTTTATTAGAATAGTATATGGATTTATGTTATACCATATAAATAATAAAATAGTAGTATATGGTAGATTCCAATTATATTATATATGCATTATTTAATATGATTTTATGGATATTTGAAATGGAATAAAACATGTAAGATTTGATAACAAATATACCTATTATTTGGAATAACTCTTAATGATTATACCCAATTCCAACCTATATAGAATTTGTAGTGAAAATAAAGATTATATGAAATATTATAGGAAGTAAAGAATTTATTTATGTTTTTGTTATCAAATAATAAATTATTTTTATGTTATCTAAGGGGGTGATAGAGGGTTCCATTTTACAATTCATTGGAACTTACTTATTTGAAAATACCAAAATCAATTTAATAATAGGTATTCATTCTCGACAAAAGTACCTATAAAGTATATTAATAACTTATTCAGGCTGTGATCTAGATGAATTTAAACTACACTATTCAAAAAATATATTTATTAACTACGTTATAAAATGTACCACTTTTGTTTTACCCCTCAGTAAACTAGTTTTATCATTAACTGTGGAAACTAAGTGATAATTTTTTTCTTATTAATTATGAAAAAATTTATTTTAATATGATGACATAAAATAAATTATTATAATTCCACATATGGTGTCAATTTAATAAAATTAATTTCATATAACGTTCAAAATTTAATTTAATATTTAACCTATAAATAGTGCCGAGAAACAATTTTCATGAAATGTATTTCTCACGGATAATACGATATTCAGTTTACTATATGAGCATTAATAATAATTATAAAATTTTAAAATTAAGTAATATATATATATACTCTATGAATTTAATGTATATATTTATTTACAAATAGTTTTTATTCAATTAATATTGTTAAACATTATGAATTTAAAAAATTGTTTGGGGAAACAACTATTTTTATACATTCATATAGACTTATAAAAAATTGATTAAAATTTATTTCTAAAATGGTATTAATTATAATATTTTAAATAAAATATCAATTTTTTCTCATTAATAATATATAACCAATATAATGGGTAATTTAAATTAGATAGTTCACTGAAGATAAATGATTATACATGTAATATTATTAATTTTATCTATTCAATGATTAATTAAACATTTTATTAAAAAAATAACCATATGTGAAATTTAAAATTATGATTAAATAATATAATTCTAATAAAATATGACTATATATTTTCATTAATTTATTTCAAAATTTTCTCAAAAAAATTAATTAATATCAATTATGAAGGAAATGTGTTTTTTGAAGAATGAAAATTTTTAGTATAAAAGGAGATCTTTTTTCATGGTTCTTAATGAATACATTTATATTTATTATGTAATTTAGATATATTTTATAAATTATCTAATACTTTTCATACTATCCAATTTAATGACTAAATTATAATGGTTATTTTTTTTATAAGAATACTATAATTATATATGTTGGTTCTTTTAAACTTAGTAAAATATTATTCATAAAATCTCAAGTATGGTTTTCCATTAAAATCTCAAGGTGCTACATCCTACCCCATTAAATAAATTTCAACGTCATAATTTTATATTATTCTCCTTAATCAATTTTTTTTACAATGGAATTTTTTTTGGAAAACATACATTATCAAAAGGGTTAATAAAACATCCTCTTCATAAAAAGAAATTCTATGAAGGAAGGTCACCACATAACTAGGGGACCATAAATTATAAAATTGGTGGGAACAAAGAAATTTTATTTTAATAGAATACCCATTTATGGTAAACCCTTACACTATTTTTTCAATGTGTGATAATACTATATATTTATCGACAATGAATATAATTTTTATTACATAATATTATTAAAAATTTTGATGGATATTTTTTATTTCTAGATTAAGGACATATGGAAATATACATACGTGAAATGTATAATTTTATCTATTAAAAATATATTGTATCCCTATGGATAAAAAATACCATAACCAAATAAAACAATTTTAAAATTCTCATTACTAAACTCAATACATGAATATTAAAAATTAAGTAAACTTAATATGTGATTCCCAAAATGAATAAAATATTTATGAGTTGAATCTTTTATAAAAATAATTTTTATATAAATATTACCTCTCATTGGCTAGTGGTATACATTTTCTCATAATTTCCCTTCAGTTTTTTTGAAGTGTCACCATTTTCAGAATGTGGTGAGTTGTCACTCTACTCATGGGTTATTGGTTTTCTAAAACTATAGAAAAGAAATCAAAATTCTCCATCATCCGATAATTTTTTTATATATTATAAACATCTTCTAAAATTAAATTATATCTCTAATAAAATTTTTCATCCACTAATTTTTTATTACTAGATCATTCATTCCCAAAAGAAAAAATAAATTTCATTGGATTTAATTTTGAAAATATAGAGAATATATAAAATATTATTTTTTCCTAAATCATGAAATTTACTAAAAAATATAACCTTATTATAAAATATCCTCTCTAGTTAATTAGTGCAATTTAATATATTCTATAAAATTTATTATGAAAAACTAAAATAGGATGATATTGTAACATCTCATGTTTTAATCTGGATGAAAAATTATGGGAAAATAAATTTTTTCTTTCTTTGGTTAGACAGTTTTTAAAAACCAAGTATAGAAATATTTTCATTCCTAGATTTGACACTACTATTTTTTTTAATGAAATTAATTTAATTTAATTAATGTTGAAGTGGAAAATAATTTAAATTCTAATTAAATGAGGAACTGATAATAATATGTTTATTCATAATAATAATTTAACTATTATTATGATTTCCATTAATAATAATAATATTATTATTATAATTATTATCATTTATTTTTATTATTGTTAATAAAAATATTATTATAATAATATATAATTTAGTTTACTTTTTATACACAGAAGGGATTTTTCCTTCTTCACCGCTCACACATACCACTCCATATAACACTAGGCGTGCGCAACCTAGTTCCCCCTCCTCTCATCTAGGGTCAAACACTCCCTCCTTAGAAGACCACTTTAGCATGAAACCCTATATGGAGACCTCCCTCAGTGTGACTTCCTATATTACACCTCGGGCCGAACCCCTTATCGGTGGGACCCCTCTTTATGGTTTTCCATTGAGGGGTGATAAAATCTCCTCCCTCATCTCTCTTCGACTCAGATTTCAACTGGTTTTCCACAAAATCATGGTTTGATACTTAAATGTATTGGTCTCTCCTCCATATCCTCTCGGTTTCATGCATATTTGTGTTATCATCATTTCTTTATCTATTCAACTGAAAACCCTAGGGTTATGATTAATGTGTTTTGTGTTTCATCCTTCAAAAGAGTGATTGATTGATCTCTTGAGACCCATTCATGTTTTGTTTTGACAACCTCCCCTGATGGAGAACCTGTTCTTTTCAATTTGGTCAACCATCATCATATTAAGGTATGGTTTTACACAACTAAATTGTTTTTCACTGTCAATGAAGGGTATAATGGTACTTTTGAGACCTTGTGGAAATGTTGTAGGGTGTTGTGAATGATTCAAGGTGTGTGAATGCATACAACTAGTTATGAATATATATTAATATATATCTTCCTTATGAATGTTTCCCCATAGAGTAGGGAGAACATGCAACAATTTAAAGATATATATATGGATGTTAATGTTTTCGAGTAGGCTACTACATGATTTAAACA
The DNA here is from genome assembly GCA_963277665.1 of Viscum album. Taxonomy (NCBI): domain Eukaryota; kingdom Viridiplantae; phylum Streptophyta; class Magnoliopsida; order Santalales; family Viscaceae; genus Viscum; species Viscum album. The sequence continues at coordinate 1,100,969,077 of OY728121.1, read as the reverse complement.
GAATTGAATGACAATCATTGTCTTTTTCTACTTAAGGTAGGGTTCATCCCCTAACCTCTTTAATTAAAGAATGCTTTAAATTTCATTTTACTTCTTCTTATTCTTCTGGTTTATATTGAATTTTATTTCTTTCATAAAATTTATAATTAGTAAAAATGAGTTTTTTCATAAACAGAGACATGGTATTACAATAAAACCCCTATTTTGAGGTGTTCTACCTTCAATCTAAAAATTTAATAATACGTATTTATATCATTTTTTTGTGTTTATTACATTGGTGTTTCTATTTTATTTATTTTCACATAGATGGTTATTATTCTAACTCATTTATATGAATTAAAATTTATAATAAATTTATAAATATGCTGATAGGATGTTTTAATAAATGATTTCATTTTTTCTAATAAAACCCACTTTTGAGGTGCACGACCTTCAAGATAACAATGTAGTGATAAGATTTTATACATTATTTCCATAATGAATTGATATATATTTATTATTTATTATATTATTGTTAAATGTAATTCTTGTAGATGACCCTTCAGTGTTATTTTTAAATGACATTTCATCCATGAAAATGATAAATGATAAAAGAAACATCCTTATTGTGTGGATCAATATTTATATTTAATACCATGTGAAAGTAATCTAACCTCATCCCCTTACATAATTGGTTATGTCATGTCTCACCTTTGTGCCACTCGCTTCAACCTTCTGATGATGCCTTGTTATCACTTATTAAATTGTTTTGTTTGTTCTATCAAGTTTGTTGTCTCCTTCGCTAATAGAGAAACCCATTTGGGCTGTTCACCTTGACTCTTGGACACCCCTCTTGGTGTGCCAAGACTAAATGGAATTTTTTACTTATTATCATTGTTATAAATGTAATGTGATGGGTTTAATTGAATTACATGCATGAGAAAACCTATTACCTTGTATCATTTAATGTCATTTATAATATATGGTTCGAGGCATATAGATTCAATGTGATTTTGTTTATATTATATGTCTCATCAAAGTGCCTAATATTTATGACTTATTTTATTTGATTGATATGTATTATAATATTGTTAGCTTGAGATATTAAAATGAAAACATTTTCATGTAATGTTGGGTGGTTACTTTTGGTATTTATACATAATACCAAGTTGATGGCTTGGATTGTTTTACATGATAGATTGAATAGTGTATGGATCATGGTGCTTATTTGATTTCCTGATTTAGGTATATGATTTCCATGTTATAGATGTTTCGATGTTATCCTTTCAATGTGAATTATCTTTTATGGTTTACATAATTTGTGCTGGTATAGAACATGTGTTCCATATTGAAGACTCATGGATAGAATCTCGTGTTCGTATGGTTATACCACAACACACTGGGGATGTGATGTGTTATGATTTTCTAGAAGGGGGTTTCCCCATGCCTTCTATATACTCATGAGATATATTGTTTCCCTAAGGGAAAATAGAGGATAGACCCATTGGAAAAGTGTAAATGTCAAGCCTTAGGTGACACTTGAAACCATATATGTGATACTAGATACAAACTCATGATAAACCATTCCTCAAGAAACACATGATCTTTTATATGATTCACATGGATTGGATAAGTTTTGTTTGATAAATTTAGAGATATACTTTAGTGATTACTTCATGATCGGTTCAAAATCCTCCTTCATATTTCATTTAATAGCATAGATTGTTTTCTTTGGTTAGATAACTGTTATTTCTATTTATATTAGAGAATAAACTTGTCAATTTATTTATTTATTTTTATAATACTTATATGATATCATGTAAATTAGACCCCAATCCTAAACAAAAGTTTGGGGGTTCACCACTTTGAGTATCCTTGTTTTATTTTGTGCTGGTAGACATATCATGATTAAATATGTTCCTCCTTTCTAATAATTAGCTTAGGATAAAGTAGGTGGAATGGGATGGGTGTCATTTTATATACCTAGATTATGTTTCTATTATTTAAATTATCATATTTCAGAATTTATTATATATTTCACACTTCTAAATTTGTAATTAATTTTCTCGATTGGTCTAGAAACCGATGGTACATACCTAAAGAGATTTATATCTCACTCCCTACTCAGGCATCCATTTAACTAGGGTACATGAGTATACCTTTATTATTCCCAATACTACATACCATGAATTATTGCTTATATTTTCATGTTTGTATGTGTATTTTAGGAGAAAATTTCTGATCTATAGAATAGGATAATCGTTTTGATCAACCTTAGTGGTTTAATTTATTTTATTAATTATATTTCTTTATTTTAATGAATGTTCTATTTTATACTAATTTCAGTTATATAACATCACTATAACATGAATTAAATTTTTTTATAATATAGAATTGGAAACATTTATTAAATTGTTAATTTTTCCCTTCCGTTGCATTGTAAATTATTTATTACTATTTCTCTTGATGTCTATTCTAAACACCCATTCAATACTTATTATATATTTTTTAATATTTGTAAATAAACTGATCTATGAGGCCATAGACTCCCAAAAAACACACTATATTCCCTCTATTCTAGTAAAAATCAGATTTTGTTTGGGAAGATATGCTTGAGTTCTTCTGACCCACCAGTCCGACCACCCTCTTAGATGTGAGACGGGTCGGTATGTTACAATGTGGTATCATAGGTGGTATTTTTTACTTTGTATTGCTGTTATGGGTTGGTATACAAGATATTAACATCTTTTATTTTCTTGGTTAATATCCGTTGTGGGGAATGATATCCCCATGTATCGTAAATGACCATGGTTAGGGGTGGGAATTGATGTTCACTCTTTTCTATATTAAATTTGATATGATTTCACATTGAGTTATTGGTGTAATTTTAACTGATTATGATTTATGGAAGTTATGGAAATTTAAACTTGGCCTTATGTTTTGAGGATTAAATATAGAATGAATCATATTAGGCTTATAGAAACTCACATGCCATGCATAGTGACATGCCACGTAGTTGTATTTTTGTTTTCATATTGATTAAAATTATTTGCCTTTAATTTATTCATTATCATGTTTTTACTTATAATTACTATTTTGATACTAGGTTTTGGTGATACATTTAGCATGATATCCTATTTTATTGTTTCCTATTTACTAGCATGTTTTCCATGTATCATGATTTAGTGATAATTATCATGTCTCTATGATTAAAATTATATGCTTTTATGATTACAACAATTTTCTTTCTGTTAGCTTCTTGTATTGATATTCCATATTTTTTATATGTAATTATATTACATTGAAAAAATTTAATGGTTGAAATTAAATGGGATCTAAATGCCACAAGAAATTTGTTTGGGAATTTTATGGATTGGTAGATAGACTCACATATGACGGGGCTATTGAACATGTGTGTGTTTTATTATGAAATGGGATTGAAATAGAACCTATATTGGTTTAATCTATTTAAACACATCTTGTAAGGTTATATAACACTTCTAGGAGTTTCCTTGAAATGGAGGAGTGATTATTTTCTATAGGCATACTTTCTTTTAGCAATGACATATATGGTCGTCTTTTGTGACTAGAAACTTCTTTTAATGTGACCTAGTTCTAGGTTCGGTGCTTATTCTTCTTAAGGGGCTATCCCGTGGTAGGTAGCAACCTTGGCACTTAATATTATTCCTAATGTAGTGAGTTTTATAATGTTTTGGTGTTGTTTAGGTGTCATTGTCTCTTGTAGGACTTTCATTTCCCTATGAAACCCTTATTCAAATAGGTGTTCATGTGTCTTTTGAGCTCCTTCATATGTTTTGTCGAGGTGATAATGTCTTGGAGAAATGTCAAACATTCATTTATAGTTCTTTTGATAAATGTAATTTAAGAGGCTAGATTATCTCTTATTTTGAGGGCTAGGTCACTTCTAATTTGGGGAGTGTCATGCTAAACCTGGTAAATGTGTCCATATATATAAATATAACACAATCAAATAGGACCATTAGGTAATGGTCATGATGACTTAAATGTCTTGGAGATTTTGAACACTAAAATCTGTCAGTTATTTCTTGGAAACATGATGTTAGTGATGTTTGTGGTGTATGAAACCTTTTCGTAATCACATTGATCATGGGTGGACTATGATGGTATATATTGAATGATTATGAGTTGACTCAGACAGAAAAGGATCAATGAATTTTTAATAGAAGTGTTTCGGGAAGTGAAACCACTCTTCATTAAACTCGAGACGACCATTTATTTTTTGAATGTTCATCATTCTAGTTTGAGTGAGTAGATTGGAATCCTTTCAATCCTCTTAGTCTATCATTTTTAGTGAAGATCATTCCCCGTATCTTGATATTGTCTAGGCACACAAATAGAGTGTCAGTATTACACTATGATAATGTTTTAAATTTTTTATTCATGTTTTATTTTTTATTTTGGGTTTTCACTCTAAATGTGTTGTTCAAATCTAAGCATGGTTGGCATTGATAAACTCTTAGATTTCAATTTAGGAATTCCTAGAATTTACTCTTGTACACAAGCCATTCCTTTTTAATTGGCTGTAAAGTCAATGCCACTATGTGATCAATCAGTGTTTTAATAAGAATGTAATAGCCTTATAACATCATCTCACTAGTAAACATGGATTATGGACTTCCTCGTGTTAGTTACTTTCATTATAGTTGTTTATGGAATCGTAGACTTGTTGTCAAGCTCGGTGATGCTTAAATCAAGGAACAACAATGAATGTTTGGTATATTAACTTTGGTGGATGTGTATGTGGTGAATGTAAGATACCATGGAAGAAAGTATGAATGTTTAGTTTATAAAAACACTAGTTTTATATGATGATAATCATCTTGAATGGTTTACCTAAGTGGCCCGACTATTTATCACTCTTATTCAATGGTGTGGTCAGTGAAGGGCTATTTCTGGCACGACATTCGATGTGATAAGTGCAGTTTGTGTTGTACATTTGTTTTCATGAAAATATGGATCGACATTGAATTTGAGATCAATGAGGAATTGAACATTTTAACAGTTTCTAAAATTACGTGAGAAGCACCGCAAGAAAGCTTAAGGTTATCTTTTGTAGGAAATTATGATGGTGGAAGGTTCCAGGACTCGGAATATTTCCCTTTCAAATGTAAAAGCTTATAGTGGGAGGTAAATTATTCTATATTCAAAAAAATATGATGAAGATATCATATATCTGGGTAAATAGGCTTGGCTTAGATATATCATGATGTTTTGGTTGGAGGATGGGTGTTAGATCATGTTTAAGAGGCTTAAGGCCCGTATGGTTAAAAGAATTCTCAGAGGTCTTTTGTGTGTTTATAAATGAATCGTGACTATTTGAATGGAACTTCATGACTCTTTTATTGCCGATGATATCAATATTATTCATGATGTCCTATCTAGGAAGATAACAGAAATGGTTGGTAGGTTGTAATGTCCTATGTTTTGAACTGGAAGAAAAATCGAGGGAAATTAAATTTTTCCACTAGATAGGCATACCATTTTTATAACCTGAGAATCATAACATTTAATTTTTGAGAGTTTATACTGCGATGTATGTTATTTTTCTAATTAACATAAATTAATTAAAATATATTTGAAATGGTAAATAAATTATATGTCAATTAAATGTGAAAATAATAATAATGGTTTTATTCAAAATAATAATTAAATAATAATTATAGTTTCTATTATTATTATGATTATTATTATAATTATAATTACTATCATTTGTTTGTATTGTTATTATTGTTATTTTTATTGATATTGTTTTTAGGATAATAAATTTTAATTTAGATTAGTTCATTAGAACCACATGGGGTCTCTCATTCTTCACCCATCACACATGCCCCTCCCTGTAACCCTTGGTGTGCACGACCCCACTTCCACTCCTCTCTTCTATGGCTACAAACTCCCTCCTTAGACGACCCATATAGTGTTATTCCCTCCATGGAGACCTCTATCTACATGACATCATATATGACACTCCTAGAAGAAAACATTAGGTGTACGACCCCCTCTCTGCTGCATCCATTTAAGGCATGATACCCCTTCCACTAGAATCCCTTTTTGGATCATATTTCAACCAGTTTTCCACTAGATCATGGTATAATCCATCAAGGTATGGGTTTATACTCCCTATCCTCTCAGATTCAATTCTATTTGATAACTCCCCATCACCCTATATGTTCAACTGAAAACCCTAGTGTTAGGATGGATTCGTTTTGTGTTTCTTTCCTCGACAGGATGCGATTATGATCTCTCGGTACCCATTTAGGGGTGTTTCGACAACCACCACTAAATAAGAAGTGGTTCTGTTAGAGTTGGTCTTCAATCTTCAAATTGAGGTAATATATTATGCCACTAAATGGTATCACATCATTTATATAGGATTTATAGGTGTTTATGAGACTCGGGGGAATTATTTTAGGCTGTTAGAAATGATTCCATCTGCTCAAATTCATATTACCAAGTATGAATATATATTTATATATATATATATCGTTAATGTGTGTGTTCCGTCATGGCATAGAGAACACATGAAATATTTTAAGATCATAAATACACATATATATATATGGTGGTTCTTGAATGTGTGAGGGATGTTATGTGAGTTTGAAATACTTGAATTCCAAGTATTGTCTTGGTCTACTTGAGTTAGGGTCCTTCTCATAACTTCAATAATTCAAGAGTGATTAAAATTTCATTTAGATATATCTTAATTATTCTTGTTTATATTGAATTTCATTTCCTGAATAAATTGTTTACTAAGGAAAAATGGATTTATTGATATAAAATACATGGTTATATAATAAAACCCTTCTGCTGAGGTGTGTTGTCTTCAATCTAAAATGTAGAGATTACATATTTATATCATTTTTATTGTGATTATCACTTTGGTTTTTTTATTTAATTTAATTTGAAATGGAAGGTTAGTGTTTTCCATCCTTGATATGAATTGAAATTTTAGAATCAATTCATACATATGCACAAATGATGTGATGATAAATCATGTCATGTTTTGTAATAAAAACACCCTATTGAGGTGTGCTGCCTTCAAATTAAAAATATAGTAATGAAATTTTATGAATGACTTTATTAATACCTTGGTGTCTCTTAATGTTTGATATTATTATTGTTCAATTGAATTCGTGTACATGACCCATCTTGATTACTTCTAAATGATGTTTATTCCTTGAAAATGATAGATGATCCAATACACATACGCAATATGTTGTTCAATGTTTAATTTAAATATACTATGAAGGGTGTCTACCATGTTACCCTTACATCGTCACTTATGTCATTTATCTCATTTGTGATTCTTTCATCAACCCTATTAATATGACTTTATAGCTCTAATTTAATTTCTAGTTTTTTTCTATCATGTATGTTATGGCCTTTCCTTATGGAGAAACCCGTTTGGGGTGTTCACCTTGCCTCATAGCCACCCCTTTGGGTGTTCCAAGCATAAATAGCCTTTTTAAACATGATTAATGTTATAAAAGTAATTTTTTTGTTTGAATTGAATTCCATTCTTGAAAAAACTTGTTAGCTTGTATTATATAATTTCATTGATATCCTATTGTTCATGGAATATTGAAGCCATGTGCTTTTATTTATACTCTATTTCTCGTTAAACTGTGAAATTTTTATTTAACAGCCCGATATTTTATGAAAAATATTCTTTTTAATTTTATTAATGTCTTGTGTTGTACGCTACACCAAAAGGAGCTTGCACAACACACATCCTGGACTTTCCTTGCATTACACGCAATCGCGACCTTTCTCGATAGCGTGTGTAGTACGCAATACCGAGTTTCACTAAACAACGATATGCTATTAAAATATTATTATAACTAGCCGTTAAGAATAGTAATAACCACCTTTTAAAATTTTAGAAAATTTTTCTCTCAAAATGGACTTCATTTTTGGATTCTTAGTATCGAACTTAGCCTAAGGTGAAATTTTGGTACTTTTCAGATAACTTTCATATTTTGATGAATAGTGAAAATTACTAAATTTTAGTTAAAAACAACTTTTTCAATCGAAATAATTAATAGTGATAAATTATTAATTTGAGTGGTTTTAAAGTATATTTAGAATATATTTTTACAATTTAATACAATGTTGGTCATTGGATGTAATTTCACATTTAAACCAGACATAAACAAGTGTCAATCTTTTGATAGATATTGTTTCTTAAAAACACGCTATTTGTTTTAACAGCGGGATTTAATTATAAAATTAATTAATGAAACTTCTATGATATGAATTTGGTAAAATAGACTTCATTTTTGAATTCGAAATATGAAATATAGCTTAGGATAATATTTTGGCATTGTTCTGAAAAACATCAATTTTTGATGAATAGTGAAACTACTAAGTGGTAGTTAAAAAACTGAATTTTTCATAAAACTTAATTTTACCGCTTCTGTGAATGGAATTTCAAAAATCCGAGAGACACGGTTGATGTCAGTAAGTAAAATGTGGTTCAATGAGATGAAAATAATTTTTGATGAATAGTAACTTTTTACTTTTATTTAGCACGGTTAAAAGTAAATAGGGTAATTAAGGGTAAGAATGATATTAATATTACCCTAACACATGTCATAATTCTATTGGACAAGTGTATCTCGACTAAAAACAACCTTAAGTGTAAAATATTATCATTTTGGCCGACTTGGATTAGATTAGGCCATTTATTATTATTTAATTCAAAGAAGAGTTAAAAGAGTTAAAATGAAAGTTTATTTACTAAAACATTTTTAATATGGGGTTATACATAAGATCAATTCGACTATAAATATTCATTAGAAATCTAAAAAGATTTCCTACATAATGGTATTTTATTTGTAATTTTTAGACTTTAAATAAGTTAATTTATTTATGACACAACAATGAAGCAGTAATTACCTTTTTAATAAAAATTAACATAATTGATGTTATAAATGCCCAAATAAATGTAATATGAGACTTTTTATGACTTACACTAATTTTCTAGGTTAATATGACATGTTATTGTTGATTTAAGTAACTTGGTTCGAACTTATCATTCTGTTATGAATTTCATAAAAATCATGTACCAAATAGTGTCAAAATTGACATAAATTAGTTTTTAAAACAAATATTATATTATCAACTGTTATTTAATTCCTAAAAATCTAATGTTCCACCAAATGACTTAGATAAGGATATATATATTAATAATAAACAACTTGGGGTTTTTTTGTCTTGTTATGGTAAGTTTATTAACCATATAGTGTAAGAAAACAAAAAGACACGGTAAAAGTTAAATTATTTAACTTAGAGTTAAATCTAATTGATAAGGTTAAAATAATAACCTAAACTTGTCTAAATTCTATTGTATGAGAGGATTTAGACCCATCCCCACCTTATCCTCTAAATAAATCAATTTGGAGCTATTTAAAACCGAACTTTACTTTATAATAAAATAATATTTTTAGTTATTCCAAAGGTGCCCCTCTCCTCCCTTATAAAAGGGCACCTCCTCCCTCTCCTCCTCACACAACTTTGAGCATTCAAGCTCGGCCAAAACCTGCCAAAATCTCTTCTCCACTTCCCTAGTATCATCCTAGAGGTCCTGATCTTCTTCAAAGACCATCCTTAGATCTTTAAGTGGAGGTTAAGAAAAGGCGCGTCAAAAAGAGGTAATATCCATTACCGATCTTTTTCAATTTCTTTCTTCTTCAACTTCTTCTTCTTTTGTTGTTTCATGATAAAGTAATAACATCAGTATTTATTATATACTTATATGTTATTATAAATATGAAACAACTCTAATTAACCTTCTATCCATCCTACGGAAAAAGGAAATCATCGCGCGTGCGTACGTACGGAATACCGTCTCCACGCCGTGGTGTAATATATTTTCCGCCACCACCTTAATTGGATGGGTATAATGGTGTAATGAGTAACTATATATGATTATTATAAAGTGATATTGATGCTGAAATAGTATTCATACACTTCAACACAATTCCATGACCATGGGAACGATATCATCGCTCGTGCGTACGTACGGACTACCGTCTCCACGACGCGATGAGATTCATTCTCAATGATTAACCATTCATGAATGATTATAAAATATATATAATAAGTACTAATGAAATATATGACATAATAATGATACTGGATTTATGTATATTTATGGGTATGTCATCTACTTAATTCCATTCAATTCAATAAGGAAACGAAAACAACGTTCATGCGTACGTACAGACTACCGTCTCCATGAACGGTGTATTTCTTTCCATTTACTGATTTATTATATATATGTATATTCTGAATATATACATATAAATCATGTTTTATATTCTGGAATTAAGTAATCATGATCTATGTAATCATATGAATAATTACAAGTCAAAACACGGACGACAAATGAAACAATTTTACCCAAAATGCTCTTTAACATGGAATTTACAAAAGAACGGGTAATATAAAGTCATAAGTGAACCATATATGATATCATAACAATGAATATGATTATGTAATAAGTCAATGACATTATTTAAATCATTATACAGGATGTTCGGACAAGTACAAAGCAAGTCGGACCTAAGGTAAGGGAAATATCACAATCTCATTTTTATCCGAGATTGTTTATACTTTGGTATTTACTGAGGTGTATTTTATCATCCACATCCATGTTTACTCAATATGTAATATTTTTTCCATCCACATACAATTTTTTTTTACCCTTCGGTGAGTTTTTAGTAAAGGATATGAAAGGAATCTTTTGTCGTTTTTCGTACGAGGTACTTTTTGACTTTTCTGAAAAAAGTACGAAGAATGTTTTTTTAACTTATACGGCAAGAATGGATTTTTAAAACATTATCTTCCTTTATAAGTTTTAAAGTTTATTTTTAATCAACTTCTTTTAGTTTATAATTGTATGACATGTTAAGAAAAGAAAAGTGTTTTTGAAGTAGAAAGGATATTTTCCTCAAGAATGGAGTTCAAATATTTTATCAAAATTATTTTCCATCTAAGATAATATAGTGTTCTGTTTTTATCCATATTATTACATTGATTTGATTATGTTGTGAGGGAATTATTTTTAGGAAGTCATTTACCTTATATGATTTGTTTTATGATGTCATGATGTTTCAAGAATCCCATTTTTGTTACATGTGTTATGCGATGATGTATGATTTATGATTATGTGGAACACATAATAAAGGATTCATTATAAGATGGGTGGTACCTATATCTCCCTCCAATGCATTGGGTAAAGATTTTATATCTCATGAGATAGACATGGCTGGAACGGTAGGTTATACCGGTTCAGTGAAACAGGACTGGAACGAGGGTGACTCGGTTCAGAAAGGGACTTTGTCCACTAAGATAGTCTTGGCAATGAGTCTTGACTAACAAGAAATGATTCTCTATGATTATGTGTGTATGCCACAAAGTTTCATGTTTTATGTTATGATTATTGGGATTACATTTCACTTTTATGATTTATCCCATGTTATGATATTATGAGCTCTTTTGCAGGTTAAGATTTCCAAAATCTATATTCTTTTGTATATGATGTGATTGATATTTCTTTTGTTTACCCTTACTGAGCATTTGAGCTCACCCTTTTATGTTTTCTTTTCCCCAGGATATAAAGAAAGGTTTTAGGTATAAAAAAAGGAAGATTTTTATGGGAGATATTGAAGATCTTTCACCACGATTAGAAGATTTTATTCTGAGTTTCCAAAGACACTAAACTATTACGGTCCTTGTGTGTGTGTTTTGTTATGTACTAAGTATTCCGCAAAAGTAATGTAATATCTATGTACGTTAAACTTTGGGTCTCTACAGTTGGTATCAGAGGAAAGGTTTAGTCAACCTTTGGAAACAAGGATGCGAAAGCGTTAGTGAGATCCCTAGAGATATTTCTAAGGTATGTCTAGGGATGTCCCTAAGGATAAGTATACGTATAAGATACAGTCCTAGAACTATGGTAACGATCATAGAATTTAACCTAAGAAGTTAGATATTTAGGATACTTCCCCTTTACTATTTTGTTTTCTCTAGCATGATTTTTGCCTCTCACACTATTCTTTTTGGGTTTTAGACGATGGCTGGAACCCGAAGGAACCGTATTGATCAATGAAATGGACAATGCAATGATTGTCCTCCTGAACAAACAAATGTTATGGGAGATGGATTGCAAAATCTTATTGCTATACTTACACAAGCTATGAATCATTCTGGACTTCCAAATGAGCAGAGAAGGGAACAATATTCTATTGAGTCCTTCATGAGGCAACACCCACCTTCTTTCAGTGGGTCTTCTGATCCACTTGTTTCTGAACAATGGATCAGTACCACTGAAAAGATATTTTCAGTTCTTCAATGTTTTGAAAATGATAAAGTCATCTTAGCAGTATATCGTTTGGAAGGTGAAGCTGATCAATGGTGGAATCTTATCAAGAATACGAGGCAAAGAGATGAAATTGAGTACATGGAATGGGACGAGTTCAAGAAATTATTTTTCAATAAGTACTTCCCTCGTATTCTTCGAACAAAGATATAGAATGAGTTTCTTGAACTAAAGCAAAAGGATGATGAATCTGTTGGTAGATACGAAGCGAATTTTACACGACTTTCAAGGTATGCATCTGACATTATCATCCAACCTGAAAGTAAAGTTGATCGATTTTTCAGTAGCTTAAAACCAAGTCTTTGAAGGGCATTAGCTATAAGAGACTTCAGTAGCTATGAAGAAATTGTGCATTGTGCTATCAACGTAGAAATGGAAGTTAGTGTTACATATCCATCTCATGGTTTTGACAAGAAACGAAATATGGAGTTCAAGGAGAAATCTCAGAATAATGGTGAAAAGAAGATGAATGTTTCCTTATGCACAAAGTGTGGAAAGAAGCGTGGTGGAAACTGTCTTAAAGGGACTAGAAAATGTTTTAAGTGTGGAAAAGAAGGTCATCGAGCAGCTGAGTGTCGAAGTAACGGAAAAAGGGATTCTAATGATGTGAATAAAGCAAACACTACAGAGAACGCACCACCAACATTTTAATGCTTCAAGTGCAAGGAAATGGGGCATTATGCTAATAAATGCCCTAATCCAAGGGTTAGTGATGATCAACATGAGCAACCACTGAAGGCAAAGGATAAAGGGAAGTCACATGCGATCACTATTGGCGATGTTGAATATGACAACGATGTGGTGGAATGATTAAGTGTTTATGTAATGGGATTCCAAAATAATGTGGTATCATAAAGTATTGGAATATTTATGTGTTGGTCTAATGTGGTATTCAAAGTGATTGAGATATTTTTTTTGGAAATAAGATGATATGCGCATAATGAAGGGAAAACGAGAAAATGAAATGTTTAACAGTATTCATGAGCTCATGATTGATATAAGGACTAAGTGATATCATGGTTTGAGTATATAGAATTTTGAGGATTTTGGTATATGGAAGGTGTTAACTTTTAACTGAATTCATGTTTTCACTAAGGTATTCAAGAGAATACATGATTAAGGACTTTGAATGTTTGGAATGTGACCAACAAAACATATCTTGTGATATATGGGGATCAACGATGGTATTAAATCTCTGGTAATCGTTTTCACTATGTTATGAGAGTGGACTGCAGTATTATGGATAAGCCTAAAGATTGAAATGTATTATGATGGACATAAGTTAGTATTGTTTAAGGATAGAAGTTTTTTCGATATTATTGATGGGATGTTATAGTAATATAGTTTTAGAAAAAGGAAAACCTGCAGGACGGGCGACAACCCATCGCGTCAGACAAGGCTGTGGGAATCAAACCCACAACCGAAGTGCGACTAGCCTTTATCGCCTATCACTGGCCTACAGGAAGTCACTATTTAGTAGAAACTAGTTTTATTATATTAAGAAGTATGATATATGAAGTATAAGTCCATTTTAGGAACCACATATGATTAATCTAACTATAGATCGACTTATGTATATAATTTTTGCTAACCTTTTGTTTGAGACAGATGGAATGAACCGTCATTCTATCACATGATCTACTAACACTTCACGAATAACAAATTCAACTTCATTTATTTAAGAGATGAAGTGGAAATTGTTCAAGGCATGAACAACAGTGAGATTGTACCAAAATAAAGTAAGTATTTATTCTAATTCAAATTTTTCAACTTTAGGGAAACGATCTTGAAAACCAAAAATGTTGTCCTAGTGATCTTATATCTGATTAATCAGATGGTACCTTAGATCGTCACAAATTTATGGATTTGTGATTGTTGGATTTTCCATAGCCATGTTCTCTACCACTCTCCATCAGAACACGATGGTTAGATTTTTCTTTCATATCCATATTTTCACCTATGTGGAAACCCAGTGATTAGTTTATTTGGGTAACCGTTACGTTTCATTTTTTTTTTAAAGATTGGTTTTGGTATTCCTTTTTACAATTTGGGTTTCTATTAAAGAAACTTTCAAGTAGTGAACCATTTATAACCCCGACGAATTTCGAGGGCGAAATTCATTTTAAGGGGGGTAGAATGTAACAACCCGAGATTTTATGAAAAATATTATTTTTAATTTTATTAATGTCTTGTGTTGTACGCTACACCAAAAGGAGCTTGCACAACACACATCCTGGACTTGCCTTGCATTACACGCAATCGCGACCTTCCTCGATAGCGTGTGTAGTACGCAATACCGAGTTTCACTAAACAACGATATGCTATTAAAATATTATTATAACTATCCGTTAAGAATAGTAATAACCACCTTTTAAAATTTTAGAAATTTTATCTCTCAAAATGGACTTCATTTTTGGATTCATAGTATCGAACTTAGCCTAAGGTGAAATTTTGGTACTTTTCGGATAACTTTCATATTTTGATGAATAGTGAAAATTACTAAATTTTAGTTAAAAACAATTTTTTCAATCGAAATAATTAATAGTGATAAATTATTAATTTGAGTGGTTTTAAAGTATATTTAGAATATATTTTTACAATTTAATACAATGTTGGTCATTGGATGTAATTTCACATTTAAACCAGACATAAACAAGTGTCAATCTTTTGATAGATATTGTTTCTTAAAAACACGCTATTTGTTTTAACAATGGGATTTAATTATAAAATTAATTAATGCAACTTCTATGATATGAATTTGGTAAAATAGACTTCATTTTTGAATTCAGAATATGAAATATAGCTTAGGATAAAATTTTGGCATTGTCCTGAAAAACATCAATTTTTGATGAATAGTGAAACTACTAAGTAGTAGTTAAAAAACTGAATTTCTCATAAAACTTAATTTTACCGCTTCTGTGAATGGAATTTCAAAAATCCAAGATACACGGTTGATTTCAGTAAGTATAATGTGGTTCAATGAGATGAAAATATTTTTTGGTGAATAGTAACTTTTTTACTTTTATTTACCACGATTAAAAGTAAATAGGGTAATTAAGGGTAAGAATGATATTAATATTACCCTAACACATGTCCTAATTCTATTGGACAAGTGTATCTCGACCAAAAACAACCTTAAGTGTAAAATATTATCATTTTGGCCCACTTGGATTAGATTAGGACATTTATTATTATTTAATTCAAAGAAGAGTTAAAAGAGTTAAAATCAAAGTTTATTTACTAAAACATTTTTAATATGGGGTTATATATAAGATCAATTCGACTATAAATATTCATTAGAAAGATAAAAAGATTTCCTACATAATGGAATTTTATTTGTAATTTTTAGACTTTAAATAAGTTAATTTATTTATGACACAACAATGATGCAGTAATTACCTTTTTAAGAAAAATTAACATAATTGATGTTATAAATGCCCAAATAAATGTAATATGAGACTTTTTATGACTTACACTAATTTTATAGGTTAATATGACATGTTATTGTTGATTTATGTAACTTGGTTCGAACATATCATTCTGTTATGAATTTTATAAAAATCATGTACCAAATATTGTCAAAATTGACAAACATTAGTTTTTAAAACAAATATTATATTATCAATTGTTATTTAATTCCTAAAAATCTAATGTTCCGTAAAATGACTTAGATAAGGATATATATATTAATAATAAACAACTTGGGGTTTTTTTGTCTTTTTATGGTAAGTTTATTAACCATATAGTGTAAGAAAACAAAAAGACACGGTAAAAGTTAAATTATTTAACTTAGAGTTAAATCTAATTGATAAGGTTAAAATAATAACCTAAACTTGTCTAAATCCTATTCGATGAGAGGATTTCGACCCATCCCCACCTTAGCCTCGAAATAAATCAATTTGGATCTATTTAAAACCGAACTTGACTTTATAATAAAATAATATTTTTAGTTATTCCAAAGGTGGCCCTCTCCTCCCTTATAAAAGGGCACCTCCACCCTCTCCTCCTCACACAACTTTGAGCCTTCAAGCTCGGCCAAACCCTGAAAAAATCTCTTCTCCACTTCCCTAGTATCATCCTAGAGGTCCTGGTATTCTTCAAAGACCATCCTTAGTTCTTTAAGTGGAGGTTAAGAAAAGGCGCATAAAAAAGAGGTAATATCCATTACCGATCTTTTTCAATTTCTTTCTTCTTAAACTTCTTATTATTTAGTTGTTTCATGATAAAGTAATGACGTCAGTATTTATTATATTCTGATATGTTTTTATAAATATGAAAAAACTCTAATTAACCTTCTATCCATCCTACGTAAAAAGGAAATCACCGCGCGTGCGTACGTACGGAATACCGTATCCACGCCGTGTTGTAATCTATTTTCCGCCACCACCTTACTTGGATGGGTATAATGGTGTAATTAGTAACTATATATGATTATTATAAATTGATATTGATTCTGAAATAGTATACATACACTTAAACGCAATTCCATGACCATGAGAACGATATCATCGCACGTGCGTACGTACGGACTACCGTCTCCACGACGCGATGAGATTCATTCTCAATGATTAAACATTCATGAATGATTATAAAATATATATAGTAAGTACTAATGAAATATATGAAATAATAATGATACTGGATTTATGTATATTTATGTGTATGTCATCTACTTAATTCCATTCAATTCAATAAGGAAATGAAAACAGCGTTCATGCGTACGTACAGACTACCGTCTCCATGAACGGTGTATTTCTTTCCATTTAATGATTTATTATATATATGTATATTCTGAATATATACCTATAAATCATGTTTTATATTCTGGAATTAAGTAATCATGATCTAAGTAATCATATGAATAATTACAAGTCAAAACACAGACGACAAATGAAACAATTTTACCCAAAACGCTCTTTAACATGGAATTTACAAAAGAACGGGTAATATAAAGTCATAAGTGAACCATATATGATATCATAACAATGAATATGATTCTTTAATAAGTCAATGACATTATTTAAATCATTATAAAGGAGGTTCGGATATGTACAAAGCAAGTCGGACCTAAGGTAAGGGAAATATCACAATCTCATTTTTATCCGAGATTGTTTATACTTTGGTATTTACTGGGGTGTATTTTATCATCCACATCCATGTTTACTCAATATGTAATATTTTTTCCATCTACATACAATTTTTTAAATCCAATTTTACCCTTCGGTGAGTTTTTAGTAAAGGATATGAAAGGAATCTTTTGTCATTTTTCGTACGAGGTACTTTTTGACTTTTCCGACAAAAGTACGAAGAATGTTTTTTTAACTTATACGGAAAGAATGGATTTTTAAAACATTATCTTCCTTTATAAGTTTTCAAGTTTATTTTTAATCAACTTCTTTTAGTTTATAATTGCATGACATGTTAAGAAAAGAAAAGTGTTTTTGAAGTAGAAAGGATATTTTCCTTAAGAATAGAGTTCAAATGTTTTATCAAAATTATTTTCCATCTAAGATAATATAGGGTTCTGTTTTTATCCCTATTATTACATTTATTTGATTATGTTGTGAGGGAATTATTTTTATTAATTCATTTACCTTATATGATTTGTTTTATGATGTCATGATGTTTCAAGAATCCCATTTTTGTTACATGTGTTATGCGATGATGTATGATTTATGATTATGTGGCACACATAAGAAAGGATTCATTATAAGATGGGTGGGACCTATATCTCCCTACAATGCATTGGGTAAAGATTTTATATCTCATGAGATAGACATGGCTGGAACGGTAGGTTATACCGGTTCAGTGAAACAGGACTGGAACGAGGGTGACTCAGTTCAGAAAGGGACTTTGTCCACTAAGATAGTCTTGACAATGAGTCTTGACTAACAAGAAATGATTCTCTATGATTATGTGTGTATGCCACAAAGTGTCATGTTTTATGTTATGATTATTGGGATTACATTTCACTTTTATTATTTATCCCATGTTATGATATTATGAGCTCTTTTGCAGGTTAAGATTTCCAAAAGCTATATTCTTATGTATATGATGTGATTGATATTTCTTTTGTTTACCCTTACTGAGCATTTGAGCTCACCCTTTTATGTTTTCTTTTCCCCAGGATATAAAGAAAGGTTTTAGGTATAAAAAAAGGAAGATTTTTATGGGAGATATTGAAGATCTTTCACTATGATTAAAAGATTTTATTCCGAGTTTCCAAAGACACTAAACTATTACGGTCCTTGTGTGTGTGTTTTATTATGTACTAAGTATTCTGAAAAAGTAATGTAATATCTATGTACGTTAAGCTTTGGGTCTCTACATTTATGCCCTCTTATAGTGGTTTGATATGTATTATATTCTTGTTATATTGAGATATTAATATGAAAACATGGTCATGTAATTATTACATGCTTACTTTTGTGAAAAATCCCTTATACCATGTTGTTGACATCTATTATTTTACATGGTATCTTGAATAGCTTGTGGCTCTTAGAGATTGTATGATATCATGATAAGTGAATATGATTTACATGTGATATATATATTTATTTTTACCTTTCAATTTTATTGGTATATTATTGTTCAATTATTACGATCCAGGTGAGAACATGGGTTCCTCATTAAGGAATCATGGATGGAATCCCGTTCTTAGGTGGTTATACCACAATGTGATGGATAAAAAACCTAATAGCCTTTTTCATACATGGGATTCCCTAGGATTTATGTATAGTCCAGAGTGATATTGGTTCCCTATGGTACAATTGATGATTGACCAATTGGAAAAGTGTTTATTCCAAGCCTCATGTGATACATGACTCTTTATGTGTGATAAATAGGAAAACTCATGATAAAACATGCCCCGAGCGATACACGGTCTTTAAAAATTCTACATTTCTCTATTTTATATTTGAATACATATGTGTATTCATGGGAGTTAAACCCCATGTATAACCAAATTCTTGGGGGTAAACTTTTTTGATCATCCTTGTTACTTTTATCATTGGTACACATATCATGATTGAAATAATGCCTCCTTTCTAATAAATGGTTTAACCTAAAGCAGGTTGATTGGATGAGATTCCTTTTTAGAAGCTATTCCATGTTATTATTATTTAATATATCATATTTATAAATTTATTATATACATCACAATTCATATTTATAATTCATTTTCAGGAATGGGAAACACACCGATTGTACTGGCCTACCATGATTTACATTTCACACTGTACTCGAGCTGCCATTGTTCTGTGGTACCTGAGTTGAGATTTCATGTTCATAAGACTATGTACTATTATTGATTACATATATTATACTATTTCCACCTAGAAGTTATGAGAAAATGTCTGATCCTAAGACTGGGATGCTCATGGAAATCTACCTTAGGGATTTGGTGAATGATTTTAATTATTTTACTATGTTTTATATCATTATATATTATTTATTACATTCAGTTATGTATCATCATGACAACATGAATTCATCTATTGTATAATATAGAATTGAAAACATTTATTAAATTGTTAATTTTTTCCTTCCACCACATTTTCATTTATTTATTACTATTTCATATACTGTTTATTCATTATTTTCTTCCTATATCAATTATATATTGTTAATCAATGTACATACACTGATCTATGATGGCATAGTCACTCAAAAAACACACCCCGAGACCTCAATACTAATCATCAACCTTTGGTGTTCGAGTATATCCTTTTGAGGTTATGTGAGCCACCTATTCGACCAACGTCTTAGTGGTGAGATGGGCTGGGATGTTACAGATCCTTAAAAATTTCATTATACCATTAATAAAAACAGGACAACAACATGATTAATGAATTCCAAAAACTAAACACATAATTTATTTAAATTCAATGGTTTTAATAACATACCACCATAGGAGTTAATTCTTTGATTGTGTAATTGTTCCGGATAATGATAATATTCTCCACATATACAACACTAAACTATTATTGGTTCCATTGGTTGAATTTTATTTCTCTAAATCATTTTAAACACAATCATTTGTGTTCATTATAAACATAGATATGATGATCCCTCAAGACCCACATATAATTAACCTTCATGTTCCTCTAATAAATTTCCTATGGATTCTCTTCCAAGATTTTTTTCATGTATGAAATTATTATTATTTTCAATAAAATAATTATCAATTGATCTTCTATATGAATTCATCCTTATATTCATTTATTTTATTGCAATTTCATCTATATTTTAGTTTTTGTTAATAATTATGGATACGTCATTTGGTATAATAACAATAAATCAAACTATCATTATAATTAGGTATGGAATAACATTATAAAGCTCATTAAATTTCATATCCCAATGATTATTGTCATGATTTATCATATTTCAATACAATAATTGAAAAGTTAACAACTATATGAGAATATAAAAAATAATAAACATAAAAAAATGATAATTAAAATCATATGAGTATTATCTTATTAATAATTATTATTTACTGACTTATTTTCCTCATGGATTCACTCTCGAATGTCCATGATAACGTTACAAATTATGTTTTCAAACCTAATTTTATTATGTTCTTCATAATGCTTCATGTATATTTTTTGAATTTACAAACCATATGCCATGGGAGATTCAAAACAAGTGTGCATGATGGGATATTATTAGGAACATGGTGATGATTGAGTCAATATCAATATTCCCATTCTAATTTTATTACCCTATATGTACAATGATCTAAATACACATCAACTTGAATTATCTAGATAGAGATGTAATTGTTTGAAACCCATAATCTCTCCAAATCACCAATAAAAATGTATATTTTTCTATTCATATTCATTTATGTATACTTTTATATAGGTTTTTCACAAAATTATTATATTTAGAATCAAATAAAATAACTCTATATTTCACTAATAAAATCTATATATACCCTATACATTTAAACATATTATTACAGGATTATTAGAAATAAAAAACCATTAATTACAACCCAATGATCATTATTCCTAAAATTTTTAGAAGTCAAAGTTCATTATACAAAATTGTGAAACTAAAATGATTATTAAATTATTATTTTCTATATTGAGTTCCCAAATACAATGAGATCATAAATTTCTTGGGATATCATGTCTATTATATATACAAATGGGGTCACATTAAAGGACTAATAGAGGAATAAATATTATATAGAAGCATAAATTGGCTGTGAAAAGTATAGTCAGATTTCATAATGAATTTGGTTCATAATTAATCACATGGTATCATATCATTAATATCGTATCATCATATGATTATAGAATGATAGGAAATAATGATGAATCATATAACAAGAAATAAATATGACTTATGCATAACATTCTAGATAATATCACATGGTTAAAAAATAATATAATAGATTAGTATTACTCCCTAATTTAATACATTATTCATCATGAGACAAAATCATAACCCAATTTAATAGTACACTATCTGGGTGTATCCATCATAACATTTCAAAAAAGACATGTTCCATAAAAATGAATAAAAAGAAAATAATTTCGAATTAGACATGGTAATAAAACGGAGTTCATTATATTGCATCATATATAAATAAATTATAATAAATGATTATAATAAAAATCCATCATCATTTATGATAATGTATTTTGGAAATTAAAAGGAATATTTTATGTGAGAAAGAACTATTTTATATAGAAATCACATATTCCATTTTTTTATAATTGTAAACAATTATAGAAAATATAATCTATAAAAAATAAATTTTTATATTCTAAAGGAAACATCAATTAATTGAGTGTTCATGTTAAAAATTATTTCCATACATGTCGTATAAGATAAAAATATATTTCCTTCATACTATTTCAAGAAGGATAAAAATTACATTGTTCTAAATATGACAAGACGTTTACACTCAATCCTATTTCTATTTTGTTAAAAAAAAGTAAAAATTTATTTTATTATATTTTTCTAACAATGAAATAAATTATTTAATAAAGTTTTTAAATATATATATATATATATATATATATATATATATATGTAAGAAAACATATTTTCAATTTATAAGTGAAATGAAGACATATTTCCTTAAAAAAAATTATCAATCATTTATTGAAATGAATAGATGGAAATGGTATTATTATTTTAAAATTTCTTTAATAATACTTGGATAATAAAATTAAAGGGTATATTTTAAATGGATAAAATAATTTATAATATTTGAAATTCATGTATAAAAAATAACATTCAAAATAAAACTGGCAACAGAACCATTCCCATATTGAAATCTTCTGAATTGTAAAGAGAGTGACAGTATTACACCATGCTAATGTTTTAAATTTTATAGTCTTGTTTGACTGTATCTTTTGGGGTTCCACGCTAAATGTGTGGTTATAATCAAAGCATGCTTAGTATTGAGTAACCCTTATATATCCATGTTGGAATTACTTGAACATAATCTTGTAAACAAGCCATTTCTTCTGACTTGACTGACAAGTTGATGTTGTTGTGGGATCAATCAGTGCTCTAATAAATATTTCAAGCCCTTATACCATCATCTAACTTGTAAAAATGTAGTATATACTACTTTGTGTTAGTTCCTTTCACTATATTTGTTCCACTTTTTGGTCATCATAGAAGTTTTTTTCAGCCTTGGTGATGCTTAAATCGAGGAACATCAATGAATGTTAGGCATATGAACTTTATTGGATGTGTATGTGGTAAATTAGAGATACCTTGGAAGAAGGTATCAATGATTATTTTATAAAAACTCTAGTTTTATAAGTTGAGCATCTTCTTGAATGGTTATCTCAAGTGGCTCAACTAGTTATCACTCTTATTCAATGGTGTGGTCAGTGAAGGACTGTTTCTGGCACATCATTAGGTGTGATAAGTGAATTTTGTGTTTGCCAAGACTTTTCATGAAATGATGGATTGACATGGAATTTGAGTTCAATGGGGAATCAAACATTTTAATAGTTTCCAAAATAACGTGATAAGAAACCCTATAAATCTTAAGGCTATGGATTGTATTATATTCTGATGGTGGAAGGTTCCAGGACTCGGAATATTTCCATTTCGAATGTTAAAGCCTATAGTGGGACGTAAATTTGGCTATATTATAAAAAATATTTTGATGATATCATATCTCTAGGTAAATGGGATCGGGTCAGAGCTATCATGATGTTTCGGTAGGAGGAAGGGTGTTAGCTCATGTTTTAGAAGCATAAAGCCCGAATGTTTAAAAGAATACTTAGAGGTCTATTGTGTGTTTGTAAATGAATCGAGACAATTTGAATGGAAATATATGAATCTTTTAGTGTCAGTTATATCTAAATTGTTACTAAAGGATTATCTAGTAAGATTTGTTCAATGGTTTGATGGTTCTACTATCCTGTGATTTGAAGCTGAAGAAAAAGCGAGGGAAAATAATTTTTTTGATTAGATAGGAGGAACATTTTTATAACCTAATAATTATAACATTTCCTTTCTAGGAGTTAAAATTTCAAGGTATGATTTTTTATAATTAAATAAAATTAATTAAATTGTAGTTGAAATGGAAAATAAATTAAATGTAAGATAAATGTGAAAATAATAATACTGGTATTAATAAAACTAATAATTAAATGATTATTATAGTTTATATTATAAATATGATGATGATGATTATTATAATTATTATCTTTTGTTGGTATTATAATAATAATAATAATTTTTGTTATTGTTATTATAATAATAAATTTTAATTTAGTTTTGTTTATTAGAACCACAAGGGGTCTCTCATTCTTCACCCATCGCTCATACCCCTCCCTGTAACCCTTGGCTCACATGACCCAACTTCCACTCCTCTCTTACAAGGTTGTAAACTACCTCCTTAGATGACCCATATAGTGTGATTCCATCCATGGAGACCTCCCTCCATGTGACCTCCTATAGTGCACTCCTGGTTGAAAACCTTAGGCACACAACCCCACTCTACAACTTCCTTTTAAGGTATGACACACCTTCCTCTAGCATCTGTCTCGGGATCATATTTCAACTAGTTTTCCAATGGTTCTTGGTCTGATCTATCATGATATTTGTTTCTACTCCCTATCCTCCCAGTTTTAGGTCGATTTTAGAACTCCCCCTCACCCTATATGTTTAACTGAAAACCCTAGTGTTATGATTGTTGTGTTTTGTGTTTCTTCTGTCGACACGCTCTGCTAATGATCTCCCGGTACCCGTTCATGGGTGTTCCGACAACCAACACTAAAAGAGAAGTGGTTCTATTCGATTTTGTCTACCGTCATCATACTGATTTTAGCTATTATACTAATAAATTGTTTCACTTCCACTATTTAGGGTCTAGTGATTTTTATGAGACTCGAGGGAATTATTCTATGGTGTTACAAATGATTCCAACTGTGAAAATGCATAGTACCTAGTATGAATATATATATATATATATATATATATATATATATCTTCCATGTGTGTGTTCTGTCCTGGAACAAAGAACATGTGCAGTATTTTGAGAACATATATTTATATATGGATTTTATTGAATGTGAGAGGGGTGTTATGTAAGTTAGAAATAAATGAATGTCAAGATTTTTCTTGGCCTACATGAGGTAGGGTCCATCTCATAACCACTTTAATTCAAGAGTTATTAAAATTTCATTTTTCTAAATCATAATTCTTCGTGTTTATATTGAATTTTATTTCTTGAATAAATTTATTAACGAGGTAAAAGGGATTGATTGATAAAAAAATACCTAGTTATATAATAAAACCCTTCTAATGAAGTGTTCATGATGACAATTTTTTCCATGCATCTCATATAAGATAAAAATGTATTAGCTTCATACTATTTTAATAAGGATGAAAATTTCCTTGTTATGAATATTACAAGAAGTTTCCACTCAAACATATTTATGTAAAGTCAAAAATAGTAAAAATTTCTTTTATTATATATGTGTAATAATGAAATAAATTATTGTGTACATTTTTTAAATAAATATATATATGTATATTGGAAAAAATATTTTCAACTGGAGAGAGAAATAAAGTTATCTTTCCTTAAAAAAAATTATTAATCATTATTTGCAAAGTATATAGGAAAATGGTATTATTATTTGAAAATTTATTTAATAAAAATAGGATAATAAACTTATCTGGTATGTTTTAAAATTATAAAATAATTTACAATATTTAATATTCATGTATAAAAAATATCATTCAAAATTAGACTGAAAAAAGAACCATTCCTATATTGGAATTTTCTAAATCATAACACCAATGAATGAAATTAATTAACTAAAGCATAAATTATTATGATGTATTCAAGATTCATGATATAATATGTAAATGGGTATAATATAAACAATTTAAATTAAATTATTTTTACAAAAGATCCTATGTCTTAAAGAAGGATGTTTTTCGAGAACACCATTACATCTAGTCCACCCATTATAATATATTCACTATATCTAATTCATAATATTAATATATAATTTTTTTCCTTATGAACTTCTTCTAGGTTTCATATTATCTACTTAATCTATTTTTTTCATTTATTTATTTACCAAAAAAATTCTATCAATTACGTGTATTTTGAGGATGCTTAGTTCATAATTTAAAAATAGAATGTGTGAGTTCACAATTATTTAAGGGGTATTTGAATCATTATAATAAGAATAATATCAAAAAATGGTTATTATTTTCATATAGTAATTATAAAAATATAAATATGGGTGATTTATGCTATTGAAAAATGAATTATGTTTCAAACATTGAGACGATAGGCTATACTTAGGATTGTGTAATGTTTCCTTTTTTCAATGATAATAATTAAAAGAATGTATAAATCATATTAATACTCCTAAATTATCATAAAAACATAAATATAATATTAATTTCTTACATACAAAAACATAGATAATCAATGTTACCTTATTAAAAAATTAATCACATCTCTTTGTAAGGTCACAGTACTACAAACACACAGACGACTTAATAAAATTTCAATGAAAGGTAATGTATGAATTTGTATGATATATTAAATATACAAAACGATTTTCACCTAATTTAAAACATATAAATACATAAATTACAAAACCATGATCCAATTTGAGAGGCAATTATGGAAAATGAATTACATAAGTTCATGAGGTCATAGTATACCATGAAAATGGTAGATTTATTCAATTCCATTTTTTAGAAAGATAATAGGGATTATGTTATTGATGTGAAATAATAAATTCCTATTTTATGGGAGAAACTATTGTTGTTATATTATAATGTATCTGTATTATTTGATGGATGTCAAATATGAAATAAAATAGATATTATTTGTTATAAAGGATATAATATCTTTCAAAATCCTATTTAATATTAAACGAAAATACATATTTAATGAAATTTATAATTAATATCTGTATCATTGAAATCAATAGATAATTAAAGAAGGTGTTTTTAATTTATTTTATGAAACACAAGGATTTTTTTTGTTTTTAAGGGGTTGGATATGAGGTTTCCATTTATATGTGAGAAGGAGTTGTAGTTTTGATAATATCATAAAATATTCAATTAACGGAACTCACTCTAAATAAAAATTATAATTTTTTTTAATTAATGGATAAGAGGGATATAAATTTTAACCACCCCAATACCATTAAAGAAAAGTTTTTTAATATTTTTAATCTCATTACCTCATTATTTTAACAACATGGTAAACTAGTTTTAACATTAAACATTGTAATAATGTTTTTAATTTTTATTATTCATTACATCCATAAATTAGGTTGAACATATTCTATAATATAATTTATCATAAAAAAATTAGTAAATTCATATTAATAAATTAAATTCAATTAAGGGTCAAAATTTTAGTTAAAATTAAATGAAAAAAAGTGTCAAGAAATAGTTTTTCAAGAATTGTATTTATTATTCATAAAATGATCTTATGTTAACAATATGAATTGAAATTATCATTATTTTAGTTTATATTATTATAAATATATGAATAATCTATGAATTTTATTTAAATATATCATTACTATGGGCTATTCATTTTAAATAATGTGGATAATAAATATAAATTTATTAAATAGTTTTCATAAAATAATATTCTTTTAGATAAAAATAAACTTACAACAAAATAATATAAAATTATTGTTAAAATGAAATTAATTTTATTGATAAATGTAATATTGTTAATATATCTATTTATAAAAAAGTCTACTATGTAATGTAAATATAAAATCCCATGATTTAATAGAAAAAATGAAAATATTTTGAAAATTATAAATTTTTAATATTAACTAAAAAATAACCAAAAATTCAGAAAAATTAAAAAACATTAGTCCTATGATGATATTGATATGAATTTTTCAATATATATGTCAATTTGAACTATATAATTTCAATTTTTTTATAAATTAATTATATTAACTACACACAATATGAAATAAAAATCAGTTTTGAATGAAATGTTTTTTTTGTTGACAAGAAATTCATTATAAAAAATTCAATTTCTTTTTTTAATGAATTTCTAAAAATATTTATATATAATATTTAATTAATAATTATTTCATGATGTATTTACTAATATTTATACCCAAAAATTTAATAGATGCGTTATAAAAGTAACATATAAATTAAATTATTATAAATGTATATCATAGCTCATTTGAACATACTCTTGTGTATTGTATATACTATTGAACATAGTATTCTTTTTCAATTATTGGGTGTTTTATGTTTCAAAAACCAAAAGCTTTTATATTATTGGTTCACTATGTAGAATATTATACTGGAATCTGTCACTTTTAAAAATTGGATCACTCTACATTTGAGTCATATTTATCTCATGAGATATTAATCTTCACACAATTCATTATAGGGATAAATAATTTTGGATCCACAAGTTACCTGATGAATATCATATTGATGTGTTCCACCCTGTCAGTAAAAATTCTTCAAATCAAAACATGTGATAAATAAATGGTTTTAATAATATTTTCATTATATAATAACTTGGGGAAGGAAAATGGGATTCATAATCATTTCATCAATTCATTAAAGCAATACCCAAGTAAAAAGAAAGAGATTAAAAATCATTATGTTATCATAATAATAAAACATATTGAGAATTGTTAAGGATGGTATCCTAATATCATATCCTGAATATATATTTAGGCAACATAAAATGAAGTAATCATAAATGATAAACGAAATTACAAGATCACATGGAATATTTCCTAAGAATCATTACCATTTCTTATAGAATCAGCTGTTTAATTTCAAAAAATATGAAAAAATATTCTTGGAAATATTTATTTGAAAATAATGTAAATATTTAATGGAATATTTATTTCAGTTTAGGGTTATTATGATAGATAGTTTTTTTCATGTTACATTAGTTAAAAGAAAATTTTACATTAAAATAATTATAAATTTCAATAATAACCACATTATTAAAATCAATATAATATTTCATTAAAACTATTTTATTAAAATTAAAAAACAGATACACATTACATTTATCAATAAAAAAATAATAGGATTACATTATCATGATCATTTTAATGGATAGTTGGACATGTGAGTGAAATTATTTTCAACCAATGTGATATGTAATGTATATTTTCATTATAATATTCATTTGTAAAATTGAGTACATGATGATACGAAAATAAAATAAAAAAATTTGTTTAAAAAAATATAGGATAATGAAATTAATGAGTTTCATGGATGATAAAACAAGAACTTTTATCCTTAGAAACATAATAATAAACTATATCTATAAATAATGATATTATAACATAAAATTATTACCATTATGCATCTTTTGAATTGTATTATACATGATGTAAATAAAATTATATGGTTTTGTAAAAAAAATATAATTATAAGAATATAAAATATATCTTAATTATATACGCAACATGAGAAATCAAATTGTGAATTTTTCTTGTGTCTCATAGAAATAAAATCAAGTAAAAAAACTCCAACCTCCTGTAAGGACGTTTTTCATGTACATTAAAACATTTTGAACAATATATTTATCTATATTACACATATATCATATTTTTAAACTCATATGTATCAAAAATATATGATTACATGTAACCTTTTATCACCATTTTATTTATGATTCTTTTTTAAAATCACAGTTTTAGGTAATAGTAATTTCTTTTATCTAGTATGCCTTTTCTTGGTAGTATTTCACATTATTCATTGATTTCCATTTAATAATAGAAATCTAATTAATTAATAAATAATTATTATATATATTTATTGTATACATATTTTATATTATTTATAAAACTATATATAGAAAAATGAATTAAAACATTCATGTAGATGGTTGGTCATACACACACATGAATGTAATTTCTATTTTGTGGATGGTTGGATCAAAAAATGGTTAAACATAATTAAACATTCAATATTAAATTTTATATAATAGATATCATATATATTAATTAAATAGGTCATTGTTACTATCTATGTTATCGTAAAATAAATAAAGAATCCTATCACTCCATAGAGGAGGTAGTCCACACATTATCATGAGTGACATTATATTTTAAAAAATGAATTTTTGGCAAGAATATTAATGTGATATTGTTATTAAAATAGTACAATGCTAAAATTAGAATAGAATATTAAAACATAATCCATCTTTATTCACATATGTGAGTGGAAGTGATGGAAAACAAATTCTAGCAGTTCGTAAAGAGGTAGTCCATTGTTCACATGATCAATGGTATCTTTTTAAATTTGATTAAATAATATATGGATGTAGTTTATAAAATTATAATAATATAATATTATAATATGTTATATATTTGTCTAAATATTTTTTAGTGATGTAATATAATTTAAAATTGGAATAAAATGAAATAAAATTAAAAGCATTGTTAAATATCTATGCAAAATCATCAGATATCACCTCTATGTATATACCTAAATCAATTATATAATAGTTTATTATAAAATAATTAGCCCACACACTATTCAATTTCTCATTGGATCGTGCTCTGATCAGGATTTGGATGAGCCCAGGTTTAAATCTTTTGTGTTTTGTTGAAAAAAACACGCCTTTTGAGTATAGTGGAACCACTTGTATGGGAAGGCCATGGTTTAGAGACCGTGCAACCTTCCTTGTTGTCAAAATAAATTAAAATTTTAAATTAATTATTAAATAGTATTTAAATGAGTGTTAAAAAATAAAATAAAGAAATATATTTTTTTAATAAATATAATAAAATTATTATTTTTTGTATAATAGTATTATTATTATTATTATTTTTAGTTCATTATCTTTATTATGATTATTTAAATTGTTAATAAAATTATTACATTTGAAAATTAAAGGATGAATATTATTTTTATTATTAAATGTTTCAGTAATGTTATTATAATTATTAAAATTGTTATGAAAAGTATTATTATTTAGAGTGAAATAATTATTATCATATATAATATTAAATTGTTTTTTACCACACAAGGTAACCACAATGTTACCAAAAACATTAAAATAAATTAATTTTGAAAAATGAAGTGTGGAAAATGCATTAAAATAATGCGAAGAAAAGGTTTTAAATGAAATAATTGTATTATTATTATTGTGACTAATAATAATATTTATGAAGCTTGTTCTTGTTTTTTGTAATACTAAAAAATATTATTATCATTAATTAATTAATTAATTAACTAGGTTTATTAAAATTGTAAAAGAAATAAAAATAAAAAAATATTTAGAGAATAAAAATGATGATAATAATAATAATAATATTTTTATTATTATCATTATCAATATAAATTTTATT
Organism: Viscum album; assembly: GCA_963277665.1. Classification (NCBI taxonomy): domain Eukaryota; kingdom Viridiplantae; phylum Streptophyta; class Magnoliopsida; order Santalales; family Viscaceae; genus Viscum; species Viscum album. The sequence continues at coordinate 1,100,937,844 of OY728121.1, read as the reverse complement.
ATTATAAACAACCTTATTATAATTATTATTATCACTTTTCTTAAAATAATAACCTTTTTTAGGATGGATTTCAACTACCATTTCCCCCATTTTCCAATTATTTGGCCTACAACACAGCTCCAATATGGTTTTCAGCACCCCCCCTCGGGCATCCTTCTCCCTCTGAAATTTATGGTTACCCCCTTCTGATCTCCCCTCGCATCACCCTCCCCTCTTGGTCACGTCGCCCTCACCATGCATTCCAGACTCCTCACCCTCAAATGGTGACTCTTTGCTTCCCTACACCAATCTAATGGTGGACCCCTGTTTGTTGACCCATCCAACCACTGGTTCCCTCCCTTCCGACCATCTTACTGTGAATGACTTCTCTCTTTGGTGACCCTTCTCATCTGGTGCGGCCCACTGTTGAACCCCATTCCCCCTCTCTAGAGTTTTGATTCTTGTTTTTTTGGCCTTTTTCTTGTTCCATCATTGAGGATGTAGTTTACAGTTTTAATATCTTGTTTTTGGTGTATATTTTTTCTTTCATGGGTTTCTTGTGGAACGGTCAAGGTTTGATTGCGATTCACACTATCTTCCAGAAAAATCTTGGTTCTAAATAGGTGAATTTGTGCCCTAGAATCACTAGAAGAATTTAATTACACATGTTTTAGTTTATAAATATATTATTTGGTTGATTATGTGGTATGAAAAGTAAATTTTAAATGGTTGGTATGTTGATATGTAAAAAATTGACATTTGATAAAGGAAATGGAATTTTTTTGTCTTCTTTAATGTAATGTTTTTAAGATGGTTTCATGGGTAGTTTGGATTGGGAGAAATGAATTTTTAAGATCATTGAATATTGTGTATATTTTAATGGATATGATAAAAGGAAAGTGAAACACTTTGGGAGTTTAACCCTTGTTGTGAATTTTATGTGTAATTTTTGATGAATTTGAAAATGTGAAAATATTTTTATAAAAATAGTTTAATATATGTGTGGGTTTATAAAGAGTATTGTCCCTCTTTCTTGGTTAGTATTAATTGGTATTTTTCTTGTGTTATGAAAAGGGTAATTTGAGAAATTTTTACCTGATAGATAATGTATATAAAAAAGGGTTTTTTCTATAGTGTGCATAAATTGAAGAAGGTGACGTTTTGTTAGCAGAGGTGTTTTCATTGAAATTTTTGGACTTTGTTTGAATTTAGTGGTGTGGTGTGTGTGCATGTGAACATTAACTTGAGCTCAAGGGAAAACCTAGGTATATTGGTTGGAATACTAGGTCTACTATGCTAGATGATAAGGTAGTGGTTCTTCCTAGTTTTTCAAGCACTATCGATGATACAACACTAACTAAACATTTCAAATGATTTTATATCATTAGGTTATCAGTGTGTTCCCTAATAGTGTCTCGTTCATCAGAACATATATTGTTGTGGTTCCTATTCCATCTATACACTGAGATATGATGTCTCTATGGTTCCATTTGAACTATCTACCAGAGGGGATTACCCATAATTCTATACTATTCATGATGTGGTTCCTTTTGTTGGCATTCAGAGGACCACTTGAGTGTTTATGTGTGTGTGTGTTCTTTATGAGTTTTCTCTTCTACTTTAATGTAGTGTTTCTGAAATGGATTTTCTTCAAGTGTTCCTTTTAATCTTTTTTCTTGAAACTGTTTTAAAAAAATGCGTATTAGTAGAATGAATATAAATATTCGTGTTAAATTATATATTTTACGTTATGACATGGAACCTTTCAATTGGGTGGAATCCTATTAGGCTCTTGGCTCACACACTATATACACCTTTGGGTTTATAAATACATAGTTCATTGTGTATCCTAGGTTGTGGAATCTTTCTTAGTGATGGTGGTCCTGGATGTTGATGGTTTCCTCATGCAGGTTAGTGTTGGTTAGCATGTGAATGTGGATTCAAATATATCTTGGAGGTTTTTAAGAGTTTTTGTTTTTATTTGTTGTATTTTCCATTGGGTTTTGAGATGAGCTATAAACATTAAATATGATGTTAGATAATGGCCTTTTTGGTTATCTATTTTTTTATTTTTAATTTATTTAACTTTTTAGTTATTTGTTTTTATTATTATGGGTAAATCATTCCCATATATTATTTTTGATATCCAGGCACTTTTTCTAGTCTAAGGGGATCAAGAATGCCCCTTGGGCCATGCCATAGACCATTTTGGGAATCCATTGGATGGAGAATGGTCTTGGTTCATGAAAAAATGGTATTATAGGGTGGTTGGATATCATGGATCACGTTCCTTTAGGATGAGTCAGGGTAGATCGGAGAAAATGGTTTTTGAACTCGATGTTCTTGCGGTGAGTAATATTCCTCGATATGACACCTCACAACGGGGCTAGAGATACCAGGGGATGTTGATTATTGTTTGAGTTGTTTCTCATTATAGTAAATTTGGATTGGGGGAAATGAAAAGTGGGAAGGGTTAATGGTCTCATCTATATTGCAGGGCTTGGAATTCCTTGTTTAACCGGGGACATTTCTCAATTACACTCTCTATAATGGTGGATTTATTTACATATAGCCACCAAACATATGTCCAATTCACTAGCTAACACTAATTTATTATTGGATTGGATTGTGTCCCTTGATGTTTTGAAAATCATTTTGAAAACCTCTCTTTGAAAAATTATTAAATATTTGTATTTTTTTGTATAAATGACATTATTAAAAAAGTCATGGAAATGGATTTTTTGAACTATTTTGAGTGATGTTCAAGACAAGTGTATTTTCAAGAAACAATTTTTCAGTAATATGAGATTCTATTTTTGTAATTGAAACTCGTGGATTTACAAAACTAATTATTTGGTAAACATGGATTATTATAAGGTGGGTTTTTAGACACTATTTACAATGGAATTTATTAAACAGAGGAAATGTGTTATGAATTGGATGATGTGTACGAAATTTCTGTGCATGATTTTAAATGGAATATGAATTTGGATAATTATTGTTTTCCTAAAATATATGTGACATATGAAGTCTATTTGAAGTGTAGGATAGTGGTTTTTTTTGATTTGTATCTCAGAAGTCCTTTGTCTTGGTATTCACCTTACATCAGGTATTTACTTAGGGTATGCCAGACCCATGGACCACTCTGATTGGGTCCTTGTAGATCCTTCTTATCTAATGTACACTGAACATAATGAGTTAATGTGTAATTAACATTCATCAATGGTTAGTTTTCCATTGATAGACCCTACAATTGATCAAAGTAAAAACTTCCTTCATTGGTTTTACGATCATGTCCTTTCCTATTCCTTTCAGTTAATTGAATCGTTTCATAGTGAAATGGTATAGGTAGAATGAGTTAATAGATATTGTAGATTCATTGAGTCGTTTGGGTTGTCAAAGGTGAGGTTTAACAACTGATGGGATGAATGATAAGAGGTGATGCAAAATTACTGGGGGAAAACATAAAGAAGTCTATGTTCTTGGAATTGGACACTATCTTAAAATGGTATTTTAATCATTTAACTAATTCATCTATGTTAGGGTTTTTTCTATGCTAAATGTGTGTTGAATATGGTCATAATTGGTTCTTGTGGTCTCTTGTATAAATCTCAAGCCATTTAGGAATTAGTTTATTATCCATTTTCAGGTACTATTTATTTTAGTAACATGTTACATGTTTGGTGACACTCATTGTTGTGATCGTGTTCGGTTATAAGGGCGAAGGTTGTGGGACTTTCCAAGGGCCTCTGTATTGACAAAAGTGTATCTTCATTATTGAAATTTAGAATTCCTACATTTTATAGAAAGGTGTCTTTTATGTGTCATTCCTCTCAATATTACTCGTTCGGATTAACAAGGGGTGATGTGTATGAACCATCATATATTTCATGTTGGTGATGTTCTGTGAGAGAGTTAGTGGATGTCAGTGTGTGTTGTGCCTAATAGTGTTGCCTTGATTATGGTTTAGATGCTTGTGGCACCAGAAAAATTATTTTAGTTTGGGGGTTTCAATGACTAATTGTGAGGCATGAGATGCTTCAACCAATAGACCTCCAGTCGTAGTTTCCAGAGTGAAGCAGGCACATGGTCAGGGGGAACCCAGGGTCATGAAAGGAATGAGTTTAGTTCTAGTTATCAGTTTGGAAGAGGGGGATAGATTAATCATCTAGTGTTGTTTTCCAATTTCAATAGTTCAATTTTGGTGTAATGTTGAGGGATGACCTCATTTCCATGTTCTGGTATATTCGAGCAAAAGGGTTAACACTTGGTTGTATGGAGGCTGAGTTATCTCGCTTTCTTGAAACCCTGGTGGTTGTGTCTCACCAGGTGTAGGACACTATTTAACATCCCATATGTGTTCTGTTTTGGTAAATAGTTATCAATTTGTTTTGTGGTTATATGGTGTATTTAAGTTGTTTTTTTGTCATTGGATGTATTTTTTTTGATCTGATAGTTCAGTCCATCCCATCCCACCACATGGGGTGGGGGATATTGGTCAGTGTAAGGATACTTATGAGTTTGTGTGATTCCATTGGTTCAAATTTTGGGGACACCCACCATGGGTGTAACACCCTGATATTTTATGAGAAGTATATTTTTTATGTCTTATGTTATATGAAACATCAAAGGAATCTTTCACTACACACAACAGTATCTTGGCTTTCGTTATACGCAAGAGCAACATTCCTCGATAGCGTGTGTTGTACGCAATACCGAGTTTTACTAAACAACAATATGTTGTTAAAATATTATATAAACTAGCCGTTATGAATAGTAATACCCACTTTTTTGAAATTTTATAAATTTTATCTTTCAAAAAGGACTTCATTTTTTGGATTCAGAATATCAAAATTAGCCTAGGGTGAATTTTTGGTATTTTTTTTGAAAACTTTCAATTTTTGATGAATAGTGAAAACACCGGGTTACTATTTAAAAACCAACTTTTTATTTAAATAATTATTTATTTTATTTAAATTTATTTTAGGTAAAAATTGATACATAATACCTATATAAGTTCAATGTAATTCATTGGATTCATTATATAATAATTTTAGATATATAAAAATTTTATTGAACTTTTCACCGTCTTTTACCCACCTCCTAGGAGAGTTTTAAAATTTACATAAAACTTAATTTTACCGCTTCCATGAGTGGAATTTTGAGAATCTGAGAGACACAGTTAATATCAAGGAGTAAAATGTGGTTCAATAAGATAAAAAATATATTTTGGTGAATAGTAACTTTTTTAATTTTATTTACCACGGTTAAAAGTAAATAGGGAAATTAAGGGTAAAAATGGTATTATTATTACCCTAACACATGTAATAATTATATTGGATAAGTTTAATTCAACCAAAAACAACATTAGGAATAAAATATGACCATTTAGGTCCACTTGGATTAGATTAGGACATTTAATATTATTTTATTTAAAGAAGAGTTAAAAATGTTAAAATCAAAGTTTAATAACTAAAACATTTTTAATACAAGGTTATAAATAAGATAAATTATACTATAAATATTCATTAGAAATATAACATGATTTCCTATATAATGTTATTTTATTTATAATTTTTAGACTTTAAATAATTTAATTTATTTATGACACAATGATGATGCAGTAATTACCTTATTAAGGAAATATTAACATAATTGATATTATAAATACCCAAATAAATGTAATTTGAGACTTTTCATGAATTAAAATAATTTTATAGGTTAATATGACATATTAGTATTGATTTAATTAAAGTTTATATAACTAATCATGCTGTTAGGAGTTTCACAAAAATCAATTACCAAATAGAGTCAAAATTGACATAAAATAGTTTTTAAAACAAATATTATATTATTAATTGTTATTTTATTCCTAAAAATCTAAGGTTCAGAAAAATGACTAAGATAAGGTTATATATATTAATAATGAACCACTTGGAGTTATTTTTTCTTGTTATAGTAAGTTTATTAACCACATAGTGTAAGAAAACAAGAAGACACGGTAAAAGTTAAATTATTTAACTTAGAGTTAAATCTAAATGATAAAGTTAAAATAGTAACCTAAACTTGTCTAAAATCTATTGGTTGATATTATTTCGACCCGTACCCACCTTATATTCTAAATAAATTAATTTGGAGCTATTAAAAAAGCAAATATGACTTTATAATAAAATAATATTTTAAGTTTTTCCTAAGGTGCCCCTCTCCTCCCTTATAAAAGGGCACCTCCTCCCTCTCCTCCTCACACCACTTTGAGCCTTCAAGCTCGGCCAAAAACTTCCAATTTATCTTCTACACTTCTCTAGAAACATCATATAGGTCCTGGTTTTCTTCAAAGACCATCTTTAGTGCCCTAAGAGGAGGTTAAGAAGAGGCGCTTCAAAGAAGAGGTAATGTCTGTTACCGATTCTTTCAACTTTATTTCTTCTTCTACTTCATCTTCTTTAGTTGTTTCATTATGAAGTAATAACATCAGTATCACTCATATACGGATATGTTATTATAAATATGAAACAACCCTATCTCACCTTCTATCCATCCTATGGAAAACGAAATCACCGCGCGTGCGTACGTACGAAATACCGTCTCCATACTGTGGTGAAATCTGCTTCCACCACCACATTACATGGATGGGTATAATGGTGAAAATAATAACTATATATGATTATTTTAAAGTGATATTTATTCTGAAATAGTATACATACACTTAAATACAATTCCACGATCATGGGAATGATATCATCGCTCGTGCGTACGTACGGCCTACCGTCTCCACGATGTGATGCGACTCATTCTACATGATTTTCATTTCATAATGATTATATAAATGAATTGAATGAATAAATATGATATATATTACACTAATACCATTCTATAAATGAGGTATCTATAACCTAAAAATAAGAATAAGAATTTATTCGACAAAACACGCATAAGAACAAAAAAGCAATAAACACCCGAATAACAAGTAGCAATGAAATATTACTAATAAGAAGCTAAGAATATGAACATATATGATATCATAACAATGAGTATGATTCTGGAATAAGTTAATAAAATTATTTAAATCCTTATACAGGAGGTTCATACATGTACAAATCAAATCAGACCTAAGGTAAGGGAAAATCTCTCAATCTCATTTTTATCTGAGATTGTTTATACTTTAGAATTTACTGGGGAATATTTATCATCCACATACATGTTTCCTCAATATGTAATTTTATTTATATCCTCCTACAATTGTTTAAATCCAATTTTACCCTTATGTGATTTTTTAATAAAAGATATGAAAGGAATATTTTGTCGTTTTTAGTACGAGGTACTTTTTTGACTTTCCGGCCAAAGTACGAGAAAAATGTTTTTTAACTTATATGGCATGAATGGATTTTATTATTTCATAAAACATTATTTCCATGAAGCTTCCTTTACAAGTTTTCAAGTTTATTTTTAATCAACTTCTTTTAGTTTAAAATTTTATGACATGTTAAGAAAGGAAAAATATTTTTTGAAGTAGAAAGGATATTTTCCTCAAGAATGAAGTTCAAGTGTTTTATCAAAATTATTTTCCATCTAAGATAATATAGGGTTCTGTTTCTATCCCTATTTTTACATTAATTTTATTATGTTATGACGGAATTATTTTTATGATGTCCTTTTATCTTATATGGATTATGTTATGATGGCATGATGTTTAAGAATCCCATTTTTATTACATTGGTTATGCTATGATTTATGATTTTGTGGCACACATAAGAATGGTTTCATTATGAGATGGTTGGGACCTATATCTCCCTCCAATTCATTAGGTAAATATTTATATCTCATGAGATAGACATGGCTGGAATGGCAGGTTAATCCGGTTCAGTGATACAGAACTGAAATGAGGAGTGAACTCGATTCAGAAATGGACTTTGTCCGCTAAGATAGTCTTGGCAATGAGTCTTGACTAATAAGAAATGATTCTCTATGATTATGTGTGTATGACACAAAGTTTCATGTTTTATGTTATGATTATTGGTATTACATTTCACTACTATGATTTATCCCATGTTATGAAATTATGATCTCTTTTGCAGGTTATGATTTCTAAAATGATATGTTCTTATGAATATTATGTGATTGATATTTCTTTTGTTTACCCTTAGTGAGAATTTGAGCTCACCATTTTTTATTTTTTATTTTCCCCAGGCCAGGAAGAAGGGTATTAAGTAAGATATTCTAAAAGGGACTCTAGATATGATAAAATAAAAGGGAGACAATGTAGATGTTTTATGAATCAGTTGTTTATGTTTCCCAATTTCTAAAGACACTATACCTTTACGGTCCTTTCATGGTTTTGTTATATGTTGTAATAAGTGTGCTTAAATTTTGTAGCAATAATAATGTATGAAAAGTATGGGTCGTTATAGTTGGTATCAGAGGAAAGGTATAGTAAACCTTTGGAAACTAGGATGTGAAAGCCTTAGTAAGAACCCTAAGGATATATCTAATCATAGAACACAATCTTAGTGTTTTAGAAATGTCCATTAACAACCTATGATAAAACCTTAAGTGTGAAATTTTATTCTTGATTATGTGGTTTTTCTATTATAATTACTGTTTATCATGCTATTATTCTTGGTTTTAGTCAATGGCTGGAACCCGAAGGAACCGTGTTAATGAGAAATGAGGCGGGAAATGTAATGATTGTCCCCATGAGAAACCAAACGTTATGGGAACTGGAATGAAAAATCTTGTAGCCATGCTCACACAACTTTCTCAAGCTATGAATCATGCTGGACTTTCAAATGACCAAAGGAAGAAGCAATATTATGTTGAATCCTTCATGAGGCAGCATGCACCCTCATTCAGCGGGTCTACTGATCCATTAGTGGCTGAACAGTGGATCAGTACCACTAAAAAGATATTTTCAGTTCTTCAATGTTCTGAACATGGTAAATTCATCTTAGCAGTATATCATTTGGACGGTGAGGCTGATCAATGGTGGAATATTATCAAGAATATGAGGCAACGGGATGAAATTGAATCCATGGAATGGGACGAGTTCAAGAACTTATTTTTCTATAAGTACTTCCCTCATATTCTTCAAACAAAGACGGATAAGGAGTTTCTTGAACTGAAGAAAAAGGATAATGAATCTGTTGGTACCTATGAAGAAAATTTTACAAGACTTGCAAGGTACGCTTCTGGTATTATTATCCAACCTGAGAGTAAGATCGATCGATTCTTTAGTGGCTTAAAACCAAGTCTTAGAAGGGTGTTAGCCATAAGGGACTTCAGTAGCTACACGGAAATCGTTCGATGTGCTCTTAAGGTTGAGATAGAGATTGGAGTAACCCATAAGTCATATGGTTTTGATAAGAAGATGAAGATGGAATTCAAAGGGAAATCTAAAGACCACACTGAAAATAAGATGAGTTTTCCCTTGTTCTCAAGGCGTGGAAAGAAATATGGAGGGAGTTTTCTTAAAGGGACAAGTAAATGTTTCAAATGTGGAAAAGAAGGTCATCGGGAATTTGAATGCCACAATTATGGGAAGAAGATTTCTAGTGTTGCGAACAAAGAAAAGGCTACACAGAGTGCACCTCCTACACTTCAATGTTAAAAGTACAAGGAAATGGGGCATTATGCCAATCAATTCCCTAATCCAAGGTTTGTTGATGATGATTGACGTCAACAAACTCTTAAGGCTAAAGACAAAGGAAATTCACATGCAATTTCTATCAGCGACGTGGAGTATGATAATGAAGTGGTGAAAGGTACACTTACCATCCACTATAAAGTAGAATTTTTTGATTTTATTCTGGATCCACCCTCTATTTTATTTCTGAAGAATTTTCTAAGGGTATCTCTGTATTACCTCAACAATTAGATGTTGAGTTAGCTGTGACAACCCCTAATGGAACAACAGTCACATCAAAAGTTTATAATTCTTCTCCGATTGAAGTTTGTGGGAAAGTGATTCCTGCAAATCTTGTGATCCTTCCTATAGTGGAATTTGATGTGATTCTTAACATGGATTGGCTTTCTTTATATGGAGCTCATATCAATTGCAAAATAGGGGAAGTCACATTTCATATTCCAGATCAATCTATGATCGTCTATCAATGCAAGGATGAACATAACCTTCTGGTGGAAATTTATTCCATCTTATGGGTCTTGATTCCACTAAATAAAGGTTATTTATCTCAAATGGTTGGAGAGAAACTCACGATTAAGAATATACCCATTGTACATGAGTTTGATGATGTCTTTCCGGAGGAATTTCCTGGTCTTCCACCAAATCATGAAGTTGATTTTTCAATAGAACTCATACCATATTCTTTAACTATTTCAAAGACACCTTATAGAATGGCCCCAATTGAGTTGCAGGAATTAAAGAAGAAACTCCAAGAGAATCTTGATAAGGGATTCATACGCCCTAGTGCATCACCTTGGGGAGCACCTGTTCTGTTTGTTAAGAAGAAAGATGGATTAATGAGACTCTGCATTGATTATTGAGAACTTAACAAGATCACTATCAAGAACAAATATCCTCTCCCGCGCATTGATGACTTATTTGACCAATTATGCGGAGCTCAATACTTTTCCAAGATTGATATTCGTTTAGGGTATAATCAATTAAGGGTAAAAAAAGGAGGATATACCAAAGACGACTTTTCGTACAAGGTATGAACACTATGAATTTATAGTGATGCCATTTGGTCTTACTAATTCCCATGATATCTTCATGGATCTGATGAATCGAGTCTTTAGAGACTATCTTGATCAGTTTGTTGTATTCTTTATAAACGACATTCTTGTCTATTCAAATAGCAAGTAAGAACATGAAGATCACTTGAGAATTGTATTAAAGACCCTAAGAAAGGAGAAGACTTATGCCAAATTTACCAAGTGTGAATTTTGGCTTCAAAAAGTTTTATTTTTTGGTCACATAATCTCAAAAGAGGGGATATCTGTGGATCCAACAAAAACAGAGGTTATCGAAAGATGGTCGAGACCAACAGCAGTAACCAAGATCCGAAGTTTTCTTGGTTTGGATAGATATTACCAATGTTTTGTGAAATATTTCTCACGATTATCTAATCTACTCCCTAGGTTGACTCGAAAAGGAGTTAAGTTCTCCTGGACAGTGGAGTCTGAAGAGAATTTCAAGGAGTTAAAAAGAAGGTTATCCAGTGCACCTGTGCTCACACTGCCTTGTAGTGGAGAAAGGTTTGTGATCTACGATGATGCATCCAAGAAGGGACTATGGTGTGTTATCATGCAAAATGATATGGTGATATCTTATGCCTCATGATAGTTGAAAATCAATGAGAAAAATTACCAAACTCATGATTTGGAGTTAACTGTAGTAATCTTTGCATTAAAGATTTGAAAGCATTATCTTTATGGTGAAAGGTGTGATATTAATACTGATCATAAAAGTTTAAAGTATATTTTCACACAAAAGGATCTGAATATGCACCAAAGAAGATGGTTGGAGTTGATTAAGGACTACGACTACTCAATTCATTATCACCCTGGGAAAGTAATCAAGGTGGCAGATGCATTAAGTGAATAAGACCATGCTAGCTTATCCATGATGAGGATCACAAAAGATCCAATATTTATGGATTTACAAAGGATGGATCCTAGAATTATAATGGAAGGGGAGAAATATTATCTTTCTCAAATTAATGTTCAACCATCTATACATGTGAAGATTAAAGAGGCACAAAAAGAAGATGTAGAGTTACAAAAGAAGGTGAGAAATGTTCCTGAATTTAACCTTGATTGTGATGAAATAATAAGGTTCAGGAATCGGGTTTGTGTTCCTCCCATCCTAGAATTAAAGAAGGAGGTGCTGGATGAGGCTCATAGTTCATTATTTTCTATTCATCATGGAAGCACAAAGATGTATAGGGACCTGAAAGAGTACTTCTGGTGGGTTGGCATGAAAAGTGATGTTGCTGAATATGTCTCTCGTTGATTGGTTTGTCAGCAAGTTAAAGCTGAGAGATAGAAGTCTAAGGGGACGTTACAACCATTACCCATACCCAAATGGAAATGGGAAAATATCACTATGTACTTTGTCACCGGACTTCCTAAAGCATCCAAAGGCAATAATGCTATCTGGGTCATAGTTGATCGTCTTACAAAGTCGGCACACTTCATTGCTATTAGAGAGGATTTCTCTCTTGATCAGCTTGCCAGGATATATGTAAAGAAAGTTGTAAGATTGCATGGAGTACCACTTTCCATTATATCTGATCGGGATCCGAGGTTTACCTCAAAGTTTTGGTGAAGTCTTCAGCATACTCTGGATACATAGTTGATTTTCATCACTGCTTATCATCCTTAGACAGATGGCTAGTCTGAGAGAACAATTCAAACTCTAGATGATATGTTAAGAGCTTGCTCTATGGATTTCAAAGGTGGTTGGGATCAACACCTACCTTTGGTGAAATTTTCTTATAATAATATCTTTCACTTCAGTATTCAGATGGATCCTTATGAAGCTCTCTATGGAAAGAAATGCAAGACTCCAACTTGCTGGGATGAAGTTGGGGAAAGAAAGCTATTAGGACCTGATCTTGTTGATGAGATGACAGAAAAGGTCAGATCTATTCAACAACACATAAGAGCAGCTCAGAGTAGACAAAAAAGTTATGACAATAACCAAAGAAAAGACCTAGAGTTTGAAGTGGGTGATAACGTTTTCTTACGAATATCTCTTTGGAATAGAGTAATGAGATTTGGAAAGAAGGGGAAGCTGAGCCCTAGGTATATTAGTCCTTTTGAAATACCAGATTTTGTTGGGAAGGTAGCTTACCGATTGGCGCTTCCACCGAATCTCTCTCAAGTTTACGATGTGTTCCATGTATCTCTCCTGAGAAAGTACATACCCGATCCTTCATATGTACTCATCTCAGAAGTTGTACCACTAGAGCAAGATCTTTCTTATGAAGAACAACTGATATAGAATCTAGATCATAGCGAAAAAGTCCTACGGAACAAGACCAATCGCTTGGTGAAAGTTTTATGGAGGAACCACCAATTAGAATAATTTACATGGGAGCTTGAGGATATGATGAAGGATAGGTATCCTCATCTGTTCGTTACGAAGTGACGAATTTTGAGGGTGAAATTCATTTTAAGGGGGGTAGAATGTAACACCATGATATTTTATGAGAAGTATGTTTTTTATGTCTTATGTTATACGCAACATCAAAGTAATCTTTCACTATAGACAACACTAGCTTGGATTACGTTATACGCAAGAGAAACCTTCCTCGATAGTGAGTGTTGTACGCAATACCGAGTTTCACTAAACAACGATATGTTATTAAAATATTATATAAACTAGCCGTCATGAATAGTAATACCCACTTTTAGAAATTTTATAAATTTTATCTTTCAAAATGGACTTCATTTTTGGATTCGGAATATCAAAATTAGCCTAAGATGAATTTTTGGTATTTTTCTGAAAACTTTCAATTTTTGATGAATAGTGAAAACACTGGGTTACTATTTAAAAACCGAATTTTTATTTAAAAAATTATTTATTTTATTTAAATTTATTTTATGTTAAAATTGATACATAATATCTATATAATTTCAATGTAATTCATTGGATTCATTTTATAATAATTTTAGATATATAAAAATTTTATTGAACTTTTCACCATCTTTTACCCACCTCCTAGGAGAGTTTGAAAATTTACATAAAACGTAATTTTACCGCTTATGTGAGTGGAATTTCGAAAATCCGAGAGACACGGTTAATATTAAAGAGTAAAATGTGGTTCAATAAAATAAACTTATTTTTTTGGTGAATAGTAACTTTTTAGTTTTATTTACCACGGTTAAAAGTAAAGAGGGTAATTAAGGGTAAAAAATGGTATTATTATTACCCTAACACATGTCCTAATTTTATTGGATAAGTTTAATTCGACCAAAAACATCTTTAGGGATAAAATATGACCATTTAGGTCCACTTGGATTAGATTAGGACATTTAATATTATTTTATTTAAAGAAGAGTTAAAATATTTAAAATAAAAGTTTAATAACTAAAACATTTTTAATATAGGGTTATAAATAAGATAAATTCGACTATAAATATTATTTATAAAGATAAACATATTTCATACATAATGGTATTTTATTTATAATTTTTAGACTTTAAATAATTTAATTTATTTATGACACAATGATGATGCAGTAATTAGCTTATTAAGGAAATATTAACATAACTGATATTATAAATACCCAAATAAATTTAATTTGGGACTTTTCATGAATTAAAATAATTTTATTGGTTAATATGACATATTAGTATTGATTTAATTAACTTTTTTCTAACTAATAATTCTTTTATGATTTTCACAAAAATCAATTACAAAATAGTGTCAAAATTGACATAAAATAGTTTTTAAAACAAATATTATATTATTAATTGTTATTTTATTCCTAAAAATCTAAGGTTTGGAAACATGACTTAGATAAGGTTATATATATTAATAATTAACCAATTGGGGTTCGTTTTTCTTGTTATAGTATGTTTATTAACCAAATAGTGTAAGAAAACAAGAAGACACGGTAAAAATTAAATTATATAACTTAGAGTTAAATCTAAATGATAAGGTTAAAATAGTAACCTAAACTTGTATAAAATCTATTGGTTGAGAGGATTTCGACCCATACCCACCTTACCTCCGAAATAAATCAAATTGAGCTATTAAAAAACCGAATATGACTTTATAATAAAATAATATTTTATGTTTTTCCTAACGTGCCCCTCTCCTCCCTTATAAAAGGGAACCTCCTCCCTCTCCTCCTCACACCACTTTGAGCCTTCAAGCTTGGACAAACCATGCCAATTTCTCTTATACACTTCCCTATAAACATCCTAGAGGTCCTGGTCTTCTTAAAAGACCATCATTAGTGCCCTAAGAGGAGGTTAAGAAGAGGCGCTTCAAAGAAGAGGTAATGTCCGTTACCGATTCTTTCAACTTTATTTCTTCTTCTACTTCCTCTTATTTAGTTGTTTCATTATGAAGTAATAACATCAGTATCACTAATATAATGATATGTTATTATAAATATGAAACAACCCTATTTCACCTTCTATCCATCCTACTGAAAATGAAATCAGCGCGTGTGTGTACGTACGGAATACCGTCTCCACACCGTGGTGAAATCTGTTTTCCACCAGCACCTTACTTAGATGGGTATAATGGTGTAAAGAATAACTATATATGATTATTTTAAAGTGATATTGATTCTGAAATAGTATACTTACACTTCAATACAATTCCACGATGATGGTAACGATATCATCGCTCGTGCGTACGTACGGCCCACCATCTCCACGATGTGATTCGAATCGTTCTACATGATATTCATTACATAATGATTATATAAATGAATTTAATGAATAAATATGATATATGTTACAATAATACCATTCTAGAAATGAGGTATCTATAACCTAAAAAGAAGAATAATAATTTATTCTGCAAAACACGCATAAGAACAAAAAAGCAACAAACACCCAAATAACAAGTAGTAATGAAATATTACTAATAAGAAGCTAAATATATGACCATATATGATTTCATAACAATGAGTAAGATTCTTTAATAATTCAATAACATTATTTAAATCATTATACAGGAGTTTTGGACACGTACAAAGCTAATTGGACCTAAGGTAAGGGAAAATCTCACAATCTCATTTTTATCCGAGATTGTTTATACTTCAGAATTTATTAGGGAATATTTATCATCCACATCCATGTTTCTTGAATATGTAATATTATTTCTATCCTCATAAAATTTTTTAAATTCAATTTTACCCTTCGGTGATTTTTTAGTAAAATATTTGAAAGGAATATTTCATCATTTTAGTACGAGGTACTTTTTTGAGTTTTCGGCCAAAGTACGAGAAGAATGTTCTTGAAATTATACGACATGAATGGATTTTATGATTTCATAAAAAAATTATTTCCATGAAGATTCCTTTACAAGTTTTCAAGTTTATTTTTAATCAACTTATTTTAGTTTAAAATTTTATGACATATTATGAAAGGAAAAATGTTTTTTTGATGTTGAAAGGATATTTTCCTCAAGAATGAAGTTCAAGTGTTTTATCAAAATTATATTCCATCTAAGATAGTATAGGGTTCTGTTTATATCCCTATTTTTACATTGATTTTATTATGTTATGATGGAATTATTTTTATGATGTCCTTTTATCTTATATGGATTATGTTATGATAACATGATGTTTAAGAATCCCATTTTTATTACATGGGTTATGCTATGATTTATGATTTTGTGGAACACATAAGAATGGTTTCATTATGAGATGGGTGGGACCTATATATCCCTCCAATTCATTGGGTAAAGATTTATATCTCATGAGATAGACATGGCTAGAACAATAGGTTAATCAGGTTTAGTGATACAAGACTGAAACGAGGAGTGAAATCGGTTCAAAAATGGACTTTGTCCGCTAAGATAGTCTTGGAAATGAGTCTTGAATACTAAGAAATTCTTCTCTAGGATTATGTGTGTATGCCAAAAAGTTTCATGTTTTATGTTATGATTATTGGGATTACATTTCACTACTATGATTTATCCCATGTTATGAAATTATGATCTCTTTTGCAGGTTAAGATTTCTAAAATGATATGTTCTTATGAATATGATGTGATTGATATTTCTTTTGTTTACCCTTACTGATCATTTGAGATCACCATGTTGTATGTTTTCTTTTCCCCAGGTCAGGAAGAAGGGTATTAAGTAAGATATTCCAAAAGGGACTCTAGATATGATAAAATAAAATAAAGACAATGTAGATGTTTTATGAATCAGTTGTTTATGTTTCCCAGTTTCTAAAGAAACTATACCTATACGGTATTTTCATGGTTTTGTTATATGTTGTAATAAGTGTGCTTAAATTTTGAAGCAATAAAAATGTATGTAAAGTATGGGTCATTATAATGGGTATCAATGAAATTATTCTAGAACTTGTCAGTGATAGCCCATCTCTTATAGTGGGGATTCCCTTCGGTCCTCCCCGTGTGGGATTTTTGGTTGTTTTCTTAGAGATGGATTTGTAGTAGGTGATGATAGTGCTCTTTGAATTTGGTTAGGTCCTAATTTTCCATTTCATTCAATAAGTGTAGATTTAATTTAATAGTTCTTGATGTATCTCAGATTGTGAAGTCAGTTTACATGGGTGTGAAAGTTCAATTCCTTGACAAATCAACTGGAAGTGTTTTAACACTTTTGGGTGGGTGACACTTAGTGAGAAGTCTATTTCAGGTCTCCAATTTTTAATTTGTAAGTATCCTTTTTATTGATGTGGATTTTCCACTTTTCTTTTTTTATGATTTTAAATTTCGTAATAGAATATAAAGGGGCATCCATTTTTTCTTTGGGGATCGTCCATAGTTGTGGCTTTTAGGTGGAGTAAAGAACTATGGTGGGGAGAAATATCACACCCGGGTTTCATATTTATTTGGTTATGACATCGGTCAGGTTTTTGGATGTGCCATGTTAAAATTTTTCTGTTTTTTTGTGAAAATCATGTTTTTATTTTAACTACATTTACTGCATGAGCATGGCATGGTTCGAAGACTGTGCGACCCGCCTAGTATAGAAAATAAATTAAAAATTAAATATAATAATGAAATGAGGTTAAAATGGGTTTAAAAAAATAAATTAATGAAATATAGTGTTTTAATAATTATAATAAAATTATTATTGTTGCAGATAATAGTAGTAATATTATTATATTTGTTTTATTATTTATCTTTATTACCATTATTACAATTGTTACTTAAATTAATACTATTAAAAATGAAATAATGAATAAATTTTTTATTATTAATAGTTCCATTAATATTATTTGAATTATTAATTATTTTATTTATAATAATATTATTAAAAGTGATAGAATTTTAATCATATTTACTATGAAATTTTTTTTCATCATCGCGGGGGTAACAATGCAGTTACCTGACACATTAAAATAACTAAATAAAACAAAAATAAGTGTATCTTGTACATTAAAATAATGTGAAGAATTTTTTTTAACAATAATAATAATATTGTTATTGTAGGGACTAATAGTTGTATTATTAAGCTTTCTCTGTTTTTTGGTATTACAAAAAATTATTATGATCATTACTTAATTAATTAACTATGTGTATAATAATATGGGGAAAAAAGATAAGGATTTAACAAATAACAATAATGATAATATTATTGTTATGAATAGTAATATTATTATTATAAAAGTTATTATTAATAATATATTTATTATTATTATTACTACTAATATTATTAATATCATCATTTTTTAATAATTGATTCCCCTAACATGCGCCCCTATCTTCCCCTACTTTGGATCATCACAGGAATCCCACAAGGTATCCCCCCTCATGATACCTCTCCCTCCGACTGTAATGGTCAGTCTCCATTATGATCTCCCATCATGCATCCCTCACATCCTCGTCATGTCCCCTCCCCAAACATGGCTGACTCCTCCCCCTTGACTGGTGACTCCCTACTCGTAGACGCCCTTGGACTGACAACCCCTACTATTTTGTGACCCAAAGAACCGCTAGAACCCTCCCTTTTGGATATCCATTTGTGGATGCCTTCTCCCTCCAACAACCCTCCTTCTCCCGTTCCCCCCATGACACGTCATCCTTCTCCATCCCTAGGATTTTGATTCTTATTTTTTTGGGTATCAGTTTTCCCTAATTTTATGGTGTTTATTAGGGTGTTAATCAAATGGTTTTTGGTATATTTTTCCTTTCTAAGATTTCTTATGGAAGGTTCAATGTGTGATTGAAATTTCATTGTATCTTTCTAGATCATCGTGGTACGAGGTAGGTGGTATCATTCCCAAGAATCACTAGATGAATTTAATTATGATTTTTTGAGTTAATAAATATATTATTTATCATGATTATTTAGTGTGAATGGAATTTTTGGCATGGTTGGTGTGTTGGTAAGTTATAAATTTATTTTTGATATAGTAAATGGAAATGATTTAGTGTGTATTATGGTATATTTTTTAAGACGGGGTTTATGGGTTTTTTGGATGGTGAAAAATGCGTTTTCATGGACTTTGAGGTTTGTGTATATTTTAATTGAGGTTTTAAAAGGAATGTTAATCACATTGGTCATCTTTTCCTTTTTGTTCATTTTTGTATAACTTTTGAAGTGTTCGAAAAGGTGAAAAGTGTTATTTAATATTAGTTTAATGTATGAGTGGATTTATTAATGGGCTTGGCTCTTTGTTTTGGTTATTCGTAATTTGGTGTTTTCTAGTGTTATAAAAAGGGTAATTTCAGAACATTGTATGCGATAGAAATGGAATTTGAAAAATGGATTTCTATAGTGTGCATATATTTACAATGGTGATGTTTTTTAAGGAGAGGTGATTTCATTGAAATGATTGGACTTTGTGTGAATGTAGTGGGGCGGTGTATGTGCATGTGAACATTAACTCGAGAACAAGGGATACCCAAGGTATCTAGGTGGGTAGACTAAGACTAGTACACTAGACGATACATATGTGGTTCATCCTAATATCATCTTTTAGGATTGGTGATACAACACTATCTAAACAGTTTTGATGATTGAAGAAAACTAGGTTATGGGTGTGTTCCACACTAATAGATAGTGCCTAAGAAAAACTACCATTATGGTTCTTATTCCATCCTTACACCGAGATACGATGTCACTAGGGTCCCATTTATACTATCTTCTTTAAAGGATTACCCATGGTGAACTACTATACATGATGTGGTACCTTATATCGGCATACATAGGATCACATGAGTGTGTGTGTGTTCATTAATAATTCTATATTCTATTTTAATGTAGTGTTTATGAAATGGGTTTTCTTCATGTGATCCATTTTAACATTTATCTTGTAAATGATTTCATTAAATGTGTTTTAAAAGAATGAATTTAAATAAGAATATTAAATTATCTCTCTGACATTCTGTCATGGAACCTATATATTGGGTGGCGTCCTACTAGGATCTTGGATCACACCCTACATAAATCATTGGGTATATGTATACATTGTTCATTACGTTTCCCAGGTTGAGTAATCTTTCTTAGAGATGGTGGTCCTGGGTGTTGATCGTCTCCTCATGCATGTTAGTATTGGTTACATGGTAATGTGGCTTCTCATGTTTCATTGAATTTTGTGCCGGATTTTAGTTTTTTTATGTAGTTTCATTTGGGGTTTGAGTCAAGTTGTGAACTATAAATCTTATCATAGTATAAAGTCATTTTTAGTTGTCTGTTTTTTAGTAGTAATTTATTTAACTTATTATTCCATTTTTTTTATTATTTTAGGTAAATAATTACCACATATTAGTGTTTAAAACAATGCACTTGTTCTAATCTTTGGGGGTCGAGGACACACATTTGGCCTTTCCATATACTAGGTTAGGTGTCAATTGGATGGAGACCCAACATGGATCATGATAATAATGGACTATATGTCATGGGGAGGGATTTAAATAAGGTGTTTCTATATGTTTTAGAGAATCATAATTCAATATGATGTTTGTAGTAGCGATTATATGAGGTTTTCTTTTATAAGTGTGGGATGGGACAAACATGGAAAATTCCTAAATGAATAAAATTATATAACATCATTTAATCCCAAAAATAAACAAATGGAAATAGATTCTAATGATGTATATTATAATTTCCACATGTTGCCATAGAATAGTATTTATATTGGTATAGTTGGAAAATATACACCTATATTTTGTTTTAACCCCAAGTGAACATGTATTAATTTTAACTATTGTAATTAGCAAATGTCTATTTATATTATTCAATTTATATAAAAATTAATTTTACAATATTATCTAATATTAATTATTATTTAATATTATAATTTATAATTTCATTGCAAATGGGTATCTTATAATTTGATAAATATAATTTATAATTAAACCCTCAGGCATGATGGCATGTTGTTTTCCAATGAATATGTTTCCTTATGTATTAGTTGTTTTATAAAAAAGCAATTTAAAATTTATTCCAATGACCTAAAGATGATTAGTAAAAATTTTTCTCAACTAATTTTACATTTAAAATCATTTAAAAAAAATGTATCATCTTGATTTCTTTAAATGAAAATTGACTTTAAAAAAATCATTATATCTCACTATTCATCAATAAATTAATCTTTATAAAAAATTTTCCAAAAATATTTTTAAGATAAATTTTTAATGTTTATTTTAATAATTATGTTACTTTTTTCTATTTAATTTTTTAAATATGTATGAAATTAGTTTTGATTTTTTTAAAACATAATGAAACTTGTTTTTATAATAATATGACTATTACATAGAAAACACGATTTTTTCTTATCACAATCTATAAAATATATTAAATTAATGATATGAATATTATTTTAATATATAATTTTAATATTTATATAAAATAATTCACTAATTTGAATTAAATCTATTTATTAGGAAAAAATTTTATTGTGTCAATAAATAATTTTTTTTGATAAAAAATATATTTACATTCATATTATTTCTATTATTATTTCTAATAAAGTGATGAAAAATTATTTTATTTTGTACATATATAAATCATATTATTTACAAAATTTGGTTATTCATATTCATACAATCTAATTTATCGACTATGTTGTTACTTTATTCTATATTATGTTCTCTTTTAGAATTGTGATTTTACATATCTTTATCTACAGAAGGAAAATAATTTACTTGGAATAAATTTTTAATAAATTTTTTTCTTATTAACCTATGTTTATGCTCCATGTATCTTGTTATTATATCACGATTCAATAATATTTTGTATGATATATACTTAATCATTTGATATCACAAGTCATTTTATCATGATTTATATACGACTCATACTATTCCATTATATTTATAAGATGATATTTATACCCTATTAATGTTTAATGAAGTTGTTATGAAGTAAGCACTAATTTTTTGTTGATTAGTTTTCCATTAATTAGTATTTATGTAGAAAACTTTTTTATATTTTTATAACCTAGGTTATGATGAAATATATAGCTTCTGTGAAGTCTATAAGGGTCTCTTGTTTGAATAAATTTTAAATAAATTATTACAATATTTCTAAAATATGATTCTTATTTACCTAGATTTCAAAGACAATAAACTAATAGATCTTTTGATTTTGAGATTATTGTGAGATGTAATGTTTTTTAATAAAAAACATTAAAATAAAAGTACGTTTATCATGTGAAATATCACATTGCTTCTAAGATAATATTTAATGAATTTTATTTTAGAAATGTAAGAAACTGTGTGGTTATCTAGTGACTTGATATGTATCACCACATGGTTTAGTTATTCTTGAGGATTATATTATTTATTTTCGGGTATATGGATTAGAAAAAATTATTGATCCCCTTTTGGATAATTATATTTATAAGAAAACATATTTAATTTTGATAAAATTATGAATACATGGCTTTTGTAGAAATTAAATCGAAATTTGATTAATGGAATGTGTTTGTGGTTCTAAAAAAGAAGCACCATGGGGTAATTACCTTGGATATGGATATTTGAGTATCAAGACAATATTCATATAGTGAATGATGAGAATCTCTATGACTAAACATCCTTATAGAAACTATGAGAGTATATGATTCGTATGTTTATATGATATATATGAATCATTATAATGGCGTTCATATAATCAGTATTGTAAGATTATAGAACATAATAATAGATATATAATAAATTAACTAGATTGAATCCCCAATATTAATATTTTGGTAGTATGAATAATCTATGATTTATCCCATCTATCTCAATATATATTCTTTTTTAGATTATGGATTCATATAAGATTCTTTTAATATTTTATAACACTACTTGTGAAATTAAAAACTAGGTTTTTAATAATTATGATAGATAATGGGACAATTATGTAAAGGATAATGAATTGGGATTTGATAAGAAGGAAAAATGTTGCGTATATTCTCTCTCAACTACCCCATGTTATGAATTATAAAGGAAACCGTTATGAGATACCATATTCACCAAATAAAGATAACCTCGATAATGATTCATTCATGTGGAAACATACATCATCCTTCTATTACTATATAAAGCCACTTTTTGTTTATTAATGGATAAATGATATGTAATTGTGATTTTCTATTATACACTAATTGGAACATGAGAAGTTAGTTCTTTCCATTTATCATCATGTAGGTAATACTTACCAATGGGAGAATCTCATTAATAATACAATAAAAAATCATGTTATAATCTCTATAGACATTGAGAAGTAAATATTAATTATCGTAATGAACAATTTTAAAAGAAATTTATTCATGAATATAAAAATAAAAATATTTGATATAAAAATGAGGATGAATCCATAATAACATATGGATCACATATCATGAGGCTTGTAATGTATTAATTTAGTTTTAACCATAAATCAGAGATTAAAATCAATCATTTATATATTTTCATAAGGCCCAATCATTGAAAGATATTATCCTTAAGATACATTGGATACTATAAAGTTATTTTTAGTTGAAGAAAAGTGTATTAGGAATTTTTATACACTAATGATAAGTAAATAAAAATTTCTCATTATTTTGGTAAAAGAAAAAATAATTTATAGTATAATCATCTTTATAATAAAACGTATCATAGGGAAAGGAATGTTTAAATACCTACTTGTCAAAAATATAAATATACGCACTTGAGTATTTACCCATAATTAATTAACAAGTTAAGTGATTCATGTATGATTTGATCATATTAATATATATTGATATATTAAAGGTAATTAAGATGGAGGATAATGAAATAATGAGAAATATTTTCCCAATTAAATAAATTCCATCACATTAATTTATAAAATATGAGGATATTTTTTCATTATGAAAATGAGTACCCTATTTCAAAATATAATAAAGAGATAATTACCTATTAGAGTTTTAATAGAATGGATTATAGAAGAGTGTGTTCTATAACAATAATTGTTATGGATCATGATGATTTTTTGAAATAATTTATATTAGTTCTCCACTATATATTTATGTATTCCTCATTCAATTTTATTTATTATCACTAATTTGTGCCATGAATATTCCAAAAAACAAATGATTCACCATATCATGTGTTGTGTATTGAGTAATCAGTGAAACACATGTTCACATGATGATAATGTATAAGGTATAATACTATACTTTGAAATAAGTTTCTAGGATGAAATTGTTTATTGATCTAGTTCTTATTCCCTATATTAATTTTGAAATATCGTTATAGATTTAATTTCTTTTCATAATACTCATATAAATTTTCTTGAAATTGAAATATCATTCCATATATTTAATCAGTTTTCCTCAAATATTATTTTAATGACAGAAATATAATATCATCGAAAGAAAATTAAATTATATATGTACTAATTATAAGTAATGAAGGACATTTAGATTAAATTAATGGGGGGGGGGGTCCAAATTTATAACATTCATATATATAAGGAATATAATTGTATATTTATAGGTGAACTAAAAGGTATTCTACCTATGTGTGTAGATGATTTTTAAATTGAACACAAACCTATATGAATTCTTATCTCAATGATTCCTTATAAATTCAACCAGATTGAGTTGGATGAAAAAAAGAATCATCTATAATGGAACATAGAAATGGTTTTATACTACTCAGTGTTCTTCCATGGGGTGAACTATACCTACTTATCAAAAATAATTATAGATAAAAGCATATTTTTATTTATTATCATACACCTAATAAAATCTTGATCAAGACCAAATATCACAAAACCACATATAAAAAATATGTTTGGTTAACAAAAATTAGAAATATACATATCAATGATTAACCTTTTATGTGAATATAATTATTTTATAGTAAAAAATTATATATACCAATAAAATCATTTTGTATGAGGTATGGATAGTAAAACTTTATAGTGATTCTATCAAGGATTACAAATATTCATATAATTTTCATTAATATAATATATGTATTCTTTATAGAATACCTATAACTATTTTTTCTTCCTTTATAGGTGATATTATAGTATATTCTATGATTACAGAAGAGATTTTTTTATTTTGTTGAAGAACAAAAGGTTGGAGAAACTATTTTCTATTTTTATAAGTGTAAATTGATACTACAAAAAGTATTATAATTTGTACATGGTTCATAAGAAATAAGACATTTATATATTCTTCAAGCCATAAGTTATTTAATATTATCCTAGAAGACCATAATATCCATGATCCATTCATTTATACAATTATAATGATATTATTTGATGGTTGTTGTGAAATTAATCCAAATATTCAAATCCACTATAAATGTTAACATAGAAGGGAGTTAAGATAAATTAATTTTTTTTTTGTGAATAATGATTAGTGAATATAATGAATATTTTTTTACAAAATTATTGAAAAATAATTTTCTAATAGGTGATTGTTTTCGGAATATAAATTAATTTTTCATTAAAAACCCTAGATTTCATCCTCATGTATAATGATATGGTAATTTATTATGCGTCATTTAAATTTCAAAATTTTGAAAAAATTATAATACTATTGATTAAGAGAAAATATAGGTGATCATTGAAGTAAATATTTTGAAGAATTATCCATATTGTCAAAAATGTGACATATATATTAAAAAATAGCTTGAATTTTTTTCATGTATGTGTGAAATATCACCCAAATGATAGGAAATGAATAGATCAAAGATTATGATTTGTCAACACATTACATCCCCTGAAAGGAAGACGAGATGGATAATTCATTGAATAAGAATGATCATGTTACCTTATATGTTATTAATTTTAAAAAATAAACACAAATCATCATTTTGTAATGTATTAATATTGAACTCATTGGTAAATGTGAAGACATGATACCATTCATAAGTCACTACTCAATCATCCATCATAGAAATTTTCTATGGAAAATAGAAAAATGATATTGGGATATATAAAAAGGTATAAAATATTATGTTATTAATCACTGATAAAGAAATAGTTATAAGTATTATGAACAATGATATATATTCAATGATAACCATAACAAATTTTTTAAATATTTGATAATTTACATTATTCATCCTTCTCTATTAATTTAGGAAGAAGGTTGATGCATAACAATATAATAAGAAATATTAGGTGGGATAACATGAGTAGGGATATTGTAGAATATATATCAAAATAATTTATATAAAATTGTGTAATGGTCTTATTATAGATGTTTATGGGGATATTGAAACTGTTTATTATTCTGGATTGAAAATAAGAAAAATCACCCCATATTTTTTCATACGACTCCCCAAGAAAAATGAACAACATAATTAAATTTTACTTACAGTCCAACACAATAATAATTTATCACATTTTATTTCCAAAAATTCATATTTATCACATGATTAAATCAGTAATATATACATCTCAGATGCGGTATGGTTTCCTATAGTACAACACTACATTATAACATATTAAAATGAAATGGATACCTTCAGGATGTATAGAATTATTCATTGATTAGTGGAAAAATAGTTGTGTTTCATTATATATTATCACCCACATATTCCTTTTCATCCCAAAATAAGCATTAAACAATTTAATATATAAAGATATGTATTTTAATCAATTATAATGTATTTTCAGTTGTAAAACATTCCCAATAAATATTATAGTTAAAAAATTATTTCCATTATATCATTAATATGGAGTTATTTTTTCCATTAATTGGGATATATATTGGAATTAAACTAGTTAGTAAGATTTTGGAATATAAAATCTTATGAAACAAAACATTATCCATGAAATTAAGGTGAACGTTCGAACTATTCAACAAAATTTTAATTTGGAACCAAGTAGAAAGAATATGTATATAGAAAATAATTAAAATTGTGTATATTTTAAATATAGTGAAAATATTACACTTTGTATATATTTTTATGTGTAAATTATTAGAGTGTCAATGAATGTGATGATAAGATCTAGCTATATGGGTCTCTTTGAGATACTTAATCAAACTTGATCTCTATAGTTCCACTAAGAACTCCCTCACGAGCTTCCTCATGTACATTATATGTTTTTATATACCACAATTTGAATATGTATATAATAAACCCTTCAATTATAATTTACTCATATGTTTTGAAACATGATTATGATAAATAATTTGAAGAATAACTAGAATATATTCTATATTGGGGGATAATAGGTTATAGATCATACCCACTCAAGAGGTCAATAATATCTTAATTAATCATATGTATGAAGAATCTATATTGGAATATAAGGATGTAATAATGAAGATATATCCTCAATTTTTTCAACACATGAAATAATATCCATGGATGAAATTCATCTATTTTTTAGAATTTAACTCCTATAATTTAATTATGGGGTTTCTATTTATGTTATATATTTAGTGAAACATATCATTTCATAGAATTAACCAACAAAAAATGAACCATGATACATATTAATTATATATGAATAACTGACATAATGTATTTGTTAATATGGTGTTCATATGTTTTGGTAAAGACTTCATGAAATTAATCTACAAATAATAATGGACATTTTTATAATACAACTTGTAACTAATATGATAATTTTATGATTAATAATGAATTTTCCAGAAAAATACCTCCATACAAGGAATGCGTTTTTTGAAAAAGAAACTATGTAACATATAGTTTATTATGTTATATATATGTGTAATTTATTGACAATTGTTTTATCAGTAATATATATATAAAAGAGTACGATAAAATAAAATTAAAAATGATATTACACTCTTATAAATAGTTTTCCATTTTTTTATATTTAAATTTGAATAATAAATTCATTTCTTCTAGAATATCAATTAAACCAACTTTAACTTGATTTTTAACTTTATCATGTAAATATTAGATTAAGATGAATTTTTTTATATTTTTTAAATTCAATTTAATTAAAAGGAACAAATTACCATTTTATTACTAATCACATATCATTAATGAAAATAAAATTTCCTCGATATGAAATAAAAACAATTTAAAAATTAAATTACAAGGAATATATATTTACAATGTATAATTTTTAAATTATATAAATACTATTTTGAAATTTTAAAATAATTATTTTTTATTTTAAAACAAAAGTAATATTTATTTTAATAAAAAATGTTTTGGAATATTTATTTTATTTATTTATTCTTATTGGGGAATTTATTTTTTTGATTTATTTTGATCACAAAAATTTATTTATTATAATTATAAAAAACTTAATGTCATTGAGATCAATAAAATTAATATATTTATAATAGACATTATATATACAAAAAAATAGATGTGTCCTAGAAAAAATTTAGTAGTTAGTTGAGATAATAATAAAGAAATATTTTCCACGAATCTAAATTTTATTAGAAAAATTTAATTTCTAAAATCGAATAATTAGGTAAAAAATATTCATATGTACAATTTTAATTTAATGTATTAATTGAAAATTTCTTGTGTAAAAATTAATCGATACATTGAATACAAAAAATGATAAATTTGAAAAATGTACGGGTATAAAAAGTAAAATTATTATTTAAAATTTATAACATAGGATTTATCATTCTTAGATATTCCCTGCATCAATTAATTTATATTATTGGATCAACATGTATTTTGAATAGTTATATTACATTTTTCATTTTAAAAAAATGTCACTCCACTCCCTTATCATAGTAGACCCCACCACCCCACTTCACAATATTCCCCATTACACTTATATTTGAAAACATGTAACTATATAAAATATCCAACTATCCTTGAAAAATCATATAGGTTTTTGAATTAAAAAATTATACTAATCCAACAAAAATTAAAATTTAGAAATGATTTCATAACATGATCGTGGTGATATTATTAATTACTCATTTTTTCTATAATTTTAACTATCATTATTATTCTACTTGAATGAAAAATAATATCCAATATAGTAATAATTATATCATAATCATAATTATAAAAAAAATTAATCTGTTTATTGGGAATATATATTATTTATTCCACTCAATCCTTCAAAAGATGATCATTTCGTAAATGTTGTGTGTGAACATCTACCCTCATTAGTAGCGTAATATATTTTTCATATCCAACATACATGGATGAATAAATTTTCAAATGTTATTAATTAAAAATATATTTATATTAATATTAGTATTATGAAAATATATACTAGTTACTACATTCATTACACTTTATATAAAATGATAATGGTGAATCTATATATGGGTAGATTATCGCCTACCTAAATCGTACATATTTAGTTTTTGATTTAAAATGTTATATATTTTTAAATTAATAGATAAAATGAATCATCATCTTAAAAAATAAAAAAATAACACTATGAATCTATAAATATTAAATTGTATCAACAATATCACTTTCATAACTATACAGACATATAGATTTTAGCTGGTACTTGTTTGGGTTAGTTAGGACACCTACATGAACAATGATTTAAATTTATTACTTCAACTACTATTATTAAATAAATAATTAAGATATTATATACGATTTTAAAATTATTTTCTGTTTTATTATTTTGGAAATTCTATTTTAATATTTAACATATTATTTTTCTATCCATTTTTGTTGTTAAAAATCATATACAAAACAATTTCACCAACCTGATCACTAAAAATAATTAATATAATAAATATAAAATGAGATTTTAAAATTAAAAAACATTATAAAAAAAAAATTATAGTACATATTATGACCTTATTATGATGGAATTTTTATCTACAAAATAATATTTCAATATCATTTTAAAACTAGTACTAAATAAAAAAAGTTTATAATGTATGATAGTGAAAATAAATTATAAATAATTTATTTGTAATTAAGTATTACAATTGATGTTTAGAAATTATTATCATTCAATATAAATATCTGAAGTAATATATTAATATAGTTTTTTATTAAATGAGATTAAAGAACATTAGATTAACGGTGATAAATTGCATGAAGTTTTTATTTATACTACATAGATTTTAGAGTCAAAATTATATAAATTTGAATTTTGTTTTACAATAAATATTTATTATATCTATTGGTGATATGGTAATTCTTGTTTCCATATTTTTATGTTGAATAAATATTTTTGATCTCAGTGTTCAAAAAATTTAATTATGATAAAAATTATTTCAGTCTTCTCTATATATGATCATTATCTTCCATATACATCAACACTATCCCTAATAATTATATCATTTATTATATTGAATTAAAATTATTATTTATTACTGATAATATTTTAATTTCTCTTTACATGAATTGAAATTAATTATTCATTCACATCATTAGGATGCGGGTTTCAATAATAAGGTTCTCAATATATTGAAAGGGGGTTCCCATTCAAATATAAATATTTATATTCCTCTCCATATTTCCAATGGAATAATATTATGTATATGGAAGGACCAAATATTTGGATTTAATTTTAATTGGATTTCAAAAGAGTGTTTATTATCAATATATTTTAAATTTATTTTAAATTTGATTGGTACTTTTATTTGTTTAAGTTAATGTATATAAGTTTACCCTAAAAGATCATTTTTCATCATTCCATTCAAATTTTCAAACATAAAATGACTAACTCATATGGATATTCTTTTTATTATTCATCATATAAATACCTCTATAAATTAATCAATTTTTTTAATTGAATGGTGTATCAATTTATTTATGTTGTGATTTTATTTTATTTCATACTATTAATAAATGACATGAATCAATTTTTCATACCATGGGGTATTTATGATATGATGAATTATTGAATATATATTGAAAAATGTATATTACAATCAATTTTGGTGTCCTCTATCACCATATAATTCAACGATTTTGTTATTTTATCTCATGGAATAATGTAACATGATACTTAATTGATATAATCACTAATTAAAAGGATAACCTTCATTGATGTTCAAAAAAATAATGTACGGGCCTTCATAGATATAATATCAAACTAAATTGTGTGAATTCTAGGTTATTCTATAAATATAATGATAGCAAGTGCTTATGTGGGTTCAAAAGTTATTTTTAATATGTTCATGTTCATGTGATATTTCCATATTAAATTCACTTAATAAATATCTATATATAATATTATTTTCATATGATTCATCATAGTTTTTATTTTTTATATTATTATTCATTTCATATTACTTGTAATGTTTTCATTATTTTTGGATATATATTTTTTTCATTTTTAATAATATATTTCGCACATGACCGCGTTTGGTCTTTTTCATATGATGAATCCTTTTGTGACTTGTTGACGTATTTTCCATTTATGTGAGTTTGACCTCATTCCATTCTTATACTATAATTTCCCTAGTTTCAATGGTGAAAAAATTATGGAAATTAAAAACTGGAATCTATAGTGGATCATTTATTGAGAATCTTTTATATATGTTTTTCGAAAATGATGATCATTTAAAAAATTTTCAATGATGGTAAAATATTGCTTATTGGATTATGAGATTATTTTTATGTGAAATTCATAATATATTAATATTATAATATATATATATATATATATCATTGGTTTTTTTATTTAATATCATTATATATCTTAATGGAATGTTTTTTTTTCTGTAGACATTAGTTTTTAGGTATTAGGTGCCCCAACTAAGGTGTTTGATAATTTTTAGAATGAAAATAGTTCCTAAAATGAAATTATAATTCTTATTTAATTATAGTTACAAACTCTCACTCCACATGGTTGAGTTTCAATCAACTAAATAAATTAAGGTATATGTAAATATGATTTGTTAAAATATATTATTAAACAATTTACATGGTTGGTGCTTCATATTCATGAATCTAACTTTTCTCTATCTCTTTTATTATATAACCTAAAAGTATTCCAATGTCCCTTGAATATATCCACCAAACTAAATTCATGGGGGTATATATGTATAATAATTAAATATAAATTTATAAGAACCATCTGTAATACAGAAAAATTTATTTCATGAAAAGCTTCACTAAGGAAACCAAAATAGGAAAATATATTTTTTGAATATTTTATATTAGATTATAGTGACTCAATATTTATTTATTATATTATTTTTTGTTAAATAATAAATGTGGTTTCCATAAAGACAAAAAAAATTCTTGACTTCAATGGAACTCAGAAAATTCTTAAATCATATTGATATAAAATCATTACATATCTCTTATGTTGTTGTTTGAATAACTTGTAAATTATTCAAGAATCATTCAAAATACATTATAATAAATTATCATTTTTAATGTATGGTATTAAATCATTTTAGATTGAAACTATTGTTATTATCTACTGTTATTGCTCCCCATAAAATATATGGTCTAATTTCAACTAATGGAATGTTTGTTTTAAGATAAAGGATATTAATTTTAAATAAAAAATTATGCACCTATATTTATTTAGTTCAATATTCCGCTTGATGAAATATACATGGCTTAAAACATGGGTTTATTGTTACAAGTAATTATTATAATTTTTTTGGATTTTATTTTATTACACATTCATTATTCTGATATTACTAAAAAAAATCCTCATAATGGATATATTGTTCTGAAAACACAGATGAGTATTTAATAAAGTATCCCATCATCACTTTCCTCAATTTCAATATAATTGATAATTATTTCCATGAATTTGTTTACCCGAGTAATACTTTCATTCCATGATATAATGTGCATTAATATATTTCTACCTTCACTCCTAATATGAATTTTATTTTTTCTTGTGTTGTATAAATTTTAAAAGATGCCAATTTCACCAAAAAAACGAGTTGGATGTTGTAAAACATTTATTAATTTCTCATGATTTTATTATTATGTTATTTATTATACTTTTTTATACCACATTTTTATTGATATATAGTTAATGAACATAGTGGTAGTATATTGTGGAATATCAATTTTTTAACTGATATCCTTGTAAGAAATGAGTCATAATGATTATAATTACATCCCTAGATATTTTGTATAAGAAAACATAATTTTATTACATTATTTGAATTCATTTATGATTTTTTCTTTCTATATGACTTTTATGGTTTATTAATAATAATATATATATATATATACATATACATTTTATGTATAATATTGAAGATAAAATATTTTTAGAAAACTATATACAAAAAAAATTTATCCTAGTTTGAGGAAAATATAAAATTATTTGGATGAAATGATATTACTTTTTTATAACAGTTTTTTTGTATTTATAATATTATATAGTTTGGTTCCGTTCATTGTAATATTTAAATAGTATTTTAGTAATTTTTTTCTTATCTATATAACGTTATGTATCTCTAAAATTATCAATAATCAATGTATTATAACCTGTAGATTTATTGAATGATTCATTATAATTATTATTAGTTTTTTAGAAACAGAATATAGGATTTTTTTTACCCTATCACTTTTCTACCATATTTATCAATTTTTTTTAGTTTTATACTTAATATATGATAATATACTGATATTCATTTTTTTGATGTTATCTAGGAATATTTTCCATTTCCACTCCATTAAGAATAGATTTTTATTTACTATGTATCTAAAATAGTGTATTTATTATCATTTATTTATTAATAGTTTTACCCAACTATGTTTTTATTATTTTCATTCTATAAATATTTTTTAATAAAATATGTTTTTTAGATTGTAATATTGAACACTATGTATAAAAATCACTTACCTTTTTACCTTTTCAAATGATCCCTTGTTTATGTACATGTCGTAGGATGTAGGAAAAACCAATAGAAATAGATGACATGGTGGAAGAGTATATTTCAATAATACGCTATCAAATCATCTAATGTAAAATATTATTGTGATATTTTTATAATGAATAATTTTAATAATACCAAAATGATTTTTATCCTTTCTGATTTGTATTTTTTTCAGGAAAAATTCATGAATCTAAAGGAATTAAATTGAAATTAAAGAATTTTTCAATGTAATTAATATCATTATCAATTAGATTTTTCCAAAAATAACTTAGATAATCTATTTTCCCTACATCATATATATTTTATACTTAAAAATTTCAATTTTAATATCTTTCATTCTAAATTTAATAACCATTAATTATTAGTTAATAATTTCTAGTAGAAAGTGAAAGTTAAATAGTTTAAATTATTTTATGTAATTAAGTAAAGTGTTTTATTGCTTATTATCACTATCTATAAATTATAAAATTACCTCACTATCTTAGTATAATTTTATGAAACAGATACCCAACTCCAATCCAATATTTCTATAGATAATATACAAGTGATAATGTTTTCTATAAAGAGAAAATAAATTACAACATTATATAGCATTAATAATGAAATATAACATTCCAATATTTCAAATCACTACAAAAAAACCCTGGTTTAGCGGCGGTTTTGTGGCGGTGGTTCAAAAAACCGCCGCTAAACGTTATCCGGGAAAGGTTTCGCGGCGGTTTATTAAAAACCGCCGCGAAACCCATTTTTTTTATAAAACTAGCGACGCTTTCCCCTCGTGTCGTCTCCCCTCTTCCCAGATCCGGCGACCCCCGCCCTCTCCTCACAAACCCTCCCCAATCCCCGGCGACAGCTTCTCCCTCTGGCGACACCGGCTTCCTTCAGTGACAGCCGCACCCACCGGCGACCCCCGGGCCCCCGGCGAACCCCGCACCCCCCCGGCGCCCCCTTTGACTGCCGGCGACCCCCACGCCCCCCGCGCCCCCCACGCCCTCCGGCGACCACCACGCCCCCCACGGCCTCTGGCGACCCCCGCACCCCCCTGGCGACCACCGCGCCCCCTGCGGCCTTCGATTTTGGTAATTAGAGGTTCCATTTTCAGATAATCATCTTCATTGACGGTAATATTTTATACCAAATCCCCTCATTCTATCATATATGTGTATGTTATGAAATATTTGAATATTTTAATGGATCTGAAACACTATGTAATTGGTATTTCTGGTCCTACAAGAAAAATAAGAGACAAGGATTTGTTATTACCTATCTATACTTTATTTATTTCATATTTAAATCTTGTATGATATTTATTGATTCTGTATATGAAATCTCTACATGTCATTGTTATAATGGATTGGTTGATTTCCCATAATGGTCTTATTAATTATTACATTCATTTGATTTCCATTGCTGGACCTAATGGGTTTTTATGTATTTCAAGTAGAATGTAACCATATGTTGATTTGTGTTAGATATTCTTTTCTAGAGTTACATAGGATGATATACATGATTACAATTTTTCCTGAAAAGTGATCATCGTGTAGTGATCTTCCTCCCATATGTTTTGAGTTTCCAATGTGTTTTATTATAATATTTTGGTTTACATCTATTGAGAAGGGGTGGAGTTTTATAATAACATGATTTGTAAAATTTATCCTATTTTTTCACTTTTATCAAATCACACCATCTAAAATGAAGGATTTTAAAACATAGTTTGATGGTTTTTTTTCTAAAGGTTTTATCCAACCCATTTAATATGTTCTTGTAGGTTAAATAAGGTACTCTATTGGTTATATAATCTATTTGATCATGATATTAAAATCTTTAATTTTTTTAATCTTTTTGAATTTATGAAAAAAAGTATAAAGTAACCTCTACCTTGCCTCCGCCCTGCCTCCGCGCTGCCGCCGGTGCCTCCGGTGCCTCCTCCTCCACCGCGGCCTCCTCCTCCTCCAACGATGCCTCCTCCTCCTCCACCGGTGCCTCCAGTGCCTCCACGTCTCCTCCTCCTCCACGGTCACGCTGCGGCCACGCCGCGGTCACGCCGTGGTCACGCCGCGATCACGCCGCGGTCACGTCGGTGCCTCTGCGGCCGCCGCCTCCTCCTCCGCCGCCGCGGCCGCCTCCTCCTCCTCTGCTCCTGCTCCTCCTCCTCCTCCTCCTCCACCGGCCTCATCCTCATCCTCCTCTGCTGCCTCCGCTGCCTCCGCTGCCTCCGCCCTGCCTCTGCGCTGCCACCGGTGCCTCCTCCTCCTCCACCGATGCCTCCTCCTCCTCCGCCGGTGCCGCCGGTGCCTCCGTGACAGCCTCGTCCTCCGCGGTCACGCAGCGGTCACGCCGCGGTCACGCCGCGGTCACGCCGCGGTCACGCCGCGGTCACGCCGCTATCATTTCATATTTAAAGAGTAAGAAGGGTGTTTCAGGGTGCCATTCAATGTGGGTTCCATAAATAAGTGTGGTGTTGTGAGTGGGTACCCTAGACCTAACTCATGTATTTATATTGAATACCATTACCTGCATACAGTTTGATATATACATGTTTATATCTTACCAAAAATAGTGTTTGTTCTTCTGCATTGACTATATTTATATAGTGACATCCTAAGATTACATGTCATATAAAAAGACTATAGAAGTTCCTAGGATATAATGAGAACCAATAGACACCATGATAGTAATCTTAAATATATGTAATATGGTCCTGATACGTTAGGGTGACAGGGAAAAGATTATGTGTGACTATCATGAGTTAGTGCCTCCGCCCTGCCTCCGGCCTTCCTCTGCGCTGCCGCCGGTGCCTCCTCCTCCACCGCGGCCTCCTCCTCCTCCACCGCGGCCTCCTCCTCCTCCTCTGCTGCCTCTGCTGCCTCCTCCTCCTCCACCGCGGCCGCCTCCTCCTCCTCTGCTCCTTCTCCTCCTCCCCTCCACCGCGGCCTCCTCTTCCTCCTCCGCCGCGGCCGGCGCCTCCTCCTCTGCGGCGACCGCCTCCTCCTCCTCCGCCGCGGCCACCTCCTATTGTACTATTGTACTATTTTTTATTCTCTAAAGTAAATAACATGATAGAATGTAAATATTTAGTTTATTTTCTCTAATTTTTATTATTATGAACATATTCATATATATGGTTGGGTGCATGCCTACATGTACATTATGAAGAGGCCTACCATTATAATTATTCATTCTCGTCACTTATCTTTAAAAAATGGCCTATGGTGGAAAGAATTGGGTTTTGGTGGACTAGTCTTCCACCATGAGGAGGTCATTACTGCGTTGAGTCTCAAAAAACCATAATGGGAAATTAAAACACATGGGTCATCAAAATAATGAAATATCTAAAAAATTATTTCAATTATAACAAATATACATTCCACCTTATCAACAACTACATGACTTAAATATTTCAAAATACCAACATATATTCCTATGATGTAGACATTGTTTTTGGGAGAGGCAGATAGATAGAGAAGGGGAAGGGGAATAAATTATATGGTTAGGAAGAAGTATATGTAACCAACACATCAAAAAGGTGATGCTAATGTCAAATAGGACATCATTTGATTATAAACTACTTGCATCAACCTTGGATAAATTCCTCTACAACATCATTCATGGCCATGGTTTGGGTCAAACATGTAGTATTATTTCCATTATGTATGACTACATTTGATGTTACCTTTACATTGTTCTTCATTTATTTTTGGATTTTTTGGTTAGATTTTGGTGATTATTGACTTGGTTCAACGTCATAGGTAATTTTTTTGGGATAAAGGTTGGAGTTCACCACAAACAATACATAAGTGGTTGGTTATTATATAGGTGTGATGAGGCGGGCTGGTGATTTTTAGGCAATTATTCCTTGTTGGTTTTAATTGAAATAAATTATAATTTTTATAATAAAATTATATAATTAACTATAAATTGTATATAATTATGTATTTGGTGTTGTGCCTTGAGATAGGTACTAAAGATATGATTTTAGATTTAAAAAATCATAGACAAGAGTTATAGGGTTGTTCTTAAAAAGTGAAAAAAATAGAATTGATGTGAGTAGTCCTTCTGCATTTCCCATGTGTTTATGAATTTGATGTATGTATGTGTTTTACATTCTCACCACTGTAGTGATCAAACCCTTTTAAAAAATTAAATTTTTTTATTAAAATAAAATTCTTATAAATGAGATTAATAATGTTTCAATGTCTAAGACAACCCTTGAATAAAAAACTGGTTCTTTATATGTCGATGGTTGAAGACATGATTATAAATGTCTGACTTGTAATACTCAAACCTAGAGAGGTGACACTTCGATGAATAAAGTGAATGTTGGGTCGTAGAGGATGGCAAGAGGGGGGTGAATTGCCTTTTCAAAAATAATTAACAATTTAAAACAATTATCAATGCAGCGGAAATAAAAAAGGCAAGACACAATTTGATAACGAAGTTCAGCTTAATTCCCAAGCCTACGTCTCCGCTCCCAATAAGAACCGTTGAGAGATTAATACATCAGCTTGCTTTTTAATGGTTGTAACAAGAAACCCACTAGCCATTTTAAGGTAGGCTAGAACACCTTCGTACAGCTTGATTTTTTATTATGGTTGTAGCAAGAAACCCACTAAACGTTTTAAGGTAGGCTAGAACACCTTCTTACAACTTTCTTTTTTGTTATGGTTGTAGCAAGAAACCCACTAGCCATTTTAAGGTAGGCTAGAACACCTTCATACAGCTTGCTTTTTTTATTATGGTTGTAGCAAGAAACCCAATTGAAAGAAAGAATGGAAATGAGAGGTTTGTTTTAATCCAAACCCAATGAAGAACTAAACAAATAAAATAATAAAAACACACGGAAGCCTTGAGTGCCAAAAGTGTTAGAGCAGCTGATGGAGTGGGAGCTCAAGCTTCAAGGATGGCAATTGATCACAAGAGGCCTTGGAGATTTGTCGTTAGAGCGTCAAGACATCAAAATATAATTCGGGTGTGTTCCTGGCATCCATGGTTTCTTATTTATAGGAGAAATACCCATAAAAACTTCAATATGGCCGTTGGAGGGCTTCCGGAGCCGTTGGGGGTCAAAAGTACAAGTCTGGTAAAAGCCCAACGGCTAGTTTGACTGGGCACACCGGCTGGCCGGTGCTGAGCTCCCGGCTGGCCGGTGGTCCAGACAGAGCAGGCTTTCTGTCTGGGTTCCACCGGCTGGCCGGTGGTCATCCACCGGTTGGCCAGTGGCACCAGGCAGTGGGCAAGCCTACTGCCTGGGTCCTCAGGCTGGCCGGTGGGCAAGAACCGGTTGGCCGGTGCCCATACCGGCTGGCCAGTGGGAATCCACCGGTTGGCCGGTGGACTCAGAGAGTCCACTATCAGCCTTCTTGGGCCAACTCCTAGGAAACCTTTTTCCTAGCATCAAAACACTTGAAAACAAGTTAGAACATGATGAGAGTGTTTGTGATCATTAAAATCCAAGGGTACAACAGTGAACATAGTGGCCCTCTTTATAGTTGGTTGTGTATGAAACCATTGAGAAACATCATTCCTCTTGGAGGACATCTAAGGTCAAGCCTAAACAATCACATAATGTCTCAGGTTTAAAATGAATTATGATCAGTTTCGATCACACATCAATGGGGTGTTGTTTGAGGCAACATAAATGTGTGATCGATAGTGTTATGATAAGTGTGTAGCCCGATATTCTTATTGCTCCTCAATGAGCTGTTGACGCTGTCTCCTATGGACCAGACTTGTTCTGTTGGTCTGAAGTGGTAAATGTGATCAATGAATCATCTTTATTATATTATGCATACTTTATGATCAACGGTTCATCTTTATTATATTATGTTTCTGTAATCTTACACTATCGTATATTTTTGTGTAGGCACATTGTGATATACATGGATAAAAGCTGGATCACATTACCGAGGAACACACCTCAATATGTTAAGGGTTTGAATGAGTTTTTATATTTTGCAATTTCTAATCGATCCGTTGAAGGGAGAATAAGATGTCCATGTCCTAAATGTAAATTTAGAACATGGTTGAAGAGGGATGAAGTTTATGAACATTTAATACTGAAGCAATTCCCTGATCAGTATTTGTGTTGAATTTGGAATGGAGAATCAAACAATACAGAAAGATTGAGGACTGATGTTAATCCACAGAATGAGGTCCCAAGTTTGTCGCCAATGGAAAATGAAATGAAAAACCTCATAAATGATGCATTCAGCACTGCAAGACACCACTATGAGCATC
Organism: Viscum album; assembly: GCA_963277665.1. Classification (NCBI taxonomy): domain Eukaryota; kingdom Viridiplantae; phylum Streptophyta; class Magnoliopsida; order Santalales; family Viscaceae; genus Viscum; species Viscum album. The sequence goes on along the minus strand of OY728121.1, from coordinate 1,100,897,798 downwards.
AAAACATATCAGAACAACCAGAAGATGATGCTACAAATTGAAACATGACAAGTGATGTTTTTGAGACTGTAACACAAGGAGATCAAGATTGTAACATATCATTGGATCCTCCTCTTGATTCTGTGGAGCCAAATGTAAGGGAAAACTTCAGTGAGAAAAATGCATTTCATGATTTAGTTGATGATGGAAATCACGAGTTGTATAGTGGGTGTTTGAAATATTCAAAGCTTTCATTTCTGCTGAAGTTGTACCATATAAAATGTCTTTGTGGAATTACAAATAAGGCAATGTCTATGTTATTGGAATTGATTCATGATGCATTTCCTGAAGCAAAAATCCCAGAATCATTTTATGAGATGAAAAAAGTTGTAAACAAGCTTGGTCTGAATTATAAAAAAATACATGCGTGTCCCAATGATTGTATGCTTTACTGGGGAGAAGATTCAAGTAGACATAATTGTAAGAAATGTTCTTCTTCTAGATGGAAGTCAAAGGGTAATGTTAGAAGTATGACTGAACATAATTTCATGGAGAAGAAGAAAAGGAACACACCTGCAAAAGTTTTGCGTTACTTTCCTTTGAAGCCTCGATTGCAAAGATTATTCATGTCATCAAAAACCACCGAACACACGAAGTGGAATGCTGTAGATAATAACAATGATGGGTTAATGAGACATCCATGAGATTCCCAATCGTGGAAGACATTTGATGCATTACATCCAGATTTCTCAGCTGATCCTAGGAATGTTCGATTGGGATTGGCTGCCGATGGATTCAACCCATTTGGGACTTTGAGTACGAGTTATAGCATTTGGCCAGTTGTTTTGATCCCTTATAATCTGCCTCCGTGGATGTGTATGAAACAAACATCTTTTATCATTTCGATGATTATTCCTGGAAAAAAAATGCCTGGAAATGATATTGATGTATACCTGCAGCCTTTGATTGAAGAATTGCAGGAGTTATAGACCAACAGTGTTGAGACATTTGATGTTTCTTCTAAAACAATGTTCAAAATGCATGCTGCTTTAATGTGGACCATTAGTGACTTCCCTGGGCTTGGGAATTTATCTGGTTGGAACACTTATATGGGTTTGGATTGTCCTGTTTGTAACTTTGATTTCGAGCCCAAACGGATACCTCACAGTAGAAAATGGTGCTTCTTGTGCCATCGAAGATTTCTTGATGCATCTCATAGATTTCGGCTGAACAAATCAAAATTTAATGGTTCCATTGATCGTAGACCACCTCCAAAGTTGTTAACCGGTTCTGAAATATTGACACAGCTTGAAAATGTTAAAACAGAATTTGGGAAGGTTCAGCAATTGAATGATAGCGGAAAACGAGTGCGAAGTGCATCGTCAAGTGAAATCAGAACGCAACAATGTAAGAAAAAAGTATATTCTTCAAACTTCCGTATTGGGAATTTAATTCTTTGCACCACAATCTTGATGTGATGCATATTGAGAAGAATGTATGTGATAATTTTATTTTCACATTACTTAATGAGCATGGAAAGTCGAAGGATCATCTCAATGCTCGCAAAGACTTACAAGTAATGAACATAAAACGTGATCTCTGGCCAGATGAGAATAAAAAGTATGCTCCGGCCATTTTTTCAATGAAAAATAGGGATAAAGATACTTTCCTTCAAATTTTAAAGAATGTTAAGGTATCTGATGGGTATTCGAGTAACATCTCGAGGTGTGTTGACTTGAAGAATCATAAGTTATATGGATTGAAAAGTCACGATTCACATATTTTGTTACAACAATTACTACCATTGGCATTGCGTACATTATTACCTGAAAAAGTTACTGCTGTTGTACTCCAATTCTGTACATTTTTCAGGAAATTATGTGAGAAATCTCTACATCTATTTCAGCTTGACAACCTACAGGAGAGGTTTGTATTGACCCTTTGTGCAATGGAGATGATCTTTCCTCCATCGTTTTTTTCTGTCATGATGCATTTAACTGTGCATTTGGTTGATGAAGCTAAATTAGGAGGCCCCGTTCATTATCAATGGATGTATCCAATTGAGAGGTATTTTATTTATATGTTTCCTGTTAAGTAAATTTTTTTTTGACATTTAAATAAATGCATAATATTTTTTTTTTCACAGATATCTTGGGCATTTGAAATCATACGTGAGAAATAAAGCTCAACCAGAAGGCTCTATTGCTGAAGGCTATTTGGCCGAGGAGTGTCTCACCTTTTGTTCAAGATATTTGGATAATATTGAGACAAGAATTAATCGAGTTGGACGTGTTGACGACACATCAACTCATTATCAAATGCATCAGAAATCAAAAAATTTCCTGCTATTGGCCGATCAGTTGGGAGGACCTCATACACGACACTAACATAATTGGAATTATCACAGGCACATAGATATGTGCTGCTGAATAGTGAAATTGCAGATCCATTTATTGAAGAGTTGAGGATACAAACAAAGAGACGAATGAGAGGCCGAACACGAAATGAAAAAGATATAACGAAAGCTGTGAATAAAGAGCTGGTAGAATGGTTTGTATGTACAATTATTTATTTATTCAGCAACCACTTGTTTCATTTCTGTAGTCATTCATTATCATTGTTATATATATTTTGTTTGTTAGTACTGGGAATCTATTATCATTTTTAATTTTTTTTTCTGCATAAATTTTTTGAAATATATATTCTGAACTTAATTTTATTTGATTAAATGACAGGAATGCCAAGGAAGAAGCGGTACACCATTCCTTCTACTTCTGCGACAGATGACGATACGTCTGTCCCCACGACATCTGAGGCAGCAGCTGCCTACATCCCTGCATCATCTCCCCCTACACCATCTCTGACACCATCAGTGGATGCCTCATTAGAGGATGAGTCATCGCCTCCCCCTACAGGAGCCTCAGCAGTGGGGCAGTGACACGCCCCTTCCAGTTCATCACGGACATTCTGGAGGGTCACAGTCATAGGTACAAATTTTAATTAAATAAATTTATTGCATTTTGTTTATAGTAATTGTTTGCTCATTGCAGATGAAAACAATGCAACCGTGGAAAAACACATAAAAAGTTCTGATGTTTGGAACATGCATGACGAGAAGATAGTGGTGCCATTTGATTCTTATGGGGTCCCGACGGATGACGCCGCAGGTTTACTTGGTCATATTATAGGTCAACTGGCAGCGGAGCCCATTTCCCTGCCTATTTCATATAATGATTGGAGGCATATGCCTCCAAACTGGAAAAATGAAGTTTATGATTCTAAGATAAAGGTAATTTTATTACTTTATGGTTTAATTTAATGTCATGTTACTAATATATTCAAAATGAATTTCTGTATACAGATGTTCTTCCACTTTACCGTTGCTGATGTGATAGCACGGAAGTGGACATTGAAAAATCTTGGAAAAAAATGGAAAGATTTCAAATGGAGGTTGTGGTGTGATGTCAACAATACTTCGTTGACCTTGCAGCAGATGTATGAAAAGCTACCCAGTGGGGTACCGAAAGAACAGTGGAAGGTTTTTGTCGATAGACATCGTGATGAGAAGCAGATGGTATTGAAATATATATTATTATATTATCCTCATTTTACATTTATACATGTACATGAAGAGGAGATAGACATTGAATACAATACTATTAAATTGAATTTTATTTATTTCAGGATCTCTCAAGACAGAATGCTTCAAACCGGGCAAAGCAGGTCATCCCGCACACTGCGGGTTCAAAAAGCTTTTCAAGAAGCCGAATGTCATTGGTAATCTTTTAATTATTTTAAATATTTATAAGATAATATTATCTATTTAAAATATTTAATTTTTGATTTATCTTTGTTTAATGCAGTCACAGAGTTTAGGGCATGACGCATCCCGAACAGAACTGTGGATGAATGTTCATAAAAAAACAGATGGAAGTTTTGTTAATGAACCTGCCAGAGAAGTTGGGGTATGAAGTCAATTATTTATTATAATAACTTATTATCAGTTTATACTGTGTTAATATATATTGATATTTGGTTTATAGGTAAAAATTAAAGAAATATGGGATGCCAATCCTGGGCAATCCTACTCAGTATCCCAGGATGACCCGGTTGGTAAAGTCCTTGGGAAGGAGCATCCTGGTAGAGTGCGCGGGATGGGTTTGAGACCTGTACCATCTGAGGTATTTCGCATGGCATCAGGGATTTCAGCTACATCTACTCCTTTTTATAGTCATTTCATACCTGAATATGCTCAGAGGGAGATGTCTTCTCTACTAAACACAGTTCACCAGCAGGGGGATCATATATCTGGTTTGCAGAAAGAGTTGCTTAAAATACGTCAGTATATGAGCAGATATGCCCCCGGTGGTAGTGCATCGTGTAGTGGTGAGCAGGTAAATCACAAAAAAATCAAAATCATTTAGTTTTCAAACTTTTATTGGTTTTAAGTTTTATTATAAATATGCAACAGTATTTAATTTTCAATATAATGTTCTTATAGGTGGCAGCAGGGGGTGGAGATGAAGTTGGAGAGGGTGATGATGCAACATCAGATGATGAGTAGTAGTATTATTGATGTGTTGAACAAGTATGATAAAGGTTGGTTTGTATATGTAACATTTATGGCACATAGATGATGATCTTATTTTACCCCAAACTTATCGTCGAACTCAAAGGTGATGTTTAAAGGGTAATGATTATAGTGGGATGGATCTAGGTTCCACCCTTGTTCATGCTGGGGAATAATGTATTAAATGGTTAGGTGATGGAATGACTAAGAAATTTCATTGAAAGTCAGGTATGGGCTTATGTGAATGTGCTTGTGGTAAACACGAGATTTCATAGAGGAAGGAATTGTGGTTCAGGTTGTGATATGTGAGTCATCTAAGCTGAGTATCTTGGGAATGGTTAGCTGAAAGTGGATTGAATTATTATACTTCTTCTTAGATGTATATAGGTGAAAGTATCCATTTAAATCATGTCACTAGGCTAATGTGGGTGTCATGAAAGGGTCGAAAATGTCTTCTGAGAAAGATTGCATGACTAGTTTCAGTTAGGCTGATTGGCATTTTACTGTTTCTTTATAGTAAGGTCCCTATTATGGCCTCAGAAGTATTTAGGATTTCCCAATTAGAGGAAAAATTCCAATATTATCATTGGAAATCTTTGGATATTATTTATAGGAAATTACAATGGTGGAGAATACTATGGTTCATAATTTTCTATTAATGTTAAAACCTATGGTGGGGAGCACGATCGGTTGGATGATTAAAGGGATGACGATGTGATCATTTATCTATATTCTGGTTTGATTTATTTTTCAGGGCTGTGGTGTAGTACAACCAATTTTTTTTTCCAGTTCAGCATTTAGCGGCGGTTTTAACCGCCGCTAAATGCCTTGCTGGGCAGCATTTAGCGGCGGTTAAAACCGCCGCTAGATATATTACGTTTATATTTAGCGGCGGTTTTTACCGCCGCAAAATAGGCGCATCAAACGGCATAATTTTGCGGCGGTTAAAATAGCCGTGCATAAAAAGGTGTGGCATACCCATAAAACTGCCGCTAAATGGAGAGAAACCGCCGGGAAATGAGGCATCTACGACTCATATTTTAAACCGCCGCGAAATAGAAAAAACCGCCACTAAAAGATTGCCGACGCCAAGTTTAGCGGCGGTTTAAACCGCCGCTAAGGGCTGCTTTTGTTGTAGTGAATTAACAATATTTTCATTACTTTTTCATACTAAAATGAGATAAGTACAATTTTATGATGCAAAAATTTATTTAATACCTAATTAATTATTAGGTGGAATTCATAGTCACACACATTTCCATTTATTTTATGTCAAAATAAACTACTACATTGATAAAAATTAAGTATATTATGACAACCATAAAATAATTGTGTTATTTATTTTATGATAATGAGAATAAAATATATTTTATTATAAATATCACATATTATTTGTCGTTAAGAGAATATAAACATAAACATTACATGATAACATTATATATAACATCATTTGAATAAAAATCAGTATTCCTTATCCTTATCAAAAGATAAAATCCCACATAATAGCCCACTACATTACCCAGGGAAATTGGAAACAAATGAAAAGGATGATCCCGAATTTATAGTCTGGAAAATTTTACACCAGATGCTGACATTAAATAATAATGTAAAAATAAATATTTACAGGATTGATTAAAAATGTATTCTTTATCAATGAATACATCTAAATTATATAATCCTTGAGAAAAAAATAAATAAATAATAACAGATATAACATTAAATGATCTATTAATTATGTAAGTGGTCATTATTTAAAATTTCATACTTCATAAACTTATTATCAAAGCCATATAAAATGATATCATGAAAAAGGTTAAGAATTATCCAATTTATGAATCATATTTTTCACTTGAGACATACCAATGAACTGAGGGGACATATATTTATTATCCCCAGTTAAAAAGATTCTCTCATTATATCATATAATAAACATTTATAGAAAATACAAACCATAATACTCTAAATAGTCATTATAGAAACAGTTTTCTCCTTTTGTTAATAAATCATATCATTTATGAAAGTATTGTATATAATAATGGATTATAAGTGCAGGTAAAAAGATTTAACATACCATGGAATTAATATGGATATTTATGTTAGTTACATTTAATAATATAAATAATATGTTGGAGTTAAAAATTATCAAATAATTAACATTATCAAGGAATAAATATATTATTATAGTTATTGTAAAATTTTTATGATTATGATTATTAATGAGTTCAGTAAATTTACTGAATTTCTTTTAAATTGTACGTTTCCAAACATATTTTGGATGAATTACATCATAAAAATAGATTTATACAATCATACATATTTATTAATCATTTGATAATGATTATTTCCTTAAATATAAGCCTACAATTCAGAATACCGTGATTGCAATTGTTAACATGTGCAAAAATATTGTATATTAAACATTGGACCTAATAGAGGATCTAAAAGATAAAAAAACATAACAATTCCTTATATAATTTCCCGTTTTAGAAATTATACATCCATAAGAAAAATAATATAATTCTCATATTTCAAATTTACATTATTAGAAAATATACATATTAATTCTTATTTGGATATTTTTGACTCTAAACCAGTTCATGAATAGATTATTATGTAGACGATATCAGGTCTCACATGAAACATATATCATAAGTATAGTATATAATATGTAATAATAAAAATACAATATATGAAAAATGTAAATAAAAATAAATCTTGAAAAGAAATTTATATTTTAATTAAAAAGAGAAAGAAGAATGAACATGCCTCTCTTATGTTTGATAGCGTATAACTAATCCATAAACACAAAAAACATCATTGATATCAAATAGTAAAATACACTTGAGACTTGATGAGTGATTTATGAAGAGGAATTTCCAATTTTTATGGAGGATAGATTATAATTGGTGTTCTAATAAATAAGTGTCTTTAGGGGAATTTGTTGAATAATTTAATGATTACATTATTTTTTCAACTATTTTATGCTTTTTACTACTAGATATAGTTCCCCATTACTACCCCAAATAGAATAATTTTATATTTAACTCCACGATTTGGAAAACATATTTACTTTAGATGAATTTAAAAATTAATATATTGATACATTTATAATAGTCACCAGTTTTTACTATTTGTTAACCAATTTTACTAGATTACAGATACAACTCAAAATTTCAAACCCACATAATTTTAAAATTATATTTACAAATATTTTTTTATTAATGAACAACATTTTATTATTATAAATGTTTTATGTCATAAATAATTGTGATTAATTTATTAAAAATGTGGAATCATTGTGATCAAATTGTCTGTCTTAAATTAAATTAAAATTTAATAATTATTAACCCCTTGATTCGTAAAAAATTAATAAAGAATAATAATTTTATTTTTAATAATAATTACCACAAATTTCTTACATTTTATTTTAAAATCACAATCCAGTACTTCACATGTATGTACATTACTAAATTTAATTCTTCTATTTATCTTATAATGTTTTTTTGGATTGTTTTCCTGAGAATTTTGAAAATATTTAGTATTAGATAGATGAAAATGTATTATTTTACCTTGGATTAAAATAATTCTATCATAAAATGATTTATAAATAATAAAATATTAATTATAATAACTTCTCACTAAATGAAATTTTATTAAGTCCACCCAATCAACATTCATCATATAAAAGAACAAATAATTTCTTGATGAACCATTATAAAATATAATAGATAGTGAATTATATTACTTCTAATGAAGAAACATATTTCTGTTAAATCAAATAAAAAATAACTATATTGATGCTTCCATGGTGACCATAACATGAAGTTGTGATGAAAAGTTTAGTATAAGGATATGTTAACCAGAATTCATTACAACCAACTCATAAAAATATTTTAAAAAAACAATATGAGAAATTCATATATCTATATGCATATAAATGGTAGCAGAATCTTTTTCATCTCAATATAAATATATCAATACTGAAGTTCTTGTATCATATTGTTATGAGTGAATGATTTAGAATAACAATTTAGAGTTTTTCACTTATTGAATTGTTTGTCAGTATAATTGTAGAAGCCTTAATTTAATTTATGTTTGAAATTATTGTGTGTCCAATAAATTTTCCAACATTGATTTTTGAGGACTAATAAGGTATATATTTAGATCTTTCTAATCATGTATTCTTGAGGCTAATAAAAAAGACATTTTTTTTCATAATATCAAGGGATTCCTTATTAGTGGAATACAAACTACTATGTATTGGTTATTACTATATATGTAATTAAATTTAATAGAAAACCTTTTTTACTAATAGATAATGTGTGTCAACATTTATATTTTTGTTTTATTTAATTATTCATAAAAATTATATGATTTTGATGTTTTATTTTAATTCTTATTAACTATTTGTTCTTACATATATTTCATTTTGAATACATAATGTAATGATTCATTTAATATAAATTATATTAAATATTATTTTATAAAATATTATTATAATACTTCATTTAATTAAATTCTTATAAACCAAATAATATTTTTTAACCTTATACATTCAAAAAGAGGATAGTTAATTTTTTTATGAACTAAAACTAACCCCACCACCCATACTCCACCAATATTTAGTTAAAACTAGTACAATAAGGATACACCATTTTATTTTAGAGCAAGTTATACTTGTTTTAATCTATTTTCACATTACTAGTATTGGATGAAATAATATCTTATTTTTATTTATGGATTTTTTTCCAATTATGGATCTCAAAAATCAATATACATGATTACCAATAATATTCTATGATTTTGAAGATGAATATTTGAGTGATAAAATGGATATTTTTATATCAATAATGTCTCTATTAAATTATTTATGTCTACTAATATTTACTATATATCTACAAATTAAATCCATAGTTATACTAAGTTTGATTTGATTGAATATAAATTAGGTTATAATATTATAAGAAAACAATTATGTTTGATGAAATAAATATCCATTGTAATATATCACCATGTCTATGATCAAATAGTTTTTTGAGTATGCCATATTTAAAATATTTTAGAACAACCAATGTTATTGAAATTAGAATATTTAAGATAATAAATGATTATAAAGATATTGATTTACTACCTATAGTAATTGTTGATAAAATTCATAATTTATTTATTAAAATTAACAATATTCTACAATGTAATAGATAAATTTATTTTATTGATACCGTTTTGGTTGAAAAATATTATGATATTATTCCCTTTGAATGGAAATATAAGAGGAATTCCCCTAATGTTACTAAAGAGCTTACGAAAACGCGTGTCAATAATTATAATGGTACTCTAACTTATTATGATGGTATTATGAAAATGAGATATAATAAGGAAAAAAATAAATTTAGTATATTATTTATCTTATTCCACATCACATAATAATATGAAATAAACTTGGAATGATTATATGTCTTCTAAAAATATGAATTAAAATGATGATGTATATAGTTTTACAACTAGTCATAATGATAATGAAATTGAAATTATGGATAACATAATGAAAACTTAATTTGGAATGTAATATTTTATATATAAATACCTTAGATGTTCAAAACATTATACTTAGAATAAATACACTTCATTGATTAATTTTTAATGGGATGTAAGAAACTCAGACACATCATAGATGATTTTTCAATGTCTAATATGAAAATAGAAATTATATAATTTTATATAAGTATAATAGATGAAAATTAAAATAGTTATAGTCATATGGACATCTATTTGTGGAGATTTTTCTTTATAAAATTCAATAGATTATCATAATGTCAATCAATTGATTATGAGATTAAATGCTATAATTCTAGAGACTAATATGTGTTTCATGAATAATATATCACAATTGTTAATGAATTAGACACTTAATAATAATTATACAAATTATAATTATAAATATTTTTATATAAAATTAGTCTAATTAAAATGACTATTATTTATAAATAAGATAAATTACCTTGTTTTGAAGATGTCTCTATAAAAAATCATTATTAAAAAGTAAAAATAAGAAAATTTCAATAAAAATTAAAATGATAATGTAAAATATTATAAATTGAATAATATTAAAAAAAATCTATATAGTTTCCAAATCATACTAATGAATTGGATTAGATATATTGTTTTTTCATATGTACTGATAATAAATATTTAGTCGAAAATTTAAAAAAGGTAATATTTATTCTCCAAATACAACTATAATATTTTTCATTATGGATGGGAAATTTTCATAATGATTTGAGAAAATAATTTTACTTTTAAATAAATATGTGATGAGTTTTATAAACACTAAACCTCATTTTTAAGATAACTACATTCTCCCAAAAGTGAACACAATTCTAAAAGATGTAAATGTGGGAGAAATTAGAAGAACCAATGTTATTTCAATAATGTATTTTCATTGAAAATTAATATAGAATATATTTTTATAATTATTATAACTAACAAAATATGTACATATCTGGTTCTGTAATTAAATATTTTTGTAATAGTGTTGAACACAAGAATGTTTGGGAATCAATATGCTGAATTTTTATTTTATGGTAATTAATGAGTACCAAAAATATAGTATGTTGTACATGTATTGGGGTTGTTTATTAACATGAATAGAATCATAGAAATTATTAATAATATTATCATGATAATAATTATCAAAAATTATTTTGGCGATAATCATTATGTTTAGATATATGGAATATTTACTACTATTCCTCTTGTAAAATTACTAAATTCAAATGTATTATTTTTTGTAGACAATAGTAACAACCACATTATAATATGTAATTAATTTGATTATGTATACCTTGTAAGCATTAATCGTGGTAAATGTAATATTCAAACAGTTATTAGGTATATTTATTTATAAAAAATGAAGGCATGAAAATGTAAACACACTAAACATTAAAGACATTTGAAGAGAAGTGTAATGGACCGAACCCTCTTGGTCTATTACATTTCCAAATTTCTGGTGTTTGGGGGTGTCTTGTGGACTATCGGTGACGAATTAAGAAGTTATTGAAAAACTTGGTTCCACCAAATGGTTCCACCTAAACGATGTCACCTAGAACATCAGCACTGTGACGGTGGCACCGTAGCAGGTGCACCGTTACTGTTGCACACTAAAATGGTGGCACCATGATGGTGGCACTATAGTGGTTGCATAATCATGGTTGTGCACTAAATTGGTGGCACCACTTACAGTGTTCCACTGAACTAGTGGCGCCATTTTAGTGGAATTGTTACGGTGTCTCACTAATCGGTGTCCCACCATTTGTTTTTTCCCAGTTTCCATCATTTTATTGTTCTGATTCTATGACGAATCATTTGAGATAAAACTATTTTAATACCTCATTAAAAGCTATTTAATACCCATAAATGATAAATAAACCACCCCCAAAGATCTGGGCATCCCTTGACTTACCAAAATGTGAGGCTTTTTCCTCAGTGTCACAACATTTCTCGTGTTTCCAACTTCACCCTTATTGCGTGGATTTTATTCCATTTAAAGGATATCATTTAATTCCTAGATGTTATCGCTGCCTCTACAATGAGAATTATTAAATAAAAATTATTTCCATTGTGTGTATCCATCCAATCGTGTGGTGAAACCATGATCCTCTTTTAAATATGTTCAAGATTTCATATCCCGTATCTACAGAATCTCATATTTTATCACAGAAAGTGTCTTTATTCATCTGTTTAGTCTCCATTCCACCCCTTGGTTCCTATGGAGTCATCTACCCGAGTCTAGTTTTGCGACCATGCTGGGGAATTTCCTACTCTCTCATGGAGTCCTTGAGGTTATTCCCCTACAAGTCTCGCATCACCAGTTCTTGGCATGAGGAGAAAACATCGATCATTGATCATTTAGTAAGGGTCTTCCTTCGTCTCTCTTTATTGTACATCATGATTAGTGGGTATGATAATGTTTCATCAAGGTGTGGATGATACCTAACCTTAAAAAAGATAATAAATGATTTCTAAAGAATGAATGGTTTGTTTGACAAAGATGATGTACTCTTTTATCTTCCTTCATATGTTATGAATTGTATGGGCTTATGCCCACAGAAAATAGTGTTCATAGGTAGTCCTTTCATTCGCACTAATGAACCTTTATTTTTCTGTATACGTTTTTGATTGAATTGTTGTAACATAAAAACAGGTTAATCATGTAATCTCATTTTATTAAAATGGGTGCCCAATGAATAAAAATCCTTGTGTGATCACCCCGGTCATCCAAACAGAAAAACGAAACCTGATAAATGGTGTGGTTAAATATGAAAACTCCCTTGTTTTTTCTTATAATAAGCACAAATGTTCTTCTTGATTCTTGGGGGTTTATGTGAATGGGGATGGGATCCCATGTTGTTTAGTTGTTGGATTGTTGATTTGAGTCCATGTGGGGCCATATGTTGGGGATTGGTTTCATTCTAGTACTTAGAGGGATCAAATGGATCCTTTTTTGTTGTTGTAACATTACAAGAGAACCGAGTGTGAATGCTTAAATTACTACTTGTTTTTTTTCATTCCTTGTCGGGAAGCTATGCCTGTTATTTTACTGGTAGTAAAGAAATATTTAAATAGAGTCACTTGAATATGATGGAACGAATGGACTCAATGGGGAATTTTTTTTCCATGAATGGGTTTTTCATTGATTGAGGATGTTGTTCTTTTGTATGAATGAACAGTAACAAGGGTGTTTGTGTAGGGGCTGATTTTGGAACCCTTAGGTTCAGATGAGTGTTAGTCTACCTATGTGTATAAACTTAGCTCTTTTGTATCTTATTAGAAACCCACCCACGTTGAGAACTTTGTGACGAACACCTCTATTTTATGGTGGTGGTGGGGGGGGGGTTCCCTAAAACTGCTATGAGTGGATGGTTATTAGTACCTCTTCTACTCCCTTTCCCGAGTATCCCAAGACTCATCGGGCAGGTTGTGATGGCCTAAAGTCCATTATAGACCATGATTCATCAATCATGATTAATTTTGGTGGTTGGTCCAGGTGTGTATATCAAGGATTGTTTCTCATGTGCCTTCGGTATAGGTTCATGTGTCTTTAGGCATGAAATTGGTTGTTGTGGACCAGGTGTCTGTGAGGGGGGATGTGTGTCGTTGTTGTGGCCTAGGTGTATGGGGGTGAGATTCATGGTTGTGGGGCCCAAAAGGTTGTCATTGGGGTGGAAGTGGGACTGTAGTGAAAAATGGTGGGGGAGGTCTGACATGTAGGATGCCATCAATAACCAATGGGAAAGTACTACGGGGTAACGAAACATATTTGTTTTATTACTATAACATTACATGACCTGTGCTACTTTGGGAGTGTTCCTTGGTGAGGTTTGGGTGGATGTTTCCTATTTATTTTCTTTGTTTATATCCTTTTCTTACGGGGCATTAGGATTCCTATTTACTTGTGCATGATACATTTTGGTTATCCCTTCTCAGTATACAGGTATGCTCACCATAAGAAAATATACCTTTTTCAGGTTTTTAGGAGGACTTTGGGGACCGTGCGGGACCGTAACAACTCAGAAATCGAGACAGTTTTAGTTTTGGTTTCTTTTCTTTTGGTACATTGACATTATTGATTTCTTGTACATTGTTTGGGTTTATCTTTAAACATGAAAATGGGAATGGGTTTTGGCTTTATTTTTACCTCAAGTATTTGGATTTTTTTGTGGTTTTTACCATTGTATTTCCTGATCCAACTAAATAAAAAGTGTAATGACTTCCATATCATGTGTAATTCTACACCCTTGGTTCTATTCTCTACTCCTGGTCTAATTGAATGAGGGACTCATGGGTCATTATCTCTCCTTCAACTTGAGGAAGGTAGGGCATGTCAGTTTGTTGTACCTTCCCTCATCATGGTGAAGGTGGGTCCTGAGAGAATGGTATCAAATAGAATGGTTGAAAGATAAGATGGAGTTCAGAGTTTGGCATAGTAATTATTTTATTGGATGGTAGGGAAACCGTGTTAAGAAATCACGGTTCTTGAAATAGTCCAGGGAAGACGAGCTAGGACACGAAATTTTATGGGCCCTTGTGATACGATGAGAGGACTCTAGACCTACCAAACGACCAAGTGAGGCTACACTGATTATAAGGTGGAGACCCTAGTAAATGTACATGCATCATAATGACTTGTATTCTTGTGTTTTTAGGGTGTTCGAATTTTTTAAATAAATAACAAGTTTAAGAAAAATTTAAAAGAAATCATCTACACTACCCATGCATGGTAATTCCTTATTTACCTTACATATATGGAAAACAGACAACGACCATGAGTAGTGTGGGTGATCGAGGAATAGGAGGATGATCTGGATAATAATCAGAGGACTGATCGAGAGGAGGAGGACAAAGAGTGAAAGCAGACACTTCTTTCCATTCAGCGGCAGATCATCAGGAAGAATGAGTGAAGCATCTCAGAAATGGAGACTGAAAGCTAGATCAATGAGATGATGATATCTTTCATATTGATCTGGGATCAATCAGATTAATGAGTTCCTCTCATTGTATGCTAGATATGGGGTGTGGTGCGTCAGTGGTGGACACTCTATCTCAGAAAGAATAAGAAGGTTGAGGTTTCATGGACAGACTTTGAGAGGGAGTTTTGGGATGAATTCATTTCTTTCATGATGATGGCTGAGAAGAGGCATGAGATACTCTCACTTAAATATGGGAGTTTTTCAGTGATGGAGTTGGGGATCAAGATCAAGGATCTCCATCATTTTTATCTGGACGTATTTTCATATGAGGAGTCTCGGGCGAGGTGTTTTGGGGAGGCACTTCGACCTTCTATTCAGTATGTTGTAACTCCCATCACACTAACAACATACATGGAGGTCCAAAAAATTCATATGTAGTGGAGAGGATGCACACAATGGGAGGTGTATCATGATATGGGATCAAGTTGGGCTCGTAAAAGTGAAAGTCTGTCAGCAACAAGCATCTAATATCAGGGAATTCTTGGTTTCGACCAGTGGGGAGAAGGCCCCGAAAATTCCATTTTTGATCTCTCAGTCATCAGCCATTCATTGTGGGACAAGCACTGAGATGCTTAATTTTTGGCATCCATGGGAATCTTCAGAATTAGTGCCCAAACTGCATGCAATACAGTGGGGGTGAGAAGGTTCAGTGCCCACCTCTACAGTAACAATTTACCGCCGTCCCTTTCATCAACAAAAGTAGGGATAGAGAGCTCCCTCTCATCCGAGAGAAGATATCATAGGAGGGGGCCATCCTTAGGGTGCTCCACTGGGACCTCGACTGGGTCGTGCTTGGGGAGGAGCCGAAAACTGAGGGGCATAAGAGCTGTGTGTGTTCAATTGCACGCTATAGAGGTAGCAGTTTTAGCAGGGCTAGAAGTCATTCGAGGTATGATCAACTTGTTTAGAAATCATGCTTGTGCCTTGTTTTATTCAGGATATTTTCACCCGTTTGTTGCACCCAGTCTATCCCATTCCCTGGTTATAGACATTGATAGAATTCCCATGCCCCTTGTTTTGAGTATTCCATTCAAAGGTCAGACGAGCTTGTCTTATGTTTTCCAGGGATGCAACCTCATGTGGGGTCCACATCAGTCTAGTGGGGACCTTCTTTTACAATATATATAGACATATGATGTCATTTTAGGCATTTAATTTCTGGTCTCTATGTGTTTCGTTACCTAATTATTCTGAAGAAGGTTTGTGTTTTTCAATATGGGTAGACAACGTGTGACATTCTTCTGTGAGCGGGGTTTCTAGGATAGAGGCCGGTGAGAGGAACACATCCTTTCTTTATTAGTTGATCTGTTATTAGAGTCAACATATTCAAAGATGATGGAAGTCCCAGGGGTCTTCAATGAGTTCTTATATGTATTCCTTGAAGAGGGGGTGCCTCTTCCCCCTTGATGTGATGTTGAGTTCCAGATAGACTTGCAACCTGGTGCCCTTCCAATTTTGATGGATCCCTATCAGATGGTGCATTTTGAGTTGCTGGAGTTACTAATTCATATTGATGATCTGATGAAGTAATGTTTTATCTAACTGAGTGCGTCCTAATGGGATGCTCTAGTCTTGTTCATAATGAAGGAAGACAGTTCTGTCAGGCTGTTTATAGACTACTAAAGGATGAATCAGAAGAGGGTCAAGAACTGTTATACCATCCAGAGGATCAATAAAATTTTTAACTAGTTGAATAGAGTAGGTTGGTTCTCTAGGATCGACCATTAATCGGGATATCACCAGTTGAGGTTGAAGGAGCGTGATATCTCAATGACTTCTTTCAGGTAAAGATGTGGGCACATTGAGTTCGTCGGCATGTCATTTGGAATTACGAACGCACCAGTAATGTTCATGGGGATCATGAACTTAGTTTTCCATGAGTATCTAGATCATTTCAAAGTCATGTTTATTGATGACATCCTCATATTATCAAGATCATAGTAGGATCATGTCAAGCATCTAAGGGCGGTTTTCGATGTCCTACAACAACACCAAATATACAAGATGTTTTCCAATTGAATGTTCTATACATAAGAGGTTCACATCCTAGGACATGAAGTGTCCCAACTGGGTATAGATTTGGACCCATCAAAGGTCGAGGCAATTGTTTCTTGGGAAGGACCAAAGAACGTATCACAGGTTTGTTGTTTCATAAGTCTAGAAAGTTACTAACAGAGGTTTGTTCCCGACCTCTCTCGAGTTGTATCTTCTTTAAAAGACTTCACCTAGAAAGACCCGGCTTTTGAATGGAATGAGTAGTGCCAGAAAAACTTCAGCTATCTGAAGGGTTGTTTGGTAAGTTCCATAGTGATGAGTTTTCCAGAAGAAGGGGTAGCGTTTGAAGTATTCTATGATGCTTTAGGCCTTTCCATGTGGTGTGTGCCGATGAAAATTTGGGGAGTGATCTCTTATATGAATAGGAAGTTATATCCTTATGAACGTTACTATGCCACCCATGACCTAGATCTTGCAGCGGTACTGTTCATGCGGACGTTGTGGCGGCATTACCTCATTTGGGAGCGCTTTGTGGTCTTCACGGATCACAAGCGCTTGAGGTTTATATTCTACAAGTGTGACCTGAACTGGCGACATCAGAGGTGGATGGAGTTCCTTCATGAATACAACTTCATGGAATCATACACCTTAGGGAAGGGGACTTTGGTGGTTGATACCCTGAGTAGGATGCCACCGAAGGATGCTATTCGAGAATCAGAAGAGGCTTGGAAGGCGATTAGGTAGTTACCTTCCTTTCACCTAGATGCATGGGTGGAGGATGATTGGGGATTCCTATTCTAGATGATGGTGCAGTATTCAATGGTACATCAAGTGGAGGAGTCTTAGTGGGGGGACTTCGAGGCTGAAGTGATGCATGACCGTGTTAGTTAGGGAATTCTCCATACGGATGGTCGGAAGACGGACATAATCAGATGTTGTTTCATGTAATGTTGTTTGTCCTAGTGGAAATGTGAGAGAGATTTCTTGGTGAGTTCCACAACCCACACCTGGAAGTACACACAGAAGTTTACAAGATGTACCCGAGCTTGAGGGGTTAGTTTTGGTGGCTCAGGGTTAAGCGGGCAGTGGAAGAGTTTGTGGTGAAGTTCCTCAAGTGTCATCAGGTGAATTCTAAACATAGTTCCACATGAGGTCTGTTGAAACCAATATATTTCCCTGAGTGGAAGTGGGATGAAATCTCAATGGATTTCGTCATGGGACTACCCAGGGTTCAAGGAGGATATGATTGTATCTGGTTAGTGGTGGACTGAATGAAAAAATCAGCTCACATCCTGGCAATCAAAGAGTCAAGTGCGATGGATTCCTTATCATAGAGGTACATGGATGAGGTTGTGTGGTTGCATGGTGTCCTGAGGTATATAGTGTCATATTGGGATACACGGTTTACCGAATAGGTTTGGAAAGGATTGAAACATGATTTTGGAACCCAACTATGCCTCATCACTACTTTCCACCCCCAAATAGATGGGCAGATAGAGCTAACCATCCATACATTGGAGGATATGCTACAGGCACGTGTTTTGGACTTCGAAGGATCATGGGTGTTACACTTTTCTATGGTAGAGTTTTTCTACAACATTATATATCACTCTACCATTGGCAGGGATCCGTTCAAATACATGTACGAGAGATTGTGTCGCTCACCCTTGTGTTGGACATATGTTGGGGAAGCAGGTGTTCTTGGCCCGGAGGTGGTGCAGAGCATGATGAAGAATGTTCATATTATACAGGAGAGAATTATGGAGGCTTAGGACAGTCATAAGTCATATTCTGGATATAGTAGGATACCCTTGGAGTTAGAGGTTTGGGACCACATGTTCTTGAAGGTCTCCCCTCAGTTTGGGAAACAGAGGCTCAACAAGGGGGTAAGCTCTCTCCCATCTTTTTTTGACCCTTTGTGGTTTATTAGAGGGTCGAAGAAGTGGCTTATTAGCTATATCTACCACAAATGCTACTGAGGGTGCACTATGTCTTCCTTGTGTCTCATCGTTGTCAGAATCTACATGATGATTCTCCCAACCTCAACTACGGAGAGCTGGATATTCAGAACAATGTGAAATTTGTGCAGCGACTGGTGAGGATCGAAGATCATTAGGAGAAGGTGATACTTGGGGTAATTATTCCATTGTTTTGTGTGTTATTGAAGCATGGTGGCCTCGAGGAGAGTACTTGGGAATGGGATACAAATATTCACACCCTATTCCCACAGATGTTTTGATTTTTGTTCTGGGTTTTTTGGTTCTTGACTATGATGTAATGCTTGACCTTGTTAACTGTGAGATGGGATGTTTCCCTTGATCTCTAAATGTGTGTTAAGAGTAATCACTATGGGGAGGGGAGGAAATAATCCCTAATCAAGACGCATTAACTTGGATGTGATTAAACTCATGTGGGTGAGTCAGTTCCACCCAAAACAGATAGTATATTGACATGGGATATGCGACACCCTAATCCATGTGACTGGATGGTATATCCATTACATGTTTGTGTTGTTTTGTAAAGGAGAGTAGCAGTAGTGCCTCTATAATAGATCAGTATGAGGGAGAGTTTTTCTTATATATCAATGAGTTTTACTCATGAGAGATATCTTATCTGGTGGTTATTAATAACCCTCTTTTTTATTTGGGTTTACTCTTGGAATCTCGAGGATGACAATAGTTTGTGGGGTATCTGATGTAATGGCCTGGACCCTCATGGTCCATTACATTTCTCAATTTATTGTGTATGGGGGTGTCTTGGGGACCATCGGTGACTCATTAATGAGTTTTCCCTTAACTCAGTTCCACAAAATGGTTCCACCAAATGGTTCGACCGAAATGGTGGCACATGTCACAATGACACCGTGATGGTAGAACCGTAGTGGTTTCACCGTGAATATCGGACATCGAAATGGAAGCATTGTTATAGTGCCACCATAACAGTCTCACCGTCAAGGTCATGCATCAAAAAAATAAAACCACTTACGTTGATCCACCAAAATAGTGGCACCATTACAGTGGCACTATGACAGTGGAACTATTATGGTGTCTCACTAAATAGTGTTCCACCCTTTTTCCTTTTTCCCTATTTCTATCTTCTTCCAATTGAACTCTCATAACGTATCTTTTTACATAAAAGTGTTTTAATACCTCTTTCAAATCCATTTAAATCCCATAAATGATATCTAAAATCCCCCAAGAGCCGAAAAAACCGCGACTTACCAAAACATGTGGCTTTTTCCTCGACATCACACCCTTTCCTATGTTTCCAGTTTCTCCCCTATTACATGGTTTTTTTTCCAATTTAATGGAAACCCATTAAATCACAGTTGTTATAACCCCCACTCCGATGAAAATTATTAAATAAAAATTAATTCCATCGTGTGTAACCGTCTAATCATGTATTGAAACCATGATCCACCTTTAATATAGTTCATGATTTCATATCCTGTAACTGGAGGATCCTTCCTTTTATCACATGACGTTTCTTTCTTCTTCTGGATGGAATCATCTTCATCCCATGGTGCATTTGTAGTCCCTATTCCCGAGTCTAGTTGTGGTCCCATACTGGAACCTTTCCTACTCACTCTTGGAGTCAATGGAGTTCTTCCCCTGTAAGTGGTGCATCACTAGTTCATGGAACTAGGAGAAAACCTTGATCACTGATCATATATATTGGGTCTTCCTTCATCTATTTTTACTATATATAATGTGGGGTGGGTATGATAATGTTTCCTCAGGGTTTGGATGAAACCCAAACATAACTAATATAATAATTGGTTTCTAAATAAAGAAGAGTGGTGTTTTACGATGATGATGTACTATTTTATCTTCTTTATTATGTTGTGAATTTTATAGAATTATGTCAACTGAAAATAGTGGGAATTGGAGGTCCTTTTCTTGCGCACTAATGGACCTCTATTTTTCTATATATGTTTGTGATTGAATGGTTGTTAAATGGAAACTAGTTAATCATGTAATCTCAGTTGATTAAATGGGTACCCAATGAAAAAGAATCCTTGTGTGATCACCTAGTTAGCCAAACAGAAAGATGAAACTTGTTAAATGGTGTGGTTAAATCTGAAAAATATTTTTTTATTATGATAAGAAGAACAAATGTTCTTCTTGATGCTTGTGGGGTGATGTGAATGGGTATTGGATCCCCTATTGTTCATTTTTTGGTTTGTGGATCTACGACCATGTTGGGATGTATGTTGGGGCTTGGTTTGCTTCTATTACTTTGAGGGATCTCACGTTTCCCTTTTGATGTTGTATCTTGACAAGAGAACCAGATGTGAATGCTTAAATTACTACTTGGATGTTTTTCCTTCATTGGATTGTGGATATGCCTATTAGTTTCCCAGTAGTGAATAATTATTTAAATGTAGTCACTTGAATATGATGATAAGAATGGGTTCAATGGGATTTGTTTTCAAGGAATGAATTGTGATTTGGTTGTGGCTTCTATTCATTTGTATGAATGAATAATAATGAGGGTGTCTGCATATGGACTGGTTTTGAAACCCATATGTTGGGATGATTTATTGTCTACTTATGTGTATAAATTCAGTTCTTGTGTTTCTTTTTCGCACCCCTCACATGTTGAGCAATTCATGTCAAACACCCTCATTTCATGGGGGAGGGTCTTTTTCCAAACACTCATATGAGTGGCTAGTTATTATATCCTTTTCTGCTCCATCCCCCATGTAGCTGAAGACACTTCGGGTTAGCTGTGATGTCCTGAGGTCCATTATAGCCCAAAATTATTTGGGCTGGGTATGTTGTGTTGGTTGGACCAAGTGTGTGCGGGCAGGATTGATTCCCAAGTGTCTTCAAGATGAGGCTGAGCTATCTTCGGGTTTGGTAGTGATTATTGTGTCATAGGTGTCTACATGTAGAGATGTGTGTGGTTGTTGTGGCCTAGGTGTCTTCAGGTAGGATTCCTGGTTGTGGTGGCCCAAAAGGTTGTCGTTGGGGTGGTAGTGGGACTGCAGTGAAAAATAGCAGGAGAGTTATGACGCGTAGGAAGACTTCAATAACTAGAGGGGATGTAGTGCAGGGAAACCAAACATCGATGTGTTATTACTAATACATTACATGAATTGCTTTATTTTGGGAGTGTACCTGGGTGTGTTTTGGGGGATAGATTCATTTTAAGGTTATTTTGTTATCTCTTTTTCTCATGGGGCATTAGAATGCCTCCCCACTTTTGCACGAGAGATTTTTATTTTCCCTATTGAGTTTACATATATACTAACCCTACATTTATAAAACTATTTTTTGGATTTAAGGAGGAATTTGTGGATCATGTAGGACTATACTAGCTCAGACATGGGGATAGTTTTAATTTATGTTTCTTTTCTTTTAGAATTTTCCATTTGAAGTTTTATTGTACCGTGTTTGGGTTTATCTTTAAACATGCATATATGAATGGATTTTTTCATTACATTTACCATTAGTTTTTTTAAATTTTTTAGGTTTTACCATCATATCTCTTGATCCTACTAAATAAAAAGGGTAATTACTTCCATAACATGTTTGATTCAATACCCTTGGTGCTACTCGCCATTTCGGGGCCTATTGGAGGCGAGACTCGGGGTCATTATCTCTCCTTCAACATGAGGAAGGAAGGTTCTAGTGGTTTATTGTATGTTCCCTTATCTTGGTGAAGGCGGGTTATGATAAGAATATATAGAATTTCATTGTGAAATCAATGATAAATCATGGGTTTGGAAGATGTGATTAGTAAATTTTAATTCTATACAAATATCCAAATATTATGATAAATAAATAGTCTATTAGTTTCTTAAGATATGTTTTAATTCAACTATTGTCTGTGACCACTATTAATTTTGAATGAAACATAAGTGACTATATAGATTTTTTAATAATGCTTCATATTCTGATGCATTATACTTAGAGTACATAGATTTGATTGGTCCATAAAAAAAATTTATTTTTGGGAAATTTGATTTTTATTTTTTTGGTGATCACCTTAATAGATATATGTTTTCCTATTTTATATAGAAAAAATGAGGAATAAATTTTCTATTTTAACAAAAATCTAGAACGTGTTAGTAATAATAAAAGGAATCCTTTTATATCCATTAAAATTGTACATGGTAAAGATTTTTTAAATACTTAAACTGAATCATTTTGTAGTTAAAAATGTATCATAAGTAACATTCCATCACTTATAAAACCTCTAAAAAATGTTTTAGTTGAAAAAAGAAAAAAAATCTCTATAAGATTAATAGAATCATGATTATTGAATAGAATTTTGAAAAAAATAGACCAAACCCTTATTATTAATATGTATAATATAAATTGAGTATTGTTTGAATTTTTTTTAATAAAATCTATATGATTTTTATGGGAATAAGTCCAAAGAATTCTTAATTCATAGTTATTGGATATTATGAAATCATCATAAAAAATAAATATAATTTACAATTTTTTTTAAATTTAACAATAAAATTTTTCTATGATATTATAAAAATAATATGTTTTATATTTTTTTTGTAAACATAGATTCACTAATGGAGAAACATTTCATATGAAATTTGATGAAATTCATCCATTTGTTTTCCAACATCCTGAAACAAAATAATTGGATGAATTTATTGAAACATCTCTTCAACACTTGTTGTAAAATTTTACACAAGAAAGAAAAATAGAATAAAAATTTTATATGGTCATTCCATAATAATAAATCCATCCTATAGATTATTAGCTGTTTTTCAAAATCACAATGAATAAAAAAATCATTAGAAATCATCATATTGATAATATCATTTGTGATGTAGATAAAGCTATCAAAATTATAAAATAATTTTTAAATGAATGTGAACAATGTTTATTTTTTATCACAATTAGAACTAAGAACTCCACTGGGTATTTTGGTGATGAATATTGGATATTGGAAATTACAGATAAACTCAATGTGTTTTAGTGGAATCCCTTTTGGAAATTAGTTGAACATCCTAATTATTTTCATATAATATGTGTAGAATAGATTTTTATAATAAATATGAAGAATATAGAATATTTAGAAAGAAATAAAGAAACACATATTAAAAAGGTATATAATCAGAAAAGTGGAAAATAATTTGAAGAATATTTTTATAATATATCAATACGTGAATAAATAACTATAAGTTTATGCAATATGGAATTTTTAAATTTTATTATTTCTAAATTTAATGGGATGTGTGCATTTCATAATAGATATGTTGAGGATGAATTTAATAATGAAAAAATACCTTATTATCAATACAAAACAGAGATACTTTTTATAGTCCTACTAAGACATTTTGTGGAATCAAATAATCCCCAATATTCTACTATGGTATAATTACTTTATTTTCATTGAAAAATGTATTTTTAAGCAGGTTTTGTGTCCAAAACTATTAATTTATGTACTTTTTTGAGAATTATTTTTTCCAATTCATTCCAATGGAATTTTATTTGGATCAACTCAAAATTCACATTCAAATTACATTTTAGATCTTATGAAATTAATGTTTGATATTTTCATGATCGGTCATCAACACATTTTGTTTAGTTTCCATATTTCCCAAAATATAGAATGAAATTTTATTTCATGAAAAAATTATTTAAATGATTTACATAAAAAGTTTGGATATGAAAATACTAATGGTTTTATTACTACTATTGTAACCTCAAATAAATTTGATCATTATAAATCATGGAAGGTAGATGATCAAAACACATTTAGATATATCATTGGTATTTTTTGTACCTTATAGCTAGTAATCTATCTTAATGACCCAAAGGCCTTCATTTTTATTGATTTTTGATAACCCCCTTTCAAGGGATGAGGGGGAAACCTTACAAGGCCCGTAGGCTTAGAGATTACATGGCCCGTAGGCTTAGGAGATTACATGACCCGAAGTTCTTAGGGAATTTAACCAGCCTATCTACAAGGAACTGCCCCTCCCCAGCATATGGATCTTGATATTAGCTCTCCACCTTTTCATGACCTTTTGGCTAGGCTTCCTGTGCAAGCACAGACTTGTACCGATGGCATAGCCATACCCTTACAAGGCCAGCATCTGCATCCGGATGTTTTGTACATGTTTATGTATTGGATGTATATATAATACTAAATCCTACCATCATAAATATTTAAAATATTTTTTCCATTAATTTTGTTGTACTATGGATGATTCTAATTTTTATCTAAAGATAATTGTTTTCACTCTAAAAAATATTTTAATATTTTTAATTTTACAGATTTAAAATGGATATGAATAGTATATTACAGACATTTAATTTAATAAGACATGTGTTTATGTATTTTTTTATCGAAAGATCAGATAGTACCACTTTACAAAAGTGAAAATGAATATGTAGTAGTTACATGTTATTGTGCTCTTATGTTGTGGGTTTCACATAGACTTATATAATTTAACATGAGTTTTGATAAAACTATAAATATGAATGATATTAAAAATTCCATATATTACAGTAAAAATGTATCATATCACCCTTTATTAAATCACATTGATATAATAAAACATTTACTATATGATATAAAATAATAAATCATTATACATTTCTCATAGAAATTATGCATAACATACTGATATTTTTACTAAACTAGTAAATTATATTATATTTTAATATATTTAATAGAATCATGAAATAGTTATTTCTCTTATTTTGGTTTTACCCATTTCTTCATATTAGTAATATCCTCAAAAAACGGAGAAACCATTTTCACTTTTTCTTAAAATTATTAGTTTTCAAATATTATTCCAAAAAGGTTTTCATAAACAATTTAAAAACCTGTTTTCTATAATTATGGAAAACAAAAAATATCATATATTTTTTTAAAAAAATCTGATTAATTTTTTATAATAAATTTTCATAAAAAATATACATATGGATTTCGTAATTTTTTTAAAAAATTTAATTATATTATTCATAAAATTTATTTATTTTCTTAATATTATTATAAAATAATGGTTTTATATATTTTTTGGTAGAAACTTATACTAATTTTATTTTAATTTAAAATATTCATAAATTTTTTGGCTGATCTTTTTCCCTTAATATTTATTAATTGATAAAATAATTACGTATTACCAAAATAGTAATAAGAATATTTAAATATTTATTTTCCATGATATATATTATTATATTACCAAATTCATTATAATAAGTTTCTTATATTATTTACAGCTCTTATAAAAAATATTTACTAAAATTTACATTCCATCATAATAAATAATCCCCAAATTATATGTCTATGATTTTTTAAAATATAAATAGATAATCATTTTAGTGTGTTGAAAATTGATTAATCATATTGATCAGAATAAGGTTCTTAAACAAAACCATTTGATGTGTTGAATACAGACCATCTCTATCTTTTGACTATATAAATGGTTGGGTTTCACCACTCCTTCACTATTTATGTTAGATAACATCTGTTTCAATCTATATTTCAGTTTATCTATTTGTTTATGGTTTAGTAGGTTATCTTCCACAATCTAATAATCATCAATTTCTTCCTCCATTGACATCCCAATAATAGAAATTATAAACCAAATAATTATATGAATAACATTATATGAATATTATTATTCATTGATAAAATTATCTATAATTTTCCAATCATGTAAAAAATACATCATTTAAGAGGATTATACAAACTTAAATAATACTAATATATTCTATGTTTCATAATTTTATTCATATCATAATGATGATGATCTTTTAAAAGTTATATTTTTTTCTTTTTTTGTCAAACTGAGACCTTTCCCAGAAAAGCAAGATTCCTTTATTAGCAGAAAAAAACATACACTAGTCTGAAAGAATATGATTTACAAACATCCTTCTTGAAAAAGGGAATGAGATCATCTAGAACAGGATCAACCCAATTCAAATCATTACCATTGACTCTTTTTTGGAAAGCGTATCCACCAACACATTTCCCCTCTATAAGCATGAGTGACAAAGTGGTCTCTTGAGTAGAGTGATTCCAAACATCTTGTCCAACGATTAGTGAGCTTCCAATAAAGATGCAAATCCCTAGTTCAAATAGAAGAGACTATAGAATAGGAGTCACATTCAATCCAAATCTTGTTCCAACCCCGCCTACAAGATTTTTCAACCGAAATTATAACACCAAACATTTATGCTTCAATAGAAGAAGAAATTCCACATGATCAATATATGCACCCAAGATCATTTCCCTGATAGTCCCAACTGAAACCACCAAAGCCTGAGGGATCTGGATTTCCCCCTGAAGCACCATCAGAGTTGACTTTAATACACCCATGAAAGAGGCCTTCCAAATTAATTCCATTGTACCAAGCAGAGGATGGATGTTTCCATTCACTTCAATCCGATTAAGCACAGAAAAATCATGAATTGAGTTTGAAAAAAATACACCTTTCAGTGTTTCTACCTCTCGGATATCTACAAGAATCCCTGCAAGAGAAGAACCAAATATAAACTACTGCAAGTAATGTCTAAACTTATTTCTTGTTGACCATATCAAATGAACAACCTCCACTACAGTAGCCTGAAAAATATTCTGGAGCTGTGGTGACAAGTGAAAAGAGCTTCTACTCTTTATAAGATTTCCAATTGAGTTGAAAAAAGGCATAGGAACTTCAAATATATCATAAACCACCTTCCACATTTCCAATTATGCACCACAACTAAGGAAAAGGTTGTTCAATTCCTCTCTATTCTGAATGAACAATGCGCAAACAGACCAAAGAGAAGTAGCACATACCTGAAAATATTCATCTATTGGTAGTTTGTTTGTGAGCCAAACTCCATGAATGAATAGACCAGGATGGTCTTAAAAAATTTCTCTTTAGGTTACCAATCCATTTCAAGTCAATTGATCTTCTAATATATTGATTATAAAATCCGTTGGAGGTTTTAATTCCATTGACAGCAGGCTCCCAAACCCAAAAATCATCCCTAGGGGACCAACGATATCCATCCACAATTGAAGTTATATAATCTGGAAGATTATCCATGTTACCAAGCTGATCCTTGATTGAAAAATCAAATCAAGGCTGGAATCCCCCTCCAGGACCAAGTCAATAAGATGATCCCCAGCCCAATTGGATTTCCAAAAATGAAGAGAGTAATCCTTGGAAATGAGCCACCGAGAGTCAATAATTTTTTTGAAAAAACATTCTTGAAGGCATGCCACACCGAAGAGTTTACATAATTAAAATTACATGTCTTAAGCCTGTGAATAAATATGTATCGAAGAAAACTAGTAGCCTCAAATTGCATGTTCATAAGCTTCCATATAATCCTGGCTTGTAAAGAGTCATGGAAACCCAATAGATTCTTGATGCCCAAACCACCCTCATCATGTGACTTTCAAACATCATTATAAGGAACGGTTCCCAACACCTTTTCCAAAAATAATGACACTCTAAACAACATTCTTAATAGAATTATTGATTCTCTTGATTAATGAAATCATCATTTATACACCCTAAAAGAGTACAAAATTTTTGCGATGATGGTTTATTTCACCACACAAACCCAACCAGCAATGGATACATATTTTCCCTTCCATGAGGAAAGGTGTCTTTTAATCATGCTAACAATTCTAGAGAAATGGCATGCCTTTGGTCTCCCCCCAAACATGGGTACTCAAAAATATGTGAAGGGGAGATGTCCCTCGTGAATTCCTAATTCTCTAATGATATCAATTTTCTTGATCAATGAGAAGCCACTTCCAATGTAAACAAAGGGCTTTATCTAACTAATCCATTTTACAGAAACCAATTCATAGTGAAAAAGGTCTCTCTTAATATTCATGATATTTCCCCTATCCCCTTGTGTGAAAAGGATGATATAATCAACATGTAGAAAATGAGAAGGAGCAACAACCCCCCTTTAGGAATGAATATACTTCAGTTTACCATTGCCAGACATGGTAGAAAGAATTCAGAAGAGATAATCCTCGACAATAGAAAAGAGGATGGAAGATAAGGAATCAACCCAATTAACACCCCTCAAAAAATAAAAATATCCTTCAGGAGATCCATTTATAAGGACTGAGATATGAGAAGAACATAATATAGAGTTGACCTAAGTAACTAAAACATCATCAAACCCATACAGGGCAATGATCTTGCAGATGAAACCCTAATTGATTGTATCAAAATCTTTCTTAACATCCATTTTGAGAGAAATATTTCCACCTATGATGGGTTTTTTAAGAAGATTAACACACTCTGAGGCAGTGATAAGGTAATTCTGGATTGATATTCCATTGATGAGGCAAAACTGATTTTCAGAAACATATTTGCAAGAAATTATAGAAAGAATACTGGCAAGAATTTTAAAAATGATTTTGTAAAAATTATTAAACAGAGAAACTGGACTGATGATCAATTTATATGTAAATGGGATACTCTAAATGTTTAGGATACATTATTTTTGGATTTCAATTTTATACAAAAAAATTAATTTTTATGATGATTAATATTCTATTCATATATATTTTATAATGAGTGTGAGTTTATTTGATGATGTTACATAAGATGAGATTCATAAAAATTGTTTATCTTTTCAAGTGATTAAAATCAATAATAATTAAACACTATTAAAGTTGAAAGCATATTTATTCTTGAAGACACAATTAACATGAAGAAACTATATTTTTTACCACCCTCGATGATGTTTTTCGAGAAATTTAATAACTATGTATCTTGTGTATAAATATATAACCATTATGAAAAATTGTTAGAGAAGTTGTGGATTGGAGAAAATTAACACACGTGAAATAAAGAAATTATAAAACTATGTTACTTTATGAATATATTGATTTTTTTTGTAAAATAATTATGTTATGAAAGTATATGATGTATGTCATTGATAAAAAAATACGAAGACTTAGATATAATTGGGAAAAGTGTAAAACTCCATGATATGATGAAAAGTGAAAGGGGGAATGATGTCAATGATAGCTCAATTGAGATGGATACAAATTTCATTAATAGAGTTGAGAAACTCAATTCTTGAAGTGTAGTTATAAATAAGATAATATATTACTTTTCCAATCCTCATATATCAATTTTTCAATATAAATTACAATAAACTCAGGATTCAGTATTTAACATCACTATACACTAATACATATTTCATTTAGAATAAATCTAAATTCCACAATATCTTATAATACATTAAACATTGGGTTTAAATAAAATATGGTTTAGTCCTATTTTTAATACAATAATAATGACAAATTATAATTTTGGAAAGTATATCAAAACAATAAACCTCATTTTTAAAATTTTAATTTCAAATTTTTCATTGGATGAATTTTTGTGATTTTGTTGAATTATTTGCCTTTTTTTATAGAATAGTAAATAATATAGAATATTACATGAAAACAAAATTTTTATTTAGATTATTATAAATTTAATATTTTATATTGAATTGGATTTAATTCAAAATAATAATAATTTTATATAAAATAATCCAATTTTTTCATTTTAATTAATTTCATATTGAATTTAGATATAAATAATTGTAATGATTTGAAGAATATCACATTGAAAACTCTCATTAACTTGTTGAGTATTGGATTAATTTTAAATAAAATATTATCATATTATCAGAATTGAATTTGAAAAATGTTTTTCCATAATTGAAATTATAATAATTTATAATTTCTAATAAGGTTAACATAATTTTTTACCTAATTGAATAGTGAAAAAACTTAAAAACGATTATTAAGGTATGGTTAAATTTGATTTACCATTTTTATTAAAGGGTGATCAGGGATTAAAACAAACTACCAAATATTACAACACCCATTGGATGTAGATATTTGGACCATTCCTCTTTACGGGTATATAATGTCCTATTATGTGGTAATTTTTCATGATAAAATGTCATTATGATTTATGATTTTCAAATAATTATTAGTGTTCCATTCACCTAAAATATAAAAGTCCACCCACTGTCATATATTATTCATATAATAGTACATATATATTTTAGCCAATACATACCCAGATTTCATAAAAAACATCCCACCTCTCATCCAATATGCCTTATTTTTGTTTATAAACCCTTACTTGGAAGGATTTTTTTTATACCTATGGTGGATACCCGAAGATTAGGTAATGTTATTTGAATAATTTCATTTCAATATCTAACTGCATAAATTAATATTAAATAAAATGACATAAAACCCTCTTTATATTCCATATAATATAATATTTTAATAATATGTGTATGATCTACAATCATTTCCACTTCTATTAAATGGGTTAGGAAGTTATTGTTCATGTGTTTGGTGTACTACCGCCTCACAAACTGATGACACTCGTTCCTCCATTAAAACCATTCACGATAGTATATGATGATGGGTATAAACTATATATATATATATATATGATATTTATATTTAGTTATACCTCTATAAAATTATATAATATATATATTTTTACATTTCATTCTGTAGATGATACGATAAGGTCACTTGTTTGTATGGAAGAGTATCACATCATTAAGAGATGTGATTCATCTTTCAATAACCATTTAAATGGAATGAAATAAGTTTAATTCTAATAAATGTATGTGATATATAAAGAATAATTATTATATTTCTGAAATTTTTTTCATTTTGAAATGATAATATTCATTCTTATTTTCACATTCACTTAAACATGATAATACCATTAATGTGTGTGATTACTATTTTATTCACAAAGCAATGTGACTCTATATTCATCACCACACAACATAGTTGATTGATGTAATAAAATGTATATAGATAATATTTTAAATTTTATATTATGATCATTAGGGATTTATAATATTTTTCATTCAAACACTCCTTAATGATCCTTGATAGAAAAGAACATTACCCATGCATATGTATGGCCTACTGTCTCCATGTTCATAACAGACGTAATTTCAGATAATCATATTTCATTAATATTATACAAATTATATTATATGTATAAATATAATAATTATTTCATGAGTATTATTCTAGTTATTGTGTATCTATATAATATTTTTAAGGACCAGATAATTCATGACATATCCTGTCATGACCCGTCCCTCGGGGCATGTGCCCTGACTACCCCAAGCCCACCTTTCACAGGCCAGGGGATGGAGACTAGCACCAAAAGCATAAATCCCTAAAATAGGAAGGAATTTACTTTATAACTGAAAACACACACAACATAGTACACTACTGAATACAAAACACTAAGCAAAACTGTATAACAAGTGAGTGTTGACATGTAAAGGGGTTGGAAATACAAGCTCAACTGTAAATTACAAGTACAACTAAAAATGACTAAATAGCTGAAAGGTAAAAAGAAGCTCTTGGATCATCCACCAGAGATCCTACTTGAATAGTAGGTACAGATAGCCTCCTCAGCATTCCACGTTTGTCACTCTCCACCGGGTACCGACTCGTCATGAGGTCCACCTCCAGGTACTGTCCAGTCCTTGTACAGTTAGCCTCGTTCAACGCTGTCCATCGTCTGCATCCAACACAACAAAGTGTGGAAATATCCCATGTAGGGGTGAGTATAATGATACTCAGTAGGGACCCCAATACCCTCAAGGTATCACAAAATCCAACAAGGATAAAGAACAAGGTATGAAATCAACAGATAACCTCACATAGGTATATTCCCATACATATACCTAAGTTATCTAGCAATCCATCTCAATCATGATGAAAACACAAGTTACTGAATCAGTTTACACAGGTATACAACTTTTGAAGAGAGATAGAGATGATGAGGGGTATCCACAGAATCATCCATTTCGTCAAACCCACATAGGATCCAGGAATAGAAATCAGAACTCTCGAACCCACACAGGATCCAAGAATAGTTATTCTTTCGAACCCACACAAGATCCAGTAACAGAAGTCAGAACTATCAAGCCCACATAGGATCCAGGAATAGTATTCAGAGTTGTTGAATCCGTACGGGATCCAAGAAAGGTCATCAGTGCTGTCGAACCCACACAGGATCCAGGAACAGTCGTTAGTACAGTCGAACCCGCAAAGGATCCAGGAATAGTCGTCAGTGCACAACCAGCCACAGGGTTCCGCAAAAAGTATGCTTGATTATGGGAGGGTCCAGTTCTCAAGACGAGTGTAGATAAATAAACTGACATGATTTCCCAAGAAGAATTATCTGAAAGGTCCGCCTTGTCATAGGGGTTTCAACGCAATAGACGATGCGTCAATCAGACTCCCGGTTTGTGAGTTATTGGCATTTTCGTTCCGAGTGCCTGGTTAGATTTAGGTTCAATCCCACCCTACCATCACAAATTGTGTCCAAAACTCATGTGGGGTATTCCAAAAGAACCATCTAGCTCCATGATTTCCATCGCCATAGACGGTTCATCAATCAGACACTCGTAGCCCATGTTAAGGGAGAAAAGGTGAAATCGGGTTAAATGGGTCCGGGTCAGGTCCGACCCAGTTGGATTGACCCGAACTGATCTGGTGCAACCTGAACTAGGCCAAACCGACCCGCCGAAATCGGCCTAGCCCACTGTAACTGGTCCGGCCCACGGTGGCAGCCCGACCCACGTTGGGCGGTCCGGCCCGCGGGTAGCACGACCCGTGTGGCCTGCGCTGGCTGCCCGACTCGAGTGGGCCTACGGGGGTGGCCCGCCTGGACTTGGTGGCCAGTGGCTGGCGATGCCCTGCAGGGCGTACCCTAGCTGCAGGGGGGGTTCCACACCCCCTCATTGCTTGAATAAAATAGGCGCCTAGCACCAGTTTGGTAGCCTACATGACCAAGGAGGGTCCCACCTCGTTCGACTGGCCGAGCGGCCAGCCGCGTCTCCTCTACTGGCGGTCGGCCCAGTCGGTCGCCTCTGCTCCACCGCCACGACCCCCTGACCTCAGGTTCTTCCTCTGCATGGCGCGACGTCACCGCTCCCTTCTAGTGGCCTCGCGGCCTCCTGTGTGCACCTCCGCATCCAGGGAATGCAACCTGTTCTTCCACGCCGCATGCCATTGCCTCGCCCTTCCGGCGAACCGGTGACCCTGCGCCACCGGTTTCCTTCACGTCCAGCCCGACGCCGGCCGCCATTTCACCTCCGTGGCCCATCAGCTGCTTCCCACTCTTACGGAAGCACCATTACGCTACCGTCGTCGCCAACAAGCGAGGAAAAACAGAGTGGGGGCCAGACCATGTTTGTTCGGCCCGCACCCTCTACGTTATGGTGATAAAAATCAGCTAAATGTAAACCGAGATCGAACGATGAAGAATGGGAAAGAAATTCAAATTCTAATCCCCTACCTCAGATTCATTATCATTGGAAATGAAGATGAAGAAGTCGAGGACGACATCATCGGCGTTCTTCAAGGATGGTGCTTCCTCCCTTGTTCTGGTTGGAGATCAAAGAAGAAGATTTCCATCGTCAGTGGATGAAGCGTTCTTCATTCTTCTATGGTCATTCTTCATTGGGAGGAGCGTTCTTCTTTGGGAGCTTTCTCGCAATAATCCTCCACTCAAATCACAAAAGTGAAAAGATGTCCCCAATAATAGATTATAATATCTATTATTTCATTGGCAAGAAATTCAAAAAGAATTCCTAACACTTGGTTGGCACAATTAATGTGAAGGGTGGTGGCACCATTAAGTGGGGAGCTCAAGAGGTTTCTCCCCACTTAATGGGGAGTTCAAGAGGTTATAACCTCGGGTGGTCTGCACCAAATTAATCCTCACAAGGGAGGTTGAGTTCAGGTGGGCCCCACCACTATAACCTCTCATTGGAGGTTAAGTTGTGGCGGTCCCCACCTCCAACTTCCACCTGGTGGATATAAAAAATAAAATAAATTAAGACATGCACTTAAATTATTTTATTATTCCCACATAAAACCCAAAAACTATCATTCATCCTCGACCAACTGCCGTCGAGGTGAAAGCCTTATTAAGAGAATACCGGCGCTGCGAGTTCAACGGTGCCCTCAGATTTCAATTCTGAGTACTGGTTGAAATGTTATAAAAACTTGCTCATATATTTACTGAATGTACCTGAAAAAAACTTCAGATATTGATTCCAGGCACACCGGGCCTCAGAATCATGCGCCGTCACTTTTCGCGGACTCGTAAAATTCCCATGTATTTAAGAA
This sequence comes from Viscum album, assembly GCA_963277665.1. Classification (NCBI taxonomy): domain Eukaryota; kingdom Viridiplantae; phylum Streptophyta; class Magnoliopsida; order Santalales; family Viscaceae; genus Viscum; species Viscum album. The sequence goes on along the minus strand of OY728121.1, from coordinate 1,100,862,587 downwards.
AAAAATTTCTATGGAAATTCTGGGTCTTTACGTTTTCCCCACCTCAGGCCTTTACGTCTCTTTAAGCTACAACTCGAACTAAGGGAATAATTGAGGGTACTGAGAACGCATCTAAGCCTCCCACTCCAATGTGTTTTCCTAGAGGTTCATGTGCATCCAATGAACGTGCACCAGAGGTATCGACCATCCATGAAAGACCCGCTCCTTTAGATCCTCAATCTCCACTGGAACCTCCATAAAATCGCCCCATCATCGATGTCCAGCTCCACATGGTCGATGATGTGAGAAGGGTCGTGCACGTATCTCCTTAGCTGGGATACGTGGAAGACATTGTGCACCCAGTTAAAACTGAGGCGGAAGTGCCAGGCAGTAAGCCACATCGCCTACTCTATTGAGGACCTAGAAAGGTCCGATGAATCATGAAGATAATTTATCGGCTTGGATAGATTTCCGTAAACTTCATCGGTGTGAGACCCGTAGAAAGACGTGGTTTCCATCCTCGGAATCTATAGGTCTCCGTATCTTATCAGCATACGACTTATGTATGCTCTGTGTAGTCTTCATACGTTCTTAGATGATCTGCACCTTCTCCATGGTAGCTCGTACCATCTCTGGTCCCAATAGTGCTGACTCCCAAGGGTCAGTCTAACACAAGGGTGATCTGCAAGGTTTCCCGTATTACGCCTCAAATGGTGTCATCCCTATGGTGGAGTGATAGCTGTTATTGTATGAAAACTCCACCAAAGGTAAGTGATCCTCCAAGCTACGACTGAAGTCGAGTACACAAACACGCATCATGTCCTCGAGGGTCTGAATGTTCCGCTCAGTCTGACCATATGTTTAAGGATGGAAGGTGGTGCTCAGACGATGTTGCATCCCAAAATCCTCCTGCAACCCCTTCCATAGCCAAGAAGTAAATTGTTTGTCATGATCAGAGATAGTAGAAGAAGGTAATCCAAGTAGCTGCACAATCTCCTGCACAGAGTGGCGCCCCAAGCTCTCTACTGAACCCTTCTCTCTGATCGGTAATAAGTGGCCCGACTTGGTGAGTCGTTTGACAATCACCCATATAGAGTCATGTTCCCTGGACGTATGTGGATGACCCGCCAAGAAGTCCATGTATATCCCATCCTAGTTCCACTCTGGGACCTCCAAAGGCTGAACCAATCCTGCAGGTACCTGATGCATCGCCTTCACTTGCTGAAAAGTGAGGAATCGAGAGAAAAAATCCACTACTGCCTTCTTCATACCTATCCTCCAGTGATGTCGTCAATGGTCTTGGTATATCTTCACCACTCCTGGATGTACTGTTAGAGGAGATGTGTGGAACTCCCCCATCACTTCCTCCTGAAGTGACTCTAGCACTATAGTATGTCCTCTGAAGAGGATGTCATGCTCCCCACCTTCAGAAAATCCATCAGGTGGACACCCTATAGATATTTGAGCATGTCATGTCTCGCAGTCAGTGTCTCCACGCTCGGCCTCCCTTACTCTCTAAAAAAGTGGGGGAGCGACTGTAAGAGACTGAAGGAAAACTGCTCCATCTTGGTCCAGAAAGGATATCTATAAAGCATCCAGCTCCTCTGTCGCCTCTCCTAGCAGCTATATACCAGATCTCCTACTGAGTGCATATGCTACAACATTCCACTTCCCAGGAGTATATAATATCTCAAAGTCATATTACTGGAGGATATCAAGTTATCGCCACTGTATCAGGTTCATGTCCTTTTGAGAGAAGATATACCTGAGACTCTGGTGGTTAGGGTAGACTATGAAACGCTCACCCATCAGATAGTGCTGCCACATATTCAAGATGGAGACCTCTACTACTAACTCCAGGTCATGGGTAGCATAGTTTTTCTCATATTGTCTCAGCTGATGAGAACCATAAGTGATCACTGCTCGATCCTGCATCATGGCACACCCGAGTTTGGTCCCGGATGTGTCACAGTTGACTATGTACCCTACGCACTCCTCTAGAAGCCTCAATATGGGGGCACTAGTCAGCCTCTTCCTCAGCTCCTGAAAGCTCTGGTGGAATTTCTCCAACCACACAAAGGGTTTCCCCTTCTTCGTCAAGGATTCTAGTGGTGCTGCAACTCTAGAGAAGTCTGGTATGAACCTCCGATAATATCCAGCCAATCCCAAGAAACTCCAAACCTCCGTCACACTCCTGGGTGGATCCCAAGAAAGTTCCACCTCAATCTTCATTGGATCCATTATAACTCCATCCTCTGAGATAACATGTCCCAAAAAGTGAAACACTTGAATCCAAAACTGGCACTTCAAGAGCTTTCCATAAAGCTAATGCTCTCGGAGTGTGTCCAGTACTACCTACAATTGTTAGGCATGCTCCTTCTCAGTAGTTGAGTAGATCAGAATTTCGTTGATGAAGACTATGACAAAGCGATCGAGGTATGGATGTAAGATCCTATTAATTAGTCCCATGGACACTGATGAAGTGTTGGTTACGCCGAAAGGCAAAACCAAGAACTCATAGTGGCCATACCAACATCTGAAGGCCATCTTCTGCACATCCTCATCTCGAACTCTAAGATGGTGATAGCCTAATATGAGGTCCATCTTCAAGAAACACCGTGCTCCCTTCAGCTGATCAAAGATGTATTAAATCCTTAGGAGTGGGTAATTGTTCTTCATAGTCACCTAGTTCAGGCGACGGTAGTCGACACAAAGCATCAAGATTCTATCCGCCTTCTGGGAGAATAGTATCGGGGCTGCCTAGAGAGAAACACTGGGCCGAATGAATCCATTCCCCTGCAAGTCCTCCAGTATTACCCACAACCCATGAAGCTCAGTGAGATCCATTCGATATGCTGGTGTAGATATCGGTGCCATCCCATGGTACAAGTTAATGTAAAAGTCCACCTCTCTACGAGGAGGTAGGCCTAGAACATCATCAGGAAAAAAATCTGTGTACTGGTCCACCACTACAAGATAAGTTAGACTCTACACATCTACAAATCCTAGGGTAAGGTAGGCCAACTGATGAGTGATCAGCTGCACCCTCCTCTGAGTAAGTTCATCCTACACTGCAAAGGCTCCCTTCTCACTAGTGAAGGTGAACCTGGTCCCATTCGTGTGAACACACCGTACATTGTGCCAAATACAGTCGATCTGAGCATAGAATTTAGATAACCAGTCCATACCCAATATGACGTTGTAATGCCTCAAAGACGCTACGAGGAGATCTCAGCTGAAGCTATCTCCTCCTAGAGTATGCTCACACTACCGACAACAGTGCGTGATCGTTATGTCTGCTCTTGTGGGAGTCTTTAGCCGTAAGGATCGATCCAAAAGCTCTGTTGAAATCTCAGAGATCCAAACAAGGGTGGTGGCAATGAAAGAGTGATTGGAACCTATGTCTATAAGAACTGCAGCCAAGGTGGTGTAGAGACAGATCGCACCTCAAATCATCTCCGGAGCACCGTGATCATAAGCCTCACCTAACTGGAGCTGAGCTCCCCCCTATCCACCTGCTCCCTACGGTCGGGGCGGACCTATTAGTGGTGGTGGTGGTAACACCTCGCAACGCCATCCACTGCCAACTGCACGACCAGATCCTCTACCATGTCCACCTACGACCTGTGGATCACCTTGATCGAACCTCTTCCTCTGCTTAGGAGGTCCCTCAACTATCTGATGATCATCAGTACGACGATCGGACAGTCACAAGCCATGTGACCTTGCCCGACGCATGTGAAACACTGCCTATTCCTTGAATGACTGGCTCTGTCTCGTGTACCTTGCCCAACTGAAACCGATTCCTGAGGTCGTCCACCGAATGGTCTGGTCCACTTGGACCTCTGTAACATCTGTCTACTGCCTGCTGCAGAGGACTCCACTACGTGACGCCCGGTGGTGGGTCTCGTAGCTGGTGACTACTCAGAAAGGAAACTCTCCACTAAGATTACTCTCTCCAACACTCCTGCATGCATCGGGATGTTGAGGGATATCATAGAATCCCTGATCTCTCACCTGATCCCCTGCTTTAAGGTTTGGGCCCTGAAGAATGGGTCCCCAACCATATCTGTGGAGTAGTGTGAGAGGTCGATGAACCTCGCTAAGTACTGTGCCACCATCATGCTACCCTTTTGTAGATGAAGTAGCTCCTGTATCCGCACCGCACGTAGGGTGGCTGGGACAAACTCCGCCCGAAATAGGCTCTCGAAGTCTTCCAGAGAAGTGTCTCCTCATCATGCACCTGGAGCATCAGGCTCCACCATATTCCTGCTACTGCTTGAAGAAGACTCTCCGCAGAGATCACTATAAGGTCTTTTGATGTCCCTACCAGTGCGATGAATCTCACCATAGCCTCCAGACAATCATTAAGTGCCTGAGGGTCCATCTCTCCCCTGTACCTAGGCGGCCTCTGGCACTGGAACTCGTGCAATAGGCTTTGGCAGTGTGCACTCTCTATTGCTGGGACTGGTGGCATCAGTGGCCCAATGGGTAGTGGTAGCGCTAGTGCCTCCACTGTGATAGGGCCCTGCACTGAGGCCTCGTCGCTCGGTGGGCTGTACAAAACCTGGAACCCTGGATGGCTGTCTGCATGGGGCCATCCTGAAAAGTAACAGGTATTCCACGCCTAATAAGTAATACCTGATGATCTGACATAAAAGAGATCACAAGGAAGACCCTTCAAAACACACACGCAATCAGGTTTTTCATGCACTGAGTTGGAAATCAGAAATCAGGGTCCTGGTGTATGGATACGTCGGCCACCGCACCAACACTGGACTCCCTGAACTGAAAACCACACTCAATACACATAACACTATTACTTCACAAAAAAGATCAGAGTCCTATGTTCTACGGTAGAACCGACTCCTATAATACCAATTTGTCACGACCCGCCCCACGGGGCCCGTGCCGTGACTACCCCAAGCCCGCCTTCATTAGGCCAGGGGCTGGCGACTAGCACCAAAGGCGTAAATCCCTAAACTAAGAAGGAATTGAATTTATAACTGAAAAAAAAACATAATAGAGTACACAGATAAATAAAAAACACTAAGAAAAACTTTATAACAAGAGAGTGCTGAAAATTAAAGGGGCTGGAAATACAAGCCCAACTATAAAGTACAAGTACAACTGAAAAGGACTAAATAGCTGAAAGGTGAAAAGAAGCTCCGGAATCATCCACCATGGATCCTACCAGAAGGGTAGGTACAAATATCCTCCTCAACACTCTACGTACATAAATTTCCACCGGGTACCGACTCGTTATAAGGTCCACCTCTGGGTACCGTCTAGTCCTCATACACTCAGCCTTGGTCAGTGATGTCCATCGTTTGCATCCAACACAACAAGGTGTGGGCATATCCCATGCAGATGTGAATATAAAGATACTATGTAGGGACCCCAAGACCCTCAAGGTCTCACAAATTTCAACAAGGATAAACCAAAATGTATGAAATCAATAGATTACCCTGCTTAAGTATATGAACATACATATACCTAAGTTATCTAGTATTCCATCTCAATCATGAGGAAAACACAAGTTACTAACTCAGATCACACAGGTATACAAATTTTGAAGAGAGATAGAGATGATCAGGTGTATCCACATAATCATCCATTCTTCCGATCCCACATAGGATCCAGGAATAGAAATCAGAACAGTCAAACCCACACAGGATCCAAGAAATGTTATTTTGTCGAACCCACATAGGATCCAAGAACAGAAGTCAGAAATGTCGAACCCACACAGGATCCAGGAATAGTATCCAGAGCTGTCGAATCCATATGGGATCCAAGAATAGTCTTTAGTGCTGTTGAACCCACACAGGATCCAGGAATAGTCTTTAGAACTGTCGATCCTACATAGTATCCAGGAACAGTCGTTAGTGCACAACCATCCACAGGATTCTGAAAAAAGTATGCTAGATTCCGAGAGGGCCCGCTTCTCATGCCGAGTGTCGATACATCAACTACCATGAAATCCGAAGAAGAATTATCTCAATGGTCATCCTTGTCATAGGGGTCTCAACGCAACAGACGATGCGTCAATCAGACGCCCGATTTTTGAGTTATTGGCATTTCTGTTCCGAGGGCCCGATTGGATTTAGGTTCAATACAACCCTACTATACCACAATTGTGTCCAAACCTCAAGTGGGGTATTGCAAAAGAACCTTATTGCTCCAATATTTCTGTCGCTGTGAACGGTTCGTCAATCGGACACTCGTAGCCCAAATTAATGGCGAAAAGGTGAAATCGGGTCAAACGGGTCCATGTCGGGTCCGGCCCAGTCGGACCGACCCAGCCTGACCCAGCCTGGGCTGACCTGAACTACTAGAACTATCCCGTCCTGCTGGAATCGGTTTGGCCCATAGCGGTGGCACGACCCACGTGGCCTGCGCTGGCGGCCCAACCCGAGAGGGCCTGTGGGGGCTACCCTCTTGGCCTGGGTGGCCAAAGGCTGGTGGCACACTGTGGGGCCCACCTTAGCCGTGAAGGGGGGGGGGGGGGGGGTTCCACACCCCGTATCCCAATTGAAACAGGCAACTGGCACCAGTTTGGTAGCCCGCAGAACCTAAGAGGGTCCCGCCTCGTCTAGCTGGCAGAGCGGCCAGCCGCGTCTCCTCCGCCGGCAGCCAGCCCAGCCGATCACCTCTGCTCCACTGCCATGACCCCCCTTGGTGAGACATCTTCCTCTACGTGGCACGAAGGCATCGCGCCCCTTAGGCAGCCTGGTGGCCGCTCGTGTTCAATGCCGTGGCCAGGGGTCGCGGCCTATTCTTCTGCACGGCGTGATGGCGTCGCGCCCTTTCAGTGATGCGACGACCCTCTGTAGCCGGTTTCCTTTGCGGCCTGCTCGACGCCGGCTAACGTTGCACCGCATCGGCTAGTCGGCCGCGACACACTACTCTGGTGGCACCGTTGCACCACCGCTGTCATCAATAAGTGAGGAAAAACTGAGGGGGGTCGACCCGTGTTTGTTCGGCCCGCACCCTCCACATTATGGTGATAACAATCGGCTAAAATTAAACCAATATTGAACGATGAAGAATGGGAAAAAATTCAAATTCGAATCCCCTACCTCAGATTCATTGCCATTGTAAAATAAGATGAATAAGTCGAGGATGACGTCGTCATCATTCTTCAAGGACGGTGCTTCCTCCCTTGTTCTGGTTGGAGATCAAAGAAGAAGACGTCTGTCATCGGCAGATAAAGCGTTCTTCATTCTTTGATGGTCGTTCTTCATTGGGAGGAGCATTATTTGTTGGGAGATTTCTCCCAATAATCTTCAACTCAAATCACCAAAGTGAAAATAAATGCCAAATAATAGATTATAATATCTATTATTTCGTTGGAAAGAAATTAAAAATTAATTCTTAACACTTGGTTGGAACAATTAATGTGAAGGGTGGTGGCACCATTAAGTGGGGAGCTCAAGAGGTTTCTCCCCACTTAATGGGGAGTTCAAGAGGTTATATCCTTGGGTGGTCCCCACCAAATTAATCCCCACATGGGAGGTTGAGTTCGGGTGGGCGCCACCACCATAACCTCTCATGGGAGGTTAAGGTGTGGCGGTCCCCACCTCCAACTTCCACATGGTGGATATAACAAATAAAATAAATTAAGACATTCACTTAAATTATTTTATTATTCCGACGTAAAACCCAAAATCTTACATTCATCCTTGACCAACTACTGTCGAGGTGAAAGTCTTCCTAAGAGAATACCGGTGCTGCGAGTTCAATGGTTCCCTCAGATTTCAGTTTCGAGCATCGGTTCAAAATTTATAAAACCCACTTGTACGTTTACTGAACATACCTATAAAAAATTCCAGAAATTGATTCCCAGCACACCGGGCCTTAGAATCATGCACTGTCACTTTTTACAGTCTCATAAAATTCCCTTGTATTTAAGAAAAAATTTTCCTTGAAAATTCCGAGTCTTTACATATCCCGCACGGGAAAACATGTCCATTAACACCTAAAATAGTGAAATTAAGGATATATTATTAATTAATGGGTAAAAAAGGTTTTAGGAAAAAATGTAATGATATTATGAATATTAATATTCAAATCATAATTTAAATAATTTATTAAAACCACTATACAAGAGGATAAATAATGAGCAGTGATAAAGAAGTTTGAGATAGGGGTTTCATCTCAATTTATGTTCCATTGCGACATATTTATCATTATACACACAATTTTATTATAATTTTTTTTAATTTTTACAATGGAATTTAATTGATTAACTAGGGATACTTTAACAAATATATATAATATAATCAGTAGGGAAATATGATTATAAGGATAATTGTTATTTAATAAAATCTATTATTATATAGATGTGGAATTATTTTTATATGCATATATGTATGGTTCCCAATATATATATCTCCTAGATTCATCAATAGATCCCATGAAAAGAAATTAGGTGGCCATAATAAATTAGTTGGTAACAAGTAGTTTTAAACTGTCTTGAAGATAGATCGTTATATTTGATGAATATTTCAAAAAACCTGAAATATTGGTACGACAAAAAATTATACTATCTTGATTATATATCATGAAAATAATGATATTATATGCCTAGTAATCATGGTTTATAAAATAATTTCTTTAATTCATAGTGAATTTTGTTATTGTTATAAATATCCATGATATTTTCATTATGATAATATATATGGATTCATTTCATTCATATTTTATTTATTAAATGAAGTTATTTTTCAATAATTTATATTTCTATATTGACGCTTAATTATCATATCATGATCACCATGTTATTTGAATGATATGGTTTTTCAGTTAATTTTTTATCAGATTTATTATTGTTATTGATTTATTAAAGTTTCCATTGTACATAGTCATTAATTAAAATTTGTGATATTTGTTAATTTTTTTCATTATCTAGTACAGAAAGAAGAATCATTTTACTAATTTTTCTAGTAATAGTTTCATTTTAATTTATTATGTATTATGTTTTATTTTCTATTCAAAATGAAAAATGTGTATTCTATCTGTATCTGGTACTACAAAACTATTAAATTGATCAGTACGTCATGAATTAATTCATTATATAAATAATAATGTAATAACATATTACGTGAGAATTAAGATATTTTAGTCAATTTAATTTCATTTTTATCATTGATGTTTAGTTGAATTAATGGAATGTATATTAAGGAACCATTGGTAAGGGAACATATCTCTATAATATATCATGAGGATGTTTAAAGAAGAACAATATAGAGTTTTTATTAATTAATATATTGTGTGGTTTTATGAAGAAATAAACCCACGAATAGATGCTACATATGAAAATATTTCTATAACAAATGTACCTAGTTGTAATAAATTCAAAATGATAGCATTGGGATGGACATGATCGTCACCTAGTGAATGATAATGCACTATACTATGAACCTCTTTTATCACTCAAATTGGATATTCTTATGATAAATAAAATATTTTTGACAAACAATTATAAAGGATTTTTAAAAATGATATCCATTAATAAACTGTTTTTTGTTTTTGATATTTAATACAACTATATTTAATATTATAATAAGTTTTACATCATATTTATAATTACAAATCATTATTTAACATTCATAATTTAATGATATTACCTAGTATATTCCATTGAAAAAATGTCTCTTTGATGGAATAAGGGTATCAAAACTCAAGGAAAATGAAGTTATATCTATTTATAAGGAAGGAAAAAATATTGTATCAGAATTTAAAATGATGGATCATTTAGGGACATATAATTAGTTTATGAAAAATAACCATTCCCATATAAAGCCACATGTTTTACAATGATATTATATTATGTTGGGTGCCTTCATGTGCTAAAATCCTCCATCTTTTAGTGGGAGTACAAATCCATTGTTATATGAGAAATTGATTAAGTCTATAAAGAATATATTTATGTCATTTGGGTTTTTGTGAAAAGGAAATTGCTACTCATCATGTTTATGGTCTCAATGGTGATGATGAACAATGGGGTAAATTGAAACAGAATTCTAGTGAGTAATGAGAAATATAAGTAATGGAATAGAATTACTGTAAGGAGGCATTATTTGAAATATACATCCCTTATAATAAATAAAATTAAATGAAGAGAATGTTCAACCTATTAAATTAAAAGTATGAAGATATTATTACTGAGTATGAACCAACCTTTAGAAGGATATCTTTTCAATCTATGGACAAAATAATAAACATGTAGTACTTGATTAAAAATTTCATTGAAGGTGTTATGCCAAGTCTCCAAAGGTAGCTGGTGTCTAATTTTTTTTCATACATTGAAATAGTTTTATACTTCATAAAAATCAAGAATTAATTTTCAAAATATTACATATTCAAGGGTAATCATGATAATAAGTGGCCCTATGAACACCATGAAAAATTAATTGAATGAAAGAATAAGATTAAGAGAACGCAGTGATTTCTAACTTGTATGAATTTTAGAAAGAATCAACATGGTAAATGATAGATTGTATTTGGAGTGTACTATAATTTTTAAGAAAAGGGTTATTAGGTTAAATAATCCAAGGGGAAAAGGAAAAGAACTTATATTCATTGTATTAGCTGCCGGAAGATGGGAATCGTCAAAAAATACTACTGTAATCATTAATGTTATCCACTAAATAAAAGACTAAGGGATGATGTGAATGATTATGTGATCAGTATAGATAAGGTGTAATTACAAAATAATGTGGTGGTAGGTTCTCTAATAAAATATCAAAATATAACTAACTATTTATTTGATTTTGTATCCTTAAACACTTTTTCTTCTGGCTAGTTTTTCAAAAATATTGAATTTCCTATTTAATATTAGAAGTTAGTTTCTAGTTCAAACTCTTAAGGGATGATCCAGTAAAATGAATATATGTATTAATTCCCAATTATTAAACATAAATTTTATTTATTATTTTAATTTGTTATTTTACTAATAATTTTATTCTGTATAATATTTGGTATGGTTTGTATTTCAAAATATGGAGCAAAATTTTATCGATGATGTAAGACATTTTGATTTGTGTGGAAGATATATCATTATTAATATTTTGAGAAGATACATTATTATTTGAGTTGTATATTTACCCCCTATTGTGGGAAAAATGTATTATATTATTGGGAAATATGATCATTCAAAATATATGTATGGAGAAAGTAAATGTCAAATATAGGATGTTCCTATTATATAAGAATACATTGATGTATTTCCTATGAAATTTCATGGGCGTGCCCAAAATAATTATGTTTTTTTATTTATTGATTCCCAAATTAATGACCAATATCATAAAAACCCTATGAAGTGTCATCATTGAAATTATTGGTTCTAAAAAACACATATATGATTTTGGTGATAAAGGATTTATTTTCCCATGTGTTTCTCCAATTTGATCCCAGGTTATCTTCTTATTGAATAAAGATGAATCAATGAGGTGGTGAATTTATTATAGATAAATAAATGATATTAAAATAAAAAAATGATAAAATTCTAAAATTTATGACCTATTCATTCAACATCACATAACCTATGAATTTTTAATGATTCACCTTCATTCTTAATTTCATCTATTGTGAGTAAAGAGGGAATACATTTCGAAGGCATCATTTATTATAAGGCATGTTTATTGAGAGTTCAGAGTAATTACATTTATATTTATTAACAAAATATATATTTTTATTAATGAAATGATAAGAGAAATCAAATAACACCCCATGATTATTTAATTAATCACTATTCTCAATATCATAAAACATATTCCATGTCAAGATTAATCATATGAATGAAAATTATTATTTAAATGTGATGGTTATCACATTTCCATTGCAATGAAATGAATGAATAAGATTAATTTAATTAATAAAATATAGTTTATTAATGATTATCAGATTAATTTATTGGTTACTAATTACTTATATATTAAAAAAAAAGTTATTATAAAGGTTTTTTTATACTAAAAATATATTTATTAAGACCATAATGAATTTTTAAATTAAGAATTTAAATTAATAAATATTACAGAAATATATTAATGATATTTTTATTTTTCGTATCCAATAAAAATATTTTAAATTTATTCATTTGGTTGGGTAGGCTTATAATAACTATACATTCAATTTTGAGAATAAATAGATATATTTTTTAAAAATAAATTTTTTTCGTCTTTTGAGGGAAAACTTATTTTAAACATAATTTTTTTTACCATTTTTTGGATTTTATTTGAAAAAATAAACACCAATTATTAAATAATGATATCAAAATATCATTAGGGTTAATATTATGTTTTTTTCTATCAATTATTTTTTATTAATTGTGTTATATAATGAATTTGAAATGAGAGATGCTTTTTCATATAAATACATTATATATTTAAATTATTTAAAAATTTGTTTATCAAGATTAATTATTTTAATTATCCATAAATAAATAATATTTAGGTAATTGAAATCAATTTCTTGGGAAATTGAATATGGAAACATTTGAATCATTAGAGTTTTTCACTTTAAAAACCAACTTTTTTATTTTTTAATGTGTGATTATTTTAAAATATAATTTTTAAAATTTAGTGAATTGAACTAGTAAAAATAAATTCATCATATAGAAATAGAAGTCCAAAATAATTTTTAAATTTTAATTTTATTCTTATTAATAAAATATTAACAATCAAAAGAGATTATTTACATTTGTATATGAAAAAACATGCAACTAGATAGAGTTTAAAGGGTAAAGGATTAACATACTGGACAAAAAAATTCCATTGTTTTTTGTGGTACTATCAGACCCTATCTAGGATATATAATATTAATTTTCATATAATTCATTCTAATTTTAGTCATCCTCAATGTTTATGGAATTTAATATAATATAATAATTATTTAATCACTTAATCACACCACTCCTAAAGTATAAATATAAGCCATCACCACCACATGTCAACTCACAATCATTTTTTCTCCAAATATATCCTTCCATTAATTTATTCCTAACAAAACCCATGTAATTGATCTATTGGTCACTCCAAAATACCTAATCCATTTCATCAAGGGAGTCCAAAAAATGGTGATATTAAAGAGGTAATTTTCACAAAGTACCTCTCATAATATCGTCGCTTCATTTATTTTCTCCACTTAACCATCTTCCATAAATGCATGATATTTCAAAAAAAAAGTAATAGATTTAAATTTTCTAATGTAATATATCATAACCAATTCAGTTCACATATCTAATTAAAATATAAAACAAAATATTTCCTATGTTATGTCAGCTTATAATCACCGTGAATAATTATTTCTTTTGTTTTCTTATTTCCACCTTCATAGATGGACATAATAGTGACATTATGGTTTAATAATATTTAAATAGTTATATTATGACCTATTTAATGTTCTTTCACAAATAAAAAAAGTAGATAATAATAAAATAGTATTGATGTTTGGATGAAGCACTAAAATAAAGTAATCAATTATCATTAAAATCTGATTTAATGAATCACCCTAAAGGATGAAACAAATTACATATGGGAAAATTAATACATATTAATTTTAAGTAATACTAATTCATTAAAAATCTAGAGTTTTAATTACATTTTACATGTCCATCCATAATTAAACACAAATAAACTGACCATGAAACCATGAATCAAACACACCCGAATCCAAGAAATGATAAAATTCTATTAATGAATGGGTCATATGATTTTTTAAATATTATAATATGTTATTATAAATATTAATAATGATCTATAATGGGTTATTATAGTTATTTAATCCATTATACATTTGGTTTGAACACTGTCAAAGGAAGTGGAATGTTAGTTAAGGGGATTTCAAAACCAAATTCTAAAGATTTAGGTTAAAATTATACTTCTTGATTATGTCATGCTAATCATATGTGTAAAATTAAATTTTAATATATTAGGGTAGATTTAAACTTTTGTTTTTGTATATTTACATTGGATATAAATTTTCCATTTATTTTTTTAATGCTCACTTCAATGATATGATAATTGTAACAGGCTATAATCTAAAAACATCATTTTAAAGGATTTAATTATTAATTCTATAAATAATTATCTTTTATGTCATTTTTTAAATTATTTTTTATTTATTTATAAATTTTTCAATTAATAATTTGAAAATAGAATTTCTATCAAATTTTCTTATAAATAAATCACTTTATCATTTTATTTACAGTAATTTATGTCAAAATACATTTTAATGTAACTATTCCAATTGTAATTAAATAGTTAAAAAAGAATGTATTTAACTTATATTAATTGAAATGATTTTAAATATTTCATGACACTATATGTTTTTAATGATTCATCTATAATTTTATAATTTTATATTCCAAATTATTTATTCATTTGTGAATGGATAGCTTTGTAAAAATGAAAAGCGATTCTAAAAATTAAATGACATTTTACCAAATAATTATTCTTTCATTAAATAATTATGAGATATGATCATATTATAATTCATGTGTTTTTTATGATTACATGTGGTTCCTTGATATACTTGGCTTAGTGATCCCAATATATCTCTCCAAATCATTAGGTAATGGGACAAAGTTAATTGGGTAGGATTCTCTTGATATATTATATGAATAGTTCTATAATTATTTTTCAAAATGTAACTATAATAGTTACTCATAGTGTATGTGAGAGAGATATGATGTTTGTAAGGGTTAGATATAAATTTTGTCCTAATATATCTACTTATATTTTCTATTATTGATAATGAGTTTTCATGAATTTTTTTTTTCAAATGGTAAAATATTTTATTTTTCTTAAAATAATATTCCACTTCCTAAATAAAAAGGGCATGTTTTATGAATGTTTTATTATATTTTTAATGGAATAAATTTTTTTATTCATTTGATTTTTTTTCCCTTATCTAATTTTTTATAAATTTTAAGTGTAAAAGTTATTTCTAGATGATGATGAGGAATTTATGAAAATAATGGTGACTCATAAAAAAAAATTGTAATTTATTTCATCACGGTTTACCTGGGTGTAAAAGAAATTATTGTGTAGAAGTGTACACTTAGTAATATTTGAGTTCTTATGAATGATTTATTTAGAAAATCTGGAAATTATAAACCAAAAATATTATTTTTAATGTTATAATGTGGATACTAGATGTAAATAACAGGAATATGTAATTAATAAGTCTTAGACCATACAATCAATATTAGACAAGGTTTTAGATATATTTAGAGATTATGATCATTTCATAATAGTTATTAATATCATTATAGGGATCATAAGATAAAAAATGAATATTATTTAGAAGGAATATACATCCATATTGGCGTTTAATGTGTTGGCTTTCTAGGGGATTTATTATATTTTTAGAGATATGATTTAGAAAGGTAATATAAACCCTTATAATGGATTTGTTTGTAAATGTAGTATTGATTTTATATCGGTATAATCATTTAAAGTAGAATTTTTAAATTTAGCGAATGAATATTCGTTTCATGATTTTATTATTTTATTTTCTAGAAAATATTGATTCCGTCTCATGATAGAAGGATAAAAATTATTCAAAAAATTCATATTTATCTAGATTATTTGATTATCACTAAAATTAGAAATTCATTTTAATATGATTTTGATAGCCTTTAGAGTTTTAAATCCACCTTCAAGGATCAATTTGACTGATATAAAAAATTTTCACTCCCCAAATAATGTAATGGGTTATAGTATCATTTTCATTTGATTTAAAAATATCACGACACCATATCTCTAGAAATGGGAAAACTAGAAAAGGAAATGACCATTTAAATTCTAGATGTTTAACATCATGTCACATGATAATGGAGATATTGAAGAAATAATTAATTATAGATTAATGATACGAATTATTTTCTTATATTTTGGGTATGGAACATTATTGGATTGATATTGATTAATCACAATTATTTAATTTATATCATTCATTATAAGAATCTACTATTAATGATTAAGATTTTGAAGCATGATTAATGATATAAGAATGATGTTGAATGAAGTGTGGGTGTATGTAATGGGATTTGAAATTTATAATATATTATTATTTATAAATATTATTAGAATCATGTAATACCTATGGATTTTTTATTATTATATTTTTTTCAATAATTTGTGAAAATATTTTAGATCGAATAAAATCATTTTAAATGTGGTTTTATGTGTTAATTTTTAGAGACATTCATTGAGTTTTTATAAAAGTTAAGGTGTATGATATTGTAGATATTATGATATTGAAAGGATTATTTGAGAAAAAATTCTATTAAATTTGGAAGACAAATATTTAAATATATATAAAGTTTTTTTGGTTTATTTGATCATTTATTTTGCGAAAATTATTGGTTATTTTGTTATTTGATTACTAATTATTGCTAAAAGAAAACCATTGATGGTAGAATGATTTATTGTTATTTTAAAGAATTTTTTGACATATCTAGGAATTTATATGAATTATATTAATAATTTTTTATAATAAGGATGACATAAAGTATGGGTAATAACCCATCATGTTCGAAAAATCTTCATAGATCAAACCCACAACTGATGAGCAACAAGGGTAAATAACATTCCATGATCATATGTTTTGTAATGGTTCATAGTAAACATTTATCCATTAAACACTCTGATTGATTTGGTTAAGTTCAATTTCAGCAATAAAAATTATTTTATTGATAACGATAACATTAGAAAATGATTTAGTGATTCGATGATTAATGTTTATTTAGAATATTTTAAATATTTTGGGAACCTAATATGATTTTTATAATTAAACACTAGTTTATTTTATTCATCATATAATGACTGAGGTGTATTTTAAAAAAAAAATTATTTATGGTTATTCATGTTCTTAATTAAAATGTGTAGTATATATCAATGATTATGTTTTTAGTAAAATTACACACTGGGTTGAGAATTTATGAGAAGTTGTTATTATTCATAGGAAAATAGAAAATTTATAATTGATGACTATGAGATCAAATCCTTATATTTTTTAGGTTTCATTTTTAATCAATAATATTTTCAGTAATTTTTGGAATTGTTATATTTGTAATTACACTTCCTTTTCATCGGGTATTAATGATTAATTTTTTAGATTATAATTATTTGTATTCATATAAAATTTAATTAATTTTTAATAAATTATCATGTATTGAAATTTTTTGTTTTGTTAAATTTTAAATGATAGTAGGAATAGATAGTTATAAATTTATGGAATTTGCGATATGTAGGGTTTTATTTTTCTTTTTCAGGAAGGAAAATTAATATTGGATACTAATCAGTTGGATATTTAATGAGATTATGGTGGAAATTGATTAAAGTATGAAACTCTACATTTAATGTAAAAAAGATTCATTATGTTATTAGTATATTATGTAAATGAATTCATCATCTTTATGAAAAGTGTTTTTACCAAATAGTGTTATACGATTAAATCTATTAATAATAATTCAAATGGATTTTTAAAATATCAAATATTTTGGTTATTTTGATGGTTAACATTATCATTATCACGGTCTCTACCAATCTGCATCAGTACATGATATTTATTTTCCCTTCATTATCCGTGATATCCTATATATAATTTTAGTATTTATTATCTTAGGTGATCTTCATACATCTCCTCACTCTTATTAAGGCGATGTTATACAAAACCTTATCATATTGCACAATTTCAACATAGTTATTTGGAAATGTAAAAACCATTTATTTTTTATCTTCATATCAAATTTTGAGGTTTTGATTTATTTTATGGGGGGGGGAGAATGAAACATCTTGAGATTTTGAAAATAAATTGAATTCTTAATATCATATAATATACACTGCATCATGAATAAATAAATGAAAAATTTTTATTATTTAAATTTAATAGTTTTCACCTAGATATTTGAATGGTAATAATTAATAGGATAAATTAAAATATTAATATATATATATAAATTATAATTTTTTTTAAACTAATTCAATGGTTAAAAACCTATTAAAACTAAAAATATACATAAATTTAATATAAATTCTGTGTTTTTATATAAAAAACTATTTTTATTCCAATCATGAAATTTTAATTTATTAATTTTAATTATTCACTATTAATGACATATATTTTTTAATTTTCAATTTTTTATATCAAATAATTTTTTTATATTCATCAAAAAGGATTTATTGGATTAGGATAAAAATAAATTCAATTATGAGCGTAAATAGATATATTTTTCTAAAAGATAATTTTGCCTCCTCTTGAAGGTGTACCTATTTGATATCTAAATATTGACACTATTAAATTTCATATGGGAAAAAAATTATTTTTAAATCACATTATGTAAATTATTATTTGGTAAATTTTTGTTATTTTTCTATCATGATTCCTTTTTTGGTGAATTGTGAAAAATACAGAATTTTTATTTTAAAAATATTTTTTGTTTTAAAAATTAATATCTATAAATTATATTTTAAAATAGTTTTAAATAATTATTATATCAATTATACAAATATAACAAAAATTTAGGTCATTGTATTAAATTTTACATTAAAATTAGAATTAAGAACATTCCAATCATTCAATATTTTGAATTTAGATACCTTCTGTGAGTATGGGATTATTTTTAAATACTATATAGAAAATTCATTGAATTAAATTACAAAAAATACATTCAATATATCAAATATTTATTTATAAATTATTATTTTGTTAATGACTATTTATATTTATAAATTATTATTTTAGATTTTAATTCCACCTCAATTTGGTTTGAATTGAATATAAAATAATCATTATTTATTCAGTAAAACACTCCTCTATACTAGTATAAATTCCAACTCTCATCACACCATTTATTCCCATAAGGATTGTATCTACAAAAATATATTTTCAACCATCATCTCTTCATTATCCAAATATACTAGTTCTTCTGGTCTTACCAAAAATAAAAATCTATCTTCTATAAGGGTCTCTTAAGGTGGTGATATTCAAATGGTAAATTTCTCAATGTATATCTCCTAATTTCTGTTCTTATTCTATTTTCTCCCCTCATAGTCCATCAATAAATGCATGATAAATATAGAATAATTTATAAAATTTAATTTTATATTTATTATGGAATATATAAATGTAACACCCCAAGATTCTACGGTACGCTTCCCTTTGAATAACGCAATAGCGTGTGTTGTATGCAACATCGAGTTCTAACACACACCACAACCGATCAAACTAGCCGTTATGAATATTAATACCTACTTTTTGAAATTTTATCTCTAAAAATGGAATTCATTTTTGGATTCAAAGTATCGAATTTATCCTAAGGTGAAATTCTGGTACTTTTCGGATAACTTTAATATTTTGATGAATTGTGAAAATTACTAAATTTTAATTAAAAACAAATTTTTTAATCAAAATAATTAATAGTGATAAATTATGAATTTGAGTGGTTTTAAAGTATACATAGAATATATTTTTACCATTTAATACAATGTTGTTCATTGGACATAATTTCACAATTAAACCGAACATAAACAAGTATCAATCTTTTGATAGTTCTTATATCATAAAAACACGCTTTTTGTTTTGACAGCAGGAAATAATTTTAAATTAATTTCTGCCACTTCTGTGTTTTGAATTTGGAAAAATTGATTCCATATTTGGAATCAGGATGTTCAAACTGTGTAAATAGGTAACTTTTATTTTTAGACATTTTGAAAAATTACTTCGGTAAATATTTTATTTACCATGGTTAAAGGGTAAATCCGGTAAATAAGGGTTAAAAATAATATTATAATAATAAAAAATTACCCTAAAACGTGTCCTAACCTTATTGGTTGATACATGTCCGACCATGGGCATCTTGTTGTCGATTTTGGGACCCCATGGTGCCACTTGTAAGTGATAGGGACACTTTATTTTAATTAAGTTAAAATGAATACAAAAATGACACAAGCATATATCCTTTAGGAAAACAATTTTTACATAGGGTTATATATGTTGGCGTTTCTATTGTAAATATTCATTAGAAATATAAAATGATTTACTATATAATGATATTTTATTTATAATTTTTAGACATCAAATAAATTAAATTATTTATGACACAATAATGATGCAGTATTTACCTGATTAATAAATTATTAAAATAAATAAGATTATAATTATTAAAATATTATCCAAAACATGTCCAATTATGATTGGATGATTTTATTTCGGTTATGATTCATCTTATCTTCTCCCATAATGATTTTTGGACCATTAGAAACCGAATATGAATTTATTATAAAATAATATTTCTAGGTTTTCCAAAGGTGCCCCTCACCCCTCTTATAAAAGGGCACTCTCCCTTCTCATTAAATCATACCTTAAAAGCCTTTTGGCTCGGCCAAACTCTACCCAAATACTCTCTCAACATCCCTCAATTAATCCTAGAGGCCTTCCTTTATTCATAAATCCAATCTAAGAGCCCTTTTGATCAAATCAAAAAGAAGAACCCGAAGAAGAGGTAATGTTTTCACCACCCATTTTTCAAATTCATTTCTTCTTCCACTTCTTATTTATTTGTTATTACCATTCTAAAATAATAATTCCAGTATCTTATATATACTCTGATGTTATTATAAATATGGTACATCCATATTCAATATTCTATCCATCCTTTGAATAACATTTCACCATTCGTGCGTACGTACGGCTTACCGTCTCCACGTCGTGGTGTAATTGTTATTCAATAAATTATTATATGGATGGGTATAATAATGATGTGTAACTCATGTAAATAATAAATATAACATGATAATGATTTTTTATATATGTTATACCATCCAATTATATATTATTTTAATATCAAAAGAATGATATTGTCGCTCGTGCGTACGTACGGACTACAGTCTCCACGAACGCGATGAGATTCATTCTCCATCGTATCCATTCAAGTATAATTATCCTTTGATGATTTAAAAATAATGTTTATGGACTTGATATTATTCTGGATATGAATAAGATACATCCTATCTATAAAAAACATGGCTTACGTAACAAAACATATAAAAGAAAACGAGTAAGTTAACACCCGAAACAATGATAATACTAAGATATTATTAACAAATCAATGTTAAAAGATCATATATGATATCATATTAATGTATATGATTATCGTATAATTTAATAACAATTATTTCACCATTATACATGAGGTTAACCTACCCCCAACCAAGGAAAAGTAAAAGGTAAGGGTTTATTTCGCAATCTCTTCATTATCCGAGGTTGTTTATATGTAATAATCTACTGGGATCTCTTTATCATCCACATCCATGTTTCTTAAAAATGTATTTAGAAACATTTTTACTATTTACAATAATATGGTTTAAAGTCATTTATACCCTTGTTTTACTTTTTATAAGAGGTTTATAAAGGAATCTTTCCGTCGTTTTCGAAACAAGGTGCTTTTTAACCTTTTCGACAGAATTAAGGTAAAAATGTTTTTTAAACTTATACGGCGGGTGCGGCTATTTTCCACCGTAATAAAATCGTCGAAGCATCCCTTACTAGATTATAAGAAAATTTTCAATGTAAATGTTTTATTTTATAATTATGTGAGATTTAAATTATTAAAAAAAGGGATATTTCTCTCAAATAGTTTTGATTTCATCTATGTCAACATCCTTTGATGGATTTTAAGTTTATTTATTATGATACAAAACTTCCATACTGTATTGAAGGTTTTGTGATTTTTTTTGACTGTGGATGTGTTATTTTTATACCATTCATGGTTTATGGATGAAGTATTTACATTTCCTATGCTAGTTTTAATACGAATGTTTATGTTATGTTTAAAACTTTTAATATGGGAATGCATTGGACTTAATATGTGACGGGTAGAGCCCGCTATAGCTCCTCGATGCATCGGTAGGTCTCATGAGACAAACTAGTGTCTTGGAACAAGGCCTTGACAAAATATTATTTGTAG
This sequence comes from Viscum album, assembly GCA_963277665.1. NCBI lineage: Eukaryota > Viridiplantae > Streptophyta > Magnoliopsida > Santalales > Viscaceae > Viscum > Viscum album. The sequence goes on along the minus strand of OY728121.1, from coordinate 1,100,840,632 downwards.
TCTTGGCACGAGGCCTTGGCTATGTGGTTATGATAGTCTGGCATTATGCATTCCATCATTATGAAAGTGGTTATTGATATTGCATGTGATTATTCGATTAGTAGAATATCCATGTGAATAAGTAAATGTAATTATTTCATTTTATTTTTTCCATACTATGTTGAAGTTCACGTTTAAAAGGCTTTTGTTTTAGTTATACAATGACTAAAATATTTATTCTTATTTATGAAAGTTTCTGCTATATTGTTATTCTTACTGGGCATTTGAGCTCACCCCTTTTCTATGTTTTATTTTTCCCAGGATGTGAAGAAGTAAATTATGAATTACCTTCCGGGATATTATGAGGGGATAATAGTGTGGATTATGGAGACAATATGTTGTTGTAGTAGTTTTTCACTTCATGATGTAATGTAAAACATTATGAATATATCTTGTGTTTCCAAGGCTAGTAAACCAATCAGTATTTCGAGATTTGATCTTTCTTGTGATCATGACAATGTTATGTAATAATGCAACGACTCTGGGTAACTGGGGTCAGGGCATTACAGTTGGTATCAGAGGAAGTTTAGTACAAACCTTGGAAGCTAGATTTAGATAAACTATAATTAGAGCACGTAGACATAAGATGAACTTTGAGGATTAGTATAGAAGAACTTCCTAGAATTTTGGTATTATAGAGATTTTGTGAGTTTTCCGAGAAATACATCCCTGTCTGGATACGAGCAGGTAGAGGCGGCTCTAGAATAGATATACCTAGGGGTAAAACCCGAAAACACCGCTTTAATCTAGACTCGAACGGGAACTGGTGCAAGACAACGGGCCTTGCTGCACTCTTGGTTACGACACTCTCGGGGGATATGCTTAGGATAACTCTCATTTTCTTTAAAAATCATTATGAAGGGTTTATGTGTATATACTTCATCAAAGAAAACATTTTTTATGATTATGGATTATATTCATAAATAGTTCAATTTATGTTAAGTGTTTTATAAGTATGGGATTATGTATTTTGATTTATAAACTGATCTAGTTTATGCCATTGTTTAGAAATGGCACCTACTGGATGAAATGGAAACCGTATCAATGCACGCACTCCATGTAGGGATTTCCTTCCTGCTCAAGATAATTATAGTCGAGCCAGTGATGCAACTGGTTCCGATTAGCTAATCACCATACTGAAACAACTCACTCAGGTTATGAATAATAACCTTACCCATATGGAGCACCCTGATCCGCAGTGTGGAGGATCAATGTTAGATCGATTCATGAGGCAAAAACCACCAAAATTCAATGGGAGTACAAATCCCTTAGTAGCTGAGCAATGGATAAATTCTCTAGAGAAAATATTTCAGGCTTTGGGGAGTAGTGAAAGGGAAAAAGTTATCATGGCAGTTTACCGCCTCACCGGATATGCTGATCAATGGTGGTCATTGATTCAAAACAAAAAGGAAGTTGATGAAGTATCAAATATGGAATGGAGGGAGTTCAAAGATCTGTTTTTAGAAAAATACTTTCCTCGTGACCATCGAACAGATATGGAAAGGCAATTTCTGAGTCTGAGACAAAAGGAGGATGCGAATGTTGCAAAGTATGAGGCTAACTTTACAAGGTTAGCAAGGTATGCTGGAGATTATATACGTAACCCAAGAATTAATATTGATCGTTTCTTTGATGAGTTAAAACCATTTCTCCGTCGACCATTAGTCTCACAATCCTTCTCGTCGTACGAAGACATTGTCTCATGTTCTATCAAAACAGAAAAGGAATTCTCTAAGTCTTATGACTTTAATGAAAAGAAAGAGAAGAAGAGATCTTCTGATCAATCTGGGAATGGAAATAAGGGGAAGAAGGGAAAGGTTGAATATCCACCCTATGGTAAATGTGGGAAGAAACACCCTGGTACGTGCTTGAAGGGAATGGGTGTCCGTTACAAGTGTGGTGAAAAAGGCCACCAAGCTCGTGAATGAAAAGGGAAGAAGGAAGCTACCAATGTTCAATTCTACAATTGCAGGGATATGGGACATTATGCAAATGAATTTCCTAATCATCAGGGGAACTTACCTCAGAAAAGGCCAAGGGATCAAGGCCAAGATTTTTCTATCACTACTGCTGAGGTAGAAGCTCCAAAAGACGTGGTGGCAGGTAATTTAATGGTTTCCTCAAGTTTAGAAAATGCATTATTTGATTCTGGATCATCACATTGTTTCATATCTTCCCAGTTTGCTAAGAAAATTAGATATTTCCAATTTGATTTAACAAGGGATTTGTCAGTTAAAACTCCTAAGGGAAGTATCATTGCAACAAAGTTTTGTGAATCAGTCCCCATTAGAGAACATAAATGTTTTTTATCTACTGATCTCATCATCATACATATGATTGAGTTTGATATAATCCTCGGTATGGATTGTCTTTTGGACTATGATACGAAAATTTATTGTAAGAAGAAGGAGGTTACGATTTTTGATGATGATGATAAAGAACACCATATCTTTAGAGAAGAATCTTCACCACCTAATTCTTATCTAGATACACCCCCAGTAGCTCAACTAAATTCAATTATTGGAGAGGAAGAGAATGAAATGACTGTGGGTGAGGAGAGGAATGTTCAAATAGAGGATGTACCTATTGTGAAAGAATATGTAAATGTATTTCTGGAAGATTTACCTTGACATCCTCCAGAACGAGAAGTTGAGTTTTCCATTGATTTAATTCCTGGATCAAGGCCTATATTGAAGACCCCTTATAGAATGACCACTGTGGAATTAGTAAAACTAAAGAAATAACTAGAGGAATTGAGTAATAAGGGATTTAGTCTCCCTAGTGTTTCTCCATGGGGAGCCCCTATTGTTTTTGTTAAAAAGAAAGATGGATCTATGAGGTTATGTATTGACTATAGGGAGATTAATGCCATAACAATAAAGAACAAGTATCCCCTACCTCGCATTGATGATTTATTTGACCAAATGAATGGATCTCAATACTTTTCAAAGATTGAACTTCGATCTGGATACCATCAGTTGTGTGTAAAGAAGGAAGACATTCCGAAGACAGCATTTCGAACCAGGTATGGGCATTACGAGTTTACTGTAATGCCCTTTGGATTGACTAATGCACCCTCTGTATTCATGGATCTGATGAATAGAGTTTTCAAGGAATATATCGATGAATTTGTGGTGGTATTTATTGATGATATCTTGGTATACTCTAAAAGCTACGAGGATCATGAAAGTCACTTGTGCATTATCCTGAAGACCCTGAGAAGACATGAATTATATGGGAAGTTTAGCAAGTGTGGATTATGGCTTCATGATATTTATTTTCTTGGCCATATGGTCTCTAAAGATGGAATCTCTGTTGATCCTTCTAAGACCAAGGCAATCCAAGAATGGCCAACACCTACGAGTATAACTAAGGTACGTAGTTTCATTGGTTTGGCAGGTTATTATCGATGTTTCATCTAGAATTTTGCTCGATTGGAAAATCCATTAATGAAGATCACACGTAAAGGGGTTAAATTTGTTTGGACAAAGGAGTGTGATGAATTTTTCGAAGAACTGAAGAGAAGATTAGTCAATTCTCTTATATTAACTCTACCATCGGGGAATGATGGGTTCGTTATTTATATTGATGCATCGAAGAAAGGACTTGGTTGTGTCCTTATGCAGAATTATAGGGTTATTCCCTATGCATCACGACAGTTGAAAATTCATGAGCAAAACTGTCCTACACATGATCTTGAGTTAGCAGCTGTGATCTTTTCTTTGAAGATATTGAGGCACTACCTCTATGGTGAAAAATGTTAGATTTATACTGACCACAAGAGTTTGAAGTATATTTTCTCACAAAAAGAACTCAACATGAGGAAAAAGAGATGGCTTGAATTACTCAAGGATTATGATTGCACGATACACTACCACCCGGGGAAGGAAAAAAAGGTGGCAGATACTTTGAGAAAAAAAGACCATGGAGTTTTGAACAATATGAGAATTGAAAGGGATCCAATTTTCGTGGATCTAGTGAAGATGGACATGGGAATAACCAGGGAAGGTGAAACATCAATGCTTTTTCAAATGGTTTCCAAACCATCTTTACTAGAAATGATTAAAAGTTCTCAGACCGATGATGAAGAATTTCAAAAGAAGATTGAAGCTGTGAATGATGGGAGATTGAGAGACTTTGTGTATGAAGATGGAATTTTGAAATTCAGGAAGAGACTTTGTGTTCCCGATATACCTGATCTAAAAAGGGAATTTCAGGATGATTCTCATAGTTCCAATTTCTCTATACACCCTGGGAGCACCAAAATGTATAGAGATTTGAAGGAACATTTTTGGTGGGACAACATGAAGAGGGATATTGCTGATTTTGTGTCAAGATGTATGGTTTTTCAACAAGTGAAAGCTGGAAGGCAACAACCTGGAGGAGTCATGCAACCTCTTCCCATACCGGAGTGGAAATGGGACAATATTACGATGGACTTTGTCATGGGACTACCAAAGACTCCTAGATGGAACGATGCAATATGGGTTATTGTTGATCATATTACCAATTCATCACATTTTCTTACTATAAGAGAAGATCTACCACTGGAATGTTTAAAAAGACTATATATTTATGATGTTGTGAGACTTCATGGAGTACCCCTATCGATTGTTTCTGATCGTGATCCCCGTTCTACTTCAAGATTCTGGAAAAGTCTTCAAAAATCCCTGGATACTGAACTTCATTTGAGAACTGCCTACCAACCTCAAATGGATGGAAAATTAGAATGAACTATTCAAACCTTAGAAGACATGTTGATATCCTACTCACTTGACTTTCAGGGTATGTGGGATCAATATTTACCTCTGGTAGAATTTTCCTATAACAAGAGCTTCCATTTGAGTATTCAGATGGCACCATATGAAGTGTTATACGGAAAGAGATGTCGCACACCAACCTGTTGGTAAGACGTTGGTGAAAGAAAACTTTTAGGTCCAGAACTGGTAGAGGAAACAATGGAAAAGGTGAAGGTAATCCAAAATCACATCAAAGTAGCTCAAAGTAGAAAGAAGAGCAATGATGATAATCGAAGGAAGAATTTGGAATTTCAAGTCGGTGATCATGTTTTCCTGAAGGTATCTCCATGTAAGGGAGTTATATGTTTTGGTAAGAAAGGTAAATAGAGTCCCAGGTACATCGGACCTTTTGAAATTCTAGAACGAATTGGGGCTGTAGCTTACCGATTGGCAATACCGCCAAGTCTCTCCAAAGTTCATGATGTGTTCCACGTATCTCTATTGAAGAAATACATGCCTGACCCAACGCATGTACTCACCTATGAGGAATTAGAACTGGAACCCGATCTGTATTATTGCGAAGAGCCCATCAGGATTCTTGATACGAGAGAACAAGTACTGAGAAACCGGACGATGCGTCTGGTAAATTTTTGTGGAGAAACCATAAGATGGAAGAAGCAACGTGGGAACCCGAGGAACTTATGATGAAGAACCACCCAAGTCTTTTCATGCGGTAGTATTCTAGAAATCTTGAGGATGAAATTATTTTAATTAGGGGAGAATGTAACACCCTAAGCTTCTACGGTACGCTTCCCTTTGAATAATGAAATAGCGTGTGTTGTAAGCAACATCGAGTTCTAACACACACCACAACTGATCAAACTAGCCGTTATGAATAGTAATACCTACTTTTTGAAATTTTATCTCTCAAAATGGAATTCATTTTTGGATTTAGAGTATTGAATTTAGCCTAAGGTGAAATTTTGGTACTTTTTGGATAACTTTAATATTTTTATGAATAGTGAAAATTACTAAATTTTAATTAAAAACAACTTTTTTAATCAAAATAATTAATAGTGATAAATTATGAATTTGAGTGGTTTTAAAGTATATTTAGAATATAGTTTTACCATTTAATACAATTTCGGTCATTGGACATAATTTCACAATTAAACTGAACAAAAACAAGTATCAATCTTTTGATAGTTATTATATCTTAAAAACACGCTTTTTGTTTTGACAGCGGGAATTAATTTTAAATTAATTTCTGCCACTTTTGTGTTTTGAATTTGGAAAAATGGATTCCATATTTTGAATCAAGATGTCCAAATTGTTTAAATAGGTAACTTTTTTTTAGACATTTTGAATAATTACTTCGGTAAATATTTTATTTACCATGGTTAAAGGGTAAATCCGGTAAATAAGGGTTAAAAAATAATATTATAATAATAACAAATTACCCTAAAACGTGTACTAACCTTATTGGTTGATACATTTCCGACCATGGTCATCTTTGGGTCGATTTTGGGACCCCATGGTGCCACTTGTAAGTGATAGGGACACTTTATTTTAATTAAGTTAAAATGAATACAAAAATGACACAATCATATATCCTTTAGAAAAACAATTTTTACATAGGGTTATATATGTTGGATTTTCAATTGTAAATATTCATTAGAAATATAAAATTATTTACTATATAATGATATTTTATTTATAATTTTTAGACATAAAATAAATTAAATTATTTATGACACAATAATGATGCAGTATTTACCTCATTAATAAATGATTAAAATAAATACGATTATAATGATTAAAATATTATCCAAAACATGTCCAATTCTAATTGTATGATTTTATTTCGGTTATGAGTCATCTTATATTCTACCATAATTATTTTTGGACCATTAGAAACCGAATATGAATTTATTATAAAATAATATTTCTAGCTTTTCCAAAGGTGCCCCTCACCGCTCTTATAAAAGGGAACTCTCCCTTCTCATTAACTCACATATTTAAAGCCTTTTGGCTCGGCCAAACTCTACCCAAATAATCTCTCAACATCTCTCAATTCATCTTATAGGCCTTCCTTTAGTCAAAAAGCCAACCTAAGAGCCCTTTTGATCAAATCAAAAGGAAGAACCTGAAGAAGAGGTAATGTTTTCATCACCCTTTTTCGAATTCATCTCTTCTTCCACTTCTTATTTCTTTGTTATTACCATTATAAAATAATAACTCCAGTATCTTATATATAATGTGATGTTATTATATATATGGTACATCCATATTCAGTATTCTATCCATCCTTTTAATAACATGTCACCATACGTGCGTACGTACGGCTTACCGTCTCCACGTCGTGGTGTAATTGTTATTCAATAAATTATTATTTGGATGGGTATAATAATGTTGTTTAACTCATGTAAATAATAAATATAACATGATAATGATACTTTATATATGTTATACCATCCAATTATATATTATTTTAATATCAAAAGAATGATATTGTCGCTCGTGCGTACATACGGACTACCGTCTCCACGAACGCGATGAGATTCATTCTCCATCGTATCCATTCAAGTATAATTATCATTTGATGATTTAAAAATAATTTTTAAGGACTTGATATCATTATGTATATGAATAAGATACGTCCTATCCATAACAAACATGGCTTACGTAACAAAACATATAAAATAAAACGAGTAAGTTAACACCCGAAACAACGATAATACTAAGATATTATTAACAAATCAATGTTAAAAGATCATACATGATATAATATTAATGTATATGATTCTTGTATAATTTAATAACAATTATTTCACCATTATACAGGAGGTTAACCTACCCTCAACCAAGGAAAAGTACAAGGTAAGGGTTTATTTCACAATCTCTTCATTATCTGAGGTTGTTTATACGTAATAATCTACTGGGATCTCTTTATCATCCACATCCATGTTTCTTAAAAATGTATTTAATTTTTTTTACTATTTAAAATAATATGATTTAAATTCATTTATACCCTTGTTTGACTTTTTATAAGAGTTTTATAAAGGAATCTTTCCGTCGTTTTCCAAAACAAGGTGCTTTTTAACCTTTTCGACAGAATTAAGGTAAAAATGTTTTTTTAACTTATAGAACGGGTGCGGCTATTTTCCGCCGTAATAAAATCGTAGAATATTACCTTACAATATTATAAGAAAATTTTCAAAGTAAATGTTTTATTTTATAATTATGAGACTTTTAAATGATTTAAAAAAAGGGATATTTCTCTCAAATAGTTTTAGTTTCATCTTTGTCAACATCCTTTGATGGATTTTAAGCTTATTTATTATGATACAAAACTTACATATTTTATTGAAGGTTTTGTGATTTGTTTGAATGTGGATGTGTTATTTTTATACCATTCATGGTTTATGGATGAAGTATTTACATTTCGTATGCTAGTTTTAATACGAATGTTTATGTTATGTTTAAACCTTTTCATATGGGAATGCATTGGACTTAATATGTGACGGGTGGATCCCACTATAACTCCTCGATGCATCGGTAGGTCTCATAAGACAAACTAGTGTCTTGGCACAAGGCCTTGGAAAAATCTTATTTGAAGTCTTGGCACGAGGCCTTGGCTATGTGGTTATGATAGTCTGGCATTATGCATTCCATCATTATGAAAGTGGTTATTGATATTGCATGTGATTATTCGATTAGTAGAATATCCATGTGAATAAGTAAATGGAATTATTTCATTTTATTTTTTCCATACTATTTTGAAGTTCAAGTTTAAAAGGCTTTTGTTTTAGTTATACAATGCCTAAAATGTTTATTCTTATTTATGAAAGTTTCCACTATATTGTTATCCTTAATGGGCATTTGAGCTCACCCCTTTTCTATGTTTTATTTTTCCCAGGATGTGAAGAAGTAAATTATGAATGACCTGTAGGGTTATTATGAGGGGATAATAGTGTGGATTATGGAGACAATATGTTGTTGTAGTAGTTTTTCACTTCATGATGTAATGTAAAAATTTATGAATATATCTAGTGTTTCCAAGGATACTAATCCAATTGGTCTTTCGAGATTTGATCTTTATTGTGATCATGCCAATGTTATGTAATAATGCACCGACTCGGGGTAACTAGGGTTGGGGCGTTACAATATATAGATTTCAGTTCTCATCACCTCTTATTAAATAAATGGATATTACTATCCATGTTTTGTTTGTTTACTTTCTTTGTGAATAATGATGTTTTCTTTTCCAATTATTCCTGCATCAAAGGATAAAAAAATGACATTATGGTTAAATAATATTTAAATATATATTAGAACCTATATACCATTCTTTTACTAATATAAACACAAAATATTATGTAATATGATACAAGTTTGAGATGTTCGTATAATTCCAAAAATCAAACTAGACATTTATACATAGTATATTTTCTTATGAATCATCCTCAATTAATAAAAAAATTTATATGATAAAATGAATACATATTTAATTTTAGTAATTTAATTTAATTTTCAATATTTTTTTGCAAGTACATTTTATAATAACATACAAATTATACCAAAATAGACTAATCCTGAAACCATTAAAAAATTATCAGAAACGAATAACAAGATGAATTTAAATTAATTTATGAGGCATAATAGGTTATAAAATCATCACATAATGTATTATAAATATCAATATAACTATTTAATGAGTTACTAACAATATATATAATTATATATGTGTTTTAAACACTTTTTGAAGGAATTGGATATTCTGGTAAGAGGATTTATTAACCCAATTAAAATTCTATTGGTTAAAATTATACGTGTTGAAAATGTCATGATAATATAATGAGTGAAATTAATTTTAAATATATTAATTTATATTTCTAGTTTTTTTTATTAATTTACATTATATAATGATATTAATTTTTTAAGTAATATTAATTTTAATGATATGAAATATTTAAGGGACTCTTTAAATAAAAACACCATTTTAAATTTTAAGTGATTTATATTCTAAAACTATATGTCATGTTTTAATGTATAAAAAATTATTTCTATGTATTAATATTTATGGAAATGAATGATTCATAAATTTAACTTCTATCATTTTTTTTGAAAATGTATCTTTTTATTGTTTTATGTAATGTACATTCTTTTAAAATTCCACTTTTAATGTTACTATTCCACGTAATTTTAAAAAATCCAAAAAATATGTTTTTTAAAATACATCATGAACATATTTTCATTCTTTAAAGACACGTTAATGATTTGAAAATTCTTTGATAGTTATGCTATTTTATTTTCTAACACAATCATTTTATTTATGAATTCATTTATTTGTAAAAATCGAAATTCATTTCAAAATGGATATCTTATTTTCATTGAAAATGTTTCATTTATAAAATAATTATGTGTTATACTTATGTTATTATTTGAGTGTTTTTTATGAGGAAGGGTGGTTCCATGATAAACCAATGAAGGGTGAGCCCTAAATATCTCACCAATGAATTCAGTAATGCGATCGAGTTAACTAATTTTTTATCATATGATATTATTAGAATATTTTTGAAGTGATTATTCAAAATGTTTCTATGATGGTTACTTTTTGTGTATCTGAGAGGGGTTAATTTTTAGTAAGATTGATATGGAATGTTGTACCCTTGGTTTCTGGTACATAACTCTTTTTTGATTTTTAATGGTTTTTAAGTTAAGGGTGAAGAATTGGTGAGTCGGGAGAATGTTAAATGATGTTTGAGGAAAAGGGGAAGTCGCACGGGTGGCACACGGGTTGTCTAAACCGTGTGGCCAAACCTTGCGTAGTGGGACTTTGAGGCAGTAGGTTCCGCATGGGAAATGCATGGTTTGTATAACTATGCTGAAAAACCGTGCATGGAGTGTCTGTTGAGGTAGTGGATAACACACGGTTAGTGCACAATTTTTCTAACCGTGCGAGAAAACTATGCAGCCACATAAACGAGATCCTATAAAGGTGGATCTCACGCATTTTTGCCTCTATGTGGATCGTTTTTACTCTTAAGCAGACCAAACGTTTGGTTTTGATTCTCTTAAGATCAAAGAGGGTTCTCCCATCATTCTAGAGGTGATCCGAAGGCTTCTCTTAGCGAATCGAAGCTAGATTATTGAGGCATGTGATCGTTCTTCTTCATTCTTGATAAGTTTCTTAGATCTACTTAGATCTACTTCTCCTCTTTCTCGGTTTCATAGATATACGCCCGATATGGGTAGATCTATGTGTGTGGATGCCAAATATGATGAGATTTGGTCTTGATCTTGCAAGGAGAAGAGATCGAAGGTGGGTTCTTGAAGAAGCAACCCAGTTTTCTTGAGCGTTCTTTGTTCGTTGTGGATTCCGTCAAAACTCTAATGGTTGGGGGGTTCTATCTCAACTCCACTTAGTAGAACTGATTGGAATACTTTCAAATTGAGTGTGTGGTGTGGAATTGATTGTGAAAATCATAGAATAAATATTCTTTAGTTATGATTTATGGTTTTATTGAAATTTTGAAATATTGGTGAATTGTTGTGCAAAGTGATTTGGCTTCATGAATTTAAAATGCTGATTTAAAATTATGGATTTGATGAAATTGTAAATGGTTTGATGGAAAATGCGTTTTCAATAAAAAGGGTGTTTTATTGAAATGGTTTGAGATTGAAATGACTTTGATGGAATTGGGTTTCAATAAAAAGGGAGTGTTATTAAAATGGTTTGGAATTGAAATGGTTTGGCTTTGAAATGGTTTTGATGGAAATGGTTTTCAATAAAAAGGTGTTTTTATTGAAAGGGTGTTTTTCATGATTGATGGGTATATGTGGTGTGTGTTCATATTTCATTCAGGACGGACAAGGGTTAAGGGTCTCCCCCATCAGTGTTGGGATGGATAAGGGTTAGGGCTCTCCCCTGTCAAACATTCATATTGCATTCGGGGCATATAATGGTTAGGGGTCTCCCCAATCAGTGTTCAGATGGATAAGGGTTAGGGCTCTCCTCCATCAATTATTCATGTGAATTTGGGTTGGATAAGTGTAAGAAGTCTACCATATCATGGTTGGGATGGATAAGGGTTAGGGATTCTCCCCTCTTCTAGGTATCTTGCATGGTTGGTTGCATGAGTTTGTGAATTTGTTGGGTATGCCAAAAAGGGAATGTTTGTGAATTGGTTCTTAAGCTTGTTTGGTTATTTTTTTTGGGAAAATAACTTGTTGGAAAATTGGTTTCAATTTATCTTGGAATGCCTTAGGTTATGAATGGTTTTAAAAACATGTTTATATTTAGTTATAAACTTCTTTGGAGAAAAAGTTTTATATAAACTATTTTTATATAAAGGTGGGTAACTCTTCGATCCTAGTGGCATGAGCAGGGAAGTCATTGGGGAAAACCTATTGAGTTTTATACTCACCCATGCTATGGCATGTTTGTGCTTTTATAGATTTCTTATTTCGGGACATAGGTGAAGGTAAATCATCTTATTGCTAGTGGCTTGTGGTGATGCTTGGGAGATGTTGTGGAGATTGGACATTGTGGAGCATGGAGTTGTAGTGTCTTTTGATAGTCTTGAGTTGTTCATCTGCTGTGTACATTGATGCTTAGTTTGGTCTTATATTGTTTGGTCATTTGATTTAGTTTGATATAAAGGAAGTGTTTATTGGTATTTCATTTGTTCATGCATCATATAGCGAACGTTTGGTTATGGTTGGTTTATGGGTTTATTTATTAAATGGTAAATCATCCCCCACTTCTACTTGAAACCCTTTGGCATTTATTTCCAGCCTTTGGATCCTTGGGGACGTAGCTTAAGGCCTATAAATGACTCATGGTATTCTCAAGACAATGAGAATTGGCGGGACATTACAAATGGTATCAGCTTGTTTGGTCCTTGCCTAACAAGTAGTCATCGATGTTCTTGGTCTTGAAGATGAAATTCATTCTTGTCTATTACTTGGGTCGAAATCTTATACAGGAGTAGGATTGTCAGAAATTGAAATGTATAGCATAAAAGGACATAGATAACCCGTTTATACTGAACTTCACATTACCAGGGTGTTGGGTACATAAGTGTTTTGGATACACTTCTAGAATGTTGGGAAATCTCATTTTCATGGGTTTAGCCAATGAGATGAACATGACATGCATTATAGAAGAATTATTTCCCACTAGGATTTTATATCTTATTGTGAGGAATGAGTAAGGATTTTGTACAAGGTACAATTTTTTGAAAAATGCATAAATTGTTTTCAAGTAAAAGTTTTTGAAAACAGGGTATTTGGTGTATTTTAAAAATGGGTTGATTTTCAAAAGGCATGAGGAATGTTTTCAAAAAAGTTTGAACATGAGAAAAAGGTTGTTTTGAAAACAATGTTGTGATAAATGATGCGATAGAATTTGAAATGATAAGCCATCAATTGCTAGAGAGTGAGATTGACGTAGTTTGTTGTTGGTTTAGAAAATGGTACCCAGTAGGCGTCGTCGGAACTAACCCGAAGAGGCTGCAGAGAATGTTGTTGCACCAGAACCACATGTGAACCAAGAGTTGGTTCAGAGTATTGTCCAGGATTTTCATGCTGTGGATACGGGGAACCAGAGGAATGATCCAAGCCATGTGGATCATACCATCCAGTTCATGAAGAAGAATCCACCGAACTTTCGGGGTGATGGTGAACCCGAGAAGGTAGAGGTGTGGCTAAGTAGGATGAATCGTATCAATGATTTCATCAACACACCAGTATAGATGAATGTAAATTTGGAAACATATATTCTCGAGGATCTTGATCATCAATGGTGGGATTTAGCAGTGCAGGATAAATTGGATGAAGCCCTTACCTAGGAGGATTTTGAATAACTGTTCAAAAAAAAAATTCTATCCTCATATGTTCAAGATATAGAAAACAAAAGACTTATTTAGCTTGAAATAAGAGACTCTCTATGTTACAGAGTATGTGGATAAATTCATGAATTTAGTCAGTTTTTCACCAGAAGTCGTGGCAAGTGTGTCGTTGAAGGCACGAATCTTCGAATCGGGGATACGACATGATATTTGATTGAAGATTGCAGTGATCTATATTTCATATTGTACATAGATGGTGAACAGAGCGACTGTTGCTGAACATGATATCTCGGGATCAATAGGAGGTGGAATGATGATACCTACATGAAATGGTGGGAACTCAACCACTAGGAACAAGAGGAAAATGGACACCTATTTCCATGGTGCAAGTTGAAATCACTATCATACAGCGGGATCAGTGAACCTTTTCTATGACCACAGAGAAAATGAGGTTGTTTTTAATGTGTTTTACTTGACCACAAAAGGTGAGATTTTATGACCCAACCTAGAGCCTATCACAATTGAAAGTATATGGGGCATCTACAATGCTATTGTAGGAATGCACCGAGGTCAGGTGTGTGTGGCACCCCTTAAGAATTGCAAGCATCATATGCTTCAACAGGACGTGGACAACAGAATCAATCTCCTCAACATAAAAAATCTAGCCATGGTGATTCTGGAAATACCATGACTCCTCAACTAGGTCAATCTCAGCAAGGTAACAAGAAGAAAAGTACCATGACAAAGAAATTGTATGGAACTGATCAAATGATGGTCGATGATCAGGATGGACCATCTGCGGTGAGAGGTACAATTCTTTTGAATTCTACCATTGTGCAAGTGCTCTTTGATACTGGTGCATCACATTACTTCATTGCTTCTTGTGTTGTTGACTTTCTAGGTGTAAAAATGGAAATGATTCCTTCTGTTTTGAAACTGAAAACTCCTCTTGCTGAAAGAGAATGTCAAGTATTTGTGTATAGATCATGTGCTATAACTGTTGATGGAGGTGAGTTAAAATGGTACTTCTCGATGTTGGACATGGATGTCTATGACGTAATCCTGGGTATGGATTGGTTGACAATGTTTAAGGCTCACATCGACTTGTATAGGATAATGGTTAGTTTCATGACTGAGGACTCCATCAACCATCTATTAAGAGGAGAGAGGATGGTAAAGAAAGGTGCAAAGATCTTGTTGGCACCAATGGTGGGAATGATCTCTTACCAACTAGTAACGTTGACTTTGGCATCAATGGAAGAGATTGAGAAAATAGTTTTCCAGCTTTTGTGGATCAATTTACCGATGTCTTTCCCAATAAAATCTATGGGTTACCACCTCTAAGGGAAGTGGAGTTTACGATTGATCTCCTTCTAGGGACCAGTCCTATTTATCTTACTTTTTATAGGATTTAACCAATAGAGTTAAAATAATTGAAAGTGCAGTTAGAGGAGCTGGAAAGCAAGGGATTCATTCGACCAAATACTTCTCAATGGGCAGCACCAGTGTTGTTTTTGAAGAAGGTAGATGGAGCTATTCAACTATGTGTTGATTATCGTAAGCTTAACCAAGTTATGATAATGAATAGATATCCACTTCCACACATTGATGATCCGTTCGATCAATTAAGGGGAGCTCAGTGGTTCTCTAAGATTGACTTGCGATCAGGATATCACCAATTGCGAGTTCGGAAGGAGGATATTCCAAAGATAGATTTCAGAAGCAGATATGGCCACTACAAATATGTATTCATGCCTTTCGGTCTAAATAATGAACCATCTATCTTCATGGATATGATGAATCATATATTTCAACGATATCTGGATTCTTTTGTTGTGGTGTTTGTGGACGATATTTTGGACTATTCAAAAACAAGGGATGCTCATGAGGTGCACCTGGATACAGTTTTACAAATCTTGAGAGATCATCATTTGTATGCCAAATTATCAAAGTGTAATTTTTGGATATGCGAAGTACATTTCCTTGGCCACGTCATTTCTAAGAAAGGTGTTTCTGTTGATCCTGAAAGGATAGAAGTCGTTATCTCTTGGCACCACCAAAGAATGTGTTCAAGATACACAGTTTTCATGGTCTATATAGTGACCCAGCCTTTTCTTACATTACTATTACATCATTTAAAATATAAACAATATAATAGTATCACACATAGAGGATCCAAAGGTTTAGTGTCTTGGGAAAACTAGGACCACACATAACAAATACAACATCAACCATAAACATTTATTTAATTTCTTCTTCACTAGATTCTTAGTAGCACTTTTCCTCTCCTTAGTACATGTATCCACCTTAGGATATTCATCAAAAGGGGTGATCTAGAAGACCAGTAAGAGGATAGATAAGAACAATATTGCATGGGGTGAGCATAATCATAACATAGTCAAAAGATCATGAACATGAGAGGAGCATAAATAAAAGACATGAAATGTGGCAATGCATAAAAATGAAACATAATGTCTTAGTGGTTAACTACCACAAATACTTGTGAACCAAGGTATCATATTGTTCACACATCATTTCACATTTACTCATGAGATTCATCACTTTACCTAGTGCATTGGAGTGCTGTATAATTCCCGGCGTACCCATCACATTTAAACATTCATATTGTGCTATATAATTCTGGGCGCACCCGTCACATCATAACATTATCATCTATCATGCTTGCCACAATGAACATATAACATAAATTAACATAATTAACCCATGAAATGGAATGGTTTTCATCTCATAATAACATATTCATAAGCTTTGGGTTCCTAAAAGAAAGAGTGAATAACATACATGTTACAAGAACCGTTCACTTTGAGTGAGAAGTAAAAGGGGTGTTCTTAAAAGAAAAGTTCATTTGGAAAACATTTTGTTGGTCATAAAAACCAATGACAAACATGTATATCCCATAAAAGTAATGTAAATTATGAAGAAATTATCTTTGAGGAGTAACCATATAAAAAATGGAGTGAAAGAGGGTGAAACCGAAGGAAGAAAATTGGGTTCGAGACTTCCCCTTACCTTGTACCCGAATGATTCCTTCTCTTTAATGTCCTGTATAACGATATTATATTCATTAATTAGAAATAAAGAACCATGTTTACATTAATAGGTTTCATTATGGTTTCATTATTTCATATTATCTTCTTTTGTATTATATATAGAGTTTAAAAAAAACATTGTTCGGGGATGTTCGTTTTTATGGGTTTTCTTGGGTGGTTCACTTGTATTCTTAAATTGAAGTTCGGGTAGATCATGGGTAAACATACAGAAATGAAATTACATGTTATTAGTGATATTACAGGAGCTTGAATGATTTTATAATGAATTATATTAGATCTATGTGGGTGAATCATTAGATAAGAATTAAATGATGAATATTTGGGTTAATTTGAGCGGTTTTTGGATCACAACGAACTTGTTTTAACTTTTCACTTAGTAATATGGCCATAGGTTATTTCCAGAACTTAAAATAGAACATAATACATATAAAATATTTTGGTTCAACCATAAAAATAGTTTCATGACCAGATATGAAGGTAGAAATGGAAGAAGAGAGCTGGTCATTTTTGAAGGTGATAAATTAACACCTCATGAACAACGTTCTCTTTAATAAAATAAAAGGAAGAGGGAAAGGGTGTGGGGTGATAAAATATCCCATTAGAATCATAAAATTAAATTATATATATAATAATGGAGTTAACAAACAATTTGGATGAATATAGGTGGGGGGAGATCAAGAAAGGAACATGAACTTGAAAGGAAATTAAAGGACAAGAGGGAGGGAAATTACCTCTTGAATCCTTCACTTGAGAACCTCCTTAAGGGCCTAAGATTGGTCTTTTGATGAGACCAAAAGATCTTGGACGTGGGGTAGGGGATAGGGGAGATTATTGGGCAGAGTTTAGACAATGATTGAAGCTTGAGAGGTGTGGTTTTGCAAGAGGAGGGGGAGGGCTTATTTATACATGAGGAGGGAGGTGTTTTTAGTATAAAATATTAAATAAAAATATATATCAAGAGTTAGACTTGTAATAGTAGTTTTTTGACATCATAAATCATATATTAATATAATATAATTAGTTTTAGGATTTAATTATTCTTTATAATTCTAATTCATTAATTTATTAAAAGGAAAGTGAAAGAAAGAGAAAAAGACACTTTAAGAAATCACCTTTTGACTTTAGGATTTGGAAAGTTCATTTTAGGTTTGAGAATTGGATTTATTGTATTTTAAGGAACCATTTAAGAAATTTAAAATAATTTGGCCGAAACTAAAGTTATAGAATGTTTATGTCATCATTACATCATTAATGATGCAATTTAGTATACACCGATTATGCGAAAAACCGTATTTTTTTACCATTCACCCGAAAATTGAAGTATTTCAGAAAAAACCCAAAATTTACTCCTACCATTTTTTGGCATGTAGAATCCAAAAATGACTTCCATTTTCAAAAATAATTTTCTAAATATTATTAATTTAATATTTAATTAAAATCATAATTTACTTAAAAAAACAGTTTTTAAGATTAAAACTGATTTTATAGTTCTTTCAAAAATTCCGCAGGGTCTTATAAAATTATCCAGAAAAAATATGACATTGATTAAATAATTTATGAATACATTATATGGAAATAAATATTCTTTTAAATTAATTAATTAATTATAATTAATTATTTATGACATAGAAAATAACAAAACGTTTACTAAGGTAAAATTGTCACTTTCTTAGATGACTAAATTTTATTTAATTATCTATAGGTAATGTTACTCTTATATTGGATGATTTACTATTCATAAGGGTCATATTACTATTCATACGGGTATGTTACTATTCATAAGGGTAGGTCACTATTCACCAAAAATTATTTTTGTTTCATTAGACTCCAAAAATCATCTTGAACATAACTGTGTATGTCAGATTTTCAAAATCCCAAACACTGAAGTGAAAAAATTATGTTTAAAGGTCACTTATCACATAGTAGTTCATTATTTTGTGTTTTTATGACATAAATATAAGAAGGGAATTTTACATTGAAAAACATTGGGTCATTACAGTCTAGCTGGTTACTACCGACGCTTTGTGTGTGATTTTTCACAACTATCTTCACCAATGGGAGCTCTAACTAAGAATAATTATCTCTTCCAATAGACTAATGAATGTCAGAAATCCTTTCAGGAACAGAATGTTCAGCTTACATTGGAACCTCTCTTGATCTTTCCAGAATCAGTACAGGGGTATGTGGTGTATTGTGATGCTCTGGGATCAAGGTTGGGTTGTGTTATCATGAAAAGAGATCATGTGATTGCTTATGGTTCAAGGAAGTTGAGAGTTCAGGAGAAAAATTACCCAACACATGATTTGGAGTTAGCTACGGTTTTCCATGCTTTGAAAACATGGAGACATTATCTCTTTGGTGAGAAATTTACTGTGTTTACGGATCGCAAAAGCTTGAAACACATTTTCTCATAGTAATACTTGAATATTAGGAAATGGATATGGATGGAGTATCTTCAGATGTTTGGCTTTGACTTGATGTACACACCAGGAAAAAGGAATTTGGTGGCAGATGCATTGAGAAAAAAGTCATATTCTCATTTGGTGAAAAAAGATTCAAATGAATTGTAGTGGATGTCAGTGTTAGTCGAAATGCATGTGGAATGTGAAGACTGAGGTAATGTTGCTATGTTCTTTTTAGCTACACTTGTTCATGATTTTGTAAATATGATCAAAGAAGCACAAACATATGATGCATAATGTCTGGTTATAAGTTCAAAACTCAATGGTGGGGAGACCATTGATGGCTGGAAAATTAATGGTGGTTCGGTTTTGTGTTTCAGAGATCAGATGATTGTACCTATGGTTTTTCAGGAATAAATCCTTCATGCTTACCACCATTAAAGATGGGATGTACATCCAAGTACATAGAATATGTATAAGGCTTTGAAGGTACAATTTTGGTGGAGTGGCATGAAAAGGAAGGTGGTTGAGTTCGTCTCACGGTGCTTAACTTGTCAGAAGGTTAAAGAAGAACATCAGAGACCAGCTGGTATGTTACAATCTTTGTCCATCCCAATGTGGAAATGGGATCAAATAGCAATGGATTTTTTATAGGTCTTCCAAGAACTGTCCAAAAACATGATTCCATTTGGGTGATAGTGGATCATCTAACCATATCGGCACATTTCATACCTATTAGTGAAACCCATACAGTAGAAGATCTTTCAAAAATCTATATCTCAAGTAGTTATAAAGAGGCATGGTGTACCAATGTCTATAGTCTCAGATAGAGATCTGAGGTTCACATCTCATTTCTGGAAATCATTACAGTAAACCCTCAGAACTTAGTTGACTATGAGCACATCTTATCATCATTAGACGGATGGGCAATCCAAGCAGACGATAAAAACTTTGAATGATATGTTTCGAGCTTGTGTAATGGATTTTTGTGGCTCATTGGAGGATCATATACCCTTAGTGGTGTTCTCATACAATAACAGCTATCAATCCTCGATACGCATGGCTCAGTTTGAAGCATTGTATGGGCATCCTAGTCGTTCTCCACTATGTTGGGTGGAAACTGGTGAAACATCACTAGTCAGACCAAGCCTCATACAGGAAACAATAGAGAAGATCCAATTGATTAGAAAGAGGATGGAGACGGATCAGAGTGGTCAGAAATCTTATGCAGATCACCTTCAAAAACCGTTTTCGTTCTTTGTGGGTGATAATGTATTCTTGAGGATCTCTACAAGGCTTGGAAATCATCGTTTTGGGAAGTAGAGAAAGTTATCTCCTAGATACATTTTCCCTTTTGAGATACTGGAATGGGTTGGAGAGGTAGAATATCGGTTGGCCTTACCACCACGGTTCATTTTGGTGCATAATGTGTTCCATGTATCTTAGTTGAAAAAGTATCAGCATGATCCTGACCATGTAATCAGATGGGATCACGTTGACCTAGAGTTGAATGATTTGTTGATACATATCCCGGTATGGATTGTGGATATGCAAGAGAATGTATTGTGTGAAAAAAACATCAGTCTAATGTGGGTTTTATGGAAGCATGTTCAGATTCAAGAAGAGACTTGGGAACATGAGATGGAGATGAAAGATCAGTGGCTGAAACTCTTTCAGCTGGGTGAAGGTTTTCTACTTTCCGGGGACAGAAAAACCGATGGTGGGGAGAATGTAATACCCCCAGTTTCTGGTATGTAACCCTTTCTTAATGATTTAATGGTTTTAAAGTTAAGGGTGATGAATGGGAGAGTCGGGAGAACTTTAAATGAATTTTGAGGCAAAGGGGAAGTCGCACGGGCGGTGCACGGATTGTCTAAACCGTGCGGCCAAACCGTGCGTAGTGGAACCTTGAGGCAGTAGATTCTGTACGGGCAGCACATGGTTTGTCTATCCGTGCAGCAAAACCATGCATGGAGTATCTGCCGAGGAATTGGCTAATGTACGGTTAGCACACGGTTTGTTTAATTGTGAGATAAAACTGTGTGGCCACTTAAACAAGATCCTATAAAGGTCGATCTCACACGTTTCTGCTTTTAAGTGGCTCGTTTTTCCTCTTAATTGACCCTAACTTGGGATTTTTCTTCTCCTAAGGTCAAAGAGGGTTCTCCCATCATTCTAGAGGTGATCCAAAGTCTTCTCCTGGGGAATCTAAGCCGTATTCTTGAGGTATGTGATCGTTATTATTCGTTCTTGATCGGTTTCTTAGATCTACTTAGATCTACTTCTCCTCTTTTCCCAGTTTTGTAGATATACACCCGTTTTGGGTAGATATAAGTGTGTGGATTCCAAATATGATGAGATTTGGTCTGGATCTTGCTAGGAGAAGAGATCTAAGGTGGTTTCTTGAAGAAGAAACCCGGTTTTCTTGAGTGTTCTTCGTTCTCTATGGTTTCTGTCAAAACCATAAAGGTAGGGGGCTTCTTTCTTGACTCCACTTAGTAGAACTGATTTTCATGCATTTAAATTGTGTGTGTGGTGTGTAATTTATTGTGAAAATCATAGAATAAATATTCTTTTGTGATGATTTATGGTTTTAGTGAAATTATGAAATCTTGGTGACTTGTTGTGCAAAGTGATTTGGCTTCTTGAATGTAAATTTTTTATTTTAAATTTTGGATTTGTTAAAACTGTAAATGGTTTGATGGAAAATGGGTTTTCAATAAAAAGTGTGTTTTATTGAAATGGTTTGACATTGAAATTACTTTCATGGAATTGGGTTTCAATAAAAATGGAGTTTTATTGAAATGGATTGAAATTAAAATGGTTTGTCTTTTAAATGGTTTTGATGGAAATGGTTTTCAATAAAAATGTGTTTTTATTGAAAGGGTGTTTTGGAAAGATTGATGGGAAGATGTGGTGTGTGTTAATATTACATTCAAGACAGAAAAGGGTTAGGTTTCTCCCCCATCAGTGTTGTGATGGATAAGGGTTAGGGATCTCCTCCGTCAAACATTCATATTGCATTCATGACGGATAAGGGTTAGGGGTATCCCCCATCAGTGTTGGGATAGATAAGGGTTATGGGTCTCCCCCATCAAGTATTCATGTGCATTTGGGTTTGATAAGGGTAATAAGTATCCCCCATCATGGTTAGGATGGATAAAGGTCATGGCTTCTCCCCTCTTCCAGGTCGCATGGATGGTTGGTTGCATGAGTTTGTGAAATGGTTGGCTATGCGAAAAAGGGAATGATTGTGAAATGGTTCTTAATCTTGTTTGTTTATTTTTCTAGAAAAATAACTTGATGGAAAATTGCTTTCAATTTATCTTGGAATGCCTTTGGTTATGAATGGTTTTGGAAACTTGTTTATATTTAGTTATAAAATTATTTTAAGAAAAAGTTTTATATAAACTATTTTTATATAAAGGTGGATAACTCTTCTATCCTAGTGGCGTGAGTAGGGAAGTCATTGGGGAAAACCTACTGAGTTTTATACTCACCCTTGCTTTGGAACATTGGTGCTTTTGCAGATGTCGTATTCCGGGACACAGGTAAAGGTAAATAATCTTATTACTAGTGGCTTGTGGTGATGCCTAAGTGATGTTGTGGAGCTTGGGGCTTGTGAAGCTTATAGTTGAAGTGTATTTTGAGCATCTGGAGTTGTTCATCCACTGTATACTTGGATTATTAGTTTTTTATTCTGCTATTGGGTCATTTGATGTAGTTCGATATAAATGAAGTGTTTATTGGTCTTTCATTTGTTCATTCATCATATAGTGAGTGTTTGTTTATGGTTGGTTTATGGGTTTATTTCTTAAAGGGTAAATCGTCGCCCACTTGTACTTGAAACCCTTTGTCATTTATTAACAGCCTTTGGTGCCTTGGGTATGTCACCTAAGTCCTATTAATGACTCTTGGTACTCTCAAGCCAATGATAATTGGCGGGTCATTACATGGAATATGATTTTTTAAGTTACTAATATATCTATATTCTATTTTTTCAAATGAATTTTCAGGAAAATTGATTGAATTTAAAAATGTAATATAATGACGTTATGCAAAGATGATTCATTTCACATGATAAAAGTTTATATTTTTATGAAAATTATATATGTATTATCATTTATATATCATTTTACATTATTTTAGGTCCTTTAAAGGTATTTTGTGATCATCTTGGGTTAAAAAAAATAAAAATGATATAGGATAAATAGGTATGGGGATGAGGAAAAAATGAAAAATTCGAAGATGAAGAATGGAAAGAAACCATGTTGTATTTTAAAAGGGGTACCATTGGTGGATAAAATGTATATTATGTAAATTTACCTAAATTTAATTATTTGAGTGTTCATGTGTGATTTAATTCTTAAATTTATAAAACATAACATAATAATTTGTATTCTACTGTATAATCTCTAGAATATATAATGTTTAACGATGGTTCATTATTATTTAAGGAATATAGTGATGATTTTTATAAAATATTTTTATTATATTTTATTGTATCATAAATGTAATATGAACTATTTGAAAAAAATTATAGACCATAATTTAGACTCTTAGAAGGAATGATTTATATGGGAAATCTTGTATTTCTATATTCTGGAATCAAACTGATTCTTTAATTTTTGATATAGTCTCCATGTATGGAATCTATGTTTATCCAATGATGAACAATTATGTAAAATAATAGAATATAAAAAAGGGCATAACATATATATGTTTTTTCATTAATTTGTATGGATACTATCAATAATTCATTCATATTATTTCCCAATTTACATTAACATTATAAAAGCATTCATGTAACAATTTTTTAATCATTTGAACAATTAAATCTGAGGAATATGTCAATTAAATGAATGGAAAAGTGGTGATTTTCCAATTTTGACTCAAGAACTAGGATATGATGTATTTTTGATATATGATTACTCATCAATGAAACTAAATGTTTGTTTCATAATAAAAAATGATAATCTAGTTGTATATTCATATAGGAAATTAATGACTCACAAATAAATCATCCCAATCTATTATCTTTATTTTGTTGTTGATGATACAAAAAAATAGTAATGTCTATTCAAGCACAAATTTATGTAGCTCAATGAGAGAAAAATAGATATGTTCACAATCAGAGGATGAATATCTAATTACATGTGAGAGATCATATTTTAAGAATGTATATCATTGAAATTGTGTTATAATGTTTGATATGAATGGGAAAATGTGACATGTTTAAATTGAACCCTTATATATTCATTAATGAGTGTGATTTTTTTCAAATCATTTTGAAATTCCACAATATATCTCAATATAAAATAACGTGTTTTACATATAATTGTTATATAATTCCATGTTAGACCCCATAAATGTTATGTAATGTCTCAGATTTTCCATACTTTATTCTTAAAAAAATAAAGGGAATTATTTCAAGACTAGGCTCTGAGACGACGTGCAGTTCCGAGGCCCGATGAGCCTGAAAAAAATGTTTGAATTTAATTTAATAATTAAATTACGCATGTGTGAACTTTTCCTGAAAAAGTGGAATAACTCTTGAACGGGTGCTCGGATCAAAAAATCTGATGGCACCGTTGTGTTCAGAGTATCGATTTTACCCTAGAAGAGACCTAACATTGACTGACGCAGGCTGGTGGTGAAATATGGGTTTTGGATGTAACCATAATAAAATATTTAATTTAAAATATTTTATTAAATCTATTGTAGTGGATATATTTATCTTTATTTAAATAAAGGCTAGCACAGGGGTCCAGGGTTACAAAACTCATAGCCCTAAAACCCTTGGTGTCTCTGGAGGCTCTGGAGAAAACCTCCAAAAGTGGCGACAACGACGCGACGACCAGATCTTTGACAACGAACACCTCAGAATTGAGGTATGATGTTTGTTTTTATTTTCCTTTCCCCATTCTTGATTCCTACAATGAATGCAGACTAATCTGTGAACCGATTAGCCCGCATATCGATCTTTTTGCGGGTAGGTGTGATTTGGGGTTTTATTGGGAAATCAATTACTTGAGAATTGTAATCTGTTGATTATTGTGGTTTTTATCTAATGGCGACGAACCCGGATCGTCACGAACAATGATCTAGGTTCATCCCTCTTGTTTGATTCTTTATATTTTTCTCCCTTGCATTCTTCGTTGCGTTTTAAGCGTTCTTGGAGGAAATCGATCGTTGCACTTTCGTTTGTTGGCGCAACAATCCGAGATTGTAGATCCAACCCCGGAGCGATGTCACGGAGGTCCGACGACGGTTTCGGCAGATGATTTGTAGCGGATCGGGATATATGAGTTTTCAGGAGTTTTTCTTCAGATGGATTGTTCGAGGCTTATGATCCTATTTAAGGACTGAAAACATCCGTTTCGGTGTTCGTATGATGAAACAAACCAACCCCTGGAGTATCAGGACGAGCGGACGAGAAACCATGGATCTGGAGGATTAGTCGCGACGTGAGGAGGAAGACGATGTTTCTATAAAAATCCCGACTACACGACGTGTTTTCGTCGGCATATTTTACCTTCCATGTAATCCGGGAGTACACAGACATGGGTTGGGTACACGGCCAAGGACACGGCATGTATACCCCTCCCCATCCAGACCCGGCCAGATACACGGGATACCCCGTGTGCTGATACAAGGGCAGCCGACACGGACAGAGACCGTGTACGGGCACATGGCCAGCGTACACGGAGCGAGCCAAGGTGCTCGGACACAGCGTGTGATTCTTCTACATGCCATGTAGTTACTTTCTATCCGATAAGTTGAATGACACAGGCCGTTTACACGGGCAGTACCCGGAGTTAGGGAACATGGCCTGTGATTCTTCTACACGCCATGTAGTTGAGTTTTACAAAGCTTGAACGGATGACATGGGCCGTTTACACAGGCAGTACCCAAGGACAAGGAACGCGGTGTGTAACCATACTACATGCCGTGTAACCAATTCTTTATCGCTTGAGCCACTTGTCTTCTGTGACTTGGACTAGTTTTCTTAGGGTTCGTACCCTTGGACTTTTCCCTGAAGGTTCTGGCATCATTTCCTATATACAAGAGTATGATCCCTTCAGCAAGACTTCCTGAATATAGTTGTTGTAATCCCCTCTATGTGACTCGGAGCCGGATCCTCTATTCATTCCTGGAACCCTATGTAGAGTTCTTGGTATAGATGTGACCAACTTTTCCCAGGCGCCGATCCTCTTCTTAGATGGTTAGCTCAGACTGAGTTGTCCGAATCACCCCTGACTTGGTTGTGATCCTCATCTGAGCATCATGTTCACAAAGTAATTATGGAGTGTGTTCTCTTGGAACGCGTACTTCATATCTCTCTCTTCAGACCAAGGAGTTTGTTCTCCCGGTTTCATTCTTAGTGGAATCTTCGAGCTGGATCCCAGTGGTGGTATCGCGATAGTCGATCATGTATGAGTATATCTGGATATTCTCGTTATATGTTCAGTAAACATATACTATGTAGAGCTGACTGTACCTTTCTTTTGTGGTATTTCTCTTGTTGTATTCCTTTGTGGTTTCAGGGTGTCCTACTGGGTATTGTTATACTCACCCCTGCACGGGCTTTTCTCGCACGTGTCATGTCTTGTGCAGACGAGCGAGCCTTTGACAATATTCTAGGCGGACCAGGACCAGACGGTACTCAGTGAGATTAGACAGGCCGAGGTGTGTTCCTATGGCTACATACTGTAGTCCCAACACCTTTCTTTATTGGTTGGACTTTGTTACAGACTTTCTTTTTGTGGTCTTGTACTTCTGGCCCAGGGTTTTACTTTCTTGTACTTTACTTTCCTGTCGTACTCTGTTGGTTGGGTTTTAGTGTATGCATTCTTCCTTTCCTTTTAGTAGTTTTTACTTTTCATCTGTGTGGGCTTGGAGAAGTGTTTTCATGTGCATAGGTTTATAAGAAATGCCTCCCATGTTAGTTTCATGCCTACTAGGTGCTAGTCACCAGCCCCTGGCCTATTGGAGGCGGGCTTGGAGAGTTGCGGCTCGGGCCCCTTTGGGGAGGGTCATGATAGAGTGGTATCAGAGGTGGTCGGTTATACCATAGGACCGAGAGTTTGTGAGTTGGTTTGGGGCAATAGTGTTAAGTGTTTAGAGTTTGGATTTCAAGTCAGTGACCCCAGTGTTGTTGCGGGCGGCCGACGTATCCATACATCAGGACTCTGATAACTTTCTTTTTGACTCGGAACATGAGAACACTAGTTTCAAGGGAAAATAATGCTACATGAATCATATAAGAATGGGTTGTGGTTTCCATGTCCTTCTTGAGTCAACTCTCCAGATATACTCACTGACTGAGATACATCTTGTTTTATTACAGGATGCCTCTGCGACGCGCACCCGCTAGGATCCAGCAGCTCGATCACGAGGATGACCCCCTCTGCGATGAAGCCTCGATTCAAGGACCAGATCCCCCAGTTTTACCATCGGGTGGTGTGCCAGTTATCCTGCCACCTGTCAAGTGGGATTTGGTGGTCGGGAGCTTCTTGGAAGAGCAGAGACAACATGCATTTGTCAGTAGCGAGTGAGCTGGAGCAGAGACCTCGACAGCAGGGAGCTGACGTCAGGGACCTAGGCATGGGAGACGTTTTCAGAGGAGATCCCAGGACAAGGGATCTTCCGTACAGGGTTCGCAGGGTGCATCCATCCAGCCTCGAGAGAGGTGATGCTACTCATGTGATGGAAGGGGACATCTCACTCGAGTTTGTCCGACCCGCTGTACTACTGACACGGGAGCAGTGGATGGGCCACCGAGGATGAAGTGACGTGTGGAGAAGACAGATCCACAGGGCAGCGGACGTGGTAGGGGAGCTGGGAGAGTAGTTGGAGGTGGTCGACATTTTGAACTTTTACCACTACCACCCCCAAGAGGTCCACCCCAGGTTCAGGGAGCCAGTGGACAGAGGTAGGGACAGCTGCAGATGGCAGAGGCTTATGACCCAGGTACTCCCAGAATGATTAGGTGTACAATATGTGTCTTTTCTACTTTGGATGCTGTACTGATAGACACAGGTTCTAGTCATTCCTTTCTGGATCCTTATCTTGTTCGAGACCTTGAGATTCTAGTTGATCTGTTTACTCTAACCTTACGCTTAGAAACACCAACTAGAGAAGATTCAGAGATCACACAACTTTACAGGCAGTGTGACGTGACCCTTGGAGGCGAGAGTTTCGGTTGGAACCTCTTGGTGGTAGCGTCGAGGCCATACTATGTCATTCTTGGTATGTACTAGATATCCTTAGTCCATGCCCAGATCGACTGTTTTAGGAGAAGGGTGCGGTGTGTCCGCTGTGATGGAATGAAGTTCACTTTTGTCGGTGAAAGAGAGACCCAGGAAGCATAGGATGGACTCATGCGTATAAAGGTGCAACAAATATCCTATCAGTTGGCTAGCCTATCCCTTAGCGCAACAAATGTTACTATTTTCCAGTTTCCAGTAGTAGTGGCTGAGTACGGGGACGTCTTTCAGGAGGATTTCCCTAGACTACCTCCCCGTCAAGAGATAGATTTCTGCATTGAGTTGCAACCCCGGACAACACCGATATCATAATCAACATATTAGATGGCTCCTGCAGAGCTTCGTGAGATGAGGGTGCAGCTGGAAGACTTACAGAAGAAGAGCTTTGTGAGACCCAACATTTTACCCTGGGAGGCCCCAGTGCTATTTTCCAAGAAGGCAGAAGGGATCTTGAGGCTATCTATGGATTACTGGCGCTTGAATCAGGTGACTGTAAAGAACCAATATCCACTACTGAGGATCGATGACCTCTTTGACCAATTGAGAGGGGTACGATGGTTCTCGAAGGTTGATCTATGATCAGGCTATCACAAGTTGAGAGTACGGGATGAGGATGTACCGAAGATGACTTTCACATATCGCTACATCACTATGAGTACTTGGTGATGCCCTTCGGTGTGACGAACGCCCCGACAGTGTTCATGGGACTCATGAACCGGATCTTTCAGCCCCATCTAGATCGGTTCGTTGTGGTCTTCATCCATGATATCCTTGTGTACTCTGCATTGGAGGAGGATCACGCGAGACACTTAAGGATGGTTCTAGACACACTCCGAGAGCACCGGTTGTATGGGAAACTCTCAAAGTGCCAGTTATGGATACAAGAGGTCCACTTTCTGGGACACGTTATCTTAGCAGATGGTGTAGTAGTGGACCCAGCCAAGGTGGAGGCAGTTTTAGCATGGGAGCCACCTCAGAGCATGATGGAGGTGCGGAGTTTCCTTGGGTTGGCAGGATATTATCAGAGATTCATTCTTGATTTCTCTCGGATTTTAGCACCCATGACATCTTTGAACCGAAATGGGCGGCCTTTCGTGTGGACTGAGAGATGCCAGAAGGCTTTCTAGAAGTTGAGACAGAGTCTGACGAGTGCCCTGATATTGAGATTACTGGAGGAGGGTGTCGAGTACGTAGTATTCTGCAACGTATCAGGAACCGAGCTTGGTTGTGTCTTGATGTAGAGGCAAGCAGTGATTGCCTATGGCTCACGCCAGTTGAGGCCCCATGAGCAGAACTATGCGACCCATGATCTTAAGTTGGTAGTGGTAGTATTCGCACTGAAGATGTGGTGGCACTACCTGATGGGCGAGTGGTTTACCGTCTACTCTGATCACAAGAGTCTCAGATATATATTTTCTTAGAAGGATCTGAAATTGAGACAAAGACGATGACTTGAGTTCCTCTAGGATTACGAATTTGAGATCTTTTATACACCTGGGAAGGGGAACGTTATGGGAGATGCTCTTAGCAGGAAATCCAGTTTGCAGTTGCGGGATGAGGTGATGAGGTAGTTGGCCTCCTTATAGTTATCCTTTGTGGATGGAGATGAGGGAGTTTACCTTCAATCGATGGTTGTTACCCCTCTACTCTTACAGCGAGTCAGGGAAGCATAGCGCGAGGATGCTAGCTATGAGACTCTATGTGCTCAGATATCCACATGTGATGCTGCTGATGGATATTCAGAAGGTGGGGAGAATGTTGTTCTTTTCAGAGGGTGTACAGTAGTACCAGTGACGTTGCATGAGGAGGTTATGAGGGAGTTCCATACATCCCCTTTGGCAGTGTATCCAAGCATGGAAAAGATGTATCAGGACCTCCGACGTCAGTTCTGATGGCCAGGAATGAAGAAGCGTGTGGCAGAGTTTGTTTCTCGGTGCCTTACTTTTCAACAAGTAAAGGCTGAGCACCAAGTACCAGCAGGTTTGACTCAACCCCTTGAGGTGTCAGAGTGGAAGTGTGATGGGATATCCATGGACTTCGTGATGGGTTTACCATGTACGTCCAGGGGACACGATTCCATATGGGTGATCGTTGATCGACTCACCAAGTCAGCCCACTTCCTAGCCATATGGGAGCAGAGTTCTATAGAGATCTTGGGACACCTCTACATGCAAGAGATAGTTCAAATTCATGGAGTTCCATCCACGATCATCTCAGATCATGATGCTCATTTCACATCCCGGTTGTGGAAGGGATTGCAGGAAGCTTTTGGGACTCAGTTACGCTTGAGCATAGCATTTCATTCTCAGACTGATGGTCAGACGGAGTGGAGAATCCATGTTCTGGAGGATATGCTATGAGCTTCCATACTTGACTTCAGTCATAGTTGGGAGGATCACCTACCACTGGTGGAATTTTCTTATAACAACAGTTATCATTCCACTATTGGTATGGAACCATTTGAGGCTTTGTATGGGCAACCTTGCAGGTCACCACTTTGCTGGACTGACCCAGGAGAGTCAGCACTCATGGGCCCAGAGATGGTGAGATCTATTACAGAGAAGGTGCAGGTCATCCAGGAGCAGATGAAGACTGCATAGAGTTTCCAAAAGTCTTATGCTGACAGGAGGCAGAGGCCCTTGGAGTTCGAGGAGGGAGACCATGTGTTCCTTCGGGTCTCACCTCGATGGGGATTGCGGAGATTTGGCCGAGGCAGTAAGCTATCTCCGAGGTTCATCGGCCCTTTTCAGATTATGAGTAGATTTGGGGAGGTGGTGTATCGCTTGGATCTACCTCCTCAGATGGATCAGGTACACAACATCTTCCATGTGTCGCAGCTATGGAGGTACGTGCATGATCCATCGCACGTCATCGACTAGGGCGAGCTGGACATCGATGATGGAGCGACCTTTGCCGAGTACCCAGTGGAGATCGAGGATTGGCAGGAGAAGATCCTTCGTGGGTGATCTATTCCCTTGGGGCATGTCCGGTGGCAGCACGAGAATCTCCAGGAGAGCACAAGGGAGAGAGAGGCTCAGATTCGTGTGCAGTACCCACATTTTTTTGAGTAGCCATTGTTTTGGATTTTAGGGGATGTAAAATCCCTAAGGTGGGTGTGATGTAATGTCTCGGATTTTCCATACTTTATTCTTAAAAAAACAAAGGAAATTATTTCAGGATCAGGCTCTGAGACGACGTGCAGTTCCGAGGCCCGGTGAGCCCGGAACAAATGTTTGAATTTAATTTAATAATTAAATTACGCACGTGTGTGGTTTTCCTGAAAAAGTGGAATAACTCCCGAATGGGTGCTCGAATCAAAAAATCCGATGGCATCGTTGCGTTTAGAGCAGCGGGTTTACCCTAGAAGAGACCGAACATCGACTGACGCAGGCCGGTGGCGAAATTTGGGCATTGGACGTAACCGTAATAAAATATTTAATTTAAAATATTTTATTAAATCTATTGCAGCATTTATCTTTATTTAAATAATGGCTAGCGTAGGGGTCCAAGGTTACAAACCTCATAACCCTAAAACCCTTGGCGGCTCTGGAGGCTCTGGAGAAAACCTCCCAACGCGACGACGATGTTCCTGACGATTTTCGCAGGCGACGATGACGCAGCGACCGGATATTCACCAACAAACACTGTGGAATCTAGGTAGGATGTTTGGTTTGATTTTTCTTTCCACGTTATTTATTCCTACGAAGAACGTGGACTAATCTCCGAACCGATTGGCCCGCAGATCGATCGTTTTGCGGGCGAGTGTAATTTGGGGTTTTATCGGGAAATCAATTACTTGAGAATTGTAATCTGTTGATTTTTGTGGTTTTGATCTAATGGTGACGAACCCAGATCGTCACGAACAACGATCGAGGTTCGTCCCTCTTGTTCGATTCTTTGTATTTTTCTCCCTCACATTCTTCGTTGCGTTCTACGCGTTCTTGGAGGAAATCAATCGTTGTGCATTCCTTTGTGGGCGCAACGATCCGAGATTGTAAATCCAACCCCGGAGCGATGTCACGAAGGTACGACGATGGTTTCAGCAGACGATTCAGAGCGGATCGAGAGATATGAGTTTTTGGGCATTTTTCTTTGGATGGATCATTTGAGGTTTATGATCTGATTTAAGGACCGAAAACATCCATTTCGGTGTTTGTATGATGAAACGAACCATCCCTTGGAGTATCTGGACCAACAAACGAGAAACCATGGATCCGAAGGATCAGCCGCAACACGAGGAGGAAGATGGTGTTTCTGGAAAAATCCCGACTACACGACATGTAGAATGGGCTACACGGCGTGTGTTCCTCGGAGGATTTTACCTGGAGTGTACTTCGAGAGTACACGAACATGGGTTGGGTACACGGCCAAGGACACAACGTGTATACCGCTCCCCGGACAGACCAGAACTGATAAATAGGATACCCTGTGTGCTGCTACACGGGCATGCGACACGGATGGAGACCGTGTACGGGCACATGGCCAGTGTACATGGAGCGAGCCCAAGTGCTTGGAAACGGCGTGTGATTCTTCTACACACCGTGTAGTTACTTTCTATCCGACAAGCCGAATGATTGGGGCCATTTAAACGGGCAGTAACTGGAGTCAGGGAACACAACATGTGATTCTTCTACACACCGTGTAGTTGAGTTTTACACAGTTTGAACGGATGACACGGGCCGTTTACACGGGCAGTACTCAAGGACAAGGAACATGGCGTATAACCATACTATAAGCCATGTAACCAATTCTTCATGGCTTGATCCACTTGTATTCTATGACATAGACTAGTTTTCTTAGGGTTCGTACCCTTGGTCTTTTCCCTGAAGGTTCTGGCATCATTTCCTCTATATAGGAGTATGATCCCTTCAACAGGACTTCCTGAATAGATTTGTTGGAATCCCCTCTAATAGACTTGGTTCCAGATCCTCTATTCATTCCTGGAACCCTAGGTAGAGTTCTTGGTATCAATGTGACAAACTTTACCCGGGTGCCTATCCTCTGCTTAGCGGGTTAGCTCAGACTGAGTTGACGGAATCACCCCATGACTTGGTTATGATCATCATCTGAGCATCATGTTCACAAATTACTTGTGGAGTGTGTTCTCCTGTAATGAGTATTTTGTATCTCTCTCTTCAGACCTAGGAGGGTGTTCTCCCGGTTGCATGCTTGGTGGAATCTTCGAGCTAGATCCTAGTGGCAGTATCACGATAGTCAATCATGTATGAGTATATTTGGATATTCTTGTTATATGTTCAGCAAACATATACTGTGTAGAGCTGATTGTACCTTTATTTTGTGGTATTTCCCTTGTTGCATTCCTTTCTGGTTTTGGGGTGTCCTACTGGGTATTGTTATACCCACCCCTGCACGGGCTTTAACCACACGTGTTGTGTCTTGTGCAGATGAGCGAGCCTTTGACATGATTCTAGGCAGACCAGGACCAGACGGTACTCAGTGAGATCAGACATGCCGAGGTGTGTTCCTACGGCTATAGACTGCTGTCCCAACACCTTTCTTTACAGGTTGGACTTTGTTACAGACTCTCTTTTGGTGGGCTTGTACTTTTGGCCCAAGGTTATACATTCTTGTACTTTACATTCCTATCGTAATCTGTTGGTTGGGTTTTAGTGTATGCATGCATCTTTTCCTTTTAGTAGTTTTTAATTTTCATCTTTGTGGGATTTGAGATGTGTGTGCATGTGTACATGTTTATAGGTAATGCCTCCCATGTTACTAGCATGCCTACTCGGTACTAGTCACCAGCCCCTGGCCTATTGGAGGCAGGCTTGGGGAGTTGCGGCTCATGCCCCTTTGGGACAGGTCGTGACAAGTTATCATAACTATTGAAATATAATATGGAAAAGAATTGTATTATTATAATAAAACCCAATAGATTCATTATATTAGACTATCAGTATAGAATAATGGGATTATAAATCTAGTAAAGGTACTATAGAGAAATCAAAAAATGGTGGAACTTATATGGGAACTATGGGATATATTTGATGAATAAAAAACCACATCTATTATAAGGGTAATATCCCTGAGATATGGAGGATAAAATTTTTTATGAGGTAAGAATGTAACAACCTTAGGAGTTACATTATGTTTACTTTAGAATCAATTTCATTTTATCAAAATAATTTAATTAACACAATAATGGGATAAAATAAACTACTGTTTAGTCAAAATTTTTATCATAATTAAATAAATAAATTTGATTTTTTAATTAAAATTTAAAATTAAACATCATTTTTAAATTACAGTATTTAATTTATCTTAGTATTATTATTTTTAGTTTTATGAAATTTTTCATTTTCAATTAATTGTGAAAATTATTGAATGAAATCGAGATTTATATTTCTCATAAATTATTTTTAATGTTAAATTTAATTTTCAGTTTATTTTAATTATAAATTAGATAAGTTTTATATAAATTAATACATTACATGTCATTGGAATAACTTTCACATTGATGTTTATTATAAAATAATCATAAAATTTTGAACATTTTCTCTTTAAAAATACTCGTTCACATACTCCCAGTTGGAATAATTTTAAATATAAATTTTCCACTTATGTGAATTAAATTTCAAAAATGGTATTAAATATATGGAATCATAATAATTTATAATGTATAGTATGGTCAACCTAATATTTATGTAAATTAACTTTTAGAACATGAAAAATTATT
Organism: Viscum album; assembly: GCA_963277665.1. Classification (NCBI taxonomy): domain Eukaryota; kingdom Viridiplantae; phylum Streptophyta; class Magnoliopsida; order Santalales; family Viscaceae; genus Viscum; species Viscum album. Next base: position 1,100,805,560 of record OY728121.1, on the reverse strand, counting down.
ACTATAGTTAAAGTAAAAATATATTTATGGAGGGGTTGAACAAATAATTGAATGGTTATAAATGATTTAAAAATTTTCCAACTCAAATATTATATCTATATATCAAACATAACTCTTATATAATGGATATGTAAAAATTTAACAATATTTTGGATTGATAAAAACTTGTGTGTGATTAAAGTATTTCAAATAAATATTAGCGTTCCACTCACCTCATAAATAAAAATTCACCCCATTTCCTATCTTCATCAAAAACAAGACCGCATATACTTTTTCAAAACCTAAAAAAATAACTCCCTAGATTCCATATTATCATTCTAAATTCCATATATTGATAAAAAATTCATCCTAAAGAAGATTTAGTGAAAACATAATGAGGATACTGAAGAAGAGGTAATGTAATTAACAAAACTTTTTTATTTCATTTTATTCATGAATAATTTAAATTATTACTATGTATTGGTGATATAATATCCAAAGTACATTTTATATAATTTTATGTCACTATAATATTTTCATTTCCTTCAATAATTTCCCCTTCCATAAAAACCATTTTGAATAATCATTCATGTCGATAGAGGATTATCTCCATGCGAACTATTGTCATCAATACTTCATAAGATAATTTTATGACTTGTATTATAATGGATGTAAAAAATATATATAATATTTATAACATATTTAAACTGATAAAATAATTATATCATACATATATTTAATTTACATTCAATTCTCTTGTGGGTATGACAATGTTTCTCATGTATACATTATAATACCACCTCATGAGGCAATGTGACGTTTATTTCAAGAGCACTATAAATGGAATGTAATAATATTAATCATAATAAATATATGAGATATATATATGATAAATGTAATATTATTTTAATATTCATAATTATGAAAATATTATTTTATTACACACAATTTATCTCACATAACAATGATAACATTATTCTTGAACTTATGATATACCATCATCAGAAAGAGATGTGACTTTATTTTCACTACCACACAAAATAAATAATATAAATAATTGTAATAAAATAAATAATATGTTAAAAATGATATTATTATCATTATTAAATTTTAAAATATTATATATAACCATTATATATTTATCTTTGTGAAATGGAAATGTTACTCTTGTGTACATATGACTTTCCATCTCTATGATCATCAAAAAATTATTTTATAAAAAAAAAAAATAATGTTACATAATTTCTTATTCAATAATAGTTATGATAAATATATCATGATTATTATTATCAATATTATTAAACAATATAAATTTTTTGACTAATTTATTATTCATGAAAATGTTTTGATGGAAAAACATAGAAATTAGAAGTCGAAAATATAAAATTTTGACATATTATTACAGAAAGGGAGATAATGATTTATAAAAGGATATTATATGATATTATAAATATTTAAATTGTTATGGTATAATTTAATAACAAGTTTAAAATAACTATACTAGTTATTAATGAATTTTCTAACAAAATAAATCACATGGTAAGAGATTTCATCTCCATTTGTATTCCATTAATAATTATTTTTTATAGTAGGGATAATTTATTTTATATGGTGAATATAATTCCACATGAAATATAATATCATGATTCCTAAATAATTCATGAAAGTATATATTTCAATTTTAATTATTTCAAATATGATAATTATACATGAAAATTAACAAGTGGTAAAGGTCAATGTAAAATATCAATTTATTTTTTGATTATTAACTTTATCCTGAAACAAACACATACATTTTATAAAGTATTAGATTAAGTTATATTTATATTAAATATCCATATAACAGTATATAATATTTTTTTCTTTCATAAAATGTATAGAATTTTACATATGGAATTTACTTTAGTAGTTTTTTATTTACTAGTGAAACATTGATAAATATGTATCCTTTTTCTCATTAAGGTCATTTAATGAAAAGGAATATATTTCGTGAAATAAATTTATTATTTGATTTATTAGTAATTATATTGATATAAAAATATATTTTAGGCCCATTATAGATATCCTATTGATGTATTAAGTATCGTAAAAAATTTCTTTTCAAAACATAATGGGTTTATAACAAGTAGCGTTGAAATATATTTAGGGATGATCATGACAGTAGAGGTATAGTTTTCTAATCATACATATTTTAAACCCATTAATTTTAATATATCTTGAGGATACGTCATGATGGTAAAGAAATAATTAACATATGAAACATGACGTCTAATAATTATGAATTTATTTCATTGTGAATTCAATTATTATTATTATTATTATCCATTTGATATTATTTATCGAATCATTTAATTTTTATTTTAGTGATTAAATGGAATTTTATTTCTGTTCATTACATATACATATAAATATATATATATTGTTTCATTAATTTCTATTAAATACATGTTATTTTAATGTATCATGAGGTCAATTATTTGTATTTCCCACATTTTATTATTATTAATTGATTATATATTTTTTTATATGTAACCCTTACTATGGTGTAATATTCACCCGGATTTTTTTTTCATTCCATAGTATATGTTGAAGAAATAATTGAATGGAGTTTCAATTATTTAATTGTTTTATTGTTAAATATTATGTTTTATTTTCAATTTTTAGTTTAAAATGGGAATCGTTTACGTATCTAGTTGTTCAAAAATGTTAAAGTAATCAGTCCTTTGGAATCTGATTCCTTATATCTATGCTAGTGTAATAAACTAAGACACCAACTTTGAGCTACTAGGATCAGGATTGTTACTTATTAAAATCCATATCTTTCAAAAATAACATATAACATTAAGTAGTTATTGAAATCATCCAGTTTATAGATATTCAAGGTGACATTGAAATTGTTGAGAATTGTTAAGAATATATTAAAAATGAGAATTCAATAAAAATTAACATTAATATTTAAGTAAAAAAACCAATTTCTAATTTTTCATATCAACAAAATCATATTTGGATTTTGATCCTATTGTATTATAAAAATATGAATAATTAGAAGATGATGATCTATATTCTATGACTATAGAACTATACATTGTTGTATTTGATAATAATTTTAATGTTATTAGATCATTCTGGTGTTCAGTCTAATGCATGAAAAGGTGAATCTAGAACATCAAGAATTCTATTTCTATCCATTACTAATGCTTATTCTAAATACAATGATTCATCCCCATGAATAAGTTCCAAACAGATTGAAATGAGATTGAACTAATTAAATGAAGAACTAAACAGTCTTATAGATTCCATAATTTAATTCCAAATTTTCATTATATTTTAATGAACATTAAATAGAAGATTGACATATTATATGGATGAAAATCCTTAAAATAACATGTCAAGATAGTGATTAAGATTGAGGATGACATTAAATAATTAAATGGTAAATAAAATGAAGTGTCATTAAATATAATATAATTAATTATATTGATAAAACATATAAATAGAGATGTAATATTCTATGATCAATAGAATCACTAAAAAAAATAGTTATCACATTAAAAAATATGTTTGAATGAATAAGTTTCTAATAATAAAATTTAAATTTATAATGTTAAAAATCATAATATTATCCAATATAATGAATTATCATAAAAAGGTAAAATTATTCCAAGCCTATAAGAATTATTTTTTAGGATGATTACTAAGAATTAAATAATAGTAGTTCATAAAGAATATGTGGGAAATATTAAAATATATTTTTATTTTTTATAGTATTACTTAGATAATGTAGTGAACATGATGTTGATCGTGATAAAAAATAACAAAAAAATCTTGATTTTGTATCTTCGATACATTGACTGTTCTAATAAAAAATCAATCTAGTATATTCTGGATAAATATTATTTTATATACGATCTTATAATTTTTTAGATGGATTTTTTAAACCTTTTATTCATTTGAATTTCATTTATATATTATATTTGATGAATTACTATATATATTTTATTTCTTATATTTTTTGATAACGTTTCAAGAAAAAATTCAAAGCAATTAAAACATTAATAAAATCACATTTTTGATGAAAAAAATCTAAATATTCAATAAATTTTTGAGAGTATTATCAATGGAAATATTTATACAATGTTATATATCTATAGAATGATATAAAAATTCATAAAAAACTAAAAAATTAAGAGTTTAAATACATATCGTGGTGATTATTTTATATATTTCAATCATTTTTTTCATTAAATTATATGTTTTTATTTTCAAAACAATGTATATATTGAAGTATATAGTTTTATTGAAACAAATTATATCTTATTTTTAAAAATTCCAAAGTATTTTGTTAAAATTTTATATATAAATATCATTAATAAATTATTTTTTTTCAATATATATATTTATTAATTTTATTTTATAATATATAAAAATAATATATTTTAGGGTATAACATAATTCATCTGAAAACGCAATAATTTTTTTTCAATAGATGGATTTAATTCCATCATATTTATATTTACAAACTCTAACTTATAACATATTACCATGTCTCACCAGTTAATGTTCAACTAAATCCACTACAAAAAAATTACCAGGTAGAGGAAGAACATTATTTCTTGTTAATGTATCCTAAAATATACTATATTAATAATTTCATTCAATAGAGTAAACAAACATCATTTGACCAGATTTAAAAAAATTAATTTAAAATATGATAAGAATGTATCCAATTGGAGAAAAATTTCCTAAATAAATAATAATACTGATGAGTTCATATTATTTCGTCTCATCTAACTATAAATAAAGTGGAATATGACTACTGGATAAATTACTATTTATGGTTGAAACATTGAAATAGGAGAAATCATATGAAACCTAATCAAACTAAAGCTAAATTTAAGATATTTCAATATATTTTAATGATTCATTGAATCATTATAACTTTTTGTGAAATTTTTACATGATGAATCTTATTGCCAGAATCATTGAAAATGCATTAATTCATTTTGGATTGTAATTGATGTGTTTTTGTTATGGTGGTATTGAAATATTAAATGGTTTAGAAATATAGATATTCTTATCATGCTTGTCATGATCTCCTCAGGCTAGGTAAAAATAGTTTTTAGGATATTTTGTTCAATGGTCTACTTTGTAAAGATATAACTATAGCATTATGTTTCATCCAAGAATATCATGGGTTTCATTAAAACTGGACTTACAATTATGATTAATGTGTAGAATTTTATTATGAAATTGATTTTTAAATAATTATATCACATTTTAAAAAATAATAGATTCATTTGTTTTCTTATTTTTTTAATATATTTCATATTTTCTATTGTGTATACATTAAGTAATGTTTTATTTTCTTTAAAGTATTTGTAAAAGTTATTTTCAATTATGTTGGAAAAAAATTCTACATAATTTATTATAAGTTGAAAAATTATTTTTCAACAATGTCTTGAAAAATAGTTTATGTAAATTATATATTTGATTTTTTAAACTAAAATGAAGACCCCATACATATAGATAAAAATTGTAGTCTTATGATCTACAAGATAATACCTATGGGAATGGTTTCATCTGGTAGAACATTCCAGGGGTAATATAACTTCTATAAGCAACTACAATTTTTATATAACAATAGTAATATCACTGAGATTCATATAAAAATTTCATATGAATCTTGGTAATATAATTTTTATATATACTCTTACATCAAATAAATTCATTCACACCAAACAAAGAAGTCATATTCCTTATTTTTTCTATTCAATGAGATCATTCCATCAAATTTATTACTTCTATTTTAAACTATACTTATTAATGATTTGATTCTTGTTGAAGAATAATTTATATGTGACATAAATATAATAGTAATTTTCATTAATTTCTATTTTATATTCTTAGTAATAAAATTTTAAATAAATATCAATCATTTATTTATAATGCAACACAATTTAATAAAACATTAATATATATTTTGATAATTGGTAATGTATTGTAATGATCTTACATTATGTTACATTAGTACAGAAAAATATAAATCAATACTATAAAAAGTTTGTATAATTGTTTTTAACCAATTACATTATTTTATCATTTTTCCTTCTGGAGTTGATGAATCCTCTAAAAACCCATCAACGGTTTTGATCTCTATTTTTTAACCGCATTAATTCTCATATAATGTATATTAATCAATTCATAATTACACAATAATGTTGTCGCAAAATGATGTTGATTTTCTAATATATTATATTATTTTTCTATCATATACATCTTGCGTAGTGGAATATGGAATAAATAATGCACATAAGAAATGATTTACTACATGGATAAATGACATAAAATTGATCATATCATCAAAATTATATCAAAAATCCCAATTTATCCATATCATTTCTTCCCATTAATTATTTTTCTCATAACTAAATTCAAGGGATATATTAATACTAAGAAATAATATATTTCAAGGAATTAAAAATACATATTCTGGTTGTCAACATCATATGTTTTCTGCAATATAATACCATGAAATGATTATAGATATATCATACCTACTCAAATGTCACATCTATAATTTATCAACCAAAAACCACCTTTCTTAAACATTTTGTGAATATTTAAGATTCCAAAATATCTTTCAAAATATTTATTCATAAGGTAAATTTATATTACATTATAGTAATTATTATTTTATAAAAAATTTAATATAGGAAACTACAATTCCAAAAATAATTTGATGTTAATAAATAATGATAATAAAATTTCCTCTAATATTTAGGTATTCATTTCGGATCACCACATATTTTTTTGTACATGTATAAAATAAACTAATCCATAGCATTCTATGTTCTCTAATGACTCCTTTTAAAATGTAATTTTATACATGGATCATATTTAGAGACTATTAATTTAGGAATACTAGTAATACTAAAAATGTTATTTATATATTACCTAAATGAATGATACATAGGTATATCCTTTAATATTTATAATAAATTTTATTATCAGCTTCAGTGATCTACAATGGCCCAGATTAAAATATTAAGATTAGTTGTATTAGGTAGATAATGGGAGAAATAAATATTAATATTAACCAATGTTCACATTTTTGTACATAAAGGTTCCAAAACTCAAATGTGAATTTTTCTTTTATCCATAAATTTTTTGTATCCAAAAAAATAATACAGTGTAATACAAAAACTTTAAATTCATATTTTGACACATGATTACTTATATATGTCCCTAAACATCATGTTATGACAATTATGTATTGAAAATTTTGATATATGAGATTAATATGATTGTTCTTTTTTCACTTTTATTGTTTCTATTATATAAAACATCCTACAAAATTATAAAACACGTTCATCACTGAAATTAATCTCCATAAAAATTATATTTATTAGATATTCTGAAATCTTTTTTTAACTCACTATCTTGTGGATCAATCATAATCCTAAAAAAATTTAGTTAGTGACATTGAATATATATGATATTTATCCATTAATTATATAACCATGTTTATTCTTAATTAAATAAATGAAAATTGGATCATTCCCTAACCTTAAAATGATTTGATTCCATGATATATTATATATATGGAATCTCTAATGTTGTTTTCATCGACATGAAAATAATGTGTATGAAAATAATAATTCGAGAGCTGTTTTAACAAAAAAATTTCCCAATTGATAAAAAATTTATATGTAGATTTACATTTCATAATATTTTTGTTGGTATGCATAGCACATTTATGTCTATATTGATAATTTTTGTACATCATTACAGAAAAAATCACCACTAATAACTCTTAAATAGTAGAGGTAAAGTTAATATCATGAGGTTAAAACTATATAGATTGATAATATAAGGCCCTATAATTTATTATTAAAACACATAATTGTCCATTAATTGGGGCATCAATATTAATTAGTAACCCCTATTGACTATATAAAAAATATAATACATTTATATTTATCAATTTATTATTTAATCACGAAAATGTTTCTTTTAATTTCATTATACATTTGAATTTAAACTCATTTTGTGATAACATAGTTAATGTATTTTTTAATCAAGAATGGTTTTGATTAAAATTTTAAAAGTATTGATCTAGACAATAGAAATTAATAAATTTTGTTATTTTTCATGTTTCCCATTCAATTATAACTATTTTTGTGATTGGACAGTATATATAAAATTATTTAATATAATATAGTCATGAAAGGCTTAAATTAAATCCAATATTAACAATTACAGAATTTATCATATGACTCCTTTTATCCCAGAACCAAAAGCATCATTCGATAAGGATATTTATGCTTATAATAACTGAAAATATTATTAGGAATTACATTCATAAATTCCATCACCTAATTATGAATATATTCCTTGAATAATTCAATATTTAAATTAATTCACATATAATCCTTATTTTTAAACCAAAATGAGTTATTTGGAACATATAATAACTAAACCTTTTATGAAATAAGGAATTTTGTATATAATTATTTATAATACTTTATTTGTTATAGAAAAATTGTTGATAAAACATTCAGATGTATTAGGACACTAAATAATGATAAAAAAGGTGATTGATAAATTTAAATGTATTTTTTTCATTTAATAATTACATGTATTTCCCTATATAAATTCATTATCCACAATATAAAATACATATTATTTACAAATAAAATAAATACTCTCTATAGTGAAACTCTTCAGAATATGTAAACATTATTACATAAAACCAATAATTTTTATTTTACGCATGAAATTTTATAAGACAAAATCCAAATGGTGCCTTTTATATGGGTTTTACATTAGGTATTAGGAAAAAAGTGGACTAAAAAACCACAATAATGGGGAATTATAAGATATTTGCAAGGAAATACATTTGTATATTATTTCTCAATGGATTTTTAATATATTCTGAAAATAGTTTTCTCCAATATAAATAAATTAGGGAATCCTAATTTACATAAATAGATACAACATATTAATAAACATGTACTTATAAATATCCTAATGATCCATGATATAACATTTTATTTATAATGCATTTAGAAACTCAGACACATAAAAAATGGTTCATTATTGACCTACATCATCTCCCATTAATGTCTTCGTAACTATAAAACTATTTAGACTAATCATTAATTATTAAATTACTCATAACCGATATAAAGGATACAAAAGAAAGGGAGATATCATATTCTCATTAAGGGTTAAATTTTTTGATATCAACATATCACTTGAATAAGGGTATTAGAAGTTGATTTTGGCATTTTAGACTTATATACTACATATCACTCATCCATAATATGATTTAGGGAATAAATAAATGAAGTTTGTAAGACATGAATAATAATGGAATCAAATAAATTGATCCATGAGATAAAAACTACTTCAAAAGATGTTAAATTCAGGCATGAACACTATAATATAAAATAATTTCCATATTACTCAAGAATAATTCCCAAGACTATCATATTTTGTTGATTTTACTCACAAAACCTCATAGAAGTCATGGTCCACTCCCAAAACAATTTTATGGGATTTGGATATCTCTCCAGATAATCATATAGTAATGTCTCACACCATGAATATTATAGTAGATAAGGAAGATGTGTAAAAACATTTGTCTCCCAATCTATTTATGTGGATCACATGATATATAAATCATTACCCAATGCATTTGAGGAATATACAATCTATAAAATCCTAGGATATACCGTGACTACTCTCTTTAGTTATAATGTAACTGTATATACATAATGAAGAAAATATTTATGTGTTTTAAAAAATAATTAAATAATAATCATATTAGACACCATGGAATGAAATGGATTCTATAAATCAATCATCATAAGATAACCTGTGAAAAGAAATAGTATACAAATTAATTTCATAATAAGATAACACTTTAAAATGAAATATTTTTCATAATATTTTTCTTCATTTAATTATATAAAAACAAACAATAAAAAAAATGAGTGTCAATTGCAACATATCATTATACTTATAAACTACCAACTTAAATAATAAGAATATATTGAATGGACTGTTTGTAAGAACCCAGTTCTTATTCTTGAGGTACACGTTTCTTCTTTTCCTTTTTCCTTAAGTGTTTTTGAGAAAATAAGGAAAACGGGGAAAAATCCCAAACTTTTTGGGTACACACCATGTAATTGTCCACACGCCATGTACTTTGGCCGTGTGGGATGAGTACACAAGGCGTGTAGCCATGTTGGCGATGAAAGGTGTACAAACCAACTACACACTGTGTAGTGGGTAATTACATGCCGTGTAGTCAGTCGACATGAAAATAGTAAGGCGGCGACCAACTGAGCGATAGTACACATCGTGTACTCATGTATTACACACCATGTACTCATGTCGACAAATGAACAGTGCTTCGCTGGCGAGAAGCCACCAGCAGAACAGTTAAAAAATGAAAAGTACACACCATGTACCCAATAGTACACGTCATGTAGTCTGTTTTTTCGCTTAAAATGGGAAGTAGCCTCCTCTGTTCACAGAGGAAGCTTAAAACTGGAGGATATCTTGGGAGAGATGTCCAGAGCATGTAGAACCTCCCGACCGCACACCGAGAACCCGTTTTCTGCACCGTTAATCTCCTTGGAACCACACGGGCGAGTTCTTCCTTCTCCTTGCACAGATCTTGCCAATTATTACTCTAAATGAAGTTATTTGATTTTGAACGAGGTTATGTTCACCTCAGATCTACATTTTTCTCGGGCGTTTATAGGATCTTCGTTCACGTATATCGATCAGGGGAGATCGAGGAAGGTGGTATGGTGTTTAAATTCCTACTGCTGTGTGTTTTTGTGTACTATTGTGCTATGAACCCACACTAGGGTGTCTTATGGCTGAGGCCTTGGGTTTTTAAACACCTATAATTGCATAGGTAATTTAATGTAAGTGTAAAACTGTTGTTTGGGATCACTGCTTAGATCCAGGACCACCCAGGGGTGTGCTCCTCTGTTTAGCCATTTGTCCTGGACACTTGAGGGTATGCCATGTTTATATTGAGCATTACTTTTGCATTGAAAGGAATTTTATATAAAATTTCTTACTATTCTTTGGGCCTGGCCCGGTTACTTGTGCCTGAGGGTAGTGTTTTACTTTAGCCTGAGGGCATTGTTTTCTTAGCCTGAGGGCGTTGTTTTTTTAGCCTGAGGAAAGTAGTTGTTTAGACTGAGGGAAACACATCTTATTCCTGATGGAAGTAGATTCCGTGACTGAGGGAAATATTCGGTATTCCTGAGGGAGAGATTCTACACGCTTGAGGGAACCATTCATTATTCCTGAGGGTAAACCTGAGTGCGTGGTTATATTATCCTGAGGGAAAGGTTCTGATTATCCAAAGGGATTAGTTCTGAGGAACATTGAATGATATTAAATTGAACTGCTAAATGAATATTTAAATGGCAATGAAATTGGTAATGGTAGTTACTTTTGAGTGATTACTAGTTTACTGCATTTATTGCAAACTGTTGCGGCACATTTTTCACTGACAGTTGGGCACCTGCCTTTGGTGGGTGCCTACTGTGATTTATTTATCACACCTTGTTTGGGTCATGTGTTTGGCCCAAACTGACTATATTTCTACAGGTGTGGAATAGGGAAAGGGTACCTATACTAGTACTTGAGTATTGCTGAGGTGTAGGGGAGCATGGGACCGAGCTCAGGCTCGTGATGCTGTCGACTGTTCTGTTTTTCTCTACTGTACCTGTAAATTCCATTTTATCATATTGTACTACCGGGTAACATATTATGGATGTTTTCTTAGGACTAGAGACATGTTTCATCATTATCTATATAGTAGTTGGTCATCTTTTACTACAGTTGTTCATATCAGTTGTGTATGATTTATTTCTTCTGCTATTGTTTTATGTTATTTATCTTCTCCGCTACGCTACACTTTGAAAAATGAGGGCATAGTTTCCCCACTATTAGACTTGAGCCCTCACTGCTAGTCGGCAACCTCTGGAGTTTGGGGAAATGCGCTTGAGGTCATGTGACCAACCGGGTTTGGGGCACCAGTTGAGTGCCACCCGAATCCGGGACGTTACAAAGTGGTATCAGAGGGGTGGTTCTTTTCTTTGACTTACTATTTGGAGTATTAGTAAGGGATAGGAATGAATGGTAGTTTTAATAAGATATGCCCTAGAGTAGCTATCCCATGTACAGGGAAAATCCAGTCTACCTCGGTTATTTCAATTTTTCTGATTTTGCAATTTATAGTTGATCTGATTTTCACCGTTGGGTGACACACTTGTGGTGTTCTATTTATATGTTATACATGGGTTCCATTTAGTTGCAACCTGATGAGATGAGGGTATTCTATCTAATTCATCAATTAGGAACATTCTCAAAGTAAAATTTCATGCATTCTTCCATGCCATGTAGGTGTAATAGCAATTTCATGTTGTTGTGATAACTGTTGTGCTAGAAACGCATGCTGTTGTGATAACTACTTTGATAAATTCCTACTATTTAATAGGCTATTTTTTGTATGAGGCCTTTATATAATTGATGCCAAACTTTTGTTATTGAGGAGTATGGGCCCTCGTTGACTGGAATTTGGTGGATCATTGGCTGTTTTCCGTATTTATAAACATAGATAAGATGCCAATCCTTGATTCGCAAGTAGTATGGGCCCTCATGGATCAGAATTTGGAACTTAGGTGTTGTTTCAGTGTTATTTTGGGCTCCGGAGTAGTTTCTGAGGCATATTGTATGGAAAACCCTGGATACACGCCATGTAGTTCAAAGGACACACGCCGTGTGTTCTTCTGTTCAGGAAGAAATGGAAAATTTTTATGTACACACTGTGTACCCTCAGTACACGCCATGTAGTCTCTTATCGTGTCATAAACTGTGTGGGCAGGGACATGAGGTAAGGAATGTATTGGGGGAAACATGCCGTGTACCGGTTGTACATGCTGTGTAGTTTTGACCAAGTGTCTGCCCGTGTAGCGAACAACATGGATGGAGGAAACCTTAAGACATACAGACCGTGTCTACATTGAACACGCCATGTAGATTGACTCCGGTACCCGACCATGTAACTAACAACATGGGTCAGTGTTATCCTTCCGTGTACACACCGTGTCCTCCTGGAACATGCCGTGTAGTGTTAGCCGAGTAGCCAGCCGTGTAGCGAGCAAAATGGGTCGGTCTGGGGCTTCCTGTACACACCGTGTCTTTTTGAAAACATGTTGTGTAGTGTGGCCTGCGTATACAGGCCATGTCATGAAGGACACGTGCCATTGGAGATTAAACCATGCACGACGTGTAGAGATTATACATGCCGTGTAGTCTTGTTCAAGTGAGCTGTGTGGCTTAGCCGTGTAGAAGGACTTGGGCAGGGAAGAAGGATTCAAGAACACGCCATGTAGTATGCCGTGTAGTCAAGTTTTGTAAATCTTGAAGACTTTCTTTCCTCTATCCTCTTGTTTCGGTTTTTGAAAATCTTAATCTAAGGTGTTTTTTTGACCTTGTAGAGTCATGACGTCGAGAAGACCACTGGTTGTTCTCCAAGAGAGAGACAATGATTATACTCTAGAGATGGTAGGCCATATGCTACCAGTTGATCCTCTAGCAGTGCCAGGTGCGGCACCATCTGTTATACCAGACACAGGCACAGAGGTGCAGTTCCGTGAATGCTTAATGCGGTTCATGCAGACCTTCCAGGGAGCACCACAGGCCGCCACATCTATGGAAGAGCTGACATGTATATTCTAGAAGCAGCATCCACCTACGTTTTCATGGGATGGCGGACCACAGGCTGCAAAGTCCTTACTGGATTTAGTGTAGACTATTTTCAAGAATCTTGAGACGCATCTATGGTGGAGGGTCAACCTTGCTACATATATGCTGCGTGACTCTGCTAAGAGGTGGTGGGATGCTACCAATCAGTCTCATCATCACAGAGACATGGCATGGGAATATTTTCAAACTGCTTTCTATGTCTTCTTCTTCCCAGAGACGTTGAGGGCAGATTGAGTTTGAGAGTTCATGAATCTGCAGCAGGGCACCATGTTAGTGATGGATTATTCTGCTCTCTTTACCGAGATCCAGCGTGTTGCACCCGTTCTGGTGGGTGATGAGATGTTGAGGGCCAGAATATTTGAGGATGGTCTTCAGTATGACATCCGAGCACTGGTGAATGTTTTCAGGTTGCCTACTATACATGCTATTGTGAACCAAGAACTGATTACTGAGACGAACCTGTGGGAAGCTAGTGGTGTGGGCCAGGGCAGTTCGACACCAGTTTCTAGTACTATTTCTACCGGTAAGAGGAAGAGACAAATGAAGTTCTCTCACGGTGGAAGTACCAGCCATAGGAATGCTTCGGGTGGCCCGATAATGAGCTACCAGTGTGGTAGAGAGGGTCACAGGAGACCACAGTGTCCACTTGACCCAGTGGAGTGCCGAGCTTGTGGCAAGATGGGTCATCTCCAGCGTTATTGCAGGGTGTTTCCGCCGGTGTCTAGTGAGAGGGGTTCTGTGCAGACTCTGCGTGTGGGAGCAGGACCAACAGCTTCTTACCAGTCGGGAAACTGTAATACGTCAGGGCGTGCATGCCGAGATGGTGGTCGTGGCTGTGGTATCCAGACACCAGGATCTCATAGGTAGCAGGGCAGGACAACTCAGAGTAGCCAGGCTGTGTCACAGGGCCGCGACACTGGGCAGACATATGCAATGCAACAGACCCAATAAGAGAAAGATCCCGAACCCTCTATTGTTAGAGGTACTATTCTAGTAGCTTCTGTTTTATCTTCAGTACTTTTTGATATGGGTTCTACACATAGATTTATATCTGTTCCTATTGTGGAGAGCCTTGGGCTCTGTGTTTCTTTTTCATCTGATGTTATGACACTAGACACTCCGTTGGGAACTAGAAGAGCTAGTGTGCATCAGTGTAAGGAGTGCCCCCTTGTGGTCGTTGGGTGTCACTTTCTTTGGGAACCTAATGTCTTGGGGATAAAAAGCTATGATTTCATTCTTGGGATGGACTTGATGGTACCCTTTCGAGCCTTTGTAGATTGTTATCGTTGTATGGTTCATTTCACATCACCAGAGGGCAGAGAGTTTCTATACAAGGGAGAGTGAGATGTTCAGGCAAGTCGAGCTGGACCAGAGCATCGTGGGTGAGGTGGAGTCACATCCCAGATTGCGAGTTTATATCTTGATGACCAGGGAACTTCTCAGAAAGATTTCCCTCTAGTGGTTGATCGTTTCAGGGATGTCTTCCCAGATGACTTTTCAGGTCTACCTCCAGAGTGTGAGGTGGATTTCTGTATTGATCTTGTGCCAGGAGCGACACCAGTGTCCATTACTCCTTATAGGATGGCTACACCTGAGTTGAAGGAGCTCATAAGACAGTTGGAGGAATTACAGGAAAACGGTTTCATCCGACCCAATACTTCTCCTTGGGGTTCTCCAGTCCTTTTTGCGAAGAAGGTGGATGGTACCCTCAGACTCTGTGTGGATTATCAGAAGCTGAACCAGTTGATGGTTATGAACCGATATCCCTTACTGAGGATTGATGATCTTTTTGATCAACTTCGAGGTGCACACGTGTTCTTGAAGATTTACTTGAGATCCGGATATCATCAATTGCACGTTAGACTATCTGATATACCTCTCACAGCCTCCAGGAATAGGTATGGTCTATATGAGTACTTGGTTATGCCGTTCGGACTCACGAAAGCACCAACATTTTTCATGGCTCTGATGAATCGTGTGTTCGATCCTTATTAGGATTCTTTTGTGGTAGTCTTCATGGACGATATCTTGGTGTACTATCACACTCGAAACGACCATGCCACCCATCTTGAGATCATATTGAGTACACTGAGAGAGCATCATTTATATGCTAAACTCTCAAATTTCCACTTTTGGATGGACCAGATACACTTCCTGGGTCATATAATCTCAGAGGCAGGAGTTGCAGTAGACCCAAAGAAGGTGAGAGCAGTAGTTTCCTGGGAGCAGCCTAAGAACATGTTTGAGATACATAGTTTCTTGGGGCTAGCTGGTTACTACAGGTGCTTCATCCAGGACTTCTCCCACTTAGCAGTGCCGTTGACAGGTTTGACTAAGAAGTGTGTGAAGTTCATTTGGACTGAAGATTGCGAGACATCCTTTCAGGAGCTGAAGGGAAGGTTGACATTAGCACCAATCCTGATACACACAAAGCAGGGGAAGAGCTATAAATTTTACTGTGATGCATCAGGTATTGGGTTGGGAGCTGGGTTTATGTAGGGAAATCAAGTTGTTGCATACATGTCTCAATAGTTGAGGCCACATGAGAGGAATTACCCGACGCATGACCTCGAGTTGGCTGCTGTTGTGCATGTGTTGCGCTATTGGAGACATTATCTCGTAGGAGAGAATTTTTTGGTTTTCACCGACCAAAAAAGTCTCGAATATATCTTTACTCAGCGTGACTTGAATTTGAGGCAACAGAGGTGGGTTGAGTACCTACAATACTTCGATTTTGAGCTTTCCTATACACTGGGTAAGGGTAATGCACTTGCTGATGCACTGAGAAGGAAGACTCAGATACAAGTAGTTCATGAGGCCAGTGATGAGTGGAAGATTATGAATTTGTTTTCTGAGATACATTTGGAGGTGAATGACAGTCAGGGGCAGAACTATCTTTCTTCCTTAGCTGTGACCTCTACCCTCCTGGATAGAGTGAGGATGAGACAATTATCTGATTCAGAAGGCCTAGTTATGCGGGAGTCGGTGGAAAGTGAGGACCCTACTCCTGGATAGACGATAGGCGATGATGAGGTATTGCATTTCCATGGACGAGTTTGGGTTCCATGGGATATACGCGAGGAGATGATGCGGGAGTTTCATGCCTCAACTTGGGCAGTGCATCTCGGAGTTACCAAAATGTATCGTGACTTGAGACGTTAGTATTGGTGGTCGGGTATGAAACGGGAAGTAGATGGTTTTGTTACTAGATGTTCCACCTGTCAGAAGGTGAAGGCGGAGCATCAGAGTCCAGCCAGGCTGTTGCATTAGTTACCCATTAAAGAGTGGAAATGGGATGATGTCGCGATGGAATTTGTGACTGGGTTGCTGAGGTCACCTCGAGGTAATGATGCCGTGTGGGTTGTTGTGGACAGACTCACAAAGGTAGCTCACTTTTTTCCGATCAAGGAGACCTTTGGTGTTTATGTGATCGGGAAGTTGTATATCTGAGAGGTCGTATGTCTTCATGGGGTTCCTCGTTAAATCGTGTCAGATAGAGAAGCCTGGTTTACATCTCATTTCTGGCAGAGTTTTCAGAGGGCACTGGGAACATAGGTTCTTCTAAGCATAACTTACCACCCTCAGACCGATGACCAGTCAGAGCGTACGATACAAGTGCAAGAGGACATGCTGCGTGCATGCGTCCTAGACTTTGGGGGCTCTTGGGAGAAGCATGTACCCCTGGTTGAGTTTTCCTATAATAATAGTTTTAAGGAAACTATTGAGATGACACCATACAAGGCTTTATATGGTTGGCCATGCTGATTACCCCTGTGCTGGTTGGAGACAGGTGAGGTAGCTTTACTGGGACCACGTCTTGTGCAGGAGACATCAGAGTAGGTCTAGTTGATACAGAATCAAATGTCTACTACACAGTCTCGTCAAAAATCTTATGCTGATCACCGCAGAAGACCCTTAGAGTTCGTGGTTGGGGATCAGGTTTTCTTTTGTGTTTCACCAAGGTTGGGACATAGGTGAATCAGAAGACAAGGTAAACTTTCACCGAGGTATGTGGGGCCGTTTGAGATTCTGGAGGGAGTCGGGCCGGTTGCCTATCGGTTGCAGTTACTATAGAGGTACCAGGCCATGCACGACGTCTTCCATGTATCTCAGTTGCGCCGTTATCATTCAGACCCATCTCACGTCTTTCAGCCCGAGGAGGTTGGGATTCATGTTAATGCATCCTTTGAGGAGAATCCGATTCGTATCATTGATAGGAGCACAGAGGTTCTCCGAGGCCAGTCAGTTCCTCTCGTACAGGTGCTATGGAAGCATGGCCGAGTGGAGGATGAAACCTGGGAGCGGGAGATCGATGTACATGTTTAGTGGCCAGAGTTGTTCTGAGCTTTATCTTTACCACCCATGGAAGGGAAATTTGGGGATGAATTGCTTTAAGGGGGGATGTTTGTAAGAACCCGGTTCTTTTTATTGAGGTATGGGTTTCTTCATTTCCTTTTTCCTTAAGCATTTTTTAGAAAATAAGGAAAAGGGGGAAAATCCCAATCTTTGTTGATACATGTCGTGTACTTGTCCACACCCTGTGTACTTTGGCCATGCGGGATGAGTACACAAGGCGTGCAGCCATGCTGGAAATGAAAGGTGTAAAAACTGACTACATGCCGTGTAGTGGGTAATTACATGCTATGTAGTCAGTTGGCAGGAAAATAGTAAGGCGGTGGCCAGCTGAGCGACAATACACACCGTGTACTCAGGTATTACATGCCGTGTACTCATGTCGATAGATGAACAATGCCGCGCTGTCGAGAAGCCGCTAGCGGAACAGTTAAAAAATGAAAAGTATACGTCATGTGCCCAATAGTACACGCCGTGTAGTCTATTGTTTTCTATTAAAATGGGAAGTATCCTCCTCTATTCACAGAGGAAGATTAAAACTAGAGGAGAGCTTGGGAGAGGCGGCCAGAGCTTGGAGGACCTCCCGACCGCACACCGGGAACCCGTTTTCTGCACCATCGATCTCCTTGGAACCACACGGGTGAGTTCTTCCTTCTCCTTGCATATCTGTTGACAATTATTCCTCTAAATAAAGTTATTTTAGTTTGAACAAGGTTATGTTCACCTCAGATCTATGTTGTTCTTGGGCGTTTAGAGGAGCGTTGTTCACGTATATCGATCAGGGGCGATCGAGATTGGTGGTCTAGTGTTTCAATTCAAACTGCTATGTGTTTTTGTGTACCATTGTGCTATGAACCCACGTTTGGGTGTTATATAGCTAATGCCTTGGATATTTAAATACCTAGAACTGCATAGGTAATTTAATATAAGTGTAAAACTGCTGTTTGGGATCACTGCTTGGATCCAGGACCACCTATGGGTGTGTTCCTCTATTTAGCCATTTGGATCGGATACCCGAGGGTATGTGATGTTTATATTTAGAATTACTTTTTCCGTGAAAGGAATTATATATAAAATTGATTTCTATGCTTTGGGCCTAGCCCAGTTACTTGTGCCTAAGGGCAGTGTTTTACTTTAGCATGAGGGCATTGTTTTCTTAGCCAGAGGGCGTTGTTTTCTTAGCCAGACGGCAGTAATTATTTAGCTTGAGGGAAACACATCTTATGCCTGAGGGAAGTATCTTCCATGGATGAGGGAAATATTCAGTATTCTTGAGGGAGAGATTCTATACGCTTGAGGGCACCATTCTTCATGCCTGAGGGTAATCCTAAGGGCGTGGTTATATATGCATGAGGGCAAGGTTCTGATTAGGCTGAGGGATTAGTTCTAAGGAACATTGAATGATATTAAATTGAACTACTAAATGAATATTTAAATTTCAATTAAACTAGTAATGGTAGTTACTTTTGTGTGATTACTAGTTTACTGCATTTATTGCACACTGTTGTTGCACATTTTTCACTAATAGTTGGGCACAGGCCTTTGGTGGGTGCCAACTGGGATTTATTTATCAAACCCTATTTGGGTCATGTCTTTGTCCCAAACAGACTATATTTCTTCAGGTGTGGAATAGGGGAAGGGTCCCTATATAGGTACTTGAGTGTTGCTGTGGTGTAGGGGAGCATGGGACCGAGCTCATGCTCGTGATGTTGCCGGCTGTTCTGTTTTGTTCTACTGTACCTGTAATTTCTATTGTATCATATTTTACTTCTTTGTAACATATTCTGGCTGTTTTATTAGGACTAGAGACATGTTTCATCATTATATATAAAGCAGTTGGTTATGTTTTAATACAGTTGTTCCTATCAGTTGTGTATGGTTTATTTCTTCTACTGTTGTTGTATGTTATTTATCTTCTCCGCTGCGCTACACTTTGACAAATGAGGGCATAGTTTCCCCACTATTAGACCTAGGTCCTCACTACTAGTCGGCAGCCTCTGGTGTTTGGGGAAATGCGCTTGAGGTCATGTGACCAACCGGGTTCAGGGAACCCGTTGAGTGACACCCGAATCCGGGATGTTACACTGTATCAATAGGTAATCTCATTTGACATCAAAGGATGTAATCATAGATTCAAAATTATTTATAATGATCACATGAAATATTTTATGAGGAGAATAATGTTTTCATTTTAAAATTTACATTTTTATAAATAATAACTTCAAATAATGAAAATTATTTATGTTGAAAATAAGTATTATAATTTTAAAGAAATTATTAAATCATTTTTTTATGATTTAAATAAATTATATAAATTTTGTAAACAATAAAACATACTTTTGATAACCATTTTCAAAAATAGAAAAATAATTTTTAAACCAAAAATGTCAGGAAAATTCCATTTAAATTATTTTGTAGGAAGTAAAATAATGGAAATATTTTTTTTAAAAAATTATTTAGATTAATGAAAACATATATTAAAATACTTTTTTGTAAACAATTATAAAAATAAAAAAGATAGACTATCAATGAGTAAAATTAATTCTGTTATTCCTTAAAAAAATTGTGTTCTAATATACTATACATAAAGAGAAAAACTGAATTTAATAAACATATTCCCCAAAAAAACATGAGGATAAAAATCAATTAATTTTTTGATAGGTAGATAAAAATATCTCGACATTAGAATCATGTCATAAAAAATCCTGATAAATAATATGATTGTGACATCAATCCTTCACCACACTAGTATCTTTTCCATCGTATGTCCCATAAAAATGAACATTTTTGGGCATTTATATTATATATTTATAATGATCTTAACTATAAAATACATTGAAATGTAAAACATAATCCACAAAAATTAAATAGTTGTTGTATATGACATATGTCCCAACAAAATAGAGCTGTTACACCAAATCCAATACCACATTGGACACATTTTTACACAATGAAAATATATATAATAACAACATATATAATATTAAATTTCCTTAAATATAGAATATTTATAATATATTATGTACAATGATCATTATAAATAAACCAAAAAGGAAATATGTGGTGAATAATGAATATGACTCCCATAAATAAATGATAGAATATTAATCCCATTATTTAAGTATCAGGAACTCTCATGCATGTTAGAATAACCATTATAATAAATATATTTATATCATGAATAAATAACGTAATCATAAATACATATATAATACAATAAATGGTTTTTTCATGAACTTTTTTTACATTTTTATTACTATTTCCTTATTAACAACACTTTTCTGGAAAAAACAACTTTGTTTTTCATCTGGGAATTAATTTTTTATTTTAAAAATATTTTATATTGATAATGGTTCCAAAATATATATAGTTTTATAAATTCTATAATTAAATAATATATTATATATATATATATATTTATATATATTTAACCATAAATGTCTGGATGAATATAAAATACAACATTCTTGTAGGTATTGTGTCATACGTACACATGAACAATATATCTATTTTCTCTATGGATAAAAACAGTGATGTAAAACAATATATCATCGTTATATGATCAAATTTATGTAATATATATATATATATTATATAATTATTCCATTTAACCTTTTTTACTATCAAGGAAATGTGTACTTCAAAAACATATCAATTTAGTTTTCACTAATATACGCTACCATACATGGGACTGAAGTCATCACATTTCAGTAAAATGGAATCTAAGAAGGATTATTTGATATGTAACTATATAAGTATAATAATATCATAAATATTACATTTAATCATTAATTACATAATAATATAATGTATTGATATGATTTAGTTAAAAATTAATTACATCTTTATATTAGCCTTTAATCAAGAATACACACAATTGATGGTTTTTTCTCAAATATGAAGGAATATAATATAAAAATAGAATATTTATTAAAACAATTAAATTATATAAATACTTTATAAAATAGTTAATTTATATTTAAATTATTTGTACATGAATAAAGGTAATATGAGAATACGTAAAAACAACAAGAAATTATTGAATAGAATTACCATCTCTTAGAGAAAACTCTTTATTTTTTTATAAAGTACACTAGTAATGGTATTATTTTGAATACCACAAAATATAGAGTGTGGATAAGGGTTTTTGGCAGTGAAAATGTTTTTTATTAGAATATTTTAACAATATTTTTCATGAATGGGGTTGAGGAAGTTCTCTATTGTAATTGAGGACTGGTGAATTTTTTGTAATTAACAAAAACTATTAAACAATTGGAATATTGTATCCCCATATGTGCCTTCAAAAATATTAAAAAATGGATTGGAGGGATGATAATTTCAGGAATTATATCCCCCCAAAAAACCCATGTCATAATCAATGTATTCCTTACAAATTAATTTACCTAATTTTATAATTTTTGTTCACCACGATACCTGTTTTCATTTTATTTTCCTAGGAAGTTTTCTATTTATTAAAAAACATAAATTGGAAATTTAGTTAAATATTAACCATATATTATATATATTAAATCTATTTTGTTAAATAAAAATCATATATGTATGGGAAAATTATTTTAACACTAGGTTATGTAATGCGCAATTCCCCATTATAAATTAATAATTGTAAATCATTTTTATTGGATTTATTAATCATATTTTAAAAATATTATTATTAGGAATTATTTTATAATATAAGTTATTATTAATAATAATACATAATATATTTTATTATATTCACGACACATATGTTCAGGAAAATAGATTCTTAATAATCCCACAAAAGTGACTAGATTGTTGTTTTCTAGAGAGAAAATTTCAAAAATTATGTAATGTCTCAATTTCAATGTTAAATATGAAATTGATAAAAATGGCATAAATTATATTAATAAATATATTATTTTACAAATTTTATATTTAAAACCATATTAAAAAAATGGATCATTAAAATACATTAATTGAAATGGTTGTTTTTAACAAATATCCTAATGAGTAATATTTATCAAAAAATTAATCCTTTAATAAAATTATAAATAATTTAGTAGAAAAAAATATTAAAATGAATATTTAAAAAATTAATTTGGTTTTTAAAAATTAAATTTATGAATTTTTTAAAAATTAAAATAAATATATTTCACATAAAGAGAAATTATTATTTTTGGTAGAATAATATTTTCGAAAAAAATAATTATTGTACTAAACATTAAGAACTATTTTTACCCATTTGTTTTATTTATATAAAACCATTATATGAAATAATATAAATTTGTAAATTACTATTCATATGAACATAATTATTAGTCATGTTATAGAATTCATGGTTGAACAATATTATTTATGTTATATGACGTTATGTTGAATTTCGCTATTGCATGCAATTAAATCTATCAAGAAATTATATTATTGAAAGAATTATAAAAACTCATGGTGTAACATTCTAAACCCATAAATTTAATTTTCATGAATATTTTATTCACATTTAAATAAATAAATAAAAATTCATCTTTCACGTTATATACATAGGTTCCAAGATAACTTCTTCAAATTGGTGGTTTCCCAAAAAAACATTGACCAAGTGGCTTGTCATCATTCAGATTCCAATATATCTATGATCAATATTATGATCAAATTATTATTTATCAAATGAATAATGTTCTATTCCTATGAACTATGAATTTACAACATGTTAAGGATCATTTATTTACTTCATTAAGAGCGATATAAGGAATACATTGTTGACCTAATAGAGTTTCAGTTGAAGCTCCAATAATGAAGATATAATCCTAAATATTCATTAATTTTAATAGCAACATATACATTTGGATTAGTTATCCCTTATTTCAAATTTTGAAAACTATATTACAAGGTGAAAGTATATAAATATCTTTTGACCGAATTTTATTATCATGTTCTATCTATGATTATCAACATAATTTTTTTTCATATTGTTCCACACTAATATGTTGTTAAATCTTTCTAACTTTCTCCACCACTTCCTCATATAGCTTATGTCCCATTATCCTTCTTTCTCAATCTCCATATAAGTAATCTTAAGTTCTACACTTCATTATATTGATGGATTTAAAATGAGCCATCATGAGTCTATAGTGATTTATATAATTTTATGAAAACTAATTTAGAGGAATGTGGTGATCCCAGCAATAATTGAAATATATAGAATAATTTGTCAATATATCATCAATGTATTTAAATTCTATGTCATACTAAAAATATCCCTATTTAATTTAATTAGTGTTTAAAACAAACTCAGAAGCCAAATCATATTCAAAAACACTCTAGAACATCAATGTAACTCTTACATCACAATATGATACTATAGATTATTAAAGTCTATGTAAGATTAACACTTCAGATTTGTATATCATGGAAATTTTTTATAATGTGGAATTTTATCTTATAGTGATAATTTATTATGAATATGTATGGTCATTAAATACACCTAATAGATAACTATTAACTATAGATTATTTTCGGAGTCCGATGAAAAATTTTGACAGTGTGGTTTTCCAATTTCCTTTTTGGTATTGGTAAATGATTTAACATCACATTGAAATGGTGTCTCTCAAAAATAGCTTTCCAAAATTCCATGTACCATGATACTAAATTTTAAATATATCTCTTAATTCTTATAAACTATAAATTATATTTTATATAATTACATTAATATAAATCCAATATGAATAGATAATGAAAAAAACACTCTTATAATATCTATTTCATTAAATATTCTATGGTGGAACCAAAAAAATGGTTACTAAACCCCATTACCCCATCATAATCATGATTAAGCATTAGAATGTTTCTAAACAATATTTTAAGATCTAAATCACCACTATGTTCTTAATTAATATTCATTGGTATATATTGTTGAACAATAATTTGAGAAAGATATGATTTTCCCCATTATTTTGGATTTAGAGGTCAATAAATAACAAATCATGAAATAATGGAACTTATAAGATCCCCATCATTTGTAATATAGAATAATTATTTTTCATTATATCATTGGAACCCTTTTCCAATTTCATAGGGTGGTAATATATTAATAATAATGAATTTTATGAGATATAGTTGTCTTCAATAGTGCATGTTCGACTTCTTATTTTTGAATATATGAATTAATATTTTTTGAAATTATATATAAAACACTTTCCCATGTAAAAAAAATTCCACTATATCTATAATTCATATAATGCAATGACGAAATGAAAATCATTATTTTGTAAATTTTTTCTTGAACATCCAATTATCCTGAGGCATAATATATAAACATAATATTATAAAATATTATGTTTCTCTACATGATCAAATACATATTCCAAAATTCATCTTAATTTATATATATTATTTAATTTATACTAACTAATATATCATGTAATCTGGTGGTAGGCACTTCACCATAATCATCTTCCAATTTTGTGTTGAATCCCTACTACCTTTTCTGATGAGACAACATGTCCCTTTTACATAGTTATAATGATATTGAATATAAAAAACATTGATATGTAAAAATTAATCCACACAAATGAAATATTTGTTGTATACAACATATGTCTCAACAAAAATAGAGCTAGTACACTAAATCTAAAAGCACATTAGACACATTTTTACTCAATGAAAATATATATAATAACAACAAATGTAATATTAAATTTCCCTAAATGATGAATATTTATAATATATTATGTACAATGATCATTATAAATACACCATAAA
Organism: Viscum album; assembly: GCA_963277665.1. Taxonomy (NCBI): domain Eukaryota; kingdom Viridiplantae; phylum Streptophyta; class Magnoliopsida; order Santalales; family Viscaceae; genus Viscum; species Viscum album. The sequence continues at coordinate 1,100,779,691 of OY728121.1, read as the reverse complement.
GAAAATATGCGGTGAATAATGAATTTGACTACCATAAATAAATGATAGAATATTAATCCCTTTCTTTATGTGTTGAGAACCCTCACACACGTTAGAATTACCATTATAATAAATATATTTATATCATGAATAAATAAAGTAATCATTAATACATATATAATACAATAAATGGTTTTTTTCATGAACTTTTTTATATTTTAATTATTATTTCCTCATTAAAAACACTTTTTTAGAAATAACAACTTTGTTTTTCATCTGGGAATTAATTTTTTATTTTACCAATATTTTATTTTGATAATGGTTCCAAAATATATATAGTTTTATACATTCTATAATTAAATAATATATACTATATATATTTATATATAGTTAACCATAAATGTCTGGATGAATATAAAATACAACATTCCTATAGGTAGTGTGTCATACGTACACATAAACAATATATCTATTTTCTCTATGGATAAAAAAAATGAATTTAAAACAATATATCATAGTTATATGATCAAATTTATGTAATATATCTATCATATAATTATTCAATTTAACCTTTTTACTATCAAGTAAATGTGTACTTCGAAAACATATCAATTTAGTTTTCGCTAATATACGCTACCATACATACGATTGAAGTCATCACATTTCTATAAAATGGAATATAAGAAGGTTTATGTGATATGTAACTATATAAGTATAATAATATCATAAATATAACATTTAAAAATTAATTCCATAATTATATAACGTATTTATATGATTTAATTGAAAATTAATTATATCTTTATATTAGCCTTTAATTAGGAATACACACAATTGATGGGTTTTTCTCAAATTTGAAAGAATATAATATAAATATAGTATATTTATTAAAAAAAATTAAATTATATTAAGATTTTTGATAATAGTTATATTATATTTGAATTATTTGGACATGAATAAAGGTAATATAAGAATATGTAAAAAAATCAAGAAAATATTTAAGAGAATTACCATCTCTTAAGAAAACCTCTTTTGTTTCTTTTATAAAAGACACTATTAATGGTATTTTTTTGAATACCACCAAATTTAGAGGGTGGATAAGGATTTTTGGTAGTGATAATGTTTTTTATAAGAAAGGTATAACAATATTTTTCATGAATTGGTTTGAGGAAGTGCTCTATTGTAATTGAGGATTGGTGAATTTTTTGTAATTAACAAAAACTATTAAACAATTGGAAGATTGTCTCCCCACCTGTACCTCAAAAACAATTAAAAAATGTACTATAGGGATGATATTTTCACGAATTATATCCACCAAAAAAACCCAACTCATAATCATTGTATTCCATATAAATTAATTTACATAATTTTACAATTTTTTTCACCACGGTACCTGTTTTCATTTTATTTTCCTAGGAATTTTTCTATTTATGAAAAAACATAAATTGGAAATTAAGATAAATATTAACCATATATTATATATATTAAATCTGTTTTTTAAATAAAAATCATATATTTATTGGAAAATAATTTTAATGCTAGGGTATGTAACACGCAATTCCCCATTATAAAATTAATAATTGTAAATCATTTATATTGGATTTATTAATCATATATTTAAATTATTATTATTAGGAACTATTATATAATATAAGTTATTATTATTAATAAAATTTAATCTATTTTATTATATTCATGACACATATGTTCATGAAAATAGATTCTTATTAATCCTACAAAAGTGACTAGATTGTTGTTTTCTAGAGAGAAAATTTAAAAAATTATATAATATCTCAATTTCATTGTTAAATATAAAATTGATAAAAATGGAATAAATTATCTCAATAAATATATTATTTAACTAATTTTATATTTAAAACAATATTAAAAAAATGGATCATTAAAATACATTAATTTGAATGGTTGCTTTTAATAAATATCCTTATTAGTAATATTTATCAAAAAATTAATCCATTAATAAAATTCTAAATAATTTAGTAGAAAAAATGTTAAAATGAATATTTAAAAAATTAATTTTGTTTTCTAAAATTAATTTTATGAATTTGTAAAAAATTAATATAAATATATTTCACAAAAATATAAATTATTATTATTTTTAGAATAATATTTTCAAAACAAATAATGATTGTACTAAATATTAAGAACTATTTTACCCATTTGTTTTCTTTACATAAAACCATTATATGAAATAATATAAATGTGGAAATTACTATTCATATGAACATAATTATTAGACATGTTATAGTGTTCATGGTTGTAAAATATTATTAATTTTATATGACGTTATGTCGAAACTCGGTATTGCATGTAATTAACCCTATCAAGAAATTAAATTATTCAAAAAATTATAAAAACTCATGGTGTAACATTCAAACCCCTTAAATTTAATTTTTATGAATACTTTATTCACATTTAAATAAATAAATTAAAATTCGTCTTTCACGTTATATACTTAGGTTCTAAGATAACTTCTTCAAATTGGTGGTTTTACAAAAAAACATTAACAAAGTGGCCTGTAATCATTTAGATTCTAAAATTTCTATGATCATTATTATGATCAAAATATTATTCATCAGAAGAATAATGTTCCATTCCTATAAACTATGAATTTACAACATGTTAAGGATCATTTATTTATTTCATTAAGTGGGATAAAATTAATACATTGTTGACCTAATAGAGTTTATGTTGATGCTCTAATAATGAAGATATCATCCTAATAGAGTCATTAATTTTAATGGGAAGGTAAACATCTGGATTAGTTATCTCTTATTTCCAATTTTTAAAACTATATTATAAGGGGAAATTATATAAATATATTTTGACTGAATTTTATTATCATGTTATATATATGATTATAAACATAATTTTTTTATATTGTGCCACACTAATATGTTGTTAAATCTAACTAACTTTCTCCACCACTTCCTCATATATCTTACATCCCATTATCCTTCTTTCTCAATCTCCATAGAAGTAATCTAAAGTTCCACAATTCATTATATTGAGGGATTTTAAATGAGACATCATGATTCTATAGTGATTTATATAATTTTATAAAAAATAATTTAGAATAATGTGTTGATCTAAACAATCATTTAAATACATTGAATAATTTTTCAATATATCATCAATGGATTTAAATTTTATGTCATACTAAAAATATCCCCATCTTATTTAATTAGTGTTTAAAACAAACTCAGAAGCTAAATAATTTTCAAAAACACTCTAGAACATCAATGTAAATCTTACATAAAAATATGGTACTATGGATTATTAAAGTCTACGTAACATTAACACTTCCTATTTTTATATCATGGAAAATCCTAATGATGTGAAATTTTATCTAATAGTGATAATTTATTTATAATACGTATGGTCCTAAAATAAACCTAATAGATAACTGTTATCTGTAGATTATTTTCGGATTCCGATGAAAATTTTTCATAGTGATGTTTTCCCATTTCCTTTTTGGTATTGGTAAATGATTTAACATCATTGAAATTGTGTCTCTCAAAAATAGCTTTCCAACATTCAATGTACGATGATAATTTTTTTGAAATATATCTCTTCATTCTTACAAACTATAAATTATCTTTTATATAATTACATTTATATAAATCCAATACGAATAGATAATGGAAAACAGAAAGCCTCATATAAAATTGAATTCATTAAATATTCTATGTTAGAACCAAAAAATGGTTGCTAAACCCGATTACCCCATCACAGTCATGATTAAACATTAGAATGTTTCTAACCAATATTTTAAGCTCTACATCACGACTATTTTCCTCATTAATTTTCATTGGTATATACTGTTGAACAATAATTTAATAAAGATATGATTTTCCCCATTATTTAGGATTTATAGGTCCATAAATTACAAATTATGAAATAATGGAACTTATAAGATCCCCGTCATTTGTAAAATAGAATAATTATTTTTATTAATAGCATTGGAAACCTTTTCCAATTTCATAGGGTTGTAATATATTATTAATAATAAATTTTATGAGAACTAGTTGTCTTCAATAGTGCATGTTCGACTTCTTCTTTTTGAAGATATAAATTAATATTTTTTCAAGTTATATATAAAACACATTCACATGTAAAAAAAATTCCTCTATATCTAAAATACATAAAATACAATGAATAAATGAAAATCATTATTTTGTAAATTTTATCTCGACCCTCCAATTATCCTAAGGCATAATATATAAAAATAATATTATAAAATCTCATGTTTCTCTCCATGATAAAACACATATTCCAAAATTCATCTTAATTTATATATATAATTTCATTTATACTAACTAATATATCATGTAATCCAGTGGTAGGCACTTCACCCTAATCATCTTAACATTTTGTATTGAATACCTACTACCTTTTCCGATGAGAAAACATGTCCCTTTTACATAGTTATAATGATATTTAATATAAAAAACATTGATATGTAAAAATTAATCCACAAAAATGAAATAGTTGTTGTATAAGACATATGTCACAACAAAATAGAGCTGGTACACCAAATCCAATACCACATTATACTCATTTTTACTCAATGAAAATATATATAATAACAAAAAATGTAATATTAAATTTTGTTAAGTGAAGAATATTTATAATATATTATGTATAATGATCATTATAAATAAACCACAAAAGAAATATGTGGTGAATAATGAATATGACTCCCATTAATAAATGATAGAATATTAATCCCTTTCTTTAAGTATCGAGAAACCTCACGCATGTTATAATAACCATTATATTAAATATACTTATATCATGAATAAATAAATTAATCATAAATACATATATAATACAATAAATGGTTTTTTTCATGAATGTTTTTTACATTTTTATTATTATTTCTTTATTAACAACATTTTTTTTGGAAATAACAACTTTGTTTTTCATCTGGGAATTAATTTTTAATTTTAAAAATATTTTATATTGACAATGGTTCCAAAATATCTATAGTTTTATACATTATATAATTTAATAATATATTCTATATATATTTATATATAGTTAACCATAAATGTCTTGATGAATATAAAATTCAATATTCCTGTAGGTAGTGTGTCATACGTAGACATGAACAATATGTTTATTTTCAGTATGGATAAAAACAATGAATGTAAAACAATATATCATCATTATTTTATCAAATTTATGTAATATATATACAATATAATTATTCAATTTAACCTTTTTACTATCAAAGAAATGTGTACTTCGAAAACGTATCAATTTAGTTTTCCCTAATATACGCTACCGTACATAGGATTGAAGTCATCACATTTTTGTAAAACAGAATGTAAGAAGTTTTATGTGATATATAACTATATAAGTTTAATAATATCATTAATATAACATTTAAAAATTAATTCCATAATAATATAATGTATTTATATGTTTTAATTGAAAATTAATTACATCTTTATATTATCCTTTAATCAGGAATACACACAATTGATGGTTTTTTCTCAAATTTGAAGGAATAGAATATAAATATAGTATTTTTAGTAATAAAATAAAATTATATTATGATTTTAGAAAATAATTGTATTATATTTTAATTATTTGTACATGGATAAAGGTAATATGAGAATATGTAAAAAAACAAGAAATTATTGAAGAGAATTACCATCTCTTAGAAAAACCTATTCTGTTTCTCTTATAAAGGACACTAGTAAGGGTATTCTTTTGAATTCCACCAAATTCAGAGTGTGGATATGGATTTTTGGCATTGAAAATGTATTTTATAAGAAAAGTTTAACAATATTGTTCATGAATGGGGTAGAGGAAGTGATCTATTGTAATTGAGGACTTGTGATTTTTTTGTAATTAACAAAAACTATTAAACAATTGGAGGATTGTCTCCCCACATGTGCCTCTAAAACTATTAAAAATGGACTGGTGGGACGATATTTTCAAGAATTATATCCACCAAAAAACCCAAGCCATAATCACTGTATTCCATATAAATTAATTTACATAATTTTACCAATTTTGTTCACCACAGTACCTGTTTTCATTTTATTTTCCTAGAAACTTTTCTATTTATGAAAAAATATAAATTGGAAATTCAGATAAATATTAACCATATATTATATATGTTAAATCATTTTCTAAAATAATAATATTATATTTATGGGAAAATAATTTTAACAGCATGGTATGTAACGCGCAATTCCCCATTATAAAATTAATAATTGTAAATCATTTTTATTGGATTTATTAATCATATTTTAAAATTATTATTATTTGGAATTATTATAAAACATATGTTATTATTATTAATAAAATATAATCTATTTTATTATATTCATGACACATATGTTCCGGAAAATAGATTCTTATTAAACCCACAAATGTGACTAGATTGTTGTTTTCTAGAGAGAAAATTTAAAAAATTATATAATGTCTCAATTTCAATGTTAAATATGAAATTAATAAAAATGGAATAAATTATATTAATATATATATTATTTAACTAATTTTATATTTAATACCATAAAAAAATGGACCATCAAAATACTTTAATTGAAATGGTTGTTTTCAATAAATATCCTTATCCGTAATATTTATAAAAAAAATAATCCTTAAATAAAATTCTCAATAATTTAGTAGAAAAAAATATTAAAATGAATATTTAAAAATTAATTTGGTTTCCAAAAATTAATTTTATGAATTTTTAAAAAATTAATATAAATATATTTCACAAAAAGATAAATTATTATATTTTGTAGAATAATATTTTCGAAACAAATAATGATTGTACTAAACATTAAGAACTATTTTTACCCATTTTTTTATTTACATAAAACCATTATATGAAATAATATAAATGTTTAAATTACTATTCATATGAACATAATTATTAGACATGTTATAACGTTCATGGTTGAACAATATTATTTATGTTGTATGACATTATCTTAAAACTCAGTATTTAATGTAATTAACTCTATCAAGAAATTAAATTATTAAAAAAATTATAAAAACTCATGGTGTATCATTCCAACCCTTTAATCTTAATTTTTATAAATAATTTATTCACATTTAAATAAATAAATTAGAATTCATCTTTCATGTTATATACATAGGTTCCAAGATAACTTCTTCAAATTAGTGGTTTCACAAAACAACATTGACCATGTGGCTAGTCATCATTCAGATTCTAATATATCTATAATCAATATTATAATCAAATTATTATTTATCATAAGAATAATGTTCCATTTTTATAAAATATGAATTTACAACATGTTAAGGATCATTTATTTACTTCATTAAGAGGGATATAAGGAATACATTGTTGACCTAATAGAGTTTTAGTTGAAGCTCCAATAATGAAGATATCATCCAAATAGAGTGATTAATTTTGATGGGAAAATATACATTTGGATTAGTTATCCCTTATTTCCAATTTTGAAAACTATATTCCACGGTAAAATTATATAAATATCTTTTGACCGAATTTTATTTTCATGTTTTATCTATGATTATCAACATAATTTTTTTTCATGTTGTGCCACACTAATATGTTGCTAAATTTATCTAACATTATCCCCCACTTCCTCATATACCTTACATCCCATTATCCTTCTTTATCAATCTCCATAAAAGTAATATTAAGTTTTACACATCATTATATTGAGGGATTTAAAATGAGCCATCTTGATTCTGTAGTGATTTTTATAATTTTATGGAAACTAATTTACAGGAATGTGTTGGTCACAACAATCAATGAAATAAATTAAATAATTTTTCAATATATCATCAATGGATTTAAATTTTATCTCATACTAAAAGTATCCCTATTTTATTTAGTTAGTGTTTAAACAAAACATAGAATCCAAATCATATTCAAAAACACTCTAGAACATCAATGTAACTCTTAGATCACAATATGATTCAATGGATTATTAATGTATATGTAACATTAACACTTCCTATTTGTGTATCATGGAAAATTTTTATGATGTGAAATTTTATCTAATATTGATAATTTATTATGAATATGTATGGTCATAAAATACACCTGATAGATAAATATTACCTATAGATTATTTTGGGAGTCTGATGAAAATTTTTCATAGTGATGTTATCCCATTTTCTTTTTTGTATTGGTAAATTATTTAACATCACATTGAAATTTCGTCTCTCCAATGTAGCTTTCCAACATTCCATATACCATGATACAAAATTTGAATTATATCTCTTAATTATTATGAAATATAAATTATCTTTTATATAATTACATTGATATACATCTAATACGAATAGATAATGGAAAACACAAAGCCTCTCTTATAATATCTATTTCATTAAATATTCTATGGTGGAACCAAAAAATGGTTCCTAAACCTGATTACCCCATCATAATCATGATTAAACATTAGAATGTTTCTAACCAATATTTTAAGATCTACATCACCACTATGTTCCTCACTATAATTCAATGGTGTATATGGTCGAACAATAATTTGAGAAAGATATTATTTTCACCATCATTTAGGATTTACAGGTATATAAATTACAAATCATGAAATAATGGAACTTATAAGATCCCCATCATTTTTAATATAGAATAATTATTTTTTATTATAGCATTGGAAACCTTTTCCAATTTCATAGGGTGGTAATATATTAACAATAATAAATTTTATGAGAACTATTTTTATTCAATAGTGCATGTTCGAATTCTTCTTTTTGAATATATAAATTAATATTTTTTCAAATCATATATAAAACACTTTTCTATGAAAAAAAATTCCTCTATATCTATAATTCATAAATTACAATGACTAAATGAAAATCATTATTTTTTAAATTTTATCTTGAACCTCCAATTATCCTGAGGCATAATGTATAAACATAATATTATAAAATCTCATGTTTCTCTCCATGATAAAACACATATTCCAAAATTCATCTGAATTTATATATATCATTTCATTTATACTAACTAATATATCATGTAATCTAGTGGTAGGCACTTCACACTAATAATCTTCAAATTTTGTGTTGAATCCCTATTACCTTTTCCGATGAGACAACATGTCACTTTTTTTATAAAATATTAATATTATTTCAATAATATCTCAAACAATACTCAGAACATCCTAAAGATTTACCTTAATCCTCAAGGGTCAAATAAAACTATATGGATATCAATATCATTAAAAATATGGAATTATATTTCTTCTTAAAATAATTATTAATGATGAACCTAAGTGTTTCTTATACAATATTACAATAAAATATCTCCCAAATTTTTAGTAATCACTTGAAAATCCAATCACATTGAACCTGAAAGTATTGTCTATTGCTTTGAACTAATGATCATATATAAACTCATAAACCCATGATAGAATCTACAAATATTTAATAAATCATACATGAAATTTTTTAAGCATTCTAAATTAGAAGAATCATTATATGTTTCATATTTCTTATATCCCAAATACTTTTATTAAAAACATTTTTCATCATAATTCATGATGCATAAAATGTCAAAACATTAACACAATTAATTACTCATTAAATAAAAATTTCACAGCATCTTATTCTTTAATGACTTATTACCTAAATATATCATTCACATTATTTTAATAGTCATTAATGAATCCATTACGTATTAATACTTATTGATCAACATCTTGATGATTCAACCTAATACTATTACTTAAAAAATTTGAAAAATTTCATCATGTAAAACCATCATCCATTGCTGTTTTGTTATGGTATATATTATTCTGATCCATTTATCTAAATAATAATCTCATTTTTTCATTGAAGATAAATAATCAATTCTATTCTTCTTCAAATTGAAAACATATTATTGTTTGTTGGATACATTCCCTTGAGTTATTCTTCCTCCATTATCAATATATAGTTAAATAAATCTTCTTTCCAACATGGTATGCACAACCTTATATCTATAAGAACTGAATCCTTATCTTATTTGGTTCGTATAAATTCTGGTTATGGTTTTTTTAATCATATATCCATATAATATTTTATGAATAACATTAATATACTTCAGTCCATTAATCATCTAATTTTATTTCTCATTAACACATTTTCTATCATATTCAAATATAATGCAGTTCCATATGGTGCCCACATTGGCAAAAACCAAAAAATCACAATGTAATAAACAATAATATTTATGGTGAACCACTTAATAATAAAAAATAATGTATTAAATTTCAAAATAGGGTCTTCGTATTTGTCAATATATGACACCATTATCATAATCTAGTTCATTCATTGTAATTAATCAAAACCACTTATTTTTCATAATGAGTTTGTAAATTAATAAAACATATCCACAAGGAGGGTTAAACCATGTTTGTAGAAATTGTTTTCATGAAAGATATTACGATAAAGTCCATATCATTATTGACTTTTCTGAGATATTTCCACAATATGCATATATTCGAGAGAAACAATAACTTATAGTATTCTTAGTGATATATCATTTCCTTTAAAATAACTCTATACTAATTAAAATAAAATAATATTTTCTCCTAGAAATATGATTCTTCAAAGGTTTATCAAAACAATTCTCTCTAAGTTTTCAAATGGTTAAATAAGCCTCTCTATGATACCATATAACACCATCTTACATTTTTTAGGTATTTTTAAACACTTATTTACTCCATTCATGGGATGAGATTTGATAATTAATATTTTTTGTGATTTTTTTGAAATTTTTTCTATTATGGAGTTTTCAATAGACTCTTCATGGTTTCAACAAATTGTGATCCCTACTAGATAAAACTAGGGAAACCAAATAATTTAAATTTTTTCACAGTTGCTGCATATTTTGAAAAATTATCCACTCTAATTGGATAGACAATTAAACCCATTTAATATAGGTGAACGACCAGGGTGAAAATTATGTATAACCATGAGTTTCATCACTCAATGTAATTCATACATGATTTTGTTAATTTGATTTTTAATTTTCATATCCATAAACACTCTTTTTAGGCCCCTGATATACCAGTATGCCCTAAAAGTGATTTATCCATTGTTAGTGGCTCCCTAGAGCAGTTCTTGGCCCCTTAAAACGACCACAAAAGTGCTTTGGTGCTATGTGATCTATGGTTTACCCTATTTTGGGTAGTTTACTCTTCCAATTACCTATCTCATACTCTCTCTTATCGAATATATGTTTCCCGGTATATTTCTGTTTAATTGTGGATCTAGTACCGTATGTTGGGAAAAATTAAACCATATTTTGATTTCTATTTTCGGTTATCATAATTATTCTTTAGTAGCTCCTAATTAGGGCATGAGGTTTCGAGATCTGATGATCCCACGGTAGGTGGTTCCGTTCTTGATGGAAAATTTAATTAAACATAAATTTCATTATTTCAAATTTATTATTTCATGTTAATAATTTTTTTTGAAATTTATTTAAACAATTTAATAAAAAAACATTGACATTGAAATGGGTAAAATGGGAAATGAATTTTATTTTCTTTGATATTTGGAAAAAATTTAAATTTAATTGAATTAGGTTGTGTCTGTGAAACTAATGGAAACATGTGGAATTTACATTTTTGACAATAAATTTTGAACATTGGATAGAATTCTACTAAACTGAATTTTTTAATTTAATTATGTAAGTTGATTTTATGAAATTGATATCAAATTTTTATTTATAGAAATGGAATAAAATGGTTTTTATATAATCCTTATGGTTTTATCATAGAATATTGGAATGTTTTGATTTAACCCCCCATATAAGTTTTTAAATAAAAAATTTCATAATTGAAATGTAGAATGGATGAATTTTATTTTTATAATTCTTGATATAAACTATTCCTAATTGTTTTGTAATACAAAACCCACAACCCTTAGGTTGTTAGTGAGTTATTTGGAAAACAATTTATGATTTTACAGTGTTTGAAAACATAACTATATCATGACACATTCCTTAGGTGATGTTGATTAGTCCATTTTGACATTATCTCTATTGGATATATATATATATATACTTCTATTTTACCGTGTGTATGTGGAATCCAATATATTGGAACTATCATACCTTTTTGGCACATAACTGTGTTTTTCATTTGTTTGTATTTGATATATTTGACATTTTATATGATAAAATATTAAATCTGAATATAAAATTTATAAAATCTATTTTACACATAATTATGTTTTAAAAAATTGTTTAAATATATTTTCATCCATTGAGATGTATTTCTTTTTTTAATGAATTTACATTAATTTAAATGTAAATAATTTATTAGTTTTAAATATGCTTTTTAAATGAAAAATTATTTTACTAAACACTGAAATATCATTATTTTTTTATTTAAATATGTGAATCAAATATTTAAATCTTTTGGTCTAATCCATATGGGAATTTAGATCACACACTACTTTTTCCTTCAGGTTGTAACAACTCGACCTGCATACCAGATGATGGAGCCCCTATCCAGTTGGTCACATGACCTCAAGAATGCCTCCCTGTATGCTATAGGATATTGATTAGCAGTGAGGGTCTGGTAAGTCAGTAATGTGGTGACTATACCCTTATTTATCAATGTTTACCCCCATAAAAATTAAATAAACAAATACGTACGCATATATAACCAGAAAAATACTCATGTCAAAAGATAACCAAACATGAAATATAAAACTAAACTGAAACTAAAATCAAGAATTGCCAATATAAGGGTCATGTATCTATAATGAAGATAAAAATAAGGACACTATAACTCCCCACTCGGGTTTTATATCATGTCTAGTTCCCTTATACATGCTTCATCTCCAATCATCCACCTATCGAGAGCCTTTTCCCTTATACATTAGTGAAATAATATAATCTATTCTGGTACCAATCAGGCCTCCAAAATAGGATTTCAGTACAACTCATTATCCTACCCCCAATAGTTTTGGAAACAATTCCATTAAAAATATTGTGTATATAGTTCAATAATAAATAATTACAATGTATAAATAACAAATTATTAAATTATCATTTATTTTAATATAACTACATTAACTTCAGGGTTTCTAATGATATTTGTACCTCAATACTAACTTTATCTCATATTAGAGCCCAAAGTGTTCCCTATGTAATATCATATCTTAATAACTTATTATTTCCAGAACTCAATGTATTCAGTGGTGATATGATATCACCATACAATATTAGACCTAGTACAAAGTTCTAATATTCTTGTGTGAGGCCATAACTCAGAGTATAGTTATTTCCATTCATTAATTTCACTTTTATAAACCACATTTCCAAAATTAACTAATATAATTTTTTTTGTAAGATGGCCATGGAACAATTATTAATCCTCAATAGAATGACCATTTCCCCATTCTCTTTACTCATTTTATTAATGACCATGTTAACATGTATTCTTCTCAATTTAGAATAACGATTTTCCCATTATCTTTAGTCATAATTATGATGACCATGTTACCATTTGTACTTAAATATTTAGAATTACCGTGTTCCTATTCATTAAACCATAATTAATTTATCAAATAATTATCCACCTAAATATCATTATTTATTAAACAATTAGTTAAACACATCTATTACATTAGTTAACTCAAGAATTAACTAAGGGATTTAAACAATTAATTAATTAATTAATTAAATAATCAATATCTCAATTCATATTCTGTAATTAATTTTCCAAATACAATTACCTCATTCTAATCTCAACATTCCAAATTTAATAACACAATAAATTATATAGATCATGTTATCATAGGAACATAATTAATCCACAATTAATTATCTCAACATAGGCATTTAAATATCTCTAAATTAATCCCTTGATGAATTATATAGATTTAAACCCCTATCTATAATATTCAATTTAACTTAATCAATATCTAATAGGGTGCCCCTTAGTCTCAATATTAATTCCCAAATTAATGACAAATTTATTAAATCTTTGAAAAATCAATTGATCAATCTAATAAACCCAATTTAAGATAAGAAATTTCTAATGAATGCTACCAAATTATATAATTTGATAGATACATATGAAATCTACTAATATGGGGAATATATTAAGTCTACCTACCTCGATTCTTTGATGTATGTTTACCCAATGAAAATTCCCAAAATTTGAGTAGGATAATGATGTAGATATGAGCTCCTGATCTAAATCCCTAAATTAAGATCTTGATATCAGTATATAATCAATCTAGATATATATCTCAAATTTTATATCTATATATCACCAGAAGGTATTATATTTAATAGAACAAATGATATCCTACATTAAAGGATGATGGAGGGAGAGGAGAATGAATAGAAAATGTATTGGGATGAGATCCATCTGTCGGGTAGGGAGGGGATCTTTGATTCAGGATCTCAATCTCGAAGAACAGAGTTTTTGTAGCCTTTTAATCCATATGATTTGATGAGAGAACCATACCATTCACATTGGAAATAAAGATCCTGATTTAGGTCACCATTGGAGGGAAACAAGTCATTAAAACATGACAACAAGTGAAATCCCCAATTTTAGGATTTCATTGATAGCCTTTGCAGGGTTCAATCACATAGTTAAATAAATTATGCACTAAAAGTGTATTAAAAACAACTCCAAGTGGTAAATTATCATGTATAACACTCATGGGATTTTAAATAGTGTTTTAACCATTCTAAACCTAGAGCCTCAAAAAAAATAGAGGGCACCCAATTTTCTTCTATGTCGCCACACAATTTATAAGAAACATGCGCCTACCATGAAAAACCTATTTTCTCACAAAGGTTCCTATAATTCACCCAAATGTACCCAATAAATAACTCCAATCAAATTTTCTTAATTAAAAATAAAAACTACCTGAATTCATTCCTTTGATAACACCATAAATGCTTTTTTATCTTACAATCTCCCCACATCATAACAACTCATCCTCGAGCTTCACTTCCAATCATTTTATAGATTATAATCCAAAAAGATCTGGACATTGAGAAAAAATATCTTCTCCCATTTCAAATGTTTCCTCTTATAAGTATCCTTGTTTCTATAAAAAACAAACAATCAATACAATCGTTACCAGTAACACTTTCTCACTACGATCCAACAAAAATATCAAATGCTCCTCAATTGATGAATCTATCTCAAGATCATCCTCATCCACATCGATAACCTGATATGGGATGGGGTGATACCATGGAAGTTGTGATACTTGGAAAACATTAGGCAGAGTATAGTATCTCTAGGGAAGAGCCAACATGTATTCCATAGACCCAATAATCTCATTTCTCACAAAGTGTCCAAAAATCCTTGGTGCCAAAGTGACCTACCTCTATATCATATAGTGACCCAACTTAGGTGACACTCAAAGAAACACATGATCACCCTCTGTAAACCTCAAGGATCTTCTAATTCAATCATCATATGTCACATGTCAAATATGTTCCATAGCCATACGTTTCTGAATCAGCTATACTTGTTCATATGACTCATGAACTAGACTCGATCCCTATAACTCCGACTCACCAACATCCATCCATAATATATGTGCTCTACATAAGCTATTATAAATATCATTATATGTTTCCATCGGTATTATCACCTAATAACTATTTTTTTAATTAAACACAACTAATTCCATGTTCTTTTCCAAAGATCCACCGAAGTCATGAACACATGCCCAAAGTATATCCTCAATCACCTATATAGTATGTTTTGAATGGACATCTATATGTGGGTGGAAGACATAATAAATAAAACCCACATACCAAGAACTTCGTCCACGATCTTCCAGATGACTGATGTAAATCATGAATCATGATTAGAAACTATGGTATGTGGCACTCTATATAGACAGAATATATCCCGAATGTACAATTTTCCCAACTATTCAATTATAAAGCGTTCATGGTGCATTCATCCCACACCCATTACGGAATAGGAAATGGCTATATTAATCCACTAGGTGTTGATTCTCTACCATCACCTGATGATAGGTGAACCATCTTCTCAGAAACACTCTTTTATCCAATCTCATTCATGGAAAGAAAAATAGTCATCATTATTCATGGTAGAGTTTGGTCACACCTAAATGAACCACCCAATTTTAGGTATGAAATCCCAATAGGAGATCCTCTCCCATGCTCATAGGTAACACAACTCGATAATTCACATAGATGGTCTCATCTTCATCTTTCAACTTAACCGAAGATGTATCCACACCTTTAAAGATTCCCCTCATGTCTAAGAACTATGGATGCTCATCTTATATGTCCTTGATCCATCCCATATGTTTAGAATAAACTACAATAGAAACTAGTTTAATCTCCTCCTGACTCTCCAAAACCACCACATGCATTTCAGCCAACAAGGTCATCATCTTCCATGCTACACTTGACTCCTACACTATATGAGTTTGAGTTTTCCTTCTCAAGGTATCGACCACATTATTTCTCTTTACAATCATATATTCTATTTAAAACCCAAATAAAATCATATACTCATATTGTCTCGTCTTTTGAAGATTCAAAACATACTATGAAAATATATACTTCAAGATATTGTGATCTATACAGACTAGAAACTTTTCTCCCAAATAATAGTGTCACCAAAAAATAAGAGAAAAAAAAACTACTGATAAATTATGGTCTTTCATTAGGTAATTCCATTCGTGAGGCATCAACTACTGAGACCCACACACAAAAATTCCAAATCATCATATATCAAAAATTTTTTTTGGATAAAGCATGAAAAAATCACTTCCAAACATAGAAAGTACTGGATTAATCTCTTTTAATATCTCTCTAACACAAGAAATATTCATAAATAAAAAATATTATTTGGATTCTTCTAAGAAACCATTTCATGAACCTTTTTTGCATCCACTAACACACCTTCCTTTGAGATGAAGTGTGCCATGATGTGTACCTGGTTAATCCAAAACAAACACATTGATATCTAGTCACATTGATGATGATCTCTGAGTGTAACCAAGATGATGTCAAGATATTGGAAATGATCTTCAGGAGTCATAGATTACACTAATAATTCATCCAAAAAACCCCCACAAACTAATCCAGATATGAATTGTATATCTGATTCATCAATTCCATAAACACTTTTGGATCATTTCTCAACTCAAAGGCATTACAAAAAACACATAATGGCCACACCTAATTCTGAAATATGTCTTCAGCATATTAGATGTCCATACTCTCGAATGATGATACCCAGATCTAAAATCTATCATTGGGAACACACAATATTCTTTAAATTTTTTATAAAGATTGCCGATTCATAAAACATGATATCAGTTCATCAATGTATTTTTGTACAACCTTCGTTAATCTACACATAATTGTAAACTCTCATCATACATCATTTTGAAAAAACTACTGATCCCCCAGGTGGTGGACATGGAAAGATAAATCCCTTATCCTCTAAATCCTATAACGGAGTATTATAATTTGGATGCTCTGTCAGTTCCATTATATATGGTAGTAAAGATACTAGCTTATCTCTCGACATGAGATCAATAGTAAATTATACATATCTCTATGGTGCTATCCGAGAAAAAATTATTAAGGAAATAAGTCTCTAAAAAATTCCACAACTAGTGGAAAGAAATCATTCAGAATACCCCTATCATCAAACAATAGACTAGATAATTGGGCAGTGAGATCTACCATATGCTTAGAAATTGGACCTCCTTAGCCAACATGAATATCCCTCTCTCCCTGATGAATATATTATTCATCCTTAGGAGACACAAAGGTCACTCACTTATGGTAACAAACAATGTGTTATTGGTATGTGATTTGTCATTCCATTACTATAGTCAGGTTTATGCATGTCATATCAATAACATAGAGATCTTATATGAAATTTTATTCCACGACCAGTTGTGAACATCCCTTTCATATAACGATATCTATAGACCTCACTCCCAATAGTTTTTATATATTCATTACCCCAAACACAATCCCTATTGTGAGGCTCAAACCATTAACATGTTTTGAGGATATAAAGGAATGAGAGGAATTAGTATAAAACAAGGAACTAGCTAAAGTAGAAGACACTAGAATAATACCTATTAATATCAATGTTCCAACCTCAATATTGAAAATTTTAGGTTGTACTGCATAAAAATGTGTTTTCCCTCATCCATATGATGATGTTTGACTCTCCCGAATATAACCACCCAGATTATATGTGTGTTCCCTCCAATAAGCTCTATGTCCATTTCTTCTACTATCATGACCTATAGAAATCCAACTACCATCCCAATTGGGTTTAAAATATCCCATTCCCATACTCTGACTCAAACTAGGTCCTCCATTAGAAGAAGTTTTTTATTGTGACCTGTCGAATTTCTATAAATAACCCATATTATAAAATTATCAACATTCTATTGACGGTTAAGAAATGCGTGGACAATAGTTTCTCGGACTACCACACAGATGACCAATCACACCAGTATGTTCTTGTCCATCTGACCCTCATGTATACATGATATGCATCCCACTACCTTGTATAAAGTTTTTATAATAGATCTTCTTACTCTTGGAATCCGTACATCCTAATCGTCAAGTAAAAACTACCTATCCAGAATTAGAATCTCTCCTTAGGTCCCCTTGAACTATGAGATTCTTATCCATCACATTCTCACTATTCTTCACCCTAAATATATTCATCCATAATATTACATCACCGAAATGACCCCTGTTCCATATGACTGAACTTAGTATCTTTATCATGTTTCAACATCTCGAGATAAATGTTATCCATGAATCTCTCCAAGATATACATCCATAACATACTGTCATTATATCCAGTTCATGCCTAAATCTCCCACAAATTCTTAGATGATCCCCAGAGCATGTAATCATCTAACATGGACCTTTTATTCATAGTATTCTCCAAATGGTCATGTATTGTCTCTATGGAATCAACATAGAATTCAGCTCCCTAAGGTCCACCCTCTCTAGTAAAATTCAAAGTGTGATGCAATTGAAACATCGTTGTCAACTCAATCATTATCTTCATAACTCAACCTAGGTATCTTCCATGTATTTCATGAAGTGGATGATGTTCACTCAAAATGGATCCCCTTCATATTAAATTTCCACAATTAGTTCCTCATGTTCAGTAAATCGAAAAACATTCCTAGGCACACCCCTCGATCGTACCCTCAACATGAATCATGGATTCATACACTCTATAATGTAAAACCCATGTCTCATGTCCCATAACATAACATTATAACATTTATATAAGAGTAAATAATCTCAATAATAATTTTACCCCACCTCACCACACAGTCAAATCGTGGTGCTATCAGTACCCATAACCATCTTACACTGTGGTTTTGGTTAACAAGGGTAAACAATCTATCCTTATAGTTTTTCTCATTTAGACACCCAATTATTCTTATTTCAGATAGTTTATTTAAAACCTATTTCAATTCATTTTAGGCTTCATTTTTCATTTTAATCACATAAACAAGGAAAATAGTTCCATATTATCAACTTACCTATAACCCATTTTCTCGTTCATACATAAAATGATGCAAGTCACAATAACCCTGAATGCTTAGAATGATGAATGAAAAATCAACTCTATTTGCTATTATGGACCAAAAATCAATAATGAACATTCTTAGAAACAATAATCACATCACACCACATGTACATCACCTAAGGTGAAATAATATTCAACTATAACAACAATCAACAATAATATTAGTCCCACACATAGTACTTGGGTTTTCCCTGTAAATGGGTTTGTAAATACAATACTTAAGATCATTACCAATACTCTACTATTCCTTGTACCATGTCCAGAAATCCCAAAATGGTGAGAGAAAAGAAAAATAAATAAAACTACCCCCTATGATGCCACTTTGTAACATGCCGACCTGAGATCCACATAACGGTGCCCCAAGCCGATTGATCACAGGATCTCAATCGCACATCCCCATATGCTAGAGGCTTCGACTCATATGAGGGTTTGGTATGTATGTTATGGGAAGAATATGATCTCAGTTATTAGAGTAAAACACCAACGAAAATAGATAAACAATTCAGCAAGTATATATAAACAGAACAATACTTATGTCACAAGAAAAAAATAGAAAATACAATACTCATATAAAAGAAACCACATTATATGACAATATAAGTGTCATCATTATATAATGAAATGGATTATAAAGGCAGTATGACTTTCCAATTGGGTTCTGAACCATTTCAGGTTCCATCCTCTAAAATCAATCTATAATCAGCCATATATCCCAACCACTTTTCTCTTGTCCTGTCATGAAACAATATAATCTATTCAGTTAGCTATCATGTAGCCTGAATTGGGAGTGAGTACAAATCAGTTGGCCACCAAAAACAGTGTAAAAAAAATTCAAATAAAAATATAGTTTATGTAGTTCTATAATAAATAATTACAATTCTTAAATAACCATTTATTACATTATAATTTATTATTATCTGACTCCATTAACTCTAGGGATCCCAACGATATACATACCTCAGTACTAGCACTATATCGTACCAGATCCCAAATTTTATTCTTAGGTAATATCATTTCTTAAAAACTCATTTTTTCTGAAACACTATGTATTCAAAGGTTCTATGATAACTCATTACCTGATTTGACTCATGAAGAAGATTTAATATTCTTTGGTGAGTCCATAACTGATTTTGTTGTTATTTATATTCCAAAATTTCTAATTGATAAACTACATTTCACAAGATACCAATATCACAAACGTATGTAAGATGACCATGATACCATGCTTACTCCTCAATATAATTACCATGTTCCCATTCACATTACTCTTATGTATAATGACCATGTTACCATGTATGCTTCTCAATTTTGAATGACCATGTTCCCATTCCATTTACTCATTAGTATGATGACCTTGTTATCATTTGTACTTCAAAAATTAGAATGATCATGTTCCCATTATTTATCACACAATTAATTTATTAGTTAATTATCCATAACAATCTCATTATAAAATCAACATTTAGTTAAATATATCCATTCAATTAGATAACTATACAATTAACTATATGCTTCCAACCATTAATTAATTCATCAATTAATTAATCAATACCACAATTTATATTCCATAATATATTTTCCATAATTAATTGTCTCATTATAATATCATCCTTCTATATGTAATCCCATAGATAATTATCTTGATCATATTATCAAAGGAACATAATTAATCCACATTTATTTATCTCAACTTTGTCATTTCAATATCTCATAATCAATCCCCAAATAAATTATCTAGATTTTAACCTTGAACCCTTATAATAAATTCTTCCATATTAATATCTAATAGGTTATCCACGTATTATCATGATTTATTCATCAATTAATCATCTATTTCAACACACCGTCGATAAATAAATTAAATAACATAATATAACCAATTAATGAAAAAAATTGATAAAGTATTCTATTAATTCTACAGTTTTTCATTTAAATATTAAATCCATCACTATAGGAAATATATTTGACCACCAACCAAAATTCATTGATGGATGTTTGACTAACAAAGAATCCAAAAATCTGAGTATCACAATGACGTAGATACGAGTTCTAGATCAAAATCCCCAAATTATGATCACAATTTCATGATATAATAAAACTAGATATAGATATCCAAAAATATATCTAGGTCTCACCTCTTGGGTTTATATTTAATAAAATAGAAGATATCCACTAATAACTGATGAAAGAGAGAGAAGAGAATGAATAGAAATAGAGTTTGGATAAGATCCACTTACCGATCAGAAAGAATAACACCGATTTTGGATTTAAATCTCAATTAACAGAGTTTTATGGCCTTGGAATCTATAAATGTACATGCGAGAACCATAACATACCATTTGGAAGGAAATATCTTGAGTTGGGGATTCATAGGAGGTGAAACATGTCATTAAATGTTGGAAATGAGAGTGATCCACAATTTTAGGATCTCACTATTGGTATGTTCCTGGTTTAGTCGTACAATTTTAAAAACCATGTATTTTCCACCACATCAAGGGAACATGCCATTGATAAATCACATGCACTATCAAACCATGATATATGTGTAATGAATCTATTTCCATAAAATACCATCGAGCACACGATTTCTCATAGGTCGATGCCCTATTTATCCAAACCATGCACTATCAATGCACAACTACTTTTCTTCAAAATTTTCATCATAATTAACAAAATTCCAACAAAGACACAACTAGAATAAACTATATATATTTACAAAAAAAATTTACCTGAATTTGATTCTCGATATAACTCTTGAGAAGGATTGTTATACAATCATTTTTGTTGAGATAATTCTTTTTCAACCTGACATATTATCGTATGAGATGATGACGGAACAACATTTCAATTTGGGATATTGATTTTATATGAATTATTAGGTTTTATTCTTTATGCATCATTATTATGAACATGTAATGGATAAATCACTAATTGTTGAAGTTGAAATAGTAGTAAAGGCTATGTTAACCTGAGATCCATTTACTCCATGTGGTGGCTCGGTATATTAATCATATGTGATGAGGAAGAGTGATTAATATTGTAGAGGTTCTCGAAAGTATTTCCATTTAGACTTCCCATAATATCTGGATGATTCCAATTGATTTGTTACCAGGGTAGATTGATAGGTCATTCTAAAAAATTTATCATTGAGGCACCAAATGTATGTGGTTCATTCCGATTTTTAGCCGATGTTTTAGACAATATTCCATTTCAATTCAACTATGTTCAATGAAAAATGAACATTTACTCCAAGAAAACTACATTATAATTAGAAGAAACACAATTTAAGGGGTTCCATCCATTGGAATATATAACCAAGATTCTTAATGAAGCAGTTGATTCACCATAGGATGTAGATACGAGATAATAAATTCTGATAGGTACTATCACTATATATTTATTATTATTTCCTACTCAATTTTATTCTGGTTCAACTCATACATTTTCTTTCAACCAATGATGATAATATAACTAAACAACCTATAGATATTCTATCTTATGAGTGGATATTTCTACTCCCCTAATAACAAATAAGGATAATAGTCTCTATTTTCTTTTTGGTTTTTATCGCTTGAAGATGTTGATATATTGTGGAGTTTTCAAGATCTGGACATGAAATATCATAACATGTTATTTTGGATTTATTGATTATTTTACAATAAAACATTGAATGATTGTTATCTCCAATGGGCCCCCCTTACTGTATCTAAAGGGGTCATCCCAATAATTCATGGAGAATAAAATACGAGGTCTACTAGAGGTATACCATCTCATTTAACAATGGGTAAAATGATTTCTATTTTTTTGTTTGATCTGGAGAGATAATTAATGAACAGTGACCTCCCTCTAATTTTCATCGAGTCTCCTAATGTGTTTTATTTAGGAATCTTTAGTTTATTACTAGTAATGGAGGTAGTGTTTTAGATAAATTTAGTACCTGGTACTCAGTTTATATCTATGCCTTCATATTGAATGGAACCACCCAAAATGAAATGATTGATGTCTCAGTCTGATGAATTTATATAGAGAGGAATTATATTCTTGAGTGTGTCACCTTTGGAAAAAAAATTTCTCTACTCTATGCAATATAAAGGATTAGTTTTTATTTTTATTGATTACTGAAAAAATCAATTTAGCTATGGTGAAGAACAACTATATTTTTCCATAGATTGGTTCACTTTTTGACAATTTGAAATGGGTATGTGGTTCTTGATGATTGATCATTTATCTGGTTACCATTATTTTAGAATAAAATAATAACTTTATTTAGTAAACTTCCATTCAGAGTTAGTACAACCATTATGAGTAAATTGTCATTCCCTTTGGAAAATCCAATTCTCTAATTTTTTTCATGTATTTAGTTAATATGATTTTCCATAAATATATTGATACCTTCATGAAAGAATTTGTGGATGAAATCCTTGTATACTCTATGTTCAAGGAGGATCATGTGAATGATATGTGAATTGTTCAATGTTTTTATGAGAAATCAATGGAATCATTCAAGCCTATCATAATGAAATTATTGGATTTTGGAAAACAATATCATGAGAAATGTTGTGTGAGAAAATTGTTTTTCAATTGATTTCTAAAATGGTTAAGGATGTTCTTACATTGGAACAACCAAAAATTGTTTTTGATGATCCAAAGTTTCAGGTTTTTTCATATTTATGATCATCATTTTGTAATGGACTTATCACAGGTGGGTTCTCTGAGGACTAAACTAACATTGAAGGGTGTTATGTTTTCTTGTAATTAAAATTATCAATGACCAGTTTTTGAGCTAAACATATAACTACTTCACCATTATTGACTCTTCCAAAGGATGGACATTACTTTGTGGTCTTCTGTGATGCATGAGGATCAAGTTTGGGATGAATTGTTATTCATAGTGATCATGTTGTTTCTTATGTATCTCATCATATTAGGAAAACTAAGAATAATTATCCAACCCATGACAAGTAACAGACAATTTTGATTCACACACATAAGATTTGGATTTATTAACATTCAAGGGAATCGTTTATTATTATTTCTCACCATGAAATCAAGAGTTATACAATCTATAAAAATATTTGAATAACAACCAGATGTGTTCAGTGGAATACCTACACTAGTGATAGAGAATGTAGTTGAAAATGATATATGCAAAAAAATTTCCAACATATCCAATGAAAGAATAATCATAATGGTTGAACATGATAGATATATTTTCAAAATTACATATTATAGCATATGAATTATGGATTCCATTTACAATGTTCAATTGAATTACTCTATTCTCCAAATGATTATTTATGTATAAGAGGTCAATCATGAGTTCTGTAGCACTAGATAATCTCTTTATGGTGAGAGACCATTTCTGAGAGGTCTGTCTCCAAATAACGAAATTATATGATTTCGAAATATCATTTTTATACCATTATCATGTAGGAAACCTGTTATGGGCGTTTATCATAGGTCGTAGTGGGCAGTGCACCAAAAAACCACAAATATGATTTATGATATGTGTATGTATTTTTTTTATACATGTATGAGATGTGGAATTACTAAATAATTTTTCATTACTATTTAGGCCAAACAGCTCAAGGATGAGCACTAAAAATGATTAGTTTTTCTTCCACCACAACCTATTACCACATGGAAGTGGGATGATGTTTATATTTGATCTCTTGTTCGATTTCCATGTACCAAGTGAAAGAATAATTCAATATGGGGTTTGATTGATCAAATGACTAAATCATCCTAGATTATACCCATTTGAGATACAACAAATGTTTATGATTTTTAAATAATTATGTGAATGAGATTAATAATTTTCACAGCGATCCCCCTTCTATAGTCTATAATATTGATCATCAGTTCACTTATCATTTTTTAGAGGACATTAGGTGGAACTAGAACTGACGTCCATTGGAGTATGGAATTCCATCTATAGTTGGATGGATATATATAAATATCTTTATGGATTTATGAGGATATGCTTCCTAATTTTTTTATCAACTTTTATGGTGATTCAGATGACCATATGGGTTGGTGAGTTTTATTATACCAATAGATAATATGTTGGGATCAAAATGGATCCTTCTAAGGCCTTGTATGGTCATATTTACAGATCTTCCTTGTATTGGGTGGATATTGGAGAATGTTTATTTGTTTTAATGATCATGGTTTATGAGACTACAACAAATATTTAATTGATGAATTATAAAATGTTTATGTGAGAGAGG
Source organism: Viscum album (assembly GCA_963277665.1). Taxonomy (NCBI): domain Eukaryota; kingdom Viridiplantae; phylum Streptophyta; class Magnoliopsida; order Santalales; family Viscaceae; genus Viscum; species Viscum album. The sequence continues at coordinate 1,100,753,881 of OY728121.1, read as the reverse complement.
TGATATCATTCCTACACTGATTTTCATTGAAGGATGTGGGTGTTTTTAGTTGGTGACCAGGTGTTGTAAATATTTTCACCTCGTTTAGCACACCGATGAATTAGGATAGAAGGGTATATGTCTCCTCATTTTCTGGGACCATTAGAGTTAACTAATAAAGTGGGGATGTTTTATTATCATTTTACACATCTAATTAATATCTCATAGATACATAACATAATTCATTAATAGAAGCTTCAAAAGTATCTTCTTGTTCCATCTCATGTTATGATCTAGAGCCATCATGAGGTAGAACATGATTTATTCATGACTGAATGGCCATTAAGGATTGTTGATTCTGAAATGAAGGTATATCATGGGAATTCGACACCTTTGGTTTTAATGCTATCACATCATGTTATTTATAATCCAAAGATTTTAGAGAGGGAGACACTGATGACACAATAATGACCACGTATTTTTTGAATTTATGATTTTGATTAGGATTTCTAGGGACAAAATGTTTCTATGGTTGGGAGGTTTCAACCCATGGTTACTATTTATGGTATTCATAAAACCCTATTTTCTAACATGCTTTTTTGGATTTTATTATGGATGTTTTTGGTGAAAAAATTGAAAAATATGATAGTTTTGGGGATGCCCATGATCTGGATCTTGGTTTTTAGAAACAAATGCCTTTCTATAGAAAACTATAATCTATGATAGTGGGATTTTTCATGGTTATCACACATTATGAAAAATAATTAACCCTTTTATGAGACACCATTTATCCCATATAATTTAGACACATTACTAGGGTATACTTTTTGTATAACCATACATATATACCCAACAATCTGTGTGTATGATATTTTCTTAGTCATGGTTTTAATTTTATAATCTTAAATACCTCATTATAGGCCCCTGAAAGACCAGTATGAACCACAAACGATTCATACCTCACTAGTGGCTACAAAAAGGATTTTGTTTTTCACATGAAACTCTTGTGGAAGATATTTTATGCTATTAGAATGACGATCAATACAATTATAGATAATTTCTTCTTCCTGTTATCTGTTTCCTAACCTCTCTCCTCTCCTCCCAAAGATTTCATGGATCCCCATGTTTCTCTTTTGATCTACTAACCACTTTTTAGGGATCTGAATCAAAGGTTTGATTATATTATTCCATTATCCTCATTATAATTCCCCAAATCTCGATTATGTTATGTTGTATCTATATACTTGGATCTCGAGGTAGGTGGTTCCATTTGTAATAACAAATTTAATTATACCTAAAATGATTTATTTGAATTTAATTTTGTAATTTAAAATAAATTATTTGATACTAATTTAATTTATTCGATTAAAAATAAAATTCCATTGAATTAGAGAAATATGGATATTAATTATATTTTTATTGAAATTGAGAGAAAAAACCCCAATCCCATTTTATTGGGGCTAGTTTGTGAAATTAAGTGAAACATGTGAAATTTAAATGATTAAATTTCAATTGGGAAAATTGGATGGAGTTTTATAAAATTAAATTGTGGAATTTAATTTTGGAATTTAATTTTGTGAAATTGATTTCAAATTATTATATATAATATTTGGCATAAGATGGTTTTCATATAATTATTATCATTTTATCATTGAATAAGGAATTTTTAGATTAAAAACATTGTTTGAATATTGCAGAGAACTATTTGAACTGGTCTTAATGGAATGAATATACCTAACAATGCATCACCTTGAGTGTGTGGAGTCCTATATCCTTAGTCTATCATACCAATTTGGAACATGCACAAGTTTATTACTTTTTTTTATTTTAAATATATGACATTTTCTAATGTAATGTATTATACATAGCCTGTGAGTGTATATAAATATATTATTATAAAATACAAATTAAGAAATTTGATTTCAAATTTTTTCATATATTTATATATAATCAATTTGATAATTTATTTCCACAAATTGAAATGTATAACATGTTATAGTTTTAAAATTAGTTTTTTTAAATTCCAATCACAGTTATTTAATGTTTAAAGGTATTGATATAATTAATTTAATATTGTAATCATACTACAAAATATTCTGGTGAAACCCTACTCAGGTATTTAGCTGAAAACCAACTTGTTGATTCAGATGTTTGTAGATTATATAATCACATGTTGGGTAGGGGAATACTGCTACTAGGAGGTGGTTATTTCTATTGATATATGGAACCAGAGAGTTCTATATGTTGGTAAATGGGATTTTTATCATACGGTTTCTTTTACTTTTTTGTAGTACAATGGGATGTTTACTTGTTTGACTTTTGGTACACTTCTCAAAGTTTTGTATCTCTTGTATTAATACTAAATTTGTTATATTCCATACATAATGTTTGTGGAAAAATTTTCTACCCCTGGTTTTTTTGGATTTTAGGTGATAATCGCCAACCTGGGGGGATTGTGAATACCCTATATTCCATGTCTTTGTCCACTTAGTAATAAGTTTACCAAGGTACCCAGGTTGGTTATTGACATACCAAATATAGTGACTCATAATTTATATATACATATATACACATTACATATTAATAGATAAATTTCCACTTTATAACATAATTTTCCATCAGTTTATTATTTATGTCTTGTGCATGTTGAAACATGGATACATAAACAATTGATTTCAAAATAAACTACATCATCTCCCAATAGGTTGGTTATAACTATAATTCTTATATGAAATATCCTACATAATATAATTCTTCGTCACTATGGGATTGGAAATATTGATAAATGGCGATCTCAAAAGCTCATTAAGGGTAAACTATAGAGATATTAACATAATAAAATCATAAGTGTATAACAAAATGGGAATAAAATTATTAATCTATAATTTGAATTGAATTTATCATAATCTTGTGTCATGTAATATATTTTGGTAGTTCATAAGACATGAATAATAATTTATTCATAGGTCATGATCCATGAGATCTTAACAATGGAATAAGACATAGATTTATGGCATACAAGTATGTCTTGAAATTATATTTCTTATTAGTCAAGAATCAGTTCCAAAACAACCGTAGGGGATTTTTTTAACTCCTCAAACCATCATATTAGTAAATGATTTATCCCAGGGCTATCATATTGGATTAGGTTAACAATAAATCCCATTGTAATAGTAATTTATCATTCCCATAAAAATCATAGTGGACAAATTTCTTGTCATGACTTGGTTCACTCCCTAATACAAACCTATTTCTCTCCAGAGTGATCAATCATTACCAAATGGATTATCGAGTGTTATAAGTCCCACAAGACCTCATATTATCATTTCAATCATACTTGTAAATAATTTAACCCATATTAAATAATTAAATTAATGTATATTTTTTGTAGAAGATCATAAAATGTTAAAAATATTAACATCCATGAATAGAGAAATGTCTTATAAAGAATATATAATAATAGAAAAATTATAGGAATTTTATTTAAAAATAATAAATTATCATATAATAAATCTGGAATAGAAAATTGGTTTCATAATCATTTAATTTTTTCAGCATAAAATAAGCACATTGAAATAGATTCGGTGTTAAAGAATTGTTATAATAATAATCATTAATAACACATATAAATAATAATAATTGTATGAAAAGATCTTATAACCCAAAAATATTATATTAAATCAATGTTTTTAATCATATGTGTAAAAAAAATTTAGATATTACATGGAATATTTGATGAGGATTTTTTTTTCATTTTTGAAAAAACCTTTTAAAATATGAATGTTCCCAAAAAATTGTGAAAATTATTTACATATAATATAAACATTGTAAAATATAAATTATTATTTAAAGAGTTAGTACTATTTATTGTGGGATATTTAATTCATTTCACACATGATAAAACAATAATTCCATTCATATTTTCAATAACATCCAAATATGACATGTTTAGAAAAAAATGTAGAATCCTATTATAAATTTATGTAAAATTAAAATAAAGTGTAAATGTTTTTTTTAAAAATTCATTGGATAATAGTAAAAACATTATTTAATTAATTTATCATTATATGGATTCATATGAAAAATTTTATTTCATCGAATGGATAATTTTAAAAAAAATTCCGAACAAAATAAATTATGAATAATCATTCCAAAAATAGGGTAAAATTTATTTTAAAAATTGATTCTCAAAAAATATTGGAATGTATAGAAATAAATGTTTTTAGTGATAGGTGTATCATAAAATATTATATTTCAAATCATATTATAAACAATATTCATAAACAAATGAGATTGTGACATTAAAAATTTACCACATTGGTATATTTGGAAATATATGTCCCATAACTGAATTAAAATAATATAGACATGCATATCCCAAAATTAAAATGAGGTGGATTATAAAATTCATTTATTAAATGTATATAGGGCACAATAATATAACAATTAGTGTATAGGGAATGTGTCCCCCATAAATAAAATTGAGAGGAAGATTAATTACCACATTAAAAACTTTTGAATCATATAAAAAATTAAATAACAACATAAAATGAAAAATAAATATCGTTTTATTATTTGGATTAATAATATATCATTATATGTTGATGAATACACACAAAAAAACTAAACAATTTGTGGGTATGTAATTTTTCCCCCATTAATAAAATAGTGATTAGATATCCCAAACTGTAAGTCTCAACATCATTGATACAAATGAAAACCTCATATATAACCAATATAGGTTTATTAAAATCTTATATCAAAACCCCTTATATATAATACATTATATTATCTACTTATTTTTTTATAGTATGTTTGTTAAATATTCCATGATAATATCAGGTTTTCAATACAATCTAATATGTATTTGATGTATTTTTTTATTTTATATTTATAGAGTAGCAACCTGACACCACTATGCCTAGTGATAGTGGAAATTACCATTACAATGATAAAAAATAAATGTAATTCACATCCCAAAGGAAAAAATGTTTTATTAGTATTGGTATGCCAGATATATACATGAATCTTTAATTTTAAATGTATTCATTAATTATAACATTATTTTTTTATTTTTATTTCAAGGATAGATTTATTCCATGTAGCATATAATTGTATATAATTCTTATTACACTTCATAGATTCATAGGGAATGAAATTAAAATAACCTTGACATCAAATGCTTAGTAAGGGTAAAGTATAAGTGGAACAGTAATGAATCAATGATAATATATATAAATATTACGATAAATAACAGAAAACTCATACCATGTAATCAATAGAAACTAATGGAAGTAATTAAAATTTTTATCAAGGTAAATAAATGAATACACAATCTATGTAACCTATAAACCAACAAAGCAGTAAATAACCAATATCACGATCTAATAAATGGAAAAACGTTTCATTTAAAGAGAAATACAAGTAAAAATTAATAAGGAATTGTAATAAATGGAAACATGTGTCATTCGAATGGATATATAAGAAAAAATTAATATGGAAAGGTAATAAATTGAAAAAAACATGTTATTAAAAAAATAAATTGTAAAAACATTCTATTAAATACATAATTAAATAAAAAAATATATCAATATATAGTGATTATATTAAAATATCTTATATAGTAATAATAACTATATTCTCAATAATGAAATTTTTTTATTATTTCACATCATGTCTTAGGTACATGAAAACCTATACCGTCAAGGCCTTTCACAAGACGGTTTAAAACTATGTGTAGAAACCAATTTAATTGGTGAAACATATTTATATAATGAGAAACTATCAATTCATCACACATATATATAAATTCATTGAATTTCATTGCATTTTTAACCAATTCCTCATATTGAATAATTTATATAATTAATAAACACTACACGTCCTCGAAATGTTTTATTGAATACAGAATATTGAATTATCTGTATTTCCCAATATAACAAAATAACTATCAATGATAACATTTTATGTTAAATTGTATAAAATTTATTCAATATTAATTTTAATGATAAAAGATATATAATATTAGTGGAAATCCAATGTTCAATGACCATAGGAAAATAAATATTCCGAGGGGAGTAAAAATGGAATCAAGGAAGAGATTGTTAACATAATACTTGGTCAAATAATTTGTAAAAAAACTAGAAAAAGAATAAGTTTTGTTCAATGCATCATATCCCAAGTAGAGTAAAATTACAATTTTTTTTCCATTTATTAACGAAACCTCCATAAAAAGATATTAAAGAATCATTCCTCAGGAAAATATTTTTTTATCCTGATAAATATTTTCGAATAAATTTTAACTGAAACAAATATTCAATGATATTTTATTTACAAATAAACATATTTAAAAATAAAATTGGGCTTCAAATAAATGATGTTAGGTAAATCTATTCTTGTTTTATAATGAAAAAAGGGTATTCCTTTCACACAGTAAATTTTTAGAAATGTTCATTTTTAAAAGAGACAAGAAGATTCCATTGAAAGAATTTGTAATATAAAAAAGGGTAAAATTTTCAATAATAATTATTTTTTGTATGGTTAATAACATTTTTAGAAATATTTTTGTAAATTTTTTATTGAAGAAAATATGTTCAACAACTTAATAGAGAAATAATGTTTGGTTTTCAGAAATACAATTTATGTACCAAATCATAAAAAATTTGTACCATTACATGAAAATGGTCACGAATGAACAAAATAACAAAAAATTAATGGTTTTATTGTAAATTTATAATCTAATTTTTTTGAATGAAAATTCAAGTGTATGAATTACTAAATATAACATTATTGTAAATTAAAACCCTATAATTACCATAAAATTTATATGATAGTCAAAAAAATAATTTATTATGCCTCTCAAAAATAAAAACACACAAGTGTAGTGGAAATAATATATAACATAATAAAATTATTTATACACATTGTCATGTAATATCAATAAAAATGATAAATTTGTATTACCCAAGGAAAAAAATTCGGGTTATGATATTTATTTAACAGTTAGTAACACTTAACTAAAATCCCATTAAATTTTATAATTCAAATTAATTGTAAATATATCATGAATAGTAAATAAATAATGATATTATATATAAAAAAATTTATAATATACACAACATTAATGATTTATGTGTTAAACGTGACCATTTTCTCATAGATATAGAAAGTAAGATACAAATCCATTGTCATATGTTTTCTTTCACAAGAACACCCATTAAAATCATTTAAATGTTTTTAATGAATATAAAAAAATAAATAAAGAACCATATTAATATTTAATTTATCATATATTATTCTCTTATAATACCTTAATACTCAATTTTTAGTAATCATATAATTTTGTTTTATTTTTTGTGGTTAATTGACTAGTTTTTCATGTCTGTTTTGACATTTTAATTATTGTTACTTTTATATAGATCGTGATTTAATCAAATAAATAATATATTCCATGATTTAAATATAATATTTATTCAGTGTGTATTTGTTTATAATAATTCATAAATTTGGGATATGTGAAATGACATGCACTGTTCATGGTGGCGATTGTCTTGGTGTGTGAATGCATTCTTCTTCTATTTCCATTATTAATTTAAAATTACGAAAACTAAATGATATGTTTAAATATGTATATTATAATTATATTATCATTTTAATGTAATATATTCAATATATGTTTATAAAATCGTCCATAAATCATTCCATCTACTGTGTGAATGAATCACATCACTTTGAGGAGGCGACAGTCCACACATCCACATAAATGTTGTAATCATATGCCCATAATGTGGAATGCGGGATGGTATGTGTTGGGAAATAATTCAATTATAATGAATAAATAATAAATATTACCTTTATATTTTATATAAATAGATTTTCCATAATAACACTGAACCCTGAAAGATAGAAATGGAAAAAAATGAATAATCATCATTTCATGAGGTGGTAGTTTGCAGTATAGAAATAGTAATTTCTTTACACATTATACGGATGTGTTTGTAACTGTTTTAAAAAGGAATATAATAAAATGTATTTTTATATTTACGATACATTGGTTATTATTTTACCATGAATAAGTACATTTGATTAGTTAGAAAATGAAAATAAATAAAATGAGTGTTAGTGAGAATGCTACCTCTATTTTGGGTAACACCATTCATTTTTCAACAAAATGAATAATTGAATTGATTCATTCCACAAGGGTTTATACTAGGTCATGGGAAGGTTTTTGATATTATATTTGGTAATATTATGGATGATCCAATTTGCCGTGATAGGTGTGAGGGTGTGGAAGAGTGAATGTCATTTTGTGGCGATGAAGGAGTGTAATTCTTATAAAATTTTAGAATGGTAATTCTACCCAAATTAATCCCATGAATAGTGGATCCAATAATAAAAACATATGATAATAGGGTGGTTAGGTTATATATTTATGTCTATTAAATTTCTTTATATCATGTTTATAGGTTATTTTTTCACATATTATAATTGTTTAGTACCTTATTATCTTTAACTTTTCCATTAATCATTAAAATTAAGTTTAATCTCATTTTCCATTTTTATGGTGAAAAATATAATTTTAACTAATTATTGAATAAAAATAATGATGATTATAAATATGTAATCCATTAATCAAAATTCCATTCACAAAAATTTATGAAATAAATTAAAATATAATCAAGAAAATTGGATGGAAAATAAGTTTTCAAATTAAAAATTTTAAAAAGTTTGAGATTTGTTTATTCCCAATTTGAAGGAAAATGTAATTCCAGTGACATAAATTGTATTAATTGTTTTCTATAAGAGATAATTTTACATTAAAATCAATTCCAAATATAATTTAACACTATAAATGAATTATAAAAAATCTATTATATTTTTAATTTTAGTATCCTTCATTGTTGATCAAGAAATGGGACATCAAAAGAAAAATAAAAAATTCACACAAAATTAATTATGATATTTCTATGACAAATATTATATTTTTTAAATATAAAATTTATAAAATTTATAAAATTTGGTTTTAAAATGTGTTCTGCATTTCATGGTGGTAAAACTTCTTTTAAAAAATATATGGTTATATATATATAATTGAGTTTATTATTATCTTATAGATATCAAATCTATATGAAAATTATGAAAATAATTTTATATAATATAAAACATATAGATTTTATTAATATATTTTAATAATTTTAATTTGTTTTTTATTAGGATGAAACACCATTATGATCATAAAAATTAAAATATTTCTTTTATATTAAATTGTATAATATTTTCATTTTTAAATATTGTTTAACCATTGAATTAATTTCCATTTTTTGAATGAATATATTTTCAGATGTTAGTAAATAATAGTTATAGATAGTAATTTATATTCTAGGTAATATCTAATAAAATTAAATAATAATATTTTAATAATATTTTTTTGTTTTGTAATACATAGTATTTCATGTAACACAACAAGTTGAAGATACATGTTGATGTGTGTGGCACATAGTAACTCTATGTTGTGTGTATTTTAAGCTATAAAAAATATTATATATATTTATGATAATGAATATATATTATAATGTCTAAATATATCATATTCACTTACTAAATTTGTGTGTATTTTTATACATGCTTTTGTAAACAATGTTTTTACTCTTCAATTTCTAAGTGTAACATTCTCTCATCATAATTAAATTGTGTACTGACAATTATAATAAGATCTTGGAAATTAAGGGTCTTCCATTTTAATATTAATTATTAAAAAACCACATTACGATAATGATCCATTAAACTTCCTATAGAAAATCAATAATGGGAAGTACAAAGTTAATGCATACAGGAAAATAACATGGTCAATATATTGGAGATCAACAGTGGAATGTAAATATAAAGACTTTTTGAAATTGCATAAATATTTACAAGGAGTGATTGTGGTCATCAATTACAAAAAAGTGAATGATCAACATAAATACATGGGCCTAAAATCCATAAATATGTTTGATTCAAAAGACCATTGGTTCAAAAAAAATTATGATATTAAGATAACATTTGTGAAAAAATTGATATAGAATAAAAATATAACTATCATGTTTGAATAGAGAGTGGAAAAGAACATCATTAACTGAATTTTTCTGAAAAACATTCATAAACAATCAATGTGAATAATGTTTGTTGATATCATAAAATTGATGGATATACACCACCATTTCTTGATCATCTTCCTTATTTTATGAAATTTTATTACTGACTATTTATATTAGGAGATATACTTACATCATATGATTCAATTTTAATGAAAAATTCTATACGTTGGTTGTTCTTCTATAAAATTACAATTAATCACTTATTCTATGAAATTGAAATCCTAGAATGAACCCCCTTTTTTTAATCAAAAATATTCTTTTCATTGGTATGAATTCATCATTAATCATTATTCACGATGTTGTTAAATAATAAATGACATATTAACTCTGAAATTGCATTGTCCAGTAGTTGTTATGAAACCTTTATCGTCATTTGTTAATGGGTTCAAATATCATGGAATTTCCTAGAATTATTGGTTACCACCAAGAATATAAGATGTATTTTTCTAAAATAATATTATTATAATTTCAAAATACATATCGTGTACATCCTTGAAATATTTATAATCACTAAATATCCTTTTAATATATTTTTTTTGCAATGTTACCCCACTATATAAATACTTCATCCATTTATTTTTATATAGGTCCTCAAATGTTGTACAGTTTGTACTTTAAAAATTTAATTAACTCCGGAAATTCCTAGCTTTCCTATATTTATGACAAAAAATCATAAATGGATCCTTATGATGAGTTTTATTTCCTTCAGTTTCACTCTTCATTTTCCCTCAATAATAAATTTCATTATATCTTTTATTACCACACATAAATTATTTCCCCATTCCATTAAGAAAAATTCATACGAGCCTCCATATGCTTTCCTTTCATGTTGGAAAATGACGCATCTATTAACTATGTTTTCCACCATTGTATCACTTATTAACCACCTTAATTATCATGTTTTTTTGAGTTTGGTTGTCAGTAATGGCATATGTTGTTTGTCATATTTGAGGAAAATAGATTAGGAATAAAAAAAATTTAATCACATACTATAAACACCTCATTTGGAAGCCCATGTTCACTACATTTTACTTTAGGTACAATTTTTACAGGACTCATTTAGGTACTATCCATTTGAGAAAACCAGAAAATATAATTTGAGAGAAAATAATCTTCATGGAAAATGCTTATAATACTTTTCATATTTATAAATGATGACACTTTTTTCTATTTAAATATGCTTCATATCAACTTAGGATATTAATTTTCATTATATATTAATATCCTTTAAAATATGTGATAAGGTAAAAGTGAATTATGACATGACAATCCACTAGAAGTGCAAATATTGGAGTGTAGTAAGGCATATTATCATATATCTGGTTTTGTTGAGTCATTCATGACAAACCATTTTAGATTAATTAACCCTATGTAGATATATTATAAGACCACATTCACTTTTGGTTTCTATAAAGGGATAAATTGTTATAAAATCACATAATCTTTATCTAACAAATACATTAGAACGTAATTTTAAAATTTTTCTCAATGTATATCTTGGGGTATTGTTCCCAAATATATGTTATTTATAAATTTAGTTCCTAAGGTTGAAAATTGAAATGTCCTGATACAAACTATACTAACACAACCCATTAATACAAGAGCCTTTTGTACTCTACCAATTACATTGATCTATGTTATAAAAAAATTGTTTCCCAAAGGACCAATGAGATTAGTTGTCTTGGGAAAGTAGTTATAAACCTGAATCTCATATTAACTGTGATTACACACATTAAAACATTATGTTTTTCTTTTTTGAAGGATAACATTATTCCATCTATCATATCCCCTTATATCATTCATAGATCACATCATGGATTCATAGTAAATGATTCCAAATAAGGGTGATATAAAATGATCAAAAAAGGGAAAATTATATAAGAAGAAATATTGAATCAATGAGAATAAATAAACATTGTAAGGTAAATAACAGAACACCTATGCCCCGTATTCAGTAGAGATGATAGGAAGTGAATAAATAGTATGGAAAGGTAAATAAATGATGACACCTTCCATGTAATCAATAAAGAGAAAAGGAATTGAACAAAAAATATAAATTTTTAATAAATTTAAACATATTCCCTTCAAATAATAAGATAATGAGAAATAAAGATGGAAATGAACAAAAATGAAAACACTTTTAATTTAATCAATAGTAAAATAATTAAATAAATCCATATATAATGTTGATGAGAAAATATGATTCCTAATAATAATAATAATTATAAATGAATTATCAATAATATAGCTTCTTAATTATTATACACTAAGTCTATGAAAAATGAAATCATATTTTTCCAAGAAAATTTAAATGATTGTTTAAAACTATAAATATATTTTTTTTTAAATTTCACAATGTATTTTTCTCATGATAACCCATAAACCCATAGTGGCGTTATAATATGTCCAGGCCCTAACTTTTTTTTTCTATCTAAAACATTCATATAAGTAAATAATCGATCTAATTAATAATCAGTTTTACATATCAAATATTATTATTGAATAATGAATATGAAATTATCTATATTTCCCCACATAATCAAATTACAATAAAATTAAACACAATATGTAAAATCGCAACTGGAATATTAAATAATAATATACGTAATAAATGATAAGGATTATTAATGTAAATTCAATGTTCATTTATCAATGTAAATTGAATATTTCAAGGGGAAAAAATGAGGAATCAAGGAAGTGAATGTCAGTTCAATCAATGTACAAATCAATCAAAAATACTATAAAGGAGGAATAAGGATGGTGTAAAAACAAAAAATCCCATGTGGATTAAAAATACTGGGTTTTTGTTGTTGATGGTTGAAATACAAAAAATATCTTCCGGAAATCATTTTTCAAGAAAATATTCTTTTTATTAGTAATTTTTTTAATTTCCATATTATTAAAATAAATATTAAAATAAATTTTGTTTGAAAATAATAATTTCAAAAATTAAATGGAATGATCAATAATATGATACAGGGTATATCTGTACTTGTCATACAAGGTAAAAAATTATTCCCTCTTTATAGTAAAAGTCTAGAAAAGTGCCATGTCATGAATGAAAGGGGAATATTCCATTAAAAAAAGTTGTAAAGATAAAATTTTATAAATATAATTAATTAATAAATTTGGAATGTTTTTAAATTTTTTATATTTGTTTATAAAATAGTGTTTGTAGATGTGAAAAGGTTCATTAAATAAAGGGATAATGACATCTGGTTTTCTTAAAAATATTTTCAAAAACATTTTATGTACCAAAGAGTGATAAAATGGTACCATTACATGAAAAATATCATTAACTACCAGAATCAAACAAAATATAAATTTATTATTGATCAATTCTTAAATAATTTCCCTGAATGTAAATTCATGTTTAATCAATCCTTAATAAAATTATATTGCGAATTAAAACCTTGACCAAATCATAACAATGACGTGAGACTCATATAAGTAATTGATAATGTGTACCGATAATAAATAAAAATAAGAGTAGTGTAAATAATTATATAAATAGTAAAATTAATTCTACAAATAATCATACAATATTAACCACAATGATGATGTAGTACAACATAATAAAATGGAGTCAGGTTATGATATTTCATTTCCACTTGGTAACACATATATAAAATCACAATAGTTGAAATAATTAAAATTAAAACACAAAATCTAATTTAGAGTAAATGAATCATGATATAATAATTCAAAATTAGATTCATCTAAACCATAAAAAATAAGTAAGTGGAAAATAAATAATTTATCTCATGGATGTAAATACTGATATTAAAATTTCTTACCTGATGTTTCCTATCAGTTTAACATTCATTTAAATCTTTTATAATGATCATAAACAAGTTAATAAATTATTCTAGAATAATATATATATTTAATTTATCCTATATGAACCTTTTATAATATCTTATTACACATTTCTTAGTAACCTTTCAATATTTTTACATTTTTTTGTGTTAATTGACTAGATTTTTGAGTATTTTTTGACTTGTTATGTGTCGATCCTCTTACATATATAATCATTTAACGATCTATATAATGTAATACATGAGGTAAATTTAATATATATTCTATATATATATATATATATACGTATAAAAACCCCTAAATTTTCGATCTAGGAAATGAAATTCATTGTTCATATAGATGGTAGTATGTATGTACACATAGAAACTGCTTCCCTTTCAATTTAATATTTAAAATATTTAAAATTAAACTAGATGTATATATATTAATATTAATTTTACACTATTATATTTTGGTAATATATTTGGTTCATGTTTATGAAAATCATCCACAATTCATTCAATTTATAGCCTGAAAAGATAATATCAATTTGAGGTAGAAATTTATTTATTCATATCATATATTAATATAGTTTACATTATTATACTCATACATGAATTGTGGTAATAGAAAATTGAGCAATCAACATTTCGAGATATGGTTGTTCATCGTAAACAAATTGTATGTTCATTACCATTTAAGTGGAAGTGTGACTAAGTGTTGTTATACACCATAGAAAAAAAAACATATCAGTATATATAGGATACGAAGGATATTATATAATCATTTAAAAATAACATTTTTGGGGATGAATATTGAAAATAAAATTAAGATTCTTGAGGATGACTTTTATAACTTAATTGTGTTTATTTATTTAATTTCATCAAATGGGATTTCATTAATTTATTTTGGCTCAAAATGGAGGCTTATAGGTTTAGGGTATTGATTTTGGGGGAATATTTTGGCGTATTTTTTGTAATCTAAATAAGTTTGACAGGTTTGATTTTAGTGAAGAGTAATTTTTTATAGGTGATTTTTAGTTTCATTCATTTAGAATTTTGGATTAGGAATTACACCAATGTTTTTCCCAGGTAAAGTGGATCCAATAATAAAAAAAATTCAATAAAAGGTATTATTTTGTTGAAATATTACAATCCATTTTATTTTATAAATGTTTATAGGCTATATTTCTATTAATATTTTTGTTTAGTCCAATGTTAAGTTTAATTTTACCTTAATCGTTCTAATTATTATTAACCAAATTCACTAAATTTTTTGGTCTAATACTATTTTTAATTTATTATAAAATTTATATTATCATGATTACAATTTTGGAATACATTTTTCTAAATTTCAATCACAGAAGTAGAATAAATTAATTACAAATTAACCCTATAGATGGAATGAAAAAGATGGTTTTCAAAGTACAAATGATCAAAAGTTTGTGTTGTGCTTTTATTCAAATTAATGAGAAATTGATTCCAAGGACGAAAATATGTTTAATTATTTTCTAATTGATATATTTTTTCAATAAAATAAATTACATATATTATTTATACCAATAAGTAAATTACATTAAATCCCTAATATGAATTAGAAAAATAATATTTTTCATTATTCAAAAAAATATCGAACATCACTAAAAAATGAAAAAAAATCAACCTAATATAATTTTAATGTATCCATTCCATTTATTAAGTTTATTTTGATATATAAAATTTATAAAACTTCTTATTAATTGTTTTTAATAAGAATTTTTTGTTTAAATTAATAAAAAATGAATTTTAAAAAATATAGTTTTTATGTTTAAAATTTGGTTTTTTCTTATCTTTGCATTTAAAAACTATAGGATTAATATCATTAATGTTTTAATTAATATATAATATATCAATTTAAGTTATATATTTAAATATAAATAATTAATTTAACTTATTATCATAAAACACCATAGTGACCATAAGAAAATAGTTCCTTTAAATTCAATTTTATTATATTTAAATTCTAATCACATTTTACCAATGAATTCATTTAAAAAATAAACAAATTGAATATTTTCATAAGTTAGTTATTACAATTAATACCCTATCATTTATATTCATTGTTATGTCTTATTACATTAATTAATAATATTTTAATATTATATTGTTGTTTTGAAAAAATGTTTGCATGTAACACATGAAATATAAGAAACTACTTCTTATATGTGATGTAAACTACCTCATTGTTTCATGAAATTTATCATATATAATATAAAAAATTTATTTATTAGATTAAATATATATTATAAATTCATATGATATGATATTTACTTACATGTTCAATGTTGGGTGTCAAACATTATATTGAATACAATGTTCTTACATTAGAATTTTGGGGTGTTGCATCAAATTATTTTTCTTTTATCATTTTTCCATCATATACAAAAATTATAACCACAATAAAAATAGAATATAAGTTTTTTTATAAATTTATTAATATTAATACGTAAATTTATTATATTTAAAATGAAATACATGATTCATTGAGATGGTTGGGGATATGTATTCATGAACGTTGTTTCCATATTATTGAAATATTTTAAAAAATAATGTTATATTATATACCAAATTTAAATACCCATTATGATAAAATATATATCATATATTTTCATAAACATTACTGTATTACCATATATGTAAAGCGTATGTGAAAAATGAAGCACAATGCATTGCGAGGTGGTACTATATTGTACACCTGATAGACATTATCAAAATTCCATAGAATTGAATGTGACAAGGTATAAGTCAAATTAAAATTATATAAGTTCAATTATAATAGTTTTAAAATAAATAACCATTAAATAAATGATTATATCCATCCAAATTTTGTGGTTATAGAAAATTAATTTTATAGATTCGTGCGGTGGTAGTCAATTGTACATATGACCAATGAGTTTCTTTTTCATTTTTTAAGAGGATATAGATATAATTTATTACATATACATACTAAATACCCAATATATGTTTTAAATTTTTTATACTATAATTATTAGGATATTATCAAAGGTTCAAATTGAAAAAGTAATAATGAAAATATTATTGAATGTAATTAACTTCTCCTAGAAAAACCTCCTTGGATATATTATTAAGGACCCTTGTATTTGTACTTTAGGAAGTAAAATAGGTTTAGAACAACTATATTTATATTTTTGTGATATATTATTTTTTGGATGGTCAATATAAATGTCATAGTAGGCAATAATATATAAGGTTACAATGTTACCTTTTATAATTCATGGGTAGTGTAATTGTTTTTAATACCAAAATTGGTTCTATAATGAGATGTCAGTCACAATCCATGAACCAAAAACTATGATAAATAATGGATTGGAAGAATTATAGTTTTTATCTTCACTTACACAAAAAAAATTAATATCATGTAAGTCACAAGACATTGTTTTAACCTTAACATCGATAATAAATTTCTAATATATAAAATAATATTTATGAAAAAAATATAATTTTCCATATTATATAATATAAATTACGAAGATTAAAGAATTGAATCTATTTTTCCACATTCAAGTCATATGAGTGGAAAATATAATATAATATTAATCTGGTAGATGTGAAAAAATTGATGGTTTCAAAAGATTTTGTTTTCAAATAGAAATAATGATGTCAAAAAAAATTCAATTTAAATTTGATTCCAATTAATAAATTTTGAATAATCAATAATTAATTAATCTAGTTTTATATTAAAAACCATATTTTAATAAAATGGATCATGAAAATTCGTTATATTAAATTGATTTTTTTAATAAAAATTATTATTTTATGACTATTACTTAAAAAAATAATCATTTCAAAATATTATAAAAATTATAGAAAATTATTATTTGGTCATTAAAATTTCAAAATAAATTATTTTTTAATAAATTCTAGAATTGATAAAAAATTTATATTCATACATTTTATAAAAAAAGCACAAAAAATATCCACGTAGAAATATTATTTTCCAAAAATATTAAATTTAACAATAATTAATCTTTTTTTATCAATATTTTATTATTATTTAAAAGCATCATATATAAAATTTTAAAAAATTATATTCTTATTTATACCTTTATGTTTAACAACTACATTAAAATGGTAATGATTATATAAAAATATTAATAGTATATCATGGTTCATTGAGTCTTAAGGTCATGTGTAAGAATGTATATCGAATAAATAATATTATTCGAAAAATTATTTCATAAAAACTGATGGTAATATTGATAATATTTCTTCTATTTCTTCTTTATGGATCCCATTAATATTTGCGACTAGTGGTGGTTCGTGAAAAAGATAATGTAATGAAATATCCCCCTAAAATATATAATTTTATTCCTTCATTAGTAATTCTAACTTCATTATCTCTATAATATATTTATTTATTATAATCCAACATTTAATCCATCATATAGATTATAGTTAGATCCACCATAGGTATGATGGCTATATTCCCTAAACAATAAACTCCCTTCCCATATAATTTTAAGTATATGGTCTATCTGTATTTTATTTATAGAACCAAATGGTGATCAAACTGGATAATCCATCATTAAAGACTCACTTAATGAATGAGTATACATTTTTACTATTCATCGATAATAATATTATATTGATATTGACTAAAATAATGTATTCGATTACATTCAGTGTAAATTCTATATACCTTCTATGAAATCATTTGTATATTCAACTTCTGTAATTATTTTTACAAAATATAAACTAGGATTAGAATGCCACTTAATGGGGTAAAATCACTTGGTTAATGGAGAATTTTTAGTGTAATGTTTTATATCATTTTAACTGGAAATATTCATATTGATTAAATCTTTATTTTCATTTCACTAATTAGATTTATGAGAAATACAACCACATTTAAATAGTAAATTACATCATGTTATGAAATCCCTTAGGTGTTTAATAACATATTTATTAAATATAGGGAAATGTAATCAGACCATCATTTAATTTATTTTAACGGTTTCCCCATTGAGATAAACCAAACTATTCTTATCATGACTCAATTTAGAAATGAATTATTTTTAAAAACCAATATCATTAGAAATCGTAACGTTCAAAATCTATTTATATTTTTAAAAGTATATTTAATGATATGGTTTTATAATTACCTTTATAAAAATCCATGAAGTGATCCATATTTATTTTTTGAGTATAAATATAATATCAATAAATCTAGTTATCAATTGAAATAATACCCATAATTGGAAAACCTCTCTTAATTATTTTATAATAATTCATGAGTTTTCCTTCCATCTCAGAATGTTTCTACCCAAGAGATTACATTCCTAAAATAATAACCACAAATTCATTGATGTACCTAATTTATATGTCAAGCGTAATAATATTATTTTAAAAAGTAAAAACAAATTTTCAGCTTATCCTGAAAAATTATATCCATCGATGATAATATTATTCTCATAAATACACTATAATTCC
This sequence comes from Viscum album, assembly GCA_963277665.1. Lineage (NCBI taxonomy): Eukaryota > Viridiplantae > Streptophyta > Magnoliopsida > Santalales > Viscaceae > Viscum > Viscum album. Next base: position 1,100,734,479 of record OY728121.1, on the reverse strand, counting down.
ATAATGATATTAACATTCAACATTAACTATTACTCTACCACCATTGGATTAGCGGACCTAATAAAGGATTTTTGTTTTTTTTCAAATAAATATATGTAATGTGGTTGATAAACTTTTCATTGAAATTGGATTCACCATACATTAAATTTTAGTCATCCATAACTGATTAAATTTCCCAAAATTTTTAATATTTCTTTAACAATCCATACTAATTACAATCTTTTGGATATATATCCAATCCCCAAGTTATCTTTTATTATATTCATTAGTTTTTATTACATCAAGGATGTTCCCTTATCTAACAAATTTAATACTAAACTATTAATATTATGGACTATTATTAATTAAAACATAAAAAATATATAATTTTTTTCATAAAAAATTATATGTGGATATGAATCTTATAAATACAATTATTGCATAATCACTACAATTATATAGAAAAAAATTCTGTTTTTATTCCCCTATTGTAATTAATCAAGTTCAAATTGATTTAACACAAATATATTATACACACACATATCGCTTGCCACTTGGGCTATCGTGGTTATTATTTACATTATAATTATATTACATGACATTTTATTCATAATACCATGATTTGGATTTATATCAATATATAGATAATTAAACATTACATTACAACATGAAAAGTTAAATAATGTAAGGGAAAATTATTATTTACTGATAAAATATATTGATCTGGATACACATTTTATTTCACTTCATTACATGAGGAAATAAAAATAGATATAATGGAATGGTCACACTTTTAATAAAAGATTATATATGTTTGAAGTGAAAATAGAATCATAATTTTATAACCCTGGTGGTAGGAATAAATAATATATTTGTTTCATATCCATCAATATATTATCATAACATAATATATGCTCTAAAATGGATTTAAATAACCATATCGATAAAATCTAATTATATAATAATAATGAAGATAATGGTAATGAATAGTAATATTCATCATAAACATATAATCAATTAAAAGTTCCATAAAACCATACATAATATTTAAGGAAACTCGCACTTCCCAAAAATTATTTCTTAGACCAATAGATGAATTAGAGGGATAAATTACTTATGAACCATCTAGTAATATAAAATAATAATAAATACCATCATATTATAAATTATCATAAGAAATTCATGGAAGAGTGTTCATGATTTTTATACATAGAGATACATATAAAAATTTCCTTGGAATCTGTGTAATGTACTAACTCAGTTTCCATATATCAGTGCCCTAGCTAGCTAGTTTTGTGACCTCATGCACGCCTACTCGTATGCATGAGGCTTCTGAATAGTAGTGACTGTATATTTTGTTAGTCACGGTGAGAATATATCCTCTTTTATATGGGTAATACACTAGAGGAAGTGAACAAGAAATAATTAAACCATATATATAAATAAATAATACAATTATCTCAAGATAAAAAATGCAAGAAAATACAATACCAAACTAAGAAGAAAATAATGTATCCCAATTCGTGTGTCATGTGCCAAAAAATGCAAATCAAAAGAAAGAGTCTAATAACTCCTAGGATGGTCTAGAACAACATATATTCCCCCCCACCGTGAACCATTTGACCTAATGTATATACCATGATTCAATTTCCTTTAATCTTTCATGCATCCATTAAATATATTATGGTACTGATAAGGAATCTTGATTAGGGTGTGAGTAAAACTCAATATTCCACAACCAATATTATCTAATGCAAATTCAGTTAGTAACACGTTTATGAAGTTGTATAAGTAAAATGGTTAAAATGCCTAATTAAGTAGATTAAAATTATAAAAAAATCCATACTATGAAACTTATAGAAGAAGGATCTCCAAGTACACCCATACAACAATATAATTTCTTGTCTACATGGGGGACGAACCAATTTACATTTTCAATTCACATATCAATTCAGAAAATGGAATTTAATTATCAATTTAATTCTATCTTTAATATGACCACCTGGAACCATAATCTAATTTGAATTTTTGGGTATAGAACACTATGAATAGTTACCTCATTATCAATAATATATATCTATCATGGGATTAGGACAACATGACTAATACCCCAAATCTCAAGAATTAATATACATATTTGGTGTAGAATGTGATGCCTAAACCTAAAAATATCAATCATAGTCACATATCTATAGTGTCGATCACCATATCTAGCATCAAAATTCATCGAAATAAAAATAGATCTATCATTCGTGTGAAACATCTTGTCTAGAACGCCACTCTCAACTATTTATATAAACCATTGGTTAATTAAATTATTTCTTCAGAACAATTCATCATTATTCATTCAAATGATTATTTACATGTCTTAGATCATCATGTCTAATACCTCATTTCAAATCCATTCAATTATATTATCTTTTAAATGGTAAATTTCATCATGTATAATATACCATTTCACAATAATTATTAATTGAAATTAATAATATAATCATAATTATGGAACCACTAAGTCCATTAATTAATTTATTATTTAATAAATCTATGTCTAACAATTCATTCAAAAAAAATTAACAACATCAAATTACTTTAATAAATTGAACAATAAATTAACCCTTTCAAAACACCATCATTAAATAATTAAATCCCAAATTAATTATTCTTAAGTACTATTCAGTAGTTTATGAATTAATTAACCAATTAATTCTCCCAATTTCCAAGTCAATTCACTGACAATTAATTCAAAAATTAATTGTAATTAATACACATTTAATTCCTCTATTATAGACAATAGCAATTCCATGATAATTAATTCCCAAAACTTATTATCATATCCAAAATTCCAAGATCTCACTATTAATTTCCCAATTATTTATATTTCTCAACATTCCCTATATCTAAAAATATCTAATGTATCTAAATTAAATTGGTTTGTATAATTAAATTATTAAATTAGGGATTTATATTCCTAAAAAACTCATAAAATAATACAACATGTATATGTTCGATAAAAAATCATGAAAATTTGGATTTGAAAATTATCCCACGCACCTTAATTCATTGAAGAATTATTTACAAATGGAAATCCCCAAAATTTGGGTAGAAAAATAAGATATATCTATGTTTCGATCTCAAATCCCTAGAGTCATGTAACAATAAATTGTTTGGTTTAGATTCAGAATCAAAAGACTATATATATATATTCCCAAAATATATAAATAGATATATAAATACAATGGATATTATCCCCAAAAATGTACCTGATAATGAAAGTGAATTAATGAGAAAATCAAGGGTATTATATCCAATTACATTGTGGGGAGGTGATCATCCATCCAGTATTTGGATCGCAATTAACGAAGGTTGAGAGATCATGAAATTCATCTGCATAGCTTCCAAAATGTGAAATATCACATAGGGTCAAATGTGGGGTTACTAGGTTGAGTTATTAGGGATTTAAAAATAAAATAAAAATAATAGGTCACACTATATCATGGGAATAATTTTATGGGTTCAGGTGAGTGGTTTTCCATAACCATGCACCAAATATGTGTCAATTGTTTTATGGGTGCCTTATTACTTTTTTAAGGGAGTATGGTTCATAAAATAGTACACCATCGATGTGAATGCCTCTATTTTTTGTTCCATGTTTTTTTTGGGGTTGGGTCATATAGTAAGCTCTAACTCTGAACTAATCATTAAGTGTCCCTTTTTCTTCCATTTTTCTGAATTTTCACCAAAACAAACAACAAATTAATTACAAATAGAATGATAATTAATTATAAATAAAAATTTATTGATAAAAACACAATGTCATCAGTAAAACATGTAGTTCTATTAATATATCCTAAATATATAACAGTTCATCCTTGGGAAAAACTCCAAACCTTCTATATGATTATGGGGAAAATGATCGGGCAGTTGAGTAGTGATATCTTCTTCCTTATAGCATTTTTCCTATTTCACAAGCCCATGATAACATAATACACGATATCCTGGTATAATCTTTCACAATAACATGTTTTCAATGTGATCCATCACAAGAATTTGATGCTCCTCAATGGATGCATATTTTTCAATGTCATCCTCATCGAAAATGTTCACCTGATAAGGGTTTGGGTGATACAACCATAGTTGCGACACATGTAAAACAAAGGGCATAAACAATATTTATATGGAAGATAATATCATTACAATAGAAACATAATTCTAACTACATCCTCAAAAGGTCCAATAGACTTGGACACCAACATGCCCTACCTCCATATCCTTTGATGAACCATCAAAGGATACATTATATATAATACATGATCACTCTCTGTAAACTCATAGATTCGTCTCCATACTTTATCAAATGACTTCTCTCTACTATTATATATAACCATATGTTTTTGAATATGTTGTTCCGACTATGAAATCTCATGCATGAGACTCAGTCTGAATAACTCTAACTCAATAGCCTCCATATATAAAAGAGGGTATCTATAAGGCCTACAATAAATGGCATCATATGGTTCCATATTTATAGTTTATGGAGATAAATTGTTAATGGAAATATCAACTATGGTAATTTTCTTCTCATAAGACCCACCAATGTGTAGAATACATCCCATAGAATTTCCTAAAGAACCTATCAATTAGGCTCCAACTTTTCATTTGTATACGAGTGGAACAGAGTACTCAATAATACATGTCTACCAAGAACATTATGTTAGATATCTATGAAGTATGATGTGAAACTTTTTTCATGATATAAAACAATAACCTAAGTCACCCCATATAGACAGACAATTTCTCAAACATGTAGGTCTCTCTGCTATTTAACTAATTACGAATCCCTTAATGGAAATAAATTCACTAATATTTTTTACCTAGTAGACAATAACCCAAATAGAATCCTTATTTCTTAGCATATTCAGAATACCCACAACCAAATCAATTTTCTCATTATCCCATATTTATTCTAGAATGGGAAATGGTTGTAAAAAGCCTCGAGGTCATTGATTCCCTTCCTCCAACATGTTATAGGTGTAACATCATGTCATGAATAATGTTAATTTTTAATACATACCTGTCCACCAGAACATTCATCATTTATCATGGTACATCTTGGTCATAATTCTATTTACTTCCCACATCATGTCATAAAATTATTATAGAAGATTCTCTCTCATGATCATAGGAACAAAAATTTGATTCTTGACATAGATGATATCATCCCCATATATGCTCCAATCGGTTGGTGACTCACCAACTTTTTGGTTTTCCCTTAGATTCAAACATTATGGATCCTTATAATGCATGTCTCTGATCCATATCAGAAGTGTAGACTCCACTCAAACTCATAATAGAGTAATATGTTCCTAGTTTTCCTTAGCCACCAAATGTATCTCATATAATAGAGTCATCATTTTATACTCATCACTAGACACTTGGACAATCTATGTCTGATTTTTTACTTCTCAAACAATCAATAACCCTGTTTCATTTCCTGGCCATATATGAATGATAAAAATAAAATGACATCATATACTCAACCCATATCATCTTCTACATATTAAAATATCATTACATGATTATATACAATAAGATATGATGATTATCAAACACAGTAAAATTATAACCCAAAACAGTGTTCCACTAACACTTCAAAGAATAATAAAACAACATCCAACTCGTTATCTTGTTTAAATAATTCCATTCATGATGCCTCAACATCCATGAACCATACACCACTACTCAATCTCCAAGCATAAACACTTCACCTAGTATAATCCTATATGATTAAAAAGATAGTGTTTACTCCTCACCTGACTCATGTATGATCGAAATTGGTATTAATATCAACTACTTATTCAACTCCTAGAAATCATCCTCACATGCTTCTAACTATTTGAAATTAATTTCCTTTTTTATCCATGAAATAATTTTTTCCAAATATAAAATGTCTTCAATGAATATCCTAAAATATCTTCCTAACCCTAGAATGATATGAATATCAAAGAAATTATTAGGATGATCCTTAGAAACCAAATCATGAACCTTATCTATATCCAATAAAAATCATTCTCCCCCTATGATGTGACCTAATAAGTATACAAGATCAATCCAAAACTCACACATAGTAAGATTGATGGATAAATGAGGTTGTATTAGTGTTCTCAGAATAATTTCTACGTGTTGAGAATGATCATCATGAGTCTTGGAGTACAAAAATATGTCATTTACAATCACCACAACAAATAGATCTATGTATCAGAGGAATATTATTTTCATAAAGTCCATAAACATTTTTGGTGGATTTTTTCAACAAAAATGACATTAAAATGAACTCATCAAGTCTATACCTATTTTTTAAATAAGTTCTCTATATACAAGAAGTATGAACCCTCAACTTATTATATCCCAATCCCAAATAGATCTTTGATAGGACACAAGCTCCTATGAAATGGTCAAATATATCATCAATGCATGCAATAGGATATAGATTATTCACAATACTATGGTTCAACATCATGTAATCAACACATTACAACAAACTCTATTCATCGTTACTTTAAAATAACATAGGTGATTCTCATGGTGATGTACTTGGATGGATAAATATCTTATCCTCAAATTCCTAGAGTTGTGTCTTGAGCTCATGAAGCCCCATTAGTGCCATTATGTAAGGTTTAATAGACATTGGCTAAGTTCCATAAATGATCTCAATAGTAAACTCCAAATATCTATTAAGTGGTAACCCTAATAATTCTTCAAGAAATACATCCTTAATAATTTCAACTCTTATTATAAGGATTCCATGCTCTTATCCTTCCTCATCCATCAATAAACTACAGTCCTTGGTTCTGATCTCTACCAATTGTCGAGTAGTTGGCCATGCTCTTCTTGCTTAGATATCCCACTCTCCATGAACATTATAATCATCTCACTTATGAGACATAAAATTCACTATCACATGTTGGTAATTAATGTGGGATTAGTATGTCACTATTCAATCCACACCCACAATCAAGATGAAGCCTGTCAGGTCGAGAAAATTGATATCACATAAAAAAATGATATTCTCCAACTTTGTTGACAACATTCTTCAAAGATGTATATTTCTAAAGAATTCACTCCCAACCATGTATCAATAATAATTGTCTCTCTCATAGAATCCAATTACACGCTCAAAAAATTCAAAATTTGAGAATGTATAACTAAGTGAGAGGAACCTATATCAAATAAGGCACTACCAAAATTAGAAGATACCAGAGTAGTGCCTTTCACCGTATATATTCCACCCTCTATATCCACATGTATAAGATATACCAAAATTAACTATAATTCCACTCTTACCATTGATGTAGTCTAACTACTCTTTGCTACACCACTATGAGGATAAGGGATGACTTACCCCGAAGCTGTACAACCATCGCCTATACTACCTCCTCCATTATAACTACAACTTCTAGACTGATATGGTACATAAGATCTCTTTTTCTGCATCCTCATTATATCTACCTCCTCCATCAATAACTCTCTTTAAAGGTATCCTATAGAACCTTTGTATATGTTCCACCATTCTATAGGCTGACCACATTTTGTGTGGTTATGTATAATTTTTATGAATGTGTCCCATCCTACTACACTAGTTCCATAACACATGGTTAATATATTGAGTAACTAATTCCCTTGAAGGAATACTCATCTTCACACTTATCTAGATAATGTTATGATAATGTTTCTTCCTACTTCTGGAATTCAAACATCTTGGTCACCTAATAACATCTATAATCATGTAATTGGAGGCCTCCTTTCGGTTACCCTCTGAAATGATAACTTGATACACCAATTATCAAAATTTATTCAGCTTGTATATATTCACCCTAGACATAAATTCATTATTAAATCAATACTAAAATCATTTTTTTGATGTATCCTCATATGAAACTAACACTAGATAAAAGTGTTCCAAATATGAATAATATCAAACATAGTCTATCACAATTATGGTCCCCTGATTCAACATCATGAGCTTATCTTCCCTCTCCATAAATAGTGTATTTGGATAAAAGTTCATCATGAATCTCTCATTCATGAACATACATAGAATTACATTAGTCTATCAAGACAAATCTAGGTTGTCCCATTAATATTTATCATGATCACATAACAAGTAAGATGCCATCTTGACTCTATATTCTGGGGATTCTCCAAATGATTTGGTATTATCTCGATTGACTATATCCAAAACTCATCTCACTTTAGTCCACCCTCTCCAATAAAAGTAGGAGGGTGGGGAAGCTGAAATTTCCTTTTCCTTTTAGACAATCTCTTCACACACATCCATAGGTCTCATCAAATAAATTAAATGAAGCGACTGATGTTTTATCAGAACTAATCCCAACTTTCCTCACATGGCACTATCACTGCCACAAGTTCAAACATTGGTGGATCTTCCACAACAATGTGATCCAGTTATCCTATAAAAAAGAATCTCAATTGAGGAATAAGTTGAGATATAAAATAACACTACTTAGTAATCATAACAAAACCTTATAACATTTATATTATAGGAAAAATCCAAAAAAAAAACACAATAATTCATTAGACTAAACATCACCACACGGTCAAAAATGAGGTGGAATCACAAATAATAACCATTATACACCTAGGCTCACATAAAAAGTTTATACACATCTCTTAATTACATTTTTTAATTTATATAATCATTTAATAACATTATTGAATCAATTTAATGAAATCAATTCATATTAGGAACCTTATTCAATTAAATTTCACAAGAAAAGAAATTTAGTTTACATTCAACAACATACCCAAAACCTATTTTCCCATACATGTATATGATGATTTATTTCTCCAAATAAGCTTGAGTTTTTATAATGATGCATAAAATATAAACTCTCACATAATGGAGGATCACTAGTCAATCTCATCAAATCTCAATAAAAAAATCACATCACATTATAGGTGTACCACCCGTGGTCTAATAACATTCAACTGTAACTAGAAATAAAAATAGATATAATTACCACTCTAGAAACATGTGTTTTCCTCTGTAGATGGGGTAACTACAATCATGAAGGATCTCATAACTAGGCCCTGAATCATCATACTTTCATATCTATCATTCCCAAAAAAAAAGATAAAAGAAGAATAAAAGAGATCCCCACTCTGTTACCACAATTTAAAATCCCAACCTAGGTGTGACGTAATGGTTCCCAAAGATTTTTTTCCATGTGAAATAAATAATGGATGCCCGTATCCAAGAGGCTTCAAACTCTCAGATTGGGTCTGAAAACTTAGTAGTGGCAAGACTATGCCATCAATTATCAAATTAATACAAATATTGATGTGAACAAAAAATAGTGGAAAAATAATTATCCCTAAATAATACCAGTATGTCAAGAAAACAAAATCCATAAATTAAAATATCCATCTAAGATGAAAAAATTACATGCTATTGTATGTGTTATGTAACAAAAATTTAAATCAAAATAACTACATAAACAACTCCCAAGTGGGTGCCATAACAAGACTAGTTTTTTCAAATATGAAATATCCAAACTTATCCATGTAACTTGGGGCACTAGACATTGACCTATCTTGCATCCGTGAAATCTATTTAGGTACCAATCATGAATCCATAGTATGGTGTTAGTACAAGTCAGTAATCCACCTCCAACGGTGTGTAAATCCAATCTGGTCAATAAAAATTGTATATTTATTTATAATAAAAAATAACACTCCATAGTTAAATAGTTACTACATTATCAATTGATCTTTATTAAACCACATAAACCACTTGGTTCTTAAGTACACCTATACCATAATTTGTACTCTAGTCTACATCAGGTCTGATCTATTTTACATTTTTATTTTATAATTCATTTCATAAAATGGTATTTCATTGTCAATTGGATTCATTCTTTACTATAACCACTTGGAACCTTATACCAAGGCTAATGTTTTTGGTATTTAACTCTATGTATGGTTCCTTGTTTTTCTATCATTAATACTTATCATTGGCATAGAATTTCATGTATAGTATCCCAAAATCTCAATCATGCATATACATATTTTTTAAATAATGGCTTGTTTAACACCCCAATTCTAAACCATATGCACATATCTTTGGTGTATATCACCACGTCTTGTATCCCAATTATCATCAATAATAATAAATCTATCATTATTGTAGTATGTAATGTCTAACATCCCATTCTCATCTATAAATTTATATCATTGGAATGGAACATAATTTCTAACACCCATTCACAATCATTCATTCATATCATTATGTAAATGTCTTGTAGTTTCATGTTTAAGACCATATTTCACAATAATTAATTTATATCAGTATTTAATTGGTATATATCATATCATCTTGACACCCTATTTAACAACCAAGATTAATCAACATGAATACTCATTACAATAATTAACCAAAAATAAATTGAATAATTTTTTCATAAATTAATTAATCAAAATCTACTAATTAATACTATAATTAATAAATAATATCAATTCATGTTAATCAATTCATCAATAAATTAAAACATTAACAACATGAACATCGTATAATTAATTCACCAAATAAATATTATTAATTAGAATTCATGAGTTTTATTATTAATTAACTAATAAATTATTTCAATTTTCCAATCAGTTCATTCATTATTAGTTAACCATGTAATTATACTAATTAAAAATTTAATTATTGAATTATAAACAATATAAGATTCCATTGTAATTAAAAACTATAATAAATTACCTTATAAGAAAATTCCAAAATATCATAATTAATTATCCAATTAATTATGTTAATAAATATTCACTAAATCTCAAAATTTCACAATAATATAAATTAATTAATATACCAAAATTAATTAATTCAATTTTGGATTTAAATTTCTGAAGAAATATTAAAATTATACAAATTTTAAAAACATAAAGATATCATAACTACTGGCCCTTGGAAATTAGAAAAACTACCTAAAATAATTAATTTACTATTTCCAAATTTAAATCAACAATATTTTGGAATCATAGTGATGTAAATATATAATCTAATCCAAATTCCTTGATTCACAAAAAAATACATCTTAGGACATAATTCTAAAATCAAAATAATAAATCAACAATCACCTAATCTAGATATAGATCTATAATTTTTTTATATTCTCCCAAAAAATGAACATTATTAGGAGTGAGAATGAATAATAAAATCTATCTTTGGATATCCACATACCTTGGGAGGAGATAATTATCGATATGGGATTTGGATCATGAATACTTGGAATTAGGAGGTTCTAGAATTCATTTTGAGAGATAATAAAATTTGAAATTCCTCCATTGGCTGAATTTCAGTTGGCATACGTGAGTTCTTGGAGTTCATGGAATTTTAAAACAAAATTTCCACCCACAGTAATTCCCCAACATATTTTATTTTATAGAGGCAAAATAGTTTCCCAAACTCGGAACCAACCATGTGACTTTTCTTTTAGGGGGAATGATATGCATTGTCTTGGAGAATAGGTTTTCAAACTATTTCCCAACCATGGATGTCTCATATTTGGTGTTTTATGGTTAACTAGATAGGGTGCATAATTTTCATAAATTGTGCGCTAACATTGAGAAATTCCATTTTCATCCATTTTTCTTAGTTTTCACCAAAAAAAACCCCAATATAATATTCAATTAAATTTTACTTAATTAATAACATAAATTACCTAAAAATAATGAGTGATCTCTTGAAATGGTTGGGCTCTTAAAAGCACATAATATTGGATTCTAATTTTGGGAGAAAATTATTACATAGAAATATAAATTTATGGTAATAAATTTTGATTTAATAAAGATGTATTGAAGAGATACACTAAATAATATAATGATTAATTTTCAATTCATAGCTGTAAAATAATTCAATTAGAAATTAACGAATAACTAAATGCAGTTGCTGGGAGAATATAATTATTTATATTAATATGGTTAGTTTATTGAATAACATTATTTAAAATAAAAGGAGGTAATACAATTTTTTCTAAAATCCGAAAAAATATTATAATGCATTCAATTATAATCAATACACAATATTTCTATAAATTATTCTTTAATAGAATAATCTAGGTTAGTAATCAATCAAGGAAAATGTGAAATTATAGATAAATCAAGTTTAATACACATGGAGAATTTCAAAGGCTCCACATGAAACATAAAATTTATACGTAAATTGAAAAGGTTTTCTACAAGAAAAAATTCAAAATTATTCAAATAATTATATTGGGTGTTTAGGTATATTAATTATTGGGAACAAAAAATTATTTTCCACCTTAGAAGATTCTGTTATTATAGCAACATATGATCAACGTATAATCTGAGTGAAAAGGGTACCCCATTTATTTGATATAGTTAGTATAAATAATAAATCTAAATAAGAATATTATAATATTTATATGGAAATATAAATGTAAATTACAATAGAAATATAAGAAACAATTAAAAACATTGATAATAAAGAAATTAAATCTATTTAGATTCATAACATAATGTACCACATTATAACCTTCCCATATTAATAATATTTATGATTGGGCAATTTGATATACTCTTTAAGATATATATAAAGTGTTAATATGAATTTTTTGATGATAAATAATAAAAATGGTGAGAATTTATAGATTTTTTATTGGAATTTCTAGGAATAATACAGTAAATATTTTATGTTTGAATTATATTATATCCTCTATTACCCCCATAATACCAAATTATAACCCTTTCTAGTCCACTATAATGGATTTTTCCATATTACGAGAATGTATGAATATTGACTTATTTTATCCATGATTATATATTTATTTTTTCATATTTTTTATATTTCACTATATTGTAAAATATTTTACCTGTTTAAAAAAAATACAATCTCTCAATACTAAGTTAATTTTAACACCCTAATTGAAAATATTCAATAAATTATTGTAAATTACATATATATTTATAAAAAATTATTCTTTTAAATATCAGTGAATGAGTTAATAAACACTATTGAATTACTGTAAGCACCATTTTATTATTATAATAATTTACAAATTAATACTAGTTAACCCCTAAATAAATAAACTCAAACTAAATTAGAATAAGTTACCAAGGGATGATGTGTTTTTTAGTTATTTTATTAACTTATTCAATCACTTTTGATCTGGTAGTGATATTTCAACACACCTATGTTTTTATAGAATATTTTATTTAATTAATATAAATTATTATATAGAATCCATTTCATGAAATAATGAGTTTAAATGAACTATTATAGAAACATATTGTAAAATGATCATTATATCCTATATGATAGGTTTGAAGGAATACATACAACAAACCAATGAAAATTTATGGTGAATTTATTTGCTACCAAATATTTATGTAATAAATATAAATTAATTATGTATTGGTATTTTTGTATTAACAAATTGAGTTAATTACTAATATAAAATGAAATTTAAGAAATTTATATGTTATCTACTTAATAAAATATTATTTATATTCATCCAATAGATATTTATGTTATAGGTTATGAAGAAGCAATATTTGATGTATAACACCTATATTTTTCAAAAGATTAAATTTTCACATTTATGGTGAACGCCTTTGAAATATATATTTTGATAATATCATAAATTTCTATATGAAAACATATACATTTTCATTATAAGTGGGAAATAAAAATTTTAAATATATAAATTATTTATATTTTTCTTCAAACATTCATCTAATGATGAATGGTAGAAATACTCTAAATTTTATTGGAAGACAATTTTTTTAATCAAAATAATTTATATGGTTAGATTATAATATTGAATGACTTTTATAAGGATTCGTTCTTAAATATTACATAATCATGATATTTCAACTATATTTCACTTAATTACATTCCCAAAGTTCAGTTCATTTTATATTTATATAATTTTAAGACATAAATTTTATATATCAATCCACAAACACACAATTTGTGTAAAATTAAAACAACATCCATTTCTTCCGAAACATATAATTTTTAACACCCAAAAATAATATGATTTCATTTAATAATATTCAAAGCATTTTAAATAACTACCTTTTATCTATTACACATACCTATTCCCAATTAAAAAGACTTAATAACACGGGATGCACATAAAAATCTCATTAAGGGATATGGGAATAAGTTAAGAGACCATTAGTCTATAAATACTTATAATCATATGAAATTTTTTTCACAAAGACTTAATTCTTAACCATATATACTTAATTTTAAAAAAATTATATTTCCATAATACATTAGATAACATTTCTAATACCATAAATGTATCTTGGGGCATGATATACATATATTTTAACCATCCCGAATACATTATTATTTGAATCCCTCATAGCTACCTTACAATGTAACCGTCGCAGCTACATTGTGATGTAAATATCACAACTACACAGGGAGTAACCATACGACCGAACACAAACATATCCATTCCAAATGAATTTTAGGGAGATATATGTTCAACCATTCATTATAAAAAATTACCATGAATCATAACATAATCATTGAGCATGAATAATTTTATAGAAACATTCCTTTTATATTTTGAAAAAAAATAATTTAAAAGAGTAAATTTAAAGTAATTCTCTTTAAAAATATCATAGATTTAACACCCCAAGCTTTTACGGTACGCTTCTTTTTGAATAATGTGATAGCGTGTGTTGTACGCAACACCGAGTTCTAACACACCATAACCAATCAAACTAGCCATTATGAATAGTAATACCTACTTTTTGAAATTATATATATTTTATATTTTAAAATGGACTTCATTTTTGGATTCGGAATATCAAATTTAGCCTAAGGTGAAATTTTGGTACTTTTCGGATAACTTTCATATTTTGATGAATAGTGAAAATTACTAAATTTTAATTAAAAACAACTTTTTTAATCAAAATAATTAATAGTGATAAATTATTAATTTGAGTGGTTTTAAAGTATATTTAGAATATATTTTTACCATTTAATATAATTTTGGTCATTGGACATAATTTTACCATTAAACCGAACATAAACAAGTGTCAATCTTTTGATAGTTATTATCTCTTAAAAACACGCTTTTTTGTTTTGACAGTGGGAATTAATTTTAAATTAATTTCTTCCAATTCTGTATTTTGAATTTAGAAAAATGGATTCCATATTTGTAATCAGGATGTTCAAATTCTGTAAATAGGTATCTTTTATTTTTAGACATTTTGAATAATTACTGCGGTAAATATTTTATTTACCATGGTTAAGGGTAAATCCGGTAAATGAGGGTTAAAAAAATAATATTATAATAATACTAAATTACCCTAAAACGTCTCCTAGACTTATTGGTTGATACATGTTCGACCATAGGCATATTTGGGTCGATTTTGGGACCCCATGGTGCCACTTGTAGGTGATAGGGACACTTTATTTTAATTAAGTTAAAATGAATACAAAAATGACACAAGCATATATCTTTTAGAAAAACAATTTTTACATAGAGTTATATATGTTTTATTTTAGATTATAATTATTAATTAGAAATATAAAAATATTTCATACATAATGATATTTTATTTATAATTTTTAGACATTAAATAATTTAATTTATTTATGACACAATGATGATGAATTAATTACTATAATAGTAAAAAATTAAAATAATTGATATTATAAATACCCAAATAAATATAATATGAAACTTTTAATGAATTAAAATAATTTTATAGGATAATATGATATATTAGGATGGATTTAATTGAATTTGTTCGAAGTAATCAATCTCTTATGAGTTTCACAAAAATCAACCATTGAATAGTGCCAAAATTGACATAAAAGAGTTCTTAAAACAAATATTATATTATTAATTGATATTAAATTCCTAAAAATCTAAGGTTCGGCAAAGAGACTTATATCATTATAGTTTCATCATTAATGGACCACTTGGGGGGTCTATTGGATGTATATAGGAAGTTTATTAACCATATTATATAAAAATACAAAGAGACATTGTAAAAGTGAAACTAATTAACTTAGAGTTAATACTTAAAGATAAGGTTAATATAAGTACCCAAACCTGTCTAAATTCTATTGGTTGAGTTTTTTTCGACCCATAACAACCTTAACCTTTGAATAATCAACTTTTGAGCCATTGGAAACCGAATATGAATTTATTATAAACTAATATCTCTAGCTTTTCCAAAGGTGCCCCTCACCCCTCTTATAAAAGGGAACCCCTCATTATCATTTATTCACATCTCCAAAGCCTTTTGGTTCGGCCAAACTCTGCCCAAATACTCTCCCAACTTCCCTCACTACAACTTAGAGGCCTTAGTTTGATCATAAATCCAACCTAAGGAGCCCTTTTGATCAAATCAAAAGGAAGAACCTGAAGAAGAGGTAATGATTTCACCACCCTTTTCCAAGTTCCTTTCTTCTTCCACTTATTCTTCCGTTGTTTTTACCATTCTAAAATAATAACTCCAGTATCATATATATACTGTGATGTTATTATAAATATGGTACAACCATATTCATTATTATATCCACCCTCTGAATAACATGTCACCATACGTGCGTACGTGCGACTTACCCTCTCCACGTCGTGGTGTAATTGTTATTCAATATATTATTATTTGGATGGGTATACTAATGATATGTAACTCATGAAAATAATAAATATAACATGTTAATGATTCTTTATATATGATATAACAACCATTTATATATTATTTTAATATCAAAATAATGATATTGTCGCTCGTGTATACGTACGGACTACCGTCTCCACGAACGCGATAAGATTCATTCTCAATCGTATCCATTCAAGTAAAATTATCATTTGATGATTTAAAAATGATTTTTAAGGACTTGATATCATTCTGGATATGAATAATATACAACCTATCCATTACAAGCATGTCTTATGTAACAAAACATATAAAAGAAAATAAGTAAGTTAACACCCGAAACAACGATAATACTAAGATATTATTATCAAATCAATATTAAAAGATAATATATGATATCATATTAATGTATATGATTCTTGTATAATTTAATAACAATTATTTCACCATTATACAGGAGGTTAACCTACCCCGACCAAGGAAAAGTACAAGGTAAGAGTTATTTCACAATCTCTTCATTATCCGAGGTTGTTTATACGTAATAATCTACTGGGATCACTTTATCATCCACATCCATGTTTCTTAAAAATGTATTTCAAAACATTTTTACTATTTAAAAGAATATGGGTTAAAGTCATTTATACCCTTGTTTTACTTTTTATAAGAGTTTTTTAAAGGAATCTTTCTATTATTTTCCAAACAAGGTTCTTTTAACCTTTTCGACAAAATTAAGGTAAGAATGTTTTTTTAACTTATACAGCGGGTGCGGTTATTTTCTGCCATAATAAAATCGTAGAAGCATCCCTTACAAGCTTATAAGAATATTTTTAAAGAAAATGTTTTATTTTATGAATATATGAATCTTAAATGATTTCAAAAATAGAAAGAGATATTTCTCTAAAAAGAGTTTAGATTTCATCTATGTCAACATTCTTTGATGGATTTTACACTTATTTGAACTTGATTTATTATGATACAAAACATATATATTGTATTGAAGGTTTTGTGATATGTTTGACTGTGGATGTGCTATTTTTATACCATTCATAGTTTATGATGAAAGTATTGACATTTAGTATGCTAGTTTTAATACGAATGTTTATGTTATGTTTAAACCTTTTCATATCGGAATGCATTGGACTTAATATGTGACGGGTGGAGCCCGATATAGCTCCTCGATGCATAGGTAGGTCTCATGAGACAAACTAGTGTCTTGGCACAAGGCCTTGGAAAAATCTTATTTGTAGTCTTGGCACGAGTCCTTGGCTATGTGGTTATGATAGTCTGGCATTATGCATTCCAACATTATGAAAGTGGTTATTGATATTGCATGTGATTATTGGATTAGTAGAATATCTATGTGAACAAGTAAATGTAATTATTTCATTTTACTTTTGCCATACTATATTGAAGTTCAAGTTTAAAAGGATTTTGTTTTAGTAATGCATTGCCTTAAATGTTTATGCTTATTTTTGAATGTTCCGCTATATTGTTATCCTTACTAGGCATTTGAGCTCACCCCTTTTCTATGTTTTATTTTTCCCAGGATGTGAAGAAGTAAGTTATGAATGTCCTGCAGGGATTTTATGAGGGGATAATAGTGTGAACTATGGAGACATTATGTTGTTGTTGTAGTTTTTCACTTTATGATGTAATGTAAAACTTATGAATATATCTAGTGTTTCCAAGGCTACTAAACCAATCGGTATTTCGATATTTGATCTTTCTTGTGATCATGCCAATGTTATGTAATAATGCACCGACTCTGGGTAACTAGGGTCGGGGCGTTACAGTTGGTATCAGAGGAAGTTTAGTACAAACCTTGGAAGCTAGATTTAGATAAACTTTGATTAGAGCACGTAGAACTAAGATGAACTTTGAGGATTAGTATAGAAGAACTTCCTAGAATTTTGGTATTGTAGAGATTTTGTGAGTTTTCTGAGCAATACATCCCTGTCTGGATACAAGAAGGTTGAGGTGGCTCTGGCACAGATGTACCTAGGGGTAAAAACCAAAAACACCGCTTTGAGCTAGACTCGAACGGGAACTGGTGCACAACAACGGGCCTTGCTGCACTCTTGGTTATGACACTCCCTGGGGATATGCTTAGGATAACTCTCATTTTCTTTACAAATCATTATGAAGGTTTTATGAGTATACACTTCCTCAAAGAAAACATTTTTATGATTATGGACTATATCCATAAATTGTTCAATTTATGTTAAGTGTTTTATAAGTATGGGATTATGTATTTTGATTCATAAACTGATCTAGTTTATTCCATTGTTTAAAAATGGTTTCTAGTGGAAGAAATGGAAACCGTATCAATGCACGCACTCCATGTAGGGATTGCCCTCCTGCTCAAGATAATTATAGTGGAACTGGTGATGCAACTGGTGCCGATCAGCTAACCACCATACTGTGACAACTTACTCAGGTTATGAATAATAACCTTACCCGTATGGAGCACCCTGATCCACAGCGTGGAGGATCAATGTTAGATCGATTCATGAGGAAACAACCACCAATGTTCAATGGGGGTACAAATCCCTTAGTAGCTGAGCAATGGATAAATTCCCTAGAGAAAATATTTCAGGCTTTGGGGACCAGTGAAAGGGAAAAAGTTATCATGGAAGTTTACCGCCTCACTAGAGATGCTGATCAATGGTGGTCATTGATTCAAAACATGAAGGAAGATGATGAAGTATCAAATATGGAATGGAGGGAGTTCAAAGATCTCTGTTTAGAAAAATACTTTCCTCGCGACCATCGAGCAGATATGGAAAGGCAATTTCTGAGTCTGAGACAAAAGGAGGATGAGAATTTCACAAAGTATGAGGATAACTTTACAAGGTTAGAAAGGTATGCTGGAGATTATATACGTAACCCAAGAAGTAAGATTGATCGTTTCTTTGATGAGTTAAAACCATTTCTTCATCGAGCATTAGTCTCAAAATCCTTTTCGTCGTACGAAGACATTGTCTCATGTGCTATCAAGACCGAAAAGGAATTCTCTAAGTCTTATGACTTTAAATCAAAGCAAGAGAAGAAGAGACCTACTGATCAATCTGGGAATGTAAATAAGGGGAAGAAGGGAAAGGTTGAATATCCATCCTGTGGTAAATGCGGGAAGAAACACCCTGGTACTTTCTTGAAGGGAATGGGCGTCTGTTACAAATGTGGTGAAAAAGGCCACCAAGCTCGTGATTGCAAAGGGAAGAAGGAAGCTACCAATGTTCAGTGCTACAATTCTAGGGAGATGGGACATTATGCAAATGAATCTCCTAAGCGCCAGGAGAACTTAACTCAGAAAAGGCCAAGGGATCAAGGCCAGGCTTATGCTATCACTACTGCTGAGGTAGAAGCTCCGAAAGACGTGGTGGCATGTACTTTAATGGTTTCCTCAAGTTTAGAAAATGCAATATTTGATTCTGGTTCATCGCATTGTTTCATATCTTCCCAGTTTGCTAAGAAAGTTAGATATTTCCAATTTGATTTAACAAGGGAGTTGTCAGTTAAAACTGCTAAGGGAAGTATCATTGCAACAAAGTTTTGCGAATCAGTCCCCATTAGAGCACATAAATGTTCTTTATCTGCTGATCTCATCATCATACCTATGATTGAGTTTGATATAATCCTCGGTATGGACTGGCTTTCAGACTATGATGTGAAGATTTATTGTAAGAAGAAAGAGGTTACGATTCTTGATGATAATGATAAGTAACACCTTATCTTTAGAGTATAATCGTCACCACCTAATTCTTATTTAGATCCACCCCCAGTAGCTCAACTTAATTCAATTATTGGGGAGGAAGAGAATGAAATGACTGTGGGTGAGGAAAGGAATATTCAAATAGAAGATGTACCTGTTGTGAAAGAATTTGTAGATGTATTTCCGGAAGATTTACCTGGACATCCTCCAGAACGAGAAGTTGAGTTTTCCATTGATTTAATTCCTGGATCAAGGCCTATATCAAAGACCCCTTATAGAATGGCCACTGTAGAATTAGCTTAACTAAAGAAACAACTAGATTAATTGAGTAATAAAATATTTATTTAACCTAGTGTTTCTCCATGGGGAGCCCCTATTTTTTTGTTAAAAAGAAAGATGGATCTATGAGGTTATGTATCGACTACAGGGAGATCAATGCTATAACCATAAAGAACAAGTATCCCCTACCTCGTATTGATGATTTATTTGACCAACTTCATGGAGATCAATACTTTTCAAAGATTGACCTTCGATCTGGATACCATCATTTGTGTGTAAAGAAGGAAGACATTCCGAAGACAACATTTAGAACCAGGTACGGGATTACGAGTTTACTGTAATGCCTTTTGGATTGACTAATGCACCCTCTGTATTCATGGATCTGATAAATAGAGTTTTCAAGGAGAATCTCGATGAATTTGTGGTGGTATTTATTGATGATATCTTGGTATACTCCAAAACCTACTAAGATCATGAAAATCACTTGCGCATTATCTTGAAGACTCTGAGGAGGCATGAATTATATGGGAAGTTTAGAAAGTGTGAATTCTGGCTTCAGGAGATTTCTTTTCTTGGCCATATTGTCTCTAAAGATGGAATATTTGTTGATCCTTCTAAGACCAAAGCAATACAAGAATGGCCAACACCTATGAGTATAACTGAGGTACGTAGTTTTATTGGTTTGGCAGGTTATTATCGATGATTTGTCCAGAATTTTTCCCGATTGGCTAACCCAATAACAAAGCTCACACGCAAAGGGGTTAATTTTTTTTGGAAAAAAGAGTGTGAAGAATGTTTCGAAGAACTGAAGAGAAGATTAGTCAATGCTCCTATATTGACTCTACCATCGGGGAATGATGGGTTCGTTATTTATAGTGATACATCAAAGAAAGGACTTGGTTGTGTCCTTATGCAGAATGATAGAGTTATTGCCTATGCATCACGACAGTTAAAAATTCATGAACAAAACTATCCTACTCATGACCTCGAGTTAGCAGCTGTGATCTTTGCTTTGAAGATATGGAGGCGCTACCTCCATGGTGAAAAATGTGAGATTTATACTGATCACAAGAGTTTGAAGTATATTTTCTCACAAAAAGAACTCAACATGAGGCAAAGGAGATGGCTTGAATTACTCAAGGATTATGATTGTACGATACACTACCACATGTGGAAGGCAAACAGGGTAGCAGATGCTTTGAGCAGAAAATACCATGGAGTTTTGAACAATATGAGAATTGAAAGGGATCCAATTTTCATGGATCTAGTGAAGATGGACATGGGAATAACCAGGGAAGGTGAAACATCAATGCTTTTTCAAATGGTTGCCAAACCATCTTTACTAGAAAGGATTAAGAGTTCTCAGACCGATGATGAAAAATTTCAAAAGAAGATTAAAGCTGTGAATGATGGGAGACTGAGAGACGTTGGGTATGAAGATGGAATTTTGAAATTTGGGAAGAGACTTTGTGTTCCCGATATACCTAATCTAAAAAGGGAATTGCTGGATGATGCTCATAGTTCCAATTTCTCTATACACCCTGGGAGCACCAAAATGTATAGAGATTTGAAGAAACATTTTTTTGAGACAACATGAAGAGGGAGATTGCTGATTTTGTGTCAAGATGTATGGTTTGTCAACAAGTGAAAGCTGGAAGGCAATAGCCTGGAGGAGTCATGCAACCTCTTCCCATACCGGAGTGGAAATGGGACAATATTACGATGGACTTTGTCAGGGGGCTACCAAAGAGTCCTGGAAGGAATGATGCAATATGTGTTATTATTGATCGTCTTACCAAGTCAGCACATTTTCTTGCTATAAGAGAAGATCTACCCCTGGAACGTCTATCAAGACTATATATTAATGAAGTTGTGAGACTTCATGGAGTACCCCTATCGATTGTTTCTGATCGTGATCCCCGTTTTACTTCAAGATTCTGGAAAAGTCTTCAGAAATCCCTGGATACTAAACTTCATTTGAGCACTGCTTACCACCCTCAGACAGACGGACAATCAGAACGGACTATTAAAACCTTAAAAGACATGTTGAGATCTTGCTCACTTGACTTTCAGGGTATGTGGGATCAATATTTACCTATGGTAGAATTTTTCTATAACAATAGCTTCCATTCGAGTATTCAGATGGCACCATATGAAGCGTTATACGGAAAGAGATGTCGTACATTAACCTGTTGGGATGGCATTGGTGAAAGAAAACTTGTAGGCCCAGAACTGGTGGAGGAAACGGTGGAAAAAGTGAAGGTAATCCAAAATCACATCAAAGCAGCTCAAAGTATGCAGAAGAGCTATGCCGATAATCGAAGGAAGGATTTGGAATTTCAAGTTGGTGATCATGTTTTCCTGAAGGTATCTCCATGGATGGGAGTCATACGTTTTGGTAAGAAAGGTAAATTGAGTCCCAGGTACATCAGACCTTTCAAAATTCTAGAATGAATTGGGGTTGTAGCTTACCGATTGGCAATGCTGCCAAGTCTCTCCAAAGTTCACTATGTGTTCCACGTATCTCTGTTGAGGAAATACATGCCTGACCCAATGCATGTACTCACCTATGAGGAGTTAGAACTAGAACCTGATCTGTCTTATTGCGAAGAGCCCGTCAAGATTCTTGATACGAGAGAACAAGTGCCGAGAAACCGGACGACGCGTCTGGTAAAAGTTTTTTGGAGAAACCATATGATGGAAGAGGCAACGTGGGAACCCAAGGAACTTATGATGAAAAACCACCCGAGTCTTTTCATGTGATAAGTATTCTAGAAATTTCGAGGATGAAATTATTTGAAGGAGGGGAGAATGTAACACCCCAAGCTTTTAGGGTACACTTCTCTTTGAATAATGTGATAGCGTGTGTTGTACACAACACCGAGTTCTAACACACCATAACCAATCAAACTAGCCATTATGAATAGTAATACCTACCTTTTGAAATTATATATATTTTATATTTTAAAATGGAATTCATTTTTGGATTCGGAATATTGAATTTAGCCTAAGATGAAATTTTGGTACTTTTCGGATAACTTTCATATTTTGATGAATAATGAAAATTACTAAATTTTAATTAAAAACAAATTTTTTAATAAAAATAATTAATAGTGATAAATTATGAATTTGAGTGGTTTAAAAGTATATTTAGAATATATTTTTACCATTTAATATAATTTTGGTCATTGGACATAATTTTACAATTAAATCGAACATAAACAAGTGTCAATCTTTTGATAGTTATTATCTCTTAAAAACACGTTTTTTGTTTTGACATCGGGAATTAATTTTAAATTAATTTATGCCACTTCTATTTTTTGAATTTAGAAAAATGGATTCCATATTTTTAATCAGGATGTTCAAATTTTGTAAATAGGTAACTTTTATTTTTAGACATTTTGAATAATTACTGCGGTAAATATTTTATTTACCATGGTTAAGGGTAAATCCGGTAAATGAGGGTTAAAACAATAATATTATAATAATACTAAATTACCCTAAAACGTGTCCTAGAATTATTTGTTGATACATGTTCGACCATAGGCATATTTGGGTCGATTTTGGGACCCCATGGTGCCACTTGTAGGTGATAGGGACACTTTATTTTAATTAAGTTCAAATGAATACAAAAATGACACAAGCATATATCTTTTAGAAAAAGAATTTTTACATAGGGTTATATATGTTGTATTTGAGATTATAAATATTAATTAGAAAGATAAAAATATTTCCTACATAATGATATTTTATTTATAATTTTTAGACATTAAATAATGTAATTTATTTATGACACAATGATGATGAATTAATTACTATAATAGTAAACAATTAAAATAATTGATATTATAAATACAAAAATAAATATAATATGAAACTTTTAATGAATTAAACTACTATTATAGGATAATATGATATATTAGTATTTGTTTAATTGACTTTTTTCGAAGTAATCAATCTGTTTTGAGTTTCACAAAAATCAACTATTGAATAGTGTCAAAATTGACATAAAAGAGTTATTAAAACAAATATTATATTATTAATTGATATTAAATTCCTAAAAATCTAAGGTTCGAACAAGAGACTTATATCATGGTAGGTTCATCATTAATGGACCACTTGGGGGCTATTGGATGTATATAGTAAGTTTATTAACCATATTATATAAAAATACAAAGAGACATTGTAAAAGTGAAACTAATTAACTTAGAGTTAATACTTAAAGATAAGGTTAATATAAGTACCCAAACCTGTCTAAATTCTATTGGTTGAGTTGTTTTAGACCCATACCCACCTTAAACTTTGAATAATCAACTTTGTATCCATTTGAAACCGAATATGAATTTATTATAATCTAATATCTCTAGCTTTTCCAAAGGTGCCCCTCACCCCTCTTATAAAAGGGCACTCCTCCTTCTCATTTCTTCACATATTCAAAGCATTTTGGTTAGGCCAAACTCTGCCCAAATACTCTCCCAACTTCACTCACTACAACCTAGAGGCCTTAGTTTGATCAGAAAGCCAACCTAAGGAGCCCTTTTGATCAAATCAAAAGGAAGAACCCGAAGAAGAGGTAATGATTTCACCACCCTTTTCCAAGTTCCTTTCTTCTTCCACTTCTTCTTCCATTGTTTTTACCATTCTAAAATAATAACTCCAGTATCATATATATACTGTGATGTTATTTTAAATATGGTACAACCATATTCAGTATTCTATCCACCCTTTGAATAACATGTCACCATACGTGCGTACGTACGACTTACCGTCTCCACGTCGTGGTGTAATTGTTATTCAATATATTATTATTTGGATGGGTATAATAATGATATGTAACTCATGTAAATAATAAATATAACATGTTAATGATTCTGTATATATTATATAACAACCATTTATATATTATTTCAATATCAAAAGAATTATATTGTCGCTCGTGCGTACGTACGGACTACCATCTCCACGAACGCGATAAGATTCATTCTCCATCATATCCATTCAAGTATAATTATCATTTGATGATTTAAAAATAATTTTTAAGGACTTTATATCATTCTGGATATGAATAATATACATCCTATCCATTACAAACATGTCTTACGTAACAAAACATATAAAAGAAAACAAGTAAGTTAACACCCGAAACAAGGATAATACTAAGATATTATTATCAAATTAGTATTAAAAGATCATATATGATATCATATTAATGTATATGATTCTTGTATAATTTAATAAAATTATTTCACCATTATACAGGAGGTTAACCTACCCCAACCAAGGAAAAGTACAAGGTAAGGGTTATTTCACAATCTCTTCATTATCCGAGGTTGTTTATACGTAATAATCTACCGGGATCTCTTTATCATCCACATCCATGTTTCTTAAAAATGTATTTCAAAACATTTTTACTATTTAAAAGAATATGAGCTAAAGTCATTTATACCATTGTTTGACTTTTTATAAGATTTTTATAAAGGAATTTTTCTGTCATTTTCCAAACAAGGTGCTTTTAACCTTTTCGACAAAATTAAGGTAAGAATGTTTTTTTTAACTTATACAGCGGGTGCTGTTATTTTCCGCCATTATAAAATCGTAGAAGCTTACCTTACAAGATTATAAGAATATTTTCAAAGAAATTTTTTTATTTTATGAATATATGACTCTTAAATGATTTGAAAAATAGAAAGAGATATTTCTCTAAAAAGAGTTTTGATTTCTTCTATGTCAACATTATTTGATGGATTTTACACTTATTTGAAGTTGATTTATTATGATACAAAACTTCTATATTGTATTGAAGGTTTTGTGATATGCTTGACTGTGGATGTGCTATTTTTATACCATTCATAGTTTATGATGAAAGTATTGACATTTCGTATGCTAGTTTTAATATGAATGTTTATGTTATGTTTAAACCTTTTCATATGGGAATGCATTGGACTTAATATGTGACGGGTGGAGCCCGCTATAGCTCCTCGATGCATCGGTAGGTCTCATGAGACAAACTAGTGTCTTGGCACAAGGCCTTGGAAAAATATTATTTGTAGTCTTGGCACGAGGCCTTGGCTATGTGGTTATGATAGTCTGGCATTACGCATTCCAACATTATGAAAGTGGTTATTGATATTGCATGTGATTATTCGATTAGTAGAATATCCATGTGAACAAGTAAATGGAATTATTTCATTTAATTTTGCCATACTATATTGAAGTTAAAGTTTAAAAGGATTTTGTTTTAGTAATGCATTGCCTTAAATGTTTATGCTTATTTTTGAATGTTTCGCTATATTGTTATCCTTACTGGGCATTTGAGCTCACCCCTTTTCTATGTTTTATTTTTCCCAGGATGTGAAGAAGTAAGTTATGAATGATCTGCAGGGATTTTATGAGGGGATAATAGTTTGAACTATGGAGACATTATGTTGTTGTAGTAGTCTTTCACTTTATGATGTAATGTAAAACTTATGAATATATCTAGTGTTTCCAAGGCTACTAAACCAATCGGTCTTTCGAGATTTGATCTTTATTGTGATCATGCCAATGTTTTGTAATAATGCACCGACTTTGGGTAACTAGGGTCGGGGAGTTACAATAGAATTAATATGAGAAATAATATAATTAAAATAATATGTTTATAATATGTAAATAGACCTAAAAAATATAATATAAGAAGAAATTAATCATAAAAATAATCTTAGTACAATATAATTATAACGATATACAGATAACCCAAAGAATGGAATTCGGGTTATGAATTACCTTACCTTAAGTTCATCCTAAATAAAACATGTTCAAATCACCTAAATAATGGTTAAAATGGTTAAATTAATATTTTAAAGAAACATATTAATTTTTATAACACATTATATGTTCATTTTATAACATCATTCTACCCATATATTAATAATATTTTATTATTTCCATTGTTTTAGGTGCGTTTTTACATGATATCAATTGTTAGTTCTTAAAGGATTTTCCTGTCAAATTGATGTGAAACACTAAAAGTGGAATTAAATGGTTTAAATATGTTTATATAATTTAAAATGATAACATAAAAAAATTTGGTTTTAAGTTATGACGATGAATCATTAGATAAATCATTAGTGATTTTTATTTATTTCATTTTGGTTGTTCTTCGATAATAAGAAAATTATTTCATAAAAAATCCTAAACAATTATCATATAAGTTATTTCCTAAACATAAGTGAGGTCATATAAAACAAATTAAAATATTCTTCAATAATTAATTTTTTTAAAACCATATTTTTTGAGAAAAAAAATCAAAGAAACGTTATCCATGCTGTCGGTATATCGACACATCACGAGTAATATTTTTATTTTTAGAATACGAGGGGAGAAGAGAAGAATCAAGTTGATGAATTTTTCCATAAACAAGATAAAATACTGAATATATAATATAATGGATATTTAATGCATCTTTTATAGGAGGATGGTATGATTGTAAAAAAAAATAATTGTAAATATAATAGTAGAAAATGATGGAGGATATTTTCCACTTGATCTATTCTCCTTGTGATCCTTTTTAAGGGATTTGGTTTTGTCCTATTGGTGAGACCAAAAGGTCATGGAAATGGAGTTGAGTCTTTGGAAGGGGATTTGGTAATATTTATAAAATTCATAAATCATGATATGTGTGAGAGGAATAGGGGGTTGAGGGTGGTATTTATAGTATAATGGAGGGCGTTTTTAAATAATTTTAAAGGAATCCTAATTAGTGGTATTTCAAAAACCATGGTCTTGACCATGGTTTTTCCCCTAGTATTTCCCACATGGGACATGTCATATCATATGTTAATCCACATGAGTTGACCAGAATGATTATGTCATTATTACATCATTATGATGTCATTAAACAAAATGGAATCCTAAAACTATATTTTTACTATTCACCAAAAATTCATCTTTCTTATAAAAATCCAAAAAAACCCCTAACCATTTTTTTACAATTCAATATTAAAATACATTTATGAAAAAAAAATTCTAAATGAAATTAATTTACATTTTAAATAAAATCTTTATTTATTCTATAAAAAATAATTTTAAAACTACATCTCATTTTATATCACATTGATAAATTATACAATATCTTGTTTTCATATAACCTTTGGAAAATAATATAATAATATAATTTACTTCTCATAAGAACTATATGAATATTCCCATTACTATTCATAAGGGTATGTTATTATTCACCAAAAATAAATAAGTGGGTTCTATTAGACCCTAAATAAATTACTGATCACAACCGTAGATTTCTATTTTTCAAAAATCAAATAGTAGAATGGAGAAAATTATTTTATCATGTAGTTTATAACTATCTCTTAAAAACAAATCTTTATTATCTATCAAATAAATGCATCATGCATTTCAATTTTGTTTTAAAACCATGGGGTGTTACATTCTACCCACCATTTTGAAATTGTGCCCTCAAAATTTTATTTACTTATTAAAAAAGTGAGGCTACCTTTATCTCATAACATTTTCATATTCCCATGTTTCTTCTTCAAACATGTGGTTTCTCCATAAAAACTTTACTTAGTGGATTACCTTATTGCACAATACTAGTTCTCTTCAATCAAAATCTGAACATGTTTCTCCTCAGAAGAAAGGTTTTCTTCTAGTTGGACATCTTCTTGGTTCAAAACATGAGATGAATACGGAACATACATTATCAAAATCAAAACATGATGAAAAATGTGAACCTGAGATAAAATCAGATGCAAATAAAATCAGTTTGTGATTGGTCTAACATTCTCTAGGATTTCATAAGGTCTAATGAACCATGTAATTGGCTTTCCTTTCTTACCAAAATGTATAAAACATTTACCTGTTGAGATTATAAGGAAATCATGATCACATAACTCAAAAGAAAACTAATTTCTCATGATATATTTATAACATTTCGGTCTTCTCTAAGCTATCCTAATGTGTTGTTATATCATCTTAACATTCTCAACCAATTTCTGTACTAATTTTGGTCCAATTAACTTTCTTTTCCAGAATTTCACCCAAAAATATGGATTTAGAAAATTCTTCCCATATAATACCTCAAAACGTACCATATGTGTACTTGAATGAAAAATGTTATTATAAGAAAATTAAACTAAAGAAATATGTTGATCCCAAATTCCCTGGTTATCCACTGAAAAATATCAAATCATGTCCTCTAATGATTGAATCATCTATTCATACATCCGCTATAATTGAAGATGAAAAGTTTTAATTAAATATAATTCATTTCCAAAATACTTCAGTAGGTCATTAAAAAAGTTATAATTAGACCTAGGATCATGGTCAAAAATAATAAAATGAGGAAATCCATGTAACCTGACAATATCATTGAGGTATAGCCGATAAATCTAATCCAAATTCATAGTATCTCAAATTGTAATGAAATGTGATAATTTAGTTATATGATCTACAATAACCAATATTATATTGATTCCATGAAAATTATTTGGAAGTCCCACCACAATTTATGTGGATATATTTTCCCATATACACTCCATCACTGTAAATTGTTGAATCGTACCCTTCAGTAAGTACCACATCGCATTAACCAGTTGACATGATAATAATTTCATGGTAGAATTTGCAATATATTTTTTCATTACATGTAAAACCCCAAATTTTTTTAAAATGAAATCCATGAAACTCTGGTTTAATTAGATATTTATAACTAGTCTTTAAAAATAATTATACATCTTTTATGTTTTGATTTTTTAAAAATGGCCATTAACAATTGTGATCGGTATGTTATTTGGATTCTAATGAAACAAACATGTTTTTTCGTGAATCGTAACCTATTCATATGAATATTAATATAAATAGTTTTATGAACCTAATAAATCTTAAATTTCATTATTATTTTATTATTTTATGGTTATAAAATAATGAGATTTCGATTAATTTTGTACGGTGTTAAAAAAAGAATTATATACTTAAAACTCTTATTTTTTTAATAAATTATAGATCTATTTAAAAATTAAATTAATAATATCAGAAAAATTATTCTATAAAAATGGATTTCAGTTTTTGAATTCTACATGTCAAAAAATGGTAAGGGTAAATTTTTGGGATTTTTCTGAAACAATGGATTTTCCGGTGAATAGAAAAAATACAGTTTTGAGTATCAGTGTGTTTAATGACATCATTAATGATGTAATAATAATGTAATAATTTTGGTTTACTTGTGCACTGGAAAATATGATATGAGGTGTCCCATGTGGCTAATAACATGGGAAAATACCATGGGAATGTCCATAGATTTTCAAATACCACTAATAAGGTGTCCCATGAAAATTATTAAAACATTCTCTCACTTTTGCTATAAATACCAACCCATTCTTTCATTACATTCATTCCAAATTCCTCCTCAACTAAGATCAAGACTCATTTACTTCCAAGATTTCCTCTTATGGTTTTCTCAATCCTATAAGGTCCCATCCTTCAATTTCAAGTAGTTACTCAATAATGTAAGAGAATTATCAACTTATTTCTTTTTTTCCATTGAAGTTCTATTTTATGTGGTATAAAATTCATGTTTCCATTTCATGTTTTTATTTTTTATTCTTTCTCTATTATTTATTATGATTCATTTCTAGATGGGTGACCCTTCTCCCCTTTATTTTTAATGATTTATTAAACCATGTTGCATAGCCGTTAGGCTACCAGATTTTTTTAAGGGATATCTCAAATATTATTTTATTTTGAGTTCCATTATTTTTATATTATTTTTTCATATCCTGATATAAAATAAGAATTAAAGCTCAAAAATATTTTATATTATGTATGTTATCATGTTTATGGAAAATTCATCATCATCCCTCTTCTCCTCTCCCACTTATTCAATGAATAAAAACTTTTTCTATGTTGTATCAAATTACTGATAACATGGATAATGTAATTTCAATTTTGTTTAATTCCTTCATTTCTTGTCATGAAACCATTTTTGTGGTTGGAATAGGTTATAATTTATTTATTATCTATTATATAAGGTTCTGGAATCATTTTATACATTGGTTATATATTTATGAAACAAATTAGTTCATTACAATTGAGGAATCGACAAAATGAGATGAACAAATATCAATATTGGTTTAAATAATGAATCATACTCATATAATATAATAAAAATGGTAAATGGAATAATTTATAGTTTTGGAAATATTTTAATACCTTTCCATTTGAATTATAGAGTTTGACTTCCAACCGATAAGAAAATACATCATGTAACGATCATGGAATTCATGAAAGAACACACCCAAAACAATGAAAGTAACAAAATACAACCAATTAAAGGGTAAAATGATGTAATTAAATGATAATATAAGGTGTTATAAAGATTAATATTATTATATATGATATTAATAACACTCCTTTAAACATTATACATGATTTTTAAACACATTTTATGTTTGAAGAATGCAAGGTAAGAGAATTCTTTACCAAATTTTTATTCTGTTGGTTATCCTTATTCAATATTGATTATACGGTATTAAAATTATTAGTGTGACGAATTTTGTTATATATTATGTTTTACTATGTTTTTTACAGTGTATACCCATATACATTCCATTATATTAATTCTCACTCCAATTATATTTTAAGGGACTTTCATTTTTAATATCCTTTTAATTTTTTTTAATAAATTTCAAAAGGATTGTTTTATGTGTATGGAATGAGTAGTTTCTCCAGATTTCGAGGTAATTTATTACCATGATATGTTCCATGGAAATTATTTATGATGGGTTAATCCTATTATAAATCAACATATTTTGGGTTTATCCCCTTTATAGATCACGATATGTTGGGTTGATCCCATTAGAGCTCATGATATGACTGGTGAGCCCCATTCTAGCTATCCAACGCAATCGGTACTCCAGAGATAGAAGTTGACCAATTTTTTTTTTCTATTTGTAAGGTTGATTGTAAGGGTGATATGGTAAATATTTCCTAATGAAAAAACTTGATTATTGTATGCATTCGAGTTTTTATGATATGGATTTTATTGGTTTTTATAGTATCACCTGGATAATGATTTCTTTATTTATATCCCTTACTATGTTTTATACTCATCCCAAGTGATTATAATGTTTTTTCACAAGATATAAGTATGTGGATTAGAAATAAGGGTTTCTTTATGTTTGATATGGACTTTTCCCACTAAAATCAAGCTTTATGTTTTAATGTTTTATATTTTTGAAAAAAATGGATACTGTTTTTAATAGTGTCATCTTTGTCCAAATGTGGTATGTTATATATGTAAGTTATCCTAATTATTTAAACATATAAATATTAAAAGATCTAAAATGTGTAGTTATGTATGTTTTTTCTAAAATTAATTATTAAGTAACATTTTAATGTCAATTCCTTATAGTTGTTATCAAAGGATGGTTTAGATAATGTTAGAGGTTATGATGATATTTAAATAATTCCATAACTGATTTTTATGATTTGGTAATTTGAAATTTTATATAATTTAAAGAAAACCAAGTTTCTTCATCTAGTATATGTTTTTTCAAAATTGTTGTCCGTAGAAGAAACAGGGAAGCACAAGTAGGAAGGCACCAAGATGATGATTTCTATTCGGATCTGTAGCCCAAAATTGTGGGAATCAGAGTCAAGAAGTTTTTGGAAGCAATGTGTAAGTTGAATAAAGAAATTAATAGGGGTGGTATACATGTTATAGATAAAAATGATCAACCATGAAGAAACATGTTTTTGGTGGATGATTTTATGAGGAAACACCCTCCTGATTTCAGTGGAACTGCAGATCAAGTGATAGCCGAAGGATGGATCAATTATTTAGAAAATATATTTAATGTCATGGGATGTTCGTAACATAAAAAGGTGATACTATCCATTTAAATTTTTGAGGGTGATGTCGATAAATGGTTGTCTCTAGTTCATAATACTATATAAATAGATGATCTTTATAGTCGAGAATGGGATGATTTTATGATTCTTTTTCTTGAAAAATAGTTTCCCAAAATTGTGCGACTCAGAATATAGAAATAATTCATGGAACTGAAGGAGAATGATGATGATTCCATGGAAGCATTTGAATCCTATTATACAATAATGAAAAATTATGTAATAGATTTTACGTAGTATTTTTAAAGTAAAATTTATAAATTTTAATCTGGTTTGAAACCATTTTTGCGAAGAGCTTTGGATTCATGGGAGTTTAAAAGCTATGAGAAGCTTGTTCGTTGTGATAAAAACGTTGAGTTGGAGTTTGTTGACAGATTTTATCCTCATGATGACATGAATAAGAAGCAGTAATATTGGTAGAAAATGGGGAAGAACTCCTCAAAGACTTCGGCTGGTAAGAAAATCTATTTCCCTTATTCTCAAAAGTGTGATAAAAGGTATCTTGGTGAATGTCTTGTAAATTCTGGGAAATTCTTCCGATGTAGAATATTTGGAAACAAGTATCTTGATTACAAGGAAAATGATCCTAAAATTAATGAGAATATGATGGTCATGTGATTTAACTATAAAAAATTGGTTCATTTTTCTAATGTTGGTCTGAAGATAGTTACTCAATATGGGAATCAGCCAGATTGGAAATAGAAGGGTTTGACATTTGCAACCACTTCAGCAGATGTTGAGATGTCAAATGAGGTGGTATCAGGTACATTAATTTTTTTTACCTATTTCACAAACTTTTTTGCATGACTCTGGGTCTACACATTCCTTCATTTATGTGAAATTTTTAGAGAAATTTGGAATTCAACCTCATGAAATGAAAACTGATCTCATGGTAAAAACACATGGAAAAAATATTGTGGAGAAAGAATTTATATGAATATGTCTATCCTCGTATGAGGAAATAGTTTATAGGAAAACCATGTTTTTTCTCCTATAGTAGTGTTTGATGTTTTTTTGGGCATGGGCTTGCTTTCTTTTTATCATTCTAAGATAGATTTTAGAGAAAAAGAAGCCTTCTTCCAGAAAGAATTTCATTTTGTGTACAAGAATAAACCCTTATCATTACTAACATATCAGGAAGATATGAAATAGATAATGGATGGAAATTAAATTTATGTTTCTCATATTTTTTAAGATAATGGTGATATCCATATTAATGACATACTAGTGGTAAATAAATAATTGCATGTTCTTTCCAATGATTTTTCTGGTGTTATTCCTAATCTAGAGGTTGTGTTTACTATTTACTTAGTTCATTATGAAAATAGAAGTTCTAAACCACCTGATCGAATGTACTAAATGGAACATCTATAATTTAACAAACAGTTACATGAATAATTATATAAATCCTTCACCCAAACTAGCACATCACCATAGGGTGATCATGTCTTGTTTATTATGAAGAAAGATAGTTCAATGATACTTAACATTGATTATATTTCCTTGAATAACATTACTAATAAAAACAAGTATCTTTTTCCTCATATCGATTATTTTATTGATCCTATCTAGGGAGCACAATACTTTTCAACGGTTGACCTGTCATGAACCAGTCTGAGTCGACCCTGAACCGGTCACCCAGGCCAGCCCGCGACAAGTCCCGAGAGGCGTTCCCGATCCTCCCAGGATGGTGACAAGAACCAAGGGAATTAATAGAGTACAAAAGGGAATGATTTCACCCATATATGAACAATCAAACAGAGGAAAGAAATTGACATCCCAAAATACATTTATATAAAAATTGAACTGAACATTATTTGTACAATAAAATAAAAGTACAACTTATCCAACAACTCAATTAACCAAACCCGATAACCAACTAACTACATGTGACCCTACTGGTCACCCTCCAAAAAAATGATCACACATCACCCAAGGAAATCAAACTCAAGCTGAAACCTACACAAGACCTAAAAACAGAAGAAGACTATAGGCATGAGTATTAAAACTTAGTAGGTTAGCCCGATATTCTATTCCCAATGCATATCCTTTAAAATAAAAGAAAAATCAATTTAAATATTTAAATACAAGATATAAAAGAGTGTTTTTCAAATGATGTTCTGTGCTATAATAGTTATCAGACAAAAACATTCATGTTTTATAAACAAAAAAGTACAAGTAACAATTTTTCAAAGAGGTGAAACTTCAAAATGATTTTTTTTAATGAGGGATACTTTAAAGAGTGTACACTTTTAAATAAATAACACACACTACTAAATTTACCAACCAAACACACCGTATGCCGACAGTGAGTACAAAATAGCCAATGAGCACAACTCACGGGAACGCCCCAAGGCACTAGTTAGTTGTGAGCCGTAGGTACCTCGTATCTCGGTGAAAGTAACCATAATAAATATCCATTCTAATGCACACAATCCACTGTTAGGGAGAATAAAAATAATATATTGGTCCCCTCAAGTCATCATCATCATAGTTTAGTTAGTGTTGTCATCGTCAAACTTGCTACGTGAAACAGGGGCCAAACCCCACAGAATCACTAGCATACTAGTACACATCCGCCCACCTAGATACCTGGGATTCCCTTTAGTGCTCAATAAAGTTTAAAATATTATCAAACACACATTTCAAATCCAAATTCCATTCCCAAACCATAAAAACACAAACATACCATAATCCTTCTTCACATTTCTTTCACGAATCAATAAACCACTACAAATTTTCGTAAAACAATTTCAAGGAGTGTATTGAGGATTTGCACATAAAACTCATTCAAAAACACTATTTTAATTATGAAATCACAACAAGACCATACCCAACCATATTTGGTAGCTCTAAATACATTTAATAAAATCATTTCATGGATTATAAAACAATCCCAATTGACACAACAAGGTATATACAAGTAAAACACTCATTCTTAATTTTAAGGAAAATCCAAACGGGCCTTTAAACATTTTTTCAAAACTAATATTTGACAAAGTTATGAATTTCAATTTTATTAAGGAGGTGTGTTAAAACCATTTACAGAATAAAAACACATTCATAAATACCTTAAAATAGTTAGGGGATATATTCAAAATGCAACCATTTTTTTAAGAATGTGAAACGTTCCATTTTCCAGCAACATGGGCCAAAACATGTTGTAAAACAAAATCCATTTAATTTGAAAACCAAATAAAAATTGGAAATCCATAGAAAGATACCAAAATAATTTTTTACATGCTTCCAATGTATTTATAAATCCAAAAATATCATTTTAAATTGCACTAGAAACCTAAAAGCCAACCGGGCAATTTACATAATACGTGGCATGCGATCTTAAAAAAAACTTATGATAAAAATATAAAAAGGGATAAAATAACATTTTCATTCCATAAATTTATTAAAAATACTAAAAAATATTCAAAATATCATAAACCATGTGCGGAAGCTCATGGAATAATTTATCAAACAAGAGGAGTGCACATTTATACCAAAACAACTATATTTTTAACAAAATAAGTCATAAGACGTAATTTGCACACAAAGCATTTAAAACCAAGGTTTCACAGAAGAAAATATCATATAAATAATGTTATAACAGTATTATAATGATGAAGCTTAAATGATAAAGGTTTGTTCAGGGGACATCCTACCTCAAAACCTTGGCGTAATGGAAACACACACCCGAAATCACCCGTCGTGGGTTTATAAACCCTAAAACTATGAAGAACAGACCTAAAAGAATATAAACGACATCACAAAACATGGTATAACAGAACCCTAGTTTGATCATGAGTAGGTGATATTATTAAACCGGGAAATAATGAAAGGAGGAAGAAGAGGTAGGATAAAGGAGATGTAATCTCACCTTTTCCACAAGAAAACTATTCGTATTCCATTATATCATCACCCCCAGAGAAAACGGAATGAGATGAAAAATAATGTAGAGTCTCTTATGGTCATTAAGAACTAGGTAAAGAAGTTTTTTTTTTGAAAAAGAGCCCTAATTGAATGAGTTATGTATAAAACTATTTACCTTATGAATTCTGGGTGATTTGAGGTAACCTGAGAATGTTTGCCCTGATCCGCTACCCATATGAGCTCCAAAGAGGGTAAATAGATGATGGGGGTGCGGGAAGGGATATTTTATTTGAGGGGGAGGAGGATTCACCTAAAAATATTAAAAATTTAATTAGATTTAAAAGAAACAAATATTTTTGTTAAACAGGAAATGGGCCCATAGGCTAACCCAATACCTAAATAAGTAACCCCAATTCACCATGATTATGAATTTATATGGGGTCAAAAAGGATAAGTAAGTTTCAATATATCAGTATAGGACAAGTGTGAAGTGTAATTATTGGAAAATGATAAAAAAAGGAGTTATAAAAGAAACAAATTAGGTTTTTTTAGAACTGGAAATGGGCTCACGGTTGGCCCAAATCATGAAGTAACCACCCTTTCTTCAAAAACTCCTAAAAAACAATGGGGAACCCAAATTAGGGTGATTAGACATATATTAAAATTAAAAACTCAAGATTTATCTCACCAAAAACCCACATAAAGGATCCAGATTTCCAGTGGACCAGATCAATACAAAGGTAAAAATATCGGGTGTGACATGACCTGTGGTCGAGGAACCATAAGTTGAACGTAAAGGATGAAGACATCCGGTGACTACATTCCATACTAGGTTTAATTTATATACATGATTAATGATCAATGAACTATTTTTTTAAATTATAATGACCATTAAAATACCCAAACACCAGAAAACATATTATTAGTTGAGTAAATCTTGACCATAATCATCCTAGGGTTGATTTATTGACCCATTTGAGCCATATAGAAATAATTATGACACTTATATTATTTTATTTAAATTGATGTTATAGATGACACCTTCTTTCTTTCAAAATTATAACATTTTTTTGTTGAATTATCAAGAAAATAAATTTGACTACATGTGTTGTTATAAAATCTAGTATATTTTACATTATCAAAGTATTATATTTGTAACGCTTATTAGATAAATAATAATATTTATAAATTATACAATATTGATGAAATAATTCTTTTACTAATGAAGAAAAACAATTAATTTCATTAAAATATTAAAATAAATATAATTTTTCATAATTGATATGTACAATGAATTTTATAGATGACCTTGACCACTTATAAATGTAAAAAACAATTTTTTATTGTTAACATTTTATAATAATATTTTAAAAATTGATGAATTGAATAGTATAGATATTGAAATTATTGTTTATTTATGAAATTATATAAAAATAATAAAACATTTTTAAATATAAATTATAATTATGATTTGGTCAAAAATTTTCTATGTTATTTAGTTTTGGCCAAATTTACATTAAATATGTAAATATTTCACCTTTTTAATATTGAAATATTTTGTTACCCAAGTTAACATTTTAATTGAATAAATAAGTCTTAATTAAAATAATGACATTTATCTAGGAAAAATCATTTCAAAAATATACCCGATGATGATATTACAACCCAATATCATATCATATTAGAAAATGGGACATTTTGGTGGTTATTGGGTAGGGATTTATTTTATTATAAATTTTTATTTAGTAAGACCTCAAAAGTTCCCCTCAACATAATTATAAAATGCCACATCCTCCCTCTCTTATTCACTTCATTTTGAGCCTTCATGATCGGTATTCCCCTACACATTTCCCTAATCAAATTCTCTAATTACATTCTAATTGTTATGTTTATATCCAAAAGCCTACTCTAGTTCCCTGATGAGGATATTTATAGGGGGCACACTAATGAATAAGAACTCCCCTCCATTGATTAATTAAAAAATCTTTCTTATTCCAATCCCTTTTAATTATTTGTTTAGTTATATATAAATAACTCAATTATTAGATATATTCATAGATTTTATTATATATTTGGACCAACCATATTCCACCTTCTATCGATCATACAGAAAATGAACTCACCACATGTGCATACGTATAACTTACAATCTCAATGTTGTGGTGTAATATGTTTTACACTGACAACCTACATGGATGGGTATAATGTGGAAATAATAACTATATATGATTATCATAATATTATATTTATTCTTAAATATATTACACAATCTAATTTAATATCATTCAATAATTATGTGAACAATATCATCTCTTGTCCATACGCACAACTTACCATCTCCACGATGTGATGTTATTTATTATACATGATATTCATTATATAATTATGTTATAAATTAATGGAAATAAAAATAAGATATATATTATATTAATATAGTTATATAAATGATATAAATATATCCTAAAAAGAGGAAAACGAATCTAGCTGACAATACATACGTATGAAAATAAAAATGTTAACACCTGATGGATGTGTAATATTAATAATAAAAAATAGGTTATAATATGATCATATATGATTCATAAAAATATTATATTATTCTGATCTAAGTCAGTTACATTATTTAAATCATTATACATATGTTTCAGATACATACAAATGAAATATGATGTATGAAAAGGGATAATTTAACAATCTAATTTTATCTAGGATTTATTTTATGTAAGTATTTATTGGAGTATATTTATCATGCATGTCCACATTTCATAATTATTTATTCAAAATTATCTATTTATTCTTCTACAGTGGATTAAATTAAAATTTATCTATATGTGAATTTTTATTAAGTGGTATCAAAGGAATATTTTTTTATTTCCAATACGAGGTACATTTAGACTTTTATAGAATAAAATTAAGAATAATGTTTTCTTATCATATATGGAATGAATTTATTTTTAATCATGAAAAACACATTATTAACATGAATCTTCTCTTAAATGATTTCAAGGATAATTTAAAGGAAATTATTTTCTTTTAAAACTGAGAGTCGTTTTACGAATGGAAATCATTTTTAAAGAAGAATGGATGTTTTCTTAATGATTTAATATCATGTGTTCTGTCAACATTATTTTCAATATAAGTGGGAATTATTTAATATATTGATTTTTCATTTATTCTATACCTATTATTACCTTTTAATGATTATGTTTATGATGAATTTATATTTTTGAAATCCATTTTTACATGTATTATGTTATGATTACATGATGTTTAAGAA
This sequence comes from Viscum album, assembly GCA_963277665.1. Classification (NCBI taxonomy): domain Eukaryota; kingdom Viridiplantae; phylum Streptophyta; class Magnoliopsida; order Santalales; family Viscaceae; genus Viscum; species Viscum album. Next base: position 1,100,693,794 of record OY728121.1, on the reverse strand, counting down.
ACCCGTTTTATTCCTTGGGTTATGCTATGATGAATGATTTATGTATTTGTTGAATATGTAAAAATGATTTCCTTATGATATGGGTGGGACCTATATATCTCCCTAACGCATTAGGTGAAGAATAATATATCATGAGATAGACATAGATGGAATGTAAAATTATAACAGTTTTGTAATATAGGGCTGGAACTAGGATTAAACATGGTTCAGTAATGGACTTTTTCGGATTTGATTTTATTTGAAATGAACCATGAATAATATGAAATGTGTTTATATGATTATGTGTATTCCACAAAATATAATGTCTTTTGTTTTGACTTTTGGAATTATATTAATTAATTCTTATAATATTTTTCAATTTATCCCAGTAAATAAAATCATGATATTTCATATGCAGGATATGGTATTAAAATGTTATGTTCTTATGTCTTATGGTTATGATATGATTGGTATAAACCTTTTTTATTAGTTCAGATCATTTGAGCCCACTTTTTCGAATGGTTAATTATCCTAGGTCAAGATGATGGGTATTAAATATGACATGTCAAAAAGGGTTCTACTTATGAAGAAATATATGTGATACAATAAAGATGCATTATGAAAAAGTTTTTTATGTTTCCTAGTTTCTAAATAAACTATAACTATATGTTCCTATCATGTATTTGTTATATTTTATAATTATTATTATCCAATTTTTATTTAATATATATGTTTGTAAATTATGGATCATTATAGACATGATGTAGAATTATCTACTCTCTTAGATGATTCTACCATAACATTGTTTATTAAAGCTCTCTTTGGGAATTTTTAGTAGAGAACACCAGTGTCACACCAGTGATCCCACTATAAATGAAATCTGTTTTGAAATGTATATTTTTGATTCTATTGGTTATGGTTTATCAATTTTATATAAATTAAATAACATCATTACTAATAATATACCATCACTCGAATGGATTCATTATAATTATTATATCATGGATGTTTTTCATTCCAAATGTTCCTATAATGACTATTTTTACTAATAAATCTTATAAATTCAATAATTAAAATACCTACTTAATAAATTATATATCTATTTCATTCCATTCACTGATTTCCTTAATTTAATAGTTTTTATTTTTCAAAATGGTTATTATTGATTATACTTTTGTTTGACAGTGTGAAAAAATTGAATAATACATTGCCCTCATATTATTTATATATTTTTATTTTCTATTCGTAGTTTTGTATTTTTAATAAATCATTATAATTTCTTCATAATGAATTAATTTTTATTTAACGATGTTTGTTTCCTAAAATAATTTCATAGGTATTACATGGTGTTATTCTATAAACCATATGTATATTCCATGTTTTTGGGCATGCATCGTGATATAATATTTCAATATCAAATTTTATTATAAAAATATAATATTACATATAATGGTTTTATCATAATAAAATATTATCATTATACAACCTCGATCAATCATAGATTATGACGAAAGATATCATATGGTTGTGTGTATCATAGTTTACTATTCATATATTTTCTTATCTCTAAAATTTTAAGGTTATTTATATGTATTAATTTTGGGAATCATCCTAAAATATCATCTTTAATTAATTATGAATATTTAAAATGTTGAAATGATAACAATTGTTCATGGATGAGGTATATATCATCTCTTACTGAATTTAGTAACTCATAAAAGAATAAAATGTACGAGTAAATTCAAGAGTTATAGTAGAATCACTAAAATATAAAAATCAAATTCATACAAATGGGATTTTATGTGGGAATTATGAAAAAATTTATCAGTTGATTTCACCTCCCCCATAAAATTTCCTTGCTCTTTCTTCTATTGCATAAATTGATATAAGAATATCATAATGTGTGAAGGGTTGTGTCCAAATTTTATATTGACATGGTGTAGACCATAGATACATCAATTACTGAATAACATATTTTCTGTTCATTTGTTAAAATTATCATTCATATATTGAAATTATAAAAATGATTCATATCATTAATGCATATCATTTTTTGTATAGTAAATGAATGATTTTTATAGAAATTGATGGTTTTATATGATTTTATTATTTTTATTATTTTTCAATTCATTTATTATAATGTTATTAGATCATTATAATATTAAATATGCTATCAAATAATTTAAAATTTAATTTAAAAATTTGATTCAAAATAATTTTTTGTAATTTGATAGAAGCTAATGTAGTCGTATCTTCTGCACTCAGTATTACAGAATTTATTAATGAATTGGTTTTAATAGTTTAAACATTTAATAATAATAAGTATGATGATTTAATTTTTTTAGTCATTAATACTATGTAATTGGAAGTATACTATGTACTATAATATGAAATAACTCAAATACTATTTAGTTTTGATACTCAACATATCAATGATAGCATTCCCAGACATGGGATTACATGGGTTATATTATATATGGATTGTTAAGGGTGATAAAAGATTAAACAATAAGATGAAAATGTATATTATTATATATAATTTGTAGTCTTATGAAATTCAGTTAATGTCTTTGAAACTATATGCTATAATTTACTATACTGATGAACATTTTATTATTACATTCCTAGAAACTATAGAAACAATTACATTTCAAACCTAAGGGATCTAGAAACACAATAGATAGTTTATATCATGTATTATGTTGAAAATTTAAATTCTTGTATTCAAAAAATAAGATATGATAGTATAAACATGATTAAATATTTTTAATATATATTGATCTTAGAAATTGACAAATAGTTTATTGAATGTGATTAAGGTTTGATTTCAAGTAATGAATAATCAAGTCACTGTATTTGGGACTTTTATATAATGATTAATTAATATCATGTAATAATAATAAGTAAATGGTATTAAAATTAAGCCTCATATAAATTCCCTTTTATAATAACAGAAACATGTAAGTACTGGTCATGTAAGGAATAAATAATATTATATTTTAGATATGTGTTTTATGATTCAACCAAATTAGATACTTTTTAAAAAAAATGTTATATGGATAAAAGACATTTTGTCATAGAAATAAGATAATTATTCAAGGTATTCGCTTTAATATAAGTACTTTAGATTCTGAAATCCATCAACAATATTTTTTATTGAATTAAAAATACTTCTCAAAAAATTTCAATAAAAAAATCAAATACCATATTAAAATATTGTATTTAATAGTTTATTTTATAAATATACCGACTAAAATGTAAATTTATTTATTTTAATGAAAAGTTGTGTTTATATATAATGTAATTTTATTTTGAAGAGAATATATTATTTATTAATTTACATGTTGTTTCATTGTATATTGAAACTCCCAAAATATTAAATAATGGATTATATCAGTAAAAAAATAGAGAATATATCATTTAAATATCTGAATATGTATTTGGATGTGTTAGTTAAAAGGAATATCAGGAAATATTTTTTTTACCATAATGATGTTTTTATCAATTGACATCATTAAAGTGTTAAGTTTTTATTTAAAAGTAATAATTTATATAGTACACTAGATAATAAAATATTTAAATGGAAATTTAAAATGAGAAGGATCCCAAAAAATATGATGATAATTAAAATACTAATGGTTTTATATTGACATCATATGTAATTGAGATTTTTATAATTTTTGTCACTAACTAACTCAATTAGAAATAATTTATTAAGAAAATCTAAATAGATGTAACATAATTCTTATATCTCACAATTATTCAGAATAGATTTCGTCAAAGATATTAATCACTAAATTTATTAATGTCGAGGTTTTATAACATATTACCTTTGAGATGTTCCAAAAATATAATTGAGTTATAATGTTCTTAAAAAACCACTAAAACTGTAGTAAATATAAATTTGGTATGGTGTCCCACAATATAGAATATGATTATAAAGGGACATTTGCATGGTGCTGTTAATGATTTTATGAATATTAAGAAAACAAAACATGCCATCATAATAATAAATGTAATATATAATTTTTCTTTATTCCATCTATATTACAAGAATAAAACTCTCAAAATATGAAATGGAGTTATCACTAAAAATATTCATCATATAGATTTATAGTTTATGATAAATTTTTCTGGTTAGAATGGGTATGATTTATTTTAGAGAAATGAAATATGATATTGAGGGAAAAATATTTTTCAGTGTGGTGGATGACTCCCATTTATAAAACATTGTGAATATACACTATATACTTATAATACACGGGGTGAATGGATTTTATTTTGATTTCCCTGGACAAAGTATTGGTTCGATGATATGAATGGGAACCATGATAATTTAACATCATTTATATAAATTCATTTACTATTTTATAATCAATCAGTAGTGGAATATACTTCCAAATTGTTTATCAGTTGGATCATAACAACTATATGGTTTATCGACAATATCGATGAGTGTTACATATAGTGCTTAAATTCAATTACAATAGGGAAAAGTATTGTCATACTAAATTTGTATATAGTATTTTTTTAATGACATGAATGAGATGTTTGTTTTGTTCCAATAAATATGGAAGAGTGTCATGTGATTTATTAATCGACAGGGTAAACTAATAAATATGTAATCAAGAATATATTTGTAATCTATAAGGGATAAAAATATATAATGTCCCATTTATTGTCGATTTCCTGGACAAAGCCTTCAAATAAAAATAGATTCTTCTATATTATATATCCTATGGAATAATGTATACTTGTATATATTTTTATAGAGAATATATGAGATCCCATTGATTCATATGTTGAACTGATACTTTGTTAAAAGATACACTTTTTATTCATTTATAAATTTTGGAATTCATATTTTCTATTCAAATCTACATTGTATTGTGGGATAAATATTTTTAGAGAATATAATATTTATTGAGTGTACCAAAACTAAGAGAGATATAATAAAATAATTTTTTGAGAATATGTAAATGGGGTACTAGATTAGCTATAACATGTTATTTCATATTATGTGATATAATATGTAATATATGATATATATATATATATATATATATATATATATATATATATCCAAAAATCAATATTTTTATTTCTTTTGAATTTTTATTTCATAAGATTAAATGTAACGAGAAATTTCACCATAAATTTCTCAATAGTGACTGTGATATATTTAAGGAGATATACCCAAAATCCTATAGACAACCCATTTATTTTAGTCGCATAACTGAATATATTAAAATTATAACATATTTTATGATAAGTCATATTAAATTCTTGATGAAGGAAATTCCCAAAAGAACAAATATTATTCTACTTCCTTGCATTATTACAGTTCACTATTATAAATATTTTTAATGAGTAATATCTAAATGTTTTATTATTCATATTTGAATAAAAAAATTTAATTGTGGATGGACATAATGTGTTAATTTTTAGATGAGATTATAGTTAAGATATCACTGAATATAGATGTTTCACAAGATAAAACATTGAAAATTGGTAATGATCGATCTTTGAAGATTTATAACACATGGTATTTAATTATATGTTTATAAAACATATAGAAATATCTAGGTCTCAAGGTGCGTAATCATAAACTATAAAGACAATGTTTATCTATGAGGTATTTTATAGGAATGATATATAATTTAATTGTTCAAATACATCTACATCTGAAAACACTATGCCTCCTTAATTTATGTTATATTGGGATAAAAACATCTCATAAGTGATGGAGTGTCCTTCCCAATCCATTTGTGTGATTCCTTGTATCTAGTGGGAACACCATTTAGGGGAGATCCATTTTGTATTACACAATACTCCTCATTAATTATACATCAGAAGGAAATTGTTGTGGTGATCATTAATGTATGAAGTATATTCATATTTCATACCATGATAGTATTTTATTTCAAATTTGTTATATTCATTGGCTTGATGTGACATTCATTGATATGTTCGTATTATTGAGTGATGGAACAATGAATATGTTAATTTTTTTGTGTTACTCTAATTTGTCTGAAACAAAAAATATTATTTATTTTTTCATTTATTTTTCAAATATTTAACTAAAAAATTTCTCAGATACATAGAGATGAAAGAATATAAAATTACCAAGAGTATTAACAAGGTTTGGACTTAACAGACTACTGCATGTTGTGATGGGTTTTCCACCTGAATCATTAATTAAATAGTATGGATCCATGAAATTAAATTAAAATAAATCCCTCCCCAATTAAAATAATGTCCATTTTTTATAACATTCTCATAACTCTTAGTACACCTTAGTTATGTATTATCCATTGTGTAGATGGTTAGACACCAAAAATAAAAAAACATTCTCCACAATAATTGATCCCAATTTAGAAAAATCAAATTATAATATTACATTAATTTTTCATCATTGTTAGAATAATCCATTGAATGAATACATGTTTTGGTAAAATAATGTAATCCTAATTTATAAACATCAACAGTTGATAATGGTTCACACTTCTTGATTCCAAACTCACTGTATATTATGAAAATTAATAATCATTAACTTTTTTTTGGATACTCCATAAAAAATTAATATTTTGTAAAAAATATCTACCAAAATTAGACTTACTCTTAAATATTTCATTATTATAGTTGGCTAAATGATTTAAAAAAAATTTCTAGGATTAATCAACCCACTGTTCTTCTCACTATCACTTAATATTTTCAATAGTAATATCAGAAAAAAAAAGTTCCCAACAATTTTTTTTTGAATAATATTAAAATCTTGGTTTTTGGTGATCTTATTTTTATAGAGCTATAATAAAATTTATATCTTGCATCCTCCTCATGAACATAATCTAGAAGATTCATAAAAATTAATTTATTTCTCTAAATTAAATTATTCATATTATATCAAAAAATATTCCAATTTGTATTTTATTAAAATCTTTTATATTCATGATGAATTCATATTTATAAATAAAAATGGCATAACATATCATCCCAAATCATATATCAATTATCATTTACATCCCCATTATATTATAAATTTATACCTTAATCAACATCATTAAAAAAGCTGAGTAATGATTTTGGTGTTCCCTTCTCCATAAATTTTCATCTATGTTATTTTACATTATAATATAATTTTTTTTGTTAATCAAAATATAATATGAATTTTCAATCATATATATATATATATATATTTAATTTCAGATTAGTAAAATAAAATATGAAATTATAAATGTTCTATTATTAAAAATTATTATGTCGATATAATGTCATTACTCATTTATTTCTATAAAAAGGATCATATATGAACATAAATTTTGATTCTCATATATTATAGAGACCTAAACTAGTATGGAATTCCATCATAACTAACTATCTTAATTATAGTATATAAAAAAAACTAAAAGAAATTTTTACGAGATCATAAAATTAGTATCAATGCCTTATGTTTAACAATGAAATATTATAATGAAGTTATATAGTGATAATTATGATTATTCCACTAATTTCATATAATCTACTTGAAATTATAGTTTCTATAGATCATAGATATGTCTATAAAAGTTATTTAAACTAATTCCAAAACTCTTAAAGTTCTAAAAAATATCATCCAATATATCTTCAAATAGTAATTAGTGTACATAAATCTATAACAATTATGGACGTATTTTCATTATATTATCTTATCAATTTTTTCAATCCTAATGGAATTAGAAAAAAAATCATCTTAATGGTGGATTTAATTATATGTTAATTTAAGATATTTTTTTACATGAGTAATTGATCCCAAAACTAGTGATTTTATTTTTAATCATTACATTATAATGTTTTTAAACCTCATAAATCCATCCACTAAACATCATAAATTTATCAATATCTTAAAATAAATATTGGAAAGTTTGAATGAAATTATCACATGTTAATTGTAATTTATATTGAACTAAATGAAAATATTTACATTTCCATAACTCATACATAATGTATGGATAACTCAAGTATACATCCCAATATTTAGGAAATGAAACATATTATTTACATAATTAACCATACATATATTTTATATGAGTCATCCAATTGTAAATGAACTTTTAAATTTTTTAGATTTCATTACAGAACCTATGAGCTGATTTAGATCAATTTCAATCATTCTAAATAAAAACACTTGTTTACATGTTCTCTAAAACCACGATTCCTTATGATAACTAAAAATTCAGATAAATTTACATAATAATATATCCCATTGTATTTTATATCAATACCATAAAAATGTTAATATCAAAATTCTTGTCCCCCAATTGAGAATAAATATAAATAAAATATTGTTTTGGGATTTCCCATTTCAACAAAAACTCATTTGTGAATATTTTATTCTCCCATATTATTAGATCTCAATTAGTATATTCCAAATGGTAATTGGTTGATACTACAATTATTTCATAGGAAGAATCCTATAGTTTAAAAAATCTATTTTCCAAAAGGGATAATCCATATAGAGAAAAAATTATCTATGATTTTCAATTTGTTATATAAACAAGCAATATTGTGACATTAGTCTCAAATTTTCATTCCAAAGACTCAAAAAATGATCATTCCTATATATCTATAGAGATATTAATTTTGTTTTTACAAGTACATGTAAAATCACCATTTTTATCTCATTATCATTTGAAATATTTTTCCCCACTCAAAAAGTCAATTTTTATAGAAAATAATAAGTGTTCAATTTTTTATTGTTATATAATATTTTTGTTTCTATAGGGCAGTCCAACAATTACATATTATCCTAGAATGTGATTATTTTATATTTATACCACTTATTGGGTCCCCTAAGGTGTTTGAATAGTTTTACGCAACTCATAGTTATTGAGATAAACCATGTCGAATACAACCTTCATTACTCAGTATGTAAAATAATTTATTTTCTTCTTTAATACAGTTTATTTTAACATATATGAAAATTATAAATATATGGAGAAAGAGGGAAGACATTTAATCTCTAGTGTAACACTGTTATTGAGAGTTTAAAATCACCCTACGAAAGTATTTACATCTAAAACTATCACTTATTTTCCTTGCTATTGAGTTAATAGGGTTCTTACTCATATAATTCTCTTGAATATATTATTTGGGTAATGTATTTTCATTCACATAAAATGAAAAGAAAACATAATTATATATTACATTTATCATCCATTTAATTATTAAATTCATATTTTAGTATGATCATTATACAATATTTGGTACCATTTCAATAATTGAAAACATCAATAATATTTTTCCGCATTATTCAAGTAATTATTTATGGAAACATGGTGCGAACATGACGTTCTTTTGTGTAACCAATTTTTTACTATTTAAGTTTTACATGTCTCAGATATCATAGAATTTTTGGATAGTCAAATTATATTAGGACACATAGTAAATTATTTTTATAGAAATTATTATCTTCTTTGAGTTTATCATAAATCTATTTTTAAGACATAATCAATTTTCACTTTCCACATTTTCCCTTATGGTATCCATTTTGTTTTAATCAATATGTGACATCTTCTCAATGTAATTTAAATAAACACATGTTCTAGAATATTTGTTTTTTATATGATTTCCTCAATGGTATTCACGTTGAGTGTCTCATTTGGATCAAATGACATTAACCACTCAGTTGTGAAAATAAAGTCATATTAACTCAGTGAATTATTTAAATGTGATATGGTAGATCAATGTAAAATGGGATTCCCTAAATGTTTGAAACATATCCTAAGAGACTAATTCACACAATCATTGTTGTTTGATTTAAAGTGTTACCATGGGACTCAAAGTCATATGATCACTCATACATACACACAATGAAGTTATATATTTAAAACACACAGAATTACCTTGATTATTTTTCATCTTTTAGAAATGAAAATATATATACATTTTCTATTTAATTCAATACATTTTAAATATAAAACCAACCCTTCTAATGATACTCAATGAATAATCCAAGATTATTTTAAAATAACATCTGTATACATCATGATAAACAGATTCTGAATGTTTTATTGTTTGTTTAAGATAAAAATAACCCTATATCCCTGCAATTTTACCTCGATAATTCATTAGTATTTTTTCACGAATCCCAATATATTTTTTTATTTATTTAATAATGATTTTCATAGTCATCGATATATTTTATATTTTTAATCAGATTATAAATCTAAAAACATATATATATATATATATATGTAAATACATCCAATGTAAATCAAGAATTTTTATAATTCTATAATAACCCATTTAATTATGATCATGACATTAATGAAGGTCATAAGACACATATGAATATCTCGATAACGCATACAAAAGTTTAATTTACCCATACATTGATAGAAACAAAATTATATATTGAGTTATAATAACTTATTTCACATCCAATTAATAATCATGTGACATATAACTATATATATTGATATGTAAAGACCCTGAATTTCCCTGTATTTTTTTAATTAAATTGAAATTTTACGAGTCCGTGAAACTTGACGGTGCGTGATTCTGAGGCACAGAGTGCCTGAAATAAATTTTTGAAGTTTTTTTCGGGTACATTCAGTAAACGTACAAGTGGGATTTTATAACTTTTGAACCAGTGCTCAGAATTAAAATCCAAGGGAACCATTGATCTCACATCGCCAGTTTTCGCTTATAAATACTTCACCTCGATAGCAATTGGTCGAGGGAGGAAGATAGTTTTTAGGTTTTTTGTGGAAATAGTAAAATAAAATAAACACATGATTTATTTTATTTTTTTATGTTACAACCACCCAAGTGGAAGTTGGAGGTGGGGACCACTACACCCTAACCTCCCATGAGAGGTTATGGGGGTGGGGCCCACCCGAACCTAACCTCCCACGAGAGGTTACGATGTGGGGACCACCCGGGACTAAACCCCCCTTATAATGGTGGGAGATGAAAACCTCTCAACTCCCCTCAATAATGATAGAGAGTCTCGTGGCCTCCTCTAAATTAATAGTGCCACCACCCCCTCCTTTAATGGTGTCAACCCTTCCACTATTTTAATTGTGCCAACCTCATGAATTAATTATGTGAAGCCAACTTAATTAATTCACCCAATTTGAATTCTTATTCCAATGACTTAATAGATTTTATAATATATTATTCTTGGATACCTATTCTTTTGTTGGAATAGGAGGAAAGATCTTTTGAGTGAAAAGTTCCTGCCAAAAAAAACGAAGAATGCATTCTTCCATTTAAGAACACCGACAAAGAGCATCTTTGACTCCTTCCTCAGAAGCACCTTATGGAAGCAACCGATGTGGGACTTCTTCAATGACCGACCCTCCCTCCTCATCATGGTCGACGAACCAACACACTAGATCAGGAATGGAAGTGTGTGGTGGACACGACGAATGACGACAACTCAGTCTTTTCCTTGCAACTCCATCAATGAACAATGAACAAAGGTAGGGGTTTAATTTTATTTAAGTATGATATTATTCCCTTGTTACTTTTCTTCCAAAACAAAGAACGCGGACCAAATTATTATAAAGTTGATCCGCAGATGTTTTTCCTTGTGGGTTGGGAATATTTTGTTAGTGAGGGATTATTGAAATTGATGTTTTTAAGATATCATCCATGACCGTTGTATGTTTATTTTCATGATGAACCGATTGCTACCACCCCAAACATGGAGGGTGTGGCCCAAACTAACATGGCCCAAACCCCCTCCTATATTCTTCTTTATGATGTTCTTCGGCATGGAGACAAGGTGATGGGATGAAGAAGGCGATGAAGGCAACCTGCGCCACCACGGTGCTCCGCCACCCCGGTCTGAACTGTGCCACCCCGACTGCGCCGGCTGCCGACATCCCCCCCCCCGCCCGCCGGCAGAATCGTCCCGAGCCGCGCCACACCCCTTCCGGGCCACGCTCTGGCCGCACCACGCTCCAACTCTCAGCTACCTCACCTTTCATGCCTCCCATTCCTCTCATGGAGGCCTCTCGAGCCCCGTCCGAGCCGACCTCCTCACCCGCCCCGTGTGCCCCGCGGCTCCGCCATCCGTGCACCCCGCATGCACCACGTGCCCCGCATCACCGTTGGCAGAACCAGCCTGCCGGCGTCTGTGCGCCCCGTGGCTCCACCGTTCGCTCACCCCACATTCCCCACGTGCCCCGTGTTGCCGCTGGATGAACCATCCAGTTGGCCTCCACGCGCCCCGTGGCTCCACCATCTGCGCACCCTTTGACGCCCTGGCCGAGCTGGCCTATTGGCCTTGGTCGTGCCACCCCATCGCCAGGCCATGCCACACCGAGTCGGCCCCTCGCAGTGCCCTACAAGCCGATAAGTGCCTTCACAGTGACCTCTGGGACGAGCCGCCCACGTGGCGCCCTCCGGGCCGAACCGCCCAAACGCCGACCTGTGGCCGGTCTGCGCCCTCGCCACTGGTCCACGATCTCGTGGCACTCTGCAGCCCTTTGAGGCCTGTTGGGAGGGGCCCAGTGGGACGGGTCGAACCTAACAAGCCGGGCCAGACACAATGGGTCTCGCCGGGTCAACCTAGAGTGGGTCAGGCCAAACAGGGTCGGGCCACATCGGTCCAACTGGGTCAGACATGAACCGGGCCCACTACGACCATTTACCTTCATTGGACATATCTTTGGCATCAGGCATCCGTTTGAAAAACTATAAATGTCCCTGGTAATCTTGGAGAAGGATGGTCCCTTTATCTATACCTCACTAGAGTTTGGGGGTATAATTGAGATACGGTTAGGTTGGATCGTGCACGAATCCAACCGGGCCCCTGGGACTAAAAGGCTTATAACACATAGACCAGGTGTCCAATAGATGCACCGTCTGTTGCGTTGAGACCTCTATGTTGTGGAGGACCATTGAGATACTTCTTCATGGGACGTCATGACAGTTGGAGTATCATCCAGTAGCTCGTGGAACAGATCCTTCTAGAGACGAGTGGACAGATTTTGGGGACCTAGTAGTTGGGTGAGACTTGATGACTACTGAGAGATTTACTCGGAGTGACTCGACTAGCCAAGTGGTGACTGCCTGGTTGTGGTGGAAGACCCACGGAAGAGGAATTCCAGGATGCGGTGGCAGACCCGTGGTACTTGACAGGAGAGGTATCTCTACTAGCTATTAGGGGAAGCGACTGGTTCTAGATGCAGATGACAGATAGCACTGAACGTGGCTGAGAGTACCAGGACTGGACGGTAACCGAAGGTGGACTTTACGGCCTATCAGTACAAGGAGGAGATAGATTAACGTGGAGTGCTGAGGAGTCGATCTATACCTACCCTTTAGGTAGGAACCTTAGAGAACGACCTAGTGGCTATTTTTCCTATTTTCTCAGCTGTACTTGTATTTTTAGTTTCTTCTATTTCCAGTTGGTTTTGTATTATGTCCCCTTTTTACATACAATACTCACTTTTCGGTTATTCTGTTTACTCGTGCTTATAATTTCTGTGTGTGTTTATAGGTTATAAAGGCAATTCCTTCCTAGTTTTAGGGAATTACGCCTTTGGAGCTAGTCGCGAGCCCCTGACCTATGGAAGGCGGGCTTCGGGTGGTCACGACACGGGCCCTGGGGGAAGGATCATGAAAAATTGTTATTAGAGGAGTCGGTACTACCACAGAACATAGGAATCTGATATTTATTTTATATGAATCAATAGTTTTAAGATTAGTTGGTGTTTTTCTCAGTTCAGGGAGTCCATTTTGGTGCGGTGACCGACATATCCATACACTAGGACTCTCACTTCTAATTTCCGACTCAGTGCATGGAAACACAGATTGCGTGTGTGTTTTCGAAAGTTTTATTTAAGTCATCACAACCAGGTGAACTCACCAGGTATAATATTTTGAACATGTCGCATCTGTTTCGTTCAGGATGTCTCCCCGTGGACGACAAGATAGAGTCCCAAGAGTTATACGCATAGATAGCCCACAGAGTGACGGGGCCTCAGTGCAGTGACCTTTTCCTGCGGAGGCACCAGCGGTACCACTCCCCGTTGGGAAACCGATGCAACCATACCAAGCAGTAGATGGTGCACGCATCTTGAGTGCGTTGCACGAATTCTAGCACTAGTGGCTACCTAGGTTCAGGGGGGAGACAGACCCACATGCAGTTGAGGATTTGCAGGAGGTTGTGGTGAGAGTTTTCAGACTGATAGGGACACTAGCCGACCTCACTGTGACTCTTGCTGCCATCCTTCTACAGGTAGCAGCAGGCAGATGGTGGAGCTTGATGCTTCAGGTCCACAACCATATGAAGCTTCTCTGGGAATTCTTTAAGAGCCTATTTCGGGCAGAGTTTGTCTCAACGACTCTCTGCACAGTGCGCATATAGGAGCTACTGCGTTGGCAGCAGGGCATCATGACTGTAGCTTTGTACACAGAAGGATCAAAGACCTCTCAGGCTACTCCACTGATATGGTATGGGACCCATTTCTTAGGGCTGGGACCTTCAAGTAGGGAATCAGGCATGGGGCCACTACTTCAGTGATCTCACTCAGCATCCCGATGTAGACATGGTTGTTAGAGATAGCCCTACCAGTGGAGAGTTTCCTTGCTGAGAAGTATCCAACAGTGAGATCCACCACCAGTCGACAGGTAGAGAAGACTTTTGTAGCTGGCAGCATATAGATTTCACAGAGGTCCAAGAGGACCAGACGTATAGGTGGACAACCGCATGACTCAGGATCAGTTGTGTGGGGAACCAGGAGCCAAGACATTCTGCCTGGAGCGGGAAGTGTTTCACATGCAGCAGGCAGGGTCACATGGATCGTGAATGTTCGACCTACTGTTCTGATGATCATTATATGGTTGTAGGACCACCGAGGAATAAAGAGAGAGATATTCGATCGAGGAAGTTCATAGGGAGCAGGCGGACGTGGAAGAGGAGCTGGTCGTGCAGCTGGCGGGGGACAATGTTTTGAGGTGTTACCACCACCACCACCAGGAGGACCACCCTAACTGCAGGGAGTAGGTAGACAGGGGAAAGCTCAGCTCTAGGCAGCTGAGGCCTATGATCACGGTGCTCTGGAGATGATATGAGGTAGAATATGTGTCTATTCCACCTTAGATGTAGTTCTTATAGACACAGGTGCTAGTCACTCTTTCATTTCCACTTCCCTCGTTCGGAGCTCAAAGATTCTGATGGTGCCATTAGTTTGATCCTTATATCTACAGACTCCTACAGGAGCAGACTCGACGATTATGTAGTGGTTCCGGCAGTGCGAGCTTACTCTTATAGGCGAGAGATTCAGCTGGGATCTCCTAGTAGTGGCGTCGAGGCCTTACGATGTCATCTTGGGTATGGAATGGTTATCTACAGTCCACGCTCAGATTGACTGTATTAGGAAAAAAGTGTGGTGTGTCCACATGGATGGGACCAGGTTTACCTTCACTGGCGAGAAGGGAGCCTTTGCAGCAGAAGACAGACTTACTCGGAGGAGGGTGTATCCAATAAATCATCTTTTGGATTACCTTACCATCAGAGTAGGTGATGTAGAGAGTCCGAGCTATCCAGTAGTGGTGGACCAATACACGAATATTTTCCCAAATGAGGTCCCTGGTCTACCTCCTCATAGGGAGGTAGAATTTTACATTGACTTGTACCCTGGGATGGAACTGATATGTACTCCAACATATCGGATGGCTCCTGCGGAGCTTCACGATCGGCAGGTACAACTTGAGGACTTGCAGGGGAAGAGATTCATCTAGACTACTATTTCTCCCTAGGTAGCCCTGATTATATTCGCCCAGAAGGTGGATTGGAGCTTGAGGCTTTGTGTTGACTACCGGCACCTGAACCAGGTGACCGTGAAGAACAAGTACTCACTCCCGAGGATTAATGACCTTTTTGATCAGCTGTAGGTAGCACGGTGGTTCTCGAAGATAGAACTCAGATCGGGATATCACCATCTCAGAGTTCGAGATGAGGATGTGCAGAAGATAGAATTCAGATGTTGGTACGACCACTATGAGTTCTTTGTTATTCCATTCGATGTAACCAATGCTCCAGCAGTGTTTATGGGACTCATGAACTATATCTTTTAGTCATACCTTGATATCTTTGTCTTAGTATTCATCGACGGCATTCTAATCTAGTTGACTACTGAGTAATATCATGGATATCATTTGCAGGAAGTACTAGACACACTCCGAGACCACCATCTTTATGGTAAGATATTGAAGTGTCAGTTTTGGATCCGAGAGGTTCACTTTCTGGGACATGCCATATCAGAGGCTGGATTTGTAGAAGATCCATCAATGATTGAGGTGGTACTTGCTTGGGAGCCACCCAGGAGTGTGACAGAGGTACGAAGTTTCCTAGGTTTGTCTAGATACTACCGGAGGTTTGTTCCAAACTTATATATAGTTACAACAACACTATAAGCTTTAACGAAGAAAGGGAAACCCTTTGTGTGGTCGGAGAGATGCCAGCAGAGCTTTCAGATGCTAAGGCAGAGGCTGACTAGTGCCCCCATCTTGAGTCCTCTAGAGGAAGGCGTAGGGTACATAGTCTACTGCGACACATCAGGGACCATACATGGATGTTTCCTGATGCACGAGCGAGAAATGATCACATGTGGCTATCGTTAGCTGAGACATCATGAGAAGAACTACGCTACTCATGACCTGGAGTTATCAGAAGTGGTATTCTCCTAGAAGATGTGGCGAAACTATATGATGGGTGAACGTTTTATTGTTTACTCTGATCATAAGAGTCTCAGGTATATCTTCTCTCAGAAGGAAATGAACCTGAGGCATCGACATTTTCTTGAGTTCCTCCAGGACTCTGACTTTGAGATAGTCTATAATCCTGGTAAGGAAAGCATTCTTGCAGATCAACTCAATAGGAGAACATGTATACAGCTTCTAGGCAAGGCGACAGATCAGCTGTCACCTTTATAGATATCCATTGTGGATAGAGATGGAGCAGCCATCCTTCAGTCACATACTGTCACTTCCCCACTTATTCAATGAGTCAGGGAGGCACAACATGGGGACACTGATTGCGAGACACGACGTGATTAGATATCGACAGTGTAGGAACCTGATGGATTTTGTGAAGGTGGGGAGCACTTAATCCTCTTCAGATGATGCACTTTGGTACCAGTGTCACTCCAAGAGGAAGTGTTGAGGGAGTTCCACATATCCACTCTAGCGGTACATCTTGGAGTGGCGAAGATGTTCCAGGATCTCTGACGACAACACTGGTGGCTGTGAATAAAGAAAGCAGTTGTAGAGTTTGTTTCTCTGTGCCTCACTTGTCAGTAAGTTAAGGGAGTGCATCAGGTACTAGTAGGATTGGTTCTGCCTTTACAGGTCCCAGATTGGAAGTGGTATGGGATATCCATATATTTCGTGATAGGACTTCAACGTAAATCTATAGATCATTACTTTATTTGGGTGATCTTCGACCGACTCACCTTGTCGACTCACTTCCTACCGACCAGAGAGCATGGTTCAGTAGAGATCTTGGGATGACACTATGTGCAGGAGATTGTGCGGATACCAAGAGTACCTTTTACGATTGTCTCCGATCGTGACACACGATTTACTTCCCAGATATGGAAGGGGTTGTAGGAAGCTTTTAGGATGCATCTTCATTTGATCACTGACTTCCATCCTTAGACGGATGACCAGAGTGAGAAGACCATTCAGACTCTCGAGGACACTATGCATTCCTGTGTTCTTGTTTTCGGTCATAGCTGGGAGGATCACTTGATTTTGGTGGAGTTTTCATACAAAAACAGCTATCACTCCGCCATTGGGATGGAACGTTTCGAGGCATTGTATGAGCGACCTTGAAGATCATCTCTTTGATGGAATAACCCAGAGGAGTCATCACTAGTGGGACCAGACATGGTACGAGCTACCATGGAGAAGATGCATATAATCTATAAGCGGATGAAGACTATAAAGAGCAGGAATAAGTCGTATGCTGATAGGAGACAAAGACCTTTGGATTTTGAATATTGAGACCATGTATTTCTATGGGTATCACCTTGACAAGGACTATAGAGTTTTGGCTGATGCGACAAGTTATCTCTGAGATTCATTAAACCCTTTCAGGTTCTCAGAAGAGTTGGCGAGGAGGCATACCCCTTTGCTCTTCCACCTCAGTAGCACCGGGTTCACGAAGTCTTCCATGTATCCCAGCTGAGGAGAAATGTGCATAGACCTTCCCATATCATCGACCATGGGGTGCTGGACATCGACGATGGGGCGACATTTACGTAGGTTTCAATAGAGATTGAGGATCGACAGGAGTGGGTCCTTTGTGGATGGTCGATACCTCTAGTGCGCATTCTCTGGAAGCATGGGAACCTCCAGGAGAGCACATGGGAGTGGGAGGCTTATATATGTGCTCAATAACCCCACTTGTTCCCTTAGTTTGAGTTGTGGTTTATGGGGAAGTAAATCCTGAGGTGGGGAGAATTTAAAGACCAGAAATTTCAATGTAATTTTTTTTAATTAAATGGGAATTTTATGAGTCTGAAAAAATTAACGACGCATTATTCCGAGGCCCGAAGTGCCCGGAATAAATTTCTGAAGTTTTATTCAGGTATGTTCAGTAAACGTACGAGCGTGTTTTTATAACTTTTGAACCAGTGCACGAAATTGAAATCCAAGGGCACCGTTGATATTGCAGTGCCGATTTTAGGTTAAGAAGGCTTTCACCTCGATGACAGTTGGTCGAGGGTGGAAGATAGTTTTTTTGGGTTTTTCGTGGGAATAATAAAATGAAATAAACTCATGTTATATTTTATTTTTATCTATTATAACCACCCAAGTGGAAGTTGGTGGTGGGTAACACTACATCTTAACCTCCTGTGAGAGGTTGTGGTGTTGGGGCCCTTTCGAACCTAACCTCCCATGAGAGGATACGATGTGGGGACCACCCAGGACTAAACACCCCTAATAATGGTGGGGAGTAAAACCTCCCAACTCCTATAATTAATTAGGGAGAGCCTCTTTACCTCCCTTAACTTAATATTGCGACCACCCCCTCCTTTAATGGTGTCAACCCTTCCCCTCTTTTAATTATTCCAACCTCATGAATTAATTAAGTGGAGGCAAATTAATTAATTCACCCAATTTGAATTCATATGCCAACAACATAATAGATTTTATAATATATTATTTTGGGCTACCTATTCTTTTTTTGGCAAAGGAGGAAGGAGGTTTTGAGAGAAAATCTCCCGACAATAAAGAATGAAGAACATGTTCTTCCAACCAAGAACGCCGACAAGGAGCGTCTTTGAATTATTCCTTAGATGAACCTTGTAGATACAAATGTCATGGGATTTATTCGATGAACGACCCTCCATCCTCATCATCGTCAACGAAATGATGCACGAGCTTGACATGGGAAGTGTGTGGCGGATGCGACAAACAACAACAACTCCATCTTCTTCCCCGAGACTCCATCAACGAACAATGAAAAAAGGTAGGGGTTTAATTTTATTTAAGTATGATATTATTCACTTGTTACTTTTCTTCTAAAACAAAGAACATGTACCAACTTTTTATCAAGTTGATCAACAGATGTTTTTCCTTGCGGGTTGGGAATATTTTGTTAATGATGGATTATAGGAATTGTTGTTTTTAATAAATATTCCATGTTCGTTCTATGTTTATGTTCTTGATGAACTGATTGCTACCACTGTAAACGCTGAGATTGAGATCCAAACAAACATGGCCTGACCCCCCTGTGTTTTTCTTCTTTGTGATGTTCTTTGGCATGGTGATGAGACGACGAAGGCAACGAAGGCAACCTGTGCCACCCCGCGACGTTCTGCCTCCCTGGGCCGAACCGTGCCTCCCTGGCCACGCCGCCCGCCGGCCGAACCGGACCGAGCTGCACCACACCCCGGCCGATCCGCGCTCCGGCCACACCACGCCCCGGATCCCTTCCGCTGCACCTCTCGTGCCCCTCACGTCACCCTCCCAAGCACCAGCCATGATGGCCACAGTGTGTGCCACATGCACCCCACTGCTCCGATGTCCGTGAACTCGGCGCACCCCACGCGCCCCGCATCGCCACTGGCCAAACCGGACCACCAACCTCCGTGCCCCTCATGCACCCTGTGGCTCCACCATCCGTCCACCCCACGGGCCCTTCGTTCCCCACATTGTCACTGGCCGAACCGGCCCACTGGCATCTGCACGCCCCACGGGTCCACCGTCCGCATGCCCCGGGGTGCCCCGGCCGAGAAGGCCTCCCGGCCCCAACTGTGCCACCCCGGCCCCAGGCTGATTTTCCCCAAGATGGCCCCTCACGGCACCCTCCAAGATGAGATGCATCCTTGTGGTTCCGTTTGGGCTCAGCCACCCACACGAGACCCTCCAGGCCGAACTACCCTCGCACTGACCCGCAGTCGATATGCCCCCTCGGCACCGGTCCGTTCTCTCGCAGCCGGCTGGGCTGGGCCCAGCCGGCCGGGCCAAACCTAACGGGATGGCCCACCTAATGGGCTGGGTTAAACCCAATGGGTCTAGCCAGGTCGACCTAGACCAGGTCGAACCGGATTCTGGCACACTATGACCCTTTACCATCATTGGCAATATCATTGGCACCGTGGGTCCATTTGACGAACCGGTAGCGGAACTGGTAATCGTGGAGCATGATGGTCCCATTGAGTATAGCTCACTAGAGTTTAGTGTATAGTTGAGATACATTCAGGTTGGATAGCGCACTAATCCTACCAGGCACCCAGGACTAAAACGCTAATAACTCAAAGACCGAGAGTTCAATTAACACATGTCTATTGTGTTGAGACCTCCATGACCTAGAAGACCCTTGAGATACTTTTTCATGGGACTTCGTGAAAATTGGTGTATCTACTAGTAGCTTATGGAACGAATACTTTCAGGGACGAACATACATAGTGTGGAGACCTAGTAGCTGGCTGAGACTTGATGATTGTTGACTGATTGACTTGGAGTGACTCGACTATCCAAGTGGGGAGCACGTAGTTGTGGCCTCAGTCCCATGCTAGAGGAGTGCCTGGTTGTGGAGGCAGATCCGCGGTACTCATCAAGAGGATTACCTCTATAGGCTATTAGGGGGAGCGCCTAGTTATGTCAGCAGAACCACAGGGGGGAGCGCCTTTGTGACGCAGCAGACCCATAGTAATTGACAGGAGGAGTACCTCAGTAGTTCAAGGTTAGTGGGATGTGCCTTGGTAACGCGGCATTCCCACTTTACTCGACAGAGGAGGAGTTCTGTAATATCTGTGGTTTTGATAATGTGAATAAAAATCCTGATTGAACTGAGTTAGTAACTTTTATGTTTACATCATGATTGAGATGCATTACTTGATAACCTATGCATATGTATGGGCATAAACCTAAGTGGGTTTATCTTTTTATTTCATACTTTCTGGTTTATCCTTGTTGGATTTTGTGAGACCATAAGGGTCTTGGGGTTCCTACTGAGTATCTTTATACTCACCCCTACACGGGCTATGCCCACACCTCATTGTGTTGGATGCAGACGACAGACAACGCTGACCGAGGCTGAGAGTACCAGGACTGGACGGTACCCGGAGGTGGACTTTACAACTTGTCAGTACACGGAGGAGGCAGAAGAACGTGGAGTGCATAAGAGTTGATATGTACCAACCCATTAGGTAGGAACCTCGGAGGATGACCCATTGGATATTTTTCCTATTTCCTTAGTTGTACTTGTATTTTCAATTACATGTACTTTCCAGTTGGCGTGGAATTCTGAACCCTTTTTTCTGTACTGTACTCACATTCTGGTTATTCAATATACTCGTGATCACATCTGTTGTGTGTGTTTATAGGTTAGAAATGAAATTCCTTCTCAGTTTTAGGGAATTACGCCTTTGGTGCCAGTAGCCTGCCCCTAGCTTATGGAAGGCGGGCTATGGGTAGTCACAGGACGGGCCTTGGGGGATGGTTCGTGACAAATTGGTATCAAAGGAGTCGGTTCTACCGCAAAACTTAGGACTCTGATATTTATTTTCTATGAATCAATAGTGTTAAGAGTAGTGTCTGTGGTTCTCAGTTCAGGGAGTCCATGTTGGTGCGGTGACCGATGTATCCATAAACCAGGACCTTAACTTATGATTTCCGACTTAGTGGATGGAAACAATTAGTGTGTGTGTGTTTTCAAAAGTTTTCATTAATTCAGCTCAACCAGGTCATCTCACAAGGTATAATCTTTTGACCGTACTGTATCTATTTCATTCAGGATGCCTCCTCTCGGACGACTAGCTGTAGTCTCGAGTGTTGTACGCACAGATAGACCAGTGAACGATGATTCCTCGGTGTAGGGACCTTTTCTACCAGAGGCACCAGTGGTACCAATACCTGTTGGGCCACCGATGCCCCCATCCCTAGTAGTAGACGATGCACACTGTTTGAGAACATTGCATGAGTTCAAGCGCCAGAGGCCACCCAGGTTCAGGAGAGCGACAAACCCACAGGCAGCTAAGGATTGGCTAGAGGCTGTGGTGAGAGTTTTCTAACTTGTAGGGACACCAGCCAACCTCATAGTGATTCTTGTAGCCATCATTCTACAAGATGTAGTGGGAAGATGGTGGTGCTTGATGCTTTAGGTCCACGACGAGATGACGCTTCACTGGCAAGATATTGAGAGCCTGTTCTAGGAAAAGTTTTTCAATGCGACTCTCCATGAAGTGCATATATAGGAGCTAGTTCGTCTAGAGCAGGGCATCATGACTGTAGCTCAGTACTGAGTGAGGTTCACAGACCTCTCATGCTACTCCACTGATAAGGTACGAGACCCATTCTTCAGGGCCTAAACCTTAGAGAAGGGACTCAGGTGAGTGATCAGAGCTTCAGTGATCTCACTCAGCATCCGAACGCAGGCTGGGGTGTTAGAGAGAGCCCTCCTAGTTGAGTGTTTCCTTGCTGAGAAGTCTCTAGCAGTGAGATCCACCACCAATATACACGTAGAAGAGTCTTCTACAGCTAGCAGTAGACAAATGTCATAGAGGTTTAAGAGGACCAGAGCTACAGGTGGACAACCTCATGACTCAGGATCGGTTGTGCGGGGAACCCGAAGCAGAGACATACATGCCTAGAGTGGGAAGTGTTTCACATGCGGCAGGCAGGGTCACATGGCTCGTGACTGTCTGTCTCGCCATTCAGATGATCAACAGATGGTCGAAGGACCACCAAGGCAGAGACATAGATTCGATCGAGGTAGTCCACAGGGAGCAGGCGGATGTGGCAGAAGAGCTGGTTGTGCAGCTGGAGGTGGAGGATGTTTTGAGGTGTTACCACCACCACCACCAAGAGGTCCACCCCGACCGGAGGGAGTAGGTGGACTGGGGAGAGATCATCTCTAGGAAGCTAAGGCCTATGATCATGTGTCTCCAGATATGATACAAGGTACAATCTGTGTCTATTTCACCCTATATGCAGTTCTTATAGACATAGGTGCCAGTCTCTATTTCATTGTCACTACCCTCGTTTAGAGCTTGAAGATTCTGATGGAGACATTGGATCTATCCTTACGGCTAGAGACTCCTACATGAGCATACTTGAAGATTGCGCCCTAGTTCCAGCCTTGTGAGATTACTCTAGGAGGTGAGAGCTTCGACTTGGATCTCCTAGTAGCGGCGTCGAGGCCTCATGATGCCATCTTGGGTACGAACTGGTTATTTACAGTCCATGCTCAGATTGACTGTATTAGGCACAATGTGCGGTGTGTCTACATGGATGGGACCAGGTTTACCTTCACCTGCGAGATGAGAGCCTTTGACGCACAGGACAGACTTTCCCGAAGGAGGGCACCTCTGATCACTCATCAGCTGGCTTGCTTTACCCTCAGAGTAGTTGATGTAGAGAGTCCGAGTTATCCCATTGTGGTGGACCAATACACGGATGTTTTCCCGGATGATGTCCCAGTTCTACCTCCTTGCATGAATGTAGACTTTTACACTGAATTGTACCATGGGATGGCACCGATATCTACTGCAGCATATCAGATGTCTCCTACATAGCTTCGAGAGATGCAGGTATGACTTGAGGACTTGTAAGGGAAGAGATTCATCAGGCCCAATGTTTCTCCCTGGGCAGCCATGATTTTTTTCGCCAATAAGGTGGATGGGAGCTTGAGCCTTTGTATTGACTACTAGGTCTGAACCAGGTGACTGTGAAGAAAAAGTACCCACTCCCGAGGATTGAAAAACTTTTTGATCAGCTGAAGGGAGCACGGTGGTTCATGAAGATAGACCGCAGATCAGGCTATCACCATCTTAGAGTTTTATCCGAGGATGTGCATAAGATGAACTTCAGATTTTGGTACGACAAATATGAGTTCTTGGCTATGCCATTTGGAGTAACCAATGATCCAATAGTGTTCATAGGACTCATGAATAGTATCTTTTAGCCATACCTTGATCGCTTTTTCGTAGTCTTCATCGATGACATTCTGATCTACTCGACTACAGTGGAGGAGCATGCCAATCATTTTCAGGTATTACTGGACATGCTCCGAGAGCAACAACTTTATGGAAAGATCTCAAAGTGCCAGTTCTTGACCTGAGAGGTTCAATTTCTAGGACATGTCATATTAGAGGCTGTAGTTGCAGTAGATCCAGTGAATATTGAGGCAGTACTTTCTTGGGAGCCACCTAGGAGTGTGATAGAGGTATGAAGTTTCCTGGGTTTGTCTGGATACTACAAGAGATTTGTTCTAGACTTCTCCAGAGTTGCAGCACCACTATAAGCCTTGATAAATAAGGGTAAACCCTTTGTGTGGTCAGAGATATGCCAACAGAGCTTTCAGAAGCTAAGGTAGAGGATGAATAGTGCCCCATCTTGAGGCTTCTAGAGGAAGGTGTAGGGTACGTAGTCTACTGTGACGCATCAGGGAGCTGAACTCGATGAGAAATGATGTAAGGGAAAGTAATAATTTCATATGGATCTCATCAGATGAGAAATAATGAGAAGAAATATGCTACCCATGACCTGGAGTTAGCAGTAGTGGTCTTCTCCTTGAAGATGTGGCGACCCTATCTGATGGGTGAAGGTTTTATCGTGTACTCTGATCACAAGAGTCTCAGGTAAATCTTCTATTAGAAGGAAATGAACCTGGGACAATGAAATTGGCTTGAGTTCCTCCTGAAGTATGACTTTGTGATAGTCTATACTACTTGAAAGGGGAACGTTGTTGTAGATGCACTCAGTAAGAGAACTGGTATACAACTACTATAAATGGCGACAGAGAAGCTAGAAACTTTACGGATATCCTTTGTGGATAAATTTGGAGCAGCCTTACTTCAGTAACATACAGTCACTTCCCCACTTCTTTAGCGAGCCAGGGAGGCACAACATGCAGATGTTGACTGTGATACATGACGTGCTCAGATATCCACAAGGCAGGCACCTGATGGATTTTCTGAAGGTGGGGAGCACATCCTCCACTTTAGAGGATGTACTTTGGTACCAATGTCACTTTAGGAGGACGTATTGAGGGAGTTCCACACATCCACTCTAGCAATACATCCAGGAGTGGTGAAGATATACCAGGATTCCGACGACAACACTGGTGGCCGAGAATAAAGAAAGAAGTTACAGAGATTGTTTCTCGGTGCCTCACTTGTCAGTAAGTGAAGGAAAAGAATCCGGTACCAACTGGCTTGGTTCATCCTTTAGTGGTCCCAGAGTAGAAGTTGGATGGGATATCCAAGGATTTCATGACAATATTCGATGTACATCTAGAGGACATGACTCAATCTGGGTGATTGTCGACCAACTCACCAAGTCGGCCCACTTCCTACCAATCAGAGAGCAAGACTCAGTAGAGAGCATGGGACGACTTTATGTGCTGGAGATTATGCGGCTACCTGGATTACCTTTGATAATTGTTTCCGATCGTGACACATTATTTAATTCCCAGATATTAAAGGGGTTGTAGGAAGATTTTGGGACACTACTTCATTTGAGAACCACCTTCCATCCTCAGACAGATGGCCAGAGTGAGCAGACCATTCAGACCCTTGAGGACATGCTGCATGCTTGTGTTCTGAACTTCGGTCATATCTAGGAGGATCACTTGCCTTTGGTGGAGTTTTCATACAACAACAGCTATCACTCCACCATTGGGATGGAACCTTTCGAGGCATTGTACGAGAGACCTTGTAGGTCACCTATGTGCTGGACTGACCCATAGGAGTCAACACTAGTGGGACCATAGATGGTATGGGCTACCATGAAGAAGGTGCAGATCATCCATGAGTGGATGAAGACTGCATAGAGTAGGTATAAGTCGAATGATGACATGAGACGAAGAATTCTAGAGTTTGAGGATGGAGACCACGTCTTTCTACGGGTCTCACCTTGGCGAGTTCTACGGATATTTGGCCAAGGAGACAAGTTATCTCTGAGATTAATCAGACCCTTTCAAGTCCTCAACAGAGTTGGCAAGGTGGAATACCATTTAGCTCTTCCACCTTTGTTGCACCGGGTGCACGACATCTTCCACGTATCCTAGGTGAGAAGATACGTTCACAACCCTTCACACATCATTGACTATGGTGAGATAGACGTCAATGATGGGGATACCTTTATGAGGTTCTAGTAGAGATTGAGGATCGACAGGAGAGGGTCCTTCATGGACAGTCGATACCTTTGGTGCGCATTCGCTGGTAGTACGAGAACCTTTAGAAGAGCATATGAGAGTGGGAGGATCAGATACATGCTCAGTACCCCCACTTGTTACCTTAGTTTGAGTTATGTCTTACGGGGATGTAAAGCATGAGGTGGGGAGAATGTAAACAATTGGAATTCCCGTGTTAGTTTTTTTAAAATAAATATGAATTTTACGAGTCCGCGAAACTTGATGGCGCGTGATTCGAAGGCCCGGAGTGCCTAGAATAAATTTCTGAAATTTTATTCAGGTACGTTAAGTATACATACAAGTGGGTTTTTATAACTTTTGAACCGGTGCACAAAATTGTAATCCGAGGGCACCGTTGATCTTGTAGCGCCAGCTTTCACTTAAGAAGACTTTCACCTTGATATCAGTTGGTCAAGGGTGGATGATAGTTTTTAGGTTTTTCGTGGGAATAATAAAATAAAATAAATGCATGTTTTATTTTATTATTACCTTTTATAACCACCCAAGTGGAAGTTAGAGGTGGGGAAAACCACACCTTAACCTCCCCTGAGAGGTTATGGTGGTGGGGCCAACCAAAACCTAACCTCCCATGAGAGGTTATGATGTGGGGACCACCCAGGACTAAACCCCCCTAATAATGGTGGGAGAAGAAAACCTCTCAACTCCCCTCATTAGTGAGGGAGAGCCTCTTGACCTCCCTTAACTTAATGGTTCCACAAACCCCCTCTTTTAACGGTGTGAACCCTTCCCCTCTTTTAATTGTGCCAAACTCGTGAATTAATAATGTGGATCCAACTTAATTAATTCACCCAATTTGAATTCTTATGCCAGTAACTTAATAGATTTTATAATCTATTATTCTGGGCTACCTATTATTTTTTTGGAAAAGTAGAAAGGAGATTTTGAGAAAAAATCTCTCTCCAACGATGAAAGAAGAACACGTTCTTCCAATGAAGAACGCCGGGAAGGAGCATCATTGAATTCTTCCTCAAAATAACCTTGTGAAAGCAACTGACATCAGATGTATTCAATGACAGACCATCCCTCCTCATCATCATCAACGAACCAACAAATGTTCTTGGGATTGGAATTGTGCGGAGGATGCGACGAACGACGACAACTCCGTCTTCTTCCATGAGACACCGTTAACGAACAACAAACAAAGATATGGGTTCAATTTTATTTAAGTATGATATTATCCCCTTGTTAAATTTCTTCCAAAACAAAGAATACAAACCAAATTATTATCAAGTTGATTCGTGGATGTTTTTCCTTGCGGGATGAGAATATTTTGTTAATGAGGGATTATGGGAATTGATGTTTTTAAGATATCTTCCATGTTCATTCTATGTTTATGTTCTTGATGAACATATTGCTACCACCCTAAAAGTGGAGGGTGTGGGCCAAACTAACATGGACCGACCCCCCTCCATCGTTCATCATTGTGATGTTATTCGGAATGCCGATGAGGTGACAAGACAATGAAGGAGATGAAGGCCACATGTGCCGCCTCCACGATGCTCCGCTGTGCAAGGTCGAATCGCGTCGCCCCGGCTGCGCTGCCTGCTAGCCGCGCCGCCCGCCGGCTGAACCGGCCCAAGCCGTGCCACACCCCGACCGAGCCGAGCTCCGGCAACACAACACCCCGACTCCCAGCCTCCGTGACTTTCACGCCTCTAGTGCCCCTCGTGGCGCGCTCCAGAACCCCAGCTGAACCGGTCTCCATGCGCGCCACATTCCCCACTGCTCCGTCGTCCACGCACCCCGTGCACCCTTGTCGCCGTTGGCCGAACCGGCCCACCAAACTCCACGTGCTTCGCTCGCCCATAGGCTCTGCCGTCTATGCTTCCCGCGCGCCCCACACACCCCACGTCGCCACTGGCCGATCCGGCCCGCCGGCATCCACACGCCCCGCGGATCCGCTGTCCAAGCACCCCACGACGCACCGGCCAAGCCGGCCTGCTGGCCCCGGGTGTGCCACCCTGAGCCCGCCCTTCATGGCACCGTCCAGGACAAGTCGCACCCTTGCGGTGCCTTCCGGGCTGAGCCGCCCACGCGGTTCCCTCCGGTCTGATCTTCCCTCGTGCTGACCCCCATCCGGTCCGCGCCCTTGCGACTGATCCGCGCTCTCATGGCCTGTTGGGTTGTGCCGAGTGGTCCGGGATGAACCTGCCAGGAAGGCCCACCTAACGGGCCGGTCCAGACCCAATGGGTCTCGCCGGGTCGACCGAAATTGGGTTGGCCCAGACTGGGTCGGTCCGGGTTGACCCAGATCGGGTCGGCCCAGACTGGGTCGTGCCTGGTTCGTCCGACCGGGTCAGACCAGACCCGAGCCCACTACGACCCTTCACCTTCTCTGGCCATATCTTTGGCACCGGGCGTCCGTTTGATGAACCGTCAATGGACCTGGTAATATTGGATAATTATGGTCCCTTTGAGTATATATCACTAGAGTTTGAGGTATAGTTGAAAAATGGTCAGGTTGGATCACACACGAATCCAACCGAGTCCCCAGACTAAAAGGCTAATAACTCATAGATCGGGCGTCTGATTGACACGATGTCTGTTGCATTGAAACCTCTATGACGTGGAATAACATTGAGATAATTCTTCATGGGACTTTGTGACAGTTGGAGTATCGACCAATAGCTCATGGAACGGATCCTTATAGAGATGAGAAGAAAGAGTGTGAAGATCTAGTTGCTACCTGAGACTTGACCACTGCTATCCAATTGACTCGGAGTGACTCGACTAGCCCAGTGGGGAGCACCTGGTTGTGGCAGAAGACCCATGATACTCGACAAGAGTACCTTTATAGGCTCTTTGGGGGAGCATCTGGTTATGGTGGTAGATCCACAGTGGGGAGAGCCTTGTTGACACAACGGACACACGATACTCGACAGGAGGAGTACCTCAGCAGTCCAAGGTTAGTGGGAATCACCTTAGTGTCACAGTAAGCCCACTGTACTTGATAGAGGAAGAGTTCTCCAACAACTGTGGTTTCGATGATATGAATAAAAATCAAGGTTGAGCTAAGTTAGTAACTGTTGTGTTTACCTCATGATTGAGATTGATTACATGATAACTTAGGTATATGTATGGGCATATACCTAAGGGGGTTATCAGTTGAATTCATACTTTGTGGTTTATCCTTGTTGGATTTTGTGAGACCTTTAGTATATTGGGGTCCCTTCTGAGTATCGTTATACTTACCCCTACACGGGCTATGCTTGAACCTCATTGTGTTGGATGCAGATGATAGACAGCGCTGACCAAGGCTGAAATTACTAAGACTGGATGGTACCCGGAGGTGGACTTTTCAGCATGTCGGTACATAGAGGAGACAGACGAATGTGGAGTGCTGAGGAGGCAAAATATACATACCCTTTAGGTAGGAACCTCAGAGGATGACCCGGTTTCTGTTTTTCCTATTTACTCAATTGTACTTTTACTTTCAATTTCATGTACTTTCTATTTGGGCTTGTATTCTGGCCCCTTTTTACTTATTGTACTCACTTGTCGGTTATTCAGTTTACTCGTGATCATATCTATTTTGTGTGTTTATAGGCTATAAATGCAATTCCTTCCCAGTTTTGGAGAATTACACCTTTGGTTCTAGTCTCCAGCCCCTGGCCTAGGGAAGGCGAGCTTGGTGTAGTCACGACACGGGCCCCGAGTGATGGGTCGTGACATCACATATAAAAATATTATAGATGATGCCAATAATTGTTAAAGAATTATAATTTTCCATCATTGATAACAAACCTACATAATGCTTATGATCAATTTTGGGACTTCTAAATATATGAAATATTGAAATCCCTTCATATAACATGGATCCTTGTTGACCAAAAAAGCAATTAAATCCAATTGGTATAACATTATGCCTTCTTGTTATTTAAAAAAAATTATTAATATGTTTATTCATCATTATAAACTAAAAATAATATTCCACAATACAACACACATAAATTGATTCGATGATAACTAAAATAAGATTTCACATTTTTGGTTTGGGAGATGATGAATATTGAAGGGTCAAATCTGCTGATAACTTTGATAAAAAAATATGTATAACATAAAAAACAGGATATTTCATGAATACCCAAAAATATTTTATCCCTAATCTATGTTTATTTAAATTAATGTTTATAGTTGAAAATTATATATCAAAATTATAAAAATATATACTAAATTATCATTAATGTTATGTATAGAATCATAAAATTCTCTTATGGTTATATAAGTAGTTGGAAAATTCAGGAAAAAACCCCAACAAAATGAAAATTACAAGTAAAGATACTCATTGATAATGTATTTTTTTAATTAATAAAATAATATATAAATGTTATTAAAATATAAAAAAAATTCAATGACACGCACATACATTCTTTCAAAATTCATTATCCTTATCATCCCAATAATATTTTTGGTGTCATTATCGTCAACCATCATATCAATTTCAATCAAATTGGAAGAAATTTGAACTAATCTGAATAAATAACCTGTTAATTAATAAAATTATCAATTTATTAATATATCAACTGTAATGATTAGACCGTATGTATTCTTAAATTTAAGGATGATTTTTTTACTGTTGAAAAATACAAGTTGTTTTATACTAGTTCTCAAAAGTTATGAGTATTTCTATAAATTAGTTTACATGCTCAATGATGTGAAAAGTTTTATCATTATTGATCATAATTTTCCTATCCATGTTGCTTATATTTAGTGGAATTAAAATGAAAATTTCTATTATGAATTCTTATTATAAAAAATTGATTGAAAAAGTGTATTTTGAAAAAGAGTAAAAATTTGGCAGGATTATATATAGAACATTTTCATGACATGATTCATGTAAATCATTGAAAAAAATAGTTGAATACATTATAATTATTTAATAAATAGTATTTCTCAATTTTATGTTCAGTTTTATAAATATCTTCAATTTTAACCACACTGACTAAAACAAGAAATCGAAAAACCCATTCCATGGGTAAACATGATAAATACTATCATTATAATTAATTAAATGATTATTCTTTAAAATTATTTTATAATATTGATATTTTTATATTATAAAATATAATGAAAAAATTTTAATGTCATTTTTCCACTATACATCACCAACCATTATTTATTTTCATAGAGGAAAAATATCTGTCAATTTTTAGATCCATTAAATAGGACACAACAACTATATGACCCGAAACATCAAAAAAGTATATGTAATGAGAAAAAGGTTGTTCAATAATGAGAAAACCCATAAAATAAAATTTTCATTTATGTATCAAATCGTAATTTCAAAAATCAATCCCCTTTCCCATTTTAATGTAGCATTAATGATAGAATTTGAAAATTATATAACATTGTAAAATATAAAACAATATAAAAACCAATCATTAAGCCCATTAAAATGGGTATATGAATAATGATCAAATTATATAAGTTATCTATATCAAAAAATATATTTATGTAGACATAATAAACAAAAATATCATTGTATATGACTTTTTAAACATGATTATATTATTAAATCTATTTTCTAACTAAACAAAATAGAACATAGGCATATATATTATGATATAAAAAATGGTTCTACTAATTTTTTTAGTAATCAAAAAATATGTAAATAAGGATAATAATGATAATAATTTGAACAGGTAGTATAGCATTGGTACTAGAATAGTATATATATGTTTTATACTGATCATGTACTATAGTAGAATAGATTATAGATAGTAAGGGTTATAAAAAATTCATTCTAATTGATGGTGAATGTGCCTCTATGAAATTTCAATATTTCATGGAAAACATACCACACCAATGAAAATAAAATATTAGAGAAAAAAATATAAATCAAATCCTTAGGGATGTAATAAATATATATAAATATAGTGGTATAATATTACCATCTTTTTAACAAAATGAGTTTCTAAAACATATTTTTATTCCACTAGAAATCAATTTTTTCCTTGATACATAAACAATGATTATAGTAAATTAATTTTCAATGATTTAAAAATTATAAAGGATCTACGTATTGAATAAAATACAATGGTTTCAACAACATTTCATTTATAACAAGTATTTTTATTCTTGGGAAAAAATAAGGACGATACTTCAGTTAAGAGGAAATAAAATCCTAGAATAGGATATATATAGCCCAAACCTCATATAAAATTATATTCTAAATATATAATAATATTTCCCAATATGAAAGATTAATTGTATTTTAAAAATTATTTACTATTTTTTTGTTCCATTAGAAACTCCTAGCTTAGCATGAAATAATACTTCAACAGCTTGGTATATTTAATTTATGTAAACTTCAACAATATTTATAGGTTTAAAAGAAATGTGTTTTTTATTCTATAATGTCTAAAATAAGATTACGATGATCATGTTTTAGGAAAACCCCAACTAAAAAATCATTTGGAAAATGTCCCATTTTTTCATCAAAACTTTGGAATCATTAAACTAATATATAACTAAGGATTTGAATAAAAATCCAAACATAGAAATATATCCATATATGGTATATAGAGTATTATTTGTGAAAAATACATGGAATACTTAATCCTTGAATCTAAATTATTATATTTTTTTTTGTTTTTATAAGTTGATTTTTAATTAATGTAGGGATTTGTTTGAAATTATTAATTTAAAATAAATATAATAAATGGAAAATATAATAATGAGTAATAATAATATTAATAGTTAATTTAACTAAATCTAATTAATGTTAATTTTATAAATTAATATATTCGGTATTTTATTATTAGTTTATAATTATTTATATTAATGAACCCTCAATCATATCCCGAAAATTCATATTATTATTTTTAAATATATTATTAATTAAATATATTTAAATATTATTATTAATGTAATAAATAATTATTAATAACTATACATTATTAAATAATTAACTATTTTATAAATTAGTATAATAAATATTTATTATGGAAACAATATTTATGATGTTATTATAAAATTTGTTTTACTACACTATTATTAGTGGCATGGAAAAAGATTGGGGAATGTGAGGGGAAGGTTACGAGGTTGTGCCCCTGTTCTTTTTTTGTTTATAACAATTTCATCACTTGTGTTACGTTCTTCAACAATTGAAGTAATCAGTTATATATTCATTTCATTTTTATTAGTATATATTTTTAATTACATTTTTAGTTTGGAAAAAATTTAAAAACATTAATTGACATGGAAAATATTTGAAGTATAATAGTAGAATTAAATAACTACAGTGAAATTATAAATAATGAAAACAATTAATTGGAAAATAAACATTTATAAATCAGGGAAAATCCAATTTAGATGGGTTTAGAAGGAATCCATTTCATTACTTATACTCCTATGGTTGTGAAGGCTATTCCAGTGTCGAAAAATGTAAGAAGATGATCTAATAATGAAACTACATTAAAGAGATAAGACGTTAGACATCGAGATGTTAATCATAGTCATTTATTTCTTGTGCTAGTTAATAATAATATATATTTTGTTCTTTCTATTCTTTTTTGGGGAGGGATGCAAATTTTCTAACGTGTTGTCATGTGTTTGTATGCATGTGTTGGTTGTTGTCAACTATATCAAATATAATTTTATATCATTTTGAAAATAAATTATTTGTAAATTTTTTAAATTTGTTTCTTATTTAATATAAGTTATAATTATTATTAAAAATATTTATAAAGAATAAAAAATAATAATATTGTATTAACAATTGATTTTATTATGTATTCATATTCAGTTTTTTATAATCAATAATATTTAGTTTTTAAAAAGAAGTAACTGCTAGAAATTATTATTTATGAAAAATATTTTTTATTTAAAACTAATTCCATATACTTATTGATGAATTCCATTTACTATTATAAATAAAAAAATATAATCATCCTATTTTTAAATAATTTCTAATAAGAAAATATTTAGTTTAAAAATTAATAATATTGGTCCTTATTGAAAAATAAACAGAGCCTCCCATTGTATTTCTTAATATTCCAATTATACCCCCACTAAATTGGTTCTTAATAACCCTAATATATTGGATTCATCTTATGTTACAATGGGTTATTTTTTTGTCCCCTATGCTTCCAACAACTATCTTATAATATTATCCTATTGGGGTAAAATTATGTTGTTCATGAGAAATCATTTGGAATCGAACCTATGACATCCCAAAAAAACCCCCAAAGACTATCTACTATTCCATCCCCATTAATTTAATATTATAAATATAATAAGAAATGTTTTTCAGAATATTTTATATAATATAATGAATATATGACTATAATTATATATTTGATGTTACAATAATGATTTATAATGTCTGGGTTGTATTTTACCACTCACGTAAAAATCCACCAATGATGAAACTTTTCTTATTAATTCAATGGGATACATAAAGACATCATCCATAATGGATTTTAACAAATGTGCATGCACAAAATGATTTTTATATCTCTAAGAATGCATCAAACAGGGCAAAGCAAGTCATCCCTCACACGGCGGGATCAAAAAGAATTTCTAGAAGCTGAATGTCATTGGTAATATTTTAAATAGTTTAAATATTTATAATAAATTATTATCTATTTAATATATTGAATTTTTGATTTATCTTTGCTTAATGCAGTCACAGAATTTAGGGAACGAAGCCTCCCGGACTGAACTGTGGTTGGATGTTCACAGAAAATCAGATGGCTCTTTTGTTAATGAGCCTACCAAAGAAGTTGGGGTATGAAGTCATATTTTTAACTTATTATCAGTTTTTACTGTGTTAATATGTATTGATATCAATGATTGTATGCTTTATTGGGGAGAGGATTCAAGTAGAAATAATTGCAATAAATGTTCTTCTTCTAGATGGCAGTCAAAGGGTGACGATAGAAGTCTGACTGAACATAATTTCATGAAGAAGAACAAAATGAACACACCTGCAAAGGTTTTGCGTTACTTTCCTTTGAAGTCTCGATTGCAAAGATTATTCATGTCATCAAAAACCGCCGAACACATGAAGTGGAATTCTGTAGATAATAAAAATGATGGGTTAATGAGACATCCATGAGATTCCCAATCATGGAAGACATTTGATTCATTACATCCAGATTTCTCAGCTGATCCTAGGAATGTTTGATTGGGATTGGCTGCCGATGGATTCAACCCATTTGGGACTTTGAGTACAAGTTATAGCATTTGGCCAGTTGTTTGTCATCTCCTCTTCATATACATGTATTAATGTAAAATGAGGATAATATAATAATATATATTTCAATACCATCTGCTTCTCATCATGATGTCTATCAACAAAAACTTTCCACTGCTCTTTCGGTACCCCATTGGGTAGCTTTTCATACATTTGTTCCAAGGTCAACGAAGTATCGTTGACATCACACCACAATCTCCATTTGAAATCTTTCCATTTTTTACCGAGATTTTTCAAATTCCACTTCCGTGCTATCACATCAGCAACTTTGAAGTGGAAGAACATCAATATACAGAAATTCATTTTGAACATATTAGTAACATGACATTCAATTAAACCATAATGTAATAAAATTACCTTTATTTGAGAATCGAAAACATCATTTTTCCAGTTTGGAGGCATATGTGTCCAATCATCATATGAAATGGGAAGGGAAATGGGCTCCACTGGCAACTGACCTATAATCTGGCCAAGTAACCCTGCAGCATCATCCATAGGGACCCCATAAGAATCAAATGGCATGACTATCTTTTCTTCATTCAAGTTCCAAACATCTGAGCTTTTTATGTTTTTCTCCATGGTTTTATTTTTTTCATCTTCAATGAGAAAAGAATTAGTATAAACAAAATGAAATAAATTTATTTAATTAAAATTTAAAACTATGACTGTGACCCTCCAGTGTGTCCGGTATGAACTGGAAGGGGTCTGTCACCGCCCAACTGATGAGGCACCTGTAGGGGGAGTCGACAACTCAGCCTCTAATGGGAGTCTCTCTGATGGTGTGAGAGATGGTGCAGGGGGAGATGGTGTGGGGGTGTATGCAGCTGGTGCCTCAGATGTCGTGGGGAGTGACCCAGATGGATCGGAATCCGTCGCAGAACTAGAAGAAATAGTATACCGCTTCCTCCTTGGCATTCCTGTCATTTAATCAAATAAAATTAAGTTCAGAATATATATTTCAAAAAAATTATGCAGAAAAAAAAAATTAAAAATGATAATAGATTCCCAGTACTATTAAACCAAATATATATAACAATTATAATGAATGACTGCAGAAATGAAACAATTGGTTTCTGCATGAATGAATAATTGTACATACAATCATTTTCCCCTTCAATAATGTCGGTTTCATTCTCCATTGCTTCATCCACTTCATTTATCCTTTCAAGACTAATATTTTCAATATCATGATGGAAAAATAATTCTGCTTCCTGTTGTTGATGACATTCAACTTCAGAGGTCAAATCTTCCAGTTCATCACCCATATCATACAAATCTCTTTTTATTACGTGAGTAACTACACTCCATCCTTCATCCACAACATCATTCACATAATATACCATTTTTTCTTGCGATGCTAATATATATGGATCATGCATTTCATGATCACCAACATCCATCAAGCGAGAGAAGTTCACAGAAGTAAATTGCAATGAATCTCTTTTAACACCTCTGATAATATCGTCCCATTTGCATTTGAATAAAACAACAGAAAAATGTCCATGGTAGTTTAATTCAATAATATCATGTAGATATCCATAATATCCCACTTCATTAAATGTAAATATACCACTATTTTGTGTTTTCAAACCCACTTCTCGATCAACTGTACAAAATCTAAAGTCATTCACATTATAAGCGTCGAAGTTTCTAACTTGCTTTATAGGACCTCTAGCAAGAAACTTCAAATCTTCTGACAAGTCTGCTCGAGTATCAGTATTAATGATCTGAAAAAATAAATATAATTTAATAGATTTACAAATTGTATGTGTCAAACTAATAATCTTATTTATTTCAATATTTATGAACTTACACGTCATGCAAACCATTCTACAAGCTCTTTATTCTCATATTTCGTTATATCTTTCTCATTTCGTGTTTGGCCTCTCATTCGTCTCTTTGTTTGTATCATCAAATCTTCAATAAATGGATCTGCAATTTCACTATTCAGCAGCACATATCTATGTGCCTGTAATAATTCCAATTCTGTCGGTGTCACATTTAAGGTCCTCCTAACTGATCGGCCAATAGCAGGAAATATTTTTGATTTCTGATGCATTTGAGATTGAGTTGATGTGTCATCAACACGTCCAACTTGATTAAATCTTGTCTCAATATCATCTAAATACCTGGAACAAAAGGTAAGACATTCCTCGGCCAAATATCCTTCAGCAATAGAGCCTTCTGGTTGAGCTTTATTTCTCACGTATAATTTCAAATGCCCAAGATATCTGTGAAATAAAATAATAATATTATGCATTTATTTAAATGTAAAAAATTGTTTACTTAACTGGAAAACATATAAATAAAATACCTCTAAATTGGATACATCCATCGATAATGAA
This sequence comes from Viscum album, assembly GCA_963277665.1. Taxonomy (NCBI): domain Eukaryota; kingdom Viridiplantae; phylum Streptophyta; class Magnoliopsida; order Santalales; family Viscaceae; genus Viscum; species Viscum album. The sequence continues at coordinate 1,100,655,603 of OY728121.1, read as the reverse complement.
CGGGGCCTCCTAATTTAACTTCTTCAACCAAATGCACATAAATGTAATATCAGGACCAATTACTATCAGGACCAATTATGTTCATTGAATTAAATATAATATAAATAATTAATGTTATAGATGAAAATAGTAGATTATGTAAATACTATATGAAGTTAGTGTTTTCATGGAAAAAATAATATTAAAAAATTAAATCATGTGAAAAACCATTAAATATGTATTCATTTAATTAATTGATGATATTGAAATTGACTAAAAAATGATATGTGTTTTAAGAAAACATCATGTATAGAAAATATTCTTAGACAAGATGTCTTCAACACTATTGAGTTTTATAATCAATCATTAGTTTATATAAATTTAACCTCCATTTAATAATATTAATAGATTCATAAATAAATGGGTTTCTAAAATTATTATGATTTTATATAACATTTATTTTATGATCCTATATTAATCTATAAATATCCCATGAATTTTGGAATCAGTATATTCTTAGTGACCAATGTAGTACATCTGTATATAACTGAACATTGTTATGGATTATCCGAATGATGTAAAAATGTAAAATTACAAAACAAATCTATAGTATTTTAGTTTAGGAAATTAATTGGTAGATTTTTCTATTTTATGAAACCACCAAGAGATAATTTAGTGGGTTTTCAAGGAAATGTGAGCTATAGTAATTGATTTTAGACTACATACACGAAATATATATTTTTATTCTCATCAAGTCATTATATGATGATTTCAATGACGACCATATAGTCAGGAGTATTATGTAAATAACCCTTTAATAGTTTTTTCATAGTAGTATTGTTTAGAAACCTCAATGCTTAATCATTGGTACTGATATGATTCTATGTAAATTTAGTGATAATATACCCATTTAATTTATAGAAGCACCACTACAAAAAAACCTGGGTTTAGCGGCGGTTCACAAAACCGCCACTAAACGTTTTCCGTGAAAGGTTTCACGGCGGTTTATTAAAAACTGCCGTGAAACCCATTTTTTTTAAAAAACCGCGAGCCTTTCCCCCACCCCTATCGGGTTTACCCCACAAACCCTCGCCCCTCTTCCCCGATCCCCCCCCGGCCCCAGCAACACCCGCACCCTCCGGTGACCCCCGCACCCCCCGCGCCCCCCCCCCCCCCCCGCCCCTCGCGCCCCCCGCGCCCCCCGTGCCCTCCGGCGAACCCGAACCCCCTTGACCCCCGGAGACCCCACGCCCCCCATGCCCCCCGCGCCCTCCGGCGACCCCCGCACCCCCCGCGGCCTCCGGCGACCCCCACACCCCCCGTCGCCCCCCGCGACCCCCTTCAATTTTGGTAAATTTTAGTTATTTCTTGGTTCTTTGAATCGAATCATGACTTTGTGACACAATGTGAATCTACAGCAGGGTAGATACTATGGGTTTGGTTTAGATCTTGAAGAATTATAATTCATAAAACATTTTCAAGTTTTTAATGGGTTGATTAGGATTAATTCAAACTAAGGATACTTTTTTGGGTATTTTTATAAATCGTGGAATTCACACCATGAAAGGGGTTCACGACATGAATTATTTAGAACCAATGGTTTTTATCATGATTTACATATTACTCTTCTTCCATTCAATGTGAAGACCTCCCTCATAAATCCTAGAAAGATTTTAGATAATATTGGGTATCTTCCTCTACCAGATTTCTTTTCTTAGGGCATTTGATCACTAGTGTGGTGGGTTTTCTTCCTTTGGGTATGTGTAATATCATTCACTCTCTTTATCATTTATGTTCTTGGTTTGGTAGTGTTGTGTGATATGGTTTCGATGGTTTCATAAATAATATGTGTTATCAATCAATCCATTGTGGTTTTCCCTCATTCCTTTTCTATTTGAGGAATATCTGCTTGTTTCCAATTTATGTTGTCGAAGGATCTTAGGTTCCTTATGTTTATAAGGTAGGTGTATCTGTACAAGTGGTTCTAATTTAAAATTTTCTTATATTCTTACTAATTTCTTTGGCTTTTTTCATGAAATTGATTGATTTAAATGGATTTTATGGAAAATATACACGTTTTTAAAGAGGTCTTTATTCAAAAATGGTTTTTCTCATGAAAGGTGGTTGACTAAATTCTTTAAAGGGTGGATTTTTTTTTAAAATGGGTTTTCAAGCTTGAAGTCGAAAGGATTTATTATTAAAATTGTTTTATTATATGTGATCATGGTTTCTAAAATGATTTTGAAAAACTTGGAACATTATGTGTCCTTGGATGCATTGGAAATATACTTCTCACTCTTTTTTATGTAATTCCACAAGAGGTTTTATGACACTTTTTTGTGTGTAATTCCACTAGAGGTTATATTAGTTGAATCCACCTTAATCTTGGATTGGGGATTCTCTTTCATGTCTAGAACGTAAACCCATAGTTTGGATCCCAAATGGTGGGTTTTTTCATTGATGATTTGTTTATCACATGATGGTATTTTCATGGTTACTTGCTCACACAGTTATATTATAGTGTATATATGTTTGGGTTTTTCTATGACTACCTGATTTCTTTTATTCTTAACATATTCCTAGATTTTTTGTATATGGTTTTTTTTATGAAAATCGAAGGATTATTTTAAAAAATTGTTTTATTTTATGAAAAATATATGTAAACTGGATTTATTTTAAAGATAGAGATATTGAATTTTTGATATTAGAACTTGTAATTTTCTCTTTTTGTTTACTATCTCTGTATAAAGATGGTTTGGTGGTGATATATGGTCACATAGGGAGATGATAGTATTGTTTATTTTATCTTTATGGTTTGGCCTATTTAGATTGAATTTTTTATACTAATGGATGTTTATCTTTATTTTTTATTTTAATTTGGTTTCATAACTTTATTTTCTAAAACAAGATACTACTTTCATGTCTCTTTTTTACACATCTCCATGTATAAGACCCTCTTGGGAGACTTGCCTAGTTTTCCCTAGTTGGTTCATTATAAATTGATATCAAAAGGAATATTGAGCCTGGAATGTTACGACACTTCATAGTTTTGGTTTAGTTTCATTGGTAGACTAGATTTAGTAGCACTAAAATTTAGTTAATATGTGTGGGATGGTGCCTAGACATCTCACCTCCATGTATGAATTCAAGTTACTATATGTGGTTAGTTATTTTTGAAAATATTGTCACTTGGTCTTTGTGGTTGATTGAATAAACTAGATTTGGTGTATATTTAAAAAAAAACAATTTCTTTCTTATGTTTTATATTTCATTTATAGAATTCATAAATTCATAAAATTATTATTATTTTAAATCATTAATATGGATTATGGAAGTTGTTCTATGATTTAGGAATTTTCTCATGACTAAAGGGGTTTTCATCTTGTATTTGTTAGACGATTCCTACTAGAAGAGGTCTTATGAATCTAAGTGATGGATTTGTGAGAAAGGTTTAATAGGAGAATCCCTTAGTGGTATCTTCTTTAGTGGAAGTTATAATATGAACTATTCATACTTTGGTTATGAAGGTATTAAAAACCCAATAGGAGTAGTGGATCATGACTCATAATTTACTAACAAGAATCCACTTATCTTTCATGGGGATAATGGAATCTAGAAATATGAGGAGAGGATTGAGTAGATTGGTAGGAGATTTAAAATTCTAAAGATTCCCAAAGAATCTAAGGGGTAGGGGTCAACATATATTCTTGATGGATTGGGAAGGAAATGGTGAGACTCAACTATGCATGCTATATTTCATGAGGATCTTACGTGGGAATCCTTCAAGAAAATATATAAACTATAGTTTTATCCTAAAATGTTACATGTGGAAAAGAACTGATATGCCCCCAGTGGTAGTGCACCGAGTGGTGGTGAGAAGGTAAATCACAAAAAATCACAATCATTTAGTTTGATAACTTTTATTGGTTTTACGTTTAATTATAAATATGCAACAATATTTAATTTTCAATATAATGTTCTTACAGGTGGTAGCAGGAGATGGAGGTGGAGAGGGTGATGATGCATCATCACACCATGAGTAGTATTGTTGATGTGATCAAAAGATGTTTTATGGGTTATGTGATTTTTGTGACCTAGAATGGATCATGTGGTCCACATAATGTTTTCCATGTTATGAACTTATTTTTTTGATTAGCACAACTGATTCTCTCTTAATGGTTACATATCTTCTAATATATTCTCTATTATCTTTAAATATGTCCTCTATTTCTCAAATTTCATCTTATGTGGTAGACTGGAGAGACCTTATTTCCTGGAACCATAATGTCAATCATCGATATAAAGTATTTTATAACAATAATGTTTTAAAGGTTCTTATTCTAACTGAACATCAACCCATTTAATCCTCGTTCGTCATCCTTATAGGACAAAAAACTAGTAGTGATCCCTCCTCTCTCTTCTTTGGCACATTTTGATCCATACACTTTAATCCTTTATGGAATCAAATATTTTCAATTAATATAAGTGGATAATTGTGTTTGGGAACCCTGGTCCCCATAAAAGGTATACCCATTAGAAACCATATATTCATAAAAACATTCCATATTAATTTCTTACTCTACTAAGGGTTTTGTATATTTCGATTCCTACCATACCACAAGGCCCCCCTTGTTCCATATTAATTTCTTACTCTACTAAGGGTTTTGTGTGGGGATAACCACGATTAGTAAAAATGATATGTGATAATTCCCATGAATATTCATTGAAGTCATTATCTGTGATGTTGTGGATAATTCATCTTATTGTGTTTCACTATATGGTTTAGGAAGTTGTATGTTGATGTTATTGACCAGATTGGTTGTGTAGTACAAGGGGATGTGAATATTTGGTCGATTTTCAGGTATGTGATTTTGGTCGTAGTGAAATGTGCTATGAAGAGGTTGTGGTACATGGTTATGGGGTCATGGATGTGGTGTAGTGGTTGTAGAATAATGTTTTTGTAGCAGATTTGTTTATTTGGTATGTGGTGATAGAGTTTCATGATGGTTTTAAGGAGTATTTGATTTTGTGATATGGGTTGGGCAATGTGGTGTGGAAACAATGGTGGATGTGTGGTGTTGTGGTGATAGTTTTGTGAGTTGAATTAGTTGTAGGATGGAGTGGATATGTCAGTTTCTCGGTTATCCATGAGATGAACTATGTTGATAATGTAAATGATCTAGGTTAGTAAATAAAAAATATTTATTTGAAATAGATATGTTATAAATTAATCAAATGAAAATGTAAAGTGTTATGTGAATTGTAATGGATAAAAAATAAAGGTGGTGAAACATGTATGTGGAAAGTGGAATGTTGTGTTTATAGTGTTGTGATTGTCTTGGGTGATTGAAATAGTGATTTAATTGGTGGTGATTATTGATTTGCGTTATGGTGTGGTGATCTAATAAGCTCAAGTGTAGTTTATGTGGACACATTGGTTTGGTATCGTGGGATATCTATATACCATGAATGTTTCTATTATTTTATACACCCATCATAATTTATATAAAATTACCACTACTAAAAGGTTTAGAGTTTTAGGTATTTTCACCAATAAATATGATGGTGGTGAAATTTAGGCATGGGTTCACACACATCCTCTCACTTCATTCAGAATTAGTGACACATGTTGGTGTTGGAGAATTCATAGAAACGATGTCATGTCCATGGTGCCTTCCGGTGGGAATTGATCTATTAGACCCAATTTCTATGAGTGATAAGTTATGTGTTTCTATGTGATATATTGTGGGGTAATTGATGGTAGGAGGAGGGGACAATGATTATGTCCATCACATTCATGATACCTTAAGACTCTTGTTCTAGTTTGGATTCCATTTGACATAATATGTGTCCGTGGGTGGGAAGAGATGTTAGGTTGTAGTGTATTTGTCTAAAAGTATGATTTATTATGAAGTGATGGACTATGTGTCTACTGGTGGTATGTGATGTGATGTGATGGCCTAGGTGACTGCTGTTGGGATGTGGTGTGATGTGATAACCCATTTGTATATGGGAAGGATTTTATGTGATGTGACATGGTTTGTTTGGATGTGATGAGAGAATTCCTAATTAGATATAAGGTTGTGAGAGTGGAAAAGTAACGTTTAATCTATAGTGGGGTTACATTAATTTTTTGTTGAACATAGTTCCATATGATAATATTGGATCAATTATTTGATGAGTAATCCATGATGTACAAAGGATTATTTAGATGAAATGTATGGGGTTATATGGTTTATTCTATTTGATGGTCAGCACATTAACACACCATTTTCACCTAAAATTGTAGACATCATTAAGACCTAGATGATTATATCTTTTTTTTCTTACACTACATATATATTATAGTTTTCAGGATACAAGAATAACTTTGGAGACTAAACTAGAGATTACCAATTCAAATAGTATTCATGTTACTTAACTGGATTTCAATTATCATTTGGAACATTGGGATACTTTTATGGAATAAAATATTTTCAATTTTGATCATCTGTAAACTGTAAGTATAAATCCATGTGACCCCCAATCTGTTGTTTCATCTGATGTTATCTTGTGTTTCATTCTAAATCCATAATTTTAGGTATTTTGTCTGCTTTAAGCATTCTTATTGAATTGTATCAACTTTTTCATCAACATTAAATGAAAGGGTGTTTATGAATATTGCGTAGGTGGTGCATAAATTTTGTACTTATTATATATATGTTGTATGTGTTGTTTGGTTTTTTTTCCAGGGTAGTGGTGGAGTATAAACAGAAATGCATTTTTTTCCGAGTCAGCAATTCGCGGCGGTTTTAACCGCCGCTAATGTTTTACCACTTATACATTTAGCAGTGGTTTAAACCGCCGCTAAATGTATTCAGAAGACTGTTTAGCGGCGGTTAGAATCTCCGTGAAATCACGTTGGAAATTGCGGTGGTTTTAACCGCCGCTAAGAAGGCGACTGGCACACCTGAGTTTTGAGGCGATTATAGCCGCTTATAATTAAATAGCCCTTAAAACTGCCGCTAAATTTACAAAAAACCGCCGCTAATAGATTTTCGACGCCAAGTTTAGAGGCAGTTTCTGTAAACCGCCGCCAAACCATATAGCGGCGGTTTAAACCGCCGCTATATGAAAAAAAAACAGCCGGTAAGAGGTGGTTTTCCTATAGTGCACATAATTCCTAAACCACCCATATCTATTTTAGGAGCATTATTTCCATGATAATGTGATAAAATTATATTCATGAATATATTAAATCTAGAAAAATGTATTGTTCTGGGTGTATAGTTCCCTAGTGAGTTAATAAGCCCATCTATAAAAAGTTAATGTGCGATGAAACAAATTTTCTATAACTAAATTGAAAAAAAAATCAACCATACTAGGGGATTTATTAATAATATTATATTTATCCAATTTTATCTTTGGTTTTGAAATAGATATTATAGAATTGAATGTTCTTCATCTACCCACACCCACCGCCAAATCAATGATTGACTAATGTAATCAAAATGAGAATTTTATCTCAATTATCTAACAACCCATACCCTATTACATACCATTATAGATCGTGACGTTGTACATGAAAAGTATAGATATAGGTGGGGGCCTTTAGGATCATATTAAAGGGACATTGGAAATTGAAATGGTGGTTTATTGGACCATTTAAATATAACATTCTATCATTTGAGTTGGTCAACCCTTTGTGGGGGTCTGCCTTCTACATTCTATCCCATTAGTGGGTGAATTGTTAGATTTTTTTTGTATGGTTCAAGAAGATAATAATAATATTATATTTTTAATAATTTTATTATCTTAATAATAATAATAATTTATTTATTTCATTTATTAGGTTTTCATTAAATTTTTTATCAAATAATTAATTTCTAAAATGATATGGGGTCAATAAGATTTTGGATATATAAATGAAACTCCCATTAATAGAATTAGTTTCAAGGATCATAATATAATAATTGAATGTACAGTGGATTGAAATCAAATTACACAGACCACAGGCCTTACATTTTTCTATAATGAGGGCCTTTTTTGGACTTAGTCACACTTCATGTGTCATTGATTAACATCATCACTAGCCTTCTAGATCATTGTAATTTAGAGTCATCAAATCAGTTCCATTTAATATCTATATATGTTGTTGGGTTGGTTAATGTCTATCTAAATTCAATCCTAATCATATTTTAACATGATTATTAATGCTACAGCGGAAAAAAAGTAGTTATTTATTTTCATTTTCCATAACCAAATAAGCCTATAATAGATGACCTGTTATATTTCATATAAAAACATATATTGAATGTATGATATCCTATTATTAAACATACAAACCCAAAAAAAAATATATACTATTTGAATTATTATATAATCATGTACCCCTTTTAGAATAACCAATGAACCATACATGGGGGTCTTGATATTCATTGATGGGTTGTTACGAAATTGTGACCCGATATTATAATTTTTTTGACACATAATATTTAAAAATAATATCATTTCATATTTCTCTCCTTATAAAAAAAATTAGGTACCCCTCACTGTCTTCACAGATCAGTTCACCATAATAATAAAACAAAAAATATGAAAGCATCATAATTTTAGTCATTTTTTTATTGTAAATATTTTTTCAAGAATATTTTTAAAAGTAAATAAAATCTAAAACATATTGATTTTTGTAGATTCATAATTCAATTAAATTAAATTTTTTAGTATTTTTTATAAATTTAATGAAATTAATTGATATAAAAAAACTTAAAAATTGAAAATATTTTAATTACATTCAAATTATAAATTAATATTGAGGGGTTCTATAAATAACATTATGAATAGATATGTTTTATAAAATTATTGATCAACTGAAATTGGATTGTTATAAGTTGGATTTAATTTTTTAATTATTAATTAATAAATTTTTGTTTTAAAAAAATATTTTTAATTTTTTTTCATCATGATATTTCTATATATTATTAAATAGCATTGAACCACTTGTTGGGTAATTTCTTTGGATAAGTATTCCACAAGAATGTTTGGTGGGAATTATTTTACTTATTCCACAAGTGGAACATTGAATAATTCCATTAATACTTCATAATTCAGGGGAATAAATTTTCATTAAAATATAAACATTGACTTAAATAATATTTATATGTCACTATAATAATAATAAAATTTATAATATAATTACCTTAAATTTTCATATCATTAACTGATTAATATTATTAAGATTTTAATTAATCTAATATTTCAATTTATTATATAGATAATTTTAGAAAAGAATATACCTTTTTCAATATAGATGTCATTTATAGTAATCAAGAACCTAATTATTGTATAATTAATTTTTTTCATTTAAATATAAATTAATGTATAATATTTCAATATATACATAGAAAAAATCATATCCAATTAAAAACTATTTTTATGAAGTCCATAAACATGGTAATTTTTTTATCCTCAACATAGAGGGATATTTTATATCGTTAATGATGATGAGGATAGAGACACTCCTAAAACTACAATCACTATAATTGTTATAAAAGAGAAATAATTTAATAAAATAATATGATACAAGATTAGGTGGACCATATTTTAAATATATGTATGAAAAATAATTTAATAGAGGTATTGTAACTCTCTCTATTTTAATCATGTATCTCTTCTCATATTACTTCATTCTCTTTGAAATATTGTGGTGCAAAAAAATCGAGTTCTCTATTTGGGATTTATTATTATTTAACTATTATCTCCTAACCATTAATCATTTTAGAATAAATATGTATGATTTTTTTAGTAATATATCATTTATTTATTTATAGAATAAATTATTTGGTTATCAATTCTTTTGAAGTTTTCAATAAATATCAAATAGAAGTACTTTCTGGGAACAATTATTTATTTTGAATTATATTTCTATCAGAATAAATTTAAATATAATATATTGTGGAATATCATTATATAAATTTATATATTTTATAAAATTATTAAAATATTTTCATTATGAATTGGATATGAATATATCCATTTTAATTCCTAAAAACAATATTTTATAAAATGCTTTTTTTACTGCGTTTTGAATATTTATGTTAAAATATATTTTTTACACTTATAAGTATTGAAATTTATGAAATCAGTTAAATATTTTGAATCATGATTCCAAAATATATTAAATATGACAATTTAATATTTAGATATTTTGAATAGTAAGCACGATAATGTTTATTAACTATGTAATGGGTAAATCAGGTTAATCTTGGATATATTTTTTATAAGTCTATAAGTATTATTCCTTATTCCTATTCGATGATTCCATTCAAAAAATTAATATATCATGATATAGGTTCAGTTGATAAATGGATACATGTTCATGGAAATGAAATAGATATTATTTATATCAATGACAGTTACAAAATGTCACTCAATTTTTAATATCTTATACTTGTCCATATAAAGACAAAAGAATTATAATAACATAAATAAATGTATATATTCAGGTTAAATAAATTATTTACATAATATAATTATATTTTTAATTTACATAAATTAAAAAAATTCCTTAAAATATTATGCAATGCTAACAAATTATTAATGTAAATAGAAGAAAAAAAGAAATAAATTTTGTAAAATTTTTATTTTTTATATTTTTTATTTAATGTGTAAAATTAGTTTTATATATCATTATGGTATATTTTAGTTTTGTGAAATTAGTAGAAATAAATGTCCCCTATTATTTATGTATTCTAACTATATTTAATTTAATCGTCCCAAGATTGAAAAAATATTATTTTGTCAGATTAGTAATTTCATTGAATTATTAAATAACATAAAATCAATAAAAATAATTTTTTTTATTATATTGTCTATAATTCAATTAATTATTCATAAAATGGTTAATATTATAATTATATTTAACAAAAAAACTCTTTAATGTATAATATTTTTCTACAAAAGTTAAAATTAAATTTGATTAAATAATGGTTAACCAAAATGATAAACATCAAAAATGAAATAAAAATCATCCCTAAATTATAATTCATTATGGTATTTGGTACCTATCATACTTTATAACTTTATCCCAATCCATTTTGAGTAATTTTGAATAAATAATAATTTGTAATAATATATTATTTTGAAAAATTACAGAAGTTCCCCCCACATCCATTACAAATGTTGTCTTCATCCCTCACCTATTTACACTACATTTGACTATATGTATCATCCATTAACTATTAATTTACAATATCAATTTTATTATGAATATTACTGAGAGATGGTATCCTTAAATGACCAACCTTAAATCTTTTAAGAATGGATCTAACTGAGGTTTGATGAATAAGAGGTAATTGTCATTCCAAACATAATTCAACCACATATTTATTCAACCTGTTATGAATATATGAAATTTATAAAAAAATAATTAAGCCTCCCCAATCCATTTATATGTTAATAGTGTTATTAAAAAGCCATTACCCACCATCGTCCCATCACATTGGAAGTATATATATCGTTCATGCGTAAATGCGGCTTAATATATTCATGAAGCAGTAAAAACCATTTTCATTTCAATATTTTATTTATGATAAATATAGTAGGATTAATATTTATATATTATATTTATAACATAATAACACTACATCAAAAAATTTATATATACGTTCTTACCTACCTATCCATTGGTAAATGATCAAAACACTCATGGAAACGTATAGACTACCACCTGCATTAAGTGATGTGAATCATTTTTCATTTATATTTAACATAGATGGAAATACAGATTTATTTATGATTATATATGATATTTATGATAAAATAATTAATATTTAATTTTTTTATTATTTAAATTCATTTTTATATCATTCTTGAAATTACTAGAATTGTGTCTATTCATATGTACAAAACCTACACTCTATGAACACTGTAATACATTATTTATTCTCTCCAATTGACATGTTATATTATATTCATATATAATAAATATAAATTAAATTTGTAACCTTATTGACATTTTTTATATGATTTAATTTTGATCAAATTATAAAAACCAAAACTACCAAACCCAAACATACATATAAACTGTATTAGTAATTACAAAAAAAATGATAAAAAATAAATAATTTTTCTGAAATAGGTGAAAAATGTTATTAGTATTTAATACATGGTGTTATATATATATATATATGTAAATATACTATTTTAATAGATTTAAAACAAATATATATTTACTACATAATTTTTTTTAACACGTACGAAGGATGTCAGCACAAAGTTGAGAGGTTATAGTGTCACATTTACTTTGGTGATAGAAATGAAATATTAACCACCAATTAGTTTTTTTGTTTATATAATACCCCTTTATGTATTATATCATAAGTCAATAAGTTTTAACGATATTTCATGTATACTTTCATGTTTTTTATTTCATGTGACTTATGATTAAAATGGACAATATATGGTAGTGGTTTATTTAATAATCTCATCAACACTGAGGGTTTTTAGTGCTTTTGTATTTGTTGGGGAATAATTTCATACACATCAATTGATTCAAAAAAAAATAAATATTACTTTTAATACTCTTACAGAATTTTTTAAATTCATTTTAAAAAACTTTTACATGTTACAAAATGGTTTTAAATTAATCATCTTATCATTTTCCGTAAATTTTACATTATGTATTTTATAAAAAGAGTTTGAAATAATTTTTTTCACTTAGAAATCATAAACCTATTTTCATACCTTTTGGATTAAGAATTTCATTTAACTATCCTTTAATAATATTCTAGGATCATTTTAATGAAACTATATTTTCATCCTAGTTGAACTGTTTTTTAATCATATATGATTTTCAATTGTAAAAGGTTGTCTTCCAAAATATTTTTTAAACAATTTTTTTTGAAATTATATTTATAAATAACGAAAACCATTATATAAATTATATTCAACTAGGGATTATTTTTGATGATTGCATTTTTATTATGTATATTTATGGTTGATGACATGTTTTATTGGTGATGTTATATTTTTATACCATTCAACTTATTACTTTATATGGTTTATGAATATGTTTTTTTATTGAGGCTATTGTTAAATTTTTGAAGTATAGATTCAATATGATTGACTCTTTTGATAAATTTTAACCCTTTCTAAATGGGAAATTCATTATAAAAATAATGTTATGATTTATTATAGTTATAACCCCTTTATGAATTGGTAGTTCTAATGAGAAAACATTGGTTAGATATTTTTTTTGGTCCATTAACAATTTATATAATATTTTATTCAATGATGCCTTGATGATATGTTTATGAATTTCAACATTCTGTATATATATCTTTAGCTGATTATTTTTTAATCTTCATTAGATTATTTATACCCATAATAAATTTTTATCTCATGTGGTTATGGAAATATTGGATTTACATTAATATTCTTCCAATTTATTTATTCTTTATTTATGTTTTGTTGTATGTATACCCTAACTGAGTATCTAATATAGCACATTTTAATAAGTTTATATTCTCTGGATATTTTGTTATGTATATAATGATACACATACATTAATAATATTGGATAATAATTTTTCCATATATGAAATACTATTTTGAATAAATTTGTTTCATATATAATGTACATTTCATGTATGTTGTACTTTCCTAAGATCACAAAAATATTCAGACACATGGTTTGACATTATATCCACCTAATTGAAATTAAATAAATAAAAACTACTTCTAAATTATTATGGTATAGTTATTTATATATGGTATTGAATAAATATTAATTGAACCCAAGGGTAGAATAATTTTCAAATCCTTTTAAGGAAAAATAACCCTATAATAGACTTTGTGAATATTTCAAAAAATACAATGATTATGATATAGAGATTAGCTTGTCATAAATTTTATGATAATGTTACGTGTCTCACTAGTTTTGAAATTATACATTATGATTATTATCTAATATTTTACATTTAATTTTTATATAAATGTTTTATAAAATAATTAATGGAAACCATATAAGTTTTTAGAGTCCATGTAGAGCTTACCATCCATGATATAAAATTAATTTAGATATGGAGATGCAAGTGGTACAGATAAAATTTTAATCAAATTGGGATGGATCAATTGAGTTATGATTAATATCCTTTTCATTATGGATTAGCGCAATGATCCAAAATATTGGTTAATAATGACATACTACTTCTTGATTCATCAATATCCATCATTCAATGAGATTACAATAAAATTTATCCTATGGAAATGTATATGTTCAATAGAGAATACATTTCTAATTTTTTGATTTAATGATAGGTATTAGGTTTTCATATATGTCTATAAACTCTCAGTATATATTTATTAGTGGTTGAAATTGATTAAAAAATAAGAAGTGAGAGGAAGTAGATTACGTCAAATGGAATGATTTTACAGAACCTAATTTGGAAAAATATTTTTATCACAATCAGGAAGCAGATATGAGGTAAAAATTAATGAATCAGAGATAATAAAAGGATACAAATATTCATATCCATAATTATGACATTAAATGGTTTCATGATTTTTATGGACTAAATAAATACATAACAAATAATGATTGACCATTTATTTGATGTGATTACATCCATGCGTCAAAATGAACTACTCTGGTAAAAAATATAATCATATGAGGATATAATATCTTGTGGTATCGATAAAGATAATTAGTTCACCATGAATTACACATTCTATGTGAATCTTGTTAAGAAGATAAGTTCTAATTGTAACACTCCAAGCTTCCATGGTACACTTCTCTTTGAATAATACAATAGCATGTGTTGTACGCAATAGCGAGGTTGAACACACCACAACCAATCTAACTAGCTATTATGAATAGTAATACCCAATTTTTGAAATTTTATAAATTTTAAATTTCAAAATGGACTTCATTTATGGATTCAAAATATCGAAATTAGCTTAGGGTAAAATTTTGGTATTTTTCTGAGAACTTTCAATTTTCGATGAATAGTGAAAAACACTGAGTTATGGTTTAAAACTGAATTTTTATTTAAATAATTATTTATTTTATATAAATTAATTTTAGGTAAAAATAGATACATAATACCTATATAAGTTCAATGTAATTTATTAGAGTCAGTTTATAATAATTTTAGACATATAAGAATTTTATTGAACTTTTCACCGTCTTTTACCCACCTTCTAGGAGAATTTGAAAATTCACATAACACCTAACTTTACTATTTTTGTGAGTGGAATTTCAAAAATCATAGAGAAATGGTTGATATCAGTAAGTAAAATGTGGTTCAACAAGATTAAAATAATTTTTTGTGAATAGTAAATTTTTACTTTTCTTTACCACGGTTAAAAGTAAATAGGGTAATTTAGGGTAAAAACGATATTATTATTACCAAAAACACGTCCTAATTCTATTAGATAAGTATAATTCGACCAAGGAAACCTTTGAAATAAAATATTAACCTCTTTGGTCCACTTTTTTTTAGATTAGGAAACTTATTATTATTTTATTTAAAGAAGAGTTAAAAAAGTTAACATCAACGTTTAATAACTAAAACATTTTTAATATATGATTATACATAAGATAAATTAGACTATAAATATTCATTAGAAAGAAAAAAATATTTCCTATATAATTTAATTTTATTTATATTTTTTAGACCTTAAATAATTTAATTTATTTATGACATAATGACGATGCAGTAATTACCTAATTAATGAATTATTAAAATAATTGATATTATAAAGATCTAAATAAATTTAATTTGAGACTTTTTATTAATTAAATTTTTTTCTAGGTTAATATGACATGTTAGGGTTGGTTATATGAATTGTTTTAGATGTAATATTATTATAATGAATTTAGAAAAAAAACCAAATAGCGTCAAAATTGACATAAAAGAGTTTTTAAAACAAATTTTATATTATTAATTGATATTATATTCCTAAAATCTGAGGTTTGGAGAAAGGACTTATATAATGATTTTTGTATCATTAATTAACCACTTTGTGTTCTCTTGGAAGTATATAGTAAGTTTATTAACCATATAATATAAAAATACAAAGAGACATGGTTAATGTCAAACTAGTTATCTAAGAGTTAAATCTAAAATATAAAGTTAATATAGTGACCCAAACCTATCTAAAACTTATTGGTTGAGTGATTTTCGGCCCATCCCCACCTTAAAAATTAAATAATAAATTTTTTAGCCATTATAAATAGAAAATTAGATTATTATAATATAATATTTCTATCTTTTTATAAGGTGCCCATCACCTCTCTTATAAAAGTTCACTACCCCTTCCCTCTAATTTACACATTCAATGCCATTTAGCTCGGCCAAACCCTACCCAAATACCCTCTCAACTGTCCTCAATTTATCCTAGAGGCCTTCCATTAGTCAGAACGGAAACCTAAGGAGCACTTTTGATCAAATCAAAAGGAAGAACACGAATAAGAGGTAAATATTTCATCACCTCTTTCAAGTTCCCTTCTTTTTCCACTTCCTCTTTATTTGTTTTTTCCATTCTAAAATAATAAATCCAATGACTTAAATATAATGTGATGTTATTATAAATATGATACAACCATATTCATCATTCTATTTATCCTTTGAATGACATGTCACCATACGTGCATACGTACGACTTACCGTCTCCACGTCGTGGTGTAATTGTTATTCAATACATTATTATTTGGATGGGTATAATAATGATGTTTAATTCATGTAAATAATAAATATAACATGTTAATGATTATTTATATATTATATACCATCCAATTATATATTATTTTAATATCAAAATAATGATATTGTCACTCGTGTGTATGTACGGATTACCGTCTCCACAAACGCGATGAGATTCATTACTCGTCGTATCCATTCAAGAATAATTTTCATTAGATGATTAAAAATAATGTTTAAAGACTTAATATCATTCCAGATATGAATAAAATAAATCTCATCCATAAAAAATATGACTTACATAATAAATAATATAATGGAAAATGAATCATTTAACACAATAAATAATATAATGGAAAATGAATCATTTAACACCAGAAATGATTGTAATACTAAGATATTTTTAACAAAGCAATGTTAAAAGATCATATATGATATCATATTAATGTATATGATTATTTTATAATTTAATAAAAAATATTTCACCATTATATAGGAGGTTAACCTACCCTCGACCATGGAAATGTACAAGGTAATGGTTAATTTCACAATCTCTTTACTATTAGAGGTTGTTTATACGTAAGTATCTATTGGGACCTCTTTATCATCCACATCCATGTATCTTAAAAATGCATTCCAATTTTTTTACTATTTACTAAACTATGGGTTAAAGTCATTTATACCATTGTTTTATATTTTATAAAATGGTTTGAAAGTAATATTTCCACCATTTTCCAAACAAGGTACTTTATGACCTTTACGAAAAAATTAAGGTAAGAATTTTTTTTTAATTTATACGGTGGGTGTGACTATATTACGCCATTATAAAATCCTAGAAGATTCCCTAAAAATATTATAAAAATATGGTCAAAATAATTATTTCTTTATAATTATGTGACTCTTAAATGATTTCAAAATAGAAAGAGATATTTCTCTAAAAAAAGGTTTTGATTTCATCTATGTCAACATCCTTTGATGGATTCTAAGTTTATTTGAAGTTGATTTATTATGATACAAAATGCCCATATTGTATTGAAGGTTTTGTGATATATTTTATTGTGGATGTGTTATTTTTATACCATTTATGGTTTATGGATAAAGTATTGACATTTCATGTGCTAGTTTTAATACGATTGTTTATGTTATGTTTAAACCTTTTCATATGAGGAATGAATTGGACATAGTATGTGATGGGTGGATCCCGCTATAGCTCCTTGATGCATCATTTGGTATCATGAGACAAACTAGTTTCTTGGAACAAGGCCTTGAAAAAAATCATATTTTTAATCATAGCACAAGGCCTTGACTATGTGGTTATGAAGTCTGGCATTATGCATTCCATCATTATGAATGTGGATATTGATATTGCACATGATTATTTAACTAGTAGAATATCCATGTGAGTAAGTAAATGGTATTATTTAGATTTATATTTTCCATATTATGATGAAGTTTATGTTTAAGAAGAAGGAGGTTACAATTTTTTATGATGATAAGGAGTACCTTATCTTTAGACCAGAAACATCACCCCCTAATTATTATCTAGATCCACCCCCATTAGCTCAACTAAATTCAATTATTAGGGAGGAAGAGAATGAAATAACTGTGGATGAGGAAATGAATTTTCAAATAAAGGATGTACCTACTGTGCAAGAATATGTTGATGTGTGACCGGAGGATTTACCTAGACATCCTCCAGAACAAGAAATTGAGTTTTCCATTGATATAATTCATGATTCAAGGACCATATTGAAGACCCCTTATAGAATGGCCACTATGGAATTAGTGTAACTGAAGAAACAACTAGAGGAATTGAGTAATAAGTGATTTATTCTCCCTAGTGTTTCTCCATGGGGTGACCCTATCCTTTTTGTTAAGAAGAAAGTTAGATCTATGAGGTTGTGCATTGAATATAAGGAGATCAATGCTATAACAATAAAGAAGAAGTATCCCCTACCTAACATTGATGATTTATTTGACCAACATCATGAATCTCAATATTTTTCAATGATTGACCTTCGATCTGGAAACCATCAGTTGTGTGTGAAGAAGGAAGACATTCTAAAAACATCATTTTGAACTAGTTACGAGCATTAAGAGTTTACAGTAATGCCTTTTGGATTGACTAATGCACCCTCTGTCTTCATGGATCTACTGAATAGAGTTTTCAAGGAATATTTGGATGACTTTTTAGTGGTATTTATTGATGATATCTTGGTATACTCCAAAAGATACGATGATCATGAAAATAAATTCCGCATTATCTTGAAGACTCTTAGAAGACATGAATTATATGGGAATCCTAGAAAGTGTGAATTCTGGTTTCAGTATATTTCATTTCATGGCCATATTGTCTCTAAGTACAGAATCTCTGTTGATCCTTCTAAGACCAAGGCAATCCATGAATGGACAGCACCAATGAATATAACTGAGGTACAAATTTTTATTGGTTTAGCAGGTTATTATCGGCATTTCATCCAGAATTTTTCCCGATTGGATAAACCATTAACAAAGCCCGCACAAAAAGGAGTTAAATTTGTTTAGACAAAAGAGTGTGAAGAATGTTTTGAGGAACTAAAGATATGATTAGTCAATGCTCCTATATTTACTCTACCATTGGGGAATGATGGGTTTGTTATTTATAGTGATGCTTGAAAGAAAGGTCTTGGTTGTGTCCTTATGCAGAATGATAGGGTTATTGCCTATGCAACATGAAAGCTAAAAATTGATGAGCTAAACTATCCTACTCATGATCTCGAGTTAGTAGCTATAATGTTTTATTTTATGACTTGGAGACAATATCTATGTGGTAAAAAATGTGAGATATATACCGATCATAAGAGTTTGAAGTATATTTTTTCACAAAAAGAACTCAACATGAGGCAATGGAGATTTCTTGAACTAGTAAAGGATTATGATTGCACTATACACTACCACCCAAGGAAAGAAAGTAAGATGGAAGACATTTCTAGTATAATGGATCATGGTGTTTTGAACAAGATGAGAGTTGTAAAGGTTCCTATATACATAGATCTAGTAAAGATGGTTATAAGAATCACCATGGAAGGTGAAGCATCAATAATTTTTCAAATGGTTGCCAAACTATCTTTACAAGAATGGATAAAGAGTTCTCATACAGGTGATGAAGTGTTTAAAAAGAAGATTAAAGCTATGAATGATGGGAGATTGAGTGACATTGTATATGAAGAAATAATTTTTAAATTTGGGAAGAGACTTTGTCTTCCCGATATACCTGATCTAAAAAGAGAATTTTTGGATTTTTCTCATAGTTCCAATTTCTCTATACATTCTAGGATCTCCAAAATGTATAGATATTTGAAGGAACATTTTTGTAGGGACAACATGAAGAGGGAGATTGCTGATTTTGTGTCAAGATGTAAGGTTTGTCAACAAGTGAAAGCATGAAGGAAAAATCTTGGAGGATTCATGAAGTATCTTCCCATACCAGAGTGGAAATGAGATAATATTAGGATGGACTTTGTCATGGGACTACCAAAGACTCTTAGAAGGAACAATGCAATATGGGTCATTGTTGATCATCATACCAAGTCAGAAAATTTTCATGCTATAATAAGAGATTTACCACTTGAATGTTTAGAAAGACTGTATATTAATGATGTTGTGAGACTTAATGGAGTACCACTATCGATTTTTTCTGATCGTGATCCACATTTGACATCAAGATTCTGGAAAAGTCTTCAGAAAGCACTGGATACAGAACTTTGTTTGAGCACTGCCTACCACCCCCAAACTGATGGACAATCAGAATGGACTATTCAATCCTTAGAAGACATGTTGAGATCATGCTCACTTTACTTTCAAGGTATTTGAGATCAATATTTACCTCTTGTGGAATTTACCTATAACAATAGATTCCATTCAAGTATTCATATGGAACCATATGAAGCATTATATGGGAAGAGAGGTCGCACACCAACTTGTTGTGATGATGTTGGTGAAATAAAACTCATAGGCCCAGAACATGTGGAGGAAACGAAGGAATATGTGAATGTATTCCAATCCCACATCAAAGATGCTCAAAGTAGAAATAAGAGATATTCTGATAACTGATGTAAGGATTTAGAATTTCAGGTAGGAGATCATGTTTTCTTGAAGGTATATCCATGTAAGGGTGTTATAAATTTCAGTAAGAAGGGTATGTTGAGTCCCAGGTACATCGGTCCTTTTGAAATTCTTGAACGAATTGGGGATGTATCTTACCGTTTGGCAATGCCGCCAAGTCTCTCCAAATTTCACGATGTGTTCCATGTATCATTATTAGGAAAATACATGCCTGACCCAATGCATGTAATCACCTATGAGGAATTAGAACTGGAACATGATCTGTCTTATTGAGAATATCCTGTCAAGATTCTTGATACAAGAGAACAATTGTTGAGAAACCGGACGACTCAACTGGTAAATGTTCTATAGAGAAACTATAAGATGGAAGAGGCAACGTGGGAACCCAAGGAACTTATAATGAAGAACCACCTGAGTCTTTTTATGAAGTAATATTCTAGAAATTTGGAGGAGGAAATTATTTTAAGGAGGGGAGAATGTAACACCCCAAGCTTCCATGGTACACATCTCTTTGAAAAATACAATAGCGTGTGTTGTACGCAACTTCGAGTTCTAACACACCACAATCAATCAAACTAGCTGTTATGAATAGTAATACTCAATTTTTGAAATTATATAAATTTTATCTTTCAAATTGGACTTCATTTTTGGATTCACAATATCGAAATCATATTAGGGTGAATTTTTGGTATTTTTCTGAAAACATTGAATTTTTGATGAATAGTGAAAACATGGAGTTATAGTTTAAAATCAAATTTTTATTTAGATAATTCTTTATTTTTATTAAATTTATTTTAGGTCAAAATATATACATAATACCAATATATGTTCAATGTAATTCATTGGAGTCAGTTTATAATAATTTTTGATATATAAAAATTTTGTGGAACTTTTCATCGTCTTTTACCCACACCTTAGGAGAATTTGCAAAATCACATAAAACTTAATTTTACAACTTCTATGAGTATAATTTCAATACTATAAGAGACATGGTTGATATCAGTATGTTAAATGTGGTTCAATAGGATGAAAATAATTTTTTTTTGTGAATAGTAACTTTTTACTTTTATTTACCATGATTAAAAGTAAATAAGGTAATTAAGGGTACAAATGATACTATTATTACCCTAAAACATGTAATAATTCTATTGGAAAAGTATAATTTGACAAAAAAACATTAGGAATAAAATATGAACCATTTTGGTCCAATTGGATTAGATTATGACACTTATTTTTATTTTATTTAAATAAGAGTTAAAAGAGTTAAAATCAAAGTTTAATAAAGAAAACATTTTTAATATAGGGTTATGCATAAGATAAACTATACTATAAATATTAATTAGAAAGATAAAAAGATTTACCAGATAATGGTATTTTATTTATATTTTTTAGAAATTAAATAATTTAATTTATTTATGACACAATGATGATGCAGTAATTTGTTAATTAATGAAATATTAAAATAATTGATATTATAAATATTCAAATAAATGAAATTTTAGAATTTTTTTTGAATTCCACTAATTTTATTGGTTAATATGACATTTTTTTATTGGTTAGATGAATTTTTTTGAAGTAATAATGTGGTTATGAATTTAGAAAAAACAAAGTACCAAATAATGTCAAAATTGACATAAAAGAGTTTAAAAAATATATTATATTATTAATTTATATTCTATTCCTAAAAATCTAAGGATTGAAAAACGGACTTATATAATGATATGTGTGTCATTAATTAACCTCTTGGGGTTCTATTGGAAGTATATAGAATGTTTATTAACCGTATAATATAAAAATACAAAGAGCCATTGTAAATGTCAAACTATTTAACTAATAGTTAAATCTAAAAGATAAAGTTAATATAGTTACCCAAACCTGACTAAAACCTATTGGTTGATAGTTTTTCGACCCATACCCACCTTAGACTTTAAATAATCCATTTTGGATCCATTAGAAACCGAAAATAATTTTATTATAAAATAATATTTCTAGCTTTTCCTAAGGCGACCCTCACCCCTCTTATAAAAGGGAACTCCCCCTTCTCTCTAATTCACACATTCAAAGCCATTTTTCTTAGACAAAACCTGCCCAAATACCCTATAAAATGTCCTCACTTTATCCTAGAGGCCTTCTATAGTCATAAATCCAATTTATGTATCCCTTTTGATCAAATCAAAAGGAAGAACAAGAAAGAGAGGTATATATTTCATCACCTCTTTCAAGTTCATTTCTTCTTCCACAACTTCTTTCTTTGTTTTTTTAATTCTAAAATAAAAACAATATTATATTATATATACTGTGATGTTATTGTAAATATGGTACAACCATATTCATTATTATATCTTTCCTTTTAATGACATGTCACCATACGTGCGTACGTACGAGTTACCGTCTCTACGTCGTGGTGTAGTAGTTATTCAATACATTATTATTTGGATGAGTATAATAATGATGTGTAATTCATGTAAATAATAAATATAACATTATGATGATTCTTTATATATGATATACCATCCAATTATATATTATTTTAATATCAAAAGAATGATATTTTTCACTTGTGCGTACGTACAGATTATAGTCTCCATGAACGCGATGAGATTCATTCCCCATCATATCCATTCAAGACTAATTTTCATTATATGATTGAAAATAATGTTTAAAATCTTAAAAATATTATAGATATGAATAAGATACATCCCATCCATAACACATATGACTTACATAACAAATAATACTATGGAAAACGAATCAGTTAACACCCGAAACAACGGTAATACAAAGATATTATTAACAAAGAAATGTTAAAAGATCATATATGATATAATATTAATGTATATGATTCTTGTATAATTTAATAAAAATTATTTCAAGGTTAACCTACCCTCGACCAAAGAAAATTATAAGTAAAGGGTTAATTTCACAATCTCTTTACTATCCGAGGTTGTTAATACATAAGTATCTACTGGGACCTCTTTATCATCCACATCCAAGTTTCATCAAAATGTATTCAAAAACATTTTTACTATTTACTAAACTATGGGTTAATGTATTTTATACCCCTGTTTGAATTTTTATATAATGGTTTGAATGTAATCTTTTCATTGTTTTCCAAACATGGTACTTTATGACCTTTTCGACAAAATTTAGGTAAGAATGTTTTTTAAACTTATATGGAGGGTGTGACTATATTACGCCATTACAACATCGTCAAATCTTCCCTCAATAGATTATAAGAATATTTTCAAAATAAATTTTTTATTTATAATTATGTGACACGTAAATGATTTTAAAATAGAAATATATATTTATCTAAAAAATTGTTTTGATTTCATCTATGTCAACATCCTTTGATGGATTTTAAGTTTATTTGAAGTTGATTTATTATGATACAAAACTTCCATATTGTATTGAAGGTTTCATGATATGGTTGACTATGCATGTGTTATTTTTATACCATTCATGGTTTATGGATAAAATATTCACATTTCATATGAAAGTTTTAACATGAATGTTTATGTTATGTTTAAACCTTTTAATATGAGTAATTAATTAGACGTAGTATGTGACGGGTGGAGCTCGTTATAGCTCCTCGATGCATCAGTAGGTCTGATGAGACAAACTAGTGTCTTGGCACAAGGCATTGACAAAATATTATTTTTAGTCTTGGCACAAGGCCATGAATATGTGGTTATTAAGTCTAGAATTATGCATTCCATCATTATGAAAGTGGCTATTGATATTGAATGTAAATATTAGACTACTAGAATATCCATGCGAATAAGTATATGTAATTATTTTGATTTATATTTTCCATATTATGATGATTTTTATGTTTAAAATGATTTTTTTAGTTTTATAGATTTCTTTAAATGTTTATTATTATTTATGAAAGTTTCCGCTATATTGTTATCCTTACTAAGCATATGATCTCACCTCTTTCTATTTTTTATTTTTCCCAGGACATGGAGAAGGTTATTATGACTGACCTGCAGGGATAGTATATGGGATATCAGTGTTGTATATGGAAACAATGTTGTTGTAGTTTTCCATATCATGATGTAATGTCAACCTTATGAATGTATCTAGTACTTCCAAGGCTACTAAAATAATCGGTATTTCAAGACTTGATAATTTGTGATCTTGCCAATGTTATGTAATAATGCACTGACTCTGGGTAACTGGGGTCGAGGTTTTACACTAATTACATTGTAAATAGAAATAATGAAATGGTGATAGGGGATGACGTGAATATAAAATATGTAATAAAAGTGGAATGAATCATCATGGAATATTATAAATAAGAATTATAATTTACTAAAATTTTGTAGAAAAGAAACACCAATACCATGGTTGAATGGGAAATAGTTAAGATGGTAATGTTCAATGCTTCATCGTCAAGGGAATTAATCAACATTAAAATTAATTTTCAAAGGTGTTAAGGGGGAACTCTCATCATAAAACCAATAGTGGGAGACTGTGATTATGTGACCAAAACAATTGATGTTAATTTTCCTAATGATGTGGATGGTGGAATATGTATCATATTCAAATATTTATCTACTGATTTATTTGGTATTGTATCATCTCAATATTTAATCCCTTCATAGTTTTACATAAAATAAGATATTGAAAAAAAATATTATGGGAGTTGTCAATTACAAATCTCCTTGGAAACCTCATTAAAAAAATATGGTTCAGAAAACTAATATTATGAAACATGAACAAGATATATTTCATTATTGTATTGTCATACACATGGTTAAATTTTTTCAATCATTGGTATTTAAATTATTTCTCTATATAATTCAAAATATTATTATAATGTGATATAAATTATTACTCATGATGATGACATTAAATACCTTCTATTTTGAGGGGAGACATCATTATATAAGAAAAGAATATATCCACCTCCAGTGGATCATATAAATACTATTGTTGGAGATGAATAACTATTACAAACTAAGGAGGAAAAATACAATATTCAAAATGAGTTTTTACCTATTTTATGGGAATACATTGATGTATATTAGGATTAATTTCATGGATATATAAAAGATTTTGGACATGGGATTTATATAAAAATAATTAAGGATGAGTAACCTTTATTAATGAATTCTAGTAGAATTTACACAATTAGGTTAGTAAAGTTGAAGAAATATCAATATTATTTGAGTGGTAATAGATATACACAAACTATTATTTCCCTTTAGGGTGATCAAATTCATTTAATTAATAAGAAATATGGATTAATTATAAATTCAATAGATTATGGAGAAATCAATGATATTCGCGATAATAAATATGTATCCTCTTCATCACAACGATGAATTATTAAACCATAATCAAGGAGCTCAATATTATTTAATGATTAAACATTATTATTGATTCATTAATATTGGTTAAGGGAGAAAAATATTATGAAAAAGAATTATTTAGGTATAGGTATTAAAAATTTACAATATTTCTATTTGGATTAAATAATTTAACTTTTTTATATTAATAAAAAAATATTCCTGGAATATATTGATAATATTTTAGTATTTATTGATGATATATTTCTAACTCCAGGAAATATTAAAATTCTATGAACGACTTTTTGATCATTAATTAGACTATTAGAATATAAAAGTTGTAAAGGAAATTTCACTTGCTCAAAAAATGGATAAAAAATGTTGAGTTTCTTTAATATATTTTCTCCAATTATAGAATATTATTTGATCTTGAAAGGAAAATTTAAGTAAAAAATTGTCTCAATCTAATGAATGTAACTGATGTACATTAAATAATTGAGTAGGATGTTTACTATCAGATATTTAATAAAATTTATTTTTTATTAGATAACCTGTTAACTATGATTACATGTAAATGGAGTTTTGATCAAGATCAGAGTTCAAAAGGATCCTATATACATGGATCTAGTAAAGATGGATATGAGAATCACCTTGTAAGGTGAAACATTAAATTTTTTTCAAATGGTTGCCAAACCAACTTCACAAGAAAGGATAAAGAGTTCTCAGACTGGTGATGAAGTGTTTCAAAAGAATATTAAATCTATGAATGATGGGAGATTGAGTGACTTCGTATATGAAGATGGAATTTTGAAATTTGTGAAGACACATTGTGTTCCCGATATACCTGATCTAAAAAGAGAATTTTTGGATGATACTCAAAGTTAAAATTTCTCTATACACCATATGAGGACCAAAATGTATATAGATTTTAAAGTACATTTTTGTGGACAACATGAAGATGTAGATTTATGATTTTGTGTCATGATGTAAGGTTTATCAACTAGTAAAAGATGTAAGGCAATATCCTGGAGGAGTCATGCAGCATCTTCCCATACCAGAGTGGAAATGATATAATATTAAGATGGAATTTGTCATGGGACTACCAAATACTCCTAGAAGGAACGATGCAATATGGGTCATTGTTGATCATATTACCAAGTCAGCACATTTTCATGATATAAGAGAAGATTTACCACTTGAAAGTTTAGAAATACTGTATATTAATGATGTTGTGAGACTTCATGGAGTACCAATATCGATTGTTTCTGATCATGATCCACATTTAACATCATGATTCTAGAAAAGTATTCAGAAAGCACTGGATACTGAACTTTGTTTGATCACTACCTACCACCCCCAAACTGATGGACAATCATAACGGACTATTAAAGCCATAGAAGAAATGTTGAGATCATTCTCACTATACTTTCAAGGTATGTGGGATCAATATATACCTTTGGTAGAATTTTCCTATAATAATAGATTGCATTCCAGTATTAAGATGGCACCATATGAAGTGTTATACAGAAAGATATGTCGCACACCAACCTGTTGGGATGATGTTGGTGAAAGAAAACTCGTAGGCCCAAAACATGTGGAGGAAACGAAGGTATAGGTGAAGGTAATCCAAACCCCCATCAAAGCAGCTCAAAGAAGAGAGAAAAGCATTGCTGATTAACAAAGGAAGTATTTGGAATTTCAGGTTGGAGATCATGTTTTCATGATGGTATCCCCATGGAAGGGTGTTATACGTTTCAGTAAGAAGGGTATTTTGAGTCCCGGGTACATCGGACCTTTCGAAATTCTAGAGCGAATTGGGGTTCTACCTTACCGTTTGGAAATGACGCCATGTTTCTCCAAAGTTCACAATGTGTTCCACGTATCAATATTGAGAAAATATGTGATTAACCTAACACATTTACTCACCTATGAGGAATTAGAATTGGAACCCGATCTGTCTTATTGCGAATATCCTGTCAAGAGTTTTGATACAAGAGAACAAGTGTTGAGAAACCGGATGAATCACCTGGTAAAAGTTCTATGGAGAAACCATAAGATGGAAGAGGCAACATGGGAACCTGAGGAATATATGATGAAGAACCACCCGAGTCTTTTTATGCAGTAATATTCTAGAAATTTTGAGGAAGAAATTATTTGAATGGGTGGAGAATGTAACACCCCAAGCTTCCACGACACGCTTCTCTTTGAATAATAGAATAGCGTGTGTTGTACGCAACTTTGAGTTCTAACACACCACAACCAATCAAACTAGCAATTATGAATAGTAATTTTGACTTTTTTAAATTATATAAATTTTATCTTTCAAAATGGGCTTCATTTTTGGATTCGGAAAAATGAAATTAGATTAGGGTGAATTTTTGGTATTTTAATGAAAACTTTAAATTTTTGATGAATAGTGAAATACACTGAGATATAGTTTAAAATCAAATTTTTATTTAAATAATTATTTATGTTATTTAAATTTATTTTAGGTCAAAATAGATACATTATACCTATATATGTTCAATGTGATTTATTGGAGTCAGTTTATAATAATTTTTGATATCTAAAAAGATTGTTGAACTTTTCACCGTCTTGTACCCACATCCTAGGAGAATTTACAAATTCACATAAAAATTAATTTTACCACTTATATGAGTGGAATCTCAAAAACCCAAAAGACATGGTTGATATCAGTAAGTAAAATGTGGTTCAAAAAGATGAAAATAATTTTTGGTGCAAAATAACTTTTTACTTTTATTTACAACAGTTAAAAGTAAATAGGGTAATTAAGGGTAAAAATGATATTATTATTACCATAACACATGTCCTAATTCTATTGGATAAGTCTAATTAGACAAAATAACATTATGAATAAAATATCAACCCCTTTCTTCCACTTGTATTAGATTAGGACACTTATTATTATTTTATTTAAAGAAGAGTTAAAAGTGTTAAAATCAATGTTTAATAACAAAAACATTTTTAATATTGGGTTATACATAAGATAAATTCGACTATAAATATTCAATATAAATCTAAAAATATTTACTACATAATTGTATTTTATTTATATTTTTTAGAGATAAAATAATATAATTTATTTATGACAAAATAATTATGTAGTAATTACCTAATTAGAGAAATATTAAAATAATTGATATTATAAATATCTGAATAAATGAAATTTGAGACTTTTTATGAATTAAAATAATTTTATAGGTTAATATGACATGTTAGGGTTGGTTATATGAATTTTGTTTGAAGTAATAATGCTGTTATAAATTTATTAAAAACAAAATATCAAATAGTGAAAAAATTGACATAAAAGAGTTTTTAAAACAAATATTATATTATTAATTGATTTTACAATTCCTAAAAATATAATTATTAGAAAAAAGACTTATATAATGATATTTTTATCATTAATGAACCTATTTTGGTTCTCTTGGAAGTATATAGTATTTTCATTAACTATATAATATAAAAATACAATGAGACATGGTAAATGTCATACTATTTAACTAAAAGTTCAATCTAAAAGGTAAAGTTAATATAATGAACCAAACCTGAATAAAACCTATTGGTTGAGTGGTTTTTGACCCACCTCACATTATCATATAAATAATATATTTTGGATCCATTAGAAACCGAACATGATTTTATTATAAAATAATATTTCTAGCTCTTCCTAAGGTGCCCCTCACCCCTCTTATAAAAGGGCACTCCCCATTCTCTCTAATTCACACCTTAAAAGCCATTTGTCTTGGAAAAACCCTACCCAAATACCCTCTCAACTGCCCTCACTTCATCCTAGAGACCATCCTTTAGTCATAAATCCATCCTACAGAGCCCTTTTGATCAAATCAAAAGAAAGAACCCGGAGAAGAGGTATATATTTCATCACCTCTTTCAAGTTCCTTTATTATTCCACTTCATCTTTCATTGTTGTTTCCATTATAAAATAAAAAATCTAGTATCTTATATATACTGTGATGTTATTATAAATATGGTACAACCATATTCATTATTCTATCCATCCTTTGAATGACATGTCACCATACATGCGTACGTATGGCTTACCGTCTCCACGTCGTGGTGTAATTGTTATTCAATACATTATTATTTGGGTGGGTACAATAATGATTTGTAATTCATGTAAATTATAAATATATCATTATAATTATTCTTTATATATAACATCACATCCAATTATATATTATTTTAATATCAAAATAATGTTATTATCACTCCTGCGTACGTACGGATTACCGTCTCCATGAACACGATGAGATTCATTTCCCATCATATCCATTCAAGACTAATTTTCATTAGATAATTAAAAATAAGGTTTAAAGAATCAATATTATTCTGGATATGAATAAGATACATCCCATAGATAACACATATGACTTACATAACAAATCATATAAAGGAAAACGAATCAGTTAACACCCGAAACGACGGTAATACAAAGATATTATTAACAAAGAAATGTTAAAAGATCATATATGATATAATATTAATGTATAAGATTATTTTATAATTTAATAACAACTATTTCACCATTATACTGGATTTTAACCTACCCTTGACCAAGGAAAAGTATAAGTTAAGGGTTAATTCTAAAATCTCTTTACTATCCGAGGTTGTTTATACATAAGTATCTACTAGGATCTCTTTATCATAGAAATCCATGTTTCTTAAAAATGTATTCCAAAATTTTCTACTACTTACTAAACTATGGGTTAAACTCATTTATACCCTTTTTTAAATTTCTATAAAATGGTTTGAAAGGAAACTTTCCATCTTTTTCCAAAACATGGTACTTTATGACCATTTAGAAAAAATTAAGGTAAGAAAGGTTTTTTTAACTTATACGGCGGGTGTGACTATATTACGCCATTATAACATCATCGAAGCTTCCCTTAAAAGCTTATAAGAATATTTTCAAAATAAATGTTCTCTTTATAATTATGTGACTCTTAAATGATTTTAAAATAGAAAGATATATTTCTCTAAAAAAGGTTTTGATTTCATCTATGTCAACATCCTTTGATAGATTTTAAGTTTATTTGATGTTGATTTATTATGACACACAACTCTTATATTGTATTGATGTTTTTTTGATATGTTTGACTGTGGAAGTGTTATTTTTATATTATTCATGGTTTATGGATAATGTATTATCATTTCATATGATTGTTTTAATACGAATGTTTATGTTATGTTTAAACATTTTCATGCGAGGAATGAATTGGACGTAGTATGTGATGGGAGGAGCCCGCTATAGCTCTTCGATGAATCAGTAGGTCTAATGAGACAAACCAGTGTCTTGGAATAAGGCCTTGATCAAATATTATTTGTATTATTGGCAAAAGGCCTTGACTATGTTGTTATGAAATATGTCATTATGCATTCCATCATTATGAAAGTGGCTATTGATATTGAATGTGATTATTTGACTAGAAGAGTATCCATGTGAGTAAGTTAATGGAATTATTTTGATTTATATTATCCATATTATGAGTAATTTTATGTTGAAAATGCTTTTGTTTTAGTTTTATACATTAACTTAAATGTTTATGCTTATTTATGAAAGTTTTCGCTATATTTTTATCCTTACTGAGCATCTGAGCTCACCCCTTTCTGTGTTTTATTTTTCCCAGGATGCGAAGAAGTTTATTAGGACTGACCTGTAGGGATATTATATGGGATCTTAGTGTTGTATATGGAAACATTGTTGTTGTTGTATTAAATATCATGATGTAATGTAAACCATATGAATGTATCTAGTACTTCCAAGTCTACTAAACTAATCGGTATTTCAAGACATGATCTTCTGTGATCATGCCAATGTTATGTAATAATGTACAAACTCTGGGTAACTGGGGTCAGGGCATTACACTAATTACATTGTCAATAGAAATAATGAAATGGGGATAGGGGATGACGTGAATATAAAATATGTCATAAAAGTGGAATGAGTCATCATAGAACATTATAAATAGGAATTATAATTTAATAAAATTTTGTAGTAAAGAAACACCAATACCATGGTTGAATGTGAAATAATTAAGATGGTAATGTTCAATGCTTCATTTTCAAGGAAATTAATCAACAATAAAATTAATTTTAAAAGGTGTTAAGGGGGAACTATCTTCATAAAACCAATGGTGAGAGACCATGATTATGTGATAAAAACAAATGATGTTAATTTGCCTAATGATGTGGATGGTGGAGTATTTATCATATTCAAATATTTATCTACTAATTTATTTTGTACTGTATCATCTCAATATTTAATCCCTTCATATTTTTCCATAAGATAAGATATTGAAAAAAATATAAAGGGAGTTATCAATTAAAAATCACCATGGAAACCTCATTAAAAAAATATGGTTTAAAAAATTACTATTTTGAAACATGAGCAAGATATATTTCATTATTATATTATCATACACATGGTTAAAGTTTTTCAATAATTGGCATGTACATTATTTCACTATATAATTCAAAATATTATTATAATGTGTTGTAAATTATTACTCCTGATGATGATATTAAATACCTTCTATTTTGAGGTGAGACTTCATTATATGATACATGACTATATCCACCTCTAGTGGATCATATAAATACTATTTTTGGAGATGAATTACTATAAAAAACTAAGGATGAAAAAGATAATATTCAAAATGAGTTTTTACCTATTATATGGGAATACATTGATGTATATGAGGATTAATTTTATAGATATATACAAGATTGTGGACATGGGATTTATAGAACAATAATGAAGGATGAATAACATATATTAATGAATTCTAATAGAATTTATACAATGATGTTATTATCGTTGAAGAAATATCTAGATGATTCGAGTGGTAATAGATATACACAAAATATTATTTCCCTTTGGGGAGATCAAATTCATTTAATTAACAAGAAATATGGATTAATTATAAATTCAATTGATTATAGAGAAACAATGATATTTTCAATAAGAAATATATATCCTCTTCGTCACATCGATGAATTATTAAACCAATATCATGGAGCTCAATTTTATTTAATGATTTAACATTATTATTGATTTATTAATATTGATTAAGGGAGAAAACAATTATGAAAAAAAATTATTTAGGTATAGGCATTAAAAATTTACAATATTTCTATTTGGATTAAATAATTTAAACTTTTTTGTATTAAAAAAATTATATTCCTGGAACATATTGATAATATTTTAGTATTAATTGATGATATATTTCTAACTCTAGGACATATTTTAAATTTGAGAATGACTTTTTGATCATTAATTAGACTGTTAGAAAATAAAAGTTATAAGGGAAATTTCAGTTGCTCAAATTATGGATAAAAAATATTCAGTTTCTTTAATATATTTTCTCTAATTACAGAATAATATTTGATATTGAAAGGAATATTTAAGTACAAAATTGTCTCAATCAAATGAATGTAACTGATGTTCATAGAATCATTGATTAGGATGGTTAAAATTAGATATTTAATCAAATTTATTCCCTATTAGATAACCTGTTAACTATGATTACATGTAAATGGGTAAATTTTACTTGGAAAAACAATTGTAATAATGTTTTGAAGAATTAAATATGATATTGGTGAATACATCGATCATGAAACAACAATCAGTGAATGATTTACTTCTGATATATAGATATGAATCATGAATGGAACATAGTAGTGCCCATACTCATAATAATAAATTTATTTACTATGAATTAATTTAGGTAAAGACACATTAATATAACAATATGACTCTTTATCATGAGTTAGTTGCTACAATCATTTCTATGATAGTATAAAGACAATATATCTATTTTGAAATATATTAGATATAAATAGATCCCAATATTGGAAAACAAAAATTAACATAATAATATATCAATAGAAGTCATAATTAATGTGTTGATCTACTCAAGGATTATGATTTATCAATACCCTACCAATCTATTATTAACAAAAGAGTAGAAAATGCATTGAGATAGAGGGTTGATGTGGTTTTAAACAAAATTTGGATTGATAAGGATCTTATGTAAATTTATTTGGTAAATATGGATATTGGAATAATTAATGTGGGGGAAATTGTACCCCTTTTTAAAATGATTTATAACCCATCATTGTTGGAAAATATAAAAAATTCTCAATGAAATTTTCAGAATTTTACAAATATTTTTTTCATATAAATAATGGGAGATTGGATGAAATTTTATATGAATATGGTGTCTAGAAATTTGGAAATAGGCATTGTGTTCCCTATATACTCATGCTAAAATGAAAATAATTGGATGAATCCCACAAATCGAATTTCATAATAAATCATGAAAGTTACCAGACATTTAAGGATTGTATATAAATTGTTTTAGATAATATGATGTAAAAAAATTATACTGATATGTCAGAATATTTGGATTTTCATTATTTGAAGGTAGATAAACAATATCCCACTATTTTGGTGAATCCTCTACAAATTTCTACTTGGAAATAGGTTGAAATTAAAATGAAAATTATCATTGGATAAACAAATAATCCATGAAAAACTATTAATTATGTGTGGTTGTTGATAGTCCTACGAAAACATCACATTTTCTCAATATAAGATAAATGTTTCTAGTATATATCCTTGCATGATACTATACTAGTGATGTCATATTACATCATGTTTAAACAATTTCAACTGGTTCTAATTGTGATCCATTTTTTCCATGGGATTCTAGAAAATTCATTATAACTCTCTTGATATATATCTTCATTTAGTCAATTCTTTTTACCTTCAAAATGGTAGGAAGTCATAAAATACTATCAATACATCAGATGAAAATTTACTTCCTCCTGATATGAAATTGATTTTTTATGGGATAATTATTTTCCAATTGTCAAATTGTACTATATCAGTAGATTCTATTATTGTATTGAAATTTTAACAAATGAATTGTTATATTGAATGAGATTACATACATAAAGTTTCTAATTTTATTTTTGTTAATGGATTCTTGTTGGCCATGAAATCTATAGCAATACTAGACAAATTTAAATACAATTATAACCCAAATCAATGAAGATAAAAATGGTCAAATGATCAATTCTAATAAAATTAAGTGTGAATTGTTATTTCATGTTCGAAATTATAAATTATTGAAGGTATATCCATGCAATGTTGTCTTAAAAATCAACGGTAACTAAAAAATAAACCCTATAGAATTTGTCATTTTGGACAGGGGGAACATATTAAACCACAAATATCCTCTCAGTTTGGTGTTTCATTTATTATGGATAGGTTTACATGGGAATCAGATTCGGATGGTTCAATTACATCCACAGTGGCATGTGTTAGATCAGGATTTTTTTTCTTGCGGACTTGTAGACCCCCCTTTGGCTTTATCCATGGCCCACAATCTATTTCATTCATTCCATTTTTTTTGCATCTATGGAACCTTGGGCATCAGTTTCAGATGGATCATCTTCATTCATTATGGCATTGGTTAGATATAGACATTGTGCAGTGTCACAGATTTATCTTCAATGAGGGGTCAGATATTGCTTTGATGGTGCTGATCATTCTAGGTGGCTATGTTTGGCATCTGTATAATTCTCTATAGGATTTGGTTCATTTGTTTTCTTATATATTTTAAAATATAATCAATTTTCCTAGGAGGATGATAGAGTCTGTGATGTATATGGACAAGGATTTGGCCTAGTGGTAAATATTATTTTCATAGTGTACATTCATGAGATACTTAGGAGGAGCGCTTCAAGGATGATTCAATGATTATTGATGGTTCTCATATTGTATTTGTAATCTAATTGGCTGGTACCACTTATTTCAACATTGATCCTTTTGGTTTATTTTTCATTTGAGTTACAAACATGGGTGATTTTTTTCTGGTGATATTTTCATCATCAACTTGTTACCGCTAGTGGTGGAGTTCCATTATGATATTTGAATAAATGTACTAGAATGATGAATTCAGGTAGCATGCTGATGATAGAGGTTATTGGCCCAGTTATGCATATATACATTGCTCTGAAGGCCTATGTGATGCACATCTCTGGTTTCTCTAGTTGCATATTTTTTGAACTTTTCATCTTCCTTACTCACCTCATTTATGCATGTTTTGGTTACTCCAGTTTCATCTGTGATGTGATTTAGGCTGCTCATATTCCATTTGCCTCTTCCTCTTGGTGGAATTTTGGATTTTCATTTGATTTTTATTGTTTATCGTTCACATTCGATGAATGATTTATTGGTGATCATATTTCATAGCATAATTGGAGGTTTGGACCCTATGGTTGTGGTTATCAGCATTGTGATGTGATAAAATGCTTATTTGAGGACCTCTCCGATGCACATCACTAGTTTTTCATTATTCCTCTATGATTCAATTTTATGAACTTTAGTCACCTCTATGATGTGCATTTCAGTTGTTATAATTTCCTCTGTGATGTGCCTTGGACTACTCTATTTGTTTTGTTCTACTCTTGGTTTTATAATAATTACTCAAGATGGTGATGATAGATTTGATGTGTTGATGGTGATGGTGAGATGGTATTTCCAATGATTCATCCTATATCTATTTTCTTAGAACTCTACTACGATTCTTGTATTCTTATATTATCTCTAAGGCATAGAAGATAAGTGGTCTTATTTGTCCTTTGAGATGTGTGATTGAGAAACAAGTTCTTGTAAATTGATGTAGAATCATGGTTTTATTGTATTTTTGTGAGTTTTGGATTTGAAATTTATGAAATTATCAGTTTTGGTTTTTGAAATCTATATGGGGAAAGTTTTGAGATAGTTTTTGGAGTTTCATTTTGTTTTTGTATTTTTATGGTGAAATCCTCTAACATTATACAAGGATAATCTCTTGATGATAATACATATCATGAAGCACTCCTCGATCATGACCATTGGGATTTGAAAGAAGAAGATGTCATAGATTCTCCATTGGTACTAGGATAGTGCAACCCTATGCAGGAATCCTTTCCAATCGGTCATGTGCGGTGAATTTTTACTATAACAATGTAGTACCTAGGTAGGTGTAGTTTATAGTAGTATTGATCAATAATTCCTCTTTTATTATTTTACAACAGGTTTCCCACTATTTTCTCAATATTTATTTTGAAGTAATTTGTTTTTTAGTAATGTGGAGCCCTATGATTTATATGCTAGTGTTTCATTCATGTGGATCATAATAATTATGAAACATTTTATATTTAATGTAATTGTTGATATGGTTACTACATAATTTGGACCTTTTCAAATCATAGACTAAAATGGGGTTTTAGCTTACCATCATCCAATTCCACCTAGAAATTCTAAAGAGCTTGATATCTTATATAACTCATTGTAAGGGATGTATATTCTAGATGATTTCCATCTGATCAATTCTAATGAAATGTAATTAAAACATGATTTTTCTCAAAATATTGTTCCATTTATGATTCAAAAGTTTATTGAATTAGTTTTGGAGAATTAGAAAACTATGCAAGAAAAGGTACTTTGGAAAAATCATATGATAACAGGGGAGGACTAGGATCATGAAGATATTATGATATATAAATACCAAACTCTATTTATGAGGGGGAAATGTATAAATTTTAAGGATGTAATTTTTTAATTAATGTATCAACTTAACACCCCTATATTTTATACCACATATCTATTTAAATATTTTCATTATCATTAATAATATTTATTGTACGAAATACCAATTTCTAATGAACCAAGATAAAATATCATGTGATGTTCATAACATAGAAAATTATTATTTTTGTATAAATATGAATATATATTAAAAAAATATGTGGTTATATATTTTTATTATAAATATATTAGTTAAAAATATAATATAAATAAACAATTAAAAAATGAATGAATTGTTTTTCTGGGAGACTAGATTTTTTCATGAAATCTGTTTATATTATATTAAACTGAATTAGTCAATATTGGAGAATGATTTTAATGAAATAAATATATTATATATTCATTACAATGTTTTATCATTAAAATAATAATTTTACTATTCATGGGATTATAATTAAACTATGTCTTTTATAAAAATGGGATTTTTTATATTGTTGTTTTTATCTCTTTTTGATGGCATATACTTAAAATAGTTTATTCAATATATATATATATTGAATTTTAATAAATGGATTACATTTAAATATTCTGGTGGATAAAATTTAGTAAATAGATCCACAATATATTTAGATATTATGAATTCTTACCATGGTATATTTTATTTCCTAGATAATTGTTAAATCACTGAATATTGGATATAATATAATGATATTGCCAAAATATTGCATCATAATTATAACTCGATGAATAAAATTCATAACATAAAACATTAGTCATGAAATTCAATTTTATAATTGTAATCACTCCATGAGAATGACTGATATATTATTTTAATTAAATATAGATTCAAAATGGGAGTCTCATTGTTTTTAATATCTATTATTTGACCATATATGAAAAAAATCCATGATATGGATGATACTAAATTTCTATATAGAGAATAATGGTATTATTTTCTTATATATATATATATATTTATTTTTAATTTATAAGAATCAAATAATTACCATTTAATCTTATGAAACACTAATACACTGTTTTTTTAATTTATATAAATACTAAACAAATTAATTAAAAAATGAATTTTGATTAAATGTGAGTTAATTAGTAGATCAAATGAATTTTATAAATATTTATGGAATATTATATATTTTTAATATAATATTTGTGAATTACCCCATTCTCAATATGTACTTTATGTCAAACGAAATGAATAATGTTAAATTTGACAAAAATGATATATTATCACAAAAAAATTATAAAAATTACATTTAAACCATAAAATAATTAAAATATTTAAAAAATATAATGTGGAAATTGTATGGTCTATGATTTTATCAATTTTCCTTTCATTTCCTAATTGTATCTTTATTCGAAAAAATTACAACCCTTTCTATGAAAATAGATTTTACCATAATTAAAACTATATTTGATTAAAAATGGTTAATAATAATTATAATTTTTGAAATTTAACTGAAAAGCATATCAATTATATTTCATGATTTTTTTAAAAACATATCCATAATTTTCATCAATTATTATTCCATATGGATGAATTTTGAAAGATAATTAATTTTTTTATAATGTAATTTCTTTTTGAGAATAGAATTTTTCATTCACTTAACTATTAATGAAAACATCCTCCCTCACTTTTTCACATAAATGTGATCAATATAACTTAATCAATACCTATGATTTTCAATTCTCAACATAATTATAAATATTATGTCGGTTTTTTCTACCTAAAATGCTACCCTTGTGTCTCATAGTTGTAACATCCCAGATTTGTGTGCCACTCAACAGGTGCCCTGAACCTGGTTGGTCACATGACCTCAAGCACATTTCCTCAAATGCGAGAGGCTACCAACTAGCAGCGAGGGCCCATTGTTGATAGTGGGGAAACTCTGCCCTCATTTGTCAGAGTGTAGCACAACGGAAAAGATAAATATCATACAACAGCGGATGAAGGAAACAACATACAACCGAAATGGAAAACATAGTAAAAGAGAAACAGCAGTCGTATATATATAGAAATGCAGCAAGTCACTAATTCTATGAAAACAGCCAGAACAGGATACACTGCAATCCAATACAATACATCTCAAAGTACAAGGTACAGTAAAACAAAACAAAAAAGTGCAACAAGAACTCAACATCATCGTGAGCCAAAGCTCGGTCCCATGTCCTCCTACCCCTCTACAACAATCATGTACTTGTATATGGACTCTTTCCCCAGTCGACACCTGCAAAAATATAGTCTGTTTGGGCCAAAGACATGACCCAAACAAGGTGTGAGAAATAAATCCCAGTATGCACCCACCAAAGGCCTGTGGCCAACTGCCAGTGAAAATGTGCAACAACTGTGTGAAGTAGTAAAATGAAATAAACTAAGCAGTACTCAAAAGTAACTAACTCAACCATTCATATTTAAATTTTAATATTCATTCAATAATGCCAAGCCTGTGCTTTAACTTGGCAGGTATAACATATGAAAATCAGCTCAGTGAATATTAATGATATCACTATCCTCAAACATACAACCGTACCCTCAAGTAATCAGAGTCACAATCCATAGGTAATTTACCACAGGCATAAGAGATATTTCCCATAGGCATATGAAGTGTCTCCCTCAGGCACAAAATCTACTACTCACAGGCATGAAACGTGTTCCCCTCTGGCTAAACAGAACACTGCCCTCAAGCTAAATAGAACACTACCCTCAGGTGCAAGTAACCGGGCCGAGCCCAACATATAAGAAAGAAATTATTTACAATTCCTCTCAAGGAAATTTAAATGATGCTAAATTTTACGGTATACCCTCAGGTAACCTGGCCAAATGGCTAAATAGAGGAACGCACCCCAGGGGTGGTCCGGGATCTAAGAAGCGATCCCAAACAGCAGTTAATGATTACATTCAATTAACTATACAATTCTAGGTATTTAAAATAGCCAAGGCCTCATACATACGACACCCCAAACATGGGTTCATAGCACAACAGTACACAAAAATGCACAACAGTTGGAATTTAAACACCAGACCACCTACCTCGATCACCGATGATCAGTGAATGTCGCCGCCTGAAACAACCGAGAATGGAGTAGATCTTAGGTGAACTTAATCTCGTTCAAACTCAAATATCTTCCCTTAGAGGAAGAATTGGTAAGAACAACATAAGGAGAAGGAAGAGCCTACCCGTGCGGTTCCAATGTGATTGGCAGAAGCGGAAACAGATTCACGGTGTGCAGTCAAAAGAACCTCTAAGATCCGGTTGTCTCTCCAGCTCCCTTCCAAATTTCTAAGATTACTATGTGAATAGAGGAGGATACTACCCATTTTAAGTGGAAAAATAAAACTACACGGCGTGTACTTTTCATCATTTAACTATTCCTCTGGTGGCTACTCACGAGCGCAAAACTGTTCACTTGCCGACCTGAGTACACGACGTGTGTTTCTGAATACACGGCATGTCCTGTTGCTCAGATGGCGGCTGCCTTCACTGCCTTACTATGCACCTTCCGACTGACTACACAGCGTATAAATACCCACTACAAGGTGGGTAGTAGGTTTTTACACCTTTCATCGCCGGTAGGGCTACGCACCCTGTGTACTCATCCCACACGGGAAAAGTACACGGTGTGTGGAAAATTACATGGTGTGTACCCACAAAATTTGGGATTTCCCCCCATTTTCCTTATTTTCTCAAAAACACCAAATGAAAAAGGAAAATAAGAAACCCATACCTCAAGAATAAGAACCTGTTTCTTGCAAACATCCCCTTTAAGGCAATTCATCCTCGAATTTCCCTTCTAAGGGTGGCGAAGATAATGCTATGAAAAACTTTGGCCACTGAGCACATACGTCGGTCTCCCGCTCCCAGGTTTCGTCCTGTACTCAGCCATGCTGCCAGAACAACCGTACAAGAGGAACTAACTAGCCTCAGGGAACCCTCGTGATCTTATCAACAATACGAATCAGATTCTTCTCAAAGGATGCATCGACCAGAAGCTCAACCTCCTCCTGCAGAAAAACGTGAGACACGTATGAGTGATAATGGTGCAACTGAGATACATAAAAGACGTCGTGCATGGACTGATACCTCTATGGTAACGGCAACCGATAGGCAACGAACCCGACTCTCTCCAGAATCTCAAACGGCCCCACATACCATGGTGAAAGTTTACCTAGTCTCTTGATCTGCTTGTGTCCGAACCTCGGTGAAACACGCAAGAAAACCTGACCCCCGACCACGAACTCCAAGGGTCGTCTGCGGCGATCAGCATAAGATTTCTGACGAGACTGCACAGTAGCCATCCACTTCTGTATCAAATGGACCTTCCCTGAAGTCTCCTACATTAGACGTAGTTCTAGTAAAGCTGCCTCACCTGCTTCCAACCAGTACAAGATGATCAGCATGGACTACCATATAATTCCTCGTATAGTGCCATCTCAATAGTTTCCTGAAAACTATTATTATAGGAAAACTCGAATAGGGGTATATGCTTTTTCCAAGGCCCCCCAAAGTCTAGGATGCATGCAAGAAGCATGTCCTCAAGCACCTGTATCGTACGGTCTGACTAGCCTTTGGTCTGAGGGTGATAAGATGCGCTCAGAAGCACCTGTGTACCCAGTGCCCTCTGTAATCACTGCCTGAAACGAGACGTAAAGCAGGCATCCATTTCTAAAACTATAGAATGAGGGACCCCATGAAGAAGTACGATCTCTCGGATATACAGACTTATGAGCTCATCAACACCAAAGGTCTCCCTGATCGGAAAAAAGTGAGCTACCTTCATATGTCTATCCACAATAACCCACACGACATCACTGCCTTGAGGTGACCTCAGCAACCCAGTCACGAAGTCCATCGTGACATCATCCCATTTCCATTTCGGAATGGGAAACTACTGTAATAGTACAGCTGGCCTTTGATGCTCGGCCTTCACATACTGATAAGTGGAACATCTCGTAACAAAACCATCTACTTCTTTCTTCATACCATGCAACCAGTACTAACGCCTAAAGACATAGTAAATTTTGGTAACCCTAGGATGAACTTCCCAAGCTGAAGCATGAAACTCTCACATCAAATCCTCATGTATGTCCCCTAGAACCCATACTCATAAATGGAAATGCAGTACCTCATCATCGCTTATCATCCAACTAGGAGGAGGGTCCTCACTTTCCACCGACTCCTGTAGAACTAGGACTTTGGAATTAGATGGCTGTGTCATCCTCACTCTATCCAAGAGGGTAGAAGTCACAACTAAGGAAGAAAGATAGGTTTTACCCTGAATATAGTGCACCTCCAAATGCATCTCAGAGAGAAAAGCCATAAGCTGCCACTCACCACTAGCCTCATGTACTGCCTGTGTCTGAGTCTTCCTGCTCAGTGCATCGGCTACTGCATTACCCTTACCAGGTGTATAGGCAAGCTCAAAATCGTAGTACTGAAGGTTTTCAACCCACCTTCGCTGTCTCAGATTCAGGTCACGCTGAGTAAATATGTACTCGAGACTTTTGTGGTTAGTGAAAACCACAAAATTATCTCCCAAGAGATAATGTCTCCAACAGTACAACACATGAACAAATGCATCCAACTCGAGGTCATGCGTCGGGTAATTCCTCTCATGTGTCCTCAACTGTCGAGACCCGTATGCAACAACTCGATCACCCTGCATCAACACTGCTCTCAGTCCAACACCTGATGCATCACAGTAGACTGTATAGATCTTCCCTTGCTAATGAAGTATCAGGATTGGTGCTGAGGACAATTGTCCCTTCAGATCCTAAAAGGATATATCGCAATCTCCTGACCAAATGAATTTCACACCCTTCTTAGTCAAACCTATCAACAGTGCTTCTAAGAGAGAGAAGTATTGTATAAAGCGCCTGTAATAACTAGCCCACCCCAAGAAGCTCTATATATCAAACACGTTCTTAGGCTGCTCCCAAGAAACTACTACTCTCACCTTCTCTATGTCTACTGCAACTCCTGCCTCTGAGATGATATGACCCAGGAAGTGTATCTGGTCCATCCAAAAGTGGAACTTTGAGAGCTTAGCATATATCCTATGATCTCTCAGTGTAATTAATACGATCTCAAGATGGGAAGAATGTTTGTGTCGAGTGTGAGAGTACACCATGATATCATCCAAAAAGACTACCACAAAAGTGTCCAGATAAAAGTGGAACACACGATTCATCGGATCTATGAAACCTAATGGCACGTTCGTGAGTCTGAACGGCATGACCATGTACTCATATAGACCATATCTGCTCTGAGAAGCTGTGAGAGGTATATCAGATGGTCTAATGTACAACTGATGATATCCATATCTCAAGTCAATCTTCGAGAGCACTCGTGCTCCTCGAAGTTGATCGAAAAGATCATCAATTCTCGATAAGGGATATCGGTTCTTAACCTTCGGTTGGTTTAGCTTCTGATAATCCACACAGTATCCGAGGGTACCATCTTCCTTCTTCACAAAAAGGAACGACGAACCCCAAGGATAAGTACTGGGTCAGATGAAACCTTTTGAATTCAACTCCTCAAAATGTCCCTTGAGCTCCGGCAACTCAGGTGCAGCCATTCTATAAGGAGGAATGGTCACTGGTGCTGCATCTGGAACAAGATCAATAACGAAATCCACCTCTCGCTCTGGAGGTAGACCTGAAAAGTCATTGAGGAAGACATCCTGGAAACAATCAACTACTGGAGGGAGATCCTCCTGACAAGTCCCCTGATCATCCAAATATAAACTCGCAATTTGGGCCGTAACTCCACCTTGCCCACAATGCTCAGGTCTAGCCTGGATCTCCTGGACATCCCATTCACCCTTGTATAGAAACTCTTCGCCCTCTGGTGACGTAAAACTCACCCTGCGATGATAGCAATCCACAAAGGCTCGAAAGGGTACCAACCAATCCATCCAGATAATGACATTATAGCTCGTCATCTCCAAGAAATAGAGGTCCCATAGAATGTGACACCCACCAACCTCTAGGTGGAACTCTCTACACTAACGCACACCAGTCGTTCTAGTTCCCAACAGAGCGCCTAGAGTCATCACATCAGAAGAAGAAGAAACACAGAGCCCA
The DNA here is from genome assembly GCA_963277665.1 of Viscum album. NCBI lineage: Eukaryota > Viridiplantae > Streptophyta > Magnoliopsida > Santalales > Viscaceae > Viscum > Viscum album. The sequence goes on along the minus strand of OY728121.1, from coordinate 1,100,610,820 downwards.
AGGCTCTCCACAACGGTTACAGATATGAAGCTATGTGTAGCACCCATATCAAAAAGTAAAGAAGATAAGACAGAAGCCACTAAAATAGTACCTCTGAAAGTAGATGGTTTGAGATCCTGCTCATATTGGGTCTGCTGCACTGCATATACCTATCCTATGCCACAACCTTGTGACACAACCTGGATACCCTGAGCTATCTTGCCCTACTGCCTCTGAGATCCTGGTGTCTAGCTACCACGACTACAACCTCCATCTCTTCCTGCACGCCCAGACATATTCGAATTTCCCGACTCGTAAGAAGCTATTGGTCATGCTCCTGCACACAGAGTCTGCATTAAACTCCTCTCATTAGCCACTAGTAGAAACTCCCTACAAAAGCACTGAAGATGACCCTTCATGCAACAATATTAGCACTCCACTGGGTCACGTGGACACAACGGTCTCTTGTTCCTCTATTTACCACACTGGTAGCACATGACCAGGACACCTGAAGTATTCCTCTGGCTAGTACTGCCACCGTGAGAGAAGTGGATCTACCTCTTCCTCTTACCGGAAGTTATAGTACCAGAGATTGGTGTCGAACAACCCTAGAACACACCACTATATTCCCATAGGTTCCTCTCCATAATCAGTGCCTAGTTCACAATAGCACGCACTATAGGAAACCTGAAAACATTCACCAGTGTTAAGATGTCATATCGAAGACCATCCTCAAAGCGTCTAGCCCTTAATGTCTCATTACCCACTAGAATAGGTGAAACACATTGTATCACGGTGAAGTGAGCAGAATAATCCATCACTGACATGGCACCCTGCTGCAGAATCATGAAATCTTGAGCTTTATCTGCCCTCAGCATCTCTGAGAAGAAGAAGTCATAGAAGGCTTCTTAAAAATCTTCCCACGCCATGTCTCGGTGATGCCCAGTCTGGGTGGTAACATCCCACCACCTTTTGGAGGAATCACACAGCATATATGTAGCAAGATTGACCCTTCGCCCTGGAGGCATCTCAAGATGCTCGAAAATAGTCTGTATAGAACCCAGTAAAGACTCCACTGCCTGTGGTCCACCATCACCTAAAAACGTAGGCAGATGCTGCTACTGGAATATAGGAGTCAGCTCTGCCATAGATATGGTGGCCTGTGGTTCTCCCTAAAAGGTCTGCATGAAATGCATGAAGCCTTAACGGAACTGTGCCTCCACGCCTCTGTCCAGTATAATGGCTAGTGTCACATCTGGCACTACTGGAGGATCCGCTGGTAGCCCATGGCCCACCATCTCTAGAGTATAATCGTCGCTGCTCTCCTGGAAAAAACGCATGGTTTTATCGGTGGCATTACTCTACAAGGTCAAACACACACCTTAGATCAATATTATCAAAGACTGAAAACAAGGAGCTCAAGAAGGGAACATGAGAAATAAAGCATTCACGATTTACAAAACTTGACTGCATGGAATGTATAAAAACTACACTGTGTGTTCTCGCAAGCCACTCTCATGGGCGTGCACTCCAGCTAAAACTGGTTGCGTAACACCCCAAACACACGGCGTGACCTCGGACTAGATGGCATGTACTTGAATCCTCCTTCTCTTCCTAGTTCCTTCTACACAACTAGGCCACACGACTCTCCTAAAATAAAACTACACATCATGTCCCATGGATACATGTTGTGTACTTATCAAGATTTCACCGACTCATGTTTTTCATGACACGAACTGTGTAACCAGGTCACAATACACGACATGTTCCAAAAAAACACGGTGTGTACAAAGAATCCCCAGACTGACTCGTGTTGTTCTCTGCACGGCAGACTACACAGCTGACACTACACGATGTGTATAAGGTAGACACAACGTGTATGTCTTAAGGTTTCCTCCATCCATGTTGTTAGTTACACGAGCATACATCGGGTCAACACTACACGACGTGTACAACCGGTACACGGAGTGTTCCCCCAAACCATTATCTACCCGGTTTCCCTGCCCACATGGTTTATGAAATGGGAAAAGACTACACGGCGTGTACTGAGGGTACACGACATGTACTTAAAAAGTTTTCATTTATTCTCGAACAGAAGAATACACGACATGTTTCCAAAGGACTACACGTCGTGTGTCCTGGGGTTTCCAAACTGTAAGCCTCAGAAACTACATCAGAGCCCAGAACAACACTGAAAACAACACCTAAGTGCCAAATTCCGATATGTGAGGGCCCATACTCCCCGCGAATCAAATATTGGCATCTTACACAAGTTATAACAAGGAAAACACGTTAATGATCCACCAAATTCCAGTTATTGAGGGCCCATACTCCCCAAAAACCAAAGTTTGTCATCCATTCTATCAGCAATCTCACACAACAATACCCTATCAAATAACATGTAGTTATCAAAGCATCTATCACAATAACATTCTTTTCTATCACAAAAACTATCACAACAACATGCCATTTCTAATGCACCTACATAGTCTGGAAGCAATGCATGTCATGTAACAGCCCGAGATTTTATGAAAAATATTCTTTTTTATTTCACTAATGTCTTGTGTTGTACGCTACACCAAAAGGAGCTTGCACAACACGCATCCTTGACTTGCCTTGCATTACACGCAATCCCAACCTTCCTCGATAGCGTGTGTAGTACGCAATACTGAGTTTCACTAAACCACGATATTCTATTAAAATATTATTAAAAATAGTCGTTATGAATAGTAATAACCACTTTTTGAAATTCTGTAAATATTATTTTTCAAAATGAACTTCATTTTTGTATTCGGAGTATCGAATTTAGCCTAAGGTGAAATTTTGGTACTTTTCAGATAACTTTCATATTCTGATGAATAGTGAAAATTACTAAATTATAATTAAAAACAACTTTTTTAATCGAAATAATTTATAGTGATAAAACATTAATTTGAGTGGTTTTAAAATATATTTAGAATATATTTTTACAATTTAATACAATGTTGGTCATTGGATGTAATTTCACATTTAAACCAGACATAAACAAGTGTCAATCTTTTGATAGATATTGTTTCTTAAAAACACGCTATTTGTTTTAACAGCAGGATTTAATTATAAAATTAATTAATGCAACATCTATGTTATGAATATGGTAAAATAGACTTCATTTTTGAATTCGGAATATGAAATATAGCTTAGGATGAAATTTTGGCATTGTTCTGAAAAACATCAATTTTTGATGAATAGTGAAACTACTAAGTGGTAGGTTAAAAACTGAATTTTGCATAAAGCTTAATTTTACCACTTCTGTGAATGGAATTTCGAAAATTTGACAGACACGGTTAATATCAAGGACTAAAATGTGGTTCAATGAGATGAAAATAATTTTTGGTGAATAGTAACTTTTTACTTTTTTTTACCACGGTTAATAGTAAATAGGGTAACTAAGGGTAAATATGATATTACTATTACCCTAACACATGTCCTAATTCTATTGGATAAGTGTAATTCGGCCAAAAACAACCTTATGAATATAATATGACCATTTAGGCCCACTTGGATTAGATTAGGACATTTATTATTATTTAATTCAAAGAAGAGTTAAAAGAGTTAAAATCAACGTTTATTTACTAAAACATTTTTAATATGGGGTTATACATAAGATAAATTCGACTATAAATATTCATTAGAAAGCTAAACATATTTCCTACATAATGATATTTTATTTATAATTTTTAGACTTTAAATAAATTAATTTATTTATGACACAACGATGATGCAGTAATTACCCTTTTAAGGAAATATTAACATAATTGATGTTATAAATGCTAAAATTAATGTAATTTAAGACATTTTATGAATTCAACTAATTTTATAGATTAATATGATGTATTAGTGTTCATTTAATCAACTTGGTTCGAACATATAATTCTGTTATGACTTTCAAAAAAATCATATATCAAATAGTGTCAAAATTGACACAAAATAGTTTTTAAATAAAATATTATATTATTAATTGTTATTTTATTCCTAAAAATATAAGGTTCGGCCAAATGACTTAGATAAGGATATATATACTAATAATAAACAATTTGGGGTTCGTTTGGCATGTTATAGTAAGTGTATTAACCATATAGTGAAAGAAAACAAAAAGACACGGTAAAAGTTAAATTATTTAACTTAGAGTTAAATCTAATTGATAAGGTTAAAATAATAACCTAAACTTGTCTAAATCCTATTGGTTGATAGGATTTCGACCCATCCCCACTTTAGCTTCTAAATAAGACCATTTGGAACCATTATAAACCGATTTTGACATTAATATAAAATAATATTTTGAGGTATTCCTAAGGTGCCTCTCTCCTCCCTTATAAAAGGACACCTCCTCCCCCTCCTCCTCACACCAATTTGAGCACCCAAGCTCGGCCAACCCCTACCAAAATCTCTTATAAACTTCCCTAGAAATATCCTAGAGGTTCTGGTCTTCCTCAAAGACCAATTTTAGTGCCCTAAGAGGAGGTCTCAAAGAGGCGCTTCAAAGAAGAGGTAATTACCGTTACCAATTCTTTCATCTTTATTTCTTCTTCCACTTCTTCTTATTAGGTTGTTTCATTATGAAGTAATAACATCAGTATCACTCATATACTGATATGTTATTATAAGTATGAAACAATCCTATTTCACCATCTATCCATCCTACGGAAAAAGAAATCACCGCGCGTGCGTACGTACGGAATACCGTCTCCACGCCGTGGTGTAATCTATTTTCCACCACCACCTTACATGGATGGGTATAATGGTGTAAATAATAACTATACATAGTTATTACAACATAATATTGATTCTGATATATTGTATAATCCACTCCAATTCAGTTCAATATTTATGGAAATGATATCATCGCTCGTGCGTACGTACGGACTACCGTCTCCATGACGCGATGAGATTCATTCTCCATGTTAACCATTTAAGAATGATTATAAAGTATATATAAGAAATAATAATGAAAGATATGACATTATAAATTTACTGGATTTATGTATATATATATATATATGTATGTCATCTACTTACTTCCATTTCAAGACAATAAGGAAAGTAAAACAGCGTTCATGCGTACGTACGGACTACCGTCTCCATGAACGGTGTTTTTCATTTTATTTATCTATCTATTATATATATATATATACTGAATATATATGATATATAAATCATATTTTATATTCTGGAAGTAAGTAGATCATGATATAAGTAATAATGATGTCAAGAACAACAAGTCAAAACACCTACGATAAATGAAACGATTTTATCCAAAACGCTTCTTTAACATGGAATTTACAAAAGAACGGGTAATATAATGTCATAAGTGAACCGTATATGATATCATAACAATGAATATGATTCTGGAATAAGTCAATAACATGATTTAAATCATTATACAGGAGGTTTAGACACTTACAAAGCAAGTCGGACATAAGGTAAGGGAAATATCACAATCTCACTTTTATCCGAGATTGTTTTTACTTTGGTAATTACTGGGGTGTATTTTATCATCCACATCCATGTTACCTCAATATGTAATATTATTTCCATAATTCTAAAATAGTTTATATCCAATTTTACCCTTCGGTGGGTTTTTAGTAAAAGATATGAAAGGAATCTTTTGTCGTTTTTCGTACGAGGTACTTTTTGACTTTTCCGACAAAAGTACGAAGAATGTTTTTTTAACTTATACGGCATGAATGGATTTTTAAAACATTATTTCCAAGAAGCTTCCTTTACAAGTTTTCAAGTTTATTTTTAATCAACTTCTTTATTTTAAAGTTGTATGACATGTTATGAAAGGAAAAATGTTTTTGAAGAAGAAAGGATATTTTCCTCAAGAATGGAGTTCAAGTGTTTTATCAAAATTATTTTCCATCTAAGATAATAAAGGGTTATGTTTTTATACCTATTATTAAATTGATTTGATCATGTTGTGATGGAATTATTTTTATGAATTCCTTTATCTTATATGAATTGATTTATGATGTCATGATGTTTCAAGAATCCCATTTTTGTTACATGTGTTATACGATGATGTATGATTTATGATTATGTGGCACACATAAGAAAGGATTCATTATAAGATGGGTGGGACCTATATCTCCCTCCAATGCATTGGGTAAAGATTTTATATCTCATGAGATAGATAGGGCTGGAACGGTAGGTTATACCGGTTCAGTGAAACAGGACTGAAACGAGGGTTACTCGATTCAGAAAGGGACTTTGTCCACTAAGATAGTCTTGGCAATGAGTCATGACTAACAAGAAATGATTTTCCATGATTATGTGTGCATGCCACAAAGTTTCAAGTTTCATGTTATGATTATGGTGATCTCATTTTCACTTCTATGATTTGTTCCATGTTAAGATATTATGATCTCTTTTGCAGGTTATGATTTTCAAAAAGATATGATATGATTTTTATTTCTTTTGTATACCCTTACTGAGCATTTGAGCTCACCCTTTTATGTTTTCTTTTCCCCAGGATATAAAGAAAGGTTTTAGGTAAAAAAAAGGAAGATCTTTATGGGAGATTTTGAAGATCTTTCACCACGATTAGAAGATTATATTCCGAGTTTCCAAAGACACTAAACTATTACGATCCTTGTGTGTGTGTTTTTGTTATGTACTAAGTATTCCGAAAAATTAATGTAATGTCCATGTACGTCAAGCTTCCGGTCTCTACAATTGGTATCAGAGGAAAGGTTTAGTCAACCTTTGGAAACTAGGATGTGAAAACGTTAGTGATATCCCTAGAGATATTTCTAAGGTATGTCTAGGGATATCCCTAAGGATACGTATACGTATAGGATAGTCCTAGAACTATGGTAACGATCTTAGAATTAAACCTAAGATGTTAGATATTGAAGGTACTCCCCCTTTATTATGTTGTTTTCCCTAGCATGATTTTTGCCTCTCACACTATTCTTTTTGGGTTTTATAAAATGGCTGGAAACAAGATGATACACAATAATGGAGGATATGATGGACAATGGAATGATATTCTTCATAATGAAATGGGATTTGGAAGTCCAAAACTCATTATTATGTCGAATCAGCAATCTCATAATATGATCAATAAAGTAAAATTTGGTAAGTTTCCTGACTCGGCTAATAAGAGAAAGATGGAGTTTCATGATGATCATAGAGGAAAGAAAGTTCAATTTCCCCTATGTAATTCATGTGGGAAGAGGCATCAAGGAGAATGTTTCAAAGGAACTGGAAGATGCTTTGGGTGTGGAAAAGAAGGACACAAAGCAAGTAAGTGCAAAGGAAAAGGTTCAGTTAACACCATGGATGAGGATAATGGTATTGCTACGACATCAACAATGGTTAAATGCTTTAAATGTGGAATTTACGGGCATTATGCAAACCAATGCCCTAAGGGAAAGTCTCATGAAGAGAATCAATATGGTCGTATGGGAAGTATTTATGTTGATGATGATGAAGAAACTACAAATGATATGTGAGATGAAAGAAATGTTGAAGCTTGATCAATGGTCTAAGAATGTAGTGGAATGATTACATGTTTATCATGTGTAATGTTGTATAAGTAATCTCATGGAATAAGGAGACATCAAAGGATTGTTACACTGTTGTCTTTCCTTAAGTTTTGAAAGTGTATGATGAATGGTACCAGTAACCATGAAAGGTTATTCAGATACTTTTGGAAAGTAGATGATAAGTGCATAATGAAAGGATAAGAAGATAATGAGATGTTTGATTGTATTCATGAGCTCATGATTGATATAAGGACTAAGTGATATCATGGTTTGAGTATATATAATTAACTTTTGACAGCATTCATGTTTTCACTAAGGTTCAATGGGTATTCAAGAGAATACGTGATTAAGGCCTTTGAATATTTGGAATGTGACCAACAAAACATATATTATGATATATGGGGATCAACGATGGTATTAAATCTCTGAGAATCGTTTTCACTATATTATGAGAGTGGACTGCAGTATTATGAATAAGCCTAAAGATTGGAATGGATTATGTTGGACATAAGTTAGTATTGTTTAAGGATAGAACTTTTGATATTATTGATGGGATGTTATAGTAATATAGTTTTAGAAAAAGGACAACGTGCAGGACGGGCGACATCCCATCGCTTCGGACAAGGCCATGGGAATCGAACCCACAACTGAAGTGCGACTGGCCTTTATCGCCTACCACTGGCCTACAGGAAGTCCCTGTTTAGTAGAAACTAGTTTTATTATATTAAGCTATATGACATATGATGTATAAGTCCATTTTAGGAACCATATATGACTAATCTCACTACAGATCGACTTATGTATATAATCTTTTTTGCTAACCTTTTGTTTGAGACAGATGGAATGACCCGTTATTCTATCACAAGATCTGCTAACACTTCACGAATAACAAATTCAACTTCATTTATTTAAGAGATGAAGTGGAAATTGTTAAAGGCACGAACAACAGCGAGATTTTTCCAAAATAAAGTAAGTATTTATTCTAATTGAAATTCTTTAACTTTAGGGAAACGATCTTGAAAACCAAAAATGTTGTCCTAGTGATCTTATATCTGATGAATCAGATGGTACCTTAGATCGTCACAAATTTATGGCTTTGTGATTGTTGGCTTTTCCATAGCCATGTTCTCTACCACTCTCCATCAGAACATGATGGTTAGATTTCTCTTCCATATCCATATTTTCACCGATGTGGAAACCCAGTGATTAGTTTATTTGGGTAATAGTTACATTTCATACTTTAGTTTTTAAAGCCAAGTTTTGGTATTCCTTTTTACGATGTGGGTTTCTATCAAAGAAACTTTCAAATAGTAAACAATTTATAACCCCGACGAATTTCGAGGGCGAAATTCATTTTAAGGGGGGTAGAATGTAACAGCCCGAGATTTTATGAAAAATATTCTTTTTTATTTCACTAATGTCTTGTGTTGTACGCTACAACAAAAGGAGCTTGCACAACATGCATCCTTGACTTGCCTTTCATTACACGCAATCACAACCTTCCTCAATAGCGTGTGTAGTACGCAATACTGAGTTTCACTAAACAACAATATTCTATTAAAATATTATTAAAAATAGTCGTTATGAATAGTAATAACCACTTTTTGAAATTCTGTAAATATTATTTTTTAAAATGAACTTCATTTTTGGATTCGGAGTATCGAATTTAGCCTAAGGTGAAATTTTGGTACTTTTCAGATAACTTTCATATTCTGATGAATAGTGAAAATTACTAAATTATAATTAAAAACAACTTTTTTTAATCGAAATAATTAATAGTGATAAAACATTAAATTGAGTGGTTTTAAAATATATTTAGAATATATTTTTACAATTTAATACAATGTTGGTCATTGGATGTAATTTCACATTTAAACCAGACATAAACAAGTGTCAATCTTTTGATAGATATTGTTTCTTAAAAACACGCTATTTGTTTTAACAGCGGGATTTAATTATAAAATTAATTAATTCAACATCTATGTTATGAATATGGTAAAATAGACTTCATTTTTGAATTCGGAATATGAAATATAGCTTAGGATGAAATTTTGGCATTGTTCTGAAAAACATCAATTTTTGATGAATAGTGAAACTACTAAGTGGTAGGTTAAAAACTGAATTTTGCATAAAGCTTAATTTTACCACTTCTTTGAATGGAATTTCGAAAATCCAACAGACACGGTTAATATCAAGGACTAAAATGTGGTTCAATGAGATGAAAATAATTTTTGGTGAATAGTAACTTTTTACTTTTTTTTACCACGGTTAATAGTAAAGAGGGTAACTAAGGGTAAATATGATATTACTATTACCCTAACACATGTACTAATTCTATTGGATAAGAGTAATTCGGCCAAAAACAACCTTATGAATATAATATGACCATTTAGGCCCACTTGGATTAGATTAGGACATTTATTATTATTTAATTCAAAGAAGAGTTAAAAGAGTTAAAATCAACGTTTATTTACTAAAACATTTTTAATATGGGGTTATACATAAGATAAATTCGACTATAAATATTCATTAGAAAGATAAATATATTTCCTACATAATGATATTTTATTTATAATTTTTAGACTTTAAATAAATTAATTTATTTATGACACAACGATGATGCAGTAATTACCCTTTTAAGGAAATATTAACATAATTGATGTTATAAATGCTCAAATGAATGTAATTTAAGACATTTTATGAATTAAACTAATTTTCTAGGTTACTATGATGTATTAGTGTTGATTTAATCAACTTGGTTCGAACATATAATTCTTTTATGACTTTCAAAAAAATCATATATCAAATAGTGTCAAAATTGACACAAAATAGTTTTTAAATCAAATATTATATTATTAATTGTTATTTTATTCCTAAAAATCTAAGGTTCGGCCAAATGACTTATATAAGGATATATATATTAATAATAAACAATTTGGGGTTCGTTTGGCATGTTATAGTAAGTGTATTAACCATATAGTGAATGAAAACAAAAAGACACGGTAAAAGTTAAATTATTTAACTTAGAGTTAAATCTAATTGATAAGGTTAAAATAATAACCTAAACTTGTCTAAATCCTATTTGTTGATAGGATTTCGACCCATCCCCACTTTAGCTTCGAAATAAGACCATTTGGAACCATTATAAACCGATTTTGACATTAATATAAAATAATATTTTGAGGTATTCCTAAGGTGCCCCTCTCCTCCCTTATAAAAGGACACCTCCTCCCCCTCCTCCTCACACCAATTTGAGCACCCATGCTCGGCCAACCCCTACCAAAATCTCTTCTCCACTTCCCTAGAAACATCCTAGAGGTTCTGGTCTTCCTCAAAGACCGATTTTAGTGCCCTAAGAGGAGGTCTTAAAGAGGCGCTTTAAAGAAGAGGTAATTACCGTTACCAATTCTTTCATCTTTATTTCTTCTTCCACTTCTTCTTCTTAGGTTGTTTCATTATGAAGTAATAACATCAGTATCACTAATATACTGATATGTTATTATAAGTATGAAACAACCCTATTTCACCATCTATCCATCCTACGGAAAAAGAAATCACTGCGCGTGCGTACGTACGGAATACCGTCTCCACGCCGTGGTGTAATCTATTTTCCACCACCACCTTACATGGATGGGTATAATGGTGTAAAGAATAACTATACATAGTTATTACAACATAATATTGATTCTGATATATTGTATAATCCACTCCAATTCAGTTCAATATTTATGGAAATGATATCATCGCTCGTGCGTACGTACAGACTACCGTCTCCACGACGCGATGAGATTAATTCTCCATGTTAACCATTTAAAAATGATTATAAAGTATATATAAGAAATAATAATGAAATATATGACATTATAAAGTTACTGGATTTATGTATATATATATATATGTATGTCATCTACTTACTTCCATTTCAAGACAATAAGGAAAGTAAAACAGCGTTCATTCGTACGTACGGACTACCATCTCCATGAACAGTGTTTTTCATTTTATTTATCTATCTATTATATATATATATATATACTGAATATATATGATATATAAATCATATTTTATATTCTGGAAGTAAGTAGATCATGATATAAGTAATAATGATGTCAAGAACAACAAGTCAAAACACCTACGATAAATGAAACGATTTTACCCAAAACGCTTCTTTAACATGGAATTTACAAAAGAACGGGTAATATAATGTCATAAGTGAACCATATATGATATCATAACAATGAATATGATTCTGGAATAAGTCAATAACATGATTTAAATCATTATACAGGAGGTTCGGACACTTACAAAGCAAGTCGGACATAAGGTAAGGGAAATATCACAATCTCACTTTTATCCGAGATTGTTTTTACTTTGGTAATTACTGGGGTGTATTTTATCATCCACATCCATGTTCCCTCAATATTTAATATTATTTCCATCATTCTACAATATTTTATATCCAATTTTACCCTTCGGTGGGTTTTTAGTAAAAGATATGAAAGGAATCTTTTGTCGTTTTTCGTACGAGGTACTTTTTGACTTTTCCGACAAAAGTACGAAGAATGTTTTTTTAACTTATACGGCATGAATGGATTTTTAAAACATTATTTCCAAGAAGCTTCCTTTACAAGTTTTCAAGTTTATTTTTAATCAACTTCTTTTATTTTAATGTTGTATGACATGTTATGAAAGGAAAAATGTTTTTGAAGAAGAAAGGATATTTTCCTCAAGAATGGAGTTCAAGTGTTTTATCAAAATTATTTTCCATCTAAGATAATAAAGGGTTCTGTTTTTATCCCTATTATTAAATTGATTTGATCATGTTGTGATGGAATTATTTTTATGAATTCCTTTATCTTATATTAATTGATTTATGATGTCATGATGTTTCAAGAATCCCATTTTTGTTACATGTGTTATACGATGATGTATGATTTATGATTATGTGGCACACATAAGAAAGGATTCATTATAAGATGGGTGGGACCTATATCTCCCTCCAATGCATTGGGTAAAGATTTTATATCTCATGAGATAGACAGGGCTGGAACGGTAGGTTATACCGGTTCAGTGAACCAGGACTGAAACGAGGGTTACTCGATTCAGAAAGGGACTTTGTCCACTAAGATAGTCTTGGGAATGAGTCATGACTAACAAGAAATGATTTTCCATGATTATGTGTGCATGCCACAAAGTTTCAAGTTTCATGTTATGATTATGGTGATATCATTTTCACATCTATGATTTGTTCCATGTTAAGATATTATGATCTCTTTTGCAGGTTATGATTTTAAAAAAGATATGATATGATTTTTATTTCTTTTGTATACCCTTACTGAGCATTTGAGCTCACCATTTTATGTTTTCTTTTCCCCAGGATATAAAGAAAGGTTTTAGGTAAAAAAAAGGAAGATCTTTATGGGAGATTTTGAAGATCTTTCACCACGATTAGAAGATTATATTCCGAGTTTCCAAAGACACTAAACTATTACGATCCTTGTGTGTGTGTTTTTGTTATGTACTAAGTATTCCGCAAAAGTAATGTAATGTCCATGTACGTCAAGCTTTCGGTCTCTACATGTCATGTGATTCTAGTATGTTCCTAAGTGATTCATGAGATGGAAGACCCTCATATCATTGGGTTCCAACTAAATAGAACCCATTTATAACATATAAATTGCATAATTACAAGTGTGTCACCCAACGGTGAAAATCAAGTCAACTGTAAAATTTTATAATCAGAACAATTACAATAAAAGAGGTAGACTGGATTTTCCCTGTACACGGGTTAGCTACTCCCAGGCATATCTTATTACCAACTACCATGTCCGTCCTATCCCATACTAAGGCTCCAAATAGTAAGTCAAAGAAAAAAACCCCTCTGATACCACTTTGTAATGTCCCAGATCCGGGTGCCACTCAACGGGTGCCCTGAACCCAGTTGGTCACACGAACTGAAACACATTTCCCCAAATACCAGAGGCTGCAGACTAGAAGTGAGGGCCCAGGTCTTATAGTGGGGAAACTATGCCCTCATTTGTCAAAGTGAAGCGTAGTGGAAAATATAAATATCATACAATAGCAGAAGCAGGAAGAAACATACAACTGGAATGGAACATAGAGTAAAAGAGAAACAATAGTCATATATACATAGAGAAGCATCATGTCAATAATTCTATGAAAAAATATAGAACAGGATACACTACAATCCAATACAATACAGCTCAAAGTACAGGGTACAGTAAAACAAAACAAAATAGTGCAACATGAACTCAGCAGCATCGTGAGCCAAGGCTCGGTCCCAAGCTCCCCTACCCCTCTTCAAAAATCATGTAACTGTGTAGGGACTATTTCCCCTATCGAAACCTACATCAATATAGTCTGCTTGGGCCGAAGACATGACCCTAACATGGTGTGACAAATAAATCCTTTAAGGCACCACCAAAGTCTCGCGCCCAACTATCAGTGAAAATGTGCAACAATAGTGTGCAATAGTAAAATGAAATAAACTAAGCAGTACTCAGAAGTAACTAACTCTATCAGTCATATTTCCATTTTAATATTCATTCAATCATTCCAAGCCTGTTCTTTAATATGGCAGGTATAACATATGAAAATCACCTCGGTGAATATTCAAGATATCACTGTCCTCAGACATACAACCTTACCCTTAGGTAATCAGAGTCACAACCCATAGGTAAATGAACACAGGAATAATAGATATTTCCCTCAGGCGTACGAAGTGTCTACCTCAGCAACAGAATATATTGCTCACTGGAATGAAAGGAGTTCCCTCAGGCTAAACAAAACACTGCCCTCAGGCTAAATAGAACACTACACTCAGGCTCATGTAACCGGGGTGAGCCCAACATATAAGCAAGCGATTATATACAATTCCTCCCAATAAAATTTAAAGCATGCTAAATTTTACGGTATACCCTCGGGTAACCTGAAAAAATGGATAAACAGAGGAACGCACCCCAGGGGTGGTCCTGGATCCAAGCAGCGATCCCAAACAACAATTAATGATTACATTCAATTACCTATATAATTATAGGTATTTAAAAAATAAAAGTCCTCATTCACACGACACCCCAAACATGGGTTTGTAGCACAATGGTACACAAAAATGCACAACAGTTGGAATTTTAACCCCAGACCACCTACCTCGATCGCCCTTGATCGATATAAGTGAATGTCGCCTCACTAAACAACTGAGAACGACACAGATATTAGGTTAACATAATCTTGTTCAAACTCAAATAAATTACCATAGAGGAATAATTGTTAAGAACAACACAAGGAGAAGGAAGAGCTTACCCGTTCGGTTCCAACGTGATCGACAAAAGCAGAAACGGATTCCCGGTGTGCGGTCGGGAGATCCTCCAAGCTCCGGCAGTCTCTCTCACTCTCCTCCAATGTTCTAAGTTTCCATTGTGAACAGAGGCAGATACTTCCAATTTTAATCAAAAAAACTAACTACACGGCATGCAATCTCAAGTACATGGCATGTAATTTTCATCATTTAACTGTTCCTCTGGCGGTTACTCACCAGCACGACACTGTTCACTTGCCGACCTGAGTACATGACGTGTGTTTCTGAATACACGGCATGTGCTGTTGCTCAGATGGCGGCTGCCTTCACTGCCTTACTATGCACCTGCTGACTGACTACACGACATGTAAATACCCACTACATGGAGTGTAGTTGGTTTTACACCTTTCATCGTCGACAGGGCTACACGCCCTGTGCACTCATCCCACACAGGCAAAGTACACGGCGTGTGGAAAATTATATGGCATGTACCCACAAAATTTGGGATTTTCCCCCATTTCCCGTATTTTCTCAAAAACAGCAAAGGAAAAAGGAAAGGAAGAAACCCGTACCTCAAGAATACGAACCAGGTTCTTATAATAGTAAAGGATATAATGAAGGTATTTGAAAGAAGAGTTAATTATATTACCCCACAAATTTCAATTTATTATTTATTATACCATATATAACTACATATATGTTATAATAAGATATTAAAATTTTTATTCATAATATTATAAAACTTTATTTTTATTATTAAATAAAGTTACACACCATCTTTCCAATCAAATAGGATATTAATGTATTTCCCCTTTGCATGTATGACATACCATCTCTATGTAGTGATATAATACATTTTCATTGGAATCATTTTTAATGGTAATTATGATTAGATTATTATTTATTTTCAAATTTAAAAAATATTTATTAATATTAAATATTAATATCAAATATACCTTCTTACCATCCAAACCATTGGTAAATCATAATGTTGCTCATCAGTATGTGTGGACTACCACCTCTAAGAAGTGTTGTATGTTTTTTCACTGATATTTTCCTTGGAGGTTATTAATGATGAATTTTCTGAATAAATAACATTTATATGATATTATAACGATTATAGGAATGATATTTTTTTTAATTTCTTCTATTCCATACATTGAATAATGAAAACTATGTTCATGCCTACATAAGACCAACAATCTCCATGTATAGTGTAACATATTTGTAAATCTCACTATATGATGGATTCAATTAATATTATATATATTGAAAATTTATGATATTTATATAATTATCATAAATATTTATATTATGTATCCTTGATATATATACACACACAAAAAATAACAATCTAAACAATACATGAAAAATGAAGAAATTATTATCCAAATTCGGGATTTTTATCAACATCTTATTGAGATTCGGGGTGATAAAATCTTATATTCGAGTCATAAATTTGTGTGACATATATTATTTTTTATTTTTAATATATTTATTAAAATATATATTAATTATAATAGATTATTGGACATGTTTCACCATTGGTTTCTTGGATATACAAAATTATTTATTTATTTTAATTATTGATAGTTTTTGGCTAAATATTGTGAGGGTTTAGTGGAATTAATTTATGTTTTTCAGGGATTTTATAATTTTCATGAATTTCATAATACTATTAAAAACAATGACACTATTATAGGTAATCATTCATTATTAGACATGGTCTCTACGATGGCACATGGTCAGGGACAAATTTTTCCAAACAATGTGGCCACTCTATCAGTGACTATTTGATGTTGGGAAGAGGGAATACATATGGTTGGATCATTTTTTGTAAAACTATTTGAGCTAATCATTATAGGATATTTTAGGTTTTTTTTAGTTCATGGGTGAAACAAATTTTTCTTAACCATTCAGACCAACTTTGCACATCTATTTTCTAAATCCAATGAAATCAAATCAAACACATTTTTTCTTCTTAGACACTTGTTTTTCTCTATTTTCGTCCCTAACTCCAATTTTCATCCTCGCAAAGGCCATTCAGTCATTCTATCTTAATCTACGAGTGATCCCCTGAAAAATAATCGAGTGTTGAGTCATTATTACATCAGTAAGTCTTTATTTTTGGTATATTTCCATTAATCTAACTCACTTACCTATGTTGGATTCATATATATAGTCACTATGGAATAGTTATATGATAATGGATGGTAATAACAATGAGATAATTTGTTTTTATTTTAATATGAGATATATGGATGGATATTAGAGATTAAATTTTTTTTTTTGTAATTTCTATTTTTATTCATTTTTATGATAATTTATATGGTATGTGGATTCACTTTATACTACTATTATAAGTACATGAAGGATTAGATTCCAAAAAAATATTAATTTCACGATTTTTTTTTGCAAAATTGTTTTGAAATTCATGCTATAAATCATATTTAGTGTTTTTTTCTAGATTTTTGGAACTATTGTGAAAAGTGTAATGTTGAATAATTTTAGAATGATGATTGGAAATCGGGTTTTCTAATTGATTTATGAAAAAATGTAGTATGGAATGGTTTTAAATAAAATTTTATTTTCTTAAAATGTTTTTGGAAAATTATTCTTTTCAATGGGTTGGAATTATTGTTTGTTTATTGTTACTTTTAATTGATATAACTCAATGAATGGGGCATGTTCCATTGGTATCTCTATTATATGGTTACCTTCAAATGACATGGTATATTTATAAGAGACCACTAAGTATTATGGAACATCTAGCCAATAATTTTTGTGAGAATATTTGGATATGTGGAATGGATTTTAAATTCCAAAATTGAAATGTTTAAATAGTTTAAAATAATTTTTTATTTTATTTTGAAAATGAAAATTTCATTGGAAAACTATTTTGATTGTAATTTCATGTATTTTATGTAAGATATATTAAATTTTATAATATTAATATATGTATATAAATATTATAACTTGTTATATTATAGTGGTGTGAGTTGGGATGTCTTTTATGGAAGCCCTGCTATGTTTCATTACTCACCCCATACATTGGACCATTGGTGATTTTACAAATATTTTAAATCCAAACATAGGTAATTGGAACACATTATATTTAATTTGTGTGGATTTTTGATACTCTGGCATATATTTTAGAATTTGATCTTGGAGAGTTGTGATTAATGAATAAAATATGTGTCATGGCCATCCTATTTTTCTCATGTTGTGACACTCCATGGCCTCCAGTATTTGGTCAAGGCCTATATTTTATCATGGAACAGTCATATCACAAGAATGGAGGCGTTATCCTATGTACATATACATAAGATCAAATCTACAAGCCCATAAAATATTGAAATGTAAAAAAACTGAACAACTGTGCATTCCAACAACTAAATCACACTACTATTGTACTACATTATGTAAATGAATGTAATCTAGGAAAAATAAAATTTCACAAAAAGGAGTCTATAATAAACCCGAACATGATGGTAGAACATGGTATTATTGCATTGATACTATAGTGACAAACCAATTTCTTTCTGTTCTAACTAGACATAGTTTTATCCTTGTTAATTTATAAATTTTTCATAAATAATAACATCTACATAAATCTGGGAACATTTGGGAAAATATTTTATCGAGTTTTTTTTGACAATACTCAGTAGGAATCTATAAAACCAAAAATCATTCAACAAAAGAATACAGTATGATCATTTTATGTATATTTTTATAACACATTTAACAAGAATATCTAGATATACTCAGAAAAAAGAACATAGCCTCAATGGTATACAACAACTACAAAACCCATCTTAGGATTATATATCGAATACTAAACATGGAACTCATCTAGTAAAACACAATCATGAGTCAGAATAGTTGATTACATCTATTTAAGAGGTCACTTAAACTGTGTTACTTTATAGTAAGTACATGTGGAAGGTATAAAGAGATACGATAAACAAATTTGTATCACCCCAATGCCATGAGGAGATACTAATAATAAATTATGGATTAACAAACTATGTAGAGGATTGGATCACATGTAGTGTTGGTCATGATGATAACGTGAACTCTACCCACGTCACAAAGATGAATAGATGAACTCACTCTGGGCCTCGGGGATGGATTCTAAAATTTCTATCCAATAAGTCCTACTGAAGAGAATGTTGTCCTATATGTAGGAGAAAAATCCATACTAACCCTCAACAAAAGGATATTTGGAATTCACCCTAAATAAAAATTTCTATGATATAGATGAAATTATCTACAATCAATGTTTGAAAGGGTACATGTCTTGTAGAAGTACTTACACACCGTGTTCCATGACCTTAGGTACAACCTAGTTAAATTTCTTATGTATCATGCTATGTTTTTGTAGTGGTGTACATATCATTCTCTAAGCTATGTCCATGTACCATTTTAGTTACACATTAATTAACTAGGGTGAGTTCACATGTTGTGTGATAGTGTCACATGGAGTGTGATGGTTTACTATCTCCTGAAACCCTATCCTCTACACAAGGTTTTCCACACTCCATGTAATCTCATATTACAGACATTGTGTTATGGGATTTTCCATACTCATTAGTCTCTAATTCGGTCATCTTATTCCTATGGAATCTTATATTATGATCTACAATGGTCATATAAATCACCAATCTTTAAAATGAAATCCTATAAATTCCACATAAATTATTATTTATAAACTGTCTAAGCCACTAAGTCGGTGAAATAAAATAAAATAATTTAAATAAAAATTATAGGAACTTTCTCTATCTCGAAGTCCTTTACACAATCTACAATGAATTAAAATATTTATGTTGTGAATAGGGTAAAACAGCTATTCTAAACTCAATGGACAACCATGATATCAAATCCAGGCCCCCTATTAAAATTTATATTACTTTTTATCAAAAAAACATGCTTATGATATATAATATATATAATATATTATATGACACTATCCTTCAGAAGAGAATATTGTCTCAGACCCAATTCTTTATAATAATCCATAAAACTTCTTACAATTAATAAATGGAATATCTAATTATTTACATTCTATCCACCAAAGGTATTCTAATCCTGAAAACCGAAATTAGAGACACATTAAGAGATGTGGGAACTAGTCATAAATCACATACTCATACTCCAATGTGCTATACTATTGATTCTTGTACTAATAACAAAGACACACTAAATGATTCTCTCATCCACTAAGGATCCTCTCCTACTGATCCACAATCTATTTGGGGTACTAATCAAATGTAGATCTATCCTCGATGTCCAGGTCGACCCAGTAAATAATTTTCGATTATCCATGAACACAGGTCCTCAAAAATGACACATTGAAGAAGTTTTGTACAAATTCTAACATTTTGTTTTCTCTGAATTTGTATCCTGCCTAACAAAATTAAGGGAATATCTATAAATGGTCAATGAATCTTTGAAGTAATTGAATTCCCCAAAAAATATCTTCAATCCACATCGATGTGAATCCTTTACGAACTAATAGTACCCTTATCAAACTCCAATGTCCTTTATCATCGATTTTCATAACACTTTTTAATGATTTATGATATCTTCATCCATTCCAAGATGATCTGTACCTTCTTGATAATTACTTGCACCATATTGGGTACATGTGTTATGACTCTCCTAGTTCACTTTAGTAATGTGGTGAACTATTGGATTTCAAATAAAACTCCTCTAATTGTGTCATATAATTTGTGGTATAGTAGATGTTTTAGTGCTAAAACTCCACTAGTGGTAGGTGATCCTCTGAAACATGTCTAAACCCAAACATCAATGATCACACCATGTCCTCATGAACCTCTATGGAAATCTCAATCAAGCCATCAATATTGTGGAATAATAGTCTTCCCAAGTAAAATATTTTACATATAACTTGCTGCAATCCCATATAATACTAGGACGTGAAGAGAGAATCACGGTCAGAAATTATCATTTAGGGAACTCCAGGGAGTTTAACTATCTATTTCTTTTATATGAATCCTAAACTCTCTAATGTTACCGTCTCCTAGATACCTATGATTTGAGATGACTTAGTGAGTCATTATATGATCACCCATATGGAATCAGGTCCCATTGATATACATGGCATGCCTACTATAAAGCCAATGGATATCTCATAACAATTCCATTATGGATCCTCAATGGGTTATTTTAATATCATTGGATCTTGGTTCTCATCATTATCTTACAAACATGTAAGGAATCAAGAGAGAAAATATGAAACACCTTTCTTTATACCTAGACACCAAATAAGACATTAGAGGTCATTTTACATCATTGAACCACATGGATGTACAACCAATGGAGATATATTAAACACTCAATGAACCTTATCCTACAACATCATTATTACCATTGTGAGTCCACATAAATTAAATTCATACTCCCCACCTTTATAATATCATTTATGAGAATTTACAGTGGAAATATATGTATAAATGTTCTCAAAATCTATATCTCTATGTTCTTCCTCTATTACTACCTGTATGTTTGGCTGGGTAAATACCATCAACCTGAGGTAAGACGTTACTTCTCTATCACCATAGGATAACTATAATGAGGCAATGTTCACTGACACTATTTTTAGATACTTGTAAAAAGATATCTTAGTGAAGTTATCTGCAACCATGTTCCCCTTCCTCGAATTATATAAAATATATAAATCATAATCACAAAGGTTCTATAGCCATATCTACTTGTTGATATTTGGATCCTTCTGTGAAATAATATACTTGAGAATATTTTGATCAAAATAGATTACATATCAATCACCCATCAGGGAGTGTCTCAAAATCGTTAGTGTGAAAAATACCACTGGTAACTCCGGATTGTAGGTAGCACAGTTCTTCTCAAGTGGTCACAACAAAAATGAACCATATGCAATCACTTCATATATACTTATTAGAACATAACCATGTCGGGATCCAGATACATCGTAGAGCACTACGTACTTGATTCCCTCCTATGGAAATCTCAATACGGGTGATCTCTTTAATATCATCCTTAACTACTAAAACAATAGTTTGCACATTTCCTTCTACATGGAATGATACCTTTTTTGAGCCAAACCTCTATTTGGTGCTTATATCATTTATAAATCAAATATGAATATCCAGATTATCATACTAACCCAAGGATGTTTTTTAACTCTACCACTCTATAGGGTAATACCCAAGGTAACACTATCTCTTCCATTTCTTGGTCCACTACCTCTCCATCTTCTCTAATAACATGTTCCAGAAAGTGGAACTCTTGTATCCAGAAAACGAACTGAATAATAATTTTTTAAATATGCTTCTCTTAGAGAATGGATAGAAAAATCCTAAATTGTCACAAATTATCCTCTATTATGTATTATAAACAATAATATCATCAATTAATAATACAATGAATTTTTATAATAAACTCTGAATGATATGATTCGTGATTCCCATGTGCAGGGATGGGAGGTCCGTCACACCAAAGGGCATCAACATGTTCTCATAGAGACTATAGAAACATCTAAATATCTTCATAAAAATATTCTAACATTATACTCACAACTAGTTATATCCTAACTATAGGTGAATTTTCTAGAACCATGGGGAACCAGTCAACTAATCAAAGAGTTCATAGAAACTTGTTAGTTTATACTTGTACTTCATGATCATATATTTAGACCATCATTAGTACTCAAAATAACTCAATATAGTATCCTAATTTACTAAAAGAACAAGTGATACCTAGGGAGAAAATTTTGTTCTAAAAAAATACATTTTTGGTCACTAGCTTTACCCTCAACACTTGTAGCTCTGTGAGAGTCATCTGATATGCTTGACTATCAATCAGTGACTTCTAGGGTGTAGGTCAACATATATGTATACCAATTAGTGGGGAGGAAAATCTAAAACATCCTCAGGGAGTACATCATTGTACTTATACTCCACTATAGATGGATGAAAACACATAATATCTAATTGACTATGTGTCAGGTTATCCAACTGAAGATTAATTGACCTCTCATTCCTTTGAATTGTCCCTACTTTGGTGACTTCATTTCATTCACAATGACAAAGAGAACATAGTTCTATAAATACATATTCAATTAATACTTATGCCTAATCATTTATAATAGAAATTAATTGTGCATCATGAGTCTATACAAATGAAGACATTGTAAGTCATATTAACATCATCATTGAGATATGAACATATATTATCACCTCAAAGAGTCAGGTCATAATTAAAACAGATGTGGCTGATCATTGAGTCCTCTCCCATAGGTGCCTCAATGTTCATGGGATGAGCCAACGACTCCAAAACAATATATAGTTTTCCAAAAACATATTTGGGATGAGAGGAATGACTAACATATATTCTCAATATTGTAGCTAACATAAAAATGACAAACACCATACCTTGAATCATCTTTATATCATATTGTAAATAAGTTTAGACTACCCATAGATATATTTTCCTTTCTCCTCCATATCCCTGATCCTAGAATGGACAATATAGTGGTGGTGGTGAAATGAATATCGACGATCGTCACACCTCTAGATTCCCTCCCAACTCTTCTTTTATGTATTCTTCCTTGAGGATATTTCTATTCTTGGTGCATCCTCTGTGGAGGTTTTCCACCAATGGTCTCTCTGTATATATTATGTAGGCTCTAAAAATCATTATAAATATGTACCATATCATTAAATTAGTATTACCACATATCTCTAGGATTACTAGACACACCTTTTGACCCCGGAACTACAAACACTCTATCCTAGGACCTCATACAAAAACATATCATTCATCCATGTCATTGAGATTGATGTCCGCCCCCAATTGATGATGAATCTTATACTAATTTCATACTTCTAGAAACCACTGGCTATATATATTTATCCATGAAACATGAAACCAAAAGGTTTCTCTCAATCACCCCATCATAGGCAGGAATGAATATAGGGATAAAATTATCTCAAATGACTCCATATGACCCTCACTGAAATGTTTGATCCCTGATGAACTAGTCACAAAATATATCCATCATGGAATAGGTTATTTTGGTATACCATGATGAATAATATTCTACAATAATGTTTCCCTAATAAGGATGATTGATATCATGGATTTGTATATATCTCATCATATATGGATATAATTCATATCAAAATATAAGTTCAAAATATTTATGTATAGAGTTTATTCATTATATTATGAGTTCATTAATCCCCACCATCTCCCCAATGACCCCTGAAGAAGGGTAACCTCATGGACTACCATATAAACAACTTTTTTCTTTACCATAAAGAAAATGATGGTCACCAAATAATTAAATTCCATAACTACATATGGGTTAAGATCACTTCTGAACCTGTGGTCACTCTATCACTGAAAATAATGATATCTTTCCAGAATATTCACCAAATTTTATTGTACTATGTGTTACATGTTCTTCTCTATAGGTTCTAGTATAGCTATTGGACCATTTAGACGTTACATCACAAGAACTTGTTCCTAAATCAAATTTTCATCCACGATGGCAGCCTCCTCGTGATCCTAAGAATAAGACATATTTGAAATTCATCATAATGGAATCCTAAAATAAACAATATGTATCATAGTCAATGTGTATATCTAGAAAGTAGACTAAATATGTAGATATGAACCAAAAATCATTCTTATATGACGCAGGTACCATTTTTATTGCTCTAACCATGATTCTCATTTACCTAGTCCAAAAATAGGTGATATGAGTCCTGGGGTATGAATCTATTGTCATATTCACCAACTCTAGAGTACCAAACCTAAAATAAAAATAGGAAACACTATACACGAATAACCAAAAACAATCTAAAATACTCTAGTGGTACAGTGGAACCTACTACATCTAATACCTATATTTTACGAACAATCCCAATGGGGCCTATCCTGTTACTCCTTAAGCACTCCTCCATTTGGATAGATGATAACAACAAGAATCAATTTAGAAAAGCAGTACCATGGGAGTCCGTAGACTATATACCAATATGCACTCACACATCTACAATCCCATTAAATGTATAAATTTAAAAACAAGTGAACAAGAATGCTTGGATATATATAAATACCATAACCATGGTACGAAAAATAAAAGAATAAAAATAGATAAAAATAAAAGCATACAATAAAGTTTCTATAATCAAGTCCAACATATTGGTAAAACTAGGGACTCCTATCAAGATACCATAGGAACACACACCATTATATCCATTATAATTAAGCACCGTATATTCCTAGTCCATCTTGGACAATATAGAATGGTTGATCATCTACAAAAGACACAACATGTGTGGGAAAATCCCATGTACTGGTGAGTATAACAATACTCAGTATGAATTCAAAAACCACAATTCATTCTACAATTGAATATTGTCATATATACAAATGTATATTATGATATCACATATAACAAGAATATCTTGATATTATCATCAATTACACACAATATAAATGGTAAGACACAACTGTAATAAAAATATTTTAATTATGGATTGAATATTTCACATATAACTCTTATAGAATAACATGTTACTATTATTGAATCACTGACGATTTTTATTTGAGATATAAGGCTCATTAGGTCTTTCCATATGAAGTAAACACTATAGTTATGAAAAGATCTGATACATAAATAAGGATCCATCCTAATTCAATGGGGGATACCAATAACTCTATCAGGATTAACCCAGTAAGTAGAGGATTAGTTCTGTCATAGTTTTGGTCATGAAGATACAAATAAATCCACGTATGAAAAAAATATAAATAGAGGATCTCACTTTAATTCATCTGAAAGGATACCGACTAATCTACCCATTATGATTTTATGAAATGATTGGCATCCTATATGTAGGAGGAAATTTCATAACATCCCCCAAAGAATGAATATGGGTTACACAATATAATGAAACATGTCCAAGATACAATGGAAAAGGGAAAAAATACATGTTTCAAAGAGTAAAAATCATTTGGAAGAAGTAACACATGGTGAAACTTAACCCAAGATCATTCCCATGTAAATGGGTCATAAGTCATACCATGATTTTAAAGGGGATTAAAATGTGTGCTCGAAACCATTTAATCCACCCCAAGTCTATGTACCCTATGAGGTACATGAAATTTTTTGTGTGGATATGTCACAAGTCATACAAAAAGGTCACATGTAATAGGATATTTAACTATCTCGTAAAATCCAAGATGATACACCGGGTGACCCACACACTGTGTAATCCAAGATTACAGGCCATTTGTTATGGGATTTTCTAGAATATCATATAGGTAATCAAACATCTCCTCTAATGATCCACTGATGAATCTAAGCATGCTTCATGCCGGAATTGATGGACTTTAACCGACTAGATCATTCCATAATAGAATCATCAGAATCCAACCGTCAATATGTTATAAAATCACTTGTGAACCACATTTTTAAATTTAAATAATATAGCACATTATAAATACCCAAAGATTTTTGATTCACCACCACTATAATAATCGTACACCCAATTTTTCCATATGATGCTTGATTAACAATATATGACCGTTGCGAAAAGAGACCGTTAAAAAACTATAAATATATTTGGATATGTCGATCTATTGGACAAACAAAGAACTATTTTCATGCATGTGAAAAGGGAGAGAACTCCAATACTACAATCAAAAATAGTAAAACTCAGATAATTTTGGGTTGAACTCAATATATCACCATTAAAAAAATGGAAAATAATTAAATATGACATTGATATTTCACATAAAATAACCCTAAATTCAAAACCATACTCTATGATTATCCAACCGTGGATCAATATATTCACTAATTTATTTTGTTCTGTTAGTTAATCCTTGAATAGGTAATGAAAACCAATCATAAATATATCCTACATCCATTTGGGTCAACCGTTGATGAAAAATGAAGTTCCATTATGATAATTTTTGAAATCCATCAAATTCCATTTCATAGATATTGTTGATCTATGATTTAGTCATCATCTACCAATAAAGTCTAATTTAACACTCTATTATGGTCTATTAGATCTCTAGGATTTAGAAGCCACACCATATAATTATCCCTAATTGTGTATTTAAAAAATTTCTAGGTTTATATTTTATTGAAAAAAATAAAATTAATTAATTTTTTGATTTATTAATTTTCATGCATGCGATGTTATTTAAATAAATGAACCATACTTGTAATAATTTATTGCACTTAAGGTAATCCCCTTGTTCTAAAGTCAATAACTCCATCATAATTCCAATCAAGTCAATGTTTTCATGTCATTCCACTTTTTTAGGAAAATTGTATGAATTTTATATTTAATATATTTTTAAATGGTATTCTGTGAACATATTTCCTTAGAATCATAATCCCTATTATAGAATCATCTCAAAAATATTCTATAAAATATCTATAAATTATACATGGAAATCATAGACATTTCATTAGGTTTGCATGATATTTAAATGTATATTAAAAAGGAATGGTTAAAATATTTATTCTAATATTTATGTTACCTAGGAGTTGGTAATATATGTTATTTGGAGAAACATATAGGAGTTGTAATATCAATTTCATGGATTTATCCAATGAGAATATAATGATATTCATTGAGTTAAATTCCTTAGCACTATGAGTGAAAATTTAATTTTGAGTAATAATTTATTATTTTAGGGAAAAAATATTGTTTCTTTAAAAAGTGATGATATTTTTATCTAATGTTATATTTTAAAAATGAATATCAGAAATATTTTTAAAATGGATCAATTTTCAAAAGCATGTTGGAATTTTAATAGTTGATTTGAATATAGAAAAATGTGAAATTCTGGGAAATATGTGTTGTTATAGTTTTGATGTGGTAGAAATTGACTTTTTATGACATTAGTTTCTAGTGTTTGATACATATATGAAATATTTAATTTTTATAAAATAGTACCTAGTATTAATAAAAGGGAAAATATACAAATATAGACTAAGAATATGGGTTCACTTTAGAAACCCATCAATAACAACTGTTCCAATGTATAGTCCAAGCAAGTGAAGATGTGTATATAGGTGACTAGTTGGATGATCCAAGGAAATTTGATCATTTCATAATGTTCTAGAAGCTAAATCCACTCAAATTTAGGTGTTATTCAGAAATATATAAGGAATAGGTGTGGATGAATAAGATTAATTGAATCATCATATTCATTAGACCAACATCAATGAAAAAATATCAAGATAACAATGTATATACTAGAGGATATTGCACGCCGCTAGTGGGATTTATCACGTCATGATAAATTGGACCAAGACATTATATGTGATTATTTGGAATAATTATTCAAGAAAAATAGTTTATTTCTACATTTATAATCCTAAAAATGATGGAATTTCTTAGCATGGTGTAGGAGAATAATTATCTAATAGAGTATCAATGTAAATTTGTGAATTTAGTCCACTTTTCACCCAATATAGATTCTTGTATGTCTGTGAAGGATGGAATTTCAGAATCATGGGATAAGTTCTTTATGTAATGCTTCAAGCAGGTGATTTGAATTGTATCCAATTTTTTGTGAGGTTCCCACTTACCCAAAAAGTGGCATTTTAAAATGAAAAAAAGGGATTTGGAGGAATATAGGGATGTTCAATAGATCAATGGTGGTGTGGATTAAACCAGAAGTTTCAAGACTCTTATAACCAGTGAGATAGAGGGTGTGGAGGCCAAGACCAAAGCAGCTCCTTCCTAGGAAGACAGTTAGATGGATGTTCTTCAAGCGGCTGTGGATGTATCTGTAAACCCATTTGAAGTGAAAATGGGGGACGGAGCTAGGAAATACCAAGATTAAAGTTGAGATAAATCTCAAAAAAAGGGAATAGGGAGGTCCTAAGAACCCCCATGGTGCCTCATATGCTTATGTGGTGAGGTCAAGAAGTGGAAACTATGATAGAGGTTTGACAATAGTTCTAATGGTATCATGGGAAGGTAAGCCTATGGTTTTCAGAGCTATTCCTAGTTAAGAGTTGGTTGCTATTCTGGTGGGGAACCATTTTGATGGTCTACATAAAGAGGACCCTATTTTGGAAGAGAATGAGCCATCTAGGTTCTCCTTAGAAGGGAAGAAGAACCCCGAGTCCAGGGATGATAGTTCTAGACAATTTGCAGATGAAGTTGGGGATGAGGTTCAGATTCATGGAGAAGGACTGTCAAGTCCGAGGATAGGTAGTAACTGGAAGGGAAGTTGAAAATCAAGAAAGGAGTACTCATACATTCCACTACCTATGGAGACATAGTATGAGAGGAAATCAAAATACATGTTTATGGTCGGTGGTACTCTCCCTTAATCGATGATGGATAATTAGCATAGGAAGTCAAATTTTGCCCCTGATTAGTCCATGGAATTGAGAATGAGTTCAACAGAAGATGTGGTTGAGCAAGTTCTGACACTTAATGATACTAAAGATGAATAATCCAATATGAGGGGTGGAATTTAAAGATAAACTTCATTGATGAGCAATATACTTGGACTGATAAACAAGATCTGATTTTAGTTGGGGGTTCTATAATGGGAAGATCATTCTCAAGGAATATATTCAGGTTTGGGACAAGCTGACATTAGAGGTTGAAGACCTTATAACGAATAAACTAGACATCTAGGTAAACAAAATTTCTTGGAAATTATTTTGAGGGACTAATTCTGATAGGCTTAAATTGTTCATCAATTTTTTTCACTTTTTGTTTTATGTTTGAAGTCATGGTTTTCTCACTTTTTCCTTAAACTTGTTTGAATAATAAAAAATTAATTTTCAGTCAGTTACAATGTTAATATTTATATCACATAAAGTGAGTATTAGAGACACAACCAAGGGGACGAAACAATTCTAATCATATTTGGAATTGTTAATGCTATTGTCATAGTCCTCCAAGGTCTGCTATTGAGGACACAATTATTATTTCATAGAAATAGAATGATGCAGACAATTGTAATGTATTTTTTTCTATTTTAGGATGATAATATATCAATATTTGTTTTATCTTATAACAATAATTATCAGGTAGTGATACATATGTATTATTTTGAAACATTTTATGATTGAAATTTATGTTATCCCATTTTCAGGTATAAATAGGCGAGACATCACAAGATGTGAAGAGAATTTTAAAATATAATATATAGAAGATTTTAATGATTAGGATGAGATTCAATATGATTCAGAGTTGTTAAAAATGATATTACGATCATCATCAATTGTCGTTGTCATTTGATGTGGGTATTTGTGTTTTTAAGAGAATCTCTCTAAGGTATGAGGATCATCATTTCGGGAATTACCGAATGTTATATATTGGATACATAGAACTATTGAGATACATGATGATTTAGTTGAGATAAAATATAGGTAGTATTTTCCAACATGGTTTAGTGTAGTTCACAATGTGTTTCGAGTAACTCAATTGAAAAACATTGAACATGATCATGACCATGTGGTTATATGGAATCATGTTAATCTAAAGTAATATTCATCATTAATGAACATTAAAATGTGGACTTTAGATCGGCAAGAGAGAGACATACATATAAAGTTCCTCTCTCTTGTGATTTTGTTTGTGAAAAATAGGTCTGACCTAAGTTGAAACATGGGATTGATATAAGTATAAAGTAGAATAATGGAGTCAAATTTTTCTAGATAGACATAGTTTTATACTTTTTAGGGATGAATTGGCTAAGGGTGGGGTGAATTTCATAGCCTTGGTTTAGTCTATGTTACCATTTCATAGTGACTTTATGTATGAAAATATTTTGGTAGATGTATTGGAGACTTTGAAGAAATTATGAAATTTGGTGTGGGGTTTATAAAGGTTAATATTTTGTGGATAGTTTGTCGAAATCATGAAACTCAAACATGAAAATGTGTATATGAGAATAGGGGATCTGGGTTTGAAGTTGACTTGGGTCACCAATTTTCCAAATCACATTGCTATCATAGGAGTAACATAGTACTTTGGTGAAGAGGGAATCTACATGTTTGGGGTATGGTTTTTCTAACCCTGCATTCTAACCACGCGAGGTGCATAAAAGGGATGTAGGTGTATCACAAATGAAGGAAAATTATCCTAATTGTGAAAGAAAAAAATACGTAGTTATTTTTTAGAACCTAAAATGATGATGTAACATAATTTTCCAACCATTTTTTTTATTTTATTGAAACTATCTAGATTATATATCTCATTTAAGGCTATAGGGACATTACCCCTCAATATAGGACATAAAAATTTGAAAATATTGGTGTGTTGAGGCTTGAATACCTTGGTATGTCTTCATTTTCTATAGTTTCACATAGATCTACATCGTTTACATATCATGGATTCGTAGTTCTAGTCCATTGGGGATAAATATAAGTAAGTGGATTCTAATATTGATATGATATGGTTGTATTGGTGTTAGGTAATGAGATATAAGGTAGCTATTTGGATATTCAACCTAATTGTTTTCATTAATTCAGGCCATTATTCATGTTTATTATAACTATTTATATAGGAGGCTTCACTGTAGACACCTCTTATAATATCATTAATATTTAATATTAAATTTCCCAAATTTTAGGATTCATTTTTCAAATTTGAATGACTAGGTTGGTTAAAACCCAATTTATTTATGGATTGAATATTTCTGGATTTTTTTTAAAATTATTATTTGAATGATATTAGAATAATGATTTGGAAATTGTATTTTATGGGAAAAAAATTAAAGTTTTTAAATAAAATATTATTTTTATTGAATTGGTTGGGATTTATTGGGTTTTTCATTATATGACATTATTGGTTGGTGTGTGTTAATTTTCTATGATGTGGCCTTATTGAAGGGGAATATTCCATTGGGGAAATGTTATATGTTTACATTGTGATAAAATATAAGATCGATGAGAGACTGATCATGAGTATGGAACTGACACCAGGGAATGAATGTGTGGGTATATGGATATGATGGTTGGATTGGGTACTCCATACCAGAAATTGTGAAATGGGTTAAAATAATTGTTTTCTTTCTTTCTTTGGAAAATGTATTGGTTAGAAAACTATTTTGTGTGAAACTTAAAGTATTTTATTTAAACAGGTATATTTTTTTAATAAATTATTTTAAATAGATGAGCTAATTTTTTTTTATCAAAGTAGTGTGAGTAGGGATGTAATTTATGGAACTAAAATTGAGTTTAATTACTCTCCCCATGCTTGGAACGTTTGTGTTTATGTTGATAACATTTATTGAGGCACATGTAAAGGTAGATAATCAGATTTCACTTGTTATACTTCTTGATACGTTGAACTATATTTTGGAGTGGGATTGTGGGGATTGTGGAGAGTTAAATAATTTGTGTCTTGGATTATTTGATTCATATTTTTTTTCATCTACTTCATAGTTGATGTTGATATTTGTTTCTTCCTTGTACTTAAATTTATTTTTCATTAATTTTTCTAATTTGGAGATGTATACTCTAGTTACATTCATAATTCAGAGTCTAAATTATTATTTTACTCTTCATTTAGTATTTTTAGATTCAATGGTAAAATGATACCTTAATATCATACGAATACCTCAACATTTTTTCCATCCTCTATCATTTGGTGTTGTATCATAAGTCCATGTAAAAATACCTCATTAAATCAAACCATTGAGGAGGGGAGGGATGTTATAGAATGTGTAAATAAAATTTTTTACATGAATTACAGGTTACTCATATTTACTTTTCATTTGTGATTCATACGACATATTAAAAAAAGATTTCGTAGCGAGGGGAATACAATCACTATTTCAAATATTATTACCTAAATATATTTTTATTCATTGTAATTAATATTTTATTTATTTTTAGAACTTTAATAGAGTGTAAAATTCCTAGGAAACCCTGATGGAATCATATTTTTTTAACAATAAAAAAATATTATTTATTATTTGTTCTTAGGAATCAATTGTGGAATCATTTTACTCCGAATAAATATTTTCTATAAAAAAATTTAATAATAACCTCTCCTATGACTATTAAATTCATTATTCTCCATGGTTTACTTATTCAAAATGTATAAAGGGAATATTCTTAGTATTTTAAAAAAATATAATGTTTGAATTTCCAACAAAAGTTAGAGAGAATTTTTTTTACATTTATGTCATGAAAAAAGATTCCCAACATAATAAATAATATTTTATTTGAATTTTGAAATATAATTTTTAATATATCCTTTTATCTAAAAATACACCCTTTGTAATTTTTATGTTAATTAAAAATATGTGGGTTTTATTCCTGAAGGGTTAGTTTCTTTAAAAATGTTTTATGTCATTTGAAGGTATTTATATTCATTAATAGCAACCATAATTATTTTAATTATGCTATTATAGTTATATGTTCTTATTTTAAAATCCTTATCATTTCTAAAAATATTTTATGATTCATTTTATTGGGGATTTACTATTTTTATAGATTTCACCACATAAAATTGGATATTTTATTAATATTTTTATTTATTTGGTATATAAAAATATTTCATAATTTAATTTCAATAAAAATGTTTATAATCATTAGTTTCAACCCTTTCATATGAGTAAGTAATTAAATTAGTGAATGATGGATGAGGACCACTACAACCTCTTTATGCATCAGTGGGTCTCATGAGACTAATTATCTTGAATATTTGATGAGGCCTTACACATTAATGTAATTATTCTTTTTATGAGGTGACAATAGAATGTTTTTATGTCTATAATTCGGAATTTTCATCATTAGGTGAATATTTATTGAATTTCATGTGATAATTCTATTAGACAAGATATCCATGGATAAATTCTTATATCGTATGATAATAAAATATTTTTATTTAAATTTAATTCATTCCATATTATTCATACATTATTTAACATCTATTTTACACATACATTCACTAAGAATATCATTTCATCATTTTTATTTTGATTATTTTTCCCCAAGATGAATATATCTATATTATCATTGATAATATGGGATAATCATGGACAATAATATTGTTCTAAATGTAAATACTATGTTATAATTTATATTTTAAATTTTTATGTTTGAATCATGTATGTATCATGTATTGTAAGTAAAATAAACGATTTGGTCTATTGTAATGTAATTAATTTTATCTAATGCCAATTTAATAAAGTATCCACTTAATCTAGGATAATAGATTCAAGGTCCACACATTTACGCAATACATTTCTCAATAAAAACATTATCCTTGTAAAAATTGTGTTATTTTCATTATATATATGATACATAATCGTTGTGTTATGAAATAATGTTTCAATGTACCCAATACTAATTACGTATAAAATAATACCACCTTCAGATATACTATGATATAATTTCTATGAGAAATCTAGAAATAATTTAATGTCATGATATTGAACACTAAATAAGAATTAAAACAACATTAATGAGACATTGATATTTTATTCATAAGTCATGAAAATGTGATAGAAAATAACAAATATCATTTGATATGATTAATACATTATAATAAATGAATCATACGTTGTAATAATGATGAATGATATAATAATAATACACCTTCTTTTAGATTCCATAATAATATTTTTTAGAAAAATAAGTATATAATGGTATAAAAATATAGAATCTTTTGAAAATATTCATAAGTCTTCATACAATAAGTTTAAAATATAGATCTAAAATAAATATGTATAATCATAACAATTATCATGATTAACAAACATGTCCATCATAGAAAACTAATAAAATTTTACCATTTCATGTAAACTTTTATCATTATAAGAATAGTTAATAACCACTTTTACATGCCGAACATCATTGATTTTTCATCACAACCAACTTGTGGAACTAATCTTTGGAGACATAAGCTGTTACTGGACGAATTGATGGGATATATGATTTTAGGCCAAAAAATCACATAATGATAAACCAAACATATGTATGACATGAGAAATAAATAAACCACATTTTTCAATAAAAAATGATTAAACCATGAAAATAAAGTTGGTTACATAAACATATTCATGATGTATATCTTATAAAAATAATGAATGTTCCCATCAATGTAAAAGAAAATAATTGAGAACATAAAATTACAAAGTATTTAAATATTAAAGAAGTAATGGTTATATAATTATGGTAACGTATTCTATAATTTGATATAATGGTTTTATTATATATTTGATTACTGTTTTATTAATAGAAATAACTATAGTGAAATTTTTATTAAATGGTATTTTTTGAATTACTATCATTTATCATAGTTGTTATTTATACGATAATGTTAGTTTTGGATTAGCCTAATGAATGAATTAAAAATAAAATGTAAATAAAGTAAAGAATATAATTAAAATATTTTATCTTTTCATAAATGAAAAGAAATATAAATATTTTAATAAAAGATAAAAAATAGTGAAAAATTTCTCTTATAGACATTTTATTATTTTTAATGAATCTGAAATAGAGAAATTCATATATATAATTTTGGTTACATATATATGAAGAGAAATATGGAAGGGAAATGATAGAGTAAATAAAAATAACAAAAACTATGAATGAAACAGTTTATGGCAGGAAATAAAATGATCATAGAATAAAATTTTCAAGAATATAAGGAATAATGTTTTTTATAACAATTTTATATCCTTATAGAGAAAGAATATATAAAAAATATTATTCTTGAATGAATATATAATCAATCCTATAATTAATATAAAAAATTACATGAGATATATAAGTGGTTGAAAACATAACAATATAAAGTGTATAATAATATAAGAAAAAGTATGAGTCAATGAAATAAATATTTATTGAATAAAACCTTGATAACATTGATTGTGTATGATTCCATAATGTTTTAATTACATAATTTAATAAAATAAACAATTAATTAAATTTATAAACTAATAAATTAATTGGGAAGGATTGTGTATACACCATAATAATTAAAATAAAATAAAAATAAGTAGAGTCTCTGAAAACAATGTTATCATTCCAGTAGTTGAAATATAATATTTTGGGACTATAAATAAATTCTTGATGTAATAATTGACTAGTTCATTAAATGATAATGTATATGTGGGTTTTATATAGGTTAAATAAATCTTTTAATTCTTTATGATATTTAAATAAATTGAAAATTGTTTTTTAGATTTGAAAATATTAGTGTATTTGTGAAGTTTCAAATCAATAAATTCATACCATTTGAGTTTATATAAGGAAAAAATAAATTGATTCATTAATTATAAATGATATAATTTTATTTTATGTCATGAATCTGTTTGAATATATATAATGTGATATAATATATGGGCTCTTGTTTATTTCTATAAAATTAATCAAAATGATTTCTTTGACGTTGAATAGATAGTAATTCCCTCTTATAGTGAGGTGATAATCATGATCCATGGATAAACTATGTGGGATGAACCCATATGATTTGTCTCAATGTTCTCTATCTAATTTCCATTTAAATCCCAAATATTATAAATTACCGAGTTAAAATGTTTGTATTACGTTATTATTTTATTATTAAATATAAATATCTAAATAGATTCTGAGATTAAACATTTTTCAGTAATTTATTCATAATTTTTGATTGTTAGAAATACTTTTGAAACCCATCATACATACACTCTCAATGTTATTATTACATGTGGATGTGGTCCTTTCAAATACTCTCCCTTCTTCTCAATCTTATGATAAAAATTAGTTTTATATTTAAGTAATCATGCATAAAATTAGTAAAAATATTTTTTTGATCACTAGGATTATGTGTGTAATAATATAATTTTTTTGATTTATTGATTTTTTTGAACATTTCTATTATTTTTAATGGATTGTAATACAACTTCATGTCATCACCTCCCTTAAAAAATCATCAGGGATGTTTGGAGAAAAGTTTTTAGTAGGGAAAACATTATTGGGTTTTAATTAATATATGTATTAGGCAAACATGTGGTGATAATTTCTTATCATTACAATCATTATCGTTATAGGATACCTTGGAATATTTAATGCTACAGATCATATCACAATAACAAATTTAAGAAAAATAAAATTTATTAAAGATAATTAAAATATAATAATAATATTATTTTATATCAATATCATATTTAGATCCAAAAAATTATAATATAAATAATATTCATTATATTCCCATATATTAGTAAATTATCATCAACATAATCATTTAGTTATAGAATAAATTTCTTGAAATTGCAATTTAGGTTGATCCCCACTCTTAGAAATTTCACTACAAGTAAAATGAATATAAAATGACAAAAAATTATTTCATGTGTTTTATGGAATTAGATTTAATTTTTGAGATCTATATAGTTATTTTCATTTATGTAAAACATTATCTGACCAATTAAATTGTATAAAAAATATTTCAATATCCTGATCTATCAATGTAAATTTTTTAGTAGACATCCAAAAAATGATCATATTTTTATGGGATAACATACAAATATCTTCTCTTATTCAAAATATTTATGATTTTTAAATGCATGATAATATATATATTATTTTAAAAAAATAATCAAAATATAATATTAAGACTATTATTATATCAATTTATCATTGTGATTATCAAGGTTGATATATTATAATCTATAAAATCCTATACGGTTTAAAGAGGTGGTGTCTATTCATAGTGAGTATATAATATGAAATTCAATACTCAATGTTTAACACATTACTATTTTACCTTTAATGGTATAACCAATAATTCATTTTATCACATTATCGTTTAGAATACAATGTCAATATATTTTATTACAATGATTGACTAATACTCATATATATAAATATATATATATATATATTATATCTGTGTGGGTGCATGTTTTTATTATTATTAATATTATATTTCTATAATGAAATTAACCAGTATTGATATATATTATAATCAAAATTTCATATGTGAATCTATTATAGCAATAATATTTAGTATTCATACCTTACAATTTTCCATTTCATGTATATTCTTCTAAAAATGTCTATAAGGAGAATATCCAAAACTCATTAAATGATTCATATTTATGAAAAGTATAAAAAAGTGGGGTAGGTGAGGAAATATATATATTTCAATATCGAGTATCATAGGAGGAATTTATTGATTATATGAGATGAAATTTTGGTTGATTATAAATGTGTGGTTAAAGAGATTAATTGGGATTATAAAAAAAATACCTCAATCAAAGTGATATAAAAATAAAATTAAAAAATTATGAATCTGGAAAGCACATATTTATAATAATCAAGCCATGTAATGATAGTATGTAGAAATTAATATTATAATAAAAACAATTATATAGAAACCTATCAAGATGGTGTGTTTTACACCATACAATACATTATCCAAAGTGTTTTTTAAATTGAAAATTATCCTATAATATAAAAAATAGTAATCAGGTAACAAAATCAATAACAGTAGTCATCTGAATCCCTAGATTTTCAAATGAATTGTTTTTTCAAAAATACATGATTATTATAATTTTTCTCATCATTTATTTAAGATTATGGAAACAAAAAAAAATCAAAACTAGAAACAAAATTAATTCAATAATTAGTATCATAATAACATGTGAATATCACCCCAACATTTATTTGATTCCATTTACATATATAATTTATCTCCAAACTGAATACAATATTATCAATGTTTTTTGTAATGTTATGCATAAAATATGAGTTATTATAATAAATTTTATTAATAATAACTAGATCTAGATTGTATTACTTTTATCGCCATGAATATTTAAAATAAATAAAAGGTTAATAGAAATTTAATATTGGTCATCCCCTGAAGGGGTGATGCAATTTTATTTCATATAAATGTATAGAATATATTTTAATCTAAAATATTATGTGTCTAATCATCTATCACATGTATAAAAAATCCTTGTTGTTCCATAGTAAATTATCAATTTTTAAACCAATAATCTTATTTATAAATTGTAATAAATTTCTAGCACATACTAAATGGTGATGAATTAATTAATGGGGATTATAAAAACATAAACATACTACTATATCTTATCTATATTTTTTTATTATTCAATGAATATTTACTTTTGAATATTGTGAGGGGATAATCTGACTTTTTGAATCGGTTTTCTCTTCTTGTTGTATTTTTCCAAACATCTTAGTGTTTATCTAACATATTACGTATCAATAGAGGGTCCTCTATCCAATCATTGAAATAATACTCCTTCCAATGGATTCTTCATCACGAAAATCTAAGTATCATATCAATCAATCCAAATTTATATTCTCAAAATAAGATATTTTAATATAAAATTATGAAATTAACAATCAATGATAAATGAATCAATGATCATCTCAACTTACTCAAGATATATAATATGTATTTTATGTTATTTATAATAATTTTTTATGATGTTTCATATTTACATAAATATATATATTCATTTATCATGTACCCCACATCCTTTATGTAAATGATCCTCAGATCATCATCAGAATTTTATTTTCATTTCTTATATGTAATATTAGTATCATTGGTACATGTTTTTTGGATGTTCATTTTTATTCCCACTAATTCGATGATTTAATTTATATTTTTAGGATTCTATATTATTTTCACAAAAAAAAATTCATCAGTTAATAGAGTGTATAATTAATTTAATGTGTCCATATTATTACATTACCTTTCAATATATTGAACAAATAGATTATCTTTTTTATTTTAGTTTCATCGAGATTTGTTACTTGGTACATGAAAAAATAAAAAATTATTATAATCCACTTAAAAGGTCTTGTTATAGGTTAATACTAAGTAAATTTAATACATATCGTAAAATGGGTACAAAAATTGAAGGAATGGGTCAAAATATGGAAGAATATGGGAAAACACAAGGGATACATTTTACATGCGATCATGGGAAACATAAATTAGTACATAAAGAATATCTTAATGGCTTGAGGAAAGTAAAATAAAGAATATCATAATAAAAATAACCAACATAATAAAATGAAAATTTTCCTATACCATTTAAATGATACATTCAAAATCATATCACTAAGGTGTGTCACAATGTTGTAATAACAAAATCCATGGTTATTCACCAATGTATCATAAAACATGTCATCTATTAGATTAAATATTTTACCCAATTACTTAGAAAAATAGTATGGATTAAAATTAAAATTGAATAATTAATTTCAGAAACATATATCATAATCATAACATTCATAAATGAATCATTATGAATGATAGAATCATATTTCATATCAAAATAAAGGTGTTTTAAAAAATTTCCCAATGAAGATAACATCATGTCATTTTTCACCCATATAAAGGGAATGCATGTTTTGTGTATGATAATCCCAATGTGAAACAAATAATTTATCATTTATATGAATACCCCTTGAAAATAATGATTTTTTTAATCATAAAATAAAATAAAAGTCCATTTCATTAGGATAATAGTGAAAATATGATAATTAAATCCGGGGTCATAATGAGTATACAAAATGGTTTTAGAAAATGAAAAAATGGGAGCTAACAAGAGTCTAACGTTCATAAAAGAATCATATTAGAGTATATGGGCATATTAATTTGAAATAAAGTTATATTTTAAATTTTAAGACATTCAATATAAAGTGGATTCTCGAATTGAAATGAGAAGTGATGATTTCCAATACCATGATGAGTCATTCCTAAAACAAGAGGATTGAGCCCTTGGGGGATTGAGAACTCATTGGGGAGATACATGGGAGGTATAAATATAATTTAATCATGGTGTATGGATTGGTAGAGAATTTAAATAGTGAAATTTTTGGTTATTTGTTGAATGTGGTGGATTTTTTAATTTATTTACAAATATGGAAATCAATGATCTAGGATGTAAAAAATGAAAAACCATAGTCCTACCACGGTTTTTTCC
Source organism: Viscum album (assembly GCA_963277665.1). Classification (NCBI taxonomy): domain Eukaryota; kingdom Viridiplantae; phylum Streptophyta; class Magnoliopsida; order Santalales; family Viscaceae; genus Viscum; species Viscum album. The sequence goes on along the minus strand of OY728121.1, from coordinate 1,100,570,035 downwards.
ATGGTTCTAAAAATGTGGGAAATATATTATTTTATATTAACCCATAATAGTAAAATACCATTATATATTACATATTAATTCATGGAAATATAATGTTTCTATAAAATAATAATTTTAAGTTTAATTATTCTACTCTTGACATTGGAATGTAAATTACTATTTTGTAAATACATTAAATTATATTGAAATAATTTATATTAATGAAATATCATATTTTAGGTTGTGAAATGTGTTTTATTAATTCGTAAAACATTATCACATAATATTAAGACCATTAAATGTATTGAATCCCCCAAATATTTTTTTTAATATTAAAAAAAAATATTTTAGTGAATTGAAATAAATTATGACTAATCATATTTGGACTTTCTGATTTCAAAAATGATATTTATTTTATCAGGATAAATCTATAAATATGTTTATATTGACTTTTAAATATAAAAACAATATTTATTTTAAATAATAATGTGTTAAAAATGCATAGACAAATTTCAGACACTTGGGAAAAAATATCTTATTATTTATATTTATATGAGAGTGTTTTTATCATATTATTTATTTAAAATGAATATTAACCATAAAAACTTATTTTATTTTTAAAATTTATATCTATTATGAAAATTAACATATGTTGTTGAAAAATAAATTTATTAATTTCATCATATTTTTTTATTTATTGAATACATTCATAAAAAAGAAATGATTAAATAAAAATTTAATTAATAAAACTGAACTAAAACACAAGTAACTATAGTCATGAATCATAAAACATTATATAAACTGCCTATAACCCAATGTTAAGGAGTCTAATAGTGATTGATTCATGGGGAGACTGTGTTGAATAGTAATTTCCCATAACTTGAACTTCTCTCATAGTTAATATCATTCAAGATTCACATGTTGATGCTCAGTTTTGGAATGGTCAATAGAAAATCCAATTTAGGTTACCTACCCCATGTTTTATCAAATGTTCATCATACGACATGAATCTACAGGTTCACGTCATCAATTTATTTTCAAAATTAATTATTCTTTTTCAATTCAAATTTTAGAAACTAATTATAATTTTATTCAAACACCATGGGATGAGAAAGACCTAAGCTAGTGGATTGAATAATTACATAAGAATATATATTGGACCGATGTCCTAAAGGTATGTATTGTTTACTTGTTTTAGAAATTTAGATTTTAACTTTGATTCTTATATAACATTGGTAAATAAAAATAAAACATGATAAACAATAAAGTGAAATGAAGAAACACCATGAAATCTTATTCAATGGAATGTTCTTTATTAAAAGGGGATGGGAAAGAAAAATAATTATGAGAGAAAATTATCATTAAGAGTGTGAACAATGTATACAATAATGATTCAATATAAATCAATATACATGGAATGATAAATAAGTTTTATCAAATGCCATTCAAATAATAGAAAGCTCATAAAAATTAATATCTGAATAATATTCACCCATATATCTTTACATTTGAAAAAATTATTGATTAAATTATAAATTTATAATAATAGAAATTATTTTGTATTTTATTCCAAGTCTCATAAATATGAAAACCTCAACCATTAAAATCCATCATATGTTCTATTTTAACTATTCTAATATGGAAATGTAATTTGTCTCATTAGACTACTTATGCATCGACGAGAATACATTATGTAGTCCCCAACGCATAAATCTTACATTAAATTGTCCAAAACCCTTATTTTTAATGTCTAAATAATCCAACATATATTGAGTAATCTATTTAATAAATTTTCATCCTGAATCATCAGATATCTATACAAATTAAATATTCTTAATTATAAATAATAACTCTTTTAATAAAATTAATGTACAAAATAATACCATGTGTAAAATGGTATATGTTTTAGGAAATAAAAATATTATATTTTGAATGATATTATGGGATTAAATAATAAAAATGAAATAATTGTTACAAGGGAAGGATAATAATCATAAAATAAAATAATATTGAAAATATAACTTTAACCACATGTTAATTTTCAAGTAACACCCCTTAGATGATATAACTAAAAAAACGAAATTACATTAATCTAAAATGATTCATTATAGAATATATAAAAAGTGATAGTAGATACAACACATAGAATAAGAGTGTGGGTAATTATACCTTCATGTCACATATGTAAAAATTGAGATGGAAATATCTTACCATAAATTTCCTTTTGTGTGAAAATACATTAACATAAAATATTTTTACCTCTTTTATTGTAATTATTCAATATTTTTAGTATTTAAAGAGTTAATTTCCTAGTTTGTTGGGTATGTTTTTTTTGTAATATGGTTTCCGATAACATATATCATGGTTTCATCGTCAGAAAAATTTATTACATTATTTTATTATAATATATTTTTGTTATATATTTATTTATAATGACCCATAACAATTGGAGATATGAAATGAAGTTCACTGATCATAGAGATGGTAGGCATTACGTAAGCATGAATTCATCTTTCCTTACACTGTCATAAAAATAATAATAAAATGTATATGATTTATATATGTAAAATAAAACTAATGTATCATATTTATTTCATATATTTATGACCGGTTTCTTAAATCGATCCTTTTGTAATTCGATGTTTTGAATGAATGAATCACATCGCTTTGAGGATGGTGTAGTGAACCCTTCAACAAATAATGATATCGAATTTATAGATATAGAAATGAATGTATGTATGTGTTATAATGTAATTATTGAATCATATATAAATAATAAAAATCATATTTATAAAATATAAATAATATTATCCTATATACTTTCTACCATGAAAGGCGATTAATGAAAAATGAACAAAGATTATTTTGTGAGTCCGTATTTTTCATTACACATAATCACTATTTTTGTTACTCGGTATATGGAAATGTGTGTTAGTATATGTAGAACCCATAGTATAAAAACATTTATATATAATTATATAATAAATTATTATATTATCATTGAATAAGAAGAGTATAGGGGGTTGAGAAAAAATATCATGAGGAAGGATGTTACCTCTTCTTTGGGTAACTTCTTTTGGTTTTCACCAAAGGTATTACATGGTAGGATTTATATGAAAAAAGGAGGATTTAAGGATTAAAGGATGTATCCTATTAAGTGAATTTATCAGATCATGAATATGTCCATGATTTTGGATCATTCTAAAGATGTTTTTGAGAGTAACCCTTTTTACAGTGGATTAGGAGTGCACTCTAGTAAACATTTTCAAATGGTAATCCACTGATGATAATTACATTATATGTGGAAAAAATAATGGTACAAAATTTATCCAAAGGAGTATAGGGTTGATAAATTTCTACACAATATCTTTTTGAAATGTATCATTTCAATTAAAGGACTTCTGTTTGTGGTTTACTACTTTGTGAAGATAATTTTTAGTTAATCGATGTTATTAATTATAAAGATATTCAATAAAAATATTTGGTAAAAAAATTTTATGAACATATTAGAGATTACACATTATTTGGAATCAGAATATTAAATAAATATTTCCAAATTAAAATACCATATGTGGAAGAAATTAATTTAAAAATAATCCCACCAGAGGGATGACTATGTAACATTTTAATTTAAAAATGACCAAATGTTTTCTATTGTTTTATAGAAAATTTCATAGTGAAATTTACACCAATTAAATAATTTTGATCAACTAATTTATAAATGATAGAATTCCACATTTAAATTAATTTAAAATATTATTTAATCAATTAATTAATTTTATGATAAATCTATTTTAAATTATAATTATATAATTTTCACTATTCATCACAAAATAGCCTTCATAAAAAAAGCACCCAAACCTAATATTAAAATACCTCATTAAAAATTGAAATTTATTTTGTAATAATATATATATATATATGTGTGTGTCAAAATTCGTATCTAAAATGATTTCTCCATTAAATTTTTGTAAAACTGTCTTCAAAATATTATATGTTTTATGTGAAATGTTAGGTTTTTTTCGAGTATTTATCCGATAAAATATTTTAAATGAATATAAAAAACATTTTATCCAATATATAAAATTTAAATTTTCAACATAAATTCTCTAATAGTCAAAGAATATAATTGATTATGAAAACTTTCTAAAATAGGCTTTTCTTTAAACTAGTTGTTGTGTGTATTAAAAATTATCAATAATACTAAATCTATTGTAAATCAGAAATATGGTAATGTATTGGGGTGATGAATTATTACCTCCTTTGATAAATTCTATGCTTTTAATTTTAGGGTATTAGATTCTAAAATTGGATGTGAGTAGTACTCCTTCATTGAATTCACTTGTTTTCACGTTACTTCCCCTATTTTTTATTTTGCTATAGCTCATTTACTAGAAAAGTCACATGATTCCTCAGTAGGTGGTCAATTATTTCCTTAAATTTTATGGGTTTTTTATATTATGAAATTTCATGTTAAAACTCTATTTTATTAGAGGTGATTAGCTTTGTTGGGTTATGCATGTACTTCTGCTGCATATATATAGAAAAAATCCGGCACAATTTAGATATTTGGAAACATTTGAAAACGATAAACAATGATTCCAAAGCATTCAAGAATCATGATGGCCCGATGTACATGTAATTCAGTTTCCATATACTATAAAACCTTATAAAACCATTTCATAGAGATACATGCATGGAAAATTGATCTCACACATGGAACTCTTAATCATTTTTCTAGTAATATTAATTACTCTGTTAACAAATTTGAGCTAGTTTAATACGATCAAGAATAACCTTTATCATTGTTGCTTTTTCATCAAAATGATATAGGAATACATGTTTACTTTTTCCAATAACATGGAATCATGTTGGAGTACAACGTATTATTCCAAATAAGCCTTCATATTATTCTACATGTATGTATTAATTTATGCTATTATTGTAGTCAAACTCTACCAAAGTAATGTACTAATCCCACAAACTGTTAATGTCAATTTAGAATGAGCTCAACAAGACCTCAATTGTTTGAATTATTAATTTTGGAAACCCATAAATTTTATGATGGTAGTATTTTGTAAAAAAAGCATAGTATTAAGATTATTTTTAATTCTCTTAAAAAGATTCAAAGTAATATGGGGATATCAATCAGAAAAAATTGAGAGCGGTGCACCATGATTTCCTAAAAATTTATTAATATAAATAATTTTTATCTTCTCAATGTGATGGTATTCTGTTTTATCAATTAAAAGAGTAGATTTGGTTTTGTGACCAACAATAACCTATATTTCATCATTACTTATCATAATATATAGTCATCCAGTGATAAATTTTTTAGAAATTTATTCCCATTTCCATATAAGAATCGGAAGAGGTTTCATGACACAGTTATGTTGCTTCCTTATTGGTTTTAGTAATTGAAAAAAAATTATGGACACATAATCAGAAAATTCCATAATAAATCTATCCCATTAAAAATATTCCTTCAAATCCCTATAAAATTTTTTACTACTCATGTGTGTAGAAAAGTTTATTTTATACGAATAAATAAACAATTATATTTTTATATCTGGTTCTGATGGAACCCATATCCTCTTTACAATCATTTTAACACAGTCTTCAAAAAAAATCAGATAATTTTCCCTCATTCATGACATTAATTTTTTTCTAGAAGCCCTCATCATCCTATTGTTAATTCTCTAGCCTATACAATAATATTTTCTGATATGCATTGAAAATTTATTTATGTATCCCCTTAATTCAAAATTCCCATCTTCAGTATTACGAAATCTCAAAGTACAGGATTCATGTAAATCATAATTTTATTATAAAATCCATGACCTTTTCTACTCAATCAATATAATACCTTATTTTTCTTTCCCCATGTGGTAGTTTATTGAGAAGTCATCGTCATTCAGTAGCTCGACCCTTTTCCTTTATCTCAAATTTATCTATTTCTATGAGAATACTAATTTTAGGCTCTTCTAATCTATTTATATCTCCCATCTCAACTTATAGAGATAATTTATCCATATTTTTGAATCAATAATTATAGTTGGTAAATCAGTATACTGGGATGGATAGATTGGTTCATGATGCATAAACTATTTTGATTCATATTAAACTAACATTATCATCTTGCATTAAGAAACAACAATGATCATTATTTGATGAATCTCTATGAATCATAAAAACATCACATCGAGATGTTAGAGATAAAATTGTATCATTGAAACATATTATTTTTAATTCATCTAATAAATCATCAAATTTTTTATTCAATACAACATAACCTCTATAACTGTAAGGTTGGTTAATGGGTAATCCATCCTAGAGAAATTCTGATATAACCACTTATTGTAACCATCCAAACCAATGACTCTACATACCTCAGTTATGCTTGTTGGTGTAGGCCACTCACTTACTTATTTTTTTTAAATGATCTACTAATATTCCAAACATATATGTAATATGTCCATGAAAAGATAATTCATGATGCCAAAAATAACACATACAAAATTTCCCATATAATTCTTCCCTTCAATGTGTTTTAGTTATTTTACAAAAGTGATTCTCATGGAACTCATAGAATATATAACACACTATAACATCGTCAATGAATACCAAAAAATCATCAAGATATTCCTTGAACCTTGAATTCCTTATGTCCATGGGAAAAGATAGTTCAATAGTCAATTAAAATGGAGTTAATGTAAATTTTAAATTATTATACCTCATAAAAATATATATATTCAAAATTTCTTCTTTATACACATTCAATTACTTATAACCAAAATGAAAACAAATCAATGAAAAATACTGGGGCTTGTGATTTTTATCAAAAAATGAATCTATGTGAGGTAGATGATACTTGTTATTTATTGTAAGATAATTTATCTCCCTTTAATTATCATAGGTCCTCATGAATCCATTTTTCTTCTTAACAGTGTTGAAATGGGATCCCTATAGTTAATCACTAAGGGTAATTCATTTCTTACGTCCCAAATCCTCTAGTTGTTTCATCAAATCCAAAAATCCACAATGACCATTCTATATCAGGTCATTGATTTTGGCCTTAAATCATGAATTAAATCAATAGAAAATTTTGTAATATGGTCAAGGGGGTTTCCCGGTTATAAATCAGGATATACATAAATTTACTCCAACATAATAGTTATATCCTAAAATTTATGATTACCTCCTTGCTCATAAGATGTAATTTTCCTTTTTCCCCAACAATTTCTTCTATTTGAATTACTATGGGTGGAAGTTGATAACAATTAGGTGTTTTTTCTTATTCTCCATTGATTTGGGATTATACATAATTATAAAAAATTGTAACATACTTCGTCTTATAATTGAATTTTTTACTTTTGTGTTCTGATATACTTCATATCAAGGATTATATCTAATTTATCCATGTCTATGATAATATGGTAAATAAGAAAAGTACTTTATTGTGTCATAATTTGGATATCCAAGAAATTATTTGTTCCAATTATACTTACCATATAATATTTTACTAAAGAGTATATTATTAATTAAAAAATGGAATGGTATAGTTTTTTTTGGGAATTGGGTAGATATAAAATAGTGTGATGATATAGAATCAAGTAATGAATTGGATAAATCTAAATTTTGGATTAATGTACCCTCCACCACATCAATTTTTTTACTTCTACCTATAATGATTTGATATTACAATCCTTCCCATTTCATTCTGACATTAGATATAGAATACTACCATGACTCGTATGGAACTAATTTACTTAGTAAACCATCTCGATATAGTTAAAACACTGGAAAATAGTGTTTTCTTTATTCCCTTTTCATTATCTAACCATGCGGCCTTTCTCCCCATACTTATAACAAACTCCCGATACCTTAAAACCTTTTCCAAGATTCTTATTTCATATTTTTCACCAGGTGGAAAATGTTGAGTTATCATGTTCTTTATGGAAACATTCCTTTTACGTAATTATCATATAGATTTCTCTTGTCTTCATTTTCCATGAATATATTAGTTTTAGAAAATACATTCACCATTTCGAGGAAACATAAATTCATCTCTGTGTATGATTAATATTTCTAAGAATGAGGATCCCTTCCAAGATTTTGATTATTCCCATCAAATAAGTGGTCAACCATTCACTATAGGATGAATATATAATATGTTTCATACCTAAATATCCTTCAAATAGTAGCTCTATAATATACAACAATTTCATTTAATTTTTTAAACAAGCTAAAAACACCATGTTCAAATCAATTTACATATCACATGGGAACTGATTATCTTATAATGCATCCTTAATGGTTCTCTTTTCCATGATATCTATTTATTTTTTCCCACTATTAATTTTTATAAATGACCACTATTGAACGACATCCCCTTGGTGTCAATACTCCATAGGTGTAACCATTTCAATTTTAGTGCCTCCGAAGGATTAATATATCAAATATAGAGACACAAATCATTTCTTATATATAACTTTATCAGTAGTAAAACATAAATATGGGGGACTCTATCACATAAAGTGATCTATTATAGGATATAGATTCTGTGGAATAGTTCCCTCCATTCAAGACAACTTATTTGACATCACCTGTTCATATTTCCATAGTATCCCTATAATTATCCTTCTCCCTATTCCAGTTTTATTTATTTCCACCACATCACAATATATACATTTTCCATAATTATTGAAAACATTCATTCTACCTGGTCCCATTTCTAAACAATGGAATTAACTGGATTAGCTCATAAAATTATTATAGATAATTCTGAATACTGTGTAGTACATAACTTAAATTTACTTATCATAAATAATAGAATCATAATCATTAGACTCCATGGGGACATCATTAAATCTATTTTATAGAAAATTTTAATTAAACTAAGAATATTCCCCCACCCCTCAGAGTTTCAAACTGTTGGTGAAATAAGGCCTTGTCTTCATGTAGTTGGTTATGGTGAGTCAAGAGAAACAAACCTTGTTGGAGTTGTTACCCCATGGAACATTTGTGTGAGAACCACATCCACTTTTTGTATCTAGACAAGGATGTATTAATAGGAATTCCTAGACAATTTCAGATTTACAAAAATTATTTTTTGTTTTTCTATTCTTATCATCAATGTATAACATGGAGTTATGTTCTGTAATCCATGTTTTTATGTTAAGGATTCTATGGATTCTTCTAAACAAAATCTGAAAAAAATCAAACTCCCCATCCCTTGAAATCTCAGAACTTATGCATTGCTTCTTTACATTATCATAAATACATGATTAACGTCCTGAAGGACCATATAATTTATTAGTTTTGTAAAATCATATTACATTAATGATACCGATATTATATTGTGAAAAAAATAAGTCATGATACCTAATTAAGAGAAATGAATGAAATACTTGAATAAATATTTAGTGAAATCTTTATTATAACTAGAGGAAGGGATACAATAAAAGGGTGAGCTAAAGTTCTTGGTAAGGGTATGTAAAACCGAAAAAATAATTAATAAACAAGAAATGATCAAAATGGATATATTAATAACTGAAAACACATTCCATTAAAATAACTATATAAGGCATAATCAAAAGGATCTTAATAAAATGAATTATTGATATTATCATATAAAAAAATTAGGATGAAAGGATAAATGAAAATGAAAAAAATATTTAATTATTAGAAATCATTTATGAGGCACTTGAAAACCTCTTTTTTCAATATCTACCATAGGGAATATTTAAATTTGTTTTAATTTTCCATTTGTTTATTGTAATGATACTAACAATGTATTGAGGTTATTGCATTAACTAGTCTCCAACCAATATCGATTAAATTGAATAGTCCCCAACCCGTATATTTAATTTCCATATAATTAATCATATATAGAGTAATCATGTTTATAAATGAACAACATGCCTTATCATATATCCATATTGAATGAATGATAAATATTTATCAATAATTTCCCAAATAATCAAATAACTGTAAAAATTGATTACCGTATGTAAGAAACATATATAGTTTGGAAATAAAAATAATATCAATTGAATGATAATTATGATAAATAAATATATAATGAATATATTTTTCCAGATAATGAAACAAATATCAAAATAATATGATATAGAAAAGATAAATTTTACTACTTGGTAATTTTCATATAAAAAAAAGATGATATATCTCAAAATAAAACACAAAATTCCATGAATATAAAAGAATTCATGATATAATTTATAAAAATAAATAATATATTTCACCACCTGTCCCATTGGGGACCATATCACGACTCCCCTATCTCACCTCCAATAGTCTATAGGATGAATACTAACACCGAAAATGAATTAAAATAGCATGGGAGGCCATAAGCTACGAACTTATGCACACACAGACATATCCAATCATAAAAATTATAATATATAAAAAACAATAAACATAAATTCATGCAAAACTCTCTATTTTGTAACCAAATTAAAATTTAATGTATAAGAAAGTAAATAGGGAAAAATAAAATTCAACAACAATGTTTCTAAAACAGAAGTCTTACCTAAATATATGTGATGGGTCTACTATTATAAATAACCAACAACCCCCCATATATCAGTTAAAAATAGAAAATTTCTAGTACTTGAACTTCTAGGAATTTGTCATAAGGATGGTTATATAAATGAGTCCTGCGACATGCTGTTAAATACCATTTAGGGATCAGTATAATAATACATAGTTGGACACCCTGAAACCACAAAGATTTAATCAATTAGAGATAAAGTCAGCTCAAAAGAATTATAATTCTACAACACATATAATATGAAAGTACAAAAATAGTCAACAATGAAACACAGTCTAAGGTGAGCCATAACCATAAATATGCCATCCTAGTATTGCATCTATAGGATTCAACAAATCAGTCATAATAGAGAACACATCTCTTTATTCCAGTAAAAAAGATGTCTTACATCAAATAGGCGATGCTTGTCTGGTCTCCTCGTGAGGAAGGATATGAAAAATTAAAATGATATTCGATACAAAGATTAATATCACAACCAATTCCATGGGTAAGTTCTATAAAATCATTTTGGATTAACTTTCTAAGTATTGGATTGATTCCCAAGTAGTGTTGGTCACGAACATACCAAAAACACCACCTATGTCACGAAGATGAGTACAGAATCCCACTCCAGGCCTCAGAGAGGGATTCCAATGACTCTATCCATGTAGTCATACTGATGGTATCATATGTCTAAGAGTAGGAATTGTTTCTATAAAATTCTCTAGGGAAATGATAAGGGGAACAAACCCTAACGAAACATGTCCAATATATTTTTGGAAATATATCCATGCCATGTGTAAAAAGATACATGGTGTATAAAAGGGAAATATGCCTTGTCCCTTAACACTGGGTCCAACATTATTAAATGACCATTTCCATACAAATGTGTCTATGTATTACTACACTTCATGTAGGAATCCCATTTTCTCTAGTTGTTTTCTATAACATGGATCCATCTCATGTACACATTCCCATGTACCTATACATGGCTTAGGTCATGTACATGTTCTAGGTCTTATCATGTATGGTATTAAATGGAATTCTCCCACCACATATACTATACCATGTGTCAGTGCACCATCAATGGAACACATTGATTCATACAAGATAGGTCATATAGCACGTGACATGTCACATGTCGTGTGAATCTTAAATCATGCTGGTAACCATACCAGGTGCATAGGGGAAAACATATGTCGGGTAATCCTGAATTACATGCCATGTTGATCATGTTTTTTCAAAAACCATGGTCTTTCGACCCACATGTTTATGTGCATCATATGCCTTGGACCATTTATCCAATCACAAAAGAAATAATTTATCATTTTTCTAAGCCACTCCATCATATGAACAACAAATATTGGAATTGAATCCACTCTGAAAACAGATCAATAAGTTTTTCTTCATAAAGAAAAAAATAAGGTCTATGAATGTGAAATTAGGTACCCTCCATCATCAAAATAGATCTTTATCCATCATCACAACTTTTTATTGTAATGTCGATCTGAAATATATGATTTTTTGTCATTGCACCTAGAATCATGTGTGTAATATTATATTTATCCAGATTTTCCTAATCACTTGGAAAATGAAGAATGGTCATGATGAATTTTGAATAAGGGAGAAAATCCCAAGAGTAGATTAGAAGAATCATCATTGATCAATTTTTTTATCAATCCCGATACCTCCCCATTATAATGAAAATCAAAATAAATCATATCATAATTATATTATACTATCAAAATATTTTAAACTAAATCCACCCCACTTATTGATCACACCATGGATAAAACTTTTCATTGACTTCCCCATTTTTAAAATATATTTCAATAATGGGAGTGAATAATAAAACATTCCCTAAAATTATTTGGATGGATCATTACCAAATAATGAAGTTTTGTTGGGATCATTGGTGAGATTCTATAGCTCTAAGGATTATTGATCATTAATCTGTGATCTTTTTATCATTTTACTATTATAATTCCTTGAAGATCACACCAATAGATTTCCCATGGTTCTAATATTATGTGGATAACCCTAACATTTCCCCATAGTATTCCATTTAAATTCAATTAGTTTTTTGAAAAAAAAATTGAGATAAAAGAATTTATTCCATTATTTTTTCAGTCCTATACCTGGGATGTATTTTTTACAAACTACATGTGCTGACTAATGTAATATCGCTCCTAGAGTGATCCTAACATTCCAATCTTAATGTAAAAAATTAATTTCTGATATGGGAGACACTTCAGATGTTTTTCCACTTTTTCAAGGAAACTATGTGAATGTGCTATTTACTACATTTAATATATTTTTATCATTAATTTCAAGAAAACTATGACTTAGACAAACACATTGTATTAGTGCCTAGTCTTGAAAATAATTTTATAATATCAAAATGTAATATATATGAAAATATAAGACATATTATTCTCCCCACCTTGGGTCTTTACATCACAAAAAGGTAAAACAAGGGCTACATGATGATATGTGTGTACTGGGAACGAATATGATCATTTTGATCCCATATTCACTTTTATAGATTTTCGTTATGTGACTAAACTAAGAGTAAAGTATTAAATCACCCATGAATGATCATATCATATGGATCATTTTCTTATACATGGTACTCATCAATGATGGTTCAATTCTCGATGTACATCCCACCCTGGTTTATAACTTGAAACAGGGCATGCAAATACCTCATCAGCCGAAACACATGGATGATGTCATTTATTTGGTCTAAATACAAATGTAGATATAAGCGGTATTCCATTTCATAAACTCTATAATTTTTATTGGAATGTGAAAATTAATCTTGCAGATAACATGACACACTGGAAGAATCACTATTATTCGCATCATGGTGAGACATATAGAAACACATGTACTCCTTAATTAATCTCCAAAGATTGAAAACATTTGTCTGATTAAGACTTATTATTACTCTACTGAGTATTAATCAACATATATATGATCTTAATCTTCTTTGTTGTAGCATTCACTATATGGACCCAGCCTTACAACATTGCATAATCTTATACTTTATTCAAGAAAATAAACTATTACACATTGAGGATCTTTTCAGGTTTAGTGTTTTTGATAATTCAGATTCCTTTCATTCATAATATACTATATACATACAAGAGTATACTACTAAAAAAATTTCTATTTTTTTTAAAAATAAAACATTGAAGCTTAAAAAACATGATTTCATTGACCAATATTAAAACATTTTACATGGATTCCTTATTTGTCTTACACATCATTATAACAATTGAAAATCATTTGAAGACATTGGATGAGAACAAAAATATCATGAAGTGATAAAAAAATATGGAAATAACACATTAGTCCATGAATACTTGTAACCTGTGAAATAATTTTCAAAAGTCATACTTGTTAACCATGTAAACGTACTTTTTGAAACATGAGATAACCACAATATCCACAAAAAATATAAGAACATAATTAGAATCCTAATGTTATATTGGGTAATTACTTGAATAATATTTTAACCCTATCGACTACATTATAATTTGTATCCCTCACGGCTACCTTACAATTAGTGTAACCGTCACAGTTACACATAGAGTAACCATACGACGAACCACAAACATACACATACCCAATTAATTTGAAGGAAAAATAGGTCCCACACTTCATCATAATATATTCCCAATAACCATAATATAATCAAACAACATGAATAATTTCATTAAAACATTGCTTTTGAAATTTGTAATGTAGAATTTAAAAAAAGGATTAAAAAAAACCCCTTAGATAACTCATATAATTGAATAGATAATTATTATAGTTAATGGAATATGTATATACAAGTTAAATACTCATAATAAATCATAATATATACATAACCCATAAAAAACAATTATAATACCACAAAAATTATGAAGTATAAGGTTAACCAAAAGAATGGAAATCGGGTTAAGAATTCCCTTATCTTAGGATTGTCTTACTTCAATATTTTTAATCCTCTTTTATAACGGTTAAAATCAGGTTATTAATATCTTACAGAAACATTTCCATCTTTATAATACCTTATATTATCTTTTCATAACATCATTTCACTATTTAATTGTTAGTATTTTTTTCCTTCCATTGTTTCGAGAGCGTTATTTACATGATTTCCATGATTGGTTAATGATGATTGTTCATGTCAATTGGAAGTGAAAATATAAAATTGGAATGGGGTGGTATTTAAATATTTACAAAATCTATAAATTATTCCATTTATCAATTTTAATTCTTAATTTAAGATGATTCATTAGTTTGAACATTAATGATGTTTTTTAAATCATTTTAGTGGTTCTTTGATAATAACGACCTCATTTTGTTTTATAAATTAAATCCATGTATACAAAATAATTAAGGAACCATGGATGAGACGAATACATATATTATAACCTAATTCAACCATAAAATTTTTATCCTTACCAGGCTTGGTTGAATTAAAGTAGATTAAATTCACATCTTCCACGATGTCGGTAATTCGACATATCAAAGACAATGCTTTTAATAACTTGACTAAGTGGGGGAGAAGAAGAAGATTGATGATGAATTTAAAATGAATATAAGAACATCCAGAATATACATGATTCTGGATCTTTCATTCCTCTTGTATAAGATTAGGTGAGGAATGAAATATAAAATAATGGAATTCAAAATAAAAGAATAATTGAGATATCTCTAATGACAATTCAGCAGCCAAAAAATGTCACATAAAATTTCATAAAATAATTTGATGATAGGAAAAATGTCTCTCATCATTAATAAATAATATCTATAGTAAGGTGTGTATTTAATTTAATATCCCAACAAAAGCCAAAGGGAAATGAAAAAATAACATAAAATGAAAGAAAAGAAAAAAAATAAAAGAGGATGTTTACCTCTTGATCTCTTCTTCATGAAATCCTTCTTATGGCCTTTGGATTTTGACTTTTGGAGAGACCAATAGCTCTAGAACGTGGTGAATAGCCTTTGTAGGAGTGTTTTTAAGAAATTAGTTAAGTATAAAGGTTTTAGAGGTTTAGGAGGAAGATGAGAATGAGGGTGGTATTTATAGTGGGGGAGAGGACATATTTTAAATTATTTTAATCATTATTATAATATTTTTAGCCAAGACTATGAATAATAATTTTTATGTGACCCAAAAATAGGAATAATAGAATTTGAGTTCGAACCCAGTGTCCATACATAACTTAAAATTTCATAAATAGTATATTATACTGATAATTTGAATATATGGTATTTAACCATATTCCACTATTTATCAAAAAATCAAGAATTTCAGAAAAATCCAAAAAAATACCATTACCATTTTTGGACGTGTATAATTAAAAAATGAACTCCTTATTTTGAAAATATTTTTCTAATTATTATTAATTCAATTTTAATAATAAAATAATAATTAATTAAAAAATTATCAATTTTAAAACAATAACTGTGTTTATATCACATTGAAAAATTATCCAAGATGTCATTATCTTAATGAGATTAAAAAATAAAACCATAAAACAATTTACTATTCATTAGGGGCAAATTACTATTCATATTAGTTTTCATAAGGTTATGTTACTATTAACCAAAAAAACTACTTGGTTCCATTAGAGTCCAAATAACATACTGAACACTATTATAGATGATTGTTTTTCAAAATTCAAAACATAAAAGCAACAAAATTATGTTTAAAGGAATGTTGTAAATATCTACTTAAAACAAATTTTCATGTAATTCAGATTTTTATTAAATTATCTAGGACGTTACATTATCCATACCTTTCCTAAATTGTGTCCATGAAGTTTTATTTTCTTATTTAACAATTGAGGGTGCCTTAATCATGGTTTCCACCTGGTTTCATCGTCATCTTGCTCACATAAATAGAACGACATGCATTGCATCAATGATTTTGAGATCTAAAAAAATCTCTTTTTTTCATTATCAAAATACCCATTTTACAATTTGGATCATATGGGTGTTCCCAGAAAAATAGTTTGGGAAAATAATCATGTATGATATATAATTTCAAAACATTTGATAAAACGTGATTTTTAAAAAATAGCCAGATCCAGTTTGAGTAAAAACATTCAATAAATGGTCCTTTTATAATACAATAAGTATGTGGGGAATGAGTATATTGTAAATGAAAATATAAATAGGTTGTGCAAGGGTGTCCTTCATCAGCACTATTTTCAAACTCATAATATTGTTTAAATTTTTTTGAAAAGGTAAACTATTTTAAAATTCATTGATAATATATACCTTTATTAAATGTATTAGAATATTGAGAAAATAAGATTTTATTATATACAACCCATGATCCACGATGGTATTGAGGTATAGTGGAGGGGTTTGAAATCTCAAACAATTTCATGCAAATCGGTTGTATGTTAGAAAATGTTTCAGAGTCATCTAGAGAATTCATTACAATACCTTTTTCAAGAAAGTCATCAGGAAGTGATGGGAATGTCATTTTAGATCCTAATACTTCCATTTTTAAATGAATTTCCTTGACCAGAAAAGTTATAAAACAAGGATTTAACATAACTAATAGACATAAAGACTAATAATATGTTCTATGAAAACACTTAATCTCTAAAAATGTCTATACCATTCCTATGATACCAACTATAAGGACTAAACCCTAAAATGATACATAATCATGAAAATTAGTCATGAAAATACATAATTACACATTGAGGATATATTTAGGTTTGGTGTTTTAGATAATTAGGTTACCTTTCAAACATAACATTCCACATTCATACAAGATGATACTGCTAAAAGAAGTTTCCATTTTATCAAAATATAAAACAATAAATCTTAAAACATGATTTCTTTGGAAAATATTCACAAATTTTACATGGATGCATTAATTGTCTTATACAACCTCATAACCTATTAAAATAATTTAAAAACATAGGATGATCACAAAAATCTCACTAAGGGATATAAAAAGATGGAAAGAACACATTAGTCCATGAATACTTGTAACATGCGAAACCATTTTCAAAAGACATAAATCTATCCCATGTAAAAATGCTTTTTGAAACATGGTATTTTTACAAGATCCACACAAAATAGAAGTAACTATATAGAATCAAAAAGTTATATTGATCAATTACTTACATAATATTGCAACCATCTCAGCTACCTTATAATTTGTATCCCTCATGGCTACCTTATAATTTGTGTAACCATCAAAGTTACACTTGTTAAAACCATATAGCCGACCTCCAGCATTCACATACCCAATTAAATAGAGGAAAATATTTTTCCCACCCTTTATCATAATCAATTCCCAATAACCATAACATAATCATATAACATGAATATTTTCATAAAAAAATTTCTTTTGAACTTTGTAAAACTGAATTTTAAAAGATGATTTTGAAATACAAACACCTTACAAAAATTATATAAATAAAGGGAAAATTATTAGAGTGGATAAAATATGTATATATATGGTAAATACGGATAATGAAAAAAACTATAAATAGAACCCATCACACAAAGAAATTCTAATTCCACATAAATAATGATGTATAAGGTTAACCCAAAGAATGGATATTGGGATAAGAATTCCCTTACCTCAGGCTTGTATAACTTCAAACATGTTTAAAAATCTCGTATAATTGTTAAAATAGAATTATTAATATATTATAATAAACATATCTATCTTTATAATACCATATATGATCATTTCATAACATCATTTCACTCTTTATTTGTTAGTTTTTTTGTCCTTCCATTGTTTCGGAAGTGTTCTTTACATGATATCCACGATCTGTTCATGATGGTTGTTCTTGTCAATTGGAAGTGAAAATCTAGAATTGGAATGGAGTGGTATTTAAATATTTAAAAAATACACTTATTATAACATTTATCAATTTTTATTCTAAAATTAAGATGATTCAAAAGTTAAAACACCAATGATGTTTGTTTAGATCATTTTAGTGGTTCTTTGATAATAACGACATCATTTTGTTTTATAAATTAAAAACATGTGTAAAATATAATTATAGAACCTTGGATAAGACATAATACATATATTATATCTTTTATCAAACATAAAAATAGTTTCATGACCAGACTTTATGGAATTAAAGTATATTGAAATCACATCGTCTACGATTCGGTTAATTTGACACATCACAAACAATGTTTTTAATTACATGAATATGTGTGTTAGAAGAAGAATATTGATGAAGAATTTTCCATGAATATGAGAAAATCCAGAATATACATGATTAGAGTGATTTCATTCTTCTTGTATACCAGGATTTGAAAAAATAATATGAAAATAAAGGAACTCAAAATAAAAGAAAAATTGAGAAATGACTCACTAAAATTCCACATCATAATGATTTCACTTAAAATATCATAAAATAGTTTGATTAGTGGAAAAGGGTATGTCATAATTACAAAATAATGGGGGCATTAAGGGTGATATGGAATGGAATATCCCAACATAAGATAAAGGGAAAGAAAAATATTAACATAAAATTAATGAAATGAAATAAAATAAAAGAGGTTGTTTACCTCTTGATCTCTTCTCCTTGAGATCCTTCTTAAGGCCTTTGGTTTTACCCTTTTGGTGAGACCATCAGATATAAGAAATAGGGAGGATCCTTGGGGGATTTTTGGGCCAAACTTATGTAAGGCTCATGTCTTGAGAGGTGTGGGGGTAGAGGGGGATGATGGTGGTATTTATAGTGTAGGAGTGGAGGTATTTTAAATTATTTTAATCATTATTCTAATATTTTTTCCCAAGACTATGAATATTATTTGTTCTTATGACCGAAAATAGTAATAATGGCATGTGATTTCTAACCAAGTGGCCTTATATCACTTATGATGTCTTAAATAGTGTATTTTTTTTGATAATTTGAATTTACAGTAATTTACAATATTTTATTATTCATCAAAAATTCATGAATTTCAGAAAAATCAAAAAATTTACCGAACCAATTTTTTTATATGTAGAATTAAAAAATTAATTCCATTATTTGAAAATAATTTTATAAGTATAACTAATTTACTTTTTAAATAAAATCATAATTAATTCAAAAATTAACAATTTTAAAACTAAAAATGCTTTTATGTCAAATTGAAAAATTAACCATGATGTCATTATCTTAAGGAATTTAAAAATTAAAATATTAATACAATTTACTATTCATTGTGGTCATGTTACTATTCATATTACTTTTCATAAGGGGATGTTACTATTCACCAATAAACAATTTGGTTCCATCAGGCTCTAAATAACATATTGAACAAAATTATAGGTGACTTTTCTTCAAAATTCAAAACATAGAAGCAAAAAAATTATGTTTAAAGGATAGTTGTAAATATCTATGTAAAATAATTATTCATTCATTTCTATTTATTTTTTAAATAAATTTGGGATGTTACATGCACTATCTTTAGACCCATGAACACTGACTCTCTTGGTTCATTCCAGCAAAGTGGAGACCTCCAGTGTTGTCCATACAAATCCTCAAATGGTGGCATACCGACAATGTATTAGTATATTTTTATAAATAATCCACCTATTTTAGGTGATCCTTCAAAATATAACAAATTTCCAAAATAAATATCACATCATGACCTCCAAAACATTAATTTCTGACACAGTCTGTCGACAATTTTTGGGTTATAGGGTGATTCTCAATAGAAACTCATCCCCAAATACTCTTTTAATACCATCCAAAAAATGGATGTGAAGTTAGAACCATAGTCTAAAACAACCATCAATGGAACTCCATGGAGTTTGACATTCCCCTACACATAGATTCAACCCTTTCTAATAACTAAACTCTACATCTGTATATCTAATATGTGGGTCAACATGGTAAGTCAGACTATGATCACCCAGATGGAATTTTGTCCCATGAAATAAGTGTTAGATATGTCAGTAAGTCCATAGATATAAAATTCCACATCTAGTATAGCATCACAAGGGTTTGATATAAACCTACTAGAATGTGGTGCGCAATCATTACTTTCTAATAGCTAAGGCGTCGATAGACAAACCCTACAACTCCCTTCTTTATATTTGACCCCCCAAAACTGATATATGTGGTCCTATTACATATTTTCCTCAGTTAAATTTACCACCAAAGAAATATATGATACTCTTTCAAAACAACATCCTACAACATCACTAGTACCATCTCAGGTCCTCTAAAATGAAAAAATTGAACCCAACTATTAGAAAATGAATAAAAAGCATGTCTAGTTTATATCTATGTACATAGGGATATAGAATATACATCCCCAACCTATGCATCCCTTAATTTCTACAATAGAGGTGGTTTATCAATTATCAACAAAATTTATTCTTCAATATCTCCATCCAAAACTGATAACTACAATGTGGAAAACTACATGGATTCCTGATTTTACAACTACAAAAAAGATCTCTTATTGAGAGAATCATCCACCCCATTCCCCATCTCATGAGTATAGACACTCCAAAATTCACCATCCAGGAGGAACTCTTGCCACCACTTCTACCTCATGTTAATATCCATATTATAGAAGATATAACTGATACTCATATGATCCGAATATATGATAAACCACCCACCCATATGTTATTATCGCCACATCATTAGTGTGAATACTACTGATTCTAACTGAAGATCTTGGGTCACGATGTTCTGATCATATTCTCTCAGCTAACATAAACCATAGGTTGTCACAATGATACTCTATATCAGAACACAATTGAACCTATCCATAATGAAATGTAGAAAAATAGATAAAAAAACCTTCATTAGGAAAACTATTGATTGAAGCGGTCATCAAATTCTACCTCAACTGCAGAAAACCATGTTCGCATCACCCAGTCCAAATGAAAGGATTCCCCTTTCATTTAAAATATGTTATTGGTCAAGATATCCTCATGAAATAATGTTTTAATATTTGTAATGGTCTTCTAATCCAAGGATGCTCTACACCTCTATCATGCTCATGGAGAGATCATAAGGAAATAATTCCATGACCTTGGATGAGTCCACTTACACTCCATATTTTGAGATAACTTGTCCAAAAATGTGGACCATATGCAACATGAACTAAAAAATTGGCAAATTTCTTTAAACAAGGTTCTATAGGGTTATGTCCCAAACAATCCCCAATTTCCATTCATTATCCTCCTTGGATTTATAGTACATGAGGTTATGTCTATGAGGAAAATCACAGACCAATCTTAGAGGGGATGAATGATCAGGTTCATGAGTGTTATGAACATTGTTGGGTAATTTTCGAAGATAATGGGAATCATCAAGTTCTTATAGCGACCTTAAGGTCATTTGAAAGATGTATTCTTTATATCATTATCCCATACTTGTAGTTGGTGATATTCCCACCTAAGTTCAAGCTACGATAATCCGATAGCCCCAATAAGTTTATCAAAGAGATCATCATTCCTCGATCGTGGATACTTATTCTTCATCTTCACATTATAACAGATATGTTAGTCAACACTTAAACTCAAGATCACATCAACCATGTGTAAAACAACACTAGGGATGCCTTGGGCAAAACACTGGATCAAATGAATCCCCTCCACTTCAAGTCCTCCAACTATACCCTCACCTCACGAATCACTACGAAGGTAATATGATATGATTTCAAAAGAATAATTTCCATAATAGGTTGTAGATAAATGATTTATTATATCTCTTGGTAGGGATGTTAACCTAGAAGATTATTGAAGAAGACATCTTCATCTTCTTCATCCTCTATAGTAATCTATAAAATTATAACATCCACTACATCAAGGGTTTAGCTAGCCATGTGATGAGTAATAAGGTACACCATCCTATGTGTGAGTTCACCCTACTCTTCCTTCGATTACTATACAAAAAAAAAGTATGACCTGATTCCATCACTTTGTAGATACCACACCATTCTCCTAAAATAGTTGAAATGGGAAAGAACTTTGGATAAGAAATTAATAAAAAAAATGATTTAATTAGACAGAAACGATGTTAACATGATAAATTATCCTAATATATATCCACTATGTGTCAATTCAGAATGGAGGTGTATGTGTGTTTTCATGGAATAAATTCATATAAGAGACTCTATGTACAACTGTCAAGACAAGGTCTCATCTAAAATTTCTTGGTCTCATAAATTTTATGTTACCATAAAGGAATGACTAGCACATGTTTGAATCAGTATCACAAATAAGGTATAAAAGAAAATATCATACCTCACAATCCTCCCCATAGCCTCTAGGTCATAATCTTGGACCACATGTAGTTTTCCACACCCATTTACTCTATCTCCCTATGCAAGACATAGACCTCATGGGTGTGGTGGAGGTAAAAAGTCAAAAAAGTTACCACTTAAGGATTATCTTTCAACTCCTTTTCCTCAAACACAAACTAATGACCTTCCATCTAATTCCAAAAGTCTTAATTTTCATTCTATATATGTTCTCTCTGTTAGATTTATGATAGTTCATAAAATATGAAGAATGACTTCCCATTCCATAAAATGAGTAGAACCGCCACTCTCTTGGATGAATGGATGCACCATATGATCCTCAAATTGCAGAACCACTAAAATTGGAACTTCTCCAATATCCTCTCACATGTTAAAGTGCTTGAGATTATTAACATCTCCTTACTAACATGGTCTCAGTCCTACATTCCCTCTTATGACCGAATTATGTAGTAATTAAAATATGGATAACATTTTCTTAGATGAATCTACACATACCTCACTCAAGGGTTTGATACGTGATGAACGAATCCTGATCCACATCCATTGAGTACATGGACTGTATGGTAGACATTGTTGAATAATCAACTATTGTCATGTCACCCAGTTAGAACTTCACAAACTCATGGATGTGTATATCCCCAAACATAGCTGAAAAAATGAATTATGGAAAAGGAGTTCAAACTCTGACAAAAAAAGAGTTTAATCATTATAACAATGGGTATCAAAACCCCACCATCACCCAGATGACCCATGAAGAAGGCATGATACTTGGTCCAAATTATGAAATACAGGTCTCCTGAATAGATAGAAAACCTAGGTCATTGTACCACACCATTACTCATCCTATTATCGGCCGGGCTATTCTAAAAACCTATGGGATATCTACTAAGAAATAATATAATGTCTTATCAGCATGTTCACCTAATTTGTGGGTACATCATCTACCACATGATGCTCTATTGGTGGATGTATTAAGGGTGCATCACCTAGAGGTAACATCTTGATTAGTGGTCCCCATATCAATTATTCACAACTGAGGGGGAAATCCTCATCATCATCATGTAAAATACTATATTGAAAACATGACAAGTGTATGGTGAAAAAATATGAATTACCGTGGTAAATGAGTATATCTGGGGAGTTTACTCAAGAAGGTAATGAAAATAACAACCAATTTCTATATGATTCTTGTAACCTTGTTTTCTATGCATCCAATGTTCAGATGAAATGAGTTGAAAAGAAGATGATCATATCAATGGAGTATGGATATGTCATCCCATACACCAATACTATAGTCCTTGTCATGAATTCTAAACTCGAAATACATAACATTGTTTCACCAAACCAAAATCATATAATCCCAATCATAATAGAGACCAGACCAACTCTGATACAACTCTTTCATGGCCTGTACTAGTGAGGACTATATTGTCAATCCCCAAGAACACCACTGACAAACCCAGTGCTAAAGACAAGAACTGGGAAGCAAAATAAAAAACATAGGAGGACTTATCCTTTGTACTTGTACACAAGCACAAAAATCCAATTCTACAAATGAATTAATATAAATAAAATTAAACATACATTTAGTGATGCATATATATCCCACAAACAGAGAACATAAATAAGTGATTGAAAGTAAATACGTCCAAATACAATCCCATAAAAAATTGGATAAAAAACTACCAACTAGAAATAAGTACTGGGACATCTATGATAAATACATTGGAAGACACACCAGTTATTCATGTCTCACTAAAAAATTTCTTCTCCTGGTCCATATAGGACTTTGTCAACAAGATGATAATTTTCACAAGACACGACAGATGTGGTAAATTCTTGTGTATGGGTGAGTATGTCAATATTATATACAATACAACAAAACCACAATCCATTCAAAAATTATAGTTATTGTCAATTCTACAAAAATTATTTTTCAATAGAATATATACGATGAATACCTAGATATACCCAACAATGATAAATTTTTTAATGTAAACCAAAAATATTAATATGACAGTCTAGGATTCCAGTATTATGGTTCCACAAGGAACTAATCTTGGAGAACACTCCATGACTCTGGAAACACTAATGATGTACGTCAAAGAGTTGATACCCACTGAGTCTCATCGTGATGATGGATACACTGATTTTTGAAGAGATAGGAAACAATGAAAATGATACCACCCTTGTCCATAAATAAATCATAAAAAATCAGTATGGATTAACCATATTTGTAAAAGATTGATGAATTTATAGTGTTCACCACTAATATAAGAGGTAATGCACCTAGGGAATGGAGAAGAATAGATGTTCTCAATACAGGCATCATAGAGGGATTCTAATGACTCTATCTATGATGTCTTACTAAAGGGATCATAGTCATTGGAGAAGTAAATTACCCCATACTAACCCTCAAGGAGTGTAAAATTGGAACAAAACCTATTGAAACTTATCCAATACATGGGAGAAAATAGTTGCAATCCATGTATAAAATGGTACACAATGTGTAAGAGGGGTCACTCATTGTGTTTGTTGACCCTAGTTACCTACCCTTATAAATAGAAACTATATTTAATCTATTTTTTTGTAGTATTACACTTCGTGTGGACCTATCGATTAATCTTCTCATGTACCCATACCCCTGTATCATTTCATAGCTTTTACCATTTATATGGTCTAGGTCATTTCATGTAGGTATGTACACGAAATTATTTAATCCCATCTACTCTATTTGTTGGAAATTTTACCTTCTAGGTATATGATGAGTCATCTAGAGGATGTTTTACTACATGTGACATGGTAAGACAATTTTTAGTTCTCAACTATTTCTTGGGACCCTAGCTGTTGCGTCAGTGGGACCACATTTAATTTAATCCTAATTACATGAATTATTGATCATGTTTTTTATAGAAATCATGGTTTTCCTCCTATATTCATCTTCACCACTGCTTCCATAGGTATCGTCTACAGCTTAACCAGAAATAAAGGATATTTTTTCCACGCCATTTCTTCTCTTGAACAACATATTCTGATGTCAAATCCACCTAGAGAATATATATAATTTGTTCCTTTTTCATCAATGAATAAATGAGAAGAACGTCAATTCAGGTATCCCCTCTCATCTAAATCACTCCTTCTCTATCGTCATACATCCATTCAATCAAAATGATCCCAGATCTATGAATTTTTTATTATTTCACCAAGAAATGGGGGTAAAAAAATCGATTGGTTGTGTTTTTCCAAGATTCAATCAAAATAAATTATGATTTTTATGAATGATTTATTGGGGAAAAATATCAAGAACAAATTGGAGGAATGAACCTCCATAAAAATTTATTCGATCTCAATCCATCTCCATTAGAATGAAAATCCAAAAAATCAAATACCAACTACATTTTTTCAAATATATCTTGAAAAATAAACCCATCCCACATATCAATCGAACTGCAGATCAGAATATTCATTGATTAAACCATGTTCCCATTAATTTTTAGTATAGTAAAAAATAATAAAAAATAAAATAACTCAATTTGGATCAATCATTAATGAAAAAAATCATTTTTCTTGTTTCTTGGTGAGATCATTCAAATGTAATGTAAAATAATCATCAATCCATGATTTCATCGTCGACCTCATAAAATAATTATATGATTATCAATCTAAAGTCTCTCCAAAATATATAAGGTTATGCATATGACCCCAAGATTTCTCTGTATTTATCTATTAAATGACTGTCAATTATTGCATCAACACAACTATGATAAAATAATATATTCAATTGGTTGAATAATTTATACACTCTTGATGAATTCTCTACAACATAATCGCAAAGACTAATGATAAATCACACCTAGGAAAAATTTAAAATGTTTAACTCAACGATTTCTATAGATTTATTATCCAAGAATCCAATTATATGTTATTCCTCTTTTTTAGTAAAACAACGTGGAAATTATATTTAATTTTTTTGAATATTTTTTAATCATTAATTGTAGGAACATTAGGACTTAGAATCACACGCCATCACATCACCCATTATAAAAATTATCCCATATAATATATAGAAATTAAATATAGAAAATATAATAATTATTATAGATACAACGTAGAAAAAAATTAATTGGTGAATAAGAAATTTCTCTAAAAGATAAAAAATGTGAGATGAAAATCTCTTACCTTATGTTTATTTTTATGTGAACTTCATTCAATATCCATTATAAAGTTTTTAATAATATTAATAATTTTTTTAGGGACCACATTAATGTTAATGATATCATATATGATATTCTTATAATATATTTTTACCCATTTGATAATAATCTTTTATTAGTTTTTACTTCATTATGTGTTAATTCCATAGTTTCTCAAGAATGTTTTTTCTTGATATTTTTTGGCTATATTACATAAATCATTATTTCATCACCACCATAATTTAAACCATGATAAAACATTATATATATTCATTATATATTTATTTAGAATAAAATTTTACATTATGCAATATGAAATTAAGTTCAATATTCATGGATATTGTATTCCATATGTATACATCAACACTGATTTTATTTATTTTTAATATTAAAATAATAAAAATTAAATTTTAAATAAATGCATGTTATAATTTGAGTGTCATGTTAAATTTATGTATGTGTCATTGTTTTTTTAAAACCATCTTTCTAGCATTATATGTGTATTTTAAATTAATCGCATCGCTTTGTGGTGGTGGTAGTCCACACTTCCAAAAACGATGTCATTATATTTACCCCAAAAAGAATAAATCAAGGTATGTGTCATAAAAGAATTATAGAATCATGTAGAAAAAATTAATAATATATATATATTATATGAACTATTTTTAATTCACAATTCCCAACCATGAATGTTTGTAATGTAAAATATTAACAATTGTCATTGTAGGAGGTGGTAGTTCACCATTCACATGAATTATATGTTTGTTGCCCATTTTAGGGATGTGTTTCTTAGTGATGGTCGAAACTATATTATAAAAAATAAAAATATACTAAAATAATAGTTTCAATATATATTATTGGAATAATATGAGTAGTGGGGTGGACATTGAAAATAAATGAAATGGTCTTTAAGAAGAATGTTACCTCTTCATTGGGTAACTTCTTTTAGTTTTCACCCAAGGGATTCTGTGAATGGAGTTATAACAAAAGTTGTGATAAAAGGATTATTGGAGGGATTGGGTTGTTAATTGACAATATTATGAATAATCCCAAATGGTTTGATAGTTTTGAGGAAGTGGTAAGAGATGATACCATTTATAGTGGATGAGGATTGGCACTCTAGTACATTTTTGAAAAGGGAATTAAAATAATGTTTTTACCATTGAATATGGATTCAATAATGGTCCATATTATATAAAAACATGGATAGGGTAGATATTCTTCCCAAAATATCTTTTAATAGGTTTATAGGATAATTTTAGACATATGTTTGTGGTTTGGTCCTTTTGTAGGATAATATTAATCTTAATCACTATAATTAATTTTGATCACATTGACTAATAATTTTTTTGAAAAAATATGTTGAACTTATTTGACTTTGTAAATTATTAGGGTTATAAATATAGAATTATTTTTTCAAATTGAGAAACACATATATGGATAATACTTATGTTTTTTGTGTTTTTAAATCCAATTTCAGTGTATAATTGACTAAAATATAATAAATTGTATTAATTAATATATATGTTTTATAATATATGTTTTATAATAAATTAAAATATAATTAAAAAATATTATTTAGTTTGAGGAAATAACAGTGTTCATTTAACATGTTGTATTTTTTATTATACATCAAATCATGAAACTTACAGGAAAATACAAAAAATTAATTCTAACATAATTTTAATATATGTTTTTAAAAAAATAATGTTTTTATTGTATTATATTTTAATTTGTTTATATTAATATTTAATACATGTCATCCTTAAATTCCTGTGAAACCTTTGTAATAATTATATGGATTTTATATGTACAGTTAGGTTTTCTCTAATCATAATCCTATCAAATATATCGGCTGAATATAAATAATATGTGACTGAATATATAAAACAAAGATTTACTATACAAATTATCATAGAAGATTAAAATATTACTGAATATAAAAAACTTGACAAAATACAGTTTTGTTTAAACCAGATATTCTGTGAATTGAAAATTATAAAAATAATAATTTTTTTTTCTTGAAATAAAATATGGTAATATATTGGGGTAATAAAGTCCAAATTACATCCATGATTATATTTCATAATGGTTATATTGACCAATGGTCATGAAGTAGTTGAAATTTCATAGTCACATTTCCATTTATAATCAATTAAATATTATATTTATATGGTTTTGTTTCCTAATCAATAATATAACACAATTTTTTATTGAAAAAAAAATAATTAAAAATATGTTTCCTTATATTTATCCCAAATAAATAAATTTCTTCCCTGAAATATCAACTCTTTCTCTCAATTGAGAACTGTATTTGGTACTTATGTATCATTTTCTCTAGTAGTTCACATCCCACATCATCATATATAATTTTAATCTAAAAAACATTGATGAGGTGCATTGTCTTGTTGTATAGAACACTATATCTATGTTCCAAGTTATCCACCTGTTGCTCACAATAATAGAGGTCATGTTCTAGTTGTACAACCTCATTATTTAGTACAAGTGAGGGATCCAGTATATACATACATAATTTAGATACATGGAATAAAGCATGAACATGAAAACTATTCAGTTTATATTCAAGCTAATAGGCCATTGATCATATGTGATCAAGTATCTGACACCTACCAATGTACATGAGGTCATACTTCCATTTCATTCCAAACTACATGACACACTTCTATAGTGATTTATGAAGGAACGCATTATCTGAAAAATCAAACTCAAAGTCCATTAAATTTTTATCCTCATAGCTATTCTTCCAGCACTGAGTAGTCATTAAATGTTTTTGGGTAGGATGATATTTTTCTTTCACCTCCTGCACAATATTATTCCCATTCAGGTTTTCTCACCAACATCATCACAAAATGTAGGAGTTCTACATCGCCTTGCATATAAAAATTTATATGTTTCTGTTGGGAAAAAATCCCTCAAGGTAACATTGCAGTATTTTTGGGTTGATTGTGTTTGTTGACAATGTAGGTTTTCATGGAGAATTTTCGAGTTCCAAAGAAGTTGTTGACAATCCATGTTGACAAAGAACGATGACAAAGGAATGGACGATCTGGAGGCGGTACAAAAGAGCAGTACAAGGTGGCGCTGTTTCCCAGTGTTTGCCAAATTTTTGGGGTCCAAAATTTGAAGTTTGGTGAGAATCGCAAAAATAGGATTTCCATGAAGATCATAGTTTAATATGGAAAAGTCATGAATTTCACGAAGATAGGATTAATGGTTTGGAAATCGCAAAGACCAGAAGAATGGAGGCGGTGAGTCTTCGCGATTA
This sequence comes from Viscum album, assembly GCA_963277665.1. Classification (NCBI taxonomy): domain Eukaryota; kingdom Viridiplantae; phylum Streptophyta; class Magnoliopsida; order Santalales; family Viscaceae; genus Viscum; species Viscum album. The sequence continues at coordinate 1,100,539,758 of OY728121.1, read as the reverse complement.
CGACAAGCTTCGCGAACGGCAGAGGCTGAAGCACATCGCATCGGTGAAGGGATTTGCAAGGGAGCTTCGCGGTGATGAAGGGAATTGAGAGGGAGCTTCGCGGCGAAGGAGCGAAGGCGTTGACGGGATGCTCTGCGATTACGACGAGCTCCACGGACGGAAAATTGCCGTGGTGCTTTGCGATTTGGACAGAATTCCGACGGAAACTTCAGAGGTTCGCGATTTGAGATGACGTGGCATTGACTTCGCGCGGAAAGTTCGAGGGTTGGTGGAATTGCCTATAAATAGAGGTCGACCCCCTCGAGAGAAGTAGAGATAATTTTCAGAGAAGATCATTTGCTCTCAATTTGCGAAGGTGGTTCGCGGAGCCAGTGTGCTTCACGAAAGAGGAGCTTCGCGGCTGCTATTGTAGCACCGTGAAACCTGCGAGCTCTGGGTTGGCTTAGTAAGCGTTGCGAGGGACGTTGCTTTACGAAGGCTTGAGCTTCACAAAAATTCTTCATGAAAAGGCAGGAGCTTTGCGAAGGCTTGTTTGAGCTTCGCGAAATTGGGAGCTTCGCGAAGTAGGTTGCTTTGCGAAGGTGTTTCCAAAAGGAATTGCCCAGTGTTCAGAGGCAAAGAGGTATTCATAAGTGGATGAAAGTTGGACTTCAATAGAGCATCTATCAACAGTTGAATATGCATTATTTAATGAAAATGAAGAGACCTACAGGTCTATAAACTGTGAGTGGATTCCCTTCTAGAGTAGTGAGCTTAGGAAGAGGAAGAAGGCGATCCTCTCCACCGGCAGTGAGCCAAAGAGAGAGAAACAGGGAGAGACCCTTGGGAAAGCAGTGAGCTGACCCTAAACATTGTAAAGGAAGCGAGCCTGGGCATAGAAGTTATCTATCCCGAACATTGTATCCACATCTAGTGAAGAATAGTGGAATTTGGTATGACCGGCAACTTGCCGGCGTATGCTCCTTGGACGTAGCCCAGTGAGGGTGAACCAAGTAAAAATCTTTGTGTCTGCCTGTTTTCTTCCCTTCATTATATTCAAAGTATCATCATCAGATAAAGAAAAAAAATAAGTGGTCATAATAATCACACGAGTGCAAACAAAGTGACCCTTGTAATAAATAGGTCAAGATCCAGTGGGGCAAGAAGAACTTTGTGAAAGAATATCCATACCCTGATTCACCCCCCTATCAGTGTATATAGGCCCCTATTGGTTCTAACAATTGGTATTAGAGGGATAGGTAGCTGTTATCAGATTTGTTTGCTCCGACTTAGTGTAGTCGATCTGTGTGGTTAGAGAATCTGTCTGCTATTATATCACTGTGCCATGGCAAAGGGGAAAACATCAAAGAAGAAGCAGAAGTCAGGTGGTATTCCTCAGTTTGGAAGTGTGTATGGAAAAACTGTGATTCAATTAAAAGAATCAAATAGCTTACTGAAGGAAGGTTTGTATGAATCTGATAGGGAAAAGATTTATTCACTCAAGCATGATGCAGGAATGAGTGAAGTACATGATCTTCAAAGTGATATTGAAACACGTGATGATGAGGAAGAAAGACTTGAAGGAAGAATAGATATGCAAGCTGAGTTAGAGGTAGATCGTGGAGAGATAGATGTTTGGAGAGCCAAAACCAAGAAAGCTAACAAAGTGGTTCGCGATGCCAAACTCTATATGCAGTAGCAGGAAGAAGAGACGTCTGAGTTGATGGAAGAAATTGAGATACTCAACGTATCAACACGAGAGTACTCAGAATCAGTTAGTGAGTATATGCTTAAGATTGAAGAACAGAAAAGGGAGATCGATGACCTGAATAGAAAAGTGAAAGATCAAGTCAACTGTATCGAAGAACATGATATTTCACGTGACGTTAGAAACACGGATGAAATTAAATCTAAAGATATTCAGATCCAAGCACTGGAAACTGAGATCAACAAGCTAAGAAGTTTGAATCAAAGGCTTATTGACGTAGCTACTGATCTGAGGGATAAAAATGATTCTCAAGATGAAGAACTACGAAAGAGATTGGAAAAGGTTGAAAAATCAAAAGATTATGTCAAGGGAATGAATCTGAACACAGATGAAATTCAGAATCTCAAATCCAGAAATGATGATTTAGCTACACAGTTTTCTGAACAAGTTCAAAAGAATCAAAGGCTCCAACAAGAGAATGAATCTATCTTTGAATCTGTTTTTCAAGAAAAATTGAAAGTAAAGGAGCAAAGTGGTATGGTAGAAAATCTCACACCAGAATTGGTAGATGAGATGAGTCTTGGAAATAATCTCAGAAGGAAATTCAATGCCCAATTTAAATCAAGTGATATAAAGATTCATAAGTTGTAAGAAGAGCTAGAATCAGTAAAGAAGGAAGTGGAGAAATCCAATGCTAAAGGAATGCCAAAAATGAAGGATTCCTTACACTTTCTATTTGATCATCCTTCGACAAGTGATGATGAAATGAAGAATAGATATGCTATTTCTGAAGAGAAACAACAGAATATTTTCTCTGCTCAAAGACTAACAAGTTTCGGAAAAGCTAGTATTGGATTTGATGAATCACCTCCCATGCATGATAAGAAGAGAGCCGTGAATAGTTCCAGGAGTGGATAAAACCCTGTAGGTGCTGGAGATAGGCCAAAGAGGTCAGTTACAAAAAGAAGTGACGACATGTGCTATTTCTGCGGGATTCATGGTCACACGTCAAGCTTCTGATTAGAGGCTCTGGAATACATTTCAGGCTATGAAAACAGAAACCTTACTAAATCTGAGAATAAGAAGAACCATCATGAGAAATCAGAGAGAGGAGTTTCTCAGAGGAAAGCATCTGTTAGATGCTATTACTGTGGAAGAACAGGACACACCATGAGTATGTGTCAGGAAGCTCAAGAGCCCCATGTCAGAAGAAGAACTCAAGGTGTATCAGAATCTCGACCTAGAAATGACGAAACGAGGTATGCCTTTGATGGAGAATATTTTATATGTTTAGATTATGGGCATTTGGAAAGAAATTGCAGAAAGAAGAATTCAAGGAAGGAAAAGGAACTCGAAAAGAGATTCTTGACTCCAGTGGTGTATAATGAGAAATCGTACACTGGGAGAGAAAGTGGTATGTTGAAGAATCAGCTTAGAGTTCTTGGAGAATCACAAGGAGCTGAACAAAAAGTGTATCAGTCACACCCACAACCGCTCTCTAAGAATTAACATGATCAAATCTGGAAGAAAAAGGGAGGAAATGCTACAGCTATGAGTAAGAAGAATGGACGTTCAGTGGAGGACCCACCACCAATGCAAAATAAGGTGGTGACTCATACATCTGATAAAAGAAAGATGAACAAAGAACGTATTGAAAAATTCGCATGTGGTGTTTCATAGAGAAAAGTGGAGGAAGGTGCAAGATCCTTGCAATGGTGGAAGAAGCAAGGGAAGATGGAAAGAAAAGAGATTCCTACTTAAATAAATAATCAAGGAAAATGGAATTTTGGTGGAACATCAAAGAAGGAAATGTGTACTAGTGGGTTTAAACCCCAAATGTTGAGAAAGGCCAAGCCTGTAGAATCTACATATCAGAAAAGGGCTCAGCATGGGGGTAATGAATGCTTAGTCATATGGCCAGAGCAGTTAAAGTTGTCCAGGTAGCTGGAGGAAGCAAGAAATGAGTGTGATGCACTCCAAGAATGAATCAAAGTGTTGACCCATCAGGATCAACCACAATCCTCATCTTGAGGATTCCGGAAGATACCCCTCTCCCTATGAATATAAATGCAATTAACTAATGATTCATGTGTTTCAGGTTTTAGGGAGATACAATCCAAGGGGAAGTGGCATCTAAAGATGCAAAGTGGAGAAGTGATGTGCTCCAGCGTTTTAATTGGCTCAAATAAGGTACAACAGTTGAAGAAGAAAGGGAGCAACAGAGCACAATAGGAAGTGATTGTGATATTAACTTTATATCTTGTTTCCTACACCGACTTTCAACTCAGTAGGCTTAGAGATTTTGTTACTGGCTCAACTCTGAGTGGAAGATGAGAACAAATGATGTAGGAGGAAAAGACTAGTTATGGGTCTAAACTATTGGGCCTAACTACGGGAAGAGTTACATAAAACAGGGGGGGAATTATATATCCTAATCCGATTCATGATCTCAATATGATACGAAGGATGAATGTCTATGATCATAAAGAATGATTGGTAGAAAAGCAGCAACACACAGGTTTTCATGATTATCAATTGTGTTCTAACAATGTAGAATCAGCTGACTTCTTTTAGGATACCAAGAAGCTGCGATAGAAAATCAAAGGTGTGTCAACAAAAATATGAGAGAAGATGTTCAAAGAAATGACGTCATTGAACAATGACACAGAGAAAAGTAGCTGAAAGAAATGAAGCCACTAAAGAATGACTCAGTGAAAAATTTATTGATGAATGTGTTGAGGAAGAAAGAAACACAAGGGAGTGAAGAATTGGTTGATACTGATTCAGAAGAAGACACTGATGATGAACAATAAAGTTTCAAGTCTTTGTCTAGAAGGAATCCAAAGAGATAAGATGAAATTGATAGACTGAATATCATTGGTGGTCAGTCAGATTCAGTTCAGACAAGGAAAATGAAATCACTACAGCAGGCATCTTGTCTATCTCAGGTTGATCTGAAATGCTTTGGTGATGCAGTTGAAGATGAAAACTTCGTTCAGGCCATGAAGTAAGAGCTAGATCATAATTGAAAAGCATCACACATGGGAGATTGTTTCGAGGCCAGAAGATAAAAACGCCATCAGGACTAAATGGGTCTATTAAGAAAAAATGAATGAATATGGCACAGTGTTTCGGAACAAAGCACGACTGATGTGCAAAGGAGACTCCCAGATAGAGGGAATAGATGGTGATGAGACATTTTCACCAATTTTAAGGTAGGAGACAATCAGATTATTCCTAGACATTGTAGTACAACGAAAGTTCAAGGTATTCCAGATGGACGTCAAATCAGCATTCGTGAATGGGATTCTGGAGGAAGAAGTGCATATCAAGAAACCATATGGTTATCTTATTCATGAGGATGAGAACAAGATTTTTCAGATGAAGAAAGAATTATGTGGGTTGAAACACGCACCAAGAGAATGGCATTCACTACTGAATAAATATTTGCAGAATCTGTGATTCAAATGAAGCATAGTGAAGGTGTCTTTCAGAAATATGAAGAGGAGGTGTTAAGAAGGATTGGCATGGAAAATTCCAAGGAGATGAAAACTCCGGTTGCTACCCAGATGAAATTATCAAAAAATAAGGATGGAAAGGCAGTTAATATAACATAATATAGGCAAATTATTGGAAGTTTTCTGTACTTGACCGCGACATGACCTGATATTGTTTTCGCCACATTCCAAGAAGGGAGATATCAGAGTAATCCCAAGGAAATTCACATGCTCGCAGTGAAAAGAATACTTCGGTATATCAAGGGAACATGGGACTTCAGCTTGGCATATAACAACAAATCTCAATGAGTGTTGTTGGGATATACTGATGCAGACTGTGCTAGTTCAGCGGATGATAGGAAATCAACATATGGAGGTGCATTATATCTTGGTATATTGTGTATTTCATGGCTAATAAAGAAGCAAGATTTCATTTCGTTGAGCACCACGAAAGCTGAGTATGTTGCGGCCACTCAAGCATGCACACAGTTATTTTGGATGAAGCATCATCTTGAAGATATGGGAGTTGAAGTGAATTCTCTGATCGGAATCCAGTGCGATAACTCAAGTGCTATAAATCTCCGGAAAAATCCCATACATCACTGAAGGACAAAGCAAATTGAGATTAAGTATCATTTTATCAAGGAGAAGGTTGAGCAGGGAATCGTGAAGTTGGAGTATGTGCCTACAGAGCTACAGGTTGCAGAAATTCTGACAAAGGCCTTACCCAAGGAAGATTTTGAGAGGCATCAACTGGATCTGGGAGTTCAGTTGATTCCCTGCACTTGAAATAGTGTGGATGTGTAACCCCCCTCTCCCCAAGGTATGATGTGTTTTCCCTAATGTGCTGATGTGTTCTCTACTTTGTTACAGACTGCAAAGGAGTGACCTTTGGGTTCGTTGACAAAGGGGGAGAAAATAGTGTTTGTTCAAGGGGGAGACAGTGTGGATATTTGATAAATCATGAATGATTTGGGGAGTAGCTGACCAGTGGAGCATCCAGATAGGGGGAGCAATGAGAAACGGGGAGATGTTTAAATCTGACGATGCTAGAAGTGATCGATCAAAGCATAGATATCACGACAGCTGAGGATCGTGATAAAAGCAGAAGAGTGATGTTGGAATGGTGTGAAAAGGTGTCCAGCTATCACCAATTGGGATCCGTGTGGTTCAACAATTGGTATCAATTTATGAATTGGTATCATGTTGGAATCGACAATTGGTGTTTGACATGAAGTGATTCATTGATGACCTTCTCATACTACTCTTGTTTCTCACGCCGAACATTTCTCATGTGGGCTTAGAATACGTGTTAAGTGATTCCTTGAATGCTATCAGAATTGCAAGAGGCGAATGGTGGTAGCGGCTGGAAGAAGACTCAGTGAGGTATCAACGTGCAGAAAATCATTCTGAGAAGAGATATGAAGAACTATCAACAAACCCAAAGGGGGAGATTGTTGGGCAAAAATCCCTCAAGGTAACATTGCATTATTTTTGGGTTGATTGTGTTTGTTGAAAATTTAGGTTTCCATGGAGAATTTTCAAGTTCCAAAGAAGTTGTTGACAATCCATGTTGACAAAGAACGATGAAAAAGGAGAGGATGATTTGGAGGCGGTACAAAAGAGCAGTACAAGGTGGCGCCGTTTCCCAATGTTTGCCAAATTTTTGGGGTCCTAAATTTGGAGTTTGGTGAGAATCGAGAAAATATGATTTCCATGAAGATCATAATTTAATATGGCAAAGGCATGAATTTCGTGAATATAGGATTCATGGTTTGGAAATCACGAAGACCAGAAGAATGGAGGCGGTGAGTCTTCACGATTACGACAAGTTTCGCGAATGGCAGAGGCTGAAGCGCATCGTGGCGGTAAAGGGATTTGCAAGGGAGCTTCGCGGCGATGAAGGGAATTTCGAGGGAGCTTCGTGGCGAAGGCGCAAAGGAGTTGACGTGATGCTCTGCGATTACGACGAGCTCCGCGAATGGAAAATAGCCATGGTGCTTCGCGATTTGGACAGAATTCCGGCGGAAAATTCAGAGCTTCTTGATTTGAGATGACGTGGTGTTGACATCGCACGGAAAGTTCGAGGGTCGGTGGAATCACCTATAAATAGAGGCCGACCCCCTTGAAAGAAACAGAGGTAATTTTCAGAGAAGATCATTTTCTCTCGATTTGCGAAGGTGGTTCGCGGAGCCAGTGTGCTTCGCGAAAGAGGATCTTCGCGGCGGCTATTGTAGCTCCGTGAAACCTGCGAGCTCCGCGTTGGCTTAGTAAGCTTCGCGAGGGATGTTGCTTTGTGGCGGCTTGTGCTTCACGAAAGTGCTTCGCAAAAAGGCAGGAGCTTCGCGAAGGTTTGCATGAGCTTCGCGAAATTGGGAGCTTCGCGAAGGTGTTTCCAAAAGGAATTGCCCAGTGTTCACAGGAAAAGAGGTATTAATTAGTGGATGAAAGCTGGAATTCAATAGAGCATATATAAACAGTTAGAGATGCATTATTTCATGAAAATGAAGAGACATACAGGTCTATAAAATGTGAGTGGATTCCCTTCAAGAGAAGTGAGCTTAGTAAGAGGAATAAGGTGATCCTCTCCACCGGCAGTGAGCCAGAGAGAGAGAAATAGGGAGTGACCCTTGGGAAAGCAGTGAACTGACCCTAAACATTGTAAAGGCAGTGAGCATGGTCATAGAAGTGATATATCCTGAACTTTGTATCCACATCTAGTGAAGAATAGTGGAATTTGGTACGACTGGCATCTTGTCGGCGTATGCTCCTTGGACGTAGCCCAGTGAGGGTGAACCAAGTAAAAATCTTTGTGTCTGCCTGTTTGCTTCCCTGCATTACATTCAAAGTATCATCATCAGATAAAGAAGAAAAGAATTGGTCATAATAATCACACGAGTGCAAACAAAGTGACCCTTGTAATAAAGAGGTTAAGATCCAGTGGGGCAGGAAGAACTTTGTGAAAGAATATCCATACCCTGATTCACCCCCCTCTCAGGGAATATAGGCCCCTATTGGTCCTAACAGCTTCCCTATGAATTATCTAGAAGAATATGTTGTTGCATGTTACATCATATGTTGGGACGTTTTAATCCCATCTATTTTTAAATTCTAATAAAGATTTTATTAGAATGTCCTCGTGCTTCGGAATAATGAATTCAAAATATCCATCAGTTTGGGGGAGATAAGATATACTAATATTTACTTCATTATTCAGATAATGTGGAAATCTTTTCACTGAATTTTTATGTGATCCTTGGATCCTGATAAAAAATGATAGAATGATGGAACCCATGAAACTTCACAACTTACATTACATAAATTTTGGAATGTTATTCATGATATAAATATTCTTAAATAACAATATAATGTGCAGTCTTTGTAACTCAGTCTACTATAACCCATATCACCATGATTCCATTGGATGTTCTTGGCAGACCAGGGTCAAAACATATAGTGATGTTTTCCCATATCGATGTTGGTATGATTTGTGGTTGTCTTACCCCATTAATAATTTTCCACTCATCCATTAATTCTTGATAGACAATGAATCTTTTAGTGTACCAAAAATATCCCTTTTTTAGTTATCTCACAAATAATGACCACTAATGTCCGTATAATTTTTTTGGATTATTGGATTTATAGAGAATATAAATCATTGAGCTTCATTCATCTGTCTGTTATTGGTCTCCTCAATTAGTGTAACAAACAACCATGTTTGAAATTTTTTTATACCATGATGATATATATTGATCCTAGTAAAATTACCATTCTTCGCATCCTATATATATTCATTTATTCCAATGAATATTCTCATTATGATTTCTTGTTTCTTCAATGTATTCATGTTTGAGAAATAATTTTGGATAAGATTGAAGATATTTGTTCCCTTATGATACCCATATCCATCTGTACAATGAACATGGTCTATGTGTCTCCTTTAATCCTCATCATTTCCATCACAATATGGTCATTAAAAATTATTGCATAACAGGCTTTGTTTACTATTCTTGGTTGATAATGATGTGCAAAGTCATAGTACACTAGAAGTTCCTACAATAACTATTATTCTCATCTTCATTTGAATATTTTCGAATATATTCATCATAATTTCATGGTCTATGTAAATATCATTTTCCTCCCCATAATGATAGTGCCTAAACATATTTATTGAAAAAATTACCATAACTAGCCCTACGTAATTCATAGGATAATTCTTCTCATGAAGCTTTAAATTTTGAGATGAATATGATATTACATTGTTAATATGCATGGGGATGAACCATGTACCTTTCATATAGACATTACTAAAAATAATGAAACTTTTTCTATTTTAAGGTTGAGTAACATTGACAGATAAAAAAATTTATTCTTTAGTTATTGGAAAATATTCGTAAAATACATTGTCTAGAGGAAATTGTCCCCTTTTAGAGTTAACATGGTTAGTATATTATAATGTTATGTATTTTTTCACAAACATCAAAAAATAAATTGATACAAAAATGAAAGTATATATCACAATTACTATTTTAGGACGACTACACTCATCTATTTACTTTTTCATGGTAGGGTTAACCGAAATTCATGAATTTATTAAAATTTTACCCAAGAAAGAAAGTTTTTGTAAAATTTTTTTTCTCTATTTTTAAAAAATACATAAATTTGTTAATGTTTTAAATATATCTCATAGATGATCATGATCCTAGAGAGATTTTGAATATATAATAATTTCATTAGTAAAAAATAGCACAAATTTATCAAGTTATTCCTTAAATAATTAATTCATAAAATCCATAAATATAATATGGTAACTAGTCAAGAATATGTGGAAAATCATAGAATCAGAATTACCTTATCATTTTCATAAGTCAGTCTTTTTTATATCCATTTTTTCAACCTCAATGGATGATAACCATATCAAATATTAATCATGGAGAATAATTGATCCCCATGAAGCTAGACAGATAAACTATAAAAACGTGGAAGAGGGTAGATATTCGTTATGGTGAACCCATTATGTTCTCTAAATTATATTCATAGAGACATTTATCCAACAATCTTCATCATAAGGAGAATAGGTTCATCCCAAAGAGGTAGACTTGGTCAGATATAACACTTCTCCAAATGATGAGGATGTTATTTCATTAATTCTTTTATCTCTATATTTTCTATTTTATATGGGTTGTTTGATAGCAGATTGAATACATCAGGGATTTAAACGTAGAACAATACCTCTATTTTTAGGGAAGGACTAGGTAAATTCCTAGGAAATACATCAATGTATTCCTAGAAGAGGGTATAATGTTCAATTATTATACATTAATTTCTGTCTTAATCATCAAAAATATTTTCCATTAATAAGTACATGGGAGGTGTTTCTATACAATGCTTTGTTCATAATATCTCTACATTGAAAATAATTATAGGATGTCGATTCAATACATATGATATTTACATTCTTCTATGGTTGATCATTGTACTATAATTTGTGATATGATCCATCCTTTGTCTAATGTGAAATTCCATCATTGTAATGACTACTATATTAATGATCACATTGTACTCTCTTAATTTAATACTACTGTTTCTAAACATTTTTAATGCTTGGATAATCCCTCCATGAGTTTGGAAATATAACTAACGTTATAAAACATTTGGTATTAATTCAATATTGAATAAAATATATTATGAAATGAAGTAATGTTTATAACCATAATCATACAATTAATATTCTATAATTTATTGAAAACAACTGTAAATGAGGCCACATCATTTGGAACTCAAACAACCACGATCATGTTTAGAAAGGCCTAACATTACACTTTTGGACAATGTAGAGGGTGATGGTGATTCTGCACCATTTTCTGCTGACATGGTATGTGATTTTAATAGTTATCATGTAATCCAAACTTATATAATAAAAAGGTTTTATTTTCCTACACTATCATACCAATGTCATTAGTGTTGTTAATATAGGGATTTACCTCTCTATAAAAATTCCATGAAATATGTCCAACTCTTCTCCACATATTATATTTCCTATTCATGATCAATCATTTATTATGAAAAGTTTCACATTCATTAAAACTCTTCTAAGAAAAATGTTCATCCATAATCATGGCTCATTGATCTAGTCATTTCATTTGATTTATGGTCCACTGTATCTCCACAAACGCCAATTGAAAATTTGTAACATACAACAGTATCTCCTAATATGTGTAATAGTCTCAATTGGATAGATTCTTCTATAGATTGGGTATTAGTACATCAAAGAATCAATAAAAATTTCTAGTATAATCCATATCATAGGTTTTAGTGTAATGATAATTTCTTGTAATGTAAATCTCATAGATTCCAATAAATTTCTTTACATAATTTTTTAGCGTTATATAATTCCATTACTATTTTAATTCATATAGATAAGTTAAATTATAATTAAAAATTTATCCTTGAACTCTTACCACTCCCTATAATATATATTCATTTTTGTAGTCAATGATTTAGTCAATTTCCACTACTCTTCAGTTTATTCTTCTATGTGGTACACAATTAAGGTGAATATCACTAGTTCTAAAAAACATAATATAGAAAATATATTTTCTAATGATAATTTCCACTATTGAAAAAAATAATGGATAGGTACACCCATTGAATGATGGTTGTAGTTGATTCAAAACTATTCAATTTACAGTTACAACTTTTGATTGTCATCAAGTCTCTCTTCATGATTCATGTTATTATTTATATCTCATATTTGTTGGCTCATTATTCTCATGATGTTTTCCATTTCATTTTACATTGAAGGGTGTCCAATGCGTGTTCTATTTTTCAAACAATTTATTTGGATAAAAAAATCCCAAAATTTTATAAAAGAAGAAAGACAGTGGGAAACATGTTTCATTTTAAAAAATTTTAATTATAATGAAATTTATTTCATAATACATTATGCTCAAATATTATATTCTTTAGAAACTATCATATCTTCTATAAATACATTTTAAATTTTGTAAATATCATGTGATTAACAAAACAAATCACAATAGAGTTTCAAACCAGTAGTTTAGAAAGGCCTGTTGTCATGCAATAGTTCTCATTGAATTATATCTCAACATTTTTTTTTCATGTTTTACCCGAAGACACATTTATTCTAGTGAAACATATAATTGTTCATATACAAATAGGGATATATTTTCTTAGAAATCACATTCATTAAACATCACTAAAATAATAAGATGTCTTCATTTATTTAAACATATACATAGGATTATTCCCAATGATTTATAATACTTATTTCAACACATAAATAAACTATCCTCTGATGCCAAATATGGGACCCCACCTTTTTATTGAAAATGTTGCATTAGATTATACAAACAGATAATCATTTAATGTTTAGTTATTTATACATAAGGTCCATAATGCCTAAAAATATAAAAAAATATTCTAATCCATATGAAAGGATTATTCATAAGTTCATCATAACTACAAAAGATCATCTCATAATAATGGGACATACATCAAAAATTGATTAGCATAAGGGAAATTAACACTAAATGGTAGTGATATAGTATAAACGTGATCATGAAAATAATAAATAAGAAGATGAGGAATATAATAAAGGCATGAAATAATAAAAATTAGGTATAAAATAAAAAAATTAACAAGAATCATAATATGTAAATTTGTATAAAATATTTAAATGGGACATTTTATGACATATCACAATGTGCAATCGCTGATATTTTAATAGTATTACAATGGTAATTAACCATGGAATTATAAAACGTTTCACTATTAGATACTATCTTAATTGTCTAATGCATTGGAAAACTATCATGGTTAACCCCTCATATTTTTTAATTAATTTATCCACATAAATAATAATCACAAGTTTATAAATATCCTATGTAATACAAATGAACTGGGATTCATATCAGAATCAAGGGGTTTTAAAAAAGTTCCAAAATAAAAGATATTTGTGTCATTTTTATCCCAAATAAAGGGAAATTGAGTTTCCTATATTCTAATCCATGAATTAATTAAAAAAATTATAATAAGGTAAATACCCATGGAAAAAATTGTTTTGGGTATTCTAAAAACGAAAATAAATTCCAATTTGTTGAGGAGAGAAGAGAAATCTTGAGATGTACATATGGTAGCATAACATATATAAAATGAGGATTAATAAATTTTTAAAATGGGGGTGAACAAGGGAATACCCTAAATAAAATATTTTATTATATAAATGGGATTCAATAAATTGGAATTTTTTTTAGTTTGGACAATAGAAGACATAACACATAAAGATGGTACTTTAATGGGAAAATGGATAATTGATTTGATTTTCATTAAGAGTCGTTACTAAAACATAAGGATTGGAACATTTGGAAATTAATGACACCTTGGTGGATCCTTCATAGGTAAAAATACTATATTTTTAGGGTTGAATGATTTGGAGTTAATATTAATTGATATATGGGTTCATATTTGCAGAAAAAATAGTGGATTTGTTTGTTAATTTGCGTATACAATCGTTGAAAATCATAGTTGTGGGAAAAAAATCTAGGAGACTGCCTATGGTTTTTGACCATGGAATAGGAATAATGTATATTATGTAATTATAACCCAAATGAATCAACCCTAATTTTATATTACTTATTTAGGAAAATAAATGAAATTTTTTCACAGATTAATATTTCTAATGTTTGTGTCTCCATTTTAGATAATATAATGTAAATTATAGGATTCAAAATTTGTGGCGTTATGTTAAAATTAATCATATTAATATATTAAAATATTTCAGGCCTTGGATTGTGACTAGTTAATTTGAAAATAATTATTAAATTATAAATTATTAAAATAGAAAAATATTTTAAGAGACTCTAAAAATATATAATAACTTAATTTTCATGATCTAGTTTAAAGATTTATATTTTTTTAATCATAATATTTCTATATATATTACATTAATAAATTATAAATATAAAAATAGTTTTTAAGAAAACGATTTCTTCTTTTAAATGCCCTGAATAATATAAAACACTGGGAAAAAATAAAATTATTTAATCAGTTGTTTTAAAATAAGAATATTTTTATCATGTTTCATAATTAAAATAAATATTACTCATATTTCCATAGTATATTATAAAACATTGTATCTTTTATGAAATGTAAAACATCTATTTGATATATCAAATTATCAATTTGATTATATTTTTGTATTAATAATAATTGTATAAAATATATAAATGGAATAAGAAGTTTATTTTTTCAATTTAATTAAAATATAAGTAACTAATGCCTTAAAATATAACCTCTTATAACTCTGGAGTATTATAAAATGGTATAGTGAGCGATATTGATAGATTCATGGGGTGGGTTGGCTAAGATAGACTGGGTGGTAATTTCCAAAGACATGAACTTCTCCTGTAAGAGATTATATTCACGACTTAGGTTTTCAAGGACTTACGTTTATTTATCAAGAGTGACCCCAGTGATCCTCCCTCCCTCCTAATTTATGATAAATTTTCTTTGTACGAAATGACACTACTGCTTGATTCCATCACATCTCCTTTATATGTTAATTATTTTATATCATTTCAACATATAAAAAATAATTAATATGTTAAAATTATTTCAAATAGTATAGTTACAAATTTCTAGATTGACCATTAAACATAATATGGTGGAATTCTGATACTCAAATTCCCTTTTCTAATCAGATAATTACGATATAAATAATTTTATTTGCATACAATATAATATAACACTCAGTTTTAGGAATCAAATATCATTTAAATATCTAAGATGACACATAATTTATTGAGGTCGGAATTGGGAGAAATTTTAATATATATTTTTCTCTATTAATATAGAAAATTTTGTATATGATGGGTTTCTTTCTTACATTGATATTATTCATTATAGTTGTCATTTTATTACATCAATAGGAATTGATTTTTTTATTAGATTGTGTTGTCTTTTTTTATAAAATCATTTATGATTATCCCTAGAACCATGCTATTTATTATATATGAATTTATTAACTATGTTATGATTCTATAAATATTATTATTCAATAAATAATGATAATAAATAAGTCGATGTAATAATGAAGAAAAATATTTTATAAAATAAATATGAACATTGAGTTACTAAAATTCATTTTTTATAATAATACAAATATTTTTATGAGATGGGAATATTGAAGAGTCCTCACATGTAATAATATATTATATAATATAATTAATTTAATACCTAAATTTTAATTATTAATATCAAATTTTCCATCCAATACATTAAAATTTGTAAGGGAATATTTTTGGAGTCAGTCATTGAGATGACACATGATTCTAATGCCTGGTGTGATCGAATTTAAATTCATACTAGTCTTACATATTAATTTATTATAACTGAATGGATCATAAAAAAGTGTATATATCATATACATTGTATTATATATAAAATATAAGACCATGAATGAATTAGGAACATGAGTCTTGCCCTATGTGCAACATAAAAATGGGTCTGCAGGATGTTCGTATAGGGAAACCATTGGCTCGTGTGTATAAATTAATTAATTAATTAATTATTTATTTAATTTTGATAAAATGATTTAATTTTCTCTGTCATTAATCCATTATTGTGGATCATTAGGATTCTTTATAAAACCCTCATATTTTTAATAGAAGTGATCTAACAACTCCTGTTGGTGATTCAACATATGACAATAATAAGACTCCAGATCTAGAAGAATAGTGGAACAATGAAAGCAATAACTTCTATCCATTATTAATGAGGAAATAATTCTTAAATAAATGACATGAATATATTTAGGAGTTTCTATTTATGGATTCTACATCTTTTGATTAAAATATTGAACATTTTAAATTCCTTATAATTGAATGACATTAATTTATAATTATTTCATGCAAACACGTACCTATTTTCAATTAGGTATATATGCCTTGTGCCACGTGTATCACCCAATACTCCATAATTTCATATCACTAGATAAAACTACATGTCATATGATTATTTCACCTTTATTATTGGGATATTCTCCAAAATGATCTAATTGGTTTTTACCATTCTCCTATGTGGCCTTTACTTGACTTTGTATAGTGAGATCAAACATGATTTAACCCCCAAATTTATAGTGAATTCTCATGCGATGAATGGTTTTTTTAATCATGTTCGGGTTTAGAATTATTTTTATGTTGCTGATATTTTTTACCTAGATTCGGAATCTGAGAAGGAGATAAGACAACACCATAGATGTTTGGGCATGTATGGTAATTGGACATATATGGGGATATTTAATTTTTGGTCAAATATAAACTTGTAAAAATGAATGTATTATCGCACATTCGATTTGAGGAAATCAGAATGTTGTTTTTTTGTAAATATGTTGGATAAAGATTCCATTTATGTAGATATGAATTTATTTGACTACTATGACTACTTTGAAAATTGGATTACATCGACATGTTGCATTGTACATATATCGTTACAATTAATTGTTGTTGAAAAAATGGAACAGATTACATGATGTCTGATTGGATCACATGATCTGAAAAACTCCCCTAGATAGAATGGAATTGTGATAGTAGAACAACTGGAGAGACCCCGTATTGGAGGACATATCATATATTAGTGTAACCATTCATAATAAGGATTACACATACTGGACTAGAAACATAGGAAAAAACCTAGTTTTATGGGGAACAATACGTTTGGCTTCATGGGTAGAGGTCCATAAAAAATAATGGAAAATTATATGAAATAAAATAGACCAAAATCAATGTGGTTCCACATACAGTTTGTGTAACAATAATTTCATTTTGATGATAATTTTTCCAGTCATAAATCCTTTGTTTTCACTATGATTTTGGCCCGCATGTACCCCCATCATGTTCATTTTTTACATGTGAAAAATTATTGTGCAATTTATTTGTAATTTTGAGATACGATGTGTGATTTTTGAAGTAAGTCCCTTCTTTAGGTGATGCTCAACGAAGGTAATGGACGAGTTGGATCATTAGAGCCATTATAGGGTCACCCTCCTTCCGGGATACGACATTGTTCCGCTACCAATCCATTGGGTGGTACCCTTTTTGGTGATAGGTCAGGGGTAATTTAATAATATAGTGCAGACATTTTTAGGATAGATAAAAAAAAATAAAAATCACTAAATTTGAATCCTCATACTAGGAATGACATGGTACTCTGTGTAATATTATATTGTCACACTATAGTAGAGTAGTGGAATGGGACCTCGAACACTAGAGTGGAACCATCCTATGGAGATATAGAATGGTTCCATGGACACAAGAGTAAAACCCTCATTAATAAAAGGGCATGATATATCTATATATTATTTGACTGGTTCCCTCCATTGGAATCTGGTTATGGTTCAAATAATACAAATGCGTCAACCTCTTTCAGGATAGGGAATGGGTCGTATAAAACTTTCTAGAGTGAATCCCTCCTTCTGGTATATGGAATGGGTCCTCCATACACATATAGAGTGTCAGTCTATGGTGGATACAGGTAATGGGACAAAAACCATTTTATTTTCACCATAATGTATTTTGTAAATGAGTCATATATATTATATCTGATTGGAACCCTCATATGGTGTTAGGGAATGGTTCCTCGATGGGTTATTGAAATAGAACCCACCATATGAGACATGGAGTGGGTCATCTATAAACTATCTGACTATCACAATCCTATTATACCAGCAATTCAGTCCTATAACTATATATTGTTCTTGTAGAATTAAAAAAGTCTAGAAAGGTGTTACTTGACGTAGATGAATCTTCTTAATGCTGTGTGAGTGACTCGACGCCATTTATGGACAATTTGGATGTCTTTTAATTATTTTCACAATAAGGAAAATGATATGGAGATCCATATTCACTATTTTTTGGTCTTACTTTTTTATCATAAATATTTGATTGTATATTTTTTTTAAATTTTATATTATCATGCTATTGTTTGATCTATATATTTCTATAATTAATTTTTTTTATCACAATTCAATATGAGTGTATCATACTAGTATGTATAAACTCACCATTTCATGGTATGAGGCCACATGTTTCATGTATTATGAACATGATTGATAATCCTGTCATGATTTCAAAGGATAACATCGGTACCATTGTTCATTAGACTACGTACACTTCTCATGGATTTGAGATCGTGAGCCGGGTACATTCTACAATTTACATGTCAATTTTTTTGTGTGTTAGGGCATATTTTTGTTTGGTAATTTACATTATCCAATTTAAATTCATATTTAAGTAGTCATAATCCTATACTCCCTAGATATTTCACATTAATTATTCCCACATTTTATGTTGAATAATTAATCATTATTCACATACACATTTTAATTGAGATGGCTTGGTGTGTCCCAATTGGTACATATCAAAACACAACCCATATTATTTAGTCATTATGCTGCTTACCTCTATTATATACACTATGGATGTAATCATTGGGTAGTAATTTCTTGAGACATGTTGGGTCATGATTTGATAGATTGGTGTCAAAGGGTTTTCTTTCTTTATGATGGTGTTTGATGTAGTACCCCTATAAGGATTTGGTAGGAACTTTGGGAAATAATGTCAAATTTTATCAAGTGTAGATATCAGGTAAGGGAACCCTAAAATGATGCACTGGATAATATACTCATTCTTTTTGACTCTAATAACCGAATTGATGACTTGAAATTCTGTTACATTGGTTCTGTTGTTCATTTGTAGATGAGTCCTAAAGTATTTTGTGTTTTTATTGTCCTTCATAAAATATGTAACTATATATATTTGTATATATATATATATTTAATCTAACAATGTAACATATTGATTAAAAACTTCGGATTCCTCTACGATGAATGCTATCCAGGTTACAATTTTTGGATAGGTATGATGATCTAATGAATGATGAGACCTCATTTAAAGGTCCATCCCATATGATTATTTCTCTAGGTTGATTGGTAGTGGTGAAACCACCTATTTAGTGGAAAAAATTGGACCATATCATTTACAGAATATGTTTAGGTTTAGTAAACTCTAAATGTTCTACCACCAAATGCCCTTATGGATCTAATGTAAGATATATAACAATAAAAAAGAAGATTTTATAGAGTCATGGATATGAGATTTGAGGTGTATACAGAAATCAAATTATCATGTTAGTGAGATAGCTTCCAAAATTTTCTATGGATCCTCTAGGCACTGGTGTATATTTTTTACGTATATGATTGATGTGTTGAATCTATCAAGGATTGAATTCCTGCAGTTTTTTTTCTGATGAATACTGCTCATATTTATTAATCACATTTTTTATTCAGGTGATTTTTGAGAAATATTAGGGAGGAATTGTAATAGAGTATTTTTCTATATAGTCAATATAAATTCTTCTATACTCCATATATGGGATTAAATATGGAGACATTTGAGTATTAAAGGTTGATAAAAGGTATATGAAGAGAAAATTAGTCCTTTGCTGTACCCCTATAAATTCCCACTTGCACCAGAGTGTTTGATTGGGAACTTTTTAATAAGATATTTTTTTCGGATAGATTCTAGGAAGCTAGAGATGGTAGTGGGAATTCTCAGACTAGGTGAAATATTATAACTATAAGTATACATTTGGAAGGATATCAACATATTATAGATTCCTATGATCGTAATAAATCATATTAGAAGTAGAGGAATAGAGGACCATGGTTTCCCAATAGGGTAGGTGATATTCGAGTAATGGGGGTGGTCACTTGGAACATGATTTTGTGACAAAATTTTTTTAAGAGGGAATGATGTATCATTAGAGATGATTTTTTATGCATAATCATAATTCTATATTTTTTTTCACAAATATGATGATATTATTATGAACATAAATTTTGTCTGATCATGATTATATATTTTTTCAAACAACATTTGATATCTGGAATATAAGAGGTGATGTTTCATTTTTATTCATTTCCACATTCCATGCCTTTTGGATAGGTTTCCATCATATTTTTTAGGATGATCTTATGTTTATTACATGACTATTAGAATAATGTTCACCAATATTATATTGATTCATTTTCTATATTCATTCTTTTAATGGTCATTTTTATCAACCAATCGAGTGATTTATATCCTCAGGTGATTACATTAGTAAAGATAAAATTTGGGAAACAAAGATGATAAAGAAGAAGGAATTACAAAAAACCATGTTTTATTGTGTAAATGTTATATATAATCCAAATTTCCCAAAAACACTAAAACTTTTGATTCTAGATTTGTAAACCTCTTATATTTTTTATATTTATACTGATATAATAATTTTACAAGAATATATAGGGCCACCATATATTTGGATGACCCCACAAAATAAAAAAAATGGAAAAGTTGGAAATCAATGATGGATCCACCTTCAGGTAGTTTCAGGTAGATATCAAGGATTAGTGGGAGAGGAACATGCATGGATAGATCAACCCTTTTGTTCGTGTGTTGTGGCATCAGAAGATGTTTCTATAGAGATCCTCGGAATATAATATCTATATTCAAGGCTCGCATCCTGATTTTTGTTCTATGGATGAATGGAATGAAGGAGGGAATAATTAAAATAATATGTTTTTTCCATTTATGGAGTTGAAAAACAACTTGGAATATTTTTTTATCTTCACTCTGATGTGACTTGAGATTACGAGGACTTGTATCTGAGAATTATTTTTATAAAAATCTGAATTATAATTTCTATTTCCCATGAATATATTCTTGCATAATTATAGATATCTCTTTCACAGAGTCTCAAATCAAATATATATTACCATAAGTGTCTATATAACTTGATGAATACCTTTTTTTTGATCTATAATGGTTTGGTACATGATGTTTGTGTTGGATGATTGTCCACAGGTTTGTATTAGGATAATTAATTAATTAATTAAATTATTAAATTAAATTACCTAATTTAATTTCTTCTATAAATACACTAATATTAAAAATCTACATGGATATCCTTATATCACTTTGTCTATTTTAATGTTATTTCTGCCATAGCTTGTTGAAAAAATATTGATTAGATGAAAACTTGAATCTAGATCCAGCCAAATCAAGTGAATCTCAATTCCATGATTTCCCTCTTTTTTGTAACGTAGATATTCATTGATGAAATATATAAATCAAAATTTTATTAATTATTTTATTCTTCCTTGTTTATAAAAATATTTAGAATTATAAATTCATTTTACTTGATATTATTTTATTATGACCCATTTCATGAAGCCATATACATATTTTCAATTGGTTTTATATCTATTATACCGTGTTTCTCTTATAATATTACCGAATTTTTATTCATTGTCCATATAATCCTTTACAATGAATATTTTAACATTTTTATTCCCTATCTCCCAAAACAAATATTCACAGTTGTCAATATTATCTTATAGGTACATGGTTTGACATTCCTAGTTGGGTTCAAGCTCAAATGAACCCTCATATTCCATGGGGATTTGAGTTCGATGAATGGTTTGATGAATCATGATGTAGATTATATATATTTAAGTTTACGGTTATTTATACACGGATCTATGATTAAAATCTAAATATTTTAGATAGTGAAATTGAGAGTCATGTATTTTCATTGAATAAATCAATAAAATCCCACTTTTCGACCACAAATTAGTGAAAAACAATGAATAGATTCATCATCCATCAATTTTGTGTGAAAACTAGGATGTTTTCTATAGAATAGAAAATAAATAAAGAATCTATATATCATATATGAAAATCTATGAAAAACAAGACTACACATCATGTGTGATGATGATCACACAATTTCTAGTAACCATGTGGGTGTGACGCTACCATTTTGAAAAAAAATATTTGTATCACATTCTATTTGGGAGGTTCAAACTATGTGTGACACACCATGTGTAGGTAGGTGGTGTGATTGTAGCACAAATTTATTACCTTTTGATAGAAGACATTACATGTATCCGAATACATGGGCATATACAAGATTACCAAGACATATCCAGGATAACAGATAGGACATTGTGTGGTTGAGGTATGCCATGAAATCCCATTACCCACCATGTAGGGATACACCAAATGTGATACATGTACATTAAGGGATACATCTAGGAAGAATGGTGGGACCACATGAATAGTTGGTCCCCTTAAATATGTGGTGCCCATACATCATTTTAATTGAAACTACTACCTCCTACATCTCCTTCATTTAGACAATGATATTTTCCTTTGTGTAGCCTATCCAATTCTTTTTCTGAATAAAATATGATGTCATCCATTAAAGGGGATTTTGATATATTTTGTGTGATATTCTATGTGTGTCACTTCATTAGGAGACAATCGACCAAGGCGGTGACTAGGAAGGATCACCATATCCATTAGAGTGTAGTACTTCGGTCGTGACTGAGTTTGGATCATCTACATATCAACCATTTGGAACCCTCCAAGGGAGATATGGAATGGGTCTTCGACCACTAGAGTGGTATCCACATTTGTACATAGGAAATGGGTCCTCAACCACTAAACTAGAACCCTCCTACTACATTGGTCATGAGTCCCCCAACCACTATGTGTGTCTCCCCGTTAAACAGAGATAAGAAACCACTAGATTGGTACCATCATATGAATTTATTACATGGGTCATCAAACTGTAGTTTGGAACCCTAATAATAGAAATTCAATGGGTCCTCAATCTAATATCTGAGTGCGACCCTAATATGGTATTATAGTATGGGTCCTCGACCAATTCATTATCACCGTTCTTCTAGGTAGGGCATTGTTGCTATAATATTTTCTTGTGTCTCATTCACCTAGTTTGATATGGCATGGTCCCCCACTAGAATTATATAGTGGTACCCTCCAATGGACAGATGGAATGGGTCCACGACAAATAGAGAAGTACCCACATGGTGTCCATGGCATGTATTTTCTATCTACTCTTCATGAGGCACTATGCTATAAGGATCAAATTATGGGTCCTTGATCAAGTATTATCATGGAACCATGTTATCAAGATAGATCGTGGGTCCTCTACTGACCATCTAAGTTGATCCATCATGATGTACAAGGGAAAGAGTCATCTGGGTAGAGGTTATTCTCATCAACTGTGAAGCATAGTAGCAATGTGTTTCTTAACATGGATGTTTCCAAAGATAGATTAATGACATATTTGGAATCATTTATAAACCCACTGCAAATTTGGAATCTCTTGTCATTAACTATGTTTGAAGATATAGATTCACCTACACACATATATGGAATTCCTATTTTAATAATATGTATATTTCTATATAATTGTTTTTGGATTTCTTTTCACTCTTTCTATGGGTTGATCTCTATATTCCATTAATTTAACTCAGTTCTGCCCCATTTGATTTCGAGGTGTCACACCGTGTATCTAAATACTCACACATTCCTGGGATCTAATAGAAGATTTCATGTATTATATAGAAAATGGATGGTTTGGAAGGAATTATAGTGGAGCATAGGGTTACCTTGGCATAATATACCATCAATTATGGTCAAGGATTTTACATTTTTAGTTAGTCTCTCTCACCACATCAGTGATCCTATTTTGTCCAATTGGGACATCATTAACGTTGGTCATTTTTTAGCAATTTTACTTCCCATATTATTTTGTGGTAATATTGTACTCCCTATAGTGTTTATATTTTATATTATAACTCTAGATATTTCATCTTGTATTATTATTACCCTTTAAAAATTCATGGAAATGGTTGGTTGTGTGGATAAAATTAAATAGTTAAAGGTCATCCATATTAATTATTCCATTTGGGGTTTGTCCCCAACAACTATCCTATAAAGGTAGGCATGGGTTAGTTACAACTGAAGCCTCATTGGGTTTGTTTATGATATAAACCATTGATTATCACAAAAAAAATATTATACCAGTCAATGATATATATATATTATAAAAGATAATAATGGTAACGAGGAAATGGTGGTTGTGTTTGTTTGAAATAGAATGAAAACACAACACATAAAAATGAATATAATGAAAACACAATGAATATATTATTTAAACAATTTGATTGTGTTTCATCATTTTAAATTTACTATTTTCTACTATTAGCCAATTTTTTTTTTCTATTAATTATTTGATTTATTCATATATAATTATTTATTTATATTAAAATCATAATATATGTCCATGGATAAATCAACTCATTATATAATCAATTCATTATAAATGTTTATGTAATAATTAACAGAAATTTATATTTTTTTATCATCATATTTCTGAAAATTGATTACTCATCATTAATCATGAAATCCACTACATAAATTTATGAAATCATTAACATGTATATAGAGGAAAAAAAATTATCAGTGAAATTATATTGATAGATGATAACTACCCTGAAGATCCCCACCACACATTTAAATCCCAAACTACACAATTAATTTCTTGGATTTTTGTAATATAATTTAATCCTTTGTTAAAATGACTTGTTATTAATATAGATCATCACACTTAAAAAAAATCTCAATGTGATATCTATAATCATGTATAAAAAAGGTACAATTTGAGAGATGGAAAACTCCAATTATTAAAATCATTATGAATATATTATAAATTATTCGAACAATGTGGTAAAAATATTCCATATCCCATATTTTTTATACAGCACAAACCTTAAACTATTGTGAAGGGATCACAAAAACATTGAAATACGATCTTAATGTGATCAATCTATGTGGTAGTGAAGTTATATGGTAAAATTCCTCTATATAAGACACAGTGGCATATTTTTATTTCATTTACCACATGATTCATGTAACTATTTTTCTAGGATAATGACAGACATGGATCCTTGTATTATGATCATATGGATTCAGATAGATAATTTATACTCATAATTTTCCAATGATTTTATTCATGATTTCACATATATAACATCATTCGTAAATGATTTATATATATTTAAATTCTTTTTAATTTTTGATATGTCTCTTACATTCATTATATTACCTCTATAATCCTTATTGATGATTACTAATGTGTTTTCACTAACATGGTATTTTTTTTGATTTTGTATTATCTGATAAAGAATGATGACGTATGTGACACATTTTTCTCACTAAAATGGCTAAAATGGTAGGAAACATTACAAATACTATTCTATTAACACCTGTTTCACATTCTATTTCATGAGCTATTGTAGAAATATGTAAAACATTTGATCATCAGTTTTTTCATAGAACCAAAATGAAAAAAACATTAATCTTGTATGGGTTTTCTCATGTCATCAATTTATGTAGAGTTCTAGTTGTATAGTTTTCATATATCATGACATATATTATATTGTGACCATCACACTATCTATGGTTGTGGGTAATATTATATTATGTGTGAGAAACATTCTATATTGTTGTAACTTTGGAGTCAGTGTTGGATCACTATTTACTCAGAGTACTGTATTTATCATTATAGTCTTGAAGTAAAATCCTCTACTTCCATAAGAAATAATTTTTTAGTTACATTTTATTGGATTGTGACATGGCCTATGATATCTTTAAAATACCTTCAAAATCTAGGGTATATTAAGTATAATCTCAATCAGTATTGTTCTATTATCATTCCCCCTTATTAATAAAAAATTTTATTTTGAACCCATTCATGGTATTGTACTATTATATTTCAATGACTGTATAAGAAGTAACTAAATAGTACATCAACCCTGATTATTTATTCAAAATTATAATAAAACCATTAAAACAACATATTAAAGAAAATTTAAAATTGACATAACATTCCTAGAAGTAAATAGTATAATGTTAAATTCCTTATATAATCAAATTCATGGTCATAAAATCAATTATTATGGAATTATTTTTTCAATTTTATATCTATATTATATTGATGAAAGAATATGCAATATTTTAGACCAAAAATATAATTTACTAGTAAATGGTGGGGATATCATTTAAAATAGAACATTATTATTAGTAGTGGATCAAATAAAATTTAAATAAAAATCGATTATCATTTTTTTGTAATTCAATAACTTAAAATAAATGTTTGTGTAGAAATTCCTATATGATTCATCTTGATAGAGTTCAATATATAACGATCCCTAATAAAAAATGAATGTGATGAAGCCATTAAATGTTTTCAATTGGCAAAAAAAAACCCCACGATCCCAATCTACGTACTGAATAATTATCAAATTATTTCTATCACATTCTCCCTAAGGTATATTAAAAAAAATTATAATATGTATTTAGATTTTATTTTTTGAGTAAGCCTCTAAGAGAAATAGGATCTTGTCCTTTATATAGTTTATACCAATTCAATGAATTCCCTTGAGAAGAACTATTTACACATGTCCACATCCATATATTAAAAATATCATGCATCTATTTTTTACAATGATTACTGATTATTTAAATGGTTTTATAACAATAATAATTTAATAAATTAATCATCACAATGATTCATAATCAATATGTATCTATTTATTAGATATAGGGATCACACCATGCAAATCAATATCAAATATCAGAATCTCTACCTCAATTATAACTTATGATATATGAGTTTTAGATATATCATATATACACTCCATGAAAAGGTTTTACATATAATATTTAACTAATAAATATCATTTCTTAAGATATTATATATAATCATAATATATGAATCCCATATATATATATTTATATATATAAGTATCCCACATTTACATAAATTTGATAAGGGATTTATTAAAAACATCAAAACACTTTTCAAATCATTGAATATATTTTTTCAAAATCTCATATTTGTTTAATAGACCCATTTTTTTAAATGTTTATTCCAATCATAAATACTTACTATCTGATTGTAATAGATGTTGTATCATTGAAAACAAATTTATTTTTTAAAAATATATATTAAAAAAACTCAGCCTCTTTTTGAATATTATTTATACATAATAAAAAATATGTTATGGAATAATCTCAATAAGACATACTCATTAATCTATATGAAAATACACATAATAATATGTATCTGAATTATCATCGGAGTACATATATAATCCCATTCTCCCTAACATTGAGTGACTACTAATTGTTGAATAAGTCATTCTAGAATAGTCTAAACCTTATATTTTTGGTTCCTGAAGTATGTTAAACATGAATACTCATTACATAACATGTCAATTATTGTAATATAAAAGATTATCATATGTCACATATCAAATAATAACCATGTTTGTTTTCTAAATAACTCAATTGACTTCCAATATCTATTTTCAATACACACATTGGTTTATTAACATCTAAGTTAATGTTGATCAATGAAATGATTAGAACAATATGTACACTCTACATAATTATCCCATCCTCAAGGATGAAATGTGAAATATATCAAAGAAATAAGATTATGATTTTATCAACCTTTTCATCCTCATGTAATCAGGGTTCATATTAGACATACACCTTTCTGTATATTATTTAATGCAAGAAATTTTATGTAATACTCTTTTATAGGGTACTCAAGAAATTAAATCACTAGTTATTATATAATGGGTGTAATATTTATTAAATATAAGACACCAAATCTTTTTAAATTTAAAACATCATACCGAAAAATAATAGTTGGTGATTTCGAATATAGGAAAAATCAATGTCATACATTGATGGGATATTTTATTTCTAATATTGATGAAGTATATGAATCACACAAGTTTACTATCACATTGTTTTAAAAGCAATGAAAGTGTTCCATAATGTATAAAATATGAATCTCTGAGTATAAACAACCCATAACCTATTATTATTTAAATGAAAGTATTATTACCTAGATGTATCATTGGAGTTTCAAAATTAGATTATGTATTTATTAAAATTTATATAATTTTTTTAATAAATAAAAGTATATTTATTAGTTCCTTAATAATATAAAATATTGTTTTTGTAATGTCATTTTATTTATAGAAAATATGATTTGTGATAAATGATGATTATTTATAATCTTGAGTGAATATTTTAATTAATTTTTGGAATAATAGAAAAAATTGTTTTTTGAAAGAAATATAATTTTTCAAATAATAATGTGAAATTATTTTTTTGGTAATACATTGTTACTTTTGGGAAAAGATTTATTTTTCAAAAATAGGGAGACATATGGAATTTTGGTGAAATATATATATATTCATTTAGTGAATTGAAAATGTAAATTTTTATTTTGAATTATTCTTTATATTTTATTATACCCATATTGATATATAATAATTAGAGTATATTATTAAAATGATTTATATATTTTAATTTAGAATAAAAATAATGTATAATTAGAATATTACTTTATGAAAAAATTCAAATTTTCATGATTTTCAGGTTTTAGATTAAATAAAATTATACCACTTCTATAATTAAAAAATTAAAATATTGAATAAATAATTGTTATTGTAGGTTTCAATTTGTAAAATATTACCAATTTATTTTTAATTATTATTAATAGTTTCCATAGTAATTTTAGTTATCATAAGAAAATGATAAATTATATAATGATTTGATAAAATTAAAAATTTAATGACTAGAAAATCAACCTATGACATTCATTAATTTTATTTTATGAGTTTATTATATACATAATCATCCAATATCCAGTTAGTAGGGATTTTTTATTTGTGGATGTGAATTGAACCACTAAAATATTGCATTCACAAAAAGGTAAAAAATTTCACAATCCCATTTGTAATAAAAATAATAGTTTCATCATAGGGATAACTAAAGGATATGTCAGGATAAAAATATTATTTTAAATTATTAATTTTTTTAATTTTCTATTATAATTTACATTTATTTAATATATAAGATATTAATATCTTATAAGGTTAATAAAATGTTATACCTTAAATATTTGTATAATATAAAAAATCAAATGAGTGATTCAAAAAATATTATAATAAGTATAATTTTAGATAATTAATCTGTTTCATGAATTATTTATATCAATATAACATGTTAGGGATTCTATAATTTTTTTAACTTAATAAATTTTCATGTTTTTTAATATAAATTTAATAAATAGTTAAAAAATTGACATTAATAGAATTATATATTGAATAATATTTCATTGCATCATATAAAATTCATAGAAATCATTGACTCCTCAATGATATTAGGATAAGACTTATAATATTATATATGTTCCATTTATGTGATTTCTATCCATTTATAAGGTTATTTTTGTCCCAATAAATTAAAATAAAAACTTTTTTAACATTAAGGGTGAAAACTGTTAACGTGCGTCGAAACCAACGAATATGGGTAAAAATGTAATAAAATATTGTTTAAAATTTATTGAATAAGAATATTTTGATTCATTATCATATAAAATTATAATCATATCTTTTTTGATCTATTTTGACAATAAATAATTTTTATATTAAATTAATATTTTACAAAATTCCATGAATTATTCTTCAATTCCTTATAAAAGGGAAACATTTCATCTCTTAAATTCAGAAAAAATTCCCATTTTATTAGCCAAGAAAATCTGAAGTTCCATAAAAATAATCAACAATATTTCGTAGAGGAATTAGTTCTGTTAGAATAAAAACCATATTAGTCATAAGATTTTTAACAAATGAGGATTGTTAAAGAATAAGTATAATTATTTACAGAGTGATATTTTTTATTTTCTATTATACCTCCAAAAAATATTCCTTTACCATTATTATATAATAAAATATGTATCAACTGTATAATAATATGTTTTTTATATAAATGGATTGAACTATATGTTTGTCTATCCTCTAACAAATGGGAAATTAATTCATTATTCTTCTGTATGATAGAATATATGTTTGTGAACACATGAAAATTTGATTAGATTACCACCTATATATGATTGATTCAATAATATAATTAATATATTATATTATATTCAATACATATTTTTCATTCCAAAAATATAATATACCTTACAATTTCATAGCTTATAATTCACTATAATTGATAATATCATTCCTGTGTACATGTGGACTACCAGCTCCACAAGGTGATGTGATTCATTTTTCATTATCACGTCACATGGATAATATATATAAATTTATTTTAATTTTTTTAATTTTTTTGATATAATTATCATTAATTAAATTTAAATTAATATTTACGATCATTCAAAAATGATTATTGGAAAAACTAAATATGTAACTCATGTGTATGTATGGACTACCATCTACAAGAATGCAACATAGATATTTTTTCATAAACATAATTCATTATTGGATTTAAAATTTAATTTAAATTTAATTTTTTTTGTATTTAGGGTGTACTATTCTCTAGATTATTTATAAATTTCCCATTTGACCATGGACAACACACCAAATATATTTTTAAATAATGGAAAAAAAATTGTAAAAATACACAATATGGAAATAATTGATTACGTAACTAAACAATTAATTAAAATTAATTATAGAAATTATTTAAGAATAATATATTTATACAATACATAAATATTTTTTGTTAAAAATTTTAATAAGACTTTACTATATTAGATTTAAAGGACATGAATTTAATAATTTTGATCGAGGTACATGATTTTTTCTTAATTTATAACATTGGAAGAATATTTTATTAATTAGAATCTAATATCTTTAATAAGGTATATATATGACAATTTTAGATGACATGTTATGAAAAAATAATATAATATATTATTTAATTTTATAATTTGAATGACATCATCTTAGGGGATTTATTTTAATTTTAGGAAATGGTCTACGGTTTCATAACCCATCTTCATTTAATGGTGTTATATCTATAACTAATTAACATTATTGAACCATTGTAATGTTAAAAAATGATCATTAATTTTTATATTTATGTATTTTCACTAGTTTTGCTGTATTTATATTAATTATACATAATATACCTAATGATTAATTTCCAATTCCGAAATATGATCTTTATAAGAGTTATTTGTATGAAAGTTTATTTTTATAAGATGCGTATTAATGGTACACATGTAACATATTTTATGATGTATATATTAAATTGTTTATTTTGTTATATCATAAATTGCCTTATTTTAATTGTATTTATTATTTTATTTGATTTTATTCATTTATGGGGTTTATGTTCCAAGAGTAACCAATGTGAAAAAATCATAAAAATATAACAACTATTCATTTCAGGGTTGTTTGTGTTCAGTAATCCACAGGGTAATCATATGATATTAATTAATTGAACAAAATATATCTTTTACTATGTGATAGTAATGAATGAGTTTATATCTTTAGTATAAATTTCTACCCTTATGGATAAATCAATCATCAATAATTTTGTTTTTAAGTGATAATGATCATATATTATCTTTTTGATCAAGAATCATTTTCTTTCATATGTGTGTTCCTAATAATATTTTTCATTGTTCATTTCATGTTAGAAATTTTTTTTAGTAAAGATAGTTCAAATGGGGATTTGTAATCTTTTAAATGTTTTTGAAATTTATTTTTGTTATCTTTTTTCAAATGGGTCCCTAAAGATGTCTATTTACAAAATGAATGAAAATAAGGTTTATAATTAAATGTTAATAAAATAAAAAAATTGTATAGTTAGGAACATTATATTAATTGAAACACAAATTCTATCATTAAAAGGATATCTTCAGTTAATTTTAATTTCTCTATATTTAGTTAATTTTTATTTTAAAAAGTGATTTTCTAAATTAAAAGGTTTCCTTGTAATGAATGTTTCTAAAGAAAGATTAATCAAATTTCTATTCATTGTTTTCAACAACCTAAGATCGTAAATAAAATCCACTAGGGATTTGTCATGATGAATAAAAAAATATTTAGCAAGATAGGTTATTAGATTGGAATGGAACTCATTTCTTTTCAAAGTGTTAATAGTGACATAAAATAAAAATGAGTAATGTTATGTTGAAATGTGAAAGATACAAAAAAAATCATGAAAAATACATGGAAATTAATGATAATGATGGGTGAACCCATATAGAATCATGAAATACCAATATTTATTAAACGACTATCCTATTCAATATATTTTTTAATGATATATTTATTAATGATTCTCAATTATATTTTTTTATTCTCATTAACATTAATTATATAATCATACCCTTATTTCCATCTTATTCTAACATATAGAATTAAAATATTAATTATTTATTTTACCCAGAATGGTAATTTGAACTCACCCTTCATATGTTCCATTTAGACTAGATTATGAAAAATAATGATACATTTATTGAAATTAAAATATTTTTATATAAAAAAAATTTATGATTGATTCTAGAAAAATAATATAGAATAAGATAAGATGGTTGTAATTTGAAAAATAAACTAATGATTTCATGAGTGTTGTTTATGTAATAATTTTTCCTACTTCATTTAAAATATAATCTTAACATTTACTTGGGTACGTAAGTGATCAAATATTTCTTCCTTTGACATTTTCATATTTTGTTGTGAAAATATTACTTTACATTTATCTATATTTTAGAATCTAATTTAATTTCTATGTTTAATTTCACCATATCTTGGTGTGCAGGGATGTTGTTTTCACAATTTGTATGACACAAAGGTTTAGATAACACTAGATATTATAATTATTTCATGTGAGATTTTGGTTATAGTTATTGTTAAAATGATGGGATTATATGTTTGATTTTGTTCATTAGTTTTTCATTTTAGACAGCATATATGTGGTTATAATTGATTGAATTTTGAGCAGAGTACTAATTACTAATAGATGATTTTTTATATTTTATATAAAACACATAAACATAGCATGGTGTTTCATGTTATAGATATATATTTTTTAAAATATATGATCATAAGGATTTATTATGGTTATACTTCTATGTTATATTGTTAGTTCCTATTCCTTTCTTCTTAATATGAAATATTTACTGACTAATGTTATTTTGATTTAATAATTAAATATATCATGGATTTTTTTGTGGTCAAATTCATATATTTTATGACAACAAAATTTGGTTCATAATAATTTGTATATTTTTATGGATAGTTATTTATTGAATGATTATGTCTAATATATAGTAAATATGATTGAATATATAACAATAATGTATTATTTCTTCATATGAATGCGTGTTCATGTTTTGGAAGTAACATGAAATATTATAATAATTGAAGTTATAATTTATGTTTACTATAAATTTAAATGGATTATTATCCTTCTATGAAAATATATGACTTTATGGAATTTATTTCTACAAAAACAATTATAAAAAATACTCATTAGTTTAATAAAAAATTAGCAAGTGGGGAGAATTTATTGAAGGATGAAATTAAAATATTCATGAATGTAAATTTATATATGTTTCACAGTATGTAAAATTAATTAATTCCAAAAATATAATAAACGGTATTGATATAAATTCATTATCTGTTTAATTTTCTTACCAAGAAAACAATGATATTTCAATCCATCATTGATTTTATGTTTTATGATGGTTAACGTTATCCTGGACATTTTTTTATATTACTATATATTAACACATACGAGATGGTTTTCTCATCCATTTATATATTATTAAATCAAAGGAATGTTCTAATATTTAGATACCCAATTTTGGGTTATTTCAGATGTCCTTTATACATTCTATTCTCTCTATTCAAATGAATATATTATTAGCACCATTTGTGATAATGCAATTGAACATAATTATTTTAAAATGTAAGACATTCGTTACACAAATTGAGTTAAAAATATAAATGAAAAAATTTATAGATGGGGGAATGTAATATCCAAATATTTTAAAAGGAGTCACTATATTTGATAACATACATAATACGAAACACTAAATTAATTGAATAGTGAAATATTTTTATTTAAATGTTATAGTTATTTCATAGTTGATAAATTTGAGGTCATGACTATTAGTAACTATATTCGTAAATATATATAATTATTTTAGTCTATAAATCTGTATTTGATTAATCCATAATATATAATCACTCTATTCAATTAAATTCATTTTTTCATGAATATTTTGTTTTCTTGATCCTTTTTTTTATTTCCATTTGATATTCAATATTATAATTAACTTATATAAACCATATAAATTTGTAAAATTAGATATAAATAATTTTTGAAATAAGAATATAGAAATTATCATTAGGTGACATTTTGGTATTTTTTAAAACGCGATGTTTTTTTGATTGGTGACAAATACATATTATTATCCAAATATATATTTTTATTTAACGATTATTTAAATAAATAACTATTTCAGATATAATTATCAATTTAATGAGTTTATTTTGTTTAATATAATCAATTTATTTTATTTTCAATTAATTCCATTCATTAATTTATTATAATATAATTTAAATTCAAAAATGTAATTTATCTGAAAAACTATTTTTCAACAAAATTTTATTTTTATATTTACAATTAAATTAGTCCAAATATTCATTTTATCTTTAATAAAAGAATATAAAACATAGCTGTAATATGTATGTCCATATTTAGTTAATTATACCCTATTATTTTTAGTAATAATGTATTTTTACTACACTTGTTTATGATACCATGATAATCAGAATGATATGTTATTAATGCTTCAAAATAAAGTATTATGTCAAGAAAATGACCATAAAAATTCTATAATATTAATGTATTATTAAAATTTATAAATATTAATAACATATTTTCTTATATAGACTTTTTACATATAGAAGTTATTATAACTATTCCAATATTCAATTCAATAAAATGAAAAAATGTTACACAAGTTTTTACAAAATATAATTTATCTATCATGGCGATAAATAGAGGAAACGTATAGTTATAAAATTATTTTGAAATATAAATTCAATATTTTCATCAGGAGAGTAATTTGTAATTTTTAATTTTTAAACAATTACCATAAAATAATACGAATTAGTGATGTTTTAATTATTCAACTATTCATGAAATGAAATTTTTTTATCTTAATTAGGAAAATAAAAATAATATGATATTTTGAATATGGTCTATGATTTTTTAAAATAATAAAGTAATTTAGGTAATTATTTAATTTTTTTATTATTTATTTTGTTTCAATGATGTTTTTAAATTCAATATAGCAATAGTGGCAAAATTGTAAAATTATTTTTGTAGTAAATTATATTTTATTAAATGATATAAAATACAAAAACTAATATATAGAAATGATAGTATGACATGGTTAATAAAATATTAAATGTTACATTTAAAGACCCATTTTCCATTTACTATAGATATCATGACCCTCAGAGATAAAAAAATATTTTATTTAAGTTAAAAGTTTTAAAGGTTAAATTTATTTGTAACTAATGGATAAGATTACAACAATAATATTAAAATGGAGGAAAATATTTTATCAATATATTCTAATAGATAATACAGATAGAATCATATAATACCAACTTTGATCTATATTGACATAAAATTAATTTATATTATAGAAATCATTTCATAAATTCCTTGATTTCCCCTCCACACTATTATAAAATGGAATATCATATTATCATTACATCACAAGGAGGAAAACAATTTATTTTAACATGATATTATCAAATACCATCATAATATTAATTCACATGTTCTAGATGTTTTAGTTATTTTTTAATACCTACCATAATGTTCATAAGGTGTTATGAAAAATAGGATGTATTAAGAAGATGTATCATTTTTAGATGAGAATATAAGATTATTTCTACATCCACCACATTTAAATCATTATCAACCATTATTTTATAATAACATCAGTATAATTGATATAATGAAAATTTATAATGTTAATTCAATAATAAATATCAATCTATAATCACCATCCAATTGTATGTGAATTCATAGTTTTTGTGCGAGGCGGATGACCACTTCATGGACTAATGTAATTCGTTTCACAGGACCAATTAAAAAATTTGGTTATATTTATTGAATTAAGTTTTATATATTATATTAATGAACTATATAAAATTATTAATGGATACTATATCATTTCTTTTTTTAACATTCCATTCATCAAAATAATAATAATATCATTTTGGGCATATGAGTAAACAATCCCTTCCACAACTCGATGGGATTCGTTTTTTATTACCACATCACATTGGTGATATATATAAAACAATTTATACAATTAATATTATATTTAGGTTTTATTTATTATTTTGTAATGGAAAATTAATACTTTTCATCATTACATTTTGAAACGATGAAAAAATTGAAATGCTACTCATGCATACATATGACCTACCATCACCATGAATGTTACATAGTTAATTTTTTAAAACTATAATTCATGATTCCATAATAAAGTATATTTTATGTAAAAAAATATATATTTTTTATTATTATGGAGATGAATAAATAGTGAAACCATTTCCCATGGGGAACACAACAAATATATTATGAAATTATGGACACTGCTATCTAAAAATACTCAACATTGACTAAATAGATTCTGTAATAAAACGTATCATTAAAATAAAAGATATAAATTTATTTATTATAATGTATTTTACCAAGAATATATTACTATGACATATAATAATTTATATGATTTTATTATATTCGAACTAATATACATATATCCAACACTAACACTAGAGGTAAGTGATTTTATCTCAATTTACTTCCATTTTGGAATATTAAATTGATATGAAAACAGTTTCTTATTTATGGTGTATATTCACCCCTTTTAACATTATACATGATTAATAAATCCTATATCACGATATTATATTTCTCAATGTTAGTTACATTATCCATGGGGATATTATTGGAACTCTAATATATATTGAAGGTTTTAGTAGCTCAATTTCATTTAATTGAGTTAATACTCATATTCACTTATAATTTTATTCCATGATATTATTGGAATAAATATATTAATTTTATTCATATATATATCCACATTTTTATGGTTTAAGTACTATTAAAAAAATAAAACCATTTTTAATTAAAAATATGATGATATGATCATTTTAATTGTTAATCTTCTCGTACTATCACTCATTGAGAAAACAATTGCTGTTAGGAATATAAATTATATTATCATTTCTATATACTACCCATTTCATATTTAATCTAATGAATTTAATTGTTTAATTTCTTAATTTATTTTTCATTTGATTTTATTATTTCATTTTTCATAGGATTTAATGGTTACCAAAGTGGAAAAAACAATTACTAACAATATCCATTCTTTTTTGGGATGGTGTATGTAAAATATTCTCTGGGGGAAATAATAAATTATTATTTTCTGGATCCAATTATATTTTAGTACATGTGGTTATTTGATTGATTTAGATGTTAAATTATTACTTCCACAATTACTAATAAAAGAAAAATCAAAATAGTTGTTTTTATGTGATAACGATCTTGCATCTCATTTTTGATAATAACCCACTGTCTTACATATCCATATTGTCTCACATGTTTCAAAATACATAAATTTATTATAGGTATATTTATTTCCAAATCTATTTCACATTATAATTTTATGGTATTTTATGTTTTCTGAAAATTAAATTTCATATTTTTTTTTTAAAATTAATCACTTTTTATCATATTTTATAAAATAATTTATATGACCGTTTACTTTTATCATTAAAAAATTAATGGTTTTTTGGTAATTATTTACATTATTTTATTTATACATTACTAATAATATTTCCAATGTTTTTATTGAAAATAATTTTTACAGTATTATTAAAATTTTATGTAATTAAAAGATATTTTTCATATTGAAAGAATTATTTTCCTCAAGAATTCTTTTAAAGGACTTTCAATTGAATTTCCATTCATCAGTGTCACCAACCATTTATGTGATGTAAACTCCAATAGGTATATGTATTATCGATACCCTCCATATTCAACCTATATATTTATGATGATATATTCATGGAACCTATTTCATTTCCATTAGTGAATCATGAAATTTAAGAATAGTGGGTATTGTTATATTTCAAAGTGAATGATTATATGTTTTTTATTCATGGACAAAACATGGAAATAATTGATAATGATGGATGATCCGAAATAGTATGGTGTGAGAGAAATATATCTTATATGATTGGTGTTCCCATATAGAACATGGTGATCCTAATATAGATTATATAATGGATTAACCAAGATATATCTCTAAAGAATTGGGTAATGATTATGTTTCTCAGATAAAATATTGGATGTTGGATATACTATTATTCAAACATTCAATTAGTAAATATTGTGTTTTCAATAAATGAAAATTTTACTTCATGAGTCTTATGGTTTAATTACCCAAGGATATAATGAATGATGAATAATGTTTTCAATATACCAATGATAAAAATGTAAATAAATTTTTGAAATATTTTGAAAACATAATATGGAATATGAAAATCCATGTATAGTGATAAAATACAACCCCGATTTCATGAGTGTTATTTATGTAAAAATTATTCGATAATGTTTACACTAAAATGGTCCTTGGGTATTTATGTGACCTAATAGTACATGTTTATGTTGTAATACATAGAATGAAAGAAATGTGTCACATTGATCAGTGAAAAATAAAAAAATTGAATGTTAGATTTTAGCACCGGATCTATGACTTTTTTGTTTTTGAATCATACAAAATTAATTACTAACAAACATAGACTCCAATAATTTTAAAAAAATGAAACATTAATGACAAAAAAATTATTCACATACTTTATCTTTCAACATAAAAGAACATTAATCATATAAAACCTCTATATATAATGCATTAATTTATACTCTAATGGATAAATTGCATTCTTCTTTTCACCCTCCAAATAGGTTTCAAAATATCTATTTATTGAAATCACAAAAATAAAATATTATTTATGAAAAATTACATAAGTACATTATTGAAAATGTGGTTAATTATACTAAATCATGAGTCAATTTTTTTCATATAAATGTTAATAATATTTGCAAGATTTGTTGAAACATTCTCAAGACTAGTGATCCAAACATTATCAAAACATCCTATTTCATAACATCTGATATATTAATATACACTGAAAATGATTTCATATTCCACATGGTTTATTTCAAAGAACAAATGGTATTTATAACTCATCCAGAGAGCTAATACCGAAAACCATAGTGATATATCATATCATTATTGTAAATTTTTAATAATAAATTTGGGTAAATACTTCTAATGGCCTTATCCTCACTTTTATTTTCCATTATTATATATGAAATTTTTCTTGTTTTATTTTTAATATTCATTTCAATAATTTAATTAATATTATTCATATTGGATATGTATCTACTTCATATTCCTAATGTATATTATTGATTGAAAATTTTACACCATAATAATTTTATGCTACATTCTATAGCATATAGATATAGAAATATATCAGTGTTTTACATTTTTATCTCCTTCTAATGAAATTTGTTTATTTATAAAAATTGTTCCATGAAACACTATTAATTTTTATTCTATGAGATGTATATTCATAACCACAAATTTAAAAATATTTTACTTAAAATACCATTTAAAATGAATATAATATTAGATATATTTCCAATAAAATATACAGAAATACTAAAACTACCCTACCACTATGAACAAGAATCACACACATCAATGTTGAGGATATGTATTTTTATTGAATAAATAATTAAATATATGAACTATAAGATGTTTTTTAATAGTTCAATGGGTTATTGATAGTCGTTGAACTTTACAAAATCATTTTTCATCCTTAAAACATACATTTGTATCATATTCAAATCCAAAACTAAATTACAAATATAGGATGTTTTTTTGAAATATATTTGAAATATATCATAATTAAAATGAGAATTATTGAAATAATCATATGAATCAACATTATCATCATAAAAAGAGTTGTAACATATTCACTATCATTACATTGAACATGTTATTAAACATTTTCAATAAAGATTTATTTATTGGTACACAGACCAACATAAATGATACTTATCTTGTAAAAACACCACATTGAATCTGGAGGACAAAATCATTCATCTACATATAATATGATCCAAAAAATAGGTAGTGAAAATGGATTTCATCGTAAATTTAATACCTTATAAATATTTATTTTAATTATAATTTTCAATGTCCAATATTTTTTGAGGGGTTACTTTCAATAAAAATTACATTTCTATAATTTTTCCTAAAATATGTATCTCTGGTTGGTTCTTAAAAAATTTTGTCATGTCATTTATGTTCTTGAATAAACTGATCAAACTCAGTTTCCCAACACATTGTGGAAATGAAAAAATTTACAACACATTAATAATTCCTTCTTGATGATTTTTTGACCAAAACAATTTCAATTTTACACCTATCATCACAATTTTTTATATATTCCTTATCCTTTGGTAAAAAATTAAGACAAAAACAGTTTTTCCTAAATAGAATTATTCTAATAATATATCATTATTTATTTAGAAAAAAATAATTTTTAGCAATATAGTATTTAGTATCCAAATATCAAAGGTTTTATTTTCAACAAAAAATCCACATAATATAAAAATAGGGTCACATCAATGACCATATATCATATTTATCTAATATGACTAATTATGTTATAATGTTATTATGTACATATATATATGTTACAAAAAGTGATTCCATGATTATATATTATGACCAATAAATTGGATCATCAATCAGACCTTGTCCATCAATGTATAATTGATTCTACAAATAAACACTTTTCCATCAAGGTGTTTTAGGATGGATGTGTTCAAAAATGAATTTTTAATATCACAAAAGATTAGTAAATTCTTCAACCATAATTTGATAGAATAAATATAATACATTTTGTATGTATACTATTAAAACCATTTTTAGAGAAATTAAATTATCAATGGTTTCAATCATGAGTCTTATATGATGCAGGCGACCATATTTTATAAAATCTCATATGAATGTCTTAATGTACAGGATATCCCCACTTTCATAGGTACTATGAGGACTAAATACATCACTATAAGTTATATTAATTAATAAAATATTCCAATCCCATTTTATTTTTATAATATGTTTCCTAATATTACCTAATAAAATATTTTAAAAATCATCAATTTATTCATATTTAAATGAACTAAAAATCCACCAATATATTGTTTTTTAATGCATTTAATACTTATTTTCCAATGTAGTCAACACTAAAAATAGTGGTTATTAAAATCAATAATTATCATTTAATATTGAATTTTACAGATTGGATTACACATACCAAAAATATATAAAACATTCTCTATAATATAATTTCCATTACATATAATAAGGCATATCATTGGTTGAGTATCAGGTCGTGATTTATTAAAATAGTTATTCAGATTGATAATAATATCAAAAAATTGAATACTTATTATATATCAAATTATTGATATAATATATATATTACACTATAATTTTTATTCCATTTGTAATTTATCTTTATATATATCTATTTAGGTAGTGATTCATTTTAATAAAATAATATATAATTGTCATATTATTTAGAAGACAACGCATTAACCAAGTCAATCACATGTACAAAAATAAATTTCATTCCTTTGTTATTGTAAATCGTACAGATTTTTACCTATGTTTCAAGAAATGAAAATAGTGTTATTTGATTACATGAATCTAATGATTCACCAAATCCATTATTCCTTACACAAGATAATCTATTAACATCATAATTTGTAGAAATATATTGTTTTTAATGGTCAATGTTCTGAAATATGATTTTTTTAAATAGATTTAGACATATACATTTTGAGGGGTTTTTATAACATCAACATTTATATATTAATAATATTTATGAACAATTCAAAACAATTTCATATAATTTTCTTGTTATTATCTAATGTGTTATTCCTATAGTAAAAATTCATGTATTGATGTAGTTTTTTATATCATAATAAAATAAATTAATTAATATTGTAAATTTTTTTAATATGTTACTCTTTATATTATTTTTTTAATACTAGGAAGAAATAGAATCAAAATACTTGTACACATGTCAAAATACATGAAACGAGCAATGTTCATGAAAAACATTCATGGAAGTGTTTTCAATAAAATAAAACTAAAAAATAAACACATAATAAATCATCTTGTGGAAAATACCCAAACCCAACTAATCTAGATGGAGTATAATTTACTATTATTTTATATTTATTGAGCCTATGTACCCATGTCCATGATTTAATTTAACACCATGATATTTTAAAAGAGGAACACTATGATTTTTAGTGTATATGACATGTAACTCCATGATTAAATGACTTGTGAAATATATAATAGTTATAATCCATCTATTTAATTGGACTGTATGAATAATCGTAAATAATTACATATATATATATATTCAACTTGTTATATTTTTTTAAAAAATACTTCATAAATAATCACAAATTTTTTCCATATGTCATCATATTCATAAAAAATGGCTATTGAAAGAATATTTTTCGGTGAGAAAATATTATAATGAAATGTCAGAAAATGAAAGAACCGAATTTAATTAAATGGTTGTTATTTTTTAAATAAAATTATTTTATATAAATTCACTGTAAAATTTTGTCTCTTTAAGAGAATATTAGTTTTCCTCCAACAGTGAAAAATGGATTTTTTGGAAGAATATTTAATTATTTTAAATTAACTATGTAATTTAAATCTATAGTTATTTATTGAACTAATTTTAAAATTAAAAAATAATTAATTACATATTTTTGAATTTAGTAATATAAATTATAGTCATCATTATACATTATTTTTCACTATTTTAATTATTTTGTTTGAAAAATAATTTTTTGTAAAATTAATTTAATGTGCATTTTGTTTCAAGATTATATTTATATATAAAATTTCCCATATGGATTAATTATATAAATTTTATTTATATATTATTTAGTAAAAAATAAAATTTCATATTAGTATAATTATTATTACTAGTCATAACGTCATTTTAAAATCTACATATGCTAGAAAATTACATTTCTTGAAAACCTGGGATTTCATCGTATCTATTATTATTATTTTAAATTATTATCTTAATAATCTATGAATTTATTTTTCATAATTTATACCTAATATCTAATAATAACTATGTATATTATATTATAAAATCATCTTAATTTTACTTACAAATTATTAATGTAGAAACTATAAATCGTTTAGGGCTCTTAAAGTGAAAACTTGATTAGCATGGGAAGAATATTAAAACTATAAGTGTTAAAATTTGCTAAATACTTTTATAAATTAGATTTTATGTCCATATATCATCTTTATCACATATAATTAATGATAATAGTATAGTTTAGGTCATTTTTTCATTTGTAAAATGGGGTTATGAATTTTCTACTTTAATAAATATCTAGTGTGTCCTCCCACCACATATAATAGGCAGCCCAAATTCCTCTCCTATTTCAAATATAATCGAATTTTGTTTCTGTGAAAAAAAAACGCATTATAAAAAAACCAAAATAAGTTCAAGAGGGATTTTTTAAAACTGAAATCATATCTAAGAAGGATTCATGTAAATTAATAATGTGGTGGTCTCAATAATATATATATATTTTTTCATAATCAGGTGTTTTTATTTTGATTCTTTTTCAGCATCCTAAAATTCTCCATTCAAAAATTATGACATAAATAAATAATTGTCTATAATATATTGATATTCTAATTTTTAAATTTAATGTGAAGTCCATGATCTAGAATCCACTAAAAATGTTCCTCAAAGTGAGTTGACACATGAACTCAAGTGGGCCTCCTCATATGCAAGAGTTTGTTGACTAGAGGTGAGGGTATTATAAGTCACATATGAAGTCCATACCTTATTTAATATAGTATGAAACTACAAGTATGATATTGAATATATGAATCAATAATAAATAATATTTAACAAAGGCCTAATGTAGATTTCTAAAATAGTGAACAATAATAAAAAATTGATAAATATTCCATGTCATGATAATAATGCCAAATGTTGAGAGAAACCCAAAATAAAAATAAAAAAGAAATTCACAAATGGGTCCCAATGCCATGTTTCGATCCACATCAATTCACATCCCAAACCAAGCCCACATCCCAAGCATAGGGCCCTATCTATTTTCCAGACCAATAACTATGAAATCTACCCAGGAACCCAATGTAGCCCCTAAATGGATGTGATTAAAACAATGTAGACCACCACCAATGGTGTCTAAAATGTTAATAATATAAGAGATACTGATGTAATGTACTAAATAATATAGTGGGATCACAAAAGAAAACTCTGATTTCATTAGTTAACAAAGTTCACTTAGGAAAATTCTATTATTGACTCCACCATCGTTACTTATAACATTTTCGTTACGTAATCTAGTTTCATCACATGATATATGAGTTAAAAAGTCACATAAATTACACAATTTCAATAGCTAGTGAATTAGTATGAATAAGAAATAAATT
The DNA here is from genome assembly GCA_963277665.1 of Viscum album. NCBI lineage: Eukaryota > Viridiplantae > Streptophyta > Magnoliopsida > Santalales > Viscaceae > Viscum > Viscum album. Next base: position 1,100,495,109 of record OY728121.1, on the reverse strand, counting down.
GTGTTCCTAATCTCACTAGGGTAAATAACATCATACAAAAATAAAAAACACTCTCCTCGATGTATCAATCTCAGTTGTCTCATAAACATCAACCATTTGGGGCCTATTCCCTTAGTCTCCTTCCATAATCCCTACATTATGAGGTATTGTTTAGATACTCAGTCTAACCTGACCCATGTTATTATAACCTCATGTAAATACCCTATAAATTTCAATAATAATTCCCATTCTTATTTATTCTATATACAATATAACACCTACAACAATATATTCCCAAAAAATACATATAATCGTCACATAGAATAAATAAACTACATGTGAATTAACACCAATATTTACACTACATATCCCATCTTACCATTTTCCCTCTCCATACATAAAAACATTATGAATAGTCAACAATCCTCATGGATTGCCTCTTATTACATGTTAATAATATTCTATTTGTTCACCCCTTTTATGTATTCACATTTTCACATGATTTTACCCACATATTCAATTTAGTAGTAATTCGTTTTCCATTAGGAATATTTCGATTAATCCCTTTTAATATATTTTCTCTCCGTTCAAAAAATAACATTTATTTCTTTACAAAAGTCTTAACACAATTATCAATATTCATATAATAATTAAATATAACAAAAAAAAATTTCATCATGGGATATACATTATTAAATATCAATTTTGGGCATAAAAAATATTAATAGATTCACAAAATTCAAAATAATATGGAAGAAATAACTTTTCTCAACATTTAAAAAACAACACATACACTATATGAAATATATTTTACACCACCTACCTTTTATCTAATGATTAGTGAACCATTATCTCTAGCCTTATATGCAAATTTAAGAACTCATTGAAGACCCTTCTTATTATCCACAGGAGAAAGTGGGTATAGGGATTCAGAAGAAAAAGAACGAAATAGAAGGCTCTAATATTGATAATATAATTTATGGAAGGATTAAAGTCGCATAATTCCTTGATTTGAATCTGATGGCACTACAAATGGATTATAATCAAAAGATATTTTCCATGGTAATTGTAGGGAGATTTTTTTCATCATTAGGGATAAATAATGAGGAAAGATATTGAAAATCAGTTGGGAAACATAAAAAACTTAAGGTGAAATTTGGTTAACTCTCAATTTTCTAATGGAACATAGTTTGGATACATGGTCCACCAAACCGTCCACCAACCATGCACTTATTTATATCCAAGAGGATCTATGTATCATAATCATCGGAGGATTCATCTCAAATTTAAGAACGACTCTAAAAATGTTCCAAATGCCTCTATCTATGGATTCACATTTGGCTCTCCCCCTCACATGGTTTGAACTAATTGTGAGACAACCATGTGAAATTCGTAATATAACATATTTCCATTTATTTCAATCCTCCAACACATGGAACACCCATGGATTCCCCATAAACCCATTGAAAATAAAATTAGTCAAAATTAAATAATCTAATAAAATTTTTAAGAAATAACATACCTCCACATAGTCCAGGATCATACAACCCCAGCATTGTATAATGGATCTTCCATAATACACATTCCCGAGCATCAATAAGATTCTGATGTAAAGTGATGTCTTCAATGAGCTTGTATGTCCAACTCTATATACCAACTATCCAATTGTACAATAACATTATTCTAGAAAAACATAAAAAAAGGAACAATATTTCCTCACCATCCATTGTCATTACTATACAAAACATGAGCCAAATGAATCTCAAAGGAAACATTATTATTGATCTCAATATCATCTACATCAAGAACGTGGGATGGGATAGGGTGATACTATTAAATCAATGAAAAATTAAAAACATCGTACACACCAATATTCCACTATGGAAGAGGATATCAATATGCCACTAGTCTGATCCCCTAAATCTTCTCAAACCACCCAACATACCTTGGTGCCAATATTCCCCCTTTATTAATCTGATAGTGAAACAACTTAATGGACTCCTAATGAAACACATGATCACTCTCCCTTAACACATGAGTTCTATGAGGCCAATATGCATTCAACATCTATATATACTATGTCATTTCCATTCAATTATAAATTATCTGATTATTCTCTAACATCTCACACATGAGTCTCAGTCCCAAAAACACTAATTCCACAGCCTCTAACCAACATAATGAATATCATCATAGTCTTCCATAGACTTCCTCATATGATTCCATATGAATGCTATCTAGGAAAATATTTGTTAGGTATATTCAATAAGTGCGTAATGATTTTCTCATGATCAATGAAAACCTTGGAATGAACCGCTCAACATTCCCTATAGTACCTAAATAATTATCTCTGAATTCTTATCTATCTACGAACAATATTTTTACTCAAAAACACATGGGTACCATGTGACTACTACAATTCATAACATAAACATGATATAAAACATGAATATGAATAAAAAACTATAGTATGTGGTAATCAATGAATCCATACATTATTCTAAACATAAAATATGACCACCTAATCCACTGTGAAGGACTATTGAATTTGAATGAAATTATCCACTTTAGTCAACCGATACACAACTACCCATGTCTCATAATTATTCCTAAGAGTCTAGTAATACCCAACATGAAGTCATTTTTTTTCATTATACATTTTCAATCCAGAATGGGAATTGGTTGAACCAATCCACTCGATAATATATTTTCTGGATTCACCACCTGATAGGTAAGCCATCATGCAATGAAACATGAAACCTCTTTCTTCTTCCCTTGGTACCAATACTAACTAAAATGATCACAGTATATGTTGTTAAAACCAGGATTCAATATCCACTTAATTGAAAGAAACACATGTGAAAAATCTTCTCTCATTCATGTTGGAATGAAAATAGGACGATGAACATAAATAAACCTATCATCCCAAATGGTCCGACCAGAATCTAGCTCCACAACATTATGGTATTCCCTTAATGGAAAAATTCAGAATCATCATAATATACCATTTTAATCTGGCTAAGAATCGTGAACTCAATTTTAATGGATTCAAGGGACTTATTCTTGTTCCCGTCCTTCACTTAGATGTGAATCCCAGTAAACAACACCATCATCCATCACTTTGATCTAGATTCTAGGAATATCTAAATCTCACACATCTGACTCAATGAAACCACGACACTATTTCTCTTTCAAGGTTTTTAAACCAAATCAAAATCACTGGACTACATGTACTCAATCGATAATAATTGTTGGAGGTTCAAAAAAAATAAGATATGGTGTATATTCGTATTGTGTGATTAGTGTAAACATTAATTAATTTTCCAAACAATTAATGCCTCAAAAACATCAAGGAATATACCACCAAAGACAATTAGTTATCATTAATATGGTAATTACATTCATGAAAACTTAATATCCATGACCCATATGCCACAACTTGAGATTCTTTAATGAAGGTTTCTCCAAGAATAATAAGAGAATCATCAAAAAACAAGATATATATCTTTAAATTCACATATATGATCTATACTGATGTTGTAGAGAATTGTATATTCGGATCTTGGTAATAATTCTCACATTCCTAGGACCAATGAAACATGATTCCCTTCTAGGTTAAAATTATGTTTTGAACTGTCAAATGATAGAAGTGGTTGATGAACCTTCGATAATATTCCTCCAATCCAAGAAAACTATTGATATTAAGACCATTATTGGAATCCTCTAATGTTACAACTATCTAAAAATTATTTGGGTCTATTGACACACTATCTATAGATATAATGCATCATAATAATGCACTATATCATTTGAGAAATTAAACATGTATAGGTTGGCATATTGATTATAATATATTGGTGTACATAGGACAATGTTATGACATTTTGCATGATTTTCATGATTTTTAGAGTACACCAAGAAGATATAAGAATATAAATATAAAATGATCTAGGTAATGGTGAATGATTTGGATCATTAGAGATACAAACAATGTTGGGTCATTTGTCAACATGAATCACATGAAAATAAATTCACACATCTCTAACATTATCTTGAAGGTAGTATGGGGTAAATTGGAATTTCTCACCCATAAATGAAGAAAAATTTAACTCATATCAATCATAGAGAATTCCAAAAATCATCTTTGATTCTCAAAATATTAATTTATTCAATGAAGAGGGTATAAGATCATTACTGTCATTTAATTGAGATTTCTATAATCAATACATAACTATAGGATTTTTCAGACTTCATGTCAAACATCACTGGAGATCACCAAGGTGACATTTTTCGATGAATCCATCCATTACACTCAAAATCCTCTAATTTAGTTTTATGTTGTTGGGTTTTCACTAGTGAAACTCTATAGGGTATAATGGGAACATTAATCTCTCCCGGTAGAAACCCTATTATGAAATTAATGTATATATTGGTTGGAATCACTAAAAAGTTTTCAGGGATCACAACCTAAAACCAAACCACTATATGAGGTAATAAAAGATGATCTAATACAAGAAAAACAAGAATAATAAAAGACGCAAGGGATTTCAGTTCAGCCAACTGCTAACAAAATATCCTCCAATGGCCTTCCCAAATGTCACATTCTCCCCAGTGGACATAAACCTCTACATTAATAGATTTGGATGTAAACAATTGATGTTACCAATATATATGGTAATGGTAAAAATATTACCAATACATTCCAAAAATAAGATAAATAAATCTCAACTAAATAAAAACCCCCCATAGAAATTGTTTCCCACCCACATGGGGAGATCAACCCTTTCACCGCCTTATATTTTTTACTATCACCCCTAACGATGAATCAATTGACATAACACTACCCTTTTGTTCCACTAATATACCCCTAATAACAAAAAACTAAGAATAAATATAAGAGTGTGAGGAACAAGTGTCAAAAAAAGAGGTAGAAGTCACCGAATCTAGAATGATCATACCTCGAACAGTTATAATTCCTTCCTTGCCACCTTCAGGAGCATATTGAACTACAAGAAACGGTCCTACCCATCTACCATGGGATCAAGCCTATTCAACTAGTTATAAACTACCCTAATGATATAGTTTATGTATCCTTGAATCATCACATCCACCACCTATACTAGTAAAACTAGGATATCTCTAAATACCTTCTTTTTAAGGGGTGACTGCAACCCTACCCGCACTCAATATCTTTCATGATCCTCTTAATGTACCCAACACTTAAGGGTCCCTACCTAACATCTAAAAATTCATAAAATTCCACATCAATGATAATAAAAATGTTTTTAGGGGTACTGACCATGAATGTTCCCTTACCTTCCACAATAATATAAAACACATGGTTTCTACAATGACAGGATTATCATCTTTTCTGATAACAATAAACACTTCGAACCTAGTGAAGATTCCCAAAATTATTTTTATTTTCCTTAGAAATCACTACACCATTCCATCCCAAAAAAAACACAATCGCATGGGCTGAATTATCATTAATATTCTCCTTATAAATAATGTATTTCCCCACTACTTTATTAATCCTCTATATGTGGAAGATATTCACTAGGGATTTAATTTCATGCATAATTTCATCCTAGAAGTGCCTTGTCATAGGGGCCTTATCCCATTCCAATGCAGGAATAAATTATTACATGTATACGAGGTGTGCCACATTTCCCATTAATGACATAGTTTAATTGTTCATCCTCATAAACTACACACATTTTTCCCACCGTAGAATTTATAGAAAAAAAATCATTAGAAAAAAATCAGGGAAATAATTCTATATAATGTCATCACACTACTGAGTCTAGTCTATTATAAACCATAAGTTATTTAATCATCCTCAAAATGTATATGTTTCCATATTGACTCTCTTATTGGGAGGAGTCTCCAAATGATCTAAAATCATTTAAATAGACTCTCTCAAGAATTTGGAAAACGTGGGTCCACTATCTTTATAAAATAATGTCTGGTGGGGAAATTTATAATCTCTATTCAATTCAAACATGCATGGCATAACCCACCCGATATTCCATTCAATCATATTCATAAAATGATTGACTATATCACAAAATTTATTTTCACATCGGTCTCCTCATACTAACATTTTTTCTTTCTCCATTACTAGTGGATCATTTTCGGAGACATATTATTTTCTTCCAAACAACATGTGTCATGAAGATATAATTTATCTATAATGCTAAACATGATTAATTAAAAAAATAACATAAATATTCACATTTAGCATACTAAATGGAATCTATTATCCATAAAAATAATTTTATATAAAATGTCGAGTGATATATAATTGAAATTAAAAAACTACCCTAAATATTCCCTACCTCAGGTCATGGATATAATTGGAGTTAAACAAATAACATAGTCACAAGTCACATATTATAAAACTATTTAATAATATTCCCACACTCACAGAATGGTTCATTCCTATTAGATATATTTTTCATATCACAACATGTCATATATTTAATTTTACATTATTTTCAACCCATAATTATGTATAATTCTACAACCAATCATTAAAATTATTTCTTTTTACCCATTTTAAACATTTTTATCAGACAGCATTGTCTTTAGATGATACATGAATGTATAATGATTTCCACATTTAATGTCTCACACACTCTTCCAGTGTGTGCCTATCTTGATTTATTCCAGCAATCTATTTAGGACCCAATAATGATGCCTGAATTCACAATATCGTTCCATTTTAGACATTATTAAAATGTCATAAAGTAATTACATCACACAGTTTGTGTGTCACCCAATTGTGAAATAACATTAAAAAAATAAAAAAAATCCTCATGAACAATTATTCCCACCCTAAGCACATGTGTATTCCCTCAAACCTCAGTCATCTGCACCCAAACACAAGATCATTACCAAGGCCCTCCACATCCTAACCTCCTGTCTACAATCCTAAAATAGTATAAAACATGTATGACTAGCTCTAATAAATCATTTTTATATTGATAAAAATTATTCCAATAATTTTTTTTCTCATGATGAGTCGCCACATGACCTCAAGAAAGCACCCATATATTCTAGATTTTTCTATGTTGTAGTGAGGGTCTAATAAGTAATGTGAGGAGTCTATACCCTCTATACTAGAGTGTTAAACAGAAGGTAACACATGTAATAATGGAAACAATAAGCAATAATTCAGAAAAATTAATTAAATACAATTACTCAAATAGGGTATAATCACAACCAAATTATAAATTTTCTATTTAATGTTAATTATAAAAAATGTGTAGAAACCCAAAAAAAATTACATCTCCCAATTGGGCCATGACTACATGTCTAATCCACCATCATTGCACATCCAAATCCCAACTCAAATCCATATAATATGGCTCTTTCATTTATGAAAACACGTTACATGAAATTGGCCTGGGTACCCAGTGGCTTCCTCAGAAGGGTTTGAGTACAACTCATTAGACCACCAAAAATAGTGACTAAAAAATATTCATTTTAATAGATAGGGAATCATTTTACTATATAAAATATATTTTAATGGAAGGAAACTCACCTAAAATTATTTAACAATGTTCCCTTAGGCCAATTACATTGTTAACTATATCTTTAATACTTATTCAGTCTCCATTACTTCATTAATTTCAATCAAATGTTCCATGGGTTAGGGATTTAAATCATTTAAAAAATGGCATAAGCAATTCAATTACTAAGTATAATAGGATAAATAAAGTCCCCTATCTCATTAGTGATAAACATATCATAATGTGTACAACTCACTCAGCCCGAAGCATTAGTCCTGATGGATGCATAAAATGTTATTTTTAGTGGAATAAATCATCAGTCCACTTCCATAAACTATTCATTATGGTTAAGGGTTTAGACATTTTTCTAACCTGGCTAGTCAGAATAAAACCTCATGTAAATACCCCAAAACTACCAATCCATGTGCACATTCATATTTATTCCATATACCAAAAAGTCAATATCATAAACCATAAATAATCATTTTTTAGTAAAATAATATTCATTAACTAACAAACATGTGAATTAACACCAATATTTACCCATTATCACAATTTTAATAGACACTACACAGATTAGTTGACCATTCCCATCTTCAAAATTATTCCTATTAAGAATTGTCAACAATCCTCATATGTTGTTCCATTTTATAAGTTCATAATATTTCATATGATAGCCCATTTATCATATTAACCTTTTCAAAATCATTAAACCACATATTCAATACAAATTTAATTCATATTCCATTGTTCATATTCACTTTAATCAGATATAATTTTTTCACAATGTTCCAAATAATAATTTATGGCCTAACCATAGTCTAGTTACTATAATAAATATTACCTTTTTAACCCAATCTAAAATACCAACATGTTCATATTGGGATAATCATTATCAAAATTATATTTTTCAATTATCATTACCATTTACCATGATCAGTATTTTTTTATACAACATAGTCGGCCCTAAATAATTATATTCAATCCCAATGCATCCCATAAAAATCGCACTGGTTTAAATATATCATTTGGACAAACAATTTCCTTAATATTACAAAGCACAAAATATGCACCACAATAAGAGATAAATATGTTTTTCAAACATTCGAAAATAAACTAATAAACTATGGGATATAATTTGTAAACCACCTCCCATGTGTCTTAAGATAAATACACCCATAACCATATACATAGATACTGATTCTATCACCGTTTGAATCCCCGACATATGTTCTTGTAGAAAAACTGGGTTTTAGGGATTTTGAAGAAGAATAAAAAATCCACAGTCCCTAAACTAGAAAAGAATAGAAAGAGAAGGATTAGACTCCTCAGGAGATTCAGTTTGAATCCAATAACCCTCCAAAGGGATTATAATCAAATGAGATTAATACATTTGAATATTTTTGACCATCTAATCATCAATAGGGATGGAGGGGCAGGAAATGGGAATAAATTTTTCTGAGTAACATTAAATTCTGTTGGGGAAATGTTGTAAAATTTTACCTTTTAATGGTAACATGGTTTTTCCACATCGTTTTCCAAACTGTGTGCCTTCCTTTGTCTAAGGGGGGCTATATTGCACAATCAACTATTGATTCCACACAGTTTGAGTAACTATCTGCCAGCAATGTGAAAATCCTCTATCCCAGGATAGCTTGTTAGGATATCACCATTGACATGGTTTATAATTACCATGAACCAACCAATAGATTTAATCATTAATGCCTAATTTTTTTTCATTCATGCCTCAAACCACTAAAACACAATTAATATTCTTTATACACCTTATAATCATTGAATTAATCAACATTAAGAAATTAAAAACAAAATGTAATCATTAACATACCTCCATGTAATATGGTATCTTATATTTATTTACCAAAATGAATCACTTTTTCCATAAAATTCAAAATAAAACCTTCATTCATCCGAATGGAAGAATACCACCTCACGAACCAGTGTAACTCGTTTTGTATCATATACATTCAATAATATTTTTAATTAATGAAATTAATATTTATATCTGATATTGATGAATTGTTTATAAATCATGAAAATATAATATATCAAGCATTATACTTTTCAAAAAAATAAAAATGATAACATCATTCTTTCTTATGTGTGGGATACTTCTTCATGAAAAAAAATGTAATTCTTTTTATCATCACCACATCACATGGAATATATATATATATACATATATTCAAAGAAATAATATTTTATATATATCATGATTACAATTATAGAGTGTGAAAATATTTCATACCATCAATCCATATTAATCATTGAATGATTGAATCATTACCCATGCGTACATACAACCTACCAAATGCATTACCATAATGAAGATTATTTTTAATAACCATATAATTTTATTTGAATGGAATATATAAATGATTTATATAAATGATAATTATTCTTTGATTCCTTTTATATATATGATTTAATAATGAGAACATTGACGATTGGAAACCTACTGAATCTAATTCTCCATTAAAGTACTCTTCATGTTAACATTAAAGAGTTACGCATAATTCGAGCATGATAATTGGTTGTTGTAGTGTAACATCCCAGGTAAAAAAGTGAAAAACATTTTCATATTTAGTAATATTTGTTAATTAAATATTCATTGTACTTTAATGGGGATTCTATGTTAATTGGAGTACCTGATACCCAATAAAAGGTTTCTTTGAAATCTTACGTAGCTCAAAATGTTGAGTTATACAAAAAAATGATATTATAATATTATTATTTTAAATATAAGTTAACACATAGCCATTGTATTTGAGGGAATGAACATAAATAACTATAATATTATTACACATGTATATTAAATGTTTTTACATTTATCTAATATATTTAATAGGTTTAAAATATCAATAAATCCAATTTTAAGCCTAAATACGCTAATTTTTTTAAATGTGAATTTACCACCTTCTGATTTATATCCCTTTTTAAATCATGGATTTTTTATTTTTTATGATAAATCTGAATAAATAAAATTCCTCTTAATAATCGAGACATGAAAATTTACTTTGGTTAAAATTTTGGTATATTTCTGAAATATTTCATTTGTTTTGAATAGTGGAAAATAATCTATTTGAATTTAAAACTACCATTTTATATAATTTATTTATATAATTTCATTATTTTTTTATTTGATTTAATGTTTATTTATATTATTTTCTTACCATGCTATCCAATTTTGGTCATTTTAAGTAATTTCAATTTTAGATTTGACATAAACAAGTGTCAATCATTTGATAGGTATTATTTGTTAAAAAGCATGCCTCTTGTTTTGAATACAGGTTGAATATTCACATATGTAAATATTTTATTTAACATGGTTAAAGGGTAAATTTGGTAAATAAGGGTAAACAAATATTATTATAATAACAATAAATTACATTAGCATGTGTGTTATTCCTATGTGTTTATACTTGTCTGACCATGGGTATCCTTTGGTAGATTTTGGGATCTCAGGGGGCCACATGGGAGTGATAATGACACTTTATATTAATTAATTTAAAGTGAAGACAAAAATGAAACAAACATATATCTTTTAGTAAATAACCATTTACAAGGGATTATATAAGTTATATATTTAATTATAAATATTAATTATAATATAAGAAGATATCATACATCATTTTATTTTATTTATAATTTTTAGACATTAAAAAAATTAAATTATTTATGATACAATGATGATGCATTGATAACCTTATTAATGAATGATTTAAATTAATTATATTATAATATTTATAAAACTATAAAAACATTTTAAATTATAATTTTATGATTTTATTAGAACAATAGTAATCTTATATTTTAATTTAATGTGTTTTGGACCTTTTGAAACTAATAATCAGTTTACAATAAAATAATATTTTCAAACATTCATAAAGAGCCCCTCCTCTCCCTTATAAAAATTTATCAACTCTAACACATTTATCACACCTCTAAAGCCCATTTCGTCATCCATCCCCATACCAAATAAGCTCCCAATATCCATATATTAAACCTAGAATCCTTTTATTGGTAGAAGGAATATCAAGGAATCCTTTTGGTTCAAAATGATATTGGTAGACATATTATTTTCCTCCAAACAACATGTTTCATGAAGATATAATTTATCTATAATGATAAACATGATTCATTAAAAAAATAAGATAAATATTCACATTTAGCATAATAAATGAAATCTATTATACATAAAAATCATTTTATATAAAATGTCGAGTGAAATATAATTGAAATTAAAAAACTACCCTAAATATTCCCTACCTCAGGTCATGGATATAATGGTAGTTAAAAAAATTACATAATCACAAGTCACATATTATAAAACTATTTAATAATATTCCCACACTCACAGAATGGTTCATTTCTATTAGATATATTTTTCATATCACAACATGTTATATATTTAATTTTACATTATTTTCAACCAATCATTATGTATAATTCTACAACCAATCATTAAAATTATTTCTTTTTACCCATTTTAATCATTTTTATTAGACACCATTGTCTTTAGATGATACATGAATGTGGAATGAATTCCACCTTTAATGTCCCACACACTCTTCCAGTGTGTGCCTATCATGATTTATTCTTGCAATCTCTTTAGGATCCAATAATGATGCCTGAATTCACAATGTCGTTCCATTTTAGACACTATTAAAATGTCATAAAGTAATTACATCACACAGTATGTGTGTCACCCAATTGTGAAATAACATTAAAAAAATAACAAAAATCCTCATGAACAATAATTCCCACCCTAAGCACATGTGTATTCCCTCAAACCTGAGCCATCTACACCCAAACACAAGCTCATTTCCAAGGCCCTCCACATCCTAACCTCCTGTCTACAATCCTAAAATAGTATAAAACATGTATGACTATCTCTAATAAAACATTTTTATATTGATAGAAATTATTCCAATAATTTTTTTTCTCATGATTCCATATGACCTCAAGAAAGCACCCACATATTCTATATTTTTCTATGTTGTAGTGAGGGTCTAATAAGTAATGTGGGGAGTCTATACCCTCTATACTAGAGTGTTAAACAGAAGATAACACATGTAATAATGGAAACAATAAGAAATAATTCATAAAAATTAATTAAATACAATTACTCAAATAGGGTATAATCACAACCAAATTATAAATTTTCTATTTAATGTTAATTATAAAAAATGTGTAGAAACCCCCAAAAAAATTACATCTCCCAGTTGGGCCATGACTACATGTCTAATCCACCATCATTGCACATGCAAATCCCAACTCAAATCTATATAATATGGCTCTTTCATTTATGAGAACATGTTACATGAAATTGGCCTGGGTACCCAATGGCTTCCTCAGAAGGGTTTGAGTACAACTCATTAGACCACCAAAAATAGTGACTAAAAAATATTCATTTTAATAGATAGGGAATCATTTTACTATAGAAATTATATTTTAAAGGAAGGAAACTCACCTAAAATTATTTAACAATGTTCCCTTAGGCCAATTACATTGTTAACTATATCTTTAGTACTTATTCAGTCTCCATTACTTCATCAATTTCAATCAAATGTTCCATGGGTTAGGCATTTATATCATTTAAAAAATGGCATAAGCAATTCAATTACTAAGTATAACAGGATAAATAAAGTTCCCTATCTCATTAGGGATAAACATATCATAATGAGTACAACTCACTCATCCAGAAGCATTAGTCCTGATGGATGCAAAAAATGTTATTTTTAGTGGAATAAATCATCAGTCCACTTCCATAAACTATGCATTATGGTTAAGGGTTTAGAGATTTTTCTAACCCGACTAGTCAGAATAAAACATCATGTAAATACCCCAAAACTACCAATCCATGTGCACATTCATATTTATTCCATATACCAAAAAGTCAATATCATAAACCATAAATAATCATTTTTTAGTAAAATAATATTCCATAACTAAGAAACAAGTGAATTAACACCAGTATTTACCCATTATCACAATTTTAATAGACACTACATAGATTAGTTGACCATTCCCATCTTCAAAATTATTCCTATTAAGAATTGTCAACAATCCTCATACGTTGTTCCATTTTATAAGTTCATAATATTCCAAATGATAGCCCATTTATCATATTATCCTTTTCAAAATCATTAAACCACAAATTCAATACAAATTTAATTCATATTCCATTGTTCATAATCACTTTAATCAGATATAATTTTTTTGACAATGTTCCAAATAATCCTTTATGGCGTAACCATAGTCTAGTAACTATAATAAATATTACCCTTTTAACCCAATCTAAAATACCAACAAGTTCATATTGGGATAATCATTATCAAAATTATATTTTTCAATTATCATTACCATTTACCATGATCCGTATTTTTTTATCCAACATAGTTGGCCCTAAATAATTATATTCAATCCCAATGAATCCCTTGAAAATCGCACTGGTTTAAATATATCATTTGGAAAAACAATTTCCTTAATATTACAAAGCACAAAAAATGCACCACAATAAGAGATAAATATGTTTTTCATGCATCCGAAAATAAACTAATAGATTATGGGATATAATTTGTAAACCGCCTCCCATGTATCTTAAGATAAATACACCCATAACCATATCCATAGATACTGATTCTATCACCGTTGGATCCCCGACATATGTTCTTGTAGAAAAACTGGGTTTTAGGGATTTTGAAGAAGAATAAAAAATCCACAGTCCCTAAACTAGAAAAGAATAGAAAGAGAAGGATTAGACTCCTCAAGAGCTTCAGTTTGAATCCAATAACTCTCCAAAGGGATTATAATCAAATGAGATTAATACATTTGAATATTTTAGACCATCTAATCATCACTAGGGATGGAGGAGGAGGAAATTGGAATAAATTTTTATGAGGAACATTAAATTTTTTGGGGAAATGTTGTAAAATTTTACCTTTTTATGGTAACATGGTTTGTCCACATAGTTTTCCAAACTGTGTGCCTTCCTTTGTCTAAGAGGGGCTATATTGCACAATCAACTATTGATTCCACACAGCTTGAGTAACTGTCTACCAGCAATGTGAAAATCCTCTATCCCAGGATAGCTTGTTAGGATATCACCATTGACATGGTTTTTAATTACCATGAACCAACCAATAGATTTAATCATTAATGCCTAATTATTTTTCTTTCATGCCTCAAACCACTAAAACACAATTAATATTTTTTATACACCTTATAATCATTGAATTAATCAACATTAAGAAATTAAAAACAAAATGTAATCATTAACATACCTCCATGTAATATGGTATCATATATTTATTTTCTGAAATGAATCACTTTTTCCATATAATTCAAAATAAAACATTCATTCATCCGAATGGAAGAATACCACCTCATGAACGAGTGTAACTCGTTTTGTATCATATACATTCAATAATATTTTTAATTAATGGAATTAATATTATTATGTGATATTGATGAATATTTTATAAATCATGAAAATATAATATATCAAGCATTATACTTTTCAAAAAAATAAAAATGATAACATAATTCTTTCTTATGTGTGGGATACTTCATCATGAAAAAATGTAATTCTTTTTACCATCACCACATCACATGGAATATATATATATACATATATTCAATGAAATAATATTTTATATATATCAAGATTACAATTATAGAGTGTGAAAATATTTCATACCATCAATCCATATTGATCATTGAATGATTGAATCGTTACCCATGCATACATACAACCTACCAAATGCATTACCATAATGAAGATTATTTTTAATAACCATATATTTTTATGTGAATGGAATATATAAATGATTTATATAAATGATAATTATTCTTTGATTATTTTTATATATATGATTTAATAATGAGAACATTGACGATTGGAAACCTACTGAATCTAATTCTCCATTAAAGTACTCTTCATGTTAATGTTCAAGAGTTTAGGCATAATTCAAGCCTGATAATTGGTTGTTGTAGTGTAACATCCCAGGTAATAAAGAGAAAAACTTTTTCATATTTAGTAATATTTGTTAATTAAATATTCATTTTACTTTAATGGGGATTCTATGTTAATTGGAGTACCTGATACCCAACAACAGGTTTCTTCGAAATCATACGTAGCACAAAATGTTGAGCTATACAGAAAAATGATATTATAATATTATTATTTTAAATATAAGTTAACACATAGCCATTGTATTTGAGGGAATGAACATAAATAACTATAATATTTTTACACATGTTTATTAAATTTTTTTACATTTATCTAATAAATTTAATAGGTTTAAAATATCAATAAATCAAATTTTGAGCCTAAATACGCTAATATGTTTTTAAATGTGAATTTACCACCTTTTGATGGATATCCCTTTTTAAATCATGGTATTTTCATTTTTTTATGATAAATTTGAATAAATAAAATTCCTCTTAATAATCGAGACATGAAAATTTACATTGGTTAAAATTTTGGTATATTTCTGAAATATTTCATTTGTTTTGAATAGGGGAAAATACTATATTTGAATTTAAAACTACCATTTTATATAATTTATTTATATCATTTCATTATTTTTTTTATTTTTTTTAATGTTTAATTATATTATTTTCTTACCATTCTATCCAATTTTGGTCATTTTATGTAATTTCAATTTTAGATTTGACATAAACAAGTGTCAATCTTTTGATAGGTATTATTTGTTAAAAAACATGCCTCTTGTTTTGAATACAGGTTGAATATTTACATAAGTAAATATTTTATTTACCATGGTTAAAGGGTAAATTTGGTAAATAAGGGTAAAAAAATATTATTATAATAATAATAAATTACATTAGCATGTGTATTATTCCTATGTGTTTATACTTGTCCGACCATGGGTATCCTTGGGTAGATTTTGGGATCCCAGGGGGCCACATGGGAGTGATAATGACACTTTATATGAATTAATTTAAAGTGAAGACAAAAATGAAACAAACATATATCTTTTAGTAAATAACCATTTACAAGGGATTATATAAGTTATATATTTAATTATAAATATTAATTATGATATAAGAAGATATCATACATCATTTTATTTTATTTATAATTTTTAGACATTAAAAAAATTAAATTGTTTATGATACAATGATGATGCAGTGATAACCTTATTAATGAATGATTTAAATAAATTATATTATAATGTTTATAAAACTACAAAAAAATTTCAAATTCTAATTTTATGATTTTATTAGAACAATAATAATCTTATATTTTAATTTAATGTGTTTTGGAACTTTTGAAACTAATATTCAGTTTACAATAAAATAATATTTTCAAACATTCATAAAGAGCCCCTCCTCTCCCTTATAAAAATTTATCAACTCTAACCCATTTATCACACCTCTAAATCCCCGTTGGTCATCCATACCCATACCAAATAAGCTCCCAATATCCATATATTACACCTAGAATCCTTTTATTGGTAGAAGTAATATCAAGGAATCCTTTTGGTCATTTTAAGTAATTTCATATATTTATTATTTAAGAAATTAATGAACTAATAGGTCATGTCCAACATGCGGTAAGGTATCTTTTTTAACACAATTTGCATTATGTGGATTGATATTATACTTCTTGATCATGGTATGATAATATTATGTGAGAAATGAATTTTTATATATTATCTTGTATTTATTCTTTTTTTTACGTTTACTTATAGTGAATATGAATAATTGGTCTATTTTATTTACAAAATTATATTTGTAATGAATTTCGTATCAATCTCTTTTCATTGAGGCATGTTTTGATAATATAAACTTCCTTATTTTATATGGTATATACTAAAACCCTTTGATTTTTAATTTCATCCGAAGGGAATATTTTTTCAATGTAGAATTTTACTAAATGTAAAAAGCAATGTTTTTAACGTTTGTGGAGACAATCACCTATCCACATCTATAATAATTAGTTGGATTATTCTATAAACCTTATTATTTTTAGAAAGAAAATAAATAACTTATTCTGTTTTTGGGTGTTTTGGGACTGAAAATGGTTTTTGAAATGTATTTTTTATTTAAATAGCTTGAAATTATTTCTTGTGATTTCAAATGATATTTTATTAGTGAAACATTTATATTTGACATATTTATATGTGGTTTTATTTTATAATGGTTCTTAGAAATTTTATGAGAGGTTACATGATAAACTAACTGATGGGAGGTGTTGTGATAAACCAGGATGAGTGGTTATGTTATTACCACTAATAAATTGGATGTGGAAGTTGGTTGTATGGCTATTCCATTTAGTGATATGTGTGGTATTCGAGCATATGGTTATTAAATTTATGTATATTTATGTACCATGTTTCCTTAATATTATATGTAAGATTTCAATGTGTTTTAAGGTAATATTTTGGTTATGAAAGGGTAAGCAATGATATTGTATTCAGTTAAGAGTATTTAATACTCCATAAATATGAAAAGTAATACTGATGATAAAGTATTAATGGTTAACATGTTGTTTGAAAAAACTAATAGTTTACTTTCATTGTGTATCCCTTAATTATATTTTTATGATCATCCCATGTATTTTTAAAATTTCACAGGACAAATAGATTAATTGTGTCAAGTATGGGATCAAGGAAAAGTCAATATGTCTAAAACATGGAACTAGAGATGTTTCGTTTTTAAGAGTTTTATTGTATGAAAAAAATGGGAACTGAGTAGAAGTGTCTTCTTTGAAATTTTTGAGATGTAATGGTTAGGCCAAATTCTCTAAAACTATAAACCTAAAAATTTCATAAATTTGAATTATTAACATAATTCATGATTATGTAATGTTTAAGGTGAGGGCCTTACAGTTGGTATTAGAGGTCAGTTTAGAAAATATTAGCGGTTAGAGTGTTTTTTAAGCATATGTGACATAAGCATAATGGTTAAAATTTTAGAAATATTCATTGTTATTTTAGGTAAATTGAATGTGTTTAAGATAACATTAATACTTCTATCTTATTATTTACCATACTCATAAGATATTATGTGATTATTATACTTATATTATCAATATGACCGTTTTGGATTTATTAATTGGCTAGATCTAGCAATCACCAAAGTAATTTTGGATATAACCAAAACTGTGACGGTTTTCTGAACAAGGAACCAAAATAGTTAGGATATGCAATGAGAATTTTTTTATTCTCAACTAACTATCTATAGTCATGATTTACCACATGAACCTTGGTGATTTTTATAAGGCATTGTATATATGAGAAACAAATCCTGATGGATGTTCAAGTAATAATCATAATGTTAAGTTTATTTAAAAACCTATGTTTCATGGATGTGGAAAGAAAGACCTAGGAAAACTATTAAAAGGGACGGGAATATGTTTCATATGTGGTAATGAATATCATAATGCAAAAACCTGCCATGGAAAAAGGAAGCTTCCAGTTGACTGAAGGAAAGGGAAATAAGTCCCCCACGAAGGATCAATTGAATGTTTTAAATTTGGTTTTCATGGTCATTGCACTAATAGATATCATACAAAGACGGTTCAGGAATGGGATCCATAGGATCATACAAATATAGGTTTATAAATACCAAATTCCATTCCAAATGATGATGAGTAAATTGACAATGACCAATGAAATGTATGAATTATTTCATAACTCGTGTTTTGACATTACAGAAATATTTGGAAATTATGAAATATTTTGTTTTTAGGAACGAAGTATAAATGATTAAGATGAAAAAGACGGATAAAGATCAGGAATAATGTGCGAGGATTAAGATTTATACATTTTAGGAATTGAAGAGTTATGTTAGATCTATGAATGATGATATGTTTAAATGTGTTAATGATATGATTACATTGGATACCTATTTATAGTACATGTAAACATGAATTTTGATATATGAAAATATTATTCAAGGAAGAAATATCTTTTCTTTTGTAGATATAGTTATAAAGAACCATTAGGGTTTATATGATTCTTGAATTTGAAGCAATAATAGGTTATAAATATTTTGGATAAAAATGCAAGCTATGAGACAACATTTGTGGTTAAAATATGATATGGTTATTTTTGAAGAATTTATATCAATTTCAAAAATGTTATAAAATTATATAGTTTTTGAAAAAGGACAACAAAAATCCTGTGTGAAAATCCGAAGTGTCAGACAAAGCTACGAGAATTAAACCCACAACCAAAGTGTGATTGGGATTTATCTCCTACCAATGGACTATGTGAAGTCCCTGGTTAGTATTAATTATTCTTTATAGATAAATAATTTTATGGATAATGAATAATATGATTTTGGAAGCATATTTTTTAACAAATGGATATTCATTGTATATGAAAATGGTTTGGTGATTAAGTGATAATGGTTATTTTTGAAGAGTTTCTCTCTTTTGGGGAAACACTAATGGTTGAAATATTATTTTGGAAGATACTATGTTTTATTGTGGACATCTGAATATTCAGTTTATTTATGGAAATGATTAACTTATATTTGAGAATATATTACTAGGTTAATTACATTTCAGTATTAGACATTATGTGTAAGTGATGTTATATGGAGATAATTGTTACGATTTTTGTGGAAGACTATGTGATCAAATCATTCTGAATTGTGGGTTTCAATATTTGGTCAGATTATTTTTAATAATTGTAAGGAATGTTTTTTAATGAATTTTATTTGTTGAACGTTGGGTATTGTTTTCAAATTTTGGAGAGTAAGAGTAGTATTTATTTAAATAAGGTATTATCCTTTTTGGAGATTATCTGACCTTTTAAAAATAATTTTAGTTATGGTTAATGTCTAATGAAATGGGAAATATATAGTTCATATTTTCTGAATTATGTGATTATATAGATGTTTATTCTAGAACTTTAGGTATGACCAAGTTGTCTTGAATACTCATTGTTTGGAGAAAATATTAGTTTTTGGTAGAAACTTATTAAAGGATTATACTCTAATTGAATAGTAAGTATATTTATATATGTTCTTAATCAATATCGTAAATAAATTCTACAACCTTACTAAATGAAACTTAAAACAATAATGTTGTCTATTTAACTTTTCTATTGGGAAACCATAGATCATTTGACCCATCAAACGTTTGGGGTTTTCTGGTGGTTAATATCCTACAAATCATGTCTTCTATCACTCTCCCTCAGAACATGAAATAAAGTTTCACCTCCATATCCTTGTTTTCATATAATACTTGTATGGGTTATCACAAGTGACATTTTTTACGTATATTTCATTATTATAAAGT
The DNA here is from genome assembly GCA_963277665.1 of Viscum album. Lineage (NCBI taxonomy): Eukaryota > Viridiplantae > Streptophyta > Magnoliopsida > Santalales > Viscaceae > Viscum > Viscum album. The sequence continues at coordinate 1,100,474,316 of OY728121.1, read as the reverse complement.
GATATTTTTATTGAATCATTTTCTTATGTGGCACTTTCAATAATGTTTCTGGGACCAATTTTATAATTGGGAGGATGAAATTTTCAAAAGGGTGGAAGGATGTACCATCACAGGTAAATAAAGTGTAAGGGATTTTCATATTTATTAATATTTTTGAATTAAATATTAATTTTACATTAAATGGGATTCTTTTTTTGATGTCATACCCGATACGTAACAAATAGTTTATTTGAAATCATACATTGCACAAAATGTTGAGTTATACTGAAAAAACAATATAATATTATTATTTTAATTAGTAGTTAACGTATAGTCATTATATTTGAGGGAATGAACATAACTATCTAAAATATTATTACAATTTTTTATTAAATGTTTTTATATTTATCCAACGAAAGTTATAGACATAAAATTTGAATGAATCCACTTATATGCATAAATACTCTAATATTCTTTAAAAGGTCGATTAATCGCCTTTTGATGGTTAACCCTTTTTAAATATAGTTTTTGAAACTTTAGTTTTTCTATTTTACAAAAAAAAATTATTATGAATCGAGACATCAAAATTTACTTCGGGTAAAATTTTGGTATATTTCTGATAAAGTTCATTTTTAATGAATAGTATAAAATATTATATTTTAATATAAAACATTCTTTTAATATAAATTATTTATATGGTTAGATTATATTTTTAATTTGTTTTAAAGTTTAATTACATTTTATTTTTACCATTTAATCCAATTTTGGTCATTGAAAGTAATTTCACTTTGAAATTTGACATAAAAAGTGTCAATCTTTTGATAGGTATTATTTCATATAAAACACGTTTTTTGTTTTGACAACGAGAATTAATTTTAAATTAATTTATACAAATTATATGTTTTTTATTTGGAAAAATGGATTATGTTTTTAGAATCAGGTGGTCATAATTGTGTAAATAGATATCTTTTATTTGTAGACATTATGAATATTTACATAGGAAAATATATTATTTACCATGGTTAAAGGGTAAATTTGGAAAATAATGGAAAAAAACTATTTTTATAATAATATTAAATTACACTAAAATTTTTACTACTCCTATTTATTGAAAACTTTCCATCCATGTGCATCCTTGGGTCGATTTTGGGACCCCATGGAGCCACTTGGAAGTGATAATGTCACTTTATATTAATTAATTTAAAGTAAACACAAAAATGACATAAACATATATATTTTAGAAAATAAATTTTTAGTTGGGGTTATATAAGTTATCTCTAAAACTATAAAAATTAATTATAAAGATAAAAATATATCCTAAATCATGGTAATTTAGTTATAATTTTATACATCAAATAAATAAAAATATTTATAAGACAATGATGATGTAGTGATTACCTTATTAATGAATGATATAAATAAATGAGATTATAAAACATAAAAAAACTATAAAAAACCTGTCAAATTATAATTGGATGACATCATTATAACAATATTCATCTTATATTCGTAGCTAGTGATTTTTAAACATTTTGAAACCGATAATCAGTATACAATAAAATAACATTTTCAAACATTCTAAAAGACCCCCTCCTATCCCGTACAAAAGGTCATCACCTCTAACCCATTAGTCACACCTATCAAGACCCTTGGATCATCCAAAACCTTCCCAAATAATATCCTAGGATCCCTATTGTCCACTTAGAAGCCTTACCTTAGGCAGAAGACACTTCAAGGAATCCTTTTGGTTCATACCAAAGGGAGTTACCTGATTTGAAGGTTACATCTTCTCTTAAGTTCATTTATATTATTTCACATCTCCAATCCCCTACACTCTATTTATTAATTTATTTTATTAAAAATTAATTATCCTTAATAAACCAGGATTTTTTTAGGATATGTATTCGAACTATACTTACACACTACTCCATCTTATGGGTATAAAACATAATGTTTTTGTGGATGGCGAACTTCTGCATCCCAAAACTATGATTTTTCAAATATCTCCAACCGCCTCTCATGGTGGACATTATGATGGATCTATATTAAAATAAGATATATATCATGCTTATGTTTTTTTCTAAGTTTCCATATATTTCATTTGTATCATACCTTTATGGTTTCCACAATGAGTATATATGATAATTTAATTTGAGGAAAGGAAGACTACTGCAAACTCAAAGTGATATGACTCATTCATACCATACGTGGAATGTATAAAAGGTGGTGTTAAGGAAATTACATAATTTATATAAAAGATTATATTATTCTTGAATAATAATATACATATGTATCATTTGGTTTTCATTCCTTTTAAAATGAAATGGATGTAGCATTCATCCGTACGTACGACTTACCATCTCAATGAACGTTGCATTTCAATTTCATATATTCAAATGATTTGGACTATTATAAATACATATATACTATATATATATATATATTATATATATGATATATAATCATGAATACCATTCTAGAGATATAGTAATTTCAACCACATGGACAATATATAATTATAAATGTTCATTTTTAACTCATGTTTGGAACATCAAAAAAATGTCCGATATGAACTCAAATAATGAACTAATTGTTATAGAAGAGTAATAAGTGAATAAAAGTAATAATAAAATAAAAAATGTTCTTAAGAAAGTTTAAATTAACTTATGTTTATTATTCTATAAATTAACGAATGAACGGGTCAAGTCAGACATGAGGTAAGGGAACTTCTTAACATAATTTCCATTCTTTGGTTGATCTTATACATCATGTTTATGTTGAGATATTATTAAATGAGAAATTAATTTGGATATATTATCTTGTATGTATACATTATTTAAGTGTACATATAGCGAGTACACATAATTGATCTATTTTACTTAAAAAATGATATTTTTCTGGGACATCCTCTCAATATTATATTATTGATTGTTGTTTTGATAATATACACATCCTTCTTTTATACAGCATTTAATAAACCACTTTGACATTTAATTTCATTCCAATGGAATACTTTTTCTAGGAAAATATTTACTAAATGACAAATGAAATGTTTTTAAAATTTATGGTGACAATGACCTCTCTGGCACTATAATAATAAGTTGTCTTCCTCTATAATCTATAATGTTTTTAAAATTAAAATAAATACCTTAGTATATTTTTTGGGGTTTTGGTATTGAGAATGGTTTTTGAGTTTGATTGATTATTTCAATATATTGAAATGATTTATTTTGATTTCAAATGAAATGTTATTAGTTAAACATTTATATATGTAATATTTTATGTTGTATGATTTTATAATGGTACATGGAAATTTGATAGGCGGTTACGTCATAAACTAAATACCAGGTGGTTCCATGATAATGTAGGATGGGTGTTTAGATTATAACCTCTAATGCATTTGGTATGGAAGTCAGCTATATGTATATTCCATTTAGTGAAATCTGTGGAAGTCGACTGTATGGTTATTACATTTAAGTCGGTTTATATTCCAAGTTACATATATATGTTATGTAGGATTTCTATGGGTTTTATGGTAATCATTTGGTTACAAAAGGGTAAGAACTGATATTTTATTTAGGGAAGAGTATTTAATACTCTATAAAGGTAAAAATTATTACATATGATAATGTATTAACTATTTACTTGTTGTTTTAAAAACTAACAATATTTCATTCTTTTTGTATCCCTTACTGATCTTTTTGTGGTCATCCAATGTTTTTGAAATGTTTTTTCACAGGAAATTAATATGGATAGGGTCAAGGACAGGATCATGGAATAATAATGATGTCTAAAACATGGAAGTATATATGTTTCTTTTTTGATGAGTTTTTATTTGATGAAAAAATTGAACTTAGTAGATGTGTCTATATTGTAATTTTTGAGATGTAATGGTTGTGGCATAATTCTCTAAAACACTAAACCTGAAAAGATCATCAATTTGAATTATTAACTTAATTCAATATTATCTAATTTTTAATAATGGGACCTCACACGTAGTATCATTTTTAATAAGAAATTGTTAGGAACACAAGTGGGTTTTCCAGGTTTCCCAACTCAAAATATTTCTTTCTCCCGAGAAAGAAATCACTTGAGGTTCATTAATAAAATTTTGACTCTACAACTTCTACACTTTATCAAAACAATCACTGTGAACCCTGAGCATGGTAATTTTTTAAGGATATAATTATATCTCTTCTTATCTATGTTGTACCACTTTGTGATATATGAAACCTCCATCTATAATGAGTGTGGTAATATTTTTTGTACTGAGATACCTATACTTTAATATTGAATTATATGGACTATCAGAAAACATTTCATCCCAATAGGTAGAGAGTTATAACATAGATGTTTATCTATTTCCTCCAATTGTTCATGTTTTATTAACCAAAAACAATAAAAGAATCTAGAATTTTTTTAGGGTGAGTGGTCCAGAGTACTGTGGAAAATACTTTTGGATATTTGATGAATTCTACAAAAATAATAAGAATATTGTTGTTTTTTCATAAATTTTTCCAAGTCGTTTGAAACAAAAATCATTAATTGAAAGAAACAATTGCGTTTCTAAAGAGATGTTTTTTATCTCTATTGTTCTAGTAATAATGGATTGAAAAATGGAATATGAATCACAAGAACAAATCAGGTTTTATGATATTAGATTTGTTCAGTATAGAGTGGGATTTTTCTGTAAAAGAAGGAAATATCCCCTTCCGTGTGAATGATTTTGGATGTAATGTCATCCACATATCTGGGTATAGAGTAAGAGGTTCAAGGATGATGGATCTAATGGATTCCACCTATATATGTCCTAAAAATAAATACTGAAGTCTCTTTCCCAAATTTGATCTTGAATGGAGGTGGTGGGGTATTTGAATAATAGGATTATCTAGTTGTTACATTATCTTCCACCTTAGTCCATGGTGAATACCTTAATGAGGATTCATGTGAACTTCTAAGTGGAATTCATCTCTACATGGATTTGAATTTAGATTTTGGGTTGGTGAAAAAAAAATTCCCGATCATCACAATGTGGATCATAACGCCTGATTTTTCCCCTAGTGTATAATTTATCACATATGGAAATTAACTATCATCTTAATTGATTGAGTGATGGTTATCCGCACATTGTGTGACTGTAATATGGATGCTAATTAAATTTATTCAAGTGGTTCTAAATAGAACATTATTATAAACATATTGAGATTAGGCTCCCTTACTTTGGAGTGTGTGAAAATTTTTATAGAAGATTCCCTTGGTAACAATTTTTTTCTTCCCTAAATGTGTATGTCCCCCGTGATTATATCGTAATTAAATGTTACATTATATAAAGATTAACTAATTGAGTATATCATTGTAAAAGTTAAAATAACATGAAATAATAAAATTAAAAAACATTCTAAATAATTTTATTAATTAACATTTATTTTTTTCAAGAATGATATCAAATTAATGATAATTTCATTAGATATGGCATAATACACATGAACTGAATACCTCACATTTAATGTAATAATGAATTATTTTATTAATTTTTCTATTAAAATTCCACGTCCATCTAATATTATCCAAATAAAACTATTTCTTACTCATAAGTGGATGTTAATGGTGATTGTGTAACATTTTTTACCTCATTTTAGTGAAATAAAAAAAGTTATGGTATTTTGTATGGGACACATTACCATAAAAAATTTTTCGTAATGTTTCAATGTTTTATATTCTTAATATTTTTATTCCATAAATATGTTTTACTATATATTTCTTGAGAATAATTATTATTACTACATATTATGAAAATTTATATTCTTACCAAAATTCACATTCATTTTAATAATTTTTTCCATGGATAAATTTTTGTTTATATATAAGTTTTAATTAAACATTAAACATTTCATAATATTTTTTAATTATTTATTTTATATATCATTCTATTACATATCAATGTTTTTAATATTTATTTATAAATATATTTTAATTGAACTAAAATAATTATATGTGAAATTTTTATGTCTCATATTATATTTCAATGGACTTTAAAAGATATATATTTTTATAAAATATTTGAATTTAATTAAAAATTAAAAAGGAATGTGTTATTATAATGTATATAGAGACAATGACTATTTTTCCACTATAAATATTATTATTGGTTTCTATTCCTTTTCATGAATTCAATTATTATTTAATGAATGTACCCACTTCCTCTAATGTTGGTATTTTATTATAGAAAATGAGTTATTAACATAAATGAAATTTTAATATCAAAAAGATGTTTAAATATAATTTTAAAATATTTATTCAATGATTCTATGATGAAAATGTGAAATATTAAACTTTTTAATTCGTGAAATATATTATATAAACTGTTTGTGATAACAGGTGAGCCTGAAATAGCTTATAAGACGAGTTTATACACATTATAGATCACGATATGATAGGTTGATCCCAATAATAGCTCAAAATATAACAGGTTCACACCATTATAACTCATGATATAATAGGGTATACAAATTATATAACACTAATGAAATGGCTAATGATTATATTATCTTTACAATTATATTTAATTTTGGACATATGTTTATTTGAATTTGAAATGTTTTGGTAAGGGTTCTATAAAGAAAATTTCACAGGATACTGAAATTTTTAATAGTTTTATTTCGATAACCCTTTAATATTGAAATATAAATTACACTTTTATATATTTTTAAGATATTACCCATACATGACTTAGAGGGATGGGGTCCTAAACACCTAATGTGACAAATCCTAATGGTATAGTGACTAAATGTCCAATAAATTGACCTAGGGTCCATGAGTAGTAATATTTGATAATGTCATGTCGCCAATAAAAATACACCACCCCTTCTAGTAGTTATTTCTATAATATAATACCCTGACCAAAATAAATTCCATCCTTCCTTGAGAGGTTGCATCATGCTAGACAGATGAAACAATGAAAGGATCCCATATAGACAAGATGTGATAGGAGTTCCAAATGATTTATTCTAGCACACATATCTAACTTTGAGATTACCACTTAATTATTCCAAGGAGGAATTCATCCTCTATCTATTTTACATCCTCATAAAATAATATTAATCTTATAAAGTCAATAGAAAGGAACTAAAACATCCTAATATTGGGACCATAGGAACAATGATGAATGTCAATGTTCCCAGCCCTCCAAATGTATACTCAAACCTTGCACTGCCTCATCACATCCAACCTGATGTGCTGAATCATTCATCTGTTTATTGACATTAATTACGTAACCCACAAAATAATTTAGAGAATGTGTAATAAAAATCACAGAACCCAAAGGAATTATTAGAAAGAAAATAATGGTGTGAATGTAGAAAGCATAAAAAATGGGATCCCAATGGTCTAAGACCCGCCACTACAAATATAATCATTCCATATGCTCTATGTACAAATAATTTTCCTCACTACTAATATCAAGGACCACCACCAATAGAACCCTTATACGGACATCGTTAATCAGAAACTTCGATGAAAATCTAAATAAACATCATCTGAAAATATTTATGAAAACATTGAAACAAGATCACCAGAAATATTATTTCTTTTGTTCAAGGAAAACCATATCAGTGTGGAGAAAAAACTCATCCATAAACCCATTGCATGACACAAGACTCCTGACTACTGCAACTGAATGGACACTGAGATATTTTCAACCAGACCAAAACTACCAAACACTAGAAAATAGTGTAATGAAAAAATATCTGATTTGTGGTGTTACCACAAGAACCAAATACGATCTTGAAATCACTTATCAACACAATGATGTTGAACAAAACCTCATATTCCTAGAGTAATTCACTAGGGTGATTGAACAATTATTAGATCAATCAAAATAATGAAACCAATAGGGGTATCTAGGATGATGTCAGATGAATCAAATGAGGATGATGCACATTGAGAAATATAAGTGGTAAATAATTTACAAAATAAACCCTATAGTGAATGGAAACTCATTTGAGAGATAATAATAAGAGAAAATATATAAATCTATCTTCCCTATAAACCAACATGACAGTTTTATTATTAATAATAATTTTTCATAGAAATAAATTATTTTCCAAAGGTGTGATAAATTACTTTTTTAAAATATATCAAATTCATAGAGTAGGTAAAATTAAATGTTCTTAAGAAATGGGTTTTCAGGGGATTTCATATTTCTCAATGGACTTATATATTAATTATTTTTAGTTGTTTTTCTATTCAATTATTCTCATTCTAAATTTTTTTAAATTAATTCACATGATTTAAGAATGTGTATGTGAAATGATGCTTTCCTTTTGAATTTCATGATGATATTTCACTAAAATAAATTTTATATTGTTTTAAGAGTTCTATATTAAGGGATAATGAAATATAATATAATTATACATATTGTACTACATTGTTTTATTGTTTCATGAGTTACGACCAAATTATCCATAACAATAAACCTAAAATATTATTATTAAATTAATTTGAATATTATTCTAAAATAAATAGATTAGTTAATCTTAACATCCTAATCCTTCTATTGGGTACTAAATAAATGGTTTATATATCTTTACATGTGAGGACGTTATTTGAGATGATGTTGAAAATCCCCTATAACCTCAATGGATAGTATTTAATAGATAATTGAAGATATTTTTGTCAAATAGAATATTTTTTAGGGGGTGGAATGGGTATTGATTTCATCATATTTATCCTTTATATAAGATGGTTTATTATGGTTTATTAGATATTGTCACACTATATTTTATTATTTAATGACTATATCAAGATAGATGAAATTTAATACTAAGTGAGAATGAAAATTCAATAGGTTAATGCATCATAAAATGTATAAAATGGGATCTATAGTGAGATAATTCAGGGTTTTACTCAACCAGATATCATGTGATAGGATTAAAAATTAGTTCTTATGGGATTTTTTAATACAATAAATATGATACAAATGATCCTCCATGAATTTTTAGGTGATATTTAAATAAGGAAATATATTCAATGAAATATGTGTCAAGAATGTTGAAATAAGTACATAAGATAATTTATTAAGAGAGTAAGATTATTTATTTTTTTGTGATTGAGGGAATAATTAAATATCATACTAATGAAAAATGAAGTGTTCAGTTAGAAAAATGGGACTAAATTTATTCCCAATGAATAAATAGAATTATATGATTATTGAGTGTTTGGGAATTCTTTATATTGTTGTCCAAGGGGTAAGATCAAATATTTGATCAATTTTATTATATAAAATATGTCTATAATGTTCTATGTCCATTACAGATGAAGATGAGGAAACTTCACATTACTTATTAAAGGAATTAATTATATCTTGAATTGTTTTCCAATTTTAATGAATCATTATAAAAGATACCATTTTTTTAATTATGTGTTGTAAAAGAATATTGAAACCCATGGTTGATGGATAATGATGAATTCTGATTTATTTATATGTCTATATATATGGACCCCAAAGATATGGTATAGTTGTATGTATAAGGACTCTCATTTGTTTAAATTCATTAATACTATTTTGATTATTTATGTTATGGGAGTACTTTTTGGTGTAATTCATAGTTTTTTGATGGATATTTATGTAATATATAACGTTATGTTTATCATGTGAAAATTTTATTTTAGTACTAATTGTTAATTAGTTTTTTGGAATTAATTTTAATGTTATTTATCATTTATATGGCTTATATGATGATTAATGATAATGATTATTTTTTAGGATTACCATATTATTTTATGTATGTTTAAAATAATTATATTATAATGTATCTAAAAAATTTAAAATTATTATATTTGGAATGTTATTGGGGATTGGCACCACAACTAATGGGAAACACGAGCATGGTGCTTATCAATGGCCTATGTATTATCCTGGATAGTATGACATAGTTTTTTTTATTCAAATGGTTTTAGTTAATGATAAAATTTATCTTTTGAACATTTTTAGGTCATAGATATGTACATTTAAATTAAAAGTTACCTATTAAATAGTTTATTATTTATATGTTATATGAATTTCATGATTTTGGAAACCATATATGATTATGGTAGATCAAAAATAAGAATATATTATTTGAGGAAGTATTGTTGAATTTAATTTATAAAGAATATATGATTTTCATGTTGACCTATTGTGATTCAAGTTTATTATTAATGTTATTATAATATCATATATAATATATTTTTAGGTAATATATTCTTTATATATGATATAATAAGAGTGACTTGTTTTATTTAGAGATTAATATAAATTTTATCAAAAAATAATATGTGACCAAATCAATCAAATCTGTGGGATTAAATCATAATTATGAATACATTATGTAATATTATGGATAGTTATTTTTGGAATGATTTTTTAGAACATTATTCTTACTATTAAAATTAGAATATTAACGTTATGATTTTTTTTTTACTTTTTTTATATCATTCCATGTGACAACCTCAATGGTTTTAGTGAATTTATCATGATAGGAAGAAAATATTTTTATTATTTTTTCATTATTTGATCCATTAGATGTTGAAATTATTTCATATTAATAGAAAAACTCTTTGTGAATATTCACTATTTTTTTGAAAATTGAAAATTTTGAGGAATTTTCTTAAATGATGAAATTATCATTATCATGTAAGTATAATTATCATTTCTAGTGATATTTATTTTCATTTTTAATCTTATTTTCTTTATTGTTTTATAATTTTTTTACTTTATTAAGATCATTCACATTATCGTGATCAATGATCAATACTAATATCTATCATTAATTTGGAATTAAACCATTCTTCCATGTCCATATTTTAACATACAACCCATGTTCTCTGATTTGGAATACAAATTATGTGTTATTCTATATGACATCTAAATTTTAAAAAAATATTTTCAAAATGAAGTTTTATTATCCCTTCTTAGATGTTGGATTTCAAAATAATTATTTTTAATAGACAAACCATTAATTATCATGATAAATTTATAATTAAAAAAAAGTTTATTTTAGGGTAAGAATGTAACAACCCTATATTCTAAAATAATAACATTATGTTTGATAGCATATATGAAATAAAATAATGAGAATAAAGGACCTTCCAAACATATTAATATTATAACTGTTACTTGAAATTGCTGATTAGGAATAGGATTAACTATTTTAGGAAATAAATTAAAAAATTTCTACTAAATATAAATTTATTGATAAATTAATATAATATTGTAATTATATTTTTAGCAATGAAAATTTATTCGAGATATCATTTTTTAATGAATTTTATACTTTTTAGGAAAATAGTATAGTAAATTTAGAAAAATAAAGATAAATTATATTTTCTAAAATTATTTTTTTTAATATTTTTATATGAATTAAATTATATTTATATTGTGGTATTTTTCAAATTTTTTTCTAATGAATAATGAAAAATAATGATTTATGCTAAAATATCATTTCATTACAATAAATAACATAACCTAAATGTATCATTATTCATTAAAAATTATTTAAAGTAATTTATATAATACATATTTAAAATTATTCTAAATAAATACATTTTAATCAACTTTATTCTTAATATTAATATATTTTTATTTGTATTAATAAGATTTATTTTTTTTGATTCTATATTAGAATGCCTTATGTTTTTCTATTTTAATTAATTAAAATAAACCATAATGATGAATAATTTAAATGAAACCTATACAATATATAACTATATAAATTATTTAAAATAAAAATAATGATGATTAATATTCATAATGTTGATATAATATAATCTTATGCTTGAAAAATAAATTTCATAAAACCCCAGTTTTTTTCTTAATGTCAATGGGTTTTATATTAATTTTAATTACGACATGGTGGTGAATTGAAAATATAAAATTGTATTTAAAAATTGGAATTAGAATAATATAAATTATATATTTAGGACATATTAATCCTTGATCATGATTAATAGTGAAAATGGTAAAAATATTTTATAGCCATTATGGAGAAAATAGGACTACCAAGAGGTTATACTAAAATGATAAGGTTTAAAATGACCCAATAGCTTGCCTAAATTATATATTATGGAAATACGAATACATTATATTATATAATTATCAATATGGGTTTATTGTGGACCTTCTGGTCAGCTTTAACATGCGGTTATAAAGTTTTCTATTCACGAACTCCGTGTGTGTCCTATATAACACTTATAAAATGTCACCCATATCTCCTCTCCACATAACTACCTCAAAAAAAATATCATCATACATTATAAAGAAAATAAATTATTCTACATTCATCACCATATAATACAGTCCTTTTTTGATTAATAATATAATCTTTTAAGATGATAGGATTAATCCTAATTAGGTGGTTTGAAAATGTAGAAGTGTTCTTGATTGATCATTACCATTTTCATTCATATTCCACCTAATTCAAATCATCTTTAACAATTATGATATAATATTTAAAGTGAATAACAGAAATATTTTTTGATGATTAAAAAAATTTAATTTTTATATGAAACAAATAATATAATTATATTAAAGTAATATTTTTAGTTATAAAATATATCTCTTGAAAAAATATTGTTTTCTTGTTAAAAATAATTATATAAAATTATTATATATTACAATTGCAATTCTTAAAATCATAGTTTAATTTATATTCAAAATATCATTTTTAATATTGATATTTTTTTTAAATATAATTTCATTTAATTAATCATGACTTAAAAAAATGAATTTATTTATTAGACTTTTCAATTTACCAAAAATAAAAATCATATTTAATAGTAATAAATATTTTTCCATGGTCATTAATTAATCATATACAATTTAAAATATATAAGGAATGAATATAAATATTATTTCATTGAAATTTATAAATATTCTAAATATTGTGGTTTTTATATGTTATCCCAAACTACACTAGTTTACGCCCAAATAGAAATTTGTGAGATATTTGGATACTGATGGTAGAGTACATCAAACATGGGTTTGTATATGATATTTTTGATATTTATCATGAATGATAATCATTTATTATTTTAATTTAGTTGTTTTATATCAAATTCATATTAATAAACAATAAATCATAGGGACTGTATCTCCCTTGGATTCCCTTATAAAGGGAATTCATGGTTTATGGTCCTTTTGGTTGGGAAAGTCACATCTTTTTCTATGTCAATACGTCTTTATCATAACCGTTATAAATGTTAATAACATTTTCAATGATCAATGTATATATTATACATGGTAATTGTAGTTTCCTGGCCTAATTTCCACAGAATATGGCTCCATGATAGTAGACCATATGACCTCAAGCGCATCTCCCTGAATGCTAATCACTACTAAATATTAATGAGATACTAGGGTGTGTTTGTGGTGAGTCTATGAACTAATATGATAACATATAACATAGTTGTAAACACTATATAGGTATTAGTATAAGAATTAGAATAATCAAACTGAGGATGAAGAAGATAAACTTCTTAAACCAAATACCTAATAACTTCGGAATCTCAAAAGTCAAAACAAATACAATGATGATTTAAATTTATGATACCATGAAAATTTTGAGTATAGGGGTATGGGGGTACAATCAGGTTCTTCATGCTTATAAAAAACTACTAAATGACCAAAAAATACTACAAAACATCTCATGTATAAACTCAGTCCTATTATAAGGACCTAGCCTTAAAAATTACATAGTCTTGAATTAAATGAATAATTCACATTGGGGATCTTTTTATGATTAGAGTTTTCCAAAAGTAGGACATAACTATTAGATTACTTCTCAAAAATTATATAGTACACACTTATACTCTGTTTCTATTATTTAAAAAATTAAAAACTCTTGAAAAAAAGTGTCAGGACTATTTCCAGGTTAAAGAAAACATGACTTTTCCTTGATACCATCCATGACTCTATTCATCTTTAATTATTGTGATTTTTTTTGAAAACATGAGATGAGCATTAAAAGATCAGTAAGGGTTATAATATAACGAATGAAAACATTAGTTCGTTAACACATAAATAACATATGATCTTTAACAAAACGCATGAAATCATAAGATTTATGAATAAAACAAGAAATAATTAATCAAAAAGTTAACATATAGAATCCATAACATAATTACATTGTATATTTCACAGCTCCGTAGGGAGTCACATTTGGAATACCCATCACAATATATTCCCTAAATCTATTCAGAGAAATTATCATTTACCTTTGTCATTTTACCTAATGCATTGGAGAGATATCTTGGGCTCTCTCGCCCTAGGTTTATCATGGAACCACCCATATACATAACATTGACCACGAACCATAACATACTCATAACACATAAAACAAATTTATAAGAAAGATAATATTTCCACATTTCAATCACAATATATCATTTAAATATATTGAAAAAACAAATCGATTATCAAATCCATTTTCATTACCAAAATACGTAAAAGAGTGTATGCTATTTATTTTCCTTTTAAAAACATTATGGCTTCTTAGGAAATGCAAAGGTCAAATAGTACTCGTGGGGTTAGAAAAGGTCATCGTCACCACTTACATTAAAAAGAAACATTTTTTTTCATTTATTAAAATGCATCATAGAAAAATATTTTCTTTGAATGAAATAAAATTTGAATGGTATTTATACAACGCAGAAAGGAATGTCGTGTATAAAAACAATATGCCTCAATGAAAGGAGATTGAGACGAAGTCCCTTACAAAGATCATTTTATAAATAAAATAGATCAATTGTGTCTATTAAATATATGTAAAAGTAAATAATTTATAAATATTAAAGAGGATTTCAAGAGTTATATGTCACATGATCATAACACGACATAATCAAAAAGTAGAAGTTTGATCCGTAGATGGAAATTAGGTTAAGAAGTTCCCTTTCCTCGTGTCTGACATGACCCATTTGTTCCTTAATCTCCTGAATAATAATCTATAGTTAATTTATAATTTATTAAGATACTTTTTCACTTTTATTATTTCTTTTATTTCAAGTATCATCATTCAATAAAAATTAGTTAATTATTTGAGTTTATTTCAGACATTTTGTTGATGTTGGTAACTTGAGTTAAAAATGAACTTGTTAAAATTATAAATTGACATTGTGGTTGAAATTAAATTATCTATATAATGATATTAATGATTCATATATCATATATTTTATATATATCCAGTATATATTTGTATTTATTATAGTAAATAAAATTTGGAGATAAGAGATGAAATGCCCCGTTCATGGATACAGTAAGTCATACATACACATAAATGCTACTTTCATTTCTATTTCATATTAAATGGAATTAAAACCTAATAATAAATATTTATATTATAATTCTTGTATAATATCATATATAATTTCATTAACTCCATAATTTATACATTCAACATATGGCATTAATGAGTCATATCACTTTGAGGGGGCGCTAGTCCGCACTTCCTCAAATAAAATTATCGTAATCACCCACTATGTAAACAATAAAGGTATTCTATAAATAAAAAATATAGAAGAATATAAAAAATATAAATATAATATATATCACATATAAATGGAGTTTAATATTAATGGCCACCAATAAGAGGTGGTATGAGATAATTGAACAATCATCATTTCGTGGGGCTTTGGTTCGCCATTCACAGAAACTGTATGTTCATTACCCATTAGATGGAGGTGTGTGTAAGTTAAGTTCTAATACTTATCATAAAAAAACATGGTTTATTGAGGATACATGTGTTTTTATAAAATAATGTAATAAAAAGAGTTTATGGGCTTTGAGAAGTAAAATAAATCAAAAGATCTTAAGAGAAGATGTTAACTTTAAATTTGGTATCTCCCGTTGCTTTGAACCAAAAGTTTTACGTGAAGTGCATTTTTCCTAATGTAAGGATTTTAGGAGGAAGATAGGTATGTATGAAAATTAATTAAGAAGAGGTTGGGCAAGACAAGGGGCTCGTGAAGTGTGATGAATGGGTTAAATGTGAGGGCTTTTTATAAGTGGGGGATGGGCTCTTTAGAAATGTTTGAAAATATTATTATATTATATAATGATTTTCGGTTTCTAAAGATCCACAAATTATTAAAATATAAGATAATATGACTCATGGTAGAAATAAAATCATCTAATATGAATTGGAATGGTTATTGATATTAGCTTGTTTCTTATAATATTATTTATTTAAATCATTCGTTAATGAGGTAAACACTACATCATTATTGTGTCATAAATAATTTTATTTATATGATGTCTAAAAATTATAACAAAAATACCATGATAAATGAAATTATTTTTAAAATTAAAATGAATATTTATAGTCAAAGATATATTTTATAAATCCCATTTGAAAATTTATTTACTAAAAGATATATGTTTATGTCATTTTGGTCTTTACTTTAAATTAATTAATGTAATGTGACATTATCACTCCCATGAGGCTCCATGGGGTCCCAAATTAAACCCAAGGATTCCCATGGTATGGAATGTGTCAACCAATAGGATTATGACACATTTTAGGGTAATTTATGATTATTATAATATATTTTTTTACCCTTATTTACCAAATTTACCCTTAAACCATAGTAAATAAAATATTTACTAAAATAAATATTCATAATGTCTAAAAACATTATATATTTACATAATTTTGTCCTCCTGATTCCAAATTTTGAATCTATTTTTCCAAAATTCAAAATAGATAATTGGCACAAATTAATTTAAAATTTATTACCACTGTAAAAACAAAAAGCGTTTTTAATGAAATAATAACTCTCAAAATATTGAAACTTTTTTATGTCCAATTTCAAAGTAAAATAACTTCCAATGAACAAAATTGTATTAAAAGGTAAAAATATAATCTATTTATACTTTAAACCTATTTAAGAAAGAAATTTATCCATATTAATACATAATATTAAATGGTATTTTAAAAATAAAATACAGTATTTTTCTCTATTTTCAATAAATGATTTTTTATCAGAAAAATACCAAAATGTTACCCAAATTAAATTTTGATGCCCTGATTTTCATGAAAAGTTTTTGTTGGTCAAATTGAACACATAAAAGTGACCTAAACTAGATTAAAATATGGTTCTCCATCAGAAGGTGGTAAATCGACATTTTAAAGAATATTAGAGTATTTATGCTAAAAATTTTATTCATTCACATTTAATGAATCTAAAATTTATTGAATAAATGTAAAAATAGTTAAAAAACATGTATAATAGTATTTTAGATATTTATATTCATTCCCTCAATTAAAATGGCTAGGCGTTAACTACCATTTAAGATAATAATATTATATTATTATTTTTCAGTTTGACTCTGCATTGTGTGAAACATTAGACTTAGGTGAAACCCATTGTTTCATATCAGGTATGCCATCAAACATATCATCAACTTTAAAGTAAAATTGATATTTACTTCACAAATTTTAATAAATATGAAAATGTCTTGTTCTTTATTTACCTGAGATGTTACATCCTCCCCCCTTTTGGAAATTATGTTCTCGCAATTTTATTCACATATCAAATATGTGGATGTATTTCTCCATCATAGAATTTTTATTTTCAAAAACCCTCCTCGGGGCCTGTGCCGTGACAACCCCAAATATGACTTCCATAGGCCAGGGGCTGGCGACTAGAACCAAGGCGTAAATCCCAGTAAAGGGAAGGAATTGACTTTATAAATGTAAACAAACACAACAGAGTACAAAAGTGATGTAAGCACTAAGTAAAATTGAGTACTAAAGTATGTGCTGAAATGTAAATGGGCCAGTATACAAATCCAACTAAAAGTACAGTACAAATCAAAAGAAAGTACCACAACAGTAAATTAAAGTGGAAACCACTGAGTCATCATCCAGATATTCCACCTAAAGGGTGGGTACAGATGGTCTCCTTAGCTCCTCAGGTCCGGCCATCCGCCCCATGTACATCCCACCAAGTGGTCCACCTCCGGGTACTGTCTAGCTCCACAAACGTCCACCTCGATCAGTGTTATCTGTCTTCTATATCCAACACAAAGTAGTGCGGGCATAGCCCGCCCACGGGTGAGTATACGATACTCAGTAGAGACCCCAAGACCCCCAAAGTAATCCAAGAATCCATGAAGGATAAACAAAAAAATAAAGATATAATCACGAAGTATCAACAGACTCTACTTAGGTATATTCCCATACATATACCGAAGTCATCAATTCCAGTTCGGCTCCAACTCTCTGGCCCAAGAACAGCTCAGTCCACATAGGAAAGAATTCAATCACACCGTTGGTATTGATTGAAAGTCAAGACTCAGCTCAGACAGGTATACTACTCACGAAGAGGGGTGGTGATGATTAGATGTATCCTCTGAATCATCTCCTCTGACAAACCCACGTAGGATCATATTACAAAAGTCGTCACTACCGAACCCACGGAGAATCCAAGTACAGTCGTCACCACTGCCGAACCCACAAAGGATCCAAGTATTGTAGTCATCGCTGCCGAACCCACATAGGATCCAAGTACAGTCGTACTCACTACCGAAACCATGGAGGATCCAAGTACAGCGGTCATCGTTGTCGAACCCACGGAGGATCCCAGCACAAAAGTAATCGTAGTCACAACTAGCTCTAGGGTTCCCTCACACAGCACGCTCAATTCCGGGAGGGTCTGCTCCTCGAGCCAAGGGGGCCCATACATCAAATATTACAAAGTCCAGAGTTGATGTATCCCAAAGTTCCGTCTCATCAATAGGAACTCAACGCGATAGACGACGCGTCAATCAGACGCCCGATCTGAGAGATATTTGTTTCTCCGTTCCAGGGGCCCGGTTAAACAATACGCTAATTTCTAACCCGACCATTCCCCAAAGTCATCAAAAAAATACTTAGAGTATCAAAAAATGACTGCCTCGTCTCAAGGGTCCCAGTTCCATAGACGGCGCGTCGATCGGACGCGGGGTCTTCGAGTTATTCACCTTTATGTGAAAAAGGGTCTGGCTCGTTAAGCCCAGTGGGCCGATGGGTTGGGTTAACCCAGTTTTGGCGGGTCCGACCTGGCAAGGGTGTCAGACCGGCCCGAAGAAATGTGCGGCTTAGACCAAGGGGTGCGGCCCGGCCCAGCGGGGTGCGACCTGGCCCAGTGCAGCCCAGCCCGACCCGGTGCGGCGTGGCCCGACAGGGCACAGCCCAGCTGCGGCTCGGCCCGAGGGGGGGAGAGCGGTCCAAGGCGGGGGGCGCAGCCCCTCGGCTGCCCGAAATGGCGGCACCAAGCGGCGTCGCCCTCCCTAACCGACCGGACGAAGCTGGCCGGCCTTCTTGGTGCAAGAGGCCCGCACAGGAAGGCTGTGGTTCGTCCGGCGCAACGCCCTCCTGGCGCCGCGGCTCTCCTCTACCCTGCCGGCCGACAGGCCGGACGGTTCTTCTGCCAAAGCGGCCCGTAGTACGCGGGCCGCGGTCTTCCACAGAGGGGCACCGTGGGGCGTCGCGGTTCCTCCCTTCTTCCCAGCCGGCTATTGCCAGTCGGTTCTTCCTTGGTCGAGTGGCACACGGTTGTGGGCCCCAGTTCTTCCGCAGTGTCCGATGCACGAACTCAACTTCTCCCATCATCACCTCTTCCAATGCGCCTCAATCACAAACAAGGAGTCTACGGAGGGTCGTCGGGCCGTGTATGTTTGGACCACACCCTCCATGTTAAGCGGTAGCAATTGGCCAAGGATAAACAAGGTTTCACGTAGAACGAAGAACAATTTATTCAAATAAAAATTAAGTAATCCTCTCTACCTTTGAAAAGCTTCGTGGTAGTCGAGCGTCGTGGATGACAGTGTCGATTCCGTCATCATCAGAGTGCACCCAAAGAAGAAGTGGTGTCTCCTCTCTTTTCACGGAGGAAAGAAAATAAAGCGCGTCGTCGTTCTTCATGGAAATGGTGTTCTTCATCGAAGAGAGAGTGTCTTTCTCCATTGAAGGCATTCTTCATCGAAGAGGGTGATGTTCTTCCATTGAAAGGGGAACACCCATCTGTATTTCTCCAGAGCCCCCACCAAATTCCAACACAACAAGTGCCCCCATATAATAATATCTAAGCTATTATTTTATTCACACCAGTAATTCAAAATTAATACAACTTAATTTAATTAATTGAAGAGTTAGAATTAATTGATTAACATGTGTCAGAAAACATTAAAGAGGGATAGAGGGAGAGGAAGAGTTCTCATAATTAAGGGGGGGTTGTCACAATAAAGAAAGGGGAAGTAATTGGGGAGTTTGAAGAGATTTATGGGAGATGAAAGGTTGGGGCTCGTGTGGGACCCACCTCTCAAATATCCACACATGGGAATTTATATGGGCATGGGCCCCACCAATAACTTCCCATGGGAGTAAATAACTTCCATGGATATATATAATTGTTCTAAATTTTTTTATTTATCTTCTTAATTAAACCCCAATTTTTAACTTTCAACCTGCATAAAACGCAACTACGGTAAAGGTCCTCTTAATCAATTAATAGTGCTGCGAGTTTATCAGTGTCCTCATATTTGAATTTTGAGAACCGGTTCAGAAGATAGCAAAAAACGCACGTACATTTACTAAACCTACCCGAACAAGACTTCAGAAATTGATTCCTGGCACACCGGGCCTCAGAATCTAGTGCCGTCAGAAGCCACTGAATTGTAGAATTCAAAAGAATTAAAAAAAATTCCTTTAAATTTATAGGTCTTTATATTACTCCCACCTCAGGGCTTTATGTCCCAATTGAGCTAAAACATACATTAGGGGAACAAATGACGGTACTGAGCATGCATTTGAGCCTCTCGTTCCCAGGTGCTCTCCTGGAGGTTCCCGTGCTACCAATGAATGCGCACCAGAGGAATCGACCGACCATGTGGGACCCGATCATATTGATCCTCGATCTCCACTGGGACCTCCGTGAATGTCTCCCCGTCATCGATGTCCTGATCCTCGTGATCGACGATGTGTGACAGTTCGTGCGCGTATCTCCTCAGCTGAGATACGTGGAAGACGTCGTGAACTCGGTGCAACTGAAGTGGAAGGGCCAGGTGGTAAGACACCTCACCTACTCCTCTGATGACCTGGAATGGCCCGATGAAGCATGGGGATAACTTTCCACCCTGACAAAATCTCCATAAACCTCATCGAGGTGAGACCCGTAAGAAAATGTGGTTTCCATCCTCGAACTCCAGTGGTCTCCTCCTCCTATCAGCATAGGACATATGTATGCTCTGTGTAGTCTTCATCCGCTCCAAGATGATCTGCACATTCTCTGTCGTAGCCTGAACAATCTCTGGTCCTACAAGTGCAGACTCCCCAGGATCAGTCCAACACAGAGGTGATCTGCAAGGTCAGTCATACAGTGCCTTGTATGGTGCCATCCCGATGGTATAGTGGTAATTATTGTTGTACACAAACTGCACTAAGGGTATTTGATTCACCCAGCTATGAACAAAGTCATGGACACATGCACAGAGCATGTCCTCGAGTGTCTGTATGCTCCTCTCAGTCTGTCTGTCCATCTGAGGATGGAAGGAGGTGCTCAGACGCAGCTCCGTCCCAAAGGCCTTCTGGAACCCCTTCCAATGCCAGAGGTAAAGAGAGCATCTCGATCGGATACAATAGTCGATGGCACACCGTGAAGCCGTACAATCTTTTGAATGTAGAGGCATCCCAAGCTCTCTACTGATCCTTGCTCTCTAATCAGTAGGAAATGGGCCGAATTGGTGAGTCGGTCTATGATCACCCAAATAGAGTCATGTCCCCTGGATGTACGTGGATTCCCCATCACGAAATCCATGGATATCCCGTTCCACTTCCACTCCGGGACCTCTAAGGGCTGTACCAAGCCTGCTGGTACCTGGTGCTTCGCCTTCACTTGTTGAAAAGTGAGGAATAATGAAACGAACTATGGTATAACCGTCTTCATGCCCGTCCACCAGTTCGGTTGTTTGAGATCCTGGTACATCTTCGCCACTCTTGGATGTACCGCTAGAGGGGAAGTGTGAAACACCCTCAGCACATCCTCATGTAATTCAACTGGTACCATAGTATGTCCCCTGAAAAGGATGACGTGCTCCCCTCCTTCAGAAAACCCATTAGGCACCTACCCTATGGATATCTAAGCACGTCGCGTCTCACAGTCACATCCCCATGCTGTGACTCTTTGACTCGATGAAGGAGTGGAGGAGTGACTGTGAGAGACTGTATAAAGGCTGCTCTATCTCTAACCACAAAGGATATCTCCAACACGTATAGCTAATATGTCATCTCTCTTAGTAGCTGAATGCCCGATCTCCTACTAAGAGCATCAACCACAACGTTCCCATTACCAGAAGTATAGACAATCTCCATGTCATAGTCCTGGATGAAATCGGGCCATCATCGCTATCTCAGGTTCAGGTCCTTCTGCGAGAAGATGAACCTTAGACTCTAGTAGTCATAGTAGACTGTAAATCTCTCTCCCATCAGATAGTGTCACCACATCTTCAAGGAGAATACCACTAGTTCTAACTCCAGTTCATGGGGAGTGTAGTTCTGCTCGTGCTATCTCAAATTCCATGAACCATATGTGATCACTGCTCGCTCCTGCATCAGGACACACCTGAGTCCGGTCCCTGATGCATCTTAGTAAACTACATTCCCTACGCCCTCCTCCGGAAGCCTCAAGATGGGCGCACTAGTCAATCTATGTCACAACACTTGAATTATCTGCTAACATGTATCTGACCACGCGGAGGGTTTCCCCTTCTTCGTCAAAGCTGAAAGTGGTGCTACAACTCCGGAGAAGTCTGGCACAAATCTCTGAGAGTTCCCAGCCAAACCAAGGAAACTTCGCACCTCTATCACACTCTTGGGTAGATCCCAAGTAAGTACCTCTTCGATCTTCACTGGGTCCATTGAATCCCCAGCCTCCAAGATGACGTTTCCAAATAAATTAACCTCTCAAATCCAGAACTGGAACTTCGAGAGCATACCATAAGGATGGTGATCTCAGAGTGTGTCCAGTAAAAACTGTAAGTGGTAGGCATGCTCCTCCTCATCAGTCGAGTAAATCAGTATGTCGTCGATGAAGAATACGACAAAAATATCAAGGTAAGGTTGGAAGATCCTGTTCATGAGACCCATGAACACGGCTCGAGCATTGGTTACGCCGAAGGGCGTAACCAAGAACTCATAGTGGCCATACCGACACCAAAAGGCCGTCTTCTTCACATCCTCATCTCAAACTCTGAGCTGGTAATAGCCTAACCTGAGGTCTATTTTTGACAACCATCGTGATCCCTTGAGCTGATCAAATAGATCGTCAATCCTAGAGATTGGGTACTTGTTATTTATAGTCACCTGATTCAGGGGATGGTAGTTGACACATACTCGTAATATCCCATCCACCTTCTTGGTGAACAGAATCGAAGAAGCCCAGGGTGAAACACTGGGTCGGATGAATCTCTTTCCCTGTAATTCTTCCAGCTGTACCCGCAGCTCACAAAGCTTAGTTGGAGCCATCAGATATGCTGGAGTAGATATCAGTGTTGTACCGGGGTACAAGTCAATGTATAAGTCTACCTCTCTGTGAGGAGGTAGTCCTGGAATGTCATCAGGAAAAACGTCCGCATACTTATCCACCACAACAGGAAAACACGGACACCACACATCAACAACCCCTAGGATGAGACTAGCCAAATGATGTGTGATCAACTGCCCTCTCCTATGCTAAGTCCATCCTACACTGCAAAGGCTCCATTCTCACTGGTGAAGGTGAACCGGGTCCCATCAATGCAGACACACCACACTTTGCGCCTAATACAGTCAATCTGAGCATAGACTATAGACATCCAGTCCATAACTAAGAAGACGTCATAAGGCCTCGATGCTGATACAAGAAGATACCAGCTGAAGCTCTCTCCTCCTAGAGTAAGCTCACACTGCCAACACCTGTGCATAATCGTCGAGTCTACTCCTGTAGGAGTCTCTAGCCATAAGGATGGATCCAATGACTCCGTCTGAATCTCCGAGCTCCGAAGAAGGGTAGTGGAAATAAAATAAAGACTCGCTCCTGTTTCTATAAGAACTACAACAAGGGTGGAGTATACATAGATAGGACCTCGAACCATCGTAGGTGCGCCGTGGTCATAGGACTCGACTGCCTAAGGCTTAGGATGCCCCTATCTGCCAGATCCCTATGGTCAGTGTGGTCCTTCTGGTGGTGGTGGTGGTAGAGCCTCAAAGTGTCGTCCACCACCCGCTGCTCGGCCAACTCCTCTTCCTCGTCCGCCTGCTCCCTACGGACCACCACGATCGAACCTATGCCTCTGCCTGGGAGGTCCCTCTACTGTCTGCTGGTCGTCTGCATGACGGGTCCGGCAATACCGAGCCATGTGACCCTACCCGCTGCATGCATAGAACTGCCTTCCCCTTGAATGAATGGCTCTGTTTCGTGTGCCCTACACCTCCGAACCAGTATCCTGGGGTCACCCACCAGATTTACTAGTCCGGTTGGACCTCTGTGACAAGTATCTACTGCCGGATACAGAAGACTTAGCTACGTGTCGCCCTGTAGTGGGTCTCTCTGCTGGCGTCGACTCAGCAAGAAAGCTCTCCACAAAAAGGGCTCACTTCAGCACTCCTGCCTGCGTCAGAATGCTGAGGGAGATCATCGAAGCCCTGATCTCATGCCTCAGTCCCTACTTGAGGGTTTGGGCCCGGAAGAATGGTTCCCGTAGCATGTCCGTGGAGTAGTGTGAGAGGTCAGTGAACCTTGCTGATTATTGGGATACTATCATGCTGCCCCGCCACAGAAGAAGTAACACCTGGATGCACACCGCACGAAGGGTGGCTGGAACAAACTCCGAGCGGAAGAGATTCTCAAAGTCTGTCCAAAGTAGAGATGCCTCGTCGTTCACCTGGAAAATCAAGCTCCTCCATCTACCTTCTGCTGCATGCAGTAGAATCGCGGAAAGGATCACCATAAGGTCAGCTAGTGTCCCTACCATTCTGAAGACTCTGACGATAGCCTCCAGCCAATCCTCAACTGCCCGAGGGTCCATCTCTCCACAGAACCTAGGAGGCCTCTATCGCTAAAACTCATGAAACACGCTCATTCGGCATGCAACCACTGCTGTTGGGGCTGGTAGAATCGGTGGCTCTACAGGTTGTGGTACCGCTGGTGCCTCCGCTGTGATTGTGCCCTGTAGCAAGGCCTCGTCGCTCGGTGGGCTGCAATCTGGTACGCGACTCGGAACCCTAGCTGACTGACTTCGTGGGACCATCCTAAAAATAAATAGGTGTGCCATGGTCAAACAGTATAACTGGTGTGCAGAAACAAAGTAATCAAAAAAAACTTTTTAAACACACATGCAATAAATGTTTTCGTGCACTTAGTCAGAAATCAGAAGTCAGGGTCCTGGTGTATGGATACGTTGGCCGTGGCACCAACACTAGACTCCCCAGACTGATAACTACACTCAATACTCTTAACACTATTGCTTCACAGAGAAGATATAATCATATTCCTAAGTTCTACGGTAGAACCAACTCCTTTGATACCAATTTGTCACGAACCGTTCTCAGGGCCCATGCCGTGACTACCCCAAGCCCGCCTTCCATAGTCCAGGGGCAGGATACTACCACCAAGGCATAAATCCCAGTAAAAGGGAAGGAATTTCCTTTATGAAAGTCCAAAAAAACAATAGAGTACTCAAGAGAAGTAATCACTAAGTAAAACTGAGTACTAAAGTAACTGCTGAAAAGTAAATAGGCCAGTATACAAACCCAACTGAAAGTACAGTACAATTGAAAAGAAAGTAAAAAATCAGTAATGTAAAGCGGCAATGACTGAGTCGTCCTCCGGATATCCCACCTGAAGGGTTGGTATAGATGGTATCCTCAGCTCCTTGGGTGCGGTCGTCTGCCCCGTGTACGTCCCGCCAAGTGGTCCACCTTCGGGTACCATCCAGCTCTACAAAGCTCCACCTCGATCAGTGTTGTCTGTTGTCTGCATCCAGCACAAAGTAGTGTGGGCATAGCCCGTGCAAGGGTGAGTATACGATACTCAGTAGAGACCCCAACACCCACGAAGGTCTCCCAGAATCCATGAAGGATAAACCACAAAGGAAAGATACAATCATGAAGTATCAACCGACTCTACTTAGGTATATGCCCATACACATAACTAAGGCATCAATTCCAGTTCGGCTCCAACTCTCGAGCCCAAGCACAACCCATTCCACACAGGAACGAAGTTAATCACACCATTGGTATCGATTACAAGTAAAGACTCAGCTCACATAGGTATACTACTCAAAAAGAGGGTTGGAGATGATTAGATGTAGCCTCTGAATCATCTCCTCTACCGAACCCACGTTGGATCCTAGTATAGAAGTCGTCGCTGCCGAACCCACAGAGGATCCAAGTACAATCGTCACCACTGAAAAACCCACAGAGGATCCAAGTACAGTAGTCGTCGCTACCGAACCCATAGAGGATCCAAGTAAATTCATCCTCACTGCCAATCCCATGGAGGATCCATGTACAGTGGTCATCGACGTCGAACCCATGGAGGATCCCAGCACGGTAGTCATCATAGTCGCAGCCAGCTCTACGGTTCCCGCACACAACACGCTCAATTCTGGGAGGGTCCACTCATCGAGCCTTGGGCGGCCGATACATCAAATATTACAATGTCCGAAGTGGATGTATCCCAAAGTTCTGTCTCGTCAATAGGAACTCAATGCGACAAACGACGCGTCAATCGAACGCCCGGTCTGAGAGATATTGCCTTTTCTGTTCCAGGTGCCCTGTTAAAAAATACGCTCTTTTCTAACCAAGCTGTTCCCCAAAGACATCAAAAACTCACTTAGAGTATCGGAAAAATACCACCTCATCACAGGGGTCCTAGTGCTGTAGATGGTGCATCGATCAGACGCGCGGTCTTCGAGTTATTCACCTTTATGTGAAAACGGGCCCCTCTCGTTAAGCCCAGTGGGCTGACGGGTCGGGCTAACCCAGTTTTGGCGTGTCCGACCCGGCAGGGGTGTCAGACTGGCCCAAAAAAACGTGCAGCTCAGCCCGAGGGGCGCGGCGTGGCCCGGCCCGGCATGGTGCGCCTCGACCCGACGTGGTCCAGCCCGAAGCGGCGCGACCTGGCCTGGCAGGGCAAGGCCCGACGGCGGCTTGGCCTGAAGGGGGATGAGCGGTCCAAGGCGGGGGGCGCAACCCCCCGGCTGCCCAAATAGGCGGTGCCGCCCTCCCTAACCGGCCAGCCGAAGCCGACTACCTTCTTGGCCCAAGCAGCCCGCACAGGCGGGCCGCAGTTCGTACGGCGCGGTGCCCTCCTGGCGCCGCAGCTCTCCTTCGCCACACCGGCCGACGGGCTGCCCAGTTCTTCCGCCGAAGCAGCCCGTGGAATGCGGGCCACGGCCTTCTGCAGAACGGTGCTGTGGAGATCCATGGTTCCTCCCTTCGGCCCCACTGGCTATTTCCGGTCGGTTCATCCTCGGTCGAGCAGCCCATGGTTGCGGGCCTTAGTTCTTACGCACGCGGCTGGTGCACGACCATTGCTTCTCCCGTCATCACCTCTTCCAATGCACCTCAATCGCAAACAAGGTCACTACAAAGGGTTGTTGGGCCGTGTGCGTTCGGCCCGCGCCCTCCGTGTTAAGCGGTAGAAATTAGCCAATGATAAACATGGTTTCACGTAGAATGAAGAACACTTTATTCAAATAAAAATGAATCAATCCTCCCCACATTGGAGAAGCTTCACGGTAGTTGAGTGTCATGGATGACGGTGTCGATTCCGTCATCGTTAGAGTGAACCCGAAGAAGAAGTGGAATCTCCTCTCTTGTCACGGATAAAGAAAAGAAGGCGCGTCATCATTCTTTATGGAATTGGTGTTCTTTTTCGAAGAGAGAGTGTCGTTCTCTGTCGAAGGCGTTCTTCATCGAAGAGGGTGGTGTTCTTTCTTTAAGAGGAGAACACCCTTCTATATTTCTCCAGAGCTCCCACTAAATTCCAACACAATAAGTTCCCCCATAAAATAATAGTTAAGCTATTATTTTATTCACACAAGTAATTCCAAATTCAAACAAATTAATTTAATTAATTGAAGAGTTAGAATTCATTGATTAAGATGTGTCAGGAAACATTAAAGAGGGAGAGAGGGAGAGGAAGAGTTATCATAATTAAGGGGGGGGGGGGGGGGTTGTCGAAATAAAGGAAGGGGAATTAATTGGGGAGTTTGAAGAGAGTTATGGGAGATTAAAGGTTGGGGCTTGTGTGGGACCCATCTCTCAAATATCCACACATGGGAAGTTAGGTGGGTGTGGGCCCCCCAAAAACTTCCCATGGGAGGAAATAACTTCCATGGATATATAAAATTGTTCTAAATAATTTTATTTATCTTCTTAATTAGTCCCCAATTTTTAACTTTCAACCCACATAAGATGAAACTGTGGTAAAGGTCCCCTTAAGAAATTACCAGTACTGCGAGTTTATCGGTATCCTCTAATTTCAATTTCGAGCACTGGTTCAAATGATATCAAAACCCACACGTACATTTACTGAACGTACCCGAAAAAACTTCAGAAATTGATTCCGGGAACACTGGGCCTGAAAATCAATTGCCGTCAGAAGCCACTGAGTTGTAAAATTTCCAAGAATTAAAATAAATTCCTTGAAATGTATTGGTCTTTACATTCATATTCCCACTTTGCCTCTTCAAACATATGGGTTTTCCAAAAAACCTTTATCGAGTGAATTACATTATTCTGCAACACTTTCTCTCTACGGTCAAGAATCTATAGTGGTTGTTCCTCATAAGAGAGATTCTCTTGTAACTGAGCTACCTCTGGAATCAAAATATGATATGGATATGGCATATATATTCTCAATATTGAATCATGAAAAACATTGTTTACCTAGGATAAACATGGAGTTTAATCCAATAAATAATTAATAGATCCAACATTCACTAGTATTTTATAAGGTCT
Organism: Viscum album; assembly: GCA_963277665.1. Taxonomy (NCBI): domain Eukaryota; kingdom Viridiplantae; phylum Streptophyta; class Magnoliopsida; order Santalales; family Viscaceae; genus Viscum; species Viscum album. The sequence continues at coordinate 1,100,445,322 of OY728121.1, read as the reverse complement.
AATGAACCTCGAACTAAACTTTACCTTCATTCGAAAATGCATCGCAGATTTTCAGGGAGAAACATTGAGAAAAAAATGATCACCTACCCCAAATAAAATATCATTTTTCTGGTTATTTGAATATATTTTCATCCTACTCTGAGCTATTCTATTTTTCGTCTGAATCAACATAACTTATTCTGCCATCTCTTCTACATATTCTAGTCCCATCAGCTTCCTTTCACATACTTCGCCCAAAAATATGGACTTTGACACCGGTTCCCATATAATGCCTCAAATGGAGCCATCTGTATTCTAGAATGAAAAATGTTATTATAATAAAATTCAACCAAAGAAACATGTTGCTCCCAACATCCATGGTAATCCAATGAATAAGAACGTATAATATCTTCCAAGGTCTGAATTGTTCGTTCTTGTTTCCCATCTGATTTTGGATGAAAAGTCATACTAAATTTTAATTCAGTACCCAATGTCTTCTGAAGGCCTTTCCAAAAGTTAGAAGTAAAATTGTGATCCCAATAAGTTACAATGGAGAGGGGAACTCCATACAACCTGAATATGTCTTTAACATACTACTGAGAATGTTGATCTATAGATAATGAATCTCTAATTGGAATGAAATGAGAAGATTTAGTCAATTGATCAACAATAACCAAGATTTCATTATTACCTCGATATGTCTTTGTTAATCCCACAATGAAGACCATGGATAAATTTTCCCATTTCCACTATAGAACTAGTAAAGACTAATTGATCCCTTTTGGTAACTTTTGCTCTAGTTTAACCTATTGAAAAGTCAAACACTTCATAGTAAAATAAGTAATATCTATTTTCTTTCCATCCCACCAGTAATACTCTCGAAGATCAATGTATATCTTAGTACTTCCAAGATGAACTGAAAACAAAGAACTATAATCTTGACATAACAACTCATTCTTCAACTGCAAATCACAAGGCACACATAATCTCTTTCCAATCCTCAAAACACAATCATTATAAATGTTAAAATCAGGAAACATACCCTTCTGAAACAACTCTACCTTTTTATGAAACTCATTATCTTCCTTCCATGATTTCTTAATTCTGTCTGATAAAGGCGATTTCACTGAACCCTAAAACAAAACTAAGGAATTTCCAGCACCAATAACTTCAATGATAGGGTTCATCAAATAAAAAATCAAAGGATCTCGTTCCAAACATAGCATGGTTAATGAAGAATTACTTTTTCTAATCCAAGAATCATCCACTTTATTTTCTATTCTCGGATGATAATGGATTGTGCAATCATAATCCTTGATTAATTACAACCATCTCTTCTGTCTCATGTTCAATTATTTCTGAATGAATATACTAATGAAATTGTTATGATGAGTATATATTTCAAAAATTACTCCATATAAATGATGTCTACCAATTTTTATATCAAAAACTACATTCTCTAATTCTGAATCATGTGTAGCGTAATTTAACTCATGAGGTTTCAACTGACATGAAGAATAAGAAATTACCCGATCATTCAATATAATGACACAAAAAATTCTTTCAACGAAGCATCACTGTACATATCAAACTCACCTTTTTTGGAAGGGAATTCCAATACTAGATAATTCAACAATCTACTTTTAAATTCATGAAAACAATCATAACATTATTTTATCCAAATAAATATGACACCTTTTTGAGTTAAATTCGTCATAGGGCTAGATAATTGTTAAAAATTGTCATCAATCCTCTGGTAATATCAGTATTAAACTGATCCATCACTAAAAAAGCTATTCAATTCAGATTCTGACCATCTCAGGTTGCTAATTTTGAAGTTCATTTCCCTCTTTATGCATTACCATCCATGTTTCCATGTTTTTTCTAAGAAAAACCATTTTGAACACATAATTATATTATTCAAAGCAACATGGTAATCTATAAATTCTATATCAACTCAATATTACCATTAATTTATTTATGGTCATTAATTTAACAATACTATAACTTGTAAAGTTGTCTAAACTGACGTTTGATACCAACTATAAGGACCCATCCATAAAAAATAAATAATCTTGAATTAAATGAATAATTCACATTGAGGATCATTTTAGGTTTAGAGTTTTAGAGAATTAGGCCATAACTATTACATTACATCTAAAAAATTATAAAGTAGACATTTCTACTAAGTTTCCATTATTTTTAAAAAATAAAAACTCTTGAAAAAAAGTGTCATGTCTAGTTCCATGTTTTAGATAGCATGACATTTCCTTGATCCCATCCTTGACCCTATTCATCTTTATGTCCAGTGAAAAACATTTCAAAACATGGGATTAGCATAAAAAGACCTGTAAGGGTTATAAAATAAAGAATGAAAACATTATTTCATCAGTACATACTTAAAAAAAGCTCCTCAATATACCTCATTATATCATAATATTTATGAATACCAAATAGAAATCATAAATCACAATGATAACTTGTGGCATCCATAACAGATTTACATTCTATATTTTACAGCTACATAGGGAGTTACATTTTGAATACCCATCACACTATATTCTATAAAAATCTTAGGAGAAACATTCAAATTTACCTCTGTCACATTACCCAATACATTGGAGAGTTATATCGGGCTCACCCACTGTAGTTTTATCGCGGAACCACCGGTATATGTAACAATGCCCAAGAATAATAACATATTCATAACACATAAAACATATATAATGGAAAGATAAAATTTCCAAATTTCAATCAGAATATATCATTTATATATATTGACATAAAAAATCCATTACCAAATCCATTTTCAATACCAAAATATTTAAAATAGTATATGGTATATATTTCCCTTTTAAAAGCATTGTGACTTGTTAAGGAAGCCAAATATCAAAAACTACTCATAGTGGCAGAAAAGGACATCGTCCCCACTTATGTTAAATAGAATCATTTTTTGTCGTTTAGTAAACTAAATCATATAAAAATATTACCTTTTAATGAAATGAAAGTTCAAAGCTGTTTACAAAATGTATAAAAGAATGTTATGTATAAAACAAAATATGCATCCATGAAAGGAGATGAGACGATGTCCCTTACAAAGATCATTTTGTAAATAAAATAGATTGATAGTGTTTATTCATTATAAGTACAGATAAATCATGTATAAATAAAAGATATTATATCAAGAGTTATATCTCACATAATCATAGAACGACATAATCAAATAGTAGAAGTTTAACCCAAAGAATGGAAATTGTGTTTAGAAGTTCCCTTACCTCATGTCCAACTTGACCTATTCGTTCTTTAATCTCCCGAAAAAAAATAAATTTAATTTCAACTTTCTTAAGAACCAATTTCTAGTATATTATTCTTTTTATATCAATTATCACACTTATATTACAATTTGTTAATTATTTGAGTTCATATCGGACATTTTTTCAATGTTCGGAACATGAGTTAAAAATGAAATTGTTATAATTGTAAATTGTCCATAAGGATGAAATAATATTATCTCCAGAATGATATTATTTATTTAGATATTACATATATCATATATATCCAGAATATATAAGTATTTAAAATAATATATATCATTTGGAGGGAATAAATGAAATGCACCGTTCATGGAGACGGTAAGCCGTATGTACGCATGAATGCTACATTCATTTCTATTTTGTAATTAATGGAAAAAAACATAATGATACATAGATATATTAAAATTCCAGTATAATATCCAATATAATTTCATTAACTCCATCCTTTATATGATTCACTAATGGCATGAATGAGTCATATCACTTTGAGGGGGCTGTAGTCTGCACTTCCTCAAATGAAATTATCATATTTACCCACTATGGAAACCATAACGGTATTCTATAAATAAAAAAATACAGAAGAATATAAATGTTACAAATATAATATATATCACATATAAATATACAATCATCTTAATGGACACTATAAGAGGTGGTACGAGATAATTGAACAAACATCATTTCGTGAGGTGTTAGTTCACCATCCACAGACACTGTATGTTCATTACCCATTAGATGAATGTGTGTGTAAGTGTAGTTCGAATATTTCTCATATAAACAACCTAATATATTGTGTATACTATTTTTATTTTAAAATTAAATAATAAAAAAAGTTTATGGGGTTGGAGATGTAAAATAAAACAAATGAACTTAAGAGAAGACGTTACCTTTAAATTGGGCATATCACTTTGGTTTGAACCAAAAGGTTTACATGAAGTGCTATATGACTAAGGTAAAGCCCCTAAGAGGAAGATAGGGATTTTGGGAGCTTAATTGGGAAGTTTTTGGATGAGACAAGGGGATTTAAAATAGTGAGTAATGGGTTATATGTGAGGGATTTTTATAAGGGGGATCTTTAGGAAAGATAGAAAATATTATTTTATTATATAATGATTTTTTTCTAAAGATCCAAACCTTATTAAAGTCGAATATAAGATGAATCATGGTCTAAATAAAATAATCCAACAATAATTGGACATATTTTATATATTATTTTAATATTTATAATCTTTTTTATTTAAATCATTCATAAATGAGGTAAACACTGCATCATTATTGTGTCATAAAAAAACTTATTTATATGATGTTTAAAATTTATAACAAAAATACCATGATGTTGGAAATCTATTTATATTTCATATAAATATTTATAGTCATAGATGTAACTTATACAACCCCATTTAAAAAATTTATTTACTAAAATATATATGTTTATGTCATTTTTGTATTTAAATTAATTAATATAATATGTCATTGTCACTCCCATGTGGCTCCATGGGGTCCCAAATTCAACCCAAGGACTCCCATGGTCTGAAATTTATCAACCAATAGGATTAAGAGGCATTTTCTTGTAATTAAATATTATCATAATATTATTTGTTACCCATATTTACTATTTTACCCTTAAACCATAGAAAATAAATTATTTACTGAAATAAATATTCATAATGCCTAAAAAATAATGTTACTAATTTATACATTTTTGAAACCATAATTCCAAATATGGAATATATTTTTCCAAATTAAAAACACATAATTAGAAGAAATTTATTTGAAATTAATTCTTTATGGCAAAACAAAAACGTGTTTTTATGAAATAATAACTATCAAAAAAATTTATAGTTGTTTTTGTCCAATTTCAAAGTGAATATACTTCCAATGACAAATATTGGATTAAAAGTTAAAAATATAATCTAAATAAACTATAAAACCATTTGAAAATTTAATATATCCATATAAATAAATTAGAATAAAATGTAGTTTTAAATTAAAATACATTATTTTTTACTATCCGTAAAAAAAGGATTTTTTATCAGACAAATACCAAAATTTTACATAATGTAAATTTTGATGTCCTAATTCTAAAAAATAATTGTATTTGGTAAAATAGAACATATAAAAGTTACCAAAGCTAGATTTAATATTGGTTATCCATAAAAATGGGGTAAATCATCCTTTTAAATAATATTAGAGTATTTATGCTTAAAATTAGAATCAATCACATTTTAAGACTCTAAATTTTACATGTGATGTTAAAAATATTCCACAATAGTTCCTTCATTAACTATATAGTAATGAAGCACCGAAAGTATCACACTTCCCTAAATCCATAACTGGTACCCTAATGTCTAATCAGGTACCAAACATTGCCCGATAAGGAATGTGAGATAAAATCCTATTAGGATCTCACACATAGATTATATCCATTTCCATTTCATGATGTTGAAAAATAATTTTTGAAAATGTATAATAAAGGAAATCTTTTGAATTGATAAAATAATTCCATATTGGTTCGGGTTCCCAAGTGTACAACAATCCCACACCTCCTGCTTCAGAATATACCGAGAGTCTTAATAAAGTACATTCAAATGGAAAAATATAATTAGAAATTCCAAAGTAAAAACAATATGAAAAGAAGGTATTCCCCTAATCCCATTCTTTGGCATGGGGTTTTTTTATCATGTCAACTCCAAGTTTACTAATAAGAGAATGAGAAGTATATAAAAATAATCATGTGCTGAAAAATATTATTAAATTAATCACATGTAATCCATGAAATTCGATAAAGTCCTTCAATTCTGGTGGTGGAGTTTTAGACCATCCTTATAGATCTAATAAAACCCCAGGCATTGCTACTGTGCATCAAATATCATCTAATAACACTATGTTCATCCAAAGGGATCAATAATGAAACCATGTAATTAGAATAGGCATGTTTAACCTGAGTTAATTATATATATCTCACAATGCGACCGAGTATCACACAAGGCATGATTTTTTCCTCTTTAAAATCGGTCAATCCATGGTTTATCCCCTAGGGAACTAGTATCACTCAGCGGTATGTGAAATTTCTAGTGAATTTCTCTTATAGAATGGAATAGAATCACCACCGATGTATTGTGGTATAACCACCGATATAAAGGAGTCCATCCATGAGTCCTTAATAAAGAACCCATGTTCTCACTCAACTTGTGTCAAGTGAGTCATTCATTTCACTTAAATAACAATCTCATTCCATATAATCTAAACATATAAAAAATTGTTCATTAAATATTAAATGTCAATAAAATCAACCATAAGAAAGGTATATGTGGTAAACATGGTATTTAAATAATTATATGTTATAAAATGAAATTTAATAGTGCAAGAAAACAAGTTTATGAAAAATAAGAAGTTTAGTTCATGCAACTGAAATGTATCAAGACAAGATCATTAATAAAGAAATGATCTTGTAAATAAATGGATATAAAATTGAAAATGGTATAAAGCATATGAAAAAGAAAAAAATCCAAACAGGTTACCATGAATTTATTTATTATTCATAGGTTTTTATATTAGAATGAAGTGAACCCTAATTGGAGGGATTTTATTATAAAAACGTGTAGTTTTATAAATAATTTATTCAAGAATATTTAGAATTTATTATATCACCATAATTCTACAGTGACTAAAATTAAATACGAAGCATAAGAAATTTTACACACATCATAAGAAAAGGGAATTACATCCTCCATAAGAAACTACAAAAATTGAATTCCATATACAATGACCATAAGAAATGGAATTTTTATCTAACCATAGTCTCGCAAAAAAGAATCATGAAAAAGAATAATAATTGATATCATTCTTATATTTCAACTTACCACACAATTTATTTTGCCATCTAAAACATGAATCTAAGGTGATACAAACCACAAAAATGTTTCCTCATTTTAAAAAAATGAAAAAATAATCCGAAATGAATTACTCACCTAAATGAGTGGCTGATGGTGATGTCAAACCCCCATTAATTGGTATCTCCCCTAGATGTGATCAATATGAACAAAAAAATCCACCAAATAATATTAATATGAGAAATAGTGCATCATTATAAAGATATGACAAGAGGCACAATGGTGTGATATTTCAAATCTAACGTAATGAGGGGAATAGGAAATGGAACCCTATCTCAATTTCATGTAACTCCATATGTGTGTTAAAAATCTTGATTCATCCCACAATAGGATAAATTATAAGAATTTATAAAACACCCTAAATAGAGAATAATATAGTCTACTACAAAGTATTGCAAAGAGTATCAGATAAATCATTAAATCAAGAAGTTAGGAGCATAGATCTTATATATATATTTCCATCACATTAGAAGGTGATGAAAATGGTTGATAATTGACACCGTAATGACAAAACTCGCAAAGATGGAAGTGGATGAGGACGTGTGCACACATGGAGGTAGAGGAGAATATGGAGGAATGTGTGGAGGTAGGGGGGAGTAAGTAGAGGATATAAAAACGTGGAAGGAGAAAATGGAAATAAAAAAGGTAAAGAAAAATAAAATAAAAATTATTATAAATGAAAATAAAATAAAAGAAAAATAAAACAAAAGAATATAAATTATGTGGGAAATCCAATTGTTTAATTTTTAGCGCACAAACCACTATGGATGGGTGTGTTTAAAAGATTAAATATCTTAATTCAAGCTGTGAATCATCCCACATTCTAGAACCCACAACTAGCCATATAGGAATACAACATTGGTTGTTAGGTTCCAAAATATAGCACAACCTTGTCTTCCTTCACAATTTTTTAGTGCGACAAACAATAAATGTGCCTTGGATGCAACATGGACTCTTTTATCCTAAATAATTATTTAAAGGGTATTTTAAGGTATAAATAAAAGTATTTGAAATGGTCTGTACCTTGGATAAATTTAGGATGTTACAACCTCCCCTCCATAAGAAAACAGATCCCTACGTCCCCTTACATGGGTAGTGGGGAATGATTTGAGAAATGTTTTAGAGATTGTGCATGTACATCAACCTAACTCTCTCAAGTATCTTCCAAAATTCTTTTTTGGTTCCATAGTAGTCGGACTAGATGAACTAACTTTCCATCAAGAATCTTTGTGATATGATCAATTATACGAATTAGACATTCCTTAAAGGATATATTTGCATCAATATCGATATCATCGGGGACAAATGAATGAGACCGTTCTCGATGATATTGTCTATGTTGAGTGATTAGGAAGACATCATACATGGAATGATACCTTTGAGGTAACAAAAACCAATTGTCTTGAGGCCCAACTCTCCCCACTATCTATAATGGATAAAATTATCTAGGTGATAGTATCTCTTATCTCCTTATTTCCTGTGACCCTACCCTCAGAGAAACATAAATAACGACCTGATGTTCTACATAAAATTTCAAAGGTTAATGAACAATATTTGTATATGACTTATACCACAGATGATCTATTTCCATATTCGTCTAGATTAAATGCACTTGATATTATGTCTCTTGAATAATATGAGGATATAGTAGTGATTCCTCAATGTCTTCAAGCCAACATAGAGAGGAACATAACAGTTTACAACTAAGGGCCTCATTCACAGACAATTGAATTATGTTCTCAATGAATTTATTATAAGAAAACTCAAATAGAGGAATATATTTCTCTCATGAGCCTATGCAATCTATTATATATTCCCACAGTATATCCTGCAGCATCTGTATGGTCTTCTCTAATATCCCATTGGTCTATGGGTTATGTTAAGTACATAATATCTCTTATGAACATAGTTCCATCTATAAACTATTCCAGAACATTGATGTGATGTTGGAATCTAGTTCCCTTAACATAAAATAAGGAAATCCCAAATGTCTCACTATCTCCTAGATATATAGCCACCCTACATCATCCATTGAGTAGTTCTTCTACATAGGTGGGAGATTCATGACTTTGTTAAACATAACGATGTTCTTCAATACTATTTTTTTCCTCAAGAGTATCTCAACCAAACAACAATGAAATCCACGATAAAGCCATTCTATTTCCACTCAGTAATGGATAATGATTGTAGAATACTATTTTGTTTTTGGGGATTTGGCATCACTTAATAGAAGGTGGAGCCCCAAGTGATGTAACCTACTCTATGTTTTTTATACCTTGGCCCCACTTCTGAAGATGTATGTCTTTATACTTAAAGTTGTATTTAGGATGAACATCCCAAATAGAGGCTTTAGTATGCATCATTATATCTTCATATATATCACAAGGGTCCCATACACATACATGATAATGAATTTCCTAATTACCATGAAGAACCCAACTAGGAGGCGGGTTTTCTCCAGTGACACTTTACATTAATTAATGTCCCTCATGATAAGATAGATGGTTCTAACATAATAACTTTATAAGATAGGAATTCGCTATAAGAGATACCAGAACTTTTTTTCTATGATGTTCTTAGACCTCAATATTCAACTTATATAACAAGGCCATCATGTTCCATTCACAATTGGCTTCCTAGATGGCTTCTTTATGAGCCTTGTGGATTAAATAATAATCAAAATTATTACCCTTAACCTGTGTATAAGAAAGGACAATGTTGAAGGAACATAGGTATTACACAAAAGTGCTCAGCCTCAAATTAATGTCCCACTATTTGGAGATGTATTTCAAGAGTTAATGATCATTGTAAATAATCAACATCTCTAATAAATATACTTCCTCCAACAACATAGACAATGAGCCCTAACCACTAAATCTAGATCATGTGTAGCATAGTTATTATTGAGAGTCGTTAGATGTAAGGATCCGTAGGACACAAATCGATTTCCATGCATTAGAACTAAACCAAGAATAACTCTTAAAGAAAAAAAGTAGACTTTATAAATTCATTCTAGTTTAAGAAGAATCAGAATCTGAGTTGATGAGAGTATTCACATTAGCTCATGAAATTATTTCTCATAAGTTCTAGATTAGATAATCACAACACCTTTCATAGTCAGGATAGCATGAGGCATGGATAAGAGGGAGATGTCCTGGAATATAAGTTTGTAATAGATAGTAATACCTAAGAATCTATGTATGTAAAAAAAATTATTGGATGCTCCGAGGAAACCATTATGCTCACCTTGTTAGTGTCAACTGATACACATTCATTTTATAAGATATGACCAAATATGTGATCTTTACTAATCTAAAAGTGGTATTTAATGATATTTTCATATACTGAGTTCTCTCTCTACATACTCTGTATGATATAATGATTATTGGGATGGTCTTGTCAAGATTTTTTTTACTATATGATTTTATCTATGAGGACTACCAAAAAAGTATCATGGTAAGATAGTAATATAAAATTCTTCATATCCATGAAGATTGACATCATATTCAGCAAACTGAATAACACAACCAAAAAATCATACAATTTGTAGCTTCTCCAAAATGCTATATATGATATGTCACCTTAGATAGATCTTGGGAAAAAACATGCCTCTCAGAGCTGGCTAGGATGTCTCCCACACAAGGGGAAAAACCAATTCATTACCATATTCATGTTCTATCATCTGTAATCTACACATAATTATAAGTTATCATCTTCCTTTATAGAAATATGAGTAGTGAATCCCATGGTGGTGTGACGAGTCTTATAAAATTGTTCACCTCAATATCACCAACATAATTCATGACTTCTAGAAGCTTTGTGGGTTTTGTCCTATATGGAGGAATAGACTCTGGTGACGCACCTGATACTAGATCTATAGTGATATAATCTCTTCATATTATATATTTTCCCAAGAAATATATTAGGGATAATTTCCCTGAAATGATACATAATAGGTTGGATTTTCAGTAACTAAAGCCCCTGATCAATCATAAAGAGACTCACTAAAATTATTGTTACTGTGAAATGTACACTTATTTTAGGTCTAGATATATCTTCTTGTGTGTTCCATTATAATTTTTTTACATATGTTCATAATTTTTTTGATGCGAAGGACACATGATGGAGATAGAAATACACTTGTGTAGGATAAGGCACAAGCCAATACATATTTGGAATGACATACGAGTCTGTCCATTGAAGGAAAAATAAACAATAGAAGAAACGACACCCTCATTTCTCATGGGGTAATACGAAGATCATGTGTATGCCCCTTGTTATAGACCCCCAAAATAATTTCTAGAGACATAAAACCACTGATTTACTAGATAGAAAGAACTAAACACTCAATAGTTTCATAAAAAAATATATTGTGAAGAACATGTATTATAAAAGGAATAATGTATATTTAAAGACAAAAGAATATTACATCTAATTGTAAATGACCCTTGAATTGATTCCACTATCACTGGTTCCATTGTATAAATTTGGTTTTAATCATGTCCATTAGATACCAACTGAATAAGCTTAAAAGATCCACTCTATAGACACTAATGTTTTGAAGCCTTAGTAACTCTGCCACAACATCCACTTACACAACCATATTGGCTAGTGGAATACCAACTCCCATCCTGTTGTGGGGTCACATATCCCATGCCAATTACATGAACTATCATAGTTCCCATATAACTATATAATAGAGTGAAGGAGTGATAGAAGCACTAATGGTGATGCATCCTGCCAGAAGTTCCACATTCCACTAGTTTACTCATGCAATGTGTCTTCTTATGGAAAAACCATCAACAATAATTATATGTGATTGAGATGTTAGTTCATATCATCTATCTGGAACCCCCTGTTGACCTTTAAAAGGGACCCTTCAACAACCCAAAGAACCATTAGCCTTCCTCATAACTGAATTGATCAGGATCATAGCACCAGCATCTTTAAGATTTCATTTTATAATAATTGTCTCGATTCCTTATTTATCTAATAGTCATAAACTAATAAATTTTTTCCTAGTAGAATAAATAATTCTCAATACCATCCTATAATTTCATGGTAATCATGAATTCTTCACTTGTCAGTGTTAGAGAAAAATGTTCAATCTCAGTGAAGTGAACTGAATATTCAAGCACTACAATTGATCGATAATATAGATGCCTTATTTCCATTGGATGATATGCTCTCAATGAATATTTTAACAAGTGTTCAATGAACGTAATCTTGAAGCCAACCCAAACCATGTATTGTTAATGCTCAAAATGAGAAACGACATCCCAACAATGATTTGTGGAGACCAGAAGCATGTAGATAGACACATTTACTATATGATCTAGAGTAATCTCAATATGGTCAAAAATTGATATCATAGATTATATCAATTACTCAATATCATGATTATATTAATATTTGGTGAATGTGTGAGGATGTTACTACTGGAAGTCCTGTGTCATCTCTTCCATATTTCGGGTAGACCTGAGAGCACTCTAAATAGTCTGTATAAATATGATAACTATATATGAACTGATCATCAACACCCAGTGGATGATAAACATGAGGTACTTAGGTACTAAATGTTTTATTATATGTGGATTAGGGCCCACCACCTCTAGAGTCTTCTCATTTCCACTCTATTGGTATTCTGTGCGATGATGTCACCATGGAATAACTATATAATCTCCATGAACATATTGAATACATGATTATATAATAGATAAATTAAGAATATGCATATAATGTAAAGATGTTGCAATAAGGGGTATGTGAAAGGACTATATGAAAATAGAAAAAACATATAAGGAAAGATATAAATATGATAGTTGTATAGCTTGCCTCTGATCAAAACACTACAAACATTCCAATTTAAGAGTTGGGAGAAGATAAGATGAAAAGGTACCTCATTGGGATTGTATATCACGTAGTACAACCCAATCCCTCAGTACATTTGACATTAAGGTCACACATTTCACGTGTCCTTTTCATTTTAACAGGTGGTATTATAATAACATATTTATAAAATTAATATCATTTGTAAAGATTGAATTAGGTGGACCATCATTCCAATTTATATGGGCCCATGCACTATATAAATTGAAATTTTATGTACACATAATCCAATATATTAAAATCTACTTGATAATAAACTGGAAGAATTATATATTATAATGAATGAAGGAATTATAAGATATAATCACTACGAACAAAAGAAATCACATTCATATGGGATAATGCAAAATGAAATTATACATGGAATGGAAATATGCATTTTATATTAATTTATATAGTGCCTAAAATGAGGTATGTAATGAAATTGAATCATATCACCAGGTTGAAGAAATATATGTAATCATCTCATTAATAATTATATCAATAAAAAAAGACATCCAGTTCTCAACCAATAGAAATGTTGTATAAATAATAAAAGAAAAAATAAATAACTGTAATTCCCAACCCATAAAATTTGGGGTTCCCCTATACATGGGATAACTACATCCATGCATAAGATAAATTCAATATTTATATGTCATATTTTTTTTCTAACCCTAATAGTGTTGAAAATGGTAAATAAGCCTTTGATTTCTATTTTTAGGGTTCCACCCCGAGTTCCAAGGAATCAGGACCTATGATATTGAGCCATAAGATTACAGGTGCATGTTCGTCAATTCTAGAGGTTGCCAGCCAGTAGTGAGGGCCTTGGATATTTCCATGGGGAGATTATGTTATCATAGTATAAGTTATAAAACAGTGGTAAAGATATATAATGAAAATCATTTGAATATGAATATGCATAAAATAACAGATGATGATAAATGAAATAAAAAATAAATAATATCAATAGAAGTTGAATAGTCATAAAAATATGACAATTATTTCAATGTACGATACCATGAAATGTAATAGAACATGGTTATACGGGTACATGAATGTACAATATGCTATTAAAAACTTCTTAAATTCCAAAACATTATTCACAAAATCTCAAGTATAGACATAATCCTCAACCCCCTAATCGAAATCCTAAATAGAAAAGTAATAAGGAATCACATGTAGGATGATTCAATTTATGTATACCTATGTTCAAATTTTATAATTGGGGAAAAACAAAATCTGAATAATGTACACGTGTAAGGAGTAATATAATCATAAAGTCCATAGTAAACACAATACGAACATAAGAAATTCCCCCAAACTTGTGATTTGGCATGGGGTCTATTTCTCATGTCATCGCCAAGCATACATATAAGAAAAATTTGTATAAAAAATAATTATAGAAGAAGTACTAATTAATTCATCACATTAAATCCTTGAAATTCATTAAATTTATCAATTCCAGTGGTGGGGTCCATTCCTATAACTAGCGATCTATGAAAAATCCCATGTATCATTATGATACATTTGATGTAAATCATACCACCAATTCTATCACAGGAGATCCATAAGGGATCCCTTGAATCAATTATAACATGGTGACATTCATTACATCCTATGTATATCACTTGAGGAACAATTATCACTCATAGCACAACATAACCATATTGTCAGTGGGTCTTTCCATGATTTATCATCGATGTTATCAATATCAATCTTGTGCATATAAAATAACCCAGGAATCCCTTTACTGATAATCCAATGAAATTCTCCCATAGAATCATGCTACAACCACCCATGCACACGAGTCCATCAATGCATTCTTATTACGGAACCCATGTTCTCACTCGACCTATGTCAAGAGAGTAAAATATTCAAGCACATCACAAGAAATGAAATCATAAATATGTCGAGGAAATAATTTAGAATTTAATTCCATTTAAATAACCATAACATGAAATGATATTTAAACAAATCGATATTAGATCATTTAATAATGAATTTAAACAACAACCATCATATGAAAGACATAAGCTGTAAACACGACCTTTAAAAAATTTCATGCCATCAATTCAAAATTTTATATCCAAGATAACAACCTTAAAAAAAATATTTATTCATTTCTTCCCATTTAAATGGATCAAGAAAGTAGAAATAAGAAAAAAATGTTCTCGTTAGAAAATATGATTCTGAATTTCAACTTGTATAAATAATATTGAAATAAACAAACACTAAACAGATAAACATGTATTTATTCCATTATCATAAAATTTTAGCATTGAACATATAGATCCTTTGTTAGAGGTGTTTTATTATAAAAACATGACTTTTTTATATATAATTTATTTATTCATATTTAACCTTCATTATAGAATCATAATTATGCACCAATTAAAATGAAATACAATGTGAAATCAGATGTAAAAACTAAATACGTAATGAAATTATAACCAACATGAGAATCTATAATCAAGTAATTCCATAGAGAATGATCAAAAGAAAAAGAGAGAACCCTGTGAATGGGTTTAACCTCAATAGGGGTTTTCCAAAAACAGAAAAAATAGTACAACTTATTTAATACATGATATCAGCCTTCATAGAAAGGTTCCGACATGTGGCACAAAGAAGTGATATTTTAAATTCAATGAAATGTAGAAAATTCATTGTATCCATACCTCATCATTGTGGTACTATGAACATCTACTAACATGATACAATTAAACCTAAAATGGGAGAAATGATAAGAATTAACAAAACCCTGATAAGTAGGAAAAATTATATTCTATTCCAAAATATCACAAATATAAGTTGATGAACTATGAAATAAATTAGTGAGAAATATAGACAATATCAAGAGATTTACAATGCATATAAAAATAATGAAAATAGTGGATATTTGAGGGTTTAATGATAAAACCTATAAATAAGGAGGTGGGGGATGAGGTGTTAATGCATGGAGTGAGAGGGGAAGAGGGATGCATGTGTGGATGGATGAGGAGGGGAATGAAAAGAGATAAAATGGAAATGAGAGAACAAAATAATTAAAATATAAATCAAATAAAAAGATGAAGAAAACTTTTAATAAAAGAAAAATATATAAAAAATAAATCAATTAAAAGAAAAATCAGATTAGTGGGAAAACCACTATTTTATTTTTCTAATAAAAACCCACTGCACATGGGAAAGACACACATTTTCGATAACGGTGTGAATTCCATGTGCCTTCCCATTTGTCATAACCCATAAGAATTCTACAACCTGGGTCATACGGTTCAAATAAACAATATAGCCCAATCATACATCAATGTTTTTATGGAGACAAACATCAACCGATCCATGGATGCACTTTATATTTGTTTCATCCATAGTCTTTTTTAAATGGTATTATTATGATATAGAACTAATATATTTAAATGGTCTGCACCTTAGATAAATTCTAAAAGATAAAGTTATGATTATTAATATTTATAATAATCTAACTATGAATGACATATAATATCCCAATATAACTAATGTAGATTATGTGAATTCAATAATTAAATTACATAAATAAGTCACATATTAATTAAAAAAATGAGTTTAATTTATGAAAAATTTTTTATTTAATTATTCAACCCATTTTAAGTTTCACCCAAAAATTATATATTATGTAAGCCTAAATAGATTTTTGTAATTCTGTTCAATTGCCTCTTCAATTACCTATATAACACCGCACAACTTTTTTTCTTCCAAAACACATTGAAAATTTATTTTATATTGTTTTCAGAACAATTTATCTATGATATTAGATCATTACTAGACATTCATCTTATGAATGAACACAATTGAATGATAAAACCTCTAGATTTAGTAAATAAAAGGAATATGGGGTGAACATCATCAATAATGATACATATAACACATCATATACATGAGATATGTTAGGTTTCCATTCTAGTATACATGCCACCACACTGATAAAATCAAGGATCTAAATGTTTTTAATGTATCATTGATTAAACATTCTTTTCTTGCAAATCCATTTCAAACATAACCATTAAGATATAAAAATTATAAAATTATCACTATAGAGAACCTTTAATACATATACACAATTTTCACATAGATTTTTATTAACATTGTGTTGATTTCTTTGTGACGCATAACATTTTAATATCCTCTATTATCTCAATGATATGATCATCTCCCCTCAGATTCCTAGATCCATATTCTTTCTATTATTTTTTTTAAATCAAATCTTCCCATATAAAACCATATATGGTGAAATTTGTATGGTATAATGGAAATTATTATTATATCAGAACTCCGCTAGGGGAAGGTTATGGTCCATATATCCTAGGAAATTCATTGAACATGATCCCAACATATCCTATTGAGTTTGAAAGGTCCTTCAAGACTAACCATACATCTGATGGTGGTATATTGTGATGAAGCTGAAAATTATATTCGAAATCTTCTAATGGCTTCTAAAAAACAATAGGAAATCGTCATTCCCCCATCCTATTTATTAAGGAGTTGAATTATATTCATTCTGACTACATCGATTTTGTATTACTCAGTTTGTTGGATAAGAGAGAAATACAACATGATAAAAATGCAATGTTTCCACCATAATGTGTGATCGACAACCTCCAAGATGACATTATTAAAAAGGGTTATATAGGGATTCCTATGACTAGATACATGTTTATGGTTTCCCACTTCTATAATGGTATTTGGAAAAGTTTCATAATTACCTTATACTTCTTTCTTTCATCCTTAACATGATTGAATATAAATAATCAAGATACAGACTCCCCAATATCTCATTTAATGTTATCCAAATAGAAAATTTTCTTTCAAATACTTATACATTATATTACCTAATATATTTATTTAGAAGGATGAGCTATAAAAATCTAACTAATATTCCATATATAGATTATGTCTTATTGGTACATATATCCGAATTTCAATCCCCATAAGTCCATCATTAGAAACATTTAATATCAGAATATTTACTATATTCTTCTATAACAACTCATCATTTTTCTATGTTTTCTTAATCCTAAGAAGAAAATACCATTGATAATTTATTTCATCTAGGTTTTTTAGGATCTGTCTATAAGTGAAATATTTATCCACTGAATATACAATAATATTGAATCCCTTTCAATCCTCAATATAGAATGAGTTGAAAAATTCTTTTCAACCCATATGATATTCCTCAATGATCAACTTCTATTTATGGTATTGAATTCCACAACAGTAATCTGTAATAATCTATAATATCCTCTATTGGATCATATTATTCCACATTACTATTAATATATATTTGATGATTTCATTTCCTCTTTATATATGTCATAATTCTCCCCAAATAGATAATGTCACCAAATATTTAGTGAGAATATATCTACATAATGTTCATCATTATGATCCATGTAGTTATAATGAATGACCATTAGTTGGTGGGATCCATATTCCATTAATTTTCTTTTTTCTTTAAGAAAACACAATAAAATCCCAATAATGATGCATCAATATAGATTATAAAACCTTCCCCATTTTTATGTAATTTTAGTATAGGTGCAGCGATTAACCCTTTCAGAATCTTTTTAAGGAACTCTTGACATTAAAAATTAGTTAGAATGTTGACCCCTTTAATTTTATCATGTTTATGTTCCTTTAAAATCTAAATATGTACCTAAAATATTGATGATAATATAATGATGATCCATAGAAACTAGGTATTTCCATCATAGATGATTTTATAGGGCAGAAATCCATAATCTTTGTTTTTTTAAGGATCCTTAGATATCACTTTTATAGTGATGACATTCCCAAGTAATTTTACTTTTTCAAACCATAATGTTAATTTAATACACTATTATTCTATATATTTTTTCATAAGGTCATCCACATTGTACTAAAATTCTCTTCAAATTAAACTTTTATTTTTGGATAGATAATAATATAATCAATAAATTTTCAAACGAAAATTTCAAGACCATCAATAACACAATATTAATCATATCCCCGATTTTCTCTACACAATTAGTGAATCCAAATAAAATGACTATAAAATCACAGTTGACATACCTCTTATGGGATGTTTTCAAGGGGATGTCATTATATTTATCATTTACATGATAATATCAAAACTTTTGATATATCCTAAAGAAATATTGGGACCCATGTAGTTGATCAATCAATACATTTATCAATGTAAGAGAATACTTGTTGTATATCATGAATATGATTACCAAATCAATTCCTTGTAGAGGCTCACTAATACATAAATTATTTGGATAAATTGGATGGGATTCCCCAATGGTAATGTAGTTGGTAACATATGTTTTTTCTAGATTCTACTAAAGATATTTATTTTTTCTCCATGAGTACAATAATGAAAATTATATATTGTTTCATGGAATTGGGAAAATCCACATCTATAAGAATAAATGAATAATAAATGACTTTTCTAAGAAGAAGAATATGAAATTTATCGGGAAACACATCAACATATTCTTGATTATGGGAATTTTATCGAGGATGATATTATCTTTAAACTATGGCATATGATCTTGATATAGTTATATATATGGAAATAATTTCATTTCTTGATATGTTGACACAAAAGTTGACTCTAACAATAATGAAGATGAATAGTAATTGTGGGTGATTTGTGATATGAATATTAATTACCTCATATAGAAAATTTCGGTTCAATATATATATGAAAATAAAATAAATACCAACAATTTCATCCATTAATAAATAGTTAGTATTAAATGTTTTTTGGTATGTTCTTCCCACATCATTTTACACGAAAAGAGTTATATAAATGGGATGAAATAAATGGCCCATGTTACACTTCCATTGGAAACTCTTAATTAGTAATATACAATAGTGTCTTTATAGTCTTACTTAAAATGTACGATGTGAATGATTGAATAAAAATATAATTAAAAGTATGTTATCAATTTCTGAGTGACTAAATACTATATACATAACCACATTTTTATTGGGATCCACATCATCGACAGTGAGAGAATTCTTGTGCCAACCAGATGTCTCTTTAGCTCATAGAAATTATCTTCACATTCATCATAAAAAATTAATTTACTCCCTTCTAGGTAGACAAGGAATGTGATTGTAGATAGTCATCATAAATCTCTCATAATGTTTTTAGAGTGTCCATCCTGCCAATGAAATCCAAAAATTAAATTTATCATGGTTTTTCTATTCCATTTATGTATAAATTTCTTCCTTTTTGAATACACCAATATACCATCGCATGAGAGTATAATACCAGTAATGAAACATTTTTTATCAAAAAATTTATAATTCAACAGTTTTGCATAAAAAATATCTTTATATTAGGTATTTTGTAAAATTAAAAGGTGATATAAATTCTATTTCATTCTCCTTAAATATATATAAATATCATATATAAGTATTATTCATAATTATTCAATGTTATATCTAAAAAATATATTCATTAAATCATTGATGACACCTAAGGAAGTATTATTTCCAACTAGTATCAAATTAAATTTTAAATTAATATACCACACATGAATGTTTTTATTGGGTATTTCCCCCCTTTTGACCTCAAATTAATGGTATGTATAATTAATTTCATTTTCATGACATTATATATTTCGTTATAAATGATAAAAAAAGTCATAAATATACGGTATATCATATTTTTTATTAATTCGGATCATCCAATTTTCTCAAAAATCATTCAAAATATGCATTGAACTATTAGTATCCATAACAAAATAAATTGGTTAACGTCATAGTGAAAACAAGTGTAAAATAATCCCTTATTAATATTATCCATGAGTTCTTTATTAACTCCTATAACTACATTAGGTAAATTAAATACAAATACATGGAAATATGTGCTGAAATGGGTATAAGATCTATTGAAAATTGTACATAATGAGTATGGTAGCAACATGGAATATAATCAAGAAATATATCAAAATAACCCAACTGAATAGGCATAATATTCAATTTGAGATTATCTCTTTATATTTTAGATGAATACCCCTCCTAAATATATATTATAACATATATAATTGAATTTACTTCCATGGGATGATCATACTCATCCTATTTGTTAAATGTGATCATATATTGATAAATAATTTCGAATGTGTCATCACTTAATCAAAAAATAATATGTTCTATATATATATAGATTTAAAATCCATTCCCAAAATAAAATCATATTTAACTAATGGGATTATCACATTATTTGTATTAAAGATAATTCCATTGACTTCTATTAGAGATCATATATTGAAATGATTTTCAATCACCATACCGATATGTGTTTTCACAACTATCTCAATATCAAATAATTAAGGTGCTGATATTATACCCATAGAAAATTAAATTGATACATAATTGTTGGAGGATATTGAATAAATATTTAACTAGTTTTTCTATATTGATAATAAGTCAACCAGTCACCATATAATTATGACAACCCACATTAGTAGACATGTTTGAATGAAATATCCTATTTTCATTTGTCTGAAGAGTTTATTGATGTCAAAAACTGTAAAAATCAAAAATATTCATGAAATGGTTAGTGTAATTTACATACACCATTCATTTTAAGCATTAGAGTGTGGGTGGATGATTATTTGGAATTATTTATCCCTATATTATATAAACTGGTCTCTTTATTGAATATCAAAATTCATGTTATTTCAAATTGACCCTTCATCATTTATGAAACAGCCCAATTCCATTAAAAAAATATCCATGGATTTTTATTCCTCATTTCTGACATGTAAATGATTATAATTTAATTTTTAAATTTCATTTATTTGAGAATCCCTGAGTCTCGATAATAATTTTTATATAAAAACCATGTGAATGGAGAAAATATAAAATTTACATTTCTATGTTGATATCCAGTTAAAAAATTTATTCCTAAATACATTTGTATCATATAGATAATGTATAAATCCATGAGATTTTGTAAAATATTTTTCCGATATAATATAATATTTTTGATATTTTTAATTTCTCGAAATATTGAAAGTAGCTTGTATTATTTGAAAGAAATATGTGTACTTAATTTAATATTTTTGATATTTTTAATTGCATGAAATATTTAATATATATTTTATTGTATTAAAGAACTATGTTTCTATTGCATATCACAGAACACCATGTTAAGCTTACACTACATGCAAAAAAATTATTCATGGACTACATAGAATACTATATAGACTATATTATAGAAAACCCTACATTTGTCCCATGTTACTAACAATATTGAGTTCCATCAATATATTTCATAATATATAGGACCATGTTTTACAGTGCAATAATAAAATATTAATATTATTATAAAATTATTATGGTAAATTTTAATTAACAATTGGATTGGCTAGAATTAATGGGATCAACAATATTATGGATTGTGGTTTATTAATTTATTTAAATTACATTTTTGGTAACTAAATAGATTGAAATGAACATAAAAACCACTCTATTATAATGAAATTCATTTATTGAAAAAATAACTTGTCTATAAACAAACATGTTTTATCTCAACAAATAAAAAAAAATACTTATGATGCATGATTTTAATGATATATATATTTATTTAATTAAACAAAATATTATACATTCTAAATATGTGTTTCTTATTCATGATATATGAATATAATCAATTTTAGGAATATTTTATTTAAAAAATGTGGTTTTTACAACTTTAAATGGTGTTGTTTATTTAAATATATATATTTTTTAATAAATTATATTTTATTAAACTAACAAATTTTTTAGAATAGAATATTCCGAAATATCTTATGGGGATTTTTTTTGTATTTTTCCAAGAAGATTCCATATTTGATGAATATTGAATATCACTAAATTCTTAATCTGAGTGTTCATTTTAATTTATTTAATTTTTATATATTAATTATATTTTTATTTAGTTTTTAATTATATGTTGACAAATTATATATCTATTTATCCTATTTAGATATATTTAATCAATTTCAAACAAACATTTTTATTTAAATATATTTCAAACTGTTGAACATTTTCACATTTAAAACCATTTTGTCTCATCTCATCTTCCATATTAATATGACCTTAATTTATGCCATTTATATGTATAAAATATGTATTTTCATTAATTATTGTTAGTAAATCTATTTATAATTCTATTAGATTAAAAATATTTTTTTAATTTATTAATAGTGGAAATTAATATTAATTATATTGGTTAAGGTAAAAAGAATTATATATAGTAGATAAATTAGAAAATAACATGCAAAAAATTCATCTAAAATTTATAAATAACCTGTTTTGGACATGTTTCAACATTATCATATCTACACTATCAATTTGATCCATTTTTACACTATATTCATAAGAAAATGATTTGGGGAATTAACTCTTTAAAATATTTACATGTTTTCTACCCACCCCCTTATAAAAGGCCACCACCTCTCCACCACATTTCACACCTATAACTAATTTTTTGTCTACTAAATCCTAACTAAATGAACTCTAAAAATCTCTCATACAATCCTAGACTCCCCAATTTTATAGTAATTAAATCCATTTATTTCATATTCTTCAAACCAAAATGAGTTATCGAAATAGGTGGTAATGTTATTCAACCACCACTATAGTTTTATTTCAATATCCACATGTTCAGTTATATTTTTATCATCATTATATAATAATATCATTTTATATAATATAATGGTATGTTTTTTTAATTTTACACTAAAAAACCATATAATTCTATCAAATGGCATACAAAATCACCATTCATGTGTACGATGAACTAAAACATCGTGAATCGATGTCGTTCACTATGAAAATACCACCACACAAGGTCTATAATAAAGATGTGAAAACAATTTTTATATGACATATATGATATTTATGATGTATTTTTGCTTCTTTAATTAATATATATGAAAATAATAAATTTATTTTTTGTTTTTTGGGATTATGAAAACCTCATTGGGGGACGTGAGGACTACTGCCTTTTCAAGGTGATGTTATTTGTTCATGAATTACATAGAATGAATTAAATATGAGTTTGGTAAAAGTATTTTATATAAATTATCTGTGATATATATTCTAATTATAATATATATATATATATATATATATTTTAATTAAATACTATAATAAAATGAAAAATAGAACTCAAGCATCCGTATAACCTACCATCTCCTTAAAAGGTGTATTTAATTTCAAATATTTTGTATTTTATAAATATTTACATATATTTATATAAAGAATATATAACATTTTTAAATCATGGTTTTAAATATATAAATAATTAAATAATTCTCTAAAAAAGAGGGCCAATTAAAAAATCAACACTTGTACGAAAAATAAAATAGTTATTACCCAAAATAGTATCGAAATAGTGAATTGTTAATAAATATATAATATAAAGTTATAAGTAAATTTTATATTATATTATATATATTGAAATGGTTATGTAATAGTTTTATAATAATCATATACATGTTATAAAATATTTTTAAACAATTACCAAATAATTCAATACTCAATATAAGGGGATATCTAGTCTAACATTTTTTCTATGACACTTATTCCACACACAACACAAAATTAATTTGTGTGGTTTATATACTTACATATGATATGAAATATCATGAATTTAATTTATTTAATGATATAAATTGTTTAAATTCAATCTGTATTTTCATAGATATCATAATTCAAATGTTACTCCACTAGTATGTATTTTCATCTCACTATTTTTCTATGAGACAGAAGTCATGTTCAAAAATGATTTATTATACGATATGTTTATATTTACCAATAATATATTTTATTATTATAATTATGATAATTATTTGAATTTACATATATATTTTTGGATATCTTTTTTGTGGTGTTTAAATTTAAAATATTACCAATGTTGTAACAGAATTTGGTTTTAATTTTCATTATTATATACACAAGTTATGTTATACAATAATAATCATTTACATGTTGTATGTGCTACCCATTTGACATTTTATAACATTAATATACATGGTATTATTATATTATAATAGTCAAGTTATTTTATTATTGAATGGTTTTTTTTATTAAATGTTTCCAAATTGGTAAAACTATATTTCAATAATGTCATCATTTATTTATGATTATTTATGATTATGATTAAATTGAAGAAATCTTATGATCCATATCTGAATAAATCTCATGAAATTTTTTCTCCTATGAGTATTTATGATATCTCCATTTAATGGAACCATTATTACACTCTTGTAATATAAGATAATTAAGAAAATAATTTTATGAAAATTTCACATTATATAACTCTTCATTCAAAAATTTGTGTTATTAAAACACCATATTTTATAAAATTGTAATCAAAACTATTCAATATTTTATTTTAATCTCATGTTGAAGGGAAAACAATTTTTATTATTTTAATGTTTTGATGATTATGTAATTTTTTTGAGATTATTCATTATATGTTCTCAATGTTAATATCAATGATTTTTTTAAATATTTTATATTTTAAATATTGTGTTCTGAAGAGAAAATACTATTTTCATCATGAATTTATTTATATGATTTTAAATAAATATGCATAATATTTCATTGTGTTTTTTGAAGAAAGAATTTCCATAACTTTCTATGTGTTAAAAAAATTAAAAGAAAGTTTCTTTTCCTGAAAAAAATTTCCAAGTAATAATTCAAAATAATTATCCATTTATGAAAACATCCTTATATATATATGATGATTTAATTTGGATTTGATCAATGGAAAACATTATATTCATTTTAATAATAATTTATGATAATTTTTTTGAAACCAATTTCCCTTAATTAGGTTATTTCCTGATGAAACCTACTTCTTTTATTGGTTTTTTAGTGATATAATGGTAATGAAACATATCTATTATCCATAGTTTATGATATTGTGAAATTTTTATAATACCAGATTCATTCCATGGATTGTGATTTAATAAATAAATATAATATTTTAGAACCCAGAAACTTAGTTTTCAATATGTGATGGGTGGGAAAAATATCTCCCTATAATTCATTGGGGACTAATAAATGTTCTATGATCTCAAATGTTACTTGGGAATGAATAAAAAGATATAAACAAGAGGGTTCTAAAGAGTTAATCCAAATACCAATATGAGAGGGTCCATGTGAGGGAATCAAAATAATAGATAAAGATGGTACATAGGGGATAATCTTAAGAATATCACATCAATGTACACATGGGTCAATCAAAAACCCAAAAAAGAGATTACATGAGAGGTTATCCAAATCCAAACTAAGAGTTTACAGGGGAGAAAATACCATGTTCAAAAATTTTATATTGGATAATTCCCAATTATTAAATGTTATTGGGGTCATGGAAGTTATCATTGAAATAAAACCACCTAGTTTATGTGTCTACCAGAATTACATGTCTTATTCATAGGATATGATCTCAAATTAGATTGTTTTTAGCCCCATAAAATTCATGTATTATAATCGTATAATACTTATACCATGACTAATATGTTTCAGGTTTTATATTAAAGTTATTATCTTAAAATATTATAATAAGTTTCTCATATTTTTATCTTTATTTTATGATCACACATCTTCATTATTTACACTTAATGAGCATCTTATCCCACACTTTCATATATTTACTTTCCAAAATTTATAAATATTTATCTTTAATATTATATCAATATACGAATATCATTTTGGGAAAAATTTAATATCTATAACCATTTTATATGATTTTATTCCATATTTCCAATGACACTAAACTAGTATGGTTATAGGGAATGTAGATTTATATTGTGCCAAATATTCATCTCAAATGATATTATATCCTTATATGTTAAACATGGGCTTCTATAGTTTCTAAAAAATTAAATGATTAGATAAAAATTTGATTATATGAATTTAAATAATTTGTGATATACCAGGATAAATATATGATGATGCGTCGAGGGATGCATATCTGGAAAATTCTAACAATGTGTCAATGTTTTGGAGAATGTAATGGAATATTAGCACAAAATTTAGAGAATGATTTACTATAATATATAATTTGTTTTGGGTAAAATAAGTGTATGTGTATTTAGATCACATTTTAATTTTTTTGAGAACATATAAATACACACATTGAGGTAGAAATTTTCAAGAACTATTACAAACATTGTCATTTTTGCACACAAGGTTTGATACTCAAAGGAGATTGACATTAAATATTCACAAAATCATTATAAAACCTCATGAATGAATTAAATAGGTGATGAAAATTAACTAGCTAGGATAGAAATAAGGTGTCATACATTTGATTTATAGTGCTATATTTTAGACATATTATAAGTAATTTTTAATATTTTCAAGGTTTCCTACTATTTGATGTGTATCTCACACTATTTTTTCCCTTTTTTCCCTATAGAAAACCATATGGAATATTGTTAATAATGAATGTGACATTCAATTTAAGGATTACATTTCAAATTGGTTGATCATAAAAGTTAATGAAATTGTGATCATGCCAAAATAGTTTTCATTGAACATGATTGAAAATGTGTAATACAATCATCTCTCAGACTCACCAATGATGAAAAGGAAAGTGATTTTTTTGAGTATTTGGATAATGGGGACCATGATGGAATGAAGATTAATTTTCATTTGAGTATATAAATTTGAAAAAACAACAATGTGGTTGTCATAGAGGATATAATGACCTGACCCTGGTTCCCCAAATTGTTTCCCTGATCACATTTCTTATATGACCAAGGCCTTTCCTATAAAAATTCTAGATGATGCCTACAAGAAATGAAGGTAAAATAAGGATAATGGGGATACAATGTCCTATTTATGAGTTTAGAACACATAAGTAAATTAATTTAAAAATATAAAAATAATATATCAATAAACAGAATAAATAAATATCACATGATGAACCAAAATAGAAAAAATGACCAAAATAAAATAGAAGATATAACATTCTGTAATAAGTGTCGTGGTTCAAAATTTAAATCCCAAAATAAACACACTAATTTCTTCCATGTAGGTCTTTTCACCAGGATTGATTCCCTCATCCATTCCTCTTCCCAACATAGCAATATAACCGAAGAGCCTTTCCCTTAACCGTCCCATAAATAATGAAATATACTCATGTATTGATCATGCATTTAGTGTAAAGTTTTATTATTACATAGTAGTCCACAACCTTTGCAGTCTAAAATAATAGCATGTAAAAAATTTATATATTTTTTGTATAGATAAATAAATATGAGAAATAAATTTTTCATCATTCTTTTATTAAATTATAATTTATTTAACCTCATATAACTTTAGGTTCCAAAGGAAACTCCAACCATCAATTACTTTATCATCCTATGATGTACTTGGAAATATTACAAATGTATATTATCTATCATAGTAATATTTTTATTAATTATCATTTAAATTTAATTAATATTATGTTCAATTTGATCCATAACACAATTACAATATTTTGTGTCTATAATGTTGTGTATATGCCCTGGTGTGTACATAAAGTATCAGTGTAATTGAAAATATATTACGGTCCATGATATTCTGAAAAATCTATTGTTTTAGGTTTCTAGGGGTTGTCCAATGTTTTTGGACATGTGATTCATTCCAATAGTGACACATTTCAAAAGTATTCCAAATTTCTAGATATTTAGAGGTTTCTCTTTCTAGTGTTACCTCTTTTTGGTGGTGGATTATTCTGGTGGTAGCTCACCCTAGTAGTAGATGACCCTTGTAGTGACTCACTGGTGGTCAATCCTCCAGTAGTGACATACTAGTCGTGACTCATCTAGAAGTGACTCGCTGGTGGTGAATTACTAGAGGTGACTTACGTGGGAGTGACTCGCTGGTGATGAATTATCTTGTAGTGAGTCACTGGAGATGAATCATTTTAAGTGACTGGTCTGGTAGAGGTGGCAACTTGTTTCAACAGTTTTTCATATTTCCATAATTTTCCATATTTTTTCATTTTGTACCTTTGGACGTCCCTTTTTATATAAAACGAGAGTTATTCCATATTTATGTCTGTTTAAATCCATTTCAAGGGATATAAATTAAATCATCGATTTTATAAAAATATAGAGTCTTTTAAACGGTCCAACTACATGGTTTATTGTGATCATCAATTAAAGTAAATTATAAACCATATCTAATATTGAACATTTAGTATCATGTGTTCCTAATGAATTTATTATTCCTACCCTCCATTGGTATTTTATTCTATTGATATGGGATGTACCAAATAATTAATTTAATTGGAGTCTTGGAGCATGGCTCTGCAGTTTGTTTTAGTCCCCACCAAATGTAATTTCAGCCTCAACACACTCTTTTTTTGTCCAGCAACCCTCCAGAAAAGGCTATGTTGATCAGTATTATTCTAATTAGGGATTTCAATCATTTCTCCTTATCCGTCTAATGTGTGATGGTATTATTGTTTATATCTTTTGATACCATGGGCACAACCATATTATGAAAGATATGAAATTTATTTACATCAAATTTAATGTTTACGGGGAATATGAAATATGATATTATTGTATTATTGATATTTTGATCGATGTTGTCAATTTTATGGGTTATATAACAACTAAAAATCGTAGCTATTTGGGGTCCGTATATGTGAACTAGTTTATGGTTTGTGGAATACAGGCATATTGTGACTATATTGAAATCAATTATAATATAATTGGATAAAAACATACATTAAGATAAAATAGATATATTCCCTTCGATTATAGGGTTTCTATAAAAACACCTAAATTGAGTGAAATTTAATAACAGACGCCTTGATAAATATAAAAGTATGTTTAGATGTTTTGTGTGATGTAAAGTGTTTGTGGACATGATTGTGTGTTGTCAGTTTGTTCCAGTGATATTTTGGATGGAATATGACTATGTTTTTTTGTGTTTTGGGGGAGATAAATTTCATATGGTTGTATAGTGGGGCTGCAATTGGAATGCTTATTCAGTGTAGTTTTATAATGGCTATGGTGTGGATGTGCAGAAAGGGTGAAAAAAGGGATGTGGTTATAAGTTGGCGATGATGAAACATTATTGGTAAGAGAGTGGGGTGTTGTTCTTTGGTTATACATTTTCAGTGTCAGTTATTATATTGTATGAATTTATACTAGTTTCATGGGTAGTATGGAACTAAAGAGTAAAATCCATTCTTGGAATGAATTTGAAAAAATAGTTTATTTGTAATGGAACATTGAATGTTAAAATATAATGAATTATTGATAACCATATGGAATTTAATAAACAAATTTATTGATAATATTGGATTATTAGATGTTAGTTCAGTCTGTTATGAAGCTAAATGTGGAATAAATGTATAATGTTACTTTTGGATTCTGTTTTCTTGTTTGGTGTTTTTCTTATTCTAGGTCGTTTTTTTCATATATCTACTCATGTATTAGTGTAATTAATACTATATGTTAATAATTTCAAATGGTCATTCTTAATGATTATATTGATTACAAGATGTTTTCTTTAACAGATTAATGTTTATATATGAACAAATGGGATGTAAAAATGAAATACGTTATCTTTATAATTGAAATTAGTTTTCTAAATAATGCTTAGGACTAAAATTAAAGAGACAGATATTGTGATATTATTGATAAAATAGAAACTATTGATTATTATTTAAATATTGAAAAAATATTGTTTTTTTGTCTTTTTTGTGTATTATTATACATTTAGAGGTGGTAGTGATTATGTGGATTTTTTAAGATGGTTGGTTATTGTTATAAACCCACATTTTGGAGTTGGGTGTCATAACTTTATATATATATAAATTGTATGTTCTTTTTACTTCTATTTTCACTCCATAATATTTTATAACTCTGTGATAAACAACCCCTCATCAGAATGAATGTTGTCTTTACCAATCATTTTGGTTGGAGAATCGATGACTGGAAACCCACTTTTCCCTCCTCCCACATCCAGGTGGTGATAGCCCACAGTTCTTCTAGTAGGTTGGGGTTGATGAGTCCAAGGTGTGTGTGGGACACAAGTTATTTCCTATGTGTCATCAATATGAGATGTGTTTTTATTTCCTATGTTTCTTCAAGATGAAATGGGTTGTGAATTCCCATATGTATTCAGAATGACATGGGTTGTTATTTCCTATGATTCATAATGATGATATGTGATGTGGTTTATTGATATGGTTATGGGATGAGGTGTGGTTCATGTCTTAGGTTTGTTAGGGAGAGTTTTGATACGGTTGTTTTCTAAGTGGTGGGATCTTGAGTTAGTATTCAACCAGGAAAGATTGGATAAAGAACGTAGAAGTGGATTAGGGTTTCTTAATCATCAAGGGGATTTAAATTAAATTACATGGAAGTGTTATTTGGGGTGTGATCCTTGGTGAGGATTTTATTTATTTAGTATACCAATTTATATGCTTCGGGTTTCTAATACATTCATATTGGTGCATTTGTAATATCATTTTACATGTGATGGGGAGGGTTTGGTTTTCTTGTTTAGAATACCTGTATTCTCATCATATTTATATAAAAATTACTTTTAGGTTTCGAGGAAGACATTATGAACCATTCTGGACATTTCTATTTCATAATCTTGGAGTTATTGTTGTGTCACTAACTTATCTTTTATTATTTTGGTATTTGATTAGATACTATAAAATTTACAATTTTCAATTTATACATGAATTGTGAGATGATTTGGATTTATTATATAAATATTTTAGTGAGTTATTTACAGTTGATTTTTCATATGACCTGATCATGTTTTTTTATAAAGGGTAATTCCTCCCATATTGTGATATCATTGTATCCTTAGTGCTGGTTGTCATCCCGGAGACTTCTGGAGACTGGTCTTGTGGGTCATTATCATCCTTTAATCATTTCTAACACATGAGGATTATATTTAGAGGGAGGGGTCATGAAAAAATGGTATTAGAGTATATGGTTGATATATAGGTTAGAGTTTGGAGTTATGAAATGTGAGGATTAAATTTGTTGCTAGGGAAACAATGATAGGTGTTCCTTGTGTGTGGAATAGGCTAGGGATAACAGCTGGGACATGGGATTTAGGGTCCCCATGGTTTAGTTCATGGACTATGAGCCCACAAAATGACAAAGTGGGGTGGAACTAAATTCAAGGTAGATCCCTATAAGAGGTTTATGCATCATGATGTCTTAGGATATTATATTAATTGGTTGATATTGTGATGTTAAAATGAAGTAAATGAATAATGAAAATTTAAATGTTATTTTATATATTCTCTCATTCTATTATTGTTAAATTTTTTTTATGTTTTTTAATTTTTTTAAAGGTAAATATGATGGTTAACTGGAATGAATTGTTTTTTTCAAACCATCTTATAGTTTTTAAGTGTTTTTGTCATTATGTTATAGTTTTGTTATTTATAAATTGGGGTTTTCATCCTTTTTATAATTTTATAACATGCCATCTAGTTTTGAAATTTTTTCAAAATTGTTAGAGAACCATGTATTGTTTAATTGAATTAGATTAACTATTTAAATTTAGGAAACTCTTATAATGCAAGTAACCTCAAAGTAGAATTCACACTGGAACGATAAAATATATTATTTTCGAAACATGTTTATTAATATTCTAGTTTCCAAGTGAGTTAATGATTCTTGAGTTTCTTCTATTTTTAATTTCTATAAGTATGTGTTGTTGACTTGTTGTAAAATGTGAGATTATACGTTTAAAATTTAAAATTCCATAAAACATTCATAGTCATTATTGATAATTCATTTGAATTTTGAATCCTATAAATGAATAACTTTCTATTTATTTCAAATGATTGCAGTTTTATTATATTTATATAACTATATATTGGGAGAGTTTTTTAGAGTAGAAATTCAGTTGAAATTTAATTCTTAATTTTGGAAAATGATAAGCATGATTTCTGGTAAATTGTTCATACTTAAAATAGTTTAAAATTTTAAACTTATTATTTTGTGACTGATAATAATTTATCATTATTAATGCAAAATTACCTCACATGTTAATTAATGAGTTTTTTTGGGAAGCATGTCAAATGTAGAAAAAGTTTTTATGGTAACTAGGGAAATTCCAGTAAGAATTATTTGATCTTGTTGCACTATTATTAAGAAATATTAGGATAAAATTATATTATTATTTCATTATAAAATAGTATTTTGATTAAAATTGGAATGATTTAAGTAATTTCAAGTCTAATCTTGATAAATAATAAACCATTATAATACAACATGTGTATTTTTTATTTTTTATTCCAGAAGGAATGTTTTACATTGATGGTCATGAAAACATGTTGTTTGTGTAATTTTTTATTTGAATTGAATAGAAGGACATATCTTGTAGAATTTTTCCAATTAATTTAGGAGACTGTTTCCTTAGGTAACAATATGATCCATTAATGTATTGTATAATAATAATGAACACGGTATGTGAAATGACTTGTGTGCCATTTTGTCATTATCATTGATGCATCTTAAAACTATTTAAATTACAAGGAAGATTATTTAACCAGAAAAATATCTAGTAACATTGACTGTTGTTTGTATTTGCATTGTTATCACTACATTGAACTATTGATAATCCTTTTGGAAAAAGGAGTTGTTGGAATACGTGTGGATCTATGTATATTTTTGAGAAAAATATTCTTCATAATAATTCATGTTAAACATCCGCATATTGAATGGATAATAACTTATACATGGATAATTGAATGATTACCCATTATAAATTTAATATTTTTTGAATGTTCCATAGATAAATAAATGGATGATGTAATATAAACCCCTGGGCAATTATGGACAAGGAAATGTGTTACTACTATGTGTGATTTTTTTGTTGTTATTCATTATCATGCATGTGTATTAATAAATATCACATATACAAGGGAGAGGAAAAATAATTCCAAAACCAGTTGCATTATACATTGATAAAATTAAAACTTTGCGGGTGAGTCAGCGGTACCCAATAAAGGTAATATATTTGTATGCTAGAGTGAATTCATAGATTTATTTCCATGTCGCATTGTATGTGATAATATTGGTGATCATTTATTGTGGATGTGATGAGGACAATGTGGAAAAAAGTGGTCATGTGAATGGGGGTGGACTTTTTTGGGGGTTAAAGTGGTATGGTGATCAATTGGTTTGAACTTTTTGGTGAAATTTTTTTCCCGGATATTATGTTTGGAAATTGGTCATGTTGTTAAGTGGTTGTTATGTGTGGTGGCATAGATGTGTGATTTTTAAGGCATGATTACATGTTTTTCTATTGTTTTGTGTTGTTTTTATATTGATATAATCCACCACCAATCATTAAATTTTTAATAATATAAATTTAATAATAAAATAACTTATCAATTTGAAAATCATAAAACTATAGAAGATGGTCTTTCTTCCTAATCCTATATCCTTTTTATAATTTAATTGATCAGAATGTTTTTGTAATGTATTTTGGATGGGTTTTCTGGGATTGATTTTATGTTAATGACATGTGTTATGGCCTCAAAAAAATAATTAAAGGGAAATTATTTCCTATATCATTATGTGTCATATTATGACAAATTTTACAACAATGTTGGAAAGTCATACTACCCAAAGCAGAAAATATCATGGTTTGGTGGATGAGTACATATGATTTGTATGGTTGTGGTTTCTTTTTCTAAATTAATATATTTTTTTGTTGGCATAGGAATGATATTTAAAACTAATTCATGTAATGACATGAACATGTAAGTAATATTAATTAGAATGTCAAACCCTTTACTATTTCAACAAATATAAATATCTGGTAATTAGTTTCATTATTAAAAACAAAGACTAATTTTATACTTATTTAAGGTGATTTGTTTAGAATCTCATGTCACATTTTTGATTCAAGACATATGTTAATTTGATATTTATCAATTTTATGATTTTCTATGTTGATATTTACATGGTAAATAGAATGATAGAGCATTGTTAGTCTAATAGAGTAAACATTGTCAAAACATGAAGCCATACAATTTATATAATTTTCCATGGGATGCATGTTGAATGAAAATTTGTATTACAATATTAGTTTAAATGGTTTTAAAAAAGAGTATTTTGATGAACATTATTCTATTAAAAAGGATTTAAATGTGGGTTTGGACTAAAAGTGGTATTCTAATCCTACTGATTTTTTTAAATATATGATTTTCCTGAAAATGAATTTATTATGAAAATTTTCAAACATAAAATGCATCAAAATAAAATGTTCACAAACATGTCTGGAAAATAAATGTTCAATTCAAAATTAATGATTAACTTTTACACTCCTTCACCAATATGAGTTATTGAAATGTCAAAAATAGAACATCTATGTTTGTTATCAAAATTTTACTCAAGTATTATAATATATTTTCTTCATGATATGTTAATAATAAAATGTTATTAATGGATAAAATTTAAATTTTATGAATTTCTGAATGAGAATAGTAAATTTTTAGATATTCATAAAATTTAATATCTAATTTATTTCCTTAAATAAAATTATAAAAAAGTTTTATATTATCTAAAATTTATTACTACTATTAAAAATAACATGATTTTTTTTGAATTTGTTTACATACGTAGTGTTATCATTGTTGTTTCATTGTAATGTATTTCGTACTCGACATCATATACCAATATATTTGAATGTGTTCTTCTATGAGTGGTATGTCCCCTAGTATATGGTGTTTAACGTATTGTGTATATTTAAAAATCATTTCAGTTGTTGTTTTTATGTTCCAAATTTACCAACAATCATGAGAGGTATCTCATGGGTTGTTTGGACCACCATTCTCTTTCCTTCTAGTTTTTTTATTTCTTGAAGATGAACCATTTCCCTTGTTTAGGTTCTATAGAGGAATGGTTGATGTGAGGGTTGTATTCACATACTCTTATGTTCAAGGATGTATGTTATGTTATGATGTTGTGCCTATTTGGGGAAACATGCTTATTGTTGAAAGTGTTTTAGGTGGATTAAGATTATTGAGTGTCATATGAAGGTATGTTTTTCAGACCCTTTCCATATTTTATTCTGATTTTATTTGAATTATCATGGGGGATAATAGTTTGAGAGATATATGGTGTATTGGCCCACACTTTCCATTACAATAAATTGTGAGAAATCCACTATTTGAAGTGTCTAGGGGTTGTTTGAGGTGTTTTGGGGACATGTGAGTCTTTCCAATGGTGACTTATTTAATGTATTTAAAAAATTCAATTTTATTCAATGGTTCCACATTTAGAGTGTATATCATTATGGTGGTGGACCATTCTGGTGGTAATTCGCAATGGTGGTAGCTCATACAAGTAGTGACTTGCTGGTGATGACTCTTTTGGAGGAGACTCATTTATCGGTGACTCGCTGGTGGTGACTCATACGATAAAGGCATTTTTAGAGGATTCTGATTGGTGGTGAATCCTTTGGAGGTGTCTTTTCTAAGACTGACTTGTTGGTGGTGACACGTCTATAATAGATTCAACTAGCTATTGTGTTGAATCATTTTAATAGTTCTTCAAACTTCCAAACTTTTCCATCATTTTCTGGTATATCCCTTGTAACATCCATTTTAAAATAAAATGAGTTTTATTTGATATTTATGTTGGTTTATGGCTATTTGAAGGGATGTAAATCATATATTTTATTTTCATAAAAACTTGAGGATTTTTAATGGTCAAACTATGTTTTTTATTTCAATCATCCATTTAAGAAAATTCTAAACTATATCAAATCCTAAATGTTTAAGATCTAGTATTCCAAAATAAAAGATCCTTCCTACCATCCGTTGGTCAATACGAATCTTGATATGGGATGTAGCTATTCCTTCTTCTTATAGGAGTCCAAGAATATGGTGATGTAGTCGATTCAATCACCCATTGAAGTAGTTTCCTCATGTACCCACCCATAGTTTTCATGTAGTAACCTTGAGAAGAAGGTAATGACGATAATTATTCTTCCATGTAGAGTTTTCCCATTATTTCTACTTATGTTTATCATGTGGTATGGGTTTAATATTATTAACACTTGAAAACATTGTCTAAAAAATATTATGAAAGGCAATGTATCCATTTATATTGAATTTATAGGGGTAAGATAATTTGAAGTATGATCATACTATTTTATTTATATATTGATTAATGTTGTGGATAGTATGGGTAAAATAACAAATGAAAATCATGGATGTTTGGGGTCCTTGATATATCACCAGTATATGGGTTTTTGAATACATGCATGTTTTGTGGATGTTGAAGATGGTTATTATGTAATTGGATAACCACATAATTTCAGTTAAAATAAATGTTTCCCATAGGAATATATTATTTCTTTGATTGCACCCTACCTTATGTGAAATTGAATTATGGAATCCCTAATAAATAAAAAAGAATTTTTTTCTATTTTATTTGATGCATCATGTTTTTGGACATGATTTTGAGATGTGGGTTAGATTTTTCTATATGATGGATGAAATATGACAGTGTTGTTATGTATGTGGGTGAGATGGATTACAAATGGTTGTATAGTGGGGCTATAAATGGGATTTGTTATACTTTGGGGTTGTATGATGTCATGGTGTGGAAGTGTATAAAGGTTGAAAAATGGTATTTCACTGTATTCCATTGATGGTGTGTCATTATTGGTTAGAGAGTAATGGGTTTTGTGTGCGGTGATAAATTATATGTTTTTCTTACTTTATTTTGTGAATTGATTTCAGTTTCTTATTTAGTATGGACCTAATGACGAATATCCATTCTTGGGAGAAATATGGAAACCATATTTATTGGGAATGGAATTCGGAATGCGGATAGATAATTAATGATTGATTACTTTGTATAATTTAATGATCTAATGTGTTTTTCATATGGTATTATTTAATATTTGTACAATATGTTAAGAATATAAATGTGGAATAAAAGTATAATGTTAATGATGGATTGTGTTTCTCTTGTTATGAGTTGTTCTTAGGCCATGTGGGTAGTTCTATTATATCTATTCAAGTATTGTTTAATTAATAAATTATCTTAATAATTTATAATGGTTATGTTTAATGAGGAAATTGATGATGGACCTTGTTTTTAACGTGTAAATGTTAATATATAAAATTAGGGGTTGAAAACATGAAATATGTTTTCCTTCTAATTGAAATGAATATTCTAATGAATTTTGATGATAAAAATCAAAGAGATAATAATTTGGAATTATTGATAAAACAAAATTTTGGAACGTATATTAACAATTGAAAAAAATATCTGGTTTGAGTTTTGTTTGTGTGTTTTCATGGATTTAGATGTTGGAGATATTTTGTAGATTTTGATTGATTGTTGGTTCATTTTATAAACCCATAGGAAGGGATTGGGTAACATAACTCTATATATATTAAAAATGTCTCTTATCTTGATTTCTATACACACCCAACCATAGTTGAGAAAAATTATTCGAACACCCCCATCATCATAGAGAGGGTGTCCATCCCAAAAATCTGAGTGGGGGATGGATGGAGGGTAACCCATACCATGTGGTGATAGACCAATATTTCTATTGGAGGATGTGGTTTTTGAGGTGTAGGTGTGTGCATGAACGTTTTGATTTCTACGGTGTCTTCAAGATGAGATATGGTGTTCCCTAATAGTTTTCCTTGGGATGATATGTGTTTTATTTTCCATGATTCATTGGTATTATATGTCTTTTTTATTTCTGGGTGTATTCGGGATGATATGTGATGTGGCTGGTGGCCCCCTTTATGGGATGAGGAGTGGCTTGTGTCCTAGTTGCCTACAGTCAGGATATGATGCGCCTTGTGGCCAAGATGATTAGAAGTTTTGTTGATTTTGAAAATGTATTTCATGGGTGGTATGTGATTTGGATCATGGCATAGGTAATGGGACGAGGTGTGGTTTGTGGCCCAGGTGTGTGAATGTGGGTTTTGATGTGGACATTTGGATGATATGGGAGAGTGATTATTTTTTTGTTAGAAAATAGCTTCTAAACTTGTGGTAAGTGGTGTGGGTTACTCAAATCATCAATGTGCATTATATTACATTACATGGATGTGTTATGTGTTGTGTGGAAATTGACGATGTAGGGATTTTGGTTAGTATAACTATTTTGGTGTTTTTTGTTTTACTACATTCACACGGGTGCATTAGTAATATCTTTTTACATGCACATAAGATAAATTGGTTTTCTTACAGTGTGTAGATGCTTGGTCCCCCTATTTATATAAAAATGGTTTTCAGGTTTCCAAGAAGACATTATGAACCACACTGGACATTTCTAGTTCATTCTTTTTGAGAAGCTAGTGTGTAGATGACTTAGTTTTTATTATTTTGGGATTTCATTTGGACATATTAAGATGTATAAGATTTTATTTTTTTGATTCTTTGTATATATAAAATATATATGGTAATTATTTGTTTATGTTATATTTTTTCTATAAAATTAACATGATTTATTATAAAATGTAATGCCTCCCATATTGTGAGATCTTTGTACCCCTGATGTTGGTCTCTATCCATGGTCCTACTGAAGGTGGGACTTGGGGGTCATTATTCCCTTTCTTTATTAACATCCCAGTAAGGATATCTATAGTGGGAGGGTGTCATGACAAGTTTTCTATTTACCACAAGACATTTATCATTTATTCCCAAAAATGGTATATTGACACCACATTCTGTTTTTCCCTAACATTGTTCAACTATTTGATTTTGGAAAAACATTCCATATGCCACACACTAATATCATTTAATCACATAATTGAGATATAAAGAACCAATCATTGTTACCCTCACATATAATATTAAGCAATATATGTGGAATTTTGAAGTTGTGGTCAAGGTCCCACACTCATTTTTATAAAAAAACTTTTTGAGTCTGTAGTCCATTTCCTTTACAAGAATATCACACAATCACATGAATATCAATATCACACATATAAATATATCAAAGACATCATGTTTCTGAATCAATAAAATTATTTCACAACAATCTCATTAATGTCTACAATTTCAATTTATTAATAAAATAAATAAACTAATTGACATAGAAAAATATTAAAATTAATGGAACATGGATCCCACAAACTAATGGTCATTCATTATAACTACGTGGATCATAATGATGAACATTATGTAGATATCTTATCCCTAAATATTTGGTGACATTATCTATTTGGGGAGAACTATGACATATATAAAGAGGCAATAAAATCATCATATATATAGTAATAGTAATGTGGAATAATATGATCCAATAGAGGATATTATAGATTATTACAGATTACTGTTGTGGAATTCAATACCATACATAGAAGTTGATCATTGAGGAATATCATATGGGTTGAGAAGAATTTTGCAACTCATTCTGTATTCAGGATTGAAAGGGATTCAATATTATTTTATATTCAGTGGATAAATATTTCACTTATAAACAGATCTTAAAAAACCTAGATGAGATAAATTATCAATGGTATTTTCTTATTAGGATTAAGGAAACTTAGAAAAATGATGAGTTGTTATAGAAGAATGTAGTTAATATTCTAATATTAAATGTTTCTAATGATGGACTTATGGGGATTGAAATTCGGATATATGTACCAATAAGACATAATCTATATATGGAATATTAGTTATATTTTTATAGATCATCCTTCTGAATAAATATATTAGGTAATATAAAGTATAAGTATTTGAAAGAAAATTTTCTATTTGGATAACATTAAATGTGAGATTGGGGAGTCTGTATCTTGATTTTTTATATTCAATCATGTTAAGGATGAAAGAAATAAGTATAAGGTAATTATGTAACTATTCCAAATACCATTATAGAAGTGGGAAACCATAAACATGTATCTAGACATAGGAATCCCTATATAACCCTTTTTAATAATGTCATCTTAGAGGTTTTCGGTCACACATTATGGTGGGCACATTTCATTTTTATCATGTTGTATTTCTCTCCTATCCAACAAACTGAGTAATACAAAATGGATGTAGTCGGAATGAATATAATTCAACTCCTTAATAAATAGGATGGGGGAATGATGATTTCCTATTGTTTTGTAGAAAATGTGTTCAAACCATGGAATACCACATTTCAGGGGATTCAACGACTTTTGGGGAAATGGAACACACATTAAAAAATATATGGATGAATTTTACAATAACAAGAATCTCTCCAAGAAAAACCAAATTTTCACCCAAATGCACCCATCCAACTAATGGTCATTCATTATAACTACGTGGATCATAATGATGAACATTATGTAGATATCTTCTCACTAAATATTTGGTGACATTATCTATTTGGGGAGAACCATGACATATATAAAGAGTCAATGAAATCATCATATATATATTAATGGTAATGTGGAATAATATGATCCAATAGAGGATATTATAGATTATTACAGATTACTATTGTGGAATTCAATACCATAAATAGAAGTTGATC
Source organism: Viscum album (assembly GCA_963277665.1). Taxonomy (NCBI): domain Eukaryota; kingdom Viridiplantae; phylum Streptophyta; class Magnoliopsida; order Santalales; family Viscaceae; genus Viscum; species Viscum album. The sequence goes on along the minus strand of OY728121.1, from coordinate 1,100,403,756 downwards.
ATTGAGGAATATCATATGGGTTGAATAGAATTTTGCAACTCATTCTATATTGATGATTGAAAGGGATTCAATATTATTGTATATTCAGTGGATAAATATTTCACTTATAAACAGATCTTAAAAAACCTATATGAAAAACATCATTCATAGAGATATACAAATATAGAACAGAAAACCAGTATACCATCATACCAATTATCAAAACAACTATAAATTGCCCAAAAAATGTGGTTACCATAATTCCATACATTTCAATCATGTGGTGACCTAACCAAGGTGACAACAGAAGGATCCCATGAATACCCTCTATAATCTATAGGGTTCATCAACTTATATTGAAATATTCCATTTGTTTAATATGAGATCTATAAATCCAATTTTAAATAAAATAAACCCAATATAATTTCTCCTACATGAGAAGATCCCAAAAAATGTTAATTTAAATAATTTATAGTTGAAGCATATTCTCAAATAAATATATAGTATGTCCAGACTGCCCATAATTTTGTGGGTGTAAATTCATAGTTAATTAAACTTCTATACCAAGAAACATCTATATTCCCTACCATAAGACAAAATTTAATCACACGTCTTAATCTGAATCAATACTCTGAGGAAGCCCTTAATGATGGATTTTTTCCCAAATATAAAAGTCTACCAAAATTTGATGAGAATTCGTCTCACATAAGCACGAAGTGTGCTACATTCTTCTGTTGGTATACAAGCAAAAAAATTTCATCATTAATCTAAATCATCATTTCTAGACCCATCACAATGTTCATGTTAGCATAATCCAACCTTATCTATAGAATAGGGAATATATCCAATAAAACACCTGGTATTTGAATCTCATCCTTCACTTGTTGATATGTGTAGCATCATGTCACAAACAATGAAATCTCTCTTTTCTATCCTATCCACCAATACTATCATTATAGGTTAGGGAAATGTTTGGTCAGACAGGATGCACCACCCACAATGAGTTATGAAATTTATTCATTACATCCTCCTGCACACTTGTATGAACAACAACATAATTTATTACATAGATGATCCCATCATCTTCTATACATCAATATGATGGTGACTCGCCACCATCAAGGTGTTACCTAAACAACAAAAGATTTGGATAATGATATTGTGATCCATTGATTCTACTCAAAAGTGTATACTCTATTTAAACTGATACGAGTGTCATCTTCTCCTGACTCTCCAAAACTACTATATGCATCTCAACCAGCAATGTCATTATCTCCAACTCAGATCAAGACTGTAAAACTAGTCTATTATATGTTTTATTGCATAAAGAATTAGTAATATTAATTTTTTTACATGGAATATATTCTAGTTCAAAATCTAATGAAACAATATATTCAACCCAAATCCACTTCCTCAAATAAAAATCATGTTTCAAAAAGATATAATTAAAAAGATAGTGATAGATATATATGTCGATCTTTTCCCCAAATAGATAATGTCACGAATAAATCAAAACATAATCAACTATATCATACTTTAGGGAATTAATTGAGTAATATGATTCATTTTACCTCAAATTATATAACCTATATGCAACCACTCGACCACCCAACATCAAAAAGTCTCCATGTCTTATCCCAAAATCATCAGAAAACAAAATATACTCTTCAACTAGATCGAGTAGAATCAATATTGATTCCATATTAAAATTATTCATGATCTATTCTATGTTATTATAACATTATTCTATTCATTAAATCCATATCCTCTTACATTTCAAGCCTAAATATGCTGCATCCAATTGGGAATAGTCCTGGTTAAATCATTGATAATATATTTCTCACCATATAAATCTATAAGTATCAAAAGCATTAATTACATTCTCCCAAGTAATAAATGCCTAAAAATTATCTTGGTTCACTAACACAACTTCAACTAAGATGATGTGACCTAAGAAGTGTACATGATTAGTACAAAACTGATACATATAAATTATGAAATATAGCTATTGTGGTCCTTATGTAACCAAGATGACATGTTGATATTGGGAATGATCATAATTAGTATTATAGTATACTGTGATGCAATCCACAATCACTAATAAAATTGATACAGGTACTTGAGGATGATTTTTTAATTATTTATATAATAATAGGAGATATTTCATCAACACAATTGAAATCACAATGAAGTCATAATGGAACTAACAACATCTGATTTTATTCCTTATTAAATAAAATTTTCAGACTCTCAACTCATGATATCCAAATTTTAATTCAATCTTCTGAATCATAAGATCACTCAACTGGTCAAAGAGATCATTATTACGTATAAATGGGTAAATATTCTTCACAATAAACTAGTTAAACATCAGCTAATCAACATATATAAACATAGTCATATAATAATTAATATAAAAAAATTAGATATCAATACAGAGGTATACTTGTAAAGATATACTCCTTATCCATCAACTCATCTAGTAGAGCCCTCAACTCTTTAAGATCAAGTTCATCCATAATGTGTGGTGGGATAGAATCTCACTAAGTTCCCTACATGAGTTAAAATTTAAATTCAACATCTCTATCATGTAATATACTTTTGAATGATTCAAGGCAGACATCCTAAAACATATCCACAATGGTTGACAAGACATATTTTCACCTCCATAATACCTAAATTGAATAAAATATTTTGTGGAATTCTCTTTTAGATGCTAAAAAACTAGTCTATCACAGATAGCCTTGTTATACTACTCTCTATAGTGAATATATTTGTAATTATCAGGAGAAGTAAATTTCACTATCATGCAGTAACAATTCATGCAGGCTGGGTATGCCAATAAATATTTCATGCCCATAATCTGGTCAAAGTTTCACATGTCATTGATTTAATGATCCCAATTGAAATGATACTCCCTATCCTTAAGAGAACAACCATGTACAAAAAGATTTATCTATACCATAAACAAAATGTTATATCAGCCATTATAACAGACCAACAAAATTCAACCTCCTAGACTAATCAATTCAAATGTGGTGTAAATATAAATAAATATATGGACCTTTTATCAAATTAGAAAATGTATAGAATATATTATACATGTAAAATACCACTAACCATCGAAGGTAAAATATAAATATCCACTACTTTAGGATGAACATCATGAAACTATCTTTTTCTTATTTTCATTGATTTATTCTAATTCCCATAACTAACACCATTATTCTAATAAGGTCATGTGTCCAAGAAGCACCAAGTCCACTACCTCGACCGCCACAGCTAGTATAACTCCATCAACTAGAATGGTATAGTTTAGAAATACCCTTCACATACTCAACTTCTACCAATATCTTACATAATTACACATTTATCATGTGTTAATATTGATCATATTTATATGGGCCATCCTGATGTATGATTTCTTCATTATATATATTCGGACATAATTTCTATGAAAGTGACTCGAACAAAAAAACTGGTGATAGGTCATCCCAGTAATTTCTTTTGTAATATAATTGTTCCCATAGAAACCCTACTTCCCACTACCCTAGTGAATATTATATTTTTGAGTGTTCATTATCCTAAAATATGTACATAAACCTTGGGGATCAGGAGGACACATACACCATGAAAACCTACTTTATATAGTGATGTTGTGTAAACTATTCCCATTTAAAATTACCTATCATAATATAATGGTTATCAATTGGAAATTCTATTCAACTCATATTATGTCCAAATGTAATCATACTCTAATGCCAATATTTTGTTCATAAAATACAACATCTAGATCCACTTGGGTATCTAATGTAGTGTTCTATGCCCCACATCCCATTTATGAATCACTCACAAAATTGGACATTTAATGGAATATTATGTGTCCCACACTCATTTATCAACTATGATATATTGAGGAACATGTACCTTTCCAACACACATATATTAGTCAATTAAATAGGATATCATTTGGAGAAGTTGTTTATGTCCCTCATATCTATATAATTTCATCACAGAAGTGACCATTTTATATATCATTCTATGTCCCACACATAATATTACTAGTTTATTTAGGATAAATAATGGATTTCCAAAAATGCATATCAATAAAATCACTTATATCACTATATCACACACATAAAACATTCATAAACAACATTTTTATACATCATTAATATTACTTTAAAACATTCTCATTAATGTGTACTATTTCAGTTTATTTAATAAACAATGTTGAACCCTTTAATTCACATAAATATATATGATAAATTAGTAATAAAATTGTTATTAACATTTTACTATATAAATCATTAAACATTTCAGCCTAAGGAAAAAAGACGTTATTTCCTATTATCAACCAATTCATAATGATATTAATTTTCCAATCAAGCAACCCGATATTTCATATCAATTTCCCCAATTACTTATTCTATTCATTAAATTTATAATTAATTAATCCACATCCACCAATTGAATAATCACCAAATTCCGTTAAATAATTAACCATTTAATTAATCCTTTTTCATGTTTAAATAAATAAATTAATCATTTATTTTGATCATTTCAAGATTCAATTTCTCAAATTTACCATTTTGAACAAACAATAGATACATTCAATAAGAATAAAGATTATAGTATTAAAATTTAGAACATATTATTTTTTTTGGGGATGAATTATTGACAATATAAATCTCCAATTGATTGAGGAAAACTAATATCTCTATGTGTAATTATATCATGATATGAATCCTAAATATAAGATCAAATAGATTAGATATATGAAAAAATTGATCTAGATCCACTAAAAATTAAGGAAAAAGATTACATAAAGGATTATAGAAAAAATGTTGAGAAAAAGGAAACCATGCGAGATGAGAATATCTTTCCATGATATGTGTAAATCATCAATATATAAATACATTCACTAAAAATATAGATTATAATGCCTTGGAATCCAAGTGAGAGACCCAAAAAAGAGAAATAATTTTTTGTAGAGTCTTTTTTATTAGGGTAAAAGTGAAATGTTTTTAAATTTTAAATAAAATAATTCAAAATATTGATAACTATGTGCATGATTTATATGGGATTGGGGAAATTTTTCCATACCATCCCCCATAATCATGTGCTACTTTTTTTGGGGTGAAGGGTCACTCCTACGGGGGATCACAGATTTCAAAAAACTATTCCAACACTATAATTTCACTTTGTATACGGGTTCATGGTTTATTGGGAAATGGATAACATATTGGGAATACTATGTTCTAACTATAAAGTTCCCAAAATCACTAAAAAATTATCCACATTTCAACCATGTGGACCCAACAATAATATCAATCATATAAAACTAAAAACATGGAAAGTGTGTACCTGTAAAGAATATTGGGACATATCTAGAATGTTTTAGGTTCATTAAAACTAATATGGATAATTTTTTAATGTGAAAGATAATTAAATAAAAGAAATAACTATAATGGGAAAATAAAATAATTCTATTATCAAATAGATGAGAATAGTTTCCTCCTAATGTTACCATATACTGTTCCATGCATGAAATTTTTAAAGTATGGGAATTATGAAAATAATTTTCTTATATAGAAATATCATCATGAATATTATCAAGGAGTTTTAAATTAGTTGTTATATAGTTGAAAATGAAGTGACTATAAGTAAATTAAGATAGAAATTAGTATTAATAAATTAGATATTGAAGCCTATTTAGTTTTTTAAGGAATATATGTGAGGATCTAATAATTAATGTATTTGAATTCAATTAATATATTATATAAATCAAGATGTATATGTGTTGTTTTTTAGAGAATTATCATTAAGGATTTTGATGAATATGTATATAGTAATGATAGATAAAAATTTATTTTTCAGAAAATAAATATTAAGTGAATGTTATAATAAATATATTTGGTAAGATGAGAAAATTATATTTATTTTGGATAAAAATATTATTGTTTTGGACAATGTAAACAGGAATTTATTGATGACCCTTATACTGATAATAGATGTGTCGAAAATTTATTTTATGATAAAATTGATTTAATTTAAAAAATTATTTTGCCTATGAAATATATTCAACAATGTGCTGTTTTTTATTTAATATTGACAAATTATTATTTTCATTAAGGTTTTATAATATTTTAAGATATTTATATGTTTAGAGTGATTATATGATGATGGAATTAACATGTGGGGTATGTGACAATTAGGAGATACAATATGATATATTTGGAGATTAATGTAAATTACATTTTTAGAAATTTAGCCACCATGTTTCTCATGTTAGCGACCTTTTTAATCAATTATTATGTAAAAAATATAAGACTATTTTCGAAACTGGTCATATTGAACTTTGAATTTGATTTTAGAGATTAACATATTGTTTCTTCATATGAAGATATATTCTTCTTGGATAATATATGCTTCCAGTTGAGATGTTTTACAAATAAAGATATATATAATGAAATATAATTTTATCAATGGATCGTATGATCTATTAGTTCTCTGGGAAATAGATATTTAACTTCATTTAACATGGTATAAGATGAATTGAATATGATCAAGGGCCAAACAAATAATGATATTGTTCTTATAAAATATAAATTTATAAATAAGTATATTTATATTAATTTTTGATTGTAAATCCTTTCATCAAATCATGGAAATCGATATGTAAATAAAATCATTGTCTAATACCATCAAATTGGATTAACTGAACATCTTATAAATCACAACATATTTATAATTTTTATCCCCTTTACATTCCATTTATCATACCCGTTTTTTATCAATATAATCTCTCATTCTCTATAAATATTTGGGTGTTAATTTTATTTTACGTGTCCATGTTTTCATTTTAAACATATGTTATTATAAGGACCCGACCTTAAACATTACACAATCTAGAATTAAATGAATAATTCACATTGAGGATCTTTTCAGGTTTAGAGTTTTAGAGAATTATTCATAACAATTTCATTACAACATGAATATTACATGTAGACAGTACTACTGAGTATCAATTTTTTCATAAAATAAAAACACTTAAAAAGTAACATGTCTAGTTCCATGTTTTTAGGTCCACAAGGCTGAATACCCTGAGAGGGGGGTGAATCAGGGTACGACTAATTTAAAATTAATGTCTGTTCTGATCTTGTTTCGCTGTTAAGAAAAACACTCTTCTCTTTCTTGCCTGTTGCAGAATATAAATAGAAAGTAAAGCAATCACAGGAAACAACAAATTTACTTGGTTCACCGCTAAGGGCTACATCCAATGAGCATACGCTGACAGGTTTCCGGTTGCACCAAATTCCACAATACTTCAATAGTTGTGGACTACAATGTTCGGGTACAGTCACTCTGTCCTAGGCTCACTGGCTTTGCAAGGTTTAGGGTCAGCTCAATGCTTTCCCAAGGGTCACTCCCTATTTCTCTCTCTCTGGCTCACTACCAGTGGAGAAGATCACCTTCTTCTTCTTCCCAAGCTCACTGCTCTGGAAGGGAATCCACTCATAGTTTATAGACCTATAGGTCTCTTCATTATCACTAATGAATGCATTCTCAACTGTTGATAGATGCTCTCTTGAAGTCCAACTTTCATCCACTGATGAATACCTCTTGGCCTCTTAACCACTGGGAAATTCATATTGGAAACACCTCCATAAAGAACCCTACTTCGCGAGGCTCCCAATTTCACGAAGCCCAAACAAGCCTTTGCAAAGCTCCTACCTTTTCGCGAAGCCCTCTCGTGAAGCACTACTGCGAAGCACTACCGTGAAGATCAAGTCGTTGCAGAGAAACTTCCCTCTCGAAGCTCACTGAGGAAACGTGGGGCGTGCAACTTTCGCGAAGCTACAATAGCAGCCGCTAAGCTCTTCTTTCACGAAGCACACAGGCTACGCGAACTACCTTCGCAAACCGAGAGCAAATGATTTTCTCTGAAAATTCTCTCTCTTTTCTCTCGAGGGGGTCGGCCTCTATTTATAGGCAATTCCACCGACCCTCGAACATTCTGCGCGAAGTCAACGCCACGTCATCTCAAATCACAATGATCTGAAGTTTCTGCCGGAATTCTGTTTAAATCATGAACCACCATGGAAATTTTCCGATCGCGGAGCTTGTTGTAATCGCAGTGCATTACCGTCATCATTCCTTCGTGCTTTCACCACGAAGCTCCCTCGCAAAGACCTTCACCGCCAGGATGCGCTTCAACTCAGCCGTTCGTGAAGCATTGACGTAATCGTGAAGCATCACCGCCTACACTTTTCTGGTCTTCTAAAAATTCAATCCATGCATCCCATATTTGAAAAACTCATGCCTTTTCCATATAAAAATATGAACCTCATGGAAATCCTATTTTCGTGATGCTCACCAAACTAGAAATTTTGGACCCCAAAAATTTGGAAAACACTGGAAAATAGAGCACCTTGTACTGCTCTTTTGTACCACCTCTATATCATCCATTCCTTTTTCATTGTTCTTTTTCAACATGGATTGTCAACAACTTCTCTAGAACTCGACAATTCTCCATGGAAACCTACTTTGTCAGTAAACACAATCAACCAAAAAATACTGCAATGATACCTTGAGGGATTTTTTCCAAACAGTCTCCCCCTTTGGGTTTGTTGACAATTCTTCATAACTCTTCTCAGAATGATTTTCCGCACATTGATACCTCACTGAGTCTTCTTTCAGCCGCTACCACCATTCGCCTCTTGCGATTTTGATAGCGTTCAATGATTCACTTAACACGTACTCTAAGCCCACATGAGCAATGCTCGATGTGAGAAACAAGAGTAGTATGAAAATTTCATCAATGAATCACTTCATGTCAAACACCAATTGTCGATTCCAACCTGATACCAATTCTTAAATAGATACCAATTGTTGAACCACACTGATCCCAATTGATGATAGCTGGAAACCTTCTCTCACCATTCCAACACCACTGTTCCTCTTTTATCACAATCCTCAACTGTCGTGATTTCTATGCTTTGATCGATCACTTCTAGCATCATCAGATTTAAAAATCACCCCCTTTCTCATTTCTCCCCCTATCTGGCTGCTCCACTGGTCAGCTTCTCCCCATATCTGTCATGATTTCTCAAATAGCCACACTGTCTCCCCTTGAAAAATCACTATTTTCTACCCCTTTGTCAACTAACCCAAAGGTCACTCTTTTGTAGTCTGTAACATAGTAGAGAAAACATATCAGAACATTGGGGAAAAACACATCATACCTCGGGGAGAGGGGGGGTCCACATCCACTCTATTTCAAGTGAAGGGAGTTGACTGAATTCTCAGAGCCAGCTGATTTCTCTCAAAAGCTTCCTTGGGAAAGGCCTTTTTCAGAATGTCTGCAACCTGTAGCTTTGTAGGCACATACTCCAACTTCACAATGCCTTGCTGAACCTTCTCCTTGATAAAATGATACTTTATCTCAATGTGCTTTGTCCTTGAGTGATGAACAAGATTTTTTCTGAGATTTATAGCACTTGAGTTATCGCACTGCATTCTGATCAGAGACTTCACATCAACTCCCATATCTTCAAGCTGCTGCTTCATCCACAATAACTGTGTGCATGCTTGAGTGGCCGCAATATACTCAGCTTCCATGGTGCTCAATGAAATGAAATCTTTCTTCTTTCTTATCAAAGAAATACACAATCCACCAAGATAGAATGCACCACCTGACGTTGATTTTCTATCATCCGCTAAACCGGCCCAATCTGCATCAGTATATCCCAATAACTCTGTCTGAGATTTATTAGTATATGTCAAACCGAAATCCACTGTACCCAGGATATACCGAGGTATTATTTTCACTGCAAGAATGTGGATTTCAATGGGATTACTTTGATATCTCGCTGCTTGGCATGTGGTGAAAACAATATCAATCCTTGTTGCAGTTAAGTACAACAGACATCCAATAATTTGCCTGTATTCTGTGATATTAATTGCCTTTCCATCCTCATCTTCTGATAATTTCATCCGGGTAGCAACCGGAGTCTTCATATCCTTGGACTTATCCATTCCAAACCTTCTCAGAACCTCCTTGGAATATTTAGATTGAGAAATTAATGTTCCATTCCTTCCTTGTGTCACCTGTAGACCAAGGAAAAATGTTAGCTCTCCAATCATTGACATTTCAAACTCATTTTTCATGAATTCAGAAAACTGTCTGCACCGAGCTTCATCTGATATGCCAAAAATTATATCATTGACAAACACTAGCACCATCATCCTTTGATTACTGTCATTCCTGAAATAGAGGTTGTAATCAAATCTTCCACACTGGAAACCAAGCTTCTTCAATTGCTGATCAAGACTTGAGTACCATGCCCTTGGTTCTTGTTTCATCCCTTACAATGCCTTCTTCAGCCTGAAAACATTGTTCTCATACTCATGAATGAGAAAAACATCTAGTTTCTCAATATACACATCCTCTTCCAGAATTCCATTTAAGAATGCAGATTTGAAATCCATTTGGAACACTTTGAACTTTCTTTGCACTACAATGGCCAAAAATAGTCTGATCGTTTCTATCCTTACAACCGGTGCAAATGTCTCATCAACATCTATTCCCTCTATCTGGGAGTATCCATTACACACTAGTCATGCTTTGTTCCGAATCACTGTGTCATCTTCATTCATCTTTTTGCGATAAACCCATTTAGTCCCGATGACATTCTTGTCTTCTGGCCTCGAAACAATCTCTTATTTCTGGTTCTTCTCAATGTGATCAAGCTATTCGTCCATATCCTGAACCCAGTTTTCATCTTCAACTGCATAGGAAAAATAGTTCGGCTCCACCTGAGACAAAAACGATGTTTCCTGTAATTATTTCATTATTCGAGTCTGAACTGGAGCTGTCTGATCGCCAATGATATTATACCTATCAATTTATGCTTGACTCTTTGGCTTTCCTGTAGACACATACTTGACACTTTCTTGTTCATCATCAGTATCTTCTTCCAAGTCAGCCTCTGCCACTTCTGCTCCCCTTGGGTTGCTTACCACATCATCACTTTCATCCAGGAACTGTTCACTGGGTCATTGAGTATTCTATTCAATTTCAACTATAGTGACATCATTGCTCTCAATGATTTTTCCCAGCCTTTTGTTGAAACATTTATATGCTTTGCATTTCCCGGAGTATCCAAGGATTATCCCCTCATCTCCTCAGGACTTAAACATCCTGTGATTTTCTTTGTTGAGAATGAAACACTTATTTCCAAAGATTCGAAAGTATTTCAATGTTGGATTCTTGCCGTACCACAGTTCATACGGAGTCTTCCCTTGCTTCGGACACAATAAAGACCTGTTCAAAATATATACCGATGTCAAAACTGCTTCCTTCCAAAATTTCTCTGGTATGTCCTTTTCAATAAGCATAGTTCTGGCAATGTTGTTGATGATCTGATTTCTCCTTTCAACAACTCCATTCTGTTGGGGAGTTATCACTGATGAAACATGATGGCTTATCCTGTGTTTCTCGAGATATTCTTCCACTTGACTGTTTGTGAATTCTGTACCGCTATCGGTACAGAACATCAAAATATTCTTCCTAGGCATCCTTTCTGATTCCCTCATGTACTGCTTTATGCAAATGAACACCTCTGTCTTATGGGTAATGAAAAATCCCAATGCCATTCTGCTATAATCATCAATAAAATAACATTGTACCTTTTCCCATTTATAGCTCGTGGTGAGATAGGTCCACATACATCAGCATGAACCAATTCGAGCACTCTAGTTGATTTATGTTCCTTTGGACTGTATGACTTTCTGATGATCTTTCCTTGTTGGCAATCATCACATGTATGAGTGCGATCATGTGATAGTTTGGGAAGGTCTCTAGCAGCATCACAGTTTACCAGATCCTCCATAGATGGTTGGTATAGATGACCACGTCGCTTATGCCATAGCTAGTTTTTTCTTCTATGGATAAAAGGAATGTATCTTCTTCCCCACCTACACGATAGAGATTTCCCTTTGTCCTTTTTCCCTACAGAACAACTGCTCCATCTATTCCTTTCACAACACACATCTTCTTGGTAAATCAGATAGAGTGCCCAAAGTCACATTGTTGACTGACACTGAGTAAGTTATGACTAAGACCCTATACTACCAAGACATCATCACGTCTCATTTCTTTGCCCCCAAACTTGGCTTTCCCTGAGCCAAAAATCTTCAGGACATCATCGTTTCCAAATTTGTCAACTCCTTCTTTTTCATATTTTATGCCTGTAACAAGATCCTTATTACCCGTCATGTGGGATGTGCAACCACTGTCAAGGATCCACACACCAGATCGATCTGATGCTTTTTGGGAAATTTCCGAAACTACTGCCTTTTCTTCTTTCTTCTTCTTGGTCCATACTTTTTCCTTCACACTCAGCATTGATTGAGACTTCTGTTCTTTCTCATAGTAAGATCGACCAGCTTCATCTTGCAAAGACACAAATCTATTCTGCATTTTTAACTCACATGTAGATTTATAGATCTTCTACCTGCGAACATTTTGATTCTTCTTTGGTTCATTTCTCTATATGGTCGAAGTACAGTACCTAGCCATGTGTCCAAATCCTCCACACCAAAAACAATGTCCTTTAAAATATATTCTGGACAATCGTTCTCTGTTTGGTTGCCACCCCTGTTCCTATTCCCTTTGATATCTCTTGGCTATGGAACACACATACTGTGAATGTACCATCTTCCCACAACAATAACACCTGATATATGGTACATTCCTTCGTGGCACTTCAGCACTACGATTTTCCCCTTGGGATCTCTGAATAATCTGATTATGCTTTGTTCCCAAATCAACCTTCAGTCTTGGGACTGGTACTTGTGGTATGACTTCAATTGTCACAGATTTTTGTTTATGATTAAGCCCCGAAACAGCTTTAACATCTGAGCTCAAATGATACTTCTTCCCTGCTGAACTACTAGGCTCCACTTTCGTCTTTTCATTATTTAAAATAACCCGCTTTCCCAAGAATGTGTTAGGAATCAAAAGTTTTTCCTGTTCTTCGACTTTTCTCCGAGAACGACAACTTCCTCTTCAAGATCTTTGATACGCTTAACGTGATGTTTAAATTTTCTGTTCAAGCCATCGATCTCCCTTTTTGGTCTTCAATCTTGAGCTTATGCTCATCAACCTTTTCTGTTCTCTCTGGCCTTGAAGACTTAAGGTTTTCTATTTCTTTTATGAGCTCGGTCTTCTCGTCTTCCTACTATTTCATGTAGAGTTTGGCATCATGTACCACCTTGTTGGATTTCTTTGTTTTCTCTCTCCAAATATCTATCTCTTCAAGAGATGCTTCTAATTCAGCTTCCATGTCAACTCTGCCTTCAATTTCTTCATCTTCTTCATCAGCGTCGGTTTCTTCCTTTTCTTGAGCACTACCGACAACAGCCACCATTGCATTTTGTCCATGATCTTTATAATTTTCAAACTCCTCAACCTCTTCATCCTCATAATCGTATGAACTGTCTATTTCTTATGAAAGAAGATTCTTCTTCTTGATGAAATTTCTATTGAATTGTTTCTTACCTTTCACAAACGCTGAATACTTCCTCCTGGGAATTTCGACTTCGTCATCATAATTATTGTTATCTTGAAACTTTTTGGGGCACCTTGCCACAAGATTACCAACCTTTCCACATCGAAAGAATGCTACTGGAAGTTTCCCTTTAAACATTCCTTTTCCTTTTTGTAGATTTGAAGAATGGAATGACATCACCTCATCTGTCTCTTCTTCTCCCTGAGAATCATCAATGGTGAGCTTCTTCAAGGCCTTAAATTCCATCTCTTTGGATTTACCCTTTTCCACAGCCTCGTTATCATCATTCCACATTTCATATGAAACCAAGGTACTGTAAAAATTGTCCAATGTCAACTCTTTGGGATCTTTATCTTCTAGTACTGAAACATTCAGATTAAACCGAGGTGGAAGCTTCCTCAAGATGTGCTTTACGATCTTTATGTCTTCAATGACTTCACCAAGTCCTCGCATATCTTCCACAACAATATTTACCCTGTCAAAGAATGGATCAACAGACTCATTCAGGTTCATCTTCAGATCTTCATACATATTCCACTTCACTTGCATCTTTGCCTCTTTTACCTTTGTATCTCCTTCATATGTATTCAATAGTTTTTCCCACATGGCATGTGACGTTTTTCATGACATCACATTTGTGTATATGGGATTAGAAAGGGCTCCCCCTAAGGCATTTTTTGATTTTTCATCAGCATCCAACTCTCTATACTCAGCTTCTGATAATTCATCACTATTAATATCAGCTGTGACACCATTTCTAGCTGCTGAAAACACATCCATTCCCAAAGATCAAAAATAGTGTTGCATCCGATTCTTCTATATCTGAAAATTACATCCGTTGAAGATCGTAATCCCTTTATGATTAGTGAACTCCATTGAGTGATGAACAAATTTTAGCCTCTCCCTCTGATAATAATTTTTAGGTCCACAAGGCTGAATACCTTGAGAGGGGGGGGGGGGTGAATCAGGGTATGAATAATTTAAAATTAATGCCCGTTCTGATCTTGTTTCACTGTTAAGATAAACACTCTTATCTCTCATTCGTATTGAACAATATAAAAAGAAAGTAATGCAAGCACATGACATATCAATTTTACTTTTTTCACCGCTAAGGGCAACGTCCAAGGAGCATACCCCTACAGGTTTCCGGTCGTACCAAATTCTACTATACTTCAATAGCTGTGGATTTCAATGTTCGTGTACAGTCACTCTGTCTCAGGCTCACTACCTTTTCAAGGTTTAGGGTCAGCTCACTACTTTCCCAAGGGTCACTACCTATTTCTCTCTCTCTGGCTCACTGCCGGTGGAGAGGATCACCTTCTTCCTCTTCCTAAGCTCACTGTTCTGGAAGGGAATCCACTCACAGTTTATAGACCTATAGGTCTCTTCATTATCTCTAATGAATGCATCCTCAACTGTTGATATATGCTCTGTTGAAGTAAAACTTTCATCCACTGATGAATACCTCTTTTACTCTTTACCACTGGGAAATTCATATTGGAAACACCTTTGCAAAGCACCCTACTTCATGAGGCTCCCAATTGCACGAATCTCAAACAAGCCTTTGCGAAGCTCCTACCTTTTCATGAAGCCCTCTTGAGAAGCACTACTGCAAAGAACTACCGCGAAGCTCAAGTCGTTGTAGGGAAAATTCCCTCACGAAGCTCACTAAGCCAACGCGGAGCGTGCAGCTTTCGCGGAGCTACAATAGCTGTCGTGAAGCTCTTCTTTCGCAAAACACACCGGCTACGTGAACTATCTTTGCGAACCGAGATCAAATTATTTTCTCTAAAACTTATCCCTCTTTTATCTCGAGGGGGTCGGCCTCTATTTATAGGAGATTCCACCGACCCTCGAAATTTCCATGTGAAGTCAACGACACATCATCTCAAATCGCGAAGCTCAGATGTTTCCACCAGAATTCTGTCTAAATCGCGATGCACCACGACAATTTTCCGATCTTGGAGCTCATCGTAATCACGGAGCATTAACGTCAACATTCCTTTGCGCATTCGCCACGAAGCTCCCTCGCAAATCCCTTCACAGTCGCGATGTGATTCAAATCTGACATTCGCGAAGCATTGATATAATCGTAAAGAATCACCGCCTACACTTTTCTGGTTTTCGTGAAATCCAATCCATAAATCCCATCTTCACGAAACTCATTCATTTTCCTTATAAAAATCTGATCTTCATGGAAATACTATTTTTGCGATGCTCACCAAACTCCAAATTTTGGACTCCATAAATTTGGCAAACACTGGGAAACGACACCACGTTGTACAGCTCTTTTGTACCGCCTCCTGGTCATCCATTCCTTTGTCATCATTCTTTTTCAACATGGATTGTCAACAACTTCTCGGGAACTCGACAATTCTCCATGGAAACCTTCTTAGTGAACAAACACAATCAACCCAAAAATACTGCAATGTTGCCTTGAGGGATTTTTTCCCAACACATGTTTTAGATAGAATGACTTTTCCTTGATCCCATACTTGACCATATTCATTTTTAAGTCCTATGGAAAACATTTAAAAAACATGGGATGAGCATAAAAAGCTCAGTAGGGGTTATAAAATATGGAAGGAAAACATTATCCCGTCAATAAATATAAATTAGTGAAACCATACTTTTCAATCATAACATACCTTACGAAATCATAAGATTTATGAATAACACACAAAAATCATAAATCATAAATGTTACTTATGGAATCCACATCAATCTTACACTGTAGCTATCACATATACATAGGGAGTTACACTTGGAATACCCATCACAGAATCTTCTCTAAATCTCTTAGGAGAAACATCACGTTTACCTCCGTCACGTTACCCAATGCATTGGAGAGCTATCTCGGGCTCACCCGCCCTAGGTTTATCAGGGAACCACCCGTATACGTAATAAATTACCAATAAACATAAAATAATAAAATCATATAACACAAGTATAAAGGAAAAATAACATTTCCACATTCCAATATATCAAATCAAGTTATTGAAATAAATAATGTTTTATCAAATCATTTTCAAAACCATTTAAAAAGTGATTTTTGATTCAAAGTGTCCCATAGAACTTTGAAGATTTTAAATGAATTATCATTTTAAAACATTAATGTTAATATAAATAAATCCTAGTTTTTTTGAAAACATCGTCATTAATGAGAAATATTTATAAGAATAAATCTTTAAAACATTTAAAATGATATTTTAGTTAAAGAGTTTTTTAACAAAAATAGAGACACCTGAAAACAAATAATTGAAGAATATATTTTAATCAGAACTTTATAATATCATGATAATAAATGGATTCATGATGTAATATGTCAAATGATAGTATATACACCATATAAGTGTGTATTGGTGCATAAAAATAATGAAGTCTTAGTGGAAATCAAAATTGGGATGAAATCCCTTATAAAGATGGTATCCTTAAATTAAGGATAACTCAATAAGATAATTATGTGTGAAAAATATAAAAACACCCAATATAAGTGGATATTAAGTGTAAAAAAATCATTGGTCATTCACACATATTCATAGGACGACATATTCAAGAAGTACAAGTTGAACCTAAAGAATTTAAAATGGGTTAAGAAGTTCCCTTGTAAAAATTTGGCAGCCTAACAACGTCACATTAAAAATTCAGAAAATGGGATAAAAAGGGTATATCTTCACTTGTACAAACATTTTAAATCAATAAGGATATATAAGAACATATCCCAACATAATAAGATGTAAATTAAAATACATAACAAAAATAATTCTTCTAAAAATATGAGGTTGAAAGGTTCCCTTATCGATTTGGTAGCTTACAAAACATATGCCACAAGAAATAAGGATCATAAACTGAAGATGTAAATAATCATAATTTAAATTATATTACACAAATATTACTATCATGGGTATTACATACACCAAACAATGAAAATAGTGGCAATATAGTATAAATCTCATAGGAATAAAAAGTGAGATGAAAACTCCATACCAAAGCGTAATCAATCGAGTCATATAGAAAAATTTAATATCCATTAAATGAATCAGAGAATACTATGAAGATAAAAAGAATCATGATAATATATATCTAATTTAAGTACACAATAACCACATGCAATAAATCAGTGGCGAACAATGGTAATCTCAAGGAATTAAAAGTGAGATAAGAAATCCCTTACCTCGTATCCGACTTGACTCGATTGTTTTTTAATCTCCTGAATAATAAACTAAATTTAATTTATACTTTCTTAATAACCTTTTTCACGTTTATTATTTCTTTTATATCACTTATTACCATGTTATAAACATCATGTAATCATTTAAGTTAATAACATTCATTTTGTCGATATTTGGTACTTGAGTCAAAAATGAACACCTTATATTTCCAAGTTGTCCATGTGGTGAACAATCCATTATATCCAGAATGAAATTCATTATTTAGATATCATATATATCATATATATCCAATATATATATATATTTATAATAGTATATAACATTTAGAGGTAAGAAATGAAATGCACCGTTCATGGAGATGGTAAGCCATACGTACACATGAACACTACTTCCATTTCTATTTCTTATTTTAATGGAATTAAAAACATAATGATACAAAGTTATATTATAATTCTAGTATAATATTATATACAATATTCTTAACTCCATCATTTATAAGTCCCACATAAGGCATTAACAAGTCATATCATTTTGAGGGGGCGGTAGTCTGCACTTCCTCTAATGAGATTATCGCATTTAACCCCTATAGAAACCATAAAGTATTTCTATATATGAAAAAATAAAGAAGCATAAATAAAAAATAAACATAATATATATCATAAAAAATATTGTTCCATCATAATGTCCACCATGAGAGGTGGTTGGAGATATTTGAACAATCATCGTTTTGTGAGGCGTTAGTTTTCCATCCACAGAAACATTATGTTCTTTACCCATTAGATGGAGGTGTGTGTAAGTGTAGTTAGAATCCTTATCATAAAAAAAACTAGTATATTTAGGATACTGGTGTTGTTATAAAATAATTGAATAAAAATAGTTTAGGGGTTAGAGAAGTAAAATAAAATAAAACTATTTAATAGAAACGATTACCTTTAATTTGGGTAACTCCCTTTGGTTTGAACCAATGAACTTTTTGAAGTGCCTTTTGTCTAAGGTAAGGAATATAAGAGGAGGTTAGGTATTTTGGGAACTTAATTGGGCATAGTTTGGACGAGCCAAAAGGCTTGAGAGGTGTGAGTAATTGGTCAGTAGTGATCTCCTTTTATAATGGAGAGGTGGGGCTCTTTTGGAAAGTGTGATAATATTTTTTTTAGATAATGCTTTTAAGTTTATAAAGGTCCAAAAATCATTAATGTTTAAGATAATATGACTCATGGTCGAAATAAAACCATCCAATACGAATTGGTCAGGTTTTTGTTATTATTTTAATATTTATAATCATATTTATTTAAATCTTTTATTAATGAGGTAAATACTACATCATTATTGTGTCATAATTAATTTTATTTTTTTGTGACTTATAAAAATTATATAGAAAATACCATGATGTAGGAAATCGTTTTATATTTCCAATGAGTATTTATAGTCTAAAAACTAACTTATATAACACCATGTAAAAATTAATTTACAAAGAGATATTTGTTTATGTCATTTTTGTCTTTACTTTAAATTAATTAATCAAAATTGTCAATATCACTCCCATGTGGCTCCATGGGGTCCCAAAATAGACCCAAGGATTACCTTGGTCATCCATGACTCATAAAATAAGGTTATGACAAGTGTTAAGGTAATTTTGAATTATTATAATATTTTTTTTACCTTAAATTATCTTATTTACAAGGCGGTAAATATAAGTCAAAAGTTACTATTCACTAAAAATTATTATCATTTTATTGAACAAAATTTAACTTACTAATAACAACCATGTATGTAGGATTTTATAAATTCAATTCACATAAGTGTTAAAATTTCATTTAGATGAAAAAGTCAGTTTTTATCTACTACTAAGTGGTTTCACTATTCATCAAAAATTGATTTTTTTTCAGAAAAATACCAAAATTTCATCCTAATATTTACTTGATATTAAAAATAAAAAAATGTTGTATATTTTTCCAAATTAAAAACATAAAAGTGGAATTAATTAATTTAAAATTAATTCTCATTGTTAAAACCAATAGCGTGTTTTGACGAAACAATAACTATCAAATGATTGCCACTTTTTTATGCCCAATTTCAAAGTGAAATTAATTCAAATGACTAAAATTGGATTAAATGGTAAAAAAATATTCTAATTATACTATAAAACTAATTATAAATTTAATCTAACTATATAAATAAATTATATTAAAAAACAGTTTTGAATTAAAATACAATATTATTCACTATTCATTAGAAAATCTACTTTATCAGAAAAATTCCAAAAATTTTCACAAAGTAAATTTTGATGTCCCCATTATAAATAAGGATTTAATTTGGTCAAATACAATGTATTAAATTGTCCAAAATTATATTTAAATAGGGTTCGCCAATAAAAGGCGGTAAATTGGCCTTTTAATGTAAATTATCCATAAAATTAGATTCATTCCCATTTTAAGCCTCTAATTTTTATTGGATAAATGTAAATAAATTTAACAAACATGTATAATAATATTTTAGTTAGTTTTTTTTCATTCCCTCAAATACAATGTCTAGGGGTTAACTGCCATTTAAAATAATAATATTATATTATTAGTGTGCAACGTAAGATTTTAAAGAAACCTATTGTCGTCTATCAGGTACGCTATCGAACATAGAAACCCATTTAAAGTAAAATTAATATTTAAGTAACAAATTTTAATAAATGTGAAATATGCCTTATTCTTTATTTACCTGAGATGTTACATCTATCCCCCCTTTTGTGAATTTCGTCCTCACAATTTTAAAACTGGGCTTGGAAACTTCATTAAAAGTCCCACATTAGAAAAGAGTCAGTAAAAATATCACGTTAAAATAAAGAAATAAAAGTACAGTGGTCACCCAAGATAACCCGTACTAGTATTCCTTGTAGGAAAACATGAATATGGAAGAGAGAACAAATGGTCATGTTCTGATGGATAGCGATAGAAAACATGATTAGGATAAATTTAACCACCAGAAAATCACAAACTTATGATGTGTTAAACGGTCTTTGAATACCCAGTAGGAAACATAAACCAACAAATTTTTTGATTTACATTAATTTTCATAATTTGGAGGAATTAAATTAATACATAGAATAAGAACATAAAGAAATATACATACCTTCAAGTAAAGTTTCATCCTTTAATAAGTTTCTACCAAAACAAATCTTTTCCCCAAACAAAGAGCATTCAAAAATACTTGGTCACATCAAAAGCATAAGAATCATCTTCTTGAGAATCACATAATTCACAAAATAAGAACATTATATTTCTCTTGTCTATAGACATCAACTAAAACCAAAATTGTTCGTATGAGATCAGATAATACTAAAAAAGGATAATCTATTACAAAAAGAAAAACTACTCTTAAACACCAAAATTTTTCAAACAAAACCCAAAGTTCAACAAAGGCCATTCGAAAAAACAACATTTCATAAAATTCTTCAAAAGTGATCCAAACTAAGATTGAGACCAAAATATCATAAGGATTTAATTACATAGTATTCTAAGATAACATTAATATCCATATAACAACAGTTACTCATAAATTCTCATATTGAAAAGTAACTAACCAAATCACTTGTCCTTCATGATAGGTTAATCATTTTTATAAATAAACCAAATCGTCATAAGTCCACAATAAAAACATATATTATTCCAAACCAAAATTTCATCCATTATTACACAATTGAAATCCATATTATTCTGTCTTCCATAGGCATAAAGTGCTTCCTCAAAAGAGAGAAAGTCTTCCACAACAACATTTATCACTTAATAATTAAATCCTTTTTCTATACTATGTGTATCCATTTGATAAAACATATGTTCCAAAAATCAACTTATTCATGTTCCATAAAAAAATTTACTAGAATAATAAGTCATACTAACTAGGGACTTCAAGTAGTATAGTGGTAGGTGATGAACCATTGTCTCCCTTCAGTTGTGGGTTCGATTCTTACAGCCTTGATGGATGCAACAGGTTTTCACCCTTCCTATGGGTTGTCCTTTTTATAAAACTCAAAAATAACCCTAACATGTTTCAACCTCAATGGTTTCCTTATACCTCTAGTTTTCTTCCAAATTAATTATGATCTCAACATCTTAATTCTTGATGTCTTATTTCACCACCATCTGATAAAATAAAATGATCCCCAGAATGAAGAACATCATACCTTGATCATGGTGTCCATTTTTCTTCATCGTCATCTTGTTAATGTAGGTAGAAGTTCCATGAATCACAACAATGATTTAGAGATCCCTCAAAATCATTTTATTCTTCCATCCAAATACACCTTGTACAACATGGGTCATATGGGTATTCATAGAAAAATATTTTTGGAAAATAATCATGTATGACATATAATTTCAAAACATCTGATAAAACATGATTTCTATAAAATAGTCGGAGAGAATTTGAATTGAAACTTTCAATTAATGGTCTTTTTAAAATACCATAGGTATGTGCTGAGAGAATATATTATAGAAGCAAATATAAATAGGATGCGCAAAGGTCTCTTTCTCCTGCACTTTTTTTAAAATCAGAATATGCTTCAAAATCTTGTGATAAGGTAAAATAATTGAAAATTACTTGATAATATTTATATTTCATGAAAGTATGAGAATTTTATGAAAATAGGATTTGTTTAAATACAATCCATGATCCAAGATGATAACAAGGTATAGTGGAGGTGTTTGATATCTCAAACAACTATTTGCAGGTGAGTTGTATGTTAGAAAAAGTTTCAGAATCACCCGAACATGACTTTGCAATAATTATTGCAAGCATGTCATCAGGAAGAGATAGGAATTTCGTTTGAGATCATCCTCCTTCCATTTGAAACCGAATTTCCTTTATCTGAAAAAGTTATAAAACAAGGATTTAACTGAAATAATAGACATAGGGACTAACCATGTGTCTAACGAAAACTCATAATCCTTAAATTTGTCTAAACCGACCTCTGATACCAACTATAAGGACCTGACCTTAAACATTACACAATCTAGAATTAAATGAATAATTCATATTGAATATCTTTTCAAGTTTAGAGTTTTAGAGAATTAGTCATAATAATTACATTACAACTTGAATATTACATGTAGACACTACTACTCAGTATCAATTTTTTTCATAAAATTAAAACACTTAAAAAGAAACATATCTAGTTCCATGTTTTAGATAACAAGACTTTTCCTTGATCCCATCCTTGACCCTATTCATCTTCAAGTCCTGTGGAAAACATTTAAAAAACCTGGTATAAGCACAAAAATCCTAGTAAGGGTTATAAAATAAGGAAGGAAAACATTATCCCATCAATAAATACAAATCAGTGAAACCATACTTTTCAATCATAACATACCTTACGAAATCATAATATTTATGAATAACACACACTAATCATAAATAATAATGGTTACTTATGGAATCCATATCAAATTTACATTGTAGATATCATAGCTACACAGGGAGTTACACTTGGAATACCCATAACAATATATTCCCTAAATCTCTTAGGAGAAACATCATGTTTACCTCTATCACATTACCCATTGCATTGGAGAGCTATATCAGGCTCACCCACTATATGTTTAGCAGGGAACCACCCGTATACGTAAACAATTCCCAATAACCATAACATAAACATAACATATACCACATGTATAAAGGAAAGGAAACATTTCCACATTCCAATATATCAAATCAAGGTATTGAAATAAACAATGTTTTATCAAATTATTTTCAAAACCATTTAAAAAGATATTTTTGAATCAAAGTGTCCCATACCACTTTGAACCTTTAAAATGAATTATCATATGAAAACATTAATGTATATATAAATAAATCCTAAAACCCATTTTTAAAACATGGTCCTTAATGAGAAATATTTAGAATAATATTTCTTTAAAACATTTAAAAAGATATTATAGTTAAAGTGTTTTTTTACAAAATGAGAGCACTTGAATAAAAATAATTGAAGAATAACATTTAATCAGAACATTAAAATATCATGAGAATAAAGATATTGATGATATAATATGTCAAAGGACAGTATATACACCATATAAGAGTGATTGGTGCATAACAATAATGAAGTCTCAGTGGAAATGTAAATTTGGATGAAATCACTTATAAAGATGGTATCCTTAAATTAAGGATAAATAAATCACATAATTATGTGTGAAAAATATAAATACACAAATATAAGAATATATTAAGTGTAAAAAAATCATAGGTAATTCACAATATTCATATTATGACATAATCATGAAGTAAAAGTTGAACCTAAAGAATTGAAATTGGGTTAAGAAGTTCCCCTGTAAAAATTTGACAGCCTAACAGCGTCACTTTAAAAATTCAGAAAATGAGATAAAAAGGGTATCTATTCACTTGTACATAAACATTACATCAATAAGGATATATAAGAACATATCCCAACATAATAATATGTAAATTAAAATACATAACAAAAAGAATTCTTTTAAAAAGAGGAGGGTGAAAGGTTCCCTTACCAATTTGGTAACTTACATAACATACGCCACATGAAAGAAGGATCATAAAATGAAGATTTAAATACTCATAAATGAAATTATATTACACAAAGAGTACAATCATGGTTAGTACATACACCACACAAGTTTAACAGTGGAAATATAGCATGAATCTCACGAGAATAAAAAGTGAGATGAAAACTCCATACCACGGCGTAATCAATCGAGTCGTATGACCAAAAGGTAATATCCATTAAATGAATCACAAAATACCATAAATATAAAAATAATCAGTATAATATATATCAAATGGATTTACACAATACAACACATGAAATAAATTATTGCCGAACAATTGAAATCTCACAGAATTAAAAGTGGGATAAGAAATCGCTTACCTCGTGTCTGACTTGACTCGATCATTTTTTAATCTATTGAATAATAAACTAAATTTATTTTATACTTTATTAAGAACTTTTTTCATGTTTATTATTGATTTTATATCACTTATTACCACGTTATAAACATTATGTAATTGTTGATGTTAATATTGTTCATTTTGTCGATATTTGGTACTTAAGTCAAAAATAAAGACCTTATATGTAAAAGTTGTCCATGTGGTCAATAGTCCATTATATCCAGAATAAAATTCATTATTTAGATATCATATATATCATATATGTCCAGTATATATATATATTTATAATTGTACATAACATTTAGAGGTAAGAAATGAAATGCACTGTTCATGGAGATGGTAAGCCGTACGTACGCATGAACGCTACTTCCATTTAGATTTGTTATTTTAATGGAATAAAGAACATAATGATACAAAGTAATATTATAATTCCATTATAGTATCATATACAGTATTATTAACTTTATCCTTTATAAGTCCCACATAAGGCATTAACGAGTCATATCACTTTGAGGGGGTGGTAGTATGCACTTCCTCTAATGAGATTACCGTATTTACCCACTATAGAAACCATAAAGTATTTCTATAAAAGGAAAAATAACGAAGCATAAATAAAACATAAACATAAAAATATATCATAAATAAATAATGTTCCATCATAATGGCCACCATGAGAGGCGGTCGGAGGTATTTGAACAATCATCGTTTCGTGAGGCATTAGTTTTCCATCCACATAAAAATTATTTTCTTCACCCATTAGATGGAGGTGTGTGTAAGTGTAGTTATAATCCTTATCATAACAACATCCTAGTATATTGAGGATTTTTATGTTGTTACAAATGAAAGGAATAAAAAGAGTTCATGGGTTGGAGAAGTAAAATAAAAGAAAACAATTTAAGAGAAACCGTTACCTTTAATTTGGGTAACTCTCTTTGGTTTGAACCAAAGGACTTCTTGAAGTGACTTCTGCCTAAGGTAATGCATCTAGTAGGAGGAGAGGGATGTAGGAAAATTAATTGGGAAGATATTGGATGAGACAAAAGGCTTGAGAGGTGTGAGTAATTGGTTAGAAGTGGTCTCCTTTTATAAGGGATAGGTGGGTCTCTTTTGGAAGGTGTGATAATATTATTTTATTATATAATGATATTCGGTATTTAAAGGCCCAAAAATCATTAAAGATGAATATAAGATGATTCAGGGTCGATATAAATTCATCCAATAAGAATTGGACAGGTTTTGGATGTTATTTTAATATTTATAATCATGTTTATTTAAATCTTTTATTAATGAGGTAAATACTACATCATTATTGTGTCATAATTAATTTAATTTATGTGATGTATAAAAATTATAAGGAAAATACCATGATGTAGGAAATAGTTTTAGATTTATAATGAATATTTATATTCTAAAAAGTAACTTATATAACACCTCGTAAAAATTAATTTACAAAGGGATATTTGTTTATGTCATTGTTGTCTTTACTTTAAATTAATTAATCTAAACTGTCAATATCACTCCCAAGTGGGTCCATGGGGTCCGAAAATTGACACAAGGATGCCTTTTTCAGACATGACTCTTCCCATAATGTTAGGAAAAGTGTTAAGTTAAATTTGAATTATTATAATATTCTTTTTACTTTGAATTATCTTATTTACCTTTAACTGCGGTAAATAAAAGTGAAAAGTTACTATTCACTAAAAATTATTTTCATCTTATTGAACCATATTTTACATACTAATAACAACAATGGACGTAGGATTTTTAAAATTCATTTCATAGAAGTGGTAAAATTTCATTTAAATGAAAAAGTCAGTTTTTTAACTATAACTAAGTGGTTTCACTATTCATAAAAAATTTAAGCTTTTTTAGAAAAATACCAAAAATTCATCCCAAGATTTACATGATATTCCGGATTCAAAAATGATGTCTATTTTTCAAAATTCAAAAAATAAAAGTGTCATTAATTAATTTAAAATTAATTTCTATTGTTAAAACAAATATCACGTTTTTACGAAACAATAACTATCAATAGATTGAAACTTTTATATGTCCAATTTCAAAGTGAAATTAATTCCAATGACCAAAATTGGATTAAATGGTAAAAATATATTATAATTATACATTAAAACCAATTAAAATGATAATATAAAAATATAAATAAATTAGATTAAAACACAGTGTTGAATTAACATACAATATTTTTCACCATTCCTTTGAAAATGACTTTATCAGAAAAATTCCAAAAACTTACAGAAAGTAAATTTTGATGTCCCCATTCTAAAAAAGGATTTTATTTGGTCAAATATAATGTATTAAAGTGACCAAAATTATATTTATTGAGGGTTCTCCATTAAAAGGCGGTAAATCGGCCTTTTAATATAAATTATACTTAAAATTAGATTCATTCACATTTTAAGCCAATAATTTTTATCGGATAAATGTAAATAAATTTATAAATCTTGTATAATAATATTGTAGTTAGTTTTGTTCATTCCTTCCAATAAAATGTCTAGGGGTTAACTACCATTTAAAATAATATTATTATATTATTAGTGTGCAACATAATATTTTAAAGAAAACCGTTTTTGCATATCAGGTACGCTATCGAACATAACAACCCCTTTAAAGTAAAATTAATATTTAATTCACAAATATTAATAAATGTGAAATATGTATTATTCTTTATTTACATGGGATGTTACAGTTATTCCATTTGGAAACCATGTATGTGCTATCATTATGAATTACACACGTTAGATTCTCTTTTTCATGAGGAAATTTTATTAAACGTTTTTACAATATGGATTCCTATAAAGGGAATTTAAAATGTTCAATACTTGTTGACCAAGACTAATTTTGAGGTCATATTCAATTTAACTAGGCTGGAATGTTACACTCCTAATTTTTCTGAAATATATTTTTCAAGTTAATATGATATCTTTTATATTTTCTATTTCATGGAAAAGTAAATGTGGAATGAATTACATGAAATCACTATGTTTGGATTTTATTACACACCACACCATCATTATAATTGTGTCCATAAAAAATTTTATATATGGGATATATGCAACAATGTATTTCTTAATGTACAAAAAAATTATTTTCTTCTACCAAAAACACTCAGTTCCTACAATAGAATGAGAAACACGTAATACTGTGTTTTTCTAAACTACAATATTCTATGAATATTTTTATTAAATTGTTATAATATTAATCGACAATCCATTGAAATTGAGGGTTTCAATAGGATTACAAAAAATATGAAAATATTCATTATGAATGATTATAAAATGAACTCATTGGTAAGTGATTATTTAATAATGAATTTAATAACTATTTGAAGAAAATTTAATACCATTTCTGGAAAACTATTTTTCTAGACAAGAATATGATTTATATAAATAAATTACAAAAACCAAATATAATGATTCTTTAAAGAAGAATATATATATTTTATTCAATATAAAATTTTTATTATTTAGTTTATGTATTTTCTATAAATTATATAAGAACAAATGACATTTTACAAATAAATGATGTATTTTTCAAATTGGTATTTCTACAACCATTTAATGAATAACTGATTTTATTTCAGATTTTGATGACTTTTTAAATTATATTATAATAAAGTTCTCATTTTTGAATGTTGAATATTAGAATTATAATTAGGGGAATTTTGGACATTTTTTGAGAAGTTTCATTTTTTTATGAGTAGTGACAAATAATAATTTTGAATTCATTTTTTTGGATTAATTTATTTATATATATAAATTATATTATAATTTTATTTTAATGAATATATATGCTAAATGTATATCCACTAATCAAATTTATATTATTTTAATAAGTTTTAATATTTAATTCATTATAAAAACATTACCAAAGTTTGAACATTTTCACATTAAAATCCTTTTGTGTCGTCCCTAGAGTGCGATTAATGTTTAATTAATTTCGGCAACTTAATTGTTACGAATTTAAATAATAAAATTATATATTTTTATTCAGAAAAAATAATAATTTCTTGTAAGTTAAAACTATTATTTTACCATATTTACTAATGGTATAAATTAAAATTAATTACAATTACTATGGTAAAAACAACGATACATAGTGCTTAGCTTAACAATTTTGGAGAAAAAATTACCCTTTAAAATTTTAAAACATATTTTATGGAAATATTTAAAAATTATCATCCCAAATGATGAATTTTGATCTATTTTTCTATCATTTTCGATATGAAAAATATCGGTGGAATTCTATCATTCATAAATTTTAATGTTTTTGATATTCCTTCCTTATAAAAGTTCAACACCTCAAGCCATATCATTACACCTCTCATGAATTTTGGATTATAAAAACTATAATAAATAATATGAAAAAATTCCCCCATATCATCCTAGATTCCTTACTTTTTATAGAATGGAAACCAGGGAATTTCTCTATTGTAATCCAACAGGGGTTATTCGATTATGATATAACATTCTTTAATGACCACTATTGTTTTATTTAATTCTCCACCCCTTAAATGCATTTTATGTAGTACATATAACATAAAAATTATATTTCTAATTTTTGGATGTTTTTATTTTATTTTTATAACCTATAAAATCACACAGTTCTATAAAAAAATATGATACATAATCATGTTTCATTTATACAGAGGACTACCACCTCATAAAACAATGCCATTCGTTCGTTCCTTCAAACATAACAGGTTTTGGAATGATAATTTACATAATTTTTTACATGATATATATTACATTTTTTGTCTATATTTTTTTTGTTATAACTATCCGACTCGTACATTAATCTTTTCTAATTAATGGTAATATGTTAAAAAAAATCAACATGTGTAGACTACCACCTTCTCAAAGCACTATTATTCATTCACCCTTTAAATAGAATGTATTACAGATTGTTTTTGGAAAAAATAATGATGTAAATTACTTAATATTTATAATTTAATTATAATAATTATATATATACATTTTTTTATAGTTCAATATCAAGCGACAATGTTAAAAGCGTTCATTCATAGATATGGTCTACAGTCAACATGAAATGTATGTTAGATTTCATATTTTTATTATTTATGAAGTATTATAAATAAATATTTAATGATTATATTTGATATTGATATCATCTTTTATACTCTATAAATTATTTAATCATGGTCATAGTAATAGGATAAAGAATAATAAGTCAATACATGTGTGAAAAACAATGTGGTTATTAACCGAAAAATAAATTAATCATAGAATTAATAATAAATGGGAAATATAAAGTCATATATAAATCATATATGTTATTATAAATATGAAAATGGATCATTTATAGATTTATAATAACATTATAGAAAATATACTTGAGAATTTAATGAGTATTAATGATGTCGTGAAATAAAGTTAGGGGATTTCTAGTCTCGCTTTTTTTTTCTGTGAGACATATTCCATGTTGAAAACTCACTTCTTATATGTGGTATATATACAACCCTATGACATGTTATATAATGAATTATGTTAATTACATATTATTAAAAAAATTTAATAGATTCTATTATTTTATATATATCATTATTCCTAATCCACTCATCTATTATGGGATTTATGTCTCATAATTATTTTCCATTAGACACAATCAAGGATCACCTAATATTTCACGTATTTGGTATGTACAATACACATGGATTTTTTATTATTAT
The DNA here is from genome assembly GCA_963277665.1 of Viscum album. Classification (NCBI taxonomy): domain Eukaryota; kingdom Viridiplantae; phylum Streptophyta; class Magnoliopsida; order Santalales; family Viscaceae; genus Viscum; species Viscum album. The sequence continues at coordinate 1,100,373,418 of OY728121.1, read as the reverse complement.
AATAGTGGGAATTATTTTTACTTATATATAAAATATTATGATCTAAATTTCATTTGATTTATAATTGAATATTTACCAAACCTGTAATGTAATTTTTTATTAAATTTCCTTCATTGAGACACATGTTTTGTTATATACATATAACCATGTACAAGATGTATATAATTCTATATTGACATTTTATACCAGGAATATATTTATTTTCATGATATTTTTATATTCATGTGATTTTAAACATTCATTAGAGTTATGATTCACTATTACCAATCCTATAAGAGTTTATAGCAATTATCTATTCAATTATTTGTAATATGTATGATTATGCTTCCATTGTTGAAATATTATGATCCATCTCCCAAAAATTGTGATTAATATTCTTATCCTTAGGTCATAATAGATAATTTAATTCAATTGTTCAATTTTTTCAACTTTTTGAATTTACAATAATAAAGAAAAATAATGGATTAAAATAATAACTTATTTCTATAATCAGCTAGAAATCAATTATATTGAAACACAATGTATTTGAAAAATGATAAATATTTTTTATAATATATTCTGAGACCATAATTATTGGAAATTTATTTGATACAAAAAAATCATTTTTTATAATATAATTAATATGATTTTAAAATTGCCAATCATATATTTTGAAAGATATTTAAAAAGGTAAATACTTCCAAAATGGGTTCTCTTTTAAAATGTTCTCTTCAATGAGAAGAAAACATTTTCTGTAAGAAATGTTTTAAATTATTTTTATAAAATTCTTAATAAATTTTCAATATTTCTTCTAAATAAATTAAATTTGAAAATGTTTTATATTTTAAAAAATATTTTCAATGTAAATTTATTTTACTTATGAAATGAACCACGTGATTATTAAAAATTACTCTCCACTTAAGATGAAATAATTTGATATAAATTATTAATTTATAGAGATTATATCCATGGAAACCACTCGTATTCAAAATTTTAATGGTTTATGTTGGCATTTTTCTAATGAAACATGATTATCTTCTATGGGGTATATGCTAACGAATCCCACTTCTTTTCATCTATTTGGCTATGCTAAAATTATTATGATACCTCTATCTTTTAAAATGGTTATGATATTATGCAATGTTTTTAAATACCATATCATTTCATGGGATATAATATAATGTATGTATATAATCTAGTGCAAGAAACTGTTATTTTCATCATTTTATGGGTGGGACCTATATCTCTCTATAATTAATTATGTAATGATAAATGTTCTTTAAGATATAATGGATGATTATAGAGGTATCCAATGACCAAAACAGTAGGGTATATATGTGGCATCCCAAGACCACAAAAGGTGGGTACATTAGATTCATTCCAAGCCCACAAAAAATATTTAATACCAGAAGGAATCCCATGCATGAAAAAGAGGGTATATTAGAGGGAATACCAAGACCATAACAAAATGATATATGGGAGGGAATCCCAAGCTGGAAATAAGAGGGTACCTAGGAGTTAGTCCCTAACATTAAACAATAATGTACATGGGAGGTCTTCTAAACAATTAATCAGGTACATGTGTGATTATCCCAAGATAAAATGTTATGATGGACATGGAAAGTATTCATAACGTAATATTTTTAATGATTCTGTGTCTACAAAAATTAAACATCTTCATCTAATATTATGATATCATGGATTATTCTATTGATTACCATGTGGTTATTTTTCTATGATCTTCCAATCATTATTCCCTGACTCATGTGTGTGTTATTTGATAAATAGGTATGAATATTCAAATATTATTCTCATGTTCTCACCCCATTGCATATATGTTATTCTTATATATATCCTTAAATTAACATTACTACGAAACATAAAATACACTTTCCAATGTTTTTTTCCAATGTTATGAATAATGTTCTTATATAGGATTACTACATTGTAATATATTTTTGAGAAATAATGTTAATAATTCATGAATATTAAAGATTATGATAATGTTTCCAAAGACAATAAACTATTACAGTAATTTGGAATGTGCTTTAGTAATGTGATGAATATTGATTTAAAATTATTTGATGTCCCTATATATTAATCATGGTTATCTATATAACAAATTTTTAATTCTTTGTTATAAGAAAAATTATAATCTTCTAATTATTATTTCAATGTGGATGAATTAGACATAGTCATTCCTTCTATAACTTGTAATATTTTACATATTGATACCAATTGTTTTAACAACATTAATATTCTTCCCATGAAATTAATTTTCTGTTAGTTAACATTCAATACAGTATAAATATTTATTGATTAATGTACACATAAAAAATAACATTATATACAGTTAATTTCATCCTCAAACCCTATATTATTTAAAATTTATCCAAAATTATCTTCATCACCATCCAAATAATTAATGGCTACATAAACTTTTATATATAACATGTAATGGAGAATAGAATATACTTTATTGAGGGTACTAATATAATAAGAATGATGCGTCATAAAGATCTCATTTGTATGATATTCACTACATTAATAATTTAGGTTTTTATAATTATTCAATGATTGAGAAAGTGTTATGGGAATTTCAATAAGATTATAAATATTTTCTCCCAAAACATCATGGATTATCAATAGAAAATAATTTCATCATCATTCTATGTCATTATTATAATGATTTATTCTGGTTCTATAAATTGGTTAAAACCAAAAAGAATATTATAAAAGTGATTATACAATAAAAAAAGTTGGAGATTATATAATCCCAAAAATAATTTCTATGATATAGAGAAAAATGATTCATTATCATATATTAGATTAACATAATGTTCATCCTGAATAACATGAAGATAAAAATTGTTTTTATTAGGTTACATCACTATGTAAATCATTAATTAATTTTAATAAATAATGAAACCCTATACTAATTCCAATTATAGAATACAATTGATTTCATATATTTAAAATGCATATTTATTTAAATAATGTTTTTTATTTCACCAAAATAAGCATGATTGAGAATTGAAATGTTCTTAAATAATTGGAGACTAGGCACAAAAACATCTTATTGAAGTGAAAATTCCATTATATATAAAATATTCCCGTATATAATCTACACATCAAGACTAATCATACATAGTGACCATATGAATTTACTTGGGTATAATTAAAACAAATAAAGGGATTAGCTAATCTTACCATAATGGGTACATATGGGAGATATCAATTAATTATCCTATATAATCATGTCATGGGAATAAGTTTATGATAACATGTGATAATAGATTATAAATCTTACCTAAAAATTCAATGATCATAATAAATAGCTGTGAATTAAAATATTTGTAAATTACATGGTTAGTGAATCCCCAAAAAATGACGATGTATTAATTAAAATAAAATAAATATCAACATATCACTAGAGTCTGGCACCCATATAGTTATAGGAAATGAAATATACCTCCCCTCCCCATTGTCCCAGGAAGGTGGTTGGACATTACGCGACCTTACAAAAAAACCACAATATATCAAAGAATAACAATAAATGAAAATGAAATCAATATATTTTGGAGGATTATTCATTTGAAAATAAAAAAATCAAATGAAATTATAAAACAATAAAACAACCAAATAATGATGCCTGAGAAAAATTAATACATCAGAAATTTATCCCAAACAAAAATATACTATACCGAAATACATTGTGGAATCAAAATCCAATATCAATGTAACATGAGAAAGAGAAAAAAATAAAACTAAATGACTCAAAACAACCAAACCCCAAAGCCCCATTCTTATTTAATGATATAACTACAAATATCTTTTCAACTTATTGGAGTTCATCTCTACAAATATTACATAACATATCATTATATGCATCTCAACAAACAATATCCACGAATTCCACAAAGTTCCCATACAGTGGTGAATATAAAACCCAGTTGGATTTACAAAAATTTGAATCCACACTCATGCAACTAGGGTAGAGCACACTTACATTTTTATATAAAAAACCTATTAATATAAAAATATTTGTTTTCAAAATAATAAATCATTTATTACCAAGAATAGTTTTATAAACTAAATATAATTTTTAATGAATGAAACAAAAAAATTCCTTAAAACTATTTTACAAACTAAATATTATAATAGTATATGCCATTAAGAATATTCACACATATATCCATTCTAGTTACCATGGGACTAACTATACTCATGAGTTGTGATTCAACCTTTCACTAATTTGTTTCATGGTGAACCTTTTTGTGTAGAAAAAGTACATACTGTTTTCATTCAAATTTTTATGATGGAATCAACATATTCTTATCAATCACAATTCACATAAATACACACCACCCTTTTTGAAAAACCCAATGAAATACATAGAATTTAATTCATTTAAAATAATGAATTTATATTATTTAATACCATAGCCATAAAAATATTTCCACAAGTCAAAAAATTACATTTTAAAACCATTATTTTAAAATCAATAATTAATCAACATTTCAAAATAAAATATTTTCAAAAACCCATATTCCATCAATAATGTTGGTTTATACCATGATTTTCATATCAATTTCAAAATACAATACAATATAATCATAAATTATAAAAAAATACTTCTAGATCTGTTAAGATGAATCAAGAGTTAAGCTACCTAATTTAGAAGCTAATGAGATTATGAATAATGGTAATAATTATTCAAAAAACCGGATCAAAAATGAAAAACATGAAATAGATATTGTTACCTAACATAAAAAACATTGTAACATCAAAATTGGAATTAAAAAACCTAGATCAATCCCCAAAAATATTTCATTTATAATTCCAATAGTGGAAAAAATTATAATATAAGGAAAAATAATGCAGAACAGATAACTAAAAAGTAATACAAGCTTCAATGAACCGTGATGTGCCAATAATTTCCTCCCTGATCCTACGGAATAGACACTAAATCCTTTGGGTTGAGGGAAAAATTATTGTTGGTCATAATAGGTGAAAAATTAATAATTAATGATATAAAAATTCGATTGAAATGATTCGAATCAAATTTGTAATAGTTCACAATTAAGGCCAAAGTTAGGGAAACTGTGTGCTAAACACACAGATTCCTATATCCCTAAATGAACTATTCTCCTTGGGTGGCTGCATGATCTGACCAAACAATGAAACTAACCATGAACCTAACCAAAAACCCATGTATAATTGTTTATTTTTTAAGATGATTTCAACAAATTTAACTGACTGTTATCAAATAGTACATCTCTAGAAATGTAAAATAACATTCTAAAAGTCCTAAAAAAACTCTCAATATTCAATTAAATGTAGTAGATACATAAAAATATAATAGGTTGCATACTTGATTATAGGGGTGATACATTCTCCCCACCATCACCCTTTATGTCCACAACATGTATAAAAAACCATTGTGTTGAACGTGTTCAGGGAATTGATCGACCGTTCCATTTTCCCATTCCCATGCCTCTTCTTGAGTCCAATACAATTTCCACTAAAACAAGAATAGATTACTTTTTCCCCATGCATTAGTCTCTTTTCCCTATCCATATAATATATATGAGTACGATCTAATGAATCATCCAGCTGTAGGTTAACATGATCCCATAAAATCACATGTTGAGGATCAGATACATTTTTAAATGAGATACATAAATTACATTATTAAATTAATTAATCCATAGTGGAAAATACAACTGATATTACACCATATAAACCCATTCAGTTATCACAAAATTTCATAGGAATCCAGGAGATGACATGACAGAATTTCCAAAACATTGATTCCCCATACATTGAGTGATTTTCAATAAAGATCAATCTCTCGCCTCAAAGGGTATCATTCTTTAAAGATCATCTGTATATGATTTTTGATTACTCCTAGCCATATCAATCATCCTTCAGAGCATCTTAATCATCTTTGATGTCACATGGACATTGATCGATCTAACTAGTGAGGTCTCACAAATTTCTACCTAGAAACTGTAGAATGATAATGACTTTAATACAATGATTTTAAATGATCCATATGAATCAAGGACTAATAACAATTATTTTATGAGAAATACACTATTTTATTTTTATCCTACCATTAACATCCATAATCCATTACACTATTCCAATGCATTTACTGAAATATTTGTATCATCCTCTTGGATACTGCATACATATAAGGATAATAAACCATACTCATTTTTAACCTTGTTCCAAGGTATTGATGTAAGGATCTCATGAAATGAGATGTAATCATTACATCTCAATCAAATACCATAAAAACATGTATGTGAGGACACATTACTATTTTACAAAACTTATTTTGGAAAAGTCATCCACAATTTTAGATTAACAAATATATAATAGATGAGAGGTCTTTGTGAGGTGATACAGTTTCAACCATATGGGATCATGTTTCCAAAACCACCTTTACAGACCTATCACCAAATACATTTCAATATAATCCCATTTACATATAGTAATATGTAATTACTTCCACATACCCATTATTCAATGATTAATTATCATTTCCTACTGACAATTGATGCATATGAAAACAAACTCAACAACAATTCTTTTAACTCCACCCCCAAAAAACTGAGCATTAATATATATATAAATAATTTATTTTCTAGTTTGAAAACCCCATAAAACTGGTAGTATAGGTGAATATGTTTCCCTAATCATGCCAAATGGACAACCATATGATCTCGAAACCCCAAAACTGAACTCCTATCTAGAATATATCCCTTAATGGTCTCCGGACAATTAAATCCTGACCACATAGAAATGCATTTACAGTAATATGATATTGACTCCTTTCCCATATAAGAAATTTGAATCAAAGAAACATGTAATAAATTGAAAATATTACCGCACCCTTCATGGTCAAAAGTGTTTTCTATCATTCACTAAATTCATCAACAAATAAATTAAAGCCTATTTCTCATAATGGAGATAAAATTATTGTTCAGTGCCTCCTCCATGAAATTTTGTTTACTCAGTTTATTAAATATGTAAAATTCAATAATTTTGTAATATACAATATTCATAATTGAATTATATTCCTATCATTATTTTGTAAAAAATGTGAAGTTATTATGATAAAAACACTACAAATCTCCCAAATGTTTTGGAATTAAATCCTTGTAATCAATTCATTAAAAAATCAGTTAACTCCCAATCACGTGTTGGGTAGTTTATATCCTAATAACATAACATAATTTCATAAATAATAAATAAAAGAAAATCATTTCATAAAAACAAACCCCATAAAATATCCTGAAGCATCAAAATATACATTGTTAAATTGTACGGTTTCTACTAAAATAAAAATTTATTTATATTTTATGGGTAATTGTATTCCCCTAAAAATTCTTATAAAAATCCATGAATCATTGGAATGGATAATTTCCAGTTTTGAATGTTTTAATAGGTGTATATTTTCAAAAAATATAATGAAAAATATATGGTACCGACCAGCTATACCATGAAAACTTCATCTCTCATTAACATTCTATAGCGGTTTCTAGGAGATAACATCCTTTATATTTTATTTATACATAGAAACACCACTTAAAGGGATATTATCACCATGAAAACATATATCAAGTATCTAGAATGAAAAAATTGAAACTTTACAATAAAGATAATGTTCCATCAAGTCTTTTAATAGTATCTACATCTATTTCCCATGCTCATATGTTATCATAGAATACAGTAGAATATCATATAAATTTTCCACCTCAAATAAAACCATATATATTTGAAATCTAATATTCATATATTAAATAATGAATATTAGAGAATTTCTATAACCCAAAGTAATAACCATGTACTCGATATAAGTTTCTATACTTAAGAATGCTTCCATTGTAATATCCATTCCCTAAACCTGCAATTGATGATATCATATTAAAAATAAATTTTTAGAGATACATTCTACTCCCCTAAATTGATAAATAATTCAACAATTCATGGATGTGGATATGATTCATTTTCATATCTTGGATATGATTATGAAAATCCACAAACAGCTAAAGTGTTCTATCCACCATTCTCTATTAAAATATTGGTGATGCCCATGAAAACATAACAATACAAATTAATCATTTTTTTCTAGATCATAAAAATGAATATTCAAATCCATTAATACTGTTACATTTATCTAGTATATTTAAAATTAAATAGAACTGGTCCATTAAATGAGATCAAATAAAAATTCCACTTTAAATTTTTGTGGAAACAATATGAAATTTAATGAAAAACATCTAAAAGATGTTCAAGAACTATAATAAAATGACTGTTATCAATATTTTCCATTTATTACATACTAATCTTTTCTTAATGTTATGCTATTGTTCTAACAGCAAGTTCCACATTGATAATTTCACCAGACTTTACATTATGGATTCATCTAAAGTGATGCTCGATGCATTCTTCATTAATTAGAGATATCCATCAGCTATAAAATTCAATGTGAGACTTGAACCTTTTCAACTTATCTATTCCTATAATTGAATAATACACAACTATCTCAAGAAAAATTAATGAAATTTTAACTCAGATCCATCAAAAATTATAGAACATGTGCTACACAAATGGATAAACACTTTATTTGACCAAGAGGCATGTAATGTTTCAAAATAGAAAGATTCATCTCAATATTAAATCACTGAAAATAAACTACATAAGAAAAAATAATTGTATTGGATGAACTAGAATATGATATTATTCTTATAAGAGTATAATTCATGTAGAATCATACGTCACACCCTTGATGGTCCAGATTGATCATCCACAATCAATTCCTATGCTACATATAAATTCATAATCAATTATCATTGTCATTGTTTCCTTGTTTTGGTTTCTCTACATGAGGATTCATGGTATTCATAGAATAACCATCGATATCTTCTTTTCTATGATGTCAGGTATTCATCTACCATCATCATGTCGATGTGTAAAATGCCTGGGATGCATGATATGTGTCTTGAAAACATGATCACTGAGAATTTCAACAAAGTAAATAAATATGTCCAATATAGTTACATTTTTCCCCTCTCTGTGTAGTGTTATAAAATCAAAATCCAAATGATCAAAATAACCATAGAAAAAACATCTCAGTTTACTATCTGTTTTTATGGGTAGATTTTTTGATTCATTCATATGATTCTGGTTCATCCCAATACCAAGTAAATAGGCGTCTCTCGTGAAATTGTTCACATAATTACAGTTTCCATCATTTCAAATATGTATAATTTTGATCAAACACCTATGCTATCCGGTGTTTATTTTTATACCGTTGTTTATTTATTAAAAATTTCAATATAATTTCTTATTTAAGGCATGAAAATCGTCGAGTTTATCTATTTCCATATCCTCAATTAAAAAATTCACGCCTTCAAGGATTACGTTGAAGAAATATATGATGTAGAGTTAAATAAATTCATAAATTTTAAAACATAATATATTATCTATTGAATATAATATTTTTCTATGAAAATTTGAATTTTTATTGAAATCCAAAAATTGTGAGGATATAGTAGTTTTTTTTAACAATTTATTCAAAAAAATAAAAATAAATTCCTTGGTCTATGTTATCATGAACCTCTAAATAAAAACAAAATGAGTGAATGATCCTCTATAGTATTTGTTTAGAAACATGACATTGATCTCATTGGTGTGTCAAGGAAATATATAGTCATTAATGTATGTCATTTCTGTCTATACATGTCATTCTATTCCCATTCTCTAAACCCTTGACAATATAGTAAAACTCTCATATGTGTATCCAAAAACACATGTACCAAACTACTATGTACCTTGAGGTTCAAACTAAATAGGTTATTTATACATTTTTATGATCTATATTTTAGGTTTTGATGATACTACACCTTTCCACCATCCTAAAAATTTCCATATACATGAATGGTTTTATAATACCAATACAATACAACTGAAACCACATGTCCCAAGATTAACGATGGATCGACCATGTATGATAAAATTTGTAACATCCCTCCCCTCCTCATTTTCATTCTAAGGAATTAGGATGTTACCTATTTTTGGGTAAAATCCCATTAAATCTAGTGGTTGAAAATAAATGAAATTGATTCAATATTATTATGGTAAATGTTTCCATTAAAAAAAAGCCATCCAATATAAGTTTAAATTTACAAAATAGACACTAAATGAATCGTGTGAAAATTTATACAACTCTAACTTATCCAATAGAATAATAGAAAATACCATTATATATTGCAAAAACAAAAAAGCTCATAAATCATAATATGATCCAACCTCTAATTCAATAATTCATTGTAAAATTATCATAACGAATCATAAAAAAATGAGACACATACCATTAAAATGTATTAATAAAAAATATCTAATAAACTCACCAATGTTTTCATGTAGGGGTCATTATTAAACTCATTTTGTTTTCCCAAAATGACATATCAATGCATTATAATGGGGAAAAACATTGTCATTATATTTATAAAAAATTATTAATATAGAAAAATTTAAAAAAATTATTACTGAAAAATCCATTTATAAACGAATAAAATTTCCTAACTTATTTTTTTATATTGAATGAAATCAAAATATTCATTAAAAATAATTCCAAAAATATATTTTGGAATAATATATTATATTCCAAAAATCCACACATCCAACCATTCTTGAAACCATGGATCATCATATACACATGGGTTTCAATTCATCCATTCACCTTGCCATCACATGGTGAACCATTTTTCTTTGTGAATTATCATACCCTTATCCATACAAATAATTATTGGGGGATAATTACAAAACTATTCGTCCAAACACACATTAACACACCCCAACCATTATTCTTAGAACTAATGAAAATTCAACCATTTCATATTATTAAAATAAAAAACATTTATTGAAAAATCACCATCAATCCATTTTATGGAATAAAAATTAATCATATTTTTAAATCATCATCTAAAATACATAAACAATGAATTTTTCAGAACAATATATTTTCAAAAGTCAACAGACAATCTTTAAATGGGATTTCAACCAATAATTTTATTGCAATTAAATTATTAAAAAAATCCATCAAATTTTATATAATTAATTATATTAATATTCAAAGGATTTCATAAATAATCCACCTACCTTTGAGACTATATTGAAAATGAATAATGACTAAAATGCTTCATCGAAAACCTCTTGAAACCCTAAAAACCATCTTAGATCACATTAGAAAACAAAAAATAGAAATATATCATCATTATTGTAATCATACAAACTAGATCCACTCATAAGTGACGTGATATATCATTTCATGAGGGGGGTGATGAAGAATCTATGGAAAACCCACAATGATATCAAAATTACCTTGGAATCCAAGAATCAAAAGACTAGGTTTTTCCAATAGATCCCACCCAAATTAAGATAAAAGGTATAAAATACATTTGGGGATAATAGAATTAATGTTAGGGTTGTAATAGGGGAAAATGGTTCATTATGAATAAAAAATAATTAGATCTGCAATTTTCAGATCAAAATTTTATCCATGAATGGAAAGGGAATGTGGTTTGGATAACTATGTGATTACTTTGAACATGACTCTATTCATAAATTCAAGGTTACTCCCTTGTGGTCTCATTATTTATAAGAATCATGAAACTAATCATGATCATACATAGAGATCACTTCCTTAGTTTTCACGGTTCATTGAGTGGGTATTATAGGTTTCTTTAAACATTATCAAACTATGTACATCAATAAATGTGCCACAAAATTACATAAATTAAAAAAAAAAGAAATGGTAACATACATGAAACCATTATAATAAATTAACGTTGTCACATTTCATGATTAGCTATATAGAATAATCATTTTATAATGGTTTTAGAATCCCTAAAATTTTCCTATAATGTAATGGATTAGGAATACATCATGTTTCCTATAATGTATCAATCTCATAAACTCATTTTCAAAAATAATATTAAGAGATATATGTCATTATTCATTTAAATATATTGATATATTATTTTTAATCCACCTGGATCAGAATGAAAACCATACACATGTCACCGCATGATTATTAAGAATCATTCATATCATCATCTCCCAAACTATTAAAAATAAATGGATTTTATAAGAATATAATAACTGAAATGAAAATCCATCTACATAGTTATTAAATATTTTCTAATTAAATAATATCAATAATAAATATTAACAATACATAATGGATGATGACAATTGAGATGTTTCTAAAATATGATCATTCAAAGATTTAATTAAGAACGTATTAAAGTATTCTTTTTCAATTGTAAAATTTTAAATTAATGTTAAAATAAAATTAAAAAAATTATATTTCTAGTACCATTAAATATATTAATTTATATGATGCATCAATTAAAATAGTGGTCATGTGGATGAGAAAAATTTATTCCTACCATATATGATAAAATAAATAATTAATTTAAAACATTTTTAAAAAATGTTGAAAATTACTTGTTTGGAATAATTTAGAAATTATTAATTATTATTGAATTTTTAAATAAAGTATGTTTTTTATAAAATTTCATTTTAATATATTTTATGTATGTGTAATAACATTAATAATAAACAATTAAATAGTATGTAGATAAAAAAAATGGTTCTACCACTCATGTGGAAATAAAAATGATTTTTGTTAAAAACATTTTATCAATAATCATCATTATAAATTAGTGAAAAATTGTGACAAGAAATCTAAAAAAGGACTAACCATATTGTTTGAAAATATATTTTTTAACATATAAAATCAAAAAAATATACCTGACTAGAAATCAATCATAGAGAATCCTTAAATTATTGGACATTAAAACAGTTGACATTATCTAATAAATGATTTATTTCTTAATCCCTCTATCTGAATGAATAATAATTAAAAATAATTTATAATTATATTATATAACCCTATACATAATTATAATATAAAATTTAACCCACTTATAATATTTTATCACATATTTATTATTAAGTATTTATTTTAATCCTTATTTTACAGTGTTAACTATTTTGATTTTTGTGTATGATTTGGTATAGAAATTTATGTATTATTATATTGATCATTGTTAAATTATCCATAAAATGATAATAAATATATAAATTTTAAATATATTCATTTTATAAATATATATTATTTTATAATAGAAAAATACTGAAAACTGAATTACACCATTCATAAAGACATATATTTTATCATATATGTGAATATGGTTTTTATCCTCTAATGAATAGAAATAAAGAAGTATAAAAAATATATCAACATTAAAAAATAATATATATATGATAATAATCATAAATATATATATATTTATATCATAATAATTCAATAAAAAACAATCTGATGTAGTGATGGAAAGTGATTCACAATGAAAAATCGAGGTGGTAGTCTATGCTTATGTATGTGTGATACTTTTATATACCATTTTATTTAAAGATGTTTTATCTTTTTTAAATAATATATTAATCTATGTATATATTTAGTATAATATTCATAATGTTATTATAGTTATAATAGATTTTGAGAATTTTTGAGAAATAGAATTGAGATATCTCAGTTATAATTCTTAAAACATCATAAAATTAAATATATCTAGATAAAAAATTAAACCTTTAATTATTAATATTTGGAGAAGTAATTTCGGTCATTCCAAGTGGTATGGATGATATTAATTTTTTTCTATTGAATTTATTATATAATAGGTTTATGATATATGATGAAGAGAAGATAGGCGGGTTTTTATTATAAAGGGAGGGGACATACATTGAATCTTTCAAATGATTGATGTTTATTAATTTAATATTAAATAAAATTTACTCCAAAATGAATCTTATTAAATTATAAGGTGATATAATTTTGGTATATGAAAATAAAATATTATTAAGATTATGTTTTTTATTTTTAAACATATAATTTTTATTTTGACCACTTGAAAATTTTAGACTCATACTGTGGTAACTAATTTTTTTCATATATTACTGTTTTTAATAATAAAATAATTCTTCAACTATTCAGTGAATGATTAAAATAATGATTCCAAATATGGATTAAAATTTTCCATTATAATTTCAAATCTTTTTAGAATTCTTTATAAAATAAACCCACCAATTTCAATGAATAATGTTTTCTAGAAAATATTTATTTCTAGACAAAATTAATTTATACAAAAAATAAAAATAATAATGATTTCAATGAAATTAATTTATTTCATATTAATAAAATGGATCTTTTGAAATTTTAAAATCAAATAAAAACGTAATATGTGTTCATAAATACATGAATGAAAATTAGGTTTTTATATGAAATAGTTATTTTTTCACTATTCAACAAAAAATTAATCATCTTAAAAAAAACCAAAATTTACAGTTACGGAAAAATTTATATGAGGATCTAATAAATTATATCATTTTGTATAATAAAATATATATAAATTTTAGAAATAAATTATAATATCCACATAAAAATTCAATAAAAGTCATTTTTGAAGAAACAATAATTGTTTTAACACTAAAATATAATTCTTCATTTTAATTTACCAATGAAAATAAATAAAATAATGATTAATTAATTTGTAATATATATTATATAAATTCTTTTAAGATCATTAATAAAAAATAGTTTATTCAATTTATATTGATAAAACACATTTCTCACCTAAAAATAGTTTCATAACATGTAAATATTTTTAACAATAGATGATTTTATCTCTAGTACTAACCTTTAGGTAACCAATGTATAGATGAATATTTAAATATTTCAATGATTTATAATTTCATTTCAATAATTAATTTCTCTATAGTTTTCTATATACTTTTATTAGATATTTTTATGTAACATGTAAAATCTACAATCAATCAAACTATAGGTCTTCTAATAAAAATTGAAATTATTAATATTTTTGGAATACTAATAAAATTTTTATAATCTTAGAAAAAATAGAATTTTATTTCATAACATAGAATATAAATTCCCCAAATATATTTACATCCCTAATATTCCACAACGATTTTCATCCTGATACGAATGAAGTGGGATACCTTCATTTGTCGGTCTATGGTCACCCACACTACATCATACTAGTATCATGTCTAAGGTAATCCTCATGAAAATTTCATTATGACATTATCATGTTTCCTTTTGTATATGTGAATATGTTTCAAGAACCAAACATGACTCCTATAGTCGCAATTCACATCATATCTGGTGAAATATTATTTATGATTCCAGTAATATTTTTCATAATCCCAAGTTACTACTATTTTCTATAGAGATATTAATACATAATTGATAGTTTGGGATGACCACCTATTTATTAAAATGAATCTCTCTTATCATTTCATCACAAAATCCTATTTTAACTAATTGATGAGCATGGGCAAGAGGAACTTATATTTTCCTAGGAGGACATCTTAATGGATTCGTCCCAACATATAGGTTTTCCGTCAGATCCATGCCCTCCAAATCAGATAACAAACTTGTCAGGATATGATCAAAAATGAAAATTATATAAAATATCAATGTCAAATCTACTTATATATGGGTATTTTGAAGGAAAAAAATTAATATCTATAATATAGTTCATTAGTATATTCTCATATATGAATCCATTAATACATATATCTACATAATTCAAACCATATAACATTTTAAAACATTTATATTTCTTGTTATTATAGAAAAAATGATACCTAACCACTATATATAATCAACCCACCTCATCTGTTAAAGTATAAGGTCATGCTCTGTAAATATGTACATCATAAACATATTCTATATATACACAACAGATTTCTCACCCAAAAAATATTTTATAATGAATATGAGGGTGTTATCACTACTGCTATCTTTTTAACCAGAGTAGGATAATTCATTCATTATAGTGTCATTTTCATGGTCTATACGAAATAATATTTTAATCCAATACCACAATTATAGTATATATTATTCATGATGCATGAAAATGAATGGAATATTCCATATCAAACCTATTTAGTGTGAGGAAAAGTATTAAGGTCTGTATTCTCTTAAACTCATTTAAATCTACCTCACAAGCATCTGAACAAACACACTTCACACCATTCATGGTCATCCTAGACATCAATGATGTCATACATGGAATCTCATGGATGAAATATTTAAAATCTCCTACAAATATGAAAGAATAATTTAATATAAATGAAATATTTGGGATTGACATGTGAAACAATGGTCGAATATATCTCTGTGTCTGTTGAAAGTCAATTCTCTAAAGTAATGTCTCTGAAAAAGTTAAACTAATCAATATAAAAATTAATTTCAATACATTATCTGAAATATGATTCATTCACTATATACAGAATATGATCTAAATTGTTTTCATGATAAACTATTTTCTCGCCGTACATTGATATTTCATAGTTAAAACCTACAATAAACTATTCCCTAAATAGAAAAAATATATTAATTTTTCCATAAAAACTACTATTGTATTCTTTCGACCAAATGAAATCACCATAGTATCTCTAAAAAATAAACACATAAATATGTAGTATGAGGTATATGAGACAATCTCATCCATAGCTAATGGTACACAAATATTAGATCGATTATAGAGAAGATCATGAAACCTCTTATATTATTGAAGATAACATCAATGAATAGAAATGAATACACATTCTTCAACATCATCATGTGTCATATTTGATATTATGAACATAATAGAATATCATCATCATAATTATTATATAAATGAAAAATAAAACCCCAATTATAACTATTTGATTATATCTATCCTTTTCATTCTATATAGACAAACATGATATTCAGTTCATGATGCGTGGTTCATGCCATTCTAAAGAGCGGGATAAAAGCTGTTTGAACTCAGAGAACTAAATCGGTCAAGATCTTGTTCTATTTAGTGGGTGTTAATATATATAATTATTCATTTAAAACATCCTAAAATGTTCTAATATAATAGAAAAAATGTCATCTCATATCACCCCATCATCTATAATAATTATTTATATCTTAGAAGTGATATTGTTCATTGATCACTGGATTTTTCCAATATGACCATCCTTATGAATCAAATATCCATGATGGATGTGTATTCCCCCATATAGATATAATATGTTAACTATTATTTGATACCTATTTTTATTATCCTTGTCTTATTTCAACATCACGTACCTGAGTCAGGTTGGTAAATGATTTGAGGCTCACCTCCCCATCATTCAGAACTTGCATACTAGTTTTAAGGGTTTGTGGAATATAATGGAAAGACTATACACCCATGTAGTAATATTTAATAATAATGGATATAATATAATTTATTAAATACAAAATAATGAGAATAAAATCCATAATAGAATAATAAATAAAATTACAAAATCAGTAAAGACTTGATGAATTTACCAATTAACATTCTAAAAGTCATAAAAATTAAAGGGTAAGGTTTCTCAATAAATGACTCCAAACCCCCATTCAAAAACAAAATTTATTATCATTTCACTATGTTCTAACCCATTCAAGAATAAAGTAATAAATTTACTCAACATGGCCTTATCTATAGCTACATCCATGAAATCATCCTGTGAACCACTTAGTGTATAAATCATTCTGTGAGTAAATTAATGTATACCAACATTGATGGAGTCTTAAAAAATATTTTCTTAATATATATCTTATTGAATAAAGTAATAAACATAGTAATTAATTTAATAAATTAATAATTATAATAAATTATAACTTACGACACTTCTGTTCAAGGATTGTACCAAAGGAAAGTAAAAGATACACCACTATGATATATGATATCACTGAGTACTTAAAACTAAAACAAAAACTATAACCATCACAATTCTAGGTTATCGTCTAGAAATAACAAAAATAAAAGTTGAAATATCTCTCAAAGAATGAAAAAACCATTTGGGAATAATCTTTTATGAATTATAAAATATATTGGGAGATGCCTCTAGAAATTAAAATATATCTAGGTGGATGCCTCTACATATTATAAAATATCCCCGTATAAATCTATAAGAATTACATTATATGTATCCATGTATATTTAATAGTTAGATCATAATCGAGGAAGTATTCACATTCAAAATTGGATAAATATCACATTACTAATTAGCATTATTTACAATGTTGGTCCACATTACAATTTAGCAGGAGATCGATCTCCTACATTTTGAGTGAGGTGACAGAATAGTTGGCCTCATTATAGTTATACTTCTTGGACAGATAGGATGCATCATACCATTAGTTGACGGTTTTCACCCCTACCCTCTTATAATCATTTAGGGAGGGACTGGTTGGGGATCTCGACTGTGAGGTTTTATGTGCTCAGTTATCCATGTGACATGCTCCAGATGGATATTCTCATGGTGGGGATCACACAGTTCTTTTCAGAGGACGCACTGTCTTACCAATGGTATTGCTGAAGGATATCCTATGGTATTTTAATACATCCCCGCTTGGAGGTACATCCTTGTGTGGAGAAGATATATCAAGTTCACCGACAATAGTTCTGGTGATCAGGCATGAAGAAGGAAGTAGAAGAGTTCATTTTTTGATGCCTTACATTCAATTAGGTGAAGGGTGAGCCCCCAGTTCTAACGGGATCAGCTCACCCCATGGAATATCCATAGTGTAAGTGGGATGAAGCATCAATAAACATAATGACAGGTATACCATAGATGGCCATGTGGCGTGATTCTATCTGGGTTCTCGTCGATCAACTCATCATGTTGGCTCAATTCGTAGCCATAAGGAAGAAGAGTTCCATAAAAGGATTGGGACACCTCTACATGAAGAAGATAGTATGGATTCTTGTTATCCCTTCAACAATAGTCTCAGATATGGATGCCATCTTCACATCCTAGTTGTGGAATGGATTTAAGGAGGCTTTCGGGACACATTTGTGTTTGAGCACAATATTCTATCCCCAAACAGATGGTTAGACCGTGATGACCATTCAGGTTCTAGAGGATATGTTGCGGGCATGCATCTTGGACTTTGGCCACAGTTGTGAGGACCACATACAACTGGTATAGTTTTCAAAAAATAATAGATACCACTCCACCATTGGTATGGCACCGTTTGAGGATTTATAAGGGTTACCATGTCAGCCTCTGCTTTGATGGACCGTCCCTAGAGAGTCATCACTTTTGTGTCCAGAGTTGGTGAGAGAAACCACCGAGATGGTGGAGATCATCAGGTAGTGGATTAACAGTACACAGAGCTGATAGAAGTCTTATGCTGAAAGATAAAGAAGATATCTGGAGGCCGAGGAGGGAGACCATATCTTCCTTAGGTTCTCTCTACGGTTAGGGTTGTAGTGATTTGTATGGGGAGGAAAACTATCTCCGAGGTTCATCAAAATTTTCTAGGTACTGTGCATAGTTGGAGAAGTGTCATACCACTTATCTCTACCACCAAAAATTCACCGAGTACATGATGTCTTCTATGTGTTGCAGCTGAGGAGGTATGTGAGGGACTCATTGTACGTCATCTATTGGGGAGTGCTGGACATCGATGATGGAGCAACCATTGCTGAGTAACTGGTGGAGATTAAGGATCGGCATGAGAGTATTTTATCTTGGGTGATCAATTCCCATGGTATGTTTCTGATGGAAGCACATGAATTATCAAGAGATCACATGGGAGTAGGAGGCTCATATCCATGCCCAGTACCCATATCTTTTTGATATGCCTTTTGTTTTGGATTTTCAGGACATAAATCCTAAAGTTAGGGAAAATGTAATGTATTTAATTTTCCATGAATAATTTTTTAAATATTATATGTAATTATTTAGAGACTAGAACTTTCTTTGGTGTGCGATTACGAGGCCTGGACTGCCTAGAATAAATGCATCAAATTAATTAAACATTAAACAACACGTGCGACGGGTTTTCCTGAAATGATGGAATGAAATTTAAACGGGTCCCGGGATCCGAAATATGAGGGCACCATTGCATTCAAATTAGTTACTTTACCTTGGGACGTGCCTAACATCAACTAGCATGGGCCAGCTTCAAGAGTTAGTTTTTGGACAATTATGTGGCAATAAAATAAATTAATAATTTGATTTATTTAAAATGTTTTCTTTTTTCACAACGACTTAATACATACCTATTAATACCTGTTTATGAAAATTTTTTTGGTCAGCCACAAAACCCTACAAATTGAGGTTTTCCTTCGGAGCTTTGGAGGAGAAACCGTTGGCGGGAATTGGTGATGCAGTCGATTGACGCATCGCAGATTAAATGAACATTACCAATGAATGTGACGTGATGATCGTTCTTCAAACAAATTGAGGTATTGGTTGTTATTTCGATACATAATTTCCTAGTCATTGGATTAAACGATGAACACAGATAAACCCATGAAAATGTGGATCCGTAGATAGTACATTCTTCTGGAAGGGTTATTATTTTTTTTCTTATTGGATTTTGATTCATGGAATTAATACGTGATAGAATATTATGTTGTTTTGACTTTCTCTACTTAAACCATTCTAATTGGAGCGGTTCGATACCGAGACGGATGATGAAAGAGGTGTGTTCCTCTTATGACTTTGATCTTTCTTCCTCCTCTTAACCTTGTGTTCTTCATATTCTTCATGGGGTTATGAACATCAGACCTTTGTGCGTCTGTTTCGCAATGCAGTGATCCCAAATTTCAGATCCGACATTATGATGACTCAATAGAGGTGTGACAACGATGGTGGCAGAAAAATCTATCCAATTATGGAGAAAATATTCTTCCACCGTTATTTGTGCAGATGATTGAAATGTGTTTTTGGGGCTAATAGAACACTCGAGACCTCCCGAATCATCGATGGCATGGCTAGGAGATCCTTGGTTTTAAGTATCTTGATGATTGGATGGCCAGATAAAGGACCAGAGGAACCCTAATGTGCATCCACGAAGAATGACAATTTCTGTAAATTTCTGAAGAACACGACATGTATCCTAAATTACACAACATGTGGGACCATATCAGCCATGTAAAGGGTTCCACAAGGCATGAAGCGACGATATGACATGTTCTACTAAGAACATGTTGTGTAGGTCATTTTTCAAGACACTCCATGTAACATGGATGATACACGGACACAGGGTGGAGTACATGGCCGTGTACTCTACCACACATCCAAAGCAGGACAGTTGCATGTGTTACCTTGTGTACCAGTTACATGGGTTGTAATACACATGTTGAAGCCGTGTACTGGAACATTCCCAGCGTACACAGATTACTCCCAATTTAGAGGAACACAGCGTGTCACTCTCTTACACACTAGTTATACATTCTTCTATGTGACAAGCCTTTAGACATGGGTCGGTGTACACGAGTAGCACAAAGGGTCAGAGGACACAACTTGTGACCCTTCTACACACCGTGTACTTTTCAGTACATGGATTGATCCTTTAGTCCAACATATGTTGGATATGCTTATTTTGGGCTAGTGATCATTTTTCTTATTACCCTAAGGGTAATGAATTGTTAACATTTTCAGAAGTATAATCCCTTTAGTAGGATATTATTAGATATATTTAGGTATCCTTTCAGGAGGTTCAGAGCGAGAGCCTATATCCATTCTTGAACGTAGGTAGAGTAGTGTATCGAAGTGACTACACTTACAAGACGATGATCCTCTACTTATCAGGTGAATCTAAATGAGTCGTGGTATCCACCAAGGCCCTGACACTGATCCTTCTCTATATATCATGATACTAACCCACTGAGGAGAGTTTTCTCCTAGAATGAGTGTATCTATCTTTCGTAACATTTCCCAATGAACGGTATTTCTTGGAAAAACATTATTAGAGATATCAGACATGTGGAATGAGTTCTACCAGATGACTGCTCTGTCAAATCTTCGAACTCAATCCCTGGAGGCAGTATGCGGTTATGTTTCTTCCCTCTAGACTACGTGTGAAGGTTTCGAGTGTATCTGGATTGTGTCTCTCATACTATATGTTATGTAGACATATACTGTGTAGATCTAACTATACATTTCATTTGTGTATTGCATTGTGTTTTTGGGGATCCTCTACTAAGTATTATTATACTCACCCATGCAGGGGATTGGCCCAAATGGGTCATGTTTTTTGTAGACGAGCAACATTTTGATGGATTCTATAGTGGACAAGGACCATAACATGGTTTCATAGTTCTTTACAGGTCGTGGGGTTCATACGTCTGAAATCTGAAGTCATAGTACCTATTTGTGTTTATAGGTTGGACATTGTAATTTTTAGACTCTTTTTTTTGTGGTCTTGTATTCTAGCCCAGTTTAATTTCTGTACCTTTCTTTCGTTGTACTCTGTTGGTTGGGTTTAGTTGTATTCATGATTTTTGATCCTTAGTGGGTTTTTAATATCACCATTTGTTGGCTTAGAGATGTGTGTGTCTATACATGTACTTATGAGATGCATCCCATTTCATTAATATTCATACTAGGTGCTTGTCACCAGCCCCTGGCCTATTGGAGGTGGGTGTGAGGAGTTGTGGTGCATCCCCCATAGGGATGGGTCATGATATTTAGAATCCAATAGATAAAACATTATGTAGTCATAAACTATAAAAAAAATATCTAAAAAATTTCATATAGATTATTGAAATATTAAATCATCACCTGTATAAGAATACATTTATATAAAACAA
This sequence comes from Viscum album, assembly GCA_963277665.1. Taxonomy (NCBI): domain Eukaryota; kingdom Viridiplantae; phylum Streptophyta; class Magnoliopsida; order Santalales; family Viscaceae; genus Viscum; species Viscum album. The sequence goes on along the minus strand of OY728121.1, from coordinate 1,100,350,718 downwards.
GATAATCGATTTGAGAAATATAAAAAATTGTCTCAAACAATTTATACACTACATGCTTTTCATATATTTATAATCAAATTTTCATTATTTTGAATCATAATTTATATTCAACATGTATCTAAATAATAATATATACATAGTAAAATCACATTAATATAATTCATTATGATTTTTAAATATATTTTAGTATTGAATATGAATATTTAGTATTTCACATTTCCAATCATAATTTTTATTAAATTTATTATATTTGACAATGCGACAATTGTTTTTTATAATAAAAATTTCATACATTCAAAAATTTCTTTCAATTTCAATTATTAAGAATTGATTCTTTATAATCCTAATACATGTTTGAATATAAGTAAAATACTCAATAATTTCCACATACATCAAAATAAAATTTATAACTCTATCATGTTTCGACCATAGATATGATCATACATAAAATATACATTGAAAATGAAATTTTTTAAAAATGATCATTTTGAAAATCATATAAATAATATTATATTTAAAAAATCATTCAAAAAAACAAAATTGTTTAAGAAAACATTCATTAAAATTTAAATTTAAATGATGAATCATTTTTGAGTACATTTTCATAAAAATAAATATTTCATCAAAATTCATAATCAATAATGAAAATATATCCCCATTTTTTATATTAATGTATGAATATTTTTTTATAATATGATTTATAAATGTCAACATTTACAATAATATGATTAATATCTTTTTAATCAATCCCACCTTTTATATAAAATCTAACATCATATATTTTATTTAATTTTATGAATGTTTATTTTGACATTTATTTGTTATTTTGATTAAAATAAATTGAAATAAAATTATAAATACTACATTATATATATATTTATTATAATATAATGAAAGACATTGAACATTATGGGAAAAATTATACTATAATTTAATATGAATGCTAAAATTATGAAATTTTTTCCATTAATAAATTATATATACAACAATAATTGCATTTCTCACCTAATCATTTACTCTTTGACGTCACAATCATGTCATCAGATCATGGGTCCATGATACCTAAATAATTTCTAGTATTATGATTATTATTGTTTTGATATCATTTATGAGGGGCCATAAATTTCATTGCACTATAAATATCTCTACATTCAATCTTAGTTAATTTAAATGACATTAATTACCTACTGAAAAAATAAATCATTACTAATAGCTAACTCCAAATTTCTTCAAATAACTCAAACATAATTTTTCTTACAATTTATCATGACCCACCAATTCTATAACCACACATTGAGAAGCATTGATGATATTTTTTGTCACTGGTGATCATGTAAAATATGGGTACGTAAGGAAAATATCATTGATTGTTTCATTCAAGAATTTATGATGCATTACCCTTACGAATTCCAATGAAAATTTAAAATGGACCATAAATAATTTTTTTATATATAATAGAGTGGAACATTTATTTGGAATAAAAAAACTATATTTTCATTATATTTCTGGGAATAAAGCATAGTGAACAAAGAATGGTTAATATCACTTGGGGACCACTCACATGAACAATTAATTAATTTTACCCATTTATAAATTAAATATACCAATAATAAAAAATAATAATATAATATGGATTATAATTTATAAATATATATATAAATTAAAAAATTATTGAAATGGTTAAGATAGAAATCAAATGAAATTAATAATTATTTTTAGTGATCAAACCTTAATATATTCAAAATATTGTCATTATCATACTCATTATAGTGATCAAGAACTGTCATAATACACCCTATGTATTTAATTTTCATTACACAAAATTGAAAGCTTTTAAAATATGATCATAATCTTCTTATAGTCTTATATGAGACCTCTTATCTAACTAACACCATCAATGTGAAATTCCACTGAATGAATAAATTCAATAATTAAGGGAATTAATATTGATGACCTATGAATAAGATCACAATATGAAATAAAATAATGTTGTATCCTACTATTATCATTTTATCCACTACAAAAATTATTATAAAATAATAATAATATGAATTGAATAAAAAATATGGCAAAAAATAAACTCTCTATCCTGTTGAAAAATACACAAATATTTTTCACCATTTTATTTAAGATGAGATTCACATTGGTAGAAAAAAAGGATAATTAGACAATATGATTAAAAAACAAAATTTAATATATATGAATTTATAATTTCATTATTATTTTTTACATATTTTATAATGAAAATTGGATAGTTCTTGATATGAAGTTGATTTAAAAATATATTTTAATGTTGGTGATTAATTTTCACACCAAACATGTTCTCAAAATTATTATGTATTTTTATACTAGTAAATATATTAATCATGAACTGTGATAATTTATTTTGGGTTTTGGATATATCTAGTATATTGATTCATAAAATTTACACATAAATGTAAATATTTATAGAATGATGTAGGTAAATTAATAACATAAAAATTTCTGGTATAAAATACATTTCATCTTCCAGTTTCCCAGTTTCTTATCAATTTCTAGCCTTGAATATCCAAAAATAATGAATTGTGATATTAAATAACCATATTTCTCAAACACTGTATCATTTTCATGTAAATATTAACCTTATTTATATTATTATATGTGAGATATTATATCTAAATTAAAATCAAACAATGTTGTGCATAGATTTTAACACTGCCCTTATATGCATTATATGAGCCTTCTATTTTTCCATTCAATTTTAGTAATTATAAATAAAATCTATCCCATCTATCATGAAATATTTTTATTCAATTTGGATCAATTAAAAAATTATTGACAAAATAAACTGTTGATATAAATATTTTAAAATAATCAATTTTGGTAATAAATCTAAAAATATTCATTATATATAAAAATGAGACAACTAACCTTAAATAGGTATACTTGTGGGATTAAAAATTTAACATAAAAAATTATGAAAATATGAGTATCATAAATCCCTCAAACATAATTGTTACACTTATGGAAATCATTTATACTATGCTCAAAACAAAAATCCTTCAGTATAAATAATAGCACTTAATTTTACCATGTAAAGAAAAAATAATTCCTCTTATATGTATATGAATATATTATATTGTAAGAAATAACATAAATTGTTTTGATTATCAAGTTTATATCCATGGGAATGTAATGCCTACCTCCCAAAAAACTAGTTTTTCATATGTAATTGATTTTAATATAGTTATTTATTCATTTTTAAAAACATTAATGATCTCTATATGTTTGATAAAATTATTTTTTATCTACACCATAATATTCAAAAATGATTTCAATCTTGTGAATATTATCAATTTTATTTTGTGGATAATGGATAGATGATGGAAATATTTATGAATCTATGTATAAAAAGATGAAGATAAACTAATTAATATAAAACATTTATATTTAAGAAAAATCAAATGAATTTACCCATTACAATCGCTATAAAATATTTAAACCATAAATCATTTTATTGACATTTTCAGTGAGTCAGACATTAACAAAAACAATGATTTATTCATGATTCCCATTTCTTTCGATTTTTTAATTCTTTATTCAATTCTTATAGAATATAGAATGAATAAACAATTTATTGAATTAATGAAAAACCTTTCATGTATGAATAATAATAAAATCAATATCCTGTATATTTTTTTCATTTATATTTTCTTTATTTTTTTCATAATTAAATACCATGATGATATGAATGAAGTAAGATAAATAATTAATCAATCACATTTCTCCAAATACTAAATTTTATATTTATACCTCACAAAAATTGAATGAGTTTTATCTCATGTAATGCATATGAAACTCCAACCCCTCACAGTTTACCATGAAATTTTGTTGAAAAAAACTATTTTTTGTATTGGATGGTAATCAAAAAAATAAATTTTGATACCATTAAAATTATATGAAAATATAGGATTTTAATTGATTAATATGGGTAAATTTAAAGGTATGTAACCAGATACAATGTAATATTCTCAAAAAAATGTATCAGTCATATTAAAAAAATTTCATGAAGTCAAATGATTTTAAAATAAAATAGTAATAGTTTTGGATATGGCCACATGACAGATAACCCCTATGAATTTTTTTAATATAATGATGATGTAAAAATTGTGTTGAAATTTATGAATTTTTGTGAGATAATTATTTTTATATTACAAGTTCAAAACTATTTCACAATAAACTTTAAAATCATAATTGAAATTAAATGAAATCATAAAAAAACTCAATTTCATAATAAAATAAATAAATATATAGATGCATAAATTTATAGCATTTAAAAATATAAACATATTTTTATTTTCACTAAAAATTTGATTAATCTAAACATTGTAAATCATTCCAAAAATAAAAAATAAAAATATCAATAATATTATATCAAAACTCCATTAATACCGATAAGTAACTCACAAAATTTATTAATTATAGGATTAAACCCCACCACACTAATGTTTTAACATGTCATATTATATTCTCAACCAAATTAATGAAATTGGAAAAAAAACCAAATTTAATAAATGATACAGACTGAGTTTATATGTATATTGGAAACCAAGAGTTAAGCTCATAACTACTGCCAATTATGACCAAGAAAATATGATCAAAATAAAATTGAATAAAATATTTCAACAGAAATTAATAAAAATTATATGAATAATTGTGATATAACTTTTTTTATACTCAACTATGTATAACATTTTCACTACCATGGATTATTAGTTTTATATCATTATTCCCAATATGATATAAGATATTTTTTCATTGATACTAACCCCACAAGAGTCTTTTATTTTTGATAATTAGTATAGAATTTGAATTATTTCATGGAGAATAATATAAATGTGACCCATCCTCAAGGATTATTGGATAAAATAAATGTAAGGATATTGTATTGAATAATATATGGAGGTCCCCATTTTTTTCCAACCGGTGGATTTTTTTCCACTACAATAATTGGTATTAGATATGGATGTTTCTAATTTTATTTTTCAAGAACAATAATTTATTCTATAATTATTCCCAATTCTAATTATTCAACCTCATATGAAATAATGAAATACTCAATTGTATTTCCCATTTTAAAAACAAAATTAGACAATTCTTTGACATATTATAATCCATATATTGATGTCATTATATTATCCAATTAAAAAAAATGTGATATAAAATTTTATTTTAATAAAACTAAAAACATGTGTATGAAATTATAATCACTCTATGTTTCAACAACCATAAAATCCTCCTCTATTCATTTATTATATTAGAATTGGGATGTTGTAGTTAGGAAAATAATTAGAAAATCAAAAAATAAATTCTTCATATTCTTTCACTTCATTGGATTGTTTTTCAAATTTATAATAGAGGCACATATGATCTAACTATTATTATTCAAAATTTGCTGGATCAGCTGGAATTTACAGACATTTAAAAATAACCTAATAATTATCCAAAAATTTTTAATCTCTAACATTAGTTTTAGTGTTCACATAAACATCAAGAAATTCATCGAATAATACATAATTATGAGTAAATTACCGATCATTGTGTATCAAAATCTGTTCTTCCTCATGTTCATCAACTAATAATCAAATTAGAATATGTAAAAAAATTAATTCGGTAGAAAATTTTCAAGTATATTCAATAAAAAATTAATTTCCATAATTTTTTTGAAAGGATGTTATAATGGTTAATGTATTATTTATATTTCTACAATTTAATCCATTTTATTAATAATTCTATCTTCCCATATGAATTAATCATCATTCAAAACATATCAAAAAACACATAAAATATCCATCCTTAACTGAAAAATGAATGATATGAAATAATATTTGATGTTCCCGTTGGATGAATATTATTTACTGTTTAGGTGAAAACATGTGATTATTTATTGTTTTTCTGTTACATTGAGGTTTTTAATAGAGTAAATCACTAAGATGAAATTATTTTATTAATTTCTAGATCCTTAAAATAATGCCAACTAAAAATGTCAACATTATTTTTTATATAATTTTATAGAATAATGATGTCCTCATTATTGATTATGAGAGGCTTGAGATGAATTTTTTTTAAATGTATACATTTTTAATTGTAAATATTTTTATATATATATTATGTTAGGGAAATTACATCTTTTAAAACAGAAATAAAAGATTCCAATTAGCAGTTTACAGTTACATGTTAGCTATATATAGTGTAACCCATGATGTGTAAGGGTTGTATAGAGGATCCATTAGCTATGTAAAACTATTCCATGAAATTAAGTAATTATATTAGATAGTTAAATGAAAATATTATTCAAAAAATTGAATATGGTACCTATGTCACTATATTTTTAAAACCATATTTATATAATATTACACTTAATTTAGTATAGATTAGAATATTTTTGAGTTGGTTAATGTTTTAATTTAGATTATCTATACTAAAGAGATAGTTTCCTACATAGTGTAACAACTTAATATTAACCATGAAATATTTAATTATCTATAGTCCTAATGATGATAATTTTTGGTAAAATTTCCACCAATGAAAAACTGTGAGTGTACATTTTCATGGTGGTGAACAAAATTTTTCAAATGTGATTATAATGGTTGAGATGAATAGTGGTGATGAATATCTCATTTTCTATTTATGTTGGGAATTTTTTAATGACACAAGATTATAGAGTTCTAAATAATCATTTAAAAACACTAACTATTGTAATAATTTTTACAATATTATATTAGTTTGTTATCATTATCATCAAAAAATAAATCATTGGAACATAATAATTTTTATATAATTACGTCATATTTGAGTCCTTTTCCTGACTATTGATACATGGATGATAATGAGATGACTAATATCACCTTATAAGTACATGAATCATATATCACATATGCATTCTTATGTTATTCCATATAGAACATTGTTGTTTTGAAATAGTTAAATTTCCTTGAGTATTTTGGATATATGAGATCATTATATTATAATTTTTAAAATCCAAATAAAAAAATTCTCTTAAAAATTACTACAAGGATGACAGGAAAAAAATTCAAGGGGGTTTCAAAATGATGTTAAATATAAAAACCATTAACTAATTAAATAACAAGATAACCCCTACCGGTGAAATTTTTGGTGTTTCCATATTTTAATCAAGGGTTAATGACAATGATATCATGAGAATAATATTTATTACTCTATTATTTGGAATATTAATTTAATGTACATGGGATAATGATGTTATTTGATCCTTGAGAATAATTTTACATCCCAATAAACATGCATGTCATTAAAAGGAAAAATTACTATTAACATAAATATTACATTGTATATGATGGTTTATTTCCCATGAATTGAAAATGAATAAGGAAATCCATTTCCTTCAGGCTCTATTGGGAGTTGCAATATTTACAGTGATATTCTTCATTAACTATTTTCAATTATCTTCATGGTGTTGTTTATGGGGAACTAAATCACTTATTGTCATAATGTAAGAACATTATGGTGGATAAGAAGATGTATCCATAATGAAAATTTTTTTATATATAATATTTTATAAATTCATTTGGAGTTTTGTGATATTGTGTACAGCTAGTCATAAATGTAGAGATCAAAATTGTGATGTCTATCAATTTTTAAACCACGAGATTTGTGAATTTGTGTTTTTTAGTTTTGTTATTTGTATTGTGGAGGTTGTTTAATCAATTCCTTTGTTACCCCAAATGTCTATGTGTGATAATATATGTAGAGGAATATATCCTGCATGATACCTATTACAATATTATTTAAAACCTTGTAAATCAACTTTTCTTCCATATCAGTTATTAAAACTACACATGATGTGATTTTATGAGATTTTATTCATATGATCATCCAATAAACATTTCTAAGGAGGTTTAATTGATTATATAATGAATTATGAAAAGAAAAAAACTGAATCGAACACCCTCACTATGATTAATAATTCCATGGGATCAATATGTGTTAAAAAACTGAACATTCACTATAAAATTACAAAATATTATTTTAGTAATGGAGAAAAGAAATTTTATTAATTATTATGGTGTCAAATATTTTTAGAATTATTGTTATCATCAGTTTAGGAAAAATATGTGAACCATTGTCTTGTCACATGTTTATTAAATGAGATACACTAAAATATTGGGGTTTCTAATGATTTTTAATGGTAAAACATTTACTCAATATCAGAAAAAATATATGGTTTTAAATGTCATGGACCAAATATAAATTTTAATGTAATAAATAGAAATGAAATAAATAAATAACAGCGTTCTTGAAACTAAAAAGGATATCTTATAGAATTTAAAGTGAATAAGTAAAGTAAATATCAATTTCAATGAAGACATAATACATATCTGGAGTACTAAATTATATGATATAAATGTGTTATATAATGATACCATTACTAAATAACTTAAAACGGTCAATGGTTTTATAGGAAACATCAAGGGTATTGGTGTAATTTTAAAGAACTCTATTATTTTTTTAAAAAATGAATACTTTTATATATAAGATCTCTTAAAATACATCAAAAAAATTTTAATGTCCTGATTGGAACCCAGTTAGTTAGATCCAATATAATTATCTATCCGATTAGGGGAACTAAATCTACCAATAAGATGGAAAAATATTTGATGTAGTTTGATTCAAATCTTTATTGACAAGAAAATGAATATGAGGTTATATAATAATGTTCTTAAATGTATAAAAATTATTAGGAATAAATTTATAATATTTCTTCAATTATTTTAAGATAATCAAGAAATGAAGATGGAATAGGAAAATAAAATTTTAAATAATGTTCTTGAATTTTAATAACCTATAAATCATTAATGATGATTACACTAAGAACAAGGATTTATAAAATTAATCTGAGGAGGATGAATGATAATTCATATGATGAAAAATAAAAAGAAGAAAATCAATTATTTTACTAGTAAAAGGAACATGATGAAAAATAATTATACTATTCATTCATATTAAAGTATCTATCCATATGATGAGGTTTATTTAATTAATAATATTGAAAAAGTTATTTAAAAATAATGTAGTTTTGATAATGGGAAAAAATAAACAAAAATGGATAGTGAATGATAATTTGTAATTTTCCATTGATAGTAGTACATGTGTTAATTAAAAGGAATATTATAATAGATAAAAATAATATGAATGTATTAAAATTTTTGATTTTTATAATTTAGGTTGTCTATATATATGAGGTCAAGAAGCCCAAAGATATATAAGGGAAAAAATATAATATAATTAATGATCTCGAAAATAAACAAGCTATATGAGAAAGAAATATAGATAATTGTGAATAAATATATCTATTTTAATAAAAAATTCTAGGAATTTATGGGTAACCTTCAGTTACTATTATGAGGTAAAATTTTAATCATCCCTTACTAGTGAATTTTCGGTTTCATGAGAAAATTAAAACCTATATAAAATAAATGTCAATATTAGAATGATATTTATAATTGTGTAGGATATGATATATAATCAGAATTGTTTTTCAAATATACAACTTAGAGCTATTATTATACGCTAATTGATGGGAAGAATATGAAAATTATACATTTGTCTTCAAGGAATAAATAATACTTCATCATATGGTATAATTCATCCATAAAATATTATATATATTTTTGAAAGAAGAAAATTCCAAGGTCTCATCATGTATTGTTGAAGATATAAACATAAACATGACTCTTTCTCAGATAACATGTCCATAACAACTATATGCAATCAGTTACAGTGAGATTCAAGGAGAAAATAAAAAAAATAGATGATGAATATTTTAATTAAATATTTTGGAAACATGTTTAAAAAAAATATATTTTGATGTATATAATTAGAATTTAATATATGTGAAAAAATAATTCATTGGGCTATGAAATATATATCATGACTTCCATGATGAATTTTATATGTTGTTATAGATATCGAAATCATGAATAAGAAAGAGGATGAGTTTTTCAAAAAAAAATTCTTCTTGGATGAAATGTTCAAATCTCAAAGATTACATAGTGACCATTCTAATGAAGTTATATATTTCCATGAGAATAGAATTATAATATAGGTATAATGAAGCTAAAATAAAAAATGTGACTACCCAGGATAGTGTTTTTATTTATTATAAATATCCAGAATTAGTGATTTGAATATTCATAAGTCATACTGAAAAAATATTTCATTCATTTTAAAAAATAAATATAGTGAACTATTGGAAAAATGGAATTGGAATAAATATTTTAGTGAAATCCTATTGTTTGAAGAAGAAATAATTTAATTTATGATGTAGATAAATGTAAATGATGTTTTCATGATATCATAGTTCATGAAAATAACAAAAAAATAAGAATAAACTCAATAGGTTGTGTTATAAAGAATAAATTTAAATAACAATTATATTAATAGAAGTGTTGGTATTGTAAGATAATAGTGGACTAGATGATATGAATCCTTCAATATCAGTCATACATATGATCAAAAAGGTGGTCTCTTTATATTAAATGTTATTATATTTACTTTTTGAATAAATTATTCAAATTAATAAAATTAATGAGTTTTTTACAATATAAATTTCTTGTGATTGTCTTAATAATTTATTCGGACTATCATAAAGATATATAAATTATTGTATCTTTTAAGAGGGTAAAAATATGAGGTGGACTAATAAAAATAAATAAGTTGTGTGATCATTAATTTTTGGATAGGTATAAGAAATCTAGAGAAATATTTTTTCATCTAAAATCATTAAACAATAAATATTGAAAAAAATAAATTATATGTATATATGGTGATTGTTTTTCTATTAAATAAAGATAAAATTGGTGAGTCTTATAATTTCACCAATTTGTTTCTAATTTATTATATCATAAGGTTCATGGATATAATGTATTGGATTCATTAACATGTATGATAATTACATTGAATAAATTTCCAATAATTGTATCACAAGTTTTTTTATTTATGTACAACATAGATGATCATGATTATACTTTTTGTTTAATATAAATTTTTACCCTTTGTATAGTTTTATTTTATTGAATAAATTCTCTTTTCTGAGCTAGTCATGTTATATAATAAATTTCTCAAGTTGAACAATATTTTGTGTAGTTATTTAAAATGGATAAAAAAATGACATCAAATATACAAAATGAGATGAGAATCCACAGAAATAGTCATTTTATTTCTATCCAATATGATTGGTAAATATAAGAAAGGATATTTAAATGAAGAATTTTGAATGATATCGACAATAATATATAATATGGGATATTTATCTATGGATTGGATGAAATATATTTATTGAAAATTTAAAAATATATGTGTGATTAATAGTGTGATAATTTATGGTGTATTATTATGGTATTAATTTTAATTATTTACTCAGCTTATTGATGTGACAATAAGTATCTAATGTATGTTACTAATTTTTACAGTACACCATATAAAAAATGGTAGAATTATGGTATTTGGATAAATCATGACATGTATCTAATCATTTTGAGTTAAAATGGATATATGTGTAAAGATATATCTTCTTTTATTTATACAATGTAAGGACACATACACCATATATAATGTAAATCCATTATTACCATGGTTATTATAGAGATATAATTGTGTTTTATGAGGTTAAATGTAATAATAAAAAGTTCATATCATGATTTGCAACATCCATATAGATGATTCAATACTTGTAAAAAGGATGTTCAAGATTAGTGGATACAAAACTGGCTTGATAATATTAACGTTTCCATGTGTGAATATAAATTAGTTGAGTAGAACTTATTAATAGATTATCCATGTTATGTGGATGAATACCTCTCCAAAGGGTGATACATATTTTTATTTCTTAAACTATATTATATTATATATTATCTTAGTAGTAAATATTTCCATATTATGTAACACCTATGAGAAATAGACTGTGATGTTTTCTTTATCAGTTTTAGTAAAATCTACAATAAGTGAAGAATGATTGATTTGTAACACAGTAATTGAATTTTTTTCATTTGTTTATATTTTTGGGTTATTATATGTAAATAATAATTTTTAATATAATTATATTTTATTCCTAATTTATTAAAAAATTAACATTCAATTTTATCATGGATATATAATTTTATTGGTTAGTATAATTAAAAATAATCAAACCAATATAATTTGGATCAAATTACACATTATTTCCGAACAATAAAATTTTATACCTATAAGGGATTTTTTTTCAAAATTTATTTCTATCACAGTTAAAAAATTAATTTTGAAAAAAATCATTCTCAATTTTAATAAAAATATTCAAATGTGTTAATCATTTCACATACTTTTTTTCATTTTTAATATAATATTTTGATGAAAATTACATTATATTTATAAATTTTAATGTATCATAAAAGAATTTAAACGAAAATAACAAGAGTTTAAGTGATATAAAAACAATTTTAAACCTTATTTTATCATTATATTTAGATACTAAATAATATTTATTTTTTAATGATTGAATTTGTTTATTTATGTAATTATTTTATTTTATTCTGTTAAAAAGTTTATACAATTCAATCTATGTCACTTATTAAATCACCCCACTCCTCTATTTTAAGTAAGTCAATAGATTCTTAGTTTTGGTGTGGTCCAATTAAATACCTTCCTAAAATCGTTCATCGTGTCCTAAATTTCATCTTGTGATCAAAATACATTACTAATGGGGATTTAGTTATAAACATTGGGTGTGGAACGAAGAAGTGGTATACTACTCAAACACGTATTTTATATTAAAAAGATCCTTTAAATTATTCCTAAATATATTAACCGTTTACAAATAATATATCCCATATCTCCAATACCATTAAGTTGTATCATGTTTATGTTATAATAATTATTTATCTACTTATCCCTCTAATGTAAAAAAATAAAACAGTTCATATGTACATGTAGAAGAACACCTTGTGTGATGATGTATATAACCATTCCTCAATAAAACCTATTTTTGATCATAATGATGCATAAAAATTAAATAATATTATATATATGTCTCAAATAACATTATATAATTTTAATAATAATTATTTTTATTTTTATTTTCAGTCAATGTAAAATAAAATGATTTCTTATGTGTTCATGTAGACTACTACCTCACAAAAATTATGTATTTAATAGTATACCACCATATTTAATTGTTGGTATATATATTATTATTTTAATAAATTATATGATATTAATATTATATTTACATATCTGAAATTTTTTAATAATAGTTACCATATTTCCGTTATATTCTCTAAAAAATGGAAATTTTACTCAAACAAACATAAAAACTACCAACACATTATGGTAACAAAATTCAAATTTCATTACCATAATAAAAATTCTGTTATAATGGACTATCTTGAGTATAAAATGAAAAATATCTTAACAATAAATATTAAAAAAATAAATAATCAGAAATATTTTGACTGTATTCAATTTACCAATTCCATTTCTAACTTAAATTTTAATTTTTCTGAAAATGACAGATGTGAACTTATTCAATCATTTAAAAAAGTTTAACATTGTAGTTTGTGTAAAAATTAGTAAAAAAATTGAAAATCATTTTTTTAGAATCAAATAATTACATGAACATTATTATTCATAAATAATGTGTATACATGAAATTTAAGGATTAATGTATTGGGATTCTTGTCTAAAATCCCATTTTCTGAGACATAATCTAGTTTCCAGATATTTATTAAGTTTTGTGGGGGATAAAATAAATTATATTAATATTTCATAATTTAAATAAATTAATTATTTTTTATAAATCCATACATTTTTTATCATCAATAAACCATTAGATCACATTTTTTCATGTCATAATGTGTTTTTCATTAAAATAATATATTAATATATTAAATGTTTTTCATTGATTATTAATCCATATCTATGTTCCATTAAAATTTTTATGTATGTTATTAATTATTTGAAATGCATGTACAATGTTGTTTTAAGGAACAATTAAATTATATATGATTTTTTCAAAAAATAGTTTTATTCAATTTTCAATTGTATACTTTTTAAAAAAATTACACAAGTGTAAATGTAATCTCATTTAATGTATATGATATGAATTTGATTATGAACCATAAAAAGTGTCACAATTTTTAAATAAATCAATTTATGTTTAAATGATTTTCAAAATAAGATCCAATTTTTGTTTATTTGTGTAATTTTTGGTTATGGAGTTTAAGATAAACCATATTTTTATAGTTATTTTTATATGAAACACATATATTCTTCTAGATATGTTTAATATAAATTAATTTTGTAATTTTATGATGAAAATGTAATATTTAATTAGTTTTATGTATTTTATAGTCCACGAACTATATTTTTGATGATCAGTGTGCCTGAAATAGCACTACAATGCATCAGGTAATGAGTATAATCCATAGATAATTATAATCGAATTATAGACTAGGTTATTCTACATCTATGAGTTACTATAATGGATTACTATGATAATGTCGTTAGGTCCATACATGTAATTTCTATTCACTCTAATGAATTTTTCATGGAAATAATTTTACCTATGATGAAAATAAAATAATATTTTGTATAATGAAATAGTTATACACTTTTTGGTTAAATGGTATGTTATAAATGATTATTTCTTCATGGGTTAATATAATCTATAAGAAACCATCATCATAAATGTATATATTTTATACATTATTATATGTTAATTTCTGAAAAATATTTTTATTAAATAAATTTCATGCGTATGAAATTTTTTTATGTTCAATGGTTTTTAATAATAATGGACTACATTAATATATGATATCAGTATTTTTAAATGGAATATATGGTTTTTTTCCATAATTTCTATTGTTTTCATAAATATTTCAGTTCTCAAACAATGCTTCCAAATTTATTACTGATGTATTTAAGGATGAGTGATAATAAAGATGAATATAATTTTGAAATCATAATGAATTTTCCTGAAACAAAGATATGATTTATTTTAAAAGTACATTTTATTGAAAAATAAAATCCTAAATATAAGTAACAAATTTTTAATGTGCAGGTATATTATGTAGTAATTATGACCCACATCTCAAAATACTCAAAATCTAAACATTTTCTTACAAAAGAGGAACTAAATTGCTAAAACATCCTAAATATTTATCAATATAAATTTTCATTTATTATATTTATGTTATATGGTATGAAAAACATACATAGAATATATATTCCAAAAAAACATCATTCTCCTATTTTATGAATTAAACAAGTGATATTTTAAAAAAAATTGGAAACCAATACCGATAGAATAGAACATTACATTTGGAAGTGAAAATATACCATTAAGAACAATAATACGGAAAATAGAATATTATCCTATAAAATGAATGTATAATGATAATTTAATCATGTTATAATTTAAAATATGATATAATTATATCATTGTATAAATAAAAAAATTTAAAAAAATGAATGACTATGTGTTGGTGTTTTTATAAAATATAAATGTTCGTCTAAAACTTTATATTTAATATAATGTTTAAAATTGAAATTTATATTCATAAAATAGATTCTAAAATTAATTTTTTTTCATTATATGATAATGTTTTTAGAAATAAACTACTTATTAAATGTGTTCTAAAATCATTTATAATTTTAAAATTAGTATTTTTTTAAAAAAAGATGATTACATTTAAAATTTATATTTAAAATATTTAGAAAATGGTTTTTATATAATTTATTATACTTATTAATTATACACAAATAAAAAATTGTTAGGATTCATTTTTGTGATGTTTCTAAAATAGTTAACTTTTTTTAATTGTGAAATATGTTAATATATGATATTTAAAAAATATAATAATTTTGGAGTCATGGATGATGTATAGAGGATGTAAGCTGATTATATCAATCTATCCTCTTCTATTTACTGTATTTAGTCATGGGAATCAGTAATTTTTATTGTCTTGTTGCAAAATTTTATTGAAATGAGTGAGATAATAAAAATGCTCCCCTTCCCTCCAATATAAATACCACCCCTCATAACCTCTACTCATTACACTTCTAATTCGATTACGCTATTCCGGATTCTACCCTTTCCTCATCCATAGCCTCTCCAATACGTCCAACATCAAATGGTCTCAATAATATGACAAAACCAGTTACCCTATAGTGGTTCCCAAGGAGATGACAACAAGGGGTAAAAATATGATTTCTCTTTCTTATATATTCATATAACATTATTTTATTTTATTATACCATCCTTGAATCCTTTTTCCAAAAATTCATGATTACACTATTATCTAATAAATAATAAAGTTCAATTATTTTATGGTAATATATACTGTTAACCATCTTCTATTATTCCATATAATCAAAAAAATGACAAAATCATCTCTGAGTTGATGATTTTCACCATCAAAGATGATATGATTTCATTTTTCTTCAAAATAATTCAGGGATATTCATAAAACCTCTATAATTGTTTGTATAGACTATAAATAGAATGTTATAACCTTTTTTCTGTTCTAAAACAACCATATAGTATAATTTAAAAATAACCAAACAATAATAAATTGTAATGATTTTTGAACTTCCAAAATAATGTATAAGTGTATCACTAACATATTATCTCATGATTCATCTCCATGAAATTTAAAAAATGATATATATAACCATTTAATATGATTTATGTTAGTTAATAATGTATAATTTCAATTTTCAATAACTATTTTCTTTTAATATTCCCTTTATACATAAATACTTGCAAACTGGTCATGAGAAACAAAGAAAATGAACACTCCTAGATGATGGAATTGAACTCAATAAGTCATCAAGGAGGAAATAAATGATCATAATAAATATTTTCATACATAAAAAACATCTATATTTGTTTTTTAATTAGTAATTAAATAATATTATGTGATTATATATGATATTGCTGTAAAGGAATCATTCCAATATATAGAAAGTGGATTTCACAATCCCAAAAAATATTCATTGGATTATTCATGTTTCATGAAAAAGATATTTTAATAATTATCAAAAATATTTTCATTTTTATTAGAATATATTTTCATAGATATAAATTATTTTAATAAAGTTTTATGAATAATAATTAAATTTTTCCAAAAGAAAAAATCATTAAAAAACACATCTTAAACATGCCTTGATATTTTTTTTCATTACTAATGATTTCTGGATCATACAACTAGATTGTTTTTCCATTCAAAATTTTGGAGCCCCAAAGTTTATTCATGTATTATATATGAAATTTTAAGGAAACCCATTTCCATTCCATTTTTATCCTATGACTGACATTGTTATGTATTATGTATAGAATGCATGATTAGATAAATTTTATGAAATTTTGGAGCCGCAAAGTTTATTCATGTATTATATATTTCTGATAAAATCTACAAATGAAATGGGGGACCAATTCCCTATCGTAAAATTGAATTTAAGAGGCTTACATACGACATGTCACAATGTAGATAAAAATGATTCTTAATAAAATTTAATAGTTAATGGAGAGTCAAATTACTTATTCCACCAATTTTCATATATATAATATAAAAAACCAATGACCATAAAATTTTTCATTAAATTATATTAAAGAAGGACAATACATCGGTCTTTTAATGTGCCCTAATATTGAGATACATATACAAAACTATGTGATGAAAAGTAAATCAAAATTATACTGGTGTATATGTGTTATATTTCAATGAAATATTATTTTCATGTCTCACTTACTATAATAGAAAATGAAAATACATAAATATGGTATGTGGAATATGGAACATGGCATGCGGTATAACATGGGGACTTAGGTGTGTTCTCCATATAAATTGCATAAATGGATAAGTAGAGTCACATGATGCTTCTAACCACCAGATCATTTTGTGATGTTAAACATGGGTTTAAACCCTAGTCACCATACAATTCATATTACACTACATGGGATCTTATATATCACATGGTGTTTAGTAATGGATTTCATTTTATTAGATTTATTCCTCTAAAATAAAAATTTTACCATATATCCCACCACATATCTCACTTGTGACATTATTGATTTATATTAAATAAAAAACTACTCTATTCATTGATATTTGACATCTAGTGGACAAATATTAAGATTCATTCCAATCAACATTAATCTATTCATTACTCTATTGTACACTATGGGTTTAGTCATACATTTTTTTGTTTTGAAATACTATATTGGTCATCATCTATTAATCATTTTTTGTCTCCATCTAATGTAGAAGAGACCAATATAATTTATGTGGTTGTTAACTCGTTTAAGCAGATTGGTAGTTGAATCATTGGGATACCACATGACAATGAAAACCACAGGTAAAAATTGGTATAAATTAACATTTAATGATATAGGAAAAAAAGGGCTTTGAAAAACCATAAATTGATTATGTCTCTATAAATTTATATCATATCTAAATCACAGTGTGTTAAAATACATTGTATAAAATGACACGGTTGACATGAGCATGATATAAAAAGGTAGAATAACAATTCCTAAGAAGATAAAAAATCAATAAAAAATTAGTTTATAATAATTAAATATTAATAAAATAAAAAATCACTTTTTAACTACTCAATGTTCAAAAAAATCCTCTTCATTAATTAAATATTATATTAAAAGAAAATTCCACATGTTGTAAAATAATAAAACAAACTAGAAAAAAAAATATAACCATTTAAATGTTTCTATTATGGTTGAGGGTATAAATATAGGTAAAATTTTTATGAATTATATTTAGAAATAAATATTATTATATTTTTATTGTATTATATAAGTTTTATAGAAGCATGATTATTAAAAAATGTATGATTAACATTTAATGTGATTCAATTTATTATATTCAATATATTATATAAAATGTATCTTTTTATATATTAATTTTTTTTTTATATAAAAATAATAGATGACTAATAATTTTATTATTAATTGATATAAAATATTTATAAAAAAATTATACACTTTGAATTTTTTCATGTGAGAGTATTTTTTCATTATATCCTATTATTTTTTAACAGTTAAATTCTAAAAAATTATAATTTGATTTGGAAAATATACATTCAATGTTTGGTTCATGATATAAATTTTATTATTAAAAATTGATTTAATTTCTCTAAAATATATTATTATTACGTTAATTATGGAAAAAATAATGATTTTTTAAAATTCTCACATTTGGGATATTATTGTAATATAAAAATTAAATATACTATATTATAACAATATTTATATAATAAAACAAAAATTATTATTTAAAATGTATCATTTTATATATTCTATAGTATATTTCATCATCTATGATATAGCTATAATAATATTATAGTATTAGTAATAAAACATTGTATTTTGGTAAAAGTATTACTTGCGTGCAATACAAGTGATCAAGGGAACTAGGGAATATATTTAACAAAATTAAAACATAATGTTATGTGAACTGAATGATTTTATAAGTGATTCATGTTGCAAAATATTATCATGGTTGCATACTATGTAAGAAAATCATTGTGTTTTTTATTAAAAAACATCTATTATGTATTCTGTGAAATATAAAATATGAAAAATATTAAATTAACTTGAAATCAATAATTCCCAAAATTTGTAGATGTTACATACTACTTACCTTAAAATTAGATTAACTATTCAATTTTGTTGGGATATTATTGTTTTAAAACATTAATGTTCTTATAATAGTATTCCACATTAGAAAAAGTAATACTAAATATTTCTTCAAAAAAAAGGTAGTTTGAAGCATAATGGATACCTAAAATAATTCATAACTGGAATTCCATATAGGAGAACATAGGTGATTACATTGTAATAAATGGAAAGAATAAATATTCATAGAGATTGATACAGATCAATGATAATATGATAGTCGGTGATCTAGTGAATGTAAACAATCACAAAACCATAAAATGATGAATTTTGAAAGATTCCATAGATATCATGAAATGAGATAATAATTGGAAGACATTTTATTTTTATAACTATTTTTGTAATGTTTATGAATTTCACAAGGGGGTATACGTACTTGATATCAGTACAACCTCACATATTGTTATGTCCAGATCAATTTACAATTTATCTATTATTACATGAAATAAATGGGAATTTTTCATTCCTATGGCATTAATAGATCATGAGATCCATAAATAGAATTGTTGTCCCTTACATATATCATCAAAAAACAAAATGCTTAGCACATGAAATCGAGTACGCATAAATCATCATAATGTAATATAATATATTAAATCTATAAAACCACATCTAAATATCATCATATACAATTCCATAAATGGTTAATATTATTACCATTCCAAAAATTAATTCATTATTTAGTCCTTAAATATGATCTTATGTTATATGGAAAACAGTTTTTTGGATACTTGAGTTCATGATTGAATGATAGAAAATAAATTGTGAAATTATTATTCAAAAATATATTTTAATGAATATAATATCTTCAAACATCATTAAAGGGTGTAATAAAAAATTTAAATATTTTTTATTTATACAAAATAAATCATTAAATTCACTATTAGGGTCGTAAAAGTTTACCCAAATTATCTGGACTCATTTCACCCATTGTGAATGAATATGATTTACCTTTTTTACCTTTTCCTCTGATGTTTTTTGTTTCTACAATACATATAAGCCCTTTTATTGATGAATTATTTCCTATAATGGCCAAGATCCCTTCTCCGGAAACACTAAAGTGTGCTTGATGTGTTTTGTTGGGATTTCTCTCAATTCATTTCATTGACATCCTAAATAGAATAACTTATAAATTATTCATCATAATGGATCAGATTTACACACTTGAAACAACTTAATTTTCCATTAAGGAACACATATAAATGTTATTTCCCACATTGTTTCGACTATATGATATAAAAACATTCCCTTTTATCAAACTGACCATTCATTTGATTTTACCTGGAATCCCATTTTCCTGATTTAACACAAAAACAAGGATTGTTTCTTACTACCATTTACACATTTAGGGAACATGGTATGATTTATTCATAAATTTCAGAGTCCCTTATAGATAACTACCTTCAGATATATGGTCTCAAGACACTATAAAATTAGTAAATATTTATTTTAGAATGAATTATAATAAAAAAATATTACATTGAATGACTTATAAAATTTTCTTTATTGGAACCAACTAATTCTTCATCTCTCTTCTTATAATCTTATAATTCCTTCCCCATCATTGTATAAAGAATATGAGGAACATATTGATCGAAAAATATATTCTTCAACTCATTCAAATGAATGTATTAAATTTCACCTTTCAACCTTGTATTATTGATATAATTTCACCATTGTTATACATAACCTTCTATATAGTATAAAACCAACTTGAAACATTCATGCTATGAATATTAGAGATAATATAATAATATTATAGTGGAAAAAATCTATAATTTACTAATCAATGGATCAATGGGCACATTGAATGATGGTGGTACAATACTCATGATGGACTCAATAGACCATTGTTACTTCCTTTTCTTAGTTGTATGTTCACCATTGTTAATAGCTTGAAAACCCATATTAACAATTTTTGTTATTTCAGATCCCATAACATAAAGTTCCATAAAAGGATAACGATTGTAGTGTCCATTTCATTCCCTATTAATACAACACCTTAGGATTTTTATATTTCATATAACCAAAAATCATAGTGTGAGAAACACGTATCAAAGAGAACTACAACATAATTTTGAAACATCATTTATAAGTTGTATAAATAATTACATATTATTTTAAATATATTCCACTAAACACTTATCCATGGTTATTTATAACCAAATTCTATTTTAATCCTTCATGAAGGTGAATGATAATTTCTCAAATTCCCAAACCTTATCCCATAGGAGTGTCAGAATAGGTGTGTAACAAGGCATGTTGTTTTTCAAAAGGTTATGCTCGAGTTAACCGTGATGCACATTTGGGGTGTTGTTTCCCTTGGGTACACTTGTAACAAATCCATATCAAATTGTAGTATCTAGAAAAGGCTTTATTTCTATGAATGCACTCAATCTATCAATTTATAAAATTCATGTATATTTCCCTATTACATATATTTATTATTAACCACATCTTTATGAATCTCCTAAGGTTTATGACTATGGTGTGCACATTATAATTTTCAAATTCGAAAAATAACATATATCTGATAGAAACTATTTTAGTCCTATAAATTAGTACAATAAAATTAAATATTTTTCATAATACTTGACATAATAAAAAAAGAATTAAAAATTCCATATTAATTATGTTCTTTGGAAGCATATAATCATAAAAAATGGTACATAAGTAAGCTACATTATCTCTTACTAGGATATTCATGAATAGAATCCTAATTAAAAACTTCATTCATAAATCATATAATCATATAATTGGGAAAGTAAACACAATAAAAAGAGATCATATATTATCAATAAGGGTTTGTAAGTGATATTTATAAGAAATATAATGATCACAAGGTTATGAGATCATGATAATTATAATAGAATATATTAAAATTCATATCATGGATCCATGAAATATATCATGTTATAATAATTAATATTTCATAAGACATGATCCAATATAAAATAAATATAAGATGATATAAACTAATAATATATGAATTCAACCTAGAGATGTGGCATGAACAAAGACTTATAAAATGGAGAATAGGTTCACAAATTAGGTTGATGAAGTAAAATCTGGCCCTCAAATAGACATTTAGAGATCCAATCTAGTGCAAGGAATAATGTAGTGAACATGTAATCAGGTTAACTCACAAACATATCGATATTAAACAATGTCTAGGAATAACATTTTGAACATGAAATTTGGTCCACACATATCATTATAACACATAATATTTTTCACTCATAATATTTTGAACATGTAATCAGGATCACACATAAACATATGGACATGAAACCAGGTCCATGGATGACATTTTGATATTGTAAGAATGATGATGTATAGATATATGGACATTTCATCAGGTTCTTGCATAAATTTGTGTACATTTAATCACGTACAAACACAACATATATATTTATGATTAGTTTATAAAAACCCAATTCATTTTAGAGAGATATAGGTCACAAAAATTACATAATAAATTAATCTGTATTAGTTCCACAAGATCATA
Organism: Viscum album; assembly: GCA_963277665.1. Taxonomy (NCBI): domain Eukaryota; kingdom Viridiplantae; phylum Streptophyta; class Magnoliopsida; order Santalales; family Viscaceae; genus Viscum; species Viscum album. The sequence goes on along the minus strand of OY728121.1, from coordinate 1,100,327,466 downwards.
AAAAATCGTCATATCATAACCCAAAAAATGAAATGGTTACCATAAACAATTCATCATATAATTATATATGAACAAGTGATAATTATTAAAAAAATTCAAAAGCCTATCACACAAAAAGAATACTCCTTCAGAATCATATAAGTAGGGGAGGAAAAACTGATGTCATTAACAAAAATACATCACAACATAACACATTCAAGAAATAATATGTGTTTTATACCTATATCAGACCAGTAATAAGTCATTAATTACACAAATAGATGTTTTCATAGATACAAAATGATTTGGAAATATCATTTATGAATATTTCATGAGGAAAAGAACCTATATCCTTCGAATAATTAATTTATTTTTACAAAAACAATTAAAAACTATATCTATGTAAAATAAACATAAATGAACATAAATGAAGATAAAGAATATTTTGGAATCATTTTTCCTTGAATTATTTTAAAATAATATTAGAAACATTTTGAAAATCCTTTTCCTTGAAAAAAATATAAAAGTATCATGAAAAAACTTTTAAAGCCATTTTCCAAGAAAATTAATAAAAGAACATTGAAAACTATTTTAAATGAAAATTTATTAAATAATATTGAAAAGATATAAAAATTTATTTCAAATTAAAAATTATCAATGACGGTTATTAAATTTTTGAAAAATACATTCTTTGAAAATAAATAAAAAAAATATTAAATGGATTGCAAATATTTTGAAAACAATTTCATTGAAAAATATTTTAAAATTTATAAAAAAATATGTAATTTTTTTAAAAAAAATTTATATGAACATATAATTGAAAATCTATAAAAAATTAAGGAATTTGTTTTTTGAAAAATCAAGGATTTCTAACTAAAAGGACAAATACAGTTGCATTTTCATAAAAAAAATATCATAGTTATATTAAGTACCAATGATTAATTTTTTTTACAAATACTTGAATATATCATGACTAAACATATTATAGTAATATTAATTCCCTTTAAAAAATATATCATAATTTTTTAAAAATAAATTCATATTAATAAATAATCCCAATAAACGGTGAGATTGTTTCATTAGACACCTACCACACGATAACATATAATCTTAAAACACATGTAAGAATATAAAAGAAATTTATGATTAAAATATAATAAAAATAATTAAATTTAGGATAAAAAATGTCAAAATTTACATTATACACCTCTTATAATAATATCGGTTCATAATAAGTAATATGTCTTAAAATGTAAAATTCTGACAAAATTACTTCTCTAACTTTGATGAATTTGAAATTCAAATATCATGAAAAATGATCCTGAAATTTTTATTTAAATAACCCTAAAACTATGTATAATAATCTTACGATACGTCCTTATTTTGTATAAATATTAAATATATGAAATAGGTGGTGAAAGTTGTTATTTTTGTCTCATGGATAATAAAAGAGACTTGAGAAGACACTTACTACATGTGTCTTTAGAATCATGATTACCATGAAATAATAACATAATATAATTCCATAAATATAATTAATTAAATTAAATTACTATATAACATGTCATATGTTATTATATAAACCCAAAAATAAATTATAATTATGAATATCCAATGTATCTCAAACAAATATAATGTTGGATGAAATTTCATTTCCTTCAGTTGTGACTCTTATCAAACATGTACAAACCTCTTGTATAATAAGTATAATTTTATTTTAAATCTTTAACAGAAACATATTTTTATTTTTAATAACATATATTATTTTTTTATAAATTTTATTCCCATTTATTATTAATTCTATGTTAATGAAATGTTTCAGTTAATAAATTCTTTTTTTATCCTATATGTTTTAAATTTTTATACGTGATAATATTTTTTAAACAATGCTTTATTTATTTATATAATGTTCAAAATTGTGTTTAGATAATTTATATTCAGTATTTAAAAATTTATTTTTATTATATAAAATTTTATAATAATATATAAAACATAGATATATGAAATTTATTACACCATTCATGGTTATGGTCGGTTCTATATATGGATGAATGATGTTTCCATTTTCATGGAGTATTTAAAGAAAAATGTAAATGAAATATATGTATATATGACTATAAATATTTTCCATAAATAATTATTATAAATATATATATATATATCATATGTGTTCACTAAACCCATCTTTAAAACATTCTACATAATGCATGAAAAAATCACATCGATTTGAGGGAAGGTAGCCCACATGCCATAAATAAAGTTATCCTATTTTTGGAAAATGTAATTGAAAAAAGAATGGGTTATATTATAACCAAATAATCATAAATATATCATAAATATTTTTTTTAACACATAAAAACATAATTTCCCTCACAATTCCAACAATTCGGGGTGGTTTAGTAAAGATGAACAATCATTGTTTCATGAGGTGGTAGTTACCCATATAGAAGAAAAATAAGCTTGTTACTCACTAGAGGGATGTTTGTGTAAGTGCCGATTTATTATATAATACAATATAATAATAATATTTAGGATGATGAGGTTATTATATTAGTACGGAATAATAATAATTGAGGTTGTGGGGAATGAAAATAAAATAATAGTTATTGACAAGTGATGTTACCTCTTCCTTGGAAAAATCATTTGGTTTCCACCAATGAGATCCCCTATTTACATTATTAACAAAGGTAAGAATAAATGATGAAGGTAGTGAATTTGGTATGATATATGGCTAGTGGTTTTCTGACCCAAAATGTCATCAGAGGTGAACATAAAAGGGGAGGATATGCTAACTTTTATATAGGAGGAGGAGTGGCATTCATGTACATATTTGAAAATATATTTCGACCCATGTTTTTCCTATGTCACAATGCACCAATAATGGACTCATATAAATCCATTTGAGTATAGGGTTGAAATATTACCTGAAAATTCATTTTGCAAATATTAATATGTTATTTTTTCCATTTAGGTTAATGTTTAGACCGTGGCTAAGAATAATTTTACTGTAATCATTGAAATTAACTATAAAGTTATTTAATAATGTTTTTTAAAACAAATTTTGACCTTATTGGACATTATAATTTATTATTATTGAAAAAATGGAATCCATTTTTACATATTCCAATCACATATGTTAAGGAATTTAATTTAAAAATGATCCCATAGATGGGATGATAATACCCGTTTATAAAGTAAAATTATCAAAAATATTTACAAGTTATTACATATAGTTTAAATTTATACATGGTTAAAATGATATAAATATGATTAAATGATGTATATATTATATATATAAACATTATAACCCAATAAAGAAAGAATTTATCTATATAAATAGATTATATGAAATATCAAATTTGAATTTCAAATCGTTCTTTTTGACTATTCATAAAATTATGAAACTTTGTAGAAAAATACCATAAAAAATCCAGATGTTAATATTTATATTCCAATTGAAAAAATGAATTATATTTTACAATATTATATTTATAATAATGTCAGAATTAAAATTTAATATAGATTATCTATTAAACGGCGTAACAATTACCTTGTTTATAAAACATTTTTCTCTTCATAAAATTTGATTTCGTCCTTTCATGTAACTATCAAATATATTTTAAAACTATAAATATTATTTATTGGTTATATAAAATATAAATTTTATATATAATAATAATAAAATTGTGTACTTAATTTGTGGAAGTACGATTATTTTGGCACATAAAAAATTATTTTTCCTTGAAATGAAGGATTATTGTTTTCAAAGAGTTATTAATTCCATTTATATATAAATGAAACCCAAATGGATTTATTTTAAATACATTTATAAATAAATTTATTTTATTTTATTTTATTTTATTTATAACATCTATTTCATCAGCTATGCGGTATCTATAATAATTTTTTAATATTAATATCAATATCACATTGTAGTTGGGTAAAAATATTCCATTTCTGGAATGCATGACATCAGTGGTACTTAGGATTTCATATAACATAAGAAAACATAGTTTGGGTGTATTACATGATGATATATGTTTTTCATGTAACACACGCTTAACTTGGTGTTGCGTACGACGTATGAAACCATTTTCTATTTCTTAGAACAAAATAATTATTCAGTATTTTGTTAAATGAAAAATATAAAAAAATATTAAATTTATTCAAAAATAATTATTCAAAGAATCATAAGGTGTAACATATAATAAATATAAATAATATTAAAATAACTATCAATTTTTTTAAAAATAATTATATCAATAAATACCATAATATATAACATTATAATGAATAAATATTTTTATGACATCCATCTTAATAATTAACTACCAATTAATAATTTATTTAATTATTCTTTTTATTATTAATATTATAATTTAAACTTATTTATATAATTATTATTTGACCACATCCTTAATGTTTTAATAAATTTATATTTACAATTCTAGTAATTTATATACATAATTAAATGGTCCATATAAAAATGGCTTCCAATGAATAAATTATAGAGTAGTTTTATCATGGTAATGATAATGAATGTTAATCAATTAATGGTGTTTAACCTATAAATTTCTTTATTATTGAATATAGATTTTACTATACTAATCTCAAAAATATACCTACTCATGTAATAAAATATTTTCAACTCTAACTACTCCTAAATTATATTCCTTACAATGATAAACAAATTAATTAAATTTAAATATATAATTATATATATTATTAATTTATTCTTCATACATTCATATTTTACCATTGTATATGAATGTAAACAATTGACAATAAATAATTCAAACTATCAATTTAATATAACTTTTATTTTTAATCTAAACACTCATTAGTATAAATAATTTATATTTTAATACACATTGAAGGTGTGTAAATTAAATATTTTATAAAATATATTATAAAAAATAATCAATTTTTTATTTCTATACTCTATTTATTTAATTTAACATTATAATATATTACACATCTCACATATAAAATCAAATAATATAAATAAGGGATAAATACCTTTTAATTATTATATACAATTCCACTTATATTTTCATGTTACTTTATTTTTGAGGAATATTGAACACTTGTTTGATGCCAATTTCATATAGAAATCCATATTATAGAATGAGATTCCAACGATTCAGACACAACTAAAATTCAATTTTCATTGATTTTCTTGGCTCTTGTGGTGTCATGTGTGATTAAAAGATGAATTGATAAGGGAAGAGTGGATGGGTATTAAAAGTAAAATATTTAATAAATAAACGACCATAGTCTTCACAATATGATGGATTTCGGTTAGAGAGTGTAATCCATCATCTTAGGTTGTTCATTTCACTAAAATTAGTTCACATATTGAATAGTGTTTTAGGACTTCTAAATATGTGTGGATTGCCCATTTGAGATTCCTAACACTTCCACATAATATTTTATTATGAGATATTTATTTTATATATTAACCAATGTACACCCCACTATTCAATCACCAATGATGATGGATGTTTCTTCCTAGGTACTCCAGGTATGTTTCTTCTTCCATTGACATTGGTTTAAATTTATATTTGTGATACATAACATTGGTCTAATTTTGGAAATGGTTCATAAAAATTCTTACCAGGCAATTATGGTAATCATCCGGATTGATGGGAATAGTTCCCAGCTTATGAATGAAAATTATGACCACTAATCTACACTATACCACACATCATTTTCGATGACGTACGATAACATGTGATTTATCCATGGGGTTTTTTTACTTAATTTGATAAAATTAATTATTATAAATGATTAGTGAAGTGTGATTTTGTGCAGATTATGTTTCAATAAAAGTAATGAGAGGACCAACCTATGTTTTTCAATTTTTCCTTGAGCGGATAATGATTAAATAATTTTATTAAATTATTCCCATACTAAAATAAATTGAATAATTATTTTTTAATTACAAAAATTAATTATGTTGTATTATATATGTGAAACTGGTTCCATGTATCATATAATGATTTCATGCATACATAATGGAATTGATTAATGAGATTTAGGTATTTAGAGTTACCTACATAGATGATATAGGATGGATCTTTGTCTCTTATAAATTATTGAAGTGCTCTTTATAATTTTTATAACTTGGGATCATATATCACTATTGGGAGAGGTAATTGACTAAACTGATGAGAGACATATTTACGGTCCTAGAAATGAGATTAAATAAAACCTAAGATGGGTATCAAGTTAATGCAATCAATCATGTGGTATTTGTGACCTAGTGATGGAACATAATATGTTTTTAAATTGTTAAAGTGTTTAGGGACCCCCTACTATAGTTGTTGAATAGTTATAGCATAAATAGATAGTGGTAAATCCCATTATTACATGACATGTGTGATAAATATTGGTTTTATATAGATGAATGGATAAATGATCTACCTTATTGTAAATGTAATATGAATAGTTTTGATTGAGGGAACTTTTCAAGTCATGGAATTTGGATATCAAGTGGTATTCATATAGGATTTGGACCCCAGACATTTTGTATTATTATGGGTTGAGTTGGATGACATAGGATAATAATAGGATATTGGGAAAATAATTTTATATCGACATTGAAATTGATAGATAATCAATTGGGGTCTTATTTGGTGTAGGTTATATGTTATGTGTCATGATAGGGTTTTTGTCATCAGATGCTATTGATGATCATAGAGATGGATGGTTTTGGAGGCCCTAGTTAGCATCGTGATAGGTGATTTATGATGTGATCAGGAAGAATGAATATGTTTTGATAATCTATAAGTAAGGGATTGGGTAGAAATTTTTGTGACCTGTTTTAACAATATGGGATGTTTCCTAAATGTTGTTGAAAATTGTCCTGATGATTAAGTCGTGATGGTTTAATACATATAACTATTACATCCATTGAGTGTTCGAAGATGGGGTCGTTTTATGACATCTATCACCCTAGATTTTGTGGGGATGAGTATGTGTGATATTGAACCCCTATAAGTGATTATGGATGAGCTATTGTGGATTATTATGATCTTCCATGAGTGTGTGGGGTTGAGTTGGTGTGATTGAGTGTCACCACCCTTACATGTGTGGGGATATGTCAGTTTTCATGTGTGTAACCTCTATTGAGTGTTAAAGGATGGATTGTGGTTCATGATTTGACAACCAATGATAAGGTTGTCCAACCATGTGATACGAGACAAAATTGATGGACCATGACTACATTGATAAGGCATTTGGTCAAGATGCATATATTTGATCATGTTATATCTCTCCACATATTGGTGTAATCATTAAACACTCCCCAAAGATGAATATTTAGGTAATGTTTAGACATTATTAAAATATGAGGTGATTAGCGGAATTCATCATGCTGTTGAAGCATTTATGGTTTGGAATTATGGTTCCATGATTCTGACATGGTGACTAAATGAGTGCATATACCATGTTGAGTATTTCAGTGTGTCGGTTGGAAAATGATAAATTGAAAATATATTTTATTTATTATATTTCCATTACTTGTGAATATACCCTCGTATTAAGAAATATATTTGTGTTTTATGAGACCCTACTGAGTTATATGCTAATAATCTACATGGGAATCTCAGTGCTTGTAAATCCTTATGTTTTCATTTTCATTACATAGAATATGATGTGTATGGTATCGGAATATGATTGATAAAGGGTATGACAATATATGAATTGGTACTAGATATGGTAGTTAGGACAATGTGATGATTTATTAATTCAGAATACTGTGTATGTGTGATAGGTCCAGTGGGTTATCAATGTATATTTAATACAAAAACATTTATTATAGTAGATATTTTGATTTATCGGGAATACTATACTATTGTGTATTATGTTATTATTTAATTTTTATGTTATTGAGGTCACAGTCTCCGCAATAAATATAATATGTTGTTGGTAGTAGTCGAAATCTTATGTTTTTTTCAGAACCCTATTTGAGGCCATGTGTAACTCCAACTCATAATGTGGTTCAAGATCCAAAATTTAACATGTGGTATTAGATCAACTTTTTTGTATTATGATTTCAGGTGATATTATAAATCAGTTATAAGAATGTACATAATCATTTGATATATATTGGACTAGTGTTCAAATGATATTTTATTTAATAAAAATCGCATGATATATAGATCATGAGATTTATAATGTAGTATTACAATTCCATAGTTATGTGATTTCAACACATGTGATGCATGTGTGTTGTGTGATTCTAATTTATAAATTTTCAGGCATGGAATATTGGTAATGAGGCATTGTACATGCATCAAATTCTGACATATAAGATTCAAAAAATGTGTCAATGCATCGCCAAAAATGTTCTCAAATAATGGTCCCAATGTTTATGGTGTCAAAAAGATCGTATACAGTGTTATTCATGATAACATTTATTTTTAATTTTACTCAAATATATATTGATAATATTTTATTATTTATGTTCATTTAGATCATATAATTAGGTAGTTTTCATGATGGAAATACATTTCCATTATTAATAGATCTATAGAGACCATAATATTATATGTATAATAATTTTATATCATTGAAATGGAACCCTTATTTGTTTAGTTTGTAATTCTATGATTTTTATGTGATCCACATATTGGAATGTGAATGTGTGAGGATATTTTTTCTGTTACATATTTTTTATGAACACATATATTGTTGTTTCCCAAAAAAATAATTTTTAAAATTAAAATTAAATAAAATGGAATTTTAAGGGAGGAATTATAATGTGTCAAGGCCTTTTCAAATAGGATTTAGTTAATTTATAGAATATATATTGGTTTTATAGTAGAGAAAAGTTTGGTATCATATCCTATTTAATTTTATATGGCCTATTTGGTATTATAGTGGTGTCATGCGATTACGTTCACTATTAAAAAATTATTCCTTCATGGGTAATAATTGTGCTACTATACATGTCATGAGTGTGATTACCTAGGTTGATGCGTTAGATTGTCTTCTGATAAAATCATGGAAACTAGTTTACACATGTTAACTATGGTTCAATTGGATGTGGAAAATGTGATCAAGATTATGTCTGAGTGATTTTGTTTTAGATGAATATCAAACAATTAGTTTATTTCAAAAAAGAGTAGAATGGTAGGTTAAATTTTTTCCGAGTGTTCTTAGAGGATCAATATTCCTTTGGGGATGACAGTTTGTGATGTATTTATTTTTTTCAAATGTTTTATTTCTTAAGGGAAGGTAGATAATTACTACCAAAATAGAATATTTATATTGTTGAGATGTGAACAGGGCATATATAGGTCAATATAGAATGATTTTGGTTTACATATTCCAATTTATTGTTTAAATGATAGTGTAGTTTCAATATTCACATGGTCATAGCGGACTGAGTTTTTGAGATATAATGTGAGATTTTCAAAAGAGGTGGGTAGGAATAATAAATGTAGATTGAGGTATCATGTAGTGGTTAATACGGACCCTCTAACCATGTTAGATATTTAAATGATAGAGGATATTGGTGTTTACCATATTTGGGTTGTAATTAAGGGGTATTGTATGGAAAACAATTGAGTGGGATGTGGATCACATGTATTCAAGGATTTCATTTATGGTATACCATGTATAGGTGATGTTGGATGTTTTGAATTGGAATTTAGGTATGAGTGAAACGATTAGGTACAATAGTTATGTTTTGAAATAGATGATGTGGAGTCCATGGATATTGGGGGTTTGGTAGAAAATCATTGATAATAATTCTCTTGTTATAGAGAATATTTAATTAGTCAATGGTGAGAATCTTATATTTCAAAATGATCATTTTGATGGTTAGAGTAATTAGTGGATGATCAAGGATAGTCTATTTTCCCCCAAAATCATATGTTTCAAATTTTTTCCATTTCCTTAATAAATACAATATTTTATAGTAATATTTCATGATAGATATAGTTGTTGTGTTGGGATATGGAAGATATTTTTCATGGTGTGATCTAATTTTTATATGAATCATTGATGCACTACTAATTGTGATGAAATAACTATGTAATGAGTGGTCATCGATGACACATCTATGAATTTGCAATGGATTTAAATGTTTGTATTTTAATACTAGTGCCCAGATTATCTTTTGATTCCTCCATGAGTTAAGAAATCATGATTAGGTCAGGCATTGTAGTAGCACATTAGTTGGGAAAATGTAGATATATTCAAAGAACACTGAAATAGAAGATGAACAATATGTTTTCTCAATGATTTAATATATTTGTTTGAAAAAACACAATCAAGAAAATTATTTCATCTGTGGTCAGTTGGTTGGTATTATATGGAGAAAACATTTATAATTTTTTATTACAAAAATGGGGAGGACCACGGTATAGATTCTACATTCATGGGCAACACATAATATTTTGGATAACTATAATCATTATTTTTAATTGATATAATAATCCATAGTTTCATAGGGGGTATATGAGATTTTATGTACATCTTGATGGTAGTATTGGTGATGAGTGTGTTGTTAACCTACTTTTGAAAGCTGAAAAATGGTGTTTTCATATGCATGATGGATTTTCATTTCGCCTCCAATAGTATACTTTTGAGATTTCATACATAAATGGGGAAAAATATTGGTTATGAGACAAGGACCAAGTCCTACCATGACATTTTATAATAGATAATCATAATGGTAAAGAATTTATAACACCCTATTGATTTTTGAGTCCTTATGTTTTAGAGTAAGTGTGAATTTTTATCTGTTGTAAACTTATTTGGTGAACCATATGTGATAATTTGTATTTTTTTAAACAAATAAAAATAAATTTTTCCTAAGTATAGAGTTGTGTCGTGGATCCTCAAGAGGATATTGGAGATGGTACGAGCGACCAGGCTTCTAAAATGATACAGTAGCATAACATTCAAAGAGTGACCATAATTTTTTACACTATTAATGCCACATAAAATATCAATTGATCCCTAAAAATAGGAGCTTCAGGATATGAAATTCATTTCACAAAATGAATGGTTTGAAGATGTTTTTAAAAAAATTGGATGGTCCATTTGGGATCCAACCCACTTCCCCATTGAATTTTGTAGTGACTCATGAATTGGAGGGATGGATTAGCTAGATCCACCATCCCTTAGATCCGCCATTATAGTGGATTTTATATTGATCTTATTCTAGGTAATATTCTCATAATTTTACCTTTTATTATATTTTATAACTAACCATATGATTTATTGGATTTCCATTGGGTTTCATAGTGATTTCCACTAGATCATTCTTTAAATAATATTGATCGATGATGGTTTTTTAGATAATAGGTAATATATATCCCATGAATTCATTTCATGTATTTTTTTGGCATGTACACAATAACTTTTTATTTGAAGCGGGTTTTAATAAAATTTAAAAAAATTACCATTGGAATATTTGATTTAATTTTCACTTTTCTATATAATAGGTTTGTGTTCATGTTAATATTTCAATACACCCCATTTCTTGATGTTTCAAAGCGAGGAGGTTGAATAAAACGTTTTAAATGATTATTCTTATTGAAATTTAAATTGAATAATTAATTATAATGTTCGTATAAATAATTATATGGGATTTTTGCATGAGATAGTTTCCTAGTGGATTAGATAAGACTTTGTTGACATTGATGACATTCTGTAGATTATAGAGAGTGTTTAACAAGATAATATTGGTTGGTGGATCCATTATTAATAAACCATGAATTAATTTTTGGATGATAGTATAATATTAATTTCTGAACTATGTTTTTTCATATTCAATCAGAAAAAATTATTTCCTGGGATAGGGAAATTTTATTGATTAATGTAACATAATCTTCAATTAACAATCCCCATACACTTTGGAGAGTTGATATTTACTAGAGACTAAATGTACATGGTATGTTGAATTTGGGTGAACAAATGAAATACCTCCATGAACTCGATGACTGCGAGATGAAATTATAGAAATATATTATTTGGTTCATTATTCTAGAGAGATAGAATTAGGGGATTCTGAATGATTGATTATAAGTGAGATGGTTTAACATCATGTGAGTGATGATTATACCCCTCATGAGATAGAGGGATAACCATGGAGAATGTATATATAGATATATGACAATTATTACTTGATGGTGGGACTTATAGTTGATTCATCTAGGCAACGTATTGAGTAATATCCCATAGGTGATGTGGGATGATTCCTAGTAAAGTTTTAGGTAACTATTTAGAGAAAATAATTACATAAAAGGGGATTAGGGATTGGTTCTGGACACCATACATTAAGGCTTGGTTTTTCATGGGAAATATTTCTTTGGATGTTTTGGGAATAATTGGACTAATAGTGTTGAGGGAAATTGAAATTGTTAGATCTCACCATGGGTTTTGGGTTAGTTGATCCTTTGGCATGTAATTTTTCATATGGTTTCATTATACGATTCAAAGACAAGGTTGGATCCCTAATTGGTAATTTGTAATGTTATTATGAAAAAGAGGACAAATTCTTAGATACTATTTCCCTAGGATTTACCTGTGTGATCTATGATGGGTTATGGGAACGTCTATTTATGTAAGTATGTGTTGGATGGTGATAACCCTGGAGTGTGTTAGGATATATCCTTGTTGTTTAATATGATATCCATTTGGTTTGTAAGGGTGGTTTAGAGTTATTAACTATGTTCTCCATTGGCTACATGGGTAATGTTCAGTTCTATTAAATGTTACTTTCCTTCAGTGTTTAGGTATGGGTCATTGTTCATGACTATTACCTCCTCTGAGTGTACATGGATTGGTTGGTGTTCAAGATGATGATAGTAAATGTTTTTTCATTGATGGGTTAGTGTTCATGATGTTTATGCATGTGAAAGGGTTGACACATGATGTTATCTGAGACATAATCGATAAACACTTCCTTGGGTGATATGAAATGGGTTGAGACATAGGCATATGGTTGTTTCATTTTATGATTGATATAAGGACATAGATTATAAATCACCATATATAAATTTAGTATGTATGTGTGGGACATAGTTATATGTTTAGGATATGACGATCTTCTAAAATGGTGTCAAGGCTAGTATGTTTTTCCACTATGGTTTCCATTTTAGCAATTGGTGACTTAATGGTGTGTGTACTCCATGAGGCATTTTGGAGGCATGGTTAAAACATGGGATTTAAATGATAATGATTAAATATTATATTCAATTTCCTTATTAATTCACTGGTATGTGAGTATGTTATTGTTTTCATGTGAACCATATTGAGTTATATGCACATACCCTATATGGAAGTTTCACTACACATGAAGACATTAATTATTCTATTTTATCCAATAGAATAAGATGTTGAGTGGATTAAGAGGTGATATATAAATTATAACATATTATTTTCATAGCTCCATGGTATGATAGTTTATGAAATGTGAATTTTTTTGTTTACTTGGTATAAAACGTTTTTGTGTGCATCTTTATGGGTGATCAATGATTGTTTTCTTAAATAGAATCAAATATTAATTTGTTTTATTAAGTTTTTATTTATACTATTATTATTTTTTTGATTATTTTTTATTCTGTATCATTATGATATAGATTTCATAGACTCCATAATAAATATATTAGTCAAACACTAAATGTTTATAACATATTGTGTATAGGGAGGCACTCTTGACAACTTTTGGAAATCTATCTTAGTGGTGGTTTTGGAATTTGATATTAAAATATACCTTCATATTTTGAAAACAATTTAACCAGTCTAATTTAAAGGAATTAAAAAAACTCTATCAAAAAATACATGAAAAATATAGAAATTTATTATTTAAATTCACTTTTAAAAAATTATGAACCTTCCTCCATAAAAATAAGAATATCAAGTTTCACAGATGATTATCATAAGTGAATAAAAATAGTAAATGAATGAATCTCACACTAGATAATGTTAAATTCACCATGACTAATGATAGAATATGAAGGTAACATATTATCTGTGTTCAAATATAGAAGAATAACAATAATTGTAGTGATAAAATAACACAGATTTGAGAAAAAAGTAAGTTGGATTTCCGAATGTTTAATGATTATAAGTCACATACTTCATTTCAAATTTTTAATAAGAAAAAAAGAGATAATGACAGTTGGTATGTAAAGAGGGAAATAAAATGAAATATTTATATATTAAAATGATAATCTGGAAAATTTCATTTCATTCCATGAATGATAATATTCAGAAAGAAACATATACGATCTAGAAATCCAAAATTATTAACTTTTCATTCCATTAAACAATCATAATGGCCTGAAAATATCCATCTTTTTTATGACATGAGCATGGCTAAACCAATTCATCTGATTATTTATAATTACTAATTATATATATATATATTATTTCATATGATTCCAATCAATTAATAACTATATATTTATTTTAAATTCAATAATAATAATTTACAATAATTTATATAGTGGTGAAATGATATCCATAATTATATTCCAAATATGAATTTATATTCTATTTCTATATTTAAATCTTAATAAATGGTTAAGAGTAAATAATTAATAATAGAATTGAAAAAATTGAATATGCAATATATATACATGACAAGAAACTCTTATAACATGTAATATATATTATATAATTCGTAATATAATTTATATATAAGAGACACCATATAAAAAATATATGTAATTCTAATTATATTTAGAGAATATTTTTTTAATAAAATATACATGGTATGTAACCAAAATTACTTTTAAAAAATATCATTACAATTTATTTTATTTAATAGATTATAAATTAAAACCAACAAAAAATAATAATTAAAAAAAATTATAAAATAAATCATAAGATTTTTTTATAAATAATATTTCAAAATATATATTCTATGGAAAAATAATATGATTCTATGAAAAATATTATTTAAATAATCATTAATGAAATATATTTATCTTGAATTAACATTTGGTATGAAATTAAATTTTATCAAACTATAAATAATAAAATTCATCGATCTATCTGTAATAGGGAAATAAAAATTGTTGGGAATCAAGAAAATCATGAACATTATAACATAATATACTAGTATACATGTTATAAAATATCATGTGACCCTGAATGACAACATATTATATGTAAAAAACATGCTATTTATAATTTATATATTCCTTAATACATCCTGAAATAGTAGAATTAGTTATGAGAAATTATTTTTTTAATTCCAAAACATTACATTTAAATGGGTAAGGAGGAACCCTCACGTAGACCATGTTTTGATCAATGAAATTAAAAAAATGATTTACATTCTCAAAAAAATATTTCAATGATATAGTGATAGTGAATTCACAAAAATAATATTATCTTTGTAACATTAGTCTCAATATCGAGGGATTTTCCCAAATTCCAATTACTAATGTGTATAGATTCTGGGATTTATTATCAATAATTATTAGAAAATATATTATCCTTATAAAAATATAATATCAGCAAAAAAATCATTATCCCCTAGAATTAAATACATTTTCATGACCCCCTCAGTCTAATGATTCCACTCCTAATCTAGCAATAATGTAAGAGAGATAACGACCCCCTGATTATTGGCTCCAGTAGCCTTGGGGTTGACACTAGTACCATGGGTACAACGATCTCACAATATAGGAGGAATCACCCTATATAAGAAAACAATACTAGGAGAAAATATGGTTCCTCCCAAAACCACTCCATGAAGTGTATATATATAATAAAGAAACAACCATCCCACATGCATGTTTGAAAATATAACTGTTACAAAACATGATTCTCCAATGTAAATACCCAAAATAAGCCTATGATGTGACTAATAAATTTCCCCAATGTCTATGCTAGTAATGCATAGTATGGTTCATGTAATCCATCTAGATACATGAACCTAGTTTTACATACATAAGATGCACATACATGTATATGCAGTATGGAAATACCAATGTCTCTCATGAAAAAAGTGGAGGATCATAATAATTCTCCGATGATAAAACAAAAGAACACATCATCACCATAAAATGTATAATAGCCATCCCAACAAAACAAAACACACTTAAATAATAACATAATACATGGAAAATAATATATTATGCAAATCAATGATCTAGGTACCCCACACCACTTCGCATGGGTTATCTAATTATATCCTAAGATCAAACATCCTAATGGTCCTACAACTTTCACAATCCCCGCCTCACAACCGACCCACACACACCTATACCTCATAGCTAGTCAAGCAACTGAGTCAAATGAATCTCATAACATCCCTCCAGCAAACAACATGGCCTCATATCCCATCCTGCATCCTGAGGAAATAATGCTCATCACATCCCACTTGCAAACACCTGAGCCACATAGCCACACAAAATCACATTTCAAAGAAAAATGAGAGAGAACAACAATTGTCATACAAAAGACACTTGGGATGCACAACTCCACTCATAAACATGTGACACAACAAAAACACCACAAACTTCCTAAAGATTCTTTGGACACAAATTCCATGATGAGGGAGAAGGGTAGAGGTAGTAACCAACCATCCATAATCCCACCAAGACAATGTGAAAATACACCTTCCCCCATGATGATTGGGGTCTTTGAAACTTAGTTCTAAAAAAGGGTGGTGTTCATATATAAATCAAGATGGAATACGTGTATATATATATATACACTCCCCAAATATTATTCCCAACCTATGGGTTTTTGTACAAAAAACCACCCCATTACACTACCTATTGTACTACTTCCTCTAAAACCATTTTTTAACATTAATGATGCCCAGTTCCATAGATGGTAAATAAACGAAACTCCAAAATAACCCACAATATCAATTCATACCCCCAGATAATTCAATGAAACTAATTTCATTTTTATAAAATAATTATTTCAAACATATTTATGTGGGAAACAACTACGAAAACCACAAAAACCTCCACTTAGAGAAATGAACATATCAGATCAAGAACCATGGTAAACTAACCCAATTCATATTTCCACCATGTTTTACTCCAATTCATGAATACAAAAATGGTCTCAGGACATGGATTACAGCATTTGGCATGCTAATCATGCAGAAAATATGGATGCATTTCCGATACCAACAACTTCCAAACTTCATTATTCAAATTATTTCTGCCCAATCCACCCTCACTACAATGAGAACCACCCAACTCATAGTGAATTCCGACAAAAAATCTAATCAAAAAAAACCCCATGCACCCAATACATAACCCCATCATACCCATCACATCTAGCAATACAACAAGAAACAACCCAGTGTAGTACTGCTACACAAAACTACTCAACAATTTCAAAAACAAAAATCCTGTCAACCTGATATTCCATTACTCCACTCAAACATCCATATACACATCTGTACTCTCATACTCACCAATATACAACCAAATAAGCACAATTTTTATATTTTATAAGACATCCATTATTTAATTCGTGTTTTTTATTCAAGTGTTATCACATAACAAGTTTGATCATTGGGAATCTATTTATTTTACAAAATATATGTGGTTAACCAATATAATATATACATATTGGTAATCACAAGAAAAAAAATGAATTCAAATTCCGTAATATATGTGAAATAAAATACCACAAAGAACCATTAATATTATTATGAATATATATCATACAATTGGAAAAATCAATAACTAATAAAAAATATTTATGCACAAATTTTCCCTAATATCTATTTATTATTATGTATTAAGTTTTATTAAATTATTTATACATTTATTTCACCATTATCACAAGTTTTCATGCATACGCCAACCTTTTATGATACACAATTAATATTGATGAAGAGATCCCCACCTCTAAGGACAAATGAACTTCAATTCAACATTGCACAAAAATAGGGGACACAAATGTAACAGAAAATCCTACAAGGGATTGTGATACAAAGGTTCAACAAAACACAATAATAAATAAGGAATAAAGTTTATTCGTTACTCGTATCATGAAGAGAAAAGGAAAACAAACTGCCATAAATGGATATTGTCTGTAGAAAGGAGAGATCCAATACCGGGGGAGGAACTATTTTTAAAATCCATTAAAGGGGGATCTATTCCAATACCATGTGTTTTGAGAGTAAAATAATTCATTAGATTTTTAGACGACATATATGATTTGAAATGTCTCCAAAAACCATTAAATATGGTATTTAACTCATTTTACATCGAAATAAATGTTAACTGGGGACAAACTATAGAAATCTTGAAATCATAAAAAATTGGGAATTTTAAAATCTGTTGAAAATGAGACACAATTTGGTGAGTCAACATTGAGAGTAACCGGTGGGTGAGTCACTGTTTCATGATACCAGTGGATGAGTCCCCGTTGAGTGATTCGTCATCAGAAAAACTATTGGTGGATGAGTCACCATTGGATAAATCACTGCTAGACAGTTTACTAATTGAGGAGTAACTATTGGGAGACTCCCCATTATGTCCTATAGTCATTGACTCACTGGTGCAATCCACCATTGGATGAGTCACTGGTGCAATTCTCCATTGTATGTTTCACCGGGGAGAATTACTATTCTAAGAGATACTAGAGTCATTCAATATTGGAATTCACAGTCATGAGTCACATCAAACCACCTTCCATTATGACCAACCACTACTGACCTACAAGTCCGAGTCAACATTTTGACTCAGCATTGAGGGTCCCCATTGGATGAGGCATCAGTGAGAGTAACCAATTGATGAGTCATAATTGTGACTCTATTTGAATTCACCATCGTGAGTCACTGCTGGCGACCTACCATCATGACCTATCACTGATGACCTTCTAGTTGGAGTCACTATTTTCGCTCACTTTTTGGGGTCACCATCACGACTAACTACCATTAACTAAAACTGATGAACAACCCTTTCAACTCACCTGTGGGAGTCACTATCATGATTTCCCATTCTAACTCACTGACCCTGACTCACTAGTCCAATCCCACAGTTGGAAAATATATGATTTTTTAAAAACTCTTCAAATGAGTAATTGTTTTTTCCCAAAACTCATCAGCAATAATATTTTTACAAATTAATGGACTAGGGAGGTGTGGTCCATTAAAAAAGATAAATCTCAATGTATTCTTGACATATAGAATTCATAACCAAAACCAGAAAGAAATTATTTTTCAGAATAACCACCCTCTGTTGTGAAATAGCTGGAGTGAATCCATATCTTTCAAGAACAACTCCTAAGACATCTTCTATCCCAACAAATCAGAAGAAACACTACACAAGAAAAACAACCACACTATACAAATATATTAATCAGAGAATCCTCCTTGTCAATATACTGCCTACTATAGGTTGCACTGACTCTCTCTTATGGGTTTAGTCGCATCAATGTTAATGTATCGGGATTAGGAGTCATGTTTTCCTCTTTTCACATGTTTTGACATTATCACACATCACAGAACAAAGAAGAAATTCATCTCATTTCAATAATGGTTCAAAAATTACATCCCAAGGAAAACTATATCAAGAAGAAATTGTGACAAATATTGGGTAATATGCATGAAACTGTGCTTCTCTCACCCACATACTCTCCTCCCGACCACCATTACTCCACAATACGCAAACCAAATGCATGGTCCTCCCTAATATAACATTATCATATATGATCACATATCTCTACTAGTCTCTCCATGAACAGTGTTTCATCACCGATATTTAACTATCCCTTGTCAATGACATGGGAGTCATCATGATGATACTGAAGGAGTTAAGAGATGTGAATGAAGTTGTGGATCCTCTCCAATAATTGTTGTAGTGTTAACATGTATTCTTTTTCTCCAACTCACCCCAACAACAAGACAAGTCTGATGAACCATGTAGAAAACTTACCCCTTATTCCAAACCTCCCCTTCTCATGTCATGGGAAAAACATTAAGAACACATGGTCCCCAACCACGAACTGCAAGGGCCCCCTATTATGATAGACATACAAATTATTCCAATTTTGCACCGCTTTCAACCTCTCATGTACAATATGTACTTTCTCTGTCATTCACTCCACAACCTCTAGATCATGAATAGTTATCTTTTCAACCTAGTTCCAACACAATGTTCAATGAAAATGTATTCCATTCAAGGCATAAAATGGATCCAAGCTAATGGATGAGTGATATCTATTATTGTATGAAAATTCTATCAAGGGTGTGATTCATTAAAAAGATCCAATAATGTCCAAAATTCATTATAACGACCAATATTCCAACATCTGGATAGTCCGTTCGATATGACCATATATCTTAGGGTGGAGGGTGGTGATTGAAGAAAAAATTAGATCCAAAATAATGAAGTAATGTCAACAAAAATATTGACATCAAATATGTATCTTGATCCGAGACAATGGTTCTCAAAAATGAATGCAGTTGCACGACCTCATCCACTTACATCCCTTATATGTCATCAACTACGCCTGAATCCTTGATTAATATGAAGTGATCCCATTTCATCATCTAGTCCACTACTACCTATATTTCATCATATATTCTTTGGTAATTGGGTAAAATTGTGTTGAAATCCATTAATATGTCATCCCAAATCCACTCGAGGACCCCTAGGGGCTACAACAAACCAAAGTGGACATAGTGATCAACCTTCACCTACTAGAACACTATGTAATTCAACACAAACTCTGTTGATGCCCACTTCTTCCCAGGACCCCAAAACTATTCCATAAATCCATTGTAAATATAATAAATTCACGGGAGTACCAAAATAGGTGATCTATGAAAGTAACAAAGTAATCCCTTGTGCATTTCCACTATAACAAACAACCTTCCATGAAATAGAATCTGATTCTGGAAATCCTTCATCTTTCACTCTAAAGCATCACCATGTTTAATGCGATCATTGATCACCTCTTCCTCTACGTCTCCCCAGTGATATTCCCCCCCCCGATGTATTAGAGAAGGATTCACCATTTTATGAAAAAAACCCTCTCTCACCCTAAATTACAGCAACTATGTGAAGGGTTAACAACTCCACCATCACCTTCCAAGCATATAAAGATTCTTGAAATACCTCTTTCTATATATTCCTACTCATGGAATCATCCAAAACATTCCCTTTTCATGAGGTGTAGTATATATCAAAGTCATATTCCCAAAGAAACTACATCGAACTCCATTGTCACATGTTAAATCTCGCAGTGAAAATATATTTCTCGTGATCTTATTATCTGTGACGACCAAAAAACAGTTCACAATTATGTAATTCTACCACATCATCATGATGAACACAACCCATACAAGATAAATATCATGGTTGGCACAGTTACAATAACGAGGACGTAACTGGATAGACCCATAAGAGATCACTACCCATTAGTGTATTAACACACATCCCAAACCAAGATCAGTTGCATCAAAAGTACCTAAAACTCACTCAATCATATGAAAAAACAGAGCACTAGATCACTATCCAATTTCCCCTATAGATAGCCGAAATCTTATTGACACTGCTCAATCCACATAAAATATTGATCCATTCTAGTCAGTGAATTCAATAGGGAAATTAATCCACATAAACCAGGTAAAAATATCTAGTAATATTCCTCTAGACTGAGAAAAATGTGATAATATGATAAATTTATGGGTTCTTCCAAAACAAAACATCTTCAAACAATTAGGGGTCCAATGATACACCAGGAAGTGATGCCACATTTCAAAGGAAATGAATCTATCATTTCTATAACATACACATGGACAACAATCTGTATTGGTGGTGGTGTCAAAGGACATAAAATAAATTCCAGAGATGCTTGGTATGATCTCCCTCTAACATTGAGTAGATAAATATATCTTCTTATAAAACAACAAGGAATTCCAGCAATATAATAAAGATATAATTTATATTCTTGATGAACATTGTGGGTTTATTCATTACAAAAAACGACATTAATATGAACTCTAAGTTCCCCTACATCAATCTTAATGTAGTTTTTGGGATATTGTATTCCTTAAATCTCAACTGGTGTTATCTAGAAGTCAGATCAATCATATAAAACCAAATAGATCTTCTCAGTTGGAAAAAAATATCGTCATTCCTTATATGGGGGTAACGATTCATGACTATCACTTGATTCAACCTCTGGTAATCTGTGATTATCCTCAGACCAACATCCACATTCTATGAAAACCAAATTATTGCACACCATGAAGAAAAAATGGGATAGATAAAACCCATCTATATCAGATCATCTATCTAAATCTTCAACTCCCACATCTTAGAAGGTTCTAACTAATAATGAGACATTGAGATCGAAGAATAACAATGCTGAAAATCAATCCCAAAATCAACATATCATTGATGGGGTAGGCCCATAATCTCTATAAGTTAAAAAACAAATAATTCTTCAAAGTTAATAGGGACTTTATTATCTTCTACATTCACAAATAGATTACCCAAATAGTAAAGTAGAGGCTTAACACATCGACTTCCCATGTAACCACACTTCTCATTGACGAAGTCCACAAATTGACCATATATGTCTGAAAACATAACACTAATATGGAAACAATTGATAATGTCTTGTAAGGAATAAAAATAGTTGATGCTTAGAAATAAATCATATGGTTGAATTTGTTTCATGAAAAGACCCAAATGGGAATGATGTGGTCCCATAGTCATTCTACATCCCTATCAAAATAGCTGGTCTAACATCCAACTTGCGTACTCAACACCAAGGGTATGGGAAAACACACTATGTGTTATCCCATAATGTGGGATATATAAGGTGAAACAATGGAGTGTGACGCTCCTGAATAAAATGATTCCCAAAAGGGTATTAAATTTTGTGATCGTACCTTGATCAATATATAGTCATACCAGAACTGCTACCTATGTTGCACGTAACTAACCATTCATAGATCCTCCCCCTTTATGATAATGAACACCACTTAACTTTTCCTGAGTCGAGGACCCTGATGAAAACCATGAGTTCAACCTTCACCTACTCCATCTCCCCTCAGTGGAGAAATATCTTCTTATCCATGCTACTGGAATGGACTTGGTGGCATATGCTGCTGAGACGGGAGAAGAACCTAATCACCTCTACCACACTAATCTCAATAATCCATTAGGAAGTGAATATAAATATTAAAACTGGATAAAAAACACAGAGGTCTTAAGTTCAAAGGAAAATAATGGGGACAAGGAGGTCGAAAATGAAATTAATGAGTTCGGTTCCCTACTCATTAGATCCTCAATGTCCTTGGTGCCTGAGACCTACTACTGGTAATCCTAACCTTTAAAGAAACCTGGTGACTCCCATATCACGACATACCTCATCATTAGTTCATCCAATCAAATACCTTCACCTTCTTCTGGACCTCCAAGTACATCGGTAATGTAAAGGGGCTAACCGTGTACTGCAGGGAAGGATGACGTGCCTCCTCTAAATATCATGAATGAGATTCCTCATCTTGAAAGAGGTCCAGTTAAAAGAGAATGAGATACTTGAACATGATCTCTAGATCTCATTCCAACATACTCCCTTTATCTTGAGATAATAAGTCCTCCATATTCTCATCATTCATGGTCAATGAAATGAATAATGATCGAAATTTCTTCTAGAAATTGCCCCAGAGAACATGAGCCTCATTCCTCTCCCCAGGTAAAATGTCCACCTCTGATGTGCAGATCCTCACATCTAACTCACCACCAACAGAACCCAGTACTCTGTTGAATCCTAGATCAAGCTAAAGTTGATCACAATATCCTAAATCAATCTCTCCATATCCATATCTGAAATGAGTTATTCGTAAATTCCCTGAACCTAGTGCTGGAATAAACATAGCATTATATAACCCTAGTCATCCTCCTCCACTATATCAACACTATACCAATTGACTGGATCGACATGATAATCCTTTACTACCAGATCCAAACGTGGATGAAAGGCTGTATCCATAAATAAAAATGGATAAAAAAAATAAATTAGCAGGGTATTATGGATTTTCACTTAATATTCATTTTAACTGATTTACTCATTTTTTTGAAATTTCGAAATACAAAAAAAATTATATAGGAACATTAGTCATTATGATGCATGTACCATTACTAGGGTCTTTACACTACAATTTTTTTCCTCACTTGGTAGTTTGGTAGGCTCATATTCCTTGCATCTATTTATTCGGGGGATAAAATCCAGTTTCCTAGATAGTCTTCCAAGGCTTTTGTCACATGCCAAAATAACCGTACATAGTTTCTCTACCAAACCCTGCAATTATAATTATTCTTAACGTGAAACTCAATACTATCCCTCAAACATCACCTCTGATACCATTATGTAATGAACCACTAAAACCAAAGATGCTCCACTGGAGTTGGAAATGATGAAAGAGGGATAATGACCCCCTCATTAACGTCTCTAGTATTCTATGAGGTGGAGACTAACATCTAGTGTATAACTATCTCAAAATATGGGTGGTATTACCCATTATAGGAAAACAAGATTTGGAGAGAAGATGTTTTATCCAAAAAATAACTCTATAAAATATATATAAAATAAATATTAATCTGTCCCACATGCACGTATAACAATATTTCTAATACCAAACAAGTGTATCCAATGTAAATACCATATACAAGGATAATCACTGACACGACAGTTTTCCCAATGTCCAACCTAATAATTCCTAGCACGGTCCATCTTATCCTAGATACCTGAAATCTATTTTATATACATATAGTAATTATGAAATTATAATTAGTAGGGAAAAACCACAATCACTCATGAACAAGTTTACAAGCCTACTAATTCCCCTAAGGGAAAACAACTTAACCCAACATCCGTTGAAAATGTACCCAATCCATTCTATTATCCCCAATGTATGTTCACAAAATAAAAAAAGTCATGTTAAGTAATATTATAATCACATTAATGATTTGGGTACACCACACCACATCCCATATCTTGTATACTCATACCCTAATGAAAAACATTCTAACAGTCCTACCTCTTCAAAAATCCCCATGTCACAACCTTCCTACACACAGCAGGGCCTTATAGCTAGTACCACAACATGGGAAAATGATGATCATATATCTAGAATTTAGAAACCATGGCCTCATAGGTAGTCCGAAAACCTGGGAAAACAAACATCATCACATACCAACTACGGACTCCTGGTCCTCACAACCACACACTCTCTCATCCCAAATTAAACTCTAAAAGATGAACAAATCTCTTCTCCAAGACACCAAGGAAGTAGAACTAACCTGCTGACACCTAGGACACACAAATGACATGACAACTTTCCCAAAGTGTCTTGGTATTCCAATGAATAGAAGAGAGAGCACAGAATATATAATTACCAACCATCCATCCTCCCACTAGGATGTTGGGAAAAGTCACCCTCCCCCATGATGATAGACGTTTTTGACACATTTTTCAGAACTATCATGGGTTTTATATGGAAATAAAAAGAAAATAAATTTGTATATATATTTACTAAAAACACTCCCCCATACATTTTGTTTCAAACAACCAAACATCCCATAACACTACCAACATTGGTGCTACCTTAAAATAAAATTCACAACCTTAAAAATGGTCCCTTTTGAAGTCAATAAATGGAATATTATTCTCAATAAGAAAAAAAATCAATTATTTCTTCAATAAAATTAAATTAACCAAATTTTATTATTTATGAATCAATTCATTAATTCAATCACTATCTTGGAAACTCAAAAATAAACCACATAACCAGGAACAGTGAAAAAGAAGCACATAGGATGAAGTAATATGGTGAACTATCCCACTACTTATATCGAATATTTTTAACACTTATTCATTAAATAACAAAAAAATTACCATGAAAAATGTTATGTAGCTTGGGGAATAATACTCATGATGAAAATCCATAACAATTTCATATACCAACCACTGGAAACATCATTCTTCAATGTCATTCTAACCATTCCATCCTGTCAAAAAATCCAACCCCCAACTGATAACCAATCTCATCATCAGTTATAATTAAAACCCAACATAGTATCCCCACTACAAAACCCCATCACACTCATCACATCTAGAAACACAATAGTCCAAAACCTGGTGAAGCCCCACAACAAAACATTACGTAACCATTTCAGAGACAAACAATCCAACAACCTATGCTTCCATTACACTGCCCAAAACACCCAACACATAGTTGTGCTCTCAAAATTAGAATCACAAAACCACAAATGGAACAATTTCAGGATTTAATAATACAACATTTATTAAATTCCATTTGTTTACTAATATCTTATCAAATAAGATGTTCAAACTGAGGGCATCAATTTATTTAACCGAATATACGTGGTTAGCCAATTTAATATATATATATATATATATTCACCCATGAATAATAACAAGAATTCAAAAGAAATCACAAATGAACAACAAATCACCATTGGACATTATATTCAGTAGGCATATAGACCATACAATTCACAATATCATTAACCAATAAAATATAAGCCATATTCACTTATCCTTTCGCCTTGTTTATTGTTCTGTAAGAGTTTTGATTGTCTTCGTTAATCATGGAATCCACCTTGTTCAGAAGGGTACATTATTATAACCACCCTAAATGATACAAAATATTGATAAAAAAATATACTTACATTGAAGAATAGACGATCATCACTTCCTCGTTGCACCAAAATTGGGGGCATACAAGAAATAAGAATGACTGATAGGAAATGCAATCCAAAAGTGAAGTACACCAACGAATCCTCAGGGATGAAAGGTTCTATGAGCCTCGTATAAGAATATAAAAGTAAAATTCACTAGGAGGACAATATCTATGATTTAGAACAGTTATATCCTATATCAACGATATAAACTATTTATAAATGAAACTTAAAAATGATCTATTCCAAGACAACACAGTTTGGGGGTCATAGATTGATTCATGTTTTTTAAAGAAAGATATGGTTCAAAAGGAAACCAAAAACAAATGAATATGTTATTTAACTCATTTTAGATCAAAACAACCATTAATGGTGGTGAAACTATAGAAAACTAGAAAACTGAAGACATTTTGAATTTTGAAAACTTTTGGAAATTTCTCAATGTTTTGCGAGTCACTATTTCAAGTCAGTAGGGGGTCAATCACTGGTGAAAAATACCAATGGTTGTGTCATAACTTTGTGAATCATCGTTATTCAATCTACCAGTGGAATATTCACTTTTTGACAACTCAATATTCGAAGATCTACCAATGGATGAGTCACCATTGGATGACTCTTTGTCATGTCCTACCGTCTGTGACTAACCATTGTGATCCTCTATTGGACGAGTCAATGATGCATGTCACAGTTAGACGAGTCACATGTTCATGTCATCATTGGATGCTTCATTGGTGTGCATTAACATTGGATATAACTATCATGACTCACCACTGGAAACCTATAATCATGACGAACCGCTAGTGACCAACCGTTGGGAGTCACCTTTTCGACTGATTGGTTGGAGAAATAGATAGAAAATTCAAAGGTGCGTGTCATCATTGGATGATTCACCAGTGAGAGTCACTATAGGAAGTCATTATCCTGATTTAGAACTACAGAACTATCATCACTAGATAATTTTGGTGACCTACCAGTGTGAGTCATCATTCCGACTCACTAGTTGAAGTAACCATCACAACTCATTACCATGACCTACTGCTGGTGACCTACCGGTGCAAGTCACCATTGAGACACACTATCTGGAGTCATTGTTATTACCCATAGGTACTCAATCACCAATCATAACCCACTATTCCAAATAATATATATCTAAAAAACTCTTAAAATGAGTCATCGTTTCATCATAGAACACCTCATCCACCATATTTTAACAATTTAATAGAGTGAGGAGGTATGAGACAATACATATTTTTATATAATTATTTACCATATATATTTTACTTTTTCCTCCCAAAAAATATTATTTTTTCCACAAATTTATTTGTAGAACTATTTATTTTACATGTACAGATAAACCCCTCCCATATTTTGAAAAATGATAAATAGATAGATAGAATCAGGGATTTTCTTGTAGAACCCAAGAAACTTTATGTGATTACCTAAAATAAAATTACTAGATAGTTGATATAAGATAAAAAGGATGGTAAATGGTCAGATACACAGATATAAAACTCCACAATTTATAAGAATTTGTAATGGTTTTCATATCATAATTTATTTTACTATTACAAGAAATACACATTGAAAATATTCAAAATTTATGTAAATATTTTATATATAATTGGGATACAAATAATAAGTCAATAAATTTGATAAAAAAAAATTCCTAATTTGTATTTTTGTGATGAGTATTCATAATAATTCTCAATTTTGTCAATAAAAATAGAGATTACTATATCAATTGTATCACAGATTTAACCATTGATTTCATTATTAGATGTTCCACCAATATGTATAATGGCCACACAATGTCCAAGAAATACATTGAAACTATTATTATATAATAGAATATTATATTATATCTAACCAAATATTAAGATAAATTATTTATAAATAAAAATTATATCAATGTAAAATCATATGGTGGTCCATGGTAGGTTTTAGTCTTATTCGGTGTGGCTTTGTAAGTAACACATGGGACTGTATATAATGAAAAGTAATATAGCGTCTCTTGGGTTCATATAGATGTCATATTTATAATATCTTAGAATGAACACCTAAAATCCTATGGACTGCAATCAATTACACATTTGTTTCTGGTTGTTTGACTATCAATTAAATCAATAGTTGTTAATTTCCTCCCCATTAACTCCCCTTCTAATATTTGTATGCCCCATTCCGATAAATATAATTTAGATTTTTATTACTTTGAAAAAAATTGATATTTTAATTTTTTATTTTATTATGAATGATTTATATTATCAAATTTCATATATTTACTTAATTCTAAAGATTGACAATTGATAATGACACAATGAATGTCATATATAGAATCAAATAAAATATTTCATTTTTTGATTACAAAATTTAATGGGAGAGGGAAATAAAAAATACAGTTGGTAAATTTTTTATTCATTCATTATTGAGGATTTTTTAATTATTTAATTATGTGGGGTAAAAAAACAAATAGAGTTTAGTTTAATGATCTCAAGATGGTCAAACAAAATTTTCAAAATCTAGTGTATGTGTTTTCTGGTTTCTTTTAGGTTTTTATTATTATTAAGAGAAAAAGTTTTAGGAAAGTCATTGTGAATTTATTTTGAAAAAAATATTTTATATCATTTCCAAGAAAAATAAATATATTATTATGGTCAATGAGATTAGTAATAACATATTTAAAGATTTTATTTCCGAAACAAAAGGTTATTATTGATGACAAAGGAATTATATATACCAAAATTAGACACCAATAATATTATTTATTATTTATTAATTAAAATTATTATTTTATATGTGTAAATTGTTTTAGGAAGTTTCACTCAAAATAAAAAATATAATTTTTTTTTGTTTTATATCGAAGATAATTTTGCCTGATTGGTTACATTGAAAATGAAATGAAATCATTTATCTTACAGGATGTTAAGAGATCATATTTTAACATAAATTTCTATTTCCATTTTTTAATTATTGTTCCCAATGTATATTCCCAGTATTGATTCTACTAAATTCCACCCCATGATGTAAATGGTGACATTAAATGCGTATTTCACAATAAGATACAATATTTTTTTAGATGACATGGCCACATAACGTTTTCACATAAACAATACTATGAAATATTTTATATATTATTCAGATAAAATATATAAAATGAAATATTGTATATAAATTTTAAATAAAATATCATAAATCAGTGGATGTTTTAGGTAAAATATTATTCTGAATTTTTTATCATTTTTTACTAAAAATTAAAAATGAAAATCGACATGGAAACCCTTTTAAAAATATCATTATTGTAATTATTTTATAGGTTTCATGGGACATTTATAATGAATAAAAAATTATAATTATAAAAATAAATATTATAATATATCTTCCTTATTAATTCATTCCATGATAATATCTTTAATCACTAAAATTTATATCATTTTGAATTAAACTATTTATAGGGATGATGTTAAAATCAATTGTTAATCAATATAGAATATATAATTTAGATATTTGAAAAAAGTGATAATTGAAAGAAGAAATTAATAAAATGAGAATATAATCTATTGAATACTTTTCACTTCTTTCCTTCATTCATAAAATGTTTCATAAATGATGTGGAAACATAAAAAAATTTCTTCTTGTGGAGGAACGAAAATGTAATTATTCCTCAGTTAAGGGTTTTCATTGTCACAAGAGGTAAATAAATGAAATTTAATTATAAAATATCATAATAATACCATTATTAGTTATAAATAAAATCATATCACGATTTATCAATTAATGATTACAGAATAATTTTTTTTGGAGTTGCATGAATAGGTTTCAAAATGTGTTAAACAAAATATTTATTTTCCATTCTTGATATTTGGTTAAATAATTCAATATTTAATTAGGAACTAACATATGGTGTTGTAAACATTTATGAGGTTAAAACATAAAATTTCATTTTTTTCATTAAATTTAATGATGTACGTGAAATAAAAAATAAAAAATATAACATAATAATCCCATATTTATCATTACAGTGGAATTTTTTATAAATTAAAATGATAATGATTTGAAATGGTGTTCAAAAAATGATGAAAAATTATAATCTATTTGTATATTTGAAAGTATTTTACACCACATTCAAACATGATAATATAGTATTGGCATATTGATGACTTTTTTACTAAAATTAACATCATATGATTCTAGTTTTTATGGAATATATTTTATATGATGAATCATCATGTTCATTTTCTAGGTATTTCATATATATATATAGGTCATTCACATGAAAATTAAATCAATTTCTTTTACAAATCGATAAAATTAAATTTAATAATTAATATAAAAATACTCTAAAATTACCAATTATTTTGAATGTATTTTTATGAAAAAATAAATTCTAGTAGATCGAAATATTATAAAGTGGGATATAGATTTATGTGTTTATTTAAATAGTTTATTTTCAAATAATTTAATTTAAAAATTTTTATCAGATGTTCAGTAATATATGAATAAATTATTTAAATTAAATGTTATATTCCTTAAAAAATATTTATATATAAGAGGATATTTTTGGGATATTATTTTAAATACTTTTATAAAATTTGATATTAAAATGACGTTCTTAAGAGGTAGTTTTATTTATTTGCTTAAATAAATTTTTTATAGAGAGATATTTCAAGAATTAATAAAGATTTTTATTATCAATTATTTTAAAAAATTATTATCAGTAAATGAATTTTGACATTAAGATGATTGATAATTTTAATATAAATATTTTTCTATACCATGAGTTGATGTTTCTTCTTATAGACATATAAACCCCAAAGATATTTTATAATATCAATATGAATATATTTTTATTTATTTTTTTAATCATATCTAGTAATTAGATTAGAGTTCAATATAGTTAATTTAGTTGAATTGTTTAATATTAGGAAAATACATATGTTATATATGATTAGGCTAGTGGAACTATTTAATATTCATGTTGAAATTGTGATATAGGTTGTTAATTTTTTTTAATGATTAAAAATGGTACCAATATTATGTAAAATCCTATCATATATAATATATATTATAAATTTAGAGAAAAACAAAGAAAATATTCTTATCATCAATGTCATAAGTAATCATATTGATAGTAAAAATGAAGTAATTGTGAATGCTTAAAAAATTTGTCCTATTTATGAATGAAATTGATAATAATTTCTTATGAGATGGATGAATGATATGATAATTAGTTTTCATTTGTTTTTTATTTTAAATTTATCTGATTTTTATATATAAATAAATTTATATGATAATGATTGATGAAACATAT
Source organism: Viscum album (assembly GCA_963277665.1). Classification (NCBI taxonomy): domain Eukaryota; kingdom Viridiplantae; phylum Streptophyta; class Magnoliopsida; order Santalales; family Viscaceae; genus Viscum; species Viscum album. Next base: position 1,100,295,510 of record OY728121.1, on the reverse strand, counting down.
AAAATTGTAATATGAAAATCTACCCTAAAATTAAAACAAAAAATTGATGATAGATTCTAAATCATTCCTGAAAATTGATGATAAAATGGTAAATAAATAATAAATTATATACATTAAATATTATAATTCCAATAAGTTATTTTCCCAAGGTAATTAATTATAGAAGTAGTTATAATATTGTGTTATTATATTCGATATCATTTTTATGTTTTTATAGAGTTTCACAAAATGTAAAATTCTTTTTTTTTTGAAATAATAAATATATTATGGAAAATAATTTATTTTCTCTATGATCACATTATATATTTTTATTAATTATTTTAGTTTTTATATATTTAATGATGAATCCTAAACCAGTTAAGAATAATTATATATTAGAAACTATAATTTTGGAGATAATGTTGTTGTTTAAAAATCATTTAACATATGTTGGATTTTTTTGAAATATAATACGTCATGTTAATATATGTGTATATATATATAATTTTTAATTTAATGCATCAATTCACCATTTAATGGTTCAATTAAATTTAATTCATATAAAAGAAATAAAATTGTTATTTAGTTGTAATCTATCCCATAAACATTGAATTAATTTTTCGAATTGTAATATATCATAAAGGATTTAATATATTATTTAGTTATAAAAAATATAATAACTATTTTCATAAAATGTTGATTTTCATTGGGAAAACCAACATTTATTTAGTAAAATATTAATAGGACATCACTCTAATGTTGTTTATGCTAAAATATATTCACCTTCAATAATGAATAGAATATTAATTTCATGAAATTGGAATTCAGTGGCATGTTTCCCATAAATTAAATTCAAGATAAGATGAAAATACTATCCTTTTCAGTTTATATTTATAGAAAATTAATCCCCATATAAAAATATTAATAATAATACCGAAAATACTATTTTCAGCAATGAACTATCATGTGAAATGATTTTTTTCTCTCTCTAAATTCTATTAAAGATTATATTTGAATTTTTTATCCCCTATAAACAATATTCACTAATGTTAATAAATTATTGAATGTGTTAGGATAATATGATGGCCTCCTCCAGTACAGACCATGTCATGGTTTTATGCATGGTAACATATATGATATGGTCTAATTCATGGTCAATAATTATTTTCCAATTATACTCTATCACACTCACTAAAATCATCATATAATGATGATATAGGGAGTTTTGGAGGCCAAAAAAATTATTTAAATGTTAATGAATTTATCCCAAAAAAATTCAAATATTTAGACATGTTGATAAATTTGATTTATATTTTTAAATATTTCAATCATTATATCAGAATGTTTTGAAAAAAAGAATTTTCCTCAAATATATATAAAAAGGATAATAGATTCTTCATTATCTAAATCCAAATACTCTAATAAACCTCATGGTTAATAATATATATTTCCCATGATATCTCTATGGTTTTAGATGACTGTTATGAAGTGGGAACCTTATCAAGAATTGGATGATTTACATATCTCATAGATACCTAGGAAGGAAGTGGTTTATTGTGTAACTATTATGAATCAATATCAATAATAGTTAGAAAATATATTAGAAATCAAATAATAAAATTAATATTTTTATCAATATATATATATATTATTTAATTAAATTTTAAACAATATATCATATGGTATTATATTTTTTTTATTTTTTTCACTGAATTTGTATAAGAACATTCCCCTCCGTGTCATATAATTTGTTCCATAAAATCTTCTATATTATTTATATATATTTTTTGATTGTTTTAATGAACTGGTTAACTGATATTTTTTATTATTGGGATGCACTGTTCAAATAGGTAAATGGTAAATGAGTTTCTCTATTGAAAAAATGATTTATTATGAAATTTGAATTATTTTATGAACAATATATAATGGTTTCATCTATTATAGAAACATGAAATAAAAAATGGATGAAAATAAATATATATTCTTTTTTTGGCTTGATCATTTTAATGTTAACTAACCATCATCCGAGATACGTGAATTGAATTTCAATGTGGAAATCTAATCATGCACTCTTACGTTCTATGATAAAAAAATATTCTTTAAATATTATATTTTATTCAAAATTTGATGAATACATATAAAAATTGATCTAAATTATATCACTTCCACATGATAAATACTATATGATAAAAAATGAATAAATAATAACAACAATGGATATATTATTTAATTTTATGATCAGTATCAAAAAAAAGTATCTAATTATATTTTTTATCATTGTTTCGTAATAAGACAAAACTAGGATGTTTTGTGGACTCCTCGTATTTTATAATCATCTTCATACCTACCATAATAGAAACATAAAAATGGGGGTATGGTCAAACAATCATGAATGTAAAAACACATGAACCTGTCATCAAGGATTATACCATAAGAACATAAATACAAACTATATTGGGAGAAATATAACAATAAAATTATCATGGGAATATAAAACATATTCATATGTCATGACGTTAGGAAATTAAATCTCTAAAAAAATTATTTGATAGATAATGTTGTACAATAATAAAGTTCCATATTTAATATTCCTAGGAATGTGACATTTAAATGTTGGAAAATAATAACCATTAACATCAAAAATCATAATCATTAAAAACATAATTCATAAATATAATGATGAATAATCCTTATTAGAATAACTAACAGCAATTATAATTTTTCATATTCATCAAGAGAATAGCTTTTGGAAATTAATCTCTAATATAATAATTCTGAGAATAATATTCTAAATTTAATCATAGATGTAGTATTTATGATATTTGTATACGATAGTAAAAATAAAACATATAATATATGATAATACATTACCATAAATAAAAAACACATTGTCTTTAGGATTATTTCGTACTATTATTACACTCATTACCAATGTAATTATATCATAATATAAAAATATAAAAACATTAATTAAGGGGAACTTTTCATTTTCTGAAAAAATATGACCACACACATTTATATTCAAAATATAAGATTTCCAATTGATTTCATTCTTTCATCACATTATAAATAACCCATAGAGTCAAATTATTTTTCATTAAATTTTCATACATTGTAACAAAAATTGGAGACATCAATATAATTATTTACAATAAACAAAAATAATCACTCTATAACAAATACTCTTCATTGAATATATTAGATGATTTGTGGAAAATAAATTTTATGGGAAATTATTTTTTATTATATAAATAATAAAGTTTATTTCATATTCTAAATGTTTTTCTATAAGAAATTCATAACATCTTCATAAAATAATATGTTAAAAGTCATAGATAAAAATTATTATAAAAAAACATTATGTTTTACCATTATATAATATTGAATTTTTTAAAAATATACATCAATAATATATCATTAATAGCAATAAATTTCATAAATACACAATATATACAAAAATATAAATCATTTGAATTTAAAAGGGTAGAAACCCCATTTAATATTTTGAAATATTTTTTGTAAAATCCCTAATTATGATATCTGTAACAAAAAAACGTTTTCAAAATAAGAAAATATTAATATGATGATTACATGATAGAAAAAATAAATTGTTTAAAAATATAAAAGATATAATTGGATGAATATAATATATTGGTATATAATTTAAATAGATTACTTGTTAATGATAAGATTTATTTATGATAATATTATAATTTCAGGAGAACTAAATTCATTATTAGGGGATAGTTGAATTAAAATCCATTCTTATATATATATATATATATATGAAGATAATATTCAATATAATAATATGTAATAATGGATGAACCAATGAATATATTAATGAATTTCAATATTAAAATATCAACACTCAATTAAATATGATTTGATTAATCAATATTCTTTTCAACATAAAATATTGTTATTAAAACCCCATGAGATATAGAGATTTAATATGTACTTGATTTATGTGTACTTTGAGTAAATACACATAATCGATCTATTTTATTTACAAAATGATCCTTGTAAGGGAACCTTTCATGGTACTCTTTTAGTTAAAGACTAAATTTATGTCATGTCTTTTAATTTCAATTAACTTTTATATGGATATGTTCATATATATCCTTATTTTGGTAAATTTTATTTCTATGTGAAGTGATACCCTATTATCTCCCATAAAATTCCTTTGTAAATTTTAAAGAGTCTGTGTTATGGTCCCAAATTTTCGTAGGGGACGCCATCTCAATCTCCTTTTATTGAGTCATATCTTCATATTGTGCTCCTTTATTATCCTATGAGGTATATATATTACTATTTGACATATTATATCATGAATAGTTATATTATCATGATATTATAGGTCTCATTAAATGTTATTCTTTAATTATTTTTATTTACATATTTTCTTAAGTGGTAATTAACTATTTAACTAAAACATTGTTTTAAATGATTTAATGATTTAATATTCTCAATATTTATCATTTAATTCCATATATTCAAAATGTTTTTACGGATTTATTTATATTTTCATTAATTATTTAAATGTGCAATTCCTCTAATGGATTTAATGTGGTATGTGACATAGTTATTGAAAAATAACATTTTTTAATATTATGAAATGGTTTTGGAAATCAGTTAATTGTTGCAATATCATGAAATGATATATTGTGATATGGAATGAGGAAATGTTATCTTTACTTTATTCTTATTTTTATATATTATTAATTTTTTATGGTCTTTGGGTACTCTTTACATATACTAGTCGATTTGTGATAATCCTAGGGTGGGTGATCCTGAGATAGCTCTCCAATCCATTGGGTAACACGACAGATGTAAAAGTTAATGTTTATCCTTTGAGATATAGAGAATATATTGTGATGTATATTACAATGTAAATCACTATGTAGTTGCTGAAGCTATAATGTAAGTATGATATATATGCCACAAGTTACCTTTATAATATATTATTTCTATGTGTTATTCATAAATCTTATTATTTAATTAGGTATGTTAAAGATCGTATGGTTTGAATGTACTTATGAACTAACATTTTCTTTCATTATTTTATAACCCACACTGACCTTGGTATTCTCATCCAATTTTTATGAAATATTTTTCACGAGGTATAATTAATTATAAGATAAAAGAATAATTCAATAATATTTTTATCAAGAAAAGATTTCTTATTTTATTTTAAGAGTTTTTATTTTTTTTTTAAAAATGGATTCTGATTAGAAATGTATAATTTGTAATATTTGAGTTGTAATGTAATATTTGTGGCCAAATTCCCTAAAACTATTCTCTTAAAAATATTCCCAATGTGAATTAATTACTTAACTCAAGATTATTTAATGTTTTAAGGGTGGGGCCTGACAATATCTTTTTATATTAATCTCACAAAACATCAACTTATCATTGGGAAAATAAAACATTAGAGATGTTCATGATTTGATTCTATTAATGTGTATGTGTTATTATATCCTAAAAATGAATAAGGAACAGTAAACATTCCAAATTAAATTACTAAAAAACATTCCATTCAATCAATTCAATGAGAATATTATGGAATGAATAAATTATGATCAGATAATTACAAATGCATAATCACAGTATATTGAAAATTAATATCATATATTCTTCCTAATTGACAAATCAAAGGGAATATTAATCACAAAATTAATAATGATGGAATGAATAATGAAATATGTAAAAAAATTATGTTAAGGCCTTATTCTAATATATCCAAATAAATAGATAATGCCTCACCAGAAACCAAATCATGTTTGTCTTTTGAGACATTCAACTGCATCAAGGGGATATATGTAACAATGAACTACCCATCAAATACTATGTAAACTAAATCATTAACAGGAATGTGGTGAAACAAAATCTAAATAAATTATCTTATTATAATTTTAACATACACAATATTATAATATAACCCACTCAAATAAACAAATTCATAAACATTCAAAAATAATATGTTAAAGGGTAATAAAATTTTAAATCATTAGTACATCTGATCAAAACGATTTAAAGAAATAATAAGGTTTTTATCAATATAACATATCCCCAAAAGATTAAATCTATATTAAATGGTTTGTTTCATTGATCCATTTAAATTAAATATAAATTTCATTAAAATAAATTTAGAGGAAAATAAAATTTTCATTTCAACCATTTTTTTAAAAAAAGTTATCAAAAAATTTACCAAAAATTTCATTAAAATAAAAATTTAGAAACATTTAAATTAATCATTATATAATTGATTTTTTATTCTTGCTAAATGTTCTATTCATATCGTAGGTGTCTAAAACAAAATATTTTAAAAATTTTATAAGATCCAAATGGGTCTCGTTTTGAATAAAACATGAAAATTCATTTCAATTTTCATTTAAAAAAAAATAAATGGTTAAAATTTTAATTAATAAATATTTTAATAATATTTTTAAAAAATTGATACATTTTTGGAAAACATTGATATTAATGAAATTTTTTTTTGTCTTTTGAAATAAATTATTTCCAATTTGATAAAAAACATTTTAATAATAATTAAATTTAAAAAAATTTGGAAACATTTTACAACTAAATGAAAAAATAATGAATAAACATATTAGAATCAAATATAATTATATATATATTTATAAATGTTATGTAATTATTCTATGGGATACAAGAAAATCACTCCTGAATAATGATGATATTTTTAAATAAACCCTTAACACATTGGTAATAACTAAATATTAAGACCCAAAAAATAAATAACAATCGAATGAAACAATATATATCGTAAATATAAACTCATTAATTAAATAACATATTAAAATATCTATCATATACACCTCACAAAGGAAATAATGTTTAATATGACACATGTCTCACATGTTTAAAAGTGAGTTGTGAAACCCTTCTCTCAAGTAAAAATTTTGTAATATGTGTCTAAACCTCCTATATAGTACAAATATTTTCATTAAAATCAAATTAAAGAACTATAATCATATATTTCATACCATAAAAGGATTACTTATATACTTTTATGACTATTTTATTTTCAATTCATTGATAAAATCACTATTGTGATAATTATATTGATTTCCTATATGTAATGGTTGTTTCATATTTATCATTTGTAATCATGGTTATATAATATTGATATTTTTAATGATTATATAAAAATATCATATATTACTTATATATTTATTTATATTATTCTATAAAATTTAGATATAGAAAATAGAATACACAATTTATGGTGATGAAAGACAGTACACACACATGAACATTGATTCAATTCATCACAAATGATGGTAAAAAGGAAAATAAATATTAATTGAAAAATTAATATGTAATTAATATGAAGTATAAATTTTTTTTACTAATATAATCCATTATCTTTATCAACAATATTAAAATAAACATAAAAACATATCGCATTGTAACGTGGACATAGTATCCTACATATATGAATGAGTAATGTTTTTGTTTTTTAATGGATTGGAAGGAAAAGAATATCTATGTAATAAAATATTGAAATATATATATTTATGTCATTAATATGACATACACATGTTATATCAATTATTATATCATTCAATGATAAGTTTTGGTGGAAAATGAACTACATCAATTCTGGAGAATGTTGTCTATCATATACATGATCAATGATTTTTGTCAAATTTTATAGAGTAGGAGATGGATAAATAAAATCCCACATACACAATAAAATCCTGATATGTTATAAAAATTGTTGTAAATACATTGTAATTTTTAAAAGTAAATTAATGGTGAAAATTTATAATGGAAAAGAATTTTCATTGTAAAGAAAATTATCATCTCTAAGAGAATCAACAATTTGATATCCTATTAAGGAACAAATATTTGGTAGTTTGGGAGGGCCATAATATAGAGAATATATATAACTTTTTTGGGATGGAATTGTGCATGGTTTGTTAAATTCATATGCTTTAAGAGGTTTGAATATTTTATTGGAGTGAGTTACCTATAATAATTGGGGATATGAGTCCTTCTTGGTATTAAAATAGATATACCCTAATAAAATCCAAATTGATATTTCCATTCACATGATAAACATCCAAAACAAATATGATAGAATTTATGATATGATGAGGTTGATATAGGGCTCATAAATAGTAATTTGATATTTTTTATGTCATTCTAACACTTGTCTTTATAATTTAACACTCTGTAAAAATAATTTAACCTTATCCAAAATAATTAATATTCATTCCCTTTTGTATTTTCAATAAGACAGGAAAATTAGTTGGAACTATTATAAAATATATTTTATTCTATCTATTAATATGGAATCTTTTTTTAAAAAATCTATTCAATGAAGTGTCCATATTAAATCTATAATTTTAACTACAGGATTGATGAAATATTAGAATTCCAAATAGAAAATACTCATAAATACTGAAGGATTTAATAAAAAAATTCAAAATGGAATTGTTTATATAGACCTAATATGTATTTATTACCATATAAATGAAATAATTTTAATGTCGAACAATATTATAAAATAATTAAAATAAATAAAAAATTTCAAATATAATTTAATATTACGTAAAAATTATTATGTTTTTATATTCATAGAAAAATTATTCATTTTAGAAAAATATAGAAATATCACCCGAATAAATTTTTCATACAATGAATTAAAAATAATTTATTTATATAAAATAATATTTCTATGAGTATATAAAATTAACTATTATACAATTATGCGTGAGGAAAAAACCACAATCTTCAAAAAGTATTGTTTTTTATATCAATATACTTTTAAAATATAATGATTCTTAAATTACTTATAAAATATTTTGAATAATTTAATTAACGTTATACAGATGTAAACCATATCATTTTTATAATTTAGTTACTATTATTCAAATCCACTAATAAAATAATGTCTATGTCATATGGTGATGTTTACTAAATAATATTTTAATATGGTCATTTAAAACGTGTGTTACATATATTGAAATATATTAACATGACTTTATTTATTTATAATAAATACATTTTAATATGTTTTGATGATATATTTTATTATGTGATTGTCATTGTTTCCCATGAATGTTGTTAATTAGTATTTCTGTTTTAAAAATCTACAGGTTTTACATATATAAAATGAAATTAAAATGTTGAAACAAATTTATTTAATTATTTATTTAATGATACATAATAATAAAAATAAATAAATTTCATTAACATATAAATAGTTGAAAAAACCTATTATAAAAATAATCATAACCATTAATGAAACATTTTTAATGAAAAACCTTTTAAACATAATAAATTAAAATTCCCATGGAATGAATGAACATTATAAGGATCAACAAATTAAAATTCTATAAAAAATTATGATATTCTATTTAAAAAGTATTTATATGAACCATTTAGATAAATATATGAGAATGAATCCAAACATGTATCAAAGAAGAATATTTTAGATGAAACCACTATTAAAATTTGTAAATTCTACATTCAAAAATAAAATAAGAGAGAATGATTATATAAAATACTAAATACAATAGTATCCATTAAGAATTATGTAAATTATATTCACGGGAATGTAAATAGACTATATATAATAATTTTGAGTTTACAACATGAAACATTATTTAAGAAATTATATAGTATGACCATCAACCCTTTCAATATTCCTATCATTTTAAGGTGATATTTTTAATTAATATATAATGTTATGAAATAATAATACATCATAAAACTATTGGAAATAAAATAAAATAAATCTTTGGTCATAAACCATATTGTCAAAGAAAAATAGTCTGTGATTATGTTATATTTCCAATATGGGTATGAAATTTATTAACAAATCCCCTTTCCAATGACATCATTACAGTTATTCATGCCCCTTATATCCATGTAGAATAAATTTTTTATTTACTATATAACCATTTAGTGGAAATATGAATATATAACATACTATATATCATTCCCTCAAAATATTGTATAAAAGTCTACATGTAATCCTTTATTAAAATCAGTATGTTCATGTTAACTATCTCATTTTCCTTAGTAGTTTTGATTTAGTGATTTTTCCTCACATTCTGGTAACCCTTTAATATAATTAAAAATTTAAAAATATAATTATAATATTTTTTTACAAATTCAATATTCTTTTACAACTATAAATGTGAAGATCTCTTGAAATGTTTTGAATATTTTTCCATTTAGACTCTAGTCCATAGATATGTATAGACATTATTTTCATTGTTATACGTGGTGTAAAATAATCAATATTGATTATATGTAACTCTTATAAATAAAAAAATATGTTATATATGACATATTTATTCATTATATCAATCCTTATATCGATTTTAGAGCTATTGTACAGAAGAAAAATGAAATTGGTTCATAGAGTTGGATATCAATATATACTCATGATTAATGAAGGTAGGGGAATAATGTTTATAATAAATCATCCTATTAGAAGTATAAATATTTCATAAATATATTATATAAATTTTGAAATCATCATAATAATAATCCATCAAAATCATTGAGGAAATTTGAAACACACCACATTTTGGAGATGGTAATGTGTATATACACATGAGGGATTCATTTATATACCAGTTGACAATATTGGTGACGTAAACTGATTTTAATAATAATAATAATAAGATTTTATTGTAATGGGAATAATAATTCTATCATATAATATTATTTATTATATATTTTAGGGATGTTTAAGTAGATGCGACCTTATCTGAAATCACTTGAGAAATATTCAACATTATTTTATAACATCCTATCAATTAATCTTGATTCATTTTGGGGAGGTCTTTATGGTCACTAAATTGTCTTGGGGATGTGTTAATTTAATTTCACTAAGTTATTTTGATATAATTTTTAGGGGAAAAATAAATCATATATCACTATTAAAATCATGTATTAGGTTTCATTTTATCAAAAAAAGAATTTGAATTTTGATAATTTTTTAATATTTAATAATCATTAATATAATATGATAATTTACAAGAGAAAATAAAAATATATTCCATATTAGATAAAAAATAATAATAAATTTGAGTTAATAAACTGTTTTATTAATTTTTGGTAATTTAAAAATATATTTTAATAATAATTAATATTTAAGGCCACTTTTCAAGAATATTTAAAAAATTTACAATAACTATATTATGATAATAATTTATTCATAATTATGAAACATAAATATTTAATGAATAATTTTTAGTTAACTATACAATTAATTTAAAACAATAATTATTCCAAAATAAATTACTTTTTATTTTTAAAAAATAATTTAGAGGGTTTTTTCCTTTTTTATAAACATTCTTTTTTGATAATGTTAGTGCTTTAAATGAATAATTAAAATTTTATGAATTTTAAATAAATTTAAAAATTAATGAATATTTATTATACAATATAGTATTCATATTGTTTTTAGTAATGTGTACTTGGTCGTATCAATACCATGAAAATATATTTATCATTCGAATCAATTGAAATTGATACTTTTATAAATATAATTTTATAAATATAAATTTTAAATTCATAGTCATGTCAATTGAAACCAAAGTGGATAAAAATATATTATGTATACGGTAGTGGGAAATCAAGACACATACATCGATTTTGAAAAACCATTTTTCATAATACTATCATATAATTTTATTCATATTTATCTCTTTTGAATCATTACATACGGGACTTAATTTTACTATATATATTATTCAATATAACTAATAATGAAATTGATGTATTAAAATAATTTTATTCAAATTTTTCATAATATTATCCTAATTAATCTATATTCATTTTATTCAATAGGATGAAATTATATTAATTGTTAGTTCAATGAATGTAATGAAAAATTATTTTTTGAAGCATATCTGTTATATGGGTACAAATTATTTTATAATATAATCAATTATAATTTCAAATAAAATGAAATTATTTAATTTATGTTTAATTTAATTAAAAATATATTACATTTTCAAACATTGTAAAAATTAACACTACATTGTGATAAAATTATTAAATGAATTGTACTGAAAATAATTTTTATTTCAACAAATGTATTGGGTACCTTTAAAAAAATGGACATAGATTTAAAAATTAAATAATATTTTTTAAAATGTATTATATTAATTCATAATTACCTACTTTTTATTTAAATAATGATTATTATAGATTGATGTCATTATTGTTTTATGATAATACCATAAAATATAGAGTATTTGTAGAATCAATATTTTTTCTATTTAGCAAAAAATAAATCATCTTAGAAAGATAAAAAATATATTAATGATATTTTAAATTTATTATTAACGTATTTGTAAATATTTTATAAAAATATAATTTAATAATTTTTATAAAGAACTTATAATTTTGAAACTAAATTGTGATAAACCCCATTTTAGAAATTTTATAATTAATTTATAAAATGAATTTATATTTAATCATTATCATGAATCAACAATTAGATGAATGATATATAATTTCCATAAATAATCTTATATTAATTTTACAAAATTAATTCATCACTATTTAATAACCTAATTTACATTGATAATAAATAATTTGTGCATGGAAATAAATTTTAAGAACCATAACTCCTCTAAACATTAATGTTTTTATTTAAATATGAGTTCAGATAGCGTCATTATTTAATCCAAAAATTTTAATAAGGAATTTTTTAACATATATTATATAATGCAATTATTGTGATTCATACATACAAAATTTATTACAATGTCATAAAGGATATATTTAAATAATGATATTATAATAGTATATCCAATTTTAATTTAAGATTATAATTGAGTGTGTTCAATGGAACAAAAGATATTAAAGTGTTAAATGTAATAAAAACTAATATATGCAGGTGATAATTTCTATACCAATTAAAAATAGTGCACTAATTAAATATATTATGTCATCATTCATAAATAGGTTTCAAAGCATTATAAAAATCATTTTTAGGGTGTTGATAATAAATTAACATAAGTGGAAAAAAATATCAATTCAAAATGATAAAATTTCAATTTTAAATGAACATTAATATCGCATTTTATACTAGTAATCTTATAATTTTCTAATTTATTACATAATCCATGAATTATTTGTTATGATACTTTTTCTATTGAAAATGTTTAATGAAGAATATATTTATTTCATGAAATATTTTTCATGTAATACTCAATTCAATTTTCCCCCTATTTTTTGACATGGTGAATTTTATTACATTAATGATATTGAATAAGTTAAAAAATTTATTATTTTAATTCATTATATATCATAACATTAACTTCATCCATTTGATGTATTTCTATTTTTTGTTCAAATTTGATACATCAGATATTATAAATATAAAATGATTAATTCACCACTAAAAAAATTATATATAGCCCTGTTTCTATAATTATGTTTTAATAATTTCATTTCTATAGCTAGATTTAAATCCATGAAATAATAAAAACGTGGCTATATAAATTTTAATTACATGGAATTACACTTCCCTAGATAATGGGGTCATTTTCTAACCATTACATTGAACAATTATATTACCTGATACACTCTTCCACAACATCTCATACCATATCCCTCTTGAACACGATCTTAATCGAGCTTCTGAATCCAATAATGATCATATTACTGATCTCGATCACAATCTAGATCATGATCTGAATCCTCAGTGACTTATCTCAGTGGTTAATCATTCCCTTGTGATATTTTCCATAGTTTCAAGGGTCCCACTCCTTATAATATGTCATGTATTGTATCCCCAAGATAACATTATTCTATATTTCGTTGTACATTTTTAAAAAAGTACCAATAATTAATGAACAATAACTATTTAATTAGAGAAAAATTTAAATTGATTAATTTATCTAAAAATTGATTTAACACAACAATATATTATATATTTGAGAAGTGTGTGAATATATAGGTTTTTGTAAAATAACTAAGTTATATATTAAAGAAATATGTGTTTATAAAGAATATACTAATACTATAACATGTATTTGTAAAACATATCCAAAAAATTTTATTTATAAGGCTATATAATGACTTATTTGACCTAAAGAAATAATTAAATATATAATATTATTATAATAGAAATGTATGTAAATTAAAATTTAACAAAATATAATATATTATTTTTCAACCCTTTTAATAAGTATTTAATGAATATTTGTAAAATGTTAATTGTTAGTTTTCAACATATGAAATAAATCAGATTACATTAAATAATTTTATATAATATTTATTTAATGTATATTTATTTTCTTCAAAGTGTATAGAAGATTAATTGACAACGTTGAACATATCAGTGATTATTTTTAGATGAATATATAATATATTGTAGAATTATTATTTCATAAAAATATTAATTGAAGAATTATAAAATGAACCTGTTTTGATAAATCATGATGATGATAGCTTTATCATGTGGAAGTGAGTTACAATATCAATAAACACGGTATCTAGAAAACAAACATCTATGTTGTGTCACAAAGAAGATATATTTCAACTCAATAATGATAATTATTTAGATAAATCAATTTGTGTTAAATTTTTTATTTTAGATCAGTTACAGATTTGTTATAATTTAATATCTTCATGTAGAGTAGTGAAAGAGAAAATTAATATAAAAAACTATCTTTTTAATGATTAGAATGATAAAGCTAAGAGTACTAGAAATATTATTGAAGATTCGAATATCCCAGTAAATCAGACATGTATAAATGAGAGTACACATGGGATATTAATGTGACTATTTCATCATAAATAAATTTATAAATTTATCATTTTCATGGGTGAATATATCCATACATATTTTGTGTTTTTAATATCATATGATGAAGGTATTCAGGAAGATTATTATAAAGAATCAATTTTAGTTGAAATATTTGGCTTTACATTTACTAATATGCATTCATTACCTATTTTTTGCCAATAACTGAAGAAAAATATAGAGTTGAGAATGTGGAAATGGTGTGGTAAATTATAGTAAAAATAGATCTCAATCTTGCATGCATGATAATGTGATGTTGAGTTCACATATATTTTACTGTCATAAAAAAATATTTATATGAACCAATATAAATTAATATAAGATGGAATGAAAAAGAATAAATATAGATAATAATGAAATAGTTTATCTTGCAGATATTTTATCCTTAGTTAAAATTTATTGTATGTATCCTAATTTTCTTACTGACCCATGATATTCTTTATTGGGATTATCTTATGGTGGTTTCAACCAAATTTTATCAATGAATACTCCTCATAGTACATCGATTTTTTTCAATATTATTTAAAAATTTCTGTAATGGATATATATTAATAATATTTTTACTATCATGGGTATATAGTTATATATACCTAGTTATCATGGAATGTATTTTTAAATATACTTTTATCTTAAGTAGATGTGATAAAGTTTCTTTTTATTTTTGGTGTGTAATAATATGATTCATTAAGGAAGGAAGACATTATGATTCTTACTGATTTATTATGAATGATAAATTATTTCCATTCCAACATAATTATTTCTAATTAGAATACAAAATGAAATATATTTCTTTCCATATATGAATGAAAATTAAAACATTTTATATAATAATTTTTTAATGAACATTCATCTTCATGTAAAATCATGGATTTTCACTAATGGATCATCCGTAAAAGAATGATATGACATAGTGTGATAATACCATCGAGGAAAATGATGATCCTCAACAAATAATGCGTAATGATATTGTTAGAATCAATGATGGTCTGAATTATAAATTCTTTAAAAATAAATAAATCACCATAATTAGAATTCATGTTAATTCAAATTCCAATTGAAAATGCGGGATTAAATGTATGTTTTTTTGTTTATGTATTATTAGTTGAGATTATTTCATCGTTTTCAGATATAAAGAAATCGATAAAAATTGTTGTTATATTTTTATTTCTAATCATTTATATTTTAAAGGAACACCAATAGACGAATTGTGCTCGCATCATTATTTGAATTATTGTGGTATAAGTTAATGATTTCAACATTGTGTACTTATTGAAAATAAATCGAAATATTATTTTCCCTATCATTCATTAATAAATATGGAAAAAAAATCTTAATGTTGTGGGAAACATTGATGTTCAATATAGTTAAACAATAAGATTTCAAAATGTGTGAATTCAAAATATGTGAAACTGAATTATCTTATGACACATGATTATCATGACTTCTTAAATTAATTGATTACTAAATATATTAGGAATTAAAATTCACGTAATGTAAATTTTTTTTATTATGGATTTTTATTTTTTTCATGGTGGTTGATCCAAAATACCGAGAAGAAGTGTTTTTCATAAATTGATGAGAGATACACATATTATTCATGAAGACCAATTTAAAATTTTCCTACAGTCATATATCATATGTATGAAACATATAATTATACATATTCCCACATAATTTTTTTGGTGGTCCTATATAATTTTGTTAGATAATTGCAACAGAAAATAGGATTTTTACACTGCAATGTTTTGTGATAAATAAGTATCATCGTAAAGGCAGAATTGGGAATGGATATTTATAATAAAGATTCTAGATTTTCTTTTCATCATACATTAATAAGAATATTTTTTCCCTAACATACTAGTATGAACAGAAGATGATCAATATGATACGATTCAGATTTTATTCACTTCAATAACTGAAATAGAAGGATATTTTGATTGTACACATTATTTACATTATACTGGGAAGAGTGGTAATTCAATCACCATACAATATTAATAAATTATATTATTCATGATGATTACATCATGTAATCCAATTAATATATATTCAATTTTTTAGTTATATTCAATCTTTATTTATTTTGTACTATTAAATCACTTATATATTTAAATATCATTTTTAAATTTTAATAAGGCTTTATTATAATATATTTATTAATATGAAGACACAGTTTCAAAGAAAATAATTTAAAGATTTGTTAATGTCAATGTTTATAGGTTTTCATTTTTTTTCTAATAACATAATCAAAGTTATATATTTTATCATTGATTTTGTACTATTAAAGTTCTGAAATTACCAATGAATTATGTATTGGATGAAATAATAGCATTTTTCATTCGTCTAGAAAAAGATGTTTATGATTGTATGGAAATGGTTGTCTATGGATTTAACTTTGTTATGCATAGTTGTAGAACAGAAATGGAATAAAATCATGTTTATGTGATAATTGTAACCATAATATATTATTATACATGTGCATCAAAAAATAATTCGAGATAAAAAAGTTTATCGAAATATGGGTTTTTTTGTAGGAATCAATTTATTAGATTAATATGTACATAGTCATGTGAGAATGATGAAATTAAAGTTGGTTGATTATATGAAACATAATTTGAAAAATATAGATAACTATGAATTTATAGTGAATGATATGAAATGTAAAATTCATACTGATGAAAACTATATTCTTTCATCACATGATAATCAACTATTTTATGTTACTCAACTGTTAAAATAAATTTTTTTATTTTTTATAATTTCATTCGAAGAAATATATTTGATGAAGTCATTGTTGATAATTATTTTATTAACAATTGATCATTTGATATCCCATATTAGTAAATTTTTAATTAACATTATGATCAATTAATAATCACAGATAACACATATATTCGACACATTTAAATATATTAACCATATATTATTGGAAAATTGTATGTGTTTTTAGTCACTCATTACATCAAAAGAATTTTATTCATTTTCTAGAAAGCCACTTTATGGGTTAGTGGTAACTGTACATTCAAACATCATACAGATTTCAAAATTCATGTTTCAAAGTTCAAATACTGATCAACCAAAGTTCGTAAAGTTGTTCCCTCGAAACCAGCACCTCCACATGCCTGCTTCCAGCTGCATCCACATTCCAATCTCGAAAAATCAACGCCTATGCCCAGAAAAAATCAACATCATGCGTCACACAAAGTCACGTCACCGGTCTCCATCACCATTATATCTCCACCCGTCGCCGTCGTCGCCCCACCACTATAGGAGTCGGTAATCGGAAAAAACCGTGAATCAGATAACCTGTCGACACCAAGTACACCTTAACCTTCACCTTCACAATCACTGCCTGAAGCATCGTCGGCCATCTAAAATCACCTCCCAAAACCTTAAATGTTAGTTCCGTTCCAAATATGACTTGGAGCAGAGCGGAGGAAACATAAGGTCAGAGTAGATTTTGGATGGCCTATGGCTCATGAAGGCATCATCACCGACAAGGATGAGAACCGGAGCCCCTATAATAGGAACAAAAAGAGCTAGAAAGCTTGGAAAAACATTCAACAACCGACCCACAAATCCCAAAATCTCACAGTTACCACTACTCCAGATCTGACTTGGAGCAGCACAGCGAAACGAGAGGTCAGAGTAGGGTATCGGCATCTGAGGGTGGCAACATCAAAAATTGTCTACAAGAACACCAATAACCACCGTGGAGCTGTCCACATGAAAAATATCACATGGAAATGACGCCGACGACATGGTTGAGCAGTCCTTGATCATCGCATCGTCCCATTACAAACGTCGAAATGGAGCACCGCCGAGAAGGAGAAACTAGAGTGAAGTCACGAAAGGCCGAGAAAAAGGGGGAAGAGGGGAGAAGACAAGGGGAAAGGGGAGAGGGGGAGGGGGAAGGAACCAGAGACTCCTCCCCCCTCAAAATTGCCGATTTAATTTCATGACTTATGATGTGTTTATTTAAATATTTTTTTGATCAGAAATTAATAATATCAAATAAAATACTATAATCAATGCATTTTAAATGAAATTATAAATTTTTTTGTTCACAAAATATTATTTTTTATGACATGTAGTGTCCAGGTATCATATTAAAAATGTATTGATAAGGTGTAGATTATATAATATGATTGTTTCATATTTTTTTGTTATAAAAGTCTCTAGACCAATGAATGTATGATTGTTTTTAATTAAGATATCATTATTTATATATTTCCCAATCAAGTTTGAAATGATTATACTCATGATGGATATAAAACATGAAATAATGATACATCACTAATTCTATTAAATATCTTATTATGACTATGTTCATGAAACAATATGTTCAGATGATATCAAAAAACTATGGAAAAAAAGTTGTGTGACAACACAACCCATTACCTTGGAGGAATATATGTCAGTTAAATAATTATACCATTGATATCATTAACTATAGCATATGATTCATCTTTTGTCTCCCTTATTTTAAAAAATTTATCTAATTCCTTGAAAAACTTATAAATTATATAAAAATAAAAACAAAAATCTGAAATTATCTAAAATTATGTGATAATTTTATAAAACGTTATTATTTAAATGTTTTAAAATATCTCAAAGACTAAAAATTATAGAACAAAAAATAAGTAGAAACAAAAATTAAAATATTTACAAAATTTGGTAGAAAAAAATGTTGTTTTTTATAAAATAGGCAATCCATCTATTAATTATTATTATACATTATCATATTAATAAATATATATATATTTCCAAATAATTATTTTCAAATCAACTTTAGGTAATAAAAATCCCACACTTTTCTCACATTCAATAGTTTAGTATTTTTATATGAGTGATATTTCTTGAATTTTTTTTATTAATGATCATAGTATAGATTTGACCAAATTTTGATAAATGACCACTTCCGGAAGGGGCCTATAATAATAATTGTGGATGATATGAGAATAAGGTAGCTCAAGTGTTTGATAGGTTTAATTACATTTTCATGAATCCATATCCACCATTATAATTCATTATTACCATAATTTTCAAGGGGGATTCTAATTAGAAACACTATAACAAGGTCTCTAATATGATCTAGGTTTTGAAAAGTATTATTATTTATTATTTAAGTAGGTAAGACAGTTAACCCCTATAATAAGAATACACAATTATTTTGAATCACTGGAAAATCCTCTTCTATAATCTATTGGTACATTCTTAAGAAATAACTCAAAAATAGTAAGATACATGAATGAAATTTAATACAATTATCCACATTACAGAAAAAATATTATAATCTATACCAATGTGACAAAAAACAAATATATCAATAAACCAATATGAAAACAATAGTAATAAAATTAATTGTATAATAAATAAATTAAATATATTTTAATCCCAATTTATATACAAATATCTAATATATGATAATTTTTTTTTATGAGAATAATTTTTATTTATAAAATCATGAAATTATTTTTATTAGGTAATCCCATGTATATTAAAATAGAAATTATAACTTATTGGAATATGAAATTTTTCATAAAGAAATTATCCCAAAATATTTATATAAACTACTATATTTGTAATGATTGGTATTATCAATATATTGTTTTCTGATATTATTTACGATATATTAGATACTATATGATGAGACTATGTGTGATTTCGAGACCAAATGCTCTAGAATTATTTTTTGAAATATATTAAATATATTAACTAGTATGTGCACATATTTTCTTAAAAAATTTGAATAACATATAGATGGTTTCTCAAATCATAATTTTGAGGGAACCATTGAGTTCATAATGTGAGATTTACCCTCGGTGTGACATATCCTTGGTCTTTGTGGGATGATTTTAACAAGGAAATCAAGAGTGCATAAATGAATAAAATTATTAAATAAAGTGTTTTTATTCTTTTCATTGATGTTGCGATCTGAGACTCATTAAATAGACTATTATTTTGTAATTCATGGTTTTTTCAAATAACCAAAGAATCATTGGAGATCGAATTGAGAGAACATTGGTGGATTTCGAAAAGATGCATCCGGATAGTATTGTGGATTGACAATCGACACAGAACAAATTCAAAAGATCTTTTCAATGACTATGGAACAACACCATTATTCATCGGTGATATATCTGAATTTATGCAAGGAGGATGGTTTGATTATCATCATTTTCCAATTCATTATTGCTAATAAGAATTGAATTCATTCATCCAATAGATTAATTTTTGGATCATGCATACTTCAGGAGTGGTATAATTTTATGGTTTCTTCAGGAGATAATTTTTCGGATTATTTAATCAATTGTTATTATACTAATTGAAATGATCATTATTAACAAAAATATATATCAAGGTATATTCCTGTTGATTTATTCATATCATTTTATCATCTTTCCCTTCATTCATAGTGGGAATTCCTTTTTTATCTCGAGGTTTGACTTATCACCATCATACAATCTTTGTGATCCTGTTTAATCCATAAAGATATATAACTGTAGATTCAAGATAAAAATGAAATGAAAGAGGTTGATAATGGAAGAGATAGTGAATTAAGAAAAGTGGATAATTGATTTTTTTCCATAGTGTTTTTTGATGTGAAACATGTAACACCCTGAGATTTTATGAAAAATATTATTTTAATTTCATTAATGTCTTGTGTTGTATTCTACACCAAGATTACCTTGCGCTATACGCAACACCGTATTAGCTTGCAGTATACGCAACACTATTCTTGGACCGTGTTACACACAATTTTGATAATAATTATTCTACGCAACATTGAGTATATATATATATATATATATATATATTCAATGTATAAATGAAATATGGTTGGATTATGTTATACGAAACAATGAAGGATTCTTTCACAACACGTAACCCTGACTTGGCTTGCATTACACGCAATCACGACCTTCCTCGATAGAGTGTGTTGTACGCAATACTGGGTTTTAATATACAATGATATATTATTATAATATTTTCATGAACTAGCCATTATGAATAGTGTTAACTAAAATTTTAATTTTATAACATTATTATTCATCTTACACATTTCTAGAACATGGTATAAGAATAAAATAAATTTTTTGGGTAAAATAAGTATTTTTCAAAAAATCCCGTTTTGCCGCCTTTTGATGGCGCACCCACATTAAATATAGTTTTTGACATGTTTAAAAGTTCAATTTGACAAAATAAAATTCTTCTTTTGAATCAGGATATAAAAATTTACATTAGATATAGTTTTGATATTTTTCCGATAACTTTCATATTTTAATGAATAGTAAAAACACGCTATATTTTAATTAAAAACAACTTTTTTCATCGTAATATCTTATATGGTTAAATTATAATATTGAATGGTTTCGAAGTATAAATAGAATATATTTTTACCATTTAATATAATGTATGAAATTATCATTGATTTTACCTTGAATTCGTAGGTTAAATCAATTCAATCTTTTGTAATGTTTTAAAGAAAGCCCGTTTTCTTTCTACAACAGGATTAATTTTAATTTAATTTCTGCAACTTTTGTGTATTGAATTTGGAAAAATGGATTCCATATTTGGAATAAGTGGATCCAAATTATGTTAATAAGCTAATTTTTTTTGGGAATTATGAATAGTAACTACGGTAAATTTTATTTACCCTAGTTAAAGGTAAATCTGTTAATTAAGGGTAAATATAATATTTTGAAATTACCCTAACAAATGTCAAAATACTATTGGATGACTAAAAGTCGACCCATATCACCTAAGTGTCGGATTAGATTCATTTAATTAAATTTTTTCAATGAAAGTAATTTAATTATTATTTAAACCAAAGAATATGACAACATGTCACTTTATTAAATCTTATAAGTATAATAATTTTAATCTAGTGATAAACTTAATGAAACATCAAACATGAATAGTCTCCAGAAATCTAATACAATTATATAAATCATATGAATTTATTTAGAATTTTTAGGGATTATATAATTATCATTTATTATGACACAAAGATGATGTTGTAATTGTCTTATTAATGAAATATTGACATAATTGATGTTATAAATGCCCAAATAAATGTAATTTGAGACTTTTTATGAATTACAATAATTTTATAGGTTAATATGAAATATTATTGTTGATTTAAGTGACTTGGTTCGAACTTATAATTCTGTTCTGAATTTCATATAAAAAACATGTACCAAATAATGTCAAAATTGACATAAATTAGTTTTTAAAACAAATATTATATTATTAATTGTTATTTTATTCCTAAAAATCAAGGTTCTTCCAAATGAATTATATAAGATTATATATATTAATAATAAACAACTTGGGGTTCTTTTTTCTTGATATAGTAAGTTTATTAACCATATAGTGTAAGAAAACAAAAAGACACGGTAAAAGTTAAATTATTTAACTTAGAGTTAAATCTAATTGATAAGGTCAAAATAATAACCTAAACTTGGATAAATCCTATTGTATGAGAGGATTTCGACCCATACCCACCTTAGACTCGAAATAAATCAATTTGGAGCTATTTAAAACCGAACTTGACTTTATAATAAAACAATATTTTTAGTTATTCAAAGGTGCCCCTCTCCTCCCTTATAAAAGGGAACCTCCTCCCTCTCTTCCTCACACCAATTTGAGCATTCAATCTCGGACAAACCCTGAAAAAAGTTCTTCTCCACTTCGCTAGAAACATCCTATAGGTTCTGGTCTTCCTCAAAGACCAATTCTAGTGCCCTAAGAGGAGGTCTCAAAGAGGTGCTTCAAAGAAGAGGTAATTTCCGTTACCGATTCTTTCACCTTTATTTCTTCTTCCACTTCTTCTTCTTAGGTTGTTTCATTATTAAGTAATAACATCAGTATCACTCATATACGGATATGTTATTATAAGTATGAAACAATCCTATTTCACCATCTATCCATCCTACAGAAAACGAAATCACCGCGCGTGCGTACGTACGGAATACCGTCTCCACGCCTTGGTGAAATCTATTTTCCACCACCACCTTACTTGGATGTGTATAATGGTGTTAATAATAACTCTATATTATTATTTTAAAGTGATATTGATTCTGAAATAGTATACATACACTCCAATACAGTCCCACGATCATGAGAACGATATCATCGCTCGTGCGTACGTACGGATTACCGTCTCCACGACGCGATGAGATTCATTTTCCACTTTAACCATTCATGAATGATTATAAAGTATATATAATAAGTAATCATGAAATATATGACATAATAATGATACTGGATTTATGTGTATATATACGTATGTCATCTACTTAATTCTGTTCAACTCAATAAGGAAACGAAAACAGCGTTCATGCGTACGTACGGCCTACCGTCTCCATGAACGGTGTATTTCTTTCCAATTACTGATTTATTATATATATGTATATTCTGAATATATATATATATATATATATAAATCATGTTTTATATTCTGGAATTAAGTAATCATGATCTAAGTAATCATATGAATAATTACAAGTCAAAACACGGATGACAAATGAAACAATTTTACCCAAAACGCTCTTTAACATGGAATTTACAAAAGAACGGGTAATATAAAGTCATAAGTGAACCATATATGATATAATAACAATGAATATGATTGTGTAATAAGTAAATGAAATTATTTAAATCATTATACAGGAGGTTCAGACACTTACGAAGCAAATCAGACCTAAGGTAAGGGATAATTTTGCAAATCTCATTTTTATCCGAGATTGCTTATTCGTTAATATTTACTGGGTTTATTTATATCATCCATGTCCATGTTTTATAAAAGTGTTCTCATGTATGTTTAAAATCATTTTTACCCATTTTTGACTTTTACTACATGGTATGTAAGGAATCTTTCTTTTGTTTACGTTACGAGGTACTTTTTTGACTTTTCCGACAAAAGTACGAGAAGAATGTTTTTTTAACTTATAAGGAATGAATGGATTTTTAAAAAAAAATATTTCAAAGAATCATCCTTTACAAGTTTTCATGTTTATTTTTAATCAACTTATTTTAGTTTAAAATTGAATGACCTATTAAGAAAGGAAAAATGTTTTTGAAGTTGATAGGATATTTCCCTCAAGAATGGAGTTCAAGTGTTTATCAAAATTATTTTCCATCTAAGATAATAAAGGGTTATATTTTCATCCTTATTATTACATTTATTTGATTATGTTGTGATGAAATTATTTTTATGAAATCCTTTATCCTATAAGAATTGTTTTATGATGTCATAATGTTTAAGATTCCCATTTTTATTACATGGGTTATGCTATGATGTATGGTTTATGATTTTATGGCACACATAAGAATGGTATCATTATGAGATGGGTGGGAAATATATCTCCCTCCAATTCATTGGGTAAAGATTTTATATCTCATGAGATAGACATGGCTGGAACGGTAGGTTATACCGGTTCAGTGAAATAGGACTGAAACGAGGGTGACTCGGTTCAGAAAGGGACTTTGTCCACTAAGATAGTCTTGGCAATGAGTCTTGACTAACAATAAATGATTCTCTATGATTATGTGTGTATGCCACAAAGTTTCATGTTTTATGTTATGATTATTTTGATTACATTTCACTGCCATGATTTATCCCTTGTTATGATATTATGATCTCTTTTGTAGGTTAAGATTTCCAAAAATTATGTGCTTATGTATACGATGTGATTGACATTTATTTTGTTTACCCTTACTGAGCATTTGAGCTCACACTTTTATGATTTATTTTCCCCCGGATATAAAGAAAGGTTTTAGGTATAAAAAAAGGAAGATCTTTATGGGATATGTTGAAGATCTTTCACCAGGATTAGAAGATTATATTCCGAGTTTCCAAAGACACTAAACTATTACGATCCTTGTGTGTGTGTTTTTTTTATGTACTAAGTATTCCGAAAATGTAATGTAATGTCAATGTATGCCAAGCTTCGGGTCTCTACAGTTTGTATCAGAGGAAAGGTTTAGTTAACCTTTGGAAACTAGGATGCGAAAACGTTAGTGAGATCCCTAGAGATATTTATAAGGTATGTCTAGGGATGTCCCTAAGGTTAAGTATACGTATAGGTTATAGTACTAGAATTACGCTAACGATCATAGAATTAAACCTAAGATGTTAGATATTGAAGGTACTCCCCCTTTGTTATGTTGTTTTCCCTAGCATGATTTTTTCCTCTCACACTATTCTTTTTGGGTTTTAGACGATGACTGGAACCCGGAGGAACCGTGTTGATCAATGCAGTTGACAATGCAATGATTGTCCTCCTGAACAAACAAATGTTATGGGAGATGGAGTGAAAAATCTTATTGCTATACTTACACAAGCTATGAATCATTCTGGACTTCCAAATGAGCAGAGAAGGGAACAATTTTCTATTGAGTCCTTCATGAGGCAATGCCCACCTTCTTTCAGTGGGTATTCTAATCCACTTGTTGCTGAACAATGGATCAGTACTACTGAAAAGATATTTTTAGTTCTTCAATGTTCTGAACATGATAAAGTCATCTTAGCAGTATATCATTTGGAAGGTGATGCTGATCAATGGTGGAATCTTATCAAGAATACGAGGCAAAGAGATGAAATTGAGTCCATGGAATAGGACGAGTTAAAAAACTTATTTTTCAATATGTACTTCCCTCTTATTGTTCGAACAAAGATGGAGAAGGAGTTTCTTGAACTAAAGCAAAAGGATGATGAATTTGTTGGTATATACGAAGCGAATTTTACAATTCTTGCAAGGTATGCATCTGGATTTATCATGCATCCTGAAAGTAAAGTTGATCGATTCTTCAGTGGCTTAAAACCAAATCATAGAAGGGCATTAGCTATAAGAGACTTCAGTAGATATGAAGAAATTGTGCGTTGTGCTATCAAGGTAGAAATGGCAGTTGGTGTTAATTATCCATCTCATAGTTTTGACAAGAAACGAAAGATGGAGTTCAAGGAGAAATCTCAAAATAATGGTGAAAAGAAGATGAATGTTTCCTTATGCACAAAGTGTGGAAAGACGCATGGTGGAGATTGTCTTAAATGGACTAGAAAATGTTTTAAGTGTGGAAAAGAAGGTCATCAAGTAGCTGAGTGTCAAAGTAATGGAAAAATTGTTTCTAATGATGTGAATAAAGCAAACACTGCAGAGAACACACCACCAACACTTCAATGCTTCAAGTGCAAGGAAATGGGACATTATGCTAATAAATGCCCTAATCCAAGGGTTAGTGATGATCGACATGAGCAACTGCTTAAGGAAAAGGAAAAAGGGAAGTCACATGCGATCACCATTGGAGATGTTGAATATGATAACGATATGGTGGAATGATTAAGTTTTTATGTAATGGGATTCCAAAATAATGTTGTATCATAAAGTGTTGGAATATTTATGTATTGGTCTAATGTGGTATTCAAAGTGATTGAGATATTTTTGGAAATAACATGATATATGCATAATGAAGGGAAAACGAGAAAACGAAATGTTTAAGAGTATTCATGAGCTCATGATTGATATAAGGACTAAGTGATATAATGGTTTGAGTATATAGAATTTTGAGAATTTTGGTATGTGGAAAGTGTTAACTTTTAACTGCATTCATGTTTTCACTAAGGTTCAATGGGTATTCATTCTTCAAGAGAATACATGATTAAGGTATTCACATGTTTGTAATTTGACCAAAAAGATATATCTTATGATATATAGGGAATAAATGATGGCATTCATGTGATTGTTCTGTGACATTTCAAGTAATCATTTTCATTATACTATGAGCTTGGACCGAAGTATTTTAGATAAGCCTAAAGATTAGAATGGATTATGTTGGACATAAGTTAGGATAAAACGTTTTTCTATATTATTGATGGGATGTTATAGTAATATAGCTTTAGAAAAAGGACAACCTACAGGACGGGCTACAACCCATCGCGTCGGACAAGGCTGTGGGAATCGAACCCACAACCGAAGTGTGACTGGCCTTTATCGTCTACCACTGGCCTACAAGAAGACCCTATTTAGTAGAAAGTAGTTTTATTATATTAAGCAGTATAATATATGAAGTATAAGTCCATTTTAGGAACCATATATGATTAATCTCACTATAGAATGACTTATGTATATTTAATAACTTTTTCTAACCTTTTGTTTGAGACAGATGGGATGACCCGTCATTCTATCACATGATCTGCTAACACTTCACGAATAACAAATTCAGCTCCATTTAAGAGATGAAGTAGAAATTGTTCAAGGCATGAACAACAGTGAGATGGAACCAAAATAATGTAAGTATTTATTCTAATTCAAATTCTACAACTTTAGGGAAATGATCTTGAAAACCAAAAATGTTGTCCTAGTGATCTTATATCTGATTAATCAGATGGTACCTTAGATCATCACAAATTTATGGATTTGTGATTGTTGACTTTTCCATAGCCATGTTCTCTACCACTCTTCATTAGAACATGATGGTTAGATTTTTCTTCCATATCCATATTTTCACCTATGTGGAAACTCAGTGATTAGTTTATTTGGGTAACAGTTACGTTTCATACTTTTGTTTTTAAAGATTGTTTTTGGTATTCATTTTTACTATGTGGGTTTCTATTAAAGAAACTTTCATGTAGTAAACCATTTATAACCCCGACGAATTTCGAGGGCGAAAATCATTTTAAGGGGGGTAGAATGTAACACCCCGAGATTTTATGAAAAATATTATTTTAATTTCATTAATGTCTTGTGTTGTATTCTACACCAATATTACCTTGCGCTATACGCAACACCATATTAGCTTTCAGTATACGCAACACTATTCTTGGACCGTGTTACACACAATTTTGATAATAGTTATTCTACGCAAAATTGAGTATATATATATATATTCAATGTATAAATGAAATATGGATGGATTATTTTATATGAAACAATGGAGGATTCTTTCACAACACGCAACCCTGACTTGGCTTGCATTACATGCAATCGCGACCTTCCTCGATAGCGTGTGTTGTACGCAATACTGGGTTTTAATAAACAACGATATATTATTATAATATTGTCATGAACTAGCCGTTATGAATAGTGTTAACTAAATTTTGAATCTTATAACATTATTATTCATCTTACACATTTCTATAACATAGTATAAGAACAAAATAAATTTTTCGGGTAAAATAAGTATTTTTAAAAAAATCCAGTTTTGCCGCCTTTTGATGGCGCACCCACTTTAAATCTTGTTTTTGACATGTTTATAAGTTCAATTTGACAAAATAAAATTCTTCTTTTGAATCAGGATATAAAAATTTACATTAGATAAAGTTTTGATATTTTTCCGATAACTTTCATATTTTAATGAATAGTAAAAACACGCTATATTTTAATTAAAAACAACTTTTTTCATTGTAATATCTTATGTGGTTAAATTATAATATTGAATGGTTTTAAAGTATAAATAGAATATATTTTTACCATTTAATATAATGTATGAAATTATCATTGATTTTACCTTGAATTCGTAGGTTAAATCAATTCAATCTTTTGCAATGTTTTAAAGAAAACCCGTTTTCTTTCGACAATGGGATTAATTTTAATTTAATTTCTGCAACTTTTGTGTATTGAATTTGGAAAAATGGATTCCATATTTGGAATCAGTGGATCCAAATTATGTTAATAAGATACTTTTTATTTTTGGGAATTATGAATAGTAACTACGGTAAATTTTATTTACCATAATTAAAGGTAAATCTGGTAATTAAGGGTAAATATAATATTTTTAAATTACCCTAAAAATGTAAAAATACTATTGGATGACTAAAAGTCGACCCATATCACCTAAGGGTCGGATTAGATTCATTTAATTAAATTTTTTCAATGAAAATAATTTAATTATTATTAAAACCAATGAATGTGACAACATGTCACTTTCTTAAATCTTATAAGTATAATAATTTTAATCTAGTGATAAACTTCATGAAAATTCGAACATGAATAGTATCTAGAAATCTAATATAATTATCTACATCATAGGAATTTATTTAGGATGTTTAGGGATTAAATAATTATCATTTATTATGACACAAAGATGATGCAGTAATTGTCTTATTAATGAAATATTGACATAATTGATGTTATAAATGCCCAAATAAATGTAATTTGAGTCTTTTTATGACTTACACTAATTTTCTAGGTTAATATGACATATAATTGTTGATTTAAGTTACTTGGTTCGAACTTATCATTCTGTTATGAATTTCATAAAAAATCATGTACCAAATAGTGTCAAAATTGACATAAATTAGTTTTTAAATCAAATATTATATTATTAATTGTTATTTTATTCCTAAAAATCATGGTTCTAAAAAATGACTTATATAAGATTATATATATTAATAATAAACAACTTGGGGTTCTTTTGGCCTGATATAGTAAGTTTATTAACCATATAGTGTAAGAAAACAAAAAGACACGGTAAAAGTTAAATTATTTAACTTAGAGTTAAATCTAATTGATAAGGTTAAAATAATAACCTAAACTTGTCTAAATCCTATTGGATGAGAGGGGTTCGACCCATACCCACCTTAGACTCGAAATAAATCAATTTGGAGATATTTAAAACCGAACATGACTTTATAATAAAACAATATTTTTAGTTATTCCAAAGGTGCCCTTCTCCTCCCATATAAAAGGGCACCTCCTCCCTCTCTTCCTCACACCAATTTGAGCATTAAATCTCGTCAAAACCCTGACAAAATTTCTTCTCCACTTCCCTAGCAACATCCTATAGGTTTTGGTCTTCCTGAAAGACCAATTTTAGTGCCCTAAGAGGAGTTCTCAAAGAGGCGCTTTAAAGAAGAGGTAATTTCCGTTACCGATTCTTTCACCTTTATTTCTTCTTCAACTTATTCTTCTTAGGTTGTTTCACTCTGAAATAATAACATCAGTATCACTCATATACGGATATGTTATTATAAGTATGAAACAATCCTATTTCACAAACTATCCATCCTACGAAAAACAAAATCACCGCGCGTGCGTACGTACGGAATACCGTCTCCACGCCGTGGTGCAATCTATTTTCCACCGCCACCATACTTGGATGGGTATAATGGTGTAAATAATAACTATATATTATTATTTTAAAGTGATATTGATTCTGAAATAGTATACATACACTCCAATACAGTCCCACGATCATGAGAACGATATCATCGCTCGTGCGTACGTACGGACTACCGTCTCCACGACGCGATGAGATTCATTTTACCCGTTAACCATTCATGAATGATTATAAAGTATATATAATAAGTAATCATGAAATATATGACATAATAATGATACTAGATTTATGTGTATATATATGTATGTCATCTACTTAATTTCGTTCAACTCAATAAGGAAACGAAAACAGCGTTCATGCGTACGTACGGCCTACCATCTCCATGAACGGTGTATTTCTTTCCAATTACTGATTTATTATATATATGTATATTCTGAATATATATATATATAAATCATATTTTATATGCTGGAATTAAGTATTCATGATCTTAGTAATCATATGAATAATTACAAGTCAAAACACGGACGACAAATGAAACAATTTTACCCAAAACGCTCTTTAACATGGAATTTACAAAAGAACAGGTAATATAAAGTTATAAGTGAACCATATATGATATAATAACAATGAATATGATTCTGTAATAAGTAAATGACATTATTTAAATCATTATACAGGAGGTTTGGAAACTTACGATGCAAATCGTAGCTTAGGTAAGGGATAATTTTGCAAATCTCATTGTTATCCAAGATTGCTTATTCGTAAATATTTACTGGGGTTATTTATATCATCCATGTAAATGTTTTATAAAAGTGTTCTCATGTATGTTTAAAGTCCTTTTTACCCATTTTTGACTTTTACTGCATGGTATGTAAGGAATCTTTCTTTTGTTTACGTTACGAGGTACTTTTTTGACTTTTCCGACAAAAGTA
Organism: Viscum album; assembly: GCA_963277665.1. Classification (NCBI taxonomy): domain Eukaryota; kingdom Viridiplantae; phylum Streptophyta; class Magnoliopsida; order Santalales; family Viscaceae; genus Viscum; species Viscum album. The sequence goes on along the minus strand of OY728121.1, from coordinate 1,100,263,719 downwards.
AGAGAAGAATGTTTTTTTAACTTATACGGAATGAATGGATTTTTAAAACAATATTTCCAAGAATATTCCTTTACAAGTTTTCAAGTTTATTTTTAATCAACTTCTTTTAGTTTAAAATTGAATGACATGTTAAGAAAGGAAAAATGTTTTTGAAGTTGAAAGGATATTTCCCTCAAGAATGGAGTTCAAGTGTTTGTCAAAATTATTTTCCATCTAAGATAATAAAGGGTTATATTTTCATCCCTATTATTACATTTATTTGATTATGTTGCGATGAAATTATTTTTATGAATTCCTTTATCTTATAAGAATTGTATTATGATGTTATAATGTTTAAGATTCCCATTTTTATTACATGGGATATGCTATGATGTATGGTTTATGATTTTGTGGCACACATAATAATGGTATCATTATGATATGGGTGGGACCTATATCTCCCTCCAATTCATTGGGTAATGATTTTATATCTCATGAGATAGACATGGCTGGAACGGTAGGTTATACCGGTTTAGTGAAGCAGGACTGAAATGAGGGTGACTCGGTTCAGAAAGGGACTTTGTCCACTAAGATAGTCTTGGAAATGAGTCTTGACTAACAAGAAATGATTATCTATGATTATGTGTGTATGCAACAAAGTTTAATGTTTTAAGTTATGATTATTGTGATTAAATTTCACTGCCATGATTTATCCCATGTAATGAAATTATGATCTCTTTTGTAGTTTAAGATTTCCAAAAATTATGTGCTTATGTATACGATGTGATTGACATTTCTTTTGTTTACCCTTACTGAGCATTTGAGCTCACCCTTTATTGTTTTATTTTCCCCAGGATATATAGAAATGTTTTAGGTATAAAAAAAGGAAGATCTTTATGGGAGATGTTGAAGATCATTCACCAGGATTAGAAGATTATATTCCGAGTTTCCAAAGACACAAAACTATTACGATCCTTGTGTGTATGTTTTTGTTATTTACTAAGTATTCCGAAAATGTAATGTAATGTCAATGTACGTCAAGATTCAGGTCTCTACAAAACAAATATTGAAATGTTGATCTGTTTTCTGAATGCATTGATTGATCGAATTTGTTTTTCAATCACAATGATCTTCAAAAGATGGGATATCTTGATTTCCATGTTAAGGAGTTGTTAGATATGCGGCTGGATGAAACTCCAAATATTCCACTAATCTTGTAGAATTATAATAAATTTTACATCACATCGCATGTAATCCATATCAACATGTCTAGTTGGTTTTACAAAAACAATGGGTTCATGTAGGATATAAGTATCACATGGCGTGTGACACCATCACATGACCTGTTACCTCTCCATGGTGACTCATCTTATGTCTCAAAGGGTACATGGAAACAGGTTATAGAATAAGGTTGGAATAATAGAATTCACTCCCTTAAAAGGAAATGACTAAGGCCATGTAAACAAGATAGTCATTGTATTGGAACTTTGGTTGAATACTCAATATAATGACACACCATGTACTTCTACATGAACATTGGCATGAGACATGTGACATGTTCACAGGAAACACTCGGGGTCATGGTACATAACATGTGACATCTTTTAAACACCTTGTACACTTTTATATGTGTCTTGGATCCCATGGGACCTATGTTATGGATATTTTTTAAGGAGTGCCTCTCTTATTATTTCCATTATGTTAAGTACGAAACTTACTCCGACTTAGAGGATATCAAACCCTCTAGATTGAATTATTTTATTGAGCCATTTTAATCCATCTATGAGGCCCAAATTTAGATATTATATCCATATACATTCCTTATGGGCGGTCATGGTATCATTGTGACAAACACTACAAGGGTTTCAATCCTTAACATAGCTGGTTAATCCAGATTAGGTTAGGGGATTTCCCAATGACCTTGGATGGGATCCCTAAATGTGTCATGTTATCTTATAAAATTAAATGTGTACATATTATGGATATACTATATTAGTGTAACCACTAGGATGGACACCATCGATGATATAAATTTAATATTGTGTTCCCTCGGATGAGTTCATGTGAAATCATTGAACTAGAATCTATGGACGAAATATTAAAGTCATGGTTTTACCTTAAGAATGTTTTTATTTATTGTTTATATATGGATATACTTATCATATGTAATTTAGGAATATACTTATTTACAGATTACATGTATTTCAATTGTTATATGACTAGTGGGTTCGACGTGTCCTATTGAGCTTTTTTACACTCACCCAAGCAAAGGATTTTCCTAAACGTGTTTCAAGATGTTCCGATAATTGACATTTTTGCAGAGTAATATATAGACCCAGAATAGATAGTTCTTATTAAGACTATTTACATTCAGGACCCTTTCTACAGTATTGTCATAGAAGTTCCTATACTTACAGTCAGGTTGGGATTGTTTTCAAACTATGTGTTGGGATTGTAGTTTTCCAAGACTACATTCCCCTATATTATGTCGACCTGTGGTTTTGGTTTTTTCAAGTATAAATTCATGATTGATTATTTATTTTATCGATTCAGCATTACATGGGCTTGGAAATGTGTCAGAGTGTACAAGTAGGATGGGTACGGTCATCTATTTTAGTGATATACCTACACAATGCTAGTTGCCAGCCCTTGGCCTATTGGAGATGGGATTGGGATCCAAAGAATGATCCCCATTAGTATGGGATATGGAAGAGTGGAATAAAAAAATTTAGTTCTACCATATCACCATAGTTTTTGATTTTGAATTTGGGAATCAATGTTATGTGTTTCGAGTTCATATTTCATGCTAAGGTATACATTGTTGGTGTGGCATCCTACTTATCCATACACAAAGACACTGATCTACTACATTTTATAAATATTCCTGACAACAATGGTTGTTGGGAAAACAATGGTACAAACATTATATAATAAGGGGATATTGTTTCCATGTCCTTATTTAGTCATATTTTCACATATACTCATTGACTGTGGTACATCATGTTTTATATAAGGATGCCATTGTGATTTATGCAAGAAATAATTCAACATATTCATCACAAGGTGGATACCCACCTTGATCAGGCATTGATACCGAGAACTACTAGAGAGGTTTTACATCTAGGTGGTGAACATGCTATACCACCACATATTGAAAAAAATTTGGTTCCCATTTTACCAGGGGATGATGCGCCTAGGACTAGCACACATGATGAGTTTCAGTTATTGATACCGCTCTAGATAAGATGTGAGCAAGACCCACAAGCGAATGAGGACTAGAATTCCATGGTTACTAGAGTTTTCTATTTTTTAAGAACATCGGTAGATCATATTATAGACATAGAGGATAGACTTATACTTGTATCTATTAGGAGATGCTATTGTTTGGTGAACCGTTATTATGAGGATGTGACTTTGGAATTGTCAATGTTTTAGAATCTCTTTAGATATGTCATATCTCTAACAATTCTAGGAGTTGTATGTATATGAGAGCATACAAATATCCAAATGGAAATCAATACAGTAGCTGAGTTTTCATCGTGGATTACCAACCTCCCCATGTACACGACTGAAGTGGTTCATGACCCATTATTCTGGGATCAGACATTTGAGTGGTTTGTATATACCGACATTTAAGTTGTTTATACATATACAATCTTTCTGACTGATACACTGGTGGTAGATCAAGCTTTAGTGATCAAAAGATTCATGGATGAGATGATACAACCAAGTGTTTTCATTAGTGGGTGAGAATTAGTAGATGAATCATCAGTAGGTAGATGAAATTAGTCTTAGGGACCTAGAAAATCATGATTTTTCAGGAGGAGTTCCCATGAAAGAGGGTATGTGGTTTAGGGATCACTGGGTGGGTCCAGTCATCTTAGTGAGGCGGAAATTGATTCATTTGATGGAAATTTACAATTTTATAGTGATGTTTTGACCCTATGTATGCTAATAGAGAGACCGTGGATGTTCCATCGACATAGAGATAGCTGTATTATATGTAATGAATGGAGGAGAAGATGGAATATTAATTGGAGAAAAGTATGATACGTTAGACACTTTGACTTGTTACTTGCACCACACCTAGGTGCCCAATGACCTAGATTGAAAACATTATGATAGAGGCGACGATAAATGATGGTTGTTGAATCTTATGATATAGAGATATTATGAATGATTCACCACAAGTCCTTTGTCTTTTATACCATAGTTTCCATTCTTATAGATTCATGTTATAATCCTATATATTTTTTTCACCTATCATGTTCGAGTTATAGAGATTTCAATTGAAACTTTGCATCGAACCTTACACATATAGACTCTTACTTGATAATACATAGTTATCACACACTTATGCCAACATTCTGAGACGAATCTCAGATGAGAGTGTTTCTATGAGAATCTATTTATAGTAGCATCAATTAATTTTCAATTCATTTTTATGAACATTTTTTCTATTTTTCATGACCATATTTAATATTTTAGATGAAGGATGAGGTGTTTATACTGTTAAAAAACTTTTTTCAGGATTATTGATTAAAGGAAAACCAATGAAGCCTAGGATGGATTCCTGCATATGAGGGTGTAGTAAATTATATATCGATTTCTTAGCCAGACCCTTGGTGTTGTGGAAGTTAGGAATGTCTATATTTCATCATTAGTGGTGGAATACAATGACATATTACCTATAAATGTTTCATGTATACCTAAAAATGGATATACTTAATTATGCATTGATTTACTCCCTTGGATGATACTAATATATGAACTAGAAAGTAAGATAGATCCTTTGGAGCTTCGTGATTTGAGGATTTAGTAGGAGGGGTTGTTGAGGAATTGATTTTATTAGAACTAGCGTTTCACCCTTGGAAGCCCATATTTTTTTTCCAAATATGGATAATGGGTTCTTTTTGTTATGCATGACTATTGATGCTTGATACATGTGATTGTGAGGAAATATAATCCACTATTGAGGATTGATGCACTATTGTATAAGTTGAGAGGGGTGCGATGGTTCTTGAAACAATAACAATGTTTAGGATATAAATATCTTTGATTATAGGAAGTGAATATATTGAAGGAGGAATTAAAATATTTCTATGGTCACTAAGAGTAGATAGTGATTCTATTGGGTTTGATGAACACTCTAGTAGTGTTCATTAGATAAATAAACCAGATCTTTGATCCTTTCTTGAATAGGTTCATGGTAGTATTAATCAACAACAAACTTTAATAATAATTTCTTGAGGAGTATCAAATGATAAACATTAGTGTGGATCTAAACATTCATTTATAGAACTTCATTCATGGGAATCTCTCAAATTTATTTTCCTACATAAAATTGGTCCAATTTTTAGGACACATTATATTAGATGATTGAGTGGCCATGTACTGAGCTAAGGTTGATGCAATGATATATTCAGACCCACCCAAGAGTGTGATATATGTGAAAGTATTCTTTTGATAGGAAGGATATTATTGTATATTCCTACATGATTTCTCAAAGATATTTGAACCCATGATATCTTTGACCTAATAGGATACAAATTTTGTTCAGGAATAATGGTTATACAAATGATTTTGGCTGTTGGGAAAAAGATTGATGAGTTTTTTCATATAATTATTGACGTAGGAGGGTGTAGGGTACATAATGTTCTGTGATTCATCAAGAACTATGATTGATTGTTTTATAATGTAGAGGATGTGGGTGAATGTCTATGATTTATTCTTGTTGAGACCACATTCTCATAACTATATGACACATGATGCTGAGTTAGTAGCTGAAATATGTTAGAATATTTTTTGGTGACACAACCTAATCGATAAGGCACTTATCGTTTATTATTATCATAAGAGTATCTAGTATTTATTCTGACAAGTAGATATAAATTAAGAGAGAGGTGGTGTCTAGAGTCTCTCTAGGATAATGAAATTGATATTTTATATACTCATGGTAATGGTAACATAGTAGCAAATGATCCCATCAAAAGATCACGTTCATAATTTTATAATGAGGTTCCAGAGTAGATGGCCTTGTTTTATTAATCCATTGTGGGTGGATATTATTTTTCCAAGATCATGTGGATATTTATTAACCATTATCATTTCCCATGATCCAGGGAGGCACTGATTGGTGATATCGACTAGGAGTCCCTATAAACACAATTATTCATGGTGCACGATTGTAGTTTATTTCCATAAGGTTTGGGGAATTTCATGCATTTCAATGAATACTAAATGGTAATATGGACTTTGTGGGAGGAGGTTCTATGATATTTTCATGAAACTCTTTTAGATTCCCATTCAGGAATTGAAACAATATACTAGGACCCCCGAATTCATTTTTTGTTTTAATTATGGACTAATGGAGTTGAAAATCATGTCTATAGATTCCTTATAAGTCCACAAGTGAATGATAAGTACCAATTTCCATCTCAACCCACTGAGGAGCTAGAATTTATATTGTATTGGATATCCCTTTACTTCATGACAGTCTTTGCATGCACATCCAGGAGATGTGATGTTATCTGGGTTATTATAGACCAACTATACATGTTATCCCACTTCATAAATATTTGGGATCAGAGTTCACTAGAGCATGGGACCCCAATATCTACATAATATAGTCTGCATCAATATTTATATTATAATGATAGTTTCATACTATTACATTCATATAACATCTTAGTTATGAATGATGTTTTAGTTGTTATTTGGGAATTAGATAGGCTCGAGAACATCATTTCACCCACAAATTGATGGCCAAATAGAGTGGACAATCCAGGTCCATGTATACATGATTCGACATGGATTTTGAATTTTGGTCATATTAGGGATGATCACATACCACTAGTTTATTTTATGTACAAAAATAGCTACCATTACACAATCTTTATTGCATTGCTGTTGGTTTTTTATAGGAAACCCTATAGGTAATAACTTTTCTAAACAGACCTAGGAGAGTCTGTGAGCATGGGACCAATGATGGTGTGAGAAACTACTGAGAAGGGGACAATCATCTATTATAATATGAGGGATACAAAAATCTATCATTATAATTACATAGATATAGACTTAATGAATTTTGATTTCGAATATGGTGGCCATGTTCCCCCAATGAGTTTCACATCTAGGTGAATTGTGGAGATTCGATTTAGAAGGAATGTTATCTCCAAGATTCATTAGACCTTTACAAATACTATGTACCATAAAAAGGTTTCATACCTTTTAAATCTACCTTTTTGTTGGACTAGGTACATGATTCCTTCAATGTGTCACAATGGATGAATTATATTGAGGACCCATTTTATGTTATCGACTATGGTGGGATTGAAATCATGGATGGAGAAACGCTTAATGAGTAACAAGTAGACATTGAGGTCCTAAAGACTGGACTTATGTGGATGGTAAATTCCATTAATGTGTGTTGGGTGGTATCACATGAATCACTATGAGGTCACATTGGTGCAAGAAGATTATATTAATGGTCAGAACCAACATATATTTGTGTATCTGTTTGTTTTTTATTTTCAGAACATAAATCTCCATGGTGGGGAGAATGTAATGAATTTGATTTAATGTGTATTGTTTTTTCAATATGGTACTGATTTCTTTTTAGACTAGATGTTGAGATGGAATCTGATTATATGAACCAGTGTTCCCAATGTAAATTTTTGAAATATATTATATACATTAAATATCACGTGATTGGTGTTTTTATAAAAAAAGGTTAACAGAATATATAAAAATCATGGATCTATAAATATGATGGAAACATTGAGTTAAGAATGATGTTTTTAACCTTGTACTGAATAATCATTATTTAGTGATAGTCTTTTATAGAGAATTCATTACTGGCATATAAATGAATAAAATATTAAAATAATTTAGTTTAATTATTTTCTTCGATGATCAAATTGGGGAGTTGTTAAAAAATATGTGATCATGTAATACCATTATTATCATCATAACCCTATAATCATTTGAATATCCATTGAGATAATTTTGGAATATTTTATTGAATGGAACAATGAGCAGATCAATGAATAATGATCGATAAAAAATAGATTCAATGGCTGTCGCTGATGATTATGGAGAAACCCCATTATTCATAAACAATTTATCTAAATCGTGGTAGTTTGGTTGTTTTTATTTGTATTTTTCACTAGTATTGATTATTATTATGAACAAAACTGAATAATGGAATTTATTGATTTCAGGATATCTCGTACTGTGGGATGGGTTTAATTATAGGGTTATCTAGGGTTAACATATATATGATTATTTATTTATTCATATATATAGTAATAAAAACGAATCAATATCTATATAAATATTATTTTATGTATAGTCCCTTGGATTTCACCCTATAATTTCCTCCCTTAGTTCTTCATTAACTGTGATCATTCTTCGTGTGGCCCAAGGATCGACATATCTCAATCGATAAATTATTTCACACATATTTCATGGTGAAACAATCATAAATCATATATCCTATATTTTCAAGACATGATAGAGGTGTTAGAGTAGAAGAATATTCAGATCAAATAGCATAGATACCCAATTTTTTCTTCTTTGGTGTTATTTTGTTAACAATTAATAATGACATAAAAATAAGTGTATTGAATGGATTTATGGATGAGATGTGTTTTTTTCAATGGTGAGGTTCATATAATAAAATATAATCATTATTCATATGTGTTGGTCAACTGATTGGCAATTGGAGGAGCATGAAAGCACAAATGAAATATATATCCAATTATTTTAAATTTAATGTTTCACTTCATGTAATCCGGATATACACAACACATGGGAACCCTTTATGGAGGCTAGGATCTGTGATAAGGGATAAGTATCACCCGGACTATTTCACCGTCATATGATGTGTAACCTCTCCTTATTGACTTCGAGTGTACCACGTAGGATAAACTAACATAATATGGAGTACACTAGATGGAGAACGACATGTACCCCCATATACAAACACATCCTAGACATTGTACATAGGCTAAGACATGTACTAGAACAAGGTAATATGACATATTGTGTAAATATTCCTAGAAATGGGAAAGAGACACAACATTCATACATGGATAGGACCAAGACACAAGGCACATGACATCTAACCCCTTCTATACACCATTTAATATTTTATACATGGATCAGATCCCTTGTCCCCACTGTCGTGAATTTTTTTTCATAGTGTGTGTTCCCTCATCCTTTCCCTAAAGGGTAGCTTGTAATTGTCTCCAAATAATAATAAAATGATCCAATAACCATGAATTAATGGATAAAATCATTGAAATCCCTCTAAGAAGAAAAGAGTGAGATCATCAATTGATCTTAAATCCCTTATTGGTTCTCTTGAAATCATTGTGACCAACACTACATTGGCGCTGATCCTCTACATCTTCTTTTACTCCAGATTGAGGTGTTAGTATCACCACATAGCATTGGATGTGATTCTCATCATTTTATCAAATTCATGTAAGACCTTGAGGATGAAATTCTGATGGGGCATCCTGACAAGCATTACCACATCAACATAAGTCATCAGTGATTTAGACTCAAGAGTCTATTCTACTAGATGAGTGCAATGTGGAATCACTTAACTGGGTACTTAGGCTGTTATATTGCTGTATTGGTTTTCCCTTGAGATTATGTGTCATTATTTCCAGTATCTATATATTATGATTATATGTTTTTTAGACATATTTTTTTTTAAATATGACATGAATTTTGACTTTTGTATACCATTTTGTTTTGGGATGGCCTACTATGTCTTGTATAATGACCTATAACCAGATTCCACATAACGGGTTCCCCGAGCTTGATGGGACAAATAACATCTTGCACATATTCTTGAATGCAAGAGTCTGCTGACTAGTAGAGAGGGCCAATGGTTTGTCTCTAAGAAGACTATATCATAATTATCATAGTTTAGCAAATCGAAAGTAACATAATGGAATCACAAAGATTAGAATACATATAAATAAATAGCAGAAATAAATTAATGCAATTTATAAGAATGATTTATAATAACTATATAAATTGGATTTGTGATAATGTAATGTCATGTCACTATAAAAATGGTTATCAAGGATTCATGAAAATAGGAAATAACATGGTCCACAAGTTAAAAGAAAACAAAGTCTACTCCAAGTATCTTGAGATCATACACGGTCATATGCTATCATGATCCATACTATCATCACACAATCATGTATTTGAAGTTGAAAGATTCCCTTTTTCAATACCTTCAACCATGTAATCTAAACTGAGTACCACATTGTACCCAGATAGTGTATGAGATAAATCTTAGTGGGCCACCACCAATGTTTTCTATAATATATGGCCTGTGTAATGGAATTTTGAAGTTTGAAGGAATGAATATATGATGTAAAAAATGCAGTACAATATAACAAAATCACCATGTACCTGCTTCAGCATTGGGCTAGTGGCTGAACATGTATCTGGTTCATTAATTAATAAATTTCCATTTAATGCCAATAGGTCACGTAAGCCATAACCAACACTGAAATCACATTGGGATAGTAGAATTAGTGATGGTCTCAATTTATAAATAGGCATCCAAACAATGACCTACAGTGAAGGTGTTCCTGGTAAAAACCAAGCTAATGAAAACTCATGAAATTCTAACTCAGTAGTATGTTAGTCTAGCTAAGGGGTTAGAGTGTAATCAATGTATCATAATCTGAGAAATTCTATAAGAAGGCACCTTCCGAGTCAATGGTGATCGACTGAGGTATAACAGGGATAAGCAAAGATAGGTCCCTATGGGATTTCACCATGGAACCTACTAGTCAATTATGGATCCAAGGAGTGTATATGAGGTATCCTTTAATAAAGAATGAGACACAATGATATTATACTGAGAATCCAAAAAATAGACAAGAACCAGAGTCTTGGTAGGTATGATCCTAAGAAAACTATATCCTTGAATCGGAATGGGGTTTTAGAAATATAAGGCATTCTTCTCTCTGAATCCAAGGCAAGATCGAGTCAGTCCATTACTATTCTATATTGAAAAAATATCTTAATTCAGTTGGTCCATTTCTTGCCTTCCATTAGTTAAGAGATGTCATGTTGAGTTGAAATGATTTATTTATTGGTCTGAGACTTGTCATCCATTAGTGAGTATTGTCCAAGTAGCATTGAAAAAATTTAATCGAGTCTTAGTTATCCATTAAGGTATAAACAATTATTTTGGTTCACTCTACTACCATACATCAACATAAAAATGGTTTCTATGGCATGTAACTTTTATTCAATATTTTTTTATTAAGGACATGTTATATGCATAGTATACATTCCATTTCACATGTCACATTTAATAATTATTTTAATGAACCTACCTTAGGCATGACATGTGGTGACCATAAATGGTATATTACCTTATGAAATTCTATTTTAATAACAATCCATTTATAAAAAACTCACCTTTATAAATTCCATGTAAAGGAACATGCGAGGGCTGGCTCAAATATGAAAAACACTAAAAACAAAATTATGGAATAACCATTAACCAAAGGTGGATTCTGCTTTGGGTGAAACCACTAACAAAGAATAACATATTTTGAAAGAGAATAAATATATGATTCTAACGAGTATAATCAGGAATTACAAGTTAAGAAATAGTTTTCAATGAAAACGGAAGGACCCATACCAACATTAAAAAATAGGGATGAGTTATAGACCACCATCAAAAGGGTTATACGAGCCTTCTCCTCGTGTATTTTCCTTTTATTTTCCTCAAATTGGATTAGATCTACAATAGGTTAAAAAACTCCCATGGCGATCTCTAGGTCAAGAGTGAAGAAAATATGTACCGCTAAAGAGAACTCAAGTATATACACTTTTGCATCAAACATGATGAATGAAATCTCGATCCAATGCATGATGAAGGAGATATTCAGATCCTTTGTATTGGCCTTACAAAATCTCCAAATGGGTTAAAAAGGAGTAAAATCCCACTAGTTCTCGGATTAGGATGATGTAGGAGTATTAATAGAAACTTAATGGATTTTTGACATTTTTTCAATGTTTTTAGCCTACAAACATTTTTTCCACATGGTTTGTCAAACTGTGAGCAAACCGTGTGAGGCATCTCTTCCTAAAAAGACTGCCTCCTCAAAGTTTGATCAAACTGTGTGATACCCATGCACAATTACGTAGGAAAATAGGTCTTTTCACGGTTTGGATGCATGGTCGTATGCCAACTGTGCGTAGTTCCACTATACGAAAAATCATATTCTGTAAGATTTGGAAAACCTTACATAAATCCCTAATGGTTTACTCTAAACCGCGCATGAAGTCTATTTCCTCCAAAATGATGGGTTTTTGGGGTCCGAACAAGCCCCATACACCATTGGAACCTTAAAAAACTCATTAATAATCCATATTTGGTCCAATGTAAAAATTTAGACTGAAATATTAAAGTATCCATACCTAGGTGAACACCAGGTTCATACATTCGTCCCCCTTTAAATGACCCCACGATTTCTCCTTCCAATGGTAAAGAAACACTATATAAGAATAGATCTAGACATTGGGTACGTACATTGGCTTCCGTATCCCAATTCTCTTCATGTAATCAGCCATTCTACCCTATCACCTGTACGAGAGGGAAAGAATTTCCTCAAAGACCCTTCGTACTTCGGTAAATGATGCATACTGCATACACCTCAAAGGTAGCATCGGCATCTAACTTAACATCCTTAGGATCAAAGGTATGAGATATTTCAACATGATATTGGTGTAGCTGTGAAACATGAAAGGCTTCATGCATGTTGCGGTACCTCTGTGGTACTAGAAACTGATAAAAAACCAGCCTGAATATCTTTATAATTTTAAATGGATAGATGTAATGAGGATATATATTTCCTTATATTATTAATCATCTAGTTTCTATCCTAGGTGACACATGAAGAAAAAGAGAATCCCCAACCCCTAACTATAGAGGTCCTCGATGATTATCGGCATATAATTTCTGTCTTGATTAAGCAGTAGTAATGCTCTCCCTGATCAAATAGAACCATTCTGAAATCTCCAAAATGGGACAAGGACCTAGATGGGTTGTCTCACCTACATCTATCCAGAACAAGGGAGTACAACATGGCCTACCATATAAGGCCTCCAAAGGATCCATTTGAATCATCTCTTGGAAACTGTTATTATTAGATAACTCGATGAGAGGGATATTCTTCTCCAAATAACCACCAAAACCAATGATGGATGATCAGGGAATATCCTCAATAACTTGTATTGTCTATTAAGATTGTCCATAAGTCTAATGGTAAAAACATATGATTAGAAGAACCTGAGTTCCCATAGATTTCTGCAAACCTTTCCAGAACAATTAACTGAAACAAGCATCCCTGTCATAAATGATAGAACATGGAACTCTGTGTAGTCATATGATCTAATGGAAATAAAGTCTCTCTAGATCATAAACTAATAAAGTATTAGGAATAGTAATGAAGTTAAATTATTTTGTTAGTCGATCAATTACTACCAATATATTATTACTACACCTCCTCAACCTAGGTAAGTCGACTACATTATCCATAGAAATATCATCCAATTTCAATTCTGGGACTGGAATTAGATGTAACAAGCCTGTAAGTCTTTAAATCTCTTCCTTCACCCACTGACAGGTGGAAAACCTAGTTATGAATCATGTAATTTGACTCTTCATCCAAGGACAACATTACTTGTGTCTCATATCTCGATACTTCTTCAAAATTATGGGATGAACATACCACTTGGATATGTGGGACTCTTTAATCACCTCCTCTCTCATATGTAAAAGAACCCGGACACATCCACATAGATGTAGAATGTCATCACTTTCCAAAAACCAATGTAAAGGTGACCTATATCCTGATATACTCTCATGAAGAACCAAACCATCAGGATCTAAAAACAGCCTACTATTCACCTTCTCAATGAGGGAAGAGGTAAATATTAAGGCTGAGATGTATGAATTATCGTGACTGTCATGAAACTCAATATTATGTTCAGAAAAGTGGGCCATTAACATTCATTCCCCAATGGATTCCTACAAGCCATGCTTTCAAGTTTTCTGAGTTAGTGAATCTACAACCACATTGCCTTTTCCATGAATATAGGTAAGATCAAAATCAAACGACTGTATATATTAGACCCATATTCTCTTTCAAAGGTTAATGTCATGCTAAGAGAAGATATTCTTGATTCTTTGGTAATCATTATACACCACAATGTTATCACCCAAGAGATAATGTCTGCAGTAATGTAAAGCATGGAAAAATCCATCTAGATCAAGGAAATGTGACTAGAAATTTCCCTCATGAGGCCTCAACTACCGTGATCTGTACACAACATGTTTTTATTCCATAATCAACAATCATCCTTTCCAATTTATGATTCATCGAAGAAGAAGATATAACCTTTACATGGTTAAGGAATAATTAGAATATGTGTCATGATAAAACTCTCTTTCAGCTCCTGAAAATAATTCTCACATGGTTCTGACAACAATAATATAAGACACATATTTGTATGTCCAGTAATAGATATTTAAAGACATGAGAAGTCATGTATGAAAAGAGTGTAATATCCAGCGAGCCCTAAGAATCTCTTGATATCAAACATGTTCTTAGGCTCCACCAAAGAGAACACAACACTATCCATTTTAGGTTCACAAGATACTCTTGATTCTGAAATAATATTTCCCAATATGTGGACCTTGTCGATCGATAAGTCAAAGTTAGCACAGTTGGAATAATGTCGATCCTCTCTTAGCGTGCTTAGAACGACATCGAGATGTTTGGCATGGTCGTTACAGGTACAAGAATACACCATGATATCATTCACAATGAATATGAAAAAAGATTAAAGGTAATGATGGAAATCATATTCATCAGAACCATTGAAACATTAGGCACATTCGTAAGACCAAACAGAAAAAATGATATTCATTCAGACCATACCTACTATTGATTGTTATACGAGGTATGTCGGAGGGGATGACTCACACTTGATGATAACCCGAGCTCAGGTCTATCTTAGAGAAAAACTTTTCTCCTCATATCCTGTCAAAGAGATCATCCATTTGAAAAAGTGGATAAAATTTCTTGAACAAAAGCTGGTTCATCCATTTGTAATTCACACATATATAGAGAGTTACATCTGTATTCTTAGGAAAAATCACAGGTGAACCCTCAGAGGATGTATTGGGTCATACAATGCCTTCGGCCTCTATGTCCTCTATATTCTGCTTGATCTATTGATATTCAATAGGTTCCATCATGTACAATGGAATGAACACTAGAGCTACTTATGGATCAAGATCTATTTCCAACTCTACCTCTCTCTTAAGAGGTAATCCAGATATCACATCTAGGAAGACTTCCATGAAATGATCAACTCCTGGATATAAATCAGTTTGAATAAAACATTGATCATCAATAAAAATAATTTCAATCTTTGCGGTTACTCCACCTAGCTCATGATTCTCCGGTCCCACTGTCCTAGCATGGCCATCCCACTCTCCTCCAAAAATATAACAGTTTCCTTTTGTAGATGTAAAAGAAACCCATATACTATAATAGACTACAATGGCATGATAGTGGACCCACTAGTCCATCCCTATAATGACAGAGAAGCCCCTAATTACGAGAAAAACATAATTCCACATGAATGGGTAACTTAATACATCAAGGGTACTATCCCTACATTGGATTATTCCCTCCACCAGTAATCCCAAAATTTTATCTAGGGTCATTACACCACAGTGATACTATATCTCTAGTCTAGGACGTTCAAAGATAGATACAGAAATAAATGAGTTTTATGTACATGTATCAAACAAACTAGAAACACTAGTATAGGCTACAATAATAATATGTCGTAGTATAGATGGTCTCATAGCCCGATTCTCGGGTATTGGTTATAAGGCATGAAACAGACCCGATCTATGGCCGTGTGTAAAGGATGGATTACCATGATAATGAATCCTCTACTAGCGCGCCTGGTGATCAGGAACCATACTATAACGACCAATAACTCCTTTTCATCCATACTATCTAGTGCTATTCCAACTCCCCTCCTAACACGACATAAAAGAAATCTCTCTAGAAGTTGTTGCGGAAGTTGATCCTTTTTTCACTAAAATCTAGTTGAAAGGACATGAATAAGTGTAGAAGAAGACCCATATGGATACAATCTCGTGATTCCATAGGTTTTATATCACACCGGTTCTTCTTATTACATGGTTTTCCATAATGATAACATACTACAGAGCGATCAAACATGATACTCTGGCAGCTACTGCCCTAATGATAAACCTAATGGGAACATTTCCTCCCACCGGAAGAACTAATGCCCTTACGCAACACTTATCCTTTACACGCAGCACTCTCTCTATCCCTCAGCTCCTTCTTAGTGATAAGGGTCTGATTAACTATTTTAATGAATGTAAGAAGGTGAAATAAATTTACCTGATTTTGGATGGCATAATAGATCCCGACCTCAAATTGTTTAGCACGTGAAAGCTCATCACAGGATTGAAGTGGTGAAAAGTGATGTAAATCAGTTAAACATGCTGAATATTCTATAATTGGCATAGAATCATGGTCAATATTCATCAACTCTATATCATTGCCAGCTCTCAATGTTTTATGAATGAATTCATCATTGAAGACAGTATAGAATTAAACCTACAACATGCCATGATGATGTCCGACCATGGTAACTGTAACATCCCAGGTAAATAAAGAATAAAAAAATTTCATATTTATTAATATTTGTGAATTAAATATTAATTATATTTTAATGGTGTTTCTATGTTCGATAGCGTACTCAATACGCAATGATGAGTTAATTTGAAAACTTACGTAGCACACTAGTAATATAATAATATTATTTTAAATGGTCGTTAATATGTATCTGTTGTATTGGCGGGAATGGATAGAAATAACTAAAATATGATCATATATGTTTTTTTAAATGTTTTTACATTTATCCAATAAAATATAAAGGCTTAAAATACAGAAAGAATTCAATTTTATGCATTTATACCCTAATTTTCACTAAAGGTTCACTTATCACCTTTTGATGGCAAACCATCATTAAATATAGTTTTGGTCACTATTATACATTCTATTGGACCAAATATAAATCTTTTTTATAATCTGGACATCAAAATTTACTTTTTGTAAATTTTTGGTATTTTTCTGATAGTGTTCATTTTGTAATGAATAGTGAAAAATGTTGTATTTTAATTCAAAACCACTTTTTAATATAATTTATTTATATGATTAGATTATAATTTGAATTAGTTTTAATGTGAAATTATAATATATTTTTACCATTTAATCCAATAGTGGTCATTGGAATTAATTTCACATTGAAATCAGACTTAAACTAGTGTCAATCTTTTTAAACTTATTGTTTCATAAAAACACGCTATTTGCTCTGACAGCGGAAAATAATTATTAAATTAATTAATGTAACTTATATTTTTTTTAATTTTTTAAAATATAAATCATTTTTGAATTTGGAATATCAAATATATCTTAGGGTGAATTTTTGGTATTTTTCTGAAAAACTTCAATTTTTGATGAATAGTGAAACCACTAAGTGGTACTTAAAAAACTGATTTTTCGTTTAAATTAAATTTTACAACCTTTGTGTTTTGAATTTCAAAAATCCGACATACATGGATGTCATTAGGAAGTAAAATGTGGTTCAATGGGATTAAAATAATTTTTTGGTGAATAGTAACTTTTATGTTTATTAATCGCGATTAGAGGTAATTAATGTAGTTTAAGGTAAAAATAATGTTTTAATAATATGAAATGACCTAGACACATGTCATACCCTTATTGGAGGTGTCATTGCCGACCAAGAAAACCCATGGGTCGATTTCGGGGACCCCATGGAGCCATTTGGGTAAGATAATGACATTAATGAATTTTATTTAAAGTTAAAATTAAAATGTCACAAACATGAGATGTTTTACTAAAACAATTATTAAATAGGGTTATACAAGTCATATTTTTGACTATAAATATTCATTAAAAATCTAAAAATATTTCATACATCATTATATTTTTTTATAAATTTTAGAAATTAAATAAAGTAAATTATTTATGACACCATGATGATTAAGTGATTACCTCATTATTTAACGATTTAAATAAAATGAAAAGATAATGTAAAATCTAAGACCTAAACATGTCAAAAACCTATTGGATGGGTATATTTAGAACCCTTATCACCTTATACTCAAATTATATCAATGTGGGACATTTTAAATCCGAAACTCATTTTAAAATAAACTAACATTTTATACCTTTCCAAGAGTACCCCTCCTCTCCTCTTATAAAAGGCCCCCCACCTCTACCTCCTTACCCACACCTCTCAAGACTTTGGCTCGGCCAACCCCTACCCATTTTGTCTCTCAAAATCCCTCTACAACTCCTTGAAGCCTCACATTGGGCAGAAGTCTTCCTATGGAAGCCTTTGAGCTCAAATCAAAAAGAGTTACCCGATTTAAAGGTAGTGTTTTCTCTTGTGTTCTTTTGTTTTATTTTGCTTCTCCAACCCCATAAAATCCTTTTATTCATTTATTTTGAGACAACTCCAGAATCTTCAATATACTAGGATTTTGTTATAAGAAGAATTCGAGCTACACTTACACACTCCTACATCTAATGGTTAAAGAACATACTGTTTCTGTGGATGGTGAATTTCTGCCTCACGAAACGATGATTATTCAATATTCTTCCAACACCTTCAAAGGTGGCCATTAAGATTTCTAAATATTTATATATGATATATAATATGTTTATGTTTTTCTTAATCTTCTTTATTTTTTCATTTGTGGCATACCTTTTTGGTTTCCATTATAGGTAAACACGATATCTTCCTTTTAGGAAGTGCGGACTACCGCCCCCTCAAAGTGATTTGAGTCGTTAATACCATATGTGGTATGTATAAAGGATAGATTTAATAATATTATTAATTATATTATACTGGAATTATAATACACCTTTATATAATTATAATTTATTTCCATTAAAGCATGAGATAGAAATGAAAGCAGCGTTCATGCGTACGTACGGCTTACCATCTCCATGAACGGTGCATTTCATTTCTTAACCCCAAATGTAATGTACTATTATAAGTACATATATATAATGGATATATATGATGTATGTTACATATAAATGATTAATATAATTGTAGAATTAAAATATACATATCTCTCATTTAGTTTTAATTCCATTAATATGACATTGAAATGAAAGTAGCATTCATGCATACGTACGGCTTGTCGTCTCCATGAATGGTGCATTTCATTTCTTAACTCTAAATCATTATGTAATATTATAAATACATATATATGCTGGATATATATGATATATATGATATCCAAATCATGAATATCATTCTGGATATAATGAAACTTTGACCACACGAACATCATGTAATTGTAAGAAATCAACTTTCGACTTAAGAACCATATATCGAAAAAACAAACATTATTAAGTTAAATGATTACATAATGTTTATAACATGGTAATAAGTGACCTAAAAGTAATAATGAAATTGATGAAGGTTCTTAAGAAAGTAGAAATTACCTCAAGTTTATTATTCAGGACGTTAACGAACGATCGAGTCAAGTCAGACCCGGGGTAAGGGAACTTCTTAACCCAATTTACATTCTTTGGGTGAATCTCCTACTTTCAAATTAGGTCATGATATTATTATGTCCTATCTTGTATTTTTACTTTATTTATTTGTACTTATAGTGAATAAACATAATAGATCAATTTTATTTAAAAAATTATCTTTGTAAGGGACTTCGTCTCAATCTCCTTGCTTTGAGGCACATTTTGTTTTATACACATCTTTCATTTATACGGTGTATAAACCACCTTGAATTTTAATTTTATTCAAAAAGAATATTTTTAGGTGAATCGTTTTACTAAGAGACAAAAAGGAATGTTTCTTTTAACGTACGTAGTGACAATGACCTTTTCTGCTGTCGCGAGTATTATTTGGTCTTTGGCTTCCTAAATAAGCCGTAATGTTTTTTTAAATGAAATAAATACCATATACTCTTTTATGTATTTTGGTATTGAAAATGGTTTTTATAATGGATTTTTTATGTCAATATATTTAAGCGATATATTGTGATCAAAGTGTGGAAATGTTTTCTTTCCATTATATTTGTTTTATGTCTTATGATTTTATAATGGTTCTTGGACATTTGACGGGTGGTTACGTGATAAACCATATGACGAGTGGTGCCGTGAATACCAGGATGGGTGGTTACGTTATAACCTCCAATGCATTGGGTATGGAAGTCGGCCGTATGGATATTCCATTAAGTGATATGTGTAGAAGTCGACCGTATGGTTATTCCATTTAAGTATGTTTATGTCCCAAGTTACCTTTATATGTTATGTGATCTTTATATGGGTTTTATGGTAATATTTTTGTTACAAAAGGGTAAGTAATGATATTTTATTCAGTGAAGAGTTTTTACTACTATGTAAAGGTGAAAAGTATTACTTTGGTAAAGTATACATGGTTTACTTGTGGTTTTGATAAACTAACAGTTTTCATTCTTTGTGTATACCTTACTGAGCTTTTTATGCTCACCACAAGTTTTTTTGAAATGTTTTTCATAGGACATAATGTGGAATAGGGTCAAGGATGGGATCAAGGGAAAATCATGCTATATAAAACATGTAACTAGACATGTTTCTTTTTAAGAGTTTTTTATTCTATTGAAACTTAGTAGAAGTGTCTACTTTGTAATCTTTTAAGATGTTATAGTAATTTTCTAATTCTCTAAAAATCCAAACCTGAAAAGATCCTCAATGTGAATTATTCATTTAATTAAATATTAAGTAAGGTTTAAGGCTAGGGCCTTATAGTTGGTATCAAAGGTCGGTTTAGACCACATCAGGAGTTAGAAAATTGTTAAATTATAAGTTAATTTATGGTATGACTGAAATGATAATGAATTTAAAGATTACCATGTTTCTTCGTCTAAGATATATCTATGTTAAGAATGATTTTTCATAAAAGAAATAGAGAATCTTTTCTAGGAAGGCATAGAGAGGAGAATGACTTTCCGAATCAGCAACCAGAGATGGTCGGAATAAGAATTGAGAAGTTTACTGCAGTGATGACTCAGTTGAATTAGGGGATAAATATTATTTTGGTGTTTTCTAAAAGTAAAGAGGAGAATGATAGTAATTTAATGGTTATCTTGATAACCTTAAAAGAAAATAAACTATAAGGAAAATAAAGCAAGTGTGAGTTTTGGTTACAACAAATTTCTTTCCTTGGTCACATTGTTTCAAAAAATGGAATAACTGTTGATCCTGCTAAAAAAAAGTTGTTGAAGAATGGCCAAGACCCACAAATGTAACCAAGATCTATAGGTTTCTTGGTTTGGCAGGTTACTACCGAAGGTTTGTTGAAAAGCTTTCATGATTATCTAGTCCAATGACTAAGCTAACTCGGAAGGGTGTTAAGTTTATCTGGACAAAAGAATGTGATGATTGTTTTCAGGAGTTGAAAAGAATATTGGTGAATGCTCCAGTTTTGGAACTTCCTTCCACGAATGGTGAGTTTGTAATCTACAGTGATGCTTTGTTGAAGGGACTTGGTTGTGTCCTTATGGAGAATGATCGGGTAATTTCATATGCTTCACATCAGTTGAAAACCCATGAAGTAAATTACCCTACACATGACATGGAATTAGCTGCTGTTGTTTTTGCTCTAAAAATTTGAGGGCATCATTTGTATGGAGTAAAGTGTGAAATATATACTGATCACAAATGTTTAAAGTATATATTCACTCAGAAATAATTGAACATGAGACAGAGGATATGGCTGGAAGTAATCAAGTATTATGAGTGTTCAATTCATTACCATCCGGGATAAGAAAATACTGTAGCCGATGCTTTGAGTCGAAAAAGTAATGCTTCATTAACCATGCTACGTTTGGAACGATAACCTTTGGTTTTTGATTTGATGAAATTTGTCATTGAAGTTGTTGGTGCTTGAAGTTCTTCTGTTTTGTTTCAGGTATCAGTGAGATCATCCCTATCAGAAAGAATTAAGCAAGCACAGAGGGAAGATAGTGAGTTGCAGAAAAAGGTCAATCTGGTTCAGAAGGGTAAGTTGCCTGAATTCAAAATTGATAATGATTGTGTTTTGAGGTTTTGGAAGAGATTATGTGTACCTGGTGATTCACAGTCGAAGAATGAGTTGTTATGTGAGGCTCATAGTTCCCCGTTTTTAGTTCATCCTGGAAATACTAAGATGTACAGAGATCTACGGGAGAATTACTGGTGGGATGGAATGAAAAGAGATATTGATGATTTTACTATGAAGTGTTTGACTTGTCAGTAGGTTAATGCAGAACGAAAGTTACCAAAAGGGATTATTCAGCCTTTACCAGTTCCAGAGTGGAAATGGGAAAATATAACCACGGACTTTGTTGTGGGATTACCGAAGACATCTCGAGATAATAATGCAATCTGGGTTATTGTTGATCGCTTGACTAAATCTGCTCATTTCCTTCCTATTCAAGATAATTTCTCTCTAGATCTACATTCTTGATTGTATCATAATGATATAGTCAGGTTTCATGGAGTTTCCCTCTCCATTGTATCTGATCATGATCCCAGGTTTATTTATATCTTTTGGAAAGGCCTTTAGAAGTCGTTGGGTACTGAATTAAATTTTAGTACATCTTTTCATCCGCAATCAGATGGGAAGTCTGAACGAACAATAAATACTTTGGGGGATATGCTACAAGCTTGTTCGATGGATTATCAGGGAAGTTGGGACCAACATCTTTCAGTGGTTGAGTTTTCTTATAATAACAGTTTTCATTCTAGTATACAGATGGCTCCATTTGAGGCATTATATGGGAAGCGGTGTCGAACACCAGGTTTTTGGGATGAAGTGGGTGAAAGGAAGATGATTGGACCAGAATTGGTAGAAGAGGTGGCAGAAAAAGTTCAGTTGATTCAAAAACACATGAGAATAGCTCAGAGCAGACAGAAGAGTTATGCAGACAACATGAGGAATGATCTCTCTTTTGAGGTAGGTGATCCTGTTTTTCTCAAAGTCTCACCATTGAAAAGTGTGATGCGATTTGGTAAGAAAGGAAAGATGAGCCCACGTTTCATTGGACCATATGAAATTCTGGAGAGAGTTGGATCAGTTGCATACCGAGTGGATTTACCTCCGATTTTATCTCAGGTACAAAATGTTTTCATGTTTCAATGTTAAGGAAGTACATTCCAGATCCATCTCATGTTTTGAGTCCAGAGGTAGTTCAGCTGGAAGAGAACCTATCTTATGAGGAACAACCGGTCCAGATTCTTGACCGAAGAGAGAAAGTGTTGCGAAATAAGGTATTTCACCAGGTATAGGTTTTGTGGAAAAACCATATGGTTGAATAGGCAACGTGGGAATCTGAAAATGCTATGAGGGATAAATTCCCCCACTTATTTTGATAAGTGAATAAAATTGCGAGGACGCAATTCCCAAAAGGGGGGAAGGATGTAACATCCCAGGTAAATAAAGACTAATTTTTTTTTCATATTTATTAATATTTTCGAATTAAATATTAATTTTTCTTTAAAGGGGTTTCTATGTTCGATAGCGTACTCGATACGCAATGATGAGTTTATTTGAAAACTTACGTTGCACACTAGTAATATAATAATATTATTTTAAATGGTAGTTAACACATAGCCGTTGTATTGGCATGAATGGATATAGATAACTAAAATATGATTATATATGTTTTTCTAAATGTTTTTACATTTATCCATTAAAAGATAAAGTCTTAAAATACGGAAAGAATTCAATTTTAGGCATTTATACCCTAATTTTCACTAAATGTTAACTTATCGCCTTTTAATGGAGAACCGTCATTAAATATAGTTTTGGTCACTCTTATAAACTCTATTGGACCCAATATAACTCTTTTTTAGAATTAGGACATCAAAATTTACATTGTGTAAATTTTTGTTATTTTTCTGATAGAGTTCATTTTTAATGAATAGTAAAAAATGTTGTATTTTAATTCAAAACCTCTTTTTAATATAATATATTTATATGATTAGGTGATTGTTTGAACTGGTTTTAAAGAGAAATTAGAATATAATTTTACCATTTAATCCAATAGTGGTTGTTGGAATTAATTTCACTTTGAAATCGGACATAAACTAGTGTCAATCTTTTGAAACTTATTGTTTCATAAAAACATGCTATTTCCTCTAACAACGGGAATTAATTATTAAATTAATTAATTTAACTTACATGTGTTGAATTATTTAAAATAGACATCATTTTTTAATTAAGAATATCAAATATAACTTAGGGTGAATTTTTGGTATTTTTCTGAAAAACAGAAATTTTTGATGAATAGTCAAACCACTAAGTGGTACTTAAAAAACTGATTTTTCGTTTAAATGAAATTTTACCACCTTTGGGTTTTGAATTTCAAAAATCTGACATAAGTGGTTGTCATTAGGAAGTAAAATTTGGTTAAATGAGATTTAAATAATTTTTGGTGAATAGTAAATTTTATGTTTTTTAATCGCGATTAGAGGTAATTAATGTAGTTTAAGGTAAAAATAATGTTTTAATAAAATGAAATTATATAGACACATGTCCTACCCTTATTGGATGTGTCATTGTAGACCAATAAAACCAATCGGTCGATTTTGGGGACCCCATGGAGCCACTTGGGTAAGATAATGACATTAATGACTTTTATTTAAAGTTAAAATTAAAATGTCACAAACATGAAATGTTTTACTAAAACAATTATTAAATAGGGTTATTCAAGTCATATTTTCGACTATAAAAATTAATTATAAATCTAAAAAGATTTCCTAAATCATGATATTTTTTTATAATTTTTAGACATTAAATAAAGTAAATTATTTATGACACCATGATGATGCAGAGATTACCTCATTATTTAACGATTTAAATAAAATGAAAAGATAATGTAAAATCTAAAACCTAAACTTGTCAAAAACATATTGGATGGGTATATTTCGAACCATTATCACCTTATCCTCGAATTATATCAATGTGGGACATTTTAAATTTGAAACTCATTTTAAAATAAAGCAACCTTTTATACATATCCTAGAGTACCCCTCCTCTCCTCTTATAAAAGGCCCCCACATATACCTCCTTACCCACACCTCTCAAGCCTTTGTCTTGAACAACCCCTACCCATTTTGTCTCTGTACACCCCTCTCCTACTCCTTGAAGCCTCACATTAGGCAGAAGTCTTCCCAAGGAAGCCTTTGAGCTCAAATCAAAAAGAGTTACCCGATTTAAAGCTAGTGTTTTCTCTTGGGTTATTTTGTTTTATTTTGCTTCTCCAACCCCCTAAACTCTTTTTATTCATTTATTTTGCAACAAATAAAGTATATTCAATTAAATAGGATGTTTTTATAAGAATAATTCGAGCTACACTTACACACACCTATATCTAATAGTTAAAGAACATACTGTTTCTGTGGATGTCGAATTTCTGCCTCATGAAATGATGATTGTTCAATATTCTTCCAACACCTTCAAAGGCGCCCATTAATATGTCACTATATTTATATATGATAAATTATATGTTTATGTTTTTCTTAAGCTTCTGTATTTTTTCATTTATGGCATACCTTTTTGGTTTCCATTATGGGTAAATGTGATTTCTTTATTTTAGGAAGTGCGGACTACCGCCCCCTCAATGTGATTTGATTCTTTAATACCATATGTGGTACGTATAAAGGATATAATTAATGATATTATATATGATATTATACTGGAATTATAATATACCTTTATATAATTATTATTTATTTCCATTAAAGCATGAGATAGAAATAAAAGTAGCGTTCATGCGTACGTAAGGCTTACCGTCTACATGAATGGTGCATTTCATTTCTTAACCCCAAATGTAATGTTCTATTATAAGTACATATATATAATGGATATATATGATGTATGTTACATCTAAATGATTCATATAATTCTAGAATTGAAATATACATATCTCTCATTTAGTTTTAATTCCATTAATATGACATAGAAATGAAAGTAGTGTTCAATGGTACATACGGCTTACCGTCTCCATGAACGGTGCATTTCATTTCTTACCTCTAAATGATTATGTGATATTATAAATACATGTATACGCTGGATATATATGATATCCAAATCATGAATATCATTCTGGATATAATGAACCATTGACCACACGAACAACATGTAATTGTAAGAAGTCAACTTTCGACTTAAGAACCATATATCGACAAATCAGACATTATTAACTTAAATGATTACATAATGTTTATAACATGGTAATAAGTGATATAAAAGTAATAATGAACTTTAATAAGGTTCTTAATCAAGTATAAATTTAATAAAGTTTATTATTCAGGATGTTAACGAACGATCGAGTCAAGTCGGACCTGAGGTAAGGGAACTTCTTAACCCAATTTTCATTCTTTGGGTTAATCTCCTAATTTCAAATTATGTCATGACATTATTATGTCCTATCTTGTATTTGTACTCTATTTATGTGTAGTTATAGTGAATACACATAATAGGTCTATTTTATTTAAAAATTTATCTTTATAAGGTACTTCGTCTCAATCTCCTTTCGTTGAGGCACATTTTGTTTTATACAAATCTTTCATTTATACGGTGTATAAACCCCTTTGACTTTTAATTTTATTCAAAAATAATCTTTTTATGCGAAGTGTTTTACTAAATGACAAAAATGAATGTTTCTTTTAACGCACGTGGTGACAACGACCTTTTCTGCCGCCGCGAGTATTATTTGGTCTTTGGCTTCCTCAAGAAGCCGTAATGTTTTTTAAATGAAATAAATACCATATAATCTTTTATGTATTTTGATATTGAAAATGGTTTTTATAATGGATTTGTTATGTCAATATATTTATGCAATATATTGTGATCAAAGTGTGGAAATGTTTTCATTCCATTATATTTGTTTTATGTCTTATGATTTTATAATGGTACTTGGACATTTGACGGGTGGTTACATGATAAACCATATGACGAGTGGTGATGTGAATACTAGGATGGGTGGTTATGTTATAACCTCCAATGCATTGGGTATGGAAGTCAGCCATATGGATATTCCTTTAAGTGATATGTGTGGAATTCGACCGTATGGTTATTCCATTTAAGTATGTTTGTGTCCCAAGTTACCTTTATATGTTATGTCATCTTTATATGGGTTTTATGGAAATCTTTTGGTTACAAAAGGGTAAGTAATGATATTTTATTCAGTGAAGAGTTTTTACTACTTCATAAAGGTGAAAAGTTTTACTTTGATAAAGTATACATGGTTTTCTTGTTGTTTTGATAAACTAACAGTTTTCATTCCTTGTGTATCGCTTACTGAGCTTTTTATGCTCACCCCATGTTTTTTTGAAATTTTTTTCACAGGACTTAATGTGGAATACGGTCAAGGATGGGATCAAGGGAAAGTCATGCTATATAAAACATGGAACTAGACATGTTTTTTAAGAGTTTTTTTATTCCATGGAAACATAGTAGAAGTGTCTACTTTGTAATCTTTTGAGATGTAATAGTTATGTTCTAATTCTCTAAAACATTAAACCTAAAAAGATCCTCAATGTGAATTATTCATTTAATTCAATATTAAGTAAGGTTTAAGGCCGGGGCCTTATAGTAACAACATCCCACCAATGCTTTCCTAAATTCCAAAGCATGTATGTATCCACCTTGACATACCACTCTGGTTGCATTTTCAGATTATCAAATATAGTCAACATTTCCAATAGACAAGTCATAGAAACCTATGATCTTCCATCCCCTAAAAATATAGGAGGATAATGCTCCTAGAACTCATGGGATAGATCAACCATCATAGGTGTTACACATGTACCACCTTTCGTGGACTGTATTGGACATAGAAAACAATCACAGACTTGGGCATCATTTCCCAAACTAGGTAGAGCAGGAAATTCCTCATATAGAACTCTTTGAATTATTACTGGCGGATCAGGGTCCTACATGTGTGGAGCATGGTCAACACCACCCTCCTTTTGAACGACACGAGGACGTCGTGGTGACATTGGAATAAAAAATACAAGAACACAACTTATAATAAGTTTAGAAGCAATGATATATCATCAAAATTAGAAACATATCATAATAGAACTCACAAAAAATGGAATACAACCCAAACTACCTGCTTAGACATCCATGTATCAATAAGTGTTTAAGTATGATTTTCAGGTCATTTAATAGTTAATTCATAGGTTTACTATGTTACCATTCATCAAAATGACACGGAGGGATATGGATGTCCAACCAATTCATTTTTTATTTCATGAATCACTTTGTAATGGATAGTCATTTCCTATGAATCAGTTCCTATACACCTAACACAAAAATTGACCCACATTTACATATAGCATAATATCATGAATTGGTAAATTACTCATCCAAACGAATGAGGGCCCATATACCTATTCAACTAATACATGGAATAATTCACTCAAAGCCAAAATAATACAAGTACAAGAAACTATCACTACATCACTATACCATCACTGGTATATCAAGCAGTGAAAAGTTGTGGTGTGTACCTATAAGGCATGGAAATATGCATGAAATGTGAATTCTAGTTGTCTATGATGATGCATGTAGTAATACATCATTCCTTAATATCATCATGCCTAGGGTGAAATAAATTCACAAAGAGTAATAATCAACAACACCACAAAACATGCGGGTCACCCAACAGTGAAATAATATCAAATGTAATAGGATTTTTTCTTAAAAAAATTGCATAATTGGTAACATAGATTTTACCCCGAACACGGGTTCATGACACCCATGCACAAATTATGAAAATGTCCCAGGAATTCATATTCTCCAATCTATTGTCTCCAAATAATCAATAAAGAAAAATATCCACCTCTGATACAACATTGTGATGACCCTGACTGAGATTCCACTTAATGGGTGCCCAGAGCCCGGTGGGCCACATGGCTTCAAGAGCATCTTCACAAATGCCAGAGGTTTCCAACTAGCAACAAGGTCCAAGGGTGTGTCTATGAAGAATATTATGCACTCATAAGTAGAGTATAGCAAAGTGGAAGGAATATAATGAAATAGTAAAAAACAAATGCAATTTTAATAAATAGTTGACGCATAATGATACAATATTTTAGAAAGAATAAAAATAACTAAATCTACTGGAAAATTGGTTATGTAATGTCATGTCACTACAAAACTGGGATGGATGGATACCAGACACTATGCAATAACATGTTCCACAAGGTAAAAGAAAAAAAAAATCTACTCCAAGAATCCTGAGATCCTGAGCATTCATCAACTATCACACTCTATCCTATTAGCACATAACCAAGTATTGGAAGCAGCATTCTTCCCTTTATCAATACCTACAACCATGTAATCTAATATATGTACCAAACGACACCCATAGAGGGTTTGAGATAAATATCAGTGGTCAACCACCAATAGTGTATATAAAATCGAGACCATGTAATGTAATATAGCAGTGTGCATGCATGCATATATATAATAAATCAAGAATTACAAAATAAATAAATAACCAAGTACCAAATTCAGCCCTCAGCCGGCTTCTGAACATGTAACAAGTACATTATTTAATAAATTACCATTTAATTATAACAGGTCACATGAGGCATATAAAAGAATAAAATCACCTCATGATAGAATATGTAGTAAAGGAACCAATACGTAACAAGGAATCCATACAATAATATATAGTGAGGGAGTTACAGGGTAAAAACCAATGTATCGTAAACTCCTATAAATCTAACTCAGTGGTATCTGAGTCTATCTTAGAGGTTAGAGTGTAATAAAAGGGGTATAATCCAAAGAAGTCTACAATAATGAGCTTATCGAGTCCATGGTGATTGACCCAGGAGAAACATGGCTATGTAATGACATGGGACCTATGGGATATCACTATATCACCTACTGGTCAAGGATGGTTCCAAATAGTTTATCCAAGGTATCCTATAATAATGAATGGGAACTAATAGTAGTATACTGGGAATCCACAAAATATAGAAGAACTAGATTCTAGGGGGTATCAACGTAAGAAAACTTTTTCCTTGAATTAGAATGGATTTCCTGCGACCTTAGGTATTCAACTCTAAGAATCCCAGACATGCTCAAATCAGTCCATTCATATTTTATAGTAAAATCATGTAATAATTTATTTCGTTCATGCCTTGACTTTCATTAGTGTGGATAGTTGAATTAGAGTTGTAGCCATTTATTTATTGGTCCCAGCCTTGTTTTACATTAGTGTTGATAGGCCAATTTGCCTTTCAGCCATTTAATCAAGTCTTATTTATATATTAAGGCATAATAAATTATTGAGGTTTTCTCCACTACCATCCATTAACATTGAAAGGGGTGCTATGTAATGTATCGTTTATTCAATATTTTTTTAGGGCCATGTAATATAATTAGTATACATACCATTTCACATTACACATTTAATAACTATTTGAAAGCACTAACCTAAGGTGGGTCAAGTGGTGAGCATACATGGTATATTCTCTTATGAAATTATGAGAAATAACAATCCATTTATAATAAGAAGAATCACATTTATAAAGGTCATGTAAAGGATCACCCGAACAGTGGTTCAAATATACCAAACACTAAAAACCGAATTATGGCATAACCTATGACTTGAGCCAAATTTCATTGTGTATGAAACCACTAACAAATAATTATATATTTGGAAATACAATAACTATAGTACTTTAGTGACTATAATAAATGAATGTTAATTTAGGAAAGAGTTTCCAACAAAACCAGTGGGCCCCACACGAATGTTCCAAAAACAACAAACCTTAGGGATGAGTTATATACCACCCACCTTAGGGTTATATGAGCCTTCTCCTCTGATATCAGCCCTTGATTTTCCTTATATCAGAGTAGATATATGAAAATGTGAAAAATGATCAATTGGTGATATCTAGTTCGAGTGTGAAGGATAATACGTATGACTTAATAGGACACGAGTACTTACCGTTTCGCATCCAATGTGACAAACTGAATCTCGATCGGATTCCAAATGAAGGAGATCTCCTGATCCCTTTCTACGGCCTTCAAAAAAGTCCAAATGGGTAAAAAAAGAGGAAAATCTATCTATATCTTGGATTAGGACAAAGGATGAGGATTAATATATCATTAATGGAGTTTAGACATTTCTCATAGGTTTTTAGCCTGCACACGGGTTGTCCACAATGTTTTTCAAACTGTGCACAAACCGGGTGAGAGGGTTCTTCCCGAAAAGTCTGCCTCAATACTTTTTGATTAGAATGTGTGCCACTCATGCAAGTTTACCTAGGAAAAAGGGTCGTTCACAAGGTTTGTCTGCAGAGCCGTGCGCCAACCGTGCAAGGTGCCACTACCTGAAAAAAAACATTCTGCACAATTTGGAATACCTCTTGGAAATCCAACATTGATTACTATAAAACCATGAAAAATTTATTTTCCATACACAAAAATGGTTTTTTAGGCTACAAACAATCCTCATATTCCCTTAGATCCTTAACTAAATCATTAGGCATCCATATTAGTTCGAAATTACTGATTTTGACCGAAATTTTAACGGATATATAGCTGAGTGAAAAATTTGGTTCATACATGTTTCAATACTCATCACTTCGATGGATTTGTGCACAAATTTATGTTCATTTGTAGATGATAAACATCTTATATAGTCCTAGGTAGACTAGGCCCATCCAGTTATAAGTGGGACCATAAATACTGAGGTCTCTTCTTATAGAACTATGATACTAGACCCGATAATTAGTTTCTTGTAGGGTTTTTTTGGACACATATTAGTGGAAATATATTTAGACCTTTTTAGTTTCATTTACTTCATTTATTAATTTAATTATGTGATTTAGATATTTTTGTGAATTTTTATTTAGTTTTCTTCTTATTTAATCCATAAATTGGATTTGATATGTGTGTTTCTGTACATATATATGGTCCAAGTCCCCCATGATAATTATATGTCGACTCTGCACATGTCAACATCCTCTGTCCTATTAGAGGAATTCTTGGGGAGTCACACCATGGGTACCTTTGGGACATGATGTTAAAATATTTGAATAAAATAGTTACATGAATTTTTTTAAAAGATCATAATTA
Source organism: Viscum album (assembly GCA_963277665.1). Lineage (NCBI taxonomy): Eukaryota > Viridiplantae > Streptophyta > Magnoliopsida > Santalales > Viscaceae > Viscum > Viscum album. The sequence continues at coordinate 1,100,231,442 of OY728121.1, read as the reverse complement.
ATAATAATGTTTTTAAAATAAGATAAATTTATTCCATGACGGGTAGATGTTATCTAGAACTGCAATTAAGGCATATGGGGAACATTAATAACCATAAATAATACCCATTAAAACATGGTGTTCTTCTCATTTCACACTATAATAAATTGTTTTTTTTCAAATATACCATTAATCATTATTGAAAAATCTAAAAAAATAATGAAAATAAAATTAAAACATTAATTGAAAGACTGTTTAATCATTTAGATTTTGGAACCCAAGTACCCCTTGTAATAAATAGTTTAATACTAATATTTTTCTATATACCCATACTCATAAATACATCCTAAGACATGGAATTCATAAAAAATGTCCACTCTGACTCCAAAAAAAAGTAAACAAAATTAGGATATGATATGAACATTGAAGTGTTAAATAAATGATAACATTGTAATATAGCTTTTATTGAATGATTTTTTGTGTTATATTTGTATTATTTAAAATTCTCCTTATTATTTAATGAAGTAAAATATTTTCAAAATTTATAAGGCAAAATTTCATATTTTGATCCTGTTAAAATATGTTGAATATTTCGAAATGAAAAATATATTAGTAATTTAGGCATGTATCCAATGACTACCAATTAATATACTATTTATGTTTTGAAGTAATTGCCATTCATAGTATTTATATTTTAACCAGTATTTTTATTTTTCCATTCATATTATTTTATTCAAGATCATAAAAGATATGATTAGATTATTCTAAAAAGACAAATATTTTGGAGGGGATATTAGTATGTATGTCATTATAGTTCAACATACCATATTGCCATTATAGTCATCACGATTTTTATTAGATTACCCTCCCATCATCCCACATTGGTCAGTATGTTGTCATCCTCTAATTTTTCCATCAAAATATTTTCTATACACACACCTTCCATATCCCATTCTCCCTTCTCCCACATAGGATTATATTTCTCAAGACTGCATCCCAATTTAGTATCCATTACAACAATACACTATATTTCTGTGTAATCCCGAATATATCCCAAAACTATATCCATATCCATATACACACCCTATAGTAATGGGGCATCTATCATGTTTTCTCCCTCCATATATACACAAATCATCATTAAAAATACAATGTACTCCAACTATAGATATCCCACATAACCTAGAGGGTAATTTCCCTCCCCTAGATGCAACACCTTATGTGTTATCTGATCTCCCATGTACTAGTATTTTTTTAAATCATACTAATAGTGATAAATGATAAATTCATATATATTATTTTCTTTTACTAATCATCATTCAGGAATAGCCAAATCCTATACAACATGAAGTGGCTATAGAAATATACTTATGGTACAGAATAGACACAGATTGATCATTGTTTAATAAAATGGTGGAAATGTTATAATTGAAAAAATGGAATGCAATCTAGTATATATTGAGCAATACATGTCAAAAAAACTATATCATTCTAGTTCAACTCATAAATTAGTGGGACGTCTGAGAAAAAATGATGACCAATGTCTGGAAAAATATATTGAAAGGTATTGGTAATCATCTTTATCATATATTATTTTATCATATTCTCTCATCCAATATTTTTTCCAATAATAATATGATGTAGTATTATGATTGGAAAAATATCAAGGCCACATGGTTAATGTGATTGGGTTATATATGGATTGTGTAAATGTTTTACTTGAATGTTGGTTTTGTAGAGAGAGTACATATGAAGCCTTAATAAATAAAAATAATTCAAGATTTTCCAATATCAAAATACATAAAGATCATTTTAAATTAGAATAATCCACATATTAGTGTTCTTGTTAAATGTAAATATATAAAAATAATAATTCATTGATTTGAATATTATTTTTAATTTATAATTTTTCATATTTTTTTATTCTAATGAAATTATATAATTTTTTGTTTATATGTGTAATTAGATAATAATAAAATAAATAAAAGTACAATAATATACTTTCACACTTCTGTAAACACTTCACTGCTATATCATAATAAATAATGGGTAATTTTAAATATTAAATACTCAAAATGATTTTATTGAAATACTAATTTATAACCATTAATATTATATTAATCTATCAAATTCATATTCAATTTTATAGTTTTATGTTTTTAAAAAATGTATTTTCTTCTCATGAGCTTCCTTTTCCATCTACATTTTCCCAACATGATATTCCTTGATAAAATCAAACATGAAAATGATAACATCCAATGGAACATTATATATATTCCCACATGAATTCAAATTATAAATATTTATGAAATTTAGATATTTTTTCAATCATCATAGTAATCACATACTTGATTAAATTATTCAACAACATTATTCTTATAATTTTTTTTCAAACAAAAACCACACTGATAACCATCATGTTGCGGTGGATCATTATTTATCACATTTAGGAAATTTAAATTTCTTGATTTTATAAAATCAATAATATTAATTTTTATAATTTTCTTATATAAAACTACTATGATAGTTATAATTATATGAAAACATATTTCCATGAGTTGTTGAATCTCTAAAAAATAATAAAAAATAAATTTCATGAGTATAATTTAAACATGTTAGGAATAAACAAAATATAATTTGTAGAATTATTCTGCCATGAATCTAATTAATGTTCTTGGTTATGATACAATAAGAAATATTCTGATTGGATCAAATAATTGTGAACCAATATTAATAAATTATTTCAACATGAAACTCTTTCCCCATTTATTTATTTAAACACTTGGATCAATTAAAAGATATACAGATCTATTATATGGCCATAAAACCTACATTTAAAAATTATATATAATGAATTGAATTCAAAAAACATATAGATATTTTAGAGGTCGGATCCTAATGTGGGAAATCTACTCTATGATAATTATATTTATTATCAATGGTAAAAAAAATTATATTCATATAAGTATTAAAATGAGGATGTTACTATTACATACCTAAGAGCCTGTATCATCCAATGAAAATATAATAATAACAAATTTTTTATCAGTATAATGAATAATAAGATTCATTTACATTGAGTGACATATTTCACTTCATATCATCAGTAATGAGGGTTATTTTTAAACATGAACCCCCAATCGTTGAAGTACCACCATAAAAAACCATGAATTAAATATTCCTTCATCTCCTTTATGTCTTAATATTAATGCAAGATGCACGTTCCCAACACTATATTTGTAAATCCATTTAATAAAAAATATTATCTTCATGAAATTATATCATTTACATTTACAACAATAAAATTACTTATTAAAGATCAAGGTAAATAGGCCTCATAACATCTTGTATATATTTATTCTAGGACGGTTCATTGTATGTACACTATTTTCTAGTTTCACAATTTCTTTAATCTTATCAAGGTAACCAATATACACATAATTATTGTAATTTTCAATATGATCATTGAAAATATTTAGATCTAGATCCCAAAACAATTGACTCAACTACTTGTTTAGAATGTGATATAATTTTCTTTTGATTTCCCATATCAATTTCACATCATCATGTTACTATGCATAAATTATTGCTTTCATTTTTTTGACATCTCCAAAAATAATAATTCTACAGTAAAAGTGGCTTCAAATTAAATATTCATGATATATATGTAATTATGTATATTTCATCAATGTATATTTATTGATACCTGGATCTCAATACATTAATACTACAATGAAACTAAAACTCAAAATTCTATATACATTTAGTAAAGAATTCATATAATCTTGTATTCATATTCATGATCTTTTATATAACTAAAATCAATCTAATTTTCATTATTATTAAATAGGCATCACATAATTATTATTTTCAATGTACCTAGTATCTCATAGGCCATTAATGATATACTCTTTATTGTATGATTATTTTTTAATCATTATGAAATTCATCCTCACCCATTAAATCATTTAAAAAACTATGATATAAATCTTTAATATATTTTTCTCTAAAACAATTTTAAAAATATTTGATTAAATCATAGAAATCAAAAATTATCCTTATATATATGCTATTAATCTAAAGATAATATAAAAAACTCATCATTTAGTCTTATAATCTATAAATCATAAGATCAATTGATCTTCATAAAAAAATTAATGATAATATATGATTATTTAAAATTATTTCATTTTAAAACAAAAAATATATACCATTATCAAATCAAGGTATATTTTACCTGACTATGTATTTTCCATAATATTTTCGACGGATCCATGAATGCATCAATCCACACATCAGAACTACTTCATCATCTAGTGATAAAGATCTTCTGTTATCCATTTTAAAACATTTATGATTACAAATATTTAATTTATTTGTTCTCCATGATCATAAAATTTCCATTTTCATTACATTTGATGATGACCGTAGATGTAATCTGAGAGAACCATCAATATATTAAGATATCAATTATCTAGTTTTGGTTATAGGAATTCTAACATCTAGGCCACATTATATTACAATATGGAGTTTTAGTGGAAATATCCATTTTTGAGGTAACTATAGGAATGGAGCCACCGTGGATATGATATAAATATGGATCTTCCTTAGGTTATAAGGAAATTACCTGATATTTCCACATGATTTATCATGGATATCAAAACCCATTAATGGTTTTTGCTGATAGGGGAACCATTCGTGTGGACAGAGTGGTTCTTGCACTATTTTTAACAGTTGAATAATATTTTTTATGATTTCTCCCATCATGAGATTTTCCGAGGTGGGTGTCGAGTATGTAATATTATAACATGAATCATAAACTATGCTTGGTTTTGTTCTATTACATAGGTAAGTTGTGGTTTCATATGTATTAAGCTAGATAATACCACATGATCAGAACTATGAAACCAATGATTATAATTTTGTAGTGGTTGTATTCACATTATGTGTTTGGAGACATTACATAATGGTTGTGCGGTTTATCAACTATTGCAATCCCAACAAACATAAGAATATATTCTCTAAAAAAAAATCCTAAAATGAAGTATATTTTATGGATAAAGTTTCTCTTAGATAATTACTTTTAGAGTTTCTATACTCATGGGAATGGGAATATAGTAATATATTCAATATGTATGAAATGTTGTTCACGGTTTTTGAATTTGGGGTCAGAGTAGTTGTCCATGTTGAATTTATTTATTGTGGATTGACAAGGAGTAGTGTAACTCTATATTATGGTGTTTAATAATAATTTTATATAGATTTTTAGAGGTACATATTAGGGATATAAATTATGAGATCCTACACACTTATATATCCACGGGGTATGCGCATGATTTATTTTCTATAGGTGGGGATAATATAATAATTTTTAAAGAACACCTGATGGTAAGAGTGAGGTTATGGGAGGAGGTTCTGAGAGAGTTTCATATGTCACATTTTCTAGTAAATACAGTCATGGAAAAGATGTATTCTATCATCCAATAGCATTTTTGTGGATAGGGATGGGGAATGAAGATGAAGTTTTTCTCTCTCGATGGCTTACATGTCCACAATTGAACGTTGAGCACTATGTTCTACAAGCTTTATCTCAACCCAATAATGTTCCATATTAGAATTGTTATTGGATATCCATGGGCATAGTGATGGGCTTACCAGGAAAGCATATAGGGACATATTATATCTAGTATATTGTAGAATGAATCACCATGATGTCCCACTACATATATAAATGAGAAATTTTATATCTCACATTGGAGGTAAACCTGGAATGTCTTTGTGGAAGACAAAAACATACTCCTCCACCAATGTAGGAATCTATGGACTCATAACATCCACTATAACAAAGCTTACGATATCTAAATTATGATTAATCATCTTTCTCCTCCAATACGTGAGTCCATCCAACATTTCCTAGATTCCCTTTTCACTAACAAAGGAAAACATAGTTCCATCACTATAGAAATACAACACTATTCACCTAAAACAATGAATATTGGAATGAATGGTAGATAACCAATACAAACCTTGAATGATTTTCAAAGGCCATGATGCTGCTACCAAGATATCTCAACTGAAACTCTATCATCTAAGAGTATGGTCACACTATCAGTAATAGTATGTGATCATTGGGTCTCCTATAGTATGAGTCTCCATGAATAAGAGATTAGACAATAGTTCAACTTGATTTCTTGAGTCTCTTACACTATTAATGAAAATAGGGAATGACTTCCACCCATGTCTATCAATACTGATGTTAAGGTTGAAAAAACATTGATCATTACTCCAATCATACCTAGATCCTCATGCTCATGGTTCATCATAAGATGTAGTTTGACTCATCCCTACCCCTCCCAGTTACATAGGTTGGAATTTTATGAGATTCCATTGGTTCACTGATGCCCTGGAGAATGATCATCTAAAAGGGATGATCCAGGAACTACTAGTGTCATAAAATATCAAATGACTATTTAGACAGATCAATAACCCTTCCTTGATTATCCGCCATGAACATACTTCAATGATGCATATTTAGAATCTCATGTGGCCAAATAAATCACAATATTGTTAGATAGAATTCTTCTATGAAGAGGTTATTGAAGTATATCTTATAATGATCTGTCTCATAGTGCGACAAAATTACTGTGTTCCATTATCTCCCCAGTGATCCAAAAGGAATACATGCTTCATGGAGTTCCATATAGTTAGTAGGCGTTCTCACAATGTCAAAAACAAAACTCTATCCTCTCCCAATCCACATGGGAGAACGCCTACTAACTATATGGAACTCCATGAAGCATGTATTCCTTTTGGATCACTGGGGAGATAATGGAACACAGTAATTTTGTCACACTATGAGACAGATCATTATAAGATATACTTCAATAACCTCTTCATAGAAGAATTCTATCTAACAATATTGTGATTTATTTGGCCACATGAGATTCTAAATATGCATCATTGAAGTATGTTCATGGCGGATAATCAAGGAAGGGTTATTGATCTGTCTAAATAGTCATTTGATATTTTATGACACTAGTAGTTCCTGGATCATCCCTTTTAGATGATCATTCTCCAGGGCATCAGTGAACCAATGGTATCTCATAAAATTCCAACCTATGTAATATTTATGAAGAGATCCAAGTTGATATAAATATATCTTTTAGTGAAAACACATGTAGTGGGATTTTTAATTGGGAAACTAGTAGATGAGACATCTGTAGTAGATATGAAATGAAAATCACATGGATCTAAGTGGGTCACATGCATTTGAATAAAATTCTAGTACATAGAGTTAGAGGTGAATGTCAAACTGAGATGATTGAATCAACCTAGGGAATGGTGATGTTTTTCAAGATATAATCAGGTAAATCTAGAGCAAGACTTACTAACCCATCATAGTTTTGATTGGGAGGAAGATGGAGGACCTCCAAGGTAGAGACAAAGAAATGACTATAGTGGTTTTTACTGTAGTGGATGTGATAGAGGTGTATTTAGGGAATAATGAGGTGTTGGAATTTTACTACTAGTGTCATAAAATATCAAATGTCTATTTAGACAGATCAATAACCCTTCCTTGATTATCCGCCATGAACATACTTCAATGATGCATATTTAGAATCTCATGTGGCCAAATAAATCACAATATTGTTAGATAGAATTCTTATATGAAGAGGTTATTGATGTATATCTTATAATGATCTGTCTCATAGTGTGACAAAATTACTGTGTTCCATTATCTCCCCAGTGATCCAAAAGGAATACATGCTTCATGGAGTTCCATATAGTTAGTAGGCGTTCTCACAATGTCAAAAACAAAACTCTATCCTCTCCCAATCCACATGGGTGTCTGGCTCACCATATAACATTGTAGGTCACTACCTTTGAACCTTGTGAAATGTACTCAGCTTGTGTAAATCTATAGCTAGTAGTTTCGGTGCATGTAATTGCTCAATGGGTGGTGGTATAGTTGGTAAAACATCTCTAGGTTCAATATCTGATATACAACCTTATACGAATGCCTCATCACTAGGAAAATCAACATCGTGATCATCTGGTGGAATTCTATGTGGAGGTCTTTGTATTGGAATCCTGAAATAAAAATAGATGTAGCACAATTAATAGATTATATCTGTCGAGATAACTCAAAAAGAACATGTAAATCCCAACCATTCATGTATGAAGCATGTACCAATTTTCCCACAACTATTTTTAACATGAACTTATGTGAAAAAAATTTCATCAGAGTCCTGGTGTATTGATATGTCGACCAACACATCCAAATTGTAAACCATTGTCTGAAAGATGGAATGAAAACATATAACTATATTGCTACAATCCAATATCAAATACACAAGGTTAAAATGTAGAAAATATCCATTTGATAACACTCTATCACATCCTATTCCATAGGGGCTTCAAAAGTGACAACCGCAAGACCTCTTTAAATAGACTTGGGGATAGAGAGCAATGCTGAGTAGGCATATCACCAAGTTTGAGGAATTAGAATGAAGCAATTGTACACACACACACATCATGAATCCTATGATGGATGAAACGTAAAATGATTCTATAAATGTATGAACGCATCTAATATACTACAACATAATATAAAAATAAAGTACATAAACCATGAAATGGGACAAAGACAAGCCCAACCAATACATCAAAGATAGTCCAACCTGCACCAAGATAGATGAATAAGTCAATAGTATGCACATAGTAAACCTCCTGTCTATAAATCACCATCTATTCACAATCCACTATCTGTCCTCCCAGGACACCATGAACATGGTCTTCATCTAAACAAGGCATGTCACGTGCCGCCAAAGAATGCGAATGGGTGTGTAAAAAAATATTCATTAATAATCCATTAATTCAATAAACAGTAAGATATAACTGTTTTAAAATAAATAAAATATATCTGAATGAATTTATAATAGAATCAAAACCCCATATATACCCAAGAGGGACACCATTCCATCAGGCATTAATAAACAAATACCAGCATCAACAGTTTACTCAATGTAATGCTTATAGTACCCCAAAACAACATGGGAGGGGACGGGTGAATCCAGGTGTCATCTTTTAATTTTAATGTGATAGATTTTGTTCAGAATTTGGTAGGAAATCATTAAATATATATGATAGACAAGAAAAAAAATAAAAAAATCACATAAAAAGTGAACACATGACACATATACCTGATTCACCATTAAGGGCTACGTAAATGATTTATACCTCGAAAGTGTGTCTATCATGAAAAAACCAACTAATGTTCACTAGAAATGGAATAAAACAGTTCGGCCACATTCACTATATTCTAGGAACACTGCCTTTAAAAACATTCATGGATTTATCATTGCATTCCATAGATCACTTCTGTTGACTTCTCATAGCTCACTTCTCTGAGAGAAGTCCAACTCAGTTTATGACTTGATGTTCGGTTCAATGATTTGGTACTAAATAAAATTTCCATGTCATAGATAGAGACTCTACATACACTGAATATGTATTTTGATTCTCTTTGAAATCCCTTTACTCTAAAATTAAATGTTCAAAAATACTCTCCGTGAGACCTCTTATTGAAACACACTCTTTCACAAAGCACCCCTTCCTTAACAGAACAATAATTTTTGCAATGCTCCATTTCCCGAATAGAACAACCTTTGAGTAAATCACAAATTCAATTTGTAAAACCTCATTATTATGAATTACCATTCATCAATAACATGGGAATCAGTTAAGACTTATAATCTCTTAGTGATGCCCTAGATCGCATAGAATGTCTGGTTCACGACTAACTTTGCGTACTAAAAGATTCATAGGATTTTCCTTCATTAGATTGATGAAAATGAAGAGGGGTTGGATCATATTTATTTGATTATCCATTTTTGAGGGTCCACCACCTCTTAGTAGATTTTTCGGACCATTAAGCAAGTCTTCGCTGCACACTCCCATTGAAGAGATCAATAGAAATTCTCCATTCGCAAAGCACAACATTATCACAGAGACAACTATAAAAACACTTTGTGATGGACTTTATAATCTCAAAGCCATCCATCAAAGACTATGGAGACCAACATCACTGATCACATTCTTTTTTGTGGTTCCTTTCCAAATCGTAATTCATTCCTTCAACAATCACAGAGACCAAAACTTAAAATGGAAAAGACATCCTTAGGAAAACATTATGTATTTGTGAAACACACTATATAAATACCATATTAACGAAACTCATGTCTCATACTATTCTGCTAATAATCCCTGTAACGATTGATTACTATCACAAAAAATACTCATTTTCCATCTACTAACATCTCATCCCTGGTTTCAACGATCCCCCCTTTGGGTTTGTTGCCAATTTACATATAAATTCAATAAGGCTCTATCAACTATCAACACATCTAAATATTCTCGTCTTTTCAGACACACTTCTCATATGTTTTAAATTCATTCACACTACTTTTTATCTCAATGAATTTATATTTAGATCCTCCAAAAATTTCATCTTCAACATTGAACCACCTTGAATTTTGAAATTTCTCCCCCATTAGAAATAAACTGATGGACCGATATTTATGAATTGTAGTGATCGAAACATACTCCACCTAGATAGTATCTCCCCGATAAAACTGAATCAAATTAAAAAATAGATTAACACAGATAAATCAAATGAGGATAGTCTAGTTCCATAAACTTATTATGAATTTGGAGGTGGTTGAACATCTAGGATTGACCAGGGTTTCTCCATCACACCCACTTCTAGTGGAATGGTAAAATAATGAAATCAGCTTCTTGATCATCAGTTCCATCAATTGATCAATTTTAATTAGGAATTTTTTAACATTCCCATGAATAAATTATTTCTTATTTCATTGTGTTTCATACGATAATGATGATCATGATTCTTGATATGTTTAATTGCAATCCTGTTGTCACAGTGAATCAGAAATGTTTGATTAACATCATCACAAATCTATATTGGTTGTTGATTCATCCAATGTAGTCGAGTGTATTATGAGTCAGCAGTAGAAAATAATAATAATTCACTATCTATTTCTACAGCAATAAGTATACCATAATTGTGAGTTCCATCAAATTTCTATGAAATATGCCCACTAAGAACATTTCAAAGAAAATATCCGGTGATGTTGCTATTAGTTAGAGAATTATTGCAATGAGTTTCTTGTAAATTGTGGGATATTCTGATGTTCCATCCTCATGCTTTCTCAGTTTTTACCCCACATAAATAGGAGTCGACAATTCAATTTCTAACTTCATGTGACTGGAAAATCCATCCAATAATTCATTCTAGATGCTACTATGTAAAATATCATCCATGTACTCAGGAACCATAAATTTGTATTCGTATTAATTATTGAAAAATATATTATGATCAACACCTCCTATTTTAAAATAGAGATTCATCAGATAATAACCCATATGATAATACCACACTCATGTTATGAGTCATTCATTTTAAACTTCTTCATCAAGAATTTTGTTCTAGTATATTGTCCTTAACATCCATCTAATAAACTATAGTCTCTCCACTAGAGAAACACTTTCTTTGATACCAAATCCTTCGACCTGGGCATATTCTTTACACACTAGTTGTGACTTGTTGTGGATCACATTGTGATATTCTGGTCATGTAACATAATCACATGTTTGGTTATTGTCAATATTGTCAAGTTCTTTATTCATTCCTTTAGACCTGGATTCAATATTCACAGCTTCTTCAAATGACGTTTCTTCAACAATTGATATGAATGTAAACCATGCATCATTCCTCATTCTACATATATGTGTGGGTGTGTTATAATCCACAATGATCTTGGATTGATCAATTTTAGTTCTTATATTTCATCTATGGGGTTCATATGATGTTTAATCAGCCATTGTTTCTTCTTCTGGATCAAAATAATTGGCTCATCCCAGAATATTTTAGAAGCAATACACAATTTCAAATTATGAATCATTCTCCCGAACACTAATCTTTAATCTTGAAACTTCTTTTTCCAATGAAATTATCTTTATGAAATTTACAATGTAATGTAGTTAGAAAAAAATTGAAATAATTATTATAGAAGATTTTTCATTATTCTCCATCTTTATCTTCCTAAATGGAAATTCTTCTCACCATATTCATAATGATAGATCTCATTAGGAATGTATTTTAAGGAAATTACATATGGAGAGAACAGTAGAATGGATCTTCATCTTGTCAATTTTTTAATTGGATGAATTTAACTACATCATAATGAATAATATTCATGAACCCATGTTATTTAGAATACCAGAAATAAATTCAAGCCCGGATGGTACCTTAGTTATCCATGTTTTACAGAATATAACATATTCTACATCATCCAAAGACAATCCTCAATCATATATGAATTTTAATTACAATTCATGAATCATTCAATGATGATTAGTTCTTCAGTTGATCTATCCAGAATTGATAGACTTATCTACTTCTCAGGTTATCCCCATTATACCTTTCTTCACCTTCAATTCCCTATATTATAAGAAGACATATAATATGTAGATGATTAAGGGAATACGATGGCTCCACCTAACATCATCAATATGAATTGAGTTGTTGAAATTATTATCTCAACATAGTTCCTCAATGAACTCTATTTATCATCAATTCACATCTAAACATATCACTTAATTGATGTAGATGTGATATTTCTCTCTTCACATTCTCTTCTACTTTGTGTGGAGAATTTTTCTTCTTAACATTAATCAAGAATGATAGATTCTTACTCTTATTTAGAGATGATTCTTTCTCTGGTATTAAGGATAATCATTTTGTTGCAATGTGACAATATTTCAGGAATATCTCAGACATTACATTTAATCATGGGAAGTGAATTATGATAAAAATCACTCATGACCATTTCCACATCATGTGGGGCCTTTCCTTTTCCACATTCACCAGCCTTGGCCTGTAAATTTTCATGTTCCCTCATTCATTCGAAATCATTTGTAAAACAACCAACATCTCATTAGGAACTGTTATAGAAGTCTTGGATCATCCAAATGGGTTTATCTGAGTGTCATCCGTATGAGTAGTAGATTTGGATAATCTCCCATTAAACTTCATGGATTTAGAGTTAGTTTGTTTCACAACCATCGTACATGAGATCTTCTTGGGATAATCTATCATAAAAATATTCTTCTAATTTATTCCCAAGGAAACATCATTATAAATTATTAAAAGTGGTGGTCATCTCTTCATATAAATAATTAATGTATTTATAGAGGAGAATGTACCAACCTAGTGACAACTGACAATGCCTATATCACAAATTTTATACATCATTCCAAAAATGGTTTGCATTAAAAATATGCTTATGGACCATTGGATATTGTATCATTAACTCTATCTTGATTCAATATGAGATAGGATTCCATTGTGGTTTCTCATTTTTTGAGAATTTAAGAGAAATTTAATTCATAATGACAAAATCTATTGCAGCACCTACATTGAACCAAAAATCATGATTTCTTTTTTATCTCTTGTATAATGTTGTTTCCTCTTCATCATGAATTATTGAGATCTCTATAGGAAATAATATTCTATAATTTTTTTTTTCTATCTATCCATGTCATGGTGGTAATATTATTATCTTTCTTATTCATCTATACTTGTACATGATTTTTATTTTATCATGCACTCTTCATGATAAAAGGTTTAGAGTCATTTGACCAAATTAATTTGGATGGTACATGTTATCACAACATGGAGGTCTTCTGAATTTGGAGTACTCCAATTATAATTGATTAGAAATAGAAAATGTTTTACAATTTTTTTAAGACACTATATATGCCTTCTCAAGATTGGCTAACTGAGATTCCAAATATAGAAATTTCATTTCAAGGACTATTTTCAATTCGTCAATCATATTCATCTTTTATTCATAGATCTTATTTATTGTTAAAATTTAGACTTAATGTACCTTCAAATATTTTAATCAAAGATTCATGTTCTTTGATCTTCTTAGATATTCTAGCCTATGGTATAACATTTACATCAATTCTATTTTTCAGTAACATTTCTAGCGCATAGATCTCTTCCTCAATATCATTTTTATCCTCATATTTATCTTAAACTTCTTTGAGGTATTTTGAGGGACATATTACATGTTTTCTAATTATTTATTTAAAATATACAACATGTCTAGAGAGATTATGATATTCTTAAATTTTTCATTCCAATCCTTCCACCATAGAGTCTTCTTCTTTTCTCATTTTGGTGATTTCTACGTGCGTAACATGAAATACATCACAAAAATGAGAGAATCTATCATTAAAAATACCATGGAGAAAATTTCTTATTTTATCAACTAATAATTATTGTGAGGTTGTAGATTGATAATCATCAACTCTTATGCTAAAATAATTTATTTGTCTATAACCTTCAAAATTGAAAAAATACCCCGTGCTCACTTGCACATTGTGATTTGGATGAGTTAAAAAGGAAGTCCTCACATTTGGGGGAAACATGATCCACCTATTCTTAAAAATACAATATTGTTATTACTTCTTATCAAAATGACATAGATAACTAGATACTACATATTATTTCGATAAGAGGTACGTCTTCAACTCTATGACTTCTTTATTTCTGGATTGTCATGGTCTTTTTAGATATAGACTTCTGCTCAGAGATAATTGATTCTCCATCCAGAATTCTCATCATTATTTCCTCATTAAATAAAACTAAAATCCTCCACTGAATATTATTATGGTAGATTATCCAACATATGTCGTCCTTTCCCTCTCATACCAGCTGTGGGACCAATGAACACCGTGAGATGGGAAGGGTGAATTAGGGTGTTATATTTGTCTTTTATTGTTATGTATCTTGTTCCCATGTTGGTATGAAATCGTTAATACTATATAAGGGATAAGAACATTAGTCAAAAAATCAAATGAAAAGATTCCAAACAATAGTTTTACTTAGTTCACCATTAAGTGCTACATCCAAAAAGCATTCAACATCTGTGTTATGGACATGACAAAATCTTATAAAGTTCGCTATTTGGGGATTACAATGGTTTGACCATATTTACTATTTTACATGAAAAATTCCTTTCAAAATTTCATAATTTTTCATTGGGTCCCTCATATCAATTATGTTGGATTCCCCTAGCTCACTTCATTGAGAGAATTACAACTTAGTTTATTAACATAAAGGACACTTCAATGATTTGGAATTAATGACAATTTCCCTGAAATTGCATGGTACTTTTCATGCACCATAGACACAATTTTATGCTCTTTGAAACTAATGAATACTAAAATATGATGTAAAAAATGCTCTTTTTGAAGGCTCTTTGCGAAACACAATACATTGGGAAGCACCCCTACCTTCATGGAGCAAACTGTTTTTGCGAAGCTCCCATGCTTTCCTGGATCAACCTTCATGAAGCACACTGAGTAAATGTGGAATTACTAATAATCATGAAGTAACATTAATCAAATGAATGGGTATCAGTTAAAACTTATAGTCTCTTCATGATGCACCAGCTCAAATTGAACTTCCAATTCGTGAGGTTTCTCACAAACTCAATGTGTCTATGGATTTTCCATCAAAACATCAATACAAATGAGGATGAGTAGAATCATATTTATAGGCTTGACCATTTTTTACATTCCACCACATCTTTATGGATTTCATAGACCGCCAAACATGTATTTGCGATGAACTATCCTTCGTAGAGGGCCATATAAATTATCTGTTTGTAATGAAAAATTTTAGAACATAGACATCTGTAAAAACATTCCTCAGCGCCCTAAATAATAAAAAATCCTTCCATAAATGACTACAGAGACCACTATCACTGATCGTAATGTTTTTCGCAGAGCCCATCCATGTCGCAAATCATTCCATCAACGATCATAGAGACCAAAACCCCAAATCACGAAGAATTAGATTAAAAACATTATGTATTTTTGAAACACACATCGTAAATCCCATATTATCAACACCCATTAAAATTCCATATTTAAATAAATAATCCATGAATAGACTCTTTTCACATTAAAATACATCCTCCAATATTTGAACCCCTAAATTTTTTCAAACAATGGAAAATGTCATCATCATCAAAACTATTTCCTGCATGAGCTATACAAGCTTGTTCCATGGAATATCCTTGATCATCTGTGTAAGGAATGAAAAAAAACACAAACCATACTAAATTTCCAACAAATAACGTCCAATCCCTGGTTCCAACAATGATTTTTTTGTAGAACTCACTTAATGGGTGATTATATCATTATAGACACTCTATGAAAAAGTACCGATCATTGGTCCATTCCCAATAAGTGTAAAATTGTTTTAAAAGAAATTGATTCAATGATTATGTGTCATTCCTAAAACCATTGTGGACACCATAAACCAAAACTGGATCAACCCGCTATGTAGGTGATCAAAAATCAATGATTCCACCAACCATAATGATGCTCCCTACTATATGGAGGATCAATGTTCTACTCAGGGTGTTTATTCTGATTAAAAAAAATCAAACATGAATGCTAAGGATGATAGAGAATCACAATACAATCTCACAGAGGGACACCCAAACTATATATGAGACTCAACCACTTAAGGGGATCACAAGCTAGTGATATCAATGTAATGTCACATTATAACCAAAAGGATGAAAAAGGGAAAATAGTAATCCTATAATGGTCCAAACTAAGAAAACAATGATCATCAAACACTCCTAAATTGATTACACGCCATTTCCCAAGGGGTCCACAATGTGTCAAGCTATCCCAAGTCTTACAAATGTGGTTAGTAATCACACTACATGTATTACCAATATATATAGAATGTAAAATGTGTAAATTATATTTAGAGACACAGAGTGTCATGTATATGTCATCAGTCAACATTCATGTACTAAATAATTGTCCATGTACTGGTCTGTGTACACTAATCCTTGTCCATGTGAGAGTACATTACGTTTCTGTGACCATGTACTCCAACCCATGTCGTTTTCCTATCAGGATTAAACTAAGAGTCCCCTAGGGAGGTTAAATTTTAATGTGATCCTTAACCCCATCCAAAACATGGCTATCATATGAAGGGGGTATTTTATGACATGTAATAATTGATTGCATGTCGTATCCTACATGATTTCCCCCAATCACTCATTCTTCCTCCCTCTAGTTTATGCATCACCATCGCTTTACATCTAGATTCAATCATGGTGGAAATAATAAATATTCTACTTCAAAACCTCTCTGTCTTAGAGAATCACACTCCATATATCGAATCTAATAATAAAATAAAGTTGTCTATGTGAAACATATTCTACGTAGGAACTCAAATATCGGAGGGATCATACCCATTTTGATCCATCTATGGAAACCGTTGTCACACCTATGTTTCATCATATCAAGTTTGGATAAAAAATTTCAGAATGTTTTTCAAAAAAATCATGCATGTCAAGATCGATCAATTAGTAGTATTACAAATCATTGACTAACTGTTCACCCATGATGACTTTGAAAAATATGGAGAGGATCACAAAGAACAACCCTATGGAAAAATTCTTGCTTTTTGTTCATATAGGCCTCAATATATTTATATAAGATGGTAATGAAGATGAATTTGATAAATAATTACCAATTCTCATTATCATATCCTGAAAATTAGAGCCATCGTTCATGGAAATTAATAAAAAACTCAATATTTTCATCAATTAAATTATGCTTGATGTGGAAATTAAGAATGATGAAGAAATTCATTTAAAAAAAATTCCATAGATTTGTATTTGATCAATTTTTGATGAATAACAAATCTATGGAATTTTCATTGGTGATATCCATTGAAAACAATACAGGTTGATTTAATTTTCAAGGAGTCATCATTATTCATCTGATTGAATACTATAGTTATCTTAAAAAAGGACCTATATTGCCTATAGGGTTGTACAAATTTCCCTAGATTTCTATCATAAAAATCTATTTAAAAATTGAAAAGTGTTGCGTTAGTGAAATGAAATGAAATAATTGTTTTTAATTATTTATTCATCTATTTCCGTGTTGAGTTTTTCACAAATGTCATGCATCGAACAAGGTTATGTTGTGACTAAGGAAAAACATTATTCTCAGAGCTCAATGGTGCCCCCAGATTTCTTATCTCAATGATAAATTAAAATTTAATATTCTTTTTCATGAAATCCATATGCATGTTCTATTAAATATTTTAAAAAATATGAATCAATTGTTTCAGGCACACCATGCCACATAATCTCATGTTGTCTCAACTCTTATTCTCGAAATTAATTCTTATAATATGTATAATTAAAACATGAAAATACTATATTTTATAGACACTCCACATATATTATTATGGGGTTCATTTACATGTTTTCATGGGATCCCAATGTAATATTTCCATTTGGTCATGAATAATCAAAATAATCTCCCTTTATCTCTATATTATGTGATTAATACTTTTGATTAATACATGATCAAAGTGAGACAATTTTCAGTAATATTTGTGTCACATAATTGGTGTATAAATATTTGGAAAATATAATTTTTCTATAATCAATTTGGGGAACAATTCATATGCCACCCATGTCATGGGTTACCTATTCGTCTCATCATATCCATTCAAAATTCAACACTATATGTATAGATTATTTTATTGAATTATCATGTTTTGTTATGGTGTTCTATTATATGATAAGATTAAACAATACATTATATGTTCTTATCTATTTTTTGGAATTTTAGATGTTTTTTCATATATATATTTATTGTATCATGGACAATAATATCATTTTTTATAGATAGTGATGGTAAATTTTAATCACGAGTAACGTTTTTCATTATCCCTAAAATATATATCATCATAATGACACCTTTTTTATTCCTTTTTATTATCAATATAATCAAATTATCTATAAATATACATTGCCCACCTTCCTAGTCCCGCTCATAGGTTTAATAATGATTATTTGAACACAATTTCCTGTGATGTATACCATGTTATTGTGGAAACACAGAAAATGTTGGAATTATATTACTTTCAGAATAGGAAATGATATTTTGGGGTCTAGACATAACAATTAAGTGTTATTTAAATATTTCATAATGGTGTAGTTATAATAAAAAAATTATTAAATCTCTAATTTATCCAAATTAATACAATAATTGTTTTATATTTCATTCTACATTTGTAATGTATACAATAATATCTTCTTTTATGTGCATGAATCATCTAGACTCATATTTTATATCCAAAAAAAATATTTATGGATCCCATGGGTTTTTACCAATATTAATTTAATAAGACATTGAAAATTAGAGGATAGATAATTTATGAAAAAACATTAATGCCAATTTATGATAAAATTCCATTGTGCTGAAAAACAGACCTATGTAATAATTTTATATTCAATTACCACATATATTAAAATTAATTTAATATAATCTATGAGTTATGAAACATAAGTGAAAAATGTGTGGCCAAATGTCTCCCTCATGATGGAGTGTTTATATACTAGAGAAATTATATAATTATGTAAAAACAATAACAACCAAGTTATTTATAGAAAAAAATTCAATTATATCACTTATAAATATAACATGTTTTATATAGAAACATTGTTTACCAAGTAATTTTTTTATTAAAATTATTATAATCATCATATTATATCAATAATATTGTTTACCTAACTTCTCAAAAATACATATACCTTCAACTAATATATTTTCAAAAATAATTTTCTCATCATAATTATATGATTGAATAATATTGATTTTTATTATCTAAAATTCTATAAAAATAGATTAATAATATTAAAATAAACCTGAGGGTTTTAACATTTTTTTATAATGGTTTGGTTTTGAGTGTAATTATATGAAAAAATTACATGGATTATTCAAGAGGATTATATTTATAGTAATATAGATGATATAAAATTCATAGCTCAATGAAAAAACTATGTTATCCTTCCCCATAATCTATTTCTACAATCATTTTTTTCCCATTCAATCCATTTTATCACAAATAAATATTGTGTTTTACAAGTACTGATTCAACCATATATATTTATATATTATATTAAAAAAATTATTTTTGTTAATTGATAGTATGATTGATATTTACAAATTACCCATGCTAATTGGGGTTTTAAAATTCCCCAATACATATATGAATGAATACTCATGTTTCATTTTCCCCTAAAATTAGAGTTATTCTTAATCAATTCCAATGAAAATTTCATTCACTAACACTTTCCATGATTTATATTTATGCAAATCACCACCGAGTGAGGGTGGAAAGGAAATATATGAATCATATATTGTCATAACATATATGCTATTTAATTTATTATATAGAATAAAATTTTTCTCACTTATTTTAATTCTCTAAAATGTATCATTTAAGTTTATTAACAATTTCACCATAATTAAAATCCAGTAAATGAAGATGAATTTGTTTGAAATGGAAATATTTAAATTTTCAAAATCATGAATGATGCCATCACCCAGTCAATTTTTTTTCATAAATATATATAATTCTCTCATGTTAGTATGTTTTAAATTGGATAGCACTCATGAAAATTGAATTTGAAAAATGATTATTATCATTTTAATTCTATAATTACTAACAAATTAGTAAAATCTATATTAGTATTTATCAAAATCATTCGGTGATGAATGTATGTTTTCATCCAAAAATTTACATGATGAATGAATGTTGACTATACTATATTATTAATGTAAATAAATCAGATTAAATACACTATAAAATTAAAATCATGCAGTAAACTAAATCCCGCAACTGTATTTCATACCATGACCAAATATAATACCAATACCCAATATAATTTCAAGAAAGCCTTGATTAAATTGTATTCAAACTCATGCAATGAGTATATAGAAAATATATTCCATGGTAATGTTGGATATTTGGAATAACATACTGTATCTTGGATTTCATATTATTAAAAGTAAGACCAAAAGTTTATGGAATTGTAACATGGGATTACCCATAAATATCATTTATACTTTTACTATAAACTGGAATAAAAATTTGTTCTTATAATTTATATAATAGTGGATATGGGACAACATAAAAACAACTTATTTTTATTCAACATGACATAACTATATTATTTTACTAAAGGATCACTTTGGAGGTGTACTCTGTGTAATCCTAATACTATGTTGTGAAAATATAGTTAATATTGGTTAATTTAATAATTTCAGACTCATTTTTTATACCATGTAATGGTATTTTTCCCATTAATTAATTTTCCTAAATATAAGGACAACCTCATCTACAAATTCATTATATGATTGTTTTTCATAGTACTTCTAATAGTAATTATATCTTTAATTTATAAAAATGGGTTTAAATAGATTATGCACCACATTATTCTTAAAATTACACCACTTATATGATTCCTCCCTCTTTTAAAATAATATAAAAATATAAATTATTTTTATTTTTATTTTACAAAATGGGTTTTTATTTTGAAATTTATTTTGATGATAACAAAGAATAAGTGAATCAATGGAAATAAAAAACCCACATTATCTGTTCCATTTTTTTGTCATTTTATATACATAAATTCTACGATATTTGTGATGTTTAAACTAGTAGGACATCTTCATTGGAAACCGTTTATCATCATATTTCCCAAAAAAATCGTTAGTAATGTAATCATTGTCTTGTTAATTTATTTTCATTGGATGTCACATTTTACTTATAATCCATTACCTATTATGTTTATCATATAAAAACCCACATTCTTGTTAATTTAGTAATCCGCATGCCATTAAAATTAATAAGTATGCCTATAATAAATAGTTGAATTGTAATTTAAATAATTAAGTCTTCTCTAATAAAAAATGTTTCACTATTTATAGAGAATCCTCCCAAGGGAATGATCAAACATTGTTATCTTATTTTTGTACCAATATGCATGATTTTTCAAATTATATTTTATTTTATGGAATTCAGTAAAAAATATTATCATAGCAAGATCGTTATTTTATAGACCAAATTTTATATTTAATTTACTAATAATGGGATTATCATTAATTGAATAATAAATGGAATGGACAGAATACATATGACATGAGAACATTATTTTATATATATCTATAAAAATAATTAATGACTGAAAATGTGTTTGAAAATTATTACATCTTTTATGACATAAGACCATTTAATGAGATTAAAAAATAAAATGACAATATTTATTATACTTATTTAATAAAGAATGGATTAGATCAATTTCATTTCTACTTGTATGATTGAAAATTATTCATAGTTCATAATTTTATTTATTCATTTTTACTTTTTTTTGTTTTTAACGGAAATATGGAAAATGTTTGGGTTATTATATGGTATTAATTGGAATGAACATGAATATTGACGAATTAAATTAAAATATAATGAACTAACCCATGTGATAATTCTTATGAGTTACATTACTATCACTCTAATATAACATACATAGTATTAGTGAACATGACGAAAATCATTAATGTGATTCATATAATATTAATTCAAGACTAATTAATGAAAAATTATAACTAATAATATTAAAATATATTGATTAATAACTTATGATTTTATTTTAAATTAATAATAATAATCAATTAGTTTAATTTCATCACTCTCCATACAAGAAATAGTTTCTCTCAATTCATCATATATTACAATATCTCTATATATTCCTTGTGAATGAAGTGAAAGATTAGATAAAAATATAAAAATTGAAATAGTAATGATATATATTTTATATAATTATTTCAACTATAAAATATCTCCATAAAATACACTTTATATTTATCATAAAATTGTAATCTAATTTAATAATAAATAAAATGGTATTGGAATCATCATTTTAATTTACCCTAGTTTAACTATTATGTTAGTTCTAATTGATAATGGATCAATATTATCATATGTAATTGATAAAAAACTATTATATTAAAAAAAATCTCCAAATATAATAATATAATCTGAATAAGTGGGAACCAAGACTCCTTATCCTATGTTTTACATATATTTTTTACAACACATACATGGGTGTTGGGAAAAATCACATAGACATAGGATCTGAATGTGATCCCTGTAAGTGTTTGTGAATAACTGAGGTACATTTCCTTCATCTATTATTAGTGAGAATATATATAATTCATCATCCAATATGAACATGTTCCAATTTTATAATTGAATAATAAATAAATGGGTCGTACAGTTTGATAATTACATGATTCAGATCGAAAATTTGTCTGAATATGTTTTTCATGTGCATATATGTATATGAAATATCCACCCTCCATTATCAAGGGTTCTGATATATCCCTTTTCATTCTATAATTTTTCATATCCCATTATTTATACCTCTCAATTATATAACTATCCTTAAGTATATGTAGAATATTCACATGACCCTAGAAATGTTAGGGGCATTCCTCTGAAAGGTATATGAATTCATGTGGACGTAAATTTATGTTTTTTCTCTATTAAAATAGAGATTTCCATTATAAAATTGTTTTCATCTTTTTTATATATTATTTAATTATATGCAATGTTGTATACAATAACCATGTAATTTCATTATTTATAACAAAAGGGATCATCCCATGAACCTAATCTCTATAACACTTCCTCCGGTATACATATTTCAATATTACAATGAGGCATGAATACAAAATTATACCGTTCATGTTGTGTTGTGTTTTTATGTAAATAACAATGTGATATTTTTCTCCCTATTGGAATGGAAGGAAGACATCATTTTTTAGGAAATTATGTCATCAATATAGTTATAATCAAATAATTCAATGAATGTTTTTTCTAAGGTAAAATAGTGACAACAACATAGTCATACATTATTTCCTGGTACACTTATTTATAAAAATATGTGGGTGGTGATCTATTTTTTTTTTAACAAATCCATTAATTACATCTCCATTCATTCTTTATTATAAATTTCGACATCAATATATTATGGTCACAACCTATATTATCTAAATCTCAAATATATATTCCATTAGATTTACATAATTTTCAAGGTTGGATTCAGGTTTATTCTGCCATACACATCATAACTCGAAAATAAATATGAACAAGGATAATTTATATAAAATTATTATTAAACCCCAAAAATCTATTATTTTAAAGAACAAACATAAATCAAAAATGAAAAAACGTAATAAATATGTAGTAAATTCCCATATAACATTAAATTCAATGGAATATAATCAATTATTATAGAATAACAAAATTTGAAATATTTATCCAACCACCTACATGTTCTATAATATAGAACGTGCCATCCAAAATAATCTAGTTTATGAGTAAATGGTGATGAGTTTTATGAAATAATATCATGATCATGAATATATTGTGATACTAAATTAAATATATACCTATCATCAAAAAATATACTTGTAAATAATTATAATAGAATAGTTAAATGTATAAATATTTTATTCTAATCGATGTCACATTAATTATATATACATATAGTTATTCAGTCAAAGGAAATTTGTTTTCTTAAGTTATTACATGATAATATTTATTTTATGAAAACTATTTTGATATAAATATTTCATGATTAAATCATCAAGTAAATATATAAAATTTAAAAATCATATGTCTTTATATATCAATATGCTCCGAACAATACATAATACATCTATAAATATTGTAAACCACAGATATTATATATGAAATTTAATTAAACAATAAAAATCACATTATAGGAATAATTTAAATTTATCACAAAATTACAAATAAAGAAATAAATATTTGTAAATTCATATATATATATATATATAAATTAATTAAAAATAATGAATGAATAGATAATATAATAAAAAAGTTTGACCTATAATTTACCATTGTCATATTATAGAACATTTTAGAATAACTAATCAATTCATTTATTCATAGGTAATGGGTTTTTAATTATATCATATATTCATATATAGTGTTAGAGTCACATTTAATTTTTCATATGTGATCATAATATTATAATATAAATAAATAATATAAAATAAAATTTTGTACATCACATTCCGTATGCTCAACCTCTGTGGTGTATAATTTTTAAAGACCACCATAACAAAATAGAGAACATACCACCCATGGTAATATTAAAATATATAAATCTATCAAAAATATTAGAGGATTACATGATCATAATTTTTTTTATTAGAATCCACTCCTAAACATTAAATGAAATGAAGATATGAAGAGGGATATTTCAATGATTAGTTTATTTAACCTCTGAAAAATAGGTAGGATCATATCATTTATATAGTTCCTATACATTGATTAAAGAATCATGATTAGTAATTCAAATGCCATTTAGTGAACATTAATGACTCAAAATGAAAACATATATTTTTTATGAACATTGGATATTTCAATAGTAATATAAAAATTATTAATCCATAAATTTATTATCATGATGATTTATAATCAATGTGAAACCATTCATGATATGTGGTCCCAAAATATGTGACATGATATCATATGTACTGATTTGTTGGTTAAATTAAGATATTATCGAAACTAATTATAACTTATTATTTTAATAAATACACAACACAAACTGAAATAAAAATGTCACGACCCGCCCTCAGGGCCCGTGCCGTGACTACCCCAAGCCCGCCTTCCATAGGCCAGGGGCTGGCGACTAGCACCAAGGCGTAAATCCCAACAAAAAGGGAAGGCATTGACATTGAAAAGTAAACAAGCACCACAGAGTAAGCAAGCAGAGAAGTAAACACTAAGTAAGAACAGAGTACAACTGGAAGTGCGGAAAAGTAAATGGGCCAGTATACAAACCCAAACTGAAGTAAAGTATAACTCGAGAGGGAAAACAGCAAATGAAAAGTAAAAGCCGCTACACTGAGCTGTCCACTTGAAATCCCACCTGAAGGGTGGGTACAGATAGCTCCACTACTCCTCGGGTCCCGCCGTCCGTTCCGAGCACGTCCCGCCCAGTGGTCCACCCCCAGGTACCGTCCCGCTCTGCAAGCCTCAACCACGATCAACGCTGTCCGTCGTCTGCAACCAACACAACGTAGTGTGGGCATAGCCTGTGCAGGGGTGAGTATAAGCTACTCAGTAGGGACCCCGAGACCCCTGAAGGTCTCCCAAAATCCACAAAGGATAAACCACAAAGGAAGATACAATCACGTAGTAACAACCGACACTGCTTAGGTATATGCCCATACATATACCTAAGTCATCAATTCCAATACGCTCCAACCTCCGAGCCCAAGTACAACTCAGTCCACACAAGAAAGTATGCATATTCCACACAGGAAAGGAAAACGAAATCCACACAGGATAGCACAACACAATCCACACAGGAAAGCAACAGGATTCAGCTTTCACAAGTATACTTTTTCGAAAGACGATAAAGATGATCTCTGATCCATCTAAGTCGTCGGACCCACGAAGGATCGATAGGTAACTAACCCCCGCAATGACCCACACAGGATTGGGCCCACACAGGACCTGTAGCGCTGGTTCACACAGGACCGCTGAGCACATACCCACACAGGATCGGACCCACACAGGATCGGGCCCACACAGGACCTGTACCACTGATCCACGTAGGATCGCTGAGTGTTGTAGTCGTCGTCGTCGAATCCACTAAGGATCTCTGTATTGTCGTCGTCGCTATCACAGTAGTAGTAGCAGTAGAAGTAGCAGTCACAGTCGCAGTCGCAGCCAGCTCTAGGGTTCCCGCACACAGCAAGCTCATTCGGGAGGGTCCGCTCCACGAGCCGAGAGGATGATACATAATCTGTCACATAGCCCAGAGTTTATGTATCCAAAAGTTCTGTATCGTCAACAGGAACTCAACGCAACAGACGGCGCATCGATCGGATGCCTGGTCTGAGAGTTATTGGCTTTTTCATCCCAGGGGCCCGGTTGGTTTTTAAGGCAAAACCAACCCGACCGTACTCCACCTGCGTCCAAACCTCGGGCGGAGTATGCCAAAAGATCCGTCTCACTAAGAGGAACTCAAAAAAGCTGACGGCACGTCAATCGGACGTTCGTAGCTCAAGATATGAGTGTTTCCGCTCCGAGGGCCCGGTTGGTTTCGTGTACAAACCAACCCGGCTGAAATGAAAGTATTCTGAAACATTGAGTGCGATATACCGAATAGACCGCCTCGATCCAAGGATTGCATCACCGCTGACGGCTCGTCAATCGGAGGTCCATAGCTCATGTTATGGGAAAAAGACCGAAGTCGATTCGAAAATGGGGGGTCCGGGTCCGGGCCGACCCAGCCCGACCCCCCCTGGGTCGACCCGACCCGGCTCCGACCCAGCCCGGCCGGCGGCGCGGCCGAGGCGCCGCTCTGGTGCCATGGGCGGGGGGCAAGGCCCCCGCCCTTCCTACTGGCGGCGCTGCTGGATGTCGCGCCTTGGATCAAACGGCCCTCCACGTGGGGGCCTGCCTTTGAGAAAAACGGGGGGGGGGGGCGCTGCCCCCCCTTTGTGAAATTGCCCCCCCCCCCATTATGGGGGGCCAATTTAACCGCCCAGGGGAATTTAATTCCCCCGGTTTTGCACCGTCCTGGCCGGCCCGACCTGGCCGGCCGACTTCTTCTCAACAGGACCGGCATGGGCCGGTCCTCTTCCATTTTCCGGCACCGGCGGCCCGGCTGGCCGCCGGTCATCACGTTCCGCCGCGGCCCGGAACTGGCAGCGGCCTTCGTCGTCCGGCACGGTGCAACGACACCGTGCCCTTCCGCCGCGGCCCCGCTCCGGCCGTGGCGCCTTCCGTTTCCTTTGACGTGGCGCGACGGCGTCGCGTTCATGATAAATCTTTCCACAGCGCGGTGCGACGGCGTCGCACACTAATTGCCAAATGATCCCCACGTGGTACAACGACACTACGCCATCTCGTTTCATCCACAAGGAAAAATAATAATCAAGAACAAAGGAGGGAGGATTCGGCCGTGTTTGTGCAGTCCGGCCCCCCTCTCGTTAGATGATAACACTTAAACATTTATCCTCAAGATTGTCATTCTAGAACCAAGAACGAGAATAAATAAATAATCAACAACAAACCCCTACCTCGTCATCAAGAACGATGTTTGTCAATGACCCGCGAAAGACAAGCGTCGTGGTGGTCGACGTCACGGAAAAAGGACGTCGATGTCGTGAAGCGAGGATTCGAAGCTCTTTGACGTCGATTTCGTCGCGGGAAACCGTCGCGGAAGAGATGACGCGGAAGGAGACGTCGTCGGTGTCGCGGGTATGACGTCGCAGAAGACGGTTCCCGAGAACGTGGCGTTCTTCATCGATGTCCGAATGTTCATCGCGTTCTTCGTCAAAGTTTGAAGAAGATGGAGAGAATTCTTCAAACCTCTCAAGGTGGCTAGAGAATTCTAACCCAAATAAAATAAGCTAAGGACTTAATTTATTTACACAACCAAACCATTTTGAAATTCAAAGGTTTGAAAATAAACAAATCAACCCATTTATTAACCTAAGTTGTCAAGTTAATTAAAGAGGGGTTATTGGGAGTTTAAAAAGAGAAGTTGAAGAGTTATGCTTCGTGTGGGCCCCACCACACTTAATCCTCCCAATGGAGGTTAAGTGGATATGGGTCCCACCTCTAACTCCCTTTGGGAGAAGTTAACCAACAAGTTAAAATAAAATTTGTATTCCACAATTTTATTTAACTTATTCTAAATTCCCAAAAAACTAACTCTCAACCCGCAATAAACTCAACCTCAGAAAAGGTCTCCTTAAGAGAATATCGGCGCTGTGAGTTCATCGGTGCCCTCAGAATTTGATTCCGGGAAACGGTTCAAAAGTTAGAAATTCCCGCTCATTCGTTCACTGAACGTACCCGAGCCAAACTTCAGAAAATGATTCCGGGCACTCTGGGCCTCAGAATCAGGTGCTGTCAGAAACCGCGCTCCTGTAAAATTCCAAAGAAAATTAAGAAAAAAGTTTCCTTGAATTTTACGGATCTTTACATTACTCCCACCTCAGGGATTTATATCCCCGTAAAGATACATCAAAAACTAGGGAAACAAATGAGGGTACTGAGCACAAATCTGAGCCTCCTGCTCCCATGTTCTCTCCTGGAGGTTCCCATGCTGCCATCTGATGCGCACTAGAGGAATCGACCGTCCACGCAGGACCCGCTCCTGTCAATCCTTGATCTCCACTGGGACCTCCGTAATAGTCGCCCCATCGTCAACGTCAAGCTCCCCATGGTCAATGATGTGTTTCGGGTCGTGCACGTCTCTCCTCAGCTGAGACACGTGGAAGACGCCGTGCACCCGGTGCAACTGAGGTGGTAGAGCCAGGCGATAAGACACCTCGCCAATCCTGCTGAGGACCTGGAAGGGTCCGATGAAGCGCAGAGATTACTTTCCGCCTTGGCCAAATCTCGATATACCACATCGAGGTGAGACCCGAAAGAAGACGTGGTCGCCATCCTCGAACTCTAGTGGTCTCCGCCTCCTCCCAGCGTATGACTTCTGCCAGCTCTGAGCTGTCCTCATCCGCTCTTGGTTGACCTGGACCTTCTCTGTCGTGGCATGGACCATCTCTGGTTCCACAAGTGCTGACTCCCCAGGGTCTGTCCAGCACAAAGGAGATTTACAAGGTCGGCCGTACAATGCCTCGTACGGGGCCATCCCGATGGTGGAGTGGTAGATGTTGTTGTACGCAAACTCCACCAAGGGTAGGTGGTTCTCCCAGCTACGACCAAAGTCGAGGACACATGCGCGGAGCATGTCCTCGAGAGTCTGAATGGTCCTCTCCATCTGACCATCCTTCTGAGGGTGAAAGGTTGTGCTCAGAAGTAGTTGCGTCCCAAACGCCTCCTGTAACCCCTTCCAAAGCTGGGAAGTAAAGCCAGCATCTCGATCGGAGACGATAGATGATGGCACACCGTGAAGCCGAACAATCTCCTGAATGTAGAGACGTCCCAAGCTCTCCCCTGAGCCCTGCTCTCTGATGGGTAAGAAGTGAGCCGACTTGGTGAGTCGGTTGACAATCACCTAGATGGAGTCGTTACCTCTGGATGTGCGTGGAAGTCCAATCACGAAGTCCATATATATCTCGTCCCACTTCCACTCCGGGACCTCCAAGGGCTGTACCAAGCCTGCTGGTACCTGATGCTATGCCTTCACCTGCTGGCAGGTGAGGCATCGAGAAACGAACTCTGCCACAACCTTCTTCATGCCCGACAACCAGTGTTGTCGTCTGAGATCCTGGTACATTTTCGCCACTCCAGGATGTACTGCCAAAGGAGTAGTGTGAAACTCTCTCAGCACCTCCTCCCGTAAAGCGACTGGTACCATGGTACTTCCTCTGAAAAGGATTTCGTGCTCTGCTCTAAAGGAGAAACCATCAGGTGCCGGTCCTGAGGATATCTGTGCACGCTGTGTCTCACAGTCAGCGTCCCCACGCTGTGCCTCTTTGAATCGCTGCAGTAGTGGAGGAGTGACTGTGAGAGATTGAAGGAAGGCTTCTCCATCTCTATCCACGAAGGATATCTTCAAATATTGTAACACCCCAAGCTTCCACGGTACGTTTCCCTTCGAATAATGCAATAACGTGTGTTGTACGCAACCTCGAGCTCTAACACACACCACAACTAATTAAACTAGATGTTTTGAATAGTAATACATACTTTTTGAAATTTTATAAATTTTATTTATCAAAATGGACTTCATTTTTGGATTCGGAATATCGAAATTAGCCTATGTTGAATTTTTTGTATTTTTCTGAGAACTTCTAATTTTTTATGAATAGTGAAAAATACATAAAAACAACTTTTTAAATCAAAATAATTTATATTGATAAATTATACTATTTAGTGGTTTTAAAGTATAATTAGAATATATTTTTACCATTTTATCCAATGGTGGTCATTAGAATTAATTTAACATTGAAATTGGACATAAACAATTGCCAATCTTTTGATATAAATTGTTTCTTAAAAACATGCTATTTTTTGTAACAGCGGGAATTAATTATAAAATTAATTAATGAAACTTATATGTTTGGAATTTTTTAAAATAGAAATCATTTTTGAATTCGGAATATCAATTATAGCTTAGGGTGAAATTTTGGCCTTATTCTGAAAAACTTCAATTTTTGATGAATAGTGAAACCACTAAGTGGTTGTTAAAAACTGATTTTTCGTTAAAATGAAATATTACCACTTTTGTGATTTGATTTTCAAAAATCCGACATACATGGTTGTCATTAAGAAGTAAAAAGTGGTTCAATGAGATTAAAATAATTTTTTGGTGAATAGTAACTTTTAAGTTCTTAATCGCGATTAGAGGTAATTAGTGTAGTTTAAGGTAAAAATAATGTTTTAATAATATGAGATGAGCTTGACACTTGTCCTACTCCTATTTTATGAGTCATGGCCGACCAAGACAACCCATGGGTCAACTTGGGGACCCCATGGAGCCACATTAGTTGGAAAATGACATTAATATATATTTATTTAATGTTAAAATTAAATTGACACAAACATGAGTTGTTTTACTAAAACAGTTTTTATGTGGGGTTACACAAGTCCAAATTTTGACTATAAATATTCATTAGAAAGATACATAGCTTTCCTACATCATAGTATTTTTTTTATAATTTTTATACATTAAATAAATTAAATTATTTATGACATCATTATGATGCAGCGATGACCTCATTATTTAACGATTTTAATAAAATGAAAAGATAATGTAAAATCCAAGTCTTAAACTTGTCCAAAGACTATTGGATGGATATATTTCGAACAATTATCACCTTATCCACGAATTATATAAGTTTGGGTCCTTTATAATCATAAAAGCATTGTATAATAATGTAACATTTCAATCTTTCCAAAAGAGCCCCTCCTCTCCTCTTATAAAAGGTCCCCACCTCTAAAACCTTATTCACACTTTCAAGCCTTTTGGTTCAGCCAACCTCTGCCCAAATACTCTCCCAACTTCTCTCCCTTCATCATAGAAGCTTTACTTTAGTCATAAATCCATCCTATGGAGTCCTTTTGATCAAATCAAAAGGAAGAACCCGAAGAAGAGGTAACATTTTCATCACCCTCTTTCATGTTTCTTTCTTCTTCCACTCCCTCTTTGTTTATTATTAAAATTCTAAAATTATAACTCCAGTATCTTCTATATACTGGGATGTTATTATAAATATGGAACAACCATATTCAGTATTCTACCCATCATTTTAATGACATGTCACCATACGTGCGTATGTACGGTTTACCGTCTCCACGTCGTGGGGTAATTGTTATTCAATATATTAGTATTTAGATGGGTATAATAATGATATGTAATTCATGTAAATAATAAATATAACATGATAATGATTCTTTATATATGATATAATATCCAATTATATATTATTTTAATATCAAAATAATGATATTGTCGCTCGTGCGTACATACGGACTACCGTCTCCACAAACGCGATGAGATTCATTCTCCGTCGTATCCATTCAAGTATAATTATAATTTTATGATTTAAAAATAATGTTTATGGACATGATATCATTCTGGATATGAATAATATACAACCTATCCATTAAAAACATGACTTACGTAACAAAACATATAAAAGAAAACGAGTAAGTTAACACCCGAAACAATGATAAATCTAAGATATTGTTAACAAAGCAATGTGAAAAGATCATATATGATATCATATGAATGTATATGATTCTTGTACAATTTAATAACAATTATTTCACCATTATACAGGATTTTAACCTACCCCAACCAAGGAAATGTACAAGGTAAGGGTTTACTTCACAACCTCTTCATTATCCAAGGTTGTTTATACATAATTATCTACTGGGACCTCGTTATCATCCACATCCATGTTTCCTAAAAATGTATTTCAAA
This sequence comes from Viscum album, assembly GCA_963277665.1. NCBI lineage: Eukaryota > Viridiplantae > Streptophyta > Magnoliopsida > Santalales > Viscaceae > Viscum > Viscum album. Next base: position 1,100,198,524 of record OY728121.1, on the reverse strand, counting down.
ACATTTTTACTATTAAATGGAAAATGGGTTAAATTCATTTATACCCTTCTACGTTATTGAAAGGAATCTTACCGTCGTTTTCCAAACAATGTACTTTTTGACCTTTTTGAAAAATTTATGGTAAGAATGTTTTTTAACTTATACGGAGGGTGCGGATATTTTCCGCCATTATAACTTCGTCGAAGCTTCCCTTACAATCTTATAGTAAAATTTTCAAAGTAAATGTATTATTTTATAATTATGGGACTTTTAAATGATTTCAAAATATAGAGATATTTCTCTCAAATAGCTTTGATTTCATCCATGTCAACATCCTTTGATGGGTTTTAAGTTTATTTGAAATTGATTTATGATACAAACTTCCATTGATAATTTTGTGAAACATTTGACTGTGGATGTGTTATTTTTATACCATCCATAGTTTATGAAGAAACTGTTGACATTTCGTATGCTAGTTTTAATACGAATATTTATGTTATGTTTAAACCTATTCATATGAGGAATGTATTGGACTTAATAAGTGACGGGTGGAGCCCGCTATAGCTCCTCGATGCATCGGTAGGTCTCATGAGACAACTAGACGTGGAATTGGCCGAGGCCCTTTCCCAATTTGATTTATGGTTTTGGCCGAGGCCTTAATCATTTTAGACGTCTTGGCCGAGGCCTTGACAAAATGTTTTAGAATGTCTGGCATTATACATTCCCTCATTATGAAAGTGGTTATTGATATTTCATGTGATTATTCATCTAGTAGAATATCCATGTGAGTAAGTAATGGCATTATTTTATTTTACTTTTGCAATATTATGCTGAAGTTCTAGTTCAATAAGGCTTTTGTTTTAGTTATACATTGCCTTAAATGCTTATGTTTTCTTATGAAAGTTTCCGCTATATTGTTATCCTTACGGAGTATTTGAGCTCACCCCTTTTCAATGTTTTATTTTTCCCAGGATGTGAAGAAGTGTATTATGACTGACTTGCAAGAATAGTCAGTGAGGATATGAGTGTGGACTAAGGAGACCATGTTATTGTAGTTTTCATTTTTATGATGTAATGTAATTTTTACGAATATATCTAGTGTTTCCAAGGCTACTAAACTAATCGGTCTTTCGAGACTTGATCTTTTGTGATCATGCCAATGTTACGAAGTAATGCACCGACTCTGGGTAGCTGGGGTCGGGGTGCTACAAAGAGGCTAGCTGCTCTGTCGCCTCCTCTAGTAGCTGAATTCCCGTCCTCCTGTAGAGGGCATCTGCCACTACGTTCCCCTTCCCAGGAGTATAGACTATCTCAAAGTCATAGTCCTAGAGGAACTCGAGCCATCGCCGCTGTCTCAGGTTCAGGTCCTTCTGCGAGAAGATATACCTGAGACTCTAATGATCAAAAAAGACTGTAAAGAGCTTGCCCATCAGGTAGTGTCGCCATGTCTTCAGAGCGAAGACCACTGCTGCTAACTCCAGGTCATGGGTAGCGTAGTTCTGCTCATGCGGCCTCAACTGTCGTGATCCATAGGTGATCGTTGCCCGCTCTTGCATCAGAACACATCCGAGTCCGGTCCCTGATGCATCGCAGTAGACTACGTACCCTACTCCCTCTTCAGGAAACCTCAAGATAGGTGCACTGGTAAATCTTTGTCTCAGCTCCTAGAAGCTCTGCTGACATCTTTCTGACCACACGAAGGGTTTCCCCTTCTTTGTCAAAGCTGAGAGTGATGCCGTAACTCTAAATAAGTCTTGCAGGAATCTCCAATAGTATCCGGCTAGTCCCAAGAAACTACGAACCTCCGTCACACTCCTGGGTGGCTCCCAAGCTAACACTGCCTCGATCTTCGTAGGATCCACTGAAACTCTCGCCTCAGAGATGACGTGTCCCAAGAAGTGGACCTCACGTATCCAGAACGTGCACTTCGAGAGCATAAAATAAAGCTAGTGCTCTCGGAGTGTGTCTAGTACAACTCGCAAGTGGTAGGCGTGATCCTCCTCAGTCGTTGAGTAAATCAAAATGTCGTCGATGAAGACCACGACAAATCGATTGAGGTATGGCTGAAAGATCCTGTTCATTAGGTCCATGAACACTACTGGAGCATTGGTTATGCTGAATGGCATAACCGAGAACTCATAGTGGCCATACCGACATCTGAAGGTCGTCTTCTGCACGTCCTCGTCTCTAACTCTGAGATGATGATAGCCTGACCTGAGGACTATCTTCGAGAACCACCGTGCTCCCTTGAGCTGATCAAAGAGGTCATCAATCCTCGGTAACAGATACTTGTTCCTCACTATCACATGGTTCAGGCGACGATAGTCAACACAAAGTCGCAAGCTCTCGTCCGCCTTCTTGGCGAACTAGATCAGGGAAGCCCAGGGTGAAAAACTGGGTCGGATGAACCCCTTGCCCTGCAAGTCCTCCAACTGTACCCGTAGCTCTCGAAGCTCAGCGAGGGCCATCCGATATGCTGGAGTCGATATCGGGGTTGTCCTGGGGTATAGGTCAATATAAAATTCTACCTCTCTATGAGGAGGTAGCCCTAGAACGTCGTAGGGGAAAACGTCCGCAAACTGATCCACCACTGCAGGGAAACCAGGACTCTGCACATCAACTGCTCCTAGGATGAGGCTAGCCAACTGATGAGTGATGGGCAGTCCTCTCCTCCGTGGAAGTACATTCTGTGCTGCAAAGGCTCCCTTCTCGCCGGTGAAGGTGAACCTGCTCCTGTCGGTGCGTACACATCGCACATTGCACCTAAAACAGTCAATCTGGGCATGGAACATAGATTACCAATCCATACCCAAGATGACGTCGTAAGGCCTCGACGCTGCTACAAGAAGATCCCAGCTGATGCTCTCGCCTCCTAGAGTAAGCTCACACTACCGGCACCAGTGCGTAATCGTCGAGTCTGATCCCGTAGGAGTCTCTAGCCGTAAGGATCGAGCCAACGGCTCTGTCGGAATCTCCGAGCTCCGAACAAGGGCAGCGGCTATGAAAGAGTGACTCGATCCTGTGTCTATAAGTACTGCAGCAAGGGTGGAATAGACACAGATAGTACCTCGAATCATCTATGGCGCGCTGTGGTCGTAGGCCACTACTGCCTGGAGTTGTGCCAGTCTCTGCCCGCCAGCTCCTTGTGGTCGGGGTGGACCTCCTGTTGGGGGTGGTGGCAGAGCCTCAAAGCGTCGCCCACCACCTGCTGCTCGGCCAACTCCTCTGCCTCGTCCGCCTCCTACCTGTAGACCGCCACGGTCGACCCTCTGCCTCTGCCTCGGTGGTCCCTAAACCTTCTGCTTCTCCTCGGCACGGCGGGTCGGGCAATCACGAGCCATGTGGCCCTGTCCGCCGCACGAGTAGCATTGTCGGCCTCTCGAAAGACTGGCTTCGCGCTGTGTGCCCCGCACTGCTAAGTCAGTGTCCTGATGTCGTCTGCCTGAAGGTCTAGTCTGCCTGGACCCCTGAGTCATCCGTCGACTGCCTGCTGCAGAAGACTCTGCCACGTGCCGCCCTGCGGTGGGTCGCGGCGCTGGTGTAGACTCAGCAAGAAAGCTCTCGATCAAAAGGCCCCGCTCGAGTACTCCTGTCTGAGTCGAAATGCTAAGGGAGATCAGTGATGCCCTGATCTTGTGTCTCAAACCCTGCTCGAAGGTCCGGGCCCGAAAGAATGGGTCCCGTACCATGTCAGTCGAGTAGCGCGAGAGATCAGTAAATCTCGCTGAGTACTGAGCGACCGTCATGCTGCCCTGCCGCAGCTGAAGAAGCTCCTGGATATGAACCGCACGAAGGGTGGCTGGGATGAACTCCGAGCTAAAGAGGCTCTCAAATTCTGTCCAAAGAAGAGATGCCTCATCGTGCACCTGGAGCATCAAGCTCCACCATCGTCCCGCTGCTGCGTGCAGTAGGCTCGCAGCGAGGATCACCATGAGGTCTGCAGGTGTCCTCACTAGCCTAAAAACTCATACCACTACCTCCAGCCAGTCCTCTGCTGCCTGGGGGTCTGTCTCCCCACGGAACCTAGGCGGTCGCTGGCGCTGGAACTCGTGCAGAGCTCCAAGGCGACGTGCATCGTCAGTGGCTGGTGCTGGAAGCATCGGTGGCTCGGCGGGTAGAGCTACCGCCGGTGCCACTGCTGACAAAGGGCCCTGCACCGAGGCCTCGTCGCTCGGTGGGCTGTCATCACGCTCGACTCTCGGAACCCTAACTGGCTGCCATCGTGGGGCCATCGTGAAAAGGATACAGGTGCGCCACGGTCAGAATAGTATACCTGGCAAGCTGATATAAAGGAATCACAAAGAAAACATTGAAACACACACGCAATCAATGTTTTCGTGCATTATGTCGGAAATCAGTAGTCATGGTCCTTGTGTACAGATACGTCGGCCGCCGCACCAACACTGGACTCCCTGGACTGATAACCACACTCAATACGCTAAACATTATTGCTTCACATGGTAAAGATCAGAGTTCGCGGTAGAACTGAACTCCTCTGATACCAATTTGTCACGACCCGCCCTCGGGGCCCGTTCCGTGACTACCCCAAGCCCGCCTTCCATAGGCCAGGGGTTGGCGACTAGCACCAAGGCGTAAATCCCAAAAAAAGGGAAGGCATTTCCTTTGAAAAGTAAAGAAGCACCACAGAGTAAGCAAGCAGAAAAGTAAACATTAAGTAAGAAGAGAGTACAACTGGAAGTGCGGAAAAGTAAATGGGCCAGTATACAAACCCAAACTGAAGTAAAGTACAACTCGAGAGGGAAAACAACAACTGAAAAGTAAAAGCCGCTACACCGAGATGTCCACTGGAAATCCCACCTGAAGGGTGGGTAGAGATAGCTCCACTGCTCCTCGGGTCCCGCCGTCCGCTCCGAGCACATCCCGCCCAGTGGTCCACCCCCAGGTATCGTCCCGCCTTGCAAGACTCAACCACGATCAACGCTGCCTGTCGTCTTCAACCAACACAACGTAGTATGGGCATAGCCCATGCAGGGGTGAGTATAAGCTACTCAGTAGGGACCCGGAGACCCCTGAAGGTCTCCCAAAATCCAAAAAGGATAAACCACAAAGGAAGATACAATCACGTAGTAACAACCGACACTGCTTAGGTATATGCCCATACATATACCTAAGACATCAATTCCAATACGCTCCAACCTCCGAGCCCAATTACTACTCAGTCCACACAGGAAAGTATACGTATTCCACACAGGAAAGCAAAACGAAATCCACACAGGATAGCACAACACAATCCACACAGGAAAGCAACAAGATTCAGCTCTCACAGGTATACTTCTTCGAAAGACGATAAAGATGATCTCTGATCCATCTAAGTCGTCGGACCAATGAAGGATCGATAGGTAACTAACCCCCGCAATGACCCACACATGATCGGTACCACACAGGACCTGTAGGCGCTGGTTCACACAGAACCGCTGAGCGCAGACCCACACAGGATCGGACCCACACAGGATCGGGCCCACACAGGACCTGTAGCACTGATCCACGTAGTATCGCTGAATGCTGTAGTCATCGTTGAATCCACTAAGGATATCTGTACTGTCGTCGTCGCAGTCACAATAGCAGTAGCAGTAGCAGTAGCAGTCACAGTCGCAGTCGCAGCCAGCTCTAGGGTTCCCGCACACTGCAAGCTCGTTCGGGAGGGTCTACTCCACGAGCCGAGAGGCTGATACATCAACTTTCACATAACCCGGAGATGATGTATCCAAAAGTTCCGTATCATCAACAGGAACTCAACGCAATAGATGGCGCGTCGATCGGACGCCCGGTCTGAGAGTTATTGGCTTTTTCATCCCAAGGGCCCGGTTGGTTTTTAAGGCAAAACCAACCTGACCATACTCCACCTGTGTCCAAACCTTGGGCAGAGTATTCCAAAATATCCTTCTCACTAAGAGGAACTCAACAAAGTTGACGGCACGTCAATCAGACGTCCATAGCTCATGATATTAGCGATTCCGCTCCGAGGGCCCGGTTGGGTTCGTGTACAAACCAACCCGGCCGAACTCAAAGTATTCCGAAACTTTGAGTGCGATATACCGAGTCAACCTTCTCGATCCAAGGATCGCATCGCTGCTGACGGTTCTTCAATCGGAGGTCCGTAGATCAAGTTATGGGCAAAAGTCCGAAGTCGATTCGAAAACGGGGGGCCGGGTCTGGGCCGACCCGGCCCGACCCCCCCTGGGTCGGCCCGATCCGGATCGACCTGACCCGGGTCTGACCCGGCCCGGCCGGCGGCGCGGTCCGGCAAGGCGGCGCGGCCCGGCACGGTGGCGCGGTCCGGCGTGGCGGCGCGGCTGGGGCGCCGCTCGGGTGCCACGCGCGGGGGGCAAGGCCCCCGCCCTTCCTGCTGGCGGCGCGGCTGGATGTCGTGCCTTGGATCAAACGACCCCCCTCGTGGGGGCCTTCCATTGAGAAAAACGGGGGGGGGGGGGGGGGCGCTGCCCCCCCTTTGTGAAACCGCCCCCCCCCCCATTATAGGGGGCCAATTTAATGGCCCGGGGGAATTTAATTCCCCCGGTTTTGCACCGTCCCGGCCGGCCCGACCTGGCCGGCCGGCTTCTTCTCAATAAGACCGGCATGGGCCGGTCCTCTTCTATTTTCCGGCACCAGCGGCCCGGCTGGCCGCCGGTCATCACATTCCGCAGCGGCCCGGAACCGGCCGCGGCCTTCGTCATCCGGCATGGTGCGACGACACCGTGCCCTTCCACCGCGGCCCCGCTCCAGCCGCGGTGCCTTCGGTTTCCTTCGACGCGGCGCGACGGCATCGCGTTCATGATGAAACTTTCCACGGCGCGACGCGACGGCTCCGCGCAATAATTGTCAAATGATCCCCACGTGGTGTGACGGCACCACGCCATCTCATTTCATCTGCAAGAAAAAATAATAATCAAGAACAAAGGAGGGGGGATTCGGCCGTGTTTGTGCGGTCCGGCCCCCCTCTCGTTAGATGATAACACTTAAAACTTTTTCCTCAATATTGTCATGCTAGAACCAAGAACAAGAATTAATAAATAATCAACAACAAACCCCTACCTCGGCTTCAAGAACGATGTTCGTCAACGACCCGCGGAAGATGAGCGTCGCGGTGGTCGGCGTCGCGGAAAATGTACGTCGATGTCGTGAAGCGAGGATTCGAAGCTCTTTGACGGTGATTTTGTCGCGGGAAACCGTCGCAGATGAGATGACGTAGAAGGAGACGTCGTCGGTGTCGCGCGTATGATGTCGCGGAAGACGGTTCCCGAGAACATGGTGTTCTTCGTCGATGTCCGAATGTTCTTCGCGTTCTTCATCAATGTTTGAAGAAGATGGAGAGAATTCTTCAAACCTCTCAAGGTGGCTAGATAATTCTAACCCAAATAAAATATGATAAGGACTTATTTTATTTACACAACCAAACCATTTTAAAATTCAAAGGTTTGAAAATAAACAACTCAACCCATCTATTAACCAAAGTTGTCAAGTTAATTAAAGAGGGGTTATTGGGAGTTTAAAAAGAGAAGGTGAAGAGTTATGCTTCGTGTGGGCCCCACCACACTTAATCCTCCCAAGGGAGGTAAAGTGGATGTGGGTCCCACCTCTAACTCACTTTGGGAGAAGTTAACCAACAAGTTAAAATAAAATTTGTATTCCACAATTTTATTTAACTTATTCTAAATTCCCAAAAACTAACTCTCAACCCGCAATAAATGCAACCTCGGAAAAGGTCTCCTTAAGCTAATATCGGTGCCGCGAGTTCATCGGTGTCCTCAGAATTTGATTTTGGGCACCGGTTCAAAAGTTAGAAATTCCCGCTCGTTCGTTCACTGAACGTACCCGAGCCAAACTTCGGAAAATGATTCCGGGCACTCCGGGCCTCGGAATCAGGTGCCGTCAGAAACCGCGCTCTTGTAAAATTCCAAAGAAAATTAAGAAAAAATTTTCCTTGATTTTTACGGGTCTTTACAAAAAAGTTCATATGTTAGAATAAAATATTACCATTTATATGTCTCCATTAAGTTAGTAGGCATTAAATTATAAAAACATATTATGAAATCAATGAAGGAACAAAATGACATCGAGTAGTATATTTCTTATTGGTAAACCTCATTTTCCAAATGTGGAAAGGATGTACCATTTCATGATTTTTCTCTAGACGATCATTAATAAAATGTCAAAACATATTGATTGTAAAAAATCATATGTTAGAGAAATTAAATATAATTGATACTTCAATGCGATTTATTCTAAAAAAATCTCCAACTTCAATTACAGCACAATTAAAAATTATGTTTTGATCTTATGTAAAAATAATAAAGAGATATGTAACACAGAATATAGAATATAAACAAATGTAATTGTTAATGTTATAATCTATTAATAAAATATGTCTTTTATTTTTCAGATTTTGACATTTATGGAAAATGAATGTTTTCTTCTATATATTCCCATTTCAAATATTTTTTTCAACAAATATATGTCTAAATTTTAAAATTTAATGTACATATAAATTATTACATTTTTATATTTATAATGTTATAATTTTCATTTTATGAATTGTTGGTATTTTTGTGAGAGCCATTATTTTTATTTAAATAATAAAAAAACTAATTTATCAAAAAATTTCACATATATGATAGTAATATGATACAATAATGAGTTATATATTTTTATGAAAAAATTTATCTTAATTATATATAAATATTATTTATATTAATACCTTATAATTACTATTTTTATTTTTAAAACCAATGTATATCATTTTCAAAAAATATGTAACATTTTTATCTATAAACTGATTTATTAGGTGAAATTATTCAATTAGTTTTTATCAAATATATAAATTAAATCCAGCACAATTGAATTTATATTTTATATCATCATGGAAATATTATATTGTATTTATAATTTTTTATTTTGGATTAAAATTATATTTATTAACGTTAAGGTTAATGACTATAATAATGGGAAAAAAGTTATCTTTAAAATTGACTTTAATTAACAGTTTTCATTTTTTTCTACTCAGAAAAATAATTTAACGACATAAAATAAAATTTATATATTTGATATTATTATATTTAAAAATATTATAAATCATTTAATATGTAATCAATACTATATATGACATACAATTTCTAATGAAAGAAATATTTTTCTAAATTAATCATTTTCAAATATATATATATAATTTATTAATTTAAAATTTACAATTATATTAATTGTATAAAATTTACAATTAAATTGATATGTCATTCATTTATAATAATAATGGATGGTATAATTTTTTATTTTACATGTTCTTTAAAACATTGGTAACTTCGTTAAATTTATCCACCCTATTAAAAAAGGAAAAAGAAAAAACATAAGACACAATGACTTCTATAATGATTAAATATTGATTCTAAATACATTAATACGGATTTATCAACCCAATATAAGGAAAAATTTCATTATTTTAATTTTTCGTTATTTCTATATGAATAGATTAATGATATCATTAAAAAGTAAATGGATTTCATATAAACCCCCTTTCCTAAACATATAAAAGAAAGATGAATCCTCCCCTCTATTACAGACCTATTACATTGAATTAATATCTAAATATCTTAAATTTTTTCACACCAATATACCTCCATTAATTTTATAGTCATACGGTGTATATTATTTAAACAATGAACGTCAATTCCAAGGTTACTTTGAATATATATTTCAAGTTACCAATGTTTTTTATATACTACATACCATTTCATCATAATATTACCCTTCCAATACAACCAAGGAAATGGTTATATAATTATATAAATATAATTAATATACCAATTTTTTAAATATTAATGGAAGGAATATAATTTGTTCCTTCTCATTGTCTTTTAAAAACAATATAATGTTCACACTATCTTGTGTGGAGTACGACCCTAATGAAGCAATATTCTTCGTTATTCATAATGATTTTTAATATTTATCCATAAAATTGAAAATATGATCCATCAAAACAAAGGGTATAAATTTTTTATTTACTATAATATTATAGTGATATTATTAATATGCATAACCATACTAACCCATAGAGATATTGAATTTTCACATTTCCGTTTGTTCAAAAATCTATGTCAACAATACTATTACACTTTATAATGTAAAAATACACGGTAAAATAATATTTTAAACATTAATAATTTTATAATAAATTAAAAATGTTTTTCTAAAAGTTATTATTATATATCATAGATTTTTAATAAAATATAATCTTCTATCCACTAAAATTATTGAAATAACCAACACCAATTAAATTATCACTACCACATAAGAACATACTTTTTTGTAAATAAATATCATATTTTTATAATTAATCTATGTTATATTAATTATAGAATAATTTTTCTCTACTATAGTATATAATAAATGTAATTATTTTATTTTAGATGTTATCTATATGAATAGAATGAGTTAGGTATATGATAAGAATTTATTGTATGAAATTTTCACCAATGAGTAACATATATTATTGTACCCCATGTTTTTAATCGTAGAGTGTATCTATATTCAATTAATATTTTCAACTCATAAATATCTTTAAATTTTATGATATTAAAATTTATATTAAATTTTTTCCTCTGATAGTTTTTTGAATTTAAAATTCAAAAACCGATCAAGGATTCTATCACTCTCATTTTTCATTGAATCATTTTCTAAATTATTTAAAAATATTTAATTTTATCATTCATCTATTAACACATGAATTGTAATATATTTAATTATTTTCTATCATTAAAAATTTATTTTCATTAAATAACATCCTTTTAATAGAGTATGATTTATTCCACAATTGTATATTGTGAAATTCATTTCGTAATATTAATTATTGAGATAAAATGTCTCTCATAGATCATTATATTAAAATTGAAATGTTTTTACCTATTTTTATCATTAAAATGCATATTCAATTTCGATTATACTTATTAATCAGTTTTCATTATTCGTCAAAACATGATTATGCATATACTAAATTTCATTCACTTAAATAGAAATTTATCATCCATAAATATTTTTTCCCCATCCATATTATATTTCCCCAACTATTTGTAATACCATGAAATTTATTTTACTCATTATTCTTTTTTTAAAAATTTCATGATTAGTTTTCTTTCATATTGAATATGTTTAGTATGGTATTTTTTAAATAATATGGTGTTCTCTGTGACTTCAAAACTAATGGGTTTTTATCCTCTATACACATACTCAATGTATTCCACTTTGTCAAAATATATTATCCATTATTGACATTTTTTTTGGAATAATTTTTTTCAATATATTATATTAAATGTATCTAGAAATGATTATTTTGAAATTCCTATTATATCATATATTATGACATTTATTATAGTGTATTTATATAAACCATTTTAATTTTCGGAATCCATTTACCCATTTCATCCCTAAAATAAATATCCCTAATTTGATTTATGATTAATTATTTTACCATTAAATTACAAGAGTCTAATATATTTTTATATTTTTAAATATAATAATATCAAAACCACCCAAATTCATAATGTCTTATGTGATTTAATTACATAATTATTTTTAATTGGTGTTTTCACATCAATGTAAACATACATATTTGATAATTTTGTTAAATGTTAATATTCTATTTTTCAATAACCCACATTACATGATTTTATCTTTTATATTCTATTTATTAGAACATAATCATGAAATAAATTTCATTCTCTTGTTTATATCCTTGTAATTATATTAATAATTTTCCTCTCATTGTCATAATAATTTAATATGTTATATAATGTGACAGGTGAGCCCAAAATTATATATCTCTACAATAAATTATGGAATGTTTTATATCTCATGGTATGTTATGTATTGGTTTATGGAGAATATAAAATCTAATATGGATTTTTTTTGAATTAAATGAAATCCTTAAAAATACACCTAGACTTGTCAAAATGATTTCATATATTATTTTGTGTTCAAAATCGTATAATACCTATATCCTTTTTACCTTAAGTGATTTATATCAATGTTTATTTCTATGATCATTGCTTCCTTATCAATTTTCTATTGTGTATGAATGTGATATTAAATATTCTTGTCATTTTTTAAATTCTCATGTCCATATATATATCTTATGTTATATTATGTCATAGAACTTACACCCCATTTCATTGAAGGAAATATGCTATTAATGGTGTTTGAGTATGTTTTTGGTTTATGGGACATGTTATATGATCTAATGGTGTGTCATTTAATTTCCAAAATACTAATTTTTCCAGTTTTTTCAATGGTGTCATGGTTGATGTGTCACACTAGTAGTCTCTCTCTGGCAGTGTACCCCTGGTGGCATCTTGATGGAAATTTATTGATGGTGGCAGCTCACCCTAATGGTGTCATGCTAGTGGTGGATCACCATAATGATATCTAGTATGGGTAGCTCACCTTGGGGGGGGGGTCTCTCTTGTTTGTATCACACCTCAGTAGTGTATTGCAGGTGATAGCTCACCGTGACAATGTCTCGCTGGTGGTAGGTTTCCCAAGCAGGGAGTCGTTCCATGAAATATGTTATTCAAGTGGTGTGTCATCTATGTATGACTCACTAATAGTGACTCTATAGTTGTTCCACTCTCGGGGTGTCCTAATGGTGTTTTCATACTGTCAGTTCCTCATGTAGTGGTTCCTCACTTCCAATAATGACTCAATCCAGCAGTGTTACTTTTTTTACCATTTTTCCCTCTATATGTATTTATTTGATAAAAAGGAATTCAATTCTTTAATTAATAGTATTTGAATAATTTTAAAAGGCCATTTAATATAACATAATTTGGTCAAATATCTGGGGGCTTTGAAATTTTAAAAATCGGTGGTCTTTGTCAAGATATTACTTTAATGGAAATTAATATTGTATCATATCACGAATATCTAAGATCAAATCTTCCAAAAACTAACATCCCTTCATTATTTCATCCTATCATTACATGAAGACCTTATTACCCCAATTACTTCACCCATTATGATATTTTTCCTAATGTTGGTGTTTCCATGGATAGCTTATAGCTTCCAAATATATGTGAATCCCTATTTTCAGTTCAACCATTATGTGTCGATTATCATTTTTCAGGTATATTTTCTATTGATTTTTCTTATTTATATCATGCATGAGGTGTTTATTATGGAATTCATGGAAACATGGTATAAATCGTATTAATAATGGCAATGAATCATATTAAATTTAATTTAAGGATCATGATAATGTTTTATGAGATCTTATGCCTCGCTATTTTATTAATGATTTGGATTTTATTGGATAATTACCTTATAAAAATAATAGTTTTTGGTGGTATTTTAATGCTCTCCTATGCTGTGACCTATGGAATTTATGTTATGTGGTTTATTATAATCATGTAATATGTAATTGTATAATAAATTATATTTAGTTAATTAAAAGGATTTAATAGGATTTTATGCATTCTATGATAACCCACTTTAATAAATTAGTTAAATTGAATAATATCCATGTTTGATAATCATTAATGTCTTGTGCTGGGATATATGATGTGATGTGGGTATTTTTATACGGTTTGTGGGGGGACTAGATGAAAAGAGTTTTTATTTCAGGGTTGTGGATGCAGTGGTGGTACGTGGTTTGGTTTTGTTGACCTGTTGTTTTGATCAGGATGTGTTTGAAAAATGACAATAGTCTCTGGTATAGTTAAGTCCCTATGGGGGTTCTCCATGAATGGAAATCATTTTGAATTAACTCATATATCTTAGATTGACATGTGGTGTACAATGAATGTCTATTCAATGGATTGGTCATGTGAAACCAAGTCAGTTTATCATGCCTATTAATCTTCTATAGTTATTGTTACTTTGTTTCTTGATAGGTGTTATGGTGTGATTGTTTCATGGTAGGTTTGGATGTAAATATGAATAAATATTAAAGGAATGAGTTTAATTAATAAAATTTAAATAATTTCTTAGTGATAATTAAATATTTAAAATAGACGTTGGCATGGGTTCTTCTTATTCGAGGTTGTGAATTTGGAGGTGGAATCAAAGATTAGGGAGATTTAAGTTGGATAGTAAATTTGGGAACCCATTGGATGGTCTTGTGATATTTTTCATATATATGTTTAAACTTTTTATATTATTATTTTTAAATATATACCTAAAAAATGTTGATCACTATGATCCTAACACCCATATAATTATGTGGGAGGTTGTATTTCGCAACATCTCTATTAGATGATGAATGGATAAAAACCTTCTCATCCCCACTCCCACACCATGAGATTATGACATTATTTTTTTCACATAGGATGATGAGTGATTTGATTACCAAGTGTTTATATGTGTGTTATTATTTTATGTCCAAGGTTTCATGGTAATGAGATGTGATATGTTTCTCAGTTTTCATGGAGATGAGATTTTTTGCGATGGGCCAGATGTGTGCATGTGGGATATTTTGAGTATTATGGTAACCATGGGTAAAGATGGGATGGGAAGTGATATGTTTCCTTGATTTTTGTGGGTGGGATGTCCAATGGTATTTTACATAGCTATGTGTAGGTGGGATGTATTGTGGTATGGTCAGAAGAGGTGTGAGCACAAGGAAATTTATTGTTACTCGGTGATAGTGGATAATCAAATGGAATGTGGTTCCTGGTACCCTATCATCTATGTGATTTAAATAATATTAAATTTATTGTATTATGTTTTTTGGTGAGTGTTCCTGGGTGTTTTTTATGGTTAATTTACCTTTGTAGGGTTTTTTTGTTTATGTGGTTTTTTGACGGGAGCATTATTATAAAACATTCACATGTCCATGAGAGTATTTATTTTTTCATATATAAATTACTACATTCGTAGCCAACGTATATAATATTTATTTATAGTTTCCAGGAGGATTGTGTGGATCGTGCTCGACATTACCATATCAGACCATTGGGATAGTTGTTATGACACTTTTGTAGTTTTACTATTTGTCTTTACCATGGATACTTTTGTTTGTTTTTTACATCCTTGCTTTTATTATGGGGTGGTTTTTTGGGATATTTATAAAATTTTAAATGTCATGTTTGTGTTCTGTTCACTATATCTCATGATCATCATTTCTATATAGGGTAATGCCCCCATTTTGTGATAATTGGATACCCTTTTACCTAATCGCGATCCTAGGTCTTACTGGGGGAGGGAATCATGGGTAATTATCTTATTTTCCTCACTACAATACATAGAGGGGAATAATTGGATGGAGAGGGCTATGAGATGATGGTAAAATAATAGATGGGTGGGGGATGTTACAGAGTGTGGATTTGGGAATAGTGAGGTTTTCATAGTTTGGTATGACAATAATTCCTATTGAAAATGTTTTGTGACATTGGATATGGGAAAGGGATATGTTTTGGGGTACTAGTCCCCCCTACCTATGATCTATTGAATAGAATTCCATATTATTGAATGAAAAAGATATTTGGACTCGCTAATGAGGTAGAGACCGATGAGAGGTCTTGATATTAGAATAACATCCATTCCCATTTTAATTAGGTTAATTTGGGAATGATAAAAATGGCGATGTTAGTAAAATTAATTAAAATGAATCATAATAAAAACTATATACTACAATTCATTGTAAATTCTTGTTTCTATTTCATCTATGATTCCTGGTCATCAACTACATGAGGTTAAGGTATTGGTGTTTCAGTAGGATAAATCAGCTAATTGTCATAGGGGTGATCCAATTGAAGAGTATGATCAGATCTAGAAGGAATTTCATTAACTTCAGTAGATGTACATTGAATCATATGTGGGATATGATTCTGATATGGATAATATTGTTTTCTAAAGGATATTTATATTTCTTCACTTTGATTTGGTCCCCGATGGTTTATAGGATCCCTTTGGTAGTTAATCTGAGTTGATGAGATGAATTTCATTTGTGGACATTGTTCCATTGTGACTCAATGGGGGGATTTTTCCTAGAATAAAATCCATAAAGAGTTTTGAATATAGCTCCTCTCATTGACCACTAATTATATGAATAGGTAGGAATTGCACTCCCATCAATAAGAATGTATGTTAGTTTAGGAGATCAATATTATGATCAATGACCTTATTGATCTTCACCATAGATTGTTTTTCAGATGAGGATTCACAAGAAATAAGTCTTGTGGAGAAACTCCATCCTTCGATTGAGTATGTGGTTAGACCATTTACGTTTACAATGTACATATAGGTTTAGAAGATAGTAGAGGTGATCTAGCAGATGCATTCATGATGAGGTTTACCATTAGAAGAGATCCACCATTGTTCCTCAAGGGGATTATTTTTTGATGGAAGATCAATGGATCCACGACCTTCAATGTTTCATCGAGAGAGGTGTAGGCCTCTGAATATTAATATTCGACCTTATGGTATTATTCCCTTTCCATCGTGGTTTGAGTGAATATGTTTTATATGTGGGGCTCATGACCATCATCCGGAATAGTGACTAGTCACTGATCAAGCACAATATTATGTTGGTTACCAAGTTCAACACTGACCATAGCAGCTGTTTTTAGTGAGGTCGCTTTAGTAGAGTTGCTAGTGAACATGGTGTGGTCATTTTCACACATTAAAGGTTACAGTTCTATAGGGTCTTGAGATTGTTTTAAGTATGAAAAATTTGTTTTATAACATTTTTTCGTTGTTTCATTTAGAATCATTGGATTACTATTTTCACCCACTCTAGACTATTCTCTTTGACTAGAAGAGTAGTGTCTTCTTATAACCCTAGGGTTTACTATGCCAATTAGGGGCCAGTCAAATATTTTTGATGTGTACCGAGGGTGTAGAAGTATGATGGGGTCAAATCAGTCTGATGGTGATCTTGTGAAGCTACCTATGTCGACATAAAATGTAATTATCGGCTTATAATGGTTGTATTCCATCCATCCTTTTATCTATTGTTTCACTAGGAGAGTCATGTTTTCAATTGTGGATGGTCATCATGTGGAATTATTTGGTCCATAGATTTTTTATGAGGGAAATCGGCATATGAATCCTATCCATTCCTTTTTGATTGATTTTAAAGTGGAATTAGTAGATTCTTGAATGGTATATGTTCCTAGGGTCTTTGTAAAATTGTTTGATCATTTTCTAGAGGAGGTGGTGATTCTACCCACTCTACGAGATGTTACGTTCGAAATAGACTTGAATCCTGGTTATTGTACTATACTTTCTATCACCGTAATGGATAAATCCTTCTTTGTTTCGAGTGGTTCATATTTAGACAGATAAGTTGATTCATAATTATTTTATTTGGCATAGTTTTTCATCCTGGGGTGCCCTGTTGTTGATTACCAAAAAGAGGATGGTGGTTTATATTTTCTAATAGACAACCAATGTTCGAATCTGGTGATGATCAATAACCATTCCCCCTTTCCGATGATCTTTGTCCATTTCATCTAGATGGGAAGTGGATATTTTTTTTCTATGATTGATCTACAGTCTGGATATTACTAGTTGAGGGTGAGGAAAAGAGATATTCCAAAGATAGACTTCATATGTAGATATTGGAACAATGAGTTTATTTGGTTATTCCACTCAGTATTACAGACACAATATATGTGTTCATGGGTCTTATGAAATCCATGTTCTATATGCCTCGAGACTAGTATATAATTTTATTCGTCAATGATATCATAATTTACTTAATGTCAGAGTAGGATCATGTCAAGCATCTGAAAAGTGTCATGATGTTCTTCAATTCTTACATATCTATGGAATATTTTCCATATGTAAATTCTGCACATTATCGGTGAGTTTCCTCAAAAATTTAGTATCTCATAAGGTTGTTCCACTGGAAACATAAAAGGTCAATGATGATTCTTCTTGGGTAACAACCATGAATGTTGTAATGGTTTTCAATTTTTTTGGTCACATAGTATTTTATTGTACTTTTATTCAAAATTTATCTCATTATAAAGCCCCATTGATATTATTATCCCAAAATTCCCAAAAATATTTTCATCTAATTAGTTCTACGAATAGTTTACTTACATGCCTATTATTTTGGTTATTGTGTCGTTTTTGTAGATGCTAGAAGAATGGGTAATGATCGAGGTGTTTTGTAATGATTCCTGACTAAAAATTTTGTGTGTCTTGATGACATATAATGTAGTGATATCTTAATATTCTAGGTAGTTTCACCCTCATGAAAATAATAATTCCACCCATGATTTTTAGATTACATCAATTGTGTTCGTGATAATGTTTTTTTGATATTACCTCACTAGGGAGAACTTATTATTCTTCATGGGTCAAAATTTCTTGAGGGATATCGTTTCCCATCATTAACTAAAATTTTTGTATTATATACTAATGGGGTTTTTTATTATTATGAATTAAATTTCTCATAAACCGTTATAATGGGTAATGTTATGGCTATTTAATTAAATAGGATGTTTTTAAGGTTTTTGTTAGTGAGGTAGTAGTTCCTTGGAGTGAAATAGATTATATGGTAGCCTTTCACTTTAATGAATGGGTGGATGGTGGTAAATTATTTTTTTAGATGTAAGTGAAGTATCCACTGATGTAATAGGTGGAAGAATCATAGTGTGGAGACTTAGATGGAGATGGGACATGTTATAAGGATGTCCATGGGGATTCTCTGGAAGGATGGTTGAAACAAGATGTTGTTTCTTAGAAGGCTATTTTTTTCTGGAGAAACACATGATGAATTCTTTAATGAGTTTCATATCTCACCATTGGTGGAATACCATAGATATTAAAAGATGTACATTAGAACATGGTTTTTGTTTTGGTGGACCAAGATGAAATGGGTCATGACAGAGTTTGTTGTTAAGTGCTTGGTTTTCCAGCAGGTGAAGGTCAGACATCGAATTACTAGTGGTTTGTTGTAATAATAAGATATTCCCAAGCAGAAAGTGGACAAATTGTTTATTGACTTAATCATAGAGTTACCTAGACTATATTTATTGGAATATGTCGGTGGTGATACATTTTTTTACAAATCCATTAATAACATCTCTATCAATTCTTTATTACATATTTTTACATCAATATATTATGGTCACATCCTATGTAAATGTTACAGGTGTTTATTTAAAAAGGATGTTTTCTAAGGTTTTTGTTTGGGAGATCGAAGTTCCTTGGAGTGAAATAGAGTATATGGTAGCCTTTCACTTGAAAGAATTGGTGGATGATGGTAAATGATTTTTTTAGATGTATGTGAAATATCCACTGATGTAACAGGTGGAAGAATCATAGTATGGAGACATTGATGTAGAAGTGACATGTTATATTGTTGTCCATGGGGAATATCTGGAAGGATGCTTGAAAAAAGATGATGTTTCATAGAAGGTAATTTGTTTTTGGAGCAATGCATGATGGAGTCCTTAATGAGTTTCCTAGATCACCATTGGTGGAATACCATAGAGATTAAAAGATGTACATTAGAACATGGTTTTTGTTTAGGAGGACCTAGATGAAATGGTTCATGACAGAGTAGATTGTTATGTCCTTGGATTTCCGGCAGGTGAAGTTCATGTCTCGAATTCTTGGTGTTTTGTTGTAATACTAAGATATTCCCAAGTGGAAAGCGGAAAAATTGTTTATTGACATAATCATAGAATTACCTAGACCTTATTTATAAGAATATGTGGGTGGTGATACATTTTTTTACAAATCCATTAATAACATCTCCATTTATTCTTTATTACATATTTTGACATCAATATATTATGGTCACATCCTATGTTATCTAATATCTCAAATGTATATTCCATTAGATTTCCATAATTTTTAGGGTTGGGTTCAGTTTAATTCCACCATACACATCATAAGTATGAAATAAATATGATCAAGGATAATTTATATTAAATTATTATTAAACCCCAGAAATCTATTTTATGAAAGAACAAACATATATCTACAAAGAAAAAAAGTAATAAATACTTAGAAAATTCCCATATAACCTTAAATTTAATGAAATATAATCAATTATTATAGAATAATGAAAATTTGATATATTTTTTGTACTACCTACAAGTTATATAATATAGAACATTCCATCCAAAATAATATAGTTTATTAGTCAAAGCTGATTAGTTTTCTCAAATAATCACATGATCATAGGTATCTTATGATACCAAATTAAATAAATACCTATCATCATAAAATAGACATGTAAATAATTTGAAAAGAATAATTATATGTATAATTATTTTATTCTGATCGATCTCATAATAATTATATATAAATATAGTTATTCTGTCAAAGGAAATGAGTTTTCTTAAGTCGCGTGATAATATTTATTTTAGGATAACTATTTTGATATAGATATTTCCTGATTTAATCATCATGTAAATATATAAAATTAAAAAATCTTGTGTCTTTCAAAATCAATATTCTCCACCCAATACATCATACCTATATATATAATGATAACCTTGGATATTATATATAAAATTTAATTAAACAATGAATATACCATTTATAGAATAATTTAAATTTATCTCAAATTTACCAATAAAGTAATACATATTTGTAAATTCATATATATATATATGAAAATTCCTTAAAAATAACGATTAAATAGTAAATAGTATATAATTTTGTGATCTATAGTTTACCAATTTCATATTATAGAAATTTTTAGAAAAAACTAATCAATTAATTTCTTCATAGGTGATGGGTTTTTAATTACATCATATATTAATATATAGTGTTAGAAACACATTTAATTATTCATATGTGATCATAATGTAATCATATAAATAGTGAAGATAAAATAACACTTTGTAGATCAGATTTTGTATGCTCAACCTTAGTGGTTTATACTTATTGAAGATCACTATACCAAAATAGAGAAGTTAACGCCCATGGTAGAATAAAAAATATTGAAATCCAAAAAAAATAATATTGGATTACTTGATCAAAAAAATTTATATTTGAAACTAATCTTCAACATTAAATGAAATGATGTTATGAAGAGGGATATTTCAATGAATTTCTTATTTATCCTTTCAAAAATATGCAGGATAATATCATTTATATAGTTACTATAAATTAATTAAAAATGTTGATAATTAAATAAAATATAATTTAATCAAAATTATTGAGTCAAAATGGAAACATATATTTTTTATGAATATTGGATATTACAGTAGTAATATAAAACTTATTAATTCATAAATTTATTTTCATGATGATTTATAATAAATGTGAAACCATTATTGATATGTGGTCTCAAAATATGTGACATGATATCATATGAAATGATTTGGTATTTAGATTAAGATATTCAATAAACTAATTATAAATTATTTGTTTAATAAATACACAACACCTACTGAAACAAAACCTTCATATGTTACTATAAAATATTACCATTTATATGAATCCATTAAGTTTGTGTATATGAAAGGATATAAACATATTAAGAAATAATTTAAGGGACACAAATGACATCGATTACTATATTTATTATATGTAAACCTCATTTTCCAATCGTGAAAAGGATGTACTGTTTCATGGTTTTAATCTAGACGATCGTTAACAAAATGTCAAAACATATTGATAGTGAAAAATCATATGTTAGAGAAATTAAATGAAATTGAAACATCAATGTGATCTATTCTAATTAAATATCCAACCTCAAATACAACCTAATTAAGAATTATGTTATGTTAATATGTGGATATTATTTTGAGATATGTAACTCAGAATATACAATATATAATAATGTAATTATAAATCTTATAATTTATTAATAACATATATATTTTTTATTTCATATTTTGACATTTATTGAAGAAGGAATGTTTTTTTCTATATATTCCCATTTAAAATATTTTTTTAAAGAAATATATTTCTAAATATTAAAATAAAAATCAGATAAAAATTATTCCATTTTTATATTTATAATGTTTTAATTATCTTTTTATGAAATTTTTGTATTTTAATGAGAGCCACTATTTTTATGTAAATAATAAAAAACACAAATTTTTCAAAAAAATATATATATAGTAGCAAATTCATACAAAAAATGAGTTATATATTTTTTTTAAAAATTTATTTAAATTATATATACATTTTATTTATATAAATACTTTATAAATACTATTTTTAAAAAAAAAACATTTGTATATCATTTAAAAAAAATATATAACATTTTTCTCTACAAATAGATTTATTAGCTAAAAGTATTTATTTAGTTATTATCAAATGTATAATGTTAATGACCATAATAATGGGAAAACATTTACCATTAAAATATTCTTGCATTAATATTTTTTCATTTTTATCAACTCAGAAAAATAATTTAACGACATAAAATAAAATTTATATATTTAATATTATTATTTTTATAAACATTATAAATCATTTAATATGTAATCAATAATTTATAGGACTTACAATGTCTAATGAATTTTTTTAAATAGATATTTTCATATATATATATATATAATTTATTTATTTAAATTTTACTTTTATATTAATTATATAATAATTTAAAGTAAATTGATATTTCATACATTTATAATAATAAAAAAGGGTAAAATTTTTTATTTTACATGATTAGTAAAACATTGGTAACTTGGGTAAATCTAGATACCCTAGTAAAAATAGGTAAAAGAAAAAATATAAGACAAAATGACTTCTATTATGTTTAAAATTTGATTCTAAATACATTAATGAGAATTTATCAACCAAATATCAGGAAAAATTTCATTATTTTAAATTTTTTTATTCAATTCCCAATGAATGGATTAATGATAGCATTGTAAAGAAAATGGTTTTCATAAAAACACCCTTTCCTGAACTTATAAATGAGTGAAGAATCCTCCCCTCTATTACAGACCAATTAATTTTAATTAATAACAAAATATATTCAATTTTTTCCAACCTATATAGCTCTATAAATTTTATACTCTTATGGTGTATATTATTTAAACAATGAACGTCAATTCTAAGGTGACTTTGAATAGATATTTCAAGTTACTAATGTGTAATTTATATACTACATACCATTTCATCATAATATGACACTTCAAATACAACCAAATAAATGGTTATATAATTAAATAAATATAATTAATATACAAATTTTTTAAATATTAATGGAAGGGATCTAATTTATTCCTTTTCATTGATTAGAAAAACAATATAATTTTCATACTGTTTTGTGCGGAGTACAACCCCAATGAAGCAATATTCATCGTTTTTCATTATCAATTTCAAAATTTATCCACAAAATTGAAAATATGATCCAACAAAAAAGGGGTATAAATTTTATAATTACTACAATATTATAGTGATATTATTAATATTGATAACCATACTAACCAATAATTATATATAATTTTCACATTTCGGTTTGTTTATCCATCTATGTCAATAATACCATTACAATTTATAATGTAAAAATATATGGGAACATAATATTTTAAACTAAAAAATTTATAATAAAATAATAATGGTCTTTTATAAAGGTATTATTATATATTATATTTTTGTATAAAATAAAATTTTCTATCACTAAAATTATAGAAATAACCAATGCCATTTTAATTATCAGTACAACATAAGAACAAACTACACTGTCAATAAATATCATATATTTATAATTAATCTATGAGAAATTAATTATAGAAGATTTTTTCTCTACTATAATATCTAATAAATGTAATTGTTTTATTTCAGATGTTTACTATATGAATAGAATGAATTCAGTATATGATAGGAGTTTATTGTATGAAATTTTCACCAATGAGTAACATATCTTATTGTACCCCATGTTTTTAATCGTATAGTGTATCTATATTCATTTTTTATTTTTAAATATTTAATATCTTTATATTTTATGATATTAAAATTTATATTAAATTTTTTCCTTAGATGGTTTTTTGAATTTAAAATTCCCAAACCGATCAAGGATTTTAGCACTCTCATTTTTCATGGAATCATGTTTCTAAATTATTTATAAATATTTATATGTATAGTTTATCAACATACCCATGAATTCTAATATATTTAATTATTTCTGATCATTAAAAATTTATATTAATTCATTTACATTATTTTATTACAGTATGATTTATTCCCCAAATGTATATTTTGAAATTTTCTGCGTATTATTCATTATTGAGATAAAATGACACTCATATATCATTATCCTAAAATTAAAATGGTTTTACCTATTTCTATCATTAAGATTCATATTCAATTTCAATTATACTTATCAATCATTTTTCTTCATTCTTAAAAACATGATTATGTATATAATAACTTCCATTCACTTAAATGGAAATTTAACTTCCATAAATATTTTATCCCGATCCAGATAATATTTTTCACAACTATTTGTAATAGAATGAATTTTTTTACTCATACTTCTCCTTAATAAATTTCACGATTAGTTTTCTGTCATAGTGACTATGATTAGTAAGGTAATTTCAAAATAAGAACGTGTTCTATATGACTTCATAACAAATGGGTTTTTATCCTCTCTACACATCCTCAAGTTAATCCACTATGTCAAAATATAATATCCATTTTTGAAATTTTCTTTTGGAATAAATTTTTTCATCATATTATAGTAAATTATTCTAGAATTGATTTTTTTGAAAGTACAATTATATTAGATATTATGACAATTATTATAGTGAATTTATATAAACCATTTTATTTTTTGGAATACATTTTTCCTTTTCATTATACAAATAAATATCCCTCATTAGATTTATGATTCTTTATTTTACCTTTAAATTAAAGGAGCCAAATATATTTTTATAATTTTAAATATAATAATATCAAAACAACCAAAATTCATAATGTCTTCTGTGGTTTTTTACATCATTATTTTTAATGGGTGTTTTCAAATCAACGTATACATAATTATATGATAATTTTGTGAAATTTTAATATTCTATTTTTCAATAGCCCACACTGCTTCATTTGATCATTTATATTTCATTTTGTAGAACATAATCATGAAATACATTTCATTCTCATGTTAATATCCATCTAATTATATTAATAGTTTTCCTCTCTTTCTCATAATAATATAATATGTTATATAATGTGATTGGTGAGCCCAAAAATATATATATATCCAATAATTTTTGGAATGTTTTATATCTCTTTGAATGTTATGTATTGGGTTACAGAGAACAAAAAATCTAATATGGGAATTTTTTTAGAATTTAATTATAGCCTTAATAATACACCTTGACTAGTTAAAATTAATTCTTATATTATGTTGTGTTCAAAATAAAATAATACCAATATCCTTTTTACCATAAATTATTTATATCAATGTATATTTCTATGATCATTGGTTCATTATCAAATTTCTTATTGTGTATTAATGTTATATTTTGAATTGATGTTCATTTTTTAAATTCTCATGTACATATATATATATATATCATATGTTCTATAATGTGGTGGAAGTTACAACCCATTTTTTGAAGGAAATATGCTAATCATGGTGTTTGAATATTTTTTTGTGTTCTCAGACATGTTATATTATCTAATGGTGTGATATTACATTTTCTAAATTATAATTTTTCTAGTTTTTTCAATGGTGTAATGCTGGAGGTGTTACTATAACAGTCTCTCGGTGGCAGTGTACCCCTGGTGGCATCTCACTGACAATTTATTGATGGTGGAAGATCACCCTGATGGTGTCATCTTCTTGGTGGATCACCATAGTGTTATCTCACATGGTTAGCTCACCTCGATGGTGTCTATCATTTTTGTTGCACACCTTGGTGGTGTATTGTAGGTTATAGCTCACTACGATAGTGTCTTCTTAGTGGTAGGTTTTCCACGCAGGGAGTTGTATCATGAAATAAGTTATTCTAGTGGTGCGTCATCTATCTATGGTTTATTAATAGTTAATCTATGGTGATTCCACTCAAGGGATGTCTCAATGGTGTTTTCACGCTATCGGTTCCTCATCTAGTGGTTCCTTACTACAAATATTGACTCATTCCAGTAGTGTTCCTTGTTTTACCATTATTACCCTATTGGTGTATTAATTTGATTAAAATGAATTCAATTCCTTAATTAATAGGTTTAGAATCAGTTTTAAAGGCCATTGAATATAACATAATTTTGTCAAATACGTAGGGGCTTTGAAATTTTAAAAAACTGTGGTCTTGGTCTAGATATTACATTAATTAAATTTAAAATTGTATCATATCACGAACATCTAAGATCAGATCTTCCAAAACCTGACATCCCTTCATTATTTCACCATATCTTTCCCTTGAGAATTTATTACCTAAATTCATTCACTTGTGATGATATTTTTCCAATTGTGGGAGTTTCCATGGATATATTATAGCTTCCTACTATATGTGGACCCCTATTTTTAGTTCAACCACCATGTGTCGATTGTCATTTTTCAGTTAGATTTTCTCTTCATTTCTCTTTATGTATATCATGCGTGAGGTCTATATTATTTAATTTTTGGAACATGTTATCAACCATAAAAATAATGATAATGAATTAGATTAAATTGAATTTATGGGTCATGATAATGTTGTGTGAGATCTTATGACTTGTTATTTTATTAACGATTTGGATTGTATAGGCTATCTACCTTATAAAAATAACAGTTTTGGTGGTATTTGAATGCTATATTGTGCTATGAACAATGGAATTCATTTCATTTGGTTTATTATAATCATATAATATGTAATTGTATAATACCTAATATTTCATTAATTAAATGGATTTTATATTATTTTATTCCATCTCTGATAACCCACTTTAATAAATTTGTTAGATTGAATAAGATCTCACTTTGTTAATCATGAATGTGTTTTGTTGGGATATATGTTGTTATGTGGGTATTTATCTACATTTAGATGGGGGGACTAGATTACATGAGGGTTTACAACAGTGTTGTGGATGCAGTGGCGGTACAAGGTTTGGTTTTTTTGACTTGGTGTCTTGGTCAGGATGTGTTCGAAAATTGACAGTAGTGTTTAGTATGGTTAATTCACTATGGGGGTTCTCCATGAATGGAAATCATAATGAATGAAGTCATATATTATTTATTGTCATGTGTTGTGAAATTAATGTCTATTCAATTGATAGGTAATGTGAAACCATGTCAGTTAATTGGGCATCTTCATATTCTTTAATGATTGTTACTTTTTTTCTTGATAGGTGTTATGGTGTGATTGTTTCTTGGTAGGTGTGGATGGAAATATGAATAAATATTAATGGAAATAGTTCAAATGGTAAAGTATATAGAATTTCTTTATGATAATTAAATAATTAATGCATACGTTGGCATGTGTTCTTCTTATTCGATGTTGTGAATTTAGAGATGGAAATAAAATTCAGGGTGATTTATGTTGGATAGTAAATTTGAGAACCCATTGGTTGGTCTTGTGTGATTTTTCTTATATATTTTTATACATTTTATATTCTTTTTAGGTAATTAAACACCTCACACATGTTGATAACTTTTATCCAAACACACACATAGTAATGTGGGATGTTGTATTTCCCAACATATCTGTTGGATGATGAATGGATAATCACCTTATCTTCGCAACTCCCCCCCCTGAGATTATAGAATGATATTATTTAGGTAGGATGTAGAGTAATGTGATTCCAAAGTGTTTATAAGCATGTTATTATGTCATGTCCCAGGTTTCTTGGTGATGAGATGTGATATGTTTCATAGTTGTCTTCAAGATGAGATTTGTATTGATGGACCGGATTTGTGAATGTGGGATGTTTTGTGTAATGTGGTCATGGTGGGTAAAGATGGCATGTGATGTGATATGTGGCCTTGATATTTTTGGGTGGGATTTCCAACGGTGTGTGTCCTAGGAGTGTGTAGGTGGGATGTCTTATGGTATGTTCAGAAGTGGTGGGAGCACGAGGACATTTTTTGATATTGGGTGATAGTGGATAATCAAAGGGAATGTGGTGCATGGTACACTATCCTTAAGTTGATTTAAATTATATTAAATTTATTGGTTTAATTTATTTGGTGAGTGTTTCTTGGGTGAGTTTGGGATGGATAATTTACCATTGTAGGTTTTTTTGGTTCTTTGGTTTTCTCACGAGTACATTATTATAATCCTTATACATGTGCATGACAGTATTTATTTCTCTGTATATGAATAACTATATTCTCAGCCTATGAAAATAATATTTTTTCCAGTTTCCAAGAGGATTTTATGGACAGTGCTCGACATTACTATTTCAGAGAATAGGGATAGTTGTTATGACACATTTTTATTTTTACTATCAGTCTTTACCATGGATATTTTTGTTTGTTTTTGATATCATTTCATTGATTATGTTGTGGTTTTTTGGGATATTTATAAATTATTAAAATTTATGTTTCTGGAAGATTCACTATATCTCATGATCTCCTTTTCTATAGTGGGTAATGCCCCAATTTTTTTAATAATTTTATGCCCTTTTTAATAATTGCGAACCTATGTCCTACTGGGGGAGGGACTCATAGGTAATTATTTTATTTTCATTACTACCATACATATAGGGTAATAATTGGATGGAGGGGTCGTGAGAAGATGGTAAAATATTAGATGGTTGAGGGATATGACCGACTGTGGATTTTAGAATAGTGAGGTTTTCATGGTTTGGTATGACAACAGTTCATGTTGAAATTGTTTTCTGACATTGGGAAGGGGAAAGGGATATAGAATGGGGTATTAGTCCACCCCCTATGATCTATAGAACAAAATTAAATCTTATCTAATGAACAAGAGTTATGGACTCGCATATGAAGTAGAGACCTATGGGAGGTATTCATTTTAGAATAACATCAATTCCCACATTAATTCGGTTTATTTGGGAATGATAAAAATGGTAAAATTAATAAAATTAATTAAAATCTATCATAATAAAAAGTATATATTACAATTCATTAGAAAAACTTGTTTCTATTTCATCAATGGATCCTAGCAATCGACCACATGAGGCTATGGTATTGGTGTTTTGGTAGGATAACTCAGATAATCGTCATAGGGGTTATCTAATTGATGAGTTTGATCAGTTCTAGAAGGCATTTCATTACCTTTAGTATATGTACATTTAATCCTATGTGCGATATGATTCTGATATGTATAAGATAGATTTCTAGAGGATATTAGTATTTCATTCTGCTAGATATGGTTGCTGACGGATTATAGGATCCATTTGGTAGTTAATTTTAGGTGATGAGATGAATATTATTTGTGGAGATCGTTCCTTGCTGACTCAATGGGGGAGTTGTTTACTAGAATTAAATCCATAAGGAGTTTTGATAATAGTTCCTCTCATTGACATTTATGTATAAGAGGAGGTAGGAATTATTCTCCCATCAATAGAAATGTATGTTAGTTTGGGAGCTTAGTATTATGATCAATGAAAATATTGTGCTTTACTATAGATTGTTTTTCAGTTGAAGATTCACAGGAAATAAGTCATGTGGAGAAACACTATCCTTCGATCTAGTATGTGGACAGAATATTTATGTTTCCAATGTAATTAGAGGTTTAAAAAATGGTAGAGGTGATCTAGAAAATGCATTCACGACGAGGTTTACTGTTAGAAGAGAACAACCATGGTTCCTCAAGGGGATGAATTTTTTATGGAAGAACACTGGATCCACAACCATCAATGTTTCATCTAGAGTTGTTTAGTCCTCGATAGACTAACATTCGAACTTATGGTTTCAGTTCCTTTTTAACATGGTTGGGGAGAAAATAATTCATCTGTGGGGATCATGACCATCATCATCAATAGTGAATAGTCACTGATTGAGCACAGTTTTGTGTAGGTTCCTATGTTCAACACCGACCATAGTGGCGATTTTTAGTTTCGTTGTTTTTGTAGAGTAGCGAGTGAACATGGTGTGTTAATTTTTACACATCAATGTTTACAGGTCTAAAGGGGCTAGAGATTTTTTTGGTTATGTACAATTTGATATATAACATTTATTTTTATTTTTTTCATTTCGAATCATTGGATTCCTTTTTTCAACCACTCTAGACTATTCTCTTTTACTAGTAGAGTAGTTTTTTCTCATACCCATGGGGTTAACTATGCCCTTCGGAGGCCAGTCAAAAATTATTGATGTGTACTGAGGCTGTAGGAGTATGATGGGGTCACATCAGTCTGATGGAGATCTTGTGTGGCTACATATGTGGACATAAAATGTTATTACAGGCAGGTAATGGTTGTATTCCATCCATGATTTTATCTATTATTTCATTAATAGAGTCATGTTTTCATATGTGGATGGCCATCATGTGGTATTATTTGGATTGTAGAGTTTTTAGGTTGGAAATCGTTATATAGATCCACTCAATTCCTTTTTTATTGATTTTATAAATGAATTAGTAGATACTTGAATAGTATATGCTCCTAGGGTTATTGCGGAATTCATTGATGATTTTTTGTAGGAGGTGGTGATGATACCCACTCTATGTGATGTTATGTTCAAAATAGACCAGAATCCCAGTTATTCTACTATTTATTCATCACCTTATTTGATTCATACATCCCCATTTTTGGTGTTACATATTCATATATATAATATGATTCATAATGATTTTATACGGCCTAGTTTGCCATCCTAGGGTGCCCTGTTGTTGATTACCAAAAGGCAGATGCTGGTTTATATTTGTGTATAGACAACCAATGATAAAATATGGTGATGATCAATAACCATTACCCCCTTCCATGAATCTATTACTATTTTATCTAGATGGGTAGGGGATTTTTTTCTATGATTGATCTATGGTGTGGATATTACAATTTGAGGGAGAAGAAAGGAAATATTCCAATGACAGCCATCATATATAGATATGTGAGTATCATGTTTTTTGGTTATTCCACATAGTATTAAAAACACAATATATGTGTTCATGGGTCTTATGAAATCCTTGTTCTATAAGCCTCCTAAAAGGTTCATAATTGTATTCATCAATGATATCATAATTTACATGAAGTCAGATTAAGGGCATGTCGAGCATCTGAAAAGTTTCATGCTGTTCTTAAATGCCTACATAACTATGGAATGTTTTACATAAGTAAATTCTTCACATGATAGGTGAGTTTCATCTTAAAAGTTGTAAATCATAAGGTTTTTCTACTGGACACATCAAATTTCAAGGATGATTCTTCTTGGGTAACAACCAAGAATGTGGAAGTGGCATTCATTTTTATTGGTAACATTGTATGTTATCGTAGTTTTATACCAAATTTATCTCATCATATATCCCAATTGATAGCATTAACCAGAAATGCCAAAAAAAATTGTCGTCTAATTAGTTCTACATATAGTTTAGTTACATGCGAGTGATTTTTGTTATTGCTTCATTGTTCAAGATGATAGAGAAATGGGTAATGATCGAGGTGTTTTGTAATGCTTCTCGACCAGGAATTGTGTGTGTCTTGATGAAATATAATTTAGTGATCTCTTAATATTCTAGGTAATTTCACACTCATGAAAATAATATTTCCTCCCATGATTTTTAGATGACATCATTTGTGTTCGTGCTAATGTTGATTTGATATTACCTCATTGGTGAGCACTTTTCATTCTTCAGGGGTCAAAAGTATTTGAGGGATATATTTTCTCATCCTTAACTAATCTTGCAGTAGTAGAGGCTGATGGGGTTTCTATATGATTATTATTTCAATATCTCATACACCTCTATAGTTGGTAATGTTATGACTTTTTATTTTATTATGATGTTTTCTAAGGTTTTTGTTTGGGTGATCAAAGTTCCTTAGAGTGAAATAGATTACATTGTTTCCATTCACTTGGAAGAATGGGTAGATGATGGTAAA
Source organism: Viscum album (assembly GCA_963277665.1). Classification (NCBI taxonomy): domain Eukaryota; kingdom Viridiplantae; phylum Streptophyta; class Magnoliopsida; order Santalales; family Viscaceae; genus Viscum; species Viscum album. The sequence goes on along the minus strand of OY728121.1, from coordinate 1,100,166,694 downwards.
TGCTCTTTCTTAGATGGAATTGAAATGTCCACTGATTTAACATGTGGAAGACTCATAGTGTGGAGTATCATATGGAGATGTGACATATTATAGTGTTGTCCATGGGGATTCTCTAGAAGGATGGTTGAAACAAGATGTTGTTTTATAGAAGGCTATTTGTTTTAGGAGAAATGCATGATGGATTCCTTAATGAGTTTCATAGATCACCATTGGTGGTATACCAAAGAGATTAAACGATGCACATGAGAACAATGTGTTTGTTTTGGTGGACCAAAATGAAATATTTCATGACAGAGTTTGTTGTTAAGTGCTTGGTTTTCCAGCAGGTGAAGGTCATGCAGCGAATTCATGGATGTTTGCTGCAACACATATATATTCCCAATTGGAAAGGGGAAAAGGTGTTTATTGACTTAATCATAGGATTACCTAGACCTCTGCGAGGATTTTATGCCATTTGTGTTATAGTGGATTGGTTGATGAAGTCAGACCAATTCTCAATGATCAAGGATTCGGGCATAGTCGATGTTGTGATTAAGAGGTAGTTGGATGACGTGAAGTGGCTACATGGAGTTCAAAGGTATGTAGTCAAGGATCATTATGAATTGTTTACCTCACGTTCCTATATTGGATTAGTTCCTACCTTTAGCACTCAGTTATGCTTCAACACTGCATTCCACTCTCAAATAGATGGTTAGTCGAAATAGAAAATCGAGACAATGGATGATATGTTGTGATCATGAATATTTTACATTGGGGGATCTTTGGTACCACACATTACATTGGTATAGTTTTTGTATAATAATAGATATATCTATTCATTTTTCAGGGCTCCGTTTGAAGCATTGTTCAGACAAATTAATTTTTCTCCATTGTGCGGGACTGAGGTTGGAGAGATATTTGTTCTTTCTAATGATGTGGTGTAGATAACAATATATTTAGTTCCACTCATTAATGAATGTTTAAAAAATTGTAGGACTTGAATAATTCTTATTATGATAACATTAGGAGGAATTTGGTGTTCATTATTGGGGACCACATGTTTTTTAGGGTTTCCCCATGATGTGGGCATCATAGATTTTCCAGATGGAGTTAGCTTTGTCCAAGGATTGATGGACACTTTGTGGAGTTGGGGAGTTTTGGTAAGGTGCCATACTATTTGGAGTTAATCCCAGATTTGGATATGTTCGACAACATCTTTCACAACACTCAGCTTTTTCGATATCAAAATGATGATTCCCACATCCTTTACTAGGGAGTGTTTGATATTGGGGATGATGTGGAATTTGTGTAGATAACAGTATAGATCCAAGTTTTTCATGGGAATATTATTTAGTGTAAAACTATTCCTTTGGTTCATATGTTGTGGATTATACATGTTCTAGAGTAGAATAATTATGAGTTACTGTCATAGATGCATACCCAATATGTAGAGTTGCATAGAATTTTTATTTTCACTGTCATTAATTGTAATATAATCACTGTGATCCTTTTTATTTTTGAGATGAGTTTCTTATATGGTATGTATGTGTACTTTGTGATATGTAATGAATTCCGAAAATATGTAAAGGTGAGGAACCAATTAAAAATTGATGCACATTAACTATGATGGGATTAAAATAGTGCATGTGTGTCAGTGCCACCCCAAGCTGATAGTATCGTGGCATAGAAAATGGAATTACCTAATATGTGTGATTGGGATTATATAGTTAATTGGTTATAGATGTTTTTGGGTTGCGATGAATGCATGATGAGATGGTTCTTCTGTGATTGTGTGAGAGTATGTAGCTTTTTATTTTGAGCAATTTGTTTTGTGGTATTTTGGCTTGACATGTCAATAACTATGGATATAGTTCCTAGTTTTTAGATATTAGAGGAGGTACTCGTGAGCATATGAGTTTTCTCTATTGGTTTTGATCATTAAAATATATTTTAAACTTTTAAATATTATGTGTTTGGTTGATGGAAGTGTTTCTAGTTTAATTAGTATACTAAAAGGTATTTATGGGGTGGCTATTGAGACCCATTTTCTTCATTTTCCTTATTGGTTAGAATTGAATTCTCACGGGTGATAATATTTTGATAGGTATATTATGAAATATCAATGAAATTTTAAAACATTCAGTTTTTTTAAATCTAGTTCCTAAGATTTATGTTCATTCTTGGTTATTTTGGTACATTTTAGATTCTCTGAGAGTGTTTTATTAATTATCAATATTTCTTGTTTTTTTTCTATTTTTCCCACAGCACCTCGCTTGCGGTGTCACCCTAGAGGCATCTCACTATAGGTGTCACCATGGAAGAAAAATGACTGTGGTTTCTTAGTGGTGTTAGCTCACCATTGGTTTTTGGTACTATAATTATATCACCAAGGAGGGGTATCACTAGCCTTAAATCACCCCAGTAGTGTCTCACTTGAAGAAGAACTCCTTGGCTGTGTCTTTCTATTGGTATGTATTCCTAGTGTTCACATGTTCTTAATGACTTGTCATTCATGTGGATTCTTTTCTAGAGGTTCTTCAGTAGTGTTTCCTCGATGTTGGTTCCTCATTGGTGGTGCCTCCTTAGAAGGTCCTCTTTAGTGTTGCCTCATCTAGTAGTGCCTCACTCCCAGCAGTGACTCATTCCAATAGCATTCCAAGTTTTTCTAGTTTAACCCTTTTGATGTTTTCCATTGACATGAAACATAATTAATAACTTAATTAATACATTTTGAATTTTTCTCAAATGCTGTTGGAAATATTCTAATCATCTAAAATTGATGGTGGGTTTGAAATGGTTAAAACATGCGGTCATGGCCAAGATCCAAAATTAATTATATTTAAATATATATATAATTCTAAAACTCCATTATCTAATTTTCCCTAATATTATATATATTAGTCTAATATTCATTGATTTCTATTGAGACTGAATGTCCTCTTGGCTTTTATACATGGATAAATTTTCTTGCAACTGGTGTTTCCCTATAAAACATACTGCTACAAACTATAGCGGAACCCCTCTTATTAGGGAAACCAGCAAGTAATGATAATCATTCATTCAAGTCGGTTTTCCCTTAATTTATCTTATTTTTTATCATGTCAGAGGGGTTCATTATTGTTTCTTGTTTACAAGTTTTCATTCGAATTAATAACGTTAACATGTTAGTTTAAATTGAATTTAATGGAACATGGGATTGTGGAATGATATCACATGTTACATGTTTTTTATTAATAATATGGATGTATGGGATAATTACACTATAGAAATCTTGGCCTTTATTGGTATTTTTATGTTCTAATATTATAGGAAATATGAAAAACATTTAGTGCGTCTGATTATAATCTTGTAATAGAAAATATTAAAATTATTTGTATTAAGTTAATTAAATGTATCCCCCTGGATCATAATGCTTCAGTGATAACCCCATTGAATAAAGTTGTTAAAATTAATAAGATCCCCCTTTATTAAACCATAATTTATTGTGTAGGGATATATGAAATCATGTGTGACTTGTATGTATGGAGGGGGTGTTAGATGACATGTGCTTGCACAGTATTGTCATGGATGTGGTTTTTTGTTGGGGGTAAGTTTAGTTATCATAGTATTTGGGAAGGATTTTTTTGAAGATATATACTATTTGTTGGTATGGTTATTTTATTGAGGGTCTACATGAATAACATGATAAAATATGCACCATGTACCATTGGGTGTTACACATGTTGTGAAATGAATTGGTGATAAAGTGAGAGTAAATGTTAATCAATGTTAATCAATAAGGATTCATTGTTTCTTGTAAGGAATATAATTGATTTTCAAAATAGCTATTTTGTCGACATAGTTTTCTGATAGGTAATGATATAGTTATAAATAAATATTAACCGAATATGATGAAATTGGAAAACCTTGAGAATGTTTATGTGATACTTAATTACAGAAAACATATTATGGTATGAGTTTTTCTTCTATGGTGTTATGCATTTAGAAGTTGGAGAAAAAGTGACATTATTGATTTAGTTATTTTGTTTGAGAACCCAAAGGTTTTACTTGTGTGTTTTACCTTATATATAATTATACAATATAAAATCATTTGTTTTCTCTAAGGACCCCACCCATAGTATGCTCAGAAAAGAAAAAACATTTCAGGGGAGGATGTTATTCCCAAATTCCCGGTGAGAGGATGGATGTCTAGCCTCCCTGTGTTCCCTAATACATGTTCCAAGTGATCATTCCCCATGATTTTACAGGTATGATAAGGTGTCATTTAAGGCATAAGTGTGTATGGTTGAGTTGTGATGTGATAATAGATGTGTCTTTGTAATGAGATGTTTTATTTTTCACAGTTGTCTTTGAGATGAGATTTGTTGTGATGGACTACGTGTGTGTGGGCGGGATGTGTTTTGTGGTACCGGTTTGTGTGGGTTGGATATGTTGTTGTATGTGTCCCATGTGTGTAAGGTAGGGATTTGATATGTTATGTATCCCAAATATGTATAGGCATGTTTTGTTTTGGTATTTTTGAAAGAGGTGGTCACACCCAGTCATTAATCAAGGTGAAAGTGGCATGTGGTACCCTATCATTGATTTGAATTGTGTTATATTATATTACATGGTATGTGTTATTTGATGATTCTAAATTGGTGAGGAAGGGATGGTTAGTATAAGGTACGTGGTGTTTTTTTGGTCTACTTTTTTTCTCACATGTTCATTGGAATTATCTATTCATGTGTTCACAAGGTAATTTGGGTTTCTACCGAGTGTATTGATATAATTAAAATATATATAACTATTTTCAAGTATCAATAAGGATCGTGTGGAAAGTTATGGTAAATAATTTCTCATACCATTAGGATATAATTTTTTTTTTGGTTTAGTTATCTTGTTGATATTTACCTTAGAGACATTTATTTGTATTTGATCTATACTTATATGCATTATGGGGTTCTTTCTTGGGTTATTTATACCTTTTTCATGGTGTGGGTTGTTGTTGATTCATTCAATCTTCTAATTATTATTTCTATAAATGGTAATTACATCGATTGATGAGACATGTGTACACATGGTTTTATTCACTAACTCAGGGCCTACTGGGGGTGGGACTCAGGGATAATTATCTCAATTTCTCCAAAACCATCCCAATAGGAAATTTTTTGGGGGAGGGGGTCATGACAAGTTCAAATATAATAATTTTTTCCATTACCTCACAATGATTGAAGGATTGAGATTAAATAGTATTATGTTTCATTTCACCCCAATATATATTTATACTAATATGAGTGGTATTTTTAGAGAACATTATCATGTGGTAAATTTTCTGTAGATGTTAAAAACAAGATAAGAATTTTTTGATGCTTATATAGTTGGAAATATGTTTTTCTATTAAAATATAAAATCGGTCTCTAATTTAATGCTTTCTCTAATTTATACAATAATTTAAATATAGATGATCATTGGAATGTAGTGTAATGAAATATTATATTTATGTCATGTAATTAGACTATCATTTGACCATGAAACTATATATGTTATCATTTATGCATATAGAAAACATTACTTGTTAGAGTGTCAGTTATGGATAATTTATGGGTCAATATTATAATACATATCATAATTTCCATGGTATATATAACCCTTTAGGTTATTTTAGGTAATAATAAATATATTTGGGATCATAATGAGAAAACTATTTCCCCAGCATATTTTTTATTATTTTTTTAAAATTTTGTTATCTGATTAAAGGAATTGTATTATAAATAATTTGATAAAATTCATGAAGAATATGAAAAGTGTTTTTTGGAAGAATAGTTAGAAGGGCATTATAAGAAAAATTTCCCTGAGGAAATTCACATATTTTTTTTGAACTCACATAATTATTGAAAATGTTTTGAACTAGGAATGATGAAAATTCAATTTTATGAAATATTAAAATGTAATTAAATCTATTTAGGTTATTTTTAATGTAAAGTTGAAATTTATATTTTTCAAGAAATGTAAAACATGACATTTTTGAAATATATTTTTAAGACTAAATATGTGATAAAAAAATTCTTACTGAATTTTTCAGGTTTAATATATTAAAAATATTGAATAATGAGTGTATGGACTTTCATAGGAAAGATACATTGATATTCAAATAACATGATTTGGGACCCAAAATTTTTATTCCACCTAAAAATGATTTTGTGAAACGATTTTAAAATGAAAATTATGATTTCATGAAGTATATATGGATTGTTTTTTCGAGTTGAATTGAAGAATTGAGATTCTAGATGGAGAGTACTAATCCATATGAGGTTTTAAATGATCATTTTTATATGATTCTTAACTATATATTTATTTGAAGTAAATCAATTTGGAAGAATGCCATCATTTATTCTTGCGAAAGATGAGTTTAATAATAAAATGGAATGGTTTTAAAATGTAATATTGAATTGGATGATTGGTGATGATTTTTTGGATGAAATATTGATCGAAATATCAATCCTATTTGTAGTCAATAGGAGGAATAAATCAAATTTAAATATATACATTGAATTAGAGGTTTATGAATAAATTGATCAAGATGGTGAATACCAGTTGATATGATCATAAAAATAATATGAACCATTAATTTATTAGAATAAAAATAAATAGTGAATACAATATAAATAATGAGAGGTATATGAAATTTATGATGGGTCATGACAAGTGGATTGTCAGAACATAATAACCTAGAGGCTGAGTTGGTCATGTTTTGGATGTGTTGATTTGATCATATTAGGATTTTCTAATCCATGGTCGATATAAATAAAGGATAATTATAGATATTTCACTATATTATCATGAATTATATAGTGGAATATTTTATGTATTAAATTTTATAGAATATTTATGAAGGGAATTGGTATAAATAGAAGGATCATACTGGTTACATCAAAAGAAAATTTTATGTATGATACATGTATGACATTAGATTATACTACCATTAAGATTTATGATATTGTTATGTTTTATATTAATAGATTAATATTCATAATATCATTTAAATAAATCTCATTATTTATTAGTTATCATTCATAAAGATATATAATAGAATGATTCTATGTAGAAACTGAAAATGTTATAAAATATTATAGATGATTTTTTAATTGTTTAATTAACAAATTAAAAGTGGTAATTCATTATAGATCATAGATTTTAGGTGACTTATTTGAAATTTTTAAGGTGAGATAAATAGTTCCCTAGAATTTATAGATTTTAATTTACTAAATATATTATTATTGTTGAGTAAAAAATTTTGAAATCACATTCAAATGAACTTTGAATAAAATGAATTGAGATAAATAGTTTTTAAATTGTAATATTGATATCTATATAGATATGGTGTTAAAGAAATTTCTTTCGTTAAATTTATTAATTATATGTATATTTAAAATGAATAAGGTCTTCTGATCTATATGTATAAGATTATGGAAAGAAAATAATCAAAATACCACAGTTATAGAAGATGAAGATCTGAAAGACTGATAATTGAGAAGATCAAGATCATCCATGATCATATCTAAGATTCAAGAAAATATAATAATTACTATAAGATATTGTAGAACATGAAGATTTTTTATAATATAAATGGCGATCCAACCTTTTTTGGGGGATTAAAATCTAATGAATAAGATCATTATAAATTGTATTATCTTTAAGAAGATGTTTGTTACCATAGTGTATAACCATTTGTGGGAGGATTCTAATCATGGTTTTTGACAAATAATATATAGTGTTAAATAATTAGGGTGCATAAAAAACTATTGACGAATGTTTTGGGTGTATAACTAGTTTATGTATTATTACATTTCCATGTATAAAGATTTACTATAAATTCTAGTAGAGATTCTATGATGGGTTGTATAACCAACCTGGAAAGGAGAAGGATTTCATACTGATCCTTGTAAATCATTTTGTTAATTTTTATCAATATTTTTAATATGAGGTAATGTTGTGAAGACATAAAATAGGGGATCAGGGATCTTTACTACCACATATATATAATTAACTAAATGGGGAAACATTATTAATATGAAATATTTTATTAATTCTCACCCTCCCCCTCTCCGTTATCCTGCGAAAACATTAATATTAATATGGAATTAGTGAATGTATTTCTCTATTGATCTACTCTATTGTGGTAGATAATTTATATTCAATCTATATTAGAGTAATTCCAACCTTAAATAGAATGAACAATCATAGAATATGAATATTATAATACCTTGTCTAAATTATCTTGGCCTAAATGTTGTTTATGGAGAAAATATTGGATTTCCATCTCAATAAAATAATTAAACAATTAATTTTTAGTTAAAAGTATTTATTGTGATTGAAATTATTTCAATACTATTATATTTCATTTTTTAAATATTATTTATAATAAGGAGTTGGGTCTCCAAATATCATAGGAAATTTGGATCATTCATGAAATTATTCATGAAGGAAAATTCAAAGTAATGATTGAAATATATAATTGTTTGTGAATAAAATATAATGATATTAGAATTTTAAAGATGAATTTATTAATGTATAATTTTACAGTGTTAGTGAAATTAATAGAAGATTCAATTTATTTATAGATACATTATCATAATAACATGTTTTGAATAAATTGTCGTTATTTTCACTCTATTAATATGATATATAAATATTTTCCTAGTATGAAATTAAGTATTAGAAATTTTATGAGTTACACAATGTAGTCCTAACATATAAAATGAGAAAAAAGATTGTATTTATGAAAGAGAAAAATTATAATAGCAGTTTTGGAGAAAAAAAAGGAAGAAATAATGTGGACATTTTTTAGTCAATTGATTTGGAATGTGAGAAAGGTGGAGAAAACAAAAATTAATTCATTTATAACATATAAAAATGTTTATAATTAAAAAATTAAAGATACATAACAAAATAATTAATGTTTTCTAAATATATCTCTCATTAAAACCTTACATATTATTTACATTAATGAAATAAGAATCTAAAACTAATGACATCCATGAGATGATGGGAAATTAGGAAACAATTAAAAAAAGATGAGACATTTCATAAATAAGAAAAAAAATTAATGAGAAATCTGGGGATAGTTTATTATTCATCATGTATATCATTAGTTATTGATAAAAAATTTATGAACATTTTAATAAATTTTTATATATCAAGTGGTGATGACGATGAATATGTTATCACAAAATAAGAATAGTAACTACATAATGAGTTTGATGAATGTGTTGAGGTGGTCAAGAAGTTTATAAAAAATGACAAAAATATCATAGAGATATATAAGGTTGGTGATGATAATAAATATTTCCTCAAAAGTGTAATTTATATGATAAAGATAACAAATCCTATAATTTCATTATGGTTGAAACGATGTTAAAACTCGTGATGTGAAACATTAACTCAAAAAATAATTTGAAAAGCTCCAATCAAGATGTTTTTCTGGATGATAAAACATTAAATATGTATAATGAAATTATCTTCTAGGAAATATTGGTAACAATTAGTTCATAAAGATAATTCATAGATATAAGATTAATAACCAGTTTGAAATTGATTTTATCTTTTCTAAAATTACAAATTTTTTGTCAAATGTTATTGTAACTTTATACTACAGGGAATAGTCACCCTAGTATATTCCCTATAATCATGATATTTTTTGATGCATATAGAATATTATGAGTTTACATAAATTTATATCTCCAACCCCACTTGGCCAAGTGAGGTTTTAATTTGCAGGATATTTTAATATTTTTTTTAAAGTGCAAAATTTCTACATTGACTTTGTAGTTTAACATTATTTGGAATCTTTTTTAGTGCATGCTAATAGAATGGAATTTAATATAATTCACTATTGTATGTTTCCAATAAAATTTCACAATGGATACCTTATTATATTCCTTATAAAAATAATACATTTAAATCCCATGAAAATATCCACACAAATGATTAATAAAATATAGAGAATTTTTCACTTGAATAACCCACATAAAATTTTCTCCTGTCATGTCCAAAGGATGTTCTAATAAAATGATTCAATGAATTTTAGGTAATAAAACAATTATGTTTAACTTATATTGTCTCTTCATAAGGGGCTGGATTCATTGGAATAATAATTAAATTATATTTAGAAATATTATTTTACAAGTAATTTAAATGAGTGAAATCAAATGGAAGCACATTTTCATAATAACAACAATATAGTTCATATATATGTTAATATAAATATATATAGTGAATAATGACATCAAATTCCTCACATTAATATTTTAGGGTATTATTTTATTTATTCTAAGGATAATATCACAAAATATATTATTGTTTCATATAATATAATTACAATTGATTTAGGGATGAATATTTGATTACTAGATGATTTCAATTTTTTTATATTAGATACAGGTGATTGAATGGGTTGAAAATATATCCATAGTACACAAATAATAATGAAAACTGTAGAATAGTGCCTACATAGTTATATTATATATAAATAAATTAAAGTTATAAAAATATTAACAAACATGGAAATATGTTCACATTTACTCATGTGGAAAAATATATTGGCTTTCGTTGATCATATAGTGTTTAATTATTATCTCATGGAAAATATCTGTGTAGTGTTATAGTGATAGATAATGATCATTACTATTATAGTTCAATATGAAATACTCTGTTGATGTCCCAAGGAGTGACTAAAAATGCATATAGAGACAAGTTAGATATGAATGATTTTATAAGTATAAATTCAAATCATTACAATTTTGCAATGAAAAATATTATTAGTGGTTGGGATACTTTTGGTAGAATTGTGTGGGTTTATTGAGTTATTGATGACATAAAAAAGAAATGTTTTATGGGGAAAATGTATGATTTCATATTTCATATATAGACAATGTTATGATAATACATAATTTTTCAAACAATTTAATTGAGATATATATGAGTACATTAAATATATTTTATTTATATGTCCAATTTAGCAAAAAATTATTAAAATATCTGATTTTAATTGAATTTTAGATAAAATTATTCCCTAATAAAATATTATAATTCCTTATGATCATTTTTCCATCAATAGTAATCGATATATTATTGGTTTTTAGTATACATGATTATATGATGAAATAATGATTTTTGTCTATCTGCTATTTTATTAGTGTTTTGAGATGAATCCTATGATTGTTCTGAAAATATCATTGAATGTTATTTTTTTTGTGGAAAAATAAATTATCATACTTTAACTTTGAACTGGAATCATCCTTCTTTCATGTAATTTGAAAAAAAATGAAATTATATTTCTATTCAAATTGGATTAGTGGTGGATAAATCTTAAGATTCATTACAGGAAGTAGATATTATAATACCGTGATGTAAAAAAGTTATTTGGAGTTGGATACCTTTAGATAAAAATAGGCCAATAAGATATATTTATTGTTTTATTATAGATTTGTCTTTTCAGATAAGTGTTATCATTTCATTTTGAAAGCTGATATTATATATTTTTTATAAATAATCAGATACTTGAATTGTTAAATGGAATCCTTGATAATTACAATAATCACATGTCATGTTTTCAATATTTTTATAAGATGTATAAATTTGGTTTTCAAATAAATTTACATCTTGAAATAATACAAAATATTTAGATAAGGTATGGATTTTAATGAATTTATAATTTTAATTGGAATTGATCATTCAAGTAGTTGTGGAGTATACATTGAAAATATTTAACTTATATTTACATCAATATCAGTTTTTATGTATTTCAATTATAATACCATGTAATAATATGTATTTATGTCAATGGAATGGTTTTATATGTGGAATATTTATTTCAGGACTATAAATCTTCTAATGGAATTAATTAATGTTCATAATGAATATTTATGTCTATGGGTGATTATTATTAACAATTATTCATCAAATTTACATAATTTGTGTATAAGTTTTTTAGGTAATATATAATAACAGGTCATACGTGAATTTCTAAAATGTGTATTCGGTCTAATAGATGATTTATACCATGAAAATTTTGAAAAAGTATAGTTCATATGAAATAATTTTATTAATTGGAATGAATTTGAATGTTGTTGAAAAATGTTTATTTTTAGATTAATATTCTCCATGATATAATGTTTTATAATATAAGTTAATTTTTTAATATTTTTGTAAATAATAAATATAGATATTGAGTTTGAGGATATGACATGTCATAAATTGAATAAATAATAACTATATTTAAAATAAAATAAATCAAAAATTGGGTTATATGATCAAATGTTTCCAAAAAATAGGTATCAAAAGGAGAAAAATTGTATAAGAAGTATACTAATTGCACTCTTATTTGAAATCCTTTTATAAGGAATTGAAATTATTATTGTAATCAAATATAATATTCAGGTATATTGTGTATTTTTTTTTTTTTGTTTTTTTAAATAACGAAATACCAAAATAAATGGATATAATAAATTCAATACATGAAAATTTATATTTTATAGTTATAATTATCTATCTATATATAACCATTAATATATATATATATATATATATATTATGAATAAATATAAACAAAATTTGACAATATATTTGATGAATGAAATGTTTAGTATTAGTGGAAAGGAAGAAATGAAGACCACATGTTATATTTGATATATTTCACTAAATTTTAATTATATTCGATACCATTTATACTTTTATAATTTATAGTGAAATGAATGGTATTTTTATAAAGTATAAAATGTAATTTCATCTAAGAATAATCACATTTTTTTGTTTCTATTTATATAAAAACCATTTAATCATTTTTTATATTAATTCATTTAGAAAACATAAAAATGGTTTTTTAAATTTCAATTAAATAGAAAACCATTAAAATTTTGATATATTATATTTTATAATTGAAATTTTCATATCCAAAATATTTTTAAGGATACAACACCAATGAAATAATTGGTTGTCCTATTTTTTATGATCAAATAGAAATAAAAAGAAAATTGAAAAAATTTTGTTATCATAATATGATTTATAAATAACAATCTCTTCAATATAATTTATTTTAATTGTAAAAAAACTAATAAAACATAATATAAAACATATTTATTATACATGAATAACAATATTTTAAAAAACATAAACAAATCTTAACTATTTTATGCCTATTACATGTAACATGTGTGCTACTATTTTTTAAAAGAATATTAGTTATATTAATTAAAATATATTTTATTAATGTTAGGATGATAAGATTAAAAAAAAATAGCAAATTATTTTCCATATAATAAATTATATAATTATATAATATATTTTCAAAAAAAAATTAATGTCCAAATCCAATGGCAAATAAATGAGAAAAAATGGGAATATTTGATAAAAACATTTTTAGTAAATTTTTAAAATTACATATGATGGTTTCATCTATATAATAAATAATTTATTCCATATACATGGATATAGTTCTATTATAGAGTTATACCTGTTCATGTACATAAATTATTGTGAAAATATAAATTTATGTAAATGTTATTCTAAAGCATTAGTGTAGGAAAAATATATAGTCTTGAAGGATAGAACATGTGATGAATTTATATATCTATTAGAAGTGATGGATGTTATGATAAATGAAATTCATATATAATTTACAAACCCAAAAAAAGTATATAATCAATGAATACTACTCAAATATCAAAGAAAAAAATTGAGATGCCGCAAACGTTACATCCAGATATGATTCATTTTTAATATTTGAATATCATCTAGTGTAATAAAATAGTTTTTTAGAATATTGTTATAAACAATTATCATTAATATTTAGCATTCAATGATCTATTTATTATCATATTTAATTTATTTATGAAATAGTCTTTTCGAATTGTGATTACTCTAGGTGGTTTGGTCAATTGGATGATACTTCCATCATACAAAGACTATGTTAAAATGTCATGTAAAAAAGATTACAATGTATATAATTTTAATGGTATTTATATTATACAATACCATCAGGAAAAACATTTTACACTTCAAAATTATTTTTTAAAATGGTTTCCAATTAATAAGGGTGTCACGATATGTTCATTTAAGGATTTTATGTTTGTTATAATTGTTTATTATTGATATAAAATGTATAATTTATAAAGCTAAATTTCATAAAATAATTTTTTTGAAATATCATTAAAAGATATTAAATATAGTTTTTATTCGTCCATATAATGATAAAAAAAGTAATATATCATTCTTGTAGGTTTTTGTTCATAATTATGTTGGTTCAAGAATTTATTTTTCATTATATATTGAAGGAACTTAGAGAATGGATATTATATTAGTATAATAAATATTTAAATATTTAAAAGTATTAATCTTATCACATGTTCATGTATTATAATGGATTTAATAAAGAATAATAATAAATGAAATTATATATATGGGTTGAGAACATTACCTCTCTCTTTGGATCTTCTCCATTTTGTAAAACATTATGGCTCTAATTCTTGGTCATTTGAAAAAAATGAATTTTAAGATGGATGGAAAATATTTGGTTGGGGAATGGGTTTATTTTTTAAATGGAATGTATTAGGAATTGTTAAAAAAATAAAGGATGAAATTATATTCTTTTATAGGTGAAGAAAATGATACATTTTGAAATGACCAATAATTTTTCAGTGATCAAATTACCCGATTTAAGGAACGCTATCCAAAAGTGAGATATACTTATTTTTTTGGTTATATACTGTTGAAAATACTCAGGAAATAAAATCCTCATTTGTTTTATACATTTCATGTGTCATATAACATTATAATGTCAGAAATTAATTTTTTTATCTTGTTATTTGGATTTTACCAATGTAATTAACATTTTCATAAAAGTATAAATCATCCCATTGAAAAAAAATATTTATCAAAAACAAAAATTTATATCCATATAATCTAATGAAATATATATATATATATATATGTATATTATAAAATTACATTTTTAATTAAAACATTACATATTAAGAGAAATTATTCTGTAGAAAAATTCTTGTTATCCCAATTAATTTTTCATAATAATATTTAAAAAAAATTACAATTTGAATGACTATTAAGAAAGTTTCATAAAGGTTTATCATTATAATATTCAATGTTTTTAGATAAAATTAATTTATTTTATATGATAAAAAAACAAAGTTCTATGAAAACAATTTATTAAATAAATTAGTTATATAATAATCATTTCCATTAAATTTGATCATAGTAATCCTAAATTTATCTTATTAATATAAATAAAATATACTACATAATATGAAAATTTTATTCTTGAATATGTGATTTATTTCGTAAAAAATAAAATTTATTCGTGTGATTCAAACTGATTTTAAATATATTTCTTGTAGAAATTTGATAAAATTAAAATATTACATATGTTTCAAAAATGATTAAAAATATGATTAAAAATGTCAAAGTTGTATTTTCATGTGATTTATTTTAATTAAAATATAAATTTTTATATATAAAATGATTCAAAATGTTTTATGTCATTCTATTCTTTTTTTCCCTTGTTGTAAAATTGATCTTACTTGTAAAATCATTATTTTTTCACTAATCACCTAAAAATTAATAATTTTAAAAATACTCCGAAAAATTAACATAACACATTAGAATTTAGAAAATAAAAAAAATTATTATTGTTCAATATTAAAATTATAATGATTCTAAATGTATATTTTATATGAGAATATATTATTCATGGAGAATCACTTATTTTATAAAGACCTATTTTAAAAAAATTATTTGTTGGTTTCAATTTTATTTAACTTATAATGTATTTAGTTATTTTTATTCCAAACTAGATTACATATTATTAAATTCAAATTATTATATTGAGATATGTATCCATTAATTACATTAGGTTTGGGTTTCATGTGACATAATCTATTTATAAAATGAAAATTAATTTAATTTTATTGAATTCTCACTATTCTAAAATGCTCTAACAATTTTTGATCATTGTATTACTTATTTGAAAAAAATGTGTGGTGGGGTTCTATGATGAGTAATTGGGTGTTGGAGTAGGGTTATTTTTAATTATGATTTTTTATCATGGGGAAGTGGATTGGTAATATTGGCCGCATAGATAGTCTATTTTTGTGAATGAAGTGCATATTGATGTTATGTGACATACATATGTGCATTGGGTTGTATATAAGAGTTTAGATCTTGGTATCATCTTAGATTATTAATTGTACCATGATTCTTGATAAATGGTTTGATGGCAGATTATTCTTTGATTTTTGGTTCCCACTATAAGATGTAATCCGATTCTATACACTCTATGTGAATCATGGATGTGATAGACTAGAAATGTCTAATACTAATTAGATAATTTATGAATTATAAATAATTGAATAAATAACCAAATGGAATTGTAATCTATTGATGTACATTATTGTAATTCATTATTTCATACAGATTGACTCCATGAGATTTTTGAACAACATAATCAAACGATCATGGGTTTAAATATTATTTTTATTATGATGTTCATTATAATTAAATAATTAAGAATTAAAATTGAATGAATAGTTTTTTTGAGTTCACTGGGAAACATAATAGTGAAATTTAAAAATTAGAAATAAATAATAGAGTATTATGAATTAATAGATGAATTAGTTAATTAATAATGAACATGATACTTGTGTTCTTGTATAATATATGGTCATTAATAGTTGAAATGGGTGTTCTAATTACATGTTAGGGTAAGATGAATTTTTTCAAGGTATAATCCACTAATTTATTTCTTGTGTGATATTATTATCTATTTTATTTAATATGCTTCCCCATCAGGATCGGAAGAATAAAATCCAAATGATTGGGGATGTTGATTTCTATAACATATAAGGTTGTAATGACAATAAAAAGATGGATTGTCCATATACCACCCAACCCATTTTTATATATAAATGTGAAGGATCATCACAATCTATAATGGATTAATGTAATGTTGTGTTGATACCCTAAATATGAAGCCTACCTACACTACAAATTTTTTTTACATATATAAATGGCTTCAGGTGTAGTTCATATGTGGAAATCATCATGGTGATTCATGATTTCCCTTAGTAAAAATCATGGATTATGAAAACATTAGTTATAATGAATTGACATAGGCTATAGTGAAATCAATATATATCCCTGGTTGTGAATGGATGGTGTTGATGCTGAGATGAATATTTAATCTATTATCAATAAGAGAAGATAAACCCTATGCAAGATTGTGGTAGGTATAGAATATTACATATACACACTTTGGGATTACTAACATGTGTAGAGGATGGGCACATGACATGTTTCATTGACGTGTGAGATCAGAAAACTAGTTGGGTTGTGATGCAGGGTATATTCTTTATATTCATATGTTTGTGTACATGTGATTGTGTATTCCATTGATAAATAATGGATTGATTTTATACATTAATTTTAGAGTGTTACATAATTTGGATAGGGATCTATTATCTTGTATTTAAGTGATTATTTATATTCATTTATTTATTCACTCTACTTTACTATGTTTCATTCATATTTTTCATGAGAGATTTTGTGGTTGATATCACATATTGCATGCTCACGCTCTTTATATAAGTTTTTTTTATCATTTCCATGTATGTTGTTTTCTGATAAATATAGGAGGTACTGGATTGAGGTGTTTTTAGGATCTGTTGGGGCCAAATGGCCACTTTAGGGACCTTATTTCGAATATTTCACAATTTTTATTCATTTTTATGTTTATGTGTTGAAATATTTGTACTTTGTTTTCCATTTTTATGAATTTATGGTTTGTATGGTTCTTATTATCCAGTCATATATTACATAATAACATATATATGGTAATTCCTCTTATTTTTTGGATTTATATACTTTTGGGGGTGGTCAGAAACCTATGGCCCTAATAAGGTAGTCATTTGGAATAAGAATCAAAATTTCATCATGTCTATCCAAGGAGTAGTACCTTATTTCATATCTATATATATAAAAAATATTTTTATAGTGTACAAAATAAGAAACACGAAATGTAATCAATCCATCATATATAATTACTAAAATACTATATTATAACATATTCGTTGAATTGGACGATGTGAATACAATTCCCAACATTTTGGTATGTATATATATATATATTAATATTTAAAAATTTATTGACAGAATCTATGGATAAAAAAATCTATTTTTTCGCAGTTCCAATATATTCTTCAACGTTACATTTTCCTAAGAAATGGTTTTTAATTAATTATCCACAAAAAATAAAATAAAAATTTTTTATAAATTTTATAAAATGTTTCTTATAAAATAATTATAATGATTTAAATAATTTTATCAATATGAAATTAGGTTAATATTTTGAAAAGTTTCTGACAATTTTTACTTTTTAGTGAATAGTGAAAATAATGATTTTTATTGAAATATTCATTTTATAGAAAAGTATTTATGGAGTAAAAACGTATTTTATTTTGGTTTTATAATTAAATTCGTTCCATTTGATTTAAATTATTACATTTTTTTAAATGAATATTATATGTGAATTTCATATGAAACAAATTATATTTTAAAATGAATTTCTTTAAGATATGAGTTTTCATCATGTTTTTTCTGATTAATATTATGTTAAATTCTTCAACATATGTGTTTTAATTCATGAAAGATATATTCAATATTTTTAATGAGAGTAAAAAAATTTGTTTATTATGTCCATTTTAATTTTGTTCAGTACGAATAAAAATCATGGTAGCATTTACATCCACAATAAATGATAAATTATGTAATTTTTTTCTATAAATATTATGATAATGGATGGAAAATAACCGTAACATTTTTCATAATTTTTTTGACTATTTAATATCATTATTAATCCTCTAGAATCAGTTATATTTACATTTTTCTATGTTTATGTTTTTAGGAACTTTATAATATTTTCTGTAAAAATTCATAAATGTAACTCACAATTTTCAATAGTGTTAGGTGTCATGCCCATCACACACATTTTGGGGGGAAATTGTTTTCTACTACAGGATTCTATTATACAGAAATGTTATTTTTTAAAATACCTTACTAATATTGATAGTGAACATGTTACCCAAAAATGACCAATTGATTCATGAATCTCATGATAACCACAATATAGAACTCGGTATCCAAACAAATGACAACCGGATGAACACACTGACGTTGAATGAAAATATTTTAATGATTCCATCTATATATACCAATGGTTCTCCATCCATTAACCCTCATGGGTGTCTAATTATATATTTAAATATTCTGGAGAAGCGATTCATATTTTTCTTCTAATCAAGGATGTTTTTAACTTTTCATGTATGGGATAAAGCCATTATAATACATAATATGTATCATATTAATTGAAGGAATTTAATCCCTCATTGTTGGATAAACCCATGAAATATAATTTCATAATGAGTTCATATATGTGTTGGAACCTTGGAATCATGATTGTTTCTCGATCCTCATTGAGTTGTCCTACATATCCCTATTATGGATGGATGAATATTCATTATAGTTCTATCACCCCCTTAGTACTTTTCCTATTATGGATACCATTATAATTGTGTAGAAATATCATGCTAGAAATCAGATAGTATGAAATGGGGTTACCATAACTGGCGATGATTCATAATTCTAGTGAAATGACCATAAAAACTCCCTAAGACCATGTGAGCCATTCTCCATGTGAGAATCATGTGATATTATGTAATCGTCATCACTGCATATGGATTTGATACTTATATACTTGAATAACACAATCAATGTTTTGTATGGAACCCTGTCTTATGTAAGGCATCCCATGTGTCTTGATTATAGAATGAATAAGTGCCATCATAGTTCTATTAGTTTCATTTTCCATTAATACATTTGGTATAATGATCAACAAATAAAATGATTGGGTCTCATTAAATGAAAAATTGGAGAAATAGATTTGAATTACACTATGGTGGATTCCTATATGAGGGTGGGAATTATGATGACATCCTTTGACACAACCCCCTCCCCACCATGTGTACCCATCCGGGGCTAGCAATGTGAGCAGGAAAATAATGAACCCCGAGTCCCGCCTCCAGTTGGCCCCGGGTTGGCGACTAGCACTGAGGGTATAGTAAACACACAAATGGGAGGCACTACCCACTAAGTGAACACATGTGGAAGAGATAGATAAGATAGACACCAACTAACTCAATCTCAGAAATAAAAACATAAAAGAAACCCAAGTACTCATATGAAATGCCATTCAAATGTACGACAACTGAAAGGAAAAACTACAAGTACCCAAAAGAATGTAGAACGGCAGCGACCATAAGCCCAAACCGCTCCTCCAACCACAAGCTAGTGGTAACCAGCTTGATCTCCAACCTTCTCCAAGTGACCTGAAAAACAGTTTATGTATACGTAAGGTGATTATAATAGTATACTCAATAAGATCCTCCACAAATCCTCTCGTGCAAAGGTAAAGAAGGAATGCAAAAGCACAATGAACAATAAGTGAAACTAGCACATCACCTAAATAGGTATACTATGTTCCCAACCACACCATGGATACTCTCACTAATTAATGCATAAAATAATATAGAATATAGAAAAGAATATCAATTGTACCCTCCTACTACTTCCCCAATGGTTTTTCGCTTTTCCCCAACGACATACGTCCTGTGCATCTATCTCCAAAGGCTTGCCAGAATACATCTGTGCTAAGCTCCATAATCTGTACCACGTGCACCACAAAGGCTTTCCCATAGACACCTGGGCTAAGAAACATACTATCCTCAGAACCAAAAGTAACCAGGTAGTTTTCGGGATCCACCACAGCTCGCATAACATGTATCATACGTCTGGTATTATACCTCAAGCCATTACAACCCATACACCGAGTAAGGATCCTCAAGCCATCACATCCTATACACGTTACACCTATAGTATCCCATATGATACTATATCCAGAATATAGGTGTGTGAATAACCACAATACATTAAATCCCTATACACACATATATGGGGACAACTAACCATTGTGCCTAATTGCACTAGTATCTACCAAGATAAGAGAGCGAGGTCAAAGGCGGTAGTCACCCATTCACCCTCCCATTGGAATGTTCGGGAAAACACCACCCAGAGCTTATAATTCTCGGGGTGTCAGTTTCCCTTACTGACAGGGTGGATTAGCACATAGAAACACAAAAAATACGGAATATATTATAACTCACAACCACACTATGGGAATAACCTAGTCTTAAACACAAATTCAGATATCGTCTCTCGGACTCCAGGCTGCCACTTCTAAGACTAGTTATCCTATATGCACACAACAATTTAAAGGGATTTATTAGATTACTTCATTCACTTTTTATCAATTCCATTGTACGTTAATTAATATTTCAAACATTAGTTAACCATGTTTAATTCCACAATAAATTCCAGTAACACCACATCTAAAAAAACCCATTGTTCGTCCAAAAGTTACAACCTCATATTTATGTTCCAGCATCTACATATCCATGGGTTAACATCAATTATTCAATCATTTATTATGGAAATTAATTTCCCATATTCGTAGGATTTCTAGAAAAGCATCCTATGCTACTAAACACAAGGGGCTCAACATGGTGAGTAGATGTACTACCCATCGAGTCTGTGCGAGCTATAGAAAGAGCGTAGACCCATTATCCCTTGAGAGGCTAAACATGGAAAGCATGTGGCTTACCCTGCATGTCTTCGCCTCTTTCGGAAGAAGGGTAAGAAAGACCAGCTCCCTTTGAGATGTGGGGAAATGTAAAGCAGATAAACAACCAAACAAAGCCCCAAGCATCCAACAAACACATCCATCCCATCAATCATCCCTAGTGTCCCCCCAACACCGACATGCATAAACCGATGCATCTCACCACTCTCGGCACCATCATCTACCACAACCACAAGGCATATATTCCTCCACATATCACAACACCCCTCTAGGGTCACATCATAGTACAAGCAGCATGAAAAAACAAACATCACATCAAACTGGGCTCGTGGACCTTTAACAAGGCATTCAGACATTAAACAACAAGAACCAACAGATTTCAGGTTTACCAAATAACTGAAATAAACACATACATTGGAATCAATTTGATTAACATCAAAAGGGAATGACAACCACAACAACAACAACCAGATTCTTTTATATGCCTCTTTATCTTTATCCAATTAATTATCAATTATTTCCAGCTATACGTTCTTTATCAATTTCATCATGAGAAACATGCTAACAAGCAAGGCTTATATATCACATTATCTAGAAAATCAAGAGGCAAACCGTTATCATGGTACAAAGAATCAACATGTGATCAACCAAATTCTTTTAATCCAGTTCAAGTATTTAATTAGGTCAATTCCATTGTTATCCAAAGGGATAAATCATGCAAACACTACGATTGCACGAATACAATTAGGGAAGCCATGAATCCCATACCTCAACGGTTTTTACGGAAACCACAATGGTCAAAGAACTCCAAAGAAGACCGGGCCGATTCCCCATGAATCCCCCTTAGATCTCCTCTACTAACACAACCAAGACCAAAGCTCATCATAAACGATATCCACACACTTAGATATACCCATAACTGGCATAGATCTAAGATCCTAAGAGAAGAGGAGGAGTATATTTAGGTAGATCTAAAAAAAACAAAGAATGACCACATACCTCAAGAACCAGCTTCGATTCGCCAATAAAGGCCTCAAGATCTCCTCCAAAATGATTGGGAGAAGGTTTATAACCTCCAAGGCAGAGTAATCATGAGTTATGTCCACTTAGGGGATTAAACGAGGCTATTAAAGGAAAAACGAGTTAGATCCACAATTTTAGGATCTAACTTTAAGTGCCTGCACTGTTACTCTGCAGGGTTTACTAAACCGTGAACTAACCGTGTGCTAGATTCTGCCTTTTCAAACAATTCTCTCATGGTTAGTCAGCACGGTTAGACAAATAGTGCACTAACTGTGTGTTAGCCACTGCCTCCATGACCAGCCTTGCACGGTTTGGCCGCACGGTTTTGGCAAACCGTGCACCAACCGTGAAAAATCTATTACCCTTTAGCATTCCTTAAAAGTCCACCCAAATGAACCCCAAGACATCTTAACGTTATATAACACCTCTAACACCACATTTTCACAAAGTAATGGACCGAAGAGCTCCAGGCCATTGCATAAGATACCTCTCAAAACATTCTCATACTCGAGAATCCAAAACCCACATAATGAGAAAACAGAAAAGGATCTGAACAACCACCCACCGAGATACCTCTAAAAAGATATCAAGCCACCAAATCTACAAGGGAGACATCTCATAAACATGAATGTTTCATAAACACATCAGCTACAATGATACATGGAACGATTTAAACATCAAACAACTCTGGGTACAGAGCACGTATCTGTGTTTCACATTCCCATGTACTCTCCTCCATGCCACCGTGTCACCACAAGACACGATCTATGGGGATTGAACGCATGCGAAACACCTTTTACTTTCGGTCTTGGATCATCAAAGGATTCTCCTCAAAGGTGGCATCATCATCAACATCGATCTCTCCCCAATCGATGATTTGAGAGTCATCATAAAGATAATGACGGAGCTGTGATGCATAGAAAACATCATGTATCCGAATCATCTGAGGAGGAAGTGCTACTCGATATGCCACAACTCCAACATGAGCTAACAACTCGAAAGGCCCAACAAAATGGGTAGAAAGCTTACTCCCATGACCAAACCTCCACAGCCCACGAAGGGGAGTCGCCTTCAGAAACACATGATCCCCAACATTAAACTCCAAGGGTCTCCTACTTAGATCATCATATGATTTCTGACGATCTTGTGTTGCATTGATCCTCTCACGAATCACATGAACTATCTCTGTTGATTTCTGAAATAGTTTCGGTCTGAGAATTGCGGACTCTCCAACCCCAGTCCAGGACAATGGAGTATGGCAAGGCTGACCATACAAGGCTTCAAATAGTTCCATACTGATGGTGGAGTGAAAACTATTATAGTATGAGAACTCCACTATGGGTAAGTTCTTCATCCATGAGCCTCCAAAATCAAGAACACAAGAGCGCAACATGTCATCAAGATTTTGGATGGTTCGCTCAACCTGACCATCCGTTTGAGGATGAAAAACAGTGCTAAGGCATAGCTGAGAACCGAAAGCATGTTAACGTCTTCTCCACACCCTGGAGGTAAAATGAGGATCTTGATCAGAAATGATCATCCTAGGGACTCCATGAAGTCTCACCACCTTGTCCAGATAATGCCTCGACAAAACATCCATTGAGATTGATTCCTTAATCACTATGAAGTAGGATGATTTTGTTACATGGTCTACTACCACCCAAATAGCATCATGTCTTCCAGGAGCTCTAGGTAAGCCAGTAACAAAGTCAATTGAGATGTCCTCCCACTTCCACTGAGGAATATCTAATGGCTGGATAAGATCACCAAGAACACATTGTTCGGCTATCACCTTCTGGAAGACTAAACATTGAGACACAAACTCCGCAACCGCATGCTTCAGCCCAGGCCACCAAAACTGACTCCTCAAAGATTAGTACATCTTTCTCACACCAGGATGCACCGCTAATGGAGAACCATGGAACTCTCTGAGGACTGTCTCGCACATCTCCAAGGGAACAAAAAGCCTTCCATGATACAACACTCTGTGTTGTTCATCCTCAGACTAACCATTAGTGGACTCACAACAAACAACTCAGTCTCTCCAGACCTCCACCTCATGATCCCCCAATTGGGACTCTTCCACCTTATGCACCAGGGATGACTACACCATCATCTAAAAAATACAACCTCTAGCTCCATCTTTTCTCATATCAAGATGTAATGCTGAAAATTCTTCCATTACTCTACAGGAATCACCGGATTCGCACACAACATCATTACGTGACTTTCGACTCAGCGCATCAGCCAGAACAGTCCCTTATACAGGTGTATATGATATATTGAAGTTGTATTCCAATAAGAACTCCATCCACTGACATTTTTTATGTTCAAGTCATGCTGGGAGAAGACAAACCTCAAACTCTTATGATATGTGAAAACCAAAAGGTGCTCACCAATTACGTAATGTGTCCACAACTTCGGAGTAATCACTATGGATGCCAACTCAAGATCATGGGTAGCATAGTTGAGTTCATGGGGATGAAACTGCCGAGACCCGTAAGAAATGAATGACCTCTGTTGCATAAGAACACAGCCTGACCCCAGATGTGAAGAATCACAGAAAACAACAAACTAAACTCCCTTAGCTGGAAGAAAAAGGACAGCAGCACTTACTAACTTCTCATTTAGATACTCGAAGGTTGTCTGGCACTGATAAGTCCATATTAATGCCTTATCATTCTTGGTCAAAGCTGTTAGAGGAGTCGTAACTAGAGAGAAATTGGCTACGAACCTCCTGTAGTAGCCTATGAGACCAAGGAAACTTTGCTCCTCTGACACCATCTTGGGAGGTGCCCAAGACAAAACTGCATCAATCATCGATGGACCCACAACAAATCCTTGTTGGGACATAAAATTCCCCATGAAACGGACTTCTCGAGCCCAAAACTCACACTTCGACAACTCCCCGAATAGCCGATGTCGATGAAGAACTCCCAAAATGGCTCGTATATGCTTTGCATGCTCCTGGTTAGATGTGGAGTACATAAGGATGTTGTCGATGAAAACTACCATGAACAAGTACATGAATTCACGGAACACAGCATTCATCAAACCAATGATCACAGATGGATCATTCATCACACCAAATGGAATTACAATGAATTCATAATGCCCATGATGACAATAGAAAGAAGTCTTAGGGATATCCTCATCTTTCACACGCATATAATGTTATCCTGACCACAATTCTATCTTCGAGAACCATGTTGCACCCTTCAGTTGATTGAATAAATCATCATTCCAAAGAAGAGGATAACAATTCTTCATTGTCACTTTGGTTATGTGATGATAACCGACACACAACGGCAAACTGCCATTGGGCTTCATCAAAAATAGAACTGGTGCACCCCATGGGGACACACTTGGTCGAACAAAACCGTACTTCAAAAGACCATCAAGCTATATAAATATCTCTCGTAACTCGGAATGGGCCATCCTATATTGAGATATAGTGATAGGAGACGCTCCTGGCTGTCGATCGATCCCAAACTCGATCTCTCGTCGAGGGGGTAAGGCTACAACCTCTTTTGAAAAAACATTGTGGTACTCCTCTAAGACCCAAGAAAACGCCAACTACTAAACCTCTGAAGAACTCATCATCATCTCAGCCGCCATGGATGATAAGGATGGACGCGCCTGTGACACATCCGAGGATCTCACACACCAACAAACACCACTGGCTCTCCATCCGCACCAAAGAAGACAACCTTCTTCCTGATGCAATCCACAATAGCCTACACCGAATACAACCAATCTATGCCGAGGATGACATCATACAGTTTTATCCGTTAACATAGAAAATGTCCCTAAGGGTGGTGTTTCCCCAACACTAGCTCGCAGTCTCTGCATACTTCAAACATGTCAGCTCGACCTCCAACTGGCCTAGTCAATGCCAAGGGCACTGGAAGCCTCTCTACCTCAAGTCCCAAAGAGTGGAAACTGGTATGTGATATGAAGGAGCATGTCACTCTTGAGTCAAACATGGAATACACCATGTTAGAAAACAATCAAAGGGTACCTCGAATGATATCTGGTACGTCTGGTGCTAGAAATGCTAGAGCATGAAGCTGACCACGACCTCCTCTATGACCTCTATAACCATGGTGACAACCACCACCATGACCAAACTATGCTCTCTGACGAAGAGAAGCATAATGAGGCTATCCTCTTCCTGCCACATCTCCCCTCTTGTGATCTAAAGTTGGCGCAACTGGCTGCTGCTACCTCGGTAGGAACTGCCTCAATAGAGGGACCTAGAGCATAGCACCTGATTCACGATGACCACTATGAATGTTCGGGAACTCCCTCTGCTAATGTCCATGACCACCATAAGAAAAACAAGCTCCTGATCCCTTGGAATATTCCTGAGAGTTGCTGCCTCCGTAGAAACGAGATGTGAAGGGCTGGGACCTACCCTAGGCTGAACAGAAACTCTTCTTCCCTGAAAAACAGGAACCCCAGACCACAAACTTACTTCGTGAGGAATCATGATGATTCCCCTCTTGTGATGATTTAGTCCTTGAGGAAGTCCTCTCGACAACCTCCTCCCTCACCAGCACCTCGAGATATGTCTTCAGCATAAATGGGGTGACCTGGCACTGGATCTCTGGATGCAAAGCCACCATGAAATGCCTTGCCCTGGCGTCCTTGTCTGGTAATAGGTTTGAAGCATATCGTAAAAGGTTCTACAAATGGAAAGCAAACTCCCGAACACTAGAGCTCCCCTTTTGAAGGGTTAGAAGATCCTGGCAACTGGACGCCTTTTCAATTGTGGAAAGGAACTCAACTCTGAACTTGTCTTGGAACTCCTCCCATGAGATCGAAGACTCCTCACGATCCCCGAAGAAAAAGAACCTCCACTACCTTGCTTCTCCACAAAGCATCATTAAAGATAAGGACACCCAGTGCTCCTTCTGAGCACGGATCGAACTGAATCCTATCTCGACTTCTTACAACCAATATTCCTTAACTGCATCTGAAACAAAGCCCTTGTACTTCTGCATAATCTAGCGCTGAAACTCTCAGAGTGTCTTCCTCCACGTGTCTTCGTCATCAACCTCTACCATGTGGTGACTTGATGGAATAGCCTGCTGGACATTTGCTACGCAAACCTGATGAGGATGACGACTGAGAGCCATACCCGAAAAATAGCAAACACATAGAGCTCCTAATCCTAGAATATGGAAGACTCAAAATTTATTAATTAATTGTTTTCTTTTATTCATTTTAGGTTAACCTGTCCCAATGTCTACCCATTCAAACGCAGGCACAAATAATAATGATGCATGATACATTCCTAGGTCTCTACCCTGCAACTAGTATCACCTGGTTTAGTAGCCATTATAAACATCAAGGTCTGTGCATCAGATCATAGGGGGCCCTAAACGCCTATGTCTTAGCCGGTCTCTAGTGTTTACCTCAGTTTCAAAACATGAATGACATTGTTTTCCTACCAAACCATGCAACCTCACATGTACCTAACTCCAAACTCCATCCTATCCCTCAACTAGACCTCGGATACCACTTTTTCATGACCCTCTCCCCACTATGTGTACCCCTCTTGGGCTGGTAATGTGAGAAGGGAGATAATGACCACCCGAGCCCGCCTCCAGTAGGCCCCGGGTGGGCGACTAGCACCGAGGGTATAATAAACACATAAATTGGAGGAATTACCCTCTAAGAGAAAACATGGGGAAGGGAGAGATAAGATAGACACCAACCAACTACAATTAAGAACTATAAATATAAAGGAAACCTAACTACACATATGAAATGCCATGAAAAAGTACTACATCTCAAAGGGAAAACAACATGTTCCCCAGAGAAAGTAAAATGGCAGCGACCACATGCCCGAACATCTCCTCTAACAACAATATAGTAGTAACCAGCTTGATGTCCAACCCACTCCATGTGACCTGAAAAATAGTTTATATATACGTAGGGTGAGTATAACAGTATAATCAGTAGGATCCTCCCCGAAGCCTCTCGTGAAAAGGTAAATAAGGCATGCTAAAGTACATTGATCAACAAGTGAAACTAATACGTCACCTAAACAGGTATACCATGTTTCAAACCTCACCATGGCTACTCTCACCAAGTAACGCATACATGAATATAGCATATAGTAAATAATATCAAGGGTACGCTACTAATACTTCCCCACTGTTTTTCCGCTTATCCTCGATGACATATGTCATGGGAATCTCTCTCCAAAGGCTTGCCCAAATACACTTGGGATAAGCTCCATAATTAGCACCACGTGCACCACAAATTCTTGCCCAAAATCACCTGGGCAAAGAACCACCCCATCCTCACAACCAAAAGTAACCATGTAGTTTTAGGGAGCCACCACAGCTCACATAACATGTACCATACGTCGAGTATTATACCTCAAGCCATTACATCCCATACACTGAGTAAGGATCCTCAAGACATCACAGCCTATACATGTTACACCTATAGTAGTCCATATGATACTATATCCAGAATATATGTGTGTGAATAACCACAAGCATTTACAGCCCTCTACACACATATATGGGGATAACTAACTGTTGTGCCTAATGGAACTAGTATCTACCAAGAGAAGAGAACAGGGTCAAAGGGGGTAGTCTACCATTCACCCTCCCATCGGAATGTTGGGGAAAACACCCCTCATGGCTCAGAATTCCTGGGGTGTCAGTTTCCCTTAATGAAAGGGTGTAGTAGCATATAGAAACACAAATAGTACATAATATAGTATAAATCACAACCACAGTATGGGAATAACCTAGTCTTAGACACAAATATAGCAAACGTCTCTCGGGCTCCGAGCAGCCACTTCTATGACTAGGTATCCTATAAGCACACAACCATTTAAAGTGCTTTATTATATTACTTCATTCCCTTTTTATCAATTGAACTGTATGTTAATTAATTCTTTAAACATTAATTAACAGTGAAAAATTCCACATTCAATTCCATTAACACCACATCCAAAAAAACCCATTGTCCTTACAAATGTTACAACCTCATCATTATGTTCCGGCATCCCCATCCTCATGGGTTAACATCAATTATTCAAACATTCTTTACAGAAATTACATTCCCATATTCCCAGACATTCTAGAAAATCATCATATGCTACTAAAAACAAGGGGCTCAACACGGTGTGTAGATGTACTACCTGTCGAGTCGATTCAGCCTATAGCAATAGCGTATACCCATTATCCCATGAGAGGCTAAATACGGAAAGCATGTGGCATATCCCACGTGTCTTCTCCTCTTTCGGAAGAAGGGTAAGCAAGACCAGCTTACTTGAGTAGTGGGGAAAAGTAAAGCAGATAAATAACCAAACAAAGCACCAAGCATGCAACAACCACATCCATCCCATCCATCATCCCGGGTGTCCTCCCCGACACCCACATGCATTAACAGATGCATCTCACCACCCTAGGTGCCATCTGCTACCATAACCACAAGGCCTCTATGCCTCCACATATCACAACACCCCTCCTAGGTCACATCATTATACAATAAGTAGGAAAAACAAACATCACATCAAATTGGGCTCTTGGCCCTTTGACAAGGCATCCGACCTTAAAAAAACAAGCACCAACAGATTTCAGGTTTGCCAAAAAAATGAAATAAACACATACATCAACATCAATATGATTAACATCAAATGGGAACAACCACCACAACAAAAACAACTGTATTGATTTACATGCCTCTTTATCATTATCCAATTAATGATCAATTAATTCAGGCTTTATGTTCTTTATCAATTTCATCAAGAGAAACATGCTAACAAGCATGGCATATATATCACATTATCTATCAAATCAAGAGGCAAACTATTGTCACAGTACAAAGCAACAACATGCGATCAACCCAATTCTTTTAATCCGGTTCAATTATTTAATTAGGTCAATTCCATTATTATCCAAAGGGATAAATCATACTAACTCTATGATTGCACATAAACAATCAGAGAAGCCACAAATCCCCTACCTCAATGATTTTGACTGAAACCACAACGGTCGAAGAACGCCCAAGAAGACTGGGCTAATTCCCCATAAATCCTTTTTAGATCTCCTCTCCTCACAAAACCAAAACAAAATATCATCATAAATGACATCATCACACTTAGATCTACCCATAACATGCATAGATCTAAGATCCCGAGAGAAGAGGAGGAGTAGATCTAGGTAGATATAAAAAACAGAGCTAGAACGACCACATACCTCAAGAAATGGCTTCGATTCTCGATGAAAAGCCTCCAGATCGCCTCCAAAAAGCTTGGGAGAGGGTTTTAACCTCAAAGGGAGAGTAATCCCGAGTTATGGCTGCTTAGGGGCTTAAACGTGGTGACTAA
The DNA here is from genome assembly GCA_963277665.1 of Viscum album. Lineage (NCBI taxonomy): Eukaryota > Viridiplantae > Streptophyta > Magnoliopsida > Santalales > Viscaceae > Viscum > Viscum album. Next base: position 1,100,135,594 of record OY728121.1, on the reverse strand, counting down.
TCGAAAAACGAGTTAGATCCACAATTTTAGGATCTAACTTTAACTGCCCGCATGGTTAGTCTGCACAGTTTACTAAACTGTGCACTAACCCTGTGCTAGCTTCTGCCTCTTCAAACACTCCTTGCACAGTTAGTCTACTCGGTTTGTAAAACTGTGCTTTAACCATGCATTAGCCACTTCCTCCAAGACCATCCTTGCAAGGTTTGGCCGCACGGTTTAGGAAAATCGTGTGCCAACCGTGCGAAATCTTTTACCCATTATCTTTCCTTAAAAGTCCACCCAAATGCACCCAAAGCCACCTTAACCATCCAGAACACCCCTAACATGACATTTTCACAAAGGAATGGACCAGAGAAGTCTGGGCCATTACATCCTATGTAACCATTTCATTGTATGAATTGGAAATCAAATATTTTAGTTGATCAGGAACTAAAAATTGAAGATTCATTATCATATATAGATTTTCATATATACATCTTATCATGGAATAAATATTGAGGATTCCCAAATATGTTTTTCATGTCATATTATTCCACTGATCAGGGCATACATGGTATAATATTCTAAATATTTGGGGCATAACATATTATTCTATTGATCTATGATAACACACTAACATTTCCCTACAATGTGGGACATATAATGTATTGTACTTGATCAGGGAATATATTTAAAAGTCTCTATAGTCTTTTTTCATGTCATATTATATAACTGATCATGGATGAAAATAAAAAGTTTCCTATATGTTTGGGGAATATCTTTTTTTTTTCAATTGATCGAGGCTAACATAGTGACTTTTTACTAATACTTGGGGAATTTTTATTATTTCACTAATCATGGATTCCATAATGAGGAAGACCTAATATGTGGGAGAATATCATATTGTGTCTCTTATTTGGGCTTAAACACTATGGTTTCGCTAATATGTACATGGAAAAAGGTTATCATCTCAAGGTATGCTTGTTTGGCCATGCAAGATTATCATCCTAAATTGCATTATTTTCTTTTGGAAAATTCGTCATTATCTAGATAGAAATAAAATTGATATATGGTTATTTTTGGTGATATTGTGGACATGCTGAGAGACAAAACCACAATATAGTTTGCATGCTTAAGGGACATCTAATAACATGTATCCAATGTCTGAGGACCATCACATTATCAAGAATATACTTTTTAGAAGAATCATCTAGACCTAGTTGGTTGTTTCAATAGGCTATCACATTATATCAGATGAAATTATTATATACCGTCATCTATGATGTCATATATGGTAATTTTAGCATGACATAGATAACATGACCAAATGATGTTTTGAAATCCAAAAAACAAGCTATGGTTCTATTGTAAGACTCAGCTAACATGTACAATTTCAATTGTGTGAATTGGATGGCATGTCTAGAGTGAATAAAAATGTCTAGTTGGCCATCTATTAAGGATTAGTGAGACTCGAGTGGCATTAGTGGCGGTGATGTGTGACTTTTTATGACCTGTCCATTGGACATCATAAGATACAAAAATGTTTACAAAGGGAGCGTCACATGATATAGGAGACAAAATATTATATTTTCAAATGAAATTAGTTGTTCATGTGAACAAAACAAGGAACATCTCGAATTTTCATTATATATGTATTCTTTATTTTTGAATTTGATCTCCATTTTTATTGAATGTGTTCCATTGTTTTGTTCAATGTTTTAATTTTTTATATCTCATGTGATTCATTATATATGTGTTATTTCCTTATCATAACCTAGAGGATAACCCGTATTTCCCTCATGTGATCTCTAATGATCATGTCATCTTCCTATTCATGTATAAGGATATCAAAGGTTATTAGAAAAATTTTAATTGATGGAAAATCCAGTGATCACATGATTGGTCACTCTATGATATACACTCTAACACGCATATGATTTTCTGATATAATACATAATACATAGTTTTTCATGTTGTTATGGGGTATTTACAGTCCTCACAACCCTGATTATATGACACTTTTTGCTACATGTATTGTCGAACTCCTTGATAAATTCAGTGGCGGGGTTTTCAGTTATGTTTTTTATATCTAGTAGTTAGTTATTCAAGGTTCATAAAATTATTTTAATAGAAGATTATGTAATCCCATAAACACCTCATTTATATGATTTTGAAATGTAATGGGCTATTTTTAAATCAGGTGGACATGTGCATTGAATTTTTTAGTGTTAGGTTGACATATATATATGCCTTAATGACATTTGGATTCCTAAGGAAAAGACTTTGTGTGATATATGATGACTTTTCTGGGATGCTTTTATGGGACAAAGATAATTTTCATTCGGGCCATAAAAATATCATGTTATTATATCAATGGTTTTTTGTGAGGTCATACTGTCTTAGAGTGGAGGATTTTCATGATCTATGGGGCTCACCCTGGGTGTATAATTCCATTTTCATAATATGACTGTATCTTCCAATTAGAAGAACATCCCATAATTCTCCATTATATATATGTATATATATAAATATATTTATTTATTTTTAAAGGTTCAGGGATATCTATAGTTTTTTCATGTGCTTTATAAGACAATCAATCTATCTATCAATGATTCTTTGTGTGAATAATAAATAGTTATGTGGTTATTTGTGAGAATTAACATGTTTAACATTATTGTCTGTATTTTGTGCTAGAAGGGGAGGGAATGTAAACCAGGACATGTTTGAGACTCTTTTAATGGAAAGGGAAACATGAATGTGCGATCTTGAGTGACCATCACAACATGTAACAATGTCTTTTTTTATTCCACTTCAACAACAAGTTCTATGACACCAAAATATTACAACTAAAATTGGAAAAAAAATATATTTTGTGATGAACCAGACCCCCCTTGGTCCCTTCCTTTGCCAAAATCCGGATCCTTAAGGGGTGCCGATCGGTGCGACCGATCGGTGAGACCGATCGGTGAGACCGATCGGTGCGACCAATCGCTGATACCGATCGGTGAGACCGATCGGTGAGAGGGATCGGTGCGACTGGGAACCGATCGGCGGAACCGGCCGACGTCACCCGACCTTGCCAAGTTGTTCCAGTAACGCGCACAAAAGTTTTAATTAGATACTGAATCGACTCATGAGTCGGTTTAAACCACTCAGAACCTTTAATGATGAGTCAAGCCGCATGGTCAACCCACGACTTCCACGTCTTACGCGGTTTCGCGTTTTCACCTCAACCGTCCCCGGCTCTTATAAATTAAGGGTTAGGTCGTGGTTTCCCCCTTCTTCGATCGTGGCTCTTCTGGTGCATCGGGACCGCCGCATCGTTATCCGTAATGTTCCGCGCCCCCGGCCTAAACGTCGATCATCTATCAACAAGTAGGGAATTTCTCTCGTCTCTCACTTTTGTGTATCATGAAGGGTGGGCGTTATTTTTGTTCCTATGAAATTGGTTGATCCAAACCTTAATGAAGATAATAAACGAAGTTCTAAAGAAAGAAGAGGAAGGGGTTGTGACCGTTGTTTATGCTTTATCTTGTGATCATCTTTTTTTTGTTGTGCTGGTTTATGTTTTCTGAAAATTGAGGCCGTTGGTGGTTGTTGTATGTGCACTGATGAATCCCCTCGTGATGTTTTAAATGGGTTGCTGAAACTGTGAACTCCTGCTGTGAAATTGGTTAATCACGTATATCTGGCTGAATAATTGAAAGCACCAGGATCAACCCTTCTGTGATAACACCCGGTTAGAACACACAGAATTTGAAATCATGGAGTGTGTTAAGTCGTTTAAATCTGAAAATCTCTGACGTGTGTTGGTAATGGTAGTTGGTTTTTTTCCTTTCGGGACGATTGCTGGGGATGTGGGAGGGGATGGGATCCCCTGATCTTTTATACTCTCAGTTGTTGTGTGAATTTGGGGATGGGATTCCCTGTTGGTATGGTTTCGGTGGTTGTGAGTTTTAAATCCGAGTGGTTACTCGTTCATATCACAAATTGGGGAGAGATACTCTGTTGACAGAACTGGGTGTGAGTGTTTTGGTTGATCCTTGATTTTGAGGCTTTCCTTGGTTATGCTTATTGTAGTTGCCCAGTAGTGCTTAAAATTAATTGAACATTTGACTGAACGTGAAACAAGAATGGGACAAATGGTTTTGTGGGCAAGGGTCGTGAGCTGTGACTCGGACGCAGTGGTGTTGTGTTCTGTAGGTTGGCTAGGAAAACCTAAGCTTTGGGTGAGTGTTTGTTACCTATATCTATATTTGTAGCTTTGTGTTTCTTATTCACGCCCCACCCAAGTTGAGCACTTAGTGCCGAACACCCCCATTTATGGGGGAAGGGTGTTTTTTCCAACACTATCCTTAGTGGCTGGTTATTATGTCCTTTTCTGCTCCCTTTCCCGGATATCCCTAGTACCATCGGGTAGGCTGTGATGGCCTGAAGTCCATTATTAGCCCAAGAACCATCGGGCGGGGCGTTGTGGTGGTTGTCCAGGTGTGTACGGCAGGTGGTTTCCCAAGTGTCTTCGGGATGAGGCCCATGTGTCTTCGGGCGTGGCAGTGGATCCTTTAGCCCAGGTGTCTTCGGGCGTGGTGGTGGTTGTGCTGGCCTAGGTGTTTGCAGGCATGGTTACATGTGACAGTTGAGGCCCAAGTGTGTGCGGGCGGGATTTCGGCAGTGGGACTGCGTGTGGTTGTGGCCCAGGTGTGTGCGGGCGGGTGTGGCAGTGGGACTGCGGTGAGAATGGAGGGATTGGTCCGATGCGTAGGATGTCTCAATAACTAGTGGGAAAGTGGCGCGGGGTACCCAAACATCGATGTTCTCTTATTATATATATTACTTGACTTGCGTTATTTGGGGAGTGAGCCTTGGTGAGGCCTGGGATGGATAGTTTTCCTTGTTAGGTGTTTGGTTTACTGTTTTTCTCACGGGACTTTAGTACATTCCCCCACTTGTGCACGAGAGTCTTGGTTCTCCCTACTGAGTGTACTTGTATACTCACCCTACGTTTACTTTCAGGTTTCCAGGAGGACTACCAGGGCTGTACGGGACCCTACTAGTCAGACAGTTGGAGTTTTTTCTGTTGTCATACCTTTGTTTTCTTTTGGTATTGTACCTTGAGCCTCTTTTTTTGTACTTTCACCTTGTTTTAAACTGTTTAAACATGCATGGGGGCTTTGTTTGGGTTTATTTATTTACACCTGTTTCTTTCCCTTTTTGGGTGGTTGACTTGTCCTATTTCCCGATCCTGAAAAATAAATAGGGTAATGCCTTCCATTACGAGAATTTTCTATACCCTTGGTGCTAGTCACCACTCCGGGACCTATTGAAGGAGGGTTTCGGGGGTCATTATCTCTCCTTCAACATAAAGAAGGAAGGACCTGGCAAACTGCTGACCCTTCCCTCCTTTTGGTGAAGGCGGGTCGTGACAGAATGGTATCAAAGGTGATGGTTGAGAGATAGGACGGAGTCTGGAGTTAGGCACAGTGAGGATTGCATGGGGTGGTAAGGAAACGGTGTTGGGTGACCTTGGAGCATGAATTAGGCCAGGGAAGACCGGCTAGGACATGGGATTTTAGGGCCCCCCGTGATCCAATGAAAGGACTCTGGACCTACCTAACGACCAAGTGAGGCCACACTGATTGCAGGGTAGAGACCCTAGGAAAGGTACATGCATAATAATGACTTGTGTTCTTGTGTTTCTGGGATGTCTTGGGAATTAAGAATAAATTTAATATTATGAAGTTTTAAGAACGATATTCTGCACTACTTGGGCTTAGGCATTCCTTGTTTACCTTGCAGCTATGGCACCTGGAAGGCGACCACGTGTGGTACAGGCGATCGAGGCCCCTGAGAATACTTTGGCCAATCAGCAGAGAGCTGATCGAGAGGAAGAGGACGACCAGTGGCAGAAGAATCTTCGAGCCTTCCAGCGACAGGCCCACGAGAAGTATGAGGGTAGCACCTCCGATATGAAGACGGAAGGCTGGCTAGAGGTGTTAGTTATAGCCTTCAGCCTGATTCGGGCCCCGACCGAGTACTGGGTTCCTCTGGCTGTTATCCAGATGCGAGGAGCGGCACATCAGTGGTGGATGCTTCACATGGGGAATAGGAAAGAGTCTGAGGTTGCTTGGGAGGATTTCGAGAAGGAGTTCCGGGCGGAGTTCCTCTCCTCGACAATGAAGGCGGAGAAGAGGCAGGAGCTACTCTTCCTCCAGTAGGGGAGCATGTCCGTGAGGGAACTTGGAATCATGTTCAAGGACCTCCTACGTTTTTCTTCGGACCTCTTTCCCGATGAGGAGTCTCGGGCAAGACGTTTGGAGGAGGCGCTCCGACCCTCCCTCCAGTATGCTGTTACCCCCTTTACCCTTCCGACATACTTAGAGGTCCAGAAGAAGGCCGAAGTGGTGGAAAGGGTGCATGCTCTGGGCGGAGTGTCACGAGAAGGGATCCAGCTGGGACCATCGAAGGGGAAGGCCGTCAGCACCAGGCCTCCAACATCGGGACCCTCCAGGTTCCGACCCGCAGGGAGCAGACCACAGCAGTTTCAGTTTCGATCCCCTGGCCCACGTTCTTTCCCTTCAGGCTCGGGACCATGGTGCTTCATCTGCGGGAGCCCTGGACATCTCCGGAGTCAGTGCCCTGATCGGGTGCAGTACAGCAGTGGCAGTCATCCCCAGCATCCGCCGCAGCAGCAGTTTCCATCCAGACCCTTCCGGCAGCAGCAGCAGGAACAGCGAGCTCCCGATCCTCCGCAGGCAGACATAGGAGGAGGAGGCCGACCTCAGGGCGCTCCCCAGGGACCTCGACCAGGGCGTGGTCGGGGAGGTGGCCGACAGCCGAGGGGCAGGGGAGCTGGGCGTGGACAGCTACACGTCGTAGAGGCAACAGTTCCAACAGGGTCAGAGGTTGTTCAAGGTACGATCAATGTGTTTAGCACTCTTGCTTATGCTTTGTTCGATACCGGAGCTTCGCACTCCTTTATTGCACCCAGTCTAGCCCGTTCCTTGGGTCTAGATGCCGAGAGACTTCCAGTGCCCCTAGTGTTGAGCACACCAGTTGGAGGTCAGACCGACTTGCTGCTCGTTTGTTGGGGATGTAGACTGATGTTAGGGCCACATCAATCGGTTAGGGATCTCCTTCTGCTACAGATTCATCCGTACGATGTCATCCTAGGCATCGACTGGCTATTTTCTGTGTGCGCCTTCATCGACTGTTTCCAAATAAGGTTGGTGTTCTCAGGTTCGGACGGACAGTGTATTACCTTCACCGGCGAGCGGAGCTGTCCGAAGGGAAACAGGAGGGAGGAACCTCTCCTCTCCTTGTTGACCGAACTAACGGTAGAATCAGTAGATGCAGAAATGGTGGAAGTGCCAGAGATCATCCGTGAGTTTATGGACATCTTTCCTGAGGAGGTGGCGACTCTACCCCCTCGATGTGATATCGAGTTCGGGATAGACCTGCAGCCCGGCTCTCGTCCAATCACGATGGCTCCTTACCGGATGGCACCTTCGTAGCTACAGGAGTTGCGGATACAGATTGACGATCTGATGAAGAGGGGTTATGTTCGTCCAAGTGCATCACCGTGGGGTGCTCCAGTCTTGTTCGCAAGGAAGGAGGATGGTGGCCTCAGGTTGTGCATCGACTACAAGAGGCTAAATCGGGTAACGATCAAGAATCGCTACCCTCTTCCGAGGATAGATGATCTATTCGACCAGCTGAAAGGGGCAGGATGGTTCTCGAAGATCGACCTATGGTCTGGGTACCACCAGCTGAGGGTGAAGGATAGCGACGTCCCGAAGACAGCGTTCAGGTGCAGGTATGGGCACTTAAAGTTCGTGGTCATGCCCTTTGGTGTTACAAACGCCCCGGCCGTGTTCATGGGGCTTATGAACTCCATCTTTCGGGAGTACCTGGATCAGTTTGTGGTGGTATTCATCGACAATATCCTGATCTATTCAAGGTCAGAAAAGGACCATGCAGAGCACCTGAGGATAGTTTTGGAAGTCCTCCGACAACACCAACTCTACGGGAAGTTGTCAAAGTGCAAGTTCTGGGCACGAGAAGTGCACTTCCTCGGGCACTTAGTGTCTGAGCATGGGGTAGCAGTCGACCCATCAAAGGGTGAGGCAGTTGTTTCTTGGGCAGCACCCAACAATGTGGCGGATGTCCGGAGTTTCCTTGGACTGGCAGGCCACTACCGGAGATTCGTACCCCACTTCTCCCGAGTAGCATCCCCTTTGACGGCTTTGACCAAGAAGGACCAGGTTTTCGTGTGGAGCGAGCAATGCGAGTCATCCTTCAGCTACCTAAAAGAAAAGATGGTTAGTGCCCCAGTGTTGAGATTACCAGAAGAGGGGATGGCCTATGAGGTATTTTGTGATGCTTCAAGAAAGGGCCTGGGATGCGTGTTGATGCAACAATGAGGGGTGATCTCTTACGGGTCCAGGCAGCTACGCCTCCATGAGCGTAACTACGCCACCCATGACCTGGAGCTTGCAGCGGTCGTTTTTTCACTAAAGTTATGGCGGCACTACCTCATCGGGGAATGCTTTATGGTCTTCACAGATCACAAAAGCTTGAAGTATATCTTCTCCCAGTGGGACTTGACCTTGCGACAGCAGAGATGGGTGGAGTTCCTCCAGGACTACGACTTTGAAATCTCTTATACTAAGGGCAAGGGCAATGTGGTGGCCGATGCCTTGAGCAGGAGGACGCAGAAGGATGTGGTCCGAGAGTCGGCAAATGCCTGGAAGGCAATGGAGGAGTTGGATGACTTACACCTGGATGCGAAGATGGATAGTGGCAGAGGCTGCCTATATCAGATGATAGTGCAGTCATCCCTGTTTCGACTAGTGGAGGAGTCTCAGTGGGGAGACCCCGAGTGCGAAGTGATGCGTGATCAGGTTGACCAGGGTGATGCTCCAAGAGAATGGACAGAGGACGGTCAGCACCAGATGCTTTTCCAGAAAATGTTGTTTGTTCCAAGAGTAATGCGTGGAAAGGTTCTCAGTGAGTTCCACAACTCACCCCTAGCGGTGCACCCAGGAGTCACCAAGATGTACCAGGGGCTGAAAAGGCAGTTCTGGTGGCCCGGAGTTAAGCGAACGGTGGCAGAATTTGTGGCTAAATGCATAGTATGTCAGCAAGTGAAGGCTGAACACAGGGTTCCAGGCGGCCTACTGCAGCCTTTAGCTATTCCCGAGTGGAAGTGGGATGACATCTCAATGGATTTCGTCACGGGACTACCCATGGTCCAAGGAGGGTGCGACGCCATCTGGGTGGTGGTGGACAGGTTGACGAAATCGGCTCACTTTCTGGCAATCAGGGAGTCAAGTACTGTGGTTCCTTTGGCACGAAAGTACGTGAATGAGGTGGTGCAGTTTCATGGAGTTCCGAGGTCTATAGTCTCGGATAGGGATGCACAGTTTACCACGCGAATCTGGAGAGGATTGCAGCATGCGTTTGGCACCCAGTTACGCCTTAGCACTGCTTTCCATCCCCAGACAGATGGACAAACAGAGCGAACCATCCAGACCTTGGAGGATATGCTACGGGCATGTGTTCTGGACTCAGGAGAGTCATGGGTGCGATAATTGCCTCTAGTAGAGTTTTCCTACAATAATATCTACCACTCTACCATCGGTATGGCCCCGTTTGAGGCCTTGTACGGGAGGCCATGCCGTTCACCTGTGTGTTGGACCGAAGTAGGAGAGGCAGGCATCCTTGGCCCGGAGGTGGTGCAAAACACGACAGAGAAAGTTCATCTCATACGGGAAAGGATGAAGGCGGCCCAGGACCGGCAGAAGTCGTATGCTGATACCAGGATAAGGCCCTTGGAGTTCGAGGTTGGAGACCACGTGTTCTTGAAGGTCTCCCCGCGGCGTGGGCAACAGAGGTTCGGCAAGGGGGGTAAGCTTTCCCCCAGATTCCTCAGACCCTTCGAAGTGTTACGGCGGGTCGGCGAAGTGACTTATCAGCTAGAGTTACCTCCGCCGCTAAGGATACATGATGTCTTTCATGTATCCCAGCTCCTTCATTATCTGCACGATGATTCACACGTCCTTGATTGGGGTGAACTGGACATCGAGGATGACATAACCTTTGTGGAAAAACCAGTGATGATCGAGGATCGCAAGGAGAAGGTGCTTCGTGGGCGAGCTATTCCCTTGGTTCGTGTGTTGTGGAGACATGGCGGGCTCGAAGAGAGTACGTGGGAGAGGGAAGCACAGATGCGTGCCCAATACCCCGAGTTGTTTTGTGCTTTGTTCCTTTTGTACCTGTTGTGGTGGAACATTTGACATTTGGCTATGAAATGTATTGGATTATTTCCTCTGTTGTGTGTGAAAAGCCCCGGCTAAAGGGAAGAGGGAACCCGACCCCTAATCAAAACGCATTAAGGTGGATGCGATTGAACCCGTGCGGGCGAGTCAGTGCCGCCCAAAGCGGATAATATCTTGACATGGGGGAGGGAAACTCCCCAAACCCACATGACCGGGCGGTTTGGCGTGGTATGTTTATTAGTTCTTGACAGGGGAGTGTTTTTAGTTAGCAGAGGTTCACTCCTAAATCCGGATCCCCCCCTTGGTCCCTTCCTTTGCCAAAATCCAAATCCTTATGGGGTGCCGATCGGTGCGACCAATCGGTGCGACCGATCGGTGAGACCGATCGGTGAGACCGATCGGTGAGACAGATCGGTGCGACCGATCGGTGAGACCGATCGGTGAGACCGATCCGTGAGACTGATCGGTGTGACCGATCGGCGGAACCGGCCGACGTCAGCTGGCCTTGCCAAGTTGTTCTAGTAACGCACACAAAAGTTTTAATTAGATACTGAATCGACTCATGAGTCGGTTTAAACCACTCAGCACCTTTAATGATGAGTCAAGCCGCATGGTCAACCCACGACTTCCACGTCTTACACGGTTTCGCGTTTTCACCTCAACCATCCCCGACTCTAATAAATTAAGGGTTAGGCCGTGGTTTCCCCCTTCTTCGATCGTGGTGCATCGGGACCACCACATCGTTATCCGTAAAGTTCCGCGCCCCCGGCCTAAACGTTGATCATCTATCAACAAGTAGGGAATTTCTCTCGTCTCTCACTTTTGTGTATCATGCGGGGTGCGCGTTATTTTTGTTCCTATGTAATTGGTTGAACCAAACCTTAATGAAGATAATAAAAGAAGTTCTAAAGAAAGAAGGGGAAGGGGTTGTGATCGTTGTTTATGCTTTATCTTGTGATCATCTTTTTTTTGTTGTTCTGGTTTATGTTTTCTGAAAATCGAGGCCGTTGGTGGTCGCTGTATGTGTATTGATGAATCCACTCGTGATGTTTTAAATGGGTTGCTGAAATTGTGAACTCCTGCTGTGAAATTGGTTAATCACTTATATCCGGCTGAATAATTGAAAGCACCAGGATCAACCCTTCTGTGATAACACCCGGTTATAACACACGGAATTTGAAATCAGGGAATGTGTTAAGTCGTTTAAATCTGAAAATCTTTGACTTGTGTTGGTAATGGTAGTTGGTTGTTTTCTTTTCGGGCCGATTGCTGGAGATGTGGGAGGGGATGGGATCCCCTGATCTTTTATACTCTCAGTGGTTGTGTGAATTTGGGGATGGGATTCCCTGTTGGTATGGTTTCGGTGGTTGTGAGTTTTAAATCCGAGTGGTTACTCGTTCATATCACAAATTGGGGAGAGATCCTCTGTTGACAGAACCGGGTGTGAGTGTTTTGGTTGATCCTTGATTTTGACGCTTTCCTTGGTTATGCTTATGGTAGTTTCCCAGTAGTGCTTAAAATTAATTGAACATTTGACTGAACGTGAAACAAGAATGGGACAAATGGTTTTGTGGGCATTGGTCGTGAGCTGTGACTCGGACGCAGTGGTGTTGTGTTCTGTAGGTTGGATAGGAAAACCTATGCTTTGGGTGAGTGTTTGTTACCTATATCTATATTTGTAGCTTTTTGTTTCTTATTCGCGCCCCACCCAAGTTGAGCACTCAGTGCCGAACACCCCCATTTATGGGGGAAGGGTGTTTTTCCACACACTATCCTTAGTGTCTGGTTATTAGCTCCTTTTCTGCTCCCTTTCCCGGATATCCCAAGTACCTTCGGGCAGGCTGTGATAGCCTGAAGTCCATTATTAGCCCCAGAACCATCGGGCGGGGTGTTGTGGTGGTTGTCCAGGTGTGTGCGGCAGGTGGTCTCCCATGTGTCTTCGGGATGAGGCCCAGGTGTCTTCGGGCGTGGCAATGGATCCTTTAGCCCAGGTGTTTTCGGGCGTGGCGGTGGTTGTGCTGGCCTAGGTGTTTGCAGGCATGGTTACATGTGACAGTTGAGGCCCAGGTGTGTGCGGGCGGGATTTCGGCAGTGGGACTGCGTGTGGTTGTGGCCCAGGTGTGTGCAGGCGGGTGTGGCAGTGGGACTGCGATGAGAATGGCGGGATTGGTCCGATGCGTAGGATGTCTCAATAACCAGTGGGAAAGTGGCGCGGGGTACCCAAAAATCGATGTGCTCTTATTATATATATTACTTGACTTGTGTTATTTGGGGAGTGGGCCTTGGTGAGGCCTGGGATGGATAGTTTGCCTTGTTAGGTGTTTGGTTTACTCTTTTTCTCACGGGACTTTAGTACGTTCCCCCACTTGTGCACGAGAGTCTTGGTTCTCCCTACTGAGTGTACTTGTATACTCACCCTACGTTTACTTTCAGGTTTCCAGGAGGACTACCAGGGCTGTACGGGACCCTACTAGTCAGACAGTTGGAGTTGTTTCTATTATCGTACCTTTGTTTTCTTTTGGTATTGTACCTTGAGCCCCCTTTTTTTGTACTTGCACCTTGTTGTAAACTGTTTAAACATGCATGGGGGCTTTGTTTGGGTTTATTTATTTACACCTGTTTCTTTCCCTTTTTGGGTGGATGACTTGTCCTATTTCCCAATCCTGAAAAATAAATAGGGTAATGCCTTCCATTGGGAGAATTTTCTATACCCTTGGTGCTAGTCGCCACTCCAGGACCTATTGAAGGCGGGTTTCGGGGGTCATTATCTCTCCTTCAACTTAAAGAAGGAAGGGCCTGGCAAACTGCTGACCCTTCCCTCCTTTTGGTGAAGGCGGGTCGTGACATATTAGATGTTTTTTCTCCATATATTGAAATTATTTATAATTATATGTTAGGAATTAACCAATTTATAGATAGCAAGAACAAGGGGAGAATTAATAGATTTCTCTACATGATAAGTCACTTTCAATAACTCCTTCATGAGAGGAGTACTCTCCAAAGGGACTTTGTTTGATCTCATACATGTTATGCATTTCAACATATAATCTGGATGTACCTCCAATCGTCTCCTAATCACATATTCTATTGTGGTTATGCGATACACAAATCATGACCATCTTCACATCCTTTTATTTATGGGAAAAATAATACCCTTATTCAGGAATTTAATCCCATATTGGACATTATGATGCTTATTTATCTACAATAAGTAAATGTCCCCATCAAGAAAGATGTTTTCAAGAAAAATGGCTCAATTTTGAGGAATATAAATTCCTTCTTGAGGATTTGGAACTATCTCCAATCTGAGTAATGATAGATGATTTTTCATATAGTAAGAGTTTTTTACATTAAATTATTTCATATAAATATGGAAATTTAGTATGGTTCAGTCACTAGATACATAATTCTAAGAACAGTTCCACCATGTCTCTATCATGATACCCATTCAAAAAAATCTCCAAGAAGAAATATTCATGATATATGTTCGCCATATATTTATATGAAAACTACTGCCCGCTAATTATTTTTCTAATGATATTTTTCAAAATAATCATGAATGAACCATTGGAAACTGTTTATACATTTCCTCTTGTAAAAACATTGTTAACATGATGAGTTTTCATGATCTTCTTCGTCAATCGCATGACCACTCATCTATTGTGTGGATCCCATTACCATGTCCGGGATAGAAAATCACACGTCTCCTGATTGCTTGAGTGGTTCCATAATGTATTGTTGGATTATGGGAAACATGATATATTTATATTCTAATAAATTTGTGATTCCATTATGTGATCTTGAATTCCATGATGGTTCATGTGATGTTTACGAGGGTACCAAACATTATGATTTTCTTGTGACGAGTTTTCCACTTGTCCGACATATTCATTTTTCATTTGGGTTTATGGAATCTATCACTCATAGTATTTCTTAAAAGTAATAATCTAATGTGTCTATATAATATACTTCTTATTGGAATAGTATTTTATATGTCATTAATCTTAAATACCCATTCATTCTTTTTACATTTCAACTGATCATGGAAAAGCTGATGAGAGATGGACTACAAGAATACCTCTTTTCATATTCAATTCCCTTTTGTGGGTTAGGCCATGACAATGACACCCATGTTAATTAATTTTAGTAAGAAATAATTCAAAATGATTTGTTTCTAAAAACCAAAAACACCATTCTAGATAACACCTCCCATGAAAGAAAATACACTGTTGAGGGGGAATGTTTTAAATATTCTATAGTATTATCCATGATAAAAAGAATCAATAGGAAAAAATTTGAACCAATTTTTGATGTTCATAGGTCACATTTGGTAATGTGGAATTTCTCCTTATGTCAAAATGTTTTTTGGTTCCTAGATGGACTTCTTTTCAGGAAGAGCTATCAAATGTGTTGGGTATAGCCCTTCTAGGTTAAAATATTAATTCTATATTTTCCACAATGATAAAGAACATTGTGACATAAGACACCATGTATTTTTCAAATAATTAATTACTATTGAAATATATTACATATATAAGACATGTTCAATAAATATATCCATGATACAAACTCTTGCATCCATATTTATAAAAAGATGGGTATCAACCTCTAGGAAATTGAAAAAATATTTGGTGAACCCATACAAGGGGATATGGATAATGATATTTAAACACATTGTTTGTATGGGATGAAATAGAGTAAACACCTCCTCTCCCTAGACATATGAGTCGACTGTCTAAAATGTCCCTCCAAAAGTATACACATCACGGTTCACATATCAAGTTTAATACATGGGTAAGATTCATTATAAAAATCTAGTGTTATGAGATGACACATACGAAGCCAAAGGTATGTACTCTGAAAAACTCCCATAGTGAATAGGGTTCTTATTATAATATGGTTATATAAGGGAAATTAATAATATATTTACGGGAGGTTATCTCTAATGCCAAATGGACTGTTCAGTTGGATGGTTATCATTCCATGTATCTGAGTGTGTACACATTCTCAATAAATGTTAAGTGTGAAGTTAGGTTCTCCAATTTTATGATGGTGACATCAATGTTAGTATTGAAGGGTATTTTTTATTGATCCATATGACAGGGAAACACTACCACCTTCTTCATAATATTTTTAGGGGAAATTCCCCTCAAAAAATCATTTTCCCCATTTAGGTGTAATTCGACTTGATGGGTTCCCATTTAGGATGAAATGTACTTCTAAACATATATATATATATATATATATATATATATTATCCCATGACAATTTCTATAAATTTTTAAACTGCAGTAGAGGGGTAATCAATAATTGAACAAAGGATTGGGAGGTCAAGTAAATCATGAGTTGTATTGTACACTCCTCTTTTAAATGAGGTTTGGAATTTCGCAATGGATGTCTAGTTGATAACATTTGGTCTAGCCTTGAGTCTTGGACCTTGTGAAATAATATTACTACAACATCCATTCTTCTTAATTGGAAGGAATAATTTTCAATGAATAGAATTAAACCTTCCAGGTTTTCTATCATTTCTCGTGTGTTAAATCAAGGGGTACTCCACCGATTCACTTTATATATTAAGAGTTTATGATGGTGGCACACCAAATTTGGATGAAAATTTCCAAGGAAAAGTCTCTGACCATGATAATACTCCCTCCCAATAATGTAATCATTTGTTTTTCCCAATTTATGTTGATATTTGGATCTGATCACTCCTAAATGAGAAATTGTCCAAACTTGTATAAAAATAATCCCAATTAACATCAGCGGATGTGTACAATTCTCATCCTATAATGGAACAGGTACTGAGGGTACATATCTCCATGAAGACATCCCCACATAGATGAAAGGAATTTACCATTATAATTGTTTCCAGAAGAACAACCATCTGACATGGTTGTAGTGTGTTTTGTACCAAAGGCTGAATATGTGTCAACATCATTATTTTCCCTCACATCTAGAATTTGGCTGGATTTTATAATTATGAACTCAGCATCAGTGATCTAGGAAATACTACACCAATCAGAGATATATTAATATGACATTGTAAGTCCTCAAAGGGCAATTTTTTTATTCCCCTTTAATTAACTTATTCATTGTTTGGAGCATTATTAAAATCATAATGGATGAATGTGTTTATCCCATCAAATAATAAGTGGTATGATTGAACATGATGGTTTTTTAAAAGAGTAATGATTCCATTATAACAACACATACATCCTTTTGGAGTTCTTTCATATAGTTGGACATACAAGCACATAGTTATATCATATAATACAATTTATATTTTTATATGGATACAATAGTTGGAGATGTATTTTGATGTTTTAGGTGGACCTATAATGAGTGATCCCAATGTAAATTGTCTCAGATGATGCTAGAAATTGTCATTTCTAGAGAAGTTACCACAGCTTCAGCACCATTTGTGTTGGAAATCCCGTTGAAGGAAGGAGAAATGGATTGTCCATAAATTATTCGAGACCTATACCACGGATTCAACATATATGTGTGAAATTTCAAATTTTCATTTTTATGGATTATTCTAGTCTCAAATACTCGTTTTCAAAAAATTGTAGTTCCGCATCTGGATCACATGTAATATAATTTATCGACCCTAATGGATTTAGGTGAATATTCAGTTACTTTGGAACTCCATTCACTATCAGGATCGACCCATCAATAAATAATGATGGACAATGTGATTTTTCATTCATGTATGTTTTTTAATGTAGACATTTCTATGTTATACCCACTAGATTTTTCATCAAAAATCATGATTATGAATGATAAGTACACATTAATCTATTTTACAATTGAGGTATCATTGATGTATGTGAGTTTTGGAGAAGGGGATAACAATTTCAGAAACTGGATAGTTTAATCATTTTTTGTCACATCAACTAATATTTTACATCACTGTTGCAGAATTCATGCATGTAGATATAATAATTTCTTTAGATAATTAACCAAGAGTTCAACAAATAAACTCATTTCAATAGTTTATTTCATATTTACCCACGAATGGGATCAAATAAACGTGTGTCACCGACAATGCAAATTAGAATGGTATGTTTCCACAATTTTTAATATATATTGTTTATTTAGAGGTATCATACAATTTTCCCATTGGATGAAAATCTTATTAACTATTAATTACATTGTCTCCACCCCAATTCATTGAGATCTCCATTCCAGCACTCTTGCAAATTCATCAAACTAGGTCTACCAAAATAGAGGCCAATTACTTACATTCTTCATCAAAGATAATGACCAATTCTTGTCCTCATAGAGAAATAGTCCTTCAATATATTCATATTTTATGAAATTGCATAAATTAATTCTGAAATTCAATATCAATTTAGAATGTGATGCCACAAAAAATATGGTTGCTGATCTGGCTCTCAGTTTGAGAACACCCATTAGAGGGTAAAATGGACAAGTTACATCACCTATGATTTTTTTCAACCAACATTTTTATAAGCAGTTTGACAATATAACCCTTCATTCATGGGTGAATAAGGTAGATTATAAAATAGTGAAGAATCCGTACTTGGATTAAGGGTGTTCACTGATGATACCTCATATTCACTGAAATAGATAAAGGAAAAAATCAAAGATAATTATTTCTAATGTGTGGATGATGTAGCTGATTACCGAAATGTAGTCAGCATTGATATGATTGGTATTGAACACCTATAGTCTATAATTATCCATACTTAAGATGATTTACCATAGTCTTTGTATGAAATTACGATAACATAAAAAAATATTCTGGGGAAAAAGAGACTGATTATCACGGAGGATAAGGGTAGGCTTAGGCCTTTGTTGGGGTAGAAGAGCTGAAAGATATTTCAAATATGCATACAAAATATATTGACCTATTAAAAAATCACAATACCTTTCTAGTGTACAGGCTTCATGAGTTCAATGACTGTTATGGTCATATGTTGTTGTGTTATTTTAATTTTCAATCATTTCTAGGGCATGTATATAAAGGGGAGAGACAAAAATATATGATGATTCCTCATATATTTTATTAATGAAAGGATACTTTGAAATATATATTATCTCATCATGTTCTCTTTCACTCATGATCTCAATTATATATCGTAGAAATGATTTTTCAGGAATCCTGAACAATATCCATCAATTGCGTAACATCTACTAAACCCAAATGCATTGAATTTGATATCAAAATTTTAATATACTTCCTTAAGAAATGATCATGATTTCCCAAAAGAATGATATATCACATTGAAATATATTGTCCAACTATTTTGATAATATTTGATTCAAAAAACATTATTCTAGAAATAAAATATGTATTTGAGGGAGAGTGTTATATATATATATATATTTTAAACTAAAGGACTAGGAAATCATATAATGATTTTTGTTGGAGTCCCATGGTCAGCCTCACATGCTACTTTCTTTTAAATTATTAGAGACTAAATAATTAATGAATTTTATTATACAATCATCTATTTCATAATTTATAACCCTATAGTTGTGGGGCTTTTAACATGTACCTTCTATCAATATGGTTTAGGTTATTTTAGCTCAAACTGTTATTTTTGTAGTTTAAGGTCTTTTACATCAGATAGTACATTATAAAAGTTTAGGGTCTTTTAGATCATACTTATGATGTAATGGGGTTTAAATTCCTACAATTAGGACTTTAATGATGAATTTGGAAGATGTGGTGGAAATTAGAGTGATGACCCATAAATCCCTTTGATAATGAGTTCAACAATGGTGTAGTCATTGCTCACAAGGATTAGAGATCATTTCCAAAAAATTTGTAGAAACCTCTACATTGTAGGTCAAATACCATATATGCTAGTTACATTGTCAAATAAAAGCGTATATAGTCTTCTAAAAGGTTCAAGGAAGATCTATGGGTGTCATATTTTATGGGGTATATAATAATAGGGATTCTATGAAAAAATAAAAAAATGAAATGGTAGTGATGTAACTCATAACTAGGATGTTTTTGTCCATGAATATGGAATGGAGAAGACATTCCAGGGATGACCCATAAAAATATAATGTTAACCGACCATCCATGGTGTATTTTGTTCTCACAATGACTATGTTTCGTCTTTATAAAGAGGATATTATATTAGTTGGTAAGTAAAACTCCTTAGGTGTTCATATAATTCTAATGAAAAGACGATTTCCTCCCTTTTGGGTCAATAAGATATTTTTTGGAGACTAAAAATTCAAGATTATGAGTTTTGTTATAGATAAAAGGCTATACTGGGGTGATTTTTTAACCATAGGATACATTACCTTTCATGTGAATATTTATCCCTATTGACAGTGGTTCTAGAATCAAGGGTTTAGTCTATTAAAGTGTTTAAAAATTTAGTGTCACATTCATTCTATGAGAAATTGTAAAAAAACAATGTTATGTAATGATCATGATGTGGAATAATCTTGAATAATCTAGCAATGATGATATTAACACATGCTCTAACGTTTTTGGTATATATAGATGGTGTTTCCAAATCATATTATGAATGACCCAAAACCGAAGTAGGTGCTTTGATCTTCCATGGTGACATCTGGGATAAAAAGGATCAAAAATCCACTTTACAAAGTGGAAATTTTTTTATTACCATAGGAACATATGTACGACACATATGAATAATTCATACTAAAAAATAGGGTCACTTGAATCTGGATATCTTTTATAAGAGCCTTCTAATATTTATGGTGGTATGAATAACTGAAATCATAAAAAGTCCTTAATGACGAATTTAATTTCAGCAAACGGATTGGGAATCATAATATTTTTTTCACAACCTACTGAACATGTTATCAAGGCTAATGGTTCTTTGTCCATGAGTTACGATATGTGACAATCGAATCTAGAATCGCCTAGAACACCCACTGGTGATGAGTGCTAGCATGGTGATGTTTGAAGCACAATAATAATAAATTCATTTTTTTCAAGTCTCGCATTTGGCTGATGACATTAGGTTGATATACATGACTCATATGCATAGATTCATAGTAATTAAAATGTTCCCTTTAATCTATGTATCATTTTCAATGGATCATGTAATTTTTATAGAAACCCAAGTAAGTCAATGAAGGAACTGTATATTTTTAATTGATGTTTTAAAAATATAATAAAATCATTCAATCTTATTGTTGAATGAAATCATATTTTAATGGTTCTTCAACAAAGGCTGATAATTGGTGAAGTTCTAAAAAATTATCATCATGTTGTTGGGAAATATTTTTTTCATTGAATTTTATCATAATTTGGTAAGGACATCAAAATAAATATGAAAACTTTTCCAATATATTTTACATTAAGAAGGAACCCATTCATTGATATTAAAAATATATAGAATAATATATATGTATGACTCATCCTTCGAATTTGTAGGGAATTTCTGTACACATTTCTAGAGTATACAAATGTATGGTAGAATATTTATTATTTTATCATAGTTGGAAACATGAATATGATATCCATGAATAAATAAGTATCTTGTGAGGGTAAGAATATAGACACACTTAGTTTGTGAATGGGAAACACTGTATAGAGGTTTCTCACATATGTAGGTTGTATTGTTAAAATTTATTATTTTCAATGGCCCTAAATAGGAGACACATGCACCTGTACATATCGTATAATGATTGTATTGAATACACACATTTGACAAAGGAAACAATGTATTTTAACATCTTGTGGTAAGTATTTAAGATTCGTAATCTTAAAATAGAGTACTTTAGATGGGACAAACAAATGGTGTTATTAGGATCAAAAAAATGCATTGATGATATGAATAAATCCACACAAAGTTATTGAATGAATGATCCTTATATAGGTATGACCCATACAGAGTGACGGGTAATCATTATGTTTATTTATTTTGACAATACCCAGGGTTATAGATTTGGTTCTCCCTACAGATCCTATGTTAATACTAATCATTTCACATGTAGTTACATAAACCCTTGTAGTTTAGGATCTATTAAAGTGAATATCAACATTTCACTTTAACATCATAAGTCTTAGATGCATAGTTATCATTTTATGGTTAGGTATTTAGGACCATGGTGATATTTTCATGAATTTATATTTATCATCCATGTAGGGATATGAATAAAAAACTCATATGCTCATTTGATATATGCTTAATATATGAATGATATAATTCCAAAGCTTCCAAACATTGTGTGAGATATTTGGATTATGGAAGTGGATACTTTTTTATGATGAGGTGGATGTACTAGGATGTGGGATCCTGTAATCTCTACGCATCTCATAAGAATTATTATCAATCCATTCATAGTTATAAAAACCCATGTAGTTTAATGTAATGTGGGAATGACATCTTCATTGTATCTTAATGTCTTCTAGTAAGAACCATGGGGAATTGTTTTGAATGATGTGGAATATTATGAATATCCCCCGGAATGGAATTTTAGGCATCACTATATATAATTTGATGGAATGAATCAAGAAAAACATTTTTCTAGGAAACTGTGAAGCTTTATATAATCTGGAAATGACATTACATTTGCATATTGAAATATTGTAGTAAGGAAATGGTTGTATTTATATGGAAAACAAGCTATGTTTTGTGTGGGACCATGAATGGAGGTCTGGGCATCATTACATTTAATGAGATCATATGAATCAATAAAACTGTAGTTTATGGATAACATTTTTACCAATGTGGATCTAACTCTTATGAAATGATATGGGAACTTAATTTTTCTTTTTCACATATCTAGATTGTGTGTGGCGAATCATTGGTGATAAGATATTTTTTTTTCAATGTAATGTCATGTGATTAAAAAATATCATTTAGATTTAATGAATTGTGTTCTAGAAGTATAATTCAATGTATTTTAAAGACTATCAACAATGACTAACTCTATCTAGTTTAGCATCATATGATCATGACTAGAGGAACGATGTAGTATAATGTCTCTTATGTAGAAAAAAAATTATCTATGGTTGTAATTAATTCATTTCTTAATAAATATCACATTCATATTGGATTGAAACTATCCGCATCGAATTTCTCCAAAAAATAAGATAATTTGTGATTGACCTTATGTATGACATAAGACCATTCCCATTTGGTATTAAACTTTAGAGTCATAGTTGATGGTGTAATATGGATTCTAAGAACCCACACTATTTCTCATTGGGGAAATTAATGGAGGGGAAATTTTTTATTAAAGGTCCAGGAGAACTGACTCTGTTGGACCTCAAAATTTTTAAATTAATGGCATATATTATAATCAAGGTAGTCCAATTCGTCCATATAGTTTTTTGACTTCTCTCCATCTATGATATTATTACAAGTCAGATTTTTTTGTGAAAATAGAATGAATTTTATAGGTATCAATTCCATAGAAATGTACAATAATGAATAAAATGTTGCTTTCATAGTAGTATGTGCGTGGGTAAGATAAGCCCATTAAGAATAGAATACATTCTTCGATTAGGAATTCATATCCATATTCAGCACATTCTCAAGTATATCTTACAGAGTCTCAATGATTTACTCTATCAGTCTATTTTTCAAATAATAAGTGTTAAATAAGTCAATATACTTGATGTAGTGCTCCTAGAAAAATCGAATTCTCTTTTTATAACCGGAGATGGTGAAATTATTTTTTTGTACCATGTTATGTGCATCAAACCTAGTGATGATATTAAAATCTATGATGTGGATGATGTTCTTCATTATGACTTTATTTTTGGGTGACTCCACAACATTTTTTTATTTGAATTCGGTAATGTTAAGGATATACATGAAAATATTAGTTGTAGATGGAGGATATATCCCTACATCATCCATCCCCATATGACAAATGGAATGGAATATTTTATTATATGTATAAATTTTCAGTGGTTCTGGTAGAAATTTTTAATGGTTTAGAAAGCATGAAATTTTTAGGTGAATTTATTATAGTAGTGTATCATGGTTTACCAGTAGTAACTGAGCCTCCAATTTTGTTGAGACAACCAGGTCCAAGATTGATGAGTGTTGTGGGACCCAATTAGGGGTTCCATTAATTCGCGAGTTGACATCATTTCATCGTGATCTGTGGTATTTTGTAGGTTCTTTATTTATTTTCGATTCAATATGTTGATTGATGAGAACATTCATCTGTGCATGATATATAATGTTTCTACCTCCAAATACGATCCATCTAGGAAGGTGACATAATTAGCTAATGCATCAGAATGAGTATTCTATGATTATTGAACATGATTCAAAATGGGATAAAAATATAATTACATCATTATTCCATTGTAATATCCCTTGTTAGGAGTAAATTCATAATTATTTGTGGAATATTCTCTATTAACCTACATTTTCATTTTATAAGAATCCCCATTGTTGTTTAGGTATGAGATTTTCATTTTTTGGGATAATTTCAATCCGACAATGAGTGTTTGGGATTTTGAATCGTTATTTGTGAAGCCTTCAGATAGTGATAAATATTTTGGAAAATTAACACTCTATGGAAAATAGAATAAATCCCTATGAAAACTTTATTGATTATGGGGGTTTACATTATCCATCCAATATGAGTTTGGAATGAGCCTCTAGATACACGTCCCATTTATGGGTAGTGTCATGGTAATTGAAATCCAACACATCTAGAGACACAATGTCTTCATCAATGATTTCCATAGTCGAGTATTATGTGATAAAATAATCATGGGACTACCCTTTCACCGACATTGGATACATAGATTTAATTTTATATTGTTTTATAATTTCCACCAATTCTTATAAAATCCCACTCATCATGAGATAATAATTGATGTTCTTTGGATGATAAATATGGGAGACTCGGTGGGATTTAGGGAGATTATTGTAGTACCCCATCTTCGTCTATACAGTGTTTGGTATGTGGAAGTACATCTCAAAATTATAATATATATTTTTAATATATATCTAATTTTTCGCTATGGTAGTGCACCCTTTATAAATCCCCACATCCTTATTTTGTTTGGGTAGTGAATTTAATGAGCATTCCATAGTGGTTACATATAAATATAGTGTATTTCATTCCACCAATGGAATCAAGGATGATGGGTGTAATAAGAACTTCAAATGACTCATGGAGGATTCTTGGAAATAATTATCCCATTTTTAGGTGATTTCCATAATCATTAGATTAGTGGAGGGTGTGTATTTAATGTAGATTGTGGCTATGAAATATTGAATGCTGGTGAGGTGCCTTGGGTTATCCATATATTAATTGATAATAATTTGGGGTTAATTTATAGAATATCTCTATTATTTTTATGTCAAAACTCATTTCTATAGTGGAATACCGAAAAACAAATGAACATTAATGTTGTTCCCTAGAATGTACATTTGTGACACCCTTTCCCTAACTCATTGGATTGAGGAGGTAGTGAGGGCTACATGGCCTTATTCGACGTTCCCAAGATGCCAAAGGCTGGAAATAAATGCTGAGTGCTTCAAGATCAAATTGGGGAACTATTTTCCCTTAAGAAAAAACCAAACAAACCATCCATTAACCACAAATATTAGATGCCTTTCAATAAAGAATTCAAGTATGCAATACCAACGACAACCAAGTTATACAATAATACAACCCAAAAACCATACGACCAGACATGTCTACACCACATCAGAGTACAAGATGAATCTAACAAACAACCCTACGAACCATGACACCCCCATATCTCCACACTGTTCTCCAAGATCCAAGCTCCACAAAGACATCACGATGCACCACTAAAAGATGGATATGCCATACCATTTCCCACGTCATGGTGCACAACATCTGCAGTAACACCAATGTTCCAAAGCAGGGGATGAGTACTAAAAAATCATAGGATTTTATCAAATGACATCCCTACACAAACCACTAGGATAAAACCGTTATCACATTTATATAAAATAATTTATATAAAAAATCACTAGTTCTACCATTTCTAAAACCCAAACACACCTTTACCAAGCCATTTCACACAAACCAAACCACCAAGGGAAATCCAACCACACCTTTACCAATCCCTTTCACACAAACCAAACCACCAAGGGAATGCCAACCAAACATGTCACAAGACATTTAATCATTTAAACATTAGCACAAAAATTTCCAACTTACAATGAAATGCACAACAAACAACCAAAACGGTGGGACTTCCGCCCAAACTGTTCACCCATTCACACCAAAAAAACCAAAATGGTGGGACTTTCTCCCAAACCGTTCATCCATTCTCAACTAGCGATACTTCCTGACCACTACCATATGGTTGTTCATCTGACCACTATCCATCACCTTTTATAGTGAGACTTATTTCCCACTTCCACACAACATTTCAACCAATCACAACCAAGCATAAAACCCATCAAGGTCACAACAACATGAAATCAACCAATCACAACCAAGAATATAACCCATCAAGGTCCCAAAAACATGAAATAACCCAATTCCATTACATATAAATCGACTTCAATAAATCATCCATTTATTGAAAATCATTTTCCATGGCAAACAAAATTTCTATATAACAACATCTCAATTGAAAAAAAATCATCAATCATATACCCAAATAAATCTCAAAAACCCATTTTAAAATCTCCATTTCAAAATCCATAACAATATCATTTCACCATGAAACCACCTTTTTCCCAAAAATCCCCAAATGGATTTCCAACCAATTTTGCATAACAAATCACTATTAATTTTCAGCACAACAATTAATTGTAACAAAGAATCACTAGTTCTATCCAAGTGGAGTCGAGAGAGAAGACACATACCTTTAGAGTTCCTGAGAAATCTACCCACAAGCACCCGCACCTCAAATCCAGCGAACACACCACCACAAACTCTCTAGATCCCATTCCCTAGCATTAGCAAGCCTCAAAATCATCATCCAAGGCAACCACAACCCTAGATCTACACAAAAAACGTGTAGATCTAGAAAACCACGTAAGTGAGGGATGTAGATCAAGATGAAAAGACAAGGGAAACAAGAGGAGAGACATACCCATGAGAAACCACCTTCAGTCCACCAAGAAACACCTTCAAAATGCTTCCAAACTGAGTGGGAGAGCCCCTCCAACCCTTGAGATCCAAAAATCCTAATTGTGGCTCGAGTGGGATGAAGATTGGAGTGGGATGTGGAATTCTCGAGTTTGACTGGGTTTTAAAACCATATTTTTATGTTGCTGCACACTTAGTCCACACGGTTTGGCAAACCGTGCACTAACCGTGTGCATGCTACTACCTTAGGAGCAATAGTCTGCACGGTTACCTCGCACGGTATGGAAAACTATGCGCAAGCCATGCGAAGCCTACTATCTCCCCCTGCACGGTTTCCTGGAGAATCCGTGCGGTTTCTACTAACTGTGCTGAAACCGTTCTCCCTATACAAAACCTCCAAAAGCATCCAAAACCATTCCAAACTCTCCCAACCTATTCCCAACTTATCCCATTCACTTTAAACACAAAAAAATGCATAAACAAAGGCCACATAACCCAAATCGGGGGTACTACATTCTCCCCACCATTGTTCGGGCCACTACTCGAACATGTCTTTCTCCCGCTCCCAAGTCTCCTCTTGAATCTGACCTTTCTTCCACAAAACACAAACTAAACAAATTATTTTACCACGTAAGACTATCTCTTGCCTATCCACAACCCGCACTAGCACATGCACCAATGAAGCATTTGGTTCTAGTTAAACATGATCTCATCGAATCACATGGTCACGATCTGGCTAATACTTTTTCAACTGCAACACATGAAACACATTATGCACTGCACTGAACCTAGGTGGAAATTCCAAATGAATAGCCGCCTCACAAACCCGCTAAAGAATCTCAAAAGGTCCAATATACCTCAAAGATAACTTTTCCTACTTCCCAAACTGACAATGTCCCAACATAAGAGATATCCTCAAGAAAAGATGATCATTCACCTCGAATGACAACGGTCATCGATGATGATCCACATATGATTTCGGACGGCTCTGAGCTGTCTCCATTCTCTTCCTGATCAACTTGATATTCTCCATAGTCTCCTAGAAAAAGCTCAGTCCCACCATCAAGGACTCACCTGGTTTCACCCCAACACAGTGGAGAATGAAATGATTGTCCATACAATGCTTCAAACAGAACCATATGTATGGATTCTTAATAGCCATTATTGCACAAAAACTCAACCAACGACAAGCGGTTCTGCTAACAAGAAACAGGTACAACCATCTGATTATGAAAACACAAAACTGAATCTCCATTCAGTTGCCAACCCCCAATGGTCTCCCCAGCATTAAGTCTCAACCCCATGGTCACACACTCAGAATCAGATATATGTGCATCTTTAACAAGGCCAACCAAGTCAGGTTTCAACAAACCTGGAAAGAAGACCGATCTATCACCCTGGTCCTCACATTCCAACCACATATCGGTTATAACCGACATCAAATACCACTGTTCCGATGCCAATTTCACCATCTGAGCATATGATATTATACTTGATCCATTCACCACCAAATTTCCTTTACCCAGTGTGTACATTAAGTCAATATCAAACATTTAGAGATATTCTATCCATCTCTTTTTCCTCAAGTTCAAATCCATTTTTGAGAAAATGTGCATCAAGATATTATGATTTGTATATACTGTAAATTTCTCACCGAAGAGATAATGACACCACACTTTCAAATCATGCACCACTACTTCTAATTCAAAATCATGTGTTGGGTAGTTCTTCTCATGCACCCTAAATTGCCATCAGCCATATGCAACTACGTGACTTCCTTGCATGAGAACACACCCCAACCCTGATTTTGATTCATCACAATACACTAAGTACCCTTTCATTGATTTGGAAAAACCAAGATTGGTGTTGATTTAAGGTGACCCTTTAACTCTTCGAAACACTGATGACAATGTTCATTCCACTGCAATGGAACATTCTATCTTTTCAAAGCTGTTATCGGTGAAGCCAAACGTGAAAAATCACAGACAAAACGCCAATAATACCTAGATAGACCAAGAAAACTCTGCATCTCAAACAAATTTTTGTTGGTTTCCATGATATAAAAACCTCCATCTTTTCCAGATCCTCTGAAACAACCCTTTTAGAAATCACATGGCCAATAAAACGAACATCCTGTATCAAAAAGTCACACTTTGACAATTTGGCATACAACCGATGATCCGTCAAGATCCCTGGCTTTGTTTCCAAGTGCTGCTCATGCTCCACCCTTGCCTTTGAATACACCAGAATGTCATCTTAAAACACCACCACAAATGAATCTAGATATTTCTGAAATATCTGATTCATCAATGCAATAAACACCACTGGCACATTTGTTAGACCAAAGGACATAACAACATATTCATAAAGACCATATCTACTTCTGAACGTTGTTTTAGGAATATCTTCCTCCCTCACCCTCAATTTATGATATCCTGACCTGAGGTCGATCTTGGAGAACCGCTGGGCACCCCTCAACTGGTCAACCAAATCATTAATTTGTGGAAATGGGTATCTGTTCTTTATCATAACATGGTTAAGTCTACGATAATCAACACAAAGCCCCAATGTTCCATCCACATTTTCCAAAAACAAAACCAGCGCTGCCCACAGAGGAGTGCTAGGCTGGATAAACCCTTTGTTTTCATACTCTTCCAATAGGACATTCAATTCCTGCAATTCAGTAGGTGAAATCTAGTAAGACGGAAGTGAGATCAGACTGTTCCCCAGAAGAATATCAATCATAAAATCCACTTCCCTTACGGAGGGTAACAAAGGGAATTCTTCAAGAATGGCATCCATGAACCGATCCACCGCAACTGGAAGAGCACTCTTCTAAACACCATCTACTGATTCCACTGACAACACTACCATCTGATACAATAACGTGCTCACTTCTAGTTCCAACAAACCCATTGCACCCTGTCTTTCATGCCTCTCTCCTCTAATGAGATGTCTAATGCCATAGTGTGTCGTAAAAGCTGCTTTCTGTGCATTACAATCGATATGGGATTTAAATTCCACCATCCAATCCATTCCTAGGATTACATCATACCATCCATCTCAAGCACTGAGAAATTCCAGGTTATCTCCACCTCGCCCACAAAAATACAAGCTCTACACAATAAGGCTCGACACACTCTTTGACTCAGAGGAGTTTGACGTTTTAAAACCGAGTGAATCATTTCTATCCATAATCCTAGCAAATCAACCAGACCTGCAGCAATAAAAGAGTGTGAAGAACCCATATCAAACAACACTTGCATCAAGGTAGAATTTGAAAGAACAGTACCTACCACTATGGATGGTCCCGAATTATCATCCACCACAACCTACTCAATGCCAAACACATGTTTTCTTTTCATGCTCTACTCTTTATTTCACTGCTGAGGCATCGTGGTATTCCAAGAATCACCACGACCCACTTTACTCTGCTAACGTGGGGTAGGATACAGCCCCCATCCTGTCAAAGCATACGACACCTATGATCCCTGAGAAGTATCACGCACACCTGAACTCGGAGCATTCTGAAAATAACGCTACTGATACCCCATCTACTTATAATTATGACAATATCGAGGTTGTGTCATACAATCCCGCTTTATGTGGCACGTAGAACCACACTAAAAACATTTCGTCTTGCTCTAGGGCTTCAGAGAAAGATTTACCGATCCCGCTGTCAGATTATATGCCATATTCCCACCCTTGTAATAAGTCACCCTCCTTCTTTGGAACCCAACATTATATTTCCCACTATTCCCCATGGGTACCACCATGCTTCCACCTCCCGGAGCTCCCAACAAACCCCGCTCAGCAACTGAGGCTCAATTCACCATCACTGTGTAATCACAAATACACAGAACCTCTATCATTGAATGAATTTCTTGCCTTAACCCCGCTTCAATGATCCTTGACTTCAACAATGTGCTACCTGCCACCTCGGGTGCAGACAACACTAAGTTAATAAACATATCTTCATACTCCGTCAAAGAAATAAGCTCTTGCTTCAATCTTAAGAAATTAGTTGTATGATGAATTCTGAATGTATGTGGGTATAATTGTTTATTAACTAATTTCTCAATGCCTTCCCACGTCACACCCTGGTCTGTTCCACCTTGAACCTCCAACTCCCACTATTTTATGGAAATATCTTCCAACATATACGTGGCCAACTATACATTCAACAATACCGATGTTCCCAATAAATTGAAAATCTTATTCATCCTATTCAACCATGCTTCTTCCCTCTCCGGCTCTGAATGACCCCTGAATATGGGTGGATTCTGCTTTTGAAACTGAACCTCATGCTCTAAATGCCTTGGATCATCCATTTTATTTCCACATTCCACATCTTGAAATGCTTGTACTATGCTTTGCACTAGCTGCTGGTTCACCTGAGGCTCAAGTGCTACCACATTCTTAGATACCTCTTCCGGTTGGTCTCTACGATGCCTACTTGATGATATTTTTATCAACTGAAATCAAACAATCATGAGTCTCACTTTGGTAGACATCAAGAATTCCCATTTATAATCACATTACACACCAATATCGCACAAGCCTTTCCACAAGTTAACATTTACCATGTTCCACCATTTTGAAAACCAAACCATTTTCAAAATACCAAATTTATTCACATTACAATTTCACATGTTTGCATAAACATTTCTCAATTCATCCCATAAATCATTATGCCCAATGAAATATACATCATAGTGGGAATCCATGTTTATCATGAATGCCATGCTCCTATCATTGGCTACACCAACGACAATGAGATATCCAATGCCTATAAGTGTCTCCAAAACACTTATGTACCCCAATCCCAGGTAACTTGAATTTCAGCATAAAGGGTTAGCTACAATATTTTATGTTATACATTCCATGTTCTGACATTCCTACTCCTTTTTACCATCCCGACTCAAGAAATATACCACAACTAATATCAACACCAAAACTAACAATCAAAACCATTCATCGAACAACTGCTATCACTAGAATTCTAAGGACCAAACAAACTGATACCACTTGTAACGCCCTACCGCTACCTCATTGGCTTGAGGAGGCAGTGAGGGATACTTGGCATAATGCGACGTTCTCAAGACGCCAAAGGCTGGCAATAAATGCTGAGGGCTTCAAGATCAATTTGGTGAATGATTTTCCCTTATGACAAAACCAACCAAACCATCCATTAACCACAACTATACGATGAATGTCAATAAATATTTCTTGAATTCATTCCCAAAGAAAACCAAGTTTTACCACAATACATCCCAAAAACCATTCAACTAGACATGTCTACCCCACATCAGAGTACAAGAGGAAACCAACAACCGACTCTACACACCATGACACCCCGACAGCTCCACACCAAGATCCAAGCTCCAAGCTCCACCAAGACATCACGATGCACCACTAAAGGATAAAGATGCCCTAAATTTTCCCACATCATGGTACACAACATCTTCAAAGACACCAATGTTCCAAAGAAGGCGGTGAGTGCAAAAACTCAGTATCATTTCCCCAAATGACTTCTCTACACACGCCACTAGGATAAAACCGTTAGCACATTTATATAAAATAGTTTATATAAAAATAGTCATAAGTGCTACCATTTATATAAGCCAACCACACCTTTACCAAGACATTTCACACCAACCAAACCCCCATGGGAATGCCAACCACACCTTTACCAAGCCATTTCACGCCAACCAAACCACCAAGGGAATCCCAACCAAACATGTCACAATCCATTTCATCATTTAAACACTAGAACGACAATTTCCAAATTGCAATGAAATGCACAAAAAACAACAAAAAATGTGGGACTTCCGCCAGACCTGTTCACCCATTCTCACCAAAACAACCAAAATGGTGGGACTTCCACCCAACCCGTTTATCCATTCACAACTAGTGGTACTTCTCCTCCACTACAATATGGTGGTTCTTCCAAACACTATTCATTACCATATATAGTGATACTTACCACCCACTTACACCCAAAATTTCTACCAATCACAACCATGCATATAACCCCTCAAGGTAACAACAACATGCAATCAACCAATTCCATTGCATATAAATCTACTTTAATAAATCACCCATTTGTTGAAAATAATTTTCCATGCCAAAAAACATTTCAATAAAACAACATCTCTATAGAAATATTTTTTCATAAATCATTTTCACAAATCAATCTCAACAAACCATTTTAAAAACTCCATTTTAAAATCCATAATAATAGCATTTCACCATGAAACCCCCTTTTTACCAAAAATCCCCAAATGGATTTCCAACCAATTTTGCCAAAAAAATCACAATTAATTTTTAACACAACAATTAATTGTAACAAAGAACCACTAGTTCTAACCATGTGGAGTCAAGAGAGAAACCACCTACCTTTAGGGCTCACAAGAAATCGACCCACAAGCACCTGTAACTCAAATCTGGTGAACGCACCACCAAAACCTCTCAAGATCACATTCCCTAGCATTCAAAATAATTAAAATCATTATCCAAGGCAACCAAAACCCTAGATCTACACACAAAGAAGTAGATCTTGAAAACCAAGAAAGAGAGGGATTTAGATCTACAAGAATACACAAGGGAATCAAGAGGAGAGACTTAACCAGGAGAAACCACCTTAATCCGCCAAGAAACCCCTTCAAAACACTTCCAAACAGAGTGGGAGAGCCCCTCCAACCCTTGAGAACTGAAAATCCTTTGTGAGGCTCGAATGGGAGGAAGATTAGAGTGGAATGAGGCAAGCCCGAGTGATCCTTAGTTTTAAAACCCTATTTTTTAGTGGTCGCGTGGTTAGTCTGCACGGTTTGGAAAACCATGCGCTAACTATGTGCACGCTATTGTGTCGGGAGACAAGGTCCACACTGTTTCCTCACATGGTTTGGAAAACCATGTGCAAGCCATGTGAAGACTACTATCTCCCCCGACACTGTTTCCGAGAGAATCCACACAGTTTCCACTAACTGTGCTCAAACCGTGCTCCCAAAAAAAACCACCAAACTCATACAAAACTATTCCAAACTCTCAAAACCTATTCACAACTCATCCCATGATCTTTAAAAACATAATAATGAAAAAATGGCCACATACATCAAACTGGGGAAACTACAACATTTCCCTAGATTCATCTTTAATCTTTAATGATGAAACTTCTTCATGACTATTTTCAAATCAAGGAAGTGAAAAAATAAATGTCGGTATTTGATAAATAGGTCATCGACATAACATTTTCTTATTCTTCCCATAATGTCTCGAGGATATGATTTGTGATGCATTGATAATTGGAAACAATGGTTACTATTCAAAAGGGAATGTACTGAGAGAAACATTTTATCGTGTTCTCTAATGAATGTAGTCAGTTCATCATCATCAGGGGTAATCTTTATCTAATTTTTCACTGAGTAACCAACAATGTATAAAATGTAATAGAAGCCAATAGTTTAATCAATAAATATTTTAGTGATTGGTAATAAGAAATGGTAATCTAGGATGTCTATATTGAGGTCTCTAAAATCAATTCATGTCATAATTTGCACAATACCCTTCATGATATATATGATATATGTGATCTACATTGGAAAATTCACAAAACAAAAGTCTTGTATTTGGAAAATTTTTCAACATCCATCTCCATATTTGTTGAATGATACGAGTGCATCCTCTTCAGTTCCAACATGAAGCCATAATGGTCATCGTGTAAGATAAAAGGGTCCATGGCCATATTGGGATTCATTAATGGAATTTTGACATTATTCTATCAAAACACATATCATTGTTTCTTTGTAAATTTGAATCACATATACTTCTCATATTGAAACATGGTTGTACAAATCATTTCATGTATTATGTATTATTTTATTCCATGATTCAATTATATGAGCCCCTCAATGTTGGTGTAGAATCCATTCACAAATGGAGGAGGGCATTTGTTGAGTTAATCCTTTTCATCATCCACCACGGAGTCCATAGAGGGACATTTCATTTGACATAAACTATTTGGGGATACTAATTAACTTTTTATACTAGGGAAGACTTATAAAAAACAAAATCATCACATAAAACCAAAGTAATAATAGATATATTCCAAATAATATTTTCCATTACACTATCATTGAATACAAATGGGTCTTTTCTTTCTTAAACTAGGTTTATTACCTCAACTTGTTTTAAGGGAGAACATAATATTTCTCAAGAAAAATTAATGAATTTTCATGGGAGGTAACCATGAAATTGGAGTACTAATACCTATATTTAATCATCCACCATGGTTTGTTTTCCTTTCCTTTTTTTAATAAATGCCTCAACATATGTGAATTTTCAATTTTTAGTGGGAACTATAACTATTTAATATTCTTACAATTCCATCATTGGAGTTTTTTAAACTCTCATTGATTGTTGATAGTACCACCACATGGATATGGGGTCTTGGAATTCCAGATACTATATTTTCTATGGTGTATTTCTAGAAAAAACTAAAATCAATATTAGATACATGAACCCCAAAATGGATTTGATCATAATATTATAGATAGTTCAATGATCAAGCTTAGCATGACCTTGTATACTCATCATTGAGTGAGAAAATTACCCTTCATTATTACACAAAAGGAATAGTTATTGAATTGGTATGATGGTTATATTAGAACCATTTTCAAATTGAGACTATAGATGTTGAAATTAATGAGACATATATAATCATAAAGGGCCTTATGTTTTTTAGGATAACCGTTTCTTGATCATGGATTGTGAACTGGATTCCATATTGAAAATTTTCCAACATGGTATCAGCTTGATAATGGTTATCTATATTGAAATATTTCACAAATTATTCATGGATATAGGGGGAATGAAAGAATGCCTCTATGAGTTGTTTTTAATGTTGGAGTGCTTCTATTATTTTTATCATTGATGGGAAACTACCATCTATTTTATAATGTTGTAATTTATTCCTGATTAATACTCTTCCTAAGGTTGTTTTGATACCTATAATGTGTACCATGTGATGAAAGAGTTAAGAAAGACATGTTATGTTATTTTTCATAAGTCGATAAGGAATATTATACTAGTAGCATTGGATTCCCTATGATAACTAATTGTTTGGGATGCTCTTATAATCAAACACTGGCTAAGAGGTCATCAAAGAAATTTGGGTGTGAATTAATAGTATTGGGTTCTAAGATAGTAACATTTATCTATTATTATTTATGTATTTATTTCCTATTAGTCTAAACATTATATATTCCCTAGGGGGGGACGTGACAGAACAATCTTGTATGAACTTTCTTATGTTATCCTATATTTCACATTATCTAATGAATGCAACCTCTTATTATACTATTAGTCTTTGGGAACTCATATTCATATAAATACTCATCATCTCGTAAGTGTTATTCCAAATTAATCGTGTTAAAATATCCAATGGTGATCACATCATTCGATGATGGTTTTGATTGATGGGTTGGTTCCCATGATTTGGATATTTTAGGGGAGAAATATACAAGATTTAGAGTTTAAAATGGACAATAATATTAGTGTTCATATCTTGTATCCTCATATGTTTTATGGACATTACCATATTCAATGTTAATATATGATGACACCACTCTAGGTTGTATAACTATTTGGGGTCTGATAACATAAGTTCCCATGGTTTCATGAGCTCAATTAATTATCTTTTGAGTTATCTAGTTTTTAAAATTTTGTGCACACCTGAATATATATCTCTACCAATCATATTTTTCTATTTAGTAGTATATGGTCATATATGTCACCTACTCTAGGGTTTAATCCAAGATTAAATATCAAAAAGAGACCACTCCATATAAGATGAACTTGAAGACAATGAAATCCATGTTTTTTATGTCCTAGAATTCTATAGAACATGGAAATAATTGGGATGACCGGTATTGTTGACCATAATTGTATTCATGGGTTTTGGGAACTTGTGTAGGTTATTTTCAATAACTACCATGAAATAATGGGAGGATTTTAATTTCGATAGGATCAGTATTCATTCATTCACTCCTAAAATAATGATTGGATCTCATCTCTTTAGGTTTTTATATGGGGTGATTTTTTGGTTAACCCCACTCAAATTATGGTGATTTGTGGTTTGGGAAATTACTAGGTGCATGAATGGGAAGTACTTCTGATTATATAGTGAAGGTGAACGTTTTTACCATTTCATCATTTTACCCTATGCTGCTTCCATTATAGAATAATTAACTTATGTACAATAATTTGATATTTTCTGAAATTATTCTGTTTATATGAACCCATAAAACATAGTGAGATTATTCATTGAGATCAATTGTGTCATTATCTTATCTTTGTAATTTTAAATTTATAGTACTTATAATTTCTCATATAGGAGAGGGATTCTGACTGAATAGGTTAAACAATCCCGTTAATAAATGATGTCGGACACCCTATCATTTTCAAAAAAAATTTAGTTTCTCAAGTTGAAAATTTTTATTTTATATAAAATGGATATAAACATGTAAGTGAGTTGATGAAGAATGTCATTACATCTAGAAATGATTAATATTAGTAGGGTTCTATAAAAAACGAAGGTCCGCTCTACCATGGTATGTAAAAGAACTCAGCATTTTCACAGCCTACTAATCATAGGGCTATCATTTATCCACATTATAACAAGATGTTTTTGATGTTTTGTTTGGGATCACCATAGATATCAAATTTAGAGTTGGTAGGATTTCTAAAAAGGGGTATGGGAAATGAATATTCCAAACCTTTGGGACATGGCCTCATAACATGTTACAATGGCGAATTTCACTATTCAATGGCATCAATTCATGTAGAGAGATACTCAATGATGTTGATAAATTATAATGGTATTGCTTTTTTATCCCCCTTATAACTATAGGGACTACGTGGTAACTGATGAGGTAGACCGTCCCCATTCATATTCACAATTTGTGTGAATAAGGATTGATTACCTGATATAGATATAGTTTTTTAATATAATATAGTGATGTTAATTTCATTTTCGGAATACACATTTATATATACATGCTTCCTATATCTGAATTTATTCTTATTCGAAGATTCCAATCTTTCTAAAAGATCATCCTTTGGAGGATGAATATTCTCCTCATCCTGAAGATAATACCCACCATGAATATTCCCCAAGAGTATCTCCACGATTATTTTTCAAGAGTTTTAATATCATTATTATAACCTGAAAGTTGTTTCTCTATGAAGGTATTTTAATTTCCCATAGGTTGTTATTAAGATGTATCCACACCTTTCCCTTTGTTCTTGTATGTTTTCATCCATATATATGGATACCCGATTTTTGGAAGTGCCATATTTTGGAGCCTCCTCCAGTTTTGTGTGCATCCACCCATAGTGGGTATATCCATATCCACATCCATTTGAATGTTTTTATTATTTTATCACTTGACTTCTGTGTCTTTATCAACATTATTGTGTGTGTTTATGTGGAGGAAATTCAAAGAGTTATATCTTGAAATTGTATCTATCATATTATTTTTAATAGAATAGGAGGATTTTACAATTCTTTTAATAGGTTTTTTCATCAAAACAATTTCCATATTGTTTACATGTGGATTTATAATCTTGAATGTTTTTGTTACCTTATGCTCCTCCTATCTGAGATGATGAGTTATGACCATGAGGATGTTTAAATTCATTTTTGTTGAAAGAGCCCAGAATATCAGGGGTTTGATTTGTTGTGATAGGAAAATATCGGATTCTAATCAATGATATACACTTCCCAGATGGATATTATTATTCCACGATATTTTTATGATAATGAGGAAAATGCCCTTAACCTATAGGCTTTGGTCTATTTGTATGAAATGCCATTGATATATCCTTTTAAAGATAATCCATGATTCCAGTTGGGGTTGTTAT
The DNA here is from genome assembly GCA_963277665.1 of Viscum album. Taxonomy (NCBI): domain Eukaryota; kingdom Viridiplantae; phylum Streptophyta; class Magnoliopsida; order Santalales; family Viscaceae; genus Viscum; species Viscum album. Next base: position 1,100,097,399 of record OY728121.1, on the reverse strand, counting down.
GATTCATAGGATACATGATGTGATTTAAATTCCCCCATACTAGTTAGAGAGTGTTGTTCTAGAACTTTCATTGATTTCAATAGGACATTATCAGGGGATGGTGAATATGGAAATGTAAATTGAGATATAAATTCCTCTTACCTAGTGTGCTAGGTTTTTTTTGAAGCTGCTTGTGATATTTCCTAAATCATCTAGTGAATAAAAAATCAGATAGGTAGAGGATGTGGTATGTATTACATCATCTGAGATGTATAAATTTCTTCATTTATGACTGTTGTGGTAGAAACTACTAGTAGTAGTTTTACTTGGTGCAGAGGTGCTCATATATGATCATGGTGAAATGTTAGTCCATGGTGGCAGGAAATTTGAAGGGGATTTTATTATTTTTATATCCACAACATCGTAAACGTATTAAACAAATTCCATATATTTAATGTTTCCTAGTTCAATGATATATGGATTGTTCTCTACAATCATTCATGATGTCTTATCACCATTGAAGTTAGGTAATTATGCTATAGTTATAAACTAGTTTGTGCTTTTCACATCCCCTAATCTCATTGGAGGATTTGAAGTGACATGACATAGTGTCTTTGGGTTTCCGTTATTCCCGGTCTATGTTGATGATTAAATCTCCATACATTCCTTATAACTAAATATATATACATGACATGGATTTTCAGATCTGATTCGGAAGAGTTGTGATGAGATGGAAGAAATCATGAATAATATTTTCAATATGGTTTTAATTTTTTTAGATAATAGTTTATAGAGATAGTATCTCGGTCCAGCTATCAATATATTATATTGATGGTCATATGATGGACCTATCATCATCAATAAGGGAGGTCTCCGACCTTCATTCAATTATGAGAATCTGTCATGTTATGTAATATATAAGGAATGAACACCATATCTAGATCATTGAGATCCCACAGTCAGATATAGTGAGGGTTTTGAACATATTTTGGTGGTTTTATTGGATTTCATTTTCCATATGTCATTTTTTTCTTCCACTTATGTAATATTATATGAATATATTAGTTTAGAGTATATATGGTTCCTCTTGGGGAACCATCTTACCATAGTGTATTTCTACTAGTAGAATATGGAGAAATATATATGGTTGACTATGATGTTTCGTGACCCATAATATATGAATTATTTTAGGTTTTTATCACCTATCTATATGGTGGTGTTAATTTTTAAATAGTGGTGTTCTGGTCGAGGACCAAAACTCCTATTTTATTTCTATAAAAATAAATATAATATATAGGATAAAATTATAAGAGTATGAATAACGGTAATTTTATGTAGTCTCTATCTCATAGATAGTGTAAATCAACAAAGATAAAGTTCTTCTCATTAATATCATAGTGGTATTCCATATTATTGAGGTCAACTATAATCTTATTCACTTCTTGATAGTTGTGAGTGACAAGAAATCTGATGTCCATAAGCCAGGGCAGACAGTCAATCCATCATGAAGAAAAATTTGAAGAATAGTTAAAAACTCCATTCCAAATGGATTAAAAATGGTCATTGAATATCTATAAATACAAATATTGTTCCTGCCATGATGTTTAGAAATATATATAGCCTGAATCACACTTATCATTTCATATTCTAGTGAGGATGTGACAACAAAACCATAATTGAAGCATCCTTGAATCTACCCACAGAGAATTCTATTGATAAAGCCTCATATAGAGGTTCTCAGGATGCCTTTAAAATCACCATCATCCTTGAAAACGATGCATCCATGAAACAATTCATTCCTAAAGACATAGAAATTACGTATAGATTGAGTATAGATTCCATTCACCCCAAGCCATCAAATAATCCCAAGGTCCATAAATATTTAACTACAGAGATACTTTTGAATCAAGGCGGCTTACCATATGGAAATAAGAATTATAATTTTACTTTCATATAGACTAATTGAGTAATTTTTATGAATACAAGAATTTCTATCATACCAAATCACGTGGAAAAGATTAACTATAGTCGTTAGGAATAAATTCTTGATTTTTGGGAGTTAGTAATATGTAAACAACATTGTAGCTTAGGGTTGATAGAGTCATAATGTTACCATATAAACTCAAATAGATCAAAGAAATAATTAAAAAGGTTATTTTCAATATCACAAGAAAGAAACATTTGATGGATTTTTTCCTGATGTTGGTTAAAAAAACATTTTAAGGAATTTTCAATCCCAAGTTATTGAATGATAGGGTTAGTTGGGACTCTTTTGGGAACAATACACCAGAGAATAGTGAATCTTGACGTATTTAACAATAATTTGTTAAAAAAATTCAACCAACTCTAATTATTGTCAATTTTATTAAAAATGTGATTTTAAAAGTTATTTTAGTCATGTAATTCATTATGAGAATGTTCTAAAATTAGAAAGTCATTAGCTTTGGTAAAGGGATAATTGTCAATGAACTTCTTGACACTATCGGGTAAGTTAGGTTTCGGAGAGAATAACCTATCATTGATGTTCTTATTATTGTGAAATGGAGATTGAATGGTAGAAACCATGGAATTGAGCTGAGAACTAGTCCATTTATTAAGCCAGAAGATCAAGGTAGAGTAGTTCCTTACCACCCCTCTAGAGTTAGACATTATTTTTAAATTTTTTTCCTAATGGTGAGTTATATGGATGAGCTCTTATAATTTATATTTCATTTATTAAATTTATCAAGTTAATTTTTTTCATTAAATAAATGGAGGATTATTTTTTATGAAGGATGATACATGTTAGTTTGGACTGTAATAATGTATTCAAATGGTTGTGTTTTTTTATTACAAGCCCACCATTATGTATTTTTTTCTAGTAGGTATACCAAAGAATGATGATCATATTACTATCATTACTTCTCCCGCTCCACACAATTTTTTTATGGAATCATTTATGCTTTTTAATAGAAGAGTTGTCCATTTATAAAAAATCATAGAATAGACCATTTTGAAAAAAATCACACTCTTGAAAAGAGAGATTCTTCCCTCCATGGAGGGGGATTTACCTCTACATGAGTAGATCATTCGAAGTATTTGGCCATAAATTGTTGGAAAATAATTATATTTAGGTATGCACAAAAAAATATGAACACTAAGGTTTTTAAAGTGGATGGTTCCTTATTTAAGACCTAAATTATTGATAGTATTTATTTTTTATTGGGAGGATATATTATTATAAAAATATGTAGGGTTCTCTCTGACCGATAATTTACCCATATACATATTCATAGTGTGAGAGGGTAATTTTGGGGATACTGATGTTTCTCTTGTCCCCTTGTAAATATTAAATGATTTCATCGGCATAAAAGTTATTCCTGGGGAAAATAAAAATATTGGAGGCATGAATCAGTTTAATCTTATTTTGATCCACTAATTGAGTTAGTAATCGGCTTAGGTTGTCCTCATAAACCATGAAATGAATAGTAGAGTGGAGATCACCCTTCTTGAGTCCATTGTTGAATTTAATGTATCTATAAGAAGAGATATTAAAAAATATTGAGATGAAATACTAATTAAAAATATTATTAATTTTATTGATGTGAGTGTCATTAAATAAAAACCTTCATATAACATTGAAAAGAAATCTCAAATTAATGATATAAAAATATTTTAGAATGTCGTGTTTGATGGCTACATTCCCACCTCTAGTACATTCATTCAAAAGGATGGTGAGTTTTAAGTCTAGAGTAATACAATCCTGGATGGAAATGGTTTTTTTCCTATAATCCATGTATTTATTTTTTAGAGATAATTGATAAGGGAAATGGGTATGAAGAGGTGAATCTCATCAGCATTCTCCACATTAGTGATTAAGGGTAGTATTCAAATGTTCAGAACATGGGGGGGAATGCCTTTAGAAAAGAAATTCTTGATCAATCTACATACATAATATAGAATCACCTCCCAATATAGTTAATAATTTAAATTATTGAATCCATTGGGTCAAGATTTTGGTATAAGATCATGTCTCTAATCTCATGATCATGAGGTATTCAATTAAAAAGAGAGTTACCCACTTCAGTCACACCAACTAGAATGAAATAAGTTAAAATGTATTTATTAACATTAGGCCCATTAAAAATATTGTCAAAATAGGATACAACGTGATTAACAATACCTTATTCAAAATCAATGTGGTTTTCTCCACCCATTATAAAGGAAAGAGGCCTTCAATCATTTCTAGATATTTGAAGGGTGATGTATCATAAAATATTTATGTAGCCATCATTGAGCCATTGAGTTTCGAATATTTTCTTTTAAATGTAGTAATTGAAATTTAGAATCGAACCACGTTTAATAGAAATAATATTTTCATGATAGAGGTTACGAGTGATGTTGGAGATAGTATTTCTATTCATAATTTGGGAGGGTTACTCTTCTATAAGAAGGATTTAATTATCCGTTTGTTTAGATTATAATATACACCATTAATTAATAACTAGATTTAGATTTTTTATTTTAAAGGCATATGAAAGAAGTAATTGAATTTGTTTATTTTATTACATGATTTTTTTATAATATTTCCCCAATCAGGGTATGAAGACCATGTGATATTAAATCTAAAATGTAAAATTGGCTATGTAATATTGATATAAAAGCTTACTAGGATGTGATAATGGTCGGAAGAAATTTTAGGAAGTGTCATGCTAGAAATTTTTTCCCTTTTATCATGATCTAGAAAATTATTGAATAATATTTCTAGATTTCTAGAAACTACCCTATTGTAATGTTGTCAATACTACATAAACCTGGAAGCAGTGATATTAACATACATAATATGTTTACCCTCTATCGAGGGTTTATATTCACATGAAGAAATAGTGGAGTGTAGGGGATCCAATTTGTCCCATGTGAAAGGAATGGAATTAATGAATTTTGTAACAATCCAAGGATCATGATTGCTATCACTAAGAAGGTAAGGTTCATTCAAAAGGGAAATCATATCGTGGTATCTATTTTTGTCATGTATAAAGTTAGAGTAAATTTTCGAGTGACAAAAAATAATCTCTCATATGGAATATTGCTCAGTAATACTAATAATATTAACATTCTATAAAGAATAATGAACAAAGATGCATAGGGTTTCAATATATGAGTTGTTGTCACTAGATAATAAAAAACAAAACCAAATTGGTATAGATGAAAAAATGAGAAGTAAATTTTATTTCAAGTTTAGAAATATTAAAAAAATTAGGATTCTTATTGTCGATAAACCTTTTTGGGACATAAAAATTTTCAGGTTCACTATACCCTATCAATTCTAAACTAAAATATTCATTAAATCATATTCTTTGGGTTTGATCCCCCTTCATTATTGTTCCCAAGGAATTTATTTCAGGTTGATCATCTATGAGTTCTTCGCTTGATCAGACTATATTTCATCACCTTATTGCTCATATTAAAAGAGGGGATAATGATTGTAATACATATACTATCTTCCATTGATATTGGATCCCCCATTTATGTGATTGAAGGAGAAACTGGTTGACTGTTTGGATTAGATAATATTATCTTGTTCTTAATATCTGGTTTTTTTTATAAATATAGAGACTTTATAAGCATCATTGTAATGTATTCACTTTGTGTCAATAATACACTATAGATTTCCGCTATTAAAAAAAGAATTTATGTTGTTTGAGGTACATAAATCAACTAGCGCATTAGTGTTTCAATCCTCCTATGACTGCTTATTGCAAACAGACTCCCGGAAAACTAAAATCATTTTTGTATTATCACTATTAGGAGATGTATGGGGAATTTCTTCCTTAATCATGGGAATAATTGTAATCATGGATGTTCTATTCCTCACTCGACATGAGCAATGATAATGATTGACTATATTGTTACTCATACTACCTAGTGTTAACAGTTTCTTGAACAATCAAATTTGTGTTTTCATTGGAATTACCGAGAGTTATAGGTGGATATTTACTATAAACATATGGGACGTTACAATTTAAAATATTTAGTTCTTTCTAACATGGGTATATTTGTTGGTAAAAGTGCATTTTTTGTTGGTAAAATGTTTTACCAACAAAAATTATCATGTCACTAAACTGTTGATAAAAATATTTTCACTAAATTTTATTGTGACTGATAATATAGTTCTATTACAAATATAATAATACCAACAAATGATATATATGTTGGTAAAATTGGTTATAATAGATTCATGTGACTAATATATTTGTTGGTAATAATATTACCAACAAATCTTATCTAATAATAAATTAATTTTAAATAAAAATTACAAATTTTTATCGCTACTAAAATTTTATATTATATTTATTCATTTATCATATATAATACACCTATTTTAATTATCAAGTCAAAGATGATTTTCACACATGTTCAAACATGGAAGAAGATTAATTGTATTAATAATGATGTCTAATAAAAAAATGAATCAATAGATAGTTAGAGACCATAAAACTACATAAACACAAGATATATCTAAACATTTTCCTCCATCTCACCCCCAGCACCCATATAGTCTCCTGAATGCAATCCTCCAACACTTTCATCTCATAACTTCCATCCTCCATAGAATAATAGTTACTTTCACCCAAGAGCATTCATCACCCCCACACATGCCACTAGAAGAAACAAATAAAGTCGACTCCAGTACCATTGAAGAACCTCAAGTTGTTAGGTTATACCCTTCAGCTTCTCCAAGGTCTACACCACAAACAATCAAAAATAATACTAACAAATTAAATAAAAATATATGCATGAATTGAAAAAATGAGTACAAAAAAAATTAAATCCACAAATTTATGAAATTGAGACGAAAAAAGGTACATTAAAAAACAAATCCCCTAAAAAGTGTAGATCTGTCCTTGTTGAGTCCACAAAAACATCAACATTTATAATGAAAGAAATAACTTTTTTTCTTACTTCAAATAAACTACACAAAACAGTATTGAAAAAAAATTAATTGCACAAATAGTATATAAATAAAGGAATGAAACCATGTTAAAAATTAAAGGGGGAAGAGAATCCAAAAAGATTAAAGTGATAGCCATGAATTGATCGCAGTAGTTGTCCAAGTAGAGGGCGACTTCTAACAACAATATATTTTGTAATATGGACTAGAATTCTAAAAATATGAACCTTACATCAAGATTTTTAATCTAATCCATAGATCACAAAATAGTGAAGACCCTTAGTAAGACCAGTGCGATCACTAATTTTCCCATCGAGGTGAGGCTCGGCTATACGATGTGCTCCAACAACTATTTTAAGAGACAAATACACAGTAATGGAATTTATACTTGAAGTTGTGATGCTAGGTGCACCCATAGTACTAAAGGATAAAGGTTCAAAAAACATTATTTTAATGACAATAGTTGAACATTAAGCACTGGTAGAGGCAGATTTAGAGAGATCTCTAACTTGATTCAATTTAATCTCAAATGAAATATAAAATAAAATCAATAGCATACAAAGTATACCTTCAGAAATACATAATTAGAATACTGAAAACTAAGTTAAACAAGTCAACAAGGAGATTCTATCACAACCGTCAAAAAAACTTGACCAAAAATAAAAACAGGAAAGCTACTATCCTAGCACAACATAAAGTCAAAACCAGCAAGAAAATCATACAAACCATCATAAAAATAAAAACAGCACCAACTAGACCATCTACATATTTCCATTAGACACTTCTCTATGTTAACCTTCATGAAAAAAGAGTGATAACCATAACATGCATTTTAACCATATAATATCTAAAAACTACATGAAAAAAATAATAATATATTACTCTCATGAAAAGTTCAGCGTTCATAAAAGTACTTGGTTGTATTCCTTCCATTAAATTAATTCCAAGAGTATCATTCCAATTTGAATTTCATAAAGTTAAACCAAATTGTTCCATTCAACAACTTCATGTAAAAGATGATAAAAATAGTTAATTTCATCATTGAGATTACTATAACAATGAGTATAAATCTCTAGGCTAAAAAACAGTTATCTTTGAAGATTCCCATAATTCAAAAAACTGTAAGCATCATTCTGGAGAAAAATATTAACAGTTTTTTCAATAAGTTAAGGATAGAATTTACTGCAAAGGAATATATAAAGTCCAAAACCATAAATAGTTTAAAAAATAATCTGATGATAGTATTTCAAGTTATTATATCCAAAAATCATGGATTCATCCTGAATTAAATTATCTTTTAACATAACATTAACATTAAATCATCTTGTAACGGTGCTCTAATTGTGTGCAGGTAGGTATTTCAACGTAAATGATTTTAACCAATGAATATTCAATATTATTTCAGAAAACAACCCATGAAAAATACTTGTCAAGACAACACTAACAATCCTTTAGACTCAAAACCCAACATGTTTTACCACAAACCAAGTAGTTTTGTATTAACCTATTTGTACAGAAATGGTGGAGTGATTATTTAAATGAAAATATTTTGTACTAACACACAACCATGAGAACAAAGGGGATTCCAATAGGTTACAAAATCAATGATAAGTTCGATTCAAATTAAAATCAAATGAAGATACTACTTCCTTATAATGATAGGGTGTTATCCTCTAGAAAATTATGAACCATCCATCTTTCCCTTTTTATATTTCCCTCAACCTGATTTTTCTCATTGAAGTACCTACAGAAGAAAAAAAAATTGGAATCAAATTCAATCATTATATTTCAACAATGAAAAATCTATGTAAAAAGTTAGAAACTACATTAATCATCTATATTGACATCTCAAAAAATCAATTCAGATCTAGTACCAGTGAGAAATATCAAGTCTCTTTTATGTCACACCCTTCATCTCCAGGATCTACACCACACAACCAAAGAGCATACCCTCAAATAAACAAATATATAAAAATTAATTGAAACCAAAATAGAAATAAATAAAAATATAAAAAAATTATCAGCACAGAATGGAAAATTTTCATACCTCAAAAAATCAAGTTAACTCATGTACCCGAGAGAAACCACAAGTTGTTGTTAGGCCACACCATTCAACTCCAAGATTTACACCACACACCACCAAAAAACAAAACCAAAAATCTGTATGATTTATGATTTTTTAAGTCATTGATCAGATTGTTATATAATTTTGTATCCCCATAAAATTTATCTTCATTACATATTTCTTCCACAATTTGACTCATCCAATGTGCATCTATGTATCCTAACAACGAAAAAATTCTTGTGGAGTCTAACATGACATGTTCATTAGCCAAAAATTCTAACAACAAAGAAAAAACACTGTATCAGTTAGGAACCATGATCAAATGCTATATGATTGAGAACTCAAATACAAAAAAAACATGGAATATGTAGAATAATATCTACACTTGAGGTTGGAGAATAATCAATATTTAAGGAATGATAATGTTTGAACTAAACAAAATATTGAAGTGTTTTCATAATCATCAAAATAAAAAGGAAAATAATACATTAGGTCATGATCTTAAAGCATATAAGCAAACAAAGAATTATAAAGGATAATTTCTATTGATTATGTAATAGAAATAATTATTAGGGTAAAAATATATTTTATCAAATATATGTTGTATCTAAAGTGAGGACATAATGATGTATACAGTATATTGAATATAGTTATAATAAACCATTAAACATTACAACTTTATTTTGATTTTAATTTTTTACTCATTGCAGGAAGAAACTCTAGCCTTTAATTATGTTTCCCACTTACTCTCAATGTAAGAATACTATGAAACCATGTTTCTAATGAAGAAATAAAATTCAATAAACAATAACAAAAAAAATTCATACATTATACAGGATCATCACCTAATTTTAGACTAATTACATACTAGATCAGTACTAAGAATTTCCTCAAAGAACACTCCCTTAGTGAAGATATCAACTACTACCTCCAATCTCGAGAAGACAAATCCAACCTAGAATCACTTCTATATTTATTTTTTAGTGCCTTATTTGAGTCAAAAGATTGTGAATCAGATACATTCAATGAATGACCAAAGAGTGTCATGAATTCTGACCAAAAGAACAATTGAAAACCGTGAAATTCAACAAAGATCGAAACCAATACATGAAAAAAATCAACAAGTAAACCATAATAAATTTTACCTAAATAATCTCCTTCAAGATACTTTCTTATAGTACCCGTCAGATCAAGATGAATAGACCAATTCTGCCCTGTGCTAGGAGTACTGCCTTCAAGAACTAGTGGGGCCGCGAAAGATGACAATTGAAGCCACCATTAACATCAAGCGTTGTTCAGATCTTGCGTCCAAAACAGGATATGAAACCAGGAAATCAAAACCAGTTGAAGCTTAAATCGTCACACCCCAATGTAGAGAAGCATAATATAAAATCATGTTGAGGGTTAATCTGAAATGATGGGAAATAACCCCTAAATATAAAACACCAAATGAAATATAAACGAACCATAATCATTATATGGGACTGACCCCGCACAAAATCATGAGAAAGAAGAAGAACACAGGCCATGATGGAGGCAAGGCCGGACACAGACAGGGGGCGGGCAGTGATGGAGGCAAGGTTGGAGCAAGGAAAGGCGGGATGTGAGGCCGGAGAAGGGCGGGATGTGGGGCGGGTAGTGGGATGTGAGGCCAAACATAGAAATGGGGGCGTTCATGGAGGCATGTCCGAACACACATAGGGGGTAGGCAGTGATGGAGGCGAGGCCGATCACTAATAGGGGCTGGCGATGGGGGTGAGGCTGAACACAGGCAGGGGGAGGTCAGCGATGGAGGCGAGGTTGAACAAAGATGGGTGACGATGGAGGCAATCAAGAGTCAAATTAGGGTTTTGGGATTATTATTTTCATAAAAATATTTAAATATTATTAAATAAATAATATTTAAAAATATAAAAATAGTTAATGATTCCAGAAAAATGAATAAAAAATATTTAATAATATAAAAACTTTTAATATTTGGAGAAAAATGAAATTTAAAATCATTTGTGTGATGTTTTTAGTAAAACACTAAGAAATAAAAATTTATATTGGTCGTGAAAATTATATATATATATATATAATATTTTTATCTTATTTTGATATTGATAAAATATTTTTTGTGATTGAATGGTTTATTGTAACTTTTTTTTTACGACAAAAGATTTGTTGGTAATAGTGATATTAAAGACATACTAATGTGTTAGTAAAAAAAATTGTTGGTAGTAGTATGATAAGGAAATAGATTCAACTCATGGTAATTGAGATGTTGGTAATGAATGATCAATAATATAAAGTATATATATTGGTAAAAAATGTTGGTATTAAAAATTAATACAAATAATACTTAATATTTGTTGAAATTTCTCATTTTTACCAACAGATATATTATCTATCATTAAATTTCTCTTGGTATAAGCTATTTTATTTGTAGTGTTAGTGTCCACAGGTTTGTTATTTTCCTCAATAAGTGTGTGTTTTGAAGAATCTTCATTCATGTCATTCAAATCCCCAGTGGGGTGAACTGGAGTATGATATATACAGTTTATCTTCTAATGATGAATATTTGAATGATATATACACTTCCATAGATATCAAGGGTAGCTTAGGATTGATTCCAAAGACATTTGAGTTGAATGTGTTTGCAAATATTTAAGGACCTCGTTCAAACATTCTTATATTTCAACAATTATATATTGGTATTCCATTTAAATTTATTGTTATTCCACTAAATTATCCGATGATTTTCCCACTACACACAATGTTTTTGATGGAATCATTTATGATTTTAAGAGACAAGTTGGACATTTATAAAACTTCATGGTATAGACCATTTTGAAAACAATCACAGACATTCCAAGAGATATTCCTCCTTCCATAGAGAGAGATTTACCTCTATAGGAGGAGATCCTTCGAAGGATTTGGTCATAAATTGTTGGAAAATACATATATTTTGGTATGCACAAAAAAATTTGAACACCATGGTTAGTAAAGTGGAGGGTTCCTTCTTTAAGACCTAAAGTATTGTTAATATTTTTTTTCCTATTGGAAGGATATATTATTACAATGAGATGTAGGGTTTTCTCATACTGATAATTTTCCTAGATACATCTACTTAGTGAGAGAGGGTTCTTTCAAGAATACAGATGCATCTCTTGTACCCTTGTAGAAATAAAATGATTTCATCGGCATAAAAGTGATGCATGGGGGAAATAAAATTCTTGGAGGCATGAATCAGTTTAATGTTGTTTTGATCCACTAATTGAGTGAGTAATCTTCACATGTAGTCCTCATAAACCATGAAAATAATATCTGAGTGGAGATCACACTACTTGAGTCCATTTTTTAAATTAATTCATCTATTATAAGAGACATTTAAAAGGATTGAGATGAAATTCAAATTGAAAATATTATTAATTTTGTTGATGTAAGTGTCATTAAAACCAAGCCTTCCCAAAACATTGAAAATAAATCTCTAATCAATCGTATAAAAATATTTATGTACGTCTTGTTTGATAGCTACATTCCCACCTCTTGTACATTCATTCAAAATGATGGTGAATTCTATGTCTAGAAAAATACAATCCTCGATGGAAATGAATTTTTTTCTTGAAGCCGGATAATAATTTTAAAAAGATTATTGATAAAAAAAATTGGTATGAAGGGTCGAATCTCATCAACATTCTCCACAGTAGCGATTAAGGGGAGGAATTGATTGTTCAGACCATGTTGGGAATGACTTTCAAAAATAAAGAATTGATAAATATCGATACATAATCTAGAATCACATCCCAATATAGTTAATAATTTCAATTAATGATTCCATTAGGTAAGGATTTGGGCATAATATCATGTCTCTAATCTCATGATCATGAGGGATTAAATTAAAAAGAAAGTGACCCACTTCAGTCTCCACATCCAGAATGAAATCAGTTCAAATGTATTTATTAACATGAGACCCATTAAAAAGATTTTTAAAATAAGATACAACAATATTAACATTACCTTATTCAAAATCAATGTGGTTTTCCCTGCCCCTGATAATTGAAAGAGGCCTGAAATCATTCCTAGATCTTTTACTAATGATGTACTATTATGTATTTATGTTACCATCATTGAGACATTTAGTTTTGATTTTTTTTTCAAATGTAGTAATTTAAATTGAGAATAGAAACAAGTTTATTAGAAATAATAATTTTATGATGGGGGTCAGAAGTGTTGTTATAGATAGTATTTATATTAATAATTTTGGAGATTTACTCTTCAATAAGATGGATTTAATTTTCCATTTGATTAGATTTTAATATACACCACTCTTTAATAACTGGATTTATCTTTTTTATTTCAACGTCATATGAAATCAGTCATTGAATTTGTTTATTTTAGAACATGATTTTTTTATTATGTTTTCCCAATCAGGGTATGAGGACCAAGCAATGTTAAATATAAAAGGTAAAATAGGGTTTGTAATATTGATAAAAAAGCATACTAGGATGAGATCATGGTCAGAGGAAATTTTATGAAATGGCATGCTTGTCATATTTTCCCTTTTATCAAGATCTAAAATATTAATGAATACTCTATCTAGCTTTCTAGCAACCAACATGTTGTAATGTTGTCTAAACCGCATAAACAAGGAACCAATGATACTAACATCAATAATATTTTTATCCTCTACAAAGGGTTTAAATTCACATGATGAAATAGTGAAGTACAGGGGATCAAATTTCTCTAATGGGGAAATAATGACATTAATGAATTCTTTAACAAACCAAGGATCATGAATGCTATCGCTAATATTGGAAAGTTTATTCCAAAGGGGACTCATATCTTGTTATCTATTTTTGTCAAGTGTAAAGGTGGAGTAAATTTATGAGTTCAAAAAAATAATGTCTCAGGTGGAATATTGCTCAGTAATACTAATAATCATAACATTCTATAAATAATAATGATCAATGATCCAGAGGGTTTCAATATATGATCCATTGTCACTTGATCATAAAAAACAAAACCACATTGTTATAGATGAAAAAAAGGGAAGGAAAATTTATTTTAGGTTTAAAAATATCCACAATTTTAGGATTTTATGTTGATAAACCTTTTGAGGAGATTACAATTTTCAGGTTCAGTATACCTTGTGAATTCAAAAAAAACATTAAATCCTATTCTTTTGGTTTGATACCCCTTAATTCTTGTTCCCAATGCTCTTATTTCAGGTTGATCATCTATGAGTGGTTCACTTGATCAGACTATATTTCATCATCATCTTGCTCATATTAAAAGAGGGGTTAATGTTAGTAATTCATGCACTATCATCCATTGATATTGGATACCCCATTTATGTGTTTGAAGGAGAAACCAATTGAAAGTTTGGTGTAGTTAATATAATCTCCTTCTTTATATCCGGTTTGTTGTTAAATATAGAGACTTTAGAAGAGACATTGAAATGTCATCTGTTTGTGTCAAAAATACCCTATAGATTTCCACTATCTAAAAAAGAATTTATGTTGTTTGAGGTACATAAATCAATCAGTGCATTAGTGTTTGAATCCTCCTATGACTGCTTATTGAAATCATGCTCCTGAATAACTAAATTCATGTTGGTATTATCACTATTAGGAGATGCATGGGCATTTCTACCTTCATCATGGGAATCATTATAATCATGGAAGTTCTGTTCTTCACTAAGTGTGATCATCAGTAAAGATTGACTGAATTGTTAGTCATACTACCCAGTGTTAACAGTTTCTTGAACAATCAAATTGGTGTTTTCATTTGAATTATCGAGAGTTATAGGTGGTTTGTTACTATAAAAAATTTGACATTAGTGTCCACAAGTGTGTTCTTTTCCTCACTAAGTGTGTGTTTTGGGGAATCGTCATTCATGTCATTCAAATACCCAGTGGGGTGATCTGGAGTATGATATATACATTTTATCTCTTTAGGATTCATATGTAAATGATATATACACTTATTTAGATATCAAGGGTAGCTCAGGTTTGAATCCAATGACATTTCAGTTGGATGTGTTTGAAACCTTTTCTAGACCCCATTTAAACATTCTAATATTTCAATTATAATACACTGGTATTCCATTTCAATTTTTTGTTATTCCAGTAAAATAGCCCATGAGTTTCCTACATCAACCCCTTAGTTATTCAATCTATTGGATTTGATAATCCATTTTTCATTCATTTTCGTAGAAGATTCATGTTCACCTAAGGGAGGGCGCTTATATTTTATTCTATTTTGTCGTGTTCCATTCAATACAATCTGATTGTGATCCCTATTTATGGACTTCGGTATAATTTAGTGTTGAGTGTCCAATGATTTTTAAATAATCATAGAATGAGGGTTTCTCTTATTATTGGGTGTTGATTTTTTACTTGAAAAATATCATATTTATAAGAATTCTCAAATGTGGGATGTGATAGAAGATAAAGGGGTTTATCAATGAATTCTTTTAGAAATTTTACAAAAAGATGAAAAAAGGATAATTACCTTGGTTCATGGATAGTGTGTCCTCATAACATAAGAAAGGATAAAAGTGAATAAAATATAATGTTAAATACATTTAACAATTTTCATTGTTTTACGGAAATGTTAAATCTTTCATAATAAATGGTGCTCAATCTACTATTATTTCGGATGTAATGATGAAATAAAAGAAATTGTTTTATTGTTAATGGGTTGAAATGCAACATTTCGACTGTTTCAAAATAATTCGATGATTATAAATATAATTGTTTTAAAATTTATATTTACCCTAGGTACATAGTCGATGATGGAAATGTTTCATCCAAATTTATATATATTAAAGGAAACATGTTTTAATTAGGTGGAGTAATGAATTCAATTTATCGAAGAATGATATAATTAAATAAGTTGGGGAATGAGATTAGTGTATATATGATTCAATGAAACATGAAAAATCTATTATGGTAATATATTTTATGTGATATTTAAAATATGATTAGAAGAAGAGATATGTGTTTGTTAATTTCCTAGAAATATATTTTATATACTCCTTACAAATGGGATTTTCTATTCACTCAACTCAACTAATAGAACAAATTCATTTAGATATTTATATATCACAACGTAAATAACACACATTCACTGATAAGTAATTCATTTCATCCATTGATAATTTTACTATAGTTACATTAAATATGTACTTGAAACCGAAATCAGAAGCACTAAAATGGTTTGTTGTTATATGATAAGATCTATTTTTTTGGGTATTCTAGGATGATGATTGGATCATATTTTGGAGGTGAATAAAATAATAATAATTTCATATGTTATATATAATAAAAGTTAATTTGGAATGAGTTGAGTACATTACAAAACACACTAAAAATCCAATGTTTGAATTTTTTATTTGATGAGAATGAACATTATAAATCACATACTAGGTTGATAAAATAGTTAAATCTTCAAAATATTATTAGTGATCAATATCTAATTGTTCAAAAATGAATAAAATGTACATTTATTAGACATAATTTTCTATATTCAAAAGTGGATCAGAAATATGTTAATTAAATATTTGTCTATAATTACGTTATCTATGATTTAAAAGGAGGGCTTCATAAAATCGATAAAAATGATAATTGGGATCATGCACCCAAACCAAATGAAAATTATGTTATTTGCATAATTTGGGGGATCAAAAACAATCTATAGATGATGGTGATGTAATAAGAAAACTAAAATGAATAAATGGGTTGCTATAGATGCTCACAAATTTATGAAAATGATTTTAATGCGACAATTTATCATGTTGAAAGGATACTAACAATTAAAATAATTCATCGAATTTATACTCAATGATGTAATAAATTAATTTAGAATAATTTTTGTCGAATTTTATGAATAGTGACAATAGTTAAGAAGATTATATTGAAATGTGTGGATTTTTTAATTGGAGGTATAGAATTTATGTATGAAAGATTAAAAATAAATTTAATTGATAAAGAAATCTCCGTTGTTGTGGTAATACTAATTAGATTCATACATAAATAATTATACCATTATAGAAGAATGAGATAGTAGAAATATGTACATGAAGTATATTCAAAAAATTTTCCTTTTTAAATTTTTTCTTTATTGATGATATTATCATTGTTTGGAATAATAACATAACATGATAATTGTTTTCTAAAGATAGGGATAGATTGTTTTAATTTTCAAAATAGGTGAGATGAAATAATTTCATTGGTTAAAAGATTCAATGAATATGTACATTTTTTTCTCAGGAAATGTATGATGAGGAACATGTATTGAATTTTGGAAGTTGAATTAAAAAACATTGACACAAATATATTATGAAACCAAAATGTCAAATTATTATGAAGGAAAATAATTTTATTCTAAATAGTTACTATAGACGACCGGTTCGTTATCGTATCAGACTTCTACAAGACTATATAATTTTTTTTGGTCACATTATGTCTATGAATAAATCATTATATAATGGAATCACATCACATTATTGGAAAAGAATTCATAGATTTATCAGAGTAACAATATATTTTAGAGATTGGTATCATATATTTTGAATAAAATATTATTTTCATTATACATATATTTGTTAGACAGGATGTGATGATATAAAATATTCACAACTCATGTTTTTTCATTTTAGGAGTAATTTGTGAACATTGGAATACAACAAATCACATATATGTTTTCTTAGAATGTATATTTCTGAATTTGTTTTTCCAAGTCAAGCTACATTAAAAAATATATTGATGAAGACATTATTTGATGAATTACATTTTGATGTGATGTTAACTCTACTCATAGGTGGTGATAATAAGAGTAATATATACATTAAAAGAAGTCCATTAGAACATTAATCATAAAAAATATTAATATCAAATATCACTCATTCAAGGATATTGTAGAGAATAATGAACTGCTGGTGGAGTATGATCCTATAATAGAACTTGTTTATATCGCATTCCTAAAAACCTTTCTATTTGAAAAAAATTTCAATATATGGCTGAACATGGGAGTGGATTCTCTTCTCTCCAATAATGATGTATATGTTCTTTTATAATATCTCATATAGAATATTGATAGTGTTTTATTAGTGTCAATTTTTTTTAAAAAATCAATAGAAATTATAATGATGATTTTTTCTTCAATATGAAAAATTGTTTTTTCATAGAACATGAGATTGAGTATCACTAGATGCATGGTTTTCATGAAGGATGGGAGTTTGTTTTTTATAGTGTATAAGGATTTATAGAAATGAAAATAGACCAATCCAATGGATGGATTAATTAAATAGATTAAATGATTATTATAATTAAAAATCAATAGCTATGAAATATGTAGGATGCAGTCAATCCTAAAACAAATGCAACAAAAAAATTTATCAGGGATCTATTTGAGGAGTTATGACCGAGATCAATTAGAAATTGTTTTGGTATCAATATCAACACGGATGCAAATTTATATTTGATTCATAACATAGTTGGTATATTCTATGGACTATTGAATCAAATGAGTCACATATATTGTTAAATCTTATGAGTTCTGAGATAGATTAATCTGAAGAAGTTCAAATATGTTGTCATACATTACCATAAAGAAAAAATATCTTTTGTTTTAATTTCATAAAATAACACATGTCTTTGATTATTTTGATCTGTTGAACATTAATCTATTAATATTTAATATGGATTCACTCATGAGAACAAAATATTGTTCAATCTAATTCATATTTTCACCGATAATTCACCATATTATGGACTTCATCAAATTCAATTTCATTTTTATATGTATTTATTGAATAGATATTATTAAGGTGAATATTTTTTATGATGATAATATTGATATTATGGGTTTTAAAATATATTGATGTTGTAATGATGTTTATGACAAATTATCTGAATGTTTTGGTAAGACATTGAAAAAATATTAGATTAATAATAATGAAATTGATCTCAAAGAATGTCTCAACAATGGTTATGGAAAAAAATATGATTTTGTCGGAACATAATAATTCTATGTAATCTATTTTATGTGTGTTTAATTTTGAATGATAATTTTTTTGATAATAAACACTTAGAAGAGGATGATGATTTTTTGTATGATTGAAGTATGATATTTTTTAGTTGACTAGAGATATTTTGAGAGGAATCCGAAATATATGAGAATAACTAAAATGGTCAATGTAAATGTTGAAATGAAAGCGATATTCATGTTTGAAAAAACATTTGTGGGAAAATAAATTTTTATCCAGCATATTCTATCTATGTAGAATATATAAATAGTGTTCAATGTTTACCCTAATATAAAATAACTCTCATTTTGGAGATAATGAGAGAGTGGATCCTTTTCTGGTCGATTTGGTAGAGTAAAAGTTTTTATATAGATTTTTTATGTGGAACATTTCCAGATAAAAAATGTGATAATGATGTTGTGGTTAGGGTATTCTACATTAGTCTGTGTAATGACACTAATTATTTTTGAAAAATAATGCAGTGATTTAGAATTGTTCAAACACTATCTATTTAGACTTGTTTTCTAGTTGAATAAATAGAGTTAACCATTGAAATGAGTATTTTTACAAATCCATGAATTGTTTCATCTACCAGTTATTGGTTTTGAAAGTGAGGAATTTCATTGATTTAAGGATTAAAAATGATGGACTTAATGAAGAGACATAGTGGCATGGTTGGTAAAAACTAATTCATATTTAATAACATGTTGAAAAAATATTTGAAATCATTCACAATAGAAGAATCAACTGAAATATTGTGTTTAACATAGTTCTAAATGCAAGTAAGGATATTTCCTACTTGTTGTATCCACCAAAAAAGGATTAATTTCTGGGTGATTTTGTGGAAATAGATAATTTACAAACCATAACCTGGAATAGATACTAACATTGAGTAGTACGAAATAAAAATATATATATTTAATGTGGATTTGTAAATGGTTTGGTTTAATCAATGTTATAATATTTTAATAGGAGGAGAATATAATTACATAATAAAAAAAAATAAAAAAAAAATAATTGATTTACCTATCACCCTCAAAGTGATAATGTTATCCTATATGGTCTGAATAATATAAAATAATTATATTTCATATAATAAGATGTTATAATTTCAATTTGACAACTGATACCCATATTTATCATCCATAAAATATGAAAGTAAATCATTTTTCATGTCTACAGTGAACTAATGTGTCATAGACTGATAAAATTTATTTTCTATCAAAACCTATCATGGATTTTTATAATGAGGAATAATTATTTCTATTTGATATTCATAAAATATTTATAATTAAATGACATAAAAATAGCAATTAATATATTGTAAATCCATTAATTAAAGAATGATAATGTTGTCTATGGGTATTAGTGGACAACCAAATCTAAGAAGAGATTTGATTCATTATTAATCACCATATATCAGGGATGATACATATATATATATATATATATTTATATGATTTATATGATTTTTTTGTTTTGATCATTATTTTAAAAAAATATAATTATTTAATATATTCTATTATGATCATTTAAAATTGAAATGTCACTCATCATATATATGATATACTGTCTCTTGGAATGTAAAGTAGTTCATTTTTCCTAACATACCACTAGGATTGGTTTTATAATTATAATTGATATATTAAAATTATTATGGTGAATTATCATTATTAATAAATTTTTTAATAATTTAAATGTTAATAACGGTAAAAATACCCATGTTTTTATGAAATTAGTTACTAAATCCCCTCAAATATTTCGTGGAATAATTTATTAATCAATTAATTAGATATTTATTTAATATATGTTTAATAAATAAATTAGGGATAATTCATTAGATAATAAAAATATTATTAATAAATAATATAACTGATATTAGTTTATATATATGTGTTAATTAATATTAATAAAATATTTACACTCTAGGTACTGGATTTTATCTCAAATTTGCTTTCATTTTGGAGTAATTTTTTTACTCTTAAAATATCATTTATTTTTTAATATAAATCCCATATCTATAAAATAATCTTCAGTAATATTTTCTTTATTTGATACTAATATTATTTCTTTTTTATATCATGAATCATTCCCTTCAGTAACTGTTTATATAGAAATATCTTCAAAAATATTTTTTTTAAATTGATGTGATACCATAAATAATTTTCTCATGGTCCACTACCATCAAAAAAAGTTAAAGGAAATGAAAATTCATAACATATTCATAATGGTCCACTTTAGACCCCCATTACAAAATGATTGACAAGAATCTTATTTATTAGTTTTTTAAAATTGAACATATTTCTGCATCATCATTATCATTATATTTAATGTGGAAAACATTATATAATTCATTGAATGGTATCAAATAAGGTGTTTTATGCTACGACTTGTAGATTTTCATCCAAATGTTATTTTATGGGAAATTTTTATTTCCCTTCGAGATGTTTCGATGATATTTTAATGTCTTCAAACCCATATTTTCTTCATATTCTAACCAATAACATTTAAGTGTTTAATCTTATGAATACCCTTACTATGAATTTCAGTTAATCCATTATATGTTTCTTTTCCCCCATGATATGGTGAATTATTTTAATTAAATATTTCTTATAGTGTTTTATGTATGAAGAAATATTTTTGATATTTTGAAAATAATATATGGATTTTGAAACAATGGGTATAGTGGGAGATGATATGGATCATTAGGGACTAGTTGATTATGAATCCACATTGTTAAGAGTTTTTTCAAATTATATACTATTAGAAACCTAAATGATCCATTTCTATTTAATAGGAAAAATATTTTCAATTGATATCATTCAGTGATGGATGGAATAAAATTATATCACATAAATAATTTAAAATGACTAATGATTAATGTTAATGATTTCATTGTAGGGTTTGAGAGTGTTGATAAGGGGCTATTACACATTCCGAGGATGGGGAATGGAATAGTTTATGATTCAATTTCATTGATATTTATGATATATAAATAAAATTAAAAACAATTTATGAATGAGAGGATTATTTACACCAGAATTTCATATATGCATTTTCTCAAATAATTGTTTAATAAATACACTATATTGACCATGATGCTATGGTAATAGATATGCACATGTCTATAATATTATAAAAAACATCATCAATTTGACCTATTTATCCATAATTCCATAAATAATTAAAAAAATATCTTGATTAATTATAAAATAAAATGATAATTAACATACATAAAAAATTATAGTACTCATGATATGAAATTTTTTGGGTCATAATAAATTAATGAATGGTAAAATTATCATCCTTGGTAATGAAATCTGAAAAAATGTCTAAAAACTGAAGATAGATGTGTTTGTAATAGACAATAGGGATTTTTAATCCCAATGATATGTACAAATATGGCACTATTCATACAAAATGATATATTTTAAATGTTATATGATATATACTAGAATTTTTATGAATTTTTTTAATATATAATAGTTAGAAATCATTGTTATAAGTTATAGAGATTTTATTTTTAATTTAATTATATTAAAACACAATGATACTATTAATAATTTCATTTCATAGGAAAATATAAATCTCAAATGGACTTAAATGAAGAACATATACTACTGTACCAAATCATATACATGATATATGGATTTAATTGTTAATTTTTTGTCAACTATATTAGTCTAATGTTATGTGTAAGATCCAATTATTTTAAAAAATTTAAAATAATATAATTAATATAACATGGAATATGAAACACTAAGCCTAAATGGAGAAAAACATATTGTTATTTAAATTTGAAAACTATGACCTTGACATCAGTATGTAAAGAATGAATATTAATAACCAAATTTTGAAATATAAATATAATTATTTACTTTATTTCAAGGAATTATCAGTTAAACAATTATTATAAATTTGATTCAAATGCTGGTAAATAATTTCATACAATCATGTTAATCATCTTAAGAAAATTTATGGTTTTATTCCACTGAATTATTTTATTTCAACATTCTGCATCCCTCAAAAATAGTAATTTTGTTCATCTTCCTTTTTCACTCTTAATATTCTTATATTTTTTCATTCTTGGATTACCCCAACTCTGAGATATTGGTACTTAATTGGAGATACATCATACTATCAATTAAATATACATCATCCCTCCAAATTTTTGGAACATCCCATATTTGATTTCATTTGATGCTCTAGAAGATATGATGTTTAAGCCCTATGCGGTGGTTCTCATCTTTTGTTATTTTATATCATACCTCAGTGATTTTATTCATTATTCAGTACCGCTTTTGCAACCCTATGTATGATGGTAGAATCATAATTTAATTCATGGTGAAATTGTGCTCTATACTAATGGTATTATCTCCCATTTAAGTTTCTTTAGGATTGTTGTTACAAAGTTGGGTTTTGACATCATTTTGGTTTTTTTTGATTGGTTATTCTCTGACAACCTATACGATCTTTTTATTCCCATCAATTAAATATTTTGGCACATCTTTTCCTTTTCTACAACTTAGAATTCTATTATAAGAATACTTATTAGATTAAACCCTCTCCTGTATTTCCACATAGGGGCTCTAATGGATTGGGTGTTTGCATGTGGGATATTCGAGGTCGCTTCATCTTGGGTCTATTTCCCCTCCACTACTCTAATTGCCTTATATATGATGCATTCCATCCTTTATATTCAAAACATTTTTCCTATTTTGGTATGGGATAGTGTTTAACGTCATACTTTAGGTTTATGACTTTCCTATTCTTTTGTGGTATGGATTTTGGTTGATTTAGATATCCCAATAGTAGTTACATCCAATTTTTTTATTCCCCAAACATTGACATTATACATTATTTATATTTTCTGTAATGATCATGTTTTTTTATATCATTTTTTCCCCCAACCCTTTATGCGTACAATCCTTGGATTTATGTATGATGTTCTAGATGTTTTTTTTATTCTAGTTCCAATTTCATCTTCTGCCATGTAGGCATAGAATTCAATCGTGTTTTTTTTAATTTTTTCCCCAATGTGTTCATGTTTTTTTGTGAAGTTGTAATGTGCGTATCTAGTTCGACAATGTCTTTTCTAGTTTTTTTATAATAGTTTCTTTTTATGGTTCCATGATGGTTGTGTCTATGCTAGATGAATAATATATAAATATTTGAGGGAGGAAATAAACCTATTTATATTTTCAAATGTATATCATGTTTTAATTTATTATCGTTATTGGTTTAGGATGTATGGGTTCCCACATCACCCCATAAAAATTAGTTTTTTTAGATGATAAAAATATATGTTTTTTAGAAGGATGTAATTGATGATCAAATAATTTTAGTTAAATCGATTATTTTCAAAAACAATGTTTTTATGTGTGAAATTTATTTTTGCTATAATAGATTAAATTATCATCTATTGATAAATGATTCTAATGAAATATGATTAACTTATATCATAAATATATAATTTAGTATCATTTAAATTTATTTTATAGTCATTTATTGGGAATAAATTAGTTTTATGATTTAAATTTACATGTTATTAGAAAAATATTTTTACAACATTTTGTTCTTTGATATAAAAATGTTCCTTAAAATTTTCATTTTTTAAAAAATGGAATTTGTTTGGTATAATAATTTCATAAAATTATTTTGATTTTTTTAATTATTCTAAAAAACAATACCTTTTGGTTATTAGTGAAATTTGTAAATTTTTTTCAAAACTATCATTTAATATTTTTAAATCATGTAATTTAAATTTCATATCTGATTTTGATTTTATATTAAATTAAAATGAGTCCCATTTAATAACACAAAATATAATTTATTTAAAAATAAATATAACATAATTATTTTTTCTAAATGTTCATTTTCATGCATAGAAATTCATTTTTATAAAAAATTGATTCTCATTTTACACTGTACATTTATATTAAAATTTATTTCATATAATTCCATATTATTAATCATGAAAATTTGATTTAATTATTGTAATTTGATCTTTTAAATTTTACAAATAGTTCAATTTTATTTTTAATCATTATGAATATTAATCTTGGAGAATATTTTTCACCTATGTATTGGTCAAACAACTTACATGTCATTAAATCCATTGGAAAAGAACAAAAATCACCCTAAAACATCTGATTATTTTTTTATGATTTCAATTAGACATATAAGATATTATATTCCAAAAGATTATAATTTATTTCATCTTTCCTTAAATTTGAACCATTATATTATTTTATGTAAATTATAAATAAAAAACATCACTCCAAAATTTAATATATCTAATATATTATATTTTTTATAAAAATAATTTAATATCAGTTACAAATTTATATCTGATATATTAATAAATTTATTTTATTGAATAAATTTATTTTATTTTCTAGCAACTATATTATAAAATTAAATAATTCAATAATAATGATATTGTCTTTGTTCATATAGAAAAGTAATCATTTAAAATTATATTTTATTGAATATAATGATTATCATTTATATGAATATTAATATTACACTAAATCTATAATTAATTATCCATTATAATTAATGAAATATATTTTTTTAATTGACATCAATATTGATTTTCATTTTTAATGATATTAAATTAAAAGAATACTACCAAAATGATGTAATTTCAATTTTATGATGAGAAGTACTTTCTTTTTTTATTTAATATCCATAAATAATTATAAGAGTGTGATTTTGATAGTAAATTTTAAAATATATATTCCATACAAACATTTTGAGTCAAATTGAATCCAATAATGAAATTTATATCCCTTAAAGTGTAACTTTTGATAACAATATTAAGGATCAAAAGGGTTAAATATGGGGTTAATCTAACAGATAAGTTTGAAAATTAAAAAAGTACACATCCAAATTTACATATTTTATGTTATTTAGACCTCATCATGTCCAATATTTGTGTTTATTAAACTTTTATACAACATTAAAATATTAAGATATTTATTATATATTAAATTTCTCAATATTTACAATTGTACCGCCTGAACATATAAAATTTAACCCTCAGTAAAAAATTATTTTCAACATATGTTTCATTTATCATGGCCATAATCTACCCAAATCACAACACAACCAAACTAAAAATTTTATTGATGATCTTCTCACTACAAAATACCATCCTAGAAACTCATTTTTTATGAAAATTGATGTTTTCAAAAGCTGATATATACGTCCAAATCGAAATATTAAATTTTTTCTTATAGTACATTAAATTATATCGCAAGCATTTTGATGTAATAAAATTAGAATATAAAATAAACATAGATTATTTTAGGAGTAATGTATAAACATTTTCCATTTTCAACAATATACATTAGTAAATGAAAGATCACTCATGGGTATGTGGGGATTACCAGCACCACACAACAATGTGTTTCGTTTTACATCACTAGTTGAAAATTGTTGCTAATATGACTGATTTAGTGACTATATATGATATTAATGAAATAAAAATTATTATATAAACATAAAATTATACATACCATATTAAACTTCCACCCATTAAAAATCAAAACATCACTTATTCATACTAATAAACTACAACCTCTGAGAAGCGGTGTGTTTATTTTTCAATTTACATATGTATTTGAAGGTTAAAAAATATTATTTTACAATTAAAGAATTATTTTTTGTAATATCCTAAATATTATGGATTGGTGACCCATTTATCCTATGTGAACCTAAAAAATTGTTTAATAACTATGAACTAGAAACCTCTAAAACATTTTACATTAACATAACATACTTAAAAAACTATATAATGATAAGTAGTAATGAAAACAAAATATATTAAAATAATAAAATATATCTGAATATGTTTATTATGAACTATTTAATTTTTTATAAATTTATTATAAATAATTAAAAAGTTTTAATTTTGTTACTTGTAATTGAGATAAGAGATTTCTTGTCTCAATATCCTTTAGTTGATACATCTATAATTTTAATACATTCTTATTTTGGATTTCGACATTAATTTATAGATTTATTTTTTCATTAAATTAGTAAATTTTATGTTTTTGAAAATGAATTATAAGTAATATTTTTTAAAAACATTATTTAAAAATTTATTAAATAATTAAGGTAATTATCATCAAAATATTATTTCATTGTAATATATTACATTTTTAGCCCATGATTTCTTTTTTTTTCAATTTATAAACAGCCTTATATCTATATATTTTCATTAATTTACTAAAATAAAATTTTATTACATCACCCTTTCTTGTTCTATTACTGAATATCCTTTTTTAATATGATACAATTGAAAATAGTGATTTTCTACCTAAATTCCCATTCATTGAGTCATATACAATTTTCATCTCATGTTTTTTTATGTGGAATATGAAATACCATATGGATTTTTTAAAATTTTAATATAATAATGTAAATGTGGATTAAAAATATATTTATTACCCTCTTATTTAAAGTATTATTTTTCAAAGTTTACTATAGTCCAAATATAATATACATTAAACTCATATTTTATTTTTTTTAATCAAGATAAATATATTAAAGTCTATGTTTAATGAATTATTCATGAATGATATTAACTAATTTTAAACTGTTATAAAATTTCATTTTAAAATAATTTATAAATAATTCAATAATTATTTAAAGAAATCATTTTCAACTGTTTTTTGTTTGACTCAATTTTCATTTTTTTCAATGAAGTTTCCAGAATTTTCCCTTTTGAAATATGATTTATATGTTTCTATTTTTATTTTATAATAATTTTATTTTATTTTTATATTGTACATTATATTTTAAACTCTACCAATATGAAATTGTTTTTTTTAAATTATTTTTAGATTGGTGTAAATGATATTTTCATAGTATTTTCATCAAGTAATTAACTTTTTATTATTATAATGGTTTATTGGTAATTTTTTATAATGATTATATCTTCCATATATGATTGGATATCTCATGATCGTGTTTTTTTATTGAATACACAAAAATATAGACAATATGTGTCCTAGAATTCAAATAAATAAATTTATATCGATTTTAAATTATATTCATTTCTCACTCCTTCCATACGATGAATTCATTGCACATGACAATTGATGGGAGGGGGTTGTTATATCCCCTTTATAAATCCTCATGTGTCATGTGGAAAAAATACCTTAGTATTTTTTGTATTCTTGTATTTTTTTGATGTACTATTATGAGTACATTATGGTATATTTATGATGTCTTTGAACAAGGAACTTATTGTATGTTTATGATTTCATAGAATTAAGATTTGATATTATGTTCATGAATAATCGGTATAAGGCCTTTATGGTCTGATCATGATTTTTGGAATTATTTGTTACATCATTATGCAATTGGTTATTTTTATGAATGAAATTATTTATGGTATTATTTCGTTAGTTTATATATTATACTTTTATGGTATAATTTAATTATGATATTTGGTTATTTTTTATCTTCTGTATATTATTGGGTTTTTATTTTTTATTTATAGAAACTGTTGTACATTATCCCATTCTAAAAAAACATACTCCCACATTAGTATGAATTACTGTACTCAAAAAACCTAGAAGTAATGTTTGAATTATTTTAGTGATATACAATAATATATAAAAATGTAACTTCTCTATTTTTTTAAAATGGAAACAATATCTATAATAGTGTACATGATATGCCACACTGACCTTAAATGATTAACTAAATATTATCATTTAAATGTTACCATAATAACCTAACCGATAAAATTATGAGAAAGAATAATATTAAATTAATTAGGAGAATATATTACACACTTGTATATATACTTAATCATGTTTTTACCAATTAATTATAATTTAATGTTAAAATTTTTTTGAAATAAAATGAAATGTTTTTCGAAATAAATATTTTAATGTTAACAAGTGTGCTAATTAAATAATAAACAAATTTTTTTTTGGATACAATTAATGAAATATATATATAATTTATGCAATATAAGTTTTACAATTATTCTTATATGTCATTTTGTCATGATATACAAAAATTCAATTTTAGAGAAAAAATAAGTTTTTTTCTAAAAAGGTAGTATTTCCCCCATTGCAGTGAAAAAATATAATAAATATATGTTATTCCAAAATTAAAAATATTAATTGAAATACAATAATATTATTTTAAAATATAATATCAAATTTAATTTTGTTGAAATTTGGATAATTTTTTTGATTAGTTACATGTTTTGATCTATACTGAAAAAATAAAGCATTTTACTTTTAAAATAATTTTTTCATATTTATTTTTATTGTTAAATTATATTTATGAATATTTTTTTAGTATAATTAGTTCTTTTTTTATTTTTTCTTGATTATTTCATTAGGATTAATATCAAATTGTACATTTTTAAAAAATCAATCTTTTTAATTATAAAATATTCAAACATGTTTTCTCAATACCCTAATGTGATTAACAGTAAATGATATTAAAAAAATTATCAGTTTAGAATTTTGAAAAATATATTACATATTTGGAATAAAATGATAAATGTTTTTTTAAATAGGTCCATTTTATTTTTGGATGAAACTTGAATAGTAACATAAGTAATTTTTTACAATACATAAGGACCAATCGTCTGATTAAGGGTAAAAAATATATTATAAATATTATAAAATTACTCTAACACTTTTTATAATTTTATTTTATGTGTATTTTTCACACATAGGAATTAATGGATCGGTTATGGGCCCATACATGTCCTTTTGGATGATAATATAACCTTTATAATATTATATTCAAAGGAAACCTAATTTTCTCATACTCTTGTTTTTAACATAAGAAAGAATTTTAATATGGAGATAAATATATGATATTTTATATTATTATTGGTATTTGGAAAGAATATATTTTTATCTACCTAACTCTAATTTATTTATAAATTTTACAAATAAAAATATAATATTACATTATGACATAACAGTGATGTAGTAATTAATTAATTAATTTTTTAGTAAAAAATATTATATTTAAAATATTAAAATGAATATAATATGATAATTTTTAACTCATAATATAATTTTAATTAATTATTTTAAATGTTATGGATGTTTTAATTTATATTTTTCAACTATTTAATTTTGTTTGATATTTTTGAAAAGTTATGTAATGAATAGTTTCAATATTAACAGTAATCATATTTTAAAATGAAAAATATTTTATTAAATTATATAAATTTAATAAATAACTATAATTCATGAAATATAATTTGGATATGTCATAAAATGTAACCAATGACTCATTTATTAGTCGTTTATAATTTTATAGAAACACCACTGTCTCTTAATGGTTGAAAACTCATATTGTAAAAGTAATAATGAAATATATTTAAAAAGGGTTATAAAAATATTATTAGGATTAATAAATAGTAAAAAATGTATAAATATTATTTTATTTATTTATTTAAACACCAAATAATCAAATCATGAAAATTGAATAATATTGTATCCTTTTAGAATTGGTAATTAATTTATATTAATTTAATAATTTTAAGAATTCCAAGAGTGACCTTTCCCACTACTATAAATGGGAACCCATTATTCTCTTTTCTTCACATTTAAAAAATGTTTGGTTCAATGAATATCTAGCCAAATAATTTCATATAATCATTATCCACATTTTGTAGGACATAGTTTAGGTTGAAGACAGTCATTGTAGTTTTTCAAATGTTAATCTATGGAGATCGTTCCAACATGAAGTGTAATTTTCAGTTATCTATTTATATTTCTTTATTATCCCACATACTTAAAATATTTATCCAAAATAATGAAATAATATATATATTAAAATATATATATACTGAAATTTAATTATTTTAATATCATTACTGTAATCTATCACCATGACAATAAAATGGAAAAGGATTTTTCAATCGTGTGCACATTGAAATACTAACTAAAGAAATAATATATTTTTCATCAAGTTCACTTATTGAATGACTTAATGATGTAATATTGGTTTATATATTTTATTAAAGAAATATTTTTCATTATAAAATTATTATATATCATTTCCTTTCTTATATTTACATGCACAGAAAAATGGAAATTTCATTCTTATAAATGTGTGAACTATCAATCTCATGAAGTGGTGTGATTAATTTTTATTCACCACGTCATATATATAATATAAATAATTATATTTAATTGATAAATTTAATATTATTTATATTTACACCATTATTTTAACATAATATAAAAATTAATTAATTTTCATAATGAGCGTTGATATATAGAAACGTTTCTCATTCCAATATATGACTTATCGTCTCTATGATTCTAAGATTGTTCAATTTTAATATCTATACTTAGTAGAATTATTTAAAATTATAATATATTTATAAAATATATCACTATGTCATTAATATGATTTTAGATATTATTTAATAATTCCCCTTTGAATATTGACATCAAACCCAATTTATTTGGACTCGTGTATCAAATATTGAAACAAATGTTCGACCTGAACATAATTAATAATTTAATTATTATACAATGATAATAAGTTATATAAATTTAATAATACCAATTAATAATATTATTAATCATTTAAATTATAACCTAATTAAATTATTTTGGAATATAAATAATGTAAATAATTAGTGGCAAATAAGGTAAGAGACTTAGTAAGTAAACTATCATCCTAAATTTTTTAATGATTTATTATTCAAAATCATTTTATTTCATATCTATTATTTCTGAATAGTTTTAATGAGTATATTTAGATAGAAATAAATGTTTTAATGTGTTAATTTTCCAATTTCTATCAAACAAATCAATATGTAATGGTATTTTCTTAAGTTGTCATTTAATGATACCAATTCAATTATATTTAAAATTCCTATAATAATGTCCTTCTCACTTATACAATATGAACACAAATTAAAACATTCATTACAATTTAATTCTTTATTTCCTCCTTTAATATTTTATATATTTATTTATAATTAATGTTCTTTCAAAATTAAGTGCACTATTATTAGATTTTAAAAGTCATATTTACATGAATAGGTTATAATGATATTTTAAAATCATTTAATCATGGGATTAAAAGAGTTACCATGAGTGTTAATATTGAATTAGTCATTTTAATTTATATATGAATGTATTATATCAATTATAACACATTGCTGACCATGATATATCTTCTAATAAAGGTTGTCCCACACTATAGATCATGAGAGATATGTGAGCCCGATATAAAATATATGAATGGAGAGCCACATTATATCTCTTCAATGCATTGGGTACTCTGGATATGGAAGTAGATTTTTAGGTTATTCCATTATTATGGGACACTTTAAGAGTGATATTGTTTTTATTTCCCATGGTTATTGAATTATTTCTTTATTCATTCTATTGAGTATTTATGAAATGGTTTTAATGTCTTTTCATGTTTACCATAGACTAACACTCTTCTTTAAATATGTTGTTTATTATGCCTTCTTTTCTCCAACCCTGTATTAAATTTTTTAATTAGGTTTAATGATGGGTAAGGAAATGGTAGGAGAAAAATTTATATTCATTAAGAGTTTTACAAAATGAGATCAAGATATATTTTTAAATGATGGACATTGTGGGAAAAATCAATACTATTCGGAACCGCCAAAATTATATTTCATGATTTTTTTATTATTTATTTATGATCTAAATATCTAAAAATATTAACTTGAAAAGATACTCAATAGGATATAATGTAAAATTAATGACACAAATCAATATTATGTAATTTTTAAGGAATGTTCCATACAATTGGTAATAGAGGACAGTTTAGAAAACATTTATGAATCAGGTTTTTTGATAAGAGTTATAGATTTAATAAGAGGTTTATAATTTTTAGGATTATCATAAGTTCATTGTATTACATCCCACTTTATTAGATTGATATTATGAATTTTTAATATGACTAATAGTTTATTTGGACAAAAATATTAATTGGCTGATAATTGTTAATTCCATTTTCAGATTTAGAAATAATATAATGGGATCAATATTCTGGTTATGAAATATTAATGTTATTTTGAGTATGTATGTCATATTTATATTATTTTAACTATATTATATCAATATAGTATTAGGAGAAGTATAACCAATGGGATATGTGACAACCCTTCATGTTCAAAAGGGAAGTTAGAAATGAAGCCACAACTGATAGGTGATAAGGGTGAATCGACATCCACTGGACTACATTAAACAATGGTGGATTGATTTTTTTTTATTATCTAAATGTCTTGATGGATGAAATATATGTCTATTTATGGAATATATGTTTTATCTAATAAATAAATATTGGAGCAGGGAATTATTTTTTCAATATTTTAATATTATTATTTTGGAATAAGATCACTACTTTTGTAATCGTTTAAGATAAATCTAAGAAAGAATAACTTGGTATTTTATTTGATAGTTAAATATTGAATTATATTGTGGAATAATTTGTGGTTTTATTAATATTCATGCTGATTTGGAATATTTATGTAAATTATTGGTGTATATTAGTGATTATGTGATTTTAAATGTTCGATTTTCATAATGATACATTAATATTAATTTTATTTTTTCAGATAAATGATAAAAAAATTATTCTATTACAATTTGATCTAATACATATGAATCTCATATTTCTATATTTTTCAGATTATTTTTTAGATTTTTTACCGTTGTTATTTTTTGGATAATATATGTTGAACGTTGTGTGTTACTGTTCAATTTTTGATAGCTAATTTTTTTTATCATAAAATGGCCTATTAGTTTTTGATAAATTTTATTATCTTATCCTAGTAATTTTAGTTATGAAAAATGTATCATGACAGGATGGATATATAGATATAAGTTTTTTCAATATGTGATTCTATAGTAGTTTATGATTGTACTTTAGACATGGAAAATTCATCTTTTTTAATCTTTGTTTGGAGAATAAGTAATAATTTTGGTGGATATTTATTAAAGGATGAAACATTATTATTAATTAATGTATGATTCATTATGTTTTATGTGTCTCGACCCACCTTAACCAAGATGAGAGAAGGGATAATAGATTGCCAAACACTTCTTTCTTCTAGTTGAAGGAGAGATAATGACCCTTGAAACCCGTCTTCAATAGGTCACGGAGTGGCGACTTGCACCAAGGGTATAGAATCACACACAAAATTGAAGGAATTACACTTTTTTATAAGATCTATAGTTAATATAGTAAATCCCAACAACACTAAAACTAAAGGTAAAAGTAAATCAAAAAGAAAACCATTCTGCCATATGCATGTTAGAAAGTAGATTCTACAAAAGTATAAGTAAAACCCAAAATAAAGTACCCGAAAAAGAAAAACAGCAACAACAACAGTCCCAACTTCTGAGCTAGTACAGTCCCGCACGATACCTGATGTCCTCCTGGAATCAGGAAAGCAGTTTATATACATAGGGTGAGTATATAGTTATACTCAGTAGGGAAAATCAAAGGCTCTCGCGCACAAGTGAGGAGGCATTCTAATTCCCCGTGAGAAAAGGAGATAACTAGAGCACAAAGCATGGGAACTATCTACCCAAACCATACCAAGGAAAACTCCCCAAATAATGAAATTAAAGTAAAGTAATAGTAATAGTACATCAATATTTGGGTACCCCATGCCACTTTCACACTGGTTATTAAGGACATCATATGCGTCAAACCTCTCTCGTCATCCTCACTGTAGTCCCATTGCCATCCCCGGCCCACACACACCTGGGCTACCACAATCACACATCCCACCTGCAAACATTTGGGCTATCACTACCACACATCCCGCACACACCTAGGTCCGAACAACTACTGCCATGCCCGAAGTCACCTGGGCCTCATCTCGAAGACACTTGGGAAACAACCTGCCCGCACACACCTAGGCCAACCCCCACCACATATCTTGACCAAAGAATCTTGGGCTATAATGGTCCATAGTCAGTCATAGCATGCCCATAGGATCTTGGGCTACTCACAAATGGGAGCAGAAAATGATTTAATAACCAGCCACTCATAGGCATGTTGGAAAAAACACACTCCCCCACGAAATGTGGGTGTTTAGCACGATGTTCTTAACATGGGTGGGGTGAGAATAAGAAAAAAAATAACTACAATTATATATATAGGTAACAAGAACTCATCCCAGTGTAGGGTTTCCAAAACCATACCATACACAAGAACCCTCATTACTAATCATTCATAAGAAGCATAATAGCCACAATCTTGTCACAACTCATTAACAGAAAAAAATTCCTCATTGAACCCATTCATGTTTTCATATTCAAGTAAATCCATTTAAGTAAATTATGCACTACTGGGAAAATAACAAGAATAACCACAATCCAAGGAATGGAAAACCACCAAAAATCAAATTATTCATTCACACCAAGTTCTCTTGTAATGTCACAAAAACAAAAGGGATCTATGAGATCCCTCGAAGTATTGGAACCAAAACAGGCCCCATCATACACCCCCACACGGCCTCAAATCCAAAATCCAAAAATTACACCACAATAGAGGATCCCATCCCCATCCACATCCCTACTAAAGCATCAACAGTAAACATCTCCAAAATAAGAAAGGGAGCTTTAAATATTTGAATATGCAATTCATTCAGTTTTGCCTTTCTGTTTTGTTAACCTGGGTGATCACACAATGATTCTTATTCACTAGGAATACATTTAATTAACTGAGTTAACGTGATTAACCAGTTTCCATGTTACACCGATTCAATCACATAAATACCCAAAAAAGAAAGGGTTTATTAGTGCACAATAATAGACCACTAAATACTATGATTTTCGGTGGGCATAATCTCGTACAGTTCACATCACGTAATCATGCATAAGGAGTATAACAGAAACATCGATCACATACCCTTTATTCTTTCAAATTCAGTTTATTATCTTGATTAAGTATTGGTTTCATCCATTACAACAGAAATAATAGCATACCCACCCCGCATGATACACACTTAATAGAGATGATGAAAAATCCCTACTTGAATGATCAAAGATCGATGTTTTTCTCCTGGTGCAAACAACACTAGATGAGAGATTTGCAAGGGAGGAACTCGGAAGACTCTAAGAATGAGAAGTAAAGGCTCCCACATAGGTGCACCACTCACCTTGGGAAGGAGGACTCCAAACACACCAAGGAGAAGAAGCAAAAAAGACCAGCAGGGAAGAAAGAATTCTCATGCGATAAAAAGGTTAGATCTTGGTGTTATGGGATATGAGGATATTGAGTTGCGTTAAAAGTGGATCATGTTATCATCTCATGGTTTTAAAGTTACACATGATGGAATTAGTTGTTTATTTAATAATTCCCATCAGAGGGGTGGCCAAAAAAAGTTACATGTTAAAGGACTACATTTAGGAGAGTAAAATGGGTCCATTAAAGGTCTCCCCAATCCTCGGGGAATTAAAAAGTTGTTTATTATGATAATAATGGCTTTAAACCACCTTAAATGGGTTAAAATACTAAAATGTAGCATTACAGAAAAAACAGGGGAATGAAAATCCTAACACCCATCTGTGGACGATTTGTGAGACTGATAGTTGAAACCGATCGGTGGAGCTGGTCGGGTGTAGTTGATCCCATGAAGCTGATTGGGAGAATCTGATCCTATGAATCTAATCTTATGCATATGATCCTGTGAAGCTGATCCTGTGAAGTGGATCCTATGAAGCTTATTAGTGAAACCGATCTATGAAACCCATTTGGTGAAACTGATCTGTGAAACCAATTTTTTGAAACTGATATGTGAAACTGATTTAGTGAAACTGATATATGAAACCAATTTGGTTAAACCGATCTGTGAATATGATTTTTTGAAACCGATATGTGAAACTGATTTGGTGAAACTGATTTGGTGAGACCGATCTGTGAAACCGATTTGGTGACACTGATCTGTGAAACTGATGTGGTGAAACCAATATGTGAATTCAATTTGGTGAAACCGATCTGTGAAACCTATTTGTTGAAACCGATCTGTGAAACCGATTTGGTGAATCCAATCTGTGAAATAGATTTGGTGAAACCGATCTATGAAACACAATTGGTGAAACCGATCTGTGAAACCGATTTGGTCAAATGATCTGTGAAACCGATTTGGTGAAGCTGATCTGTGAAACGGATTTGGTGAAACCGATCTGTGAAACCGATTTGGTGAAGCTGATCTTTGAAACCGATCTGTGTAACCAATCTGTGAAACTGATTCGGTGAATCCAATATGTGAAACTGATTTGGTGAAACTGATATGTGAAACCGAGTTAGTGAAACCGATATGTGAAACCGATTCGGTGAAAACGATCTGTGAAACTGATTTGGTGAAACAGATCTGTGAAGCTAATCTGTGAAGATGCTCTGTGAAGCTGATCAATGAAGATGATCTGTGAAGCTAATCTATGAAGCTAATCTGTGAAGGTGATCAGTTACACTAACTGATCAGTGGAGTTGATCAGTGGTGCTCATTAGTGGTGGTGATCAGTGGAGCTGAGCAGTGGAGCTGATCTGTGGAGCTGTTGGGTGGGACTGATCGATGAGCCAAGGACACCCCAACACTAAGAATATTGGTAATGTAATTGACCAAGAGGTTATGGTCTATTACATCAAATACATCTCAAAATTATTCTGGACCTAGAGAATACAAGAGTAACCCAAACAACCCCTCCATAAGATACCACTCGGGGAAAAACCTCCCCAAATATTTATAGAAATCCAAAGGATCGCATTGTCTTGACACACAGATCGATGGGTTCTTTCCTCCATGTCAGGATATTATCCACTTTGGGTGGATCTGACTCGCCCGCACAGGTTTAATCGCATCCACCTTAATGCTTTTTTATTAGGGATCAGCTCCTCCCTTCCCCACATATTAGGAATTTTAATAACCATTTATAAGTTAAGGAATCAAAACATCTCATAAACCAACAAAGTCATCATTACATCATAGGAGGTCACAAAAACAAGAACTGCAAGGAACACTTGAAATAGCAACTCAAAATAGCTTTGGGTACTGGGGGCACATCTGAGCTTCTCGCTCTGAAGTAGTCTCTCAAGGCCACCGTGCTTCCATTATACAGGAACCAAAGGGATGGTTCATCCACGAAGCACTTTCCCCTTTCGATCCTCGTTCCTCACTGGTCACCCCACAAACATAGTGTCATCCCCTATATTCAATTCTCCCTAGTAAATGATAAGGGAATCATCGTGTAGGTATTGGCAAGTTGGGAGATGTAGAAAACATCGTCTATCCTTTCCAACTGTGGTGGCATCTCTAGCTGATATGCCACCTCACCGACTCACCGCAACACATCAAAGGGCCCGATGAACCTAAGAGAGTGCTTGATCCCCTTGTCGAGCCGTCGCTTCCCACGTCGAGGGGAAACCATTAATAACACATGATCTCTAACCTCGAACTCCAAGGGCCTGCTACTACGATCGGCAAATGACTTCTGCTGGTCTTGGGCTACCTTCATCCTCTCATGCACAAGCTAAACTATCTTCGTTGTGCTTTTCACCACCTCTGGGACAAGAACACCTGTCTCATAAACCTCAGTCTAGCACATGGGTGAATGAAACGACCTCCCGTACAACGCTTAAAATGGGTCCATTCCAATAGTATATTGATAACTGTTATTGTAGGCAAACTCTACTAAGTGGAAATGACGTTCCCATGACCCCAAAAAGTCCAAAACAAATTCTAATAGAATATCCTCAAATATCTGGATAGTTTGATCTATCTTCCCATCTTTTTGTGGGTGGGAAGTTGTGTTAAGACATAGGTGGGGGCCAAAAGAATGCTGAAATCCCCTCCAGATTCTTGAGGTAATCCATGCATCTGTATCCAAGACTATAGAACTCGGAAATCCATGAAACCACACAACCACATCCACATATCTCTGTGCTAAGGAATCCACTACACTCGGCTCCTTGATCGCCAAAATGAGCTGATTTTGTCAGGCAGTCGACCAATATCCATATAGAATCACAACCTCCTTGAACCCTGGGTAGTACTGTGGCGAAATCCATTGATATTTCATCCCACGTCCACTCACAGACATCTAAAGACTGCAATAATCCTCCTAGGACACGATCTTTAGCCATCACTTGCTGACATACCAATCAACTTTCCATGAACTCCACCGCTACCAGTTTCAAACCGGGCCACAAAAACTTTTCCCTCAGGCCTCGGTACATATTGGATACTCCAGGGTGAACCGCTATGACTGAGTTATGGAACTGATGGAGAAATACCTCATGCATCATCTCTGGGACAAAAAACGTCCCTCAGAAAAGCATCTGATTCTGACCATCCTCCGAACACCCTTCTGAAGAATTGACTTGGTTAACCTGATTGTGGATCACTTCACTCTCTATGTCTCCCCACTAAGCCTCCTCCACCTTCCATAGTA
This sequence comes from Viscum album, assembly GCA_963277665.1. Classification (NCBI taxonomy): domain Eukaryota; kingdom Viridiplantae; phylum Streptophyta; class Magnoliopsida; order Santalales; family Viscaceae; genus Viscum; species Viscum album. The sequence goes on along the minus strand of OY728121.1, from coordinate 1,100,057,953 downwards.
GAGAGGACTGCAGTATCATCTGAAACAGACAACCTTTACCACCATCCTTCATTACATCCATGTGTAGGGAAGCCAACTCCTCCATTACCTTCCAATCATGCACAGATTCCTGAACATCTTTTTTCTATGACTTCTTGATCAAGTCATTAGCCACAATGTTCCCTATACCTTCAATGTAAGATATCTCATAGTTGTAGTCATGGAGATACTCCACCCACCTTCATTGTCGCATGTTCATGTCCCGCTGCGTTAGGATATCCGTCAAACTCTTTTGATCTGGGAATACCAAAAAGTTCTCCCCGATAAGGTAATGCCGCCACAACATCAATGCGAATACAAATAATGAAAGCTCTAGGTCATTGGTGGAATAGTTACGCTCTTGAGGATGTAACTTCCTAGACACATAAGATATCATTCCCCATTGCTACATCATATCACACCCTAGGCCAAGGCCAGAAGCATCACAAAACACCTCAAACAACATCCCTTCCACTGGTATCCTCATCACTGGGGCACTAACCAACGCCCCTTTTAGATAATTGAAGGCATACTAGCATTAATAACTCCACATATAGGCCTAGTACTTTCTAGTAAACATTTTCAAGGGAGCTGCAACTTGAGAGAAGTCAGATACAAACCTTCGATAATAACCTTCCAGACCAAGAAAAATGTGAACCTCTATCAAGTTCATGGGTTCTTCCCAAGAAACAACCTATTAAACCTTTGATGAATAAACTTATACCCCTTGTTGAGACACCACATGTCCAAGGAAATGCACTTGTCGTGTCATGAACATATACTTGGACAATTTCCCATAGAGCTGGTGATGTCGAAGGATTTCCAAGACCATACTAAGATGCATAGTATGTTCCTCCTCTGATCACGAGTAGATCGAAATGTCTTCGATGAACACAATGTCGAACCCGCCTAAAAACCTATGGAAAACAGATTTCATGAGGCCCATGAATACAACAGGTGCATTTGTAACACCAAACGACAAGACTATGAACTCAAAGTGCCCATACCTGCACCTGAAATCAGTCATTGGAATATCACTATCCTTCACCCTTACCAGGTGATTCACAAACCATAGATCGACCTTATAGAAACAAACTGCTCCCCTCATCTGTTCAAATAGATCGTCTATCCTCGGATGAGGGTAAAAATTCTCGATCATTTCTTGATTCTGTCTTCGGTAGTCTATCCACAGTCTGAGACAACCATCTTACATCTTTGTGAACAAGATCAGAGCACCCTATGGCAACACGTTGGGTCGGAAAAAACCCTTATTCAACAGATCATCAATCTAGATCTGCAACTCCCGCAGCCTAGAAGGCGTCATTTGATAAGGACCATGGAAATTAGATGGGCACTAGGATGTATGTCTATCCCAAACTCAACGTCACGTGGAGGGGGTAGAGTCATACCCTCCTTGGGAAAAACGTGTAGGAACTCTCTAAAAACTCCCAGAACATCCATCATCTAACCATCCACTAATTCACTGAAATCTCGTCCAGCATAGAAGGAAGAGGATCCACACGCCGTCTCCCCACCTGAAAACTCTGCAAGCCAATAAATGCCACATGCTGGCCATCCCCATCGAAGAACATGACTTTTCTCTAGAAGCAGTCGATAACAGTGTGCATATAAAACAGCCAGTCGGTGCTTAGGATGACATCATATGGCTGAATTTGTAGTAGAAGAACGTCCCCAGTAGACTGATGCGACCCCAACATCAATCTACATACTCAACAAACATCAAACAGACTGGTATGACCCAAACTGGCATACTCAGCACCAGGGGCATGGAGAGTCTCAATATGGCTACGCTCAATGAATGGGATAGATCGGGTGTAACAAAGGAGTGTGATGCTCTTGAATCAAATTAGGCACAAGAAAGAGTGCTAAACAAGATAATCGGACTTCGAACGACTTCCGGCCCTACTGGAATTGCTTCTTCTATGGTGTGAAACTTCCCACGTCCAGCTCCTCTACCTCTTGGTTGTCGGATGACTCCCCAACCATGCCCTGGTCGAGGTCCTTGTGGAGAACCATGGGGTCGGCCTCCTCCAGCCACATCTACTCTCAGAGGACAGGGAGATCGTTGTCCATGCAGCTGCTGCTGAAAGGGTCTGGCTGGAAACTGCTGCTGCTAAGGTGGGCACTGAACGTGCCCACCCCCACTGTACTGCACTCTGTCCGGGCACCGATTCTGAAGGTTTCCACAGCTTCCATAGATGAAGAACCTTGGTCGTGGGATCGTGTGGAAAGGGAGAAGACCAGTATATCGAAATTGGAACTGCTGGGGCCTTCTACCCACTAGTTGAAAGCTAGAAGGCCCTGACGCTAGAGGCTTGCTGCTGAGAGTATTCCCCATTGACGAACTCCACTGGATCCCCTCTCTCGGCCCACCTCTCAACATGTTCATCATTTATACATCTTCAACCTTCTTCTGTACCTCCATGTACGTCGATAGGGTGAAGGGAGTAACAACAACTTGAAGAGATGGTCGGAGTGCCTCCTCTAAATGTCTCGTCTGAGACTCCTCATCCGAAAAAAGGTTGTGAGAAAAACGAATTAGATCCTTGAACTTGATTCCCAACTCCCTCACTGACATTCTCCCATCTTGAAGGGTGATTAGCTCCTTCCTCTTCTCTACATTCATCGTGGAAGAGAGGAATTCCGCCCATAATTCCATCTTGAAGTTGGTACATGAATCTTCAGGCTGCCTCCTCTCCCCAAGATATAGAGTCCGCTATTGTTGGGATGCTCCCTGCATCTAGCTTATAGCTAGGGAAACCCAGTACTTAGTTGGGTCCTGGATCAAGATGAAAGCTATCACCAGCTCCTCAAGCCTTCTCTCTACCTCCATGTCTGTGTTACTGCCCTCGTATTTCTCGAGGGTCTACTGCTAAAAGGCATGAAGTAGCCTCTACCACTGACTATCCTCTTCCTCTCAGTCCACCCTCTATTGATCATCCAATTCAAACTCCTGGGCGCCGATCGCTCTCACTACTCATGGTCGTTGTGCAAGTGCCTTGTTTCAAGGTCAACAAAAAATTACTATGCCCGAGTAGTGTATAATATTTGTTTTAATATCTTTTCATAGAATATTTATTTATTTTAAATCACCAAAATACTCAATACACACAAGGACACAAGTCATTATAATGAATGTATCTTTCCTAGGGTCACTATACTGCAATCAGTATAGCCTCACTTAGTTGTTCGGTAGGCCCAGAGTCCTTGCATCATATCATGGAGGGCCCCTAAATTCTCACATCCTAGCCGGTCTTCCCTGGCCTATTTCATGGACCATTATTTCCTTGCAATGTTTCACTACCATCCCATGAAATCCTCACTGTGCCTAACCCCGAGCTCCATCCTATCTCTCAAATACACATTTGATACCATTATGCCATGAGCCGCCTTCACCAAGACAAGAGAACATATAGAAGATTGCCAGACCCTTCCTTCGTCTTGTTGAAGGAGAGATAATGACCCCCAATACACACCTTTAATAGGTCACAGAGTGGCGGCTATCACCAAGGGTACATAAGCACACAAAAAATGGAAAACATTACCATTTTTTATAAGATCGAGCGATAATATAGTAAATCCCAACAACACCAAAACTAAAGGTAAAAGTAAATCCAAAAGAAAACCATTACGTCATATGCATGTCAAAAAGTAGATTCTAAAAAAGTTAATGAAAACCCCAATGGAAAGTACCAGGAAAACAAAAATAGCAACAAAAACTGTCCTAACGTCTGAGCTAGTATGGTCCTGCATGATCCATGATGTCCTCCTAGAGTCCGGAAAGCAGTTTATATACATTGTGTGAGTATACCAGTATACATAGTACAGAAAACCAAAGGATCTCGTGCATATGTGGGGAGACATTCTAATGCACAGTGAGAAAACGAGATAACCATATAACCTAGAAAGGTAAATATCCACCCAAACATTACCATGGAACACTCCCCAAATAACGCAAGTCAAGTAATGTAACAGTAATAGCAAATCGATATTAGGGTACCCCGCGCCACTTTCCCACTGGTTATTGAGGACATACTATGTGTCAAACCTCTCCTGTTGTGCTCACTACAGTCCCACATCCATAGGCCCACCCGCACACACCTGGGCTACCAAAATCACACATCCCTCCCGCAAAAACCTGGGCTATCTCTACCACACAACCTACAAAAAACCTATGTCCAAACATCTACTACCACACCCGAAGAAACCTGGGCCTCATCTCGAAGACACTTGGTAAACAACCTACCCGCAAACACCAAGGGCAACCACCACCATGTAACATGCCTGAAGAATCTAGGGCTATAATGGACCTCTGGCCATCACAACCTGCCTGATTTATATTGGGAAACTTGGGAAAGGGAGCAGAAAATGAGCTAATAAACATCAATCCATATGAGTGTTGGGAAAAACACCCTCCCCCGTGAAATGTGGGTGTGAAACACGAATTTATTTACATGGGTGGCGCATGAATAAGAAACATTAGAACTACAATTTTATATATAGGTACAAGAACTCATCCCAACCTAGGGTCTCCATAACCAGCCCATACAAAATCACCCTCATAATTATACATTCATAAGAAGCATAACAACCACAAACCAATCACAACTCATTCCCAGAAAACAATTCCCTATTGAACCCATTCATGATTTCATATTCATGTATTTCCATTTATGTAAATTCTACACTACTGGGCATTTAAAAGGCAAAACCACAAGCCAAGAAAAGGAAATCACCTGAACATCAAATTAAGCACTCACACGCAGTTATCTTGTAATGTCACAACAAAAAAAGTGATCTATGAGATCCCTCAAAGTGTTGAAACCAAAACAAGCCCCATCATCCGGCCCCACACGGCCTCAGATCAAAAACCCAACAAATGCGCCACGAAAGAGGATCCCATTCCCATCCACGTCGCTTCCCAAAAATCATCCATCTACATCTCCTGAACATGGCATGGGTGTTTTAAAAATTTGAATATGTCATTAATTCAGTTCCTCCATTCCATTTGGTTAACCGGGGTGATCACACAAAGAGTTTTATTCACTGGGAAACCTTATAATCCACCATGTTTACATGATTAACCAGTTTCCATGTTACACCCATTCAATCACATAAATATCTAGAAAAACACAGGTTCATTATTTCACATGAAAAGACCACCATTGACCATGATTTTTAGTGGTCATAAGCCCATACAATTAACAACACATAATCAAGGATAATGAGAACAACAAAAACATCGATGACACACCCTTGATTATTTCAAATTCCATTTATTATCTTCATTATGGTTTGGTTTCATCCATCCCCGTAGAAAAAATAGAAAACCCACACTGCATGATACATACTAAGTAGATACGAAGGAAAAGATGTACTTGAATGATCAAAGATTGGCATTTTTCTCATGGCTCAAACAACAGGGAATGTGCAACTATTAGGGGAGGAACTAGGAAGACTCTAAGAATGAGCAGGAAAGGCTCCAGCATAGGAGCACCACGCGACTCAGGAAGGAGGACTCCAAATTCACCATGGAGAAGAAAAAAACCAGCAGGGAAGAAAGAATTCTACTGTGATAAAATGGTGAGATCCAGGAATTACGAGATATGAGGATCTTGAGCAGATTTAAAGGCAGACCGTGGTTTCACCTCTCTATTAGATGGTTAAAAATGATGTAATTAATTGTTTATTTAATAAATCTCATTATAGTGGTGGAAAAATAGTTATGCATTAATGTATTTCATTTAAGAGAGGAAAACAGGTCCATTGAGGGTCTCCACACTCCTATGGGATTTAAAACATTGTTTATGGTGCTAAAACTGCTTTGAACCACATTAAAATGGTTAAAAGACTTATAAACACCTTTAAAGAAAAAACTGGGGAAAGAAAATCCCGAGACCCATCTATGGAAGATTGGTGAGACTGATAGTTTAAACTGATCAGTGGATCTGATCGAATGAAGCTGATCCCATGAAGCTGATTGGGGGAAGATGATCCTGTGAAGCTGATCCTGTGAATCTGATCCTGTGAAGGTGATCCTGTGAAGGTGATCCTATAAAGCTGATCGTTGAACCTGATCTATGAAACCAATTTGGTGAAACCGATCTGTGAAACCGATTTTGTGAAACCGATCGGTGAAAGAGATTTGGTGAAATCGATCTGTGAAACCGATTTGGTGAATAACTGATCTGTGAAACCGATTTGGTGAAACCTATATGTGAAACAGATTTGGTGAAACCTATATGTGAAACCGATCTGTCAAACCGATTTAGTGAATCCGATCTGTGAAACATATTTGGTGAAACCGATATGTGAAACCAATTTGGTGAAACTGATCTGTAAAACTGATTTAGTGAAACCGATCTGTGAAACCGATTTGGTGAAACCGGTCAGTAAAACTGATTTGGTGAAACTGACCTTTCAAACCGATTTGGTGAAACTGATTTGTCAACCCGATTTGTTGAAACCAATCTGTGAAACCGATTTGGTGAATCTGATCTCTGAAACCGATTTGGGGAAACTGATCTGTGAAACTTATTCTGTTAAACCAATTTGTGAAACTGATTCGGTGAAACCGATATGTGCAAACAATTCAGTGAAACCGATCTCTGAAACGGATTTGGTGAAACATATCTGTGAAACCGATTCATTGAAACCAATCTATGAAACTGATTCGGTTAAACCGTTCTATGAAACTGATTCGGGGAAACCTGTACGTGAAACTGATTTAGTGAAACCGATCTGTGAAACCGATCTGTGAACCCGATTTGGTGAAACCGATCTCTGATACCAATTTGGTGAAACCGATATGTGAAACCGATTTATTGAAACCGATATGTGAAACCTCTTTGGTGAAATCAATCTGTGAAACTGATTTTGTGAAACAGATCTGTGAAATCGATTTGTTGAAAAGAATTTGTGAAGCCGATTTGGTGAAACCGATCTCTGAAACCAATTTGGTGAAACCGATCTGTGAAACCGATTGGGTGAAACAGATCTGTGAAACAGATTTGGTGAAACGGATCTGTGAAACTGATTTGGTGAAACTGATATGTGAAACTGATCTTGGATGTTGATCTATGAAGCTAATCAGTGAAGCTGATCTGTAAAGCTGATCTGTGAAGCTGATATGTGAATCTAATCAGTGGAGCTGATCTATGGAGCTGATTGGTGGGACTGATCGATGAGTCCATGAAACCCCAACACTTTGACCTTTGGTAATGTAATTGACCTAGATGATCTGGTCCATTAAACTATGTATATAAAAAAATTATTTGTCTCTAGGAAATGATTGTGAACAAATAATGTTATCTATTTACTTGTCATACAAATAAATCAATAGAAATTGAACACATTATAGATTAATGGTTTAGTGATTTTTATCATTCTCACGAACATGTTCACAATAACTCTCCATAAAAATGATAGTGTTTCTCCTCCTTTATCGTGTTTCTTAAATTGAACCCTAGTATGTGTCATCTTATGTGACCTTATTACTTTTTTTAATAAAGTGGATGTTCTATTAATCCTATTTATGTTTTGGGATTTCCAAAATAGATTATTATAAATAAAAACACCTTGTTTTTATCCCTTGTTCAAATTGAGAGGGCATAATAAATTAATGGGGTGGGGATGGATAAAACATATCATGTTTTCCAAAATGGAGACACTATGATATATAGTTTACATGATACGCCACACCAATCTTCAATAGGAAAATAAAAATAATTATGATAATTATTACATTATAACTTAGTAGATAGAATGGATGGACTAGAAAAAAACAGTGGAATTATGAAAGAAATGTTCTGAACATGAATATAAATAAATAAATAAATAAATAAATATATAATTACTTTTTGACTAATTAATTAAAAATTAATATAAATATTTTTTTTTAAAATAAAACTAATTTTTCAATAAAATGATTAAAATAAGGTCGTGTGTGTTTATAAAATAATCAAATCACTATTGTTTGATTATATTAATGAATTAAATATATATAATTTATTAAATATAATGTTTAAAATTAATCTTATATGTTTTCTATACATGATAACAAAAAAAATTCAATTCTATGGATAATAGATTTATTTTCCAAAAAAGGTAGTTTTTGTTTCCTTTTGATGGAACACTTATTGTAAATCTCGTTTTTAACAGATTTAAAAATCTATCTGAGGAAATAATCATCCTATTTGAAATCATAATATACAAAATTACATTTTTTGAATTTTTTTTATTTTTTTGATATGTATCATGTTTTGATGAATAGGGAAACAATAATCCAATTAATTATAAAACTACTTCTTCATAAAATGAATTTATAGTGGTAAATTATATATATTAATTATTATAAATTATATTTAGATCAATTTTTTAAAATATTATACAATTTTTGTCATTGTAATTAATTATACATTGATTTTTGATACAAAAAATTCTATTCGTATAAATATTTTGACTTTTTAAACTCTTTTTATCGATCCTTCAATGGAAGTAATTTCAAATTTATTTTATAATTTTAATTTTTGTATTTAAAATAATATTTCAATTTTTGATAACATGTTTAATATTTAGAAAGTAGGTAAATTTTATTTTCGGTCAAAATATGAATAATTACATTATTTATATTTCTTATGGCCATGGGTAAGATTCAATATTGTGATTAAAGTTTAAAAAAATATAAATATTATTACATTTCCCAAATATTTGTAAATATTATTTTTAATGGGAACTTTTCGACACTAAAAATTAATTTATCAGTTATGAGACAATTTATGGAACTTTGGATGAGAATTTAACAATTATAATATTATATTCATAAGAGATTATTTTCTCATTCTTTTGTTATAATGAAGAGAAATATTTTGAATATGGGGTTATATAATAGATATGTTTGAATATATATAGTTTTTTGAAATATTATATATTTAAATATATCATGGTAATTTATTTATCATTTTCATGAAATATATAATTAAATAAAATTGTGACATTATGATGATGTAGTAACTATTTAATTAATGGCTAAATAAACTAAATGATATTAAAAACATTAATATAAATATAATTTGATATTTTTTATGTCATAAACAAATTGTATACCTGAATTTGATATTTTAAGGAAGAATTAATTGTGTTTTGTAAAAGATAACAGGTTTTTATGATATTTTAAATAAATTATCTATTGAATAGTTCCAAAATTAACATAAATGATATTTTAAAATATTAATTATTTTATTAAATGATAAAATATTAACAATAAATTAATAATTAGAAAAATATTTTGGATAAGACACTTGGAGTCATAAATTACACATTTATTAATAGTATTTCATTTGATAAAAAAAGATTAACATTTAAAAATTAAGAACATAATATAGTAAAATTTGGAATTAAAGATTCTTATCAATGGTTAATAAAAGGTAAGGATAAATAAATAGTAAAAATATTTAAATGTTTTTTATTGTTTTTTTTTCAATAAAGAAAACCTATATTATAAATAAATTATATTAGTAAATTTGTTTAATAGAAAATTAATTTATATTAATGTAATAACATGAACCATTACTAGTATTACCGTCCCATATACTATAAAAGAGAACCCATTTTATATATTCCTCGTGATTAAAAAGTTATTATTCCAAATATCTATCAAAATTTCATATTACAATATCACCCCGCATTCTAGAGGGATTATTTTAGGAATATGACTCTAAATATAGGTGTTAATGTGTTAATCAGAGGATATCATTCGAATTAGAGGTTTTATTTTTTATTATGTTTTTCTATTTTATATCTTATTCTAGCACACATAAAACATAATTACACAATTATGAACAAATAAATACATTATACTTAATATAATTAGATAGAATTATATAAATATGATGATTTAAATACTTATACAGTAGAATAAAATAGAAAATGTATTATCGTTTGTGTGTATAGAAAAATACCACCACACAAAAGACTATAATTTTTTTCCCATAAACACTTCACAATACTGGTTGAAATTATTGAATTAATTAATATACATGATAATAATGACATATTAGTAATTTTTAAATAAAATATATCATTTATTTTCTTACATTTCAATTCAAGGAAAAATGATAATTTCCTTTGTGTATATGATTGAACTATCACCTTTATGGATCTATGTGATTCATTTTTCTTCACCACATAAAATGTATACTATATATAAAAGATTATTTGATATATTAAAATTGTATTAATTATTTTATTTTCATTCTGATGATATAAAATAAAACTTAAATCCTTTATTCAGATTAATCATTTGAAAATGGAAACATTACTAATGCATATGTACAACTAATAGTCACTTTGATTGTAACCTATTCAATTTTTCATATTCATATATAATGTATGTATTTAAAATTATAATTTATTTATAAATTATATTATTATGATATTAATATTATTCTATTGATAATGGTAAAATTACACTATTACTATAAACATCCTACCAAATTCATTTTGTACTACACTAAACAATATTTGAAAAATGCCAGATATGAACTTAAATAATCATTTAATTGTTATAACATGAAAATAATTCATATAAACGAAATAATATATATTCAAAATTTAATAAATAATATATTTATTCAACCTACATTTAATATTCACAATTATATGGAATGTATTAGATGTCTCAGACACTTGGTAAGGGGCCCTCTAATAAAAATATCATTTTAAATATTATAAATATTTAATCTCATAAATATTTCCCTTTTATGTACCTATTTCAAAAATGGGTTTCCGTACTGAATATATATATATATATATATATTTCAATGTAGTAATTTTTTAATTTTTTATAAATACTTCATTGTTTTATGGGAATCATTTATTTAAAAAATTTATTTAAAGTAACTCTTTCAACTATTTTTACCATGAATGAATGAATTTTTTTTTAAAAATAAGACATTATCTTAATTGAGAACATTCATAATAAATTAATTATTTAATATTTCCATTGTAAATATTCATAGATCTTTCCAAATAATAGGGTGTATTTTATATGTTCATGTTTTTTAGATTTTCAATGTTATTTTTACATGAAAAGTGTATCTTGATATATAAAAATGTTTTAATCATTGTTTTCCATGTGTTTTCATGCGTTTAATTCTTGAATTAGTCAATTTAAATTATATAAGATGTGTTTAGACAAATAATATATGAATGGTGTTTCTATATATTTCATATTAGAAGGGTTCATCTCGATTATAGCTCATGGAATATGGGTGAACTCAGTATACCTTATACAAATGGGTGAGACCTAGTGTAGATGCCTAATTCATTGGTTACTTCAGAGTTGGAAGTCAACCATTTTGTTAATTTATTTATAATCGTGAATGTAATATTGATGGTATGTGCCCAATTTTATTTTAAATTATCTGTATGTATGAATTTTTCGTAATTATATAATAATCATTGTTGACATATTATTGAAATATATGAATGATAAATAATTATTATAAATTATCTAATTATAGATATTTTTTAATAAGAAAGGTTACTGTTGGAATGAAATAAATGGATTGGATAATAGTATTGGATATGATTATTTCTATGAAAATATATTAATAATTTAACAAAACAGAATGGTAAAATAATTATATAGTGATCGATAGGTTTTATGTTATTGGTATACCTTTAGATGTTTTATATGATCATATTACATTTAGTGACATGTATTGTGTATTAATCAATTTGTTAGGTATAAATAAATTTTATTTTGACAATGATTTCAGGAGAAATTTTTATTTAATAAAGGATTATCATTAATTTTTTTAACATAGGTTAACAGATATTTATAACCATTATAGATATGATAATCATTGATAATGAAGTAATTATGGCCAATTTGGATATAATGGAAATTAATTATGGGTAACATATTAAATAACATATGTATAACCATGGGATTCAAAATTGATTTGTTGATCAACATACTATTTAATTATTTAATGATTTTCACTATACTATGAAATTTACATCATTAAGGTTAAAAAATTGTTTTTTTTTTGAAAAAAATGAGATTTTGATTATGTAATAAACGATGAGTTTTATTATATAAGAATATAACATTTTATTTTTAATTTATGGTTATTCATGAAATTTTTTGATTATTATGATTCAATAAACATATGAGAACATAATTAAGAGTGATTAATGTTTTTATTATGTTAATAAAGTTATGATCATGGTAAATTGTGGGATTAAATAAATTCTTATTTTTCTAGTTTAATTTTGTACGACATATTTCCAAAATCATTATGGTTTTTTATTTAAATATTGTTAAATTTTTTAAATTGTTTGTTATCGTATAGAATTTATAAATTAATGATCAATTTCATTTTATTTGAAATTATATTGACAATTTATATAATTTGTTTTTTATTAATCTTTAATAGTATGAGAAATATGTTTTCCAATTTTATATATCTTATGATCCATTAAAACATTACATCAGCGCCCGAAGCATGATAAATTAATTTTTAATATTTCAAAAATGGAGTAAGAGATCTTATAATAGTAGGAAAACATCTCTAACCACAACCAATGGTAAAATTTTCTATTATGGAATGTGATGAAACCATGAATATATATTTTTTGTGGACTCTATCGTAATTTTACATGAATCCCCATATTATAGTATGATATCATGAAAATGAAAATATTATGATTTTATGATAATTTTTTAAGAATTGATAGTATTTTATCATATCTTAAATCTATAATTTTATCAATTAAATAAATATTTATTCCATGTACAAATTTTCACCTCCCTTTAATTTTATATATATTTGGGAACCCATATGTTTTTTCATCCACGAAAGTGTCCTATTTCCATGTTTTTATCTTAAAAGTGAATCATTTTTATATATTTTTTATATTTATTTTAATGAAATTTATTTTTAAATATTAAATATGTCTCTAATTTCAAATCTATATTTTTTATCTTCTTCTCATTTTTTAATAATATGTTTTAGAACACATTTTTTTATAAAGAAGAAATTGTGCGGTACAATTTTTTTGGGTGTTATAATATAACACAAAAATATTATAGACTTTGTAATTCATAAAACCGTGATTAAATAAATTAATATATATTATAATTTAAATACCATTGTTATATTCAAGCTATTGTTTTGGTGCATTTGAATTGAAATAACCATATTTTAAAATTCATGTACATATTTTTTTAATTAATTTACTTATCAATCATACATTCATAATAAATTTTCTGTAAAGGAGGATATAATATATTGTATGTAAAAGAGGTATTTTACATAAAAATATTTTTTTGCAACTTTTTTGAACAAAGCAAATAAAATTAATTTCTATATATAACATATTCTAATTAAAATTATGGTTTTCATAAAATTATAATTTATTTAATTTATATAATTCAATTTCAATGTCCCAATATATATATATATATATATAATATTAGTATGGTTTAATTAGATATTATATATTTAATTATGAAATAAATATCATTTTATTTCATTTTTCATGAAATTCGTTTTTATTAATAAAAATATTTTTTTCTAACAAAAAAAGTACATTTTATCTATTATTACTAAAACCGGATTCATAAAAATCAATATAATTAATCATAAAAAATTTATTTCATTCTTATAATTTAGAATTTACAATTTCATAAATTTTTCCCTTATATTTATATTTATTTTAAATATTAATCATTGTAATTTTTTTTACCATAAGAATTGTAAAACGAGTTTAACATTGAATGATAATTCATCAAAATCTCCACAAAAATTGATATTAATTAATTTTATGAGATTAATTCTTCAAATAAAATTTAATATTACAAATAGATATAATATTTTGAAAATTTCTCTATATTTTAACATCATTATTGTTTTTTAATGAATTAAAATGAAATATCTCTCTCTCTCTTTCTATTAATATCTACAATATATATTACTTATTTTAATTTTTATTTTTATTTGATGTTATAATTACATTACACTCATATCAAACAATGTTATAATTCGTAAGTAAGAGTATAAATATTTATGAATATAATGCTAAAAAATTTATATGTATTAGATGAATTTATTTTACAATAATTTCATAGATAATTGTAAATTATAATTATTACTAAATGTGTTTATCTAGAAATATCATTGTTTTCTTGTTTACAATAATGTCAAATTGAAGGAATAGTTACAAAAATGACATTAATTTTTTTATGAAAGCCATATTTTAAATTTATTATTTATGAAAACATAAATATTTAAAAATAATAGGAGGGATGATAAATTCATTAAAAATATCTATATGGATAGTTTTTTTAATATTTCAACTAATGAAGTAAATTTATATTCCATAAAGTGTGAAAAATGTGTTCCCACATTTATGGTTAAAGGGGTTAATAATATGATTAAATGGAAAAAATTATTTAAAATGAAACATAAACTTCTATAAATTATACTAGATAAATGTACAATGCGTTTATCATTTCAGGACTACTCTTTTTTTGATATTTTATTCAATATTTCATAATTATTATATTTATTAAATTTTAATATTCTAAATATTTACAATTTTTTACATCCTAGAACTAATACATGGGATCCACATCCCATATCATCCAGAAACATGTTGAGAAATTACAATCAACCATAATCTACCAAAATACATTCCAAAAATGGATCCCCATGACATAGTATCTCAAATATCACTAAATAATGATCTAGATCGATTAATATGTATACTATTGGAGTTTTTAAAAAACTCATTACAATTTTCATTCATTATTTATTTTAATAACAATATCAATTTTTACTTAACAATGCTAAAATAATAATAGTAGTATCTCCACTATAATAATATGTTATTATATCTATGGTATAACCTTTATTCATCTTTGTCACTATAATATGGTAAATTCAGACATGCCTACATATAGTCAAGATATTCTATAAGGTTAGGTGTTTCATTTTTCCTCAACAAATCATAATGATGGTTATTTTGTTTTATTTAGTGAATATATATATTATTTAATATATAATTACAATTATTTAATTATAATATATTTATTAAATATTAACCTTTGACAAGTTGAAAATTATAGTTTCATGCATGTATTAATGTGGACTACCACCTCCACAAAGCTATGTGATTCATATTTCAGGTTAGAAATTCATGGGAGATTATAAACACAATTTTAATTAATAAAAATTATAAAAATTATAATATTTATATTCTAAACATGACTTAATCATTGAATATTTACCCATGGTCTACCAATAGAATTTATTTATTATTAAAAAACCATACTCAAAACATCGAGAAATAATTTCAACGATTTAATAACTATATAAGACATAGTAATAAGTGAAAAATATTGAAAATAATATGTAAAAATAATTGAAAAAGTACTTCAAGAGTTTATAAAATTATTTTTTCTTTTTATTACATGATCTAATTTTTGTACATGATGAATCATAATTCCTTTAAGGGATTTTTTGTCAAAATTTCATATCATTAAAAAATATTCCATTTTAACCACATGTTTTCTTTTTTCAGGTTTATGAAGAAGAATATGCTCGTATTTTACCAACCATTTAATATAGTAAAGTTGGTATAATAAATCAACTTATCTTCTTAAATATACTTTTGTTTCAAAAGTTACCAATTTAATATAAGATCTCATTTCTATATTTCCTTTCATTAAGAATTATTCAATTTCCACAACATTAATTATTTATTTGTGTATTAATAACATCAAATAACTATTTTATAATATATTTATTAAAATTAATCTAGTTTAAGAATATATTTTATGTTTTTTTCAACAATTACCTTTTATTTAAAATTTAATGAAATTCATAAGATATTTCTCATCTCAACATCCATTTATTGAGAGGTATTCATTTTCTTCCTCATGTCTTATATTTTAAGGAATATAAACATTCCTATTGAAGTATATTTTCATTTACTATCTAATTATAAATTCATTTACAAATAAATTTAATGTTCACTATATAAACATCCATTCATTCAGAATGTTATGAATGTATTTAGTTATTTCTCATCCAAAATTCCTTTCATTGTGAATTGGGCCATTCTCACGTCATATTTTGTTTTTATTGGATATGTACTGCTTTATGAATATAATTTAAAAATTATTTTATAAAATTATTTTTTTTTAACTTATATTTTAGGATCACTTCTTTAGTTTACTTTTATTTTTAATTCATTGAACGTTATAAGTGATTTCCCATCTAAATATTAATTAATTGTGACTTCTCCCCTTATCATGACATTTTCTATTATTATTGGTGTATAAAATATTTTATAGATTTATAATATAATAATTTTATAAAAATAAAATTCTTTAAATATCGATTTCATGTTAAATTATTAGAAATCAAATTTTCATGAAAGTTAATAAATATATATTTGATTTAACATCTTAATTTTCATTCAATGAAATATACATAAATTTCATAATATATAGTATTATATTTTTCAATTATGTAACTTATTAATATAGTTCATCTTTGATTTATTAAAATATATGTTGATAACTAATCCTTTAATTGTTCACTTCTTAGAATTACATTTATATAAAATGTTACAGAAATAATAGGTGTGTTATCATCATAACATCATTCAATTTTGATTATTCCAGTTTCAAAAACTCTTTTTTTAGTATTTATGATCTAAAATATGGATTTAATTTACAATTAATTTAGTAATAACATTTTTGTTTAAGAATCCATTTTTTGATATCAACATTATCATCTTTTTTCAATATATATGATTATCTAAGAGATTTTCCTATAAAAACTAATTTTATTTATTTACATTATAAAACAATATTGTTTATATCTATGATCCTTATATGTGTCAATAATTTTTTCAATTATGTTTCAAATAAAAATAATCTTCATTTTAATCAATTAATTATTTTTTATATATATTATTAAATGGAATATTTTCGAAATTTTTTCCATAAGAATAACTTTTTACTTATTACAAAATTTTCAAATAAATATTCTATTTTAACATATTCTGAATCATTGTTTTTTTAACCATCACAATATTTATTTTATTTGTATCATTAATTCTAATTATCCACAATTATTTTTAAATAATAATGTTCTCCATATTTTAGGATTTTTTAATTAAAATGTTATCAAAATTAAAGCATATGCATCTCATGTTATTATATAAATTATAAAAAATCATATAAGGTATTTTGTAATTTTATAACATGAAGTCATAGTTCAAAATATTTATAGGGGTTGTATTATAATGATTCCATCAACCATATTTTGTTTTGATATCATATGATTTTTTTAATTTTATAAGATGGGGAAAAATATTGACAATTGTGCATACTAGATTTCAAATATGTATATTTATTTAGATTAGGAATTTTGTTTATTATCATCTCATGTAATATAATTAATACAATAGATATATTAATTGATGGGTGGTTCCATTTATATCCCATTGATGGATCAACATGTATTATGAGATAAAAACACTTGGGTATTTGGCTTATGCATACAAAAATAAATATATTGTATTGTTAGTATCCCATGAAGGTATGTTTATGAATCGTTCGAAAAACAAATAAATGTTATCATTACTATTTCATGGAATAAGTCATTTTTTAAATTATTATGATCACTAACATTATAAATTCCATCACTATGAAATCAAATAATATAATTGTCACATCAGAAACATTTTTAAATAAAATTCCCCTTTTGAATTTGATCAAATGCCTTATTATGTAATATGGTTATATAAAAATAATACACATAATTGATTTATTTATATTCTATCGGATTTCAAAGACCATTAAGAATCATTAATTTTTTTTAAAATTTCGTTGAAAAGTGGTAACATGATTAGTATAAATATATTTCATTAAAAAATAATATTAACATTGATAAAGGTTGTGAGGGAACTAACAAGTCAGATCATAACACAAGAATCTCCTTTATGAAATAATGAATGTGTTATAGAGTTTATTGGATTTCTCTTCTTCCATTTCCATTATTTGGTCCAAATATATATACATGATAGAAACTGATAATGGAATATGATCATTCCCATCCTGATTCTAATGAAAACCATGTTCCATAATCCATCCCATTAAAGTCTCATTGTCATTCACCTTAACCAAAGGTTGTTTTCAAGTATATTAACGGGATATGTATGAAGACACTTTAAATTGAATATTTTATATTATTTTTTATATTATTATGAATATATGTTAATTCTATTATTTTTACTTCACAAATTCTTTCTATTTTGATACAATAAAACACAAATAATATTATTTGTTAATATTTAAATTCAAAATGTAATTTTTTAGATGAAGTAATGAGTTTATTAAATAAATAATTTTTTAATAAATAATTATTAAAATGAATTTTAATTAAATATAAATGAGCATATATTTACTTTGATGTCAAATGTAATTTTTATAAAGGATCCAAAAATATAATGGTCAAAAACCATCGTTTCATAATAATAACAAATGTTACATTTAAATGAAAAATTTAACATATTTAAAAAATTATTTTTAGAAAATAATAATAAAATTGTGAATATTAATTTAAAACTAATAAAATATTGAATGTTTTGTAATATTCTGAGACAGTCGAATTTTCAGGTAAAAATTAAATATTGTATAAATGATGTTTCTTTTTTATGAAATCCTAATGACCCAAAAGTGATGTAATAAATAATTTAAATTTTTTCCAATATATGATATAAAGTTTTTTACTTTTAAATAATCTTTTTAATGTATTTTATATATTTTAAAAATACATTACGAATTCTCCAAAACATCTGACATATTTTCCGGTTTTAAAATCTGTTTTTAAGAGTTTTAATGACCACCACATCAGAAAGGGTGATATTTAATAACATCATAAATTTTAATTAAAATTCAATTTAAACCCCCTCAAATTGGTAAAAACCATTTAAAAACTCATAGATTGTATTGTGGTATTGAGTATTTTACTATATAGATTCCAAGACATAAATAATAACGAAATTCCTGTGTATATCTATAAAAACCCAGCCTATATCCCATATATTAACACTGATACTCCTTTTAGAATGATCATGCTATTACATACACTCTATATTGTCCTATTATGGCTCCACATTCTCTCATTAATCCGTTATTAAAACATTGGTGTTAAAAATTCATGTAACAAACCATCAAGCCTTTTCATTTTAGAAAACACATATTTTTATAATGTCTCTAAATATAATTCTGCAATATATATTGATATGTTTTCAATCATCCCAATTAATATCATATTTATGTAAAAATAAATATATATTCCTTCCACTTTCATTTAGATTCTATTGATCATTTATGTAAACTAGTTACATTGAATAAATATAGTTAAGATTGTATTCAATATTCGTGTTTCATTATTACCTTATCCAATATATTTCAAAATTTTAATATAGGGATATATTTTTCAGGTATATATTACATCCTATATTATTTGTATGTCATTATGTACCTATTCTCCATATAATCAATATATATTCTGAATCATTAACTGACATTAATAGGTTACCAAAATAAAAACAAAATTTTTAATGCCAAAACATTTGTGTAGTGAATAAAATACCAATTTCTTATCAATTTTCATAAAAACTAAAGATATATAAATAATTATTATTGAATTACATGTATTTCTTCAACATTTATTTATTGTGTATAGAATTATTATTATAAATGATTTCATGTCTTATTATCTTTGTGGAATACATTAAACTTATAATGAGAAGAATGTAATAGGTGACCCTAGAATTATATAATGCTCCAATGCATTTGGTAATTTTTATATCGTGATATATGAGGTTTTAAAAGGTAATAAAAAGTATTCATTGATTTAAATTATATGGGCATGATTTCTTGGAGGGTTATCCTTGACCTATGTTTATGATTCAGTACTTTATGTTTTTTATATATTTCCAAAGATATGATTGTCACACTATATCGTGCCTTGTTATTTATGATCATTTTATTCTCTATTGAATTTCCTACTAATTAACATGTATTTTTTCCTCAACATTATTCCATGTTAATTCCCATATAATTATTAATATTTTACCACATTCTTATGTATGACTTTAGGTTATCCTATGCAGTTTTATGATTGTTAGAATATCATGATCATTTTAAGAATTTATTCATGAATGATATTTTATCCCATATTAAATGTTTTTATAAATGTTAATAATTTAAGAATACACTATACATATCGATCATAAATATTTCCATAATTACAATATCATGTAATAAATCATGTATTAGTGTGTAAAATAGAGTACGGTTGTAATTTTTGTTTTCATGCCATGTTATAGGTATTTTTATTGTTGGATTAACAAAACCATTTTGAGAATCCATTAGGTTGATAGTAGTTATAATAAAACCACCCAAATTTTTTGTTAGTATATAGTAAGTGGTTTATCAAAAAAATACATATTGTTCTGCATGCTACTAGTCGATGTCGTTCTTGAACAGATGCACCGAGGGCGAAAAAATATAACAATGTGTTCCAATCTTGAATTGGGGTAACCTCATACATGAAAATTGTACTTTATAAAGACAAAGGTTTACACTTCTAGGGGATATTAATTTGTTAAAATAAAAATTTAAATACATTACATTATTAAGGGAACAAACAAATCCTATAAGAGTATATTTAAGAAAATAGATTGATAAAAATGTAAAATGAGTCATATAAAATAATAATATATAGAAATAAATATAATTTATACGTTATCCCTTTATTTTCATTAGATTCCCCCTTTATTTATTTAATATTTTTTAAAAAATCTTCCCTATTTACACTTTATTTCTGGCTAATGGCCAATAATAGTAGGAATCAGGAAAATAAGAAATTTGATAGGAAATGTGAAGTCTTCCCTAATGTGATGCCCACCATAATGGTAGTAGGAATCACAAACTATATTAAAATACTATCCAATCTTAATATGGTTATTAATAAGTGCATAGATCGGGTACATTTTCCAAATCCCCCTATAAAAATTAGATTGCAACTAAGGACTCTATGGGATAAAGGAATACTTCAATCAAATGGTCATTGTATACCTTAATTAGGGGACCGCTGATTAAATCCATTGAAAATAATTTTTTTGTCCCTCAGTGTTCGTAATAATAAATGGTTATGAGGGATATTTATAGTTTGGAGGGTGAATATGATCATTGTTGCACACTAGTCAAGAATATGAATCATATTTATGATTTTATATTGATGGAGTGGAAGGTGTTTTACAAAATGTGTTTATATAAATATTTTCCCCACACTGCATATTAAAATGGAATGGTGTTTCCTCAAAATAATGTAAAAAATATGATGTATATATAATGGCGTATCAGGAAAAAATAAAATAAATTCATGATACACCACTCTATTTGTTGTTACCCTTGAATGCATTGTTGAATTCTCCATTCATTTGAAAAAGCACAGTCTACAAAAATATTTGGAGATCCATGAAAATATTAACTCTGAGAAAATTTTCCAAAGTTCCCCCTTGGTAGAAATATGTATTGGATAATATAAATGGTATCATAAGTATAATATGAAGATTTTTAATTTCAATTTCTATTGTCATATGAAAAAATATAATATTTCCTTGAAATTTCAACACCCACCTTGTCAAATGTGTGAAATGAAGTACCATAAACATTCCTATATAGAATAAAGAAATTATATATGTGTGGGAATGGAAGACCACATGCTAGTGATTTACAAATTAAGAAGAAAAATATTGAAATAAATTAAATTAATGATATAGACAATCCACTATGTGTTTTTCATTTCATAAACATCAAGTAATTTGTAACACTTATTAATCCAATTTAATCGTCTAAGAGTTTTGTACATAACCAAAAACCTATAAGTCAGCAAGGGAAAGGGTTTTATATCATATCCACATAAGTGGGTCACTACACTAATGTTTTTATATGCATTCTAATTATTCATTCAATAATAGTAAACAACCAATAGATTATGGTTCTACGCATTCATTCACATTATAAAAGGATATTACAACAATTCAAACAACACCACAAATCTTGGATGTAAAGATGTTGGTGAAAATAGAAAATGTGGAAATTATTTCATCCCAGGATTATAATTCCTTCCTTGTAGAAATATGTTGGGTGAAAATCCCGAAAAAACATGTTATACTCCATTTGATATAATATGATGCAGTTGTGGACATGGATTGGATTTTCCAATATAGATCCAATATAAATTGTTGTGAATGTAAATAACTCTCCATATCTTGAATCATCATCTGATTTTGTATAAGTGGAATGAGGAGGATGAATCTTCTTATAAAGATAATCTAAATAATTGATATTATTCTCCAAATGAAAGTGTATCTAGATATAATGATGTAGTATATGGAAGGAATAATTGTTGAATACATGACCACTGACTATGAATACACTAATGTGTTTCATGCTAAATTTCATAGACTTTGTCCTATACGAGAGGATGAGTTTTCAATTGAGTGTATAACAATTCCATTAAAAATATCCATGAACCCATATAGAATAGATGTTCTGAAAATTGTGGAGCTAAAGAAATAACTATAGGGGAATCCAGATAAAGGATCCATACAGTAATGTGATTCATTATGGGTTGCACATGTCCTCTTCTTCAAGAGGATGGATGGGTCAATATTCATTTCAATTGATTTCCATGATCTCAAAGAAATCACGATATATAATATGTATCCTCTGTCACATATTGATGAAACATTCCATTAGACATATGGAGAAAAATAATTCTCTATGATGGATCTATGGTCCGTATATTTCTATGTTATGGCGAAGAAGGAGGATATCCATTAGACTATTTTTCAGATATTTTATTAGCACTATAAGTTCCTAGAAATTCTATTAAGACTCAAAATACCCCATAAATCATTATAGACATGACTAATATAGTCTTTAGAGATTACATAGTTACTTTTTTGGTTCCATTTATTGATTATATTCCAATATACTCCAACATCAATGAGGAGTATGAGGATAATCAATTAACTGTTATAAAATCCTTATAAACAGATAAAATTTCTGAACAGTAACACAAATGTTAGTTTTTTTTTGGAGGAATTAAATTCCTTTGGGAGAATTATCCCATTATATGGGATATATTTTGACCCATCAATGATAGAAGATATTAAAGGATTCTTAATACCAATATATGTGATAAATATTTGTAGTTTAGTAGTATTATTTGGTTATTTTCATCGATTTGTGAGAAATTTATCCTTATTCTAAAACCCTTATAACAAGATAACTAGAAGTGATCCATGTTATCATTGAATGATGAATTTTATGATAAATTATTGTTTCTAAAAATGGTTATGATCATTTCATGTGTGCTCACACTACCAAAATTTTTAGAACACTTCATATCATTTAGTGATTCCAAGAAATATGTATTTGGTTGTCTGTTAACATGGAATAACATATTTATAGCATATTACTAAATTAAATTCGAAATTAATGAGTTGAACTACCCTATGCATGATTTAGGTTTTGCTTCAATGAAATTTTCATTGAAAATATAGTTGCATTATGTCACTGGGGGGAATTGTGACATATATACAGATGAAAAAACCTCTTATATATATTCACATAGATTTATCTGAATTAGCACTAAGGATGATGGTTATAGCTGATCAAATAAAATGACTACTCAATACACAACCCTCTCATAATAGATAATAATATGTATTATTATTATATATATATATATATAATATATCTGGAAATTATGACATTAATGTGTATTGATAGTGATTTGAATTTTTTAGAAATAAAGAGGGTGGACCTAAGAATCATTAATGAATAAAAATAATCAATCGTTTCACAAGTGATTTCTCAACATTATCTACTAGAGAAAATAAAGTAATCTCATATATATTATATTGTAACTATAGAGAATGTAAAATAAAAAAGGAAAGGTAAATCTTCAATGATCAATGATATTGTGGAAGAATATGTGAGATTCAGGACAATACCATGGATTCCATCAAATCCTTAATTATAAATGGACTTGTTAGATGATCAAAATAGATTGAAATTCTCCATCAATTAGTGAAGAATAATGATTTTATATGACCTCACATTACATTATTAGTATTAGAATATAATGATAGATATCACATAATATAAATCAAGATGTCTTGATTCTAATAATGTGAATGAGGAAAGGTAATAATATACGGTGATGATACAACCATTACTCATGACTACATGGAAAAGGGAGAAATCATAATGTACATTTTAACTGGTATCCAAAATACATAAATAGGTAATAATGTAATCTGGGTTGTTGTGGATCATCTTACAAATAAAACACACTTTATATCAATTTGATTGGTCTTCAATCTAGATTAACATTCATATATACTCGTAAGAGAAGTGGTGAGACTTCTCGGAGTACCACTATAGATTATATATTATTGATATCAATGATTTGAGTCCATTTTTTGGGATTAATCTCTTACATTCTCTGAATAATGAGTTGATCTTATGTAAATATTGTTACCCTAAAAGTGATGGCCAATAAGACCAGATTATATAGAAACTTTAGGATATATTGACTGCATGATAAATTTACATCAAATAATTATAGCAGTAACATATTTTTCAGTTTAAGTTATCATAGGACAAAATTTCTCATTTTTCATTCTAAATGGATCTCGATGAGGCCATATATGGGATGATTTATATAACACAATTATTTTCAGTTCAATATTGGGAATGGAAACTCGTAGGACCAATAACTCTAGAAGAAATGGTGAAAAATATTAAAACTATTTAGCATCACATAATGAGTGCACAAATTCTAAAAAATAGTTATTCATTAAATAATTGATAATAGCTAGAGTTTTATATTGGATAAATGGTATTACATTAAATATCTCCATGGAATAAAGAGATATAGTTTGGGAAGAATGGAAATCTTGTTGCAAGATACATTATCCCCTTTGATATCCTTGATCACATCTGAGAGGTTGAATATTGAATAGAACATTCACCAAACCTAATTCAACTATAATATATATTCTATATATCCCAACTCGTGTTGTACATACACACCCTTCACATGTAATCTATCTAAATGAGGTACAATTTTAGAATTACCATTCCGGTGAGGATATGTTGCTGAAGATCATAGATCATGGAAAAAATGATTTAAAAAATAAGACAACGAACCATGTAAAACTGCTGTGGAGGAACCACAATCATGAATAATGAACATGTGAACAAGAGGAGGATATGATGTGAAACTACAATAAAATATTTTAGTATAGGAAATGAATATTTCCCGGGAAATTTTTTTAAGGGATAATATGGTAACAACCAAAACATATTTAAATAATATTTCCCTTTTGATTTAATTCAATTTATAAAAAGTTATTTTGGTTAGAGAATTTTTTTGAACATTATATGTTTCATTATATTCTATAAAATTTAAATTACCATTAATAATGATCATCATTGATATGTTATACTTTCAACAATGATCACATGATTAGAATAAATATTGGGTTTTAACAAATCCAATGGACACAAAAAAAAGACATGATAAATACAGATGAAAAAAAAATAACTTATGAATACCATTTATAATAGATTACAAAGGATATATCATTTATGGAGTTCTCACATATGAAAGACAAGGTTGATATCCACCAACAAAAGCATGAGAGAAAAAATTAAGAGGGAATAGCTATCTCATCGAGATCACGACCCAAACCATGTTCATCGAACCACCCCATGAAGGTCTCAATGTCAGACACCTTACCCATAGGTAATTTGATATATTATAGGTATATCAATTAATCACCTCGAAATAATAGTATGAACATTTTTATTGAATAATGAATACATTTTCACACAATAATTGTTGCATTATAATTTATTTCTATTTTCATAAAACAAAAAAAGATGTAGTATTTTTGGTTAATATTCATTTTAAAATAAAGAATTTATTTTTGTGAATTAATTTATTTTTTAAATATATATAATATTAATAAAATAGTATTTATAAAAAATATTAATCACCTATAAATATTCATACTATATTGATGAAGTTAAACATAAGTTTTACAATGTTTTGAAAAATGTAATTGTCAGAAATCCCATCATGTTTGAATAAATATCAAATTTACACTAAAAATTTATAATTAAAATATTGAGGAATTTATTTAGATAAGATTAATATTTTTTATTCATAATATTTATATTATACAAGGGTTATTTTTTTAATATTTTTCTTTAGACATTCAATTTTTTTGTGTAAAAATAAAATATCGTAAAAATTTACATTGTGTTTTTTGACATCATAATGAACCTAAAGTGTTGTAATAAATAAAATAAGTGGGATCCCCAAAAAAATACGTGTTTTCCAATATAAAAATGTGGTTATAGTTTATTTGATTTATTTTATAATTCCATAGGGAATCCAACAATACTTATGATATATTTTACGGTTTTAATATCATATTTTTAAGATTATCACTCAGGTCAACGTCACCATTGGTGAAGTTTTAATATGATCATAACTTGTACTTATAAAATAATATCAAACACTAACATTATTCTGAAACCCTGACCCTACAATATATTTATGTGGCTTTTGGATATTTTATTATGTAGAGTTCAAAACCTAACGAATATTGATAACCATATATTTTCCTTTATAAACCAACTTAATCACACATTTAACTTCCCACAAACTCATTGGATAACATCCATAATCATCCCTACACACTATAGATTCCTCCCAAATCACCCCATGATCTCAATATGACCTTACCAATCCTTTGGTAAAACACATTCTAGTTTTGTAATTTCCACTCTTCTCTTTCTATCAAGAACTTATTTTTGTAATATCTCTATATTTCATTTGTTATTTTGTTGAGATATGTTCTTAAACATATCACATACAATACATTTTCTGTATAAATAATTATATATTCCATACACTCTCATTTATCCTCCCATAATCTTCTTTGTATAGTTGTTACCATACGAATATACAATTATAATTATTTTTAATTTTCATGTTCCATCATTAACCAATGCCTACTATAACCAAATTATAATGCTTAGATATGTTTCTCATTGTCCCGATATCATATTATTTTATTTTTATTTGATGGTCCACCATTTTATATCTCATCAACCAATAATAGAGGTCTTTACGTGGCTCTTTTATTCCAATAAATTATCATCGTGATTTTCCATGCCACTATTGTTGTGTATTCAATAACATGGCCATTTCCTATTCAGGGTGGTCACTAATATTCCAATATACATCATTTTAATGAATTCCATGTATATATTATATTTATTAATCATTTAGTAAATTATGATAACAAATAAATCCATGTTGTATGATCTATATGTATCATTAAATCATTATATTGAGATGAATGTGATGAGTTCACCTATAATTATAATGTTCTCCAATTTATTAGAAAATGTTTAGCACAATGAAACATCTTATAGAGAATGATATTGAAGACTATTTTTTTCATTTTCACTACCATTATTTCATTGAATATTATCTGTGAAAGATGAAATTGACACAGTGTTTTATGTAGTTTCAATATTTCCCATGTTCAGATTATCATGAAATATCATACATTATTATTCTTTTTTAACTTAATTCCCTAGTTTAATTCCAATTGTGTAACACATATTATTATCATAATGTTTTTAAATTTTTATTACCTTACTATGATTTATAGTTCACCACTTTTTATGTATTTCCCTAGCTGATTGTACATAGTTTATAGTTAAATGTATCATTACGATCATGTTAAAATGTTTTTAATAATACTATCATGTATCATGCTAGAGGTTGTTATTTAGTATAACTATCAAACAAATAACTATACTTCTCGATCTTCAAGTTTTTATTAAGAGTTGTATCATATAATAAATCATGTATTAATGTTAAATAAATCACATGTTTTTCAAAAAGAAACTTTTTATTATTTATATTTTCATTAAATCAACAGTTATATTCCAATTTTAAAAGGTAAATAATGTGATATAATTTATTATTGTTAACCTGTACCATATTCTTCAGAGTTTTTATATTTTATGAAATTATATATTGTATAATTTTATTTATTAGTAATCTATTTTAAACAGTTTTATGTATTTTTTCACGAGATACCAGGATGGGACTTCTGAATTATTTCAGTGTTACACTAGAATAAAATATAAATTTATAAGTATAATTCATGAATTTAATGAAAAACAATTATAATCCAATTTTATGGTGAAACCATATCTTTTTTTGTAGTGTAAAATTTTTATTATAAGAATTCGATATGTATGGGTTTTATTAATTCCTTAATTATATAAACAAAATAGATCCCAATAATATTTAAAAACTTAATGTAGGTAATAAATCATGTAATTATATTATTTTGTGTTATGGGGAATTAAATTTTGAAACATTCGTTGTTAGGAATAATAAATTAGTAATATAGGTTAAAAGGATATAAGTATAATGGATTGTGTCATATATATTGGTGACTAAAAAATATATTTTTTTAAAATATATGTGAGATATATCACAATACCCATCATTTTATAATATTAAATAATAATTTGTTTTTATGTATAATGTTCCCATCGATATAATTTCATTTTATATAAAGAGTTTAATTGTTAATAATAAAATATTCCCACTAAAAGAAAATATGTGTAATTGATTTAACAAATTTTAATTTTTTATATGTAAATATTATATTCTTTATAGAAAATATTTTCAATGAAGATATTGGTGTATTTTCAGAATAAATTAAGTTCAAATTAAATGAATATTATATTTCTCTAATTAAATCTTATTTGATCATATTATTTCATAAAAAAGGATTAATGCATACTTCAATAATATGAAATGGATTGTGTTAGATTTAAGTAGTGTAATGATGTGATTGTTACATGATATCATAAATATATTTGGGTATGTTAGTAATGAAAATATATAGAGTTATATTTCATTTCCATGAAAATTAGAATGTCCATATATATCATAAATTTCTGTAAAAAAATTTGATGATAAAAATAATTTAATCTGTTACACATCGTACCAAATAATCTCAAAGGAAATATTTGACAGGAAAGAAATATCAATAATTCTTTTAATGGAAATTGGATGATTATGATGGTGGAAAACAACTTTATTATCATAGTAATACATCATTTTATAAATTTTTTAAGTTTGGATAAGTATTAAAATGTTAACATATAGGAATAATATTCATATTTATGGAAATTATTAAAAACAAATTTTCTTCATAGATGGCAATAAATAATAAAATTACTTTATAAATAAATTATATTATAATACATAGATATTAAACAATATTATATGGATATATGATGTGATCTGTGATTTTAGAGATATTGGTATATACATTGATATTTCTTTTGGTCAATATGATGGATGTTAATTTATTCATTTGAGAAGAAATGTGATGGAATGTATATCCACCTAATTAATGGTGCTTAATTATGATTCTATTTATTTATGCTAATAGTATAACTATAGATATAATATTTGAAATAAAAATATAGTCCCATATGGTAGAAATGTAATATTTATATATCTTCATATTTTTAATGATATGGTAGGAGATCTTTGACTTTCATCCTCATATCGAATGATTAGTCAATAGTTATTCATGTAATTGAAAAGTATTATTTGGGGAGAAGCTGTAAATTTATCTTTTTTAAACAAATAAGGATGTATGAGATAGTTTTTGTTATGTTATGGGAGAAAATATTTCTGAGATAAAATTTTAAAGAAGAAAATATATTCATAGTAATGGTGAGATCGATGAATCTAAAGGGACAATCATTCAGTGATCATGTATGATAACTACAAATTATTTAATTTTATATCCCTTGGATGTATATTGAGAGTTTGTGGAGTTTTATTAAAGGCTCCACAATTCTATTTGAAGGAAATCATCAAAATCTACCAATGTTAACAATCTATGTAGCTGAAATACCTATATAAGATAATTAATCACAAATGAAAATTTGGTGCCACATAATCAAATTTATCTTCAAGAACGATAATGAATAATAATTCCTAGATATAGTTAAATTTCCCATGAAATAATTTTATGAATAGAAATTATTATAGGTATCAATTCCCACAAACCCAATTTCTAAATAAAGTATATGTGTGGAAATTGGTTTTTGATAATATGTCCCGAAATATTGATCAATTGTGTATATGAATCATTAAGGTTACTGAGTATTTGTTTTGGAAATACCAATCAAGAGTACAACATATCTGATTTATGAAATTTGAGGCACATATGTATAGGAATACTTAAACATCAGTGTCCATATATTAAATGTGAATATTTATTGAACCATATTTCTCTAGCATATTGGGTGAAAATTTACTAGTTTCAAAAATGATGATTTGGGAGGATAAATTTAAATTTATCAACAGTAATTTTAAGAATTAAGTATGAAAACATCACTAATGTTATTTTGGAGATGATCCAAGATTTTTTGATTATGAACTATGTGTAATAGATAAAAAAATCTTATTCATAGATAAAATATTTTATTATAGGTTTCTAGAATAATATTGATGAAAATAAATTTAATTAAGAATATTCATTAGCGTTAATAATAATCATGATCTTACATTTTTCTAATATAGATGAATAAAGTTTAGAAATGATACCACTATGCACATATAAATGATTATATGTGTACAATTTTTGTTGAATATATAATAATACAAATTTATTTATACAATATATGTTATTTTACATTACTATTTTATACAGTAGTGGATAACGTCGTAAATAGTTTTGTGTGTATATATTTTAAGAAATATAAGATAATGAATTATACTAATATTATATATATATATATATAATATCTTAAAATTGTGATGAAAATAAATATGTGTTAAAGGATATAATTTTGATGAGAAATTTTTTTTTGAAAATATTAGATTGTCGGAATTGATGGGAGTGAAAATTGAATCAATTTGTCTTTAATTAATTTCTAATTTCAATTATATACATGGAAATATGATTTTCCACAAACAAAAATACTTTCTCCACATGGATTTGAGAACAAATTCAGTGAAATCCACATCTATATTCTATTTATATATGTTAAAATGTGGTCCACAAAATATAATGAAAATTCTATATTCTATTGAATAAAGTGAATTATGGTTACATATGTATAAAAAAATATAGAGTTATTGAAAACTTTTTAGTATATATAAGCTAAGAGTCTAAATATTTGGTGAAATTTTGATGTAATATCAATGAATAATAAGGAAATAAATAAATTATTTTGATATTGATGATCTTATAGGTTCAAATTTCAAATAATGAAAAAGGTTATGATCATTTTTTTGAGATCAATTTGAGAGATATCTAATGTATTGAGAAAAATAATAGATGAAATAGAAACCATTATCCAGTTTTTATAGCTAGAATAGTGAATTGTGATTTTTTTTTGATGAAGGAAGAAAACCAAGTTATAATGATCAATGAATGTGATTATCATGTAATAACCTAGATATATAGTATTAATGAATATCTACTTTCATTTAAAACATTTTTTGTTGATATTAATGGTGTATATTATATTTTGGAATTATTTTCCAGTCTAAAATAGATTTTTATTATTAAGGATTGATCTTAATGATATTGTTTCGTATATATTGTTGGACTCCGAATAACCTATGAGACTCTTGATATATATAGAGTCAACCATGTGACATTGGGAAAACATTGTGATATATTGGAATAATTCTTATGTGATTCTTCAAAATGTTGTCATGTGACATTAAGGAAATGTGTATGATGGGAATATGATAATGATAATATTATACGGACTCTGATCTAGTTTTTTATATATAAATAACAACAATAATTATCAGTTGAGTTTGATTATTATTATGAATCCATGAATAGGATAAAACAAAAGAAGTAAATGAGATGGGAATTGTATAGAACCTTGTAATCATTTTTTTAAATTTACATTTCCATAATATATAACATATATTACATAAATTAATTGATAGCATTTAAAAAGTTCAATTAAAATAACACTAATGAGTGTCTATTATACTGAATATTTTGTGAATTATATAAATTAGAATTTTGAGTTTCATAAAAAATGACGACAACTGATTCACCCCTCCCCTCCCCCACCCATTAAGAATCTAAAATTATCCTAAGGGGTATATCAGGATGTAATGAGTTTAAGGAAACATAAAAAATATCAAACACAAAGATTTATATTTTTTTTACAAGATATTGTACTAGCACTTATGTATGGTTTTATGTGTATATTATGAAAATGGAATACACTTATAATGAAAAATTACCATATCTGGTAATAATGTAATGTCCCCGACTTGGAAGACACCAAACCTATGCTCCAATATAGGTGGTTATATGACCAAGAGCATGCCTCTCCATATTCAAATGTTTTCCGACAAGTAGTGGGGGTTTTCCTAGTCAATTGAAGAAACTATACCACTTTTTTTCAAAGTAATACACAACCATAAATAATCAAAATAGTGGTGTAATAATCAATATTACAAGAGAATTCTTAAAAAACCATTCTCAAACACAGTACAACTAGATCCAACACTAAATACTCCATGCAATGTTACTAGTGAAATGAAAAAAACACAAAATATAGACAAACTATGAAATACCCAAAATGGTCCTGACATGGAGTCCATGACATCCTCTATGTACACACATGCCATCCCAACTACCATGCAAGGGAATTTTTTCTTCTCCTAAACTGCAAACATGAAGTCTACTCAGGTACCCAATGGTGGCCGGAGATGGGTGTTAGTATAACTCAATAAGACAACACCAACGGTGTCTACAAAATATCTAGAATTATCAATTGTGCATGAAAAAGGGAAAATAATAATTAATGAAATGGAATCATTAAGTTCCCATAGCTAGTTTAGGTCATTTACCAACAATTATTTCCATTTACATATCTTACAACTTCATCCCATTTCCCATTTCGTACCATTTCAAATACATTTATCATGGGTTCATCAACATAAAAAGGTACATAGGATCATATTACACAATCATAATCATGAGAAAAAATAGACAGTTTTCTTATATCACTTGGACCAAATTCCGCATGTCAACCATATCATCACCTCGAAGCATCTATCCGGTTGGATGCAACTGTTATGGAAAAAGAGCATCAGCCATTTCCCTACCATGTGAATTAGGGGTGGAGTTTAGAGGATCATTCCAACTCAACCCGTTGGCATATAACTGCTGTCAATACCTCACACTACCATGCTATGTGATCATGCTATACATATGTGTAAGAATTATCCATTTACAGAACATCACAGCCATTGCCTAAAAAATATAAACCATAACAATAACATAAGGGTTAATACCATACCTTAAACCATTAACACACTTACCACATTTCACATCATTTAACCATTTATCAAAATTACATTTTCTTATGCTAATCTCAGAAAGAATTCATTCATTCTGCCTATATCCCATGGCTGGGTACATTAGGCCTAATTCATTAGGCTTCATTACCATGCTCATAACCCATTACATTATGTCCATTAATCATTTACAAATATTAACCCAAGATACATTATATTTTTATAAATCCTAGGTGCACCACTTAGCTTCTTAATAGAAAGAAATAGTCACATCAACATGTGTATCATGTTCTCTACACGATAACACAACTATCTCACTTGTTCTTCACAAATCCCTAATTATGGCAGAGTCAGATTACCCCATTGGTATCCCTAAATTAGTGTCATTAACCTTGAAACATCATATTTGGATTGTGAGGGGTTCCATTCACCTTTTTATTAACCATTTTCCCAAAACAGGCCATGGGTGATCAAAACATACTATGAGACCCACATGAAAAAAAACACACATGCACACATCCATTAATAAACCATGTGATATAACATGTACACCACCTTCCTTGATTCCATGGGTGAAAACAATATTAATAAACCCCAATATTCAACATTAACCAACATTATAATCTTCAACCTAAATCTCACCCATGGAGTAGTGTTTTGGAGCTTTGTAAAGAGAGGAGAAGAAGATACAAACCACAAACATAAAAGAGGATCAAGGATGAGATTAGCCTTACTCGATGCTTTAATCTGAAAACAACGACACAAAAAATTCATCAGAAACAAGGGATATTGATCTCTTGGACATCTTAAGCTATTTGGAACGTCCCTATGATAAAGAGATGAGAAATGGAAGGAATTCCTAATTTTGGGTTAAATATCCCAGTGGAAAAATTGTACTTGTTTTATATGTCTTTTGGCTGAATGAGATTACTAGAATGGTCTAAAAAATAGTGCACAAACCATGAAGATGATTTTTTCCCAAAATTCCCCAATGCAAGGTTTACCAACACGATTTTCTGAACCGTGTGCAATCCTTGCAGAATCCACTATCGAAAAACACACATCCTGGATGGTTTCCTGGGTTGACTTCACGATTATCACAAACTATGCACAGACTGTTTTTCCTACACAGAAGACCCTCTTTTATCCACGTATCATGTCCCAATCCCTCAGAAAACCATCTTTCTTCTTCTAGGACTTGGCTAAGCACAAAATAACTAAAATAAGGGATTCAATCAAAATATTAATTGATAATATACCTTTCAAAGATATGGGATCTTACAACCTCCCCACCCTATAACGACTCATCCTCAAGCCGAGTTCCGATGCTTCATTTCGCTTCTAATGAAATTATATTTGGCCATTGAGCGCATATATCTGATTCCCACTCCCATGATTCATCTTGATCATTCCCACACTACCATACTACTCGAACCAGTGGCACATCCTTTCCCCAAAATAATTTATCACTACGATCCATGACACGAACGAGATGCTCATTAAAGGATGCATCGGCCTCAATAACAAAATCCTCAACATCCACCACATTAGTTGCATCAGGTTAATACTGATAAAGCAATGACACATGAAAGACATCATGCATCCCGTTATACTATTTTGTAGGCTCAAATTGGGATACCACATGCCCAATCATCTACACAATCTCAAACGACCCCACATACCTAGGTGCTAACTTTCCCTACATTCCTATCCGTCGACGACGCATATTTTGCAACACTCAAAGGAACACACTATCACCCACCTCAAACTCAAGAGGTATATGCCTGCGATCTATATTGGAATTTTTCTTACTTTGAACCACATCCATCCATTTCTATATCAATCCAACCTTTTCTGATGTCTCTTGCAAGAGACTCGGTCCCAACATATTGGTTTCACCAGCCTCCATCAATCACAATATAAATCTACACATCCTTCCATATATAGTCTTAAATGGTTTTATCTAAATTGTAACCTGAAAAAAATTGTTATTAGAAAATTCATCAAGTGACATGTGATTTACCTAGGAACCACTAAACTCCAAGACATAAGCCCTCAAAATGTCTTCCATCACATGGATTGTATGCTCCGACATCCCATCTATTTGTAGATGAAATGTCATACTCAAGAGCACCTGTGTACCAAGCGCATTCAGCAACTCTATCCAGAAACATGATGTGAAATGAGGATAATGATCAAAAACTATAGTTTGTGGTAAACCATAAAACCATATTATTTCCCAATCATACAACTCACCCAAATGATCAACTATATAAGTCTTCTGAATTCTGTAAGAAATGAGACTCTTTTATTACGTAATCCACAACCACCGATATTGAATCATTATTCCGAGTAATTATCAGATGACCCACCCAAAAATCCAACGTCACATCATTCCACATCCATTATGTAATTTGTAATGAATGTAACATCCAACCTAGGTATTCATTCTCTTCCTTCATCGGCTGGTAGTTAAGGCACCGTTCCCCATAGTCCGCACCATCCATTTTCATTACTGGCCACCAAAAATTCCTACGGAGATTATTATATATCATGTAAAAAGAAGGATTCACTATTCATTTTGATTCATTGAACTCATGTAAAAACTCTTCCCACATGAACACCATCACAACCCCACGATCATGAACACAAATAACCACATTCATTCTGAAGGCTCAACCTGATCAGGGCTCCCCACCATTACGTCTTTATTTCATGGAAAATCATTTCATATCATAATGATGTCTTCCCCTAAAAAGATCAAAGTGTCAATTCAATATCCCTAGATGCTAGAGTCACCTTACCATTTTCCACCAACCCCTCCATGTGCTTCTCCGCGAACAAGGCCATCATCTTCCAAATAGTACTAGATTCATAAACAACCTGGTTCTGAGCATTCATGCTCAATGAATTAGTATCACTTTTCCATTTACAAGGTGTATATACTATATCAATGTCAAAAGAATTGAGATACTCATCCAATATTTGATTTTTATGATTTAAATCCCCTTAAGAAAAGATATACATTAATCTCTTAGGGTCAGTATAAACCATGAACCATTCCACCAACAAGTAGTGGATCCCCCACATTATGGAATACAATACTGGAGCTAGCTCAAGATCATGTGTGGGATAATTCCACTCAAGGTGTCTCAATTACATAAACCCATAATCTACAACCCACTCAGCTTGCATTAAAACAGCCCCAAGCCTAAAACTTGACGAATCAAAAAATCAAACATACATCATACCTAGCTCAAGTAAGATTATGATCAGTGTCGTTTGAAATCATCTTTTCCACTCTTGAAATACATTCTCATAAGCCTCCGACCACTCAAACCCGATGAACACATTTTTTAAGAATAAATGTGGTGATACAAAATGATATAAATCCTGAATTATCCTTTAGAAATATCTGTCCAAAACTAGAAAACTCAGAATATCTGAAATAGTCTTGGTGTTCTCCCATGAAAGAGAAGACTGCACATTCTCTTGATATACTGACACGCCGACATCGAAGATTATGTGACCCAGAAAATGAACTTTTCCAATCCAGAACTGACACTTTGAAAACTTAGCATAATGATGATTATCTCTTACTGTACTCAATACAATGTCATGAAGTTGGGTATGATCTTTATGAGTTTTCGAGTAATAGAAGATGTCATCAAAAAAGATAACCACAAAATGATCCCAATAAATATAAAATACTCAATTCAACAATTCCAAGAATACATTTGGTGCATTGGTCAAGCAAAAAGGCATCAATATAAACTCAATCAACCAGTACTGACTCCTGAAAGCTGTTAGCGGTACATCATAATCCCTCACCATCAACTTGTGGTAACCTAATCTCAGATAAATCTTATAAAACATTGATTACCCCCCCTCAATTGGTCGAACATGTCATCCATTCTAGGTTGTGGGTAACAACTTTTCACCATCATCTAATTTATCATCCAATAATCAACACACAACCTTAATGACATGCTAACTTTTTTTTTCATAAATCACATTAGATCCCCTAGGAGACATACTAGGATGTATAAAAAACTTACATTCCAAATCCTAAAGCATAACCTATAACTCCTAGAGTTTTTTCGGTTCCATTCGGTATGGTGGAATAGAAACTAGCTCTTCTCCCGGCAGCAACTCGGTCATGAAATCAATATCTATCTAGTGTGTCCACCTAGATAAATCATCAGGAAAAATATCCTGAAACAGGTCAAATAATGGAGGAAAGTCATATTGATCCCATATTTCGTCATCAAGGAAAAGACAAGCTACTTGCGCTGTGAGCCTATCGAACTGCCGACAAAACAGTTCCACATGACCTGCTCAAATGTCTCAGTCTATTGGATGGGCATAAACATCAACCTCATGTGACCTAAAGGATACCATAAAATTGTAATAGTTTATGTTCTCCCGATATAACACAAAAAAATCTATTCCCAAGATCTGGTCAAATACTGACATCTCGAAAATGAATAGGTCCCAAAAGAAATGATACCCACTGACTTCTAGATCAAATCCCTTGCACTTCATTATGTCCTCATACTTCACACCCAACGGTGTGTCAATCGACATAACCACACACACATTTTCCATAGGCAACCCCAACACTACCACAAGTTGAGCGGAAATAAAATACTATGTGGAACAATTTTCGAAAAATGCACAAGGAAGCATATATGCTACAGTGATCATACCTCGAATAGTTAATGGCCTAGCATCACCATCACTATGTGAAGACTGAACTTAATGAAGTTGACCATCCCCTCTTCCCTGTGCTCTAACCTGCGTGCCATGCACTGCACTGCCCTGATGACGTGGGCGATCCTACCACAGAGTTCCACATCCACAACCCATGCATGTGAGATTTGTGGATATCCAACTTCTTTCCAGATATGGAGAAACTAATACCTTTCTTCTGTTGTGAATATTCATGTCACCAACATTCATACTCTCATTCTGATGGTTCTAGCTGAACCTTTTCACATGTCCCAATCTTACCCACGACCAACACTCAACTATAGGCTGAGGACACTAGTCATGCATGTTCCCCAACCTACCAAACTAATATAAGAACAACTAATCACCACCCTGAGTGGAATATCCTGTCTTATGAAAACCCTGCACAAATCTTCCCAGTAGAAAACTTACAAAACAACACTTTAAGCCCTCAAAAGTTGTACCACATATCTTCCCATATGGAACGACAAGCCCACGACCTGAAACTCACTTCAGGATCCCTTATGAGATTAATTATTGATCCACTAACTCTATAAACCACATAAATTGAAATATATTCACCTGAGTCCAGGTCTCATGCCTCATCCCATCCTAGAAACACCTCACAACTACTTCCTCATCCCCCGCCAATGCTGGAACAAAGCGACAGAGGTCAGTGAAGTGGACAACATACACTATCCCCGACATCGATCCCTGAGATAGGCTCATGAAATTTGTATCCCTCTCTTTCCTCAAAGTCTCTGGGTGAAAAATGGTCCACAAAATTTCCAAGATTTCATTCGACAAAATCCCCTTATCCTAAATAGTTTGATCCATAAAGTCCCACATACACTTTTCCTAGCCCAGCAATAGATAATATGCCAACTTGACCATCTTGACATCGGGAGTTTCAAGATGATCATGTTTTATCTGGAATGAATATATAATGAACTCCGCTACCTCTAGAATACCCTCTCCAGTAATGGTCGGATGGTGCTGGAGCTAAAAATATTTGTTCTGCTTAAACATACTAAATGGAACCCACCCTGTGTGTTGATCCACCATCTTCATAAAATGAGAAAAGTTCTATTGGAATCTATCTTCCCTACCTTCATGTATAACCACATTATCTTACTCCTCTACTAGAGGAGCGTTCTTATTAACATCCAATTGTTTACCAATCGACGGTCGACATTATTGTAGAATTTATCTACATTACTGAACATGTAGTTTAGAACACATACCACAAAACATTCACAACATCATAACAATAAGGCTTTCCAACAGCCAAATCAACCCACCATACATGAACCACACCAATAATCATTAGTCTTCCAGAACCATCACCCCAACCATCCCTACTGGGGCCCATGGACCACAAGGGAAAACAACCATACATAACCACAAAATCACACAACATGTTAAAAAATAAATTTGTTAAAACCCTTAACAACACATATTTCATTTTTCATCACTTATCATTCGTTTATCTTCACCCACATGCATTATTTCATTAACAACATTTTTCATTTTCAATTATCAAATTCAAGGTGCATTTTACCTTTCATTCCTCACAAACCTATCCCGTGTATGCCTACCCAGATTCGTGTCACCTAATTCTATAGGTTCCTACAATGTTGCATGAACGCACAACTTCATTCCATTGATTCCACGAACCAAAATCAAAAAACAATCACATCACACAATATTTTCATCACCGAATACTGGAATATCCTCATCTACAACATGACAAAATCAAGAACATCAATTTATGACCTGGATGACATGGGTATTCCCTTGTACATGGGTCATATACTCCCTATAATGAGCTCATTACTATGGCACGAATCATATTAACTCTCATATACCATTCGAAATAAAAATATTTCATATAATGAGAAGAGAATCCTTCGTATGATTCCACTTTGTAATATCTGCGACCTAGAAGCCACTAAAATTGTGCTCCGAGATGGGTGGTTATGTGACATTAAATGAGCCTCCCCGTATGCCAATGGTTTCCAACTAGAAACAGGGGTTTTTATAGTCAATTGTGGAGACAATTGCCCATTTTTATCATAGACATAAACAATAGAATATAAACAAAAAGGTCAATAAAAATCATTAATACAATAAATGCATAAAACCCATTCCCTAACGGGTTACAACCATGTCCAATAGTAAATGTGATATTCCATGCTACAACTGAAAAGGTAAATATAACCCAAAATAAATACAAACTATGAAATTACCAATAGGATCCCGACACCCTGTCTAGGTCATCCTCCATGCACACCCTCTCAACCCCAAAAATCATGGAAGAGTCTATTCCCTCCTCCTCACATACAATCATGATGTCTACTCATTTTCCCAATGGTGTCCCGAGAAGGGTGTCTGTAGAACTCAGTTGGCCACCACCAACAATGACTAAAAAATACCCGTTATGAACAATTTTTCAAGAAAAAAAGAAATTAATAACAAATTTCATGGAGAGATTATGTGCCCATAGTTAGTTTCAGTCGATTACTAACAATTAGTATTGTTTTTATATCATACCACTTCATCCCATTTCCCAATTCTTACCATGTCCAAAAAAATTTATCATGGGTTCATCAACACAAAAAGTTACATGTATGAATGTAAAAAATAAAAAACTTGAGGAAGAACACACGATTTTCCTATGTCACTATGACCAACTTCCTCAAGTCAACCATATCCTCACATTGAAGCATTAGCGTGGGTGCAGGTAACTGATAGGGAAATAGAGCATCAGTCCTATCCCTACCCCGTGCATTATGGGTGGAGTTTAGATCCTTAGTCCAACTTGACCTGTGGGCATAGAACCACTATAAATACCCCATACTACCATGATATGTGCACATGATATACATATATGTTACCATTAACCATTTACACATAATCACAACCATTTCCCGAGGAAAACACAAACCATATAAAACATGGTGTGGTTTCCATGCGTTAACACATGAACACATTTACCACATTTCACATCATTTAACCTTTTAACCAAATTCCATTTTATTATGAATTTCTCACAATGAATTCATTCGTTATTCCTATCTCACTGGGCTTGGGTCATTATGCCTAATTAACTAGGCTTCATTATGACTAATTCACTAGGCTTCATTATTCTGCTCATAACCAATTCTATTATGGTATTTAATCATTACCACATATTAACTCAGTATCACATAGGTTATTACCAAGCCTAGGTGCACCACCTTACTTCTATCCTAATAGAAATAGTCACATCAACATGTTTATCAAGGGATATAATTTATTACACAACAATCTCACTTGTTTTTCACAAATCCTTAGGTCTATAAGAGTAGGCAAGCCACATGGTAGCCCTAGATTAGTTTGATTACCCTCGATGCATCCCATGTGAATCATGAGGTTTTCTATTTACTATTTTAATAACCATTTTACTAAAACATTCCATGGGTGATCAAAACATACCAAGATGCACCCATGAACAAAACCACACATGCACAAATATTCTAATAATCCATGGTATAACTTGTAGATGCCCCACCACGATTCAGTGGGTGAATGAACTCTTAATCAAGACCTTAGATTCTATGTCAACCAGCCTTTGAAGCATCAACCTGAATCTTACACATGGAGTAGTTTTTTAGATCTTCAGAAAGAGAGGAAATAATATGAAATCCCTAAACTGAAAAGATAATCAATAATGGTATTATCCTTACACAGAGCATCGTTCTAAAACCAATGACATCTAAAACACCTTAGATACAAGCGGAATTGATCTCTTGAAAATCATTGGAGATTTGGTTATTCTCTAAGGTAAATATAGGATAAAGGAGAGTAATTACCGAGTTGGAATTACAAGTCCGTGAGTGAAAAAATTATAATTTTTTACAAGTTTTCAGGCTACCTGGTTTACCCGCACAATTGTTCAAGAAGTATGAAAATCATGCAGATGATTCTATATAAAATGGTCCCTTCTAATGGTTTACCCACATGGTTTTATAAACTATTCCCAATCCATGTGTAATGCACTATCCACAAACCCACATCCTACAACATTTCATGGGTTGTCTGCATGGTTAGCACTGATCGTGCGACATACCTAGAAAACCCCTTTTCTCCACTTATCGTGTCATGAACCCTCAAAAACCCCCTGAGCCTCCTCTATAACATGTGTAAGAATGTAATTATCGAAAATAATGGATTCATGCTAATACATATAATAGAACATACCATTCCACGACCTGTGATCTTATAGAAAACCACGACCCCAGTAGCCTAAATTTAGTTGTTATATTATTATAGAGTAATATATACCAAAGGTCACATCACCATGGATGGATGAATTTATTTGAATTTATGAAATATATAAGTAAATATTTCCCTAATTTCATTGTATATTTAATTTAGAACATAAAAAAGGAAAAAAGGCTATCGGGAGACTTATTCAACAATTTCAAAATTATAAAGAGACAGTGGAATGCTCATTAAAAAGGGGAATATTTAAGGATTCTTAAGGGTTATATATAGTATAAAAACAAATCAATAATAATGGAACCATTATAAATAATTCATAATCAATATATAAAAGTGTATAACTAAAAAACAAATTTAGTCATTAGATATAGAATTAAAATGCATCAATATATTTTTTCATAGTAAAAATATCATAGAAAATAATAAATGAATATTAAAAGGAAAACATGATAAATTAATAGATGTAATGAACATCGTACATGAGACACTAAAATTATGAATTACAAAAGGATTTTTTTGTCTATGGAGACAAAATATTCATATTCTTCATGGAAACAACATGAAGGGTTTATCACAGATTTTCTTGTATCATTGAATCTCTCCATGAATCGACGGGATATATAATTTTGGGCCCCATATATCACTTATTGTCCATGTAATTCTTCAAAGATATATTAAATTCAGAAAATCTATGAATTATAAAAATAACACCCTTGAGTATCGTATACAAAGTTATAAATATTTCTGTAGTTAATACAACATTCAATATAAACATCATATTTTTAAAATGGTTAATGTATTAAACAATAATCATATAAATGGTACATGA
Organism: Viscum album; assembly: GCA_963277665.1. Taxonomy (NCBI): domain Eukaryota; kingdom Viridiplantae; phylum Streptophyta; class Magnoliopsida; order Santalales; family Viscaceae; genus Viscum; species Viscum album. The sequence goes on along the minus strand of OY728121.1, from coordinate 1,100,014,510 downwards.
AATATTGTTATTTAGAAAATCATCAATTATTTATAATCATACATAACAGGTTATGTATTTATAAGAAGTAATTATTTAATATGGAATATATATCACAAAGTTAAAGGTAGAATGGAACACCCTTACCTTAATTACTATATGTGTTTTAAATGTTTTGATCTCCTAAATAATTAAAATATTATTTTTAAATTTTTTACCATGAAGTGAAAAAAATTATTTTATAAATTATTTTTCAACCATAACAATTGAATAATATTTTATAACTTCTATTGGTTAAATTGAAGCAATTTAATATCATGTTTTACAAAAATATTTCTCATTTTTCAACAATTTCACTGATTTGGTAAATTTAATGAATAAATATTAAACAATAATTACAGAAAAATATTTTACAAATAGTTAAAATTTTATATATTTTATTTAGTATATAATATCCTTACATGTGGATTTTAATATATTTTACATGGAAATTATGTTTTATGTGGTTAACAGACCATTGATGGGACATTTTCAGGAGAGAAGGACAATAATGAATAAATTTATATAAATATATAGTAGTACGAAACATAAATTATTTTGGAATAACTAATATAGATTTTGAATACTTTAAAATTTATTCCATGTATGATTGGTTTTAAAAGTTGTGGTGGAAAAAGAAAGGGTATATAGAGAATAATTAAAAAGAGAGGGAAGTGGATGAGAACTTAATTAATACATAGTGTTGATTTTCTTGTATGACACTAAATTTCAATTGTGATTTGTCATTTATTTATATAAAACATGAAAATGTGTTCTAATAAAATTTAGAGGGAATATTATTGCAGATATTTTTTTTTGGATGAAGTGGGGGAGTTTTTACCATGGGAATGGTGAGGGGTTATTTATTTCTTAATAGATGGGTGTTTTTTAGTATAAAATATTTAATAGAATAATATATCCATCGTAGAACATGTAATATTTATTTTTTAATAGTATAAATTACATAATAAATTAAAATAATGAGTTATTGACATTAATACCACTTAAAATAATAATTAATTATTTTATTAAAAAAGAATGTGTGTTGAAATAAAATATTATATTTTCAGGAATCTCTTTAGAGTGTAGGTTTTTAAAATTTCTTTTTGTGTTTCAATATTTAGTTTCATATATTTTCATGAAACCATTATGATGTTCAATATAACATGTCCAATCAGAATAGTATACAATGTATTATTTTAGTATAACATCATGAATGATTTTATTTGAGTTACACTAGTTATGTGAAATACTATATTTTAACTATTCACCAACAAATTGATGTATTTAAAAAATTAGCAAAAAATCACCCATAGTTAACATAAATATATTTATTTCTATATTGGATCCAATTTTATTAAATTTTTTAAATATATAAATATTAATTTTTACCAATAATATTCATTTATTAGTTAAATTCAGATTTTAATATTATTACCTATTTTATAACAAATTGTGAAATTGATATTTTTCTCGTAAAATTAAATAATAATTTTAATATAGAATAACACTAATTAAATAATCTACTTTATTAAAATAAATATTCTTATAAATCCTTTCAATAATTATAAAAATTTTGATAAGAATTTAAATTTCAAAAAAATAACAACAATTAATTTATCATTTCTAAAACATTTATAGATGTATTCTATTATATAAATATATTATAAAATCATTTATTAGATAAAAAATATTATTTATAATTTCATGGGTGACCATATAATTACAACAAATAGATTACAATTCCTAGTGGTCTCATACCTATTCTAATAGTCATGTAAATATTTATTGAGAAAAACATGGTTCATTTAAGCTTTATGTTTCATGAAAATTAATATATAAAATTTATTCAATTTATTTAATATGTTTATAACCATAAAGTATTTAGGTTATGATTTTTACCCTCCATTGAAAAATTTCAACCTCAATGTTTTCATGAGTTTTTCCTGCAAAATAAATTTGGGTTGATCATCATCATAATTCCCTTAGGTTCCCACATTTATTATCTAATTGTATAGTTTCTCTAATGAAATTTTATGGGAATTTTTTTTCTAATTTCTCAATACATTCTCTCCTATGTAAATAATCTGAATACCCTACTTGCCTTAAAGAAATCAAGTTCAATTTCTCTTTCTTCATATATAGTTATACGTATTAGCTCTGACATTTAATTAATTTACAAGGACATGTAGAACACATCATCAACTTTATAGGGTTATTATAACATTTATAAATGGTAATATACATATGAATTTATTTAAATAATTTCAAGTGGTCATATGTACCTATATCTCAATTTTCCTTTTATATCGAACTATATAACACCCTTCCCTGATGATTCCATTATAATGACATGATATAAAGCATTAAATTCCAATTCCTTTATCTGATTGTTATTATAAATCATTTGACTACATTGATTTTTACAAATATGTGCCTGAATAGTTTCTAACATTTCCATTGCCTTTTAAATATGTTACAGGTGTATATGTTTCCATTCACCAATATCATCCCAACATGATTAGGTGTGACATCTACTTCCATAAAATGTCTTATATAAAACCATTTGAATACTATAATGGACACTATTCATATAAAAAGAATATATAAAAGGAAAATATTTGTTGCACATGTCTTGAAATTCAAGTGAGATTTATCTCAACATGTAGACCAATGTTTGAAAATTCTATTAAAATTGTCCATCATTTTGAAAAAGATAAGAGGTACTCAAATAAAATGTAGTATCTAGAGAATTTTGAAGCTTCTTATATAATATTGATGTAAAAGGAGGATCTTGATTAAATAAAATAAATAGTGTTTCGCCATGAAGTCTTAAAAAATCAATAATATAGAGAAATATAGGTTCTGAAATTGATAATATACACTTTTGTCACAAAATTCAGAAAATTTTATAATGTTATAAAAAATAAAAGATGTTGTGTCATTATTTCGTGGGGTATTTGGTAATCTAGTGATGACGTAAAAAGAAAATTATATCACAAATTTACATATGAATATCTAGATGTTTCATTCCTCATCATGGAAATTTTCTCTCATAATATAGGTGTCCACTCACTACACATCTAGACACATAGTCATGAATTTCCTATATTATATTACTATCTCAACATTTTCCATTTAAGCATTGTAAATCATGGAACTAACCAGGTGTATAGAAACACTTGATCTATTAGAATAATCTAATAGTTTCCTTTTATATCATGTATTAAAAGAACATGTAACCTCTTTATAAACATTTAAATTCCATCCAAATACATGATTTCATCCAATAATCCATCCATAATGGGTTTATTTTTATAAAAAACCTATTAATCAAACATAGATATTTTTTCCATTTCAATAAAGAATATTTCCTAATAATTTCAAAAATGAACTAATGTTTCATCTTCTTTAACAATTCCATTTTCTATTTCTAGTAAATCCATGAAAATATATTCCTTATCAATCACCATTTGGGTTTTAAGTGCATGACCTTTTTTATATACCTCTTCTTATACCATATTTTATATTCTGTGGGGGATGTGAATTGGGAAATAGTAATCTTTGAGTAACTTTATCCATCATTACTTATTCATTTTGTGTTTTTTCTATGTACATATGTATTTAATACATTTTTTAACAATCTATATTCATAAGGATTCACCATAGAGATATTAATACCACATAATTAGAGAAATTATAATGGATGATTACTCAAGATCATGAGTTTGATAATTGTTTTCATGAATCTTAATCAAAGATGATGAATTTAATATTTTATTATCATTTTTCATTAGGTCACAAACCCTTACATTCATCAATGCATCATTTTATATCACAAATCCATCATTTCATAATTGTATAATTAGAATCATAACATTGATTAATCTTCAATCCAATTCCTCAAAACATTTTGCTCATTATTTTATCCATACTACATAACCACTTTACATGTGAGATATGATTATGGATTAACTAGTTAGGAAAAATTCTAAATACATACTTTGTTTAGGTTAATTGGATTATTCCATTTGTCTATTTTCATATTCATTATAGTATCAAACAAGATTACATTATAAGAGAGAAAATGAATAATAAGATATATTTTATAATTCAATAATTCACACTTCATTAATTTAATATATAAGTAATTCCATCAATGTGTTTAAAAAATTATCTGCGATTGATTATCATGGTCTTCCTACCTTTTGGAATACTGAAGAATATCATTAATTAATACCCAAAAAAATTTAATTTACTAATTAAGTAATTATTTCATTATATCAATGAATAATAGAGGTAAATTATTCAATACAAATGGTATAACTAAAATCTCATAATCATCTTACCAAATTAAAGAATATATCATTATCACATCATGCTTCATTAAATGAAATTTATGAAACAAATAATAAGGTCTATATTTATTAAATAACGTACTCTATGGAGATGATAAAATAAATAATCAATTCAATGTAGAGGATACACGTTCATTATTGTAATTGCATTTATATTTCCAAAATCAAGGGATAACCTCATCGATTTATCAATAAGTTTGACAATTTGAATTCGGGAACCCAATATTGAAAATGTAGGAAAAATCTCATATTAATCAAATCCTCTAGTTTTTTGTTTAGTTTAATAATACAATAGTGGCTACTATATTAGGATTATTAGATATAGGTCATGAATCTTTTATTAAATCAATGATAATATCATTTTCATGCTCTGAGGTATGAAGGTAATTCATTAGGAAATAAATCTTTGTTTTCTTATAAAATTAGTACATTATAAATATTATTCTTTCATTATATATCCATAGGAATTTCTTATCATCCTCCACAATAATTTCATCGTGTATATATACTTGGGTAGATCGAGAAAATAATATGATGATGTAGTTTCTACTATAAATATAAGGGAGTCTACATCTTCCTCGAAATCATAATTTCCAGTGTATTGAAATAAGTATTCTCATTATATTTTGACATGAATTATATACTATGGTTTGTTTAAAATGAAACCATATGTATAATGATAAGGTCAGAAAATGAATCATGATTTTGTGTCATATTAGGGACTGCATGTTATATATTATCAAAAAGACAACCCAAATTATTTTTTACTAACAACTACCTTATGAAAATTAGAAATTTCTAATTTTCATATAAAATTTATTATATATAAATGATATATATTAGCCACAATAAATAAAATCATTGGATAAATATATATATAAGAATAATGTACATTCCACCAAATCATTGTGTATTTCTACATTAGCTATTGTGATCGCATAAGCATGAACATCTCTAATTATATTGATCAATGGTAGATTCCAGAAATTCTAATTAAAAAAATGTTAATAATTCCTCGTTTGATTATAGTTGATGAATTAAACATTATTGATATGTTTTTAACCTTACATTTGGTAGCACAGTGGCTGTTTTAATCACAATTATAAGAAACCTCCATCCCTTTCATGAATTGTATAAGATTTTTATTTCATTAATATTTTCATAAATGGAATCTCTTCATTACACTCTTATTATATGAGGATTTATTAAATTCATGGTTAATATAAGACCCCATATACTCTTTATTTAGTTTTATCAGTTAGGATATGAGATTTTCATTCTCTGTTTTGAGAGTTCATAATAATATTTCCTTTTATTACAAATAAATTTAAAAACATAGTGCCCTTTAGCGACTTGGATTAAAACCATAAAAGAGATGATCAATCTACTTTTCAGAATAACTTATAAATTCTATAGAAAACCGTTACATTCTTGGGAAGGTAACCACATACTCAAAAGAATACACTTTATCCTTTAACATTATTATAAGAAACATTATCTTCATTCCCATTCATTTCAAACAATGTATAAATCTTTTAAATATATTTTCAATAAATGATTTAAATTAATTATATATTATTTCATCTTACCATTTCATTTTCGTGATAATATAATACCATTTATAGATATATACCTTGAGGAAATATACCATTATTACCATGTTGTCATATTTATGTCATCCAAATTAATGAAGTATTATTTATAGGGACATGATCCTCTACTCAACTAAAAATAGATTAGTAGTCCCATTAAAATATGGTTGATCATGATACATGAAATGATCCAATATAAGTGTAGTATAGTTATTAATTATAACCTTAATATTTTTTCTAGATATTGTCAGTATGTGATAATCTATAGCATTATCTCATTTAAAGTTCTCAGTGGATAAATCTGTACACTATTCATGGGTTTTTATTCCATTTCCTCCGTTATGATCCATCAATACATAATAGATCACAATAAGATAGATCATAATCATTATTAGTATAGATAAAAAAATATTGTATGGAAATATTATAATAATCAATTTATTTAACATATAGTGCCTAAGGATTCTACTAAGAAATCTCTAATATGAACTATGATGAAGCTGACCCTAGTAGGCCATCGTCTATGATCATTTTATTACAATGGAAAATATGCATCTCTTCATATCACCATGGATAGTTAATTTTAGTAGTCATGAATAACAATATACCTTTATTTTATCATTATTACATTGTAAATTAAACAAATAACATAATGAATGAAACCAAACTACTTCCTTGACGTTATTCAATGATTTCATCTTCATAATATATGTAAGAAAGACGAATAAAAGGGTGATATATAATTATTTGTAAGGGTTACTTACTATAGAAAAATGAATTAATAATATGTGAAGAATAATAAAAACTGCAAAATTATCATGTTTAAGAGTGTAGCATATGATTAAATTCCATCAATGAACTGGGAATAAAAATGATTCCATATAATTATTCATAGTGAAAATATTATTAAATTTATTAAATAAATATTGGATGTAGAAAATAAATATTTTTTATATGTGTTTTATTTATCACATAAACCACTACCATGAAAAAATTCTACACAATAGTTTAGGTATTAGGGTTGAAACTCATCAGATTCTTCTTGTGAAGAAACAGGAGAAGTTTGTCAACAACTGTTTTTCCTCATGAGACATGTTTAGGAATATTGGGGATATATAATAATAGGAAAAAGTAATCATAAATTAAAAATCATTATTCATAAATGTAATTTATTCATAAAAAATATGATGTATCATAATATCCATTTTGAGTACAGGATGTTGATTTATCAATATCTCCACTATTAACCCAACTTTTAAAATCATAACTCTATGAAAAAAATAGAATATGGATATAAAAATAATGAAATATATGATACAATAAATATAGATATTTAATGAAATATTCAATTACTTATAATGATACATAAACATTCCATTATACAAAATAAATTATGCTTTAATAAAAAATATAGGCCATAAATAAATGTTTAAATAAGCAACCCCTAACCCTATTTCCTAAATATTGTTTTCATGTTTTCACCTCCTGAATAATAAATATAAATATATATATATTATAAAATTATTCAGATATGAATGAAAGTCATTTATAAAATTATTTAAATTTATAATCATTTAATTATATTTCTGAATTACATATGAAGAAATTTTAGTGTTTTGTATCACGATTTAGTTAAGAAATTTCTAATTTTCCACTATTTAATATGTTTATTAAATGAAATTTATTCATTAATTAAATTAATTATATTTGTATATAATGTATATAATTTAATTGTTATATATTATATATATTTTATAATATAAAACCATGACTACGGTTATATTATATATATTGTATAACATCCACCCTTCACGTGAAATTATCGAGAGAGTAGGAAGGAAAAAATATATATATATATATATATACTTCTATGATACATATATTAGGTTAAAATTGATAATATATTTTAATATTACATCCCAATTAATTTTTTTCAATATATGTAGTGAATTATTTTGTAGAAAAATAGGATGAAGAGGAATAATAAATAAAAAAGGGAGAGAAGTGGATTAGAACTTAATCATTGTTGGAGTATCACTTGTACATAACTATAACTCAGTAGAGATTGGATTTTTATAGCTCCAATACATTATTCTAGGTCATAAGTAGAATAATAGGGACTATTTTTCAATATATCTATATTTGGAATACGTGGGTGGAGTGGTTTTGAAATTTAATGGATATATGTTATTTATAGATGAGGAGAGGGGTAGTTATAGATTAAATTACTGAATAAAATTATATATCAAAATTAAATCTTTTAATACTGATTTTTAGGAAAATATAAATCATATATGAATATAGTATATGTATTCTATGAAAATATATCATCATTATATATTAATTTCCTTAATTTACTAAAATTGAATGTGAGAAGAAATGATATTTTATAGAATATTTTTTGTCATTTAGTTGTTGAAAATGAATTCTAGGTCTCTAAATTGAGATTACTTTATTTTAATCATATCTTTTGAATTTAAACATACAATGTATAAACCTATTATTCTATAACTCGAGTCGAACTGCTGTTTCAAAAGAAGAAACTCAATTATTAAATTATGTAATTTTTCAAATTGTATTTGTTTTCAACACCACAAACACACAAGGTGTTAGAACTCTTATTTAGCTATATAGAGAATAATTATTATTACACTCATAGATTTTACATAATATTTTTTTAAGATTTTATATTAAAATATTATGGTGGTAAACTATGAGGTTTTTTATATGATGTGATACATGAGGAAACAACTAAAATAAATCAATTTTTTTTGGAAATAGGTAAAAATGTTTTTATTTATTATAAAAGTTATTTCATACGATAAAAAAATATGATGATGTTTTATAAATTAGTGAGGCATTAGTTATGTGTGTTATTGGTGTAGATATTCACTATAAATTATATAAATATATATATACACCCAAATTACATAAAGAAAATATGAGGCATTATTATTTTATTTTATCAATGGCTGAATGATATTTTATATAACGTTTTTTCTAATTTCCTAAAATATATAGATATAATTTTAATACTTCCTCAATGTGTATAAATTTAAGACATTAAAACAACCTTGTAATGTACTTTCATAGGTACCATTCATTGGTTCCATGAGCTAGACCACCACATGACCTCATTCGTGCCTCAACATATGGTAGATGTTTCCCACTAGTAGTGAGGGTCTGGTAAGTATTATGTCAGTAGATTATACACTTGTGTGTTGGGGTAAAAAAACATGACAATGTATAAATGCATCAACATAAGCATATATATCAATAAACAATACCAATAACTCATGAGTATCTATAACAATGAAAGGAATAACTAAATAATGTTTAAATTATTAAATCCTATTGTATATGTCATATGTTTAAAATGAAACTCAATATAGTGAAACAATAGTCTTTAATGTGGTTCTTGAACCACAACTGGATCCCCAAATAAAGATCCATCTTGACATATCAATCTATCCTAGGGAACATTAGCTTTACCTATCCTATATCTATGAAATCTATTCTACTACCCATCAGGAAACCCAAAAGGGAGCATGTACAACATAGTGGGCCATTAGTTGTAGGGTGTAAATCTTATTCTTGAAAAACAATGTTTATGATGTGGTATAAATAATTAAACTCATATAATAACCTATCCAATTTTCATTTATTTAATTTTACATTATATAACCACCTCATCCCAATGGGTGCTCATGCACACCCATATATGAATACTATCTTCGGCCCATGCTGGTGTCTAAACCATTTCACATTTTCAATTTACTATTCATTTCTGAAAATGGTCTTTTATTATCCATTTGTTATTATTTTTTAAATCATTACTAAGCCACATGGAACCATATTACATTGTAAATTACTTAGTTATATAATTCAACATCTAGTTCCATGTTTGTCCATCATAAATATTTATCATGGAAATATGATTTCAAACCTATTACACCCAATTATAAATCATAAATATACATCATTAGTGTAGAATACCCTATCGAACAACCAAAATCTCAATCATAGGGATATATTATGCGGTATATCACTATGTCTAACACTCCAGTTCTCAATATTATATATAGATCTATTATTGGTGTATTACATCATGTATAAAACACCATTTTAATGTATGCATGTATATCATTGGTCTATAAAGTCATGTCTAACACTCCATTCACAATCATTCGTTTTAATCAATATTTACATACCATAGATCTTCATGATGAATACCTTATTAATATTTATTAATTTATATAATTATTTACATGGAATAGATCATAATGTATAATACCCCATTTCATATATATTATTAAATAAAATTAATCCACTTATCAACATTAACCACCTCAACTTCCAATAATTAATTTAGAAATTAATTAATCAATTTCCATTAATTAACTTTCTAAATAGTTGCCAATTTCAATTTTATTTAATCAATTTAAACTTTAATTACCAATTTCACAATTTCAATATCAAATATTTAATTCACAAATTTGTTATTCTTAAGTACAATTGAACAATACGATCATTAACAAAACAAATAATTATCTCAATTTGCTAGTAAAAATATTGATTATTAATTTATAATTTAATTATTGTTATTCCACATATAATTCCTAAATCCCAAAACCTAAATTTCTATCATAATTAATACCAAAAACTAATAATAAAATCACAAATTCCAATATATGATAAATAACAACTAAATTAATTATATTTATCGACAATCCCTAACTCTCAAAATCTCACAATTTTCACAATTAATTAATTTAAAACATTAGTTTATTAATTCATGATTTAAATTTTTAAATACTTATTGAAATAATAAAAAATCCATATATATAATAAAAATAAAATATATGGGATTTAGAAATTAAACCACCTACATTGATTCATTGATAAATGATTTCCCAATGTAAACCCCAAATATTGACAAGTGCAGTGATGTAGAATCGAATCCTGATCAATTTCCCTAAATAGAGATATAACAAATAATGTTCACAGGGATATGTTTGTAGATAAACAAGCCTATTTATATATTTATCAAATATATATTAGGATCTAGAAAAACTATAATATATCATCTACTAAAAAATCTTGGTACCATAGGATGATGGATTGAAATGCAAATGGAAATGTTCATTATACAAGGCATAGGAATAGATCATAGTTTATATATTTTAACCACGATGAATGGATGTTAGACAACCTTTTAATCCTTCATAAAATCTAAAAAACGTGAATTTCCACCTAGGTTCAAATGAGGGTCGAAATATGTGATTTCTAGGGGTATACGAGATTTTAAAATTAATTTTTGGAACACATTAAAAGTTATTCACTATATACCTTGTATAGGTTCATGTTCTTAATTAAAAATGCACCTATTTTTTTATGGGTGCGTAGTTTCTCACAAAAGGTTGCACAGTTTCCTGTGTCATACACCAATTGTGTGATTCAAAAAACGGTCATGATCAGACTATATCTCCACCTTATAAAATTTCATCATTGATTCTCACTCCCCAAGAATATCTAAGATCCCCATTCACAATTTTCTGGCCACTAAGCCCACATGTGTTATTATATTTCCCATTTTCCTTCAACCCACAAAAATGATTCCATACTAAATAGAATATCAGTATAGTCATTCCCCAAAAAACACTCCCTCTGTTATCCAATACAAATATCAAATTATCCTCAAAAGATGAATATATATAAATTCCATCCCCTTCAACACCGATCACATGAGAAGTGTCAGGGTGATACTCTAGTAGTTTTGACAGATGGAAAACATCATGAAAAATTTTGTATTCTTATAGAAGATCCAAATAGTATTCCATCCATGTGATTCTCTCCATAATATAAAAATTCCCATCAAAACTAGGAACCAATATTCCATTTCATTATAACATGGGGTGACTTGAAGTAGGTGACACTCGAAGAAATAAACAACCACCCATTGTAATCTCTAGGGGTCATGTACGTTTATTAGAATATGACATATGTATATTGTAATTAGTATCCTCATATTTCAGTATAAGTCATACCTTATCTTAAGTCTTCTGCATGAGACATTGTCCCAATAACCTTTACTCAACAATGTCCATCTAACATTTAGGTTATTTTCCTGGAATACCATAATGAACCTCATATGCTGACTTCAATTGTGTTTCCAGCTAATTTTTATTATAGGAAAACACTTTCAAGGATTTTGTTTTCTCTTAAGTCCAATCAAAGTCGAAAAAAATTCATATATAATACCCATAAGAACATATATAGTATTCTTTGACATTTCATTTGTCTATGGGTGGAGTAATGTACTCAATAATATATGTGTTCTGTGAGACTTCTATACTCCCTACCATTAGAATGAAGTAAAAAGTGAGGCGCGATATGAAACTATATTAAGTGAACCCACATGAAGATAGAATACCTCCCGAACATACTTGTCTCCAAACTGTTCTTCTGAGAATGTACCCCATATATTAAAGAAATGAACATATCTTAAAAGATAATAAAAAATTTTCCAAATAACAATTTTCATCCATGTCTTTATTTGATGAGCCACAACAAAATTCATTTCCACATCATCCCACTACAATTATGAAATGGGAAATTTCTACAGAAAACCTCCATGTATTTAATATTCTTCAATTAACATCTTTCAAGTGTAGCATCATGTGATGAAACCTTCTATTTCATTTTTCATTCCCGAACACCAAATCATTCATTGTAGGTCAGGATAAATATTTTTTGAACTTGGATCCACCTCCCACTACGAGCCATGAAATTCTGGCATGATTTCTTATCACATGATCATATGTAGGACAACCTAATTCATATCATTGAGGATGTAATCATCATCTATGCTCTAATAATAATGTGATTCCCTAATTTCAGGTGTTTCTATCATGTTCAACCATTCTCGGTCCACATACTACTTCTCTCAAATCCATCTCAAAAGTGTGGACTCGAGAAAAATTTAATCCATATTCATCTTCTCCTGACTTCCCTAAACCAACACATGGGATTTAGCTAACAAAGACATCCTTATCCACTCAGCACTATAATCCTGACCTAAATAAGTTGTAATTTTCATTCTCAAGGAATCTTCCACAATGATTCCTTTTCTAGGAATATTTCTATAATAAAAATCATAACACTACATATACTCAAATCATCTATGCTATGTTAGATTTAAATAAAATTATTAGAAGATATAATTTAAGATCTTATGATTAGTAAACAAGATAAAATTCTATCACAACATAGTGTTTAACAAAAACATAATATCTTAAACCATTATTTCAAGATAGATGTCATATATATGTTAATCAATTCATGTGCTCTCAACTACTGAGAAAATTACAAAATGACACTCCCTCTCTCTCTATGCATCAAAAATGCTCTATAAATGATACTAGAGGCATCACAGTGATCTGTATGCTCAACACATGACTCTGGTAGGATCAATATTGGTTCCAATTTCAAATTATTCATCAACACATTAAATACCTTCTTATAAGATTCCATTAATTTTAAATTTATCCACTTTTTTCCATGCCCGAATATTGTACGTCCAAATGGGAATAGTTCAATAGAATCCCCGATCATATCAATATAGTGTATCAAATCATAGGATATCAAAAACATTCATGATATTCTCCCAAGACAGAACAAATAGAACACTCTATGGATCCACTAACATACATTTTTAGAAGATGTTGTGACCTAAGAAGTGTACCTGGATGATTCAATACTATAACATAGATAGCATAACATAAATCTAGATCTATCTCGGTGAACTAAAAAAGAATTCAAGGTATCCATACCGTTCTTCATGAATCTAGGAGTACACCTAGGCATCATGAAAGAAAATAAAAAAACTGATCCAGAGAATAATGAATTATTTTATTCGTCACGACCTTATACATTGTAGGTTTATTCATCAACCCAAACCTCTTTACACGAAACTCATAAAGGTTATGCGTTATTCTAAAAGAATTCATCATTTTATTATAAGTCCTAAATATCGAATCATGACACCCTAACATCATGTCAATCTTCAAGAACACCCCACGTTTTATGAATTGGAAAAAAATAATTGATACATCGAAGAGCATACATGTTCTTAAAAGAAATTCGGTTTAACAACATGTATTAAAAAACAAGTATAAAATGATTACTATATTGATTACAAACGACATAGGCGATCCCCAAGGAATGGTAATCGGATGAATAAATAACTTATCTTCTAATTAGCCTAGGTGAGCCTTGACCACATGATTCTATAATAGTTCCCTTCCATACAGTTTAATATAATTAGTCTCAGGGATCAAAAATTTTTTAATATAATACTCCATGATTCGTTAAGGTTGATACACTAAGAAATCATCAATAAAAATTTCCTAAAATAATCCCACTATAGGTGGAGGATTTCATTCTCTCATCATCTATTATATATTAAAATCATGAATCCGTAGCCTTTATATCTTCCATTTGCTAAGTAATTTTCCTAGCTTGGACTACCTAGATGTCCAATTCATTACGAAAAACATCCCGGTCATCTTTATAAGACATGAATTTCACTCTTCAATTGTATCGCTCAATCTGGTCATGGTATTCCACTAAACAGTCCATACAAAAATTTAGGTAGAATCCTGTCAGGTCATGCATAATATGGTCCCACAAAAATATATATGACCCAATGTTGATAGAACATCACTTGAATAATCATGTGTCCCTAGAATACAATCCAAATAGTGCATCTATAGTCATTTTCCTACTCAGATAGTGCATATACAGGGTCAAACCATTGAAATTTTTAGAATATATAAAGTATTGAGAAGAACTAGTATCAAATAAGGTACTATGTAGAGTAGTAGATAATGGAAAATTACCTCCCACTGTAGATGGTCCAAACTCACTATCAATGTGTGTAGAAATCACTACATGTAACTGCCCTGCACCTCTTTCCTATGATGAATTATGACTCCCATGATTTTCACTGCTCTTCTTATAGTAGTTCTCTTGCACAAAATAACTAGAATCACTCCCTCTAACACCTCTTATAGTAGAGCTATAAGTATCGAACTGTAATTGATTAAAATATCCCGTTCACACACCAAGATTCTATACAGAATCACTTCACTACCTTATTATGATAATACATTGTAATAAACCATAACACTTTCCTTGTACTAATGACCTTGCCTAGACAGCCACATGGCCTCTGGCATGGATCCCCATATATCATATGATGCTAAATAGATTAAAGGGTCTTGAATGTATAACTGGGTATAATATTAACTATTTAATTAGAGTAATACACCAGTATATGTAAACTATAAATAAAAATATCATATAAAACCATAAAAATAGCAACACGACCTGATTATTACGGCATGAAAATACAATATCAAACTAATGCAGAAAACATGTCATGCTAGTGTATATATTGCATTTATAAAACGAACCACAATGGAATGTCATTATCAACTCTCCAGAGGGTACCAAACCACATCTAGTTCTTTGAACCACGCTCTATACTGACATATCCTTCTAAAACAGGACCCTTTCCTATAAAATGTCTTCTATCCATGAATTCAGTTATGGTACCGATTAGGCATCCAAAATAGGGTATATGTACAACTCAGTAGGCCTCCATAAATTTTTTATATTGAAAATTCAATTCAATACCGAGTTTATGTAGTTCTATTAATAAATAATTATATTTAATAAGATAAATTGTATACATTTATCAATTATCCTTTATTTAATGACACGAACTTATCGGTTCCCCTGAAAACCCATATGTCAATACATACTTTTCCCCATCTCGTATTCTGAACCATTTTATATTTGGAATTTAAAATTCATTTCTACAAGTGCTTTTTAATTATATTATATTTCTAACAATAATTACTATGGCCCCATAGAAAAATATTCCAATGCCAAAGTTTTTTTATAGAACACCACATGTTGGAACCCATTTATCCATCATACATATTTAACATGGTCATAAAACCTATGGTCTAGTACCCTATATCCTCAATATTGAATACAAATCATTCTGGGTATAACTCTATTTGTAAAACAAAAAATATCTATCAAACACATATATCGTTGGTGTAAATCATCATGTGTAACACAAAAGTTATCATAAAAAATATAGATCATTAATTTGTGTATAACATTATGTCTCACACCCCATTATAATACATTATTGTATACCATTTTTTAAAATTTGATTACTAACAATCCATTAACAATCATTCATTTATATCTATATTTACCACTCTTTGATCATCAGGTCTTATACCACATAAAAATTCATTAATTTATATCATTAATTACATTGCATATATCATCATGTATAATAGCCAATTTCAAAACAATGATTAAGCATAATTAATATTTTTATCACAATTATCCTCAACTATTTATAATGCTTAATTAATAAATTAATTAATCCATGTCCATAAATTAATTTGATAATTATTTAAATATGCCAATTTCCGTTAATCAATTAAAAAATCAATTAACCATTTCACAATTTCAATATCCAATAATTATTTAACAATTTAATAATTCTTAATTTCAGATAAGCATTTTCATAATTAAATAACTATCTATTTATCAAAATTTCAAGGTCAAAACATTTATATTTAATTTAACAATAAATTAACCTTATTCAACCTTTAATTCCGAAAGCCTACCATCTCACTTTTTATCATAATTACATTCCACTAATATTTGTTAAATCACAAATCACATTATCTCATTATTAATTATCCAATTAATTATTTTTATAAATGATTGTTAAATATCATAATCTAAAAATTATTGAAATTAAATAAATTACAACATTAATTGACTTATAAAGAAATTTCTATTGATAAAAAAATCAGGAAATTATAAAACATTGATATATATAATCAAAATCAAGACTATTGTATTTTGAAATTAGACCACCTACATAGATACATTAATGAATTATTTCCCAATGGAAAACACCGAAATTGGGCATCATAGTGATATAAAATTCTCTCCAGATAAACTACACTAAATCAACATTTATCAAAACAAGATATATTATATCTATGTATAGATCCACTCGCCTCAGTCTAGATTTATCCAATCAATATCTATATCTAGAAAAAAAGTATATTTCATCCAACAATAAAAATATATATCATAGTTAGTTGATTGGAATAGAAATTGGAAATGATCTTCCTATAATGAGTGTTAGAGGTCATTAATTTAGGTATCAAATCATGATAAACGGACATAAAATGACCTTATAAACCCTCTAAAAATATACAGTGATATGAACGACCTCTTAGGGCGAATGATGGTTGAAATATGTGATTTATATGTGTTTGGTGGATTTTAAAATTTAATTTTATGAAAATATAAAAGTCATGAACAGTTTCATGGGTAGAGGACTATGGTTTCTGTAATGATGTTCCAACCAAGTACCTATTTTTTAGGGGTTCATACATTCCATGTAAATGGAACATAGTTCCATAATCCCTTCTCTAGCCATGAAAATAACATCAATTTTTGATTTTACTTTTTACTAGGCTGGGAAGAATGCTTTTTATAGCCATATTCCACCCGTGAAGAGTCCCATTTTCTTCCAATTATTTCAATTTTCATCAAATCAAACATTAATGTACAACCAAATAAAATGGTACATATTTTGAAAAAAAAAACGTTCCTAAAAAATTCCCAAATTCGTCTCCATAAAGTGTATGGCTCTTTCAATATTAATTCATTGAATCATATTTTTATATTTAGAGAAAAGAAAAATGTTCAACAAGATATAAATCCCCAAATTAAGTTTTTGTAATATTCCTTATAGTCTGTAATTTTCCATGAATATTATATATGATTAATATATTCCTAAACAGATTTTAATTATATAATAATGGAATATATGAAAAAAATATTACAATAGTATTAATAACATTCAATATAATCAAATATTATTTAATTCATGAGTAAATTTGTAGATACTCTTATAATACCCAAATGGACATTATAAAAGAAGATGATACCAATGATATAGATGAAGTGGTGACGAATGAATTATACTATTTTCCCTCTTTAACTCTTCTAATTCTTTCTTTTTATCGAGTAGTACTGTAATTTCATTGAATTTGGGGAGGATCCTTCAAAAAGATTTTGTGATTTATCATCCCCAGTATACACCTCAAAGGGTAGAGTAATTTTTCTATTCCACATTAATCATAATAATTTATTACTATTAAAGGATAATGTATAAACCAACATCATGTTATAATATACATGTTCATATATTTATATATACACAGTTTCAACTTCATTGAGTTTATATGTTGAGAATTGTGTTTCTAATTATGTTATGCAATTTCAAATAACATTTTATCAGTACCTAAAAATCCATAAGTAATGTTCATCCATAAGAAAAAAATTTCATTTTAATTTTTGAAATTTAAAATTTCAACTAATTAACACATTTGTACCAAAAAATATATAAATACATTGTAATTGTTTCATACATAATAAAGTATTAACTATTATGTATATGTATTGTGCATATACAACCTTAAAAGTGATCATCATTATATGATTATATTCAGAACCAAACTAGAAATTAGTATGATCATTCACTAAAACATTACATTGTTATTTATAATGATATAAAAAACCCCCGTTCTATCATGAAAAGAAATATGTATCTCAATATTCATTTATTTGGCCATGTGTCCATGAATGAAATCCTTTTTATAGGATTATTTAATTTGTGAAATTCAAATTTTATGGAAAATAAATTATCATTCTTCTATTATTTATTTACATTTATCACACATGAATACCATTTAATCTAATATAAATAATATAATGATAATGGGAATTGTCTAATAATTTGAACACCATCACTTTAATTGGTTTAATAATACATGATGACACATAAAATACGATTATGATATTGTACTAATGTTATTTGGAATTAACAAACTTCACATTAAATTGTAATATCTCACTTCAATTTGAAAAGATATCCATTTTATCATATATATAAATATTTTTGAATATTTGAAAAGGAAATCCACTTTATATATTCCATTTAATATGATTAGAAAAATTATTAAAATAAATTTATAATAATATTTTTTAGAAAAAAAACCAATAGAGAATTTATCATATTATATGTATAGAATATTATAGTTTTATATATTTATTGTTAAATGTCACCTCAATCATCTAGTGGAAACATAATATTATAACATCAACTGTAAATATGATGTGATAAACTACTGCACATCCTAAGAATCATACACAATATTCCTCCACAACATTTAGGAATAACAATCGAAATGTAACATTTAAAGGAAATATCCTTAGGAAAATTCCACTGAAATAAATAAAATTTCAAAATGATATACAATTTTAATTTATAAATTTAAATATTATACTACATAACATGATGAAATTATTAATTTCATCAATTTAATGTAAAACATAATGAAAGGAATTATTTAATCATCAAATACGATTCATAGTGAGACATTAAAATTAATTCTAGACTTCTTATTAAATGGTTAAAGAATTTATTTCCCCAAAAAAAATTAATCTTTGTGATGTGATATATTATTCTCCCATATGTTGTGACATATCAATAAAACTACCATCAAAAAATATTTATTTTTATAAAATCACTTTTCAATTAGTTTTTCCAAATCAAATATCCTATAAACTCTTATAATAAATGTTCCCATTAATAAAAAACACGATATTAATTATTTACATTCAATAAAGAGAGAAAAAATATTATCCTATAAAAAATTATACCATCCTAGGTTAATTACATTCTTCCAAACAATAAGAGGATTCTTGAAATCCACAAAAATATAACGATTTTAATTTTCACTTCCAAATTTTTTTAGATCCCAAAACATGTTAAAGTTTTAAATATAAAAATAATAATATCCAAGATATGATTACAATTAAAATAAAAATTTATTCAATATTCATTAAATAAATTAACTTTAAAATATTCCATGAAATTTTAGATGATAAATAAAATATCATAATACAAATATTAAAAATAAAATTTTATAATAATCTATTTAATCTAATTGATCAGATCTAGATGGAAAAAAAATTTCTATAATAGAAAATTAAGGATGGTTGACTAACATAAATGATTTTATTGAAATATAGTTTAAACATAACTATAGTGATGTGTCATCGATTACTGATCCCATCCGTTTGGGATATCAGATCCCAATAACTAAGACATGTTGCATATGACAATCCATTAGAAATTACATCACATGTAATTACATTAATATCTAATGAGTTATTATCATAATAACCATAATAACAAAAAAACATAAATTTCCTCCATGGAACCAACTAAACCATTAAACATCATCTTATTATGGGCATCCCATCAATACACCAATAGAATTTTCACTTATTAATCTTTTAAGTGGTGAGATTGGAAGTCATGAGATATGCTAACATTTAATTGCAATTAAAATACGTAAAATTGGATAATACAGTGAATATTAAATTTAGTTAGATAGTTTTATAGAATATAAATAAGTATTTTCATACTCCCAAACACATCAAAATAGTGGAATGTGGATATTTTGTTTCAAAATAATTTGAACTGATTTAATTATTTCAAAAATAAAATGAAAAATATTTTATCAATACTTATATCTTATTGTCAATGGTAGTTAAAAAAAGTATTTCTTATTTATATAAGTGTTTAAATCCCACCCATTCTTTTTACATATATTATTTTTCATTTAATTGACAAGCCCCCGTCATCTTCCTATTATTAAAAACCCAGTTATAGAAATAAAATAATCATTTTCCTTATTTTTCATAGAAATTTCATGATGAATTATATCAAATTGAATTTTATTATAATACTCTTATGTTTTAGGTATATAATAAAAAATATATTTCATAAGTTAATAAAAGGGGATAAAGGAACTAATGATCATAAATTGATACATTATTTTTTATATTAATTTAAATCCATCGATTTATTCTTGAGGGATATGATTTTCTTTTTTAGTAATATTTCATTTATATATAATTAATATATTTTTACAGAGGGATTATTATGAAATCATGTATCATATACCCAATATCAAATGTAATATGGTAAAATAATAGATAACAAAATAATTGGGAAATGATATATCTCTGATTTAGGTATCCATGGTCTCATTATTTTTATAGAGTACTTATTATATGATTTTATGATATTTTACTCCTTCATGATTCATATATAATTACATTAACAATAAAAAGAATATTTTAGAATATTTATATAGTGTCATATTATCCCTTTTATTAAGGGTTAATATGGAAATTAGGGTAGAATTATTTCGAATAAGACATCTAAAATGAACGTATAGAAGGAAATCATAATTCATGATATAAAATGATTCCCAAAAAAAACAGAAATCTCAAAATGTTGATTAAATACTTAAAAACATATAAAAAATTTATAAATTTTATCATCTTGAATTAGGTGTGAAATAATATTAAATCATTAAATAGATATTAATATTAATTATATTTTTTGATTTTACAATAAAAAATTGGTTACTTTATCATAGGATTCATTATATATTGTGTAGAAAAATATATAATTTTTCTAAAAAAAAAATTCCACATGATCTAATTTTCAATGATATTTTATTTAGTTAGTTCCCTAGACCCAAATATTTTTTACATTGTGATTACATATATTCATAATATTCAATAATAATACACCCCATATCACATCAAAATTGTTATTTTTTGTGACATAGTTTGTGATAATGTCATAAGGTTAGATGTCTCAATAAAAGGTTATAGTAGTTCCAAAAATGATGATTACTCAAATGTTCTACATAAATATTCATATATTTATGCTCTATAGAACAATTATTTAATTTGAGAGACGAAAGTGATAAATTCTATCAAGGGTGGAGACACATAGGACATTGTGTTACAATCTCATTTTGTACACCAATTTTTATATTTTTAGAATGATATTATAATAATGGTACCCACTGGAATGAAAAAATCATTTATATGTTTCAATAAATGTTCATATCATTGCCCAGGTTTATTGATCATAAGACATCACTATTATAATAAATGAATATTATTAGTTGTTTACATTAATTTGATGATGAAAACTGTAACAATATATGTTTGTAGGGATGTAATATATGTTGGGTGCATACCTAGTAATATTGAATTAATAAATAATATAATAAATTATATAACCATAATGTAATCTAACTTATGATTAAATTTGTGTACCATTGATGGAAATGTTATCACATAAAAAAAATATGGATATGGTGTTCTATAAGGAATGGAAATTTCTATAATGTAAATGAATGTGACATTGAGATCCTCAGTTGAAAGTACTAGTGCACATCTTTCATGATTATAAATATCATTAAAAATGTAATATTTCTCATAGTTTTCATCAATCATTTTTTTCATTTTCCATTACATTATTTCTCTACAGTTTCCTTGGATTC
Source organism: Viscum album (assembly GCA_963277665.1). NCBI lineage: Eukaryota > Viridiplantae > Streptophyta > Magnoliopsida > Santalales > Viscaceae > Viscum > Viscum album. The sequence goes on along the minus strand of OY728121.1, from coordinate 1,099,991,989 downwards.
ATTCTTGATGATAACCATGGAAATTAGGCTTTGTATCCTAATTCCATTATGAATGTACCCTTGAGGGTCATACACTATGTATATCCCAAAGAATAGTTAAATAATATATCATTATTTATCCTTAGAATAGTTAAATAAATATTATACCCTCTCATTATTTAATAATTATTCTTATTTTATTTATTAAATATATTTTATCACAATTTATTCAAGATAATATTATGTAGAAATATTATTTAATAAATATTTATTTTGTTTATAATGAATAAAATATTTTTTTCTGTATTTTCTAATAGTTAAGTGATTATTTTTATAAATAAACTAAAATTTTTCATGGCTTCAAAATTATTATGGAGGATTTTCAGTCATATCCTTATGGTTTGGTGATAATTATTATATATTGCATATTATTTTAATAAATATTTTTTAATTCTAATTCACGTGTTAAGCATGTATCAAGAGAAATTTAAATTACTCTTAAGATAGACATAGGGTTCTCCAAGGGTTTAAATTAATAATAAAGGTATATTTTGTAATTTTTTTATATCCAATGCATTATATAAACATAAAAATATTATATTAAAATTGAGACAATTCATTTTCCTTGTGAAAAATGAATCTAATGAATACTAGCCAAGAACTCGAGAGATCTCTTCACCAAGAACCACCATGAATAATGAGTGATCAACCTCTGCCTCCCCCTTTTAAAACTATAGAGATCATTAATAATTATATGGTATGAATTACTCTGTAGATAAAATGAAAATGAATAAAGTGATTGGATCATCCTTGTTATCACTTGGAGATACCTATAGTTAGGATTGATGGATTTTGGTATACATGTGGATCACCACTAGAGATGATCTTCTATTGATTCTCTCAATGCATATATAATACAATGATGTTCTATGGTCAACATCCAATAATAAAGAAATATTTCTCACAGGGTAATTCTTAATTAATTAAATTAGTTATATATAATAAATAATGGTTTCCAAATTCATTATAATGTTATATCCCTTTCCTTTTTTCCTTTCATTCACTTATATAGATCAAAAAATTTATCATTATTTAATTATTGGATTGAACATTGACAATGAAATATAGAAATATTGGGTATGAACCATCACACATTTATGTTTACCCAAGAACCATCATGTGGTATCAGAGCTGTCACTTACATATATATAATTATTTAATGAGTATTTGTTCATTAACCATTTTAAATTTAGTTTCTATTCCAGATTATGTTTTTATTAATCCAAATTGAAAGATATGATTCGTTATCATTAACTTATTAAATATAAAATGAAATTAATTGATTTTATGAATGAAATAAAATCGATGATCTCATCGAGATATTTTGAGGATTCTAGCCAGATAGTTGATAAATACATGACATATACAAGGGGTACACATTGTCTAGCAGTTTGTAATGAACCCAATTTTTTGGAATTAATTAACAGTGTGTATATTTATAAATCTTTTTTAATTTAATTTTTCATCATCTGTTCAATTGGACATCCTGCAGCATTGTTTTCCATTTTACATGCCATGTATCCCACACATATCGCTTGTAATATTATAGTAATAGTCTGGTTGTGTATCTTATTACATATACTACAATACGTGTGAACATGTAACTATTATACCACATGTCATGTATCATATCTACATTCCATTTAATCCTATATTTTGTGTGGCATAATTTATAGTTTGTGTCCTATAGTGTGTTCTACAAATAGATGGTGAAAAGGGTACAGGTCCTGTAACAAGATTGTGCATAACATGTACATATGAAAAATTTAATTAAATTAAAATTATTTTATCATACTTTGTAATAGGTATCAAATTGTTTCTATGTATCAAAATTATGTAGATAGGACATGCTACATGTATCTAGAATCACAGTTAGATAATATATTATCATTTAAAATTTAAAATTTTGAATAAATATTTCCCCCAACTTGGTTTAATAATTATCCATGTATTATTAACCCCATATATTTCATTGGTGGTTTTTACAAAGAATAATAAGTTAGATGAATATTTAATAAATATTTAATTATAATTTAGTTAGTATATTATTCATTTATTTATTTTTGAATAAGGATGTGCTATTTATTTAATAAAAAAAATACATTGTTCAAGGACTAAGATCTATTATTTTGGTAAATGAGGATATATTTTTATGGATTGCTGAGAAATAATATATAATTAATATTATTTGATTAAATAATTTTTAATACTAATTCATAGGTTAATCATAAGTTGATAAATAAAAATATTATTATTATTATAGAAATTGGGATCTTCAAGGGATTTATAAAATAATATATTTAACCTGTGTTATTTTTATTTCAATATATTGTGATATTTGAACCAAATTGTATGATTTTAAAATATAGCTAATTCATTTTAATTTTTCAATCACAATAAATCCAGAAAACATTATTAAATCCCATGAGAGAGCACTTATTCATGAATGCTCCCATTAATGGAGAGATATATTCCTCCACATCATACTTTTCTAGAGATATCATGGACAATTCTATCAAACCTATTCTCGTGGAAATAAAATATAAGATGCATAATATATATGATATATCTTGTTAGAAACCCATGATTCCTACTATGGTATTTATATATTTTTGGGGTATTTGTGGATCACCACTTGGGGAAATATATTATACATTCCTTCATTAAAATGATTGTACAACTAAGGTATATTTTCCTATACATCAGAAAATAATTAATTCAGATCAATTAATTATAAATAAAATAAATAAATTGTATATATTATATGTCGATATTTCTTGAGTTATAGGGTTGAATCATTTATGTGTAATTGTTTTGTTTGACTCTTTTGACCATGCCATTTATCGTTTTTTATTCAGTAGATTAATTATATCTCATTATAAAAAAATTTGGGTATAACCCATCGTACTATTTTTATATTCATAGAACATTAAATTTAACTATTAGAAAATTGAACTCAACCATATTCATAAATCTAAAAATACATCGACATCTGATATCTATTGTTATAATAGATAAATTGTTTTAACAATGGAATACACATCACACTCTACCACATGTGGTTCTATAATAATTTATAATAAATATATATTATGAGTATATTTTGGAAATAATATGGCCTGATTAAACTCTTTTACAAAATCAGTATATGTTGGTTTACATATAGACATCAATAATCCACTCATGTGACTAGGATATCCTATTTCTATCAAATACCATGAAAAATTCAACAAGTTTCTATATTTATTATCATATTTATGACATTTATCAGTATATGGTTTGATAAATGATATTAAAAAATTAATATCATCTTTTATCATATGATTACTATCAAAAAATAGAAAACTCATCTGAAAAAACAATTATAGTATAAAATTTGTGTGTATTATCAAAAAAAAATCCACGTTAATGGTTTAATAATAAACGATTAGATGTCAAAATTCAATATGATATTATTATTAGATGTACTCATATAAATACACATAACACTAAAGTTGAAAATTTCAGTCGACAATTCTATATTAATTTAAACTATAACTATCATATTTACAATTTATAGGAATTATTTAAAAATAGAATCCACTATACTTTTCATATTTAAATATTAACAAAACAATTTACCTAAAATTTGAATTAATTTTTTCCGAATCAAAATTTATATTGTAAAAATAAGCAATATATATATTTTTTTTAAATAGAAAAATTTATATTATTATTTTGAATGAAATTTATTATGGAAACTTCATATACAAACATAAAAAAGAAACATCAGATGATAAGTTTTAAAATGACTTTATTTTGTTTTCATTATATCCTTCTATTAAATTTCTATAGAAATTTATTTCAGAACATACATTCGAAATCACTCTAAAAATATTTAATAGAAATAATTGGTGAAAATAATACTAGAAACATCCATGGTATAAAATAAAATTTCACTATAATGATCAAATATATACAATAGGTTTTAATTTTAAATTCATTAATATTGAGGGAAATTTGTGGTTTCATTTTCATAATGTTATTACATTTAATATTATTTAATAAAATAATATATCCACTCACTAATGTTATAGGAAAACAACAAAATATATTATCATTTTAAAAAACATCTTTGTATCCACTAGTACACTTCAACTTTGGCTAGAAGAATGCAGGTAAGAGGATATATTACTCAATTTCATATAACTATTATATAAATACTTTTAAAATTTTATTTGAAAAATTAATTAACATATTCCCTTAAATTAATTTATTATAAAATTAATAATTATTTATAAATATACTATGAATGATTAAATTATATATCATTACTAAATATTATTAATAACACTCAATGTAGAAGAATAACATTTATCTACCAAACCATTTATCTATATATTAAACATTTATTATAAAATAAAATTTTATAACTTCTATAAACTAAATTAGATTATATTGAAAATAAATTAATGTATATAAAATAAAAAATTTAATTATAAATTATAGAATATATTTTTAATAAAATGGTATTTACTATGGTTAAAACTAGTAAACAAGGTAAAAACTAGACTGGTAATGTGTGAAAAATGGTAAATGAGTCATAATATTTTTTTAACATGTATGTAAATTATTTTTAGATCATTTTTAAGTATTATATCATCTAAAAAACATTATTTCCCTACTATTCAATAAGTTACCCTCAAATAGATTCATTTCATCATAGAAAATGTAATATGTAATTTTAAAAGCATCATTTTTTCCAATTAGAGACAAATATGAATTCACAATTCGCTACCTATTCTAAAACATTAAATTTCCAAAAAACAATTCCATATTACCTCCTATAAACTATCTATATATCATAAAATTAATTTTTAATTAAAGACACTAACAAATGGATCCTTAAGTTGATACGTGAGGGATATCATCGAGATCGTATTATTATATTCCCAACCTAGTCATTTTTTCAAATTATACTACAAAAAATATATTATAATGAAATAAGGTGTTATAATATTTGTATTTTCAATTTTCTAAAGTATTATTTCAATGATTATATTTCCATATATATATTTTTCCATCAAAATTAAAAAGGTTTATTTTATCACGCATGCCTACAAATCATTGCCACATTTAATTAGATAATTATTTTGAAAATAATTCTAATGATACATAAATATAAAAAACATATTTCATATATAAATTTGATATTTATTAAAATGTTATTATTTTTTTATGATAATAATTTAAATTATAAAATTGATATAAAAAATAAATGGTCATAGTAAATTGAACGATCTTATATAAACATATTGAGGATGTTTTCATAATTTTAGTCCATTTTTTGGATTATTATGGACCTATATAGATTTTATATAAATGAAATAATAAATTAATGAAATTATTTAATTTATTAATTCATGATGATATATTATTACAAACATCACTATTGTCAATATAACAAATAGTAACATATAAATGGATCGAACCACATCGAGTAACCTCCAATGGTGAAAATATTTAATAAATAAATAACATACGATAATAAAAAGTACATATATATTGTATGATTGATAAAATAAGATATTATAGAAATTATTAGTTTTATAAATATGAAAAGTAAGGTATTTGGATGAATGTTCCTAATGAATCAGTACTCGACTTTAAAGTTTTTATATATCAATTTTACAACATTGTGATTAATGGATATTCATTAATTATTTCAACTTTATAGTGTGTATATATTGATCATAGATTACATTTATGGGTTTTTTAATAATTTCATATTGTTATAAAAATACTAAAAAAATCTATATTACATGGGTTTTCAAATTGAATGATTATGAAGATGTAATTAATTAATTTAACTAAATTATATTTCATTGTGTTATAATTGTTTTTCATGAATTTATTATATATATTATGGGTAAAAACTCAATTTAGTTGTATTATTGAGTGTTTTACACCTTTTTATGGGTTCATACATTTTTAAAACATAAATACATTAATATTTTTGTCTTGATTAATGAATTATGACATCCATAAAGGATTTGAATGACCTCATTTTATAGTCATTGATTTATAATAATATTCTATAAGAATGATTCTTAAAAAGTTGATAGATTATTATATTTCCCATTTTATAATTATTTCTACTTTTTTTATCATGGTAAAACGATTATTTTAACTCAATTATACATTATCATACATATCATTCTCCTAAAATTATAGTTTTTTAAGAAAAAATCTTATATCAATTAAAAATATTTTCCCCACTATTTCAATTATGAAAATTTAGAATAATGTATTCATTAAATATTTTTGAAATCCAAATATCCCTCAACACATGTGATCATTCTATATTTCAGGACAATATTTTAATTTTTATTACTTACATATATTATGTATGATTAAAAAATGGAGTTTTTATATTTTAAATTTTTTTAAAGTCTATAGATAATATAATTCATTACATAATTATTTTTATAACCTTTGAAATGAAAATGTCTCATTTTTATGGATCCATTGTTGATTAATAGTTGTCAATGAATAAGTTTTAAAATAATTTGACATAATTTTTTTAAAATTTAATCATAAATGAGAATATACCATCATATATTATTCTAATGATTAATTAATTCCCTAAAAACCCATTTATTATTTGACTTATTTTTTTATCATTATCTCAAAATTCTAAATTTCATGGGAATTATTATTTTCAAGTACCTCACTTAATTGTTTTATAATAAATACTCTTTTGGTGTAATTAAATTTTATTTATAGTTAAAATATTTTAATTTTGTATTAATTGATCCTATTTAGGTCATCATAGTAAATATAATAACTTTTTTTATATAAAACCCTTTTAATTAATGAACTTTTTCTTATTAGAATAAATTTTTCTCATCGCATTTGCAGGTGTAATTTTTAAATAAATTTTGAAAATCATGTTTTTGTAATATAATGAAACTAATTAAATATTTGAAATTAGAAAAAAATATAAAATGGATAACATGATTTTTTACCATTAGTAATATTAATGATATAAAACAATTACCACGGTTAAGGTAATAATTGGTTTACCGGGGTTTAAACTAAGATGGATTGGCATAAAAATTTCCCAGTACTTGAAAAAATCAATTATATGGACATATATCAACCTGATCATGTTAAATACAGAATAATTTTCTATTCTATTACCTCATGGCATGTGGAAATCATCGGTACACTTTTTAAATTTAATAAATTAATTCGGTGACACTCAGCACACTTATAAAAGGTTACCAATTATTATCATCACGTTACACTTCCATGAAAATTTTTATAATCCAATAACATAAATAATATATTAATTACATCCATAATATCAATATAAAATCCTTAGTTTAGTTAATACTCCCCCTTTAAAGATATTTTTTGAGAACCTAATGTGAATACCTGAAGAATATATAATGTTGTTCAATGAATGTTTTAATTTTATTTGTTGCTCCAAATAATTAAATTATTTTAAGAAATTGATATATTTGACAAATTATTTTCTATATACTAATATTTTTTAATTAATTACTTACTACAATTTCCACCTCCAATAAATGGTATACAAAATCATCATTATTGTGTGTGGAAGACAATCTCCTCATGAACTGATGTTCTTCATTTCACTCCACTCCCTGTCATAATTGTATATAATGATGGATAAAATATTTTCATATGATATATAGGATATTATTATATTTAATTAATTGTTATATCACATATAAATGAAAAAATTTATTTTATTACAATATGAAATCGTTATGGGGGTTTACTTCAGACTACCGCATCACGAATTGATGTTATTGTTGCAAATTTTGAATGGAACTTAATAAGGTTGGGTTCATTGAAAATATGCGATATATATTAAATAGTAATTATATTATAATTTTAATATATTATTTGCATTTATTTCTCAAAATCCTTTTGTAAATGGAATCAACATTCATGTGTGAGTATGACCTACTATATCTATGATTGATGTGTTTACTTTTTATCACTAAATAGAATGAATTATTGTACATAAATATATTCCATATAGACATGATATTTTTATCATTTATATAATTTTGGATATTATTTTTCCACGATCAATGAAATAAGTCTAAAATTAACAAATCAAAACGTACATGAAAAATCTTTTCATTTCCTAAAACATGACTTTATCATTGAAGTATTAATAATAGTGGAATAAAATATCATATGAAAATGATTTATTCTTTGATATATATATATATATATATATTTGGTTCATTTATATATGTATAATAGAAATTTTTTCTGTATTCAAATGGTATGAACATGTTCAAATAATTTGGGTACATATGGTAAGGGATTTGAATCTATCTTTTATTTTATTCTGACTTTTATTCAATATTCATAATTTAATTAAATTATTTTGTGTATGTAATTAAATTGAGTGATTTATTTTAAATTTATTATAAAATTTATGTGGATTTATATATTGATTTTTTATATCTATTTCATTAGGTTTATGTTTTAAAAGATAATGATTTGGTAAGGAAATTTTATATATACATTCTTTTTTTGAGAAATATGTTACATTATGAACCACTAAAAATTTATGATGTTTATCTAAATAACTATTGAAATTTTTTTATAATGAATATTTTTACTCTAATCATATTCTAGTTTTCATTTAACTGTATTCTTTCGTGGGGCTTATGATTCAATTTTACCAAATGGGTAATGAAATTATTACAAACCGCATCATTTATCGATATTAATTGTTATTATTCATAAAATGATATAAAATTATAATATATATATATATTATCACATTAAATATCATAAAATAATTTTATATTATGATAATACACGGTTTCTCTTAGTTTTTCTCACTTTCTGTAAACAATTTATTCAAATGAAATATTAATGAAAAATCATTTGTAATTCTATCTTCAGTCGAAAACCCTTATTCTCCCAGAACCAAGATTCCCAATTATAAATTAAAAATTGTTTTTAAAAATTTTAATATTATTTATATAATATAATTTTTTCATTTATTAAATTATTAATTTTTTAAAAATTAATCTTCACATCTTTTTTGCAAACAATGAACATTTTTCAATTAACAAAAATGTTAATGAAATCATTTTTGTAGCATGTTACTCATGGATTTATTTTCAAAAAAATCATGAACAATTTTTTTTATTAATACATCATTTATACATTTTTAATTTTATTTATGTTGAAATATATTTCTGTAATATTTTATGAAATTTTAAATATAAAGAAATAAATGAAATAATATTTTATTAGGGAAACCTTCTAATGGATTTTTTATTCCAAAAAAATTTACTTTATAAATAGTATCGAATAATTTTACTTATACATTATGAGGGAACTGATAGGGCTATACTCTTATTATTATTATTTCACTAAATTATTTATTTGTTTGATGGAATGTTTTTTATGAAATGTGTTTCTCATCCATGGGTTATTTCATGAAATTATTATTATTAAACCTAATTCATTTTACATCTGTAATTCTTTGATGTAAATCCAAGTAATTATGAATCACATTAATTTTATATATGATATATTAGGATAATATGAAAATGAAACCCAATAATTTTAATGATTTCTAATTTGATGATATTTTATGATATTCTTGAACAATTGTGTATAATATTAAATTTGTGATGGGTTGGAAATATTTTTCACTCCAATGAATTAGGTAAAAAATAATATTATATCAGATAAAGATAATTTGAAAAGATTTTGAAACCAATTTAGAATTGGATTTATTCAGCTGTAATTGAATTTACAGTAGACCATGACAACAAAAACAGTTTGGTGAATGAACCCATTCCTCTATGTTATTCTTTGATATATTCCTTGAATTTATGTTGAAAGGATTTTCTATACTTATGTGTATTTCACAATTAAATGAATTATGATATTAGTACACTCTCAAGGACAATTTTCGTGATTTTTTATGATTAATTTCTTATGAACTATAAATATTTCTTACACGACTGAGGATTATGATATATTATTTATGGGGATAGTTTCCAAATATAAATCAAGAGTAATTATACCTTAATTCTCATGATATAATTATATATATCTTATTTTACATTACGATGATTTTTACCTCACCATTTAAAATGTTTATATTTCTCATGTAATGAATTTATTCAACATATCTGATATTTCGATGTTATGATATATAAATGTATAATGTAGTGGGGGATGTATTATCAAATGCATTGACATGTTTTTTATTTTTAAATGTGTCCAATGGAACTAGAATAAAATGATTCTGCAATTGACCTTTTTGTAATGGATATTTTCCTATTAAGATGGCATATACATGTTTGATACGTTTTAATCTTTAAACATCTATAACGTGAAGTTCACTATTCCCAATTCTAAATTTTGAAATTGGTATTCCTTTACATAGAATTATAATTAGTTGGGGGAATATTATCTAATTTTTTATATTATATGAGTATAAAACCCAATATATTTATGTACTCATCATTATATATCAGCAATCCTACCCCACATGTGGGTAATGTTATTATAGGGATGTTTTTGGACATATTTTCATCTCATATAATATCTTCTCACATTCATTAAAATAAAAAGGTATTAAACTATTTTGAGAAAAGTTGGTAGTGTAATTGAAAATCAGGATTGTTTTCTCACTAATTGATCAGATTACATAACCATTCAATGGAAAATTTCATTTCCTTATCATATTTTGGTCTTTTATATCATTCAATTGAATTTTTTTATGGATCTATTGATATCCATTTAATATTGATATCATGTTTTGGAAAAATAATTTTCCCTTCATAGTACTATCATTTAATGTATATTGAATATAAATTTTCATTTAACAATGTTTTAGGTGAAGAATTGAAATTATCATCTTGTTCATCCTTTCATTTATAGTATATAATAATATAGTTTATATAAACTATAAAATTTTGATAATGTGATAACAAATGACTATATTATTCCATTCCATGAATATTTTTAGAGATTTACTATATCCAAATCACATCTCCATGAAATCATAGTTACCATACAATACATGATATAAATTCTTTGGTATATCCTTATAATTGAAGATTAACTAGTTATATCCCTATTAATTATCCAACATATAAGACTATTTTTCTCCATGATGTTGGGAAAAAAGTGATAAATCTTTGAAAAATGATACTTGTTATTAATCATTATTTGTTTCATATCATTATAACAAATGAATATGTGTATTGAACCATCCCTTTTTAAAGAATAAGGATTTTCCAATGCTCAATAAAGTAGGTGGTTATAAAAATACATTGTATAAATTATCCAATAGTTTCATCATTGAATCCCGATGTTTAATATTTTCCATATTTTTGGGAATCATATATATTGGAAAATATGTATATGAATGTTTGATTGTGAACCGAACACCTTAATTGTTTAGAAATAGAGGGTTATCATCGATATAGAGTGAGGTCAAATTTAATATAAATGTATTTGGGTGTTATTTTCCAAAATATTGTCCCTCATAAGAAAACTAACATGGATGAACACATGGACTTTATCACACCTACCATCATGATTGAGGATTATGACATGTACTATGGGTATATTTTGGTTTGTTTAGTAAATATTATCTGCATGAATAGAGAGACATGCATCAATTGGGTAATAGATAAATTAGTGTAAGTTTGAAAAATACATTGTCATAATATAATAATTGAAAATAGTGGAATCCCCCATAAAGATATATTAAATATAATATGTAATATCCATTGTCATTTAAAATTTTTTCATTTCATAATTATATACAAATATGGGGAAATACTTGGGGATATAGAGAGTTTTCATACATTGAAAATGATATAAAAAAATAATGAACATATCCAAATAAAATATACAATGTCATCATGATCATAGATTCCATACCCTTCTCTATACTATATCTGAATATAGATAATATAATATTTCATGCTGGATTCATTCCAATATCCCTATTACCATACACGAATCATATCATAGTACCATTAAGTGGTAAGAACAGTGTGAAAGTAAAACTCAGTGGGTCACCACTAATGTTTTCATGAACTATCCAAACTATTATATATGTTATATAGTTCAAAAATACAATATATAATGTCAATATATAAATAAATCATATCATTTAATGTTCACCTTGGGAAATAATCTCCAAAAAACATTCTCTTGACAAATCTAGATTAATTCTTTTAAGATATGATGATTTCAAATTTATATTATTATTTATGTTACAACATTTGTACCACCGTGGAGTCTGTATTGGTAGTAGAAATATGGGGCTCAAAAATTACAATGAAATTTAATCCTTATAGTTGAAGTAAATATCTAACTCTATCTACATCTAGAATATATTTAATCTAAATATTTAATTTAACTTGAAGATTTATCATTTAAATAATTAGAATCCTATTCAAATCCAATTATATTCATATAATGAGTACATATATTTCTCCATGTGTGTTTTAGAAAATGCATCACCATAGGAGTCAGCACAATGTATTCTGCATAAAAAACAAACTATCCCATAAGGCACCATATAATGGAATTTTACTCTATTTCCACCGAAGTAATTCGACATGGGGATCTATTTATACCTCAAATAATAGAGAAAAGGACCTTCATATGACCATTTCAATGGTATTAAAATATTGGAATCAAGTAGTGCTATGGGAATATCAGAAATCTATATTCTGTGGGATCCTATCAAGTGTGTCATATATTACATTCCTTGTTTTTAATATATATAATAAAATCCCTATTATATTAATTTTAATTATTCTTCTCGATGATCTGGCCCAATGAATTAAATTTCCAAATCCATGTATCACCCTTACCATTTAATGTTCTGTGGTATTGGGATAAGGGTACACAAATAACAGTTTACATTTCACATAATTAAATTTCTTCTTTTATTTCGTAATAATAAAACAATTTATATGTACATATAATATGGAGATTATGAACAAATGTTTATTATTCTATAATTATTCAATTTAACATACAATTCATCCCTATGGTCCATCTCAACACATCTCAATTAATTATTTTTTTATGATTCTTGAAATGTTTTTTCTCTTCGGTAGTAAATTTTTTTTATTAAAGGAGCATGTTTTATAAAAAAAATTAAAATTATTTTTAAATTATCATCGATTTATTTTCATGTTAGAATATTTCTATTATTTTTATGTGTTTAAATTGGATTAGAAATGATTTTATAATGGTTTCAAGGTTATTTTAAAATTATTTGTTTTTATAAATATGTTATGATTTAAAAAGTGTGTAATTTAATAAAATAAAATTATATTTTCCTCAACAATTGTTTAAAATGATCCTTGAAACCAATTTTCCATCATATATAACATTATTTTATGTTACTAATATTTTAAATGGTCCATGATTCAAGTTAAATAACCTTAATCCATATTGTATTTGTTTTTGGATTGTAATGAATGAATTATGTTTTTGTCAAAATCATATTTATGATTTTAATTATTCGATGGGTGGTACATATATAATCTTCCAATTAATTGGTTAATGAATTTTATATCATGATATAGATAAAAATAAAATGGGGAGTGAGATAGGATGATTAATTAAATTTGTTAGAAAATATTTTCTTATGTTGGATCCTTGAGTACTGTGATGGATTAGGGAGTGAACATTGACAACTAACATGGTCTTGGGAGTGACCATTGACTACAGAGATAGTCATCATGGGAGTGAAGCATGAAAACTAATATGGTTTATGGGGTGATCCGATTCCAATAATATATAATATTAGCATTGCCTTTACTACTATGGAAATTATTTTATATATTTATGTATCTTTAAAAATTCAATTTCTTATTTTTGTGTTATGACATTATGGACTATTCGTTTTAATATATTATGATTCATGTAATATGAACTAAAAATATTTATTCCATGAATCATTTATATTATAATAAATATGAATGGTATGATGTTGCTATGTTTGGAATATTTTTCATAATTATAATTTCATGTTTTGATTATGTATCTACCTTGTTAAAAATTATTCATCATCTCATCCCACCCTTCTTTATGTTTTTAATAGGATATGACAAAAGGTCTTAGGTATGATATGTGAAAAAGGGTTCATGTTCTGATGAAATATGTGGGAGAACATGTAGCTATATTTTGAACCAGTTATTTATGTGTAATGGCCCAAACCTTCCATGTCTATCCCTTTTGAAAATTTCTCTTGTTTGGAACACCCTGGACCCATCTGGTCTGGATCCTACAGGAGGTGTCACTGTGGCAGGATGTGATCGTGGTGTCAACCATCAGTGACATCGATCAGTTCCACGAGGGGGATTTTCAGGGTTTTCTTCCCCAGTTTTATTCAAGTAACGTCACATTTACGTAATTTTATCCTTGTTAAAGTAGTTCAAGGACATTTTTAATACCCATAAATGATATCTAAAGTCCAATAAGAGTGGGGAGACCCTCAACCGTCCCATACTATGTGTCTGTATTACCCGTTTACTCTGTTTAAATAAAATTGTTTAACCCATAGCTGTTTTGGACACCCCTCCAATGAGAATTATTAAACAATAATTAATTCCATCATCTGTAACTTTCTAACCATGTGGTAAAAGAACGATCCTCCTTTAAATCCACTCCATATCATCATATCCTGTAACTCCAAGATCTCACCATTTTTATCACAATAGATTTCCTTCTTTCTTCTTCTTTGATGGTTTGTCTCCTTCTTTGGTGTGTGTTGAGTCTCCTTTTTTGAGTCTAGTGGCGCACCCATGCTAAGAATTTCATACTCATTATTTGATTCCTCCATGTACCTCCTCATCATGCCACACATCCCCTGTTTTTGGCACGTAGATAGAAACTTCAACTGTTGATCATGCAAGTAGGGTTCTTCCTTTGACTCTATTTAATGTGTATAATGTAGCGTGAGTATGATGATGTTTCTACGGGGATGGAAGAAACAAAACCTTAATAATGTTAATAAATAGACTTTTAAAGAATCATGGATTGTTTTTAGTGGTGTTGTTATACTCATTTTCATTTTCTTATATGTTGGGAATGATATGGATTTATGTCCACTATAAATCGTGGCTATTGGTGGTCCTTCATTGTGAGTAATAAACCTTTGCCTTATAGATTGTTCTGTGATTAAGTGGTAGTACATGGAAATTGGTTAATGACGTAAATTTGGTTCATCAAACCAATGTATAATGAACAAGAATCCTTATTTTTTCACCTTAGTTAACTAAAAGTAAAAGAAGTAAATAAATGACGAGTGTGTTAAAATCATGGAAACCCTCATTTCTCTGTTTTGGGGGATGTGTGTTTGTTCGGCTGGTTCCTCATGGGGTGACATGGATGGGGGTGGAATCCCATGTATTGGTTTAGCTATTGGTTTTTTGAGTTGAGGTCATCTGGGTATGTATGTTGGGGCTAGGTTTGTTTCTATTACATCGAGTGATCTCACAAATCACTTTTGTTGTCATGACATTACAATAGAACTAGGTATGAATGTTTAAATTATAGTTTGGTTGTTTTATTTTCCTTACCTTGTGGTTTTTCCTCTTAATTTATAATTAGTGTAGTTTTAATATAAATGGAGTCACTTGAATATGATAATGAGAATGGGGTCAATGGGGAACTGTCTTCCGGGATTGAGTTGTAACATGGTTGTGGGTGTGTTTCTTCTTATAAATGAATAGTAACAATGGTGTTTGTGGTTGTGATAGTTTTTGAAAATATAGGTTGGGATTATTTCTTTCTTACATATATGTATAATTTCATTCATAATTTTTATATTCGCACCCCACCCAAGATGAACACTTTGTGCTAAAAGCCCATATTTCAAGGGGGGGGGGGTGTTTTTCCTAACACTCCTATGAGTGGTTGGTTATTAGCTTCTTTTATTCTCCCTTTCTCGAGTAGCACAAGACTCTTCTGGTAGTTTTTGATGGATTGAGGTCCACTATAGCCCTATATTAAATAGGCATGGTATGTGTTGGTGGTTGTCCCAACTCTATGTGGGCAGGTGGTTTCCCATGTGCCTTCGGGGTGAGGACTGGGTGTCATTGGGTGTAGAAGTAGTTGTTCGGACCCAGGTGGGTGTGGGGGTGGTTATGTTTGGTTTTTGTAGCCCTGGTGTCTGTAGGTGGAATGTGTGGTAGTGATAGCTCAGGTGTTTATGGGAGGGAAGAGAAGTTGTGATCTCCCAGGTGTGTGCGGGCGTGGTGTGGCAGTCGGACTGCAATGAGAATAGTGGGGGAGGTCTGACATGTAGGATGTCTACAATAACTAGTGTGAAAGTGGTGCAGGGTAACCAAACATCGATGTGTTATTACAATTACATCACATGACTTTTTTTATTTTGGGAGTGTGCCTTGGTGAGTTTGCGGTGGATAGTTTCCTTACTATGTGCGCGTGTTTTCTCCTTTTCTTATGGGGAATTAGAATGCCTCCCCACATGTACCCACGTGATTATGGTTTTCTCTACTGAGTATACCTATACACTCACCCTACATATATAAACTATTTTCTGGTTTCCAGGAGGACTTTGAGGATTGTGCAGGACCGTACTAGTTCAGACCTTGGGACAATTTTAGTTGTTGTTTTTTTTCTTTGGTACTTTTTTTGGGGTTTTCATGTACTTTTGTAGAATTTAATTTTAGACATTCATATGAGAATAGTTTGATTTTGCCTTTAATTTTACCTTCAGTTTAGGTGTTTTTGGGATTTATAATCTTACCTCTCAATCCAACTAAGTAAAAAGGGTAATATATTCCATATTGTGTGTGATTCTATACCATTGGAGCTAGTTTCCACTCTGGGACCTATTAAAGACGGGTCTCAGGGGTCATTATCTCTTATCTAAATTGAAGATGGAAGAGTCTAGCAATTTGGTGTCCCTTCCCTCATCTTGGTGATGGGGGTGGGGGTTGTTACATTATGATTAAAATATTATTTACGAACTAAACTAATATGGATATCGAGAGTATATTTATTAATGTAATGAATATTAATTTATTTTTTTTAATATCTATGTATAAAAATCATTGGATATTATAGTAGGTACCAATGAAAAAGTTCACTCATCCAATGGTAATGTGGATGAGAAACACATTTTATAATCTATAATTATATATCTATATATTAGTTAAAAACATAGAATTATGATAATGTTCAGAAATATCATAGGAATGAACCAAAGATTTTAGAGATTATGGGAAATTTACCGGGATTATGATGTGTGCTTAGTTTGATTAGTGTTTCTCACACTCTACTTTTTTTTTGTTTCATTAAAAGTATGAAACCCAATGTAACCATGTAAGTGAATATTGAAATATAAAATTCAATAATTTTCTTAATGAGAATTTGTTTTTCATGGGAGCTAGAATGAAATATCATATCACATTTTTCACCCAGGATATGAGACAAGTTGGACTTCAAAATGTGATATGGAGTGAACAATGTTCTGTTGAGTCAATCATGTGGAAACACCCCCCTTCTATCATTACTTTACTAATATAATTTTTTCATTATTATAGTTTTGTAGAAATGATTTTATAATTTATATCGATTGGTGTTTAAAACACGAAAAGCTCATTTTGGATACTTATCATTTTGAAGGTGAAGCCGAGAAGGGGTTGAATCTATTTATTGATATGATGTATCAAGAATATATTAAATACATGAACATAGATGAGTTCAAAAACATATTAGTTTCTACGTGAATTCCGATTTTTCTTCATATGATTATAGATAAAGGGTTCCTGGAGTAAATGGGAATGGATTATGGGTCTGGTGCTACATATGTGGATTATTTTATAGGACTAGTTAGTTTTTCATCACATCTTGTCATACAACTTGAATTTAACGTTGATAGATTCATTAGTGGATTAATAAAAAATATTATAAGGGTGTTATCCATAAGATAAATCATTATCTAAGAGGATATTTTATGTCGTTCTATAAATTTTGAAATTTAGATTATAGTTTCATACCAATTTTATGGTTTTGATAAGAAAATCAATATGGAAATTAAATGAAAATATAAAAAAGTTATATAAATGATTTTTTTCCTTCCATTATGAACTATGTGTTGAATGAATCATGGATGAACATTTATTAAGGGAAGAGTTAAATATTTTATGTGTATAAATGAAGGTCATCTGAGAATTTGACTTGTGGAGTGATGAGAAAATGCTATCAATGTAATAAAATAAAGAGAAGGATATAATCAATTAACCATACAATAATCAATACATTATTTATAAGGAAAATATTCATTATGATAATCAGATCCCAAATATAATGGTATATAATGATGATCAATGTTAGAAACCTCAAATAGTAATTGAAAAATGAAAATATCATAAGATCATTACCTTCAAGGTATAATATGACAATGAAGTCATGGAATTATTTAGTATATCTATATTTTAATTAAATAAATACAATTAGAATTAATTTTTTAGTAATATTGAAAAACAAAACATTTATGGATTGATCTTATGTAGTCATTCATTATGAATTTGATTGTACATTTAGTATGGCACAATTAACCAAGAAATCATATTGAGGTAGTATGGTGATATTTCTAGAGAATGAATGTTCATGTGAAAGGTAATCATTAATATGTGGATGATGATGGGATAATAATGATACAAATAGATCACTTATGGTGATAAGATATATTGGGTAGTATCTATTTCATTTGAACAAATGTAAATATGTTTGATGATATAATAGATTAATTATATATATATTTTTAGTTTATAGTATTACGAGGGACTAAATATTTGAAATGATTGACATTTTTATACTGGTTTTGGGTAAATTTCGTTATTACCATGATTAACGAGAATATATGATATTGATCTTCACAAGATTGGATTGTTTTCATTCATATGAGCATCATGATTATTTATGGATCTATGATACCTTTTTCCTTGAATTTTAGTATCTGTAATTTGAATTATTGTGTTTTTAATCATTTTTTTGCGCAAAACGATAAGCTTTTATTGAATTAATTTTTTTTTAAATATTGATTTGGATTTAGAGAATATTTATATATTGAAACATATTATGATATATGTATATTAGATAACATTTGATAACATTTTTTTAAACAAAACTAGATATATAATGAATAACGTATCATCCCATTTTTGATAATATGATCCAATAGTTATTTGGGATTTACAATTTTATCCGCATATCATGGGTATGGGATGGAGTAATAATTGATAAAGTCACAACCGATGAATGAGACTGAGCTTAGAAAATATAATGAAATTCCAAAATATTAACTAATTATTAAAATTCTTCATCATTATTATTAGTATCATTTAATAAAATTATCCAATTACCTGAATATATGATGAATAAAATGGTCCCTTAGATCATATGAGTCATATCATTCTAAGTGGGGTAACATTATAATAACACTATTCCCTAAAACTCTATGTTATATCTTGATATATAGAATTCAATTCCATGCCAGTGTTTTCACTTTCTATTAATTTTCCCCTTATCCGAATCATAGTTATGTGATGATATTCATATTTTTTTTCCATCAATTTATGGGAATGTTTTATTGAACCTATTTCAAATGTGGGATTCCCAAAATGAAATTCCCTTACAATTTCTCCTATTTTCAAAGAAAATTATTATATTCCATGGAAATGTTTTTTAAAAAATAATTGATAATCTTATCATGATTTTATATTATAAATTTTTCATTTCCATCAAAAATACCTCAAGTTAATGATGTGTTCTATGTATCTATTCTGAGGAAGTAGATACTTGAGCTATCATATTTTTTATACAATGAGGATGTAAAACATGAACATTATCATTCATCTAAAGAAAAACCTTATGAAAGTTTTTGGTAGTGGATATAATGTTCTAGAAAATATTATACTATTCTAGTTAACATTATGTGTAGAAAACACCAGTTTGAAGAAGATAAATAGGAACATGAGGATATGATCAGGTATAGGTAACACAATTTTTTTATATAATGGTTACATTCTGTTTGGAATTTTAATTTATGCAGGTTAAAATGTTACACAACGTTCCTCTTTCAATATTTTTATTTCAAATAAATTGAAATTCAATGATATAATAATTTCATGTTGCAACATGTGAATCATGATTTATGAACATGATTATTCTAAATTATACACAATGTTTTTCTTTTGTTTCACAAATGAAATTTTTTTCATTTTTTAACACAAAATAGTATTTTCCTTTGATATATTTTTTCTCACGCGAGGCTGAGTTACGCCAAAAAACAATATACTATTTATTATGATATTTATTGCATAAACATTTGAATAGGTGGAGTGAATAGAATTAAATGAATTATTACAGTATGTTTTAAAATATTTATAAATGTAATCCTTTAGTTACTAGCTGATTAGAAATGATGATAAAATCCATTTGAAAATAAAGGATGCTTTTTTATGGTAATTTATTGTTAATTATAGAAAAGAGTATTGTCATTATAAATAAAATTATTTACATTAAATGAAATATATTAAGGAAATATAGATTTTATTTATTCTATTAAATGTTAATTAATTCATTAAATATGTTATATAGAAATAAAATAAGCCCAAATCCATTTTTATGCATAATTTTTTTTCTTAATAACGTCATTATCATCTTTTAGTGGATTAATTAATTTTAAACTAAACATAATAAAATTATTTAAAGTGTTAATATTATTTTTTATATGATAATACAGAAATTATTTTACATTTATGTTTTTTATTTTTATACAAATATTCACTTTTTGATAAATGTTGAAAAAATATTGGATTTTCACTGAAAAATTCATTTTCATGTAACAAATTTTTAATGTTAAATTATGATTAAATTTGTTTGGTAGGAAAATAAGAGGAATTATGAATTTATCAATCCAATTTAGTCCCTTTGAATATTTTTCATATTAATATATTATTTTTTAAAATTACCTTATTTTTAATAACTTCACTTTAAGAACCCAATTTCTCACCACGTCTACATATTTAATTTAAATTAATTTTCCCCAAATTAATGGTTTAAATTTTTATAAATAGATTAAATATTTTATGTTATTATTTAATAATATAGTATATAGGTCCCTTTTATTTGTGCACATTTTGAATAGGAAATATTATATTATATATTGTCACGTTTAAGGCTACATATGGTTATTAAGGGTAAAAATAATATTATAAATATTATAAAACTACACTATAATATTTACTAGGTTTATTGGATTAGTATTTCTAATCCATAATAAATAATTTATTTTCTTATATAAAAATTTATGGAATTTTAAATGAGATTATAATCATTATAATATTTTATTCAATGAGAATTCATACATGATATTCTCTAATTTTTAATAATTGAATGTTTTTACATATGGATTCAAATTGATATGTTCATAAAAAAATAAAAATTTTAAACTTGAAACAATTATATTAATCATGTAATATTATTTTTAATTTTTTTCATGAAATAATTATCATCAAAAATTACACAATTACGATTCAATAATAATAAAATTAATCAAATAATAAAGTTAATGTCATTATAAATATTAAATGAAATATAATTTAATTTAATAAAGGCTATAATATAATTTTATTGATGAATATGAAAATTTATTAATGAATATAATTTTTCATTTCATGTGTATATATATTATATTCAATTTCATATAGTAATTGTATTTAATATTACGAAAATTGACAGAAATGATATTTTAAGAAAAAAATATTTAATAAATTATTTAAAAATGAAAAACATAAAATAATAACATTGTGATGAGATATGGTTGAAAATTTTATAAATTTCCCATTTGAGGTCAAGTTCTCACATACACGTAACAATTTCACAATATTAAAATTTAAAAAAATTCAGATAATTCTTAAAATTATAATTGGTAACATAGGATAAATCAAAATGATATTTTTAAAAATAAAACCAAAAACTTACATAAATATTTTTTTTGTGAGATTAAAACATTATCATATATTATATTTTATTAAATATCCCTTTCGTGGTATTTTAAATGATATTGAATTTAATATAATACAAGTATCGTGAAAAATTATAAATGTCGTTGTCCCCATCTTATAAATGGAAATATTCATGTCTTTTATACACACATCCAAACCTGTTTGGATTTAAAAATACCGATCCAAATATTCCCCCAAAATCCCTCCCTTAATACTATAAGCCGTATATTTTTCATAAAACCAATTGTGAATGACTTATAGAGAATACGAAAGTGAGATAACTGTTAAATAGGTAGTATTCTAAAACAAATGTTTTTTTCTTAACTAAACCCCTTAAACTATATTTATATCCTGATTTAATAATAACCTCGCTAACATCAATATAGTACTATTTTGTAATATTAAGGAGAAGATATTCTACAATACACACTTCCATCTGATGGGATATAAAATCATCATTAATGGCCTGCTACCGCCAGTGAATTGATATCGATTATTCATCCATTACAACATCTAATGGATGAGAATATCGATGGATAGATAGTTAATATATGATGTATATTTTTAATTTAATTTTTGATGAATCTATATTTTTTATCACACATACATTCATGATTTATATTTTGTGGTAACATGATATAATCATTCATATGTATGGCAGGCTACTGCCTTTCTGATCAATGTGATCCATCTGTGCATTAGATGGAACGAATAATGGATAATATATATAATTTCATATGATGTATATGATATAACAAACTGATTTTAAACTTATAATATATCCTTTATAATTATTTATTTTATCAAACATTAAAATTAAAAAAATATCCATGCATACATACAAACATATTGTCTCCGTGAATAGTGTATTTTATGTTCATCAAATTACTTTCATGTATCACCATAAATACGTATATAATGAATATATATGATATATATATATATCATTTATATCACACTAATTATTATTACATTATTATCTATTTATGATGACCAATAATGACATGTCAAAACTTGTATAGAAAAAAAGCATTTACTTCCAAAAACATTACTTTGACCAAAAAATGTTATTAAATCATTATCATAAGTCCATAATTAAATAATATATTTTATTATATAAATTAATATTTTTCTGTGGAATATGTATATTAATCATTTATTTATTATACAAGAGGAGTATTTAATACGAAGGGAGTCAACACATACAATATAGGGATTTTTATTATCTTATCTATTTCTATGACACTTCCACAATATTAAAAAGTAGTTAATTTTTTTTGGTGTCAACACTAAAAAATTTTAAATTATATAATATGTATACATAAATATAAGGTAATTTAGATATACTATTATATATATATATATATTTGGGTTTATGGGTCAAAAGATTCCAAATCATTAATGTAATATTTTATCAATTTCTGTTCTTCAAGACACAATTTATGTTATGAACATATATTTTTTTCTAGGTTGTATATATTTCCCATTTAGATGTTTTATCATGAATATACTTATATTCATGATTCTTTATTCTTAATTAAATGTTATATTATCTCCATTCATGAATTTTTTTTTAAAAAAAATTTCAATTTGTAATCAATAAAATGTTTTCAAATGATCATTTATGAATTCATAACAAATATTAGGTAAAAATATGTTTCAGGTTTTCCAAATTATTAAAAATACATATTTTATTATTTTTGATTTTTATTTACATTGAATAATGTTTTCTAAATATGTTATGATTAAAAAATCATTTGTTTATGAAATCTAGAAATGTGATTTTCTTCAATAATTATTTCAATTGATCGTTCAAATCCATTCTACTTATGTCTTGACATTATTTTATTTTATATATTATTTATGAAAGAAATGAATGAAAGATACTATCAATATTTTTTGAGGACTGATATATTATTCAGATGGGTGATTTATGTTCGTTTAGAACACATATGATTGGTTTTCATTAATTGATGGGTGAGACAAATATCTCTATCAAATGAAATGGGTAATGATTTTTATGTCATGAGACAAAAATGGATGAAATAGGTAGTAAACCGAGTTTAATATGGGGAATGTTCCACTAAAAATGTATTGGTAATTAACATTGAGTACAGAGTTATTAAAGGGAGAGAACTATGTATACATATATGGCCTTTGGAGTGAACCTCGACTGTTATGATCGTCTTGGGAGTGAACCCTCACTACTACTATGGTTTTGGTAGTAAATCCATTACATGTAGATTTTTTTGATGTAATCCTTAACAATTATAGAAATAATTTTATATATTTATGTTTCTGCCAACATTTCATGTATTATTTACATGTAATGATTTCATGACATCTTTTCTTGACTCTATTTTGATTCATATCTTATTAACTGCCAATATTTATTCCTTGAATCATGTATAGTATCTTTCATATTCATGGTAAAATATTCATTTGATAAGAGTATGTCCTAATACAGAGATGATAATGTTTTGATTTCATATCTCTCATGTTTTCCCTTACTGTGCATAAGATCTCACCCTTTGTTATTCTTATTTTACCCAGGATTAATCGATAGGTATTATGTATTCTATGTGAAAAATAGTTCCATTTATGAATAAATAGAATTGATAAGAAGTAGTTGTATTACAAGACGGTTTTTTATGTTTCTATGTTTCCAAAATAATTAGTGTAATATGTTTATTGGTAGTGTTTTTGTATAATATGATGAATATTCATCTAAAACTGATTTAATATCCATGTCTGAAAATCATCTGTTGTTATTGTTAGAAATATAATAAATAAAAAACATAAAAAAATTTAAAATTTAAATATAATTTTTTGAACAACAT
This sequence comes from Viscum album, assembly GCA_963277665.1. Lineage (NCBI taxonomy): Eukaryota > Viridiplantae > Streptophyta > Magnoliopsida > Santalales > Viscaceae > Viscum > Viscum album. The sequence continues at coordinate 1,099,967,031 of OY728121.1, read as the reverse complement.
TAATACATTTATTGAAAAATATAATATTTTTTTAAAATATATATGTGTTATAAAATAATATTTTCTCAATCACATACATTTTACATAATTTGATGAACAATAATAAAATTAATATTCGATACATTAATATTTATTTATATAATTTTTTTAAAAAAAATTATAATATCTATGTTATCTTACTCTTATTTTTTTCATATTTTAATGAATTATTTATTTTTTGGATGAATATTGAATTATTCTAAAATTAAAATTAAAAAGTTCATTTAATCTAATTTATTTATAGAAAAAATATATACGTTAATTCTTTTAAAATTATAAATTGATCAATTATACATCATTATCCCCGACTTAGTTAATTTTAATCAATTTCACATTCTCATCATATTTCAAACAATTTCAGGCATTTGAAAATTGTCACAATGGAAACTCTTTGTTTCATCCCATCTGTTGGAAAAAATTTTAATTAACATATACCACTTTTGTTGTTTAAATTTATGAATTCTTATTCTATATTTCAAATTATAATAATTTATACATTTGAGTACGTAAATTTTAAATTTTTATCAATATTTTAAGTGAAAAACATAAAATTTAACTTGAATATTAAGAGAAAAACTACATTATTAAGAGATTAAACATTAATATTACAGAGAAAATGACATCTAGTGATGTCAAAAAATTATTTTCTGGACATATATATCATATATTCCCAATTTTATATTATTTTTCTAATTATTGGAGGAATAATAATAATTTCTGACCCCACAATAGTGTTTAACTTTTTTGCATTAACCTGTTTCCCACCCATAACCCTTATAAAAATCCACAAACAATCCCATAATCATCACATCTCTCAATCAATTTATGAAAGAAAATGACCATTCAAATATCTTAATTACTTTTATCCTCAAAACATTGATTCCTCAATTTGTTCAGATATACACCAATCCATGTCCTTTGAAGAAAACTGATAAAAGATACCAGAAGAAGAGAAACATTCATCAAAGGTCATATTTTTATTTCATCTTAAAAGACCTTTTATTATAGTTACTTCATAATAATATAATATCAAAATTATCCTAAATATACCTATATGTTTTCATCTTATGTGTATGGCCTACAACAGTACATAATTACATAAAATTGTATAAAATATAATCATTCATCTTTACGGTGGACTATCAACACTCGTAATTATGTCATTCATTCTTCCATTAAAACCTTTCAAGAATAGTTATAATGATATTTTATTTTATTAATAAATGATATTTTAAATATTAGTGAATTTTATTGTGATTTTTGATTAGTTATATAATAATCAAATTCATTATTTCCAATTTTGTGGGAGTAAAATAACATTGGTCATTTGTACCTTGGACTACCACATTGCGAAGTGATATTATTCATTCTGGAATTGCAATGAATTTATTAAAGAGGTATTTAATAAGATATTATCAAATATATTACTTGAAATTAATTATGGAAAGATAATATGTAATAAACATTTCATTTTATTAATCAGATATGAAAATAAAAACAATGTTCATACATATGAACAACTTTAAATATCGATGAATGGTGTATTTTTAATTAAAAAATTATCCTAAATAGTGTATCATATAAAGGGTACAGATCTATAAGGATTGACTAATTTAATATTTCTAAGGTTAACATTCCTAGAGGAGGATCAGTGGAAGTCTGGAGGACTTCGTTTTCTAGAGGACGGATTTTGGAAAGGTTTTCACCTTGTAAAGATTTACTCAATGTGAATTTAAGATTGACGATGTGAAATATTTTCAGGTTCAAAGATAAAACAAAATTTAAAGGATATTTTTTTCATTGGAAACTTTCATTGATTGATTACATTACAATTAATGATATTTCATCTCTTATAATCCCCCAAAGTTGTAATTTTTTAAAACAATCTGACTGTTCATGTTGTCAAACCCTACGAATTTTTCTTCCCTCCCTCACATCCCAACTGACTCCATAGTCCCCTCTTCGACGAATTAGAGATCCCATCGATGGGGATCGATCCTTGGATATCAATATTCGATATTTGATTATAATGCTGTATCTTGGGTATATTTTTAATTAATATTCTAGCAGTTTCTCATAGTTTTGCCTTACATCATCTTATCTCTTCTCAACATGAATTCCTATATACATACACATGTTTTTAATGGGGTTTTCCTTGGTTTTCTTGATACAGTTATTCCACAAAATTTTCATATATATACATATCTTGTGGGTTGGGTAATTAGATATCTCTTGTGTTTACTCATTCTTATAAGAATAATGTCAACTACCATTTAAATTTATGGTATTTTTTTATTTTCATCTTATTTACATGTATATATAGAGTAGGTATGATTCATACCATTAAATATTGATGAAATATAACTAATAATTATTTTCTATGTTTTGAATAATTAGTATTAATCACATAACAATGTTTCTTTATTGTATCTTGAAAACAGTTTGCCTTCTCACTAGCCTGATATAGTGATTCCTATGATTTTCATGGTTTATCATGTTTCTCTTGATTGAAATTTGTATCTAACAAAATGATTTAATTAATTAGGAATTAATTTTATAATGGAACTATATTGTAATATTAATTATTCTACTCAGTTTTAGTGTAATATGATGATAATTAATTTGATGCAGCTACACATGTTTAATAGAATTAGTTATTAAACATGATTTATATATATTATTATTGAAAACATAATTAATGAAATATTAAATTAATGGTTTAATTAATTCATTACATCTTCTGAAATATTTTATCTTCGATCATGTATAGTTTTATTCGTTGAATAAAGAATAAGGTATTTCATGATTCAATAAAAAATATTTTTGTAATAAGATATAATTCATTGGTAGGGCCCATGTTTCCCTTTTTCTAATAATCCCTAAGTACCTTGGGCTTTATAGCCTTGATATCCCATTGTGTGTGAAAGATAAATTCCATGTTTTGGGGACATGTTCTTGGATTATGGTTGTCTCATAATGGTTTTGATGTGATGTTATCCAAGGATTTATGATCCAAGAGGTTAGTTTCTATTATGGGGGAAGGGTGGCCTAGATGTGACCTCATCCTGGGATTTCTAAACCTGGAGGTATGGTGTGTTTTGAGTGTATGTGATTTCTTGTTGTTGTGGAATCAGTTGATTCCTACTCTATAAATATGCATCTATTTATGAATATTGTTTCTCAGAAACCAATTATAATGGGTGAGTTTGAATCTATTATTTCCATTTTATATGAAAGTTTAATAATTATTTGAATCAATTTTTTATCTTATTTCATTCCCACACTTCATTAGGTATATGGATTTGGGTACACTAATTACATGATAAGGGATGATATGAAGGGTATTACACATGCATTCCGTTTTTATCTTCTAATGTTTTCATGGTTCTAGTATCTTGTTATATGTGTAAAAGACTCAATATATAGTTCTTCTACTCAAAATGTTGAGACTTTTTGTTATGTATATTATAATGTTTTCCTAGAATACTTAAATTATAGAAAATGGTAATGTTGTTAATTAAATGAAGTAATTTTTAACCGAAGGGGTTAGATATTTCATGGATGCATTATTGAGATTATAATTCTAAGAAGATTTGGAAGTTGTTTTATTATGCTTTGAGGGAATATAAATTTTTTGTAATCCATTTGGCCAAACGCTTGACTCTTGGTAGGAAATTTTTCTCATATGAAGAATTGTTAGTTTTCCACATAAATATATATGTATAGGGATATAATGGCGTATGATTATTTCACAAACATATATTATGGATATAGTTTCCTAAGTGTTACTATTGGTGTAACATGTATAGGATGTCATGGACTGAAAATCATATCCTGGTGTATGGTATATGATGGATTAAGGTATAATAACTATTTTAGGATAAACATATTTCAACTTATGGTGGCTCCCAGAAACTACCTGGTTAAATATTCTAATTTGGATGTGGTGGGGAGTCTTAGATGTTTCAATTTTTGAGGAATCGTCCTGGTGTCTTTGTGATATGCATTATGGGAGAGATTCTCCAGAAAAGTAATTTTGGGGAAAAGAAAAAAAACAAGTGCAGATGTGGTAGTGGTGTACCCTTTATATTATTTAATATACTATATTCTCCTGTATGTGATACATGGTGTGTGTACTGTTTTGAGGCTGGTCAAGTAGTATATATTTTTAGGTAATGGGATTGTTTCAGTTATAATTTTTTTTTTCATTATAATGATTTCTGAACATTTTAATGGGAGAAATTAGGGCTGGGTGAGATCCCACTGGGTTTAAATTTATTATCCCCTACATATATATAATTGATTTTTAGTTTAGTTTGATCAGGTTGGAGATCAGTTTGATTACTACTAAATGGGGGTTTTGCAGGAGCAATTTGTTATTCATGGTTTTTGTCATCTTAACTATTATGTGTACTTTCATTTCATCCATAAATTTTTTGTAGATCTGGCAAGACATTAAATATATGTACTTGTGTTTAATATATATTGTTGTCTTATCATTATTCAGTAGATTTCTATCTTATTTTTCACTTTTCCATGTGTTTTCTTAGAGGGTAATCCCACCCATCTATGAGTTTTTTATTCCATCATTGCAAGTCACCAACCCAACGCCTACTAGTGGTTGGATGTAGAGGGTTATTGTCTCTCTTATCCCATTGTCGGACCATGAGGGGTACACATTCTGTGAACGGAGTCATGACATAGTTGCATCAGAGTTATATTTGAGTGATATGATGGACTTTAGAGTTAGGAACATGTGATGATTCAAGGGTTGGTAGAGAAACTTGTCATATTTGTTTAATAAGTTCATTAAACTGGGGAGACTAGTTGATACATGGTTACTCATGAACCCCTAGTATTTTATTCATGGTCGTTTATGATTATAGTGACTAATAAAAGAGGTGATACTTGATTCAAGGTGGTGAACAACGAATATAGCATGCTGCATTCATCATTTCTCATTTAATTTAATGGGTTTATCATGAGATATTCTTACCTAAAAATAATAAAACACAAAAAATAATCCTGGTTAATGTATTCTATATTTTTGGATAAGAAAATCTAACTATTTTTTATTGGAGGCATGTCACTTGGTTGACGTCCTCATCATGATTTTGTAGAGGATGTTAATTTTTATTCCTCATTAGATCACTACAGAGTAGTGGTTAACAATGATGACACATGAAGGAGGACACACTAAGAGGTGAAACACCAATGGTTGTATATGTATTAGGGAACTGTATTAGATGAATTCATAGAAGAGTTGTTAGATGATGTTATGATAGGTTTCATATTTATTGGTTCTTAGAAGGAGAACTATGTACCATTGTCTATGAATATGCAACATGGGGAAGCTAGGCCATGGTGCGTCTTATTTGTTGGAGCTTTCGAGGAGTTGGATGTATTGTGGGAGGAGGTATGAGGCCAGTTCATAGATGAGTTTATTTCATCAACCATGAAGGTGGATAGTCACCATGAGCTTCTTACCCATTGGTAGGGTAGTTCTAGTGTTTGATAGTTTGATATCCAACCAAAAACCTAATGTGATTTACTTCATAACATTCTCTGTATCTCGAGGCTAGGATAAGGAATTTTGAAGAGTATTTTCATCCATAGATCCAATGCTAGGTCACCATGTTTATGTTGTAGACATATCATGTGGTGTTAGTGATAGTATATTTCATTGAGAGGAAATTAAATAAATCTAGATCAACATTATAGGGTAGTCATCAATATTCTCATGATGTTGAGCTATTGTTTTTGGATCATAGTTGTCAGGAAAGAAGTTCTTCTTCTCAGATAGGGGTAGGTCCCACCCCTGAAGGTCTCATTTCACTATTGTAAGTGATTCAATGGTAATTTTCAAGTGATAATAAAAATGGTTTTCTTGTGGAAGTAATGGTCAGTAGTGGTGAGAGTGTCCGAACATTATGTGGAGTCCGTGTATGTCTGGTGTACCACATTAGGTTCATTGGATGAGCCAGTTCCTTCCAAGTAATCATCATCATGATTCTATAGTATTTCATCAGTAGTGAGTTGATGGCATTGGTAGAGGACATCCCTGGGATGCTACCCATCATTATATAGTATTTTACCACTTTGGAGGTGTTCTTCTACAGAGTCAGAGAGGTTGTGGAGTAGGTCATTGCGAGATTCAGGCTTAATCATTGCCAGTACTGGGTGTACCAAACATGATTAATGTTACCCTATTCTTTTTTTCTAAATGGTTAATTATTTTTTACTTAGGATTTAAACAATCCTTTATATCGCATACCCTTTTCCATGAATTTTGAAATGAGTTAGAGATAACTCTTGTGCACATGGAATTTCCTATGTTAGTTTGAGGATAACATGACTTCAATAAATTATATAGAGACAATCATCTAGTGTTGTGGGAGCACCTCTCTTATAGAGATTTTAAATATTTTAGATAAAACTATTCTTTGATGATTATAGATGACCATAATTTTTTTGTGAGATAGTCCATTATATGGTTCACCAGTGTGTTCCTTCATTATCATCCTTTATGGAAAATATGATTATGGGTTATTTATATGATAAAAAATTATCATTTACTAGGTTCTTAGTAGATTACCTTGATGTCCTACTAGTGATGGTTTTAGAATTAAACCTAGATAAGAGATTGAGTAGGGATAAATATATATTAATGTGTGTCTCCTATATTGAGGTCTATATATGTGATGGTGCCTTCTAGTATGCATGATCTTAATATAATTATTTATGGTGTATTGCAGTGTTGTTTTGTTCGGCCGAGTGTGTCACAGGGGGGTGCACTGATTATTTATTCAACAATATGGGTGATAGATTACGGTTGCATATCCATTATCATTACTTGATCCACTTGACAATGAATAATATCAATAATCTTATATAAATTTATGATTTATTTGATAGACATAATGATTAATTATTGTTCTCAAGGATTGATTTTCATTCATCATGTCATCAAATGTGTGTAAAGGATGATAATATCCTAAATAATTCTTTCCATTTTCGTCATGGCCATTATGAGTACATTGTGATGTCATTCAGTGTATCAAATTTTCTATATATGTTTACGGAGTTGATGAATTCTTATTTTCATGAGTTTGTGTATATTTTATTGAAGTTTTTCCTCTAACAAATCCTTGTTTTCTTCACATCCGAGGCAGATCAGGTAGATAATCTATGATATTTTTTTTGTGTTATTTTCCCTAATAAGTTGTTTTGGATGTTTATAAAGTCTTATATTTTGGATCATGATGTCTATTTCATAAGGAATCTTGTATAAATGTAGGAATTAGTTATGAATCCATCAATGATGTTACTTTTTTTTGTCTTTTTCACCCCCCATGATAGTTGTAGGGGAGAAAAGATTCCCCAGCCATTTAAGATATTATAGAATATTGATAGTCAATTTATCATAGGATCTTACCCCTAATTAAAAAATTTCATATAAAGGATAATATATTATTATGGTCTGATCATTGCTAGATATCTTTTCATTATCTTAAAGAGAAGTTGGTTAAATACCCAGTTTGTATTCTGCCAACAGCAGTAGTTTATTTTGAGGTTTTGTTTGACTTTATTATCAGGGGATCGATTGTGTTATAATGTAATAGATATCAGTTTATTACTCATTTTCATAGATGATGTGTCCCAATAAACATCATCATGACACCCTCAATGTCATGTTGGTTTTCGTATTGTTTTCACATAATATGTGGGGACATTATTTCATCGTCAATTATTTAGTGGTATCCAGTGACCATTAGAACATGAGGTGTTTTTTCACCTAATGTGACAAAAAATTCAACCAAAATCATTTTATGAAGTTATTTTTGGATTAAATATTTTATATTTCATAATAAAATTGGAAGGGAGATATTGTGGCTACTGTATTGAGCATGAAATCATGTAGTGATGTAGTGTGTGAATTAGGAGATTCCTAGAGTGTGATGTGAGGACATTCAACATTACATCTGGATACAGGAGAGGATGGAGGAAAATGCTATCTTTTCTAGATGAATTTGTAGTCATATCATGATCTAGAGGTGTAAGAGTCCTAGATGGTGTACATTAAGGTGGAGGTAGGGAGAGTCCTATGTGTTTATGTAGATGTCTATGATGGTTGGCCTTATGATGAACAACACCAGGTTTTTCTTCAGGGTAGGATTTTCCTTCATTTGGTGATGTGTGAGATGCTTCTTAGAGAGTTATATAGTCAATAATTTTTGGACATCATTGTATGAAATGGATGTTCTGAGCATTTATGATAAAATTTTGGTGGCCGATGTTGAATCATGGAGTCACTGAGGTTGTGCCTCGATGATTGGTCAGCTTGAAGGTTAACATTGAGAATCACGTTTCAGATGGTTTTATCGAGCCATTATATGTTACATAATAAATGTGGGAGGTCATATCTATGAAAAGTATTACCAATTTACTTATATATACAAGAGGCTATGATTCTACATGGGTGGTAGTGGATGGTTTAAAAAAATCATACCACTTTATAATGATCAAGTAGTTGACCTGAGTGTTGGTTTTATCGAGGTAGTGTTTGGAGGAGGTAGCGTGACTCCATGGTGTCCTAATCATGATAATTTATGATCAAGATCCTCATTTTACATCTATGGTGTAGATATGTCTCCATTATGATTTTGTAACAATATTTTGCCTTAGATTTTGTATTCATCTTCATATGGGTTATAATACATAGCAGACCATTCAGACTCTTGATGTCATCTTGTGTTCTTGTGTTAGGGATTTTGGATGTTTATGGACGATGAATTTTACCTCAATAGATTTTTTTTATAACCATTTTCATCACTCTACAATATGTGTGATTCCTTTTTATGAAATTTACGGATCACCTTTCCATTCATTATTGTTTATGACTAGTACTGATGAGTCGACAATTCTCATCCCATAACTTGTACAAAAGTCAACCAAGATAGTTCAACTGATTCTTGATAGGATAAATGTAGCACATGATAATCACAAATCATATGTGGATCATTTGAGGATACCAAATGATATTTAAATGGTTGTAATGTGTTCTTTATCATGACAGCATACTATGATATGTGATGGTTTTGTCGTGAGAGTAATATTTCTCCATTGTTGTTTGGGAATTTTGATATTTTCTCTCATTTTTTGATCCATGTAATATTGAATGGTGCTTCCCCCAGAGATGAGTTGTATAAATAATTTTGGCATGTTTTTAATCTCCGTGGGTATATTCATGAATAATATGACATCATAGATTGGGGGTGTGATTGATGTGGAATATTATGGGCCATTCTAGGAGTGGAATATAGAGATCCAGAACCATCAGGAGAAAGAATTTCACCTGTGTGATATACCATTGGTTCAGGAGTTGTAGATACACACATAGTCTGACGGTCTATTTGATGTTTTTCACTACAATTGTAATTTCTCTCGTTTTGTGGTTGTAGAACAATTCTTTTTATGGATGTATTTCTCCAATTACATTTTATGACTAACTGTATTTTTGGAGCATCATCCATAAGAGAGTGTTTATGATTTTGTTTATGTTGTTTCATGGTTTTAATATATTCTATTAAGGATATTAGTGTGATCCTATGGTATAAAATACCGTTAGAGGTATATCATGGGGTGTTTTTTCAGACGAAACATTTTCTGTTATCTTTCACAGTTGTATTTGGATTCCTAGAGATGAATGAGTTTTTATCAGTATCTAATGTAAGGTTCTAGATATATTTTGATCGACCATTTATGTCATTTCAAGGATTTGGTCTATTAGAGGATGTTTATAATAAATGTAGTCTAATTCTGTTTTTAGAGGACGGAATTTGGGAAGGATTTTACATCATAATGAGTTGCATGATGTGAATGTTTGATTCATGATGTGTAATATTTAAGGGATAAAAAAATAAATTAAGTTATATGGAATTATTTTTTCATAAAAAACAATAAACAAGGTATTAAATGATGCGAAAGGGGATTACATGTCATGTAGTCCCCTGATGCATTAATGTTTTAAAACATTCCAGCCACTCAGGTTGTCAAACCCTACAGTTATTTTATCCTTCCCTCTCATCATAGAAATCCTGAAAAACCCCACATTGCTCCAATAGAGATCCCTTAAATGGGGATCAATACATGGTATCCATCGTTGATTCATGGTGATCATACTTGATCCAATGTGTGTTTTTCATTCTTTATATAATGGGTTTTCCTTGTATGATATTTTTTCCTATCATATCCTCTCAAAATGCTTTTTAATTTTCTTACCCATGTATCCAATGGGGTTTCACTTATTTTAAATGATGTGGCGGTGTTTTGTAGTCCTTGGATGTATGTAAATCATGTGGGATTTGTGATTAAATATTCATTTCATCGATCTATTATCAAGTAAAAAACGTCAATGACCTTTTGATGTAGTGGATTTGTTTCCTAAATTTATATTTATTAGGGATAATATAGATATAATTATTTATCCCATTGGATATCTATGAAATTTCCCTAATTACTATTTGAACAGAAATAATGAATTTATATTGATTGCATAGTGAAGTTTCTTTTTTTAATATGCTAACATGATTCCTCTTGATATGCTATATATTGTGATATCTATAATTTTTTTGGTTTATGATGTTTTCCATGATGAAATGTGTTAAGGAACATAAATTTGAAATTAATTCTCAATTAATTATTATAAGGAATAAAATTGGTATGCTATTGAATCTTATCAATTTTTTTAATTTTCTAATAATAAAAATTGATTCAACAATTCTTGTTTGGTTGAATTGGTTTGTTAATATTAAAAATGATGATTTTTGAAAATAATTTATTTAATGGCATGTAAAAAATAACTCTTTAATTAGTATTTGATAGATTCTGAAATCTCATTGCGTATGTTTCGAATAGTTGGATGTTATGAACAATGAAATGGTTAATTCATGATCGAATAAAAAACAGTTTTTTGATAAAATATAAATCATATTTTAGGAAATATCTTCCCATTTTCTTGTAAATGTCGAGTTTCATGTGTATTATAGTAATGATATATCACTTTGTGTTATGTTTGAATGCCTTCTTTTTGGGATATGATTCACATTTCATGCTATTTACATAAAATTTTGATGTGATCTATGCTTGGGATGGATGATTCTTTAGGGCTATTGTTGTTGTGGGTGCAAGGAGACCTAGATGGTCTATGGACCTATGATGTCTTTTCCTAGAGGGATTTTGTGGTATGGCATAAGGAGGTCGGGTATTTGTGGTTGTAGATGATGTCTAGAGTGTCAAGATGGATTGGTTCGTGCATTTGGTGTCAGGAAGGGCACTAGATATGATGGAATGTGTTGAATGTGGTCCTTCACATTGATAGGAATGATGGATTATTGTTTAAAATTGTTTTTTATGTATTATACCTCCCCACTTCATGAGGTATTTGGTTTTCGTTACACTCCTTCAATGAAAGGTGACGATGTTCATGTCATTCCTCATGCTATCCATGTATATATTCTCATGGTCGGATGGGACTATGCTTTGACTATGGGTGGAAAAGATATGATGATTAGTTCATATACTCAGTTGGTTGAGCCCCTTGTGATTGGTATCTGATAATGTATTCTTATAATACAAGTAACATTGAATGTGGTGATGTTTTTATAAAAATGAATAAAATTTTAACCAATGGAATTTGAGCTTGCTGGGGTGAAAGGCATAGGTTATATTTTTGGGAAGGCATGGACAATGTTTTTTTATGCATGGAGGGCAGGGAACATTGTGGTGATCCAATTGAATGTAAAGTGGAATTTGATAATAATTAATTAACCATTTCTAAAATAATAAATGAAACGTTAAATTGATAAAATTGTGATTAATTAATTTTATGTATCTATTTGGTTGTGTTATTCTAGCATAACTTGTATTAGCTGTGACAATTGGGAGTTATATAGACGTTTTATATAGTTGATTGTGAGACTTGGTTATGACCATGATGTGGTTCTGAGCTTTATTTTATCACGTACTTTTTTGAATATGCTACACTACCCTGTCAGTTCGGGAAAAAATATCCTAATAGAGCAGAGCCTCGGTTGTTGTTTTCTAAAACATCCCATTGGGATGATAGATGGATAACTACCCCTGTTCGCCCACTATATTTTCTTAGCAGTTACATGAACTTTTATGCACGGTGGTTAATTTTCCACATTTATGTGTGTAGAGGCTTTTAATGACTAGTGGTAATTTGACACACATATATCTTGTATATATTTTTATACATTCAAATATATGTTTAAAATGTATTGGCATTTATGTCTTTAGGATACATACTAATTGTATGAATTGTGATGGCTTGAGATATAAAACCTGATGTATGATACATATTATGCGGGTTGCGGTGGATTTTAAAAACTACCTAGTAACTTTTGGTCATGTGTATATAGTGGTGAGTTTCATGAGGTGCATGTTGTTTTCCTTATCCAAGGTGTCTTCAGGCAACTTTTTCTACGATGGATGCTCTAGACATGCGACATTGGCATAATGTGGTAATCTAATGGGTATTTGGTCAGAGGGTAACCATAATATTCATTATTATATTGTATAATATTTTACGTGATGCGTTGAGGTAGTAACCATTGGGAGGCTAGGAATATATTATAACTATATAGTTCATGTGATGGTTTCAATTTTTTTACACTATGATTTATCAATCTTTCTTTAAATATTTATGAGACTGTCTAGGGAAGATCATACTAGATACACTATTATAATCTCCCTACATACATATAATATTATATCAGTTCAGTTAGAGAAGTTTGGAGATCAAGCTAGTTACAACTAGCTCATGGTTTTGTAGAATATTTTTGGGTTTCGTGGTCGCTTCTGCATTTACATTCATTTGGTACTTTGAGCCTTCTTTTCATTTTTCTACTTCTTTCTTGAAATTTCATTAATGTACCTGGGTTTTATTAATATTATCATATTAACATGAGTTCGATAGTGTCTATATTATATCTATATTCATCATCTGTTATCATATAGGTTAATTCCTCTTTTATTTGGGTTTATTATACCCCCGGTTCTAGTTTCCAACCTAGGGCCTACTGGAGGCAGGTCTTAGGGTCACTAACTATCTTCTCCCATTACTGTTTGTGGAGGGGAACACATTGTGGTAGGGGTTCATGATAATATTACATAAAAATATCATTATCATATATTTATAATATGAATATCATGTTTATAATTATGGAGTTGATGAAATCACGATCTATGTCAAAGGAATAAGAATAATTGTCCAACACGTGTATTGGAAACACTATAGTAATTAGCTAAAATGACTGATTAATAATGAATTATTAATAAATGACCAATATAATGTCATAAGTAGATAATATAATGTATTTTATATATGGTAATGGTTTAATTAAAGAAGTATATTAAATATAATTGATTCATATTATGGGATGGAACATGTCTGATGGTAGTCAAGATTGAGGGTAAAAAATTTAAATCACACTTTTATTTTATATAAGACAATAGGTGTGTTCACAACATATTTCTTTTATGTGGTGTGTAAACATTTTATGGAATTATTTAAATATTTATTAAATGATAATTATTAGTATATAAATATCAATTAGATGATCCCCCATTCATTGGGATTACATTTCAATAGATACAAAATTGATTAAGGGTTTTTTTAGACATTTCAATCCGTGATCATATGTCATGATATACACCTATATTAATTCATGATTTGTATATAAAATAGTATTTAAATTTAATATCATAAAAAAATAATAATGGTATTCTAATAATAATTTTATGCGATTTATTCCGGTTTTTTATGAATTCAATCTTAACAAAGTGGTATGACTTCATTTCTACAATCTCATCATTTATGAGGAATGTATACGATTATGTCCAATTAATGAAATATTTTGATCTCTATCTAGTGAAATATCATTAATATTGTATGAATATGTTTTTTTCATTATATAATAATGTATCATTACCATTTTCTATATTATTTGGTAGTTATGTTAATTATTAACATTCTTTTAGGAAAATATTAGGTTAGTTCTCTCTCATGATAGAAATCATTTTTCACCAAAAATAATGTTTTCTATAAAATTTTTCAAAATAATTATTATATTATTAAATTTTATTTAAAATAGTGTTATATTAATGTATTAAATATTTTATAGATGGATTTAAAAGGAAATATCTTATCATTTTGGAATCATGGATCTTTTTACATTAAACGACAATATAAAAAGTATCATTGTTTTAACATGTACTATATGAGAAAATGAATTCCATAATGACTGATCACTTCTTTGAATATTCTCTATTACGTTCTAAAATTTAATTTATTAAAAGATGTTATTTCCTTGATTTATTAATGTTCAAATAGTATTTCTTAAAAATGATAACAAAAAATTTGTTCAAAAAAATTATTTTTAAATTATCATTGAAATTCATTTTTAGTCTAATATGACATATGGTTATGTTGCCTATTTCTTATTACGAATATGATTCATGATTATAATTCATATGTTTTAATTTAATGGTATATGTTTTGATTGATTAATCTGTATTCCACCCATTTGATTTTGACATGATATACCTTGATAAAATTCTCATGAAAAAAGCTTCTATTCATGAGTTTTGTTATGATTAAATCATTATGAAACCTATATATTCAACATAGATTATGATATGATGAAATTTTAACGATACCCATTTCATTTCATGGGTGTTGATATGATTATTATTTTATTATAAAGTGAATCATGTATTTATTATTTCATTGCATGATGGGTGGGACCTATGATACCCTCTAATGCATCAGGTATGGATTTATATCTCTTTATAAAGACGAATAGAGGAAGGGGAGTGAGCCATAATACATATTAGACATTGTCTTCAATGATAGTATTTTAGGTAAACCTTGATTAATAAGAATGTTTGGGTAGAGAACATGTTCCACTATGATTTCCTTGGTTGTAATCCTTGACTACTATGGAAGTCATTTAATAAGTTTATCATTCATCCACAATTCATTATCTTCATCACATGTTATGATTTTATGCATTATTCTCATTCCCACCATATAATTCATGTCTTATGAAATAAAAATATTAATATATTTATATTGTATGTGATTTTTATTTTTAATGTCATGTTAATAAAATGTTAGGATCATGTTCTCATGCCAATGTTTTCATCGTTTTCTAACCTATATCCCATAATTAACTATACAATTTTTTTGATATCAACCATTATTATATCTCAAATCCCCACGTTATAATGATATATATTTTTTTCATGTTTTTATAAAGGGTTATAATCATAGAGATCCTTGTTGGAGATAGTTCATATCACTTGTAGATGAAGGATTATGTTTCCATGATTCAAAATCCACTGAACTAATACATTATTTAGCCATGTGTTTGGGTAATATAATACTTATTCAAAAAAATTATGAATTTTAAATGTATGGAAATAAGTGGATGACATAGTTGGTAACATAAAATATTATTTTTAAATATTTGAAACTAGGATGGGAAAAAAATTCAGATATAACTAATGAAATCTATTTATGTATATGTTTATAGATGAATGAATTCATATAAAAATTCCCTCGAATTTTGGAAAAGGAAAGATTTTTTGGTTTCATAGTAATAAAACAATTTCCAGATTCTACACATGTATGTTTGTCTGGAATAGATATATCTAGGTTAAATAGTCCTGATAATACCAAATTGGTCTAGACACAATTGGGAACTATAAAATTACAATATCCTTTGTTGCACACCTAGTTTGACCATCAGATGAGATATGCTTTAGAAATTATCAAACTCTACACGATTTATCCTCAATTATCTAAATCTATTTAGGCTAGGAAGGACCTAGTATAATCATATTTTTGGATCGTATATAATATATATATTACGAAATACAAGATAGGGGAGAATTTTATATATTCAAAACTTTTGTTTCTAATATTAACACTATTTATTTTAAAATATATAAAAAAAATATATTTATAAAAACCTAATAATGTATTAATAATATTTGACATAGCTCATGGTTCCTATTATAAATAAATATCATAATTTGGATGATTAGGTACTTATATTAAAGTTAAATATATTTGATAAGATTATATCTTAATTTGTATAGAATCATAATAAACGATGTATGATATGTATAAAGTAATACAATGATATCATATTCCAAACATTTATAAATAGAAGATTACAAATAGACAATTTATTATAAAAATTATAACTTTCTATTTTAAATTTGGAGAAATTAAAAACTTTTAGGAAAATAAGTAAATAAATATCAAATTGATTTTACCCAAGGACTATGGTTTCCAATAAACAATGTTAATGGTCCCTTGATTTACACTTGTAACAATATCTCTCTTCGAACACCATGTTAATACATAGATATGAAGATTACATTCCCTGCATTTTTGTCCCCACAAGACATCGATTAAAAGATAGGACTCCATCACATTATCCTCCTGTTCCCTCGATCAATCAAATCATATTCAATGTCTTCATACCCACATAAGTAGTCGATTGAACTCACATAGTTGGATGCACAATGTAGTTTTCAAAAAAAGCTTCATAAGGAACCATGTTTAATTCTACTTAAGCAAATAACTAACTATGGAAATAAAATGATCTATGAATAAGACATTAAAGGTTTGTATACTATAGAAAATTTTAGTGTAAAAATAATAATCATATGATTTCTAGCTCTAAACTTTTCAAACGACCATAAATTTATAAGTTATCATGTAATGATCATATTGATTCCTAAACGGTGTTATTTTATCTATGTTCATCACAAGAATGTAGATAAATAGAATTAAAACAGTTGTATTTAATTTGATAATCTTGTATAGATTAACTAATGGTCATCGCCTAATGCATCGTCAGAATTTTTATGTTCAAATTGGCATATGAAATCTATATGTTCTATTTTATTTAATAAAATACTTTCTTATCCCAATAGGTTGATCTGCATCACCAATGATACTTTCACTTGGATGATTCTTAAGAAAGAACTACTTTCATTGGTTTTGTAGAACATGTTCATCAATATAATGTAGAAAATTATATTGAGTAAATAAATTAAGAACTATTTCATGATTATTTTTATTAATAGGATAAATTTTTAAAAAATTATTATGAATCAATTTTTGAAAACACTTCTGATAAAGTTGTTGGTTGGAGTTTTTAATAAAAAGATCAATTTTAACAAAAATAACATGTATAGTTACATAAAAAGTATAATAATTGATATTACAAACTTTATATCCATTAGACGTAGTAGAATAGCCTAAAAATATTCCTTCATCATATTTGGGTGGAAAGATATATAATTTGTATTTTTTAATTCATGATTAATACAATTCATCCTAATGTTATAAAATAAGATAGTTGTGTTTTTCTACTTTTCCACAACATGCACTATTTTTTAATAAATAGCTTGAAAAGAACATGATTTATAGTATAAAATATAGCACTAATGTATTTATCCTAGTTTTTTCATTTTAGTATTCACCCATCATCATTATTAATACGTCTTCAAGAATAAAATTTAATCTTTCAGCAATATCATTTTTGGGGTTATTAGAGATGAAAAAATATTTATATTAGCTATATTACTATATAATGCTCCAAAATCATAATTTATAAATTATACTCCATAAAAAATATAAATAGTTATGAATGAAATGTTATTTCATTTTAACATTCAATGCAATTATTTTAAATTATGAAAATGCTTCAGATTTCTTTTTTTGAAAATAATCCCATCAATATCAGTTCAGACCACTTTGGTGTGTTTATTATATTAGTTGTATATGGGTGATAATGGATGTCAATTATGATCCAATATGATCTCATTATTCAAGCATGATTAAAGACCATTTTAATTTATTGTCCAAAATGAAAAGGAGAAATAATAAGAATATGCATGAACTTAATATGTTACATTATATTTTATTTCAGGTCAACACATTCTCATTATGGTATTACATTAAAAATATAGTATATTCCCATAGCCCAGTCAGCCAAACATGGGAGGAAAAACTCCCCAATGAGGTGGCTAAGCTGTATATTTCCCCTGTCCATTCACCCGGCTCCTACTAGCTGTGGGAGTGTGCACACACAAAGGCAGTGTAGTGGCATGGCAGTTCGACCTCGAATGGAATCAATGTGGTATGTTGTTGGCCCAAATAGCTCCCACATGACACTAGTACGAGGCTGTATCTGGAGGGGAGGAAGATAAAATTTAGACGGGGATAATGCATCGAGATTTTTAAAGCCGAATATACAATTGTAAGTGTCAATGTGGGAAAATCATTTAAAAGATAGTGTTTAATTTTTTTTTTAAAAATGAGATCTCATCCGTCTATCTGATCCCACATGTGATCCTAGCTGCATGAATCATATCATGACCTAAGATCTAATCACCACCTTCCGTAGTTAGTATCTGCTGATTCAACAGCCCTAAATCGACCTTGTCGTGATCTTCAACATCCAACCCCACATAGGGCTCTTATTGACATAGTCCATCCAAAATGATGTCGATACTCATTGATCATTCTTCGGGACACCATTTATGCATTTAGAATCATGAATATGGTTAATAAGGATGTAATGAATCATTGAATGTTGTTACATTTCCATCCATGAAACATTACAATAATGTTATGACATGGACGGAGTAAAAAAAGTTTCAAGGGTGTGTTTGGAAGCTCGTAGCATTTGGAAAATTCATTACATGCCTTCATAAATGCATGTATGAGAGGATAACACTTAAAATAATGAGCTATGGGGATGAAATGGAAACAATCGAGAATATCTATGTATATCATGACCATGGTATGATGATTTCAAATCCACGATCTTCGTGAAATATATATAGGGTTTCAAACATGGAAAATATTTGATCACTACTTATAAATAGGGATCCACTGATCTGAGAATGTGTTACAACATCAATGCCTTTATAGAGATCTTATTCTACGAACCAAAATTTATGTGATCATCATGTTCGAGAAGGGCCATTCACAATCTATGAACCATTCATTATTCATGAAATGTTTCTCATATTCAATGCTGGTTCACGAAGAGGTGATCCACATACCACACTGGTTCATAAAGATGATGAGTCGTTATCCACTTCGGGTTCATGAAGATAATGTCCCATGCACTATTTTGGATCACGGAGCATAGTTACATTTATCATTCTAGTTGATGAGGGGATGTCCCCCATACCATTCAATTTTTATAGGAGAACCGTGTACCATTTTGTACTAAAAAGAATTATTCACTCCCTTTGTGATGGAAGCCCGTGAGTCCCTTTCACATGGAGGAGGCACGAACCGATTGGGTTTGTGGAGGAGACTAGAACACTCTATTCATTGGATAACACTATTCCCATGGTGTGTTAGAGTAGAACAAGAACAACATAACATACCCAAATATGCATATTGATGTTTTAATAAAATAACATTCTTATAAATATAAACAAATTTAATTGAAAAGTGTGTCTTGAGAAAGGGATATGAAAGAGTGTTCATAGTGGTGGGAAGTACATGCATATATTCTTGTGAATGATTTGAATACGTACACACATAATGTCAAATGACATCTAAACCAAGTTGTAATAAAATAAAATAATGAAAAGGTGAAAAGAGGGTGCATGTGTGCTGAATGGAACGATACCCATTTGGGCCTTCACATAATAAGGTATAAGAGGAAGTTCATACATTCATGTATGCATGTTCATACATGGGGACATTGAAATTTAACATCCTAAACCGAGGCTGCATGTGTGTAAAGATGTTATGAGTAATAACACAGCGAAATTGTATCATGAATGTTCACATGCATACATGGAAGAAGAGGAGTTGATTTTGATGATGCCAATAGAGTAGATATTCAATGATTGAACAATCACTAAAGGATTTATGATACTGGACATGAATAATATTATTCCTTAGTATTTATGGTTGTATCACTAAAGAATAATATTGAATGTTTAAGATAATCAACTCTAGATATTGATTCAAGAAAAACCCCATGCTGAATAGGAATGAAATAATTCCATTCTTATCCATTTATAAATCCTCCAAGTCGATAAACTGAGTGAGGAATTTCCCAAGGAAGTGAGCCCGGGGCACAAACGAAAGTGATTTGAGGGAAGCAGTGGTCTATCCAAAATCATTTGTTTAGGATGTTTCCCTTGTACAGAGTGACTATTCCCAATCCTTTTTAATCCAAAACTACTGAATATTTGTGTAATTATGTACGACTAACAACATGTTGATGTATTCTCCTTGGATATAAATATTAGTGGTGATCCAATTAAAAGTGTTATGTTGTCATTCTTCTTGTGAATGTTTTAATTACTGCACGTATCCTTCATAAATGTTTAATTATGTTCCTACCAAAATGGGAAAAATATCCAATAAAAGGAGAACAATTTCACAAACAAATTAACTACCCCCTATTAGGGTGACATTGGGTCCCTCAATTGGTATTAGTGCGAAAAGGTTTATGGTTTATGGATATTGTGTAGTAATTATATTCAATGGATGATTTGGGATTCGTTCCAAATGTTAACAATGATTTTCAGGCATGATGATGATTTAGTAATTTCTGTGCAGAATTATACATCCATAAAGACCATGAAAAAGAAGAAAAATAATGAGAGGAAGAATTTTAAGAAATACCTAATTTCCAAATAATATGTAGTGTAGGGTTATCCTTACCCTTCCAATAAGGAATAAATATCAGGCATGGAATAAAAACAAGAATGTGGATCTTGTTTCTACCCTAGGAATGGAAGCCACTTCTATATCATGTGATCTAGAGAAAATATGAATGTATCTGAATGATATTCATGAGGAATGGGTTGCTTATGTATGCTGGATATTTCAATTTATGTAGGACGATATTACCTTATTCGAAAGACAATATGATAATGTGTAAAATGGCTTGGAAGAACAAAATTCATTAATTTTTAAATCTCAACAAAAAGATTAAATTCTTTGAAGAAAAACAAGGAGTCAATAGTTCTATTGAAGAAAATATCCTTTCACTAGAAGCTGATTTGGAGAAGTGAACTCAAGTCAAGAGTTTATTTTGTAATCAAAATTCCATGAAGATAAAGGACCATGACTCTTTGATTCAGAATAAAATGATGCTATATGAGGAAGGAATTCCTATAATGAAGAAGGCTTGTGAAGAGAAGATGAATGGGATTGATGATCAAAAGGTCATTCTAAATTGAAAATTTCTAGAATTGGTTGTTCAGTTGACCACTCATTAGAAGAAACATATTGAGACATCAAAAAATAATTAAATAGTTTTTGCAGGTATTCAATGATCAATAAAGGATCTTACTATTGAAATACCTCCAACATGTGATAAGAACATCACATCTTCACTGATTGATCTATCACAAGAAGATGAGAAGGTAATGGTACCATCTATACCAACATGTACTATTGTTTTTAATTATGTTACTTCAGAATATGCCGGTTAGAAAAACATTCAAAGAAATAATGTATGAGGAAAGGTGATGAAAAGAAACCATTCACCATGGCTAGGCTGGATAAGAATAAAAATATGGAAGATAGTTACCAAGATAGAGAACACCACATTAGGATGAATTCCCAATGAAAAAATATAAATGATATCAACAAGACATGGTTTCTGGGTCAGTGATGGTGCTACAACAGATTTGGGTATTGTGAACTGGATTTTCGGTATAATCCCTGAAATTAAAAATCATATAGAAAGACTATATTAAAAGATATAATTCCAGAGATAAAGAAGAAACATAAACATATCCATAAGAATCTATATACTACTATCTGATTTGGAATGAAATACATCGTATAAGATGTATGTAATGGGACTGTTCATAAGATTGAAGCATGATTATCTCAATACATATCCAGAGCTGATAAGAACAGAAGACCACATATCCTATTAAAAAATGAACAAACTCCCTTGGGAAAAAATAAAAATCATTTCTCAAAATAAAATTCATCCAATAAGACTCTGGTATGGAATGTTTAGAATTCCATGGATTCAAAATCCATGAATATGATGTGTGCTAAAAGAAAAATAATTCTTAAAAATGATTTCATTCTGAAGAATCCATGAGGAAAATCCAATCATGCTACCATTGTTCCTAGATACATATTTTTTATCTGGTCTGATGATTTGGAATGAATGATATTGAACAGAGATGTATAGTCAAAGGCTAGTCCAACAGGAAATAAGAAGAATCCACAAGAAGATAGAGATGTCGTGTGTGAGGTGCAACATACCCGGTCCCTCTATTAAGAATTATTGTACATTTATTCCAATCCTAGAATAATTCCTCATGAAGACGATATTTGCACTAGGAAATTTTACTTCCTTGAATGATCTTGAAAAAATGATACTTACACATAAAGGGATGGTAGAAATATAGATATCCACACAACCAATGATAGAATTGGAGAAAAAGTTTCAAGTGTGAGAAGTGGAGAAAACCGAGCGTCATGGTTGGGAAAATCATCTCATTCTTCCTTATCACATTGAGGAAGAAAATTGGATCCAAATTATTTCCTTAAATCCATGTGCATTGTATTTTAATATAGGGAATTGATGATGAGGAATGTTATCAAGGGGAGATGTAGAGAAGTGTTACCTTATTGGGGAGACACATAATGATGCTTCCCTAATCAGTACTTCATTTAGTGTCAATAACAAATCTGTATCTAATTCAATTAAACTACTATATATTTTAAGATCACGTAATTTGAAAATGATCATTAAGTTTAGTATCTTATGTTACATTCATTACCACCAGCATGGAATGAAAGTGGAAAGACCCTTTAAGACATGTATATGAGTACTCATCACATGGTATCACAATTATTGGATAATGGAAAGCCATGTTGTCTAAATAAAATCCACTTTATTAATACACCAGGCATTTCTCAAGTAGAAATATGGTGTAATGATGAATAAGACATTGGTTAGGTATGGACTATTATGCTCTCCACCATGAACTTTAAATTTTTAGTCAATAATTGGGAGTGAATTTAAATGAAATAAATTATTGAAATTTTGAGGGAGTGAAAAAAAATTAAAAGAATATTCACATTTACACATTCATTTCGATTAAAAGTTTGGGTATTTCTGACAAATAAAAAGGGGGGATTCTTTGGAAAATATCTGTAACACCCAAGAATTTTATAGGAAATATTTTTTATTTATGTAATATAAATCTTCAAAGGAATCTTTCACTACACACAACACTATCTTGGATTTCTTTACACGCAATCATGACCTTCCTCGATAGCTTGCATCGTACGCAATACCGAGTTTCACTAAACAACGATATACTATTAAAATATTATTAAAACTAGCCGTTATGAATAGTAATACCCACTTTTTGAAATTTTTTAGGTTTTATTTATCAAAATGGACTTCAATTTTGGATTCGAAATATCGAAATTAGCCTAGGGTGATATTTTGGTATTTTTCTGAAAACTATCAATTTTTTATGAATAATGAAATCCTCGGGTTACTATTTCAAAACCGAATTTTTATTTAAATAATTATTTATTTTATTTAAATTTATTTTAAGTAAAAATTGATACATAATACCTATATATGTTCAATGCAATTCATTGGAATCATTTTCTAATAATTTTGTATATATAAAAATTTTATTGAACTTTTCACCCCCTTTTACCCACCTCCTACGAAAATTTTCAAAATCACATAAAACATAGTTTTACTGCTTCTATGAGTTTAATTTCGAAAATCCCAGAGACACGGTTAATATCAAGGACAAAAATGTGGTTCAATGAGATGAAAGCAATTTTTTGTGAATAGTAACTTTTTACTTCTTTTTACCACTGTTAAAAGTAAATAGGGTAATTAAGGGTAAAAGTGTTATTATTATTACCCTAAAACATGTAATAATTCTATTGGATATGTTTAATTCGACCAAAAACAACTATACCAATAATATATGACCATTTAGGTCCACTTGGATTAGATTAGGACATTTATTATCAATTAATTTAAAGAAGGGTTAAAATTGTTAAAATAAATGTTTAATAACTAAATCATTTTTAATATAGGGTTATACATAAGATAAATTAGACTATAAATATTCATTATAAAGATAAAAATATTTCCTACCTAATTATATTTTATTTGTAATTTTTAGACTTAAAATAATTTAATTTATTTATGACACAATGATGATGTAGTAATAATCATATTAATGAAATATTGACATAATTGATGTTATAAATATCCAAATAAATGTAATCTAAAACTTTTAATGCATTCCAATAATTTTCTAAGTTAACATGGCATGTTATTATTGATTTAATTAACTTTGTTCGAACTAATCATTCTGCTATGATTTTCACAAAAAATAAATTACCAAATCGTGTCAAAATTGACATAAAATAGTTTTCAAAACAAATATTATATTATTAATTGTTATATTATTCCTAAAAATATAAGGTTCATCCAAGATACTTATATCATGATAGGTGTATCACTAATGGAACACTTGGGGGTCGCTTAGATGTATATGGTAAATTTATTAACTGTATAATATAAAAATACAAAGTGACATGCTAAATGTCAATCTAATTAACTAAGAGTTAAAACTAAAAGATAAGGTTAATATAATGACCTAAACATGTGTAAATTCTATTTTATTAGAGTATTCCGACCCATACCCACCTTAGCATAGAAATAAATCAATTTGGAGATATTAAAAACCTAATATGACTTTATAATAAAATAATATTTTTAGTTTTTTCCAAAGGTTCCCCTCTCCTCCCTTATAAAAGGGAACCTCCTCCCTCTCTTCCTCACACCACTTTGAGCCTTCATGCTCGGCCAAACCCTGCCAAATTCTCTTATCCCCTTCCCTAGAAACATCCTAGAGGTCCTTGTATTCTTCAAAGTCCAATTTTAGTGCCCTAAGTGGAGGTCTCAAAGAGGCACTTCAAAGATGAGGTAATGTCCGTTACCGATTCATTCATATTTATCTCTTCTTCCACTTATTCTTATTTAGTTTTTTCATTATGAAGTAATAACATCATTATCACTCATATAATGATATGTCATTATATGTATGAAACAACCATATTTCACCATCTATCCATCCTACGGAAAACGAAATCACCGCGGGTGCGTACGTACGGAATACCGTCTCCACGCCATGGTGTAATCTATTTTCCACCACCACCTTACTTTGATGGGTATAATGGTGTAAAGAATAAATATATATTATTATTGTAATGTGATATTTTTTCTGAAATATTATACATAAACTCCAATACAATTCCACGATCATGGTAACGATATCTTCACTCGTGCGTACGTACGGAATACCGTCTCCACGATGTGATGCGACTCGTTCTACATGATCTTAATTGCATAATAATTATATAAATGAATTGAGTGAATGAATATGAAATTTATTACACTAATACCATTATGGAAATTAGGTATCTATAACCTAAAATAAATAATAAGAATTTATTCGACAAAACATGCATAAGAACAAAAAGAAATAAACACCCGAATAACAAGTAACAATGAAATGTTACTAATAAGAAGCTAAGAATATGACCATATATGATATCATAAAAATATATATGATTCTGGAATAAGTCATTGACATTATTTAAATCATTATACAGAAGGTTCGGACACTGATGAAGCAAATCAGACCTAAGGTAATGGAAAATCTCACAAATCTCATTTTCTATCTGAGATTGTTTATATTTCAGAATTCACTGGGGACTATTTACCATCGACATCCATGTTTCCTAAATATGTAATATTTATATCCTTCTAAAATTGTTTAAATCCAATTTTACCCTTCAGTGAGCTTTTAGTAAAAGATATGAATGAAATATTTTGTCGTTTTTCATACGAGGTACTTTATGACTTTTCTGACATAAGTACGAGAAAAATGTTTTTTAACTTATACGGCATGAATGGATTTTTAAAACTTTATTTCCAAGAATAATCCATTACAAGTTTTCAAGTTTATTTATAATCAACTTCTTTTAGTTTAAAATTGTATGACATGTTATGAAAGGAAAAATGTTTTTGAAGTAGAAAGGAGATATTCCTCAAGAATGGAGTTCAAGTGTTTTATCAAAATTATTTTCCATCTAAGATAATATAGGGTTCTGTTTCTATCTCTATTATTACATTGATTTTATTATGTTGTGATGGAATTATTTTTTTGAATTCCATTGTCTTATATTAATTGTTTTATGATGTCACGATGTTTATGAATCCGATTTTTTATTACATGGGTTATGCAATGATGTATGATTTATGATTTTGTGGCACACATAAGAATGGTGTCATTATGAGATGGGTGAGACCTATATATCCCTCCAATTCATTGGGTAATGATTTATATCTCATGAGATAGACATGGATAGAACTGCAGGTTAAACCGGTTCAGTGAAACAGGGCTGAAACGAGGAGTGAACTCAGTTCAGAAATGAACATTGTCCACTAAGATAGTCTTGGAAATGAGTTTTGACTACTAAGAAATGATTTTCTATGATTATGTGTGTATGCCACAAATATTATGTTTTATGTTATGATTATTGGGAATACCTTTCACTACTATGATTTATCCCATGTTATGAAGTTATGATATCTTTTGCAGGATAAGATTTCCAAAATTTTATGTTCTTATGAATATGATATGATTGATATTTCTTTTGTTTACCCTTACTGAGAATTTGAGCTCACCCTTTTGTATGTTTTCTTTCCCCAGGTCAGGAAGAAGGTTATTAAGTAAGATATTCCAAAAAGGTAATCTAGATATGATGAAATAAATGGGAGACAATGTAGATGCTTTACGAACCAGTTGTTTGTGTTTCCCAGTTTCTAAAGACTCTATACGTATATGTTCCTTTCATGGTTTTGTTATATGTTGTAATAATTGTACTTAAATTTTGAAGTATTAATAATGTATGTAATGATTGGGTCATTATAATATTGGTGTGGTGATTTATTCTATAATCAATATGTGTCAATGGATGGAAATAATGACCTGAAATGCTCTCCAAATTAAAGAATGATTGATGTCCTTTAGAATTTATAATCTAAATGGAAATGGAGAATGAAGAGGAAGAGTCTTAAATTTATTTTGTGTCATTATATTTCATTTCATGATATCAAATTATATTCTTGGGATTACATAAAAAATAAAGTCCCAGCCTAAACGTGAACTAGACAACTAGGGGAGGAAACATGCTGCAATGAGGAGGCTAAGCCTTATTTTCTCCATATCCAGTCAGCCAGCTCCGACTAGCTGTGGTAGTGTGCACGCCCAAGGGGAACAGACTGGCATGGTGGAACCACTGTGTGGGGTGGCACATCGATAGGGAGTGTGCGCAATGCGCGCTTATAGAACACTGGTACGAGGTGGTACAAGGAGGGGAGGAAGAGACATTTGAGATGAGGATGGTGCTTCGAGGTTTATAAAGTGCAGATATATTATGGAATGATTTTATATGGGGAAAGAGTTTTGAGGAAATTGTTTCTATTTTTAAAATATGGAAGAGGTCATATCAGTAAATAGGATCCCACATGTGATCCTTTCTTCACTCCTCATCCCACAACCTATGATCTAATCACCACAGTACATGATAAATATAATCTGATCTAATAATTGTAGATCTATCCTGTCATCATTTCCATCCTTAGAATTCACAGAAGTCTCCTAATGACATTGGCATCCATAGATGATATTGATACTTGCTGATATCACTTATGGACACCATTTATGCTCAAAATTCATGCCTAATGATCATCAGTATGTAACAAATACATGCATTCAATTTCATTTAACTACATCCAACATTATAATGAATATTAAACGTAGTTGAAGAAAACAAAGGCGTTCAACCATGTTTGGTAGATTTTATCATTTGGGATGTTGTTTTCATGAATTCATAAATGTATGAATGATAGTATAACACCGAAAAGCAGTAGTCATGCAGATGAAAAGGAAATAACTAAGAATCACGATGTATATCATGTTTGTGGTTTGAAAGATTAAAATTAGATATTTTCGTGCAATATCTCTAGGATCTCAGAGGTAGAAAATATTTGATATATACTAATAAAATAGGATCCAATGATCTAGGAATGTGATGCTACTTTTAAGCTGTTCGAGTGCTCCTATTCCGAGAAAAAAGTTTCTCCAATAATCAAGTTCGAGAAGGTTCAAGCACAAGATGAAACCGTTCTTGGATCGTGAAATGTTTCCCACATACCATTCTAGTTTTGAAGAGGTGAACCACATAAAAATCAGCATCATGAAGAAGAAGTGCAGTGAACCACTTCTAGTTTGTTTAGAGAAGCTCATTCATATAGTTAGGGTTTGTGGAGAAATGTTCTCGCATATCGTTCTGGTTCGTGAGGGGATGTCCCACATACACATCAATTTGTATAGGAGAATAACGTAGCACATGGTATATGAAAGAATTATGTACTCCTTGTGTTATGGAGCACCATGAGTCCCTTTAGAAAAGAGGAGCCCCAAACTATCCTGGTTCATAGAGGATAATATCATAGTCTGTGCGTTGGATAACACTATAACCTTGGTTAGAAAGTGGATAACAAGAACACCATTACATGTCTGAATACACACATTGAGGTTTTAATAAAATCAATTTATTATTAACATACACAAATTTAAGTTAACATACTATATTGAGAATGGTATAATAAAGAGTTTGAATGGTGATTGGAAGTGAAAAAATATATTCATATGCCTGATTTGAATAAGAACACACATAAGATCCAAGCACATCCTAACCATGTGTTAAGAAAAGAAATGAATGAAAAGTAGAATATAGGCAACGTGTGTGCTAAACGAAACCCTACCCATTTTTTCCTTCACAAAATATGTTAGAAGAGGGACAACATGCATTCATTCATGCATGTGTATACTTGGAGACTTTGAAAAGAAAAATCCTAAATGAAGGATGGATGTGTATAAAGAAGATAAGTGGTTGTGCTTAACTAAATTTTCATATGTATAGACACATGCATACATGGAAGAATTATATTGGATTATGATTATTACAAACAAGGTAATTTCTTGTGTTTGTACAATCACAAAGAGGATTTGTGATTCTAGCCAAGAATAATATGATGTCTTAGTAAATATGGTTTTAGAACTAATGAAGATTATTGAACATTAAAGGGAATCAACTCTGGACCACGATGAAGAAAAATTCTCATTCTGAACTGAAAACAAATACTTTCCTACCAATCCATTAAAGTGAGCTTTAAGTCAATAAACTGAGCGAGGCATCTCCCAAAGAAGTGAACGAGGGGTGCCAATGAAAGTGATCCAAGGGAAAAAATGGGATATCTCTAAACATTTCAAATGGTATTGTCCCTAGAATAGAATAAAGTTTCCTGAAATTTGGTAATACACAACTAGTGATGATTAGTGGAATTAGGAAAGACCAGATACATGTTTCTATATGCTCCTTGGAAATAGACCATAGTGGTGAACCAAGTAAAAGTCGCATGTTTTCCTTCTGCATGTGATTGTTTTAATTACTACAAATATCCATTATATAGGATTAATTAACTTCTAACCAACGTTAGAACAAGATATAATAAAAAATAGATAAATTTTACTTCCAAATTAATCCCCCACTCAAGGTAACCTAGGTTACATCAATATCAAGAAAAATCATCAACTAAAAAAGGTATTTTACACTAATAATTTCCATTTGATTAGAACTGAATATTTGTATGTGCGCTATCTATAATGAAATATAAATTGAAACTTCACCAAAATATTTAACACAATACTTATGTTTTTTACCATATTAACAAGGATCACACACTGTTGAAAAAAATAATACTCCGGTAGATATTTAATAAGTATTTTCATAAATAAATCGATGTGTTTCTATGATTACAATTTCCTAACCATTATTCTGCAATAAATAATGTTATTACACTACACTATGGATTGGTATGTCATAACTCCTGAGGTTTTCCTTCTTATGTGTGTAAAAATTCTCATACTAATGTGAATAAATAATATATTCATCCATGGAATTGTGTATTGATATTTTATTATTCCTAAAATTAACAAGGTAACCTTTACCACATAATTGAATTATTATAATAATGTAATTTTTAAGACCATTACCAAATAAAATAGTTGAAATTAATTCCTTTATAATAAGAACTATATTACCAATTCTGAAAATTTCTCCTTGTACATTATATCTGAAAGTATCTTTTACACCTTTCAACTTGACATTATTTTCAATGAAATTATTATTACTATTCTTATTTAATGAACAACCACTACCCATGTACTATATATTCTTTTTTATGGTACATCATTTTTTTTTCAAAAAATAAAGACTATAAACTTTTGGAACCCATTAATTCTGGGGATTGGAAATATTTGATAACAAAATATTATGAAACTGAATTTAATTTTGAAAAATTGGATTTGTGATATCCGAAATACAAAAAAAATCGTTTTATCCCAATGTCCACTGATTTTAAATTTTGTACCATTAGGGAACTTCTAATAACAAAATAATTATTAATAAAAACAAGTTTTTATTCATATAACCCATTCTAGAACTAATTTCATGTAGGGATATTTTATTATAAATTTTATCAAACATTTCTTTTACAATTGAAAATTTTGATAAGTGAATCATTGAAAAAAAAATTTCATGCATTATTTTGTTAACTAAATTTCTATCATCATAGGTATTTCATTTAGATGTCTATTTTTTTCTATAAAGTTCTTATAAGAATTTACTTTTTCAAAGTCTATAGAAACTATATATTTTTTTTAAAAAAATTATAATTATTTTTTAAAATAATTAAATTTATGATATATTTCTTATCATTTTTTTATAAATATCTTATACTAATTTAATAAAAACAATTAATTTGAAAAATTCCTTATAATTTAAATAAAAATCATAATTTTCTATCAATTTTGACTATAATGATACTTCATCTTAGGAATATAATGTATTATAAATTTTCATATTTAATTTAAAATAAAATTATTTTCAATATTTCTATGGTATTAAGAATAATATTTTCAATTTTGAAATTATATTTTCAATAATAAATGTTTTTTTAAAATAACATTGAAATTTTTTTTCCATCTATGGTATCATCCATTGGTGTTATATATTCTTTACTGGAGATATTATCCAAGAACATCCATCATATTATTTCTTTTAATACATAACGTTTTTATTTAATGATATTTATGAAAATCTTTTCTCTTCGATGGGCAATACCATGATAAATATTTATTAAACCCTATTCTATTCATGTATTTTGTTATGATAAAATTATTATGAAACTTTTATATTTTATAAAACATATGATCTGATAATATTTTTATGAAACCCATTTCCTTTCATGAGTATTGACATGATGATAATTGTATAATTATGTGTAGATGTATTTGTGATTTCAATTTGTGATAGGTGGGAACTATATATCCCTACAACGCATAAAGTGGGGATTTATACCTCATGATATAGATATTTATAGGATGGGGAGTGAATCGTGTTCAATAAGTAAAATTGTTCACTAAGATTACCTTTAAAGTGAATGTTGACTATTAAGATAGTATTGGGAGTATAACCATCCCACTAACACTTTCATTAGAGTAATCCTTCACTTATATGATAATAATTTCATATATATATATATATATATATATTCCTTAAACAATTCAGTGTCATATTCATATGTTTTTCTATCTTGTATTATTCCCTTTATTTAATTATGATTCGTGAATAAGAAATTCCCATATTTATTTAATGTCTCTGGTATACGACCATTTTTATGTAGGGTATGATCATAAAAAATTATTATTATGTTATAATACATTTATGTTCATTTCAATCTTATGTATATTACTTGTTTACACTTTTGGAGAATATAACCTAACCTTTTATAATGTTTTCATTACCAATCAATGAAGTAATGTATTATTTATTTTGTGTTTATAAAAGGTTCTAGTCATGAAGAACCTAGTGGGACACAAATTTAGTTCAATTATGGACTACGGTTTATGATTCCATGTTTCCAAAACCAAAAAAGTAATTAGTTTTTTGGGAATGTGTATGTGAAATGTATTACATATTCTCAAAAAATGACGTAATTTCTATATATAAAAATATAGGGTAACTATATTATGTGTAAAAATTTTAATATTTTATTGATATCATCTAATCATATTTTACATAAATCAGAACTCAAATTCAAATTTAATGTCATGATTTATGTGGATAAATAGTATAACTTAAATTATATGTTTTATTATTCTCATTTATAAATTTATGATAATATGAATGTTATTTAACACACATATATATTGCACTTACATATTCAATTATTTAAAACTTAATTAAAAAAATTAACTTATAATTATATTTTTAGAATGTAAAACTAAATATTTCATATATGGATGAGTTTCTATAAAAACTAAAAAGTATTCCAAAGTCTTCAAAAAGCATATATTTATCCATTTTAAATATATAATATAAAAATACATGATTTCGAAGAGATTGATTATAATTTAACGTATTGTAAAATATTTCCACATGTATTAGATACAAGTAAAACCATTCTAAATGTAAAATGTTCTTAACAATCTGTAAAAAAATTTCAATAATATTTAGTTAAAAATTTTTTAATGATTATTTAAATTGATAAATAAATAATTTAATGTAAACCATATTTATATCATTTTTCTAAAAAATAAATATTTAAAAAATCATAAGTAGTACAATATAACAAATAAAAAAACATGAAACATAATGTTATTAGGTGAAATACTATTTCTGAATAAAAAAGTTTTTAAAGGGGAAGAAGAAAAATAAAAATACTCTACATTTTCATAGTAAGAATAATTCAATATTTATAATTTTATTGAATATTGGGTCTCTCACTAAAACTATAATGAGTTTTGAATGTGTGGAATAGGAGGATATTTTAACATATCTATGAGAATTTTTCTAAAGGAAACATTTTGATCATGAATTACTCATGTTGGGCATGTGATTTAGGTTGATCATATTTAATAGTAGACTTTTTTCAATTTCACAGATCAATTTCTTTGTGATATAAGTCGTGTAAAATTAAATTGTTTTGAAGTGAAATTGTTTTAATGATACTTAAATTTAAATGTTTCTTGTAACATATAGCAACATATAAATAATATATATATTAAAAAATCATTTTTTTCGTTACTAATGATATTTAATCAATAAGGATAATTAAAATAAAGAATAAAAAAATGAGATGAGATTTTTTTAAAATACATACTTAATGTACAAGTGATTTTGATCAAAAATTATCCCAGATTAGTAAAAATTAAATTATTATTAGGGAAGCCACAAATAAAGTTATAACTTTTACATAATTAAAATAGAATAATTAATATAATAATAAATTTTACAGGTCCTTTGAAATCCGAGAATATAATAACTACAATTTCATAATCTATGGAATGATTAAATTCACAATCCCGTAATTATTTTTATGAGTTCACATGTAAACTAATATTAGGAATCATTAATAGATATAATTTAACTTCATGAATATAAAATCATATAAACAAATTTACGAGAGTCATATACTTATTAAAAATGAATATTATTATATTTTTCACATTCTATGACATTATATTCTATATTTTAATGAAATTATTAATACATTATACTAAAATACCCAAATTATTCCTTAAATTATAAATATTAATCATTAAATGATAGGTATTTTTGTATTAATGGATGTAATATAAATTGATTAAGGAATTACCAATAGCAGTAATTTTCCCATAACTAAATGGATTATCATTAAGTATAATAGTTTTGTTAGGATAATTTTTTTCTTGGAATATCATTCATCTAACAAATATTCATTTGTATCTAAACTGTATAATGAAATATATATATATATAAATATATATATGAGTTTGTTAGTTACATAAAATATCAAAATAATGGATATGATTTCGAAAAAATATTACTCTAGGGGGAATATTTATAATAAATTTAAATATATGATGATCATGAAAAATTTTCGATATTTGATTATAATTTTTAATAATTTGAATTAATTATAAAACTAATACAAAATTTGTGAAAAAAATATGAGCCTATTTTATATAAATAATTTACCATGATATATTTTACTATGAACAATTAGTTTCTATATTCATAAATTCATGGTATCAAGATTAGGTGTGGATCACTGAAAAGGAGTGAATGTGACATCATACTGGGGTTCCAATATTAAACAATAACAAATATAATTCATGTAAACATCATTATTAATGTTTTATAAAATTATATAAAAAAGGAAAATAATTATAAGATTCAACATATAATAGAATATTTTTAGAATTTATTTGTATAATGTATAAACAAATGATATTAGTAATGTAAAATTATCTTTTATGAACCCTGAAAAAATACAATAACAAATGTAATATGAATATGATAAATAAATAAATATATTTAAAATAGACATTGTGGTTACATTCTATTAGATTTTTATCTCGAATAAAATTAGGGGTTTATGTATCTGATATCAAATAAAATTTACAAAATAGGAAAAATCATATACTCAGTTAAGAAGATGGGACTATAATAGAACTAAATGATGATTTCAAGAGTAGATTATATAGGTATTTAACAAATATATCATATAAAAATTAAATCTCAGTTGAAAATGGTGATGGATATGAATGCATCGAGGTGGATGTGACGAGTCGAGGTGGAGGTGGAAAGGAATATCCTAATAGGGGAAGAGACGTAGAGGTTGTGAGGCTATAATGGAATGTCAGTCGTAGTGATGTAAGACCTGGATATGTAGAGGTAGAATTCATGATGAAATTTATAGTTGGGAAGGTGGTTTGATGGTGTCCTTAAGTCACGTTATAGTTTGAAATGATGGTTTTCATATTAGGGAGAACTCATAGATATTTGAATGATATAGGGAGTCTAGAAGAATCGTATTGAGTGAATAATGGAGTAGAGGAATCACGCCAACTATGTAGGTAATATTTTTAGAGTAATATGAATTATATTAGTATGGAATGTGTATCGAATAATCCTAAAAATAGTATATATTCACATTTTGGTCATGATTTGATACATCATTATCATTTAATTTCAACTCACATTAACATTTTCATAATGAAGATTAAATAACTATATATATACATAACATGGTAAAAAAACTGTAAAAGAATAATTATATTATTTATTTCTGCAACCATTTATAGTTCATGATGTCATGTAACTTATATAAAAATATAATTTCTAAATGTATTTCAATTTAAACATGTAAACTTCATTCCTTTTTCTTCAAAGAACCCAAACATAACCAATTCTCGTTGCAAGCTAACTGATCAAAAGAAATAATGCTATAAAAAATCTCGAAAAATATAATAAAAATTAATTAAATATCTTTATTGATTCACGTTGGAACACTACAATAATTTAAAATTTATAACATTTAATATCTATTATTTAATTAATAACAACATTTTCAATATCCTAATTTAGGGACTAAATTATACAATACTAATGAAACCAATGAAAATTGAATGAAATAAATTAAACATTATGATAATACAATGAATTTTCTATTTTTGGTTTCATGAAATATTTGATTCATTACATCATTATAATAAATAAATAATAAAAAATAATCCTATAACATAATATCATGATTCAATATAAGGAAAATATAATAATTCATCTTCACCCAAAATGAAAATCATTTGAGAAAAATAAATCCAAAAAAAGCATCGAAATCAAAAAAAAATTACATTTGGGAACCATAATTTCTATAATATGTTGGTTAGAATAAAATAAAAGATTCATTAAATCCGGTTATTCCATAAAAAATTAATTTTATTGAATCTATTATGGTCAAATATATTCTTTAATTGTTGGCTTAGAAAATAATGATAAATAGCGTGATCATTCTTTTGATAATTTCAACAATAAAATAATTTTAAAATATTAGAAAATATGTAACACCTCACCATGTAAAAATTTAAAAATAAAACTTAGAAAAATATCACTTAACATATGAAATCTAAACGATTATATGAAATTCATATATTATTAATTGAAAATGAAAACAAAAATAATCTCTTTTTTGTAATAATTTTTTTTATTCAAGTTAAGTTGAATGAAAATGGATAACGATATTTGAAAATTTAAATCAAAATATGAACCTCTCACAACATAAATAGTCCATTTAATGTTCTTATATAAAATTCTACTATAATAAATAGATTTTATGATTTTAAATATTGTTAAAAATTCATAAACAATGTTATATCTTATGGCATCAATATTTTTTGATATATTTCACTCCAGTTATAGGTCTAAAAATCATATTTCAAGTATACATAAAAAAAATGTCTTATATACTAAATATAAAGAGAATTGAGACTATCTATAGTGAGAAATTAAATTATATACCATAGAATAGTAACTAGGTGTTTTTTGTATATGAAATTTCCTACAATCTATTTCAATAGATCAACCATCAATAATTTCATTTGAAGAAAAAATTATAAAAAATTAAATTATTTAGATGTTCAAATATTTAAATATAATACATATTGAATAAAAACTATAGCATTAAAAAAAATTTATACATAAAAAATATTAAAAAAATATGATTACAAAACCAGTGACCAAAATCCTTTAACAAATACAGTGATATGATGAAAAAATATACATAATAGGACTGAGGAGTGAGGAATAATCCCTAAAACCTATACATTCTAAAATTCATCATTCATGGAATATTCATTTTAAAACTATTTAATTGTCTTCCCTATAATTTTTTTTTGTTTTGGGCCTCTGTCTCATACAGAAGGAACTATGCCTGCAAAATATTCATATACAACATCCAATACCACACATTTAATAATTACATATTATTACAAATTCCAAAAATATTCTAGGGTGTTAGAGATAGATGTAATGATATATTTTTTATTACAATTATAGGATATTCACCCTTATAATTTGGATCTATGTATTCTAGAACTTCATCCATACTTAGTCTAAGACAAGCTTTAGAAAATATAAACATCTACATTAGTTGATCTATAAATAATCAATTGTATGAATGGAAAATAACACAACTGATGATGAAATTATGATAGAACACTCAATAACATTACATTGATCTATTATTTGAGATTAATTGTCTTTTAAATAGTGTATAACCAGTCATAATATCCAATAACACATCGCCATGGCTATACCCCTTTATCATTTTTTGATGTTGTCTTTTATTTTCACACACACACCCTAGATCTGTGAATAATTTTTTTCAATTTTCTTAGAAATATAATTTTATTTTAGTACAATTTAATTTAATATTTTAATGATTATTTATGTTTTATAAATTAGGAAATTCTATTAAAATACAAACATACTTCCAAAATCTTAAAATATTAATACAACTGATGTGTAACAGCTATACAGACAAAATTAAATCATCTAATGGAATTTTTCAAAAATGAAATACTAAATTTAAATGTATATTGAAGATATAGTGTTTAAAAATAGTATATCTATAATTATAACATGAATTATTCGCAAAATTGTACATTAGAAAATTTGAATCTTATTAAAAAAACAATAAGATAAATGAATGAATCCATATTTCAGATTAAACAAATGAATATATTACTATACTAAAAAGACAATCATAACAATCACATTAGCTTAATCATATACTGCACATAAATATTAATTCTATTTCCTAATTAATAGTGAATAATAATTAATAATTAGATTAAATTTATAATTAAATATTAAAAATATCTTTTATAGTAGAGTTTCCAATATGAAAAGTGATGTAGAAAAATACATCACAAATAAAATATTTATCAATGTTAATTAATAAGAATATTGAAATATGATATACAATAGTACACTTATAAAAGAATGATTTTTGAAATAATACAATCTGTTATAGTATAATGTCACAAAATTATAGATTTAAAAATTTTCAAGTTATCCTTGACACAATGTTACTACTGTTTTAGCCAAAACTCTGCCATCCATGATATTATTTCATAAATAAACCAATGAATATAAATAATATTGATCATATTTTATTCACAATTAAATTAATTAATGTGTCATTAATAATATATTTTAACTATTACATACACTATGAAACATCATTTTATCATGTGAACTGTTGTTTTTTGATCAAATTACTATTCAATACAAGTAGTACTAGGAAAATATCATACCACATAACAATCAAGGGAACATAAATTCAAAATCATAAATTATAATAAATAATTTATCTCCAAGAAATGAACATGAGTTCAGAATGGGATGAAAAAAAGTGTTTTTTATCTTATCCACGAGATGTTCTGAAATAGATACATTATTACTAGGCCTTTTTGAAGAATTTTTTTGAGTTATATTGAGTGGATGTCAAATTATAAATTCAGTCTTCACACATAACATGTATTTAGTAAAACATGTACTTTGATATTAAATTATTTTGATATGAAATTTTCGTTAATAAAACTAAAATTAATACGTATTACATTTAATATTTTATGATATTGATGTTGGGTACGTTAAATAATTATATTTAACCAGAATGGATTAATATAATATTTTTTAAAATGGAATTTAAATTGAAAACATTTAATAAATTGTAGATAGAATATGATTGATGTTGTGTATCAATGGTACTAATTGATTAAATTTCCGTCATTCTAAAGGATACAAAAGTCGAATAATGAATTATTTTTCATTTAAAATTAGATAATTAATGAAATAAAAAATTATAGTGTTAATCCTGATATATTGAATATAAGAACAATAATTTTTTGTTTCAATGAAATATTAAATTAAAAATCGATAGTTTATATTTTAGGTATAAAAGGTTATTTATTATATCGGAAACATAAATCTATATAATGGAAATTTGTACTAGATTTCGGTTACAATAAAATAGTGATGGATTTGTATTATTTATATGATATACTTCTATTTACATATTCACATGTTACTATATTAGAGTCCCTAAGGTTATATAATGCTTCAAGTTTTATACTAAAACCCATGAAAATTCCCTAGAAATAAAATTAAAAAATAAACCCATGATATCAACAATTTCAATAATTGAAATAATAATAATTTATTGATGGATTCCAAAAACATTTAATTTATCCATACATACAAATAGAAACTCAAAGCATCATAGATGTATAGCGATAATGTATTATTTGGGATATCCTTATTCCAAGATCCATCAATTTTTATTAAATCTAATATAGGGATCTATATATATAATCTATATAATATTAAAAAAATGACAATATTACCCAAAATAGTCACCCAAATGAGATTATTATTATTTTTAATTGAAATTTAGTCCGGATAAACTATAAATATTAGATTTTTATTTTAATGGTTTTCACAGAATTCAATAACTATCAATAAGAATAGAAATAAAATTCTTTGCAACTATTTTGAAAAGGTACTAACTATGGTATATATCACTATAAAAAGAGATTTTATCACCACTTATAACCATGAAATCAAAACATTGTATGAATGTTTAAATGGAAGATAATGTTACATAAAACTAGTGTCTCAAAATAATAATTAAAAAAATGATCAATAAGTACTGATTATTTTTCATGTTTTATGTAATAAATTATTTTAAAAAACTAAACCCATGATGGAAAAATAAGAGAAGATTCATAAATGATCGTTTCTGAAAGTACATCCCAATTATAATGAGAATGAAACATTGGTATTTTTAAAATCATATAGACAAAAATCCTATAAATATTACCTCACGTGAATAGAGGTATGATAATATAACATATAAAATTAGTGTCTGACATCCCAATCCAGGATTCCACTTAATGGGTGCTCTATACCCGTTGTCCACATCTCCTAAGGTGAATATCCCTAAATTCCAGAGGATGCCTAGTAATATTGTGGGACTAGGTTGTGTATGTGGGGAGACTATTACCAAATTCCCAAAGGGTAGTGTAGTAGATGGATGTAATAATAGATAAATATTGGAGGAAATACATGTAAACAGAAGAAGAAACCCAAATATGAAAAATCATGACAACAGATAAAACAATTGGAGTAGCATTCAACAACTGGTGATATGTAATATAACTAGAAAACAAGAAAATATAGATACAATATAGTAGAAATAACATGTTCCACAAAATTATAAATCATATAAATGACAATCCAAATTGTCTCGAGCTCTGACTCGATCATCAGCTATCAAGATCCATAAAAAACAACATGTAATCAACTGTTAGAGGCCATATGATTCCCTTTGTAAAAACATGAACCCATGTAATCTAATCCGAGTATCAAAATGCTCTCAAAGGGGGTGAGAGAACTCTCATTGGGAAACAATCAATATGGTTTATATCATCAAGCACGATTAATGGTAATATAACAGTTTTCAATCATGCATATATTATTTAACGTATTACAATGTAACTAAATACCTATGTACTAACTTCATCCCTCATGTTGTGTCCGAACACATACCATGTTCAATTAAATATGTAAATAAAAATTTTATATTCATAGGTCGCATGAGGAATATCCAATACTGACATCACATCATGATAGTATAAATACTGAATCTTCCAATATGAAATAAAGAAACAATGATTAATGAAATTTGATAATGAAGTTCCATTATAATAACCAATGTGATGTAGTCCTCAATTGTCCCTAACATAGTAATTAAATTATCTTTGAATGGTGTTAATGTGAATCCATGGAGCATCGTAAAACCAAAACGAAGAACTTACCATGTACATATTGATTGAACAAGGTAAAATAGGGATATGCAGATACAAGGCCTGATGGGATTTTACTACATAACATACTTTTCAATGCTGGATCGACAGAGTGTATTCAAGGAATCTTATAATGATAATAAATGGATCATACATTGTCATACTAGGAACCCTTGAATAGATAAGGAACTGGATCTAGGTGGGTTTCAACCTAATCCATTAGTATCCTTCAATTAGAATGGGGTTCTTGAGTTATCCTAGGATTCAAAAATAATAATTGAAGGAGGGTTTGAGTAAGTCCATTCATATTTGATGATGAAGTCATGTTATATTTATTTTTTCAATCCCTTCCTTTCATTAGTGTGATATGGTCATGTATCATGAAATTATTTTTCCAAAACAAGCCTTTCATTAATGTGACATGTACAAGTAGCATGCAACCTTTTAATTCATTTGATGAATATTCCATATTAATGTTTCATTTCTATACCTTCCATTAATGTGGTAAGGGGTGATAATGATATGCGGCCTACTATTTATTTATATTCAATTCTATCATTAAATATAAATAATATACTTTCTAATTCACATATCATATTTCATTATCAATTTGAAGAACATACCTTATGTGGGTCAAGTGGTGATAATACATTGTACTTTCCATTATGAAATTGTTAATATAAATAATCCTTTTAATATTTCAGAGCCTACCCTTAAGATTTTCAAGATAAAGAACTCTCGGACGGTGGAATAATCAATTCCAAACACTAAACAGAATATATGAAATAACCTTCGACATGGGATGGATTGAGTTGTGGTCATAGTGACCAAAAAATAAACAAATGTATTGAAATTACATATCCATATTGTTATAATGAGAATATGTATGGAATATAAATTATTTAAATAGCACCCAATGAAATTCATGGTCCGCACATGACAAATATGAAATCAATTAACATGAATGATGAGTTATAGACCACCCAACATAGGGTCTTATAATCATTATCAATCGATCATTTTCCATGATTTGGATCAGATTAGAGTAGAAAAATGAGAAGGGAAAAATAATAATAACCAGATATTTTGGTCGGGAGAAAAAGAGAAGGGGAATGGATCAAGAGAACTACGAGTACATACCATTTCATATCCAACATAATGAACGAAATCCCAAATAGATCATGAATGAAGGATATCTTTGAATCCATAGATATGATCTTTAAAAATCCCCAAATTGAGAGATAAGTAGGTTATTCCTTCATAAACTCAATTTTGGGAATATTGAGGTTGATTAATAAAAAATCAAGGGAAATTTTGTAAAATTAGCCACTTCAGGTTGGTTTGCACGGTTTGGAAAAACCATTTGCAAACTGTGTGAGGTTTTCTATGTAGACGGGACACATTGAATGACTAGGATGCCCAGTCATTCCAAAACAGTGAGAAGTTGTTCTGTCTAGAAATTTTAGTCTACATGGTTATGTAAACCATTTTCCAACTATGTGCTAACCATCATATCAACCAATATTTCCCAAAAAAATGGATTTTGGGCTCCAAACATACACCAGCCACCCATGATACTTTTTCTAACTAAAAGGGAATCCATATTACATCCATGGAAGAGATTTATATTAAAAATTATTTTTTTACATAAAAAAGATATCACCCCCTCACCCCCCCCCCCTGAGTTCCCCTTCTAAAGTTGGAAAATCAATACCTGAGAACTATAACATCAACTGAGCATGTATGTCAGAATAATAGTTCCATGTCACATCTTATAATCATTAGTTCTACCATTGAACCCATATTATAGGGACATATATGCATCATAAATCCTTCATTATCCAATCAATTTTGTGTACCAGATACTCACCAATGGTTTCATCAGAATATTACTAAAATTAACTGGGATAAAATGTTTGAGATAGATCACCATGATAGTAGAGAAGTAGTGAGACATTGAAGACATGATGCATGGAACGGTACGTCTAAGGTAGTAGAAACTGCTAGGCTACCGACCTGACTCATTCCATAATTTCAAATAACCCTACATAACTATCCAACAACATCCCAAAATTTTGTAAGCATTTATACACTATTCTGGGTGATGCCCAATAGAAAACATTATCCATGCCTCGAACACTAGAGGTTATAAACAGTGATTGGAAAATGAATTTTAATAGACTGAGTAGTATTCATACACATTCTGATTATTTGAACCAACTTTATAGTCTCATAAATAGGAAGAGGACCTAGTAGCAATCCCTCACCAACCTCCATCCAGCCCATAGGTGAGAGGCATAGCCTACCAAATAGGTCATCAAAAGAATCCAAATGTATTTTTTCCAAAAGAAATTTATTATAGATGAACATGATGAGAGGGAAATTTATTATCACGAACCACCAAAATCAAGAACACATTCTTGAACCATGTCCTCTATAACCAATATCATCCAGTCCTATTCACTATATGTCTATTGGAGAAAAAATATGCTTAAAAGAACTAGAGTTCCAATATATTTCTAAAATACCAATAAGAACATTGATGTAAATTGGGAATACCTATCTGAAACGATAGTACATGGAATCCCCATTATCCATGTGATATCATGGAAATATAGTATTCATGGCTCATTGATGAAAACTTTCACTCTAATAGAAATATAGTGATCTCATTTTCTTAGTCACTAAATGACTACCCCTATAACATAACTAACACTCGGTGACCTTGGTAATCCAACTAAAAAATCCATAGCAACATATTCCCATTTCCATTTAGGAACTAAAATCATTTTTAGAAAGAATGCAGGTGTCTAGGGCTCTACCTTAACTGGCTGAAAGGTGGAAGACAAAGATATAAATCATGCTATTTTTT
Source organism: Viscum album (assembly GCA_963277665.1). NCBI lineage: Eukaryota > Viridiplantae > Streptophyta > Magnoliopsida > Santalales > Viscaceae > Viscum > Viscum album. The sequence continues at coordinate 1,099,923,131 of OY728121.1, read as the reverse complement.
AATGGTTGGGGATGAAGCCTTATTTTTTATTTAATACATAGACCTCTTCTAAATTGGATGGAGGGAGAATCATTACATAGATACAAATACAATGACCAAGTGGTCTGAATACATGGAACGAAAGCCCATTTTTTGGCCTAAAGAGCCCTTCGGTGAATAGTACTACTATAGTACCCAAGATTCTACAGTACACTCTACAGTACCTTCACCCCCCAGTTCCTACTATAGTTCCTCCACCATTATAGTGCTATCACTACTACATTTCCATCCTTGCTACAATACTACTACAGTGACCTACTACATCTCTACTACAGTAGTGAGAGATTATTCCCTACCCGCATTTGATCCTAGGTCTTCTGGATGCAATGAAAGAGCCTTTTCCACTTGGGTACATGCTTGTTGGAAGATAAACCATGAAATATGACGTTTCATTCAAAGACAAAAATATTGGGGTTGCATATATCAATACATATTCTAAATGTCTATATAAGATTCCCACTCAGATGCATGGGAATCTTACATAGAATCCTCTCTCATATAAATAGGTACCCCGACATGTCCATTAATAAGTAGGATTTCATCACTATCTACAGAACAATTTGGAGGCATGTTATTTACAGATATACTCTCAGAGAGAACCAAGACTTCATTATCTAAACATTATGTACTATTTTCCTTCTTAAGGAAAGAATTGGTAACTGTGAAGGATGAGAGATAATATTGCTCATGAATGCAAGGAAACTGTAGAAGTATATCAGAAAAGGGGGCCATTATCTTTTATTCATCACTGGCTTCCCATACTATATGTTAATGTGTATTTCTAAATTGTGGATTTAAAACCACATTTTTCTTCTTATGCATATATGGAAGCTCAAAATACAAGGATTTATTATATTCGACCTATAAAATTTGTCAAAGGTTAATGTCATAATGAGAAATGATATATCTAAGGCTCTTGTGACTTATGTACACAACAATTATCTCACCTAACAAATAGTGTCATGGTCTACGTAAGGAATGGACAAGTAATCCTTGAATAAGGTGGTTTTTTGGGTAATTTTTCTCATGAGGCCTCAACTACTAATATCCATATTCAATGAATGTGTCTCCCATCATTAGTATTATTCCAAGGCCAAAGCCTAATGCATCATAGGAGTAGTTATAATCTATAATTGGATTTGGAGGAATCATTAATAGGTGTCGAGATAGACCTCCATTTCTGTTTTTGAAATGATTTCTCATATGCCATTGACCAAAAGAAACCATACACACAACATTGCATTACTAGTTAGAGGTGATGAAAGGAAGTTTACTTCTTGTGTAAAACACATGTAATATACAACCATCCCTATGAATCCTCGTATATTAAACTTGTTCTTGGGATGCTCATTGGAAACTGTAACACTCAGATTTTATGGGTCCACATATAATTTTAATTATGATATTATATCACAAAATAAGAGGAAACGTTTGATATATAAGTGGAAAATAGAAAGATATTCATAAATTTGATGCTCACTCAGTGTAATCAAAATGGTCTCAAGATGTTTTTCCTGGTCTCTAAAAAGTGTCCAAATATGGTTGGGAAACCCTATTCATAAAATCCCCAAAAATGGAAGTTGAATTGGTATAACTGAATGATATAACAATGTACTCATTCAAACCATACATGCTATAAAAGATGAATGAGTTTAGTTTGATTTTCTCACTGATACTAGATGATAAAAAAATCATAGGTCAATCATGGAGAAGACCTTTTCTCCTGGATCAATTAAAATGTATCATCCATTTGAGGTAGTGGATATTTGGTCATGGATGTAAGATGGTTAAAATTTATAAAATCCACACATTGATGTATGGTTTCATCCACCTTATTGGAGAATAACATGGGAGAACACTAATAGGTTGTACTGGGACCTATGATTACTTTGGACTAAAAATCCTCTTACTGTCTCTTAAGTTTCCGAATCCCTATAGATATCATCACGTATGGAGGAATGGAATTTGGTGATACTACAAGAATAAGATCAGTTGTAAAATCTACCGCTATTTTAGAAGGTAATCCATCAATATCATTAGGAAATTCATCCTTGAAACAATCAACAATTGGGGTAAAATCACCTTGATGTAAACCGTAGTCCTCCAAGAAGAGATTTTGATTATAGGTGAACACTCAACCTATACCATGATGCTCTGGTTTATCTCTAAAAGTCTTAACATCACACTCACACTTATGTAGATAAATTCAACAATTTGGTGATGTAAAATATACCCTATGATAGTAGTAGTTTACAAAAGAATGATATCGATCCAACCCATCCATTCTGATAATAACATAAACTCATATAATCACGAGAACAATGATGTTCCATAATATAGGTTAACTAAATACCTTAAGGGGAAAGTAACTAAAATGGTATATTCCCTCTGTTCATACCCATAACAGCTTATCCAAGGTCATTAAATAATAGTAATATAAAATCCCTAGTCCAAGACATTCTATTATTGAAACAGATATAACATAAATTGAATCCCTTGTAACATATAAATATTATTTTATAGTAGATGGAACAAGGATTGTACATCATACAATATATGGTCAAACAGCCCGATCCTCGGGCATCAGTTGTATTTCACAAAACTAGCCTGATCCATGACATTGTTCAGTAGACATACTACTATAATCATAAAATATATGTTGGTGTTGGAGGTGATCAGGAGACTAGCTACGACTTCCATGACCACCTCCACGTCCGGACCAATCCAGGATAACCCAACTCCCCCTGACACGTTGTAAAAGAACCTACTATTGAAAGTAGAGCTAGTGCAGATCATTTTCTTTTTGAAGCCAATGGAATGGTCCTAAAGAAACATTATAGTTTCCCCATATGACCTCAATCCCAACACACTATTGGGTCTATATCAAACTATGTCATAGAGTTCCCCTGTCATCCACACTGATGACATGATTTAGAGCTATTGAAATAGATACTCTTGTTGTCACTCAACTGATGAAAATCCTTGAAGGAATGCTTTCTACCACTAGAATAACTATTGTCCTAACACAACAATATTCCTCTATTCTATGTACTATTGTTGTCACTCAGGTTGATCTTAGTGATAAGATCATGATGGACTATTCTAGAAAAATTAAGCAAGCGAAAGACATTCACGTATAGATGGATATCATACTGGATTCCATCCTCGATGATCATGTCATGTGAAAGATCATCCCATTATAGAAATGTTCCAATGTGATGGAAATCCACGAAATATGATTAATAATACATGACTGACATGGAACCCTACATGAGATACATGAAATCACTCACTCTATCTTATTTTACCGTCTAAGGAATGAACTGATCATAAAAGGAAGTCTGGAAATAAACCCATTACATGCCGTGATGATGACCAGCCTGGGTAATCACATCCCACCAGTGTATAGTTGAATCCTGAATCATGTACATGGAAAGCATGTCCCTCCTCTTTTGTGACATATCATGATGATCCATGATAAATAGTGTGGATTCTATCCATGACTCAACAACCTATGAAACACCATCCCCTGAGAATGTAGGATGATGGAACTATTGGAACTCACTGGTCAGATCAACCCCCATAGGTGCATGTCAAGGAGGACCACTCATAGACTAGGATAGACATAAAAACTAACATGATCATAACAATCAGTGCCCAAATTTTGTAAAACAGGTGGGGCCTTGGTTTTAACTCTTAGAGGTATGTCTGGTAGATCATGGACAACCGCGTCTACTACATAGTCATCGCCACCCTCATAGTATATGATACGAGGAAATTACGGAATCATTAGTCCACAAATTACAAGAACACACCTTTAAAAAATATTACAATCAAGTAGAAACTTCACTAGTGTATGATTAATGTAAGAAAACTCCCTACCAAGGGTATGCTACCCTCAATACCCGTATAGGCTACTAGGTATCAGTAATTGGTTAAGTATAAATTTCATTTTTTATTACTTAATTTATCAGTTCAATCATTTACAATTCATAAAGATGAATGGATGTGATAAGGATGTGCAACAATTTCATTTTAGATGTCATGTTTCACTTAATAATTGATTACCAATTTCTGATAATTGGTTCCCTTACACCTATAACCAGAACGGAAACCAATTTATTTATAGCATATTGTCCTGACGTGGTAATTTAATCATCCTAACCCATGTGGGCTCATAAACCTCATCAATTGAGATATTTAATCACTTAATAGCTGCCAAGAGTAATACAAGAATGTTCTCACTATCATAGAATCACTCAATAATCATATTCATTTCATTAAATAAAAAATAATGAAATGCACCCAAGTGGCATGACTATATAAATGAAATTTGAATTCTAGGTTCCTATAATACTACATGTGAAATTATCCTTTCCCTGATATCATCAAGGAAATGATGAAATAAAGTCCTCAAAAAGTGTAATAATCAACAACAAAACACCACATGCGCATCTCCTAATGGTAAAATAAAGTGATTTTTTAAGAAAGATAAGAATGTCAATTATATTTTGTTTTATATTGTTTTTATCCCGAACATGGGTTCGTGATTCCCAAAAATGACATAAGAATAGGTACCAATAATTAATAATCTCCAATATATTGTCTCCAAATATTAAATAATGAGAAGAATAAAGTCCTCTAATACAACTTTGTGAGGTCCTGATCCCAGATTCCACTTAATGGTTACCCTGAGACTGGTGGGCCACATGTCCTTAAGCGCATCTCCCCGAATGCGAGAGTCTACCAGATAGCAATGATGGACTATGTTTTTTTCCATGTGGAGACTATCCTATTTTTAACAATGTATTGCACAATGGATAATTTTAATAGTAGTAAAATATAATATGAAATATAATTAAATAGAAGGGACATCAAAAATATGGACAATAGTTACCATAGTTGAAACCACCGTAAAAACATTAAGCAATTGATGATATATAATTACACTAGAAAACTGAAAAACATGAATTAAATATAGAAGTCATAACCAATTCCACATATGTATAAATGAAATAAATCACATTCCCAAGAATCTGGTGATTCGGCTCAGTTATCTTCTATCATGATACATAATAAATAGCAATCAATCAAGTGTTTGAAGACATATTCTTACCTTTATCAACAAATAAAACCATGTAATCTACATTGGGTAACAAATTATACATGTAGAGGGTGTGACATAAATTTCATTGGGATGAAACAAATAGTTCCAGTGTCATCCAAACCATTTAATGTAAATGTAATGGTGTGCAAGAAAGCATATATAAGGTGAAGTAGTACAGAGTAAATAAATACCCAAGTACCTGCTTCTTCACTTAGTTGGTGTTTGTTCATGTACCCAGTTCATTTAATTATGTTATTACAAATTTTATATTGATAGATATAATGAGGCATATCAAACACTGAAATAACCTCATGATAGTATAAATAGTAATGGTTCCAAGTTCTAGTAATGAAACCATGATTAATGATATTTGATAATGAAGTCCCAATGTAATAACTATGGTGACATAAACCATAATGGTCACAAACTATGTAATAATTGTATCCTGTAAGGGAATAATAATTTATCCAGTGTAGAATATTACAAGTCATTCAACAATGAGGTTTCTATCAATTCCAAGGTTATTGACCATGTTAAAATGGGGCTAGGCAGAGATCGGGCTCGATGGGCATTAACCATGACAAATACTTGAAAATGCTGGATCCAACGAGTTTATCCAAGGAATCCTATAATGATAATGAAAGGATCTTCTATTACAATATATAGTATCCATGAATATGAAATTATTGGACAATAGGTTGGTTTCAAACAAAGAAAGTCATATCCTTGAATCCGAATGGGGTTCTAGAGTGTTCTTTTCTTTCTTCAATCTAAATCCAAGGCGAACTTGTGTAAGGCCATTGAAATTTGATTATGATGTCAGGTAATATTTTTTTATTAATTTCCATTAATTAGTGTGAGAAGGTCATGTATCATTCAAAATCTGGTTCAAGCCTCTCCATTCATTATTATGATAAGGTCATGTAGTATGGAACCTTCTTAATCAAGTCATCTGGTTGCATCCTCTCCTTTCATTAGTGTTGTATTGAAAAATAACATGCTTCCATTTAATTGATTTTAGGAATATTCCATATTCAAGGTTCATTCATATACCTTCCATAAACATGGTAAGGGGTGATATAGATATGAATCATACTATTCATTCACAATCAATAAAGTCAAGTCATATACATAATATACTTGAAAATTTGCATTTAACATTTCATTATCAAATTGAAGAACATAAATTATGCAGGTTAAGTGGTGAAAATATATGGTACATTACATTATAAAATTCACACTATAAAAAAATTCATTTAATATAGGATATCTTACCCTTAGGATGGTATTCTACCCAATTTTTTAAATCATCTTATAAATGGTCTTGGTGGTAAAGGTACCATGTACCTTAAAATCCTGAAGTCCAATAATTAATCATTTACATCATTAATTTTTATTATTATTATATATTATATTTCCCCTTTGAAGTTATATATGGATGTATTTCATTATAAATATACCAATTCATTGGAATGTGTTTTAATCATGTAAATTTCTATATTTATTATTACTTCTAGTGATATTTGAATAAATTTTTATCTTAGTTATTTTCCATTCCCTATTATTTTATTCTCATATATTCAATATTTAATATTCATTACATACCCTTCGGAAGAATTTGAGGTCACCCTTATGTTTCATCCTTTCCACATGTTATGAAGAATAAAACATTGAATATTCTTTCAATGGTGTTTTAAATTTTATTTTATTAGGTATTATGCTTTATTTTATATTTCTTAAAGTAAAATGGTTATCATTTATAAAATCTAGTAATCCAAAAACTATTTAACAAATCAATGTGTCATAATTTTATTCTATGTAATTTTGAAAATATAATGTTAGTAGAAAATGGATTTGGGATTCTTAGGGAGGGTTTCTATAGATGGTATCGTATGAATTTTAGTAGAATCCATTGAAATAATTAATACAAATCATACATTAAGTAACATACACGAATTTATATTTTTATGATAATTAATGTTAAACATACTATAATTTTGGAAAAATAGAGATTATGTGGCCATTTCTAGAAATGCATCCACGTCAGGATACCAAAATTTCAGGTGGATCTAGCCTAGATATACCGTGGGGTAAGAAATAAAAAAATGTGGGTCATTCATGACTCAATAATAATTAGATACACAACAATTGGCCTTATTTGACACCTTGATTGACACTCTTAGGGGATACACATAGGATAATTCATGTATTCATCACAAAACATTATGAATAATTTTTAAGTAAATATATCCCAACGAACCCTTATTTATGATTATGAGATTTAATATTATTATACTTTCCAACTTTGTTGGATTTATTCCATATTTATAATTATATACATTTCATAATATTATGAGATACTTTAGTATATGAAATTTTCAGAAATGGAAGATATAAAGAATAAGTTTATCAATACACATGTTCAATATAGAAGTGTCTACATAAATTAATTCAATATATCTTATATTGGACCTTATTATGTTATAGATATATTAGGGATGATTAATTAGGTTATGATACATAATATTTATTAGATAGGGAAACTTGTTCCATAGTGAGATTCCTCGTTGTTGGTTCTGTTTATGCTAAAAATGCAACATCCAATAGGGGGACTATTAATCCAAATATATATTATTAGTGGATTATATATTTTGAGAATATATTTTCTATGTTGGGATGTAGTGTAATTGAAAATATTACAATTAGAATATATTTTTTAAAGGACGATAATGATCAATGGTTGTTATTGATCCAGAATACCAAGGAAAAAGAATTTATAAAATTCATTAATTAGAGAACTTTTAAAGAGTCACTCATCAAAAAATAGTTCTCTATGGTTTGTTAAATTGAGTTGAAGGAAATTTATATTAGTTTAATGAAAAATATTGAAGAATGTGATTCAAATTATGGAGGAACATTTTAATGACTATAATGGTATGGTACAAATTTCACATGAAGTAAAAAATGTAGGATTGACCTTTTCATTTAAGGAGATAATCTGATTCTCCAATGGGTGTTAGTGACTCGAGAATTTTATTCATATGAGTAAATAGTTTTATGTTCTGTAATGTATGTTATCAAATTCCATATATCATATATATTTATATGTATGTAATTGAAGAATAAAATAGAGGAACAAATGGAAAATAATTGGCAGGAGGGAATGAAAAATTTTCTCACAAAGGAAAACAATAAAATGAATTACCCTTGTAAATTCTTGAAAGGACTGGGATTATGTTATATGTTGGAAGAAAAAGGTCACTATAAATGAAAATAGATGAAATGAAATTTTTTTATTTAGTGATACATATTCAAGGATATGATACACTATAGACATGAATGCCTTACAATTCATGGGAATGTTTCTCAGAAAAATCTAGGGTCTATGGTCGAAATTATGATATTTATATAGTTGAATAGGAATTATTATATTTCTATTATTTTTGGATCCAAGAATAATTTTGTAAAATTATTTCGTAGATGTAATGTTGGTTATGTTTATTATATAATATAAAATGATTATATGATAGAACATTTTCATCAAGTATTCAAAAGAAAGTATTGATCGATGCATATGACCAATAAAAGTGAGTTAGTATTAATTTATTGTTTATTGAAAATAAAAGTATGAGGGAATGATAAGAGAAAATATTTTCTTCATTTCGGGATAATTATTATTGGATAAATAAATTATTGTTAATAAAAATGTTAATTCGATACTACCTACATCATTGAAACTAATTAAATTGTTTTACCTCTTAATTTTCATGAAGGGAAATAATTTTTTTCATTTTTTTTGTTAGTTTAAATTTAATTTTGGATGAGGATTTATATATAATACTATTAGATCTACTTATGATGAAACCTATTCTAATAAAATAACTACAAATATTCGAATTTGTGACCAACGTATATTATTTCACTTATATATAAAAAATATGTAATAGTATTAAATTATATTCATAGATAATGAAATAATTCCTCAGCAATATAAAAAATTGTCATTATGAAAAAATTTAAGCAATTATCGTCATATATGATGATATCCATGAATATTATTCCCACATCTTCTTTTCGGTATTGTGTTCGTCAACTTTATATAGAACATGTTCTCAATACCTCTCCATCAAAATATGATAAATATATATTTCTTTCATCTCTAGGTTTTAAATAATAATATCATATTACAATGATCATTTTTGTTGTAACCATCCCATTTCCATTTACTAATTATTAATAAATTTTTTTAGTATTATTACTAAATATTATTTTGTATAATATTATTTTTTAATGTCAAAATATTTATTATTGAAATCATGTTTATATAGTGAGGACTCAGTTTAAATAAGTGAGGAAAATGTAATAACCTAAATTTATAACAGATCAATATTTTACATAATTACATATATAACACTCAACGCCATGAATTTTGGCATATATAATTTCCTTACACTTTATGTACATTTAATATTGTTTAATAAATCTATTCTATAGATTGTAATGCACACAACACAGATTCAGATTGCACTACACAAAAGACCGATTCTAACTGAAAAAAAAGATTATTATGATATTATTATTTAGTAAGATATATCAGAAGAGTTATTTGTTGGTTATTAATAATATTAAATGTATTTTGAAATTATATTGTTGAGTTTATTGTATAGAAATTTAAAAAAATAATATAGGGACAAATTGAATATAAAGAGATTTTCAATTATATTTAAAATAGAGTTTTATAATAAAAATATTAGTTACCATCATGGAATGATATAAATTAAACATATATAAATATATTTATATATAATATAAAATAAAAATTGTTTATACTAATCTTATATATTTTATAGTAACAGTATAAGAATAAATCAAATAATACAGTTAAATATTACATTTTTTATGAAAAAGGTATTTTTCTCACTTTTTAAAAGAGAATCTATTTTATATTCAAATTTCAAAATATTTATAAAATTAATGTGAAAAATATACTTCATTTATTAATAAAAAACATAAAATTTAGTAAAGGGTTAATTTTTGGTATTTTTCGGAGATTATTCATGTTTAATGAATAATGAAAAAAAGAAATATTTATTTTATACTATTTTTCATCATTTTTATTTATAAAATTATATTAAATTTAAATTTTATTTTAATCTGAAATTGGATTAATTATATATATTTTAATCTTATTTAGGATCTTTTAATCAATTTTTTTTAAAATGATATAAAACAACTCCAAAAGTTGTATCTTATAACATTAAAAACAACATTTGGAGTCATGTATGTAGGGTTAATTTTACATTATATTATAACAATTATATGAAAGGTATATTAGATAAGGGATTCTTATTTTTAATCATAATAAATTTTAATTTTTAATATAATCAACATATTTTTACTGAAAATATTAGTGATATTTATTGAAATTAATTACAGGGATTTATTAGAAAAATAACTTAATAGAAAACTAATCCTTAAATATTTAATCCAAAATGACCTATATACTTATACAAACTACATTTTATGGCTATATGTTCACCATTTAATCTATTTTATTAAATTTGGAACATTATTTGATCCATACTAAATGGGAAAATATGGTGAGTAATTCATATTTCCAAAATTTATAAAAATGTCACTCCTACCACGAAACTCTTTTTATTAAATGATTATATAATATTATAAGTATAATAAATAAAATAAAAATAATTCACCTATTTTTCTACCATCCTTATCCCACTCTTCTATATAATGGGTAACGAAATTATCGTTAATGTGTATTGTGCACTACCGCCTCACGAAATGATGTCGATCTTTTTACCATTACCTCATTTCTTGGGTGGAAATTATGACATACATTATGTTTATATATATATATATATATGATATCTATGATTTAATTATTATTATTTATTTGATATATAACACATACCCTTATGTTTTAAATTTTATGAGTTTATTATTACACTGTTTGTGGACATCCGGACTACCGCCTCCACAAAGCGTTGTGATTCATTTACACTATAAATGTAATGTATGAAGGATTATTTTAACTGAAATATTTGAAATATATGATAAAAGTATTATAATATAATTATAATATTCATATATGTGATTTAGATTTCAATATATTAGTTAATATAATTAAATTGAAGTAATGTTCATGCGTATATATGACATGCCCTCTCCATGAATAGTGCATTTTGTTTCTTATTTCAAAATATCATGCATTATTATAAATATATAATTAATTAATATATATGATATTTCAATCACAGTTTAATTTATTTTATGATGGAATCATGATCTAATAAATAGGAAAAATATGTAAAATATCATAACATACTCAAAAAAACTCGGTATTTAACAATAAAAATAGTAAAAATATTGGATGATTTTTAACAAAAGGGTAATGTTATATTATAATATAGTAATATGTAAACTAGAAAATATGAATATGGTTATAATATAAGTTTATAAAATTACTAAATATATTATACATGAGTTTAAAAAGTTTTCAAGCACAAGAAAGTTAACCCATGGTTATAGATTTTCATCTCAATTTTTATATCTTTGAGATGGATGATATATACACCAATGAATCTTTTTTTGTAATGTATCTACCACCCATTTAGAAATATTATATCATTAAACCTTTTATCTTTATAGTATTTTATGTCTTAAATTATCTTCTCTCCCCTAACAGGGTTCACATGAAAACCTTAATGTTGTAAAATTTATATTTTCAAAACCATATTTTTTTAATGTTAGAATTATCGTGAAATAATAACTCAATTAAAATAATTATCCATTATAAATAATTTTTATTTTATATATCCCTACTCTATTTTTATTGGTATAATTATTTATTAATTTGTAATAAATACTTTCTTATGGTGTGTTCTTTATAGTTAATTTATTAACACCGGAAATATTTTTAAAGTCTTATATTTTACTCAATATGGATATATATTAAGTACCTTTAATCATGAATTTAAATAATTTATTTTATAAATTACTTATTCATGGTTATAGTGAATCATTGGTGGGGCCCAATCATTGATATCCCCTTGATTCATCTATTGTCACATGGGATTAACCAATTGGCCAAATCCGAGGGGTATATAACTGATATGCTAAACCATTTTATAAATGGTCTTGGCGATAATGGTACGACATTCCTTGTGTAGATAGAGTCCAATAATTATTTATTTCCCTGATTGAGAATTCAATTACTCTGATTATTATCCTTTATATTTTATCATTATCATTATCTATGGTTTCATTTTTGTATCATCTTACTGAATTAATGTATATTATTCCTATTATATACCATTCCCTATTTATTATTCAATTTCCAGTTATTTAAATGGAATTTGTTGATAGTTTATTACATTTTCATGTTATTTTATTCCCATTTATTCATTATATCTTCTTATTTTGATACAATTATTTTTAAATTGAGCACCCCCTTAATTTTATTCATCTAACTTATTTATGTTGAATAATTAATTTAGTATTCAGTTAGTGACAATGTTCATTTCAATTAGTTATGTATTATGATTTATTTTCTATTTCACAATTTAATATTGTTATCATGTAAATAATAAGATTGTCCAAAACTGCAAAACTGACTAGTCCTTTAGGATTTAATTCCTTCTAAGTGTGACAATGTAATTATGGTAGACACTAGCTATGGTCTTCAAAGGATATATCGCTGCAGTATCTATGAAAAATTAGGTTATAGGAAATTTCGTAATTTCATTTTTTAGTTTTCCATATAAATTACCAAAATATTGATTATATGTTTGAGGTAAGGGACATGATACATAAATAAGTCACATATACATAACATTGAAAATATCAGTTTTATTCTAAATACCTCATAAAAATACGTAGAGTATTCATGATCTACACTGAAAATTGAATAATTAAGAATAATATATATAAAAAACCAAAGATTTTTTCCATTAGTCTCTAATGACTGTCTTAATCAAGAACCTATAGATTTCTAGGGCTATTTTATGTCTAACGTATATGCTTATGAACTCATAGTGGCATATCCTTTATGAAGGGATTTCTTAAGAATACCATCACTACTTAACATTATATAATGATGTCCAAAAACGAAATCCACAACATATAAGTACTTCTATAAAAATATATTATTGAACATGTCATTATTTCGTGACATGGGATAATTATTCTTCATTTGGGATCATGTTTATCTCCAAATAATTAATCAAAATCTAGGATGATATGTCCTTGTTCATTATAATGAGAACTAATCCGATCAGTGGTGATGCACTAGCAAATATATGTCTTTTTTTTCAAATTATCATCTTTCGGGTTCATTAAATCCTCCAATTATACTATGGTCATCCTATAAGGTAATTTCGATATTGAGGTTGATCTGGGTATAAGTTTTCTTGGGAACTGAACCTCATGATTTATGGGATGTCATAGAAACACTTTTGGAAACACATTTCTATATTTCACCTCACTAGTAAATTTCTTATTCTAATTCCTTACTATTAATTGACTATTTGTGAATGATATGAATCTTATATAGTCATAAAAACACATTCAATTGGTTCAATTTTCAAAGGTTACTCGTGATCAATATACAATTTTTACTTTAGCAGGGGATGGTTTATAATTGGGACACATATTTCTCATATTGGATAGTTGATGTTATGTCTATATAATGTTATTATTCCCCAAAAGATACGATTGTGTGATTTTATAAGTTAATATCATCATCGCATCTAACTTGGAATTATTTTATCACATGGGATGAAATTATATCACCACTATGTTTTTAAACCAAAATCTATACCTCATTGTATCATGGCAGTGATTTAACGGTTCTATAAAACATGTAGCATATTTAAAACATTCTAGTACCAAAACAATAAATTTATTTTTCCATTTTTTACTAAATAAATTTTGTACCATGTACAATATAATTTTTATGCTTCACATAAGTGGTGGTGATTGAATATACATTCACATTCTCCCTCATACTATGTTTTTTATTTTTATCACACTAAATGACACATTTTTTTGGTGTAATTGATTTCATAATTCATTTTTTTTTAATTTTTTTGTTACCAATAAACCATGGAATCTATATTTTTTGGTGCCTTCATTTCCACCATCATGTTGATTAGTTCTTTACTTCCCTTCAAAAGTCATGTGCATTATATGCATCTATATAGCGCTTAAATTGTTTCATAATTATATTAAATTAATTTTTATGATTCCTTCTACACATTCAAATAAATTTTGGTTGTTTGGTATTAATTATTCTATTATTATTTGATATTAAAGATTGAAATTCCATCATCCATTTATTATACCCCTTTCTAACGAACAATTATCAAAACACCATTCATTCATTGAAATAACATCTACATATTTCCTTTTTAAATAAAAATTTATCATATATCAAGATAATTTTGTTAATTTACTCTCAATTCATTGTATAATATATAATCTTTCATATAATTATTCAAAAAAACATAAATAATACATTATGATCATTATGAATTTTTCTTAACATGTTATAATAGATTCACTGTCTACATTTTTATGATATAATTTGTAAGACTTTGAGGGAAATAATTTTGATGAGATGTCATCTTATAGTCATAGAAAACCATTTATATCAATTAATATTTAGATTTCTATTGTTTATCAATGTCCTCAATTAATCCTATTCTTTTTCTAAATGATAGTGGGACCCAATAAAATTCTCCGCCCATGAACAACAAGTCATATAAAATAGAATTTATATTGAGATTACACATTGTTCCATTTCATTTTGATTTAATATAGATTAAATTTTATTATAATTATAATATTACAACCATGGTATATTTTTTCATCCTAAATGGTTGATGTTGGATGTCACAAATGGTTCATGTTCATGTTCATATCCCGAGAAACCTATATATGTACAACCTCATTTTTTGAACTATACCTCCTATTGTATGGGGAATATCGTTTAGAAAATCATTTCATTTTCCCTCAAAATGGTTATGTTCATCAAATATCATTTTTCTCATAAATTTCTAAAATAAAAAATGTATATAAAAACATCATTATAGTATGTATATATAATTTATACTCATATGAAAATCAATTCAAATACATTATACTATGGGATACTTGTGTTTCAAATTGTTATATTTTTATGAAAAACATAATAAAATTGATGCATCTAGGATCATTTAAATTAATTTCATTCAAATGTGAATTCAAAAAATTTATTTATTTATATATCATTCATAATTGTTTTAGAATTTAATATAATCAACCAAAGCATTACCATAAAAGATTTAAAGCATGGTGTACAGTCTTAGGAATACTCATCATCTTCCAATTGAATATTTATTTTATGCTCAAATATCCTCATTTTGGGTGATTGCATCAATATTTTTCTATTCCATGGTATTATTCACATGATTTTATCCAGATAAGGATGTCAAATATATGAATCCATGAAATATTCACGTTAACAAAAATTTATTCAATTTTCTTATATTCATATTTATCAATAGGGTTCAATCACGATTTTCAAGTTATAATTCCACAACTAATTAAATATTTATCTGATTCAAACTATTGTTACAATATATTTTACTAAATAAATACAACAAAATTTTAAGATAAATATCCAAACATTAATAAATTACAAAATAAAAAGTCTTTTTCTGGGAAAATTATGCCCATATATCATTAGTAAACAATAAAAGATAAATATCATTAAATCAATTCTTCATATTCCTCCGAAAATACCTATAGTTATCCTTAATACATGTATTCAAAAGGGGATATACATCAATGAATTGTGTGTGGAATAATCCTTGTAAGGGGTGGAATACAAATGAAGGAATAAGAGATGAAAATGAGTAGTACGTTGATGTTAATAATAATAATAATAATCATCATCATATAATAAGAAGTAGAACATCATATTAAAGTTAGTCACCCTAATGACTGTATCCCTAGGTCAGTACCATCTTAAAAAAAGCTCCCTCAAATAAAATGAATGACATCCCAAATTACCCAATAGTTTAGTATTATTGGTAAACTAAATAAATAAATTATTTTGAAATTTAATTTTAAAATAAAAATTAAAAAATAATATTTTTTAATAAAATAAATATTTCATATTGAATATTCTTACATATTATTATTTTTACTCATAATAGATACCTATAGAAAAAAATATTAAGGTTTATATCTAATGATCTACAACGGTTAAGAATAAGAAAATATTCTATTAATAATTGATAATAATAAACAGGGAATGTTAAAAAATGACTACATTTATTAGCATAATATATATGTATTGTAAAATAAATGAAAACACAATCTATTTTATCAATAACATGACTCTCATAACTGAATAATTCATTGCTTATATTGAAATGTAAATAAGATAATACCCATTCAATTTGATATATAAGTTATGAATGAAATTAATTGACATATAACATCAGAGATAGAATCTCATTGATGGTAATAAATATATCCTAAATAATTTCAATGATCAATTATCGGATGTTATATTTCCAAGGAACATTGTACCTCAACCATCGATATTTATTCTTAATACATTTTTGAACTAATGTGTAGAAACCCATTTCACTAAGGATGGCCAAATGAATAATCTAATGAGACTATAGATGCATTTAGTTGATTTGGGTAACGCAGTTCCAATCATATATTTCATTTACAAATAAATCATCATTTATCATTTTATTAATTAAAATTATAAATAATTGGAATTATTATAAAATATCCATATCTTGTAAAGAATATAGATTTCTAAAAAACCCTTAGATAAAAACATAAAATTCAATGTAGATCATAAAATATTGAATTGATATATATTTTATGAAATAAACATATCCATGATAAATAATATGCTTATTTATAGAAATTTTAATGTATAATGATTATAGGTGTGCGACCTTTTCTATCGAAATTTACTCATTGAAAAAATAAAATGTTGATGTGAATGTCAATATACTTCATAGAAAAAAATCATAAAACACGCAAAGAAATAATAAATATGGTATAAATAAACATATACATAGTGTAGTATATATAAAATAAAGGGGATTTTTATTCATGAATTACAATAAAATAATAATATATTTAATGAAATTTAAGAAAAAGATATCACTCTCAGTTGTTAAATAATTTTTTAAAAGAAAAATCATTTTGAAAATAAATTTATACAACAATAAGTATAAAAATAATTAAATTTAATGAATTATATGAACAAGATTCTTAAAAAAATATAACTTTAAACATGGAATAAAAGATTTAAATAAATTATTCTCATTTTGGTAGGTAATAATTACATACCACACAAGATAAAAATATAATTATATTCTAACCATAAAAATTATAGAAATGTTCTTAGTTCAGAAATGTAAAAAATGATACCTTTTAAAAAAAATTATAAACTAAAAATGGGTTATACTCTAATTAATAAATAATTTGGGAAAAGAAAAAATCATTATACCATTTCTAGAGGATAAGTTACTATAAAAAAATGATACCCTGCTAATTAGTGTAATGAAATTATAATTTCATAAAAATAGTTTCTCAATTAACTGATTTAAGAAAGAGTAATAAAATTGATATTTTACATGAAAATTTCATGAATATCCAATATATAAGATAATGAAATGGGGTTTATTAGTAAATTATCAAATATGTTAGATTTTATGGATTTCAAGAATAATCAATCTTGATTTGAATAAGATTGTGAAACAATTTTTTTACAATGTATATAACATTGATTTGATAAATAGTCAATTAATCCATTACATGTAACAATTATTAATCAAAAAAATAATTATAAATAAAAAAATATAATAAAAAGTCATTCTACACATAATCTATAAGGCCCGACCATAAACCTTACTGAATATTGAATTAAATGAATAATTCACAGTGAAGATCTTTTCAGGTTTAGAGTTTTAGATAATTAGAACATAACTATTACATCTCAAAATATTTAGAAAGTAAGAACTTATACTAAGTTTCCATAGAATTAAAAAAACTCTTAAAAAGAAACATGTCTAGTTCCATGTTTTATATAGCATGACTTTCACTTGATCCCATCCTTGACCCTATTACACATTACATACTTCGAAAAACATTTCAAAAAAACTTGGGGTGAGCATAAAAATCTCAGTAAGGGATACACAAAGAATGAAAACTATTAGTTTTTCAAACATCAAGTAAACCATGTATACATTATCAAAGTAATACCTTCACCTTCATGAAGTAGTAAAAACTATTCACTAAATAAAATATAATTACTTTCCATTTTGTAACCAAAGTATTACCATAAAACCCATATAAAGAACACATAACATATAAAGGTAACTTGGGACATAAACATACTTAAGTGGAATAAACATACGGTCGACTTCCACACATATCTCTTAATGGAATAGCCATACAACCAACTTCTATACATACTTAATGGAATAGCCATACGGCTGACTTCCATACCCAATGCATTGGAGGTTATAACGTAACCACCCGTCCTGGTATTCACGGCACCACCCGTCATATGGTTTATCATGTAACCACCTGTTAAACGTACAAGTACCATTATAAAAATCATACGACATAAAACAAATATAATGGAAAGAAAAAATTTCCAATCTTTGATCACAATATATCACTTAAATATATTGACATAACAAATACATTATAAAAACCATTTTCAATACTAAAATACATAAAAATGTATATGGTATTTATTTCATTTTAAAAAAATCATTACGGCTTGTTGAGGAAGCCAAAGACCAAATAATACTCACGGCGGCGGAAAAGGTCGTTGTCACCGTGTACGTTAAAAAAAAATTCCTTTTTTTTATTTAGTAAAACGCTTCGTAGAAAAAGATTCCTTTTGTATAAAAGTAAAAGTCAAAGGGGTTTATACACCGTATAAAAGAAAGTTGTTTATAAAATGAAATATGCCTCAATGAAAGGAGATTGAGACGAAGTCCCTTACCTCGGGTCCGACTTGACTCGATCGTTCTTTAAAGTCCTTAATAATAAACTTGAGTTAATTTCTATTTTCCTAAGAACATTTTTCGAGTTCATTATACCTTTTATATCACTTATTTCCATGTTATAAACATTATGTAATCATTTAAGTTAATAATGTTTGTTTTGTTGATATTTGGTCCTTATGTCGAAAGTGGACTTCTTACAATTACATGTTGTTTATGTGGTCAAAGGTTCATTATATCCAGAATGACATTCCTGATTTGGATATCATATATATCATTTATATTTAGCATATACATGTATTTATAATATCACATAATCATTTAGAGGTAAGAAATGAAATGCACCGTTCATGGAGACGGTAAGCCGTACGTACGCATGAACGCTACTTTCATTTCTATGTCATATTAATGGAATTAAAACTAAATGAGAGGTATGTATATTTTAATTACATAATTATATTAATCATTTAGATGTAACATACATCATATATACCCATTATATATATGTACTTATAATAGTACATTACATTTGGGGATAAGAAATGAAATGCACCGTTCATGGAGACGGTAAGCCGTATGTACGCATGAACGCTACTTTCATTTCATTGTCATAATTTAATGGAAAGAAGTAATAATGATATAGAGGTATATTATAATTCCAGTATAACATCATATATAATAACTTTAAATCCATCCTTTATACATCCCACATATGGCATTAACGAATAAAATCACTTTGAGGGGGCGGTAGTCCGCACTTCCTTAAATGAAGATATCGCATTTACCCATAATGGAAACCATAAAGGTATTCCAAAAATGAAAAATAAATAGGCTTAAGGAAATCATAAAAATATTATATATCATATATAAATATAGTTTCATCTTAATGGCCACCTTGAAGGTGTTAAAATAATGTTGAACAATCATCGTTTCGGGAGGCAGAAATCCACCATCCACAGAAATAGTATGTTCTTTAACCATTAGATGTTGGTTTGTGTGAGTGTATCTCGAAAGATTCTAATAAAAACATCATATTATATTGAAGATACTGGATTTGTTACAAAAGAAATGAATAAAAAGAGTTTAGGGGGTTGGAGAAGCAAAATAAAACAAAACGACTCAAGTGAAGACATTACCTTAAAATCGGGTAACTCCCTTTGATTTGAGCTCAAAGGCTTCCTTGGGAAGACTTACGACCAACATGATGCTTCAAGGAGTAACCGAGGGATGTAGAGAGACAAAATGGTCATATATTGGCTGAAACAATGGCTTGAGATGTGTGGGTATGGTGGTAGAGGTGGCGGCCTTTTATAAGATGAGAGGAGGGGCACTCTTGGAAAGTATAAAATGTAACTTTATTTTCAAATGGTTTTCGGATTATAATGGTCTCACATTGATTTGTTTCGAGGATATGGTGATAAGGGTTCAAAATACACCCATCAAATAGGTTTTGGACATGTGTAGGTCCTATATTTTTCATTATCATTCCATTTTATTTAAATCGTTAAAAAAGGAGGTCATCGCTGCATCATCATGATGTCATAAATAATTTAATATATTTAATGTCTAAAAATTATACAAAAAATTTCATGATGATGGAAATTTTTTTATCTTTATAATGAATATTTATAGTAAAAAATATGACTTGTATAACCCCATTTAAAAATTGGTTTAGTAAAACATCTCATGTTTGTGTCATTTTTACTTTAACTTTAAATAAATGGCATAAATGTCATTATCATACCCAAGTGGCTCCATGGGGTACCAAAAATCGACCCATGGGTTGTCTTGGTCGGCCATATCTAATCCAATAGGGTTAAGACAAGTGTAAAGATATTTTCATTTTATTATAATATCATTTTTACCTTAAATTACACTAATTACCTTTAATCACAATTAATAAAACTTAAAAGTTACTTTTCATCAAAAATTATTTTCATCCCATTGAACTAAATTTTACTCAATAATGAAAATAATTTGAATTGGATTTTTGAGATTCAAAACACAGAAGTGCTAATGTCCCATTTAAACGAAAAATCAAATTTTGTAACCACCACTTTGCGGTTTCACTATTCATCAAAAATTGAAGTTTTTCAGAAAAAAACGAAAACATCACCCTAAGCTATATTTGATATTCTGATTACAAAAATGAAGTCCATTTTACAAAATTAAAAACATATAAGTTGCATTAATTAATTTAATAATTAATTCCCGCTGCCAAAACAAATAGCATGTTTTTATGAAACAATAAGAATCAAAATATTGACACCAGTTTAAGTCCAATTTCAAAGTAAAATTAATTCCAACGACCACTATTGGAATAAATGGTAAAAATATATTATAATTGCACATAAAAAGAAATTCAAAAGATTATCTAATCATGTTAACAAAATTATATTAATAAGTTGTTTTGAATTAAAATACAACATTTTACACTATTCATTAAAAAATGAATTTATTGGAAAAATAGCAAAAAATTACACAAAGTAATATTTGATGTCCCGATTATAAAGAAGAGTTTTATTTCTTCTAATAGAATGTATAAGAGTGACCAAAACTATATTTAATGACGGTTCGCCATCAAATGTTGATAAGTGGACCTTTCGTGAAAATTAGAGTATATAAACCTAAAATTGAATTCTTTTCGTATTTTAAGCCTTTATCATTTATTAGATAAATGTACAAACATTTAACAAACATATATAATCATATTTTAGTTATTTCTATCCATTTCCACCATTATAACGACTACGTGTTAACTAACATTTAAAATAATAATATTTTATTACTAGTGTGCAACGTACGATTTCAACGAAAATCATTGTTGCATATCGGGTACGGTATCGAACATAGAAACCCCTTTAAAGTAAAATTATTATTTATTTCAAAAATATTAATAAATATGAAAATGTATTATTATTTATTTACCTGGGATGTTACATCCTTCCCCCCTTTTGGGAATTGCGTTCTCACAATTTTATTCACTTATCAAAATAAGTGGGTGTATTTATCCCTCATAGCATTTTTAGATTCCCACGTTGCCTCTTCAACCATATGGTTTTCCAAAAAACCTTTACCTGGTGAATTACCTTATTTCGCAATACCTGCTCTCTTTGGTCAAGAATCTAGACTTGTTGTTCTTCATAAGAGAGATTCTCTTCCAACTGAACTACCTCTGGGCACAAAAATGAGATGGATCTGGCATATACTTTCTCAACATCGAAACATGAAAAACATTGTGTACCTGAGATAAACTCGGAGGTAAAGCCACTCAGTAAGCAACTGATCCAACTCTATCCAGATTTTCATATGGTCCAATGATCCTTGGACTCGTCATTCCTTTCTTACCAAATCTCATCACACTTTTCCATTGAGAAACTTTGAGAAAAAACACGATCCCCTACCTCAAAAGATAGATCCTTCCTCCGGTTATCTGTATAACTTTTCTTTCTGCTCTGAGCTGTTTTCATGTGTTTCTGAATCAACTGAACTTTTTATGCCATCTCTTCTACCAATTCTGGTCCCATCATCTTCCTTTCACCCACTTCATCCCAAAATGCAGGAGTTTGACACCACTTCCCAATTAATGCCTCAAATGGTGCCATCTGTATACTGGAATGAAAACTTTTATTATAAGAAAACTCATCCAAAGAAATATGTTTGTCCCAAATTCCCTGATAATCCATTGAACAAGCTCGTAGCATATCCTCTAAGGTCTGAATTGTTCATTTTGACTGCCCATCTGATTGCGGATGAAAAGATGTACTAAAATTTAATTCAGTACCCAACGACTTCTGATGGCCTTTTCAAAAGTTATAAGTAAACCTAGGATCATGGTCAGATACAATGGAGAGAGGAAATCCATGTAACCTGACTATCTCTTTAAGATACAAACGGGAAAGATGATCTAGTGAAAAAGTATCTCTTATAGCAAGGAAATGAGCAGATTTAGTCAAGCGATCAACAATAACCCAGATTTAATTATTACCTCGAGATGTCTTCAGTAATCCCACAACAACGTCCATGGATATATTCACCAATTTCCACTCTGGCACTGGTAGAGGCTGAATCATCCCTTTTAGTAACTGCCGCTCTACTTTAACCTGCTGACAAGTCAAACACTTCATAGTAAAATCAGCAATATCTCTTTTCATTCCATCCCACCAGTAATACTCCTGTAGATCTCTGTACATCTTAGTACTACCAGGACGAACTGAAAACAGAGAACTATGAGCTTCACATAACAACTCTCTCTTCAAATGTGAATCACAAGGCACACACAATCTCTTCCCAAATCTCAAAACACAATCACTATCAATGTTGAATTCATGAAACTTTCCATTCTAAACCAGCTCTACCTTTTTCTACAACTCATTGTCTTGCTTTTGTGCTTTCTTGATTCTGTCTGATAGAGAAGATCTCACTAATACCTGAAACAAAACAGAAGGATATCCTGCACCAACAACTTCTATGCCAAATTTCATCAAATCCTTAACCAAAGGATCAAGTTCCAAACGCAACATAGTTAATGAAGAATTAATTTTTCTACTCAAAGCATCAGCTACTTTATTGGATTTTCCTGGATGGAAATGAATTGTACAATCATAATCCTTGATTAATTCCAGCCATCTCCTCCATCTCATGTTCAATTCGTTCTGAGTGAATATATAATTTAAACTTTTGTGATCAGTATATATTTCACACTTTACTCCCTACAAATGATGCCTCCAAAATTTTAAAGAAAAAACAACAGAAGATAATTCCAAATCATGTGTAGGGTAATTTAACTCATGAGTTTTCAACTGATGTGATGCATAAGCAATTACCTGATCATTCTGAATAAGGATACAACCAAGTCCCTTAAATGAAGCATCACTGTATATAACAAACTCACCATTCCTGGAAGGAAGTGCCAAAACTAGAGCATTCACCAATCTTCTTTTCATCTCCTGAAAACAATCATCACATTCTTTTTTCCAGATGAACTTAACACCCTTACGAGTTAGCTTAGTCATTGGACTAGATAACCGTGAAAAATTTTCAACAATACTTTGGTAGTAACCTGCCAAACCATGAAAAATACGGATCTCAGTTACATTTGTGGGTCTTGGCCATTCTTCAACAACTTTTGTTTTAGCAAGATCAACAGTTATGCCATCTTTTGAAACAATGTGACCCAGGAAAGAAATTTTTTGTAACCAAAACTCGCACTTGCTGAATTTTCCATATCGTTTCTTTTATTTTAAGGTTTGCAAGATAATCCTTAAATGACTTTCATGCTCCTATTTACTTTTAGAAAACACCAAAATATCATCGATGAAAACATCCACAAACTTATCCAAGAACTCATGGAAAATTCTATTCATAAGGTCCATGAATACAGCATGTGCATTGGTTAACCCAAAAGTCATAACTACAAATTCATAATGGCCATATCTAGTACGGAATGCAGTCTTCGGAACGTCTTCTTCTATTACTTTCAACTGATGGTAACCCGACCTCAAGTCAATCTTCGAAAAATACTGAGCTCCCTGGAGCTGATCAAACAAATCATCGATATGAAGAAAAACAGATACTTGTTCATAACAATAATATTATTCATGGCTCTATAATCAATGCAACGTCTCATTGAGCCATATTTATTTTTAACAAACAAGACAGGAGCACCCCCTGGTGATGTGCTAGGTCGAATGAAACCTTTATTTAATAACTCTTGCAATTGCTTATTTAACTCTAAAAGTTCAACTTGAGCCATTCGATAAGGGGGTTTTGAAATTGGCTTAGAATCAGGAACTAAGTAAACTCTAAATTCAACTTCTCGATCATGAATAATACTAGACAACTCATCAGGAAAAACATCAAGATACTCATTTACCACTAGAACATCATTAATCTGAACAGTTCCTTTATTTTCAACAATATGTGCAAGGTAACATTCATTTCCATATTTTACTAGTTTTTCAACTTCCTGATATGTTATCAAAATCAAGGGTTCATTCTTGTACACAAACTGAAAATATTTCTGAAAAGAAACCATTTTAGCTCTGCATTCAATCTTAGTATGATAAACAGAAATCCAATCCATGCCCAAAATAACATCAAACTCTACTAGATGCAAATGAATAATTTTTTCTGGTAGATTCTATCCACACACAAGGATAATAAGGTTCTTATAATTCCTTTTTGACTCAACGTTCCCTACGGGTGTTTTTACCATAACTTCAGGGTTCATATATTAATATAGAATTTCCAATTTACTAGAAAACCTCTCAGAAATGAAAGAATGTGTAGACCCTGAATCAAAAAACACATTGGCATAATTTGAACAAATAAATAGCGTACCTGATACTACTTCATTCGATGGCCCAACATCTGCTGATGTTGTTGCAACGGATTTCACCACCCCTTTCTGCTTGTAGTCTGGCTGCTTTCCCCCAGTCGAGTTCTTCATTAAACACTCATTTGCATAATGACCCATTTCATTACACTTAAAACATCTTTCCACTAGTTTTCTATTGCCTACTTGATCATCTTCCTTACAGTTGCGAGCAATATGACCAGACATACCACACCGAAATCATTTACCAGACTTGGATAAACATTCTCCAGGATTCATTTTACCAAACTTCTCACAGGATAGATATTTGGTTTCCTTACCTCCTTGCTTCTTTGATGAATTATTCCCCTTTGCCTACCAACTAGAACTCTTATTCCGTTGTTTGTCATAGAACACCTGATCATCGGGAAACTCCATTTCCACCTTCTCCGCACATCGAACAAGTTTTTCATAACTTTTTAACTCACGAGAAGCTAAATCCCTTCGATACTTGGGCTTTAACCCTGAGTAAAAATGGTTTATTTTACTATCAAGATATCATACGAAGCTTGGAGCATACATTTCCAATCGAGTGAACTTTGCTTCATAGGCATCCACTGAGTCTTCCTCTTGCCTCAATTCCAAGAATTTCTTTTCCATCCTAAGTCGAACAGCCTTAGGAAAATACATCTCAAGAAACATACCTTTGAATTCGTCCCATTGAAGATCCTCAATCTTATCACTATCCCTGATATTTTTTACCATCGACCACCACTGATCAGATTCACCTTCAAAATGATAAACATCAAGAATAACCTTTTGATGTTATGAACACCCCATGACATCAAAAATCTTCTCCAATGCTTCAATCCACCCTTCAGCTTGCACGAGATCAGATGATCCTCTGAATGATGGGGGATGTTGCCTCATGAAATGTTCCACCACTGACATGTTCCTCTGTGGTTGATCTGGCTGATCTCATCCATGGATACCACCACCATTTATATCTTGAGTCAAATGTGCCATCACTGCAACAAACTGTTCAGTTCTGATTCCGACCATCTCAGGTTGCTGATTTGGAAGGTTGTCTTCCTCCTGATGTCGTCCCAACATAGCTGCTTTGTTTCCTCTGCGGAAAACCATTATAAACATAGAAATATCTTAGGTTAAGCAACATGGTAATCCGTAAATGCTATATCATTTCAATCATATAATAATTTAATACTTTTCTAACTCCTAAAGTTGTCTAAACTGACCTTTGATACCAACTATAAGGCCCCGACCTTAAACCTTACTCAATATTGAATTAAATGAATAATTCACATTGAGAATCTTTTCAGGTTTAGAGTTTTAGAGAATTAGAACATAACTATTACATCTTAAAAGATTTACAAAGTAGACACTTCTACTGAGTTTCCATAGAATTAAAAAAAATCTTAAAAAGAGACATGTCTAGTTCCATGTTATATATAGCATGACTTTCCCTTGATCCCATACTTGACCCAATTCCACATTAAGTCCCGTGAAAAACATTTCAAAAAAACTTGGGGTGAGCATAAAAAGCTCAGTAAGGGATACACAACGAATGAAAACTGTTAGTTTTTCAAACATCAAGTAAACCATGTATACATTATCAAAGTAATACCTTCACCTTCATGAATTAGTAAAAACACTACACTGAAAAAAATATCATTACTTACCATTTTGTAACCAAATGATTACCATTAAACCAATATAAAGAACACATAACATATAAAGGTAATGTGGGACATAAACATACTTAAGTGGAATAACCATATGGTAGACTTCCACACATATGTCTTAATGGAATAGCCATATGCCCAACTTCCATACATACTTAATGGAATAGCCATACGGCCGACTTCCAAACCCAATGCATTGGAGGTTATAACATAACCACCTATCCTGGTATTCACGGCACCACCCGTTATATGATCTATTATGTAACCACCCATCAAATGTCCAAGATACATTATAAAAATCATAAGACATAAAACAAATATAATGGAAACAAAACATTTCCACACCTTGATCACAATATATCACTTAAATATAATGACATAACTAATCCATTATAAAAACCATTTTCAATACCAAAATACATAAAAGAGTTTATGGTATTTATTTGGTTTAATAAAACATTACGGCTTTTTGAGGAAGCCAAAGACCAAATAATACTCGTGGCAGCGGAAAAGGTCATTGTCACTGCGTACGTTAAAAAAACATTCCTTTTTATCGTTTAGTAAAATGATTTGTAGAAAAAGATTCCTTTTATATAAAAGTAAAA
Organism: Viscum album; assembly: GCA_963277665.1. NCBI lineage: Eukaryota > Viridiplantae > Streptophyta > Magnoliopsida > Santalales > Viscaceae > Viscum > Viscum album. The sequence continues at coordinate 1,099,895,307 of OY728121.1, read as the reverse complement.
GTAAAAGGGGTTTATACACCGTATAAATGAAAGTTGTGTATAAAACGAAATATGCCTCAATGAAAGGAGATTGAGACGAAGTCCCTTACCTCGGGTCTGACATGACTCGATCGTTCTTTAACGTCCTGAATAATAAACTTGAGTTAATTTCTATTTTCTTAAGAACCTTTTTCGAGTTCATTATTCCTTTTATATCACTTATTCGCATGTTATAATCATTATCTAATCATTTAAGTTAATAATGTTTGTTTTGTTGATATTTGGTCCTTAAGTCGAAAGTGGACTTCTTACAATTACATGTTCTTCGTGTGGTCAAAGTTTCATTATATCCAGAATGACATTCCGGATTTTGATATCATATATATCATATATATCTAGAATATACATGTATTTATAATATCACATAATCATTTAGAGGTAAGAAATGAAATTCACCATTCATGGAGACGGTAAGCTGTACGTACGCATGAACACTACTTTCATTTCTATGTCATATTAATGGAATTAAAACTAAATGATATGTATGTATATTTTAATTCCATAATAATATTAATCATTTATATGTAACATACATCATATATACCCATTATATATATGTACTTATAATAGTACATTACATTTGTGGATAAGAAATGAAATGCACCGTTCATGGAGACGGTAAGCTGTACGTACGCATGAACGCTACATTCATTTCATTATCATACTTTAATGGAAAGAAGTAATAATTATATAGAGTTATATTATAATTCCAGTATAACATCATATATAATAAATTTAAATCCATCCTTTATACATCCCACATATGGCATTAACGAATCAAATCACTTTGAGGGGGCGGTAGTCCGCACTTCCTTAAATGAAGATATCACATTTACCCATAATGGAAACCATAAATTTATGCCCAAAATGAAAAATACAGAATCTTAAGGAAATAATAAACATATTATATATCATATATAAATATAGTTTCATCTTAATGGCCACCTTGAAGGTGTTAAAAGAATGTTGAACAATCATCGTTTCAGGAGGCAGAAATTCTCCATCCACAGAAACAGTATGTTCTTTAACTATTAGATGTAGGTGTGTGTGAGTGTAGCTCGAAATATTCCTATAAAAACATCGTATTATATTTAAGATACTGGAAATAAATGAATAAAAAGAGTTTAGCGGGTTAGAGAAGTAAAATAAAACAAAATGACTCAAATGAAGACATTACATTAAAATAGGGTAACTCCCTTTGGTTTGAGCTCAAAGGCTTCCTTGGGAAGACTTCTGCCCAAATTGAGGCTTCAAGGAGTAAGAGATGGATTCCTAGAGACAAAAGGATCATATCTTGGCCGATCCAAAAGCTTGAGAGGTGTGGGTAAGGTGGTAGAGGTGGGGGCCTTTTATAAGAGGAGAGGAGGGGCACTCTTGGAAAGTATAAAATGGTACTTTATTTTCAAATGGTTTTCGGATTTTAATGGTCCCACATTGATGTGTTTAGAGGATACGGTGATAAGGGTTAGAAATAAACCCATCCAATAGGTTTTGGACATGTTTAGGTCCTAGATTTTTCGTTATCTTTCCATTTTATTTAAATCGTTAAATAATGAGGTCATCGCTGCATCATCATGATGTCATAAATAATTTAATATATTTAATGTATAAAAATAATTAAAAAAATATCATGATTTAGGAAATCTTTTTATCTTTATAATGAATATTTATAGTAAAAAATATGAATTGTATAACCCCATGTAAGAATTGTTTTAGTAAAACATCTCATGTTTGTGTCATTTTTACTTTATCTTTAAATAATAGGCATAAATGTCATTATCATACCCATGTGACTCCATGGGCTACCAAAAATCGACCCATGGGTTGTCCCCGTCGTCCATAAATCATCCAATAGTGTTAGGACAAGTGTCAAGATATTTTCATTTTATTATAATATCATTTTTACCTTAAATTACAATAATTACCTTTAATCGCGATTAATAAAACATAAAAGTTACTTTTCATCAAAAATTATTTTCATCCCATTGAACCAAATTTTACTTAATAATGAAAATCATTTAAATTAGAATTTTGAGATTCAAAACACAGAAGTGGTAAAGTCCCATTAAACGAAAAATCAAATTTTGTAACCACCACTTTGCGGTTTCACTATTCATCCAAAATTGAAGTTTTTTAGAAAAAACCAAAACATCACCCTAAGCTATATTTGATATTCCAAATTCAAAATTGAAGTCCATTATAAAAAAATCAAACAAAAATAAGTTGCATTAATTAATTTAATAATTAATTCCCGCTTTCAAAACAAATAGCGTGTATTTATTAAAACAATAAGTATCAAAAGATTGACACTAGTTTAAGTCCAATTTCAAAGTAAAATTAATTCCAACGACCACTATTGGATTAAATGGTAAAAATATATTCTAATTGCACTAAAAACCAATTAAAAATATTATCTAATCATCTTAATATATTATATTAAAAAGAGGTTTTGAATTAAAATACAACATTTTATACTATTCATTAAAAATGAACTTTATTGGAAAAATACCAAAAAATTACACAAAGTAATATTTGATGACTTGATTCTAAAGAAGAGTTTTATTTGGTCCAATAGAATTTATAAGAGTGACCAAAACTATATTTAATGATGGTTCGCCATCAAATGTTGATAAGTGGACCTTTCGTGAAAATTAGAGTATATAAGCCTAAAATTGAATTCTTTTCATATTTTAAGCCTTTATCCTTTATTAGAAAAATGTAAAAACATTTAAAAAACACATATAATCATACATTAGTTATTTATATCCATTCCCTCCAGTACAACGGCTACGTGTTAACTAACATTTGAAATATTATTATTTTATTAGTAGTGTGCAACGTACGATTTCAAAGAAACTCTTTGTTGCGTATCGGGTACGCTATCGAACATAGCAACCCCTTTAAAGTAAAATTAATATTTAATTCGCAAATATTAATAAATATGAAAATGTATTATTCTTTATTTACCTGGGATGTTACATAATCCTAGTATTTCAATGATTGTTAAAAACTAATATAACCCAATGAATATAAATTGAGTTATAAAATTTTTTACACGTGGTAATTTTGAAGTAAAATCCTCATGGTTAATATAATTAAAATGAAAGCATCAAATAAAATAATTATTACTTAATCATTATATAAAATGTTAATGGTGTAGTATATACACAACATTAATGAAATTAGGGAAATAACATTAAAATACCACTCAATGAAATGAAATTTAGATGAAATATATAACTACGAGTTTGTCACATCATGTATGATAGTCGTACTCCAAAACAATAAACATATAATAATTATTTAATTTACTATGAACGTTTTTCATGTTTATTGTTCTTCTTTTTTCAAATAGTATCATTTTATAAAGGATTACATAATCAATTTATGTTTTCAATAGGTGATTCGATATTATTAGACTTATGTGTGAAAGATGACATCAGAAGGTGAGAACTAGTATAAGAGGGTCTTATTCCGATTTTTTCAAAAAAATTCTAATGAAAAAAATATAATAATTATACAATAATTATAGTTCTAATACTAATCGTGAATTAGTTTCATGGATAATTAACAATGTTAAAATCATGGAGACTATAGTTCATATGTACGCATGAGTGACATTTCTATTTCTCATGAATTATTATATAAGGGTGGTATATAGTATTCTATATTTAAAGAATGATTTTAATGTCTTAAATAAAATATTAATTCTTCATTTATACTAATATATTTCTTATTTGTTTTGGAAATGAAAAGAGAGTGACATAAAATTTTGAATGTGACCGTCCACATGTAAATGAATGAGTTGATCATATTTTAGTGGGTGAAATGTTTTGAATTAAATCAAATATATTATAATTTTATAATGAATAATATATTAATAGTAACATTGTTATTTTATTCATATCTGATATATTCATTAAATATAACAATATTACCTTTAATTTGAATCATTATTTAATACCGAATCACATCAATTCATGACGTACAATTCTCCAATACACAGGGGTGATGTTATCATATCCCCTATGGAATGAAATTTTAAATAGGTATATATTTTTATTGACTAAATATGTATAATTAGGTTATAAATATCATATTAATATATGAATTATATCAATAATCAAAACCATGCATTTGAGGTGATAAAGAAAAAATAAATGATATGGGTTCTCCAGTGGGTAGTCCTACATACACACGATTGATGATTTTGTAATCCGTTAAATGTTTGTGAGGATAGTTGTAGGTAATTACATTAAAATAATAAATATCATTATATTAAATATATTGGTTTTTATACCATATTGTTTTGAAAATAATTGAATTAGGTGGATGGTGAAATAAAATATGTACCTATGTAGATGAACATTACATATTCATTTGATATCCTATGTATGTTTGCAGAAAAATCCTTCCTAGGTATCCATTATGGAAACAATTGGGAATATAGGATTATATTAAAAAAATCTGTTATTTGGTTACATATTTATCGAACTAAATGGTTTTTATGGTGTCAAGAAGAGATAATATGGGATGTAATTTTATATGCATTGTGAGTTTCAAACATATAATGTTTTGAAATGATTCTAGTATACCAAAATTTACTCTTAAAAAATATTAAAAATTGTACACTATATAACATATAATATATAATGAATAAATATAGAAATAAAATAAATTTTATAGTAGTGTTTTTCATTTATCCCCATATATTCTAGTTTATACCCTTGAAAACACAATATATGCTAACCCATTAATTAAATTTTATATTTTTCAATATTCTTTTTTATCAAAAATAAGGATTAAAATATAGATAGTACACATTATTATCACTTAATATATGGAATTCAATTTCTAATATTTTATTAATATAATTGGAAAATTTTTTAAATTTTTTTTAAAGACTCAATAAGAATGAATGTTTTTAATTAGAAAATATTCAATATATTATGAGGATTATATTTAAAAATTAAATTAAAATTTTTTTTTAATTCCATATATTTTCTTAGTTGATATATATTTTATATTATTTAAAAAAATAAAAAAAATTCAAAAAAAATTATAAATTATAAAAATTTTAAGAGAAATAGTGGTTTTAAATTAAAACTCATCATTTCACACTATAAATCAAAATGAAAAACATTTTAGAAAAATCCCCAAAATTAACAATAAAAAATATTGATAATATTATTTACTAAATTATTAATATTTTTTAGTAAATATATTATAAATGTTTTAAAAAAATTTAAATGACATATGCATAGCTCGAAAATACAGTCCATTATAAAAAATAATTTTTTGGATAACATTTATTTTTCATTTTAATGAATATTATTCAATTTCTAATAAATATATTACCATGATTTTCATAATATATATAATCATATTCTAAATATCCATTTCAATTTATACGTGATGACTTCAATGATAAGTATTATTAAATTACAAATATTACTCATTTTGTTTAAACTCGTTGTTGCTTGTAATGGCATCCTAACTAGGTGTTATGTGTAATGAATGGGAAAATAAGTGTTACATGTAACTATATCTGAAATAATTTTTCATGTAATTTAATAAATATAAGATATTGAATTTATTTGATAGCTAATATATCCTAATGCCTTGTGGTGTAATATTTTCATCGAGGATTATTTGTTTGTGTCACATAATGTAACAAATATAATGTTATTCTTTTAGAATATTTTGGTGATAAAATAATATTGAGGATATCAATTAAGAAATTTCTTAAGAATAAAAAAATGCATAAATAAAAAACAAAACCACACAGCAGTCAAATACCACACAATTATTATAAAAAAATCATGTATATTGTTCATGCCTGACACATGTGCATAAATAAAAATTACATAATTGTGAAAAATTAATAATAAATTTTTATGAATAAAAAATATAATAAAATGATATATATAATATTATTAAATGATGTTTAGGGAAATCTAATTCTTCTCATACCCATCACAACATGATATGATCAATATAATGACTTCTACATTGATATGAAATATTTATTTATTGTTGTCTTGAAATAAACATTGGGAATGAAATTTAATTCAATAATAATGTAATGAATATCCTTTTGGGTTCTATAATGAATAAGGTTAATCCTATGTGGTCATAAATGATGATTTTTCATTATGTGAATAAGAAACAATTTAAGAGAAGTCAATTAAAATATTTTCAAAATAAAATATCTTCAGAAAATAATTTTAAAATGATTACAAATATTATTTATATGGGTTTAGAATCTAAAACCATGAATAATTGTTATTTATTAGTGAATTTATATATTTATTGCATTATATATGAATTTATACTAATAATAACGAGATAAGAAATATAATCCAAATGGATATATTTGGGAAGGATAATTCCACATACCTTATATGTATATTTTAACATCATTTTTATCCTCGTATAATTAAGATATCTTTATTAAAAAATTAATATAGAAAAAATTATGTTATTTTTTTACACAATATCAATTATAATCATCGTTTTCTTCATTTTATTTTTATTTTAAGAAGATAAATATTTTGATATTATATTCTATATGTAATGTCTAGTGTATATAATCATTAAAATCAATATATTTATACATATATATATATATAAAATAATAATTTATTTTTAATATCCATAAATATGTTGATAAGTACAGGGATGGAAACATCATTTTGGGCAGTTCATCGACCATTAAAAAAAATTGTTAATGGAATAGTTGATAGGTCTATAAGACTTAAATATAACATAAAAAATTATAGTATTTTAATAACATAAAGATATTATGAACTTGTTAAATATTTATTTTTATTAGGTTGGGGTGTGAATAGAATATATTTATTAAGCAAGAGAATAGGGAATAGATTAAAATAATGAAATAATCTTACATACTCTTTCGTGTCATTCATTTTTTGTAGATTTTAAATCGATAAAATAAATAAATTCATTAACTACAGAAAATCCATAAGTATTCTATGTGGATTAAGATTTGTGAATAGTCTATTGGGTGTTCATTGATATGTGTAATGGATATATATTTCTATCGGAATGGTGAGAGTGTATTTATCCTTTAAGATGGGTGTACATGACAAAAAATGAATGAAAAATATATTCCTATGTATTCCTATAACAGTTATATTTTTCAAATAATTAATCATATTTGTTTCCGAATATATTATTTATAACTCCCAACACTATTATATATTGATTTTATTTTTTTTAAATTGGAATGTTAAAAAATGAAAAATTGTTTTCATAATATAATAAATTATACTGAAAACTATTGGTAATAAATATATAACGTCTTAAATTTTAATGTAATGGATATTTTATCATATTGTCCTTTTTTTAGAAATTCAAATAGTAATATAATTGGTTATGTAAATATTACTTTAGAAATGATATAATTTACAACATATCTTGTATCAAACCAAAATGTTATAAATAATGTTTTATTCCTTATATAGTTATATTACTTGTTTTTAAATACGATTATATATAGTTACTAAACTTCTACGCTGATATATCATTTTATATTGAAATGACTATTATGTATCATTACCATTTATACTATTTTTGTTGAATAGTAATTACATTACAAGTGTAAATATATGGATTTAATAAATCAAATGGACACCTAAAAAAGAATATATATCCTTATATGGAATTATCATCCCATTTTATGTCCATTTATAATATAATTACAGGGAGATATAATCTTTGGGATTTTCCCATGATCAATCCCACACGAATAACAAATAATCTAAGCTTGAGGGAAACCATTTATGGATGATCTTCACGCTCATTGAGATTACATCCCAGAAAATATTCTTCAATCCACCTAGTACAAATTATAATATTTAGAAATATATTTTTATAAATTTAATATTATTTTTTAATTATAAAATTTGAATATCCATGGGAGGTTTTTCATAATTTTATGAAATAGTTTATTTTTTGGGAAGAAAATAAATATCGTATAAATATTCTATTAGTGTTATGACATCATAATTCCAGAAAATTGATGTAATAAACATTATTCCATGAATAAAATCCCAAATAGATGTGTCAAACTTGAAATAATGTTATTATCTGAATAATTTTTTATTTTATAAAGGCATTTTTTTCCTCCGAAATTATTTATATATTTTAAAAATTTAAAACCATTACATTAAAAGTGTGACTCTTGTCTACATCACAAAGGTTAATATTTTAATATGTTTGTACCATTTCCATAAAAAATAATTATTCCCACTACCATTTCGGTGAATCCATCAAAAAATCAATGATATAGATTGTAGTTTTTTATATTGTTTTCTATAGAGTACAAAACTAAATTATAAGGAAATCTCCCCAATTTCCAATATAATACAACCCAATATCTATACTCTCTTACCCAAAACATCGTGTATCTTGTTCATACTCATTCATAAACAATCAAGAGTCCTTCAAATTCACCCTTATACTCTAAAAAATCTCTTCCCAAGCACTATGTGTCACACGTTCATGTAATGAAAATTTAACACCCATATTTTTATAAATCATTTCATTTTGTAATATCTCTACATTTAGATTGTGATTATTTTAGGATATGTTCATACACACCACCTTACATTAAATTTTATTTATATATAATGATACATTTCATTCACACTTATTTACAATCCCACTATTAATTATTTACACCTGTTTCCATACTAAAATATAGTTCAGATTCTTTTCTTTATTCATGTTTCTAAATTACCATATGACTTATATTTATTATTTTTAATGTTAATAAATTTTCGTAAATGTCCCTATATATTATCATTTGCTTTTAATTTCATTATAGACCCATTAAAATCTCATAAACATATATAAAAAATCATAATGTGATGTCATTATGCAGAAATAAATATTACCATGCTTTTCAAAACAAATTGTTTTGTGAATACCGTTCCATTTTATTGTCATGGATGTTCAACATTATGTGTAATATATATTTCTTGGGGACATAAATATTTTTTATTCCACACTATAATATCATGGAATACATTTAATGGTTAATTAATTATTATTTTTTTGATTTATGGTTCACACATAAACAAGAGAGCCAAATGAATGTGGCGAGAGCACCTAGATAGTTCTCTAATGCATTGGGTATTATTTAGTATCATCTAATGTTTTTTGGGGAGAGGGGTTTCCATTATTTAATTATCTGTCTTAGTAAACCATGATATATTAGTGGTTTTATCATTGAATTACTTTTTTTATGTATTGTTTTATAATTTATCAACATTTCCCATGTTTCCTTTATAATAATCATGATCACTGATTTTTTTATTCATATAACTTTTATATGAATATTGTCTACAATGTTATAATTTCAACTTTTAATTCAATGTTTAATCAAATTCTATTCTTTATATCTCACCCCTTTCTTTTTTATGAACCCAGTTTATCCCAATCAATGATTAGTACAAAGGAATACTGTAATCAGGTTAAAGAATATTTCAACAAAGATCCTGATTTTATTTTTTAAATTGTTATGTAATTTACCTGATTCTATAATAAATATTACATTTTAATATTTAGGTATGTATTATGTGTATGTTATTGTAATAAATCATTTATTAACGTATAAAAAATATAATGGTTTTCATATTTGGTATCAGAATATATTAAAGTTGTTTTAAGGATTATGATTTGAAAACCTCGGTGATAAAATGTAGGGTTAAGACCAAATATATGGGAACATCCATAAAATTTAGTATGTATATACTATATGATTAATCATGTAGGGAAATAAATTTATTTAAAATAAATTTGTATGTTTCTCTTGCATATATTCACCTACAACTAACTACTCTAACATGGTGTTCCATGCCATACTAGGGGTAACTTTGTATATGAAAACATGCCATTCTACACGCATGGTATCACACTCCAGAGGGTTATCATTTTCAAAATTTAAATTTCCATTAGAATAAAATTTTATTTAAAAAAATAATAAAAATAATAATATATATTATGATATTTAATAGGGATAAAATAGAATGAATCCTATAAATTAATATGTTAAGGAAACAAATGTAATTCACAAGTAATATATTTTCTTTCGACGGATACCCCCAATATGTATTTAAAATTTTTTACAATAAAAATTCCTTATATTCCTTTTATTAAATCCAATGTATATAATTATGTGGAATCAAGTGAAAAGCCAATAAAACATGCAAAGTGATGACTTCCCAAACAAGATTACCAACCAAATAAGAACAGGATTCTATAACATCATGATAATACTCTCTCACTTGACTCATATTCTAAATAGAATCCTCGATAATGAGGAAAATACAAATACTCATATTTGATAACCATTTGAAATTGATACATTATTTGGAATAGGCCTTTGACATTCAATGGATCATATAAGCCCTAAATCGCAAAAATGTTGATCAACCCCATTGAAGTCCTCTTATACATAATTAAATGTTAAGAAGAAGACATATCACTTGAGGCATTATATCGTATTGTGGTACAAGATCTTTAGTGGTGTATATTGATCAATAATACAAATTTTATGGAATATATTGAGGTGATGTAATGGATGAGGTTCTGGAAAAAATAAAAAAAAATTCCTCACCCTCCTTGTCTTAATATTGAAAGGGATTTCCTCTGCCCCATGAAAAAAGAAATTGAATATATATGGAAGTATGATGAAAAATTAAACAATAATTCCATGATGTAGATTTTCAATTGTCATTACCCCTATATTCTAGTTTTTCTTCTTATTTAGTGGAGGAAAACCTAGTATACGAAAAGTACAGGTGATCCATAACATTGATAGTTATGATGGTATTTTCTAATGGTCCATCACTGAAGAAATGCAGATTGTCGAATCTCAAGGGTATCACTTGGATAATATGAAGACTATGGATTTCAATTCTGGTGAAATGATGGAGGAATATAATGGTTCTATGAAATTTCATCATCCTAATAGTCTATGGTGGGGAAAGCGGCACCCATGTAATTGCCTAAGGGGAACAATGAATTTCTATAGATGTAGGAAGGAAGGACTCCTAACTAGATATTACCAACGAGAGAACACCACTAGTGGTATATAGAAAATGAATACTCTTGTCAAGCCTCAATAAATTTTTCACTAATTCAACTATATAGAAGTAGAGAACATTGAGATAAAATACACTATCAAATGCATTTTGATGATAAATAATAACCTCCAAGAAAGAAGGGGGGGATTTTCATCACAACCAGTGAGGTGGATCCCAATAATGATGTGGTGATAGGTATATTAGTTATTAATTGAATAATATAAAACATGATTTTTTATTCTTCTTTTATGTAACCCATCATATCAAAAATGTTTAGTGTAACAATTCAAAACCCACAACAAAAAATTTATGTAGATCTGTTGGTGAAAATGAAAATTGGGGATGTTATTGAATCCCTAGTACATAACTACTCCCTTATATAATTTTTTTGACTATACGTCCCATAAGACCTTAACACTATCCCTTTTATGGAATTAAATGGAATAATAGTCCTGAATTGTTGTTACCCATATAGATCCAACATAAAATGTAGTGAGAAGGAATTAAGTATCTGTATTGTGAATTATCATTTTACTTTACATATATTTTTGAAGATGGATGAATATTATTTCTTATAATAATCTCAAGAATGGATATTATTTCACTATAATAAAAAAATATTTCTCATTTGAATTATTATTCGCAATGATTCATCTTTGAATATATTCCCATTTTAAAAATAATACATAATATTTTTGGAGGAATTTACTTATCATTATCCAAATTGAGAGGTTTAATTATCAGGTGATTTTTTACATTGGGTGTAACCATTATATATGAATCCATAGAGAATGAATGTTTTGGAGAATGATGTGTTGTAGAAAAAACTATCTATGAATCTGGATAAATGTTTTATATTCCCATTTTCTTCAATATGGGGTTTACCAGTTCTCTACGAAAATAATAATAATGGGACAATGAACCATTGAATATATTGTATTGAGATCCACAATATCCTTATAATTAAGGTACTATAAACCAGAGATGGTTTAATTATAGGTTAGATACATTGTAAACAATACTTCTCCAATGTGGATCTGTGGTCATGATATTATCATGTTATGGGGAATGGTTAGGATATTCCAAATTATACTTTTCATACATGGTACAATTTATTATAAGGTCTACATGATTCCATTTGGACTCAATAATTCCCCAAAAATCATTATTGAAATTATTAATATAGTTTTTATGGATTAACTTCAAAAATTTATGGTATCTATTATAGTTGATATTCTCATATACTCCAATATAATGGAGGGGCATGAGGAGAATATGAGAACTATGTTAAAAACTATATAAAATGAATGGATTTATTTCAAGTATGGAAAATGATTGTTCTAGTTGGTTGATTTGTCATTCATGGGGAATATTATCATATAAAATGTGATATCTGTGGTCCATTCAATGACTAATGAAATTGAATGATGGATGAGTCCATCATATGTGATAGATATACATAGTATCAATGGGTTATAAATTTATTACTTCTTAATTGTAAAAAATATTCAAATAATTGTCAAACACTTTCCCCTAGATAACTTAAAAGGGATTTGTGTTTTTATAGAAGAATGATTGTCTGTACACCATTACGCTGATCAAAATGTGTTATAACTCTACACAATTTCTCACTCTACTATCTAGTGGGAAACTCTTTGTGGTATATAGTGAATCGAAAATTATATTCATATGAATTTTATTGACGGGAAATTATTATTTTATATCCCACACATCAAGGAAGAGAAAAATTCAAGTTAAAAACTATCCCAACCATGATCATCAGTTGGAATATTGATGTTTTCATTGAAAATATAGAGGCATTATTTTTATGGTAGGAAATGTAAGATATATAATAATCGCAAGAGCATCCTATATATAATAACACATAATTTGATTATCATGGACCAATGAATATGGTTAGAGATCATTATTGATTCTGACTCCAAATCTACTACAATGATGTTAAAAAAACTGTGTCTTATTTTCTCTATAGATAATATCCCACATTATAATAACTTCCAAGAATTTAAAAGGATATAATCATATCATACTTGAATATGATATACATGTAAATTATTATGGAAAAATCATCAACAATCATTTCACAAATGTTTTCTCAACCTTCTCTTATAGAGAATGTAAATGCTCCTTAAGATGATGATGTGAGAAATCATAAATAATTGTAAATAATAATGAATCAGAATCCATAAAAGTTCAGTGTTGACAAAGAATTTATGAGATTTTTGACAGGAATATGTGTACCATAATTTGATAAATTTAAATAGTAGTTTTCAGGTTATGCACATTTCTCGAGGTTATTTTTCCATCATGGATGTACAAAGATGTACTGATATCAAAATGAATGTTATTTGTGGGAAATATGAAGTATGATATCACATAACATTTAAAAAATCAAGAATATCAAAAATTGAAATAAAAAATTTATAGCTCTATGGGTTTGTTGAGAAGATTACCCATACCAACATGGAAATGTAAAACATCAATGTGAACATTGTCACAGTAATTAAATTTTGATCTAGAGGAATCTGAGATATTTGCGTCATTGTGGATAATCATTCAAATTATACACAGTTCATTATGTTTTTAGATGACTTCTCATTGGATTAAATTGAATTGATATATTTTAAAAAAGTGGTAAAATTTTTTGAGAACCAGTATCAATTGTATCTGATCAAGATCAATGATTCACCTATATGTTTTGGAAGAGTCTTCATGATTCACTAAATACATTTTTGAAAATCATAATGGATTATCACCCTAAAAATAATCGATAATCTGACCATTCTATTGAGGAACATAATGAAATTTTGAGAGATTTAATGATTGACATCAATGGAGGATGAAATTAACATATTCTTCTAGTCTAGTAATCATACAATAATATTTTCCACTCAAGATACCAAATGGATACATATGAAGCTCGTTATGTGATGAGATGCATAACACCAACATGTTGGGATGAGTCAAGGGAATAAAAAATGATAGTACCAGAAATGGATGAGTTAATGGAGGAACCATTTAATACCATTCACAAGCGTGTCCAAGCTTCCAAGAGTTGAAGAAGAACTTTGTTATCAATCTTTAACAAGAGCAATATTTTGATGATGGAGACTTAGGATTCCACTAAATATCTTCATGGCTGTAACATACCAGGTAAATAAAGAATAAGAAATATTTCATATTTTTTAATATTTTTTAATTAAATATTAATTTTACTTTAAAAGGGTTTCTATGATTGATAGCATACTTGATACGGAACAATGAGTTTCTCTGAAATCTTATGTTGCATAATAATAATATAATATTATTATTTTAAATGGTAGTCAACTCCAAGTAATTGTATTGGAAGGAATGAATAAAACTAAATACAATATGATTATACATTTTTGTTAAATGTATTTACATTAATGCAATAAAAGTTAGAGGATTAAAATGTGAATGAATCCAACTTGAAGCATAATTTACATTAAAAGGCTGATTTATCGCCTTTTAATGGAGAACCCTTTTTTAAATCTAGTTTTGTTAACTTTAATAAATTTTATAGGACCAAATAAAATCCTTCTTTAGAATGGGGACATCAAAATTTACTTTGTGTAAATTTTTTAAATTATTCCGATAAAGATCATTTTTTATGAATAGTGAAAAAAAATGTATTTTAATTAAAAAGTGTCTTTTTAATCTAATTTATATATATGGTGAGATTATCTTTTTAATTGGTTTTAAAGTGAAATTAAAATATATTCTTACCATTTAATACAATGTGGGTCATTGGAATTAATTTTAATTTGAAATTGGACATAAACAATTATCAATCTTTTGATAGTTATTGTTTCATAAAAAACACGCTATTTGTTTTGTTAACGGGAAATAATTTTAAAGATAATTAATTCCACTTAAATGGTATTAATTTGTAATAATAGACATAATTTTTGAATTCTGAATATAAAATATATCTTAGGCTGAATTTTTGGTAATTTTCTGAAAAACTTCAATTTTTGATTAATAGTGAAACCACTTACTGCTAGTTAAAAAACTGACTATTTCATTTAAATGAAATGTTACCACTTCTATGAATTGAATATCAAAAATCTGACATAAATGGTTTTCAGGAAGATTTAAAATGTGCTTCATTAAGATGAAAATAATTTTTAGTGAATAGTATCTTTTGACTTTTATTTACCGCGATTAAAGGTAAATAGGGTAATTCAATGTTAAATGAATATTATATTAATTCAAAATTACCTTAAAACTTGTCCAAAACATATTGGTCGAGTCATTAAAGACCATGGTCTTATTTGGGTCGATTTTGGGACCCCATTGAGCCCCATTGGGTGATAATGACAATTTAGATTAATTAATATAATGTAAAGACAAAATTGACATTAACAAAAATCCTTTAGTAATTAATTTTTATATGGTGTTATATAAGTCATATTTTAGACTATAAATATTAATTGTAATGATAAATATATTTCCTATATCATGATATTTATTTTATTATATTTAGACATCAAATAAATTAAATTATTTATGACACACTAATGATGAAGTATTTACCGAATTAATAAATGATTTAAATAAATAAGATTATAATGATTAAAATATTATCCAAAACATATCCAATTCTGATTGTATGATTTTATTTCGACCATGAGTCATATTATCTTCCTATTTAATTACTTTGGACCTTTTGAAAACGAATATCCCTATATAATAAAATAATATTTTCACACAGTCCTAAAGAGCCCCTCCTCTCGCTTATAAAAGGAGACCATTTATATCCAATTCCTCACAAATATAAGGCCATTTGGCTCATCCAAACTCTTCCCAATTAAACTCCCTACATCTCTATCCTCCCCTTATAAGCCATACATTAGGCATAAGGCACTTCAAGAAGCCCTTTGGTTCGAACCAAAAGGAGTTACCCTAATTAAAGGTAACAGTTTCTCTCAAATTGTTTTCTTTTATTTTACTTCTCCAACCACTAAACTCTTTTTATTACTTTATTTTGTAACAAAACCAGTATCCTAAGTATACTAGGATATTGTTATGAGAAGTATTCGAACTACACTTACACACACCTCCATCTAATGGATGAAGAACATAATGTTTCTATGGATGGAAAACAAATGCCTCACGAAACGATGATTGTTCAATTTCGTCTTACCACCTCTCATGGTGGCCATTATGATGGAACTGTATTTATATATGATATATATTATTTATATTATTTCCTTATTCTTCTGTACTTCCCAATTATATCAAGCATTTATGGTTTCTATAGTGGGTAAATATGATAATCTCATTTGAGGATGTGCGGACTACCGCCCCCTCAAAGTGATGTGACTCATTAATGTGTTGTGTAGGATGTATAAAGGATGGATTTAATGATATTATATTATAATTTAATTATAATATACATATGTATCATTATGTTTTAATTCCATTAAGATAATAAATAGAAATGATTGTATCATTCATGCGTACGTACAACTTACTGTCTCCATCAATGGTGCATTTCATTTCATACCTCCAAATGTAATGTACTATTATAAATAAATATATTTACTGGATATATATGATATATATGATATCCAAATAATGAATATAATTCTGTATATAATTAATCATTGACCACATGAACAACATGTGATTATAAAAAGACCATTTTTGACTCAAGTACCAAATATCGACAAAATAGACGTTATTAACTTAAATGATTACATAATGTTTATAACATGGTAATACATGATATATAAGGAATAATAAACTTTAAAAAGGTTCATAATAAATTATAAATTATCTTTATTTTGTTATTCAGGAGATTAAAGAACAATCGAGTCAAGTTAGACATGAGGTAAGGGATCCGACCTCTCTCTTTCTTTTCAAGTACTCTCTTTTATGTCATTTATTTTATGATCCATGTTATTATGTTGTAGGATGTTATTTTATATTCAGAATACTGTAATTTTTTTTAATATGATGAGTGAACCCCTATTACTCTCATCAATTCATTTTAAGGATGTTTATGTGGCGCTGTTAGGCTGCCGAATTTTTGCTAGGGATTTTCTTATCTCACTTTTAATTATGTGAGATTTCCACTGTTCGCCACATATTAATTGCATGTGATGTATTTTATACTTAAATTTGATATATATTATCATGATTCTCATTATATTTAGGGTATAATGTGATTCATTTTGTGGTTATGAAATTTTGGTCATACGACTCAGTTGATTACAAAGTGTTATAGGGTTTCATCTCACTTTTTATTCCCGTGAGATTCATGCTATATTTGCCATTATTTCCTTTTGTGTGGGGGTATGTACTGCCCATTATTGTACTCTTTGTGTAATATACTTTCAATTATGAGTATTTACATCTTCTTTTTATGATACTTCTTTCATGTGGCATATGTTTTGTACGTTACCAAATCAGTAAGGGAACCTTTCACCCTCATGTTTTTAAAAGACTTCTTTTTGTTATGTCTTTTAACTTACATCTTATTATAATGAGATATGTTATTATATATCCTTTTTTATGTAAAATTTATGTCCAAGTGATGAGATACACTTTTTATCACATCAACTCATCTTATGAATTTTAAAGTGACATCGTTAGGCTATCAATGTTTTGTAAGGGAACATCTTAACCCAATTTCATTTCCTTGGGTTAAACGTGAACTTATTCAATATGTCAAACAATGAATATTTGTGAAAGACCTATGAATTTTTTACACTTAATATCCAATAATATTGGGTGTATTTATATTTTTCACATATAATTATGAGATTGATTTATCCTTAATTTAAGGATACCATCTTTATAAGGGATTTCATCTCAATTTACCTTTCCATTGAGACTTCATTGTTGTTATGCACCAATTCACTCTTATATGGTGTATATACTGTCTTTTGACATATTATATCATGAATACATTTATTCTCGTGATATTATAATGTTCTGATTAAATGTTATTCCTCATTTATTTGTATTCAAACCTCTAACTTTTTGTTAAAAAAAACTCTATAACAATAATATTGTTTTAAATGTTTTGAAGATTTATTCTTCTAAATATGTATCATTAATGTCCATGTTTTCAAAATGGGTTTTAGTATTTATTTATACAGACATTATTTTTTTCAAATGTTAATTCATTTAAAATCTTCAAAGTTGTATGGGACACTTTGATTCATAAATCTCTTTTTAAATGGTTTTGAAAATGATTTGATAAAGAATTGTTTATTGGAATATCTTCATTTGATATATTGGATTGTGGAAGTGTTATCATTATTTTATACACGTGTTATTTGTTATTATTATGTTATTTTCTATTGGGAATTGTATACGTATACGGGTGGTTCCGTGATATACCTAGGGCGGGTGAGCCCAAGATATCTCTCCAATGCGTTGGGTAATGTGACAGAGGTAAACATGATGTTTCTCCTAAGAGATTTTGGGAATATATTGTGATGGGTATTCCAAGTTTAACTACCTATGTTTCTATGATATCTACAATGTATTCTTGATATGGATGACATAAGTAACCTTTATTATTTATGATTTGTGTGTGTTATTCATAAATAGCATGATTTCGTAAGGTATGTTATGATTGAAAAGTATGGTTTCATTGATTTGTATTCATTGACCTGCTAATATTTTCCTTCCTTATTTTATAACCCTTACTGAGCTTTTTATGCACATAATAAGGTTTCTAAATGTATTCCACAGGACTTAAGGATTAATAAGGTCATGGATAGGATAAAGGAAAATTCATGCTATCTAAAACATGGAACTAGGCATGTTTATTTTTAAGAGTTTTTTTATGAAAAAAATGGATACTGAGTAGTAGAATATACTTGTAATATTCAAGTTGAAATGTAATAGTTATGGCCTAATTCTATAAAACATTAAATTGGAAAATATTCTCAATGTTAATTATTCATTTAATTCAATATTATGTAATGTTTAAGGCCGGGTCCTTATAGTTAGTATAAGAGGTCGGTTTAGGATTTTAGAAAGAGTGAAATTCATTTTCATAAAGTGAATGATTTTAAGATAACATGAATATGTATATCTTAGTATTTACCCTCCTCATAATATATTATATGATGATTTTACTGATATACTCACACTGACCTTTTTGGTTATAGTAAATGCGGGATCTAGGAGGCACCAAAGTAAGAGTGTATGTAAAGAAAACTATGAATGTTTTATAAACAATCAGCTGAATGATATTGGAGCTACAGTGAGAACTCTTGTGGTTATTCTCAACCAACTATCTACAGTCATGATTGACCACCTGATCCTTAGTGATTTTTATATGACATCATATATGCGAGAAAAAAATCCCTATGAATGTTCAGGAAATAATCATAAAGGTAAGTATGTTAAAAAACCAATGTGTCAAAGATGTGGAAAGAAACACATAGGAAAATGTTTCAAAGGGACATAAATATGCTATAGATGTGGAAATGATGGTCATAAAGCAAGAACCTGCCAAGGAAAAAAGAAAGCATCTATTTTACTCTAGGAAAGTGAAAGATTTTCTTTTTGAAGGATCAATTTAATGTTTTAAATGTGGTGAGAATGGTCATTATCCAAACACATGTCCTGTGAAGAGGTTTCGGGGATGGGAGCACCAGGATCATACAAATATTCATTTACCAATACCTATTGTAATTATGATTGAGGATTAAGAAACTGATAATGACTAATGAAAGGTATGGATTATTTATTAACATATGTTTTCCTATTATTGAAATCATAGGATATGAATCATGATTTTGTTTGAAGGAAAGAATTATTTCATAATAAGTTGTTAAAGAATGATTAATGGATCATGAAGAACATTGAATTATTAAGAAGTCAACATATAAGGGATTCAAGAGTTATGGTAGAATTTAGAATGGTGAAATGCTTAAAAGTATTAAGGCTCTTCTGATGATGGGATTACATTAGACTAATTTTTATAGTATGTGTAACCCTAATGTTTAATATATGAAAATTTTATTCAAGGAATAATTATCTTATCTTTTGTTTATATAGTTATAAAGAACCATTTGGGTTTATATGATCATTGAATTTGAGGAAATTACTGGTTAATAAATTTTGTGATGGAAAATTAATGTTATTAATTAACCTTTGTGGTTAAAATATATTATGGTTATTTTTGATGAATTTATCTATTTTTGGGAATGTTATAAAATTATGTAGATTTTTAAAATGGACAATAGGCAAACTGTGTGACAACCCGTCGCGTTGGACGAAGCTCTGGGAATTGAACCCACAACCAAAGTGCCACTGGTATTTATCTCTTACTAGTGGACTACGTGAAGTCCCTAGTTAGTATGACTAATTATTTTTAGTTAGATGATCTTATGAATCAGGAATAAGTTGATTTTGGGTTATCTATGGAAATGATTAACCTATCATGGAGGATATGTGATTAGGTTAATTACATTTCATTTAGAGACTTTAATAGTAAATGATTTTATTTGGAGATAAATGTTAAGATTTACCTTAGAAGACTATGTGATTAAATTCTGTAGAGATTTGGGGTTCATTCTTATTTTGACTTAAATTTAATAATTTTAAGGATAACTGTTTATTTAATGGTCTTTCTTGAACCTTGGGTTCTTTTTGTTGAATTTTGGAAATTAAGAGTAATATTTCTCATTATAAAAGATTATCCTTTTGGTGATTATCTAATCATATACTAAACGTTTTGGTTTTAATTAATATCTAGAGACATGGGAAATATATAGTTCATCTTTTATGGATTATGTGATTCTCTCGAATTTGATTATCACACTATTAATGTGAAAAATATTCGTCCTGAATATTCATAGTTTGGAGAAAATATGAGTTGGAGTTATAAATCTAGTAAAAGATGAATGTCTACGTGACAAGTAAGTATATTTCCTTAATTTTTTTGGTTAAGAACATAAATAAATTCCTGGACAAAAATTAACATTAATCCAAAAAAATGTCCGTTGACTTTTTCAACTGGGGAATCAAAGACTGTTTAACCCATCACATGTTTGTGGTTTTCTACTGGTCATCTTTCTCCTAAACATGTTTCCTAACACTCTCCATTAGAACTTTACCCTTTGTTTTGTCCTCCATATCCATGTTTTCATGGAATCTTAGTATGAGTTAACTTGGGCGACCTTTGTGATTCTCTTTCTTTATTATAACGTGATAGTTTTACTGACTCTTTTTCCGATGTGGGACTTTCAATGATGTTTTTGAGCCCATTTTGTTTTCTTAAATTAGGAAGATGCAATTCCCAAAACGGGGGGAAGGATGTAACATACCAGGTAAATAAAGAATAATAAATATTTTATATTTATTAATATTTTTGAATTAAATTTTAATTTTTCCATAAAAGGTTTTCATGTTCGATAGCGTACCTGATACGCAACAACGTGTTTCTTTGAAATCTTACATTAGACACTAATAATGTATTATTATTATTTTAAACGATAGTCAACTCCTAGCCATTGTATTGGCAGGAATGGACAAAAAAATACAATATGACTATACATGTTTGTTAAATGTATTTACATTTATCCAATAAAATATAGAGGCATAAAATGTGAATGAATATAATTTTAAGCATAATTTACATTAATAGGCCGATTTATCACCTTTTATTGGTGTATCCTTTTTAAATATAGTTTTTTTCACTTTAATACATTCTATATGACCAAATAAAATCCTTCTTTATAATGGGTACATCAAAATTTACTTTGTAAATTTTTTTGGAATTTTTTCGTTAAAGTTCATTTTTAATGAATAGTGAAAAATATTGTATTTTAATTAAAAATTTCCTTTTAATATAATATATTTATATTGTTAGATTATCTTTTTAATTGTTTTTAAACTGAAATTAAAATATATTTTTACCATTTAATCCAATGAGGGTCATTGGAATAAATTTCTACTTTGAAATTGGACATAAACAAGTATCAATCTTTTGATAATTATTTTTCTTAAAAACACGCTTTTTGTTTTGATAACGGGAATTAATTTTAATGTTAATAAATTCAACTTATATGTTTTTAATTTGTAATAATAGACATCATTTTTTAATTCATAATATCAAATATATCATAGGCTGAATTTTTGGTATTTTTTTGAAATACTTTAATTTTTGATGAATAGTGAAACAACTTAGTGGCAGTAAAAAAACTGACTTTTTCATTTAAATTAAATTTTATAACTTTTGTGAATTTAATTTCAAAATTCCAACATACATGGTTTTCATAAAGAAGTAAAATTTGGTTCATTAAGATGAAAATAATTTTTGATGAAAACTAACTTTTGACTTTTATTTACCGTGGTTAAAGGTAAATAGGGTAGTTCAAGGTTAAAATGATATTATAAAAATTCAAACATACATTAAATCTTGTCCAATCCTTATTGGTTGAGTCATTAACGACCATGGGACTCTTTGGGTTGATTTTGTGACCCCATTGAGCCACATGGGAGTGATAATAACAATTTAGATTAATTAATACAATGTAAAAAACAAAATTGACATTAACAAAAATATTTTAGTAATTAATTTTTATATGCTGTTATATAAGTCATATTTCCGACTATAAATATTAATTTTTACGATAAAAATATTTCCTACATCATGGTAATTTTTTATAATTTTTAGACATCAAATAAATTAAATTATTTTTGACACAATAATGATGCAGTATTTACCTCATTAATAAATGATTTAAATAAATAAGATTATAATGATTAAATTATTATCCAAAACATGTCCAATTATGATTGGATGATTTTATTTCGACCATGTGTCGTCTTATTTTCATCTTTAATGACTTTTAGACATTTTGAAACAAAATATAATTATATAATAAAATAATATTTTCACACTTTCCTAAAGAGCCCCTACTCTCCCTTATAAAAAAGACCATTTATATCTAATTCCTCACACCACTAAAACCATTTGGATCATCCTAACTCTACCCAATTAAGATCCCTAAATCCATCACCTCCCCTTATAATCCTTACAATAAAAATAAGGCACTTCAAAAAGAACTTTGTTTCAAACCTAAGTGAGTTACCCAAAACAATGGTAACCGTTTCTCTTAAATTGATTTTTTATTTTACTTCTCCAACCCCGAATATATTTGTATTCCATTATTTTTCAACAAAACCAGTATCCTAAATATAATATAATGTTTTTATGAGAAGTATTCAAACTACACTTTCATACACCTCCATCTAATCGATGAAGAACATAATGTTTCTGTGGATGAAAAACTAACGCCTCAAAAAACGATGATTGTTCAATTACATCTTACCGCCTCTCATGGTGGACATTATGATGGAACTATATTTATATATGATATATATTATGTTTATTATTTACTTATTCTTCTGTACTTCTCAATTATATAAATCTTTTATGGTTTCCATAGTAGGTAAATTCGATAATCTCATTTGAGGAAGTGCGGACTACCGCCCCCTCAAAGTGATGTGACTCATTAATACCTTATGTGGGATGTATAAAGGATAAAGTTAATGATATTATATTATGAATTAATTATAATATACTTATGTATAAATATGATTTAATTACATTCAAATAAGAAATTGAAATGAAAGTAGGATTCATGCGTACGTACGGCTTACCATCTTCATGAACGATGCATTTCATTTATTACCTCCATCTGTTATGTACTTTTATAAATACATATATATACTAGATATATCTGATATATCTGATATCCAAATCATGAATATAATCCTTTATATACAGAACCATTGAACACATGAACAACTCATGATTATAAAAAGTCCATTTTTGACTCAAGAACCATATATCGACAAAATGGATGTTATTAACTTAAATGATTACATAATGTTTATAACATTGTAATAAGTGATATAAATGGAATAATAAACTTGAATGGTTATTAAGAAGGTATAAATTAACTTTGGTTTTTTATTTAGGAGATTAAAGAATGATCAAGTCAAGTCAGACATGAGGTAAGGGATCCGACCTCTCTCTTTCTTTTCAAGTACTCTCCATTATGTCATTTCATTTATGATCCATGTTCTTATGTTGGAGGATGTTATTTTATATTCAAAATACTGTAATTTTTATTTTCATATGTTGAGATACCCCTTCTTACTCTCATCAATTCATTTTAATAATTTTTAAGTGGCGCTGTTAGGCTGCCGAATTTATGTAAGGGATTTTCTTATCTCACTTTTAATTCCATGAGATTTACATTGTTCGCCAATTATTCATTTAATGTGTGTATTATATACTACCATTTGATATATATTATCATTATTCTCATTATATTCATGGTATACTGTGATTCATTTTGTGGTTATTAACTTTTGGTCATACGACTCAGTTGACTACAATGTGGTAAAGGGTTTCATCTCATTTTTTATTCCCGTGAGATTCATGCTATATTTTCCACTATTTCCTTTTGTGTGGTGTATGTACTGCCCATGATTGTAATCTTTGTGTAATATAATTTAATTTATGAGTATTTATATCTTCTTTTTGTGATCATTATTTAATGTGATTTATGATTTGTACGTTACCAAATCGGTAAGGGATCCTTTCAACCCCTTCTTTTTAAAAGACTTCTTTTTGTTATGTCTATTAATTTACATCTTATTATGATGGGATATGTTCTTATATATCCTGGTTGATGTAAAATTTATGTCTAGGTGATGACATACCAATTTTATCTCATCAACTCATTTTATGAATTTTAAAGTGACGCCGTTAGGCTATCAAAGTTTTGTAAGGGAACTTCTTAACCCAATTTCAATTCATTGGGTTAAACATGAACTTATTGAATATGTCAACCTATAAATATGTGTGAATGACTGTTAATTGTTTTACATATAATATCCACTTATATTGGTTGTATTTATATTTTTCACACATAATTATGTGATAGTTTTATCCTTAATTTAAGGATACCATCTTTATAATGGATTTCAACTAAATTTACATTTCCATTGAGACATCATTGTTGTTATGCACCAATTCACTCTTATATGGTGTATATACTGTCATTTGACATATTATATCATGAATCCCTTTATTCTTATGATATTATAGAGTTCTGATTAAATGTTATTCCTCATTTATTTTTATTCAAGCATCTCTCATTTTGTTAAAAAACTCTTTTACAAAAATATTGTATTAAATGTTTTACAGATTTATTCTTTTAAATATTTATCATTAATGTCCATGTTTTAAAATTGGGTTTTAGAATTTATTCTTACTAACATTAATGTTTTCAAATGATAATTAATTTAAAATCTTCAATGTGGTATGGGGAACATTGATTCAAAAATCACTTTTTAAATGGTTTTGAAAATGATTTGATAAAGAATTGTTTATTTAAATATCTTCATTTGATATATTGGAATCTGGAAGTGTTATATTTATTTTATACATGTGTTATGTGTTATGATTATGTTATTGTTATTGTAAATTGTTTACATATACGGTTTGTTCTGTGATAAACCTAGGACCGGTGAGGCCGAGATAGCTCTTCAATGCATAGGGTAACGTGACGGAGGAAAAAGTGATGTTTCTATTAAGAGATTTAGGGAATATATTATGATGGGTATTTCAAGTGTAACTCCCTATGTATATGTGATTTATACAATTTATGTTTGATATGGATCCCATAATTATCCTTTATTATTTATGATTTGTTTGTGTTATTAATAAATCTCAGGATTTCATAAGGTATGTTATGATTGAAAAGTATGGTTTCATTGATTTGTATTCATTGATGGGATAATGTCTTGCTTCGTTATTTTAAAACCCTTACAGAGATTTTCATTCTCATCCAATGTTATTGAAATGTTTTCCACAGGAATTAATGATGAATAGGGTCAAGGATGAGATCAAGGGAAAGTCATGCTATCTAAAACATGGAAGTAGACATGTTGCTTTTTAAGAGTTTTTATTTTAGGAAAAAAATGTATACAATGTAGTAGTGTCTACTTGTAATATTCATGCTTTAATGTAATAGTTATGGAATAATTCTCTAAAACTCAAAAACTAAAAGGATCCTCAATGTGAATTATTAATTTAATTCAATATTATGTAATGTTTAAAGTCGGGTCCTTATAATGGAATAATGTCTAGATATGTTGGGAAAATGGAATTATTATTAAAAGTTAAATCATACATTTTGGTATCCTTAATCATCTTATATTTTTGTCTTATCAATTAAAATTCACACTGATCATATCAAAAGTGCATGATTTATTCCATGTATCCCCCTTGGGGATGTGCATACCAAAAAACTCACATGTACTAAATCTAGATGTGGTTCCATTAGTAAAAAAATATTTCTTATTTGGATCATCTGGTGGTTATCCTATATTAGAGAGTCAAAAAAACAAGAGCCAAGACAATGAAACTTGTAAAAGTGTTGTGGAGGAACCAAAAAATTGAAGAATGAATACGGGAACAAGAGGATGTGATGAAAAAATTATACTCAACTATTGTCTGGGTGACATTAAAATCATAATGGAGAAATTTATTATTATGGAAATTATAATGACCCTACATGTTTTAAATAATGTTTACATAATTAATATGTAAAATTCATTATATAATAATATGTTCATAAATAACACCTACACTTCATCGGTGTTATAATATTTTGGAATTTAATGACTGTTATGTATCATTTCCATTGATAATATAGAAGTTGAGTATTAATAAGATGATTAGTATCAATATAGGGACTTATCAAAAACAATGGACACATACAAAGACAAAAATGTCCTAAATTTATTAGATCATTCCCTATTACGTAAATTTACCATTGTATATAAGGGAGATATTAATTATGGTAAATGGATTGATCAAGACCAACATGATATCTATAAACATAAGAAATATCAAAACAATTTATGGGAGATGTTCAAGCTCACTGAGATTAAAGACCAAACCATGTTCACCGAACCACCACATGAAACCACCCCATCACACACCATAAATTTAGGTAGTTTTCCATTGTATTAATTATATATATAAATATTCCATAGAAATATTAATTTCTAATTTAGTATAAATTTAATAATAGATATATTTTCTTCAAAATGTTTTTCTTTTTAAATATTTATTATTTAGATGTAAATAAGTAATAATTTATTCATTGGATAATACTCAAATAAGAATAATGAATTTAGAAATGATGGATTTTTTAAATAAATTTAAATTTAATAAATTATTATTAATAAATAATCTTCACCAAATATGAATGATCTAATGATTTTTATGAAGTAAAATTTACTTTTTTATGGGATGAAAAAATATTATTGTCAAAAAAAACATTTTCACATAATAAATGATGATGTCATATTAAAAGTGGAAATTTATATATTTTGAAAAAAATATAGATAAATTAAATATTATTTTCTGACTTATAATTATGGAATTTTCCATCCTCGTACTTTTCTTAATTTTCAGAAATATTTTATTTTTTGGGGAAACATAAGTATTTTATAAATATAAGATGTGTATTATGACATCATAATTAACAAAATTCTGATAAAATGAATTCTATAAATTTATTTCATGACCATTTATATTACTTTTAATTAAATTAATGTTATTTTATGTTTATATTTATTATTTTATAAATCCACTTTGAATCCCCCAAAACTTATAAATTATTTTATGGTTTTAAATATTCTCAGTAAGAGTGTGACTCACCTCCACATCACCAAGGGTAATATTTAAATAATATCAGCCAATGGAGTTATAAAATAATTCATCCCACTACAATTATTCAAGAAAAATGGTACAAAGTAGTAGTATGGTTTTATGTTTTTTATATTTTATTTTATAGATATCAAAACCTAAGTAATAATAAAATCCCCATATTTTGCAATATAAACCAACATAACTCTCATTTCACATCACTAAAACTATATGATGAATGTATATTCTATACCAAGAACTCTCAAGAGTCCCCACATGTTACCCCCATTATCATTCATAAGCCCTTCCAAATCCTTTGGGGGAAAACATTCTTGTTAGGGAACTTCCAGTCACCTCTTTTTATCAAGAACTTTTTTTGTAATGTCCCTAAATTTTTTTATGATTATATTTAAATTTGTTTCTATCCACCCAATAAATATTCCATTTGATATATAAATGATTATACCATCCTTCCACTATCATTAAGCCTCCAATTATCCATTATGTATAGATGTTACCATGCCACAATACAGTTAGGATTCTATTTATTATTCATGTTTTATAATTTTATTATCCCTTATATTTCTAATTTGTATTGTTCGGATATTTTATTACATGTATATATTTATGAAAAATTTATTTCAATGTGATTATACACTATTTTTTATCTCATATATGAAATTTTATTAATCTTTAAGTGATGTTGACATGCTCGAAAAATATTTTCACGATTTTCCAAACCAATTGTGTAATAAAATTCATACACTTTTCTTATCAGGGGTGTTCACCATTATGAACATATAAATTTTTAATGGTGAAATATGTTTCTTTATTAGACACTAATTTATTATGTAAAATGTATTTATGTAGAATGATTTTTTGTTTTATAATCAATGTTGGACCATTAATCATGTCAGTTAAATTAATGTGATGGTGCACCCAGATAATGCTCTTATACATTGGGCAATGTTTTGTATAATTTTACATCATGTTAGGACATAGGTGTAAATGATTTTTTATGGGACATAATCTATAATGATTTAATTTTTGGTTATTTATATACCTTTCTTTATGATGTAGTGTTTTATATAGTTTCTATATTTCCCATGTTTCCCTTATGATTTTTGTTCCCTCAAATTTATGATTCATATAAATTTTTATATGAATAATGTCTAACATGTATTATTTTATAAATTTTGTGTAATTATTATTCCTTTACATAGATTTATTTATAAAATATTTTATTATTATATCCCTAGGTTATACATGTGGTGTTATGTATGAATAAATGTAGAGATCATGTTAATGAAGTTGTAAAAAGAGATGATGTTTTTTATGTTTTATATTTTCATTTAATGTATATAATTTTCAAAGACACTAGGATTTTCGATAATTGGGGTTGTATTGAGGGTAATATTAGGTAATAAATCATTTATTAATGTTTAATAAATAGAAGTATTTTCATTTATAAATTTTGTGAAAATGATAATTTTACGCCTAAAAATTGATCTTTTTTAAAAAATTTACCAAAAAGACCCCATATCAAATTTTGACATGATGATTTTAAATATTACATTAATTACATTAAATAAATTTTATATCTTTGTAATTTTTTATTGTTATCATTATAATTATGATTTATATTAAATAAATTAAAATAGTATTTATCAAAAATTGTACATAAAATTTAATGGTGTTTTTAATAGGATACATATTTTAACAATTTACAACATAAAGTATTAATTGGAAATTATTCATGTTAATAAAAATTTCACTATTTTATGTTCACAATATTATTTTAACATTCCAGATAATATAACTTATTTCCATGTAACTCTCTCAAATTTTGATTTCACCATTTTTAATGTTCATGCTCTTATTGCAATTGTCATATTCATTATATTTATCCATCTGGATCCATTTATTAATTATTCAAGACAATTCCTCTCATTATTTAATATTCCATATTTCATAGATATTGATTATAATAGTAATATTTTATATGTATTTTTATAATTTTATAAATGATGGCAAAAAATCATGGAGATAAACATGACCCAAATTATTGAGATCTATTTGTCTTATTTTTTATTTTCATATTGCCTCATTGTATTAATTTCAATTTTCAAAGATAAATTTATTCTACAAATTTAATCATCTGAATTAATTAAAATATATATATGGCTCATAATATTATATTATACTATAAAATGAATTGTAAAAAAACATTCATTATTCAAAATATAATTTCAATATATATAACTTGTTTGGGTTTAATAAGTAACACTATTATCCCATATAGAATAAGATAAGACTGTCACCTATATCCAGTATTTTTTTAGATAGCTTCTAGAACATTCAATGTCTTCCATTATGAGTTTATCAATAATTCATAAGTATAGAGATAATACAACCCAATTGATATCAATATATTGAGTGAATTTTTAAGAGAGGCCCAATTGGGATATTTGGGAGGATAATAGATATTAAGAGAATTTACCCCAACATATTTATTATTATATTTTTCTATTTTTTTGACATTTACTCACACAATAATATAATTATAAATTATATTTCATTCTGAGAGTTGTGTATATAATTTATATTGTTTTATTATTGTATAAAAAGTATTTATCTTTTGATAGAAATTTTTAATACAATTATAATTTTATAATTTTATCTAACATGTGGTCAAGTGTATTAATCATTAAACTAAATATTATTGACAATAGGAGTCCACTAAACCCTAAAAATTTGGTCCCATCATCTGATTGATGAATAATGGATTTCATAAACTAAGGAAGTAGTGAATATTATTTGTATATTTTGGTGTATTACATTGTTGTTTTTTTATTCCCATGCACCTCCCTTAAAAAAATTAATCATTGTCGATGTTTATAAATATTATGTGTTGGGGGTGGATTTTGTGAACACATATACATTTTTTCTTCAAATTATTTGAATACGAAACATATCATAAAATAAAAATAATTATTAGATACTTAAAGAAAAATTAATTAATTGATCTAAATTCATTAAAATTAATTTATTATGCATTCTTATATAGAAATAAATTTTTATTTTAGAATCTTTTTGTCTTTTGTATGTAATATTTATTTGATTTTTCATTATATGATTACATAGAAATGATAACATAGTAATTATTATAAAAAATATTCTATTTCGTGGAGTAATTTTAAAAAATATATAATAACCCTTTTATGTCGCATAAATGTGTTTTTAGGTATTATCCCTTTTTATTTTTTTGGTCTTTTGAAATTTTGAGAAAAACGTGGGTTTTGGGTGGATTGACCCATCTACACAGTTGCCACACCAATAGTGTAAAGCGTGTAACCATCCTAGGTAGTCGTGCAGTTAGAGGAAGAACCTACAGTATGGCCCCCCAGGACCATGTGCCTCGACCTAGGTAATTGTTCGCTCTGGGAAGATAGTGTGAATGATTTATGCATGTTTTATTAAACATTATGGGAAAACCATGCCTGTTTTCTAGGTTATAAATTTTTATTTGCATGTTTTCTCATTTTTGATTTAACCCATAATCCACCCATTTACTAACCAATATGGTATGTTCAGCCATATGCACTCTCCAAGCTCCCTCAGGCTCACTTGGAACCCTTTTTTGACGAGGTTTTAGTGGTATAAACTTGAAGGATCTTCAAGTAAGTGGATTTATCTTTTTCTATGACAGATTTTTAGGGCTTCTTCGCTATTTTTGGGGTTTCTATTTATTCATCAGATAGGGTTTTGTCCCTTGGTATTAACCATGGGTTTTTGGGTTCAATATCTTGGATTAGTGTTGATTCATTCTTCACTGTGGTGAAGTTGGGGTGATAATGATGTTTCAAATAATTGTGTTGGTGTTTTGGCATCTAATGTAGGTGATCCCATCTATAAGCATTATTTGGTAAATTTATTTCGTTGATAAATTAATTTTAGAAGATCATTAATTTATACATATTGTGAGAATGTAGGTTTTTAAAGAGTTTAAATTGAGTTTTATTTTTAAGTGGAATGTTTATGTGAAATAGGGATTTTATTTTTTGAAACTATGTTGTATTACATAGTAGTATTTCGTTAATTCTGAAATAAGTTACATAAATTATTCAAGGGTTTTCAATACTGTTTTGATTTGGTATTGGTTTCCATTTTTTCTTGAAGTAGTATTTGAGTGGGTTTTTTTCGGTATAACCCTATGAAACATCTTGTAATTGTTTTATAATAGTTTAAAAAATGTTTTTAAATGATATAAAGTGTGTGAAGTGTATTTATAAACTTTTTTTTCATAAAGATTCATCATTAATGTGGTAATTTTATGTTCACATTGTATTATGTGACATGTAGGACAAGATTAGTCACAAGAGGGAATCCTTGGTACCTAGGTAGTTGGACTAGGACTGGTATTATAGTGATTAGGAATTTTCTATGGGCTGATTTCTCTATGAATGACTTACGATGAAAACACTATCTATATATGATAAATAATTTTATACCACTAGATCTTTTGATATTTCCCCACTCTAGTTGTTCATGTATGACAAAGCTGTTGGTTGTGGTTTATATGCCACATTTCACTAAGAAATGAGGTGTGTAGAGTCCCATGGAAAACTAGTGCCTAAGTGGAGTACTCGTGATTATTTCTGTTTTTCATTATTAATTAACCATCCTCACTTGGTGTTGTTATGTAGTAAATTTTCAAAATAAAGTGTGCTATATCTAAAATTTGTTCTTTAAAAGTTCATTTCATTTAATGTTGTTTTTTCTTAAAAAATTTAATTGTAATTTCCATTGTATAAAATCATGCATTTATTTTTCCATACTATTTTTAGTTCATGGAATATTTTCATGGGTGGAATCCAACTGTATTTAGGTTAAAAACCTACATACACTATTGGGTGTAAGTATACTAGGTGATTTTTTAAATAGGTATGGGAAAAGATTTTGGTGCTTAAGGATCATCTTTCTAGTTGTTTTGTTAGTGTGGTGTTGTATAGGTTAATTGTGGGGTTTCTCACATACCATGTGGTGGGGTTTTAGTTAGAATCTCTTCACCTTTTATTGTGTACCTTTTTGATTTTTTTAAGTCATAGTAATTTAATTCATGAAAAATTCTAATGGTGTGTTTGGTTTTAAAATTCAGATTCATTTTATTAAATTCTTTTGGTTTTTATATTCTAATATATTCTGTAAAATCATTCCAAATATTATTTTAATGATAACTGGTTAATTTTTCTAGACTATATTGATCATTAAATCCCTTGAGGCCATGGCAGATATAGGGTCAGGCACCATATTGTATGTGACTTATCTTGGTTGATGACAAAATGGCATTAGAATAGGTTTTCTAATTCGTTTATTTTATTTGGGGTGAGTCGTGATAGATGATAGCTTGGACTATTGAGGAGAATAGTTTTGGCCATGAGTAACCTGCATGGAAATCTCACAATGTGACATACCTCGAGTTTCCATGGGATATTTGGACTTTTGAATCACTTCTATTCCATGTGAGATGTACAGGATGTGGACTGCACATGTCCATTGGGCGGGGGTGAAATTTTTTAGTCAATTTATTATTGGGTAATGTTTAATTTTTTTATTTTTGGGGATATAGATAAATTTTTCAGAATTGTGGTTAAAACATTTTCTCTTTTGACTATTGCATTTTTTAGACAAATGTCTCGCAAGAAAGATCCCTTGCACCCACAAGAAGAATCTAGAGTGAGTTCTCCCATACCTCTTCATCAATGGATGGTGGATTCTATGGTCTAAGATATTAATTCTATGATAAATGGAGGTACACTTGATCTAGATATATTTAGATTGGATGAATCTGGTCATTAGAATGAAAAAGGTGAGGATTTTTTTTCAAAAATAGGCATCTTAAGTTTCATAGTAATACTGAGGCGTAAGAAGCATGTGAGTGGTTCAATATGATGGGGACGTTGTTTGATTTTCATGACATCCCTAATGATGACATGGTGAAATTTGTTTCATTCATTCTAAAGTGTCTCACCCAAAGGTGGTGGGAATCAATGATCCGTGTTGGGAAACATGATCAGTTTAGCTGAATGGATTTCAAGGCCATCATCCATGATCAATATTGTCTTGAGGTCCTGGACTATTCTGGATCATGGGAGTTCATGGATATACTATAGGGATATCATTGGAGGATGGAATACCCTAACCATTTAGGTTAGATAGTATGGTACACACCTGAGATTGTTTCTAATGAATATATGAAAGCTCGGAATATTGAGAAGGGGATGAGACCCAAAAATTACTCTCAGACAATCTTCTTCACGATGGGAT
Organism: Viscum album; assembly: GCA_963277665.1. Lineage (NCBI taxonomy): Eukaryota > Viridiplantae > Streptophyta > Magnoliopsida > Santalales > Viscaceae > Viscum > Viscum album. The sequence goes on along the minus strand of OY728121.1, from coordinate 1,099,861,074 downwards.
CCTTTTCAAATGTAGCTAATTGTGCATGAATAGCAAGGATTTATTATAATGGATATTATTGGTTTTTTTGGAGTTATTTCATCTATGGGAAGTGGTAGATCGTCAGAGAAAAATGAGAATAGGGACGAACAAGGGAAGAATGAAGATAGTAGTTATGGCTATCCATTAAAGATGATTTATTCGACAGCTTCAATTTGTGTGGTTTATTGTGTGCCATCAGTGTAGGAGGGTAGGTCACAATCGACCTACCTACACATATACTCCTAGACCATATAAATAACGAGGAATCATGGGGAACATGTAACATTTCCTTAGGCATATTTTACCAAACCACAGTGGGTCATGATCTATGGAATCTAAGGGAGTTCATGTTCAATCAGAGCTGACCCTGATGGTGGGGTCTCATTTTGGTGGTCATAGAGGAAAGATAATATCTTCTTTGGAGAATATCCATTTCAAGATCGAGCCACAGGAATGTGTTCATTGTTAAGAAAAGACCAAGAATATTCATGTTTTGGATTAGTCTGCAACATGACAAGATGCAGGGCCCTCGACAGTTTAAGGCACCATATTTATTGATTCTACTATAGAATCTAGGTTTTTTGATAATGATGTATCTATCACTTTTAAATCTTCCCTTATTGTCGATCTATTGAACCTTCCAACCATGTTGATTCCTTTTGAAATGGAGCTAGTAATTTTGATGGGTAGGAATTAGGGTTCAGGTCTTGTGTGTCAATCTTGTGTGCTCTACATGTCAGGGGTTAAGATAGTGTGGTATTTAATAGTACTGGACATTAATGTATTTTATTTGATACATGTAATGTATTGGTTGGTGAACTTCCATGTTCATATCAATTTTTATAGGTGGGGGTGATTTTTATAGAACCTAATGGGATTATTTAGGTATTTCATGGGGAATGAGATCATTGATTGGGTCGCACGGGACATATATCCTAGAGTCACGAAACCTTATTTTTTTCTATCGTAACATGCACTAAAGGATTATGGTGGTTCTCATGAGTGTAGACAATCTCGGTTTTTTTTGTTCCCAGAGGTATTTCTATATGACTTCTTTAGTGAACCCCAAGATCAGGACGGGGAGTTCATAATTGATTTGGCCTTAGGAACATAACCAAAATCATTTCCCACATATCATATTTACCCCCACTAAGTTGAAAAAATTAAAGATATAGATGGACGATTTGGATTCCAAAAGATTCATTCACCCAAGAATCAATCCTTGGTCCACCCCTGTCTTGTTCATGATGAAGGATAATAGATACATCCCATTGTTCTTTAAGTATTGGAAAAATAATAAGGTATCTATTATGAAAGATTATTCTTTTCCATGAATATATGATTCATTTTATTAGATGAAGTGGGAAATTGGGCATCCAATATAGATTTTTTTTTAGGATATCCCCAATTCAGGGTGATAGAGGTGGACATCTCGAATATGGATTTCAGAAAAAGATACATACAGTTCAATTATTTAGTCATTCCCATTAGGATGACCAATGATCTAGTCCTTTTTATGTCACTCGTGAATAGTTTCTTCCACCAATATATCGAATCTTTAATTTTGGTATTTTTTGACGACATCAGAGTTTTTTATGGATCTGATTAGGAGTATGAGAATCACATTCGGTTTATTTTGGGAAATCTGTGAGATCACCACAAATATGACAATATTTCAAAGTGCATCTTCTAGATCAAGGAGGTAATGTTCCTAGGTCATGTTATTTTGGAGCACGAGGTTTCGATGGACCCTGAGAAGAATAATATTCTAATTTCATGGGTGTATCTAAAGAATGTGTTTGAAATCATAAGTTTCCTCAGACATTTATATTATTATTTTTTGTTTTTTTGAGACCTCTTTCATCATGAAACATCCGTGAAAACACCCACTCAAAAGGGGTTTATGATGGAGTAGAGGCTAGATTGTCAGAAATACTTTTAAGAGTTCATTCGTAGGATGACTACATCACTTGAATTGATCATTAAAAATACTAGGATGGTCTACATGAATTATTATGACACTTTAGGTATGGGTCATTTGTGTGATCTTATGTAGGGTGATCACATGGTTCTGTATGGATCCCACCAACTATGATCACACTAATGAAATGGAACTGGTAGCAGTTCTCCATGAAATGAATAATATGATCCATTATCATTTTGGGTAGAAATTATTGGTCCATTCTGAAAATACAATTTGGACAACATTTTCTCTAAAATATACGTGATCTTGCAGAAGCCTCGTTAGATTGAGTATTTTTAGGGATTCAACATTAATATTATCTATACCCTGAGAAAGGGTAATGTGGTGGTAATTGCATTGTGCAGGAAATATCTTGCATAGATATTGATGAAGTCTAGTTAGGAGTAGACTCTCATGGGAATCATTTCCCAGACACATTTGGAAACCAAGGATCACAATGGAGGTGCCTTCATGGAGAGTGTTCAGTTCACTGATTTTCAATTGGTGTTGATTCAGTGAGAACAACCTGGTGTTGAGATGTGTCAGCATTCTATGGAATTTTATCATGGTTGGGAGACAACATTTGATTGGTCTTCATCTCCCTTGGGAGTCATGTTCTTTAATGGGTTTTCAACCATTCTATTATCACTAAGGTGGTGATGAAGCATAGTCAGAAATCATAGTGATCCATTCGTCCTATGTCTATGAAAATTTATAATGATGTTATCTGGATGTGGGATGAGGTCACCATAGATTTCATCATTATCTTTATTCACAAAATTTTTTGTAAGAACACCATTTGGGTGGTGATTGATCTTTTGATCATGTCATAACATTTTATCCTAATTATAGAAAAATGTTTTCTGGGTGAAAATGGTCAACTATATATTCATGAGGTGGTGAATCATCATGGGGTTCCATCAGTAGATGTTTCATATGGAGACCCTTGTTTTACATCCTAGCTATGGGAAGGCCTTCTAAAGGAGTTGGGGCCATAAATTAACATGATAATGGCTTTCCAAAAACTAATGGATGGTCATACAGATCAAGAACATATGATTTTGGTGGACATAAATTGTGCATGTGTTATTGATTTTATGATGATTGTGGGATTGAGATTATGGATCAGTTGAATATTCATATAATAATGGTTACCAATACTACATTCTAAATTCTCTTTTGAGGTGATCAATGGTTGTCCATGTCAATCCCCATTATGTAGGTCTGATGTAGGTGATAACTCACATTTGGGACAATCCCTTGTGTAGGACACAACTGAGAATGTCATGTTGATTAGGCAGTAATTATTGACATCTCAAAGTCACTATAATTCTTTTGTTGATCAATGGCATCACGATCATGATTTTTCTGTGGGTGATTGTTTATAATATTTGGTTGCTCGTCTCGTGGAACATCAAGGATTGGAAATTTATAGAATGCTGAAGCGTATGTTTTTTAATAATCTTGAAATCACCAAGTGGATTGGTATGGTGGCATGTTGGTTATCATTTCCTTCTCAGTTGACATCAATTAAATATGTATATCATGAATCCCAACTAATGATTTATAATCTAAATCTATCCCATTTTTTGAATTTGGAAGATGTGGAAATATGACATAATTTATTATTGTTTGAATACCAAGTACAGATACTAGACTCCCAAGAGATTGTGATTATTGGTAAATCTATCTCATTGGTTTGTATTCTATGGTATCATCGAAATGTTGTGCTTGAGACATGGGAGCAGAATTCTTGGGTTGAGAAAAAGAATAAATTATTTTTTCTGATCATGATTCTAGTTGATATTTTGACGGTGGAATATTTTTAGGGGAGGATAATCTCCACATATATGTCTTTTTTTTAGTTATATATTCTTTTTTGTTCTGATATATCTTTCTACCATAATTTTCATTCTGAATTGTATGAAAAATAGAGGATATTGGGTGGATTGACCCTGAAACATGGTTTTCACATAGATACATCAAACAATGTGCCCAACTGAGGAATGGGTGTGGTATAAGGAAAAAAAGTCCACACACCCACCACATAGTCGTCCGCCTTGGCCCATGTAACAATGTGCTCTAGTGAATGCTGTTTTTAGATGGGTTATTAAACCATACGGTCTAACTATGCATGTTGTCTATGTCTTAAAAAATAGTTTTCCCATGTTATCATTTTTCTGATTTATCCCCTCCTCCCATATTCTTCCCCACTCATTATTTCAAACCATATGAGGTAGATAAACTCCCTCATTTTCCCTAGGCATCCTTTTGTAAGGGGTTTTGGTGGGAAAAAAATCAAGGATCCTCAATTAAGTGGATTTATCCATTGATTATTCCTTATATTTATGTTTTACTCCATCTTTCTTATGGTTCTATCTTGCAGCTGGAGGGTTCATCCATATTGTTCACACAATTGTTTTTTGATTCAATCTCCTGTAATTTAGTTTGTTTTTTCTTTTGTGTGGTGAAGTTGAGTTGATGATGAAGCTTAAAACTAATATATGTAAGTTTTAACATGAAAAGTTACTTATTAAATGTCTAAAAACTATTTGTTAATTTTCATATATTGTTAATTAATTTAGAATGATAATTGATTAATATATGTGATGAGAAATTGGTTTTTGAAAGATTTAACATGATTTATATTTTTAATTGTCATGTATTTGTGAAATGGGGTGTGTTTTTGGTTTCAACCCATGTTGTATCAGTTGGTAAATTTTTATGAATGGTTCAATAAGTTAATTATATTATGAAATTGTATTTGAATAGAGTTTGATGTCTTATTCATGTGCATTTGGCCTTGAAAGTGGATTTTGAGTGGGTTTTCTGGGTCAAACCATGTGAAACATATTTAAATTGTTTAATAATGTTTTTAAATAGATTATAAAATGATATAAATTGTGAGAAGTGTTTTTCATAACTTTTTGGGTCCGAGTATGTTATTTTCTGTATGATTATGATGTGAAAGTTCCATTATGAGACTTGTGGAACTTGATTTCTCAAAGGATGGATGCCCGGGAACATACACGGGCAGACTGGTATGCAAGTGGTTTTGAGGAGGTTACAGAACAATTTAACATAAAGGGATCGATAATGAAAAAAACTAAATATATATTTGGAAAATGATTTAAGACCACTAGAACATTTGATATTGATATTCTCCAGTGTCTCACACATGATAATGCTGTTGTTCACGGATTCAATACCACATTTCAAGGAGATACAAGGTACCTTGAGTCCCACTACAAGCTAGGGCCTTGGGGTAATTCTCATTATTAGTGACATTAGTCTATATTGCATTAACTACCGGAATATGGTAGGTTTCGATGTAAATGTTTACAATAAATTTTTTAACATTAAAATTTTTCAAATAAAATTGTTTTCATTTAATGTTTTTTTTAAAAAAAAATATGAGGTTTTCCCTTGTATAAAATCATGTATGTTATTTACCTTACTTTGTTTAGTACATGTAGTCTTTTCAAAGGTGGAATCCTATAAGAATTACTCTGATATCCGACAAACACCTTTGGGTGTAAGTAGACTTGCTAATGATTAACATAATCAAGAGAAATACTTTTTCTAATAGAGGATCCTTTTATATTTATTTTCATAGTGAGGTGTTGCGAAGGGGGATTGAGGGTGACACCCCCATACCTTGTGGTGGTATTTAACTTAGAAATTCAATGCCTTTTATTGTTTACCATTTTTATATTGTTTTAAAACCATTTATTTCAATTATTAATAATTGTTTTATAATTTTTTGTATAAAAATTTAATTTTTTTTAATAAATATTACTGGTTTTCATGTGTAAAGAAATTGTGGTAAATCGTTCCCATGCTTTTTATGATACCAAGGAGCTGGTCCAAAAATGTGGGGATCATGAACACCATTAGGGCCATCCCACAGGCTATGTCGGGCACCGAATTTGATGAATATCCATCTTGGTCTATTCCATTAAATATACATCAATCACATGACATGATATATAAATTAATAATATAACATTAAGATTACTGATTTCAAAAAATAAAAATACATCAGAAAACTAATTTTGAAAGACATGATTTTTTTCATTGAATATAATTATTTAGAAGAAATATATAATATTTATAATTATTTTTGGACATTGTTTATATGAAAATCCATTATGGTTAATATAAATTACTATATTATTTACACTTTCATCCAATTATTTTTTTGAATAATTTATTTATTTTTATTTTTATTTTTAATATAATGTATATTTAATGTAAAAATATTCTATAGGATGATTTTATAGTATCTGAAATGAGTCGATTCCATTATTTTTGAGTAAATTGGATACATTTTATTTATTAAATTTTCAATACTTGTCCACAAATTGATATTGATGAATTTTTTTTTAAAAAAAGGATTGAATTTTCATTTCTTTTATTGTCACCCACACTTGATGTATTATATTTTTTAAATTACTATACTTAATATTGTGATAATATAATGTAATAGTAGTATAGTGTGTATGAGTATAACATTAGATCTAATTTATTTTAAAAAATATTCAAATTAAATAAATATGATGTCAAATTATATCATTTATCTTACAAATTAAGCTTGAGAATCATAAAAAAGAATATATGATTAAGTGGAAATAACAATGTAATGATAATATATTATGATAAAATTATCAATGTGATCATTATAAAATTATAGGAAGTGTACAAAAATTAATAAATCCAATTTATTAATCCTTTTTTAATGAATATATCATTATCGACTTACTATCTATCAAACAAATCCCATTGAAATAACCTCTTATTCAATGTGTAATTAATTATATAAGGACTTTGTCAATATATTTTATGTTTTTATATGTATATATCATGAACATGATTGTTCATTAGATCTCAGTTTTTCTTCATATACTTGAAGGTTATTTTATTTCGATGACTAATTGATATACTTGGAAACCATTGTTGAGAATGATTTATTGAGGATAAATAACTTTGATATATGGTGGTGTATTAATAATAATTGTGAATATATGTTAGTCATGTTTTCAATTGATTAATGAATATAATATACAAATATTTATATTTTGTTTATTATTTATGAACGGATGGAGTGAGGGGTAGATTTGATTTTATTACTGATCATTCAGATGTGAACTAAAGCATAATCATGTAATAGTTGTAATATTTATGAACAATGTGTTTTTAAAAATTTCCACTAAATAAATTCCCATTAATATTTTTAACATAAATTATCCACTATCCCCATAATATTTTATAAGTGGAGATACATGTCATTAAATGTAAATAAATTTTTTCAAAACCTAGATACTTAATCATAATTCAATTCTTTAAAAACTATTAAAAAATAACAATTCAACAAAATAATAACTACATTTTTTAAACAAAGTAACGCTAAGGAGATAAATAAATAGTGATTAGGTTATGATCTTTATAAACATTGTATGTATAGAAAATAATAATGATTATGTAAGGTAACGTTTCAATATTAATAGTTGAGTAAACATATGTTTCTTTATATTAAAAACAACTTGAGATTTATATAGTCAGGAATATATATAAAGGATTCATCTATTTATAGGGATTTTAGTTATGGGAAAAAGTGAATATTATATTATAGAAGTCATTTTTATATGAGATTTATATTTTTTATTTGAGTTATAGAAACATATTAAACTAGTAAATCATAAAAAATAATATTTTATACAACAACCTCTATTATAACAATAGTAGTAAGGATAATATTTAAAATCGAAATCATATCCAAAATAATTTTGATATCTTCCTTGATTCATTAGTAATTTATGATTTGAAAAAAAGATACCACTTTATTCCATAACACAAAACAATACACAATGAATGAAATAAATCATGGAGAATAAATTAGATTTTTTATTTTATAATACTCTCTTGGATCTAAATGGGTATAATTACACTATAATGATTTAATTGATCATAAATAATAAGTGTTTTAAGATTTTAAATAGGGTGTTGACCCTTTTTTCAAATTTATATAGATTTATTTTGGGTTCCCATCCATAGATTCATTCCAAAGAACAAATTTAACTATTTATACATTAATTAATGGTATTACCAGGGTACATCCAATTTATTTAAATTTAATTATTTTTAATAAATACTATTTATTTCACTATTTATGATGATATTGTAATACAAGGTTTTATTTTCTTATGTCATCAGTAGATAATCTATTAAATAGGGAGTGTATTATATTAGAAGGGTGTTTTTTTAATTCATACATCACTTCAACTCATGATTAGTTTTCCTAATATAAATCCACGTAGATATTTTTTCTCATCTAATTATATATGAATATTTTACAATTACAGGTGTTAATTGTGTATATACAAAGTGATTAAGATGATTAAAACATCTGTATTTATTGTATTAATTTTTTCCAAATAATACTGATCTATATTGGATTATCCTAATGTAATTATAAGAAAAATATATTATAATTTTTTATAACTATACTCTATGGATTTTTTCCAAAATAACTTATTAATTTTAATAACTCTAGTAAACAAATAAAATAATTAACTCATGAATGTAATAGTGTAATATTTTTAGAAACCTTCCATTGAAATCAATTTATGATTTTATCTCTTAATTGAATTTCATATACATTTTATGTATTTTTATTTTAATTTATTAAGTTTTACTTCACATATTTTTGGGTAATAATAGTATTACCTAATTTCCTCAAGGATAAATCATTTTTTACTATGGAATCAATCACAAAATTGCACAAATAAATATGATTGTAGTCTACTAAATTTAGTAAGTTATTAAATTTATAATATTCACCATCGTATCATATTAATTGATATAAATCATCCCCTGATAGATATAATGTCATAAATTATCATTATATAAATATATAATTCATTTTACATATATCATCATGATTATGAATTGGCCAGTATTGATTTATTAATCTCCTTCACGTTATGAAAATCTTTCCTAGCTAATTAATCAATAATTTCTATATCTGTACAAATCCAGAATGTAACCCATTATTCTATATATGTCAACAACAAAACTAATAATTTTTAGTATATGAGAAGATTAAAATTTTACTTATGACATTTTTCAACAACTTACATTAAATATTATATAGATTCATATAATTATTTATAATAATCTAAAGTTTATTTTTAAACAACTTCATCATTTGAGTACTTAGGATTAATTTCTACTAACATATAATCTATTAATTATTTCATATAAAAATTCATTATTTCCTATACCATTACATGAAATAAATTTCAATAATATTTATATTTATGGGGGAAAATATAAAAGTATTGTTTTATGATGATTTCTTAATTCATCTAGCAAATATGATTTTATCCTATGAATACTAATATTTTCAATAATTTAATATTTATATTAACTAAACGTACACATACTAAAATGGGGATCCCATTTAAAGTAATTCGTAGAAAATAAGCGTAAAAGATCCATATTTCCCAAACCATTGGGCCTCATTAGTATTTCTCCATAAAAAATCCTATATTAGATGAAAAGCATGTTAAAAATATAATATATGAATCTTGCATGGATGGATGAATTAATTACAATAATAAGATATCATTTAAATTTACTCAACATTATTAATCAGTTATCAAATTTATATTATAGATTACATACAAAATTTGACATTAATATCATGCTATATTAAATGTGTTAATCCAAACAAAGTGCCCCATATGTAACATCCCCTAATACAAAACACTTTGATATGGTTAATTTTAGATGCTTACTTGTTCACCATTGTGCAACACTTTTCTCAAAACGTTTTCAACATGTAGTGGATTTATACGGAAAATATTGTTTATTCAATACCCTATGGTATAAATTTATATAATATAAAAAATATCATTGTATTCAAAATAGAAATAATACTATAATATATTGTATAATCTATGAAATAAATTCCAACTAAAATTAAAATAATAATAATATCAAAATGTAATGATATTATGTAATTTATAGGAATTTCATCTTAAATTTATGGAAAATTAATGTCTAATATGAATAAATTGACCAATAATATCAATGTATCAAATCCATGGCTTTTCCAATATCCAAGAACCATCCCATTTATAATTAAACAATCATCCATAATGTATGTATCCTTTGTCAAAACACGTATCCATGTAAACTTCTATGGTAACAAAAGGCGGTCTGAATTGGTCTTTATTAAATCATTTTTGTCCAACAAAACCATTTATAAAAAATCAAGTGTGATATTAATTTCATGAAGCAAAGTGATAAATCTGTTTTTTAATTACGAAATTATTACAATAAAAATATAAACCTACCATAACACTATTCAAGAATATCAGTGATCATATATCACAGTTTTTTCAACATTATCCACATGTCCTTAGAATAATCAAGAAATCGATTGAATCCCTATAATCATTACAACATAACTAGGAGAATCCATTTATGTAATATTTTCTTCCTAACAGGAAAATCCCTTTTCAAGAGTTTAAAAAATAATATACAATACATTTATAAATTATTTTCATCATATCATAGAAAATTCAATTATTTATGCATTTTTGAATAAATAAAAAATTAATATTATTTAAAAACATCATCAAATATATAAAAATAAATTTATATGAAAATTTTATCATAACTGGGAAAATCCCTTTATAAATGAATTTAGATATAACCATTATAATTCCATTCTGTTAATAATTTCAAAAAAAGTCCATGAAAAATTAATAACTATAATAATTCCACAATATAACATCATAATAATCAATGGTTAATAAGAAGAATCCTATTTTTCTTCGAATTACCAACTCATTCATTAATCAAGTTAACAATTTTATAATGTGTGTATATTACAAGTTATCGTCAAGGGAGTCATGTAATTATAATCAAATTATAATCAATTATATATGTCATTATTTGTTTTGGGTAGGATCACTTTACCAATAAACACATGTTAGGTCGCAAAAATATTAGATCCAAAGGAATCATAGGGAATTAAAATGACATGATTATCATCGCCCCATATTAATTTGGTTATCATAGAAGCTATATCAGTCAAATAACATAATATTTTATAAACATGGACAATGAAAAAAAATAACATATGGGTTTTTTATACAACACTATAATTTATCTGGAGATCAATGTGATGATTTTAATATATGATTCTAAAGGAATAGAAAAGATGTTATTTAGAAGAAAAACCTAGATCACACAAACATAATTATCACAACCTAAAATCGATGGATGTCATAAGATCACATTTGGATAATGGTGAATAATAGGATGGGGAATACCAATAAAATGGAACACTCCTTGATTATAATCCTGATTATGATGCTTGTAACAGATGACATCCCCCCAAAATCATCCAAAGTCACCATAACATTCAAATGATAATGTTCCATGATGGATTTAATGAAATCATATAAAAATCATATAATTAAACTATTAATATTGATATATTCATTATGGGAAACAATTTCACCCCATGCTTTTCTCGATTTGTGACCTATATTTAAAAATACATCACCTTGGGATAAAATTACCTCAAAGGAAAATTTCATGATTTGAATAACATTCATGATGTGAAAATATTAACACTTTAATCCCAGTTCACGGTATATTCTAAGAAAACATTTATCATATTTTCATATTTTTGTGATGTCAATGTTCTTATTAACATTAATAATCTATCTTATTTAAAAAATTACTTGAACCACGATCAAATAATTCCAAACCATCTAAGAGATTTATAATCCCTTTTTCATTGTTATACCTCGAGAACATTAATTCAAAGAAAATATATATCTCTGATATTAAATCATTTACACTAGTAAAATATCATTATACACAAATGATATTTTATCAAAAAGGATGACAATGAATGAAAATAAAAAAAATCCATGTGGGATGTTCAAAGATGTTGAATGTATCTTATGACCACCCCATCAAATAACAACCCATCCCCTTCAATCTCAAAGAATAAAATTTTTTCTCAACAATTGTGTGTGTTTATTTTTCTTTGAAATGATATTCCCACTCACATGCCATTTCTTGAACATTGTCATATTACCACTACACTTGAACTATTGTTATATTCTTTCCCTGTAGACACATCCCACTATAGTAAAAAATTCAATTCTGATGCTCTTATATTTATCTATATACATAAATCAGGGAGTCATTAATGTATAACACATGATAATTTTCAACATGATATATCTAAATAGAATACTAATGAAAAAAACATTTAGGGAACATTAGAGTTTTTTATTAGTCTAGTCAATATTCCACTGTACATACTCATGCCATTATATCGAATAGACAAAATAATATGGCCAGTATAATTCCCACATTACTATTATAGAGTATCCCTATCAAAAGAGAGAATCAAAGGAAGACATGATGAAAAACCAATTTTTTTTTTCAGATTGTCACTATAAGATTTGATTGTGCATTATGTTTCCACCCACTACATTTCGATCAATTGAGCCTACATGGGAAACTATACAATGTGACTTGGTACAAAATGAATATACTCACTTTCCTAAAAGAAATAAAGAGGAAAATAAAATTTCTTTCTATTCAAAGCCCCAATATTTTCAGTATGGATTGATTCATTGAATATATTACAATAATTGAACTCTATGTGTTTTAAATGCTACTCCCATGAAGCGCCAAAATAAAAAATGCAGGCCCAAAAAATATTCTTAATATTAAATATTGTCCTTTTAATATGGATATAAGTCTATAGATTATATAATATTCTTAGAAAAACCATTTCTTCTTGAGCCTTATGACGTCCCTCCCAAAAAATGATGTTATGATCACTATTATAAATGATACTCCTTATAACAACATATAATTGAAATATAATTAACATTTCTGTTTTTTCAATATCATCTACATTGATGGTTTACTTGATATTTTGTAAGTTATCTACATTCATCTTTCCTTATATGATCAAACATATCACATCATTCGTGTGTGGTTTCCTTGTTAATCATATCATAAAATTCATAGTCGGATCATTTAATTTATATTACGATATTGGTTGAGGTTTTATGTGACAAATAATCCTTTGATATTCAACATTCACATGATAATATGTGATTCATGTCACCTACATCCCTCTAAACACTTCTTTATTTCTAGGCACTAACATTGTATTTGGAGATCATGATACTCTATTCTTAGCCCAGTATGTATCATCAATATAGTCAAATTAAAATATCACATTATATCATCCCAAAATAAATTAAGAACACATACTCATCAATAGAATAATATATTTTGGAATATATTAAGTGACCATTTTGAAAATTATGTACTCTCATATAGATCATCAATAAAATCTAATCTCTCTGTTAAAAATATCTTCTCAATACTTATCTCTTCAAAAATAATTGTCGTAATTGTTGTAAAATTTAGAGCTATTCATCCATAGAACTCAAAGTGGTACTATTTTACATCTATTATAATGTATGCAAATAGTTTAATCATCTTCCACTCTACTAATTTATTTTTATATGGTGTCATGGAATCAATAATGAAATTTCAATTACCTAGAATATAATAAAACTCAAATTTGAAATACTATGGATACACAATCCACCTCCTCTTAAAATGGTGTAGGTATCAATGAGAAAATATTATCCTAGAAATATTTGGGTCTGTGTACACTAAAATATTCTCACAAATAAGATAATTTCTTTGTCTTATAATGGAATGTACCACTATAGATAACTCAATATTGTGAGTAGAAAAATTTCTCTCATGAAATATAAACTATCTAGAACTATATAAAACAACTTGATCATCCTATATTAGAACATATCCGAGTGAAACTCTGGATGCATCATAATATAAGTTATATATCTAAACAGACAAAGGTAATGTAATGATATATGTAGTGTTCAACGATTACTTCATCTTCTTAAAATATATCTAATATGAATCTGACAAAAAATGCTTCACGCTAATCTTTTTAATATCATACATTGGTGTAGCTATATTTGATAATTACTAGAAAAAAAAACACTTCAAATAAAAAACGAAACCCACAAATCTCTAAATATAGATTACATACTTGGGATTCTTCTATAATACCATGTTATTAATATTCTATAATTCCAATAAAACACTATTCACTGATAATTCATTCATAAGAATGTGTAATTTTTAAAGATATAAAATTAATTTATATAACATGACATTAATCTGACACTCTGTTTATATAAAAATGTACATGCTATGTTTTTAGAAGTAATTATCTATTTACTTGGATTAAAAAATAATATCATTGAAAAAAAATCACAATATAATATGTAAATGTAACAAAAATCAAATTCTTCAAGTTCAGAAATACCACACATGCAATTTTCTGACATAACATTATCACCACGAACTCGTTCAATACATACTTCCTCTAAAAATTAGTTTGAGGTGTGTGTGATATTCTAAATATCAACTAATAATACAACGATATGAATTCAATAATTGTGAAAATTTGGGTACCTCACAACCGATCAAGGAGATTGTTGATATGTGGAAACAGATACAAGTTAGTGTCTACCATCTCGTTCAATCATTGATAGTTCATGCATTTGAAAATGTCTCATCATCCGTCATTATGAATAGAACTATTTAACCGAATAGTGACATACTATGTTATATAAAACCCTTATGATATTTATCTACAAACTGATCTTTCAACTAACGATACCCATTATGTTCCATCTTGTAAGGTGTAATAGATAAAATAAGTACACCTAACACCAAATTTTAAATAATCTGATGTTATTTCTTATGTTTTAATCTATTAAAATTTTCACTAATAAACTAGATAATGATTTACTAGTGATGGAAAAGTATCCAATTTAATTCTATCAAAATCAAGATAATGACTTCTTATTTGAGTCATAATTAAATCCATTCTTTACTGGATTTTTACAACAATATTAGGCCAAAGATACCTATCATCATGCTGAAAATATATTACTTGAGGTATATATGGAAGCCAACTCTAATTCTTTAATTGTTTCTTTTTTAAAGGTATAGAAAAAAATATTCCATACATTTATTCAAATAAATCCTTTCATTTCTAGAGACAAAAAATACAAAAATAAATGATAACCACTAATTTCTATTAACAACTACTTTCCTCATTTTGATATTTCTTACCATATTTCAAATCTTGTTTTTATATTCAATACACCATCTATGAATTCAATAACTAATCCCAATAATATTTAGAAAAAATTAAGATATAACTAAATTTTTTGATCATGTATCAAACATAACATAATATAATGTAAATGAAAAAATAATCATTCATCTGATGATAGAAGTTACAACATACATAATAGAAGGAGTACAATACATATAATGAACTAAACATGAACCTATTATTTTATATTAAATATGAATCCCATTTTCTAATTTATTTTTCTGGTACTGTCTATCTGGTACTATAGTGGAATATCATATACCTCATTCTATACTTCTAATGGAAACCAAGCTACAACTTAGTTGAGTCGTATTTGAGTCCTTATTTTTCTCTAGTATCTATCATGACCCCTACTACTGCTATACCCCTCTATAGCCCTACACAACATCTATATTATTCCCACCCTCTATCATGATTGACTCTCCAATGAAAGGTATAATCTATGAGGTTTCTTGTGGAAAAAAAATTCAACACCAACAATACTAAAATGGGACATGATCCTTATATGGATTCAAATGACTTGACGTCTCCTCATTTTTTCCTTGGAAACAAACTATCATTTAGAGAATCTTCTTACCATAATAATATATCCTATTACACCCCCCCCCCCCCAAATGGTTTTCAGATATATGTGAACTCACTCAAATTCCACTCTATGATGTTTCCTTGATTAATTACATCTGTGAAGCAACTCAAGAAAAAACATTCATAAATTACATGATCACATATTGAATCCATTCATTGAAATATGTTGAACTATAAATATTATATCCTACTAAACATGGTCAAACTCGTTGGTAGTCACTCAAAATTATATTGAAGTATATCAAATGAATTCTCCCCAATGTCTGGTGAAAAAATATGAAATCTACCTCATCAATCAATGCCTCAGGATAAATGATTCATAAAATGTATGTTTTATGTCTATACAAGATAAGTCATCTTGGATCCTAACATTAACTAGTCTATATGACCAATTAATTAATAGTCTATGAATAATGTCTATACCATGAATCACAGTCTAATATGTAGGTTTCTTGTTGTTCTTGATGAAAATCTAGACTGAATCGATGCATATCATAGCAATTTTTGGGCCATCCTCCATAGTGAAAGGAGACCTATGTTTGATCTATAATTCTCTCATCATATTAGTAATAAAGGCCATGTGTGAGCCGTCTCCCTTAACATGAGTATCATACCCCTCGAGAATCTACCACAAAGTTGAACATCCATTTGATTATAAAAATTATAGGGATATCCTAATTATCAATTATATTATCAGCAATGTATCCACCCTCTTGACACTCAATTCGATGATGGAAATGAGGCATATTCTCTGCATGAAAATTTACTAAATAGAAAATTATATATCAAAAAGTTATTTCAGACATGTAGAAATAAAATAGACCCACTAGATATTTTCCCTATAAAAATACCTTAACAAGTGAATTAGTAATAAAGAATATTTTTTATTATTTTAATTTATCAGATATAATTGGTATCTCACTACATAAACCATATAAGAAAATATTTCACTTATAAAATTTTTCCCCATCAAGAACAATTCATGTAATGATATTTACCTTTGTTCCTTTCATGATTGATGAAAACACATCCCATTGTATACAATGTCATGAGTTGAAAATTTTATAACCATTAACATCCCACAATTATTTTGTCCCCCATGGTTAAATAAAATAACTCATAATTGGATAACAACTGGAACTGAAATCTCATCCCTAGTCAGTCAGATATTCCCACATACAAGAGTTATATAGTCCCAAGATCAAGATCAATATATTCTCTTGACACATCCTAGTATCCTCTATAAAATTTAAAAATATTAATTCAATAATAATGTAATACACAAAAATCTTATACCTCTTTGTAATGTTCCCTAACATGTCACCCTCTCACTTTTCAAAATTAAGTTGGTTATTTGACCTTAGGGGAAATCCCCATACGCCAGTGGTTTCCAAAAAAAAGATGTGATATATATAACATAGTGCGGTGACTATACCACCTATTATATTGTATCAATGATGTGGATGTTAAAAAATATATACTAAGGGATGTTTTTGAAATAGTATAACATAATGGATAATCCAAAAAATAAATGTCTTGGTAAAAATCATATTATTAAAAAAAATTAATTTAAGGAAATTGTTCATTGTATATAAATTAGATTTAAAATTAAAATATTTAAAATAAAATGATGGCACAAATAAACTCAAAATACCCTATTAATGAATCAATGGGAGGTCCCATCGTCATGCTCTATTCCATTAATCATGAAAAAATAAACCGCAGGGTCCCATTACCATATCCCACAATACATTCAACTAATCATGTCTTATATAAAATGGAATCTCATATAATTTTTGTCTAAAAAATTAGATGTGTATCCCACTCTGTGTGAGAAAACATTATTCTAATAATTGAATTCAATAATTCACTAAACATGTGTATTAATTAATAAATTTATACTATTAAATAATCATCCTAATTTGTAACCACATTGAAATATATCTAATCATAATGTACAAACCTACCAACTATAACCATAATTCCATTGAATAATCAATCAACAAGGACAATGAGTATTTATATTTCACCATATCCTAGAAAATACTATTATATAATAATCTCTACATAACTGGGAAAATATTTTAATAATTTCCATTCAACATCCCAAATGAAATCAGGTTCAGAAATCATTTCATGATAACTATGAAATCCCTTAAAATAATTATTTTAGTATAATAAGGTATATTACATTATATAATCATTTTACTATAACCTGTAAATGTACTATATATAATCATTTTACCATAACCGATAAAAGATTATTATATAGCCATCTCAACATAATTTGTCAAAACCATATTTATTTATTTTCTCATAACACACAAAAATTACACTAAATATTATATTTCATTAAAATAACATCTAAATAAACAACATCCAATTAGAAAAACACTATTTTTATTCTAATTACCCATTTATTAATTAATCCAAAATTACAATTTTCAAGGTGAATCTATCCTATGAATTCACCCAATATCTCTCATCATGGTAACTAGATTTTGATAAAATAGATAGTTTGTTAATTTTCCATAGATTGATTAGTCCTATAATTTTCCACATGTCTTGTCACAACAATATTTGATCTAATGGGATCCAAGGGTAATAAATACATATTTTTATCATTACATGTTATTCAATTGTTTCATGTGAATGTTGTGTCACCACAATAACATTCTATATTTAACACCTGAGAAAACAATTGGTGCTTTATAGGCCACCTACCATTATTTGGAAATAATTGGAACACTTTCAATATGTGACTCAAATAGAATGAAGGTGAGGATGAGAAAAAGGAAAACCTAGGTCTCCAAATCATGTAGAACAAAACCCAATTCAATGTAATTCAAGTGATCACACCTTGATAATACCGAACATTTGGACGTCTGGGGAAAACTTATGAAAATGAACTCACTATATATTTATCCATTTATTTGGATGTTTTTATGGGAATAAGTCACTCCAAAATTTTATTTATTATCCCTAGGGTCACAGGGAGATGGATATATATTGAATGAATTTATATCAAACATTAATCTTAGATTTATACTACTTATCCAATGAAATTCAAGGATTAAAAACCATTTATGAAATGAATCACATCATTTACAACCTAAACAAAAAAACATATCAACTTCGGTTAAAATATCATTGATCAATTATTCCATGACATGAAAAAGTTTCACAATATAAACAGTTTTCCTAGAACCATCAAAAAACAATTTAATGTTGTGATAGGTTCATGATATAAAAGTTCCCAGTAAGTAGTGCATAACACATCTACCACAAACGAATCCAGAACCACCTGTGAAAACATTAAACACACAAAAAACCCTACAATACCATTGAAACGTTTATACATGGACTCCATTAAATAAAATAACATACATAATTAATACATAGGTAATATTAACAAGAAAAATATCTAAAACTCATAATGATAATTAACACTATGGAGGAGGATAAAAGAAAACCCAAATCATAAAGAGGTACATTCATTGAAAAATATGGTATCTTAAACCATCAAATGTTTTTTATAAACACGACAACCCATGGACACCCTTATATAAATGACCAACCTAGATGGGTGATCATGGTCTGGAAAATTATACGGTTTTGGTGAAATATAATATATAATATTTTTAGGAGACTTAAATAACTCCCTATCTTAAATTAATTTTTTCATTACATGTATTCATGTTCCGAATGATTTATTTTCTAATAATGCTTACTTCCAAAAAATCAATATGTAAAACCATATTGATGTGTAACAATATAAGTAACCCATGTCTTCTGTTATTATCCTTCGTAAATTTTTCAATATATTTACACATATTTAAATGAATTAAATGAATATGGAACATGTAATCTATTAATGTAGTGGATTATAAAAATTTAAAATAACTAATCTCTACAATAATAAGAATAGAAGGATATATGGCCAACCCCCAATCATTTGATAGAGCCTATGATCTTATTACATTCAAATTTATCACTAAAATAAACTATAACAAATGTTAATTACATAAGAAAATGAATTATTTAATTTAATGTTTGGCACAGAATTTATAGAAACAATAATTAACATCATAACTCATTTTTAGAACCTAGTAAAATCTAGGATTATAGCTATAGAATAAAAATTAAATTGTCATAACTATATTTCTAAATACAACCCCAATAAAATTAGTATCCTAAAACAAAATGATTATTTATTATATGTTAATTATTCTGCATGATATTAAATACATAATAACTTTATTTGTATCTTTAAAATAACATATAAATACACATTAACATATATAATTATATAATACATCATTTTATTATAAATCATTATTTCATAATGATATCTATATATCCTATAAATCATAATATAAAAAATAATTCACTTAGTAAATGGGAATCAAATGAAATTTTTGAGATCAATCACCTCATAATGGAAAACATATCCTAGAATATAATATGGTGTAACACAGTATTATTTTAATAAAAAATTTCATCAAACAAATGTAATCACATTTATATCTTTTGTTACATAGAAATACATCTTTTAATATTCTATGATATTCAATTAATTTTATTATAACCATTATAATATAGAACATATGAGTTTCAATATGAAATGAAAGATCAAAATTTTCTAATTTTTGTTCATAGGCTTCAGAGATGTATTTTTTATTTTTAAATAAATACATAATTATTTGTAATGTGTATATACTATATGAAAAGTATTATTCCATAAATAAATATTCACATTTGTTAATATATATATATATATATATATTGTTCAAAAAAATACATTTAATTGAAATATTCATAGTATTTATTGTATCAAAATATAGAAATTTTCTTATGATAACTTATTGAATATTTTCTAAACCTATTGAATTTTTAGTGAATGGTGGGAAATATTTATATTATTAAATATTGATATCGTATATAATGAATTTAGAAAATTATATATTTGATAGTAAATGTTTCAATATAATATTAGATATATAATGTTCTGAATAAAACAATTTGGGTAAGTTAAGTAAAATTTATATTTATGTCTTATATTACAGCATTATATACTTATGGAAATTTTCACTTTGTAATACTGATTTTTCAATACAGCTATGGGTTTATTTTTTAAAATTATATTACTAAACATCACTTATTTTAGTTTTCAGAGATAGTATTATTATTTGGAAATATAATAATTAATATTTTATAATATGGTCGACATAATTTGTAGTCAACATGAATATAAAGTAATTATTATTTAATTATAGAGCTTGAGGGAAAACCTTGTTTTCGTGGTGTGAAAATAAACCTATAAGAGTCAATTTTTCCTAAATAATTTTCCTATATAGCATATATGAGTCATTTTAACCTTATCATATATAATTTTCAATAATAAAATATTTTTAGCCTTTTTATATGATTACAATATTTGATAAACTATTTTCTATTAAAATTTTCAGAGTGTGTCCTATCCCCCGCTTATAAAATGGAATCTCCTATCATCTCCACCACAAACAACCAAAAAAAATTGGATCCCATTATTACAGAAAAATATCATTCTTAAATCAATCCACATATTCTTGTCAGCTTATTATTGTTAGGTAATACTTCTAGTATTGATTTTGGTATAATCCTTAATGTGGGACACTAATGAAGTGGTAAAATTCACAATTTTTTTCCTTGTTTTTTTATTACTCCAATTCAATGAAATATTCTTAAAAATTTATAACATAATAACATTATTATCTCTAATATACTAATATTTATTTAATTTAATGCAATAACCTATATCGCGTGTTGTGGACTACCACATCATGTACAAATGCATTTCATTTTCCAGCACAATATCTCTACGTTAGAGATAATGAAGTATAAAATATTAAATATAAAATTTTATAGTATTATAATAATTATATAATTATAATAACACATATACATTCTTACCTTACAATATATTAGATACATATAATGTCACTAAGAAATACACGTGGGTTACCCACTCCACGAAGCGATGTGATCTGTTTTTTATATTATTCTATAGGAACTTTCATAATGATAGATTTTGTGAATATATTTAATATATATTAAATAAAAATTATTAAATAATTTTGATATTAAATTAACAAAACTATTATTTCATACATATTGAAAATGTAAATAGACTTCATGTATATGTATAAATCTATCATTTACGTGAATGGTGTAATTCATTTTTTGTCTCCATCAACTGTAAATGAGATTATAAAAATATTTTATAGGAATATATTGAATTTATATCATGGTAAAATCAATAAATATTATGAAATAATAAATAATTTAAATGAACATAAACTTCCAAAATAAAATATACATGTGAAATGAAGTAGTTATTACCTAAAACATGATTTAAACAAGGAATTGTTAGTATACGATAAACAATTACATATATAAATAGTATAAGGTATGGTACATATTGTTATTGATATATAATATATGTATCATAATCCTAAATATGTTATGTATGAATTCCAAATGTGAATAATGTAATTCAAGGTATGAAGTAAGGTATTTCTAGTCTCTATTTTTTCTACAGAGGTATATGAAATTTCTCTATTTTTTCCTTTTATGATCAGTATTTACTGACCAATTGACGTTTTATATCTTGTACATCATTTTTTTCATGACATGTAATGTTTTAATTGAGTATTTTAAATTAATAGGACTTATGACTCAATATTTACTAATTCCTTAAAGGTTTTAAAATTCAATATCAATGATTATTAGAAATGTTTATGATTATGATTCTGATGACGAAATTATTTTTTAAAAAAAATATATTCCTCACGTAATATAAAAATCCATTTAGAAATTTTTATGATTAATAGAAATGTTTATGATTATTAGAAATGTATATATTTAATAAAAATCCATGTTTTCATTTCATTTCCATCCATTTAGTTATTAAGTAATATAAAAAAAATGTTTTTATGAAAATTTTTATGTTACCTCTCTTCAGTCTGAAATCATTTTTCCAACGTGATATTTTTTAATTAATGTATTAAATGTGATTAATATTCTAAATTTATAGTTAAAAAAAATTTTACCTATATTAAACATTTTAAACATTTATTTAAAATAATCTTATTTTCATTTTTTGATGACGTGCATTTATCTTTTACCAAAAATGTATATGGAATGTTTATTTGAACGGGTAGAAATGATTTTTATTTTCTGCCATCATGGCCATAGAATTTATTAAATATTCATTTATATATTTTCAACTAAATTTCAAAACAATACAAATTAAAAAAAATTATTTCAAATTCTTTTTTTTCAAATAGATTTTGAAAATCGGATTATTATTTTCTATAATAAATATTCATTGTTTTTCTGAAATGTCATCATCCCTTTATGAAAACATCCATGGATGTTACTTATGATTTACTGGAAATATTATCTCACGATACCATCCTTGTTCTGTCATTAAATGTGTTATGATTATTAGGAAATGATTTTAATCAACCACATTTTATTTCAAGGATTTTAATGTATTGAATATTTCAAGTTATTTGGTCAGACATATGTATGGAATTAATTATGTGATAGTTCTTATGTTATAAACAATTATGATGGTTATGTTATTTCCAATAAGATGTTTGTTATTTTTTATCCATGGAAGAAAGTTATTTTATAACTAAAGATGGTGGTTACATTAAAACCAATGATATTGGATACATTATTACCAAGGATGGTGGTTATGTTATAACCAATGATGGGCGAGACCTATATTTTTCTCTTATGTCTTATGAATTGGTTGATATATAATAATATATATCATATGGGAATGTGGGGTGAACCCAGTTTAGAAAGATTCCATTTCCACGATGATTCTATTATGAGTAAACAATGAATACAATAAAGATTTGGTGAGTGATCCAATTCGACTTTGAAAGTTTTGGAAATCATAATTTACTACTCATATTTGTTATCTATGTTATATA
The DNA here is from genome assembly GCA_963277665.1 of Viscum album. Classification (NCBI taxonomy): domain Eukaryota; kingdom Viridiplantae; phylum Streptophyta; class Magnoliopsida; order Santalales; family Viscaceae; genus Viscum; species Viscum album. Next base: position 1,099,837,238 of record OY728121.1, on the reverse strand, counting down.
ATGTATGGTTTATGAATGTTATTCCCTTACCATTATACTCTAATATGAATTTTATGATGATATATCCTTTTTTAAATGTTAATAAGAATTTGACCTCACCATTTAATATGTTTTCATTTCCCATGTTATGATTAATGGTATTATGTGGGATATATCAAAGAATTTATCTAGTTATGGGTAACTTATGTGTTGATGACAATGTTCATATATGAAAATGTAGGTTAGGTATCCATGATCCCAGAGGCTATACACCAATATGACTCATTCGTATAACATTGTTTTATGTAATGAATATTAATATATCAATATGTAATATATTTTATTGAGTTGTTTTGGATTTGACATTTTATTGTAGATAAATTATTATATAAGCAATTGAAACCATATTCAGACAATTTTGTGGATAACCATTATGATAACAGTATATATAGGATACTTTTCTATGTTATGGTATATAATAGAGGGTGTTCATCAAATAAAAACATACATGGATGGATAAATCATTTGTATATAGATAAATAAAATTTTACATAAGGGTAAAATATCTGAAAAGCATGTGTGGATCTGAACGCATTTTCACCTTCTGAATGAAAATGTTCCTTGATGGTTTGACATTCAAAATGGTAAATCATTAGATGTCAATAAAAATTTTATAATCCATCAAAATTGATTTTGATATATTTTGATCATGAAAAATCTAGGACAAACCTATGGATATATAAATTGTAAATAAAGATTTGTGATTTATAAATCCTATAAAAAAGATTCATGACTATATGATTTCCCATTAATATTATTGGTTTTTACTCAATTTTTACTAGTTTAATTATATGAAAAGAACCTAAAATCATCATTTTAATGTATAATGTGATATAAAAATAAATTAATCTTCAATTGATAGGTAAAATTATATATGAGATGGAATGGGAAATATTATTTCTCTATAAACAATACAATATCATGATATAAATCAATCTGAACTACTAAACTAGCAATGGAGAGAACCATGATATAATTATTCCTTAAGGAGTTAACATCCACCATCTTTTAAGGATTCCACTAATACAGTAGTATATTAATAATGAATTATTACACATGAAAATGTATTTTATTTCTTCCAATGATCAAAACATGAAAATAACATTTTGGATTTCAATCATATAGATGGTGAAGTGGGTTAATGGTAGACTCGTTTGATGATTACTAGTCAAAAATATGAAATTAACTCAATTGAATGGTATGAATTTATGTAGTTTAATTATTTTCAATTAATTTTTTATTCATATAAAAATGGATAAATAAATCCTAGAGTTAATGTTGGATACAAATGAATCTATTTTTTCCATTAAGGTGAATATTACAATAATTTTCAGTAAATATTATAGTCTCATTACCATACATGAATTAATGGTTCATCGATTATTTAGTGTCCTAAAATAATGTAGTTGATGGGAGAAAGTGTTAATGCATTAATGTAAGTGTGACGAAATCCTACTATTTTCTTTCATTGTGATGACATATAATATAATTAACCATAAACATGATGGTTTTGTAAGGTAATAAAACATATAATTTTAAGGAAACTCAAAAAACATGGTATAATATAAATTGGTATTTCCTCCATGCTAAAAATTTGTATGTATGTATGAATTAAATTGTATTAAGGAGACTAGTATATGATAAATATGAGGAGTGCAATTACATTTAGATATTTGTTTTGGTGTTGGGATGAAGTTACCTAAGATGTTAATATATAGAAATCACCATAAACATCACCACCCACACTCTAGAATTTCAAATGGATAGAGTATTGTAATTTTTAAATCAATTTCCCTAATATTAATGTTAATAATCATGATTGATGTTAGTAAACTCATAATCCCTGGGACAAATGGAAATCACTTGTGATCACAATTTTTTGATTTGTTCTGTTATAACAACATGGTTAAATATATACTTACCATACAATCATGACCCAATTTATTCATCATAAACAATAGATATACAAACACTTTTTGATTTAGAAAACATTCAAGGGTAATAAAAATATATCTCCAACAAATATATTTTTATTTAGTAGTGATAAATCCTATTGGTATAATGATTGAACCACAAGTATATGACTCTTATATGATTGATTTTTTTAAGAATTGTCTTCATTCAAAACATGTTATTCAATATGTAGATTAATTATAATATAATATCAATGGAATATCATTATCCAATTAAAACCAAGAAAAATTTCCATGGAATAGAGGATTCATTTGATATTCCAAATGAACATATGATAGCCAATTATTGTGGTGATAGATATGAATGCCCTATTTAGATCACATCGATTTTTTGGGTAATGGCCCCAATTTAATAGTGGTTATTGTCTCATATGGTTATGGACCAAGTCAACATAAATGGAATATCTATTTTTTGGGATTTTATTGATTTATTTCATTAATATTATCATTTTTTCCATGGATAAATATATATGAGTTCTTAATAGAACAAATATATTTTCCAATGCCTATTTTAATGAATTTATATTTAAAGGAACATGTTGAGTTGTTGTTATTGAATAATAATCTCTTTGGGAACCATGATAAGTGATTAATTCATCCACATCTATCATATGGTGTGAATTTATTATATTTTTGATTAAGTAAGAGGGATTGATGAAGCACATCAATGATTACTGTGTGATTTCCAATATCACAATCATGAAAATTTATAATATAACATGTATTGATGAAAATTTTGAGAAACCAGTATCTATAACATTCATGGAACACTATCTATGATATATATCCCTTTTTGATTCACAAATGATGATATATAGAGTAATGAAATTTTGTGGAAATGTATTAAGATCTATTCATTATATCATTAGAAATTAACTTGATCAATTTCTCATAGTATTTTTTTATTATTTCATATATATTAATAGAGGAATGAAGATGATGAATATTCATTGATATTTGTAATTAAGAAAACTTAAAATGATTAAATTTACTAAATTTTAACAAAATTTGATTTTTGGATATAATTTTTTTCATTTTTCTGTTAAATAATCTTATGTTATGATATATCAGTAGATCCATTAATAATGGAGGCAATTAAACCATCACCTAGAAAACCATATTAAATGAAATATAAATTTTTCCTAGTTCGGATAAATATTGTTGATTGTTAATGGATAATTTATCAAGTGTAAATAATCCATATCCATGTTAACCTGGATGGGTTCAATGTTCCTCTAGAAGGATTCATGATGTTAGTATATTTTGGAACTGAGGAAGAGATTAGTTATCACACCTATATATAAATTAAATTCTATTAAAGAAGGGAATGTAAACTTCTATTATATATTTATTAAGGGATTTGGGTGTGTTATTAAGAATAATAAAATGATTATATCTTTTCCCTCATAATAATTTTACATTTAATAGAAACATTATCCACATCAAGATTTGGGGTTAATTTCATTAATTTTTGAATTAATGATATAAAGGCATTATTTTTATATAGAAAAAATGGATAAATTTTATTATTTCTAAAAAGTTATATATTCACATAGAAGTGGTTGAACATATACTTGAGAACATGGTTATATATTATATATTCTTATTTATTCTCAACACAATACCACCCAAAGATTGAAAACATTAGGAAAGTTTATTCAATTTGAAATAATAATGTTATATTATCTTTTATGAGGATGAAAAAATAACCTAAATTCCTAAATTTGATAATGGGGGATATGTAAATACAAGATGAAGATGAAAAATATTATCTTTCACAGTCCATTTTTCAACCATCTCTCTAGGTGAAAATTAATGTTCAACAGAAGGATAATGAGGTGTTACAGATGTTGGTAAGAAATTTCACTAAATTAAATCATGATTGTGATATATTATTAAGGTCTATAAACCATGAATATTTCAATTAAATTTTAATTTTTTTGAATGACTTTTTTATTTCGTGGTTCATAGATCTTAATTAAATAATCACCTTGGATGTATGAGAATTTGTAGATATTTAATGGAGTACTTTTTATGGTATAGCATGGTGGGTGATATTACATAATTTGTATATAGATTCATGGTTTTTACAAAAGATAAGGATGAATGAAAATCATTTAGTGGGATGTTACAATGATCACCCATAGAATAATATAACGGGGGGAAACATCAGAGTTTATTTTTTGGAATCTAAAAATTATATAATATGAATAATGATACATGGGTTGTTGATGATTTACATATAAATTCATAACAACTTATCACTATCAAGAAGATTAATATTTATTTAACTGTGGAAGAATATTCAATAAATATGTAGAAGGATTCTTATTGTTCCATAATACATTTTATCTAAATGGGATTCATGTTTTTCTTGATGTTATCGCAATTTCTTCAATAATATATTGTTAAAATAATGATTTTTAGTACTAAATATTGAGAAGATATTGTTTTATTACCTAAGAGAATAACTCAAATCTGAGAGGATATAATTACATATTATTCTATAGGCTTCATATGTTGTTCGGATCTACAACTTCCTCTAGTTATGTTATAATGTAATAATAATGGTTTCTATATAATTAGAATGGATCTTTATGAATACCACTATAAAATTATGTGTAAACCTCCAACATTATATGTTGAAGTTGTTTAAGTAAATCTACTTGGACTAGATATAGTATAATTATTGAAATATAAGTTTATATTTCTTTATAAACAGTTAGTAGTGGAAAAAAGGGGATAGAGAATATGTGTTTACAATTTATGACATGATCCACAATTTGATATTGGTGAGATGGTGTTTTTATGGATTCTACCTAGGAGATGGTTGTTAATTATGTAAATAAGTGAAAAATTATATATAACCATATCCGCCCCTTTAAATTTTATGATTGAATTCACATTTCACTTCTACTAAACCACTCTCTAAATCATGATGTGTTATATGTATCAATCATGAGAGAGTACACACATGATCCATAACATGATCTAAACTCAAAATTCATACAATTAAATTTTTCCATTTCTTATGTGGAACAACCAATAAATTATATTTATTGTATAGATAATGATATATTAAATAAGGACACTCACTGAATCCTATTTTTGTTTTGAAAAGTCATGATTAAGGATGTTACATGGGAACCTGAGGATGTAATAAGGTAGAAGTATCCACATTTTTGTAATCCAATGTGATGGATTTTTAATGTGAAATTCAAATTTTAACAGGTTTGAATGCTTCCCCTAATATTTTATAATATTTTATGTCAACTGAAATTCATTGATGGCTTCAGCTACACATAACTCAAATTATTAATGATAATTGATATACTATTATTATTATTATTAAAATTATATTCATGTTTGATTAACATAGTAGTATGATCCTTAAAACCCATATTTTTATAATTAAGTTTAAAAATTTATATATTGAAAATGTATTTATAGGTGTGTACCTAATTTTTAGTAATGTCTTCATATATGAAAAATATTGATTTATAAAAAAATCTATTTATTTATGTGAGAACATAGAAAAAATTATATTTTCAGAATTTTATAAAATATATTTGGAAAAAGTAATTACATTTTTCCCAATAATCATTTCCAAATTATATTATATTTAATTTTGGTTAATTTTTTTATTTGATAAATTTTTAATTGAATTTTTAATTCTATTGATTATTAGTAAAAAATTAGAGTCTCTCAAATTATTGCATTTATCGTATTGACATTTATTATCTAGGTGCCATCCTTCTAGAACCTAATGATCTTCATTGTCCCCCATATGTAATTTTTGGGATGACTCTTTCTTCACCATAGACAAGTGTGATGCTAAAATTTCAAACCACCATTGGACATTTCCATCGAACAAACAAAATTAAACTCCACATTCCTCATTTTTATCCCTTGATACTCTTGAGATTTTCTAACCTCCATTTATAATTTCAGGGAACATCATAAAATTTCTCCACTGCTATCAATGTCATATATCACCAAGTATTTCGTAGAACAGTATTTAACCCACCAAAGAAGAGTTCAACCTAGAATTCAGGTGTAACAAAATATTTTATGGATTATCATGCTAGTATTGTGATGTTTTACTTGTACATCGTCATAAATTAGTCATATTTATTTCATGGGGGTGATAAAATAATTTTCAATTTTATGTTTTAGTGTATGAGGAAAATAATTACCTATAATACTTTTCCAAAATTACTTCAACATCATCCCATTGATCAATTCCTCCAAATTTGTATTTTTGATCAATGAAATCCATTTTTCAACGTCACCATCTATAAGATAAACATCAAGTATAAAATTCACATTCTTGAACAATTATGGATGGAGAATATATTTTTAAAGGATATGATATAATTTTTTGTGACTAAGGCATTAGATGACCCATTTAATGTAAGATTAAATGCTCACATGAAGCTACCAATTGAATATTTTTCTCTCTTTGGTTGTTTATGAAATCCTTTTGATGATGGTTTTTATTCCGGACCTGAGTAAGGTGAGAGAGTGTGAGAACCTAGTTTTTCAGTCATGTATGTATCCTTTAAATTTCTGTTTGAATCAATACATTAGACCTAATATAGATGCATAATGAGTTAAAAATGTTTATAAGGTGTTTGAGTAATTTTTGGAGATCGAAAAAACTCATTTTAGGAAAAATAGGCTTAGCTCAAGGTTTAGATTAAAACTTGCAGGAACACCACACATTTTCAAAAATTATTTGGATTTTGTTTTTTTAGAAAATGCCACCAAAAATGGTTGGTGCATAGCTATACGGCCTAAATGTGTGAACATCCATTTTTCAAGGTATCCATGCATGTATTCTACATGGATTGGTCAAACTGCACGAAGGATTTTATTTCTTGAAAACTCATCTCACAGTATTTTTGCATGGATTGACATTATTGTGGACAAATCATGCAAAGGATAAATTTATGGGTTAATTTACAGTTTTTCCTTAATGATCTATTTAATCCCATTTACTTCCCAACTCTTAAACAAGTGGGATTAAGACCTTTTATTCTAAATTTAGATAATTTGGAAGGCCAATTATGGGTATCAAGATATCTCTTTCGTGTGGTATCTGATTGAGATTTTTTTCACCATGTTGGATGCGCAACGGTCAGTAATAAAATCAACATTAGCTATTAGTCTTCTGTCTTTCTTTTGTCCATGATATTTTATTATGAGAATTTTTCATCATTCCATAGATATATTGTTATCCGAGGAAAATCAAGGGCTGATAACAGAAGAGGAAAGTCGTACAACCATAAGGTGGGTGGCCTATAACTCATCCATACAGTTCATTGATTTTGGAATATCCATGATGGGCTTGAAAATTTCATCAGGAACCATTTATAAAATTTACATTATTTTATTATACATGTTAGAATCATATGGTTATGATATTTCTGAATATGATATTAGTTGTTAGCGGGTACACCCAAAAATATGTCCTCCACATATCGAATGGTACACCATATTTATATTTTTTTGTTTTGGCATGTTTAATCTACCATATGGGTGTGCCTTTGATTGACTATCCTATTGTTGATCCCTTCATAAATAAATTTATTGTTATTTTATGAGAGTTGCATAATGTAATGTACCATGTATGCTAACCACCTAACCTGCCTATGGTATGTGCATCAATTTGGATATTAATGTTTAAATGTGAAATGGAAAGTAGACTAAGTATATAACATACACAATCAAATGAGATTGTATAAATGTTACATTTATGTAGCATGTTTTTTCATATTGATCGATGGTAGTCGAGTGAACCCCTATAACTGAATATGAAATAATAGTTTATTAAGACTTGATTAAATGGTTGAAATGCTACATGGCCGATCCATACTAATGGAAGAAAAGGCTCTAACCTCATGAATTATTACATGATTACAATATCAAATAGGAATGGATTGACTCTGGCTTAACTTGGATTCGAAAGGAAGAATACAGTGGGACATGAGAACCCCATTCCGATTCAAGGATGCAGTTTTCTTACGGTGAAAACCACTGAGTCTCAGGTTATTCTATATTAATTTGATTCCCGGTATACTACCATAGGATCATTTATATTATTACAATATTACATGGATAAAGAACTTGGATCAAGAATTGACTAGTAGGTTCCATGTTAAAGCCCATAGGGCCCATTTTATTCTTAACCTCATTTTTCCTTGGTCGATCACCTTGGGCATGGTAGGAACCTTATTGTAGAATACCATGGATTATTCACTATGTACTACACTCTTACCCTTCATCTAGAGTCATATAATATATATTTATCATTACACGAGATATATGTTACCTTTTTTATTACCCTGGAGCACCCTCACCACATTTAATTTTCATTATTCCTTGTTATATCTTGGGAAGATCATTAATTTTACTATCATGAGGTGATGATAGTGATGGATATGACTCACGTGACAAATTAAAATTTAAATATTATTACTTATATAATTAATTGGTTACATTTTTAGAAACCATTTGACGGATGACGATGTTACTTGGGTATTTAGTTATATTGTACTACATAGTTTATCTTATATATGCTTTCCTGGACAATTCTATATTCAATTACATGGGAAGTATTTTCTAGACATTTTTGGTGGGGGTAAACTAATAATTATATCACACCCAATTCAGCTATGATTTGGTACCTGGAGTAGATTTCATTATTGTCAGTGTTGATAAGGGGAATCATATGACATCAAACACTTGATTTCATACTGTTTGGATAGAGCCTGATAGCAGATTACCGAGTTGGATCTCGAGATGATTAAAATTTTCATTTATTAATTTTACTTTTTTTAACATGTTATTCTTATTTTCATGTATCCATGTTTTAAATTTTTCTAGTATGTTGACATTACATCATCATTTTTCTAGTTGATGCAATTATTGTTATTCTTATTAATCTGATGTATGAGTTTTCTTCAATTATTTATTTATATTACTACTTCTGTTTAATATTCATTTACACTCCTTCTAATGTACTTATCTTTGCTAATGACGACATACTCTCCCCACAGCCACACCCTAGGCCCTCGCTTCTAGTCAGAATCCTCTGGCCTTTGGGGAGATATAATTGAGGCCATGTGTCCTACTCGGCTCGGGGAACCCGTTAAATTGAAACTATTAACAGGATGTCACAATGTGGTATGATAGATGGATTCTTTTCATTCCTTACAATTTAGAGACAATATATTGGAGATTATAAATGCTTAGGACTTCATCCTAATACATTCATGGGCATCACAAAACCATTTTCAAGGTAAAAACCATTTTTCCTAAATAATAATTGTTACTATATGTTTCCAAATTACAGTTGATATTATTTCACTGTTGGGTGAATAATAATATTGTGAGGTGTGTTTTTATTTCTTAATTGGAGAATTTATTTTATATTTAGCCCAATGATTTGAGGGAAAGTATAATTGCAACATGTATTATTATAGGCACATACAATTCACATTTCTTGTATATTTCCAAACCATATAGGTTCCTTTCACTATGTTGAATTTCTTGATATCCATGTGATTATTGATTTTCGTTGTGATAGGTTAGTTGAACATGTATTAAGTAGGTTGAAATTGTGTGATTTCATGTCTCAATTCATGTGATGTATGTGACAAAATGCGTTGGGATGAGTAATTTACAAAGTCATGCCTTCATGCTATAAGAAAGTGTGTTTCATTTCAGGTGATAGGTGTAATGGCACTGGATCAACAGAAATAGATATCATATATAATATTTTTGAACCTGGTAATTAATTACAAATTTACATGAAAGTTATACTTAAGTACTTACGGATACATTTCCATCTATGTTGGTAGTTTGGGGTTGTATACATTGGTTATCTAGTTTTTGAACTTTTAGATTTTGATAGTGATACTATCTTCATGATTCTATGCTTGTTTTGTGGTGTGTGCAGTGAATTTTTAGACCAATGATACCATGATGTCATCGCGTCATTAACTAGAATGGTGGTGACAATCTTTCTCCTAACACGGTGGGCCCTGAGCAACCAGTCTTACCTCTAGGAGTGACACATGAGGAACCACCTATTATACCATCTATGTGTATTTATTATCAGTTATATGATATTTTACTACATAGATTCAGTCCAAGAATTGTGCTCAATAAGTTTCACCTATGATGGATGATCTGACACGAGAGTTTCAGCAAAAACAACCTTCTACTTTTTAGGTGATGGCGGCTCACAGGATACTGAGTCTTGGCAATAGGCCATTATGTTTGTCATTGTGCATTTTAAAACACCATCATATTGAATAGTAAATCTTTCTATATACGTGATTGGGGATTCATCCAAGCTATAGTGGGATGTGGTTTCCTAAGTCGGTCTTCATTAGGGCATGTTATGGGTTGATTTCCATACTACCTTTTTAGATCAATTCATTCATTAGGACCTGAGAGCTGATAGAGATATAGAGTTCATCCCTCTCGAGGAGGGTTATATGTTAGTTATTGAATTTTCACCATGATTAAATAATTTACAATGTTTTAAAAACATATAGATGATTATGATATTTCACTTTATAGAAATTTTTAGGATGGGCCCTAGTACGGTCTCTAAACCTAGGTGAATGTATTTCTCCATCCTTAAATTTCTACAATAGTTGATCATTCCCTTATCACCAAAGAAACATTTGGGATGGTAAAAGAACATAGTTTAATGGACTAATTTCGTGTTAGGCCATTAGTTATTCTTGTTGTAGGAAACATTTCCCATATGACTCTTTTATGGGTGGCGTAGTTAATGTTTTCAGTTTGATAGCTCTGTGGTGTGTCATTAGTGTGGAAGATCGGGGAATAAGAATCCCCAAAGTGATATAGACCCTATGGAGTGTTAGGAATGTGGTCGTATTGGTTATGATCAGTGTATCTTTAGGGCCATTCTACCAGCTTCAAGTGGAAACAGATCATCATCTACTACACCTACAACTGTGAGTTATTTTTATTTGCATTAGGAGGGAAGTGGGAATAGAACATGCAGGTCTAACTTAGAAGGAAGTCATGTCCGTCGTAGTCCAACCCATGAACACTAGATGTAACATACTAAGTAAATAATGAATATGAAAATTTTCATATTTATTAATATTTTTCAATTAATTATAAATTTTAATTTAAATGGGATGGTATGGTTGATGGCTTAACCGATACAGAACGACAGATTTCATTGAAATCTTACGTTGCACTCAACATTGGGTCATATTGAAAAATAATAATACAATAATATTTTAAATGGTAGTTAACGCATAATCATTTTAATAGAGGGAATGGGCAAAACTATATAAAAATTTATTATACATGTTAGTAAAATGTTTTTATATTTATCAAATAAAAGATAAAGGCTTAAAATAAAAAATAATTTTATTTTAAACATAAATACTATAGTATTCACGGAAAGGTTGATTTAATAAATTTTGATGGATAAAACCCTTTAAATATAGTTTTTTTGCTTTTATATTTTATATTTGACAAAACAAATTCCTTATAACTGGGACACCAAAATATACATTGGGTAATTTTTTGGTATTTTTCTGATTAAATATATTTTTTATGAATAGTGAAAAATATTGTATTTTAATTAAAACCTTCATTTTAATCTAACTTATTTATATGGTTATATTATCTATTTAATGTGTCTTAAAGTGTAATTAATTTATATTTTTACCGTTTAATCCAATGGTGGTCATTGCAATTAATTTCACAATGAAATTGGATATAAACAAGTGTCAATCTTTTCAAAGATATTATTTTTTAAAAAACATGCTATGTGTTTTGACAATGGGAATTAATTTTAAATTAATTAATTCAACATCTATGTTTTTAATATTGTAAAATAGACAAGATTTTTGATTTTGTAATATGAAATATATCTTAGGATGAATTTTTGGTATTTTTCTGAAAAACATCTATTTTTGATTAATATTGAAACCACTATGTAGTAGTTAAATAAACCAACTTTTCATTTAAAGGAAATGTTACCACTTCTATCAACTGAATTTTGGAAATCGTACAATAATGGTTTTTATTATTAAGAATTTTTTTTCAATAAGATGAAAATAGTTTTTTGTGAATAGTAACTTTTCGCTTTTATTTACTGTGGTTGAAGGTAAATTGATTAATTTAATGTAGAAAGAATATTATAATAATTCAAAATTACCATAACACATTTCTTAACCATACTGGGGGAGTAATTTCTGGTCATGAGCATCCATGGGTCGATTATGGGACCCCATGGAGCCATTTGAGAGTGATAATGACACTTTCGATTAATTAATTTAATGTAAAGACAAATATTACACAAACAAATATATTTTAGTCAATTATTTTTACATGGGGTGCTATAAGTTATCCTTTCAACTATAAATATTCATTCAAAAGAAAAATATATTTCTTACAGAATGTAAATTTTTTATATTTTTTAGACATCAATGAAATAAAATTATTTTTGACACAAAAATGAGGTTGTATTTAGCTCATTAATACATGATTTGAATAAATAAGATTATAAATCATAAAATAACATAGAAAACCTATCCATTTAATTTTGGATAAATTTATTTCGACCATGAGTCATATTATCATCGACTATAATTAGTGTTTTACCTTTAGAAACAGAAAATAATTATATAATAAAATGATACATTCACACATTCATAAAGAACCCATCATCCCCCTTAAAAATCCCTCAATTCATACCCATTCCCCACACATCTCAAGCCCCATGCCTCTTCCAACCCCTTCCCAAATAAGCTCTCAAGATTCTTCTAATTTTTAGAAGCCATATATTAGGCACAGGGAACTTCATGAAGTCTTTTTTGTTCAATCCAAATGGAGTTACCTGCATTAATGGTAATAGTTTCCCTTAAATTGTTTTCATTTATTAAAATTATCCAACCCTAAACACATTTTATTCCATTATTTTATAAAAAAATAAGTATACTAAATAATCTAGTATGTTGTTTTTCAATGGATTCTAAACACACAGACGCACACCTCCATCAAATGGGTAAAGAACATACTGTTTTTATGGACGATGAACTACTGCCTCATGAAACTATGATTGTTCATATATCTCCAACCACCTATCATGGTGGACATTTTGATCGCAATGTATTTATATTTGATATATATATATATATATATATTATGTTTATGTTTTCATTATGATTCTGTATTTTTTTCATTTATATCATACCTTTATGGTTTCCATTATGGATAAACATGTTAATTTAATTTGAAGAAATACGGACTATCACCCCCTCAAAGTGATATGACTTATTCAAGACATACGTGGGACTTATAAAGGATGGAGTTGATAAAATTATATATTATATTATAATTTATGTATAATATACCTATGTATCACTATGTTTTCATTCCATTAAATATGAAATGTAAATGATAGTATTGTTAATGTGTACGTACATATTACCATCTCCATGAATGTTGCATTTCATTTCATACCTTTAAATGTTATGTAATATTATAAATAAATATATATACTGAACATATATTATATATATTATATCTAGAACATGAATAACATTTTTTATATAATAGAATATTGACCACTTGGGAAACTTTAAATTATAAGGTGTTTATTTTTTACTAATGTACCAAATATCGGCAAAAACGACCATTATTAAATTAAATATTACATAAAGTTTATTACATGGTAATAAGTGATATAAAAGTAATTTTAAATTTGAAAAATGTTTTTAATAAAGTATAAACTGACTTATGTTTATTCTTCAGGAATAACAAGGAACAAACAAGTCATATCGGACATGAGGTAAGGGATTTCTTATCTAAATTTTAATTCTGTGATATTTCGATTTTTCACCACTTATTCATTACATGTGGTGTATTGTGAACTGAAATTTGATATATATTATCATGATTCTCTTTATATTCATGGTATTATGTGATTCATTTGATGGTTATTACCATTTGGTGATACAAATCAATTGATTACAACGTGGTAATGAGTTTTATATCACTTTTTATTATCGTGATATTCATAAAATAATTGACACTATACACATTTCTTTTTATGATATTTTATGTTATGAAAAATGGATAGTGGGTAGTTGTGTCTACATATAATTCCCAAAAGGAGGGAATGATGTAGCATCTCAGGTAAATAATGAATATTAAAATTTCATATTTATTAATATTTGTAAATAAATTATTAATTTTACTTTAAAGGGGATGCTGTGTTTTATGGCATACCTGATACAGAACTACGAGTTTTTTTGAATTCGTACACTGCACACAATGTTGGGTCATACTGAAAAATAATATTATAATAATATTTTAAATGGTAGTTAACGCATAACCGTTGTAATATAGGGAATGAACAAAACAAACTAAAAATGACTATACATGTTTGTTATATGTTTTTTAATTTAACCAATAAATGTAAGTGGAATAAAATACGAAACAAAACTTATTTTAAACATAAATAATCAAATATTCACTGAAAGGTCAACTTACTGCATTTTGCGAGGATAATACCTTTGGTCTCAAGAAACCCATTCCGATTATAGGATTTTTTTTTCATAGGTTGACACCCATATTGACTCAGGTTCTTGATTATTCATCAGATTCCTGATATACTATTATATGATCTATTGCATTATTACATGATCCATTAGATACACTCCTTAGATCCATCATTCAATTGTTGTTGCCATGGTGAGATCCCATAGGGCCCTATCCTTTATGAGCCCTGTTTTTCCCTGGTCAATCACCTTGGAATCAGTATGCACCTTATTGTGGAATACCATGGATTACACTCCTTAGATTATATTCTTACCCTTTACCAATACATAGATACTAAAGTGTATGTGTACTATGAGAACTAAGTTACATTTGTTAATACCCTATAAATCCCTCACTGTATATCATTTCTAGGATTCCATGTTATGACTTGGGGCCTTCACTACTTATACTTTCATGAAGTGATTTTAGTGTTGTCTATGCCTCATGTTACATATTAACATTAAATTGTAATTACATAATTAATGAAAATTTTACATGTTAAGAGCCTAGAAAAGGGATGAGGTAAGCACATTGGTATTTAGTCATATTTTACTATTTCCATTACCTTATATATATACATGTTTGGAAACTTATATATTCTATTACATGGGTCGAATATTATAGACATCATTGTTGGTGGCCCACGGAGAATTTTATCACACCCTCTATAGGCGTCGTTTCATACCACAATAGATTACATGGGTTGAAGTGTTAACAAAGGGAAACATATGACTTCAAAAATGATATTTATTGGTGTTAGGATGGAGCACGATATAAGATGACTGAGTTGATTATTTGGATTCTTAGAGTAGTATTTTTTTACATTCATTATCATGTTATGCCTATTATCAAGTATAATTTTTTTGATGTTTTCTAGTAACATGACCTTACATCATCATTAAACCAGTTGATAAATTTTCTATTATTCTCTTTTATATATTGTATCAATTTTCTTCCACTATATATATATATATATTACTTATTCTATTTACTATTCATTTACCGTCCTTCCCCAATGCAACACTCTGCTAATCTGGGAATATTCTCCCCACAAGAACACTCTAGTTTATCTTAGGTAGTTGGAAACCTCTAGTGTTTACGGAGATGCATGTGAGGCCATGTGGCCCACCGGATGAGGGGCACCAATTAAGTGGTATCCGGGTCCAGTATGTCACAGAGATTATCTTGGTAATGTGTTCTATTCCATCTCTAATTATCTTGGTAATCTTTTTAGGGTAGTCCTGACATATTATTTCTCATTATTTGTTCAACTGATTAATCATATTTTCAGTTATTAGAATTAACAAACTAAAAATTAAAGTTTAATTTGTGATACTATTAGACACATAAAGGGGAATCCAATGAAATTAATGATACATCTTATAACTTAGATGTATTTCATTTAAATATAAATTCACATGCTTCAAAATATGTTATCCATGATATCTTACCTAAAATATATTGTTATTGTCAATTTATATTATTATATTAATAAAGGTTCATAATTTAATGACCCAGACCCGGCCAGCCACCCAAACAATAGCGAACGGGTCGGGTGTCACTACCTTAGGCACACCTCCCTGAATGCCAAAGGCTGCCGAATATCAGAGAGGGTCTATTAGTTATAGTGGGGAGGATATACCCTCTCATAGGATCGATGTAAGGGTACTGGTCCATGTATAACTGTAAGGATGGAGCGGAAATAAGGACTCAGTAGACTCGAACCTGACCCACATAGCTGAAGCATAACCAATATTGATAAACATCAGAAGTAGTAAATATAACAATAGCCATGGAAATATCACAACATCATGTTGAAACATGTAACTACTATTAAACAGTAAAACATGCATCCAAATCAGGAAACACACAACTAAATATAAAAAGGGCACCAATGTTTATCCACCAGTAGCTACAACAAGTAAGAAAACCGATATAGAAAAGTAAACAAAACAAAGTAAACCCATCTAGGAATGACCTCAAGGTCCATACCATCTCCATGTAATAACTAACGAAGCCCAGCTCCTGAAGCTGGCCTCTTTCCTGCATGTAAATCCATAAAGTCTGCACACGTCCCGAAGGGCCCCTGCAGGGTGTGAGACAAATCTCAGTAGAATACCACCCAACAGTGTGTACCAAATATATGTGCTTAAGCAGTTATGCATTTCTTAGAAAAGAAGTTAACAGTACAATGCACAAATATACACAAACTCCACTGGTGCTCAACAGCCACCATGGAGTGTCACCTGCTTCTGCCAATGTCAGAATCTCTGTTGTGTAACCCGTCACCATGTGCCACTTGACACCACGTGCCTCAACTACCGACGTCCCGAAGGTATGCCCAAAAATAGTAACTCAGCACTAATTCCCACCTGACTCCTCGTGTATCAAGTACCGACGTCCCGAAGGCACGCCCAAAAATAGTAACCTGACACCAAGTGCCCCCGGACACCTCATGTCTCAAGTACCAACGTCCTGAAGGCACGCCCATCCACTAGTGGCTCCTCACCTCCCACGTGGATTTCTACGGCAAGAACCCCTAACCAGAAAACCTAACTGCAACTATGGGGGCCTCTACCCACATGAGTGGTCAAAACCACCTCATCACAGAGTATCTCTATGTACACACTACTCAAAGTCTCGATGAGCGTTAATCACCAAAATAGTCCAAATCCACCAAAATAACTGACACCTCGTGTCCCTACGACCATGTCGCTCAAGTCTAATGGCCTCACCATCCATGTATCCTGGGACATGCCCCAACCTGACAGTTGTACTACCTCAATCCGACATCCACAACGCCCAATCCCATGGTCAAAACCACCCATTGTAACCCAGGAAAATCCCCAACCTATGATTCACATCACTCAAGCGTAACTGGGCAAGCCCAACACAACCCAAGGGGTCCAGCAAGATGAAATTCAGCAACTGCATATATGACATATGTAAACAGAAAACATAACCAGGAAAATCAAACTAAATAGTTGAATTGCACTATGCAAGGTGTTGTCCCATACGAGCACTAAGGTCTTGAATGCCTCTAGCAATTTATATCATACTTAAATAAATTAAACTAAACAGTTTAACGCATTAATATTTTAATGAAAACCATTTGGTGTTTCTCGGCCAAAATGCCCCGACGAGAAACGACCCCTCACCCGACCCCTCTCACGCATCCTGGTAATGGGGACTACCCAAAGGCATCCCATAGGTCCAATAAAAAATTCAATATGAAATAGCAGATTAAACGTGTCCTGCTCAAAATACCAAAAAACGAGTCGAAGGCTGCGTCACCCAAACAACCGTGAAAACACAAAATAAAGTATGCACGACCTACCTGAGACTCGCACGATGCTACTCCTCTAGTAACACCCCCCAATTCAATATAAAATGTGGTAAATATACAAAAGATTAAATACTTTTCAAACGCCTCTAACCCATTCTAGAACAAAAATCAGACAAAACAGCCAAATAGGAATCGAGGCCTTACCGAGGGGGTTCCAACACATCCAACCAAGTTCAGAGCTTACTTCGGACGAAGAACCGGGAAGCAATTGATGGTTTTCCCGACTTGGTTCGCATATTCGGGTGGAGGGTATGTGGTTCTGCCTCAATAAAAGGATACTGCACGTTTTAAGAGAACAAAAGAAAGTACATGGCATGTACATTAGGACAACACGCCTTGTATAGTTCATTTAACTGTTCATAAAACGGCTGATTCCGCCGACTTACATTCCAACATGCCGACATGAGTACAGGGAATGTACCAAGGGGTACACGGTGTGTACTTGGTTCCTCTTCCTTTCCTCGCCGACGTACTCACACACCATGTGTTTCCCTTATACACGGCTAGACTACACGTCGTGTTCAAGGAAACAAGGTGTTCCCCTGGTTCTACCTGGCCAACGGCTGTACATGCCATGCATGGCCTCACACGGTCGGGGTACACATGGTGTGTTCAACACTACATGCCATGTAGTCAGAAACTACCACACGGTCATCACACAGCATGTACCCAGCGAGAACATGGTCGGTCACTCGTTTACACATACACAGCATGTACATAAAGTACACTGTGTGTTGTTTGGAAATTTCTAGAACTTCACATTTTCTCCAGCTTCTTCAGAAACCAGTCAAAAATTTAAACAGGGTCGGGATATTGACCTGTTCCAAAACCTGGGTTCACAAACTCCCCACCTTAACGTAGCTCGTCCCCGAGCTACCAAATGAATATCAGAGATGGCACCGAACATGCCCATAACAGTTAAACATCCTGAACTACCCCGGTACCAAGGTTCTAGATAAATTCCTCAAGGGGCTCCCCACCGTAGGAATTTCCTACTCGGTCTCAACCAAACAAAATTTAAATCAAACAAGGTTTACTAACCTGTTTTCTGGACGCATAGTCCTCTAGTGACGCATTGTCACCCATGCACCTAATTAGAGCTCATGTGTACTCCCAACGTATCCCACACCACACTGGTGTCCAACTCTATGAGGTCATGTTGCCTCGAACCTCAAGTAACCTGCATCCACGATGCCTTGATGCCCACGACACCTCAGGTAACCTACATCCATGATGCCCCAATGCTACACATATCATATATATATATAGAATATATCATGCACCTGATATGGTGCCAATCCCACTAACTAACATCCTTTCAGTCCACATAGATCTTGTGCACCTGGTGTACTCAAAACAGACATGCCTCTACAGGTCATGCCAAAAAGGAGACATGGTGATCACAGCCACACCGCGGTGTACCTCTAACTGTCATCGGCTCACCAGCCTGCTCAACCTCTTAAAGCTCCACGGTGTGCACCTGGCCTGAAACAGGGCTTCCTAACACCTGACCTCCCGATGCTGCTCTAGTCACTGGCCACTGACCCCTCAATTGGGTCCCACCATCGTTGTCACGACCTCCACTCACAGCTAAAACCAAACTTCCCTCTCCAGGTACCAAATATGAACCAACTCCAAATGCTACAATCATTCCTGGTCCATTCCTACCGGCTACCTGATAATGATGCCTGCAAAACCTCTCTCGATGCTCGTCCTGTCCACATGCCCAGCACTCCTTCGTAGGCCTATCGCACTGAGCCCGAACATGCCCCACCTGTGCACACTAAAATCAATTCACCAAAGAACTACCACGAGGTGGTATAGCTGAATCCCTGTCCTGACTGCCCTGCTGAAACACATCATGTCCCCAATTCCTGCTGTCAGAACCGTCACCTGAATCTGTTGCGCTACCCAAGAGAGAATTTTCTCTCTCATTTCCCTCGGCTATGAGTTCCTGGTTCACCGGCTCAGAGAAGGAACCCAGCCTGAAGGTATTCACCTGGCCTCGAATTGTGTGTCATAAGCCATCCTCGAAGCGCCTCACCCTAGCTGTGTCGTTGCTTACCAGACCAGGTGCAAAGCGAGACAGCTCTGTAAAGGTAGCTCCGTAGTCCATAACGGACAGGTCTCACTGCCGAACACTCAAGAACTCCTAAGCTCTCCCTTCCCTCTGTATCTCATGGTAGATGTGCTAAATGAACCTGTCCCCAATGTCCTTTCAAGCCAGTACCTCATGCCTACGAGCTTGTACCTATACGTCCCACCAAAGCTTTGCTGGTCCACTCAGCATGTAATTCGCCAGCTTGACCCTCCACCCTGGAGGTATCTCGAGCTGCTGGAAAATGATCTGCATACTCTCTATCCAGCTCTCAGCCGTCTGCAGACCACCCTCACCCTAAAAAAGAAGAGGGTGCTATGACTGGAACTCTCTCGTCAGATACGCCATAGAAGGATTTGAACCCTGCGCTCCTCTTTCAATCCCAGGAAAAACACGTACCAGGCAAGCTCAGAGCTTCTCGTCAAGCCACTACCCAAACGGTGCCAATCCCAACTGTTGCCCTG
This sequence comes from Viscum album, assembly GCA_963277665.1. Lineage (NCBI taxonomy): Eukaryota > Viridiplantae > Streptophyta > Magnoliopsida > Santalales > Viscaceae > Viscum > Viscum album. The sequence goes on along the minus strand of OY728121.1, from coordinate 1,099,816,712 downwards.
CCTACACTGGATCCTGAACCTGATCCTGTCCATGAGCCTGTACCTGCGGCTCGTGCTCTGCCGTACCGAAGCCTAACCCTCATCCTGCAGTACTGTATCATCTCCTTCCTGAAGCTCCCTCGAGCCGTGAAGGAGTGACCCGCTGAATACCACAAATAGTCATACATCCCATAAATATATATCATAATATATTCTACGCAAATAAGGAAAGCAATAAAATGCAGTACATAACAACCACCCTTACTCCCCCACCGCAACCCATGCCTCACGACATCCCAGCATCATGGTCTCCTTACCCACCCTCAACAGAGCCAAGTATCAAATGTACCTAGGGCCATTCCTATCCTGACAACCCACGTTTCCTCAAACCGACGACCGAGTCACACAATCCTGACAGTTTCACCCATAGTACATGCCTTCTCTCATAAAAGTCAGACACAAATATCCTGCAGCATGCAATTTGTAACAACCTGATTTTTTATGAGAATTATATTTGTTTTATGTAATATGTTATACGGAATGGAATCCTTCACTACACACAACACTATCTTGTCTTGCGTTACACGTAATCGCAACCTTCCTCGATAGCCTCTGTAGTACATAATACCGAGTTTCACTAAACAACAATATATTATAATATTATAAACTTTCTGTTATGAATAGTATTAACTGAATTATTAATTTTACAACATTTTAATTCAACTTATACATTTTCTAGAATGAGGTATGAAAACAAAATCAGTGTTTTTGCATAAAAGAAGTATTTTTAAAAAAAGGCAGTTTTACAACCTTTTGATGGAACACCCACATTAAATATAGTTTTTGACAAGTTTATAATTTCAATTTGACAAAATAAAATTCTTTTTTAGAATCAGGATATAAAAATTTACTTTGGATAAATTTTTCATATTATTATGATAACTTTCATATTTTAATGAATAGTAAAAACACGCTATATTTTAATTATAAACAACTTTTTTCATCACAATACTTTTTATGGATAAATTATAATATTTAATTTTTTTAAAGTATAAATAGAATATATTTTTAGAATATAATATAATTTAATTCATTATCATTAATTTTACATTGAATTCATAGGTAAAAATATTTCAATCTTTGGCAATGATTTAACTTTTAAAACTTGTTTGCTTAACAACGAGATTAATTTTACATTAATTACTGAAACTTCTGTGTTTTGAATTTTCAAAAATGGATTCCATATTTTGAATCAGTGGGTCCAAATTATGTTAATTGGTTACTTTTATTTTTTTTGATATTATGGATAGTAACTATGATAATTTTTTTATTTACTACGGTTAAAGGTAAATATGGTAATTCATGGTTAAAAGAATATTATAATAATTCAAAATTATCTTGACACTTGTCCTAACCTTATTGGATGAGTGGTGGACGACCATGGGCATCCTTGGGTCGATTTTGGGACCCCATTGATCCACTTGGTAGTGAAAATGACAATTTGAATTAATTAATTTAATTTAAAGGCAAAATTGACATTAACAAAAATCTTTACCAATTAATTTTTATAAGGGGTTAAATAAATTATATTTTCGACTGTAAATATTCATTGGAATGACAAAAAGATTTCCTACATAATGATATTTTTTTTAATTTTGAGACACCAAATAAATTAAATTATTTATGACACAATAATGATGAAGTATTTACCTAATTAATAAATGATTTAAATAAATAAGATTATAATGATTAAAATATTTTCCAAAACATGTCCAATTCCGATTAGAGGATTTTATTTCGACCATGAGTCATCTTATCTTCATCTTTAATGATTTTTGGACGTTTTTAAACTGATGATATGTTTATTATAAAATTATATTTCCACACATTCCAAAGGTGCCCCTCTCCTCCCTTATAAAAGGAACCTCCTCCCTCTCTTCCTCAATCCAATTTGAGCATTCAAGCTCAGCCAACCCCTGAAAATTTCAATTCCCCACTTCCTTTGAAACCTACTAGAGGTACTGGTATTCTCAAAAGACCAACTCTAGTGCCTTAAAAGAAAGATTAAAGGAGGGACTTCGAGAAAGAGGTAATATCTTCTACAGTTTTTCCAAGTTCCATTCTTCTTCTACTCCCTCTTCTTTAGTTGTATCATTATGAAGTAATAAAATCAGTATCCCTAATATACTGATATGTTTTTATAAATATTAAACAACTATATTTCACCTTTTATCCATCCTATGGAAAGTGAAATCACCGCGCGTGCGTACGTACGGAATATCGTCTCCACGCCATGGTGTAATCTATTTTCCACCACCACCTTACATGGATTGGTGTAATGGTGTAAAGAATAAATATATATGATTATTGTAATTTAATATCGATTCTGAAATATTATACATACACTTCAATACAATTCCATGATCATGGGAACGATATCATCGCTCGTGCGTACGTACAGCCTACCGTCTCCACGATGTGATGTGACTTGTACTATATGATATTAATTGAATAATGATTATATAAATGAATTGAATGAATTAATATGATATATATGAGACTAATAACATTCTGTAAATTATGTATCTATATCCTATAAATAGGAATAGGAATTTATTCGACAAAACACGCATAAGAAAAAAAAGTAATAAACACCCGAATAACAAGTAGTAATGAAATATTACTAATAAGAAGCTAGGAATATGACCATATTTGATATCATAACATTAATTATGATTCTGGAATAAGTCAATAAGATTATTTAAATCATTATATAGGAGGTTCTGACACGTACAAAGCATATCAGACCTAAGGTAAGGGAAAATATAGCAAATCTCAATTTCTATCTGAGATTGTTTATACTTCAGAATTTACTGGGGAATATTTAACATCCACATCCATGTTTCCTCAGTATGTAATATTATTTATATCCTACTAAAATTTCATAAATCCAATTTTACCCATCGGTGTGTTTTTAGTTAAATAAATGAAAGGAATTTTTTTTCGTTTTTCGTACGATGTACTTTTTGACTTTTCCGACAAAATTACGAGAAGAATGTTTTTTAACTTATACGGCAGGAATGGATTTCTAAAACATTCTCTCCATGAATCATCCTTTACAAGTTTTCAAGTTTATTTTTAATCAACTTATTTAGTTTAAAATTGTATGACATGTTAAGAAAGGAAAATGTTTTTTAAGTAGAAAGGATATTTTCCTCAAGAATGGAGTTCAAGTGTTTTATCAAAATTATATTCCATCTAAGATAATATAGGGTTCTGTTTCTATCCCTATTACTACAGTGATTTGATTATGTTGTGATGGAAACATTTTTATGAATTCCTTTATCCAATATGAATTGTTTTATGATGTCACGATGTTTAAGATTCCCATTTTTATTACATGGGTTATGCTATGATGTTTGGTTTATGATTTTGTTTCACACATAACAATGGTATCATTCTGAGATGGGTGGGACCTATATCTCCCTAAAATGCATTGGGTAATGATTTTATATCTCATGAGATATACATGGATGGAATGGAAGGTTAAACCGGTTCAGTGAAACCGGACTGAAACGAGGAGTGAACTCGGTTTAGAAATGGACTTTGTCCACTAAGATAGTCTTGGAAATGAGTCTTGACTAATAAGAAATGATTTTCTATGATTATGTGTGTATTCCACAATGTTTCTTGTTTTATGTTATGATTATTGGGATTATATTTCACTACTATGATTTATCCCATGTTTTGAAATTATGATCTCTTTTGCAGGGTAAGATTTCCAAAATGTTATGTTCTTATGAATTTGATGTGATTGATATTTCTTTTGTTTACCCTTACTGAGCATTTGAGCTCACCTTTTTGTATGATTTCTTTCCCCAGGTCAGGAAGAAGGTAATTAAGTTAGATATTCCAAAAAGTTACTATATATATGATGAAATAAATGAGAGACAATGTAGATGCTTTATGAACTAGTTGTTTATGTTTCCCGGTTTCTAAAGACACTATACCTATACGGTCCTTTCATGGTTTTGTTATATGTTGTAATAAGTTTGCTTCAATTTTGAATTATTAACGATGTATGTAAAGTATCTGTCACTATAGTTGGTATTAGAGGAATAGTATAGTCAAACTTTGGAAACTAGGATGTGAAAGCCTTGGTAAGAACCCTATGGATAAGTCTAAGCATAGAACACAATCTTAGTGTTTTAGAAATTTCCACAAACAACTTATGATAAGACCATTACTGTATAATTTTGTTCTTGATTATGTGGTTTTCCTTTTATAATTAGTGTTACTAACACTATTATTCTTGGTTTTAGTCAATGGCTGGATCCCGAAGGAACCGTGTTAATGCGGGACGTGATGGGAAATGCAATTATTGTCCCCCTGAGCGACCAAATGATATGGGAGATTGAATGAAAAATGATGTAGCCATGATCACACAACTTTCTCAAGGTATGAATCATTTAGGACATCAAAATGAGGAAAGGAAGGAGCAATATTCAGTTGAATCCTTAATGAGGCAGCGTCTACCTTCATTCAGCGGTTCTTCTGATCCATTAGTGGCTGAACAATGGATCAGTACCACTGAAAATATATTTTCAGTTCTTCAATGTTCTTAACATGATAAAGTCATCTTAGCAGTGTATCGTTTAGAAGGTGATGCTGATCAATGGTGGAATCTTATTAAGAATACGAGGCAAAGGGATGAGATTGAGTCCATGGAATAGGATGAGTTCAAGATCTTATTTTGCATTAAGTATTTCCCTCGTATTCTTCGAAAAAAGATGGAGAAGTAGTTTCTTGAACTGAGGCAAAATGATGATGAATCTGTTGGTACCTATGAAGAAATTTTTACAAGATTTGCAAGTTACGCTTCCGGAATTATTATGCAACCTGAGAGTAAGATCGATCGATTCTTTAGTGGCTTAAAACCAAGTATTCGAAGGGAGTTATCCATAAGGGACTTCAATAGCTACGAGGAAATTTTTTGATGTTCTCTCAAGGTTGAGGTGGAGATTGGTGTAACCCATTAGTCACATGGGTTTGATAAGAAGAGGAAAATGGAATTAAAAGGAAAATATAAAGACCACACTAAGAAGAAGATGAGTTTTCCCTTCTGCTAAAAGTGTGGAAAGAAACATGAAAAAATTGTCATCAGGGGACAAGAAACTGTTATAAGTGTGGAAACAAAGGTCATCGGGCAATTGAATGTCAAAATAATGGGAAGAAGATGTCTCATGATGTAAACAAAGGAAGGGAAACACAGAATGAACCTACTACACTTCAATGTTTCAAGTTCAAGGATATTGGGTATTATGCCAATCAATGCCCAAATCCAAGGGTTGATGATGATGATCGACGTCAACAAACTCTTAAGGCCAAGGACAGAGGAAAGTCGCATGCAATTACTATCGGTGATGTGGAGTACGACAACGAAGTGGTGAGAGATACACTTGCCATCCAATCTAAAGTAGAAAATGTTTTATTTGATTCTGGATCCACCCACTATTTTATTTCTGAAGAATTTTCTAAGGTTATCGCCGTATTACCTCAATAATTAGATGTTGAGTTGGCTGTGACAACTCCTAATGGCACAACAGTCGCATCAAAAGTTTACAATTCTTCTCCAATTGAAGTTTGTGGGAAAGTGCTTCCTGTAAATATTGTGATCCTTCCTATAGTAGAGTTTGATCTGATTCTTGGAATGGATTAACTTTCATTATATGGAGCTTATATAAATTTCCAAAGAAGGGAAGTCAAATTTCATATTCTAGATCAATCTATGATCTTCTATCAATGCAAGGATGAACATAACCTTCCAGTGGAAATTTCTTCTATCTTATGGGTCTCGATTCCACTAAATGAATGTTATTTATCTCAAATGGTTAAGGAGAAAGTCACGATTAATAATATGCCCATTGTACGAGATTTTGAAGATATCTTTCTGGAGGAATTTCCAGGTCTTACACCAAATAGTGAAGTTGAGTTTTCAGTAGTACTCGTACCGGGTGATTTGCCTATTTCAAAGACAACTTATAGAATATCCCGAATTGAGTTGCAAGAATTGAAGAAGCAACTCCAAGAGAATCTTGATAAAGGATTCATACTCCCTAGTGCATCACCTTAGGGAGAAACTGTGCTATTTGTTAAGAGGAAAGATGGATCAATGAGACTCTGCATTGAATATCGAGAACATAACAAGATCACAATCAAGAACAAATATACTCTCCCACGCATTGATGACCTATTTGACCAACAATGTGGAGCTCAATACTTTTCCAAGATTTATCTTCATTCAAGGTATCATCAATTAAGGGTCAAAAGGGAGGATATACCAATGATGACATTCCATACAAGGTATGGACACTATGAATTTATAGTGATGCCATTTGGTTTTACTAATTCCCCTTCTATCTTTATGGATCTGATGAATAGAGTCTTTAGAGACTATCTTGATCAGTTTTTGGTAGTCTTTATAGATGACATTCTTGTCTATTCAAAGAGAAAAGAAGAACATGAAGATCACTTGATAATTTTATTAAAATCCCTGAGAAAGGATAAGCTGTATGCCAAATTTACCAAGTGTGAATTTTGGATTCAAAAAGTTGTATTTTTGGGTCACATAATCTCAAAAGAGGGGATATCTGTGGATCCAACAAAAACAGAGGTTATTGAAAGATAGTTGAGACCAACAACAGTAACTAAGATCCAAAGTTTTCTTGGTTTGGTTGGATATTATCGACGTTTTGTGAATGATTTTTCACGATTATCTAATACACTCACCAAGTTGAATCAGAAAGGAGTTACGTTTGTTTGTACAAAGGAATGTGAAGAGAATTTCAAGGATTTGAATAGAAGGTTATCCAGTGAACCTGTGCTCACACTACCTTATAGTGGAGAAAGTTTTGTGATCTAGAGTGATGCATCCAAGAAGGGATTGGGGTGTGTTCTTTTGCAAAATGATATGGTGCTAGCTTATGCCTCACGATAGTTGAAAATCCATGAGCAAAATTACCCAACTCATGATTTGGAGTTAGCAGCGGTAATCTTCGCATCAAATATTTGGAGGCATTATATTTATGGAGAAAAGTGTGACATTTATACTGATCATAAAAGTTTAAAGTATATTTTCACACAAAAGGAGCAGAATATGCGCCAAAGAAGATGGTTGGAGCTGATTAAGGATTACGACAGCTCAATTCATTACCACCCTGGGAAAGCAAACAAGGTGGCAGATGCATTAATTCGACTTGACCATGCTAGCTAATCCATGATGAGTATAAAAAATGATCCAATATTTATGGATTTACAAAGGATGGATCTTGGAATTATAATGAAAGGGGAAAATCGTATCTTTCTCAAATGAATGTTCAACCATCTATACATGTGAAGATTAAAGAGGCACAGAAAGAAGATGTCGAGTTACAAAAGAAGGTGATAAATGTTCTTGAATTAAACCTTGATTGTGATGGGATAATAATGTTCAGGAATCGGGTTTCTATTAGTGAGGATTTCTCTCTATATCAGCTTGCCAGGATATATGTAAAGGAAGTGGTATGATTTCATGGAGTACCACTTTCATTTATATATGATCCAGATACGAGGTTTACCTCCATTTTCTGGAGAAGTTTTCAGCATACTCTAGATACAGAGTTGAGTTCCAGCACTACTAATCATCCTCAGACAGAGGGTCAGTCTGAGAGGACAATTCAAACTCTATAAGATTTGTTGAGATCTTGCTCTATGGATTTCAAAGGTGGTTTGGTTCAACACCTATCTTTGGTGGAAACTTCTTATAATAATAGATTTCAATCCAGTATTTAGATGGCTCCTTGTGAAGCTCTCTATGGAAAGAAATTCAGGACTCCGACTTGCTGGGATGAAGTTGGGGAAAGAAAGCTATTAGGACATGATCTTGTTGATGAAATGGCCGAATATGTCAGATCTATTCAACAACACATAAGAGAAGCTCAGAGTCGATAAAAAAGTTATGTTGACAACCGAAGAAAAGACCTAGAGTTTGAAGTGGGTGATAAAGTGTTCTTATGAATATCTCCTTGGAAGAGAGTAATGAGATTTGGAAAGAAGCGAAAGTTGAACCCTAGATATATCGGTCATTTTGACGTTCTGGATCGTGTTGGGAAGGTAGCTTACCGATTGTCGATTCAACCGAATCTCTCTCAAGTTGACAATGTGTTCCATGTATCTCTCCTGAGAAAGTACATACCTGATCCTTCACATGTACTCAGCTCAGAAGTTGTACCGCTGGAACAAGATCTTTCTTATGAAGAACAACCGATAGAGATTTTGGATCATAGCGAAAAAGTCCTATAGAACAAGACCACTCGCTTGGTGAAATATTTATGTAGGAACCACCAATTAGAAGAAGCTACATGGAAACTTGAGGATATGATGAGGGAAATGTATCCTAATCTATTTGTTACGAAGTGACATATTTTGAGGGGGAAATTCATTTTAAGGGGTGTAGAATATAACAAACTGATATTTTATGAGAAGTATATATTTTTTATGTAATATGTTATATGGAAAGGAATCTTCCACTACACACAACAATAGCTTGGCTTGCGTTACACGCAATCGCGACCTTCCTCGATAGCATGTGTAGTACGCAATACCGAGTTTCACTAAACAATGATATATTATAATATTATAAACTAGCCAGTTTGAATAGTATTAACTGAATTTTGAATTTTATAACATTTTAATTCATCTTATACATTTTCTAGAATGAGGCATGAAAACAAAATCAGTTTATTTGGATAACATAAGTATTTTTCAAAAAATGCAGTTTTACCGCTTTATGATGGTCCACCCATATTAAATCTTGTTTTTACGCAGTTTATAAGTTCAATTTGACAAAATAGAATTCTTCTTTAGAATGAAGATATAAAAATTAACTTTGGATAAATTTTTCATATTATTCTGATAACTTTCATATTTTAATGAATAGTAAACACACGCTATATTTTAATTACAAACAACATTTTTCATCGTAATACTTTATATGGTTAAATTATAATATTTAATGTTTTAAAGTATAAAAATAATATATTTTTACCATTTAATATAATATAAGTCATTATCATTAATTTTACATTGAATTCATAGTTAAAAACATTTCAATCTTTGGCAATGTTTTAACTTTTAAAACCCGTTTTCTTAACAACAGGATAAATTTTAAATTAATTAATACAACTTATTTATTTTGAAATTTGAAAAATGTATTCCATATTTGGAATCAATGGGTCCAAATTATGTTAATAGGTTACTTTTATTTTTTTGATATTATGAATAGTAACTATGATATTTTTTTTATTTACTACGGTTAAAGGTATGTTGGGTAATTTAAGGTTAAAAGAATATTATAATATTTCAAAATTACCTTGAAACTTGTCCTAACCTTATTGGATTAGTAGTGCCCGACCATTGGCATCCTTGGGTCTATTTTGGTCCCCATTGATCCACTTGGTAGTGACAATGACAATTTTGATTAATTAATTTAATGTAAAGATAAAATTGACACTAACAAAAATCCTTTAGTAATTATTTTTTATAAGGGGTTATATAAATTATATTCTAGGCTATAAATATTCATTGTAAATATCAATAGATTTCCTACATAATGATATTTTTTAATAATTTTTAGACACCATATAATGTAAATTATTTATGACACAATAATGATGAAGTATTTACCTCATTAATAAATGATTTAAATAAATAAGATTATAATGATTAAAATATTTTACAAAACATGTCCAATTCGGATTAGATGATTTTATTTCGACCATGAGTCATCTTATCATCATATTTATTTATTTTTGGACCTTTTGAAACTGAAGATAAGTTTATAATCAAATAATATTTCCACACATTCCAAAGGTGCCCCTCTCCTCCCTTAAAAAAGGAACCTCCTCCCTCTCTTCCTCAAACCAATTTGAGCCTTCAAGCTCGGCCAGACCCAGCCCATTTTACATCCCCAATTCCATAGAATCCTACTAGAGGTACTGGTCTTATCAAAAGAACAACTCTAGTGCCTTAAGAGAATCTTTAAACGATGCACTTCGAGAAAGAGGTAATATCTTCTACCATTTTCTTCAAGTTCCATTATTCTTCTACTCCCTCTTATTTAGGTTTATAATTATGAGGTAACAACATAATTATCCCTCATATACTGATATGTTATTATAAATATTAAACAACTCTATTTCACCTCTTATCCATCCTACGGAAAAAGAAATCACCGTGCGTGCGTACGTACGGAATACCGTCTCCATGCCGTGGTGTAATCTGTTTTACACCACCACCTTACATGGATGGGTATAATGGTGTAAATAATAACTATATATGATTATTGTAAAGTTATATTGATTCTGAAATATTATACATACACTTCAATACAATTCCATGATCATGGGAACGATATCATCGCTCGTGCGTACGTACGACCTACCGTCTCCATGATGTGATGCGACTCGTTCTATATGATCTTCATTGAATAATGATTATATAAATAAATTGAATGAATTAGTATGATATATATTACACAAATACCATTATGAAAATGATGTACCTATATCCTATAAATAGGAATATGAATTTATTCGACAAAACATGCATAAGAACAAAAATTAATAAACACCCGAATAACAAGTAGTAATGAAATATTACTAATAAGAAGCTAAGAATATGTCCATATATGATATCATAACAATAAGTATGATTCTGGAATAAGTCAATAAAATTATTTAAACCACTATACAGGAGGTTCGGACATGTACAAAGCATATCGGACCTAAGGTAAGGGAAAATTTCAAAAATCACAATTTTTATCCGAGATTGTTTATACTTCAGAATTTACTGGGGAATATTTATCATCCACATCAATGTTTCATCAATATGTAATATTATTTATATCCTCCTAAAATTTTTTAAATCCAATTTTACCCTTCGGTGATTGTTTAGTAAATGATATGAAAGGAATATTTTGTCATTTTTCGTACGAGGTACTTTTTGACTTTTCCGACAAAAGTACGAGAAAAATGTTTTTTAACTTATAAGGCATGAATGGATTTTTAAAACATTATTTCCAAGAATATTCTTTTACAAGTTTACAAGTTTATTTTTAGTAAAATTCTTTAGTTTAAAATTGTATGACATGTTAAGAAAGGAGAATGTTTTTGAAGTAGAAAGAATATTCTCCTCAAGAATGGAGTTCAAGTGTTTTATCAAAATTATTTTCCATCTAAGAGAATATAGGGTTCTGTTTCTATCCCTATTATTACAGTGATTTGACTATGTTGTGATGGAAATATTTTTATGAATTCCTTTATCTTATATTAATTTTTTTATGATGTCACGATGTTTAAGATTCCCATTTTTATTAAATGGGTTATGCTATGATGTATGGTTTATGATTTTGTGGCACACATAAGAATGGTATAATTATGAGATGGGTGGGACCTATAACTCCCTCCAATGCATTGGGTAAATATTTTATATCTCATGAGATAGACATGGCTAGAACGGCAGGTTTAACCGGTTCAGTGAAACAGGACTGAAACGAGGAGTGATCTCAGTTTAGAAATGGACTTTGTCCACTAAGTTAGTCATGGAAATGAGTCTTGACTAATAAGAAATGAATCTCTACGATTATTTGTGTATTCCACAATGTTTCATGTTTTAAGTTATGATTATTGGGATTACATTTCACTACCATGATTTATTCCATGTTATGAAATTATGATCTCTTTTGCATGGTAAGATTTCAAAAATGTTATGTTCTTATGAATTTTATGTGATTGATATTTCTTTTGTTTACCCTTACTGAGAATTTGAGCTCACCCTTTTGTATGTTTTCATTCCCCAGGTCCGAAAGAAGTTTATTATGTAAGATATTCCAAAAAGGGACTATAGATATGATGAAATAAATTGGAGACAATGTAAATTCTTTATGAACCAGTTGTTTATGTTTCCCAGTTTCTAAAGACATTATACCTATATGGTCCATTTATGGTTTGGTTATATGTCATAATAAGTATGATTCAATTTTAAAGTATTAACGTTTTCTGTAATGTATGTGTCTCTATGCAATTCTAAAAAATATAAAGCATGTAATACACATTTTCACAATTAGAAGTTCTATCAGGCATTTCACCAATTCAAATTTCAAAGCATATAAAGCATGGAAATTGATTTTGTTATCATTCACATGGAATTATCACCTCACAAAAAATACGTGCAATTATGACATTGAAATACCCTAAAATGTGCCTATCAAAGCCAAGCAACCAAGCCTTTCCATACCGGGCCAAGGTCCAATTCTCCCTTACCATACCAGGTCAAGGGTCACATATCACAATCAATAGCATCACACATCAAGTGAGCCACCGAGGTTGAAATCATATCAACTGTAATCTGAGCAAAACAAATAGTAGTTCCCACCCGCGGAAACTAGGTCCAACCCTCATAACTAGGGCTGCAGGAACCCAAACACAATCTAGAAAACTATTCCCTCTAACAACTGTCTTCAGTTTACCATATCCCAAATAGTAAAACAAGAAGAAAGAAACAAGAAGCCTCAAAATCATTAGTATCTATAAAACACTAGTATGAAATCCCTATCAAGAACTCCTCTGATACCACTTTGTAACAACCTAAACCCGACCAGCCACCCAAACAGTGCCGAAGGGGTCGGGAGGAACTATCTTAAGCCCAACTCCATGCACGCCAAAGGTTGTCGACTAGCAGCTAGGGTCTATTAGGTATAGTGGGGAGGCTATACCCTCTCGGAGGATCGTAATAAGGGTACTGGTTCAAGTATAACCGTAAGGATGTAGTGGAAATAAGAACTCCGCAGACTCGAACCAGACCCGCAGAGCAGAAGCATAACCAATATAGACAAATAGAGGATGTAGTAAATATAAAAACCATAGTGGAAATGACAAAACAGGATGATGAAACATGTAACTACTACTGAACAATAAAACATGCATCCAAAGCAGGTAATACACACCTAAATATAAAAAGGGCGCCAATGGCTAACCACCAGTAGCTACAAAAAGTTAGAATGCCTATATAGAAAAGTAATCAAAACAATTTAAACCCAGGTAGTCATGTCCTCATGGTCCATACAATCTCCATGCAATAACTAACGCATCCTAGCTCATGAAGCTGGCCTCTTTCTTGCATGTAAATCCATAAAGTCTGCACGCGTCCCGAAGGGCCCGTGCAGGGTGTGAGACAAATCTCAGTAGGATACCACCCAACGGTGCGTACCAAATATATGTCTTTAAGAAGTTATGCATTTCTCAGAAAAGCAGTAAACAATACAATGCACAAATAAACACAAACTCCACTGGTGCTCAACATCCACCATGAAGTGTCACCTGCTTCGGCCAACGCCGGAATCTCTGTCATGTAACCCGGCACCATGTGCCACATGACACCTCGTGCCTCATGTACCGACGTCCCGAAGGAATGCCCAAAAATAGTTTCCCATCACCAAGTGCCTCTTGACAATTCATGTCTCATGTACCGACGACCCGAAGGCACCCCCAAAAATAGTAACCCGACACCAAGTGCCCCCTAACACCTCATGTCTCATGTACCGACGTCCCGAAGGCACACCCATCCCATAAAGGCTCCCCACCCCCACGTGGCTTTCTACGACAAGAAACCCCAACTAGAAAACCTAACCACAACTATGGGGGACTCTACCCACACGAGTTGTCAAAACCACCCTATCATGGAGTATCTCTGTGTGCACACTAATCAATGTCCCGATGAGCGGTAATCACCAAAATAGTCCTAAGCCACCAAAATATCTGATATATCATGTCCCTAAGACCAATTCTCTCAAGTCTGATGGCCTCTCCATCGATGTAACCTGGGCCATCCCCCAACGTGATAGTCGTACTACCTCAAGCCGACGTCCACGACGCCCAATCCCGTGGACAAAACCACCCATAGTAACCTGGAAAAATACCCGACCTATGATTCGCATCACTCAAGCATAATCGGGCCAAGCCCAACACAACCCAAGGGGTCCAGAAGATACAATTCAGCAATTGCATATATAACATATGTAAACAGAAAACATAACCAGGGACAAAAAACTAAACAGTTGAATTGCACTATGCATGTTGATGTCCCATACCAGCACTATGGTATTGAATGCCTCTAGTAGTTTATATCAGACGTTAATAAATTAAAATATATAGTTTAACACATTAATATTTTAATTAAAACCATTTGGAGTTCCCCGACCAATATTCCCCGTCAAGCAACTACCCCTTACCTGGCCCCGCTCACGCAACCTGGTAACGGGGACTACCCAAAGGCATCCCATAAGTCCAACAAGCAATTCAATATGAAATAGAAGATTAAACGAGTCCCGCTTAAAATAACTGAAAATACGTCGAAGGCCGCGTCACCCAAACAACCACGAATAAAAAAAATGAAGTATGCACCACCAAACCCAAGACACACACGATTCTAGACCTCCGGTAACACCTGCCAATTCGGTCTAAAACGCAGTAAATCTAGAAAAGATTCAATACAGTTCAAACGCCTCTAACTAATTCTAGAACTAAAATTAGACAAAATGACCAAAGGGGAATCGAGGCCTTACCGAGGGGGTACCAACGCATCCAACTGAGGTCGGATCTGACTTCGGAGGAAGAACCAGGAAGCAAATGAAGGTTCGGCCGACATGGTTCGTGTATCCGGGCAGAGGGTATGAGGTTCTGCCTCAAAACAAGGAAACGGCCCATTTTAATAGAAAAAAAGAAAGTACACGATGTGTACTTTAGGACTACACACTGTGTATAGTTCATTTAGATGTTCATAAAATGGCTGATTCCGCTGACTTACTTTCTGATCTTACTGACAAGAGTACAAAGCGTGTACCTAGGGGTACATGGTGTGTACTTGGTTCCCCTTCCATTCCTTTCTGACGTACTCACATTCCATGTCTTTCTCTTATACACGGCTAGACTACACGGTGTGTTCAAGGAAACATGGCATGCCCCTCGTTCTACCCAGCCAACAGGCCTACACACCATGTACGACCTCACACAGTCCGGGTACACATGGCGTGTTCAAAACTACACACCGTGTAGTAAGAAAATTCCACACAGTCATCACACAGCATGTACCCAGTGAGCACACAGCCGGTCCCTCATATACACATACACAACGTTTACTAAAAGTACACGGCGTGTAGTCCCGAAATTTCCAGAACTTTTCATTTTCTCCAGCTTCCTCAGAAACCAGTCAAAAATTTAAACAAGGTCAGGATTTTGACCCATTCCAAAACCCAGGTTCTTACACATAATGAGCTTATGATTTTACTAATGAATTTCCAATGGGGATTTCAAACTAGTTGTGAAATAAACATCCTTTCTATGTACTGGAATATCCCATGATAGGCCCAAAACACCTTGTCAGAGTTGTTACACCTCGGTAAATCTATGCAAGAACCATTTACACTTTTAGATTAATGAAATTGTTTTATTTTAAGGGTAAAACACTTAATATATACTCACCAAAAGTCATTGATGTATTAATTTTCATATTCTTATCAATATTATTTTTATGTAGTGTTTTTCTAATCCATATACAAAAAATAACTACACACTACTCTGATACAAACTATACTAACCCATCCCTTTATTACACATTAATACATGATTTATTACATTGGATTACTCTTATTACATACCAAAAATTCAAGAGGTATAGTTTCTTTTGGAATTACGCACAATACATATCTACCTTATAACATGGGATAAAACAACATTCTAAAAAAAATATGTTACATGATCTTAGTATTCCATCAAACATTAAAATACAAGGTGCAACATAAGACCATAAATAAGAAAAGAGTTAGCTATAAATCCAAGTCATTGAATAAACGTGGAATAAAGAAAAAAAAATTCATGTATGATAAAATGAATTTCAATAGGTAATTAATGGAACATGAATAATATGTCATGATATAATTTGATAATCATTACATGGGAAATCTATAACCAACATAGAACACAATATTATAAAAATATGTAAAGGATAAACCAACAAGACCTCGAAGTGGATAAATTACAGAAAAAGAGTAATGTACACCCTTTTATCAAAATGTTGTATCTTTATACTAATACTTATGGAATGAATTAGACTGTTATCTCAACACACCAATTATATTCATTTCATTCGCATGATTAACGGTTCCTACTAGACCATATAACATGGATTTATTCATTATATTAATTTATTCCACGACTATAGAGTGGTGAATAAATATAGGTATCTCCCCAATTAATATATTTATGTTTTTAAATTTGATCATCATATATATTAATTTTGTATGGAATTAAATGCAAATTTTTTTTCAAAGAAAATCATGTTGAAATTTCACCCACATAATGACACCAATTTATGATTTATAAAAAGGTGATGTTGATAGGGAAATGGGGTACTCATTATATAGATATAAAATAGGAATTAAAATGGTAATTGAAAATAATTTACCATATTAATAAATTGTTTAATGGAAATATTATGAAAATGAAGAAATATGAATAAGAGAAATAATTCAGACCACTATTTTGTTGTGGTGATGGTTGTACATAAAAAACATATGATGATAAATGATAGTGAAAGGGGGATATAATAATTTTTATATTAAATTTAAATTACAGGGAATTTTTAATAACATATTCTATCATATGAAAATGGAATTTAAAGGACATAACATAAGAGAGGTGTCTAAATGTAAATAAGAAGAGAGGAATCCCCTTCAAAATTTCTGCATAGTTACATCTTACGAAATTTTAATAGAGAGACATTATAAATGATATATCATTAAAATAACACATTTTTTTATTAATGTAATCATCATAAATGAATGAAAATATAACAAATAGAAATTATAAATTCAAATTTAAAATATGGTTCATTAATTGAATGATATAGAGGAAGATGATAATCCATTAGTTGAATATATGAATCCATAAGAGTTGGATGTTCTTATTGATTGATTGGGGGTTACTTTGGTGGACTATAGAGTGGTCTGGGAAAAGTGTGGACATTCTTAAATGATTTTTATTAAGGATAAATGGGACCTTTTGTGGGTTTGTATAAGAAAAAAGATGGATTTCATTATTATTTAGGTTTTGTACACTATAAATTAAAATACAAAAAACCAAAAGTCACCCTCTAGTTTTTTTAAATGGTTGTGGATTCCATTATATTACATGAATATATTTCTAAAATAATAAAATAATTCCCTTTATTACGTGGTGGTTAGTGACACGGTTAAATAAATATTTTTAAAAACGTAAAATATATTACATGTTTTGGAAGATTCATAATGTCTTTATAATATAAACCAAATAAACATAAAATATTCTTATATTGTTGGTAAAACGTAGATTTGGTCTCATATACAATTTATATTATTTATTGCTTCAATTATGGGTTGTTATGATGTCATAATCCACAATGTATATTTATAATGTAAATAATTTTATCATTAAAATTTGATTGTCAATGAAAAATATGATAAATTCACCAGTATATAATTTCGACACTATGATTCAAAAATTAATATTTATACTATCTAAATAATTTAAAAATTATTTCAAATATTTATTTTAAATTAAAATCCTTCAACTATTGAAAATTTAATTTTTTTTATAATAAATATTGTTGAGTTCATTATAAAAATTATATTTGACATCCATAAAATTATATGACCATTTATATTTGATAAATAAATATTTATTAATAAATTTAAAATATTAGTTATTTCAAAAATATATTATTTCAAAAATAATTTAATTCTATTCTATTATTAATCAAATAATCTATTATTTATTTTATAAAAAAATACAAGGTTATAATAATAGGATGACAATATATTCATTATTCTATAAAAATAATATAGATACCTATATTTATTTGGAATTTATAAAAATCACTTAAAAGAAAAATCAATCACTTTAATAATATGGTTCTTGAGGTGGGGATTTCAAGAGGTGGTTCGAAGAACATTGTTTTGATACTATTCATAGTGAGTATGAACTTCTCCCATAAAAAACTTGTCTAATTGATATGTTTTTGTGTCTCAGTATGGTGTTTTTCAAGTGAAAATACCCAAAATTATTTCTCAACTAAAAGCTATGAAAGATTTTCTTTGTTTGTGTAATTCCTCGACCCTAGAAGCCCAGAGTCAGTGCATTATTACATATAATTTTCTTGATCACAAAAGATCTTGTATTGAAGGAAATATTAGTTTAGGTTCCTTGGAAGTATTATATACATTCATAAGGTTTACATTAAATAAAAAAATGGAAAACTACAACGACATTGTTTCCATCAACAATACTGAGATCCCAAAGACTATCCCTGCAGGACAGCCAAAATATACCTCTTCACTTCCTGGGAAAAATATAACATAGAAATGGGTTAGCTCAGATGCTAAGTAAGGATAACAATATAGCAAAAAATTTAATTAATAAGTATAAACATTTATGGAAATGTTTAAAACTAAAACAAAATCCTTTTCAACATAAACATCATCATAATATGGAAAATATAAATCAAAATAATGTTATTTACTTGCTCACATGGATAATCTACTAGTAGAATAATCACATGCGATATCAATATTCAATTTCATAATGATGGAATGCATAACTACAGAATTTATAACCACATATTCAAGGCCGTATGCCATGACTACAAATAAAATTTTGTCAAGGCCTAGGTAAAAGAAAGTATTTTTTCTCATGAGACCTACAAATGGATCAAGAATCTATAGTGTTCTCCACCTGTGACATACTAAGTCAAATTCATTCCACATATGACCAGGTTTAAAAATTACATAAACATTCGTTTTGAAACTAGCATAGGATATGTCAATACATTATCCATAAACCATCAATGGAGTAAAAATTACACATCCATAGTCAAACATATCACCAAACATCGATAAAATATGGATGTTTTGTATCATAATAAATCGACTTCAAATAAGCTTAAAATCCATCAAAGGATGTTGACATAAATAAAATCAAAACATTTTTTGAAGAAATATCTCTTTCTATTTTGAAATCATTTATGAAAACATTAATTTTGAAAATATTCTTATAAACTTGTAAGGGAAGCTTTGAGGATGTCATAATGGCGGAAAATAGCTGCACCCGAATAATAAGTTAAAAATACACTCTTACATAAATTATGTCAAAAAGGTCGTAAAATACCTTGTTTGGAAAATGAATGAAGGATTAATTTTAAAACAAATAAGGTAAAATAATGTTATAAATGGCTTTACCCAATTGTCTAGTTAATAGTAATTTTTTTGAAATATTTTTTTGGGAATCATTAATGTGGATGATAAAGAGGTCGTTGTAGATAATAATGTATAAACTAACTCAGATAATAAAGAAAATGTGAAATTAACCGGTAGATTGTATTTTTCCTTGGTTGAGGGTATGTAAAACTCTGGTATAATACAGAAATAATTTTTATTAAATTAACCAAGAATAATTTACATTAATATGATATCATATATGATCTTTTAATATTGCTTTGGTATTAATATCTTAGTATTATCATCGTTTCGAGTGTTAACTAATTCGTTTTCCTTTAGATGCTTTGTTACATAAGAAATGTTTGTTATGGATAGGATGTATCTTATTCATATTCAAAATTATATTATGTCTTTAAAAATTATTTATAATCATGTAATGAAAATTAGTCTTGAATGGATATGATGGGGAATGAATCTCATCGCGTTCGTGGAGACGGTAATCCGCACGTACGCACAAGAAACAATATCAATATTTTGATTTAGAAATAATATATAATTGGATAGTATATCATATATAAAGAATAATTATCATGTTATTTTTATTATTTACATAAACTAAACATCATTATTATATCTATCCAAATAATAATTTATTGAATAACAATTACACCCTAAAGAGCAGACATTAAGCCCTACATACGCACATATGGTGAAGTGTCATTCAAAGGCCAGGTAGAATAATGGATATGGTTCTACCATATTTATAATATCATCACAATATATATATATATGATACAGGAGTTATTATTTTAGAATGGAAACAACAAATAAAGAGGAAGTTGAAGAAGAAAGGAACTTGAAAGACGTGATGAAATATTTACCTTTTCTTCGGGATCTTCCTATTTAAATGATCAAAAGGGATCATTAGGTTGGAATTATGACTAATGTAAGGACTCTATGATAAAGGAAGGACAGTTGAGAGTGTATTTTGTCTATGGTTTTCATGGAAAAATGGCTTTGATGGTGTGAATTAAAAAGTAGGGGAAGTGATCTTTTATAAGAGGGGTGAGGGGCACCTTAGGAAAAGATAGAAATATTATTTTATAATAAAATAATTTTCTATTTATAATGGATCCGAAATTAATTATTTAAGTTCTAAGGTGTTTATGGGTACAAAACAACTAACAAAATAGGTTTTAGATAGGTTTTTTTGACTATATGAACATTATCTTTTATATTTAAGTCTTAGTTAAATTGTTTGACATTTACCATGTCTCATTGTAATTTTATATTTTATGGTAAATAAACATATTATATACATCCAATAGAACCCCAAGTTGTTATTAATGATACACATATCATTATATAAGTAATTTGGACGAACCATAGATTTTTCAAGAATAGAAAGTCAAGTAATAATATAATATTAGTTTTAAAATCCCATTTAATTTAGTTTTGACACTATTTGGAATTTTGTTTTTTCTAAATTCAAAACTGCATTATTACGTCCAATTTTTTTAATCTAAAAATCCTTATCATGTCATATTATCCAATAAATTTAGTTTAATTCATAAAAAATATAAAAATTACATTTATTTTGATATTTATAATAACAATTATATTAATATTTCATTAATTAGGTAATTACTACATCATCATTGTGTCATAAATAAATTAAATAATTTAATGTCTAAATATTATAAATAAAATAAATTTATATAGGAAATCATTTTAGATTTATAATTAATATTTATAGTGGAATTTATCTTATGTATAACCCTATATTAAAAATGTTTTAGTTATTTTAATTTGATTTTTATTCTTTTAAGTCTTCTTTTAGTAAGATAATAATAAATGTTCTAAGATAATCCATTTGGACATAAAGGATCATATTTTATTTCTATGTTTGTTTTTGGTCGAATTACATTTATCCAATAGAATTAGGACATCTGTTATGGTAATAATAATATCATTTTTATCCTTAATTACCCTCTTAGATATTAACCATGATAAATAAAAGAAAACAATTACCATTCACCATATATTATTTTCATCTTATTGAACAAATTTTTATTTTTTGATATCAACTGTGTCACTCAGATATTTTAAATTCAACTCACAGAAGCAGCAAAAGAATGATTTATGTAAATTTGCTAATTCTCTTAGGAGGTGGGTAAAAGACGGTAAAAAGTTCAATAAAATTTTTATATATGTAAAATTATTTTAAAATGACTCAAATGAATTACATTGAAAATATATAAGTATTATGTTACTATTTTGACCAAAAATAAATTTAAATAAATGAAATAATTATTTAAAAAAAATTGGTTTGAAACTATAAATCACTGTTTTTCACTAATCATAAAAAATTGAAAGTTTTCAGAAAAATACCAAAAAATTACCCTAAGCTAACTTCAATATTCCAAATCCAAAATTGATTTCCATTTTGAAAGATAAAATTTAAAAAATTCAAAAAATTGGGAATTACTATTCATAACAGATATTTTTATTTGTTGTGGTGTGTTAGAACTCGAAGTTGCAAACAACACACGCTATTGTAATATTCAAACAGAATCATATCAGGGAAGCTTGGGGTTTTTCATATCCCCTCCATCAAATAATATATTCCTCAAAATATCTAGAATATTACTACATAAAAATACTCGGGTGGTTCCTCATCATAACTTCCTCGGGTTCCCATGTTGCCTCTTCAATATTATGGTTTCTCCATAGAACATTTACCAGACGAGTCGTCCGGTTTTTCAGCACTTGTTCTCTTGAATTAAGAACCTTGAAATGCTCTTAAAACATAGATAGATCAGCTTCCAATTTTAATTCTTCCTAGGTGAGTACATGTGTTGGGTCACGCATATATTTTATTAATATTCATAGGTAGAACACATCGTGAACTTTAGAGTTAAACGGAGGCATTTCTAAACGGTATGCTACAACCCCAATTCGTTCTAGAATTTTGAATGGTCTGATGTACCTGGGACTCAATATTCCCTTCTTACTGAAAAATATAACACCCTTCCACAGAGATACCATCATGAAAAAATGATCTCCTATATGAAATTCCAAATCCTTCCTTCGGTTATCAAAAGAGATCTTATCCCTAATTTGAGCCACTTTGATGAGGGTTTGGATTACCTTCAGCTTTTTCCCTCATTTCCTACACATGTTATGAGGCTACTAGTTTTCTTTCACCAACATCATCTCAACATGTTGGTGTATGACATCTCTTTCCATATAACTCTTCATATGGTGCCATCTGAATACATGAATGTAAGCTATTATTATAAGAAATTTCTACCAGAGGTAACTATTTATCCCGCATACATTGAAAGTTATGTGAGCATGATCTCAACTTTTCTTCTAAGGTTTAAATAATCCGTTTGGATTTTCCATCAGTTTGGTGGTGGTAGGCAGTGCTCAAACAAAGTTTAGTATCCAGGAATTTCTGAAAACATTTACAGAATCTTGATGTAAAATGGGGATCACGACTTGAAACAATCGATAGTGGTACTACATGAATTATTACAACTTCATTAATATAAAGTCTTGGTAAAAATTCAAGTGGTAAATCTTCTCTTATATCAAGAAAATGTGATGACTTGGTAAGATGGTCAACCAGGACCCATATTGCATTATTTATTCTAGGAATTTTTGGTAGACCCATGAAACAATACATCATGTCATCATAACAATTCCACTCATGTATGGTAAGAGGTTTCATGACACCTATAGCTTATTTCCATCCACCATTAACTTGTTGACAAACCTTACATCTTAACACAAAATCAAGAATCTCTTTTTTCATGTTTTTCCACAAAAATATTTCCTTCGTATATCTATATATTTTTGTGCACATAGAGTGTATAGATAAATTGGATTTATGATAATCATCCAAAAATTCTCTTTTTAGATCTGGTATATTGAGAAAACAAATTATCTTCCAAAATTTTAAAATCCCATCTTCATATATGAAGTCAATCAATCTCCCAACATTCAAATATTTAATCATTTTTTGAAACTCCTCATCATTAGCCTGAGAACGTTTTGTCCTTTCTAGTAAATATGGTTTTGAATCCATTTGTAAAAGAATTGATGATTCACCTTCCACGGTTATTCTCATATCCATCTTTACTAGATCCATGTATATAGGATCCTTTTCTACTCTCATCTTGATCGAAACTCCATGACCCTTTCTTCTCAAAGAATCATCCACATAATTTTCCTTCCCCGGGTGGTAGTGTATAGTGCAATCATAATACTTGAGTAGTTCAATCCATCACCTTTGCCTCGTGTTGAGTTCTTTTTGGGAGAAATTATTTTCGAAACTCTTCTGATCAGTAAAAGTCTCACATTTTTACCATAGAGATAATGTGTCCATATCATCAAAGAAAATATTACAGCTGCTGACTCAAGATTATAAGTAGGATATTTTTTCTCATGAATTTTTAGCTATTGTGAAGCATAGGCAATAACCATGTCATTCTGCATAAGGACACAACGGAGTCCTTTTTTTGAAGCATCACTATAAATAACAAACCCATCATTCCCTGATGATAGAGTCAATATAGGAGCATTGACTAATATTCTCTTTTGTTCTTCAAAACATTCTTAACACTCTTTTGTCCAAACAAATTTAACCCCTTTTGTGTGATCTTTGTTAATGGGTTAGCCAATCTGGAAAAATTCTATAAAAAATGCCGATAATAACCGGTTAAACCAATAAAAGTGCATACGTTAGTTATACTAATAGGTGTTGTCCATTCTTGTATTGCCTTGGTGTTAGAAGGATCATCATAAATTCTATCCTTATATACAATATGACAAAGAAAATAAATCTCATGGAGCCAGAATTCACACTTTCTAAACATACAATATAATACATGTCTTCTAAGAGTCTTCTGGATAATACGCAAGAGATTTTTATGATATTCGTATCATATGTAGCATACCAAGATGCCATAAATAAATAACACTATAATATCATCAAGATATTCCTTGAAAACACTATTCATTAGATCCATGAAGATAGAGGGTGAATTAGTCAATCCTAAAGGAATTACTGTAAACTTGTAAAGCATGTACCTGGTTCAAAATGTTGTTTTCAGAATTTCTTCCTTCTTCACACACAACTGATGATATCCAGATCGAAGTACATTCTTTGAAAAGTATTGGTCTTTATGATGTTGCTGGAATAAATCATCAATGAAAGTTAGGGAATACATGTTATTTATTTTTATTGCACTGATCTACATGTACCTCATAGATCCATCTTTTTTCTTAACAATAATAACATGGGATCCACATGGAGAAACACTATGGTGAATAAATCCCTTGTTACTCAATTTCACTAGTTGTTTCTTTAGTTCCACTAATTCCATATTATCCATTCTATACAGGGTCTTCAATATGGGCCTTGATCCAGTAATTATATCAATGGAAAATTCAATTTCTCATTCTTAAGATGTCTAAGTAAATATTCTAGAAACACATCAACATATTCTATGACAATAGGTACATCTTCAATTTGACCATTCCTTTCCTCACCCATAGACATTTCATTATCTTCCTCCCCAATAATTGAATTTAGTTGACCTTCAAGGGGTGAATCTAGATAAGAATTAGGTGGTGGAATTTATACTCTAAAGATAAGGTACTCTTTGTCATCATCAAAAATTATAACCTCCTTCTACTTACAATAAATATTCGCATCATGGTAAAAAATCCAATCCATACCAAGGATTATATCATATTTAATCATGGTTATGATGATAAGATCAGAAGATAAATAATTTTTATATACCTTAATGGGAACTGAGTCACAAAACATGGTTGCAATGATACATCCCTTTGGATTTTAGACTGAAAACTCGCTTGTTAAATAAAATTGGAAATATCTAATTTTCATATGAAACTCAGAAGATATGAAATAATGTGATGATCCAGAATCAAATAATGAATTATTTAAACTAGAGGAAACCATTAAATTACCTGCCACCATGCCTTTTGAAGATTCAACATCAGCAGTAGTGATAGAATAAACATGGCCTCGATCCATTTCCCTTTTCTGAGATATGCTCCCTTGAATCTTAGTACATTCATTTGTATCCATTATCTAAAATTGGAACACTCAACATTGACATCGCCTTTCTTCCCCTAGTAATCACGAGCACGGTTGCCTTTTTAACCACACTTGTAACAGACTCCCATTGCCTTTAGGCAAGTACCGAGGTGTTTCTTCCCACATTTATAGTAGGATGGATATTCAGCCATTAACTACTTCCCCTTGTTTCCATTTACAGAGTGTCCATTAGATCTCTTCTTCTATTTCATTTCTTTAAAGTCGTAAGACATAGAGAATTTATTTTTTGTCTTAAATGAACATGAGACAATGTATTTGTATGACAACAATGTTTGAGAGAGTAATGATCGACGGAGAAATGTTTGTATCCCATTAATGAAATGATAAATATTACTTATTGGGTTACATATATAATGTGCAGTATGCCTCTATACCCTTGTAATGTTAGCATCATACTTTGCGACATTTTCATCCTCCTTTTTCCTCAGGCTCAAAATATTTTTTTCCATATCCACTCAATGGTCACGAGGAATGTATTTTTTTTTATGAAAATCTATTTAAACTCCATCCATTCCATATTGGATAATTAATCATCTTATTTTTTGTTTTGAATCAATAACCACCATTGATCAGCATCTCTAGTGAGGCGGTAAATTGCCATGAAAACTTTTTCCCTTTCACTACTCTATATAGTGTGGAATATTTTCTCTATGAAATTTATCCATTTCCCATCTAGTAGTGTATTTGTACCCTCATTTAATGTTGTTTGTTGTTGCCTCATTAAGAAATATAACATTGATCCTCCACGCTGCGGATGAGGGTGCTCCATACAACTATTATTATTATTCATAACATAAGCGAGTTGTCAAAATATAGTGATAATCTTATCAGCACTAGTTATATCACCAGGTCCACTATAATTATCTTGAGTAGGAAGGAAATCCCAACATGGAGTGTGTGAATTGATATGGCTTCCATTTTTTACACTAGGCGCTATTTCTAAACAATGGCATAAACTAGATTATTTTATGAATTTAAATACATAATTCATAACTTGTAAAACACTTAACATAAATTGAACAGTTTATGGATACAATCCATATTCCTAAAAATTATTTTATTTGAGGAAGTATATACTCAGAAACCATTAATAATGGTTTGTAAGGAAAATGAGAATTATCATAATCATTTCCCCTAGGAGTGCCGTAATAATGAGTGCAGCAAGGCTCGTTGTCGTGCACCAGTTCCCCTTCGAGTCTAGCTCGAAGTAGTGTTTTTGGGTTTTACCCCTATGTACATCTATTCCAGAGCCGCCTCTACCTACTCGTATCCAGGCAATGATGTGTTGCATGGAAATATCACAAAATCTGTACAATACCAAAATTTTCCGGATTTTCGTCAATACTAATCCTAAAATTCTATCTTATGTCTATGTGCTCTAATCAGAGTTTTTATAAATCTAGTTTCCATGGATTGTACTGAACTTCATCTGATATGAACTCTAACACCCCAAACCTAAATGCCTAGATTCGAATCATTATTATGTATCATTGGCATGATCACAAAATCTCAAGTCTCGAAAGACCGATTAGTTTAGTATCTTTGTATGTACTAGATATATTTATAAGGTTTACATTAAATCATAATATAGAAAACTAAAAAAACATTGTTTACATAGACAATAGTGATATCCCATATCCTATCCCTTCCGGTCAGTCATAATATACTTTCCGCATCTCATGAAAAATAAAACATAGAATGTGGTGAGCACAGATGCTCATTAAGGATAACAATATAGCCGAATCATTCATAAAGTAGCTTAAACATTTAAGGCAATGTTTAAAACTAAAACAAAAGCCTTTTAAACAGAAAATTACTCATTATATGGAAAACATAAATCAATATAATTTAATTTACTCACTCACATTGATATTCTACAAGTCTAATAGTCATATGAAATATCAATAGCCACATTCATAAAGATGGAATGCATAATGCCAGACTTCATAATGACATAGTCAAGGCCTTGTTCCAAAACTAAAAATAATATTTTTTAAAGGCCTTGTGCCAAGAAACTAGTTTTTATCATGAGACATACAGATTCATCAAGGAGCTACATCGGGATCCACCAATCATATAATAAGTCCAATGCATTCCCCATATGAAAAGTTTTAAACATAACATAATCATTCGTATTAAAACTAGTATACGAAATGTCAATTATTTAACCATAAACCATGAATGGTTTAATAATAACACATTCATATTCAAACATATCACAAAATAATCAGTCAAATTTTAATGTATTGTATCATAATAAATCAACATCAAATAAGCTTAAAATCCATCAAAGGATATTGACATAGATGAAATGAAAAAAAAATTAGTGAAATAACTAATTCTATTTTGAAATAATTTATGATTTCATTGATTTTGAAAATATTCTTATAAGATTTAATGGGATGATTTGACAATGTTATAATGACATACAATAGCCACACCAGACATATAAGTAACAAAACATTCATACCGTAATGTTGTCAAAAATGTCATAAAGTACCCTGTTTAGAAAATGACGAATAGTATACTTTCAAAACATATATGGTAAAATAAGGGAATAAATTAATTTACCCAATTTTCTAGTAAGTATTTAACATGTTTTGAAATACATTTTAAGAAGCCTGGATGTGGATGATAAAGAGGTCCTAGTAGAAAATTACATATAAACAACGTCGGATAATAAAGAGATTGTGAAATTAACCATTACCTTCTACATTTCCATGGTAAAGGGTAGGTTAACCTCCATTATATTGGTTAAATAATTCTTATTAAATTATAAAATAATCATATACTTTAATATGATATCATATATGATCTTTTAACATTTCTTTATTAATAATATCTTAGTATTATCGTCGTTTCATGTGTTAACTGATTCGTTTTCCTTTATATGCTTTGTTATGTAATTAATGTTTGTCATGGATAGGATGTATATTATTCATATTCATAATGATATTATGTCTTTAAACTTTATTTTTATTCATCTAATAATAATTAGTCTTGAATGGTTATGATGGGGAATGAATCTCATCGTGTTCGTGGAGACGGTAATCCGCACGTACGAACGAGCGACAATATCAATTTTTTATTATTAAAATAATATATAATTTGATGTTATATCATATATACAGAATCATTATCATTTTATATTTATTATTTACATAAATTACCCATAATTATTATATCCATCCAAAAAATAATGTATTGAATAACAATGAAACCACGACGTGGAGATGGTAACCCATACGTACTCACGTAAGGTGACATGTCATTCAAAGGATGGATAGAATAATGAATATGTTTGTACAATATTTATAATAACATCAAAGTATAATGAGGATATTGGAGTTATTTTTTTATAATGGAAACAACAAAGATTGTGGAAGTGGAAGAAGAACAGAACCTGAAAGAGGCGATGAAATATTTACGACTTCTTCGGGTTCTTCTTTTTTATTTGATCAAATGGGCTCCATAGGATGGCTTTATAACTAAGGGAAGACCTCAAGGAATATGGAAGGAAAATTTAGATGGTATTTGGGAAGGTTTTTCATAAGCCAAATAAATTTGATGGTGTGAATTTGAGATAAGGGGAAGTGACCTTTTTTATGAGGGGTGAGTGGATGCTTAGAAAAAGCTAGAAAAATTATTTTATATTAAATTATTTTTTTTTCTTATGGCTCCAAAATGAATTATTTAATGGCCAAGGTGGGTATGGGTCGAAAACCACTCAACCAATAGGTTTTATACAGGTTTGGATCCCTATATTAACTTTATCTTTTATATTTAACTCTTACTTAAATTGTTTGCCATTTACCATGTCTTTTTGTATTTTAATATTATATCATCAATAAACCTACTATATAATTTAAAGAGAACCCAAAGAGGTTCATAAATGATTCACCCATCATTATATAAGTCTTTTGGCCGATCCTTAGATTTTTAGGAATAGAATGTCAATTAATAATATAATAATGGTTATAAAAACTCTTCTATGTCAATTTTTACACAATTTGGTGTTTTGTTTTTTTCTAAATTCATAACAGCATTATTACTTAGAAATAAATTTATCTATCCAATAAAAACATGTCATATTAACCTATAAAATTAGTGGAATTAATAAAAAGTCTCAAATTACATTTAGTTGGATATTGGTAATATCAATTATTTTAATATTTCACTAATTATTTAATTACTTCATCAACATTATGTCATAAATAAATTAAATTATTTAATATCTAAAAATTATAAATATCATAACATTATATTGAATTTTTTTTCATTCTAATGAATATTTATTATCGAATTTATCTCATTATTAACCCTATATTAAAAATTATTTAGTTATTAAACATTGATTTTAACTATTTTAACTCTTCTATAAATAAAATAATAATAAATGTCATAAACTAATCCATGTGGACCTATAAGATTATATTTTATTCTTAAGGGTGTTTTTGGACGAATTACACTTATCCAATAGAATTAGGACATGTGTTAGGGTAATAATAATATCATTTTTAGCCTTAATTACCCTATTTACTTTTAACTGTGGTAAATAAAAGTAATAATTTACTATTCATCTAAAATTATTTTCATCTTATTGATCCACATTTTACTTTCTGATATCAACAATGTCTCTTTAATTTTCCAAATTCAAATCACAGAAGTGGTAAAATTACATTTTATTTAAATTTCCAAAGGCTCTTAGGAGGTGGGTAAAAGACGGTAAAAAGTTCAATATAATATTTGTATATCTAAAATTATTATAAAAAAACATCAATGAATTACACTGAAATTATATAGGTATTATGTATCTATTTTGACCTAAAATGTATATAAATAAAATAAATAATTATTTAAATAAAAATTCAGTTTTAAACTATTACTTAGTGTTTTTCACTATTCATCAAAAAATGAAATTTTTCAGAAAAATATCGAAAATTCACCCTATGTTAATTTCAAAATTCCAAATACAATAATGAAGTCCATATTGAATTATAAAATTTATAAGATCTCACAAAGTGGGTATTACTATTCATAATAGGTAGTTTGATTGGTTGTGGTGTGTTATAACTCGAAGTTGCGTACAACACACACTATTGTATTTTTCAAAGTGAAGTGTACCATGGATGATTGGGGTGTTACAGTAGAGTAAAATTATACTTGGATATTCATATATTCCATTGTCTACTTCAATTGGGTTTTATAAAAACCTATATTTATAATAATAATTTGATCATTTTTCAGTGTATATATTATCAATGGTAATGATAATAAATGATATTTTAAATCTAAATGAATTTTACAAATCAAAATAAAGGAAAGTGGTTTTATTAAAACAAAAGGGGAATTTTATTTATAATAGTTCAATACATTAAATAATTTACATTTTCGTTCCTCCATTTATATAATCCATCATTAAAAATTGGTTACTTTGAGAAAATGACATTATTTATCACATCAGCCAAAAATTCCTTTTTCGACATTGTCCATCTAAAAAAATATTCGAAAAAATTATTTTAATATTCCTTAATGATTATGTATTGAATTTTTTTCCATGTATTATTTTTTAGGAAATATTTTTGATGAAATCATTTAAAATTTTTTAAAATGAGGACATTTTTTCTTTTGTAAAAAATATGGATGTTTTCATGGTTTTAGAATGGTCAAAATTAAATATATTTCAAAAAAATCATGACCACTAAATGATTTAAATATCTCATTATGTTTTTCCCATAATATTTTTATTGAAAATTATTTCAATCTTTTCATATGAAATTACACTTTAAAAAATTTAATGTTCAATGATGAAAGGATATTTTCCAAAATAATTGTTACATACAATCATTCAAAATATAATTTATCTATGATGACATACATTGAATTAAATCACAATTTAATGGAAAAATAATAATATTATACTACCATTATTAATTGTACTATTATTTAATGATTATTATGTAAAGATGTTTGTGGAACATATTTCCTTTCTTTTGTTCTGATATGAATAATTGTTTATAATAATTTGTTACATAGATTTGTGTTTTTAATAATGTAATGGTAGTTACAGTATTTCAAAGGATATTTTTTATGTTAGTACCAAGGATTAATTTCTTGTTATAAATATGGAGTTTGGTTATGTTATAATTAATAAATGTTGTTAAATTATAAACACCGATGGTGGTAAGATTATGACTAAGGATGATGGTCAGGTTTTATCCATGTATAGCCGGGACCTATATCTTCGTCCATTGAATTTGAAATATATATATATCACATCAGATAAATAATATATTATTGGGGTGTAAACCTAATTTTATTAGGGACATTATCCACTATGAAATTATTGTGTGTAAAACATGACTACTATGTTTCTTTTTGGTGTAAACCAAATCAATATTGATATTTTTTGTAATAATCCTTTAAAATTATGGGATTTTTTAAGGATTATATGTATGCCAAAATTCTATATTTTATGATTATTTTATGCTTGCAGGATTGAGTTTCATCAAATTCATTAAAATTTATGTCTTACAAACTATCAAAATTTATTCCATGATTCATTTTTATTATCTATGATATAAAAGATATGGTTTACAAATCGAATTTTCATTTTATCATATCATTATTGTCATATTAGGTTAACATAAATATTTTTTAACCATAATGAGAAACTTTGATTTCCCTTTATTAGGAATCCATTCCCCAGTATACAAATAAATGTATTTATAAGATATTTCCATGAGGGTACTAGTTATGATGATTATAGTGGGAGAATATGTTTTTCACCCATAAACCATTTATTTAGGTATTCATGATTCCAATGGAACTACACCTATATTATTCCAGTGAATATAAATTTGTTATGTAATAAATACTCTTATATTCAGATGAATTATATATATATGAGAGTTATTAGTCTTATCACAGCGCATGATAATGGGATATGAGGAATTTTTGGAATAGTTTGAAAAATATTCCATGTTAGTGAATACATGAGAATTAAATAATAAATTCCAGAAAAAGGACATAAATATAACATAGATACAATTAAATATTATTTTAATGACCGAAGAGATGGTAATTCTTAATGAAATGAATTAAAACATATTATAGAGGCCTTGTTCTTGATTTTTATATAGAAAATTATGGTACGCTTCCATTTTCACGACTTAGTTGTCCCATTTGACACAAAACATTTCCCTAAATTAAAATATAATTCAATACCCACCCATTAAAATAGATTTCGAATCCTTCTATCATATATTAAAAAATCATAAGAAAAATATTAAATAATTAATAATAATGGATGACATAAAAAATACATAACATAATTCACAAAACGATGCTCATATTATCAAATACTAATATATTGTAAATATAATTACACAAAAAAATAAAAATATTATCTTAATAAATGAAATAATATTTAATAAAGGATTAATTAAATTAGCTGTATAAATAATAATTTGGTATAATAAATGAACAAATTAGTTACCATAAAGTGTAATAAATATTTACTTCTTGTTTTCATGTAGTTATTATCATTAAAATTTCCATTATATTAATAAATTGAATACTTTTATTTACAATATTTTGATAATCTTTTAATTATAAAAAAATAATCGAAATATATATATAGAAAATTAAATTTTATGAAAATTTTGGATATAATGATTCTTTAGTAAGAAACCACTTGGTTAGTATGACTTTTTGGAAAAGGTGAACATGTTAAAAATTTTATCTATTCATCATGGAAAAAAATAGAGGCTCAAATTGTTACAAAATCATCATATTTTTGTAATAAAGGATTAATAGTATTTTTAATAAATCCATAATACCCTAAATATATTGAATGAAATTAGATTTTATACTACGGGTTAACAATGACTTTTATAAAAATTTGAAGAATTTCAGAATTATAAGGGATTATGATAGAGTATAATGTGGGTGAAATATAGTATTTCTTGAAAAGTTTATCATATGTAAAATTGATAAAATTATATCCCAACAATATTATATTAATAACCCATAAAACATAATTTGATTCATAGTTGAAAATTTTACTACAATTTAAATTATAATGAAAAATAAAACATTTCCCTCTATAGATTTTTCAACCATATAAAATAATTTTAGCTAATAAAAACATTAAAAATGAATATATTCATATGAGATATACACCATGACAATGTAATGAATATATTATTTGAATTATTATGTATTGTAAATGATAAATAAAGTGAATATCTATAGGTATTTTGTGTTAAATTTCTTATCATAACATATCAAATATATTATTTTCCCTTATCTAATGTGAAACAATTATCTCCATAGTTCAAATTTACAACATTTATTAATCATTAATTATGGTTAGCTGCGAAATTAGAAAAATAAAACTAAATATTACATGTTTAATACTTGTTAGGAATGTATATTGTAATATTTACAACATTTTTATATATATAACTTGTTTTATTATTCTTTATACAATGTTCTTAAATTTCACACCATATCTATTTTTAATATATTTATTAAAATATATATTTTTAATTATATAAATTTAAAAATCCAATTATGTACATTTTAATTTTTAAACAAGGTTGATGCATTTAGGAAAAATGTAGAATCAAGATAAACAATCCTTTTTTAATAAATTAATTTTTACATTAATAAAAATAAATAATAATATACATTACCTAAAATGAAATTTGTATAATATATAATGGTAAATGGTGTAATACTCGATAGTTTGTTGCTTGGTTTGGCTAACATTGTCCTAAGGCTGAATTATATTAACAAGAACATATACCATGAATAATTTTACTCAAATCACAGTTCCTGATGTTCTTCAGTGTAATGGATAAAAAACCACCATTTAAATCCACTTATTTTATGAAACATTGATAGCATAATATATAATTGATGTTACAAATTATAATTTACATTCCCCCTATACACCTATTAAATATCATCATTATCTATAATACACACTAATTGTATTTATTACATAATAATTACTATATCACATACATTCAAAATTATCAGTTTTATTTGACATATATATTTACTCATACCTATTAAATATTCACTCATATCGATCAATAAATGATTAATTAATATATTTGTAATGTTAAATATGAAGATTAGTTGTATGGAATTTTTATTATTTTATATTTTACTTGTTATAAATATGTCATTTATTAGATAATATATGATAAGAGATATTTAAATTGGACTCAAAATATGTATCATTAATTATTTTCTATTACAGGGAATAATAGTATTAATTAATACAAGTATTTGATTTATAATGTATCATTTCATTGAAATTTTTATTTATTTATTACTATAATGTCTCAGTTAATCCATTATATCCATTATAAAAATTTCATCCCAAAAATTATAAATTAATCAACAGAACAATAACATTAGTATTTTGAAGACCATCATTGTGTTATCATTATTCCTCTGTAAGATTGTAGATTCTTCAAAAGAAAAATAAGAATTTCGTTTATTCTGATTTAATTTCACATTTTCTATCATATCAATAATTATAATTAGGTTTTCAATATATAATAATTCATCCTCAAAAAATTCATGAAAACCCTTTAAAAGTTGGAATAATTTTAAATTTACTCTCATATAAGTGATGTAAATAAAAAATCAAGAACATGGGGAATATTTGGAAGAAGGGATTAATGATGTTACATTTGCCCTACCCAATGTAATATTTCAAATGGAACATATAAATTACACATAGCATCACATTCTTTCATAATACCATAGCGCTACAACATGGAAAAGTCATTTCGATGTCATGGTAAACTACATTAAATTTGAGGAAATTCAAATGATATACATCATAAAATAATTTATTACTCTATATAATCATAATATTATATTATATAGATCATTCATTCATCAATGTATCATCCATATTTATTGGGAAAAATATCATCATTTCTGAAACATTATCCTTATTTGTTGGAGTCATCCTTATCATTCTATACCAAGCAATATAAGTTTACATTTTAATGATATGGCGGTAAAGATAGTTCCATAAAATTACACCAGTCATAAATAGTAATCTTATCTTCCATGAAAATAATGACATTATAACCATTTATTTTCCTCTAAAATTTAGATATTCCCTTAATAAATTCAATATTATCGAAAAATAATGGTCGTTTAGTTTCTAAACATTGTATTTAATTACTTCAAGGGAATCTTATAAAATTTTGATGTTAACCATTGACCATGATCAGGAAAGAATGAATTTTATTCGAAGAAGTGTCATATATTAATTCATATAAAACATGTTATGAAAATATCATGAAAAATCGTCTCAAATGTCTTGTAAATAGATATACATCATCAAAAAATTCTCAATTTCACATATTTCGTTATTATCCATCGAGGTCCCGGTTTCCTAGAGAAGAAATATTTATTAACAAGTAATGGCATTGAATTTGGTTATATAATTGTTTCATAAATTAATTAGTAAGTGGACATTAATCCTTCATTTATTTATATAAGAAAAATCGTGGAGTGTAATATATAATATTTATCTTCATATTATCCAACCGAAAATAATATCTGATTTCTATATATATCATTTTGTTTCCATGGTGAATGTATATTATTGATCTATAAGATTCATCAAATTGCTCATTATTTTTCTAAATAAATATTGAACATAGAAAATATTGCATAATTATAAAACACTAATTTCACCATAATGATACATATGAGACATTGTATTTCTAACACCTTCTACCATATTTTTAGGGACTTATCAACATCATGATCTTATAATGACTTTTTAATTAGGTAATAATGAGTAATTCAAAATGTACGTACAATTATTCCCTAATATTTATAATATCAACATCTATTATTAACAAATCCATGATAATTGGATCATTCCTTACCATCCTCATATAAAACATACTTTGATATTATTTTTCTAATTCAATTTTCTACCATTTTTTATTTCATAGTTTAATAATGTATAACAAGATAAAAAATATTATATATTAATATCCTTATTTTTTCATATATTAGGATATTTCATAGTAATTATATTTTTCAAACTCTTGTGGATGGAGTATACATCATATTTCTCTCCAATAAGATAATATATCAATATAATTAGAAAAATAATAACAATTTCAAACTCTAAATCATTATTTGGATAATAAATATGATTTTTTTACTATCAATGTGTGTAGTACTATACTAATTCATTTTTCAATAAATATATCGTTGAAAATTCCATGTTGAGTATTAAAAATATAATTCACTTCGTGAATAAAAGGTATATTTAATATATATAAATTTCAAAATATAATCATTTATTCCTCATTCATATCGTTAAATTTTTTTCATTTGAATTTACCCCAATACAAGTTAAATTCATTAATCATGTGGCTAATTAGGATAAATTTTTATTAAACTAGATATTATCAATTTAAACCAAGGAATCTATTTACTTTAGTTTGTCTCAATCGTATCCATTTCATAGAAATTGTTTAAATTAATTTTTAAGAAATTATATCATCATAAGATATAATTGGGATATTTATAGTGATTTTTTGAAGAAAAAGAATTACATTTAAAAACTTTCCAATAGATACCATTTATCCTTAGATCATTTACAATTCTTTTCAAATGGGTTTCAGGCTACTCATTACATTCATTATTAATGAATAGAATAAATTAATAACACCATTAAATTATGAACATTATTTTTGATTAATTAAGAAAAACATAACCTATAATAATTCCTTTGTTTCCACAAAGGGATTTACTATGAACACATATTGACCATACCATCAACCAATGTCTGTCATTGGTATATCATCATTCCTTAATTTTAATTGATGAATAAAATATATATGATGAATATTTTGTGAGTATTATTACCCATCATATTATTCATATAGGTCATGAATATAGAGGAATGTATAATTATTCATTATAATAATTCAAGGTATTTCCCTATAATCATGGTTAAAAATCACTAAATCGGCCTTCTTGATCAGAAATAATATAGGTTCTATCCACGGTGAACTAAATTTTCAAATAAATCATTTGAATCAAATGTCTTATAATTAATTAAAATTCATAAAAAATCCACTATAATGAATGTATATGGGGTCATTGAATGTGTTTTTCATATATTATAATATCAATATTGAAATAAACTTCTTGATCATGGGGGATTCATGAAAATTCATCAGGAAATAATCGAATATAATTTTTCACAATGCGTATTTCATTAAATTTTAAATCATCTTTATCATTATTATATTATATTTTATAATTTTCATTTACAATGAAATCAATAATATGGTCTACATAGAGTTATTATTGATATTATTTTTCATGATGAAAAAGCAATATCAAATTATGACCTTCTATAAATAATTTAACAATCATAACACCCTTCAATATAAAATTAATATATGGTTAGTGATATTTAATGTAATATATAGTGTTAAAATATTTTAATACATATATATTATTTATTTTCACATATATTTTTTTAAATTAAACAAATATATCTTTATGTAATATAATATTTTAGTTCTATTGAAGACTAGGTACATAATATTATTATATAAATAATGAT
Source organism: Viscum album (assembly GCA_963277665.1). NCBI lineage: Eukaryota > Viridiplantae > Streptophyta > Magnoliopsida > Santalales > Viscaceae > Viscum > Viscum album. Next base: position 1,099,778,600 of record OY728121.1, on the reverse strand, counting down.
ATTCAATATATCCTACATAGATTATCCAATTTATATGTCTCAATTAAAATACAATACATAAATTCATTCTTCATTTATTTTCTAAATAAATAATAAAAATGTGTGAGCTCAGTTTCATATTATGGATACATAATAGAAATATGTAAAAAACATGAGATCAATGGAATGAGAACATGCGAGTACTACATTAAAACCATTACAAACATATAATAGATTACAAAAATTATTAGTTGCATCATTTTTGGTAGTTCATAATATATAAATCATAATGAACTAAAATAGCATGAAACATGATGGAATAAAATTTCCCTATAATATAGAATTATGGAATAAAAAACAAATAATATCATTTCCTTAGAATTAAATGGTCATATCAAATACATATTAGGGAACTCCATGGGTGGGTACATCAAATTTGATGGATACACAACCATTCCAAATGGAAACCCATTCTTTATTTTTTATTGGGTTTAATCACTAAAAATTACTATTAGTCAAGGTTAACCTTGATGAAATGAATAGCGAAAACAGAACCAATGTAAATTGGATTAACTCCCCATTCCAGTCATCTAAATATGCTATTAAAAAATCATTACCGAATGAATTAGTTGGAGATATTGGCCCCACCAATCACATAATGTAAATCATATATATGTGTTCTACATGATCATAAAAATTCATCATATCATAACCCTTGAAATTAAATTGGATTCATAACCATTTACACATATACTAACTTGTGGAAAAAGTGAATGTTTCATAATCATTTTATCATTTAATATTAGCAGGACCTAAAAGATAAAGAATGTTTCATAATTATTTCATCATATATTAACTTGTGGAAGTGAAATTGTTTTCTTAATAATCTAATAATCACAAGAATATATGAATGAGATTAGGATTAATAATTTTACGATTGGATCGTATCCCCATTAACACATATGTTGAATCATAGGATTACATCATATATATAGAATGATTTTTAATGATAACCCGAAAGATATCATGAAGAAAATTATTATGATTTATAAAAAAATCTTAAGGAATAAAATCAAACACTATCTAAAAAAATTCCATTAAAAGTTATATTTGAGAATATATATTGAATTATTGTAATAGAGTTATAATCATTTCATTAGTTAAAAACCATTTATACATTTAAAAAATCATTATAATAAATTAAACATTTTTAGAATCATAATCACTTTAATAAATTTTATATATAATATTAAATTGTTATTCAATATATAATATTAATTTCCCTTTAAAATTACTTATAAATAAGGTTTGGAATATGTAAATAATTAATTAGTAATGATAATTAGAAATAAAATTCATGTATAAATGTTAAAAATGAGCGTTTTAAAATTTTTTCAAAATGTCAAATGATAATTTTTGGTAAAATTAATTTTTATTACATGAAAATAAATTGATAAAATTAAAACATGTCAAAGGATGAAATTAAAAAATAAATTTCATTATATTCAAAAAAAATTGGAATACATTTTTTTAAAACATGGAATTTTATGAAAAAATATCTTCAACTAAAAATGTGATTTTTTTAAACATTATTTTTGAAATATTTACTATAAAATGAGAGAAAATTTATGTCACAAAAATTTTAAAATGAAAAAAAACAATAGAACAAAAATATGAAGTATCTTGAGAGATACATCCTAATATTTCATCACTAGTAGAGTAATCATAAACAAACCATATAAATGATGTGATTATAACATAAAACAATTAAAACAGTGGTAAATTATAATCATTATAATCATAGAAGGATAAAATTAAAATATAAATAAAATATTAATATAAAAAAAATCCTGATAATAAATTTAAATTTACCTATATATAAACCTCCTTAAATAATATTGGTTTCTAATATTTCATAAGAATGGAAGCATGAATACTGAGATAGAAATCATTTACCACATTACTAATCATTTGAATCATAATACCTAGTATGAAAATCAACTAGAACACTAAATAGAATAAATATAATAAATTTTTTGAGGTAACATGTATAAGTGGAAGTACATACACCTCTAAAAAGAATATTATTATTTAACATAATCATATTTCCCAAAATGTGAATAGTTAAGAAATGATTCCCATTCCAATTTTTTAAATTTTTCATTGTAAACCCCATGAAAAATATATATTAAAATTTATATGTAAATAATAATAATTTTAATTGGAATAATTGTAAAATAAAATCCCAGGTTGTGTAAAAACCACATAAAATTAATAAGTGTTGATTATAGAATGTGTCTCAATGATGTAAAATATGAAATATAAATCCCTGAGTTTGTCTATTGACATATTTTAGACATGTACAAAAATCAAACATAGAAATTATAACATTATTATTCATCTATTACATTATAATATTTTTATATATCCTATGATTTATGATTTTTATGGTATTTTGTTACCGTTTTATTAACAAATCCATGTTAATGTTGCCTTTCAATTATTTTTCTCTTTTTTTGGTATATGAGTTGAATTTTTATTTTTTTTCATCATACATTGATAATGCATTCATCATATACATATTTTTATACATGATATAAATATTATATTCATTGTATAATTATTTACTGTACTCTATAATATTTTTTGATAGAAAATTAAATAATTGTTCATAGAGTTGTTAGGCCAAACATATGCCTGATTGATGTTCCCATTTTCATATTGGATTGAAGAGAAATAAATATAAATGTCATATTATAATTATATGATCCTTTATATTTTATATATATCACTTATTTTTTAAAAAAACAATCTTTATTCCCAACCATTTATATCTGGAACGAATTACATCACTGTTTATGGTAATTATCGGTCGTACACCAGATCAATGTTATTGTATTACCATAAAAAGGAGATGGAGATGTCATGGGTTATATAAAAATTTCTCAATTTTAATAATATCATTATTATAATATTAAAATTATAATTCCATCTTTATTTCTCGCCTTTGTAGGTGGTAATGTAAATATGAATTATATTGGTTCATGAGGTAGTAGTCCACCATAAACATGAATGCTAATTTCATAACCAATTTGATGGAAGGAGGGATGGTTTTTGGTAATTAACATAAATCAACAACATTTGAGTATAACGAGTATAATAGTAATTACCTTTCTATTATCAATGTATTGAGAGGGTGGAGTGATGTTATTATGCCTTATGAGACATTCCCAAGGTGAAATGGCTAGAAATAAATGATGAAGGGCTATAATAAAAGTGGGGAGATGAATTTTCTATTATGAATGAAACAATTATCCAAAATATCCATAACCAAAAAACACAATATACAATTCATGGTAACAAGGAATGAAAACTCTAATTTCAGATATCAAAATCATACTAGATTCAAGAACCATAATAGAATACTACAATGACAACGTAAATAGTGGAATTTATCTAAAAGAACTCTATGAAAACCCCAACACTACATGTTATAACTGTTCCACTATCCATCTTCATTAAAAACGCAAATTATCATTATGTATTACAAAATAAGGGTGATACGTTACCTTTTCTTGTGTCCTAGTAGATGACTCCTTCAAAATAAAAAAAAGTGTCAATTTAGGGGTTTGTACTAAAACACTGTAGGTTTTCCATGATGAAATCCCTCAACACACCATCAAGATTAAAAAGTTAGAAATATTTATATAAAATATTTTATATAAAGAAATCTCCAAAATAGTTTATAACGAAATAAAAAAAGTAACATATTAAAAATTTATACAAAAAATAATACATTTATAATAGAAAGTAACCGATAAATGATTTAAAAAACTTTCATAAGATCCATTTGGAATAAAAATTCCATTACACATAATCAAAACACCATATAATAAATGAATTTTCATTAGTATAACACTCCTAACTGAGTTACCTAGAGTCAGTTCATTATTACATAACATTTTCAGGATCACAAGAGATAATGTCTCAAAAGACCGATTAGATTAGAAGCCTTAGACATAGTAGATACATAGATAAGTTTTAAATTGCATCCTGAAAAAAACATTGTGTCCCCATTGAACACACTCATATCCTATAGCCAATCCTCACATGTTAATCATAATATACATATTCACATCTTGGGAAAAAGAAAACAAAAGAAAGGGGTGAGCTCAGATGCTTAGTAAAAATAACAAGATAATAGAAACAATCATAAATTAGAAAAACCATTTAAGGCATTATTTATGACTGACACACAAAACATTTAAACAAAAACTAAAACATAATATAGAAAAGATATATCAAATATTACCATTTACATATTCACATGGATATTATACTAGTCCAAATAGTCACATTTAATATCAATAACTAATTTTTTAATGATGGAATTCATAATATTAGTCATCATAACCACATAGTCAATGCCTCGTGTAAAGACTAAAAATAATATTTTTTCAAGGCCTTGTGCCATGACACGGGTTTGTCTCAGGATAACTATTGATGCATCAAGGATCTCTAATAGGATCCACCCGTCACTTACTATGTTTGATCCATTCCTCATGAGAAAAGGATTATACATAACATTATCCATTATATTAGAAATAGCATAAGAAATGTTAATATTTTAACTAAAAACAATGAATGGTATAAAAAACACATCCATAGTCAAACATATCACAAAACCATCAATAAAATATGGAATATTGAATCATAATAAATTGACATCAAATAACTGTAAAATCCATCGAAGGATCTTGACATAGATGAAATCAAAACTATTTGAGGGAAATATCTGTTTATATTTTCGAATCATTTAAAAGTTGTAGCATTATAAAATAAAACATTTTTTTGAAAATATTCTTATAATAATGTAAGGGAAATTCAATGGTGTTATAATAGTGGAAAATATCTACTCCCGCCATATTTGATAAAAAAATTCATACCTTAATTTGTCGAAATAGTCATAAATTACCTTGTTTTTGGAAAATGAAGGAATGATTCCTTTTAAAAAAGTTATAAAATGTTAAAAATGGAATTAATGATATTAACCCATTTTCTATGAAATAGTAATAAAATTTAAAATTCTTTTTTATGAAACACGGATGAGGATGATAAATAATACCCTGTAGAATGTTACATATAAACAACCTATGATAATAATGAGATTGTAAATTAACACTTAGCTTATTCATTTCCTTTTCCAAGGGTTTGTTAAATTTCTATATAATTTTTAATTAATTGTACTAAATTATTCATGAACCAAATATATAAATATGATATCATATATGGTCTTTTAATATTGCTTTGTTAAACATATTTAAAGGGTATCAATCATTCGGGTGTTAACTGATTTGTTTTCCTGTATATGTTTTGTTACATAAATGAGATATGTTATGGATAGGTTTTATTTTATTCATATACATAATTATATTAAGATAATAAAAAATTTCATTAATCTTGAAATGAAAATTATTTTTGAATGGTTATGATCAGGAATGAAACCCTTCGCGTCCATGGAGGCATTAATCCATACATCTGTACAAGAGACAATATCATTTTATTGTTGGGGAAATATATGTAACAGGAGGGTATTTTACATATAAAAGATCACTAACATGTTATATTTATTTTTTAAATCATTTATACACATTATTATATCAATCCAAATAATGATGTTTAGAATAACAATCTACACCAAGTTGTGGAGACGGTGAGATGTACGTGTTTATGTATCGTGACTTTTTCATTCATACAGTGGATAAAATAATTATTATGGTTGCACAAAATTCATAATAACATCACAGTATGTATAAGGTAATTAATTTTTTAAATTCTTGTGGAAAAAACAAATAAATATGATGTGGAAGAAGAAAAAAATATTGAAAGAGGTGATGAAATTTTTAGTTTTTCTTCGGGTGCTTCCTTTTTTATTTGATCAAAAGGCCTTCATAGGTTAGATTTATGGCAAAGTAAGGCCTATAGGATGAATTAAAGGTTGTTTGGATGATATTTGATTAGGTTTTGGCTGATACAAATTCCTTTTTAGATATTATTTTTAGATAATGGGAAGTTCCCTTTTATAAGAGAGGTGAGGGACACATTAGTAAAATCTTGAAATATTATTTTTTCATAAAATCATTTTTCAGTTTATAATGAGTTAAAAATGGATTTATTTCTAGTATTTGGTGGGGATGGGTCGAAATCCTATCATCAAATAGGTTTTAGACTTGTTTAGGTCACCATATTAACATTATCTGTTACATTTAACTCTTAGTAAAATAGTTTTACTTTTATAATGTCTTCTTGTATTTTTTTTGTACATGGTTAATAAAATTTCAATAAAATTCCTAGTGAACCTAAAGTGGTTCATTAATGACATATATGTCATTATATATTTCATTTGGATGAACCTTATATATTTATGAATTTTATATCATTTAATAATATAGTATTTTTTTCAGAAATCATTTAGGTCTATTTTGACAATATTTGGAATTTGGTTTTTGTGAAGGTCAAAAAAAATTATTACATAAAAAAATACATTAAAAAAATTCTATATTGTATTATTAAACTATAAAATCAGTGTAATTCGTCAAATGTTTAAATTTAAATTTATTTGGATATTTATAAAATCAATTATTTTAATCTTTCATTAATAAGGTAACTACTATATCATCATTATGTCATAAATAAATTTATTTATATAATGTAAAAAAATTATAAAAAATACCATTATTTAGGAAATATTTTTATCTTTATAATTTGTATTTATAGTCAAAGTTATCTTTTGTAACATCCCAGGTAAATAAAGAATAAAGAATTTTCATAATTAATAATATTTACGAATTAAATATTAATTTTATTTTAAAGGGGTTTCTATGTTCGATAGCGTACCCGATACGCAACGATGAGTTTCTTTGAAACTTACGTAGCACACTAGTAATAAAATAATATTATTTTAAATGTTAGTTAACATGTAGCCGTTATACTGGCGGGAATGGATAGAAATAACTAAAATATGATTCGATATGTTTTTAAATGTTTATACATTTACCCAATAAAAGATAAAAGCTTAAAATACGGAAAGAGTTCAATTTTAGGGCATATATACTCTAATTTTCACTAAAGGTTCACTTATCACCTTTTAATGGTGAACCGTCATTAAATATAGTTTTGATCACTCTTATACTTTATTTTTGACCAAATATAACTCTTCTTTAGAATCGGGACATCAAAATTTACATTGTGTAAATTTTTGGTACCTTTCTGATAAAGTTCATTTTTTTATGAATACTGTAAAATGTTGTATTTTAATTCAAAACCTCTTTTAAATCTAAATTATTTATATGATTAGATTATTATTTTAATTGGTTTTAAGTGAAATTAGAAAATATTTTTACCAGTTAATCCAATGGTGGTTATTGGAATCAATTTCACTTTGAAATTGGACTTAAACTGGTGTCAATCTTTTGATACTTATTGTTTCACAAAAACACGCTATTTGTCATGACAGCGGGAATTAATTATTAAATCAATTAATTTGACTTGTATGTTTTGAATTTTGTAAAATGGACTTCATTTTTGAATTCGTAATATCAAATATATCTTAGGGTGAATTTTTGGTAATTTTCTAAAAAACTTCAATTTTTGATGAATAGTGAAACCACTAAGTGGTAATCAAGCAAACTGATTTTTCAGTTAAATGAAAGTTTACCACTAATGTGTATTGAATTTTGAAAATCCGACACACATGGTTGTCATTAAAAAGTAAAATGTGGTTCAATGAGATTATAATAATTTTTTGGTGAATAGTAACTAATTAAGTTCTTAATCGCGATTAGAGGTAATTAGTGTAGTTTAAGGTAAAAATGGTATTATAAGAATGTGAAAACACCATTAAACTTGTCCTACACCTATTGGGTGAGTCATGGCCGACCAAGACAATCCATGGGCCAACTTGGGGACCCCATGGAGCTACTTTAGTTGGAAAATGACATTAATATATTTTTATTTAATGTTAAAGTGAAAATGACACTAACATAACTTGTTTTACTAAAATAATTTTTGAGTGGGGTTATACAAGTCCAAATTTTTATTATAAATAGTAATTGGAAAGATAAAAGGATTTCCTACATCATAGTATTTGTTTTATAATTTTTAGACAATAAATAAATTAAATTATTTATGACATAATAATGATGCAGCGATGACATCATTATTTGACAATTTAAATAAAATGGAAAGATAATGAAAAATCTAAAACCTACACATGGACAAAACCAATTGGATGAGTCTATTTAGAACCCTTATCACCTTATACAATAATTCTACCAATGTGGGACCTTTTAAAACCGAAACACATTTTCAAATAAATTAATATTTCTTTACTTTCCAAAAGTGCCACTCCTCTCCTCTTATAAAAGGCCCCCACCTCTACCTCATTTCACACACTTCTCAAGCCTTTGGATCGGCCAACCCCTTCCCAATTACTCTCTCCACATCCCTTTCCTCATCCTAGAGGATTCCCATTGGGAAGAATCCTTTCAAAGGAAGCCTTTAGGCTCAAATCAAAAGGAGTTACACTTTTAAAGGTAATTTATTCTCTCTTGTTCATTTGTTTTATTTTGCTTCTCCAACCGTCTAAACTCTTTTTATTTACTTCTTTTGTAACAACACCAGTATCTTAAATATACTAGGATGTTGTTATAATATTTATTTGAGCTACACTCTCACACAACTACATCAAATGGTTAAAGAACATACGGTTTCCGTGGATGGCGAAATTCTGCCTCCCGAAACGATGATTGTTCAATACTCATTTAACACCTTCAAGGGTGGCCATTATGATGTCACTATTTTTATATATGATATATAATATGTTTATGTTTTCTTTAAGCTTCTGTATTTTTCATTTTTTTCATACCTTTATGGTTTCCATTATGGGTAAACACGATATCTTCATTTAAGGAAGTGTGGACTACCGCCCCCTAAAAGTGATGTGATTCGTTAATGCCATATGTGGGATGTGTAAAGGATGTATTTAAAGTTATTATATATGATGTTATACTGGAATTATAATATACCTCTATATCATTATTATTTATTTCCATTAAAGTATGAGATAGAAATGAATGTAGCGTTCATGCGTACGTACGGCTTACTGTCTCCATGAACGGTGCATTTCATTTCTTATCCCCAAATTTAATGTACTATTAAAAGTACATGTATATAATGGATATATATAATTAATGATATATCTAAATGATTAATATAATTCTTGAATTAAAATATACATACCTCTCATTTAGTTTTAATTCCACTAATATGACAAAGAAATGAAAGTAGCGTTCATGCGTACGTACGGCTTACCGTCTCCATGAACGGTGCATTTCATTTCTTACCTCTAAATGATTATGTAATATTATAAATACATGTATATGCTGGATATATATGATATATATGATATCAAAATCAGGAATTTCATTCTGGATATAAAGAACTTTTGACCACCCGAACAACATGTAATTGTAAGAAGTCAACTTTCAACTTAAGAACCAAATATTGAAAAAACAAACATTATTAACTTAAATGGTTACATAATGTTTATAACATTTCAATAAGTGATATAAAAGGAATAATGAACTTTAAAAAGGTTCTTAATAAAGTATAAATTAACTCAAGTTTATTATTCAGGATGTTAAAGAACGATCGAGTCAAGTCGGACCCAAGGTAAGGGACTTCGTCTCAATCTCCTTTCATTGAGGCATATTTCGTTTTATACACAACTTTCTTTTATACGGTGTATAAACCCCTTTGACTTTTACTTTTATACAAAAGGAATCTTTTTATACGAAGCGTTTTACAAAACGACAAAAAGGAATGTTTCTTTTGACGTACGTGGCGACAACGACCTTTTCCGCCGCCGCGAGTATTATTTGGTCTTTGGCTATCTCAACAAGCCGTAATGTTTTTAGAATAAAATAAATACCATATACTCTTTTATGTATTTTGGTATTGATAATGGTTTTGAAAAAGGATTCCATTATGTCAATATATTTATGATATATTGTGATTGAAATGTGGAAATGTTATCATTTCTTTATATTGGTTTTATGTTTTATGATTTTATATTGGTACTTTGACATTTTAACGGGTGGTTACGTTACAAACCATATGACGGGTGGTGCCATGAATACCAGGACGGGTGGTTACGTTATAACCTCCATTGCATTGGGTATGGAAGTCGGCCGTATGGATATTCCATTAAGTATGTATGGAAATTGGCCGTATGGCTATTCCATTAAGTGATATGTGTGGAAGTCAACCGTATGGTTATTCCACTTATGTATGTTTATGTCCCAAGTTACCTTTATATATTCTATGTGGTCTTTATATGGGTTTTTTTGTAATCCTTTGGTTACAAAAAGGTAAGTAATGATACTTTATTCAGTGAAGATTTTTTTTACTACTTCATGAAGGTAAAGGTATTACTTTGATATTTTATACATGGTTTACTTGATGTTTGAAAAACTAACAGTTTTCATTCTTTTTGTATCCCTTACTGAGCTTTTTATGCTCACCCCATGTTTTTTGAAATGTTTTTCACAGGACTTAAAGTGGAATAAGGTCAAGGATGGGATCAAGGGAATTTCATGCTATCTAAAAGATGGAATCTAGACATCTTTCTTTTTAAGATTTTTTATTTTATGGAGACTTAGTAGAAGTGTCTAATTTGTAATCTTTTAAGATGTAATAGTTATGTTCTAATTCTCTAAAACTCTAAACCTGAAAAGATCCTCAATGTGAATTATTCATTTAATTCAATATTAAGTAAGGTTTAAGGCCGAGGACTTATAGTTGGTATCAAAGGTTGGTTTAGACAACTTTAGGAGTTAGAAAAGTGTTAAATTATAATATGATTGAAATGATATAGCATTTACGGATTACCATGTTGCTTCGCCTAAGATATTTCGGTGTTTAGAATGGTTTTCCGCAGAGGAAACAAAGCAGCTATTTTGGGACGACATCAAGAGGAAGACAACCTTTCAAATCAGCAACCTGAGATGGTCGGAATCGGAACTGAACAGTTTGTTGTAGTGATGGCACAGTTGACTCAGGCCATAAATGGTGGTGGTATCCATGCACGAGATCAGCCAGATCAACCGCAGAGGAACATGTCAGTGGTGGAACATTTCATGAGGCAACACCCCCCATCATTCAGAGGATCATCTGACCATGTGCAAGCTGAAGGGTGGATTAAAGCACTGGAGAATATTTTTGATGTCATGGGGTGTTCAGAACATCAAAAGGTTAGTCTTGCTGTTTACCGTTTTGAAGGTGAAGCTGATCAGTGGTGGTCGATGGTGAAAAATATAAGGGATAGTGATGAGATTGAGGATCTTCAATGGGACGAATTCAAAGGTATGTTTCTTGAGAAATATTTTCCTAAGGTGGTTTGTCTTAGGATGGAAAAACAGTTCCTAGAATTGAGGCAGGAGGATGATTCAGTGGCTGCTTATGAAGAAAAGTTCACTCAATTGGCAAGGTATGCTCCAAACTTCATACGAGATCTTGATAGTAAAATAAACCATTTTTACTCAGGGTTAAAGCCAAAGTATCGAAGAGCTTTAGCTTCTCGTGAGTTCAAAAGTTATGACAAACTTTTTCGATGTGCGGAGAAGGTAGAAATGTAGTTTGCCGATGATAAGGTGTTCTATGACAAACAACAGAATAAGAGGTCTAGTTGGCAGGAAAAGGGGAAGAATTCATCAAAGAAGCAAGGAGGTAAGAAAACCAAATATCCATCCTGTGAGAAGTGTGGTAAAATGCATCCTGGAGAATGTTTATCCAAGTCTGGTAAGTGCTTTCGGTGTGGTAAGTCTGGTCATATTTCTCGTAACTGTAAGGAAGATGATCAAGCAGGAAATGAAAAGCAAACGGTAAGATGTATTAAGTGTAATGAAATGGGTCATTATGAAAACGAGTGTCCAACGAAGAACTCAACTGGGGGAATGCTGCCAGACTACAAGCAGAAAGGGGTGGTGAAATCCTTTACAACAACTTCAGCAGATGTTGGGCCATCGAATGAAGTGGTGTCAGCTCCAGGGAGCTCAGTATTTTTCGAAGATTGACTTGAGGTCGGGGTACCATTAGTTGAAAGTAAAAGAAGCAGACGTTCCGAAGACTGCGTTCCGTACTAGATATGGCCATTATGAATTTGTAGTTATGCCTTTTGGGTTAACCAATGCACCTGCTATATTCATGGAACTTATGAATAATATTTTTCATGGGTTCTTGGATAAGTTTGTGTTTGTGTTTTGAGGTTTGGGAAGAGATTGTGTGTGCCTTGTGATTCACAGTTGAAGAATGAGTTGTTATGTGAGGCTCATAGTTCACTGTTTTCAGTTCATCCTGGCAGTACTAAGATGTATAGAGATCTGCGGGAGTATTACTGGTGGGATGAAATGAAAAGAGACATTGCTGATTTTACTGTGAAGTGTTTGACATGTCAACATGTTAAAGCAGAGCGGCAGGGATGCTTCAGCCTTTACCAATGCCAGAGTGGAAATGGGAGAATATATCCATGGAATTTGTTGTGGGATTACCGAGGACATCTCGAGGTAATAATGCAATCTGGGTTATTGTTGATCGCTTGACCAAATCTGCTCATTTTCTTTCTATACGAGATACTTTCTCTCTTGATCAACTTTTCCGTCTGTATCTTAAAGAGATAGTCAGGTTACATGGAGTTCCTCTCTCCATTGTATCGGATCGTGATCCCAGGTTTACATTTAAATTTTGGAAAGGCCTTCAGAAGTCGTTGGGTACTGAATTAAATTTGAGTACAGCTTTTCATCCTCAATCAGATGGGAAGTAAGAACGAACAATCCAGACATTGGAGGATATGCTACAAGCTTGTTATATGGATTATCAGGGATGTTGGGACCAACATCTTTCTTTGGATGAATTTTCTTATAATAACAGCTTTTATTCCAGTATACAGATGGCACTATTTTAGGCATTATATGGGAAGCGGTGTCGAACTCCATCATTTTGGAATGAAGTGGGTGAAAGGAAGCAGATGAGGACTAGATTTGGTAGAAGAGATGGCAGAAAAAGTTCAGTTGATTCAGAAAACACATGAGAACAGCTCAGAGCAAGCAGAAGAGTTATGCAGATAACTGGAGGAAGGATCTATCTTTTGAGGTAGGTTTTCATGTTTTTCTCAAGGTTTCTCCTTGGAAAAGTATGATGACATTTGGTAAGAAAGGAAAGCTAAGTCCAAGGTTTATTGGACCATATGAAATTCTGGAGAGAGTTGGATCAGTTGCATACCGAGTGGCTTTACCTGCAAGTTTATCTCAGGTACACAATGTTTTTCATGTTTCAATGTTGAGAAAGTATATGCCAGATCCATCTCATGTTTTGAGTCCAGATGTAGGTCAGCTGGAAGAGAACCTATCTTATGAGGAACAACCGGTCCAGATTCTTGACCACAGGGAGCAAGTGTTACTGAATATGGTGATTCATCAGGTAAAGGTTTTGTGGAAAAACCATGTGATTGAAGAGGCAACGTGGGAATCTGAAAATGCTACGAGGGATAAATACCCCCACTAATTTTGATAAGTGAATAAAATTGCGAGGACGCAATTCCCAAAAAGTGGGGAAGGATGTAATATCCCAGGTAAATAAAGAATAAAGAATTTTCATAATTATTAATATTTACGAATTAAATATTAATTTTATTTTAAAGGGGTTGCTATGTTCGATAGCATACCCGATACGCAACGATGAGTATCTTTGAAACTTACGTAGCACACTAGTAATAAAATAATATTATTTTAAATGTTAGTTAACAAGAAGCCATTATACTGGCGGGAATGGATAGAAATAACTAATATATTATTAGATATGTTTTTAAATGTTTATACATTTACCCAATAAAATATAAAAGCTTAAAATACGGAAAGAGTTCAATTTTAGGGCATATATACTCTAATTTTCACTAAAGGTTCACTTATCACCTTTTAATGGTGAACCGTCATTAAATATAGTTTTGATCACTCTTATAATTTATTTTGGACCAAATATAACTCTTCTTTATAATCGGGACATCAAAATTTACTTCGTGTAAATTTTTGGTACCTTTCTGATAAAGTTCATTTTTTTTATGAATACTGTAAAATGTTGTATTTTAATTCAAAACCTCTTTTTAATCTAAATTATTTATATGATTAGATTATTATTTTAATTGGTTTTAAAGTGAAATTAGAAATATTTTTACCAGTTAATCCAATGGTGGTCATTGGAATCAATTTCACTTTGAAATTGGACTTAAACTGCTGTCAATCTTTTGATACTTATTGTTTCACAAAAACACGCTATTTGTCATGACAGCGGGAATTAATTATTAAATTAATTAATTTGACTTATATGTTTTGAATTTTGTAAAATGGGCTTCATTTTTGAATTCGGAATATCAAATATAGCTTAGGGTGAATTTTTGGTAATTTTCTGAAAAACTTCAATTTTTGATAAATAGTGAAACCACTAAGTGGTAATCACGCAAACTGATTTTTCAGTTAAATGAAAGTTTACCACTAATGTGTATTGAATTTTGAAAATCCGACATACATGGTTGTCATTAAAAAGTAAAATGTGGTTCAATGAGATTATAATAATTTTTTTGGTGAATAGTAACTTATTAAGTTCTTAATCGCGATTAGAGGTAATTAGTGTAGTTTAATGTAAAAATGGTATTATAAGAATGTGAAAACACCATGACACTTGTCCTACACCTATTGGGTGAGTCATGGCCGACCAAGAAAAGCCATGGGCCAACTTGGGGACCCCATGGAGCCACTTTAGTTGGAAAATGACATTAATATATTTTTATTTAATGTTAAAGTGAAAATGACACTAACATAACATGTTTTACTAAAATAATTTTTGAGTGGGGTTATACAAGTCCAAATTTTGATTATAAATAGTCATTGGAAAGCTAAAAGGATTTCCTACATCATAGTATTTTTTTTATAATTTTTAGACAATAAATAAATTAAATTATTTATGACATAATAATGATGCAGCGATGACATCATTATTTGACACTTTAAATAAAATGGAAAGATACTGAAAAATCTAAAACCTACACATGGCCAAAACCAATTGGATGAGTGGATTTCTAACCCTTATCACCTTATCCACTAATTCTACTAATGTTGGACCTTTTAAAACCGAAACAAATTTTCAAATAAAGTAATATTTCTTTACTTTCCAAAAGTGCCCCTCCTCTCCTCTTATAAAAGGCCCCCACCTCTACCTCCTTTCACACACTTCTCAAGCCTTTGGATCGGCCAACCCCTGCCCGATTACTCTCTACACATCCCTCTCCTCATCCTAGAGGATTCCATTTGGGCATAATCCTTTCAATGGAAGCCTTTAGGCTCAAATCAAAAGGAGTTACTCTTTTAAAGGTAATTCATTCTCTCTTGTTCATTTGTTTTATTTTGCTTCTCCAACCCTCTAAACTCTTTTTATTTACTTCTTTTGTAACAACACCAGTATCTTCAATATAATAGGATGTTGTTATAATATTTATTTGAGCTACACTCTCACACAACTACATAAAATTGTTAAAGAACATACAGTTTCCGTGGATGGTGAAATTCTGCCTCCCGAAACGATGATTGTTCAATAATCATTTAACACCTTCATGGGTGGCCATTATGATGTCACTATTTTTATATATGATATATAATATGTTTATGTTTTCTTTAAGCTTCTTTATTTTTCATTTTTGGCATACCTTTATGGTTTCCATTATGGGTAAACACGATATCTTCATTTAAGGAAGTGCGGACTACCGCCCCCTAAAAGTGATGTGATTCGTTAATGCCATATGTGGGACGTGTAAAGGATGTATTTAAAGTTATTATATATGATGTTATACTGGAATTATAATATACCTCTATATCATTATTATTTCTTTCCATTAAAGTGTGAGATAGAAATGAAAGTAGCGTTCATGCGTACGTACGACTTACCGTCTCCATGAACGGTGCATTTCATTTCTTATCCCCAAATTTAATGTACTATTAAAAGTACATGTATATAATGGATATATATAAATAATGATATATCTAAATGATTAATATAATTCTGGAATTAAAATATACATACCTCTCATTTAGTTTTAATTCCACTAATATGACAAAGAAATGAAAGTAGTGTTCATGCGTACGTACGGCTTACCGTCTCCATGAACGTTGCATTTCATTTCTTACCACTAAATGATTATGTAATATTATAAATACATGTATATTCTGGATATATATGATATATATGATATCCAAATTAGGAATTTCATTCTGGATATAAAAAACTTTTCACCACACGAACAACATGTAATTGTAAGAAGTCAACTTTCGACTTAAGAACCAAATATTGACAAAACAAACATTATTAACTTAAATGGTTACATAATGTTTATAACATTGAAATAAGTGATATAAAAGGAATAATGAACATTAAAAGGTTCTTAATAAAGTATAAATTAACTCAAGTTTATTATTCAGGATGTTAAAGAACGATCGAGTCAAGTCAGACCCAAGGTAAGGGACTTCGTCTAAATCTCCTTTCATTGAGGAATATTTCGTTTTATACACAACTTTCTTTTATACGGTGTATAAACCCCTTTGACTTTTACTTTTATACAAAAGGAATCTTTTTATACGAAGCGTTTTACAAAACGACAAAAAAGAATGTCTCTTTTGACGTACGTGGCGACAACGACCTTTTCCGCCGCCGCGAGTATTATTTGGTCTTTGGCTTTCTCAACAAGTCGTAATGTTTTTAGAATAAAATAAATACCATATACTCTTTTATGTATTTTGGTATTGAAAATGGTTTTGAAAAAGGATTCTCTTATGTCAATATATTTATGATATATTGTGATTGAAATGTGGAAATGTTATCATTCCTTTATTTTGGTTTTATGTTTTATGATTTTATATTGGTACTTGGACATTTTAACGGGTGGTTACGTTATAAACAATATGACGGGTGGTGCCGTGAATACCAGGACGGGTGGTTACGTTATAACCTCCAATGCATTGGGTATGGAAGTCGGCCCTATGGCTATTCCATTAAGTATGTATGGAAATTGGTCGTATGGCTATTCCATTAAGTGATATGTGTGGAAGTCAACCGTATGGTTATTCCACTTAAGTATGTTTATGTCCCAAGTTACCTTTATATATTCTATGTGTTCTTTATATGGGTTTTATGGTAATCCTTTGGTTACAAAAAGGTAAGTAATGATACTTTATTCAGTGAAGATTTTTTTTACTACTTCATGAAGGTGAAGGTATTACTTTGATATAGTATACATGGTTTACTTGATGTTTGAAAAACTAACAGTTTTCTTTCTTTTTGTATCCCTTACTGAGCTTTTTATGCTCACCCCAAGTTTTTTGAAATGTTTTTCACAGGACTTAAAGTGGAATAAGGTCAAGTATGGGATCAAGGGAATTTCATGCTATCTAAAACATGGAATCTAGACATATTTCTTTTTAAGAGTTTTTATTTTATGGAGACTTAGTAGAAGTGTCTACTTTGTAATCTTTTAAGATGTAATAGTTATGTTCTAATTCTCTAAAACTCTAAACCTGAAAAGATCCTCAATGTGAATTATTCATTTAATTCAATATTAAGTAAGGTTTAAGGCCGAGGCCTTATATCTTTTGTATAAACTTATATTAAATTATTTTTAGTTGTTAAACTTGAATTAAACACATTTACCTCTTTACGTAAAATAATATCAAATTCCCTAATCTAATCCAAATGGATCAAAAAGGATATTATTTTATTCCTAAGGTTTAGTTTGGTCTAATTAAACTTATCAAATTGAATTATGATAGGTTTTATGGTAATTATAATAATTTTTTCCATTAATTACCATATTTACTTCTAAACATTGTAAATAAAAATCAAAAGTTATTATTCACCAAAAATATTTTTCATCGTATTGAACAATATATTATTTACAGATGTCAACTATATATCTTGTATTTTTTAAATATAATTCACAGAAGAGGTAAAATGATATTTTTTCCAATTTACATATGTGCCTAGAAGGTGGGTAAAAGATATTATAAATTTCAATAAAATTTAATATATACAATCTTATAATAAAATTACTCCAATTAATTAAATTAGAATAAAATTTGTAAATGAACATATTTTGACATTAAATAATATTTAAATATAATTTTTTTATAAAATAATTAATCTATTTTTATGTACTATGTAGTATTTTTCACTATTTATAAACATTTATTGTTTTTAGAAAAATAAAATAACATAACGCTAAAGTAATTTTGATAATCCCAATCCAAAAATGAAGCCTATTTTAAACAATTTAGTTTTTAGGAGACTCTAAAATTAATTTCATTAATTTTCAAAAATGGACATGATATGTAGTTCTTCTAAGAAAATATTTTTCTAAATATATAACTATTTTAACAACACATATACATTTCATTAAAAATAAGTTTTATATATGTGAAAAAATTATAAATAATAATAAAAATTAATGTTTACTATTCATATCACAATATTTATTTTATGAATAAATATATTGTTTATATAATTATAATATTAATGTGTGGTTTCGCATAAACTCAATCTTGTGTATAATTCAATCCAAGTCAGTGTTGCATGCAATATAATCTATTGAATTACTTTAAATATATAACATACTATGAAATATTTGAGTGAAACATTATCCTCACCTTCAATAAGTTTCTTCCTCACAATTTGAAATTATTCTTCAAAAATAAAAGGTTAAAATAGATAATAATTTAATGGAAAAACCACATCGGAATTAGGGTTAATAAAATATATTCTTAATAAGAGGGAATTAGAAATGAAAAAGACACCAACAAATTATAATATCAAAATCGAGAACATTGGTGGAAATTAGAAACACATTGTTGGAGGAAAACATATATATTTATATCGATTTATTGATGACATCAATCAAGAAAACTGAACAATAAATATAAATGATAATGCCACATAGCCATAAATCTATGAGGATTATAATAGTATTGATTCATCAAAACATAAGTTATTAAGATAACACATTTTTGGTTTTAAAATCCTTTAACTAAAATTCAATAATTAATTTCGTTATGTAATAAACAAAATACCTCACAAGTATAATTCTATCCTCAAATAATTTCTACGACAAACTCATCTTTCACTCCAAAATAAAATAGAAAAAAAAATTCAATTTATCCTAATCATATAATGTTTCAAAGAAATTTATTCATTATTTATATGTGAGAGCAATAAAAAACTACTTTATACAAACCAAGATATCATGTAGGCCAGTGGTAGGTGATTCACCGTTGTCACCCTTCAGTTTTGTGTTCAAATCTCGCGGCTTTTCCAGATGCAACATGTTGTTGATCGGCCTTCAAGTTATCCATTTTATAAAATATAAAAAGATAATTATAAAAAATATTTTAACCTTAAATCATAATATCCAATTTCCATCTTAATCCATTTTAATTTTATACTTATCCAAAATACTTTTGTTCAAACTCATAGTCCAAAAAATTATAAGGATGTTCAAGAATAAAAAATAAAGATCTTTTTTCCCATATAATAACACGTGAGTACCATCATCATGTATTCTATTAAAAAATTGTAACACCCTGAATTATAATAAAACCTTATTAATTGCATTCATTCTCCCTTATTCCTTAAATAATAATAGATATATTTCTTATATCCAAATATTTTGAATAATCCAACAGTGATGGAATAAACAAACAATTAATTAGTTACAAGTTAGTCAATAATATCCAATATAATTCATAAATATCACCAATACTTTATTCCAAAATCACTACCTCATTATCAAGACCATATTATGGTTTATCATTCCTTTAACCATGTATTTTTTAATACATTTACCTTGTTTTGGGTCACTTTTTTAGTACTATATAATTTAAAATCATCCATGAAATAGTATTGCAGTACAATCCGGATTATTTCCATAATTAATATATCTAGTACATCATTGATACAACACTAAAATGAAATAATACATTAATATAAATATAAAAACACTAATTATTCTTCTAAAAATGTGGTAGTATCATAACATGATTATTATACAATAGTCACATTTGTGGTATACTATGATTATTGGAACAAAAATTCATTTAGTGTCCCAAATCCATTTAGATGAAGCATTGTACATTTGAAATCCTTTTTATACCCTTGAAATCACGTACTTGGTGTCCTTTTTTCTCCACACTTATAACAAACTCCCATTCCCTTCAAGAATTTACCATGGTGAGTCTTTCAATAGTTATCACATATGAGAAAATCATTCATTCCATTTTTTTCATTATCCCTATTTATCTCAACAATCCCTTTCTTCTCTAGATTCCCTTCAAATCCATAAGACTTAGAGAATTATTTACTCATCTTATTAACACATAATAAGATTTAATTATATGATGAGAATAAGTGGGAGAAAATTTTCCTTCTAAATGTTGGCTTATGGCCATGAATGATATGATCCTTCTTACTCTTTAGATCATGTGCATTTAAATATTTCTCATTCCTTCTCCAAGGACCATTTCTAAATAATGGAATACACTAGGTTAGTGTATGAATAGTAATACATTATTCGAAAAATTTAAAATACCTATCATAAATTGAAATTTTTATTCATATAATCTGTAATCATAAAAAAAATATTTGAGAAAGTAGTTACTCATAAATCATTCATAATGGATCGTAAATTAAATTTGAATTAAACTAAGCATATCCCCTGGGAGTGTTGTAACCAATAGTTTTGTAAGGCTTGTTTTTGTGCCCTAGTTCCCATTTGATTCTATCTCAAAGTGGTGTTTTCAGGTTTTTCCATGAGATACATCTGTTCTAGAGCTTCCATTAACTGCTCATATGCAGACATAGATGTATTTCATGGTAAATTCACAAAATCTCTACACTACCAAAATTTTAGAAATGTATTCTATACTAATCCTTAAAGTATATCTTAGGGTAATGATCTCTAATCATAGTTTTTCTAAATCTAGTATCCAAAGATTATACTAAAAATCCATGTATAACAACTGTAACGCCCTAAACCTATTTACCCAAAGTCCGTGCATTATTACATAACATCAGTATGATCAAAATAGATCATGTATCAAAAGAATGATTTGTTTAGAAGCCTTTTAAGTAATAGATACATACAATGGTTTTACATTAAATCATAAAATAAATAAAAAACATTGTGTCCCCTTTTAACACACTCATATCCTTTGGAATATCCATGAAGTTTAGTCATTTTATACTTCTTCACATCCAGGGAAAAAGAAAAAATTATAAAGGGGTGAGCTCAGATACTCAGTAAAGATAACAATATAGAAGGAACTATCATAAATAAGTATAAACATTTAAGGAAATTTATAGGACTAAAACACAATCCTTTTAAATTTAAACATCTATGTAATATGGAATATATAAATCAAATAATTAATTTTACTTATTTACATGGATATTCTACTAGTGGAAATAATTACATGTAATAACAATAGCTAATTTCTTAATGGAGGAATGCATACTACTGGATATCATAACCACATAATCAAGGAAATGTGCAGATACAACAAATAATATTTTTTCGAGGCCTTGTGCAAAGACACTAGTTTGCCTCATGATACCTACCGATTCCTCGAGGAGGTATAGTAGGCTCCTCCAATCACTTACTATTCCCAATGCATTCTTTATATGAAAAGGATGAAACATAACATAAATATTCATTTTAAAGTTAGCATAAAAAATATTAATACTTTATCCATAACCAATGATTGGTATAAAAAACACATCCACAGTAAAAAATTTCACAAAACGATCAATAAAATATTTAAGATTGTATCATAAAAAATCAGCATCAAACATGTTTCAAATCTATCAAAGGATGTTGACATAAATGAAACCAAAACTATTTGAGATGATTATCTCTTTAAAATTTGAAATCATTTAAAAGTAAAATAACTATAAAAGAAAACATTTATTTTTAAAATACTCATATAATATATTAATGGAAGATTCAACTGTTTTATAATGGTGACAAATAGTCGCACTCATCATATATGTTAATAAAGCATTCCCGCCTTAATATGTGGAATAGGTCTTAAAGTACATTGTTTGGAAAAATATTGAATGATTCTTTTAAAATTATTTTATAACAATTAATAAAAGGGTATAAATTACTTTAACCCATATTATTTGAAATGGTATAAACATTTTCACATATATTTGTAAGAAACGTGTATGATGATGATAAATAATTCCCAGTAGATGCTTATGTATAAACAACCTTAGATAATAAAGTGATTGTAAAATTAACCCTTGCCTTTATCTTTTCCTTAGTGGAGATTAAATTAACCTCAGTTATAGTAGTTAAATAATTGATATTACATTATAGAAGATCTATATACATATATATGATATCATATATTATTTTCTAATATTGATTTATTGATAATAATTCAGTAGTATCATTGTTTTTGGTGTTAAATGATTCGTTTTCATTTATATGCTTTGATAAATAAATCATGATTGTTATGAATATGTTGTATTTTATTCATATCCAGATTTATATTAAGTTATTAATAATTATTTTTAATCATAAAATAAAAATTAATCTTGAATGGTTATGATGGAGATTGAATCTCATCGCGTTCATGGAGACGGTAATACATATATATGCATTAGCGACAATATCTTCTTATTGATGGTGAAATAATATGTAATTGTATGGTAAATTACCTATAAATAATGATTAACATGTAATATTTATTATTTAAATAAATTATACACATTATTATACCAATCTAAATAATGATTTTTTTAACAAAAAACTACACCACGTCGTGGAGATGGTAAGCTGTACGTAGTGACTTTGTCAATCATAGGATTGATATAATAATGAATATAGTTATACCACATTTATAATAACATCAAAATATGTATAAGGTAATGGGGTAACTTTTTTGTTAGGTAAACAACAACAAAATATGATTTTGAAGAAGAAAAGTACTTTGAAATAGTTGATGAAATTATTACCTCTTTTTCTGGTGATTCCTTTTTGATTTGACCAAAAAGGGCTCCTTAGGTTGGTGTTATGATCAAATAATGGCCCCTACGGTGAACTAAGGTTAGTTGGGGACAAATTATCGGAGGGTTTCGTTGAGTAAAATTCCTTTTGATGTGATATTTTTAGAGAAGGGGAAATGTCATTTTTTAATAGAGGTGAGGGTCAATTTACAAAATTTATGAAATATTATTTTATTATACAATAATATATCTGTTTATAATGTCTGAAAGTGGATTTTTTTCGATTATAAGGTGGGTAGTATTTGCAATACTCTAAACCAATAGGTTTTAGAGACGTTTAGCTCAACATATTAACTATATCTTTTAGATTAATGAATTTGTTAAATATTTTATCTTCTACAATTTCATCTTTTATTTTTATATTAGATTGTAAATAAACATATGATAAAATTACAAGAGAACCTAACATGATTATTTTATAACATATATAAATTTATATATGTCCTTTAGCTGAACCTTGAATTTTTAGAAATATTATATCATTTAATAATATAGTATTTTTTTAGAAAACTCATATATGTATATTTTAACACTATTTAGCATGTATTTTTTGAAAAGGTCAACAAAAAATCATAACATAAGAAAATAATCCATCCTAACATGTCATATTAACCTAGATAATTAGATTAATGCCCCAAAAGACTCAATTTACATTTATTTGGTTATTTTTAATATCAATTATTTTAATCATTCATTATTAAGGTAATTACTGTATCTTGATTAAATTTAATTATATAATGACAAAAAAATAAAAAAAATACCATGATTTATGAAATATTTTTTTATTTATAATTAATATTTATAGATGAGTTTATCGTATTTATAACCCAATATTTAAAATTTTTTAGTTATTAAATTTGAATATAACACTTTTAACTCTTCTTTAAATAATATAATAAAAAATGTACTAATCTAATGAAAGTAGAAAAAGGATATTATTTTCTTATTAAGGACTATTTTGGTGAAAATACACTTATTTAATATAAATAGGACATGTGTGAGGGTATTTATAATGGCAATTGTACATTTAATTACCATATTTACATTTAACCATGGTAAATATTATTCAAAAGTTACTATTGACCAAATATTATTTTCATCCAATTGAACAAAATTTAACATACTAATGCCAACCATTTATCTCGAATTTTTTAAATTCAATACAAAAAAGAGGTAAAATTATGTTTTTTCCAAATTTGAAATGTACCTAGAAGGTGGGTAAAAGACCTAAAGAATTTCAATAAAATGTTATATATCTAATCTTATTGTAAAATGACTCCAAAGAATTACATTGGAATAAAATTGGTATTATGTGTATATTATGACTTCATAATGTATTTAAATAAAAATGATAATTATTTAAATAAATATTCTATTTTTACGTATTATGCAGTATTTTCCACTGTTCATAAAAAGTTTACTGTTTTCAGAAAAATACCAAAAAGTCACCCTTAGTAAATTTTGATATTCTGAAACAATAAATGAATTCTATTTAACAAAATTAAATTTTTTGGAGCCCCTAATATTAATTTTTATATTGTTCATAAACAGACATGAAATTTAGTTCTTTTAAGAAAAAAGTTTTTCTAAATATATATCTATTTTAAGGAAATATATACTTTTCATTATAAATATGATTTATTTATGTGAAAAACTTATAAATGACATTAAAATTTATATTTTAATATTCATATCACAGTATTTATTTAATAAATAAATATATTGTTTAAATAATTATAATATTAATGTGTTGTTTCGTAGAAACTCAATCTTGCATATAACGCAAGACAAGTCATGTTGTGTTTAGTATAAGCTAATAAGATACATTAATGATATATCTTACTATTAAAAATTTGGGTTTTACATACTCCAAACCTTCAATAAATTATTTCTTCACAATTTGAAAATTTTCATCCAAAATAAAAGGTTAAAAATATAAAATACATTTATGGAAAACCCACATCGTAAATAGGTTTATCAAAATTTAGTCTCTATAAGAGGGAATGGGAAATGTAAAGGCCACCAAAAAATTAGGATGTCAAATAAGAAGATCATTGGTGAAAATTTGAGACACATAATTAGTGGAAAAAGTAAATATTTATAGCGAGTGATTGAGGTCATGAATCACAAAAAAAGTGAACAATAAATAAAATATATAGGTCCACAAAACTATTAATCTATGATGACTTAAAATATATTTGATTCAACAAAAACATAATTTATTAGGATAACACATTTTTATGTTTTAAGATTCTTTTCCCTAATGTTCAAAAATTAGTTTTCTTATAGAATAAAAAATACATGACAAGTAGAGTTATGTCCTTTATCTAAAATCTAAAACAAAATCATCATTCACATCAAAATAAAATAGAACTAAATAATATTCTATTTGTCCTAATCGTATTAGGTTCCAAAAAAATTGAATTTAAAAATAAACTTTTAAATTCTTAAAAAACTACAATAAATAATCCAGGACATCACGTAGGCCAGTGGTTAGTGATGCATCATTTTCGACTTTCGGTTTCAGGTTCATGTATCTTGGTCATACCGGACACGACGAGTTATTGCTCGAACTTCATGTTTTAAATTTTATAAAAAACAAAAAACTACTCTTAAGAAATGTTTTAACCATAAACCATAGTATCCCATACCCTACTTAATCCATTATAATCTTTATACTTATCCAAAATAGTTGTGTCCAAACTCATAGTCCACAAATTTATAAGGAATGTCAGCATTACATAATGAAGATCTCATTTTTTCAACATAATAACTTGTGAGTAACTTCATCACCGATTCTCTTAAAACATTTTAACTCTCTGAAGTACCATAAACCCTTATTTATTACTTTATTTCTCCCTTATTCCATATAGAATAATATATATATTACGTATATCCAAAAATGTGGAATACTCCAACAATAATGGAATAAAGAAACCATTAATCAGTTCAAAGGTAGTCAAGAATATCCAATATAATTTTTGCAACTCAACCATATCTTATCCCAAAAACACTACATCAGTATCAAGACAATTTTCGGGTTTATGTTTCCATTAATCTTGTATTTTTGAAAATTTGTATCTTTATATTCATTAATTTTTCATAGTATCATATAATCTAAAATCCTCTATAAAATAGTACTAGAGTAAAATCACTATTTATTTACATAATTAATATAACTAGTACATCGTTGATACAACACCCAAATTATACAATTCATTAATAAAAATATAAGAACACTAATTATACCTCTTCATTGTTGGTAGTATCATAACATGATTATTATCCAGTAGCATCATTTGGGGTATACTCTCATTATTGGGAATCTATTTCACATAGTGTCCCAATTACCTGCAGATGAAGAATTGTACATTGGAAACATTTTTACTACCCATTCAATCACATACATGGTGTCCTTTTTCTCCACACTTATAACAATCTCCCATTCCATTCAAGAATTAACCTAGGTGATATTTCTACAGTTATCACATATGTGAAAAGTATTTTTTCCCTTTGTCCCTTTATTAATATTTCTCTCATCCATCCCATTCTTCTCTAACTTCCCTTAAAATCCATAGGACTTAGACAATTATTTACATATATTTTTAATAGAAGAAACTTTTTCTTTATAAGATGAGAATACATGGGATAATATTTCCCTTATAAATGTTGTCTTAATACCATGAAAGATATGATCATTATTACACTTTGGATCATTGGTATTTCTTGAGTTCTCAATCCTTCTATGGAGAACCATTTATAAAAAATGTCATACAAAAGGATAGTATATGAATAGTAATGAAAAATTCGTAACATGTAAAATACCTAAAGTAAATAGAAATTTATATTCATGTAATCTATAATCAAATAAAATGTTTTCGTTGAAGAAGTATTTAATCATAAATATTTCATAATGGATCGTAACGAAAATGTGAATTATCCTAAGAATATCCCCTGGACATTCATAACCAAGATTATAGTTAATCTCGTTGTTCTGTAACATTTCTTTTTTGAGTCTAGGTCAACGTGTTGTTTTCAGATTTTACCCATATATTCTACTATGCCCGAGCCTCCTCTACCTGCTCGTATGAAGACATGGATGTATTTCATGGAAAATTAAAAAAAAAACAATACACTACCAAAATTATAGGTAGTTCTTCTATACTAATCCTCAAATTTTATCTTTGGGTAATGTTCCCAAATTAGAGTTTTTATAAATATAGTTTTCCAAGGTTTATACTAACCTTTATCTGATACCAAATATAATTCCCTGAATCTAGTTTCCCAGAGTGAGTGCATTATTTCATAACATTGGGAAGATAAAAAGAGATCATGTTGTTAATGACCGATTAGTTTGGTATCCTTGGATGGAAAAGATACATACATAAGATTTACATTAAAATATTAAATTAAAAGAACAACAATGTGTCCCCATTGAACACACACATTTCCATTGGAATATACCTATTTTTAATCACAATATGATTCTTCACAACCTAGGAAAAAGAAAACATAGGAATGGGGTGAGATCAGATACTCATTGAGGATAACAATATAGAAGAAACTATCATATATATTCCTATACATTTAAGGCAATGTATAATACTAAAACACAATTAATTTAAACATAAATTACATCATCATATTAAAAATATAAATCTAATAATTCCATTTATGTATTCACATGGATATTCTACTAGTCCAAATAATCAAATTTAATTTAAATAGCTAATTTTATAATGATGGAATGCATAATTTTGGACATCATAAACTCATAATAAAGGGCTTGTACAAAGCTGCCACATAAAAATTTTTCAAGGCCTTATGCCAAAACACTAGTTTGTCTCATGACACCTACATATGCATTGATGAGCTATATAATGCTCCACTCGTCACTATTTCCAATTCATTTCTCATATAAAAAGGTTGAAACAGTACCCAATCATTCGTATTAAAACTAGAATATGAAATGTTAATAGTTTATCCATAAATGATGAATGGTATAAAAACAACACATCCAAAGTCAAAAATATCAGAAAACATTCAATAAAATATGGAATATTTAAACATAATAAATCATCTTCAAACAAGTGTAAAATCCATCAAATCATGCTAACATTTATGTAATAATAATTATTTGAGAGAAATATCTCTTTATATGTTGAAATTATTTAAAAGTCACATTTTTTAGAAAGAAAAAAATTATTTTCAAAATATTCTTAAATCTTGTAAGGTAATCCTCAAAGGAGTTATAATGTTGGAAAATAGATGCACTTGGCGTATAAGTTAAAAAACATTCTTAACTTAGTTTGTCGAAAATGTTATAAAGTACCCTGTTTGGAAAACAACAGAAAAATTACCTTCATCAAATTTTATAAAAAATTAAAATAGTATATAAATGACTTTAACCCATATTCTAGGAAATATTAAACATGTTTTCAAATACATTTTTTAAGACACACGGATGAGGATGATAATGAATTCCCTTTAGATTCTTATGTATAAAAAAACTCAAATAATAAAGAGATTGTAAACTTTACCCTTACCATGATTTTGTCATTAAAATAGGTTAAATTATCCAACATTATAATTGTTAAATAATTGTTATTAAATTATATAGGAACCACATACATAAATATGATATCATATATGATCATTAAATGTGTTTTTGTTAATAATAATTCAATAGTATACTTGTTTCAGGTGTTAAATGATTAATTTTAAATTATATGTTTTGAAAATTAAATCATGTTTGTTATGTATATGATGTATTTTATTCATATAAAGAATGATATTATGTTCTTGAACATTATTTTTAATCATAAAATAAATATTATTCTAGAATGGTTAATATCGGGAATGAATCTCATCGTGTTCCTGGAGACGACAATCCATACGTACGCACAAGTGATAATATCATTCTATGGATGCTGAAATTGTATGTAATTGGATATTATATTAAATATAGAGAATCATTAACATTTTATACATATTATATAAATAAATTATAATCATCTATATATCCTTTCAAATAATGATGTGTGGAATTACAAACAAAACATCGTTGTGGAGACGATAGTTGTACGTACACACATAAAGTGAATTTGTTATTCATAAGATGGATTGAATAATGAATATTGTTGTACCATATTTATAATAAAATCATATTATATAGAATTTAATGGAGTTATTTTTTTTAGGGAAACAACAATGAAATTGAATGTGGAAGAAGAAATGAACATTGAATGAGGTGGTGAAATTATTACCTCTTTTCATGTGATTCCATTTTGATTTGATCAAAATGGCTCCATAGGTTTTCGTTATGATAAATATATGGACACATGGATGAATTTAGGGAATTTGGGATGATATTTGATTAGGTTTTTTATGATCAAAATTTAATTTGATGTGTGATTTTTAGAGAAGGGGAAGTACCCTTTTATAAGAGATGTGAGGTCACTTTAGAAAAATCTTGAAATATTATTTCATTATAAAACAATATTCTTTTTATAATGTCTAAAAATGAATTTATTTTGATAATAAGTTGGGAATAAGTCGAAATATTCTCAAATAATTGGTTTTAGACATGTTTAGGTCACCATATTAACCTTATCTTTCATATGTATCCCTTAGATAAATAGTTTATTTTTTACAATGCCTTCTAGTATTTTTATATTAAATGGTTAATATTCATATTATAAAATTACAAGATAACCTAAAGTGGTTAATTAATGAAATATATATCATTATATAAGTTATTTGTCCTATCCATATAATTTTTCTAATTTTATATCATGTAATAATATAATATTTTTTTTAAACTCATTTATGTCTATTTCAAAACTATTTAGCATTTAGTTTTTGTGAAAGTCAGAAAAAAATAATTATGTAAAAAAAATACATTAAATAAATCCTTTCATTTCATAATAACCTATAAAATTCATGTAATGCATAAAAAGTCTCAGTTTATATTTATTTGGATATTTATAATATCACTTATTTTAATCCTTCACTAATAAGGTAATTATTGGATCATCATTATCTCATAAATAAATTTAATTATATAATTTCTAAATATTATAAACAAAATACTAGGTTGTAAGAAATATTTTTATTTGATATAATTAATATTTATAGTAAAATATATCTTATTTATAACACTATATTAATAAAAGTTTTGTTATTAATATTTTTACATAACACTTTTAACTCTTCTTTAAATAAAATAATAATAAATGTCTTAATATAATCCATGTGAATCAAAAGGGATATTATATTATTCCTAAAGATGATATTGGTTAATATACCCTCATAAAATAGAATTAAGACATCTTTTAGGATAATCATAACTAATTTTTTTCTTTAATTTCCTTATTTAATTTTAACCGTGTTAAACAATATTTTAAAGTTATTATTCACCAAAAATTATTTTCATCCTATTGGACAAAATTTTCATACTGATATCAACTGTGTCTCTTAGATTTTTGAAATTAAATTTACAGATGTGGTAAAATTTAATTTTACACAAATTTGCAAATGTGCCTAAATAGTGGGTAAAAGACGCTAAAAACTAAATAGAATTTTATATACCCAATCTTATTATTAAATGACTCCAATGAATTAAATTCTTCAAATATAGGTATTATTTATATATTTTTACATTAAAAAATTTTTAAACAAATTTAATAAATATTTTAATAATGAGTCATATTTTATGTACTATTTTTTCTTTTTCACTTTTCATACAAAATTTAATGTTATCAGAAAAATACCAAAAATTCTACCTAGGATAATATTGATATTATGAATACAGAAATGATGTATATTTTACCAATTTTAATTTTTAAGAGTGTCTAATATTAATTTTATTATTTTTTACAAATGGACATAAAAATTAGTTCTTTTAAGAAAATAGTTTATCAAAATTTATAACTATTTTAACCAAACATATATACATTTCATTATAATTTTTTTTGTTTATCTGAAAACATTATAAATAACAATATAGTTTTTTAGTACTTATATCACAATATTTAATTGTTAAATAAATATATAGTTTAAATAATTATTATATTAATGTGTTTCACAGAAACTCAATATTGCGTATACAGCAAGATAGGTCATTATTTCGTGCGGTATAATATATTGACATACATTCAAGATATAAATTACTATGAAATATTTTGGTGTTCCAATTATTGTTCCATGCACATGAGCAGTTTCTCACCAATCTAATATTTCATCACAAGGTAATTGTATCACATATTCCATTATAACTTTTCCACAAAGCACCAGTTCATATTTCATCCATTTCTAATATCTGCATTATGAATAGACAAACCAAGTATTCCCAAATCACATGACATTACCAGCATGCCAAAATATTTCCAATAAAAGATCCTTTTTTTGAAAATATTTTTCCATAAAATCATTTAAATCATCCATCAAAATCATAATTTAAAATAATCATTTTAAAATCAGCAACCCAATGCTCATTGCACACTAAAATCTCCAAAATTCCAAAATTTCACCATAAACCATAAATCATCACTAATTAAGTCTTATATAATGTTTTACCCCAATAGTTCACAATATAAATCGAGAAATTACAACAGTTTGAGACTAATGCAATCAGTTTTAGAAAGTAGTTTTGAGATTAAACCCATCTACATAATAAGTTATAGAAAAAATGATAATGTCCATGAAAAATGTCCCAAAACAGGGTTCAATATCTACAAACCCACCTTATATATCTTCCCCTATCAAGAATAAGTTTAAATATAATCAAATTTTGGCATCTATAACCATAGATCAACACAAAATAGTCATAAATCTATGAAACCAAGAGAAAGGAAGAAATATATATAGGAATAACACTAATATAAATTATGAAAGATTACTTAGAATGTGATTTGGGATTCGATGCACTTGGGAGAGGCCCTTGATCGATTCCAATTTGAGTGTGAGAGGTTCTCCAAACATTAAGAGACCAAAATCACGAGATATGGCCATTTTGGGTTAAAATAGTTAGTTGGGGGGTAAAAAAAGTGAGATAAATTTTTTTGGGATCTAACATTGGCCCACAAATGGTTTACTGCATAGTTAGATAAACTATCCACCAACAGCGCAACATCTTGTTCCATTTGGAAAACCACACATGGTCACCTTGCCGTTCAAATTGTGCACCAACTGTAGTAAATCCATAACCTCCAAATGATAAAATCAAACTATAAAATTGGACCATTTCTACTAGTAATCAGAAAATATTTGACCAAATATGAAATGCCTATATGGAATCTAGTTTTCCCATATATCACCATACATGTTTTCCAAAAACTTTTGCACGATTTCAACAAACCTTGAACCACACATGCACCTGTATAAAAACCCCAAACAAGATTATAAGTTCCCAAAACACTCCAAAATAGTAACCATATAAATTATATAGTTAAAAATCATAATTATATGGGTACATCAAAAAATAGGGGCTTTAGATTTTCTTATCCATTGGTTTTTCTGTTCACATAAAGTAGAAAACCCATGATGGGAAGAAAGACATCTGCCATTGTGATTTTATTTCCATACCATGTTCACATGTATCATCATTAATTTTTATTATAATCCCATTAAACATGAACTAGGAAAATTATATTACCATCTATGATGTTCCATTCACTATTAAATATCTACACTATGATATGTACCAATGAAGAATCTGATTCGTGGTCAACGTGATCCCATCATATTGTATAGTCAGGATTTATGTGTGACATTTATAACTGAGATACATGGAACAAATTATGAAACAAAATGAACAATTTGGTCAATAACAACCAATATTCCGCATCTCTATCCCATTCCAATATAAAAAAACAATATGTATCATGAAGATAACATTACCAAAATTCAAAAATGTCGATGTATATTCCTTGGATAAAATCACATGAACAAATGATCACTCATTACGATTGGAAAAAATCATAGATGATGATCTGCATTAGATTTATGATTACATTAATCCACCTCCCTTCAATTTACTATGAACTAAATCTTGTTGTCTATTTCTTGGAAAAGGCTCTTCACAACTACTAATGTATGACCCATTCCCACCCAACAATGTGGAAAGCAATAATGACACCCATTAAATTCTTTAAATTGAGACATATGTATTAATGATTGATATCTATTGTTATAAAATTACTCCACCAATAGAAAATTATTTTCTAAGAAGGAACCTAAATAAAATACATAAGACTAAAACATGTCCTCCAAGGTTTGTATAATCCATTAGGATTTTCTCATCTTTCTGAGGATGATACACAGTACTCATAGTTTAACAAGGCCTAATGGATGCCTATAAGGATTCCATAAATGAGATGTAAACTGTGGGTATCAGTCGTATATGATCAAATATAATATTACATACATATTTATCGCTTCATTGTCATAGTTTTTTAATAGACCCTACACTATATAATATTCAAAAAATTGGAGTCAATTGAGACGACATGGTATGTCGATAGACTATTACCAATATAGAATCATTCTTCTGAACCTTTCTTGGAATACCTATAACAAAATCCATTTCTATATTCTCCCACAAAATCAATGGAATAGGTAATGAGTGAAAAATTATTACTTGTCATTTTACCTAAAGTGATGACAAGTTAAGCTCCTCATAACAAAATCAACCACATTCCCTTTAATGCCGACCACAAAAACTGTGCTTTCATTGGCATATACATATTTTATATTCTCGGATGAATATACCATCATGAATGGAGGTATACATGATGATATTGCACCATGAAATCCATAGGTACAACCATTCAATATCTAGACCAAAACAATAATATCCCATCCAGCATCTATCCCTTAATTGTATACCTAACATTGAGTTCTGAAATCATATCCAAACATTATATATCAGACTTATATACCTCTTTAATCATAATTTCCAAATCAAAAAGAAAATAAAATGAAAATAAAACTACAAAATCACCTCGATTTTCAGATTTATCATTAATGTCAGCTAGGAAAGAAAACAATTTCCACTCATTTAAAGCTTATTTTTCCAATTAAGCATCATACTTTTTGGATAATGCGTCTTCCACTATATTTCCTTTAACCTTTTCATAAATCATGTTAATATAGAACATCTGCAGATATTATATCAATCATATATGATATATATTCAAATATTATTTTGATAAAATATGCTTCATTCAATCTAATAATTGAACATAGTAAATTCCACACCAAAGAGATTGTGATTAAAAATATTTAAATAATTTCCAACTCTAGCTATCTCAAAATCATGTGTTAGGTAGTTATTCACATGGATGTGTAACTACCTCAAACCATAATAAAGTACATGGTCTACATGAATGAAAAAACATCACATCCATGATCCAGAAGCATCATTATACCCCACATTCTCTTTTCCGGATTTCAGAATAATCATGATTTGTACGGATATCAGGATAAAATTCAATTCATTAAAAGACTTATTCCATTAGCTATCCCACTGTAATGGGACAATATTCTTCACTAAATCTATATTTGGAATTGATATACATTATATATCATAAAAAATGAATCAGTAATTATTAACTTGTCCAAGAAGGGTTCATATCTCAAAGATGTTCTTTTCTAGTTTCCATGCGATAATATCTTTAATCTTCTCAGGATCCACTGAAATGCCTCTTTATCAGATTTAATGGACCTGAATGTGTTCCTCTAGTATCCAAAAATCTATATATGATTGTTATTTTTATATCCAATGATATATTATGATTCCCAACAATATCCCCATGCTTTTTTCATTCTCATACATTGTGAGTAAATACACAAATATGTTATATACAAACACCAGACCAAAATAATTTTGATATACCCTTAATATATGATTAATCGATAAAAATAAGACTTTTTGTGCATTAGTAAGACCTAAATCCATTACAATATACCGATAACGGTGGAATAATCTTCTGAATGTTTTCATCATAATTTATTCCTTCCAAACTCTCATTTAGTTTTATCATGATCAGTAATAGACCATTGAAAACCACTGAGATCCATTAAATTGATAAAAAATTATCATCAATTCATTGATTTGGATATCTTTTATTTATTTAAACTTGGTTAATTTTATGATAATCTACACAAAACAATAAGTTTACATCTACTTTATTCATGAACAAGACTTGTACTTCCTATACATACATGTAAGGTGGAATAAAACCCTTGATTTCAAGATCATGAAACTAAAACATTATTTTCCTTAGTTATGTTTATTACATAATAAAATATGGATTGTAAATATGAATGGTAATGATAAGATATCAATGGAAAACTAAAATTACCTAATATGTGGTACCCCTGGGATGTTTTCATGAAACAAATCAACAAACTGATCCACAGCTGCGGAAAAACTAATATTCTTGATCAATTAAATAAATTATAAATTCTATGTTCTCAACAAGTATGATATCATTCCCATATCTAGTGCCCAAAAACTTGTTTCTCCAGTCCATAGATTCATTTATCCAAGAATGTGAAGGGTTACACGATCCTTAGTATCAAAACTAACTATCCTTCCATAAAAATTATTGTGAAAAATAATCATTTCCAACCAATACATATCCATTATTACATCATCGACATCCATCTCCAGTAATAGGAAGTCTCATATTAGTTAAGTTCCATCAATGGTAATAGATCTTGCTATACACAAAAAGGATTGAAATTCGATTTCCCAATGATTTGTTTTATGTTTTATCCCAAAGGGAATCATCTCATGATTTTAACTCAAAAAATATACCGAATGAGAAGTTATAATGGAATTTTATTGACATGTATCAAACAAAATATTCATAAGGGTTGAATTCAAATGAATCATAACTCTCACATAGATGGTCCTACCTGATCATCCAATATCACATGCTCAGTTCCATATAATATCTCCATCATTGTACTTCGTTCCTCAATTCCCAATTGTGAATTCCCTTTATGAGAATACATACTATTCAAAGAATCACCATAGAATGCTATTTTATGATGATGAGTTTGGTCATTCTTCCCTCAACCTGTCAAATGATACGATGATTGCGTCACCAGAGAAGTGTCTTGAGCAAAAATCCATTGATAACTATGAAAATAACATTTAGGATGCACCATATTGTTATAATTATGTCATAGAATTTTTAATTTCATAGAATCACCCTTCATGAGGTCATATAAACGAATTTAGATACATTCCTCTTTTTTGTGGGTATGAGAGGAAGATTAATTTATAAACATGTTTGAATCTGATTCCCACTCCCACCATTGATGTTGGTGTCCCTATTCCAATATCTCCAGGCATTACAGTTCCCACAGGTTCTTGTGGGTATAAACATACATACTCATCACATATATCATGAGACGTCTCTTTCATATATTTTCACTATATTTACAATTTCTGAATAATCAATAATTAATAGAACGATAATCATCTAAAAAATATTATTTATAACCTTAATTCCAAGAAGCATGTTATTAAGGATGCACTAGATACATCCTCAGGATAATAGTGCACTAAATAAATAAATTTTGTGGCACACTCTATGAAATTGATATTTTTATACTCCATACTGAATAATTAATTCATTATATGACTCTTTAAGGTTTAAGGATTGAAATTTTTGTTGAGAATCTGTAAAAATCATCCCATCTAAGGCCTTAATCCACTTTATCCTACACCGATTGATCCCACCACTATAATTCAAGATATTCATGCATATACATATCCATATAAACATTCAAATATGATCGGGTTCTAATACAAATATTGATATGATTCAACCTGTTCAACCACACGTCTTCTATTTCTGTTGGAGAATCACTATGGAATATGTGTGTATAATTATTTTAGAACTGGACAGATTGAAATAACTATCTTTACTCATCCCTCCAGATCCCTATGTCCCAATCTTGGAATCCTTGAACAACACTCTAAACTATCCATTAGTTCAAAAATGTCTCATGTACAACTACATTCCCCACATCTTCATCTAGTTTGTTCTTATAATGCCTACAAAGTTTAATTTTAAAACAATCAACCAAACCAAGAATTCAAACTATCTAGAATCTATAATCATATCATTTCAAATGGTACCACATCAACTACCAAAGCATTTATTATAAAAACCATCCTATTCACATTTAATTATTTTTTAAAAAAATTACACATATTTATGAAGATTTAACCATTTTTGAAATACCAAAACAATGGCATTTTTCACAACCTCGCATTAGAAAAAATAATAATTTTCTTAAAAAATAAACACATTTCATCAAATCATAAGTCATTAATAAGAATGAACTATGAAATCCTAGTGGGGTGTCATTATTCTAATTCATTGAATTCACATCTAATAGGCTAAACCCAAGACAATGTCATTTGAAATCCTATATGTGTCTCCAAAACACTTATCATCCCAACTACCAGGTTACATGATGTTTAAAATAAATGGGTTGAGACATCATTTTATGCTCTATATTTCATTTCATGACCATCCTACTTATTTCTACTAGACCGACACAAGTAATATACCCTAATGGCTATCAACCACAGCGACATCAACCAATTCCAAAAGACCAATAAATCTGGTACCATTTTAAATTTCACATCTTTTGTCATTGGTTTGATAGGATGGTCAGATGTGAAAAGGACTCAAGTGACATCCCCAAGGCACCATAGTATGAAATAAATTTCTACGAAATTCAAAATATGGTGGTATTGATATTACATTTAAGATTAAAAAAATAAACAAAAGAATCCATAACCAACAAACCCACTGTATAATTCATAATAACAATGAAAGATGATAGAAATTTCATTTATCAAAATCACACTACTATCAATTACATCAATAATAGAATACAATGAAAATTTAAAAACCAATAAAAAACTAAAAAAATACAAGATAACCACAAGACTCAATGCTAAAGAATATCCATTATCCAACATCACTAAACAAACCATATAACATTATTTAGTGATAATGATGTTTTATAAATTACATTTTATCTTGTCCTCATTGATGGCATCTAAAAAATCACCATAGTTCTAAACAAGGGGTGACGAATAAAACTGAGTGGGTTTTCCTTTAATAAATACCCTACTCATGGTACTAGGATAGAAAAATTAAAAACCATTATTAAAAAAATATATAATTATCTTTTCAGAGAAGTATATAAATAATCATAAATAGCTATGATATCAATCACTTTTGAAAAAATAGACATTTCAATGAAAGAAATAAAAATGATTTAAAACAATTTCAGAATTTCCATTGGGAATAACCATTCCATTCTAAATAATCACACAACATCCAATGCTTGGTTTGTTATGACATTTCCATTCCCATTAGTGGTTTATCATTTATCTTCCGTGTCATTAAAATATAATTATATTACATATTCCATTACACATTTTCTATTGGGAAAAATATTTTAATTAAACCTGGAATCATAATAGAAATATGAACACCAACACCACGTATGACCAAAACCCATTAAAATTCCAACATTCCAAAAAAAATTCAAAACAATAAATTCTTGGTGGAAAATATTTTTCCATAAAGTCATTTAAAAATTCTATAAAAACAACATTTTAATAACTAAATTTTCAAATCAATAGGATAGTGAACTTTTCCGAAAAAAACTATAAAATTCCATAACATCACCAATACACATAAAATCATCCCAAAATAGTAGTTATATCATTTTATTCCCAAATATTTTACAATAAAATAAATAATTTAATCAAATTTGAAACTAATACAATCATTTCTATCATCATCAGTCAAGAGTGAAGCTATAAAATCGGTTTATAGATCTATCTGGTACATCCATGACTTATTCGTGGTTCTCATTGTACCACTGTATATAGTGGAATGTGAATGATTTTGGTATGACACTATAATGGTGATGTTAAGGAATTGTTGGAATCATTAGTTTATAGGAAATTTTCAGCAGGAATCAGTAAAATATCACATCATGTAACAGGACTACAAAAATTGTATTTGTTGTTGAGTACAAGTCATGAATAAATTCACTTTGTTAATGTTTACATTTTTTGAATCATATATACATTTAATGAATCTTTTAAATAATGGACTTAAAATATGAGGGAAAATATTTAATGGAAAACACAAGCACCGGTGATTTCATAGTGTATAGAAGAACACATCTTGTAATTCTCCAAGCATGGATGTTTTAGGGGACCTCTTGGGTTTTTGGTTCCCTTTTGATCATCCTTTTTATATTGATTTTAAAAAAACTCCACTCTAATGATTTTCAGATACTCAATTCCCTCCAGATCGATTCTCTCAAGATTCCATCATTGTTATTGTTGTTTTGTATCTCTATGGGCATTTTCATTCATTTGATTGACTATCCTTGATCACGGTATCATCCGTGGGGTTTATAATTTAATCCTCTGGTCTAATAAGGTTTTTCTTATTGTATTCATCCATGATATATTATGTGATCTCATTCTCAAGGTTGTTCCTTTGTTTTCCATAGTACAACGATCATTATTTATCATGGTATGTGATATTCCATCTCCCCCACAAACCCTTATTCTCAATTGAATCAATGCTATTACATGTGTATTAGATTATTGGACATTCGATGTCATCGATGGGTTTTCATTTGTTGGTGGTTCCTGTTTCAGGCATGTGTGACTTGCGCATTGAGGTTTATGGTTCCATATCTATCCTATACTTGAAGAATTTTCTTTTCCAATCTTGTGAATTAGTTTAAAAATAAATTGGAAAGAAATTTATAGGATTTATGTGGGTGTGTCAGAACAATATTCTGAAAGAGTTTATTTTTTCATGGTTTTTTAAAAATGGAAAAACAACATAGTATATTAAAAGCATTGATTATGAATTTGAGAAATGTTTTTGAAATTTTTATAAAAATATAAAAATGAATATGAAAATTATCACATTGGTTACCTTAGGTAAATGGTGGAAGGAATTTCATAAGGCTACCATCCACTATGGGGGTTTACGTTTTTGGTGTTATTCATGTCCTAATGTGTATATTATTGTCTCTAAGAATGTATTTGACATTAGGGATTCACATTATTGGATATTTCCCTTATCCTAGAGTGTATTTCATTGGATGTAGGTACTGTAGTGAACTTTTACACATCCTAATGAGTGTGAGTAAACTGTTGGCTGACATGTTGTATTTTTTGTTATTACTATTCATACGATGTTACTGTTGTTTTATTATTCCTTGTCATTGGATTTTTTCCCCTTCATATAAATGTTGAATCATGTGATGGGAAATATGTAAAATGATATTTAAAATTGACATACATGATTTTGTTTTAGAAATGTGATAAAAGGGAAAATTATACCACATTTTCTATAAAACTACATTATTTTTTATCATTCTATCTTTTTTAATTTAAAATAAATTAATTTGTATAAATGTAATTGTTATGGATCAACTGGGTGAGATCATATTTATCATGTTATCTCACCCCATATCCACAACATTTGTTGTGTGTAGAACCTTGTATGTATTCCATTTTTTGTGAAGACTAGGTGTCTTAGTGAAGTCATGAGGTTCTATGTTAGCAAGGATGGGTAGCTGGTTGTGAGATGGTGGGAGTTCATCCAATCCATCATTTGGAGTAGCAGAATAGTTATAGTCTTTTTCTGTTGAACTTATCTCTCAATGTTTTGTCTTATTTTGCAGCTATTCTATTTCAGTTGTCTTTTTACAGTTATGGACTATATTTATCAATCTTATTCTATTTCACTTTTTGTGCTTCATATATATGCCTCATGTTTTTTTTGGTTGGTAGAAATTATTAAATCTTGTTTTTTTGTTTGATGCCTGAGTTCTTAGGGACAACCAATCAGGATCGGGAATTCTCTTTTTGAGCACGATAAAATGTGTTAGGTGCCAGGTTTGAGGATAACCTCGGTTAATTCCTAACAATTTGTTATTAGATTGAAGGTTTTTCCACAATGATATTGTCTATGGACGTCTTATATAGTAGATATATGATTTTTGGGACTTGAAAGGTATGTCGTGATGATTTCATGGATAAATCTTATCATTAAGAGTATCAGGCATACATGGTATGCTGAGATTGGGTTCTACGCCTTTGGGTTGGGTCTATAATCTCATCTTTTTCTTAAATATTATTTAAAGAAAACAAAAATTTGTTCTATTGTATGATTATTATTATGTATGAGTATGAATCTGTATACCTATGATATGTCTTCCATGAGTTTCTTAGTAAGGTCTAGCTATTCTTTCTCATTAGAATAATAAAATAGTTCTTTACGAGAAATCCATGATGTCGATCAAAATGTGACAATGATCAGAACACAGTTGTTAATGTATGGCCATGAGTTAGGGGAGAGAGAGATCAGTTATGAGAATTATTTCATAAGCCACATTACATTAAAGGAATGATATATCCCCAATAGGAAGAGGATTGTATCGATAGGATCGATCAAATATTATACTTATTATAGACACATGAGAGTATGGAAATGTTGTGTGCAGTGGTCAGGATCGAGGATTCCAACCTGATATGGATGGATTCAATAGTCTAGAAAGATATACACATGGACATGGATTGAAACGGATTGAAAAACCTATTCATATAGCAGTTTTGTTCAAATTCACTAATGCTAAAGAAGACTATGGGGTTTCTATCTTTACATCAGAGAGAGAGTTTGGAATTGTCAAACAGTAACTAATTTTTTAAGCTTTTCAATATTGTTTTGGATTTAGTAAAGAATTATCAGTTGATGTCTCAAAATTACATACAGGGCTCACAACTAGATATCAGAACAAAGGTTTTTATTTTGAAACTATATACCTATGTGTAGATGGTAGATAGATCTTTGGTGGATGATATAGATATCGATGTCATGGTTGGTTTTCCCAAACCATCCCATCTAGCTAGAAGAAACCAGAGGGGATGGGAATGAATATGATGTTACAATATTAATGAAGATGTTTTGGAGGTGGGTCTCATTAATGAGAATAATGTTTAACATCCACTACAACTAGAAGTGTGCCTCTAAGATTATATTATTGTGGGAATATTTGAACACACCAATTTTTTTGTCCAATACAAATAAATATTTTATACAGTTGTGGATGTGTTGTTTCTTTATAGTGTTTCTTGATGGAAAATATTATAACTTGTTGTGGTTTGGGTATTTATCTCAAAAGGCTACTATGGTGCAGTCAAAAGCTTGAGCGACTGTAGAGCTCTAGCCACATATCTCATGAGTGAAGCACTTTAATTCAGTATATGAGTCCCCCAGGGATGTCGATGTCAGTTTGACAATAGTGAGAGGTAATATATTTATTTAATAATTTGAATATGTTTTTTTATTTGACAATAGTTCCTCCCACTAATTCATATCGTGAAGTTTTATTGAATTTTTTTTCATTTTATTGGTACTTATGACCATTGTTGTGGAGTTAATGAAACCTCCTAGAAAGAGGATAGATCATGGGGTTTCGATGTCCTTCATGGTTTGTAACATCCAATGTAGTTATACAGCAATAAATTTTCATATCAATTAATAGTTATGTATTTTATATTAAATTTGGTTTAATGGGGACACTATATATGATAGCGTACCCAAAACTCAACAACGAATTTATCAAAAATTGAACGTCGCACACAACACTGAGTTATACAGAAGAATAATACTATAATAATATTATTATTTTAAATAATAGTTAACAAATAAATAGAGAATTGGTTGTAATTAACATAATTAAAAATTTAATGATTTTACTTATTTTTGAAATAATTTTCATTTATCCAATTAATTATAGAGCCTTAAATGAGAATGAATCCAATATTAAGAAAAAATTACTCTAATAATTTTACAATATTTTATTAACACATTTTGGCAGAGAACCCTTTTTAAAAATAATACATTACACTTTTCTAGTAATATTTTAGAAAATGATCTTTTTTATTAGAAGCGGGACATCAAATTTTACTTCGGTTGAAAATTTGAAAATATTCTAATAAAATGCATATTTTGTTGAATACTGAAAAACACCGAATTTTAATTCCAAACAGCCTTTTCATATAATTTATATATATAGATATATTTTCATTTCATTTTTTTATAAATTTTAATTGTATTATGCTTTTTTTCATTTAATCCTATGTCGGTCAGCGAATGTAATTTCACATTTAAATTGGTTATAAATAGATGTTAATATTTTGATAGTTTTTATTTCTTTAAAACCAGTTTTTTGTTTTGTAAATTGATATTAATTTTATATTAATTTATTATAAATTTGTGTTTTGAATTTGGGAAAATTGATTTCATATTTTTAATCAAAAGTTCAAAATTCTCTAAATTGGTAGATTTTATTTTCGGACATTATTAATAGTAACTTCAATATTTTTTCTTATTTTTTTGTTTAAAGGATAAGTCAATTAAATAATGGTAAAATACTATCATAATATAAAACATGTATAACACTTTTCATGGTTCTATTGTATGATATATTGTTGACCACGTGCATCTTTCAGTCGATTTCTAGACCCCATGGAGCCTAATCAATACGATAATTACCTTTTATAATATTTTATTTTAAAGGAAATGAAAATATAACATAAAAATGAATCTCATAACTAAATAATTAATAATTTTGTTTAATTAAATTATATCTTATTACATAATTATTCATTAGAAATATAATAATATTAACTATATTATGGTATTTTATTTAAAATTTTCATACATCAGTTAAATAAATTTATTCCTGAAATAGTAATGATGTTGTGATTAACATATTAAGGAAAAAAAATAAAAGATATTATAAATATTAAAATAAATATAATTTGATCATTTTTATGCCATCCACAATTTTTTTAGATGACATTGACGTTTGAGGGATATTTTATTTCCTTTTTTATTTAATCATGTGTTTATGAAATTATCAAAAATAAACTTGTAAAATAGTGTCATCATTAGCATAAATGAGTTTTCAAAACAAATACAATTTTATTAAATGATATAATAGACCTATAAATATATTATTCATCCGAAAAACAATATAATGCTAAAAATGTCATTAATGATCAACTTGTGGTTATATTGTAATTTGATAGTTACTATAATAACCATATATAATGAATATACAAGAATACATGGTAAGAGTTAATGTTTGTAACTAAGGGTTAATGCTAAAATATAAGGTAAATTTTTTGACCTAATCCTATCTAAAACCTATTTATTGAGATTATTTGGACCCATAATCATCATATACTCTAAATTTATCACATTGTTACAATTAGACTTATAAAATCAATTTGTAATATAATAATATTTTAAGACCTTCCTAAAGTGACCCTACTCCCTATTATAAAATTCAACCAAATCTTCCCAATTAATAAAACCTCTCAAGATGGTTCAATCCTATAAATTCTGATTATATAAGATTACATCATCCCCCCCTTCCTTCTAGAAAC
This sequence comes from Viscum album, assembly GCA_963277665.1. NCBI lineage: Eukaryota > Viridiplantae > Streptophyta > Magnoliopsida > Santalales > Viscaceae > Viscum > Viscum album. The sequence continues at coordinate 1,099,733,869 of OY728121.1, read as the reverse complement.
CTTAACATGGACAGGAGAAAAATGAATGAATAATTTTGGTTCAAATCAAAAGGAGTTACACGTTATAGAGGTAACTTCTTCACTAAAGCACCATTCCATTATTTTCCATCTCCAACCCCTAAAATATATTTAATTCATTATTTTATAACAACACCAATATCATCAATATAATTGGTTTTTGTTATGATAATATATAGAACTAACCATACACACATTCTTATGAACGATGCTTGACATACATAGACATTACATTTATGTTGTTGAATATTTAATACATTAGACAAATATATACCCAATAACTGTATTATATTAGTGTCTTTGAAAACTCATAACATAATATTATCACTTGGTGAAATATCTTCAACATCTCTCATAATGATATTACCATTTTTCTTAGCTCAAACATTTTTTTATATCCTAGTGAAAATAAAATATAAAAAGGGTGTGCTCAAATTCTCAGTAAGGGTAAACATGGAGAACATACAAAAAACAATAAACACATGAATATAAAAACATGAACATAGTGTTTAAACATAAAAAAACATGAGTCATGAAAAAAATCTGGGGAGTATGTAAGGCATATAATATAAAGGAACATTACCCAGGATATAATAGAATGGGGTAAAAAATTTAATTATTGAAAAATAAAAAGGACATATTATTATTTCTATATTAGCCATGTTTTTTCTGTCAGTATCATCATAATGGACAAAGTCTACTACTAAACCATGTTTACTTTTTTTACAGCTTTGCATTACTAATCTGGATTGACTTGTCAATCTATACATACCTATCTTGTGAGATAAAATTTTTACCAAATTAATATGAGGGAGATATTTGTCCTAATAATATCATAATAAATTATTCTTAAATGTTCAACAAAAACATAAATCATTCATCACGACATAACCCATTAAATATAATGGTATTCTTAAACAATGAATCTTCATAACATAATCTATATAAGAGAAATGGACTTTATGAAACTAATTCCATCATAAAAAAATTAAAATCAATTTTCTAATGAGGATATAAACATAACCATATGTCATATTATAAAAAAATAATATTTATATAAAACTTGAACATAGTTCTTGATGAAAATATAATTTCTTCATAAATTCTTTTTATTTCCCCAAAAGGTCAGGAAATTTTAAAAGAAAATAATTTAATTGAATATATAAAAATGAAATTTTGTAAATTAGTATTCATTTAAATAATTTTTTATGAAACCATAAAAATATTTTCATGTCATATAAGATAAAAAACATTCCCTTTTACAGTATTCAGAGAAGACAAAATATAACCTATATGTTAAATGAAAGAATGATTCCTTCCAAACTATACAGTAAAAGTAAAATATTGGGTAAAATCACTATAAAAACACAAACTATATTATAAAAAAATTTATAATTTTTTTCAGAAAACATGTTAATGGATGATATATATATCCTAGAAAACACTTACAAATAAACAGTCTCATATAATAATGAGATTGTAAAATTATCTGTAACCTTAGGTCTGATATCCTTCGTATGTTTCCAAGACTCTTGTATAGTGGGTTTAAAAAAATTATTATCTTCTAACAGAACCATAATAATATTTATAAAATCATATAGATTCAATTGTGACCATATATTACCATTTCATTTATGAATTCCATGTTACACAACCATTCTGAGAAATAATTGTTTTATTTATCGTACATTTTTTTGACTAGTTATTCTTGTTATTATTATAAATATCATGATTTTATTACTCTTAGAGTGAAATTAATGATTTATATATCACATATATTCATCATATTATTATATAAAACAGATAGATAAATGAAATGGAATACAACATTCGTGGAGACAGTGTGTTGTACGTATGCATGAATGTACATTCATTTCATGAAAATATTAATGGAATGAAATAATAAATTATACATAGGAATATTATAATAAATGTTCTATATATAAGTTATATATGTTTTAAATTTTAATTAATTTTATTTTTTATATGTTACATGTATGTCATGAATGAGTCATATCACTTTGAGTGGGCGGTTGCCTGCACTTCTCCAAATGAAATAATCATATTTACACATTATAGAAAACATAAAGTTATGACATAAATAAAATAAGAATCATATAGACATAATTAATAATATATATATCATATGTAAATACAATGTTATCGTAATGGGAACTATGATGGTTGATATGAAAAAATTGAACAACCATCATTTCATGAGACAGTAGTTCGCCGTACATAGAAACTATATGATCATATCCATTAGAAAGGGGTATGTGTAAGTGTAGTTTGAATATTTATAATAAAAAATCCTCATATATTGAGTATACTGTTTTTTATGTAGTCAATGAAATAGAAGATCATAGGGAGTGGATAAAGAGAATAAACGAAAAGAATCTGTGAGAAGATGCGGCCCTTAAATCAGGTAACTACATTTAATTTGATCCAAAATTCCTTCTTGAATTTCCTTCTGCCCAATCTAAGGCCTCTAGGAGGAATTTAGATATTTTGAGAGATTATATTGGAATAAAATGAACTATTAAAGGGGCTTTGGAGGTTTTTGTTATGGGGGTAGAGGTGGTGGCCATTAATTTGAGGGAGGATGGACACCTTAGGAATGCCTTCAAATATTAATTTATTTTAAATTAAGTTTTGATTAAAAATTTTCAGAACTCATGTAATTGAAATATAATCTGAATTTCACCCGATTATCCATCATCCAATAAATTTTGAATATGTTTTGAATATATTTGTATCTTTATTGTTTTTGTCTAACCCTTATTTTACACATTTTAATATTATTTTAATATTATTTTATTTACACATTGTGGGTTATTGTAAATATCATATCATGTGAAACGACCAAAAAAAGTCATTATTGAAATATTTATACTTCTATAAACCATTTATATGCATCTTAGGATTTTCATAATTTAATACCATTTAACAAACTATTTTATGTTTTATGTTTAAAATTATGTCAATATTGGACAATATTTATACTTTCCTTTTCTATAAAGTCACAAAAACCTGATTCCTTCAAACCAAAGACATTAAATCAAATATAATTTGTTAATATAACACATAAAATTATTTTTTGTAATCTAAATTGTACAATTTCATTTATTTTAGTATTTATTATATAATTTATTTGAATATATTATTAATTAATCACTCACTGCATCATCATTGTGTCATAATTAAATTAATTTAAATAATGCCTAAAAATAATAATTAAAATAATATGATGAAGAAACTCATTTTATATTTTTTATTACTTTTTATAATAAAAAATATCACTTATATAACCCCATATAAAAATTGTTTTATTAAAATATACCAGTTTCTGTTATATTTCTACATATTTTACATTAATTTTTATAATATTTTGTTATCACATCCATGTGAATCCATGGTGTCCGAAAATCGATCCAAGGATGCCCATGGTCATAAATATCTAAAAAAATAATATATCAACACATTTTAAGATAGATTTATATTATTAAATATTATTTTTCCCCTAATTTACCATATTTAACATTTAACCATGGTAAATAAAACTAATTTACGAAATTACTGATCATAATGACCAAAATTAAGATGAACATCTTCCCAAAATTTGGAACATCTGATTAAAAAAATTGAATAACATTATTTAAATTTGAAACACATAATATGTAGTAATTAATATAAATTTAATTCCCTTAGGAAAATTTTTTTTTTAAGAAGTAAAAATATATCAAATGACTATAATGTGTTTATGTCCAATTTAAAATTGAAATTACATCTAATAACCAACATTAGATTAAGGGATAAAAAATAATCCAATTATACTTTAAATCAAATTAAAAATAAAACTTATATATATAAATAAATTAGATTAATAGACATTTTTAAATTAAAATGCAGTAATTTTTCCCTATTCATTAAAATGTTATTTTTATCAGAAAATACAAAAAAAATCAACAAATGTAAATTTTTATGTAATTATTTCAAAAAAATGTTTCTTTTGTTATATATAATATATAAAATTGTTAAAAATAGATTTAATACAGGAGTTCCATCAAAAGATGACAGAACATCATTTCTTCTGAAAAATACTTCTTTTGCCCGAAAAAATGAACTTGTTCTTATTTAATGTCTAGGAAATACAAAAAATGAATGCTAATTTTAATTAATATTCCAAATTTTTTAATACTATTCATATTGGCTACTTTATATCCCATAATAATATTTTATGAATATATTGTTGTCTAGTGAAACTAAGTTTGGCGTACATTGTAAGCTATCAGTGATGGTCAAACTTATGTTTAACGGAAGCCATGAATAGTTTTTCATATACTTCAAGATATTATAGATTTTCATATAGAACTATCTAACATTCATGTAGCATATAACATAATAAATCCAACATAATAAGAAGAATATTTCCCCTAAAATATTGTGGTGTTACATTCTACCCCCTTATATTAAATTTCACCCTCAAAATTCATCGGTGTTATAAATGGATTACAACATGGATTTTTCATTCATAAAAACACACATTATATAATGGAAAACAAAAACTTAATTTTAAAATCAATCTTAGAAAGATAATTGTTACCAAAAGAAACTCATCACATGGTCTCCACATGGTGGAACATGGGTGGGAAATAAAAACATGGATATGGAAAAAAAAACTCATGTTCTGGGAGATAGTGATAGAGAATAAGTTTTGGATAAAGTTAACTACCAGAAAGACATAAATCTATGGTGATTTAAGGGAACAAATTATTCCTCTGAGAATTAGGTACTGGGATAACATTTTTTGTATCATTTTTTTTTCTAAATTTGATGAATTTTTTACATAAAGAGAAATACTTACATGATTTCCGTACAATATCACCATTGTTCATTCCCAGAACAATTTCAAATTCAACTTTAAACGAATTTAATAAAGTAAATTTTTTCATTCTTGATGTGTTATCACATCATGTGATATAATGATAGTTCTTCTCTTAATTAAATAAATTAAGTTGAATCTATCATTAATGAAGTGTTATCAAATCATACTAAAAAATAATAAGTCATTCTATATGTCTCATAAAATAAGGTAGAACATTATATCAAATATTCCTATGTCCACCTATAGTGATAAAATACATTAATCTAAAAAAAGCAATCAAAAGGATGTGATTTAAATTGACTTCACATTTTTCTCCCTCATTTCATTTGGAGGTTCATGGTTTTCACCATCCAAACAATGGATTATAGTAATCATGTATTCACATGAAACATGATAATAACATAAATTACCATAGATCATTACTGAAAACATTCATTATATCAAAATTAATTCTTTATACAAACTATGATTTTCAATAATTCTATATAATCACACCAGGATAACAATTTTTCCTTATAATAGTACTGAGATCATTAATACTGTAACAAATCTCGTTATATCTTTATACCTTCATTATTCACATATCATGTACTTTCCAAAAATATTTCTATAACATTTCATGGTAACTTGTACCATATAATTATAGAAAACAACAATATACCAATAATAAGATGTTCAAATATTCCATATTACTATAAATGGGATTCCACAGTACTATTTTGAAAACCCTTTACATAAACACTTAATCATTCCACCACTTAATTGTTGTAATCATCATCACCAATATTTATCACATGTGACTTTCCTTTTTCTTTTTGCTTAATTTGTTGTTGACCTCGGTCATCATTAACCCGTGGATTAGGTCATTGGTCAACATAGTACCCCTATTCCATAGACTTGAAGCACTGAAGTGTTGGTGGTGAATTCTCTATAATATTTTCTCTATTCTCATAATTATCATCCTTTTCATATTACTTCATCACTCATCTACTCAATGGAATTATTTTCCACCCATGAACCATTTTCTAGTCCCATTAATAAAATTTATACCATATTTTTTTCCACACATTGAGCATAAGAAAATATTCATCATCTTTTATCCATTGTTTTGAGATTTTCCCTTTAACTAAATCTTTCCTTTCTCGTAAAAACCATGAGATTGATATACAGAACGAAATAATAGTTCGAACATGATAGCGTTGTGCAAAATCACTTCATAGCTACTAAATTATATTTTATCTAATCCCATTTTATGAATTGGTTTTAATCCACTGATGAATCGATCATCTTTTCATTCATGTGGGATGATAAATCCTGAAGCATACCATGCATGTCATGTAAAATCTACCTCGTATATACGAATATATTCATCAAACATTTTTATTAAGCTCAATTAACTCCATTTCCGTATTCATTTCAAGATTACAATGGATGTAATTATCCAAAAATAAGATCTTTAACTCAACCCATTTTACAGATTCAATTTCATCTTGATGCCTTGTATTCTAAATCAAAGTCACCAAAGTTATGCTTCAACTTATAAATTATAGACATCCAAGATGACTTTTACATGTTCCGAATAGTGAAGGAGGGAATATATCTTGTCAATATTATCGATCCATTTTTCAGAAATGAGTGGATAATAAGACCCACTAAATGAATGTATATTTTTTCTCACGAAGGACTCAATAAAATGTTATGACATTATTTTCTCATTTGGAAGCCCAGAATGACTCAAAACTTCTGTAAGTATAAAAATAAGATTTTTCATTCCATATCCCATAACATTTGGTTGTTCCAAAAGATAATAATTTCATTACCCAGTGCACTGATCATTAACATGGTTCCTTCAGATCCACCAAATATATAAAACCCAAAATGAATAGCATGAAAGGGAAAAATCATACAAGGAAATAACAAAATCAAGGTGGGAAATTTAAATAACTAACATGTTAGGTTTAATACTAGGTTATTCATGACTATTACCATATTTCGTGGAATATAATATATAGTTATACTTATCCATAAGGACATCCCTATACATTCTTTATAAATATCTATAGGGATCTCATGACTTTTTTTTCATACTAGTTTCTATAGTATGACTAAAACTTCTATTTTATAAAAACTCTAATGACCCATGATTTATGTACATGGATATTAAATTTCCTTTTCAGAATAATTAATGAATGATGAAAATATATTCCCAAATACTGTATTATTTGAGTGTCTTTGGAAACTTAGAACATAATCTTCTGGCTACGTGAGTGATATTCGACATCTCCCATTTAGATATTCTCCTTTTTCATACCAAAACCCATTATTTTTATCCAATCAAAAAGAAAACATAAAAAGGGTGGTATCAAATTCATAGTAAATGTAAACATTTTAATAATAAAATAATCAATTGATATTTTGAATGTTAAAACATGAAAATAATGTGTAAACATCAAAATATTGAGTTGTTAAATAAATATTATCTGTATGTAAGGAATAAATCAAAAATGAATTTTAACGATGGTATAATAACATTAGAAGAATCATGTAATTGTCGAAAAATAATATTAAAATAATATTATTTCCATAGTAGACAAGTTATTTCTTCCATGGTCATCTTTGTGGTCATGATCCATTAGTGAACCTAGTTTTCTTGCCATTCCATCCATATATTAATGTACCAGATTTACATGTCGTTCCATTCATGTATATCTAAAGATATATAAATCTTTACCCAATGAATTTTAGGTAGATATAGTTCCCAACATTCCCATAATGAAATCATTCCAATATGCTTCATAAAAAAATATATCATTCATTATATCATAACACATGAAATAAAATGGGATTCGTAAACATTATTACATCATAAAATAATCCTTATAAGATAAATGAAAATCATAAAAATAATTCCATAATTAAAAAATTTAAATAAATTTTTTAATAGCTATAGTAAGATAACCCGACATCATAATAGATGGAAAATAATTTTGATAAAACACATGAACTTAATTCCTAAGTCAAATATCCTTTCTTCTTCAAAAGAATTTTTTTAATCAAAATGTAATGAAAATTTAAAATAAAATAATTTCATTGAAAATAAAATTGGAATCATAGAATGTAATATTAATGGAAATAAATCTTTATGAATGTGTAATAATACATATATTCTGTATATTATAAAAAACACTCCTCACTTCTTATTGTAGGAGAAGTCAAAAATTAAGCCATAAGGGAAACAGAAGATAGATTCCTTTCAAACCATGTATTTAAATTAGAAAATGGGTAAAAATTACACTGACAATACACATAATAATAGTAACCATTTAATGATTTTTTATAAAACATGGACATAGATGATAAATATACACCATGAAGTACTTATAAATAAACAATCATGGATAATAATGAGATCCCAAAATTATCCCTTACCTTAGCTCTTATATCTTTAGTATGTTTCCAAAACATCTTTATAGTGGGATTAAACATATTATTAACTTCTAACAGAACCATTATAATTTAATTCACATAATATATGATTCACTTAAGTCTTTATATTACCCTTTCATTTACCAGTACTATGTTAAAGCAATGTTTTGGGTAATAATAATTGTATTTATCATGTTGTTTTATGATTTCTTATTCTTGATATTATAACTTATATCATGATTAATGAACATATATAGTGTAAAAAATGATTTATATATCATATATATTCATTATATAATTATGCATAATTGTTAGATAAATTTAGCGGAACACACTATTCATGGAGACAGTATGTCGTACGTACACTTGAACGCTACATTAATTTCATTTCTGTATTAAATGAATTAAAAATAAATTATAAATAAGTATATTATAATTACTATATAATAACAGTGTAATATATGTATCACTACATATTTATTTTCCATCCTGCATTCATTCCATGCATGTCATGAACGAGACATATCACTTTCAAGTGGCGGTAGTCCGCATTTCCTCAAATTAAATTATAGAATGTACACATTATGGAAAATATAAATGTATGGTGTAATTAATAAATATAGAAGAATGTAGAATATATAAATAAAATATATATCATATATAAATATAGTTTCATCATAATGTCCACCATGAGAGGTAGTAGGATAAAATTGAACAATCGTGGTTTTGTGAGGGAGCAGATCATCGTACACAGAAATTATATGATTGTATCCATTATATGGATGTGTGTGTATGTGTAGTTAAAATAACTCTCATAAAAACATACTAGAATATTTATGGTATTGGTTTTTAAATTTAATCATAGAATACAATGAGAATATGGAGTGGATATGTAAAATAAGAGAAAAGAACATGAGTGAAGACATTACCTCTAAATCATGTTACTTATTTTGAATTGAGCCAAAATGCCTTCTTGAATTTCTATCTACCAATGTTAAGTTCTATAAGAGGAATTGCGGGATTTTTGGAACTTATTTGGGAAATTTATTTATGGTCCAAGTGGAATTAGAGGAATGTGTAATGTAGTAGGATGTGGTGACCTTTTACAAGAGGGTGTTGAAGCACTTTAGGAAATCCTTAAAATATTAACTTATTATAAATTATATTTTGATTAAAAAAGGACTAAAACTCAATTAATTAAAATATAAGTCGATTTTGATTCAAATATAAAAAATAAAATAATTTTTAAAAATGTTTTGAATATCGTTTTATCCATATCCTATTGGTTTAACACTTATTTTACACTCTAATGATACAATGATATCATGTTATTTACACATTTGGGATTATTGTAATTACAAAATCAGGTCAAACGTCCCAAATAAAGACATTTCTGCAATATTTGTACATTTAATAACCATTTTTATGAATATTAGGTTTTTAGGAATTTAAATTGATTAAATAAATTATTTTATGTTTTGTGTTATTAATAATGTCAATTTTGGACACTATTTATACATGTCATTTTTTTAATCTATAAAAACATTATTTTTTATAAAAGATGTATTAAATAAAATCTAATATATCAATATAATCAATAAAATTCAATTAGGGCATCTAAATAACCAATATAAATTTATTTTGATATTTATAATCTCATTTATCTGAAGACATTATTAATGAATTATTCACTGCATCGTCACAATGTCATTTTTAAATTTATTTATTTAATGTGTAAAATTATAAATAAAATAACATGATTTATGAAAACATTTAATAATTATGATGACTATTTATAGTCTAATATATCAATATATAATAAAATATAAAATAAATTATTAAAAAATACATGTTTATGTTATATTACCCATTACATTAAAATAATTCCTCTAAAATGTAATTTTTACACCCATGTGAATCAATGGGGTCCCAAAATCAACCCAAGGATTACAATGGTCGGAAATATCTCATAAAATTTTATTTTGAGATGTTTTAGGATAGTTTTATATTATTAACTTTTTTGTGGTGATATTATTAATTTATTACCTTTAACTCTTATTTACCAGATTTACACTTTAAACCATGGTCAATAAAAATATCTACGGAAAATACTACTCATAATATCCAAAATTTAATGGTAACTATTCACATAGTTTTTACCTTATATTTAACAATATGAAATCCATTTTTCACTATTCAAATCATTGATATTTTAATTTTTAAAAAACAATTAATTCCCATTATCAAAAAAAAAATAAAAGTAAAAACATATCAGAAGATTAACATGTGTTAGTATTCATTTTCAATATGAAATTATTTACAATGAAAAAAATTGGATTAAATTAAAAAAAATACAATTAAAATTTAAAACCAATTAATTTGATAATATATTTATATAAATAATTTATATAAAATGAAGTTTTAAATTTAAATGCAGCATTTTTCTATATTCATTAAAATAATAATTTTCTGAAAAAAAAATTCAACAAAAAAAATTTGGATTTCTATATTCTAAATAAGAATTTCATTTTGTAAAATATAAATTATTTTATTTTTAAAAAACTAAAATAAAAAAGGATGTGCTATCAAAAGGACATAAAACTAATTTTTTTTGGAAAAATAATTCATTTATATGATAAAATGAACTTGTACTAATATCATGTCTAGGAAAAAAAAATATGAATATTAATTTCATATAAAATTGAAAATATTGTATAATACTATTCATGACAGCAATTTTATATCCCATAATAATGTTTTTACAATATATCATTGTTAGCTGAAACTCGATATGGCGTACAACCCAAGCTACCGAGGAAGGTCTCTATTCCCTGTAATGGAATCCATGAATAGTGTTGTGTATAATAGCAGACAATATTTTGTTTCAAATAGCACTTGATAATATTTTAGTAGCATAAAACAACACACCAATGAAAATCAAGGAGAGTCTATCCTTTAAAATCTCGGAGTGTTACACAATCCACCATCTAATTGACATAGAACATTCTTTTTCTGTTTACAGAGAATTACAACCCCAAGAAACGATAATTGTTCATTATTCTCCTACAATATATCATGGTTTCCATTATTAAGTAAGTATATTTTTTATGATATATATAATAATTATGTTATTTCTAGGCATCATTAATTATCATTTAACACATACCTTTATATTTTTCATGTTGTATAACTAGGATAATTTCATTTGATGAAGTGTAGAATACCTCCCCCTTAGAGTGATATGAATCGTTCATTCTATAAAAATAATGTATAAGGTATTTATTTAATGAAAATATGTAATATATATAACCTATATATTATACTAGAATATTAATATTCGTGTGTATCAAATAGTTTTCATTCTTTTAATATGAAAGTGAAATGAAAGTAGTGTTTCAACATACGTATGACCTACCGTCTCAAGGAACAATGAATTTAGTTTATTATCTGCAAATATTATGGATTAATATAAATAAATAAATATATGATATTTATATGTTATTTAAAACATTAATATCATTTGGCTGATGATGGACCGATGAGCATATGTAAAATTTGTAATCATAACAAGTTAATTTTTTACTGAAGTATGGAATATTGACTAAAAAATTTGATATGGACATAAATCAATATGTAGTTTTCAAGAATTGGTAATATGTGGTATAAAAGTATTAAAAAATAAAAAATAATCTCAAAAAATTTAAAATAGCTTTTTTTATTATTCAAGATGATAGAGAATGAACAAGACATATCAGACATAATGTAAGGTAGTTGGTCTCAATATTCATTCCATGGAGAATATATTAAATGTCATGCCCCTATAAATTCCCATAAGATATATATACATCCCTTTGAATCATTATATCATGTATGATTATATTCTCACAATATTAAATGTTCTTTATAATGCAATTTCTTAATGACATGTATTCAACTATTTCCTATGTGGTCAGGGAATTTTCAAACTTATGTATTCCTTTCATATTTACTTTTATGAGGTATGTGTTTCTAATTTTCTTAATATGTTCATATATTCATTTAATTATATACCTATACTGTATTTTGTGTCATTTATGATTGGGATACCATTTTCACCTCTCTTTTTAATGTTTTCTTAAACCATGCTTCTTAGTCATTTTTCTTTATAATTATGATGACAAAATATCTCTATTTTTCTCAAGAAATTATATTATTTGATTTAAGTGATGTCTAACTACTATTTAATTTCCATGGGTATTCATCATGAAATAAAAATTATTTATTTTATTCTGGAATTAACATTAATAAAACTCTCATTCCTTTTTTGTGTTATGAATAATGTAATGTTCATATTTTTTATCATCTTTTAGGATATGGTGATTTTGAAATGAAAAAAAAATATTCTTCTCATGTTGTTTATAAAAAAGGATTTATTATGATATATGTGCTCACATGAAATATATACATATTAATGGTTCACCCAGATAGCACCCCAATTCATTTGGGTAATCAAATTAATCTCTACAGATGATATGTTTTACAATACCTTGGCGAATAAACATGGTATAATTTATGATACCTTAGCTATGGACCTTGGTAATATTAAAACATGGGGATGGACATGGTTATATTCTTATGAATTTCTAAATTAAATTTTGTAGCCACAATTTCAGTATATGATCCATTTTTATGTTGTAATGATATTCCTCATTCTGATACCTTTATGAAATTACTCAAGTTATTATTTTTATCTCTCAAGTTCACATGTAAACAATTTCCATTGTATTATATTTTGGATATTTTTGTGATATCATGAATTTTTTAAATTTTGTTCACATGTCTTAATATTTTTTTTGGGAAATAATGACTCAATGATGAATTTAGTTAACGATTTTTCAGGAAATAAAACAATCATTTATTTTAATATTTTTTGTTTTTTGAAAAAATAGATGGTGTGTAGATATATGTGCTTTGTAATATTGAATTTTTATGTGTGACTTTATCAAATTTATATAATACTTTGGACCGAAATGATCTGTGGGAATGAATAAATATAAATTCTTGTCAAAACTCGGTAGAATAAGTTATGTTTACATATAGTTCTTTATAGTTGGAATCAGAGTAGGGTTCATTAAACTTGGGTGATTAGAATATCTTCTTATGGGTTTATAAGTTAATGTTTGATCCTACTATTATATTCATATATACCCTTTTTCTGTGTTGGTTATTAAATTTCAAGGAGATTAATAGTATTTTGTAGAAATTTATTTTTTTCTGGTAGTTCAGAGTTATTACTTTTAGAAGGTGAAATGAAAGACAACAGATAAAAATTATGGTTAAACCATCAAATGGTTATTTTTTATGTCTTTTATGATTTTGGGAATAATATATTAATTATATAGTATTAAAAAAAGGGAAAACATGCATAGTGTGTGACAACCTCTCATGTCATTCAAGGTTGCAGGAATCGAACCCACAACTGATGTGTAAGTGGCTTATATTCCTTAGCAATAACATTCGTGAAATCTCTAGTTCTTATGAAATAATTAATTTTAGTTAAATGAGTTTAGGAAAAAAGAATATTATTTTTTCTGAGACATATATTTTATTGAATTTATAACTATGGTATTGGAAAATTATTTGGGGATAATGTGATAAATTTTATTTTTGATGATGTTCACTATTTTGGGGACATTATATGATTTAGGTAAATACAATAATTAAGTGTTTTATTTGATAATTAAAGGTTTGATTATTTAATTAAATAATTATAGTAATTAATAAATTATTATCCCATATTTGATAATAAGTTATGAGGATAATTTTTTTTTTATGAGACACTAAGAGTGGTTGATGTTATCTTAAGATAAATATTAAAATACATCTTCAAATATTATCTGATTAAATACCCAGAGTTTTGGGTTTCAATCACAGTTTGGATTATATTAAATAATACTATGGTAAATTATAATTGAATTGTATTTGTTGATCATAGGGTATTGTTTGTTTAATATCGGAAATTTAGAGTAGCATTTCATATTATAATGCATTATACTTTTTTGGGATTATCTTATCATGGGCTAACCATTTTGGTTTATGATAACATATAATGATCAGGGAAATATATAGTTCATATATTTCAGATTATGTGATACTTTATAAGTTAACACTCTATCTTTATATGTGACCAATTCATTGTGAATAGTCATCATTAGGAGAAAAGATAAGATTGTTATAGATATTTATTAATGGATGAAACTCTACATGTCAAATAATTATGATTCCTTATTCTATTATTGAAGATAATAAATAAATTACTTAACATTATTATAAAGATATTAAAAACATGATTCTTTTTACTATACCTACTAGGAAATAAAATAATGTTTAACCAATTACATGTTTATGGTTTTGTGGTTTTTAGTTTCATCATTCTCATGTTTTATATCCCTCTCTCCCTTAGAACATGATGATTACTTTAACTTCCATATACATGTTTTCATATATTTAATCATAGTTTGTGTTATATTAGGAGAAATTTTGACTTATATTTCATTCATTTAAATTCATAGCTTTATCGTCTCTTTTTCCAATGTGTGATTTTCAATGAAGTTTTCGAGCCCAATTTTAATATTTAAAGGTAATTTCCAAAAGGGGGAATGATAAAACATCCCATGTATATATAGAATAATAAATTTTCATATATAATAACATCTATTATTTTAATATGAATTTTAGTTTATATGGGACACTATGAATGATAGCATATCTGAAAGGCAACAAAGAGTTTCTCAAAAATATTACGTTGTACACAAGATTGAGTTCTACCGAAGAAAAATTCAACAATAATACTATAATTTGAAATGGTTGTTAATTCCTAGGTTGTTTATTGGTCTGAATTAATAGAATTAACAATATTATGATTTTACATATTTTTGAAATGTTCATTCATTTATGCAAAGTTTTTAAGAGGGTCAAATTGAGAATGAATCAAAATTTAAGAATATAATAATCTAATATTATTAAAAGTTTGTTTTAATGCATTTGATGGTGAAACCATTTAAAAATAATTTATATAACTCTAATCTATTCTATTTTATAAAATAAATTTTTTATCTGAATCCAGAGATCAAAATTTACTTCTGCATAAATTCTGGAATTTTTCAGATAAATTCAAAAATTTTATGAATACTGAATAATATTGCTTTTTAATTCAAAACTACATTTTCATTTAATTTATTTATATTGTTAGATTATAAATTTAATTGGTTTTAAAGTATAAATGGATTATTATTTGTATAATATAATCCACTGATGTTCATTTGATGTAATTACAATTTTAAATTGTATATAAACAATATTAATCTTCTGATAGTATTTATTTCATAAAAACCATTTTTCTAGATTTGACATCCTGATTTTTTTTAAATTAATTTCAACCAATTATGTGTTTTTAATTTTTAAAAATGTATTCCATAATTTGAATCATAATTTCCCAATATTTTAAATAGGTTCTTTTTATTTTTGGGCAGTATGAATTATAAAATCAGTAATTATTTTTTAACCATGTTTAAATGGTTAATTAGATAAACGAGGCTAAAAAATATTATTATAAAATAAAAGAACCATAAAAGGCGTCCTAATACTATTGGATGAGATTTGATCGACCATGGAAATCCTTGGATCCATTTTAAGATCGCATGGAGCAACATGGGTGTGATAATGAACTTTTATAATTTATTATTTTAAAGGAAATGAAAATTTAACATAAACATGAATCTCCTAACATAAAAATTATTGTTTTTTAATAAATTATCTCATTAAATATAAATATTAATTAGAAAGATAAAAATATTTCCTACATCATTATATTTTCATTAAAATTTTTATATGTTATATAAATAAATTTAATTCTGGCACAATGATGATACAATGATTACCTTATAAATTAATGATTTAAATAAATAATATTTCAGATATTAAAATAAATATAATTTAATCATATTAATTCCATCCACGATATTTGTTTTGAATAAAATTGAAATATGTGGGATAGGATAATTTTTTTTTAAATAATCATGTATTTATGACCTTAATAAAAAAATAAATTAATAAAATAGTTTCATATTTTACCTAAATGTGATTTTAAAACAAATACTATCTTATAAAATGATATAACAGACCTTTAAATATATTATTTAGCAAACTAAATTATATAATGTTAAAAATATCATTAATGATCCACTTTTGGTTCTATTGAATTTTCATATTAACTATAGTTACTATATATTATGAAAATACAAGAAGACAAAGTAAGATTTCATGTTTTTAACTAAGGGATAAAGCTAAAAGATATGTTAAATTTTGGGATCTAAATATACCTTAAACCAATTGGTTGAGAGTATTATGACCCATATTCATCTAATCATCTAAATTAATCACTTTGGAACTAATAAATTCGAATATAAATTTATATTAAAATAATATTTCAATACATTCCTAAATTTCCCTTCCTTCGTATTATAAGAGGCCTCCACCTATACCGACGTATCAGTCCTTTAACTCCATTTGGATCATCCATATTATTTCAAGTATGATCCCAACATACATCCCTTCCATTTATAACCATACCTTGAGAAGAAGAAAACTCAATGAAGCATTTCAGCTCAAATAAAATATAGTTACCCTATTTAGAGGAAACACCTTCTCTCAAGGTCAATCCATTTATTTTCCTTATCCATCCTCTTAACATAAATTTACAACATTTTTTATAAAAAATATAGTATACTAAATATATTTGAATGTTTTGAAGCTAATATTTCTAGCTACACATACACACAACTCCATCTAATGGACTTAAGACATACTAATTCTATGTAAAGAAAATTATATCCTCAAGAAACGATGATTGTTGAATCCTCTCAAACAACCTATAATGGTCTCCATTATAATAATAATAAAAATATTTATGATATATATGATATTTATATTATTTATATGATTATATATTATTCATTTAGAACATCCCATTATTATTTTCAAGTTGTATAAATACTATAATTTCATTTGAGGGATTGTTCAATAATGCCACCTTAAAGTTGTATGAGTCGCTCATTATATACACGGAATGTATAAATGATATATTTAATGAAACTATATAACATTTATAACACATATATTATAATTTAATTTTACTATACATATGTATCAATTGGTTTTAATTCTGTTAATATGAAAAAATAAAGTGTCATTCATGCGTACATACGGCCTACCATATCCATAAACGTTGCATTTCATTTAATATCACAAAATATTATTTATTATTATAAATAAATATATAAATGATATTTTATTTTATTTAAATAATTAATATAATTTTGGATTTAATGGATTGATGACCACATGAACAATATCTATGCATAACAAGTTTATTTTTTGACCCATTTACAGAATATCTACTAACCATCTAATATGAACTTAAATTATTATTTAATTTTTATAGAAATATAATATGTAGTATTAAATGATAAACACATGTAAAATTTTCTCCAAATTGATGAAATTAACATCATATTATTTTTCATAAATATAAAGAAAGAACAAGGTAAGTTAGACTCAATGTAATGGGCTTCGTCCTAGTCTCCATTATTTGGTGTGTTTGATGATGTCCGATACATTTATTTTCTTATAAGTTCTATAGACATAACTTTTAAAAATTATATTATGAATTACTATATTTTCATTATATTAGTTATTTTACATATTAATTACATAATTATTTGTATTCAAGTGTTTCTTATGTGGTATGGGAATTCTCATACATCACTATTCCTTTCATGTTTACTTTTATGTGGAATGTATTTCCAATTTCAATATAATGATCTTATTTTATTTTTATTCAGTACCTCAACATTATTATTAGTCATTTATTAATGTTAGAAAATTTTTTCTCTTTCTTTTTAACGTTTTTTAAAACCATATTTCATTGTAGTTATGTTGCAAAATTTTCATCTCAAAATCCGTCTTTTTTCCCCATAAGTTCTCTTGTTTTATTTATGTAAACATCCAAAACTATTTCATTTATAGTGGTATTAATAATGACAAAAAAAATTATTTATTTGATTCTATAATTGATACATATAAAACCCTCCTTCTTTTTACATGGTTTATAAATGATATAATGATCATATTTTTTATCATATTTTAGAAAGTTATGATTTTGATATGAAACAAATTTCATTTAATATACTTGTGTCATTTGTGAATTTTTTGATTATTATATTTTGGGATCACATGAAAATAAAGACATATTATTTTTGCTCCCTGATAGAGCTCCAATGCATTGGATAATGAAATTAATATCTAGAGATAACAAGTTTTACAATTCCTTAGTGAATAAGCATTGGGATTTTTATGAGAGCATGGTGAATAACCTTGTTCATTTTTCTAACAAATTTTGGATGGACCATGGTTATATGAAACCATGGGGATTGCCTTGGTGATATGCTTTTGAATTTATGGATTAAATTTTTTAGCTATATTTTCATTTTATGAACCATGTTCTTATTATTATGATATTCCTATTTCTCATGCCTTTATGAAAGTCCTCGTGTTGTTAATTATATCTCTCAAGGTCACATGTAAACTATTTCCTTTGTAATCCTATATTATGTTTTTGTGTGATCATATCATGTTTTTAAATGCTTTTCACAAGTCTTAAGATTGTTAAGGACAAATTTGACCCTACGATGAAAGTAGTTGATGATTTTTTTTGAAAGGAAACCGTGTTTCATTTTAATAGTTTATGTTTTGTGAAAATTATATTTGGCATAAAGACTTATATACATTATATTATTTCATTTTAATGTAATATTCTTTCTTTATTATAAAAAAATATAGACCTAAAATTTATTTGGTAAATAATGAAAATAAATTATATTTAAAATTCTCCTGAATAATTTATGTTTAAGCTCGAGTCCTTATTTGTTTGTTAATGATAGTCGTTAAATAGTTTGTCTGATATTTTCAAATTCTTGATTTGGATCATTTTGATGTCATTATAATTATAGACCGGCTTACTACTCATCTATTTTAGGTTGATTATTATCATCATTGGGTTTCATCTCTCACTATCGATGGGAGATCTCACTTGTTTTTTGGGGAGTGGGACCCGATGTTAGTTCATGCACGACCTTCCCAGAAAACGTTCAAGAGTATTATGATTATTGTTTCATTTGAGCCGGATGACATTTATTTTATTGTTTATTTTCCTATTGTTGTTTGGGTAATTTCTAAATTTTTCCAGAAAAACTTCTCTGGTCTTTCTCCAGAGATAGAGGTGGAGTTTATGATTTACCTTGTACCAGGTACATAGTAGATAATGATACCATTGATTTTTATAGAGATATAAAAGCTAAATGATATTAATTTTGAACTAGTCGACCTAATAAAAAAATTCACCCTATTTTTTTACCCTAGGTACCCCTTACTATCCTTACCAAGAAGTATGATGGTTCACATATGTTCTATGTGGACTATCAGATGATGAACTAGTTAACAGTTAGGAACAAATATTAATTTCCTCATGTTGATGAAATTTTTATTAGATAAATGGGGGAATTTGGTATTAAAATATTTATCTTCATTCAAGGTATCATAAACTCAGATTTTGGGAGTCTAATATATAAATGATTTCGTTATAGAGTTGGTATTTCCAATATAAAAATCTTGTGATGTCATTAATTTTAAATAACTCTCTTGAAGATTTTATGTATTTGAATAATTTAATATTACATCAACCAGCTGAATTTTTTTTGGTATTTTTCGAGGATTCTGTTATAGATTATTCAAAAACTATGTGTGAGGGGGAGCACCGTATGAGCTTGATTCTATAAATTCGTAGAAGTCACTAATTGTATTGATTTCATTTAATATATAGTTTCTCCATTCACGAAGTGTTGTTCTTAGGGAAAAATATTTCTTTTCATGTATATTTTGTTGATCTAGAAATGGTGAATGCAGTTTTTTCATGGACCAAACCATAGAATATATTTGAGATAAGGATATTATATTGACTTGTTGGATACAATAAATGCTTTGTTAATGACTTATCTGTGATGAAGTAACCATTCACTACTCCTACCATGATTTTAGTAAAACTCACTTGGGATGTGATGTTCCATACTTCCTTTATTTTATAAAAAATATTTTTGACATTTTCTCCTATTTTGGTATAATATGATCATGTTAAGGAATAGGTAGTGTATTGCGATGCTTCTGGGGATGGGTCAAGATAGATTCTTATCTCGGATAACCATGTGATACTTTATAGATCTTTTCATCTTTATGCACAATAGAAAAACTAATTAACTCATGATTTGATGCATTCTACATTTAAAAATGTGATTAAATGTAGGCGATACTATTTTTTAGTGGAAAGGTTCACAGTATTTCATGGTCATTAGATTTTGATATATATTTTCTAAATATAAATGAAATGTCAAAAATAGACTATTAGTATAATACAGTCATATGTTTGAAATCAATATCACCAACAACATCAGGAAGGGAAACATGGTTTCAGACACTCATATAAAGAATGTACCAACAAAAGTGGTTTTGTAATCAAAAGAGGATTGGATCCTTATTGGGATTTTTTTCTCATTTCCACCAAGATTCTTAGGAGGGTTTTTCATTTGTGGTTATGACCAAGGATCAGTTTTCATCATCCCCCAAGGGCTCTAATTTGTAGATTCATCAATGAGATGATTATTTTAGTAGAGTACGATAAAGCCTTTGTGGAGAGGAGACCATTTATAATTAGTTTCCTTATTAAGATGATCTTCTCCACTATGGGGATTAGGTTTCATCCTAGCATTCATATGGAGTTAATTGTTTTTAATTGTCATAACATTTCATGTTACATTTATCTAGGAACTATGAATATGGATTATTAAATCATTCAATGATTATGGATGTCAGTTTTAGATCATGTCATTATAGATTATGTGCCCCTTTGATACACCCACCAATATATAATGGAATACAAATTGAAACCCTATGGTTTTCATCATCATCTTCTGTTTCCAATATAGAAATTCAATATGGAAGATGTAGATTTATTTCATGGATTAAATGGACACCCTAAGGGAATAATACTATAAAGGTGGAAGTTGATCGATTAGAAAACTATTTTCATTTAATTCTGATCATGGATATAACTATTGTAGAAGATCTGGTTATGTTGGATGTGCATGAGATTGTGGGGTTACATGGAACTCCTTATTCTATTGATTCATATAGGAATATCATGTTTTCCTTATGGTTCTGGAGGAATTTCCAATATAATGGAGGAACCCATGTTATGTGGTGAATATCATACCATCCATATACAGATGGTTAGAGAAAGCATGTAATTTAGATCCGAGAATATATGATTTTTTCATGTGTTCATATCTTCGGTGGATCATGGTATATTATTTTGGGACCGGTTAATAATTTTTACAAAATATATATATTTCATCAGTAATAATGTATCACATTTTGGTGTTATATAGTTTCCTCTTAATATCGCCTTTTTGTTGGGTTGAGGTGGGCCAAGAATCTCTAGTTGCACCATGATTGGATCAAGAGATGTCCAATGATATTTAAGATGTACATTAAAGTCTAGTTGTAGCCTAGAGTTGATATAAATTATATGTCGGTCAATGACGTCTTCCTCTAGAGTTTTCAATTCATGGCTTGGGGTTCTTTAATGTTTCTCCTTGGTTAGTTCATTGCCAACATGGAAATTAGGGAATGTTGTCTCCATTATATATTATCCATTTTGAGGTCACTAGGTGGCTCAAATAGGTTGTTTATCAGTTGAAATTTCCATTTCATTTTATGTGTATTGATGATGTTTTCGACATTTATCTTCTAAGGAGGTATATACCTAACCCGGCTCACATAATTATTTGGAAAGAAATTTATTTAGAGCCTGTGATTATGTTCTAGAGAAACCAGTAGATATCATTGACTCTCATGTGAAGGTCCTTTGTGGGATGTCATTTTGGTTTGTCGTAATTTTTAAGAAACATGATTAAAGTCTCATAAGACATGGTAATGAGAGTCACTAATAGGGGGTCAATGGCATCAACTTTTTCCAGAGATTATGTCTTACACATCACATCCCTGTGATAATAAGTATTTATGGTTTGGAGTATGTAACATCATGTTACCAATTTATCAGTAATTTCCTTGAACATGTCATGTTTATTTGAATTTCACATTATTTTGTGGGATTAGTAATTAATTTGTAGGATATCTATATTGGTGAATTTAGAGATTTTTTGGACTCTTATCTTTAACTAAATTTTTTTAAAGGACATATGAGGATTGTAAGTATTGTATTTGGGTTACACAAGGTGTATGTGTTGCTGAGTAAAATCAATGAAAGGCTTCACATTGTGCATGGTTACATGTCATGAAGAAGAGTTACACATTTTTAATGTTTTAATTATTGGATTGTAATTCTGAAGTGATGGATTTATCAACGTACATAAGCACTATGGATTTCGCGACATGTAAAGGAATTATCCATCATGAAATTCCATGATAATTGATGTTTTAGGGTACCTATTTCGTTTTTCATCCCAATATGATCAATTTTTTTTCCTTTTCTCAAGAGCAAAAACACATATGTAGTGATTTTTTGATACAAAATTCTTTATAGATCGATACTCTCTGCTTCCCATATTCAATGCACTTAAGGTGTGTCTCTATGGGTATATTGTATTTCAACTTCTTTGATGTCCTTGATCGTGGCAGCACACTTTGGGTGTTATTTTAAAATCAAATAGTATATGTTAATGTTTCGTATAATATTCTTCCAAGATCCAATGTTCGAACACGTTCTAGAGGTCGTTCCTTTTTTATTCAGGGTATGATATATGATTTTTGTCAAGGTATTTTATATTTACTCTCCTATTTCATTCGTTATTATCAATTGACTAAATCCTATGATTTTTGTATTAGATTCTAGTTCTTTCATTGACATATTTTATTTTAGTTCTCAGTTCCTATACTAGGAATGTGCCATCCAAATTTTATGGTAGGTGGTTATGTATCTATCATGTGTTTGATAAAAACTTTTTTTCTATTCTTGTTAATTGGATTTCAAATAAAATCTTATAAAATTGGAATGATTGTTTTTGGGTGTCAAAAATTGATTTTAAATTTATATTTTTTTCATTAGTTTTGGAAAATGGAAATAAAAAGTTGTATTTTAAAATCATTGAATTTTTTTTGTATATGGATTTTGAAATAGTTTTCAATATAAAAAATTATTTTGAAAATGAGTTTATGGGTTACCTTTGGTAATAGTTGGGTGGTTTAGTTTGAGGAAATAATTCATTATGGGTGTTCTCTTTTGGGGATGAACCTCTTATCCATGATTGTAAAAAATTGGTCATACAATGTCTTAGATATTGGGGATGAACCTAAAGGGGTGTTTCCTATGTCTTTTTATGTAGATCATTTGATTTAGTAACACAATTAACTGTTGTATAGATTAATTAGTATGAGTAGTTTAGTGCTCGATCTATTGTATTCCATTGTATTATAATTATAGTTTGCGAACTAGTTTTTCTCATTTCTTGGATTTTTACTACATTATCCATGATAGGCATGTCGATTCTTCTTATAGATAATATGAAAAATGTACTTTCAAATTGATATTCTTTCTTTCCTATTAAAATTGTAACAAAAATGGAAATGTTTATCATGTTTCCTATGAATATACATTAACACTTATCAATAATTTTTTATATTAATTTGGCGTATATAAATTTTTTATATCGAGACTTCTTATGGAACAACGGGGTGGGAATCAATTGAGCTAGTAAGCTCACACCATGTGATATTATTGTGTGGTACTTGGACCATTAAACATATTTTGTTTCAGTGAAAGTCAAGGTACTTATGTGATGTGGTGAGGTTTCATGTTAGCTAGGTTGGGTAGCTGGGGTGGTGAGATGGTGGGAGTTTACCCACCCCGTTATTTAACATAGCTGTTTCATTATATTATTTTGTATTTGGGCTAATTTCATGGTGTTTTGGATACATTAGTAGTCATTTTTTTGAGGTCTTCTTATTGTTATGAAATATATTACTCAGTCTTCTGATGTTTATTTTTCATTAAGGTATATATATGAGACTTTTTATGTTGTGAAAAATCAGTCTCTCTTGTTTTTTGTTAAATGTTATGACACTTTTCTTCTACTTGAGGGGTTTTAGAACACCCTTCAAGTATCTGGTGTAATGGGATGAGTTCTACGTTTGAGGATAAACTAGATTGGTTCATTTCCGATGCCACATACTTCAATTATTTTTGTGAAAGTTTAAAATAGATTAAATAACATAAAAAACTAGGTGGAATATCCACTATCCAGCTTTTTACCTTTTCCCATATTAACATAAATTCCAAATCAATAAATATTTTTCATCTTAAGCCTCAAATTTAAACACAAAGAGTGTAGATCTATGAAACTGATGGAGAGGGAAATGTAGTTCCATGAGAAACAAAAATAAAAATCAAGGATGGTGACTTATCACAAGAAAAACACATATTTTTCATCTAACTATGCTTCTGCTTCTTCCTTAAATATAACCACGAATATTCACCACAGACCATCTTCAAATCCATGTAAAAACCATGCTGAAGCTGCTACATTAAAAATACCAAATATAAAATTCAAATCATATAGATTTTATAAGGTAGTCATACAGTTTGGAAAAATGATGTGTCTTATATGTGGCTTCTCATTTAGACCTACATCTCTATGAAATGTTTCATTCACGATTTACATAGTATCGAAAAAAATTAAATTGTAGAAAACCCCAGAAAACACATTAAATGTTCCCAAACGTTTACCAAACAATAACCATATAAAATATATAATGAAAAGGAGTAAATAATGATATACATTCTAGAATCCAAGTGTTAATAAATATAGATTTTATTATATTTTTATGGTATAATAAGTATTTCAGGAGGATGTAGAAGAAATAAAAATAGTTATCTATAAATGTTACATCTTCATTAGTTATCCTCTAAGTATAACACCAAAATCCATTATTCTAGCAACCTAGGATTTCCAGTTATCGATATTATATCATTTTTTATGAATATTAATTATATTACACAAACAAATTCTTGATCTATATAATATCATAATTTCATTTCAAACATAAAACATTATACTCTATCTCACTGAGTGATTTTAATGTTTCTTCCAATGATCATCCCATATAATTCACTTCTTAGACATATTGTAACAACCTATCTATTTATTACACAGTTAAGCATGAATTATTAAATAAATTTTCAGTTAAGAAAACTATGAGGATCAATAGGTCTATTGTATTGGGTAATTAAAAACATTACATAACAACATAGAACATAAAACACAACATCTTTATTGAAAACATCATTTACATGACCACACCATTCCCTCGTACCTATAATTGGATGAGATAACCTGAGGACATACATGTGAAAAGGGAGCACTATAGAGCCTATTAAGGGATTAAGAAAGACATAACACAAAGAATACAATACATGTTACACAATAAGAATATCAATGGAGCCTAAGTAAAATATTAACATAAAGCCCTGATATTACATTAGTATGATAACATGGAAATGTGGAAAGAATATCTAATATGACATTATCATGAGCCAAGAATCATTTCACATGAATCGTGAGTAAACTCTCATTGAACATGAATTATCATGAGTAAACACTCAATTCACATGACATATAATTATACTTATCTTTACCCAATGCATTGGAGAGCTATAAGGATAAACCCTTCTTAATCATTTCATTTCAATCATAAGTGAGCCACATGGATCAAATAACTTGGATTAATTAAACACCATAACAGATTCCACGATAAAGTAACGAAGAGTTAATAAATTAAACTCTATAATATATATGTAAATTTTCATAATTTATAATATCCTTGATATAGGAATTAGAGTGGTTTTTACTACACAGTGTCCATGGCTTCGAAAATCACGGTGCAATTTTGGCAGCATAACGGATTGACATAAGAAATCATTAAAATGTTTGATGAGAGTAAGTATGGTGTCTAATAATATTTACAATATATATACAGTAAGGGGTTCATATTGATACATGTACCAACAAAAGTAATTGAATTTAGATTCATAACGAAAAAGAATTTCATGAATGTAAGTGGGAATAGAGAAATTTAGTACCGAATTTCGGCATGGTAATATATGTACATGGGATCCATTAATGAGAGAGAAAGTGATATATAATTATTTAAACTTTAATAGGGATGTATGGGGGAGGTGATAAATCATACCCCAACATTTTTTATTTAAAATAAAAGTGTTTATCAACATAATGAAATTTTGAAAAAAATGAGAAATGAAGAAATCCCTTACATGGAAGTGTGATCCCAATGGAATGGGAGGGGATTGGGAGAGGATTAATGGGAGTTTTGGGAGCCATGGGAGGATTTTGGGGAGTGTATGTCATTGGTTTATAGATATCCAAATGATTTTAGTGAAGATAATGTGGGATATTGGGATGATTATATAGGAAAAGAGAGTGAATTCTTTATTATTTACGTTTCAGACACCACACATTAATCTATTAAAAACCAAAAACCAACCCATGTTTTTCCCATGATTTATACCAAATTTTTTAAACATTATTTTATAATTCCAATGGCATAACTTCGTAAAATATTACGATTACTTTTTTGAAGGTGAGTCATACTCTCAAGGAAATCAATTTAAAAAGATAAAATGTTTTATAAATCCTAGAAGGTCCAAAAAATCTTTTTAAAATAAATAAACAAACCTAAAATTACATTATTTAAATGATAAAACATATATTGGACTAACATTTTATTTATAGAATTTTATTATATCAATACCGGGACATTATGATTTCATAAAACACATTATATCATTAAGCGGTATTTAACATTTACGCAAAAATTCGACTGATTCAAAAAAATATGGAAAATTCATTGTTGGATAATTTAGACATCCTAATTCCTTAAATAATATTAATTTTATCTAAATAATTTTTTAAATATTTTATTGTTTTAATTTTTAAGGAAAAACGTACATTTATCAAAAATTCCTGCTATTTGATAAAAATGGCTTTCAAACCTTAATAAAAACCACAATTTTATTCATAAAAATTTAACATTGTTTATATTTAATAAAAAATAATTATTTAATATCATTTTCTTATGATATTATCCCCAAAAATTTCAATTTTCCACTCTAAAACAGATTTGGGTAACACTAGTTAATGAATTCCTATGATTCCCACAATGCCTCTTCGAACTTGTGGTTTCTCTTGAACACCTTAACAAGCGGAATTGCCTGATTTCATAGAACATTTTACCTATGATATAATATCATCATAGGGATATCTTCATTGGAGTGGTAATTCTCCAACGGTACCACCTCTTTATGGACTACATGTGAGGGGTCATGTATTTATATACATAGGGGTAATACATGTAATACATCATGAACATGAGATAGGTTCAGTGGGATTGCTAGTCAGTAAGATACTTCTCCAATGAGATAAATGATATCAAAATGACCAGTATAACTTGGAATAAGATTTACCTTTTTCAAAAGTCTTATAACACTCTTCAACGGTTATATGTAGAGGAATACAATGTCTCAGACATCGAACTCTAGGTCTCATTGACGATTATCTGCATAACTCTTTTGTTGACTCTGAGAAGCTTTAATGATCTATTGGATAATATTAAACTTCACCACAATTTCATTGACCATTTGTAGTCCTAGTATTATTTACTCTCCTACTACATCCCAACATGTCGGTGTTCTACACATTTTCCCATAAAAGGCATCATAAAGAGCCATTTTGATGCTTGAGTGCCAATTTTTATTATAAGAGAACTCACCATATGAATATGTTGATACCATCCTTCATTGAATTCCATTGAGAATTATCCCATCATGTCCATATGTGTTTAGATAGTCTCCTCATATTAGCCCTCAGTTGGAGGTTGAATGACGTACTGAAGTTAAACTTAGAATTTATAGCATGTTGTGGACTCTTCCAAAACATAGAGGTGAATCATGGATCTCGATTGGACATAATCGATAGTGGTTGTCTATGAAGGCATACCACTTCTATGGTATATATCTGAGGAAGTAGATCTAATGAGAAATTATCTCGAATTGCAATGATCTATGCAATTTTTATAAGATGATCCACAACAACTGATAAAACATTGTTTCCTTTGGATGTCTTCGGATGTCCTGTGAAAAAGTCAATAGTTTTGTTCTACCATATTCATGTTGGTATGAGTAATGGTTTCATCACCCTGTTATACATTCCCCTCTCATCATACAATTTCTAACATATCACGCACATTGAT
Source organism: Viscum album (assembly GCA_963277665.1). NCBI lineage: Eukaryota > Viridiplantae > Streptophyta > Magnoliopsida > Santalales > Viscaceae > Viscum > Viscum album. Next base: position 1,099,705,110 of record OY728121.1, on the reverse strand, counting down.
ATATACTCAGTGATCTCCTTCTTCATTTATCCCACCAATGATGCTCTCAGATATATCGATACATCTTGGTGTTCCCTTGGTGAATAGGGAAATCCGAACTATATACATCATATAAAAGTTATTAATTTAAATACAAATTCAATAGAACACATCTCCATTACCCAAAAATCACAATTCTTTCTTAATCAACAATGAACAGTAAGGATTTCCCTTTTTTCGATAGCTTCCACTTTCTTCTGAATTATTGCATCATCCTTTTGAGCATCCGTTAACCGTTATAAAAGATATAGTGGAGAAATTATTTGTGATAAGATTGATGATGTTCCCTTATTTATGATTCCCATGTCCATATTCATGATATCTATGATAATTTTATCATTTTCAATTCAAATAAATGATAAAATTTCTAGGTCCTTTCTACATAGAGAAACATCTACGATGTTCGCATTCCCAGGGTGGTAATGGATTGAGAAGTCATAGTCATTTATCAGATCTAACAATATTCATTGGTGAATATTCAACTATTTCAATTTGAATATATTCATTAGGATTTTGTGGTCCGTTTATATTTAAAACTCCTCCAAAAATATATAATGTCTCCAAATTTTCAATTCGACATTCACTACAGCCAACTCCATATCAAGGTTTGTATAGTTTTTCTCATTAACATTCAATTGACTTGAATCATAGGAAATTACTTTTTCATTTTCCAATAACACACAACCCATTACCTTCTTCAAAGAATCCTTAAATAAAAAAAAAGATCTACCATTGTGGGTGGTGTGATCTGGGGTGCAGTGATTAGCCCTTTTTTTTACTCGTTTAAATGTTTTTTTAATTTATCCCTCCAAGAAAACATGACTCCCTTCCGATTTAGCTTGGTATTAGGGTTTGACCATCATGGAAATTTGTCACAAATCAGTGATAATTTCCAGCTAACCCCATAAAGCTATGGATATCCATCACCGATGTTGGCCTTGGTCATCACTATATTGTAGCTGTCATGGTGGGATCCATAGATATCCCATTGATTGTAATGATATGACACCTGAATGAGTCGTCCTTTTACCAGAACTAACACATTCTATACTTTTCATTGACCTCATCCTTTCACAAGGTCTCTTGTACAGTTCTTTGATTATCCTCATGTTCCTCCATGGTTTGGGAGTATATTATAATTTCATCTATAAATACTACCAAAAATTTTTCAAGGTAATCTATAATGACTCCATTCATCTATTCAATGATGATTTGTGATTAATTGGTGATTCTAAAACGGAATTACTAAGAATTCATCTTGAATGTATGTTGTACGAAAAGCAGTCTAGGGGATATCATCCTTCTTCACCATTACTTAGTAACATCTTGATAAACAATCCACCATGGATATGTATAGTGATCCATATAGCTGACAGAACAATTCATATATCCTTGTAAGATGACACTTCTTCTTTATTGTGATTTTGTTGAGATCATGATAATCAATGTAACAACGCATTTCCCCATCCTTCTTCTTGGTGAAGAGGACTGGTGGAACCTAGGTTCATGTAGTTGGGCATATAAACCCTTTATCTACATTTTCATGTATTTGTTTCTTTATCTCCTCAAGCACCACAACATCCATTATATATGGAGTCTTAAATATTGGTAATGCCCGAGGTATAAGATCGAATGAGAAATAAACATCTCTTCTTGGATGAAGAAAAAAAAATTCTTAGGGAACACTTCAACGAATCCCCCCCGACAATAGCCATGTCTTAATTGATGGTTTCTTAGAATCAATCACCTTATTCAGATACTCATGCTCATATAGAATTAATATCCATGACTGTGATGATGGTGCTAAATAAAATTCATCTTTATCATTTATCTTGTATAGAATTAGGGGGTGATTCTCTATATGAAGAGGGATTTTACTCTCACAGAAATTTATATTGTCTTTATATAGAAGAAGCCAGTCAATGACTCAGATTTCATCATATTCTACCAGAGTGAGTAAGATGAGGTTCCCTGGGATGTTCATTTAATAAATAATGATAGTTGAGGAGTTACATTAATGGGATGCAATGATTTCCCCATTTTCTGTTCTCACCGACTTATTTTCTTCCTTGATTTGTAGTGGTTTTGGGATTGTTCTACTAAAATATCAGGATATAAAAGAATATGTAGACCCATAGTCAAAAATTATGTTATCTAATTATATTTAATAACCATTATATATATCCCCACATTATATTTGGGGTTCACTTTGGTGGTACTGAGGGAAAAATAATTCCCTTTCAACCATGGAGGTTGTTGGTTTTCTCAAAAAAACAATTGGATCCGGGAACAAATTTTTAAAGTGCTCTGGTTGTTCATGTTAATGCAAAGAACAAAGCATTCAGTGTCGAACCGAGTATTCCTTTCCTCTGGAAAAAATATTAGTTTTTTATGTCGGTAGTAAATGGAATGGTTCTCTTCTCTTCCACCCCAAAAGAATTTCTTCAACCCTTCTGGGAAATTCTCCGTACTACTTTCCACACCGTAGGAAAGTGGGGTACTGGATATTCTTAACACCATTGGATTTATCCATTAGACATCCATAATTTATGTACACATTACGATTCTTATATTCATGATACCCCTCTGATTCGTTGATCTCCATTTTGACTTTGAGATCAAATTAAAAAATTTCCTCGTAGATGTCAATGTCACAAATCACTAGAGATTTCCATAGAAAAGGTTTTAGCCCACTAATGAAGTGGTAACCCTTACATTCTGGGGTATAGACAAAACCGGATGCATATCGTGAAAGCCTTGTACTATTTTACATGTACGCTAAGATGGATTCATTGTCTTTTCTACTTGAGAAAAATGAAGTACCTTTCCATATTAAGTCTGGGGGTGCGAGGAAAATATTTTTCAAAAATCAATTTATAGATATTCTTAAATTCCATCACCTTGACCACATCCTCAGGATTCTTATTTTTGATAAATGTCCACAATTGATCAGCTTCACCCTTCATAAGAAAAAAATCTTAAAGAATCTTCTCTTGTGAATAAAATTTATGGATGGGGATGATCATCTCAATGTAGTTTATCCCTTATTCGGCAATTGAGGGATAAGATTATCCATTAAATATTGGAGTACATTTTCACCTGAAACACTCGATTTTTACTTTTTCACTCTTTGGGGGGGGGGTTGAATGTTATTATTAACCCATGTTTCTATTCAAAACATGAGTAAACTATGAGACTATTAGGACAATTTTCATGATTCTCGATCACATCGGATTAGAAATCACATTAGAACAGTCATCCCATTGATCTTTTTTTCGGTTGTTAGCCCGAGTCATCCTCTTACTAGAAATTGGCTCAAATAAAAAAACTAGGGGTAACACATAAAGGTTAATAAAAATACAAAAAAGGGTGACATATATACTAATTTATAGGTTTCAATCTATTTCATACATGATCTATTTCCCAATATATAATCTTAGTAGAATGTTTTCCCATAACAATGGTTCATACTAAGCTCATTAATATATCGGAGAATATCCCCTAGGAGTTTCATAAGAAAGAGTGAATCAAGGCCCATTTTTGTGCACCAGTTACTATTCGATTCTATCTCAAAGTTGAGTTTTTCATGTTTTACCCCTAGACACATATTTTCTAGAGCCGCCTCTACCCACTCTTATCCTGAGAGATTTTAATTTTCTTTTTAAACCACTTACTCAATACTCAGCAAAATTTTGGGATGTTTTTATAATACATAGTCTTATACCTATGGCATAAACTAGGGTTTTCTAATCATTATCCAAAAATCACATAAACCTTTCCTCTAAAACAAACTATAACAACCCTACTTTTTATTACACACATAAACATGATTTATTACATACTCATGAACTTAAGAAAAATTTGTGGATCGATAGCTCTACTTTATTAAGAAATTATTATCATTTCATATTGATGTATTATATAACACACAACATATTCATTGAAAACATCATTTACATGACCAAAATATTCCCTCGTACTTATCATTTCATGGGACATCCGGAAGAACACTCATGTTAAAAGGTTATGATATAAATCCCAGTATAGGAGTAAAAAATGAATAACACAATGAATAAGATAAATATCTGGAAATATTAATATAAATGTATCATAACAGAAACATGAACATAACTGCATTATTTAGCATGATTATTACAACATGTAAATGGGGGAAAAAATTTAACATGACATTATAATTATCCAAGGATAATTTCACAAGGAGAATGAGTAAAACCTTGTTGAACATGAATTAGAATTATTAATAACTAATTTCACTTGGAGTATCATGACACTAAACATTACCTGATGCATTGGAGAACTATCAAGGTGCACCCTACTTAATGATTTAATTCCATGAATAAGTGTGCCACAAGGCTCTTATAACACAAATTAATTAAACACCATCACATATTCCATGATAATGGAATTTTGAATCCATACATTATACTATATAATAAATAAGTAAATGTAAATAATGTTTAATACCCGTGATAGAGAAATGGGCTTGGTATTCACTACATAATGACTTGGGCTTGGAAAATTACACTGCAATTTCAGCATCATAACGATGTGGCATAATAATTCATAAATATGGTTGATGATAGGGAAGCAGGTGTCTCATCATAAGTACATGAAATTTATAGTAAGGGGTTCATACAGATACAAGTCCCAACATATGTAATGGAATTTAGATTCATAATAAAAAATAATTTCTTGAATGTAATTGATAAGAGATAAATTCTTATGGAATGTCTACATGGTAACAAGGGTACTTGCTTGGAATTAATGAGAGAGGAAGGGATATATCATCATTAAAAGCTAAAAAGGTATGTATTTTAGAGGTTATAAATCATAACCCAAAACTTATAATTGAATATAAAAGTGAATAAAAATATAATAAAATTTGGAAAAAATGAGAAAGAAAGTAATCTCATACATAGATGTGTGATTCTAAAGGATATTTTGGGGCTTGAGAGAGGCTTCTTGGGAGCTATGTGAACCTTTAGAGGATTTTAGATACAGAGTAGGTAACAGATTGGATGATCTTAAATGGCTTGTTTTTAGAGGAATTGCGAGCATGGGTGGGTTTATATATGAAAAGATAGTGAATTCTTTATTATTTATCCATTAGACACCACACATTAAAGTAATCAAAATAAAATCATACCATATTTTTGGCCCATGGTTTTTACCAAAGAGGATTTGAAAACATTATTATATATTTCCAATGATCATAATTCTTAAAACATTAGTCTTTCTTGTGTGTTGGTGAGTCATAATCTCATGGAAATCAATTTAAAATATAAAAGTTTTTATACGTTTTGGAGGGTCCACTAATGCATTGTAAAATAAATCTAAGATACCTGAAAAAAATTATTTTAATGGTAAAAAATATATTGGATAAACAACCCTTTTTTATTTTACTATATCACTACTGGGACATTATGATGTCATAAAACACATTATATAATTAAACTACATTTAATTTTTACCCAATTATTCAACAGATTCATAAAATTATGAAAAATTCAACGTTTGATAATTTTGATGGCTTGATTTCAATAAAAAATTATTGTTATCTAAACAACTTTCTAAATATTTTATTTTATAACTTTAAATATAAAAATCAATATTTATCTAAAAATAATGGGTTTTGAAAAAAACGACTATCAAAACATAATAAAAATCACAATGGAATTAAAATAAATTATATGATAATTTATATTTAATAAAAAGTAATATATTATTAATATTTTATTAAAATATTTTTTAATTAAAGAAATAAATTATTTCATCAAAATATATTTATTAATTTAATATTAACTAAAAATTCTATTTGTGCATTAAAACTATTTACAATGTAACACAAATAAAATGATGTTATATTCATTATTCTATACAAAAATAATGCAACTAATAACGGTAATAGGGTCTTGTTACATAAACTCTTATAACACCAACATAATATATAAGGGTAAGGTGGGTCATGGTAATAAACTCTTGCAGTGGATTAGATAACATCTCTTGGGTGATAATCTCTATCAACATCCACTTCTCCTATAGGCGTTTTCGTTCGAGCTTAACATATTGAAGCTCTACTTGCTAATGGTCAAGAGTGAAGCCCAGTAACACAACCTCCTTTACTAGCACCGACAAATAAGATTTGTATGGATAAATTCTACTATATGAGTCCATCACATCCTTTTTATGAGTAAATTCGATTTTCTAAATCGCTGTATTTATACTAATAATGTGATCACTATTTAACAGCTATATTAGTAACGATAACAATTATTAATAGTACTCTGATGTCCAAATCCATATAACCAAGGAAGTTAATATAACCATTTTACATTATAATACATTTAATTAGATCAATATATATTTTCATTATTAATATTTTGGGTCTCTACACATACTCTGCATAAAAACATTATTCATATCTAGGGTAAAGGAAACATATGAAATTGTTAGATTAGATTTTCAATAAGTGTAAAACTAATATATAACAGTGTATCGAAAATTATGAAATTATGAGATATGAATAAGAGTTTGTGATCATCAAATTAACTTATGATATTTATAAAAAAACATATCATATATCATATACTTGAGATAGGGAATAAAACAATATTTTTTTTGTAAATGTGTCCCAGAAGGGTGATAAATCATCATAAATCATTCATGAACCACAATATAATATAATAATTGTGTGTGGCCATAATAAATATAGAAAATATCCATTAAATGTTTAATGATTTACTACCAATACAATTTATACAAGGTATTATGTGGTCCCCATTCCTATAGTCGATCAAGATACATTTGTTTCCCATAGTGGATGAAGATACAAAAATTTCAATATTGTATCAGGATTCACATATTTCACAGAGTGGATCATTCCCATTGATGTTTTCCAATTTTTAACTCATATGATACAAATATTCACCAAATTTATTTATGGGTGATATTTTTATCACCCATCACATAATGAAAAATAATAAACGTTGGTTCCACATGATTATAAAATATTCATCATTTCATAAATCTGGAAATGAAAGTGGTTTCATAACATTTAATCATTTCATGATCAGTGGAAATGATAACGTTTTCATAAATATTTATTAAATGATAAACCAATTAAAAATGAGTTTTTATAAAAAAAATTAAATTTGTATTATCCATTTAAGATAAACCATATTCATAATCAAAGGGTCTTCATAAAGATAAACCATTTAATAAAAAAATAAAAATTGTATCCTTTGATCACATCCCTAGTATGTAATTTATATCATCAATAGAACAAATATTAAAGGGAGAATAATTTTGAAAAGTAATTTAATAAATTTCTTGAGAAAAGTATACTTTCTACTTGTAGAAATATTTTTTAATACATAAAACCCTTTGAAAAGTGTATTCATTAAAAATAAAATTGATAAAATAAAATGTATGATTTGAAAATAATCTAATGTAATTTAAAAAAAGATTATAAAAATTTATTTCCCAATTAATCATTATTATGAAATTACTTAAAACATGTTTTGAAAGATTATTTGGAAATCATGTTTTTGGAGGAAAAAATATTTCCATATGGATGGAGAAATAATGTATAAAATTGGAAAAAAAATTAACTTTATAAATTTCATATATACCACATAGTGGAAAACTGGTACCATTATATAAATATATAAAAAATGGATCTAGTGAAAAAAATTTATTTAGAATTATTTAGATGATGATCATAATATTTCAACATTGTAGGAATAAGAATAATAAATCATAATAAATGATGATATGGTAAATGACATCATTACCATTCTAGTAATAAAAAATCAGATGTATCTTGATGGAATACAATAAAATAAAACATAATATTTCATGAAGATAAACACATTAATGATATTAAATTTAAATGGTGGTGAATATATCACAACTAAAGTAAAATTTAATCATAATATAATGTGAATCAATAAACGAAAAATTGAGATAAAATTACCTTACTGATTTGAGAAATTCTGAAAAGTAAACACCATGATTGAGAGATACTGATATGTATTTTTAAATTCCATTGAGATTATCATAACCACCATAATATATATTCATAGGAATTATATATATTACATCAATTATGTAGAAAGAGGACATGGCATGTGTCTCAATGAAGTAAAAAGTGAGACCAAAATCCCATACCATAATCCTTAGCATTCAATGTACGCATTACAATATCATATATAGTAAATATTAATTTATTATTAATTTTCTATTTAAAAATATTCATATATACTCTACCATATTATATTATCATTTTTCTTTTTTATTACCCTTTTATTAATGATTCCATGATAATATTATTTTTCATGTAATAACTACATTGTTTTTATATTTATTTTGTTCAGTTTTACTTTTTATCCTTTTATATTAATCATGGTTCATGGATTTAATGATTTATAATCATTGTATAAATATCCAAAATAATAATTATATATTTTTCTTAATAACTCATAATAAGTATTTATAGGAAATTAAATACACCATTCCTGGAATAATTAATTCATCTATAAAAATGAATGTTATTTTTCGTTATTTAGGTGGAATTTATAGGAATGAAATAAAATGGAATATATTATGAGTCAAGAATAAATTTGATTTCATTCAAATTAGAAATTTATATTATAATCATCCTTAATAAAATCCTTGTATAATTTAAACAACTCTTTTCTCTTTGTCCAGTGGTAGTCTGCCTTTCACATGACCGACGTTATCGTATTCACACAAAATTGAAATCATCATAGAATGTGTGATATAATAATTAAATAGATATAATAAAATAATAAATATTTTTTATATAAAATATATGTTATAAATATATTATTAATCCCCACATTGAATGGTGGTATTGGAAAAAAATAATGACATTATCTTGCAAGTTGGAAGATCATTAAACACATGAATGATGAATTTGGGGCCTATTTTTTTGGACAATCTGAATCTGCAATTATTTCCATTAATGAAAAAATAGATCATCATGTAAAATATATTAATTATATTATATAATCATAATAGAATAATATTTAAGGGGGTTGGAGGTAGAAAAAATATGAAAACACACGTTGATAAATGCTACCTCTTTGTTGTGTATCCTCCTTAGGTATGAACTGAAGCCATTTTTGGGAAGCATTATTGAAAAAAAATCATATAGAAAAACGGTACAGATTTTTAAAATTTATTTTTTTATATATTGGTTGATTCAAATATTTTGAGATGCGTGAATAGGTGTGGAGAGTGATAGACTACATACAGGTTAGTTACAGTGGAACTCTGGTAAATGCTAAAATGTATTAAATATTGGGATGAAAATCATTCATCATGTCTCTCAAAATTGATTAATTAATGCGTTGTAGGGATTATATGGTTTTACAAACTTAAAATATAAATAAAAATATATTTTTATGTAAATTATTCTTTAACTTTGATGTTTTATTATTTTTTCATTTTGCATTTTCTTTATGATAAATAGTTTTATAATATAAGTGGCTTATACATTCTGAAAAAAATTAAACGATCATTACTATATAATTTTTCCCACATTTTATAAATACTGATGATTATTTATAAAATATATATCCTCTATTTTTTGGAAATTAAATTTAACATAAAATCATATAATGTGAAAAACACTACTTTTATCATAATTGTGATAACTCATATTTTACTATTTAGTTATCAATATATTCATTATATTGAAATAAATTCCCCATGAATAATATAATTGGATATTTTTTATTATTTTTAAATTAATATTCTGAATATAGTAATTTTAGTACATTATACAATTTTAAAAACTTATCATTTATTATGAAAAAACATTAATGTGAAAAATCAACCTCTAAATTTATTATGAATTTAAAATATATTAGGATATTGATGGAATTAAAAGTAATTATTATGAATCTTGTTTAAAATCATATATTCATATAAAAATTAATTGTAAGATAATATTTTCAATTAATCTACATCACATTTAATATTATAAGTATCATTAATTTTAGTAAATTATATACGGAATAATTAATATGTTGGATTTTCATTAGAAAATATGGTTATTAATTTTCCCTAACATAATTAAAATGACATAAATTTATAATCTAAACTATATTTTTTCCACTATCCCAAATAAATATTCATTTTACAAGAAAGAAAATTAAATTTATCTTATTTTATTCTTAAACATATTATATAAGTCACAATAAAGGGAAATTGGGATGGATTCTCCAAATATTATAGAATATGAATTTTAATATCTAAATAATATATTTAATTTAAATATATATAATATTTTTCTTTATTTTAACACTTATCAATCTAGTTTAACCCTTTGCACAATATATTTTTAACTTAATCATGGTAATTGATTTTTAATTCATTCACTACTAATTTTGGTCAAAAAATATTATTAAGTTACTATATATTATTTATTAATCTAATTTATAATATGTAATATATTTATCTAAACAATATTTAATTAAAATAAAAAAAGTAATTTACAACAAATCTAGCAAAAAAGATGCCATTGAAGGGTTTTTATGAGAAAAAGGACAAAAGATTGGAATTTTATTATATCGACACTCAATATAAAATATATTCCAATACAGTAAATTTGATTTATGGTTAAAAAATTTATCTAATTTTACATTAAAACCATTTATAAATAAAAAATTACTTTATAATTTAATTATACTATAATAAAATTTTTCATTTTAATTCATAAATGTTTTCCATTCACCAAAAATGCCTATTTTCAGAAAAAAAAACTAAAAAAGTTAACCCTGGGATTAATATCATATTCAGATTTCCAAAATTTAATATATTTATCATATTAATCTTATAAAAGTTTTAAAAATGTATATTTCAAATAAGTGAACCATAATGATGTGGGAAACCAATTTTTTTTAAAAAAATAGTTTGAAAGAAAAAAATTAGACATTTTATTATCTATTTTCTATAAATAATATATGATCAGTGTAAAATTCCTAATTGAAAATATAATATATTGATTTTATTAAAATAAAATAAGAAATATTGAAATAGTTATTTTATTCATATAAAACCCACATGTGTGCATAAAAATATTTTTTGGAGAAAAGATTTATTTTTTTTATAGGATTTAATTTTAATTTAAAATTTATTGGACTCCAAATAAATTACGTAAATATGTGTAAACCATACATTTAAAATCTATTTATTCATATTAATACCCTCTAGTCCAATGGATACTTGATAACTATGATATTATACAACAACATATAAATTATATGTTATTTTTCATTTATAATCTGTGTATCATGTAATCCATGTTAAACTCTAAATTTTACGTGGAAGAAGATAAAAATAGTATTCCTTATCCTTAATGATAAACTATATGATTAATTTACCAATAAATTTATATTGTTTAAATTTATTTGAAAATAACTTTCAAAAAATATTACAGTGTTTCATTCTACCATCTTAAAAATAATTTCACTAACTAAATTTTTGTCATTCATCAAAGTATTACAATTTGTGACTTCTTTCATTGATAACCATATAATATATGTGAATAATAAAACAACCATTAAAATGTGATGGTTTTGATCATGTGGTTACCCATATTAGCTCATTAATAGGATTCCACAGTGCAAAATAGTTGTGGGAAGTGTAAATTTGGGCATGGAAGAAAAGAGTAAATAATTATAGAGAGTGATAATGAGGATTAATCACAAGAACCATTACTAGTCTATATTATATTAAATATGAAATCAAAAAATCTCAAATTGGATGAAAAAATAAATTAATGTCATAAAAATTGATATTAATAGTATAAGATTATATTTAAATATCTTTTTTATCATATTTATTAATTTTGACAAAACATATATAAATTGTTGATTTTATTATATTCTACATTCACACGAAAAACCTTGTATCGTTGGTTTATAAATTCATCATCTCATAATCTATGAAATGAAGGTGATTTTTTTACTCCTTATGGACTAATAGATCATTAGATCCATAAATATAATGATAAGTCATTTCTTATATGTAGAGTAATAATCAAATAATTTTTTTTTAATTTCTTATAGAATATGGAAAATACATTATATAGTAATGTAAATTGTCAGTCTTTAACACCTTGATTGATGTTTAAGTCAAAAAATTCGATAAATAGATATCCTTTTCACTATAAAAAACCATAATATTTTCAAGATATTTCCATTCATATAATTATTTTACATAATATAAAACTAATTTATCCAATATAGAACATAATAAAAAACATCTAAGAGTTAAATAAGTGGTATTCAAAGAAACTGGGGAACCTATACTGATGGAAAAATAACATGATCATTGAATCCATAAAATGAACATTAGGAATAGTAATCTATACAATATAATTGAAACTTCCGGTATGAAATTATAAATAATAATTAATTATATTATAAATAATAATATTATATATTTATATCTTGAAATAAGTAATCAATTTTTGTGAAATTGATAAATTTAGTGTTGTTATTTTTTTAGAAACATAAATTATTTTACAAAATATTATAATTAATTTATTTCTCTAAATGAAAATTCAATTTCCTAAAATAGTTTCAAAATTTAATATTTATTATTTTATTTAGAAGATAATTTGATGAGATCGTAAAATATTTTTAAAGGTTTTATAAAATTTATTAAGATTTTATAAATACTGTTTTTTAAATATATAAATATTTAAAAAAATTAAATTTCTCATATTTTGTTAATTAATTTTTTTAAATGGTGTATGTTTTTCAATTTCACACATTCAATATGGTTATGGTGAATTATTTGGATTTTCATAAAAAAAAATTGTGAATTGTGAAATACGTTACATTACTATATTTAAATATTACTGATTTTTTGAGTCACATATCATCTATAAATTAGTTATGAATCCATTATTTGGAACTCTCCAAAGACATTTACTATATTTATTAATGGGAATTCACAATATTGATATACATGTGAAAAATTATTAAAAAAATTTATAAAATATTCATAAAACCCACTCTCCTCCCACTATATTTACAACCCCCTCACATCCCATTCTACACATAGAACCAAAGCCCTGAATCATTCCTTAATTCCTAAAAATTCCCTTCCCATTACTCGTTATTATTTCAATAAGATTTTGGTTTCAATTGAAAAACAAACCCTATTTCCATTAAGTTGTTCTAAAATAGTTATTATACTGACGGAAAAATTCTCCAAATTATATTTTAAATTAATAAATTGTTCTACCTCATCATTTACACAAAAATCCAAAAAAACAGGATTAGTTTGGTATCATGTCTATATAATATAATTTTATCATGTTAAATTAACATCAATAATTAAATACATACTATTCATATTCTATTTTAAAAATGAAAACATTGTCTGTGAGGTGTCGATTCCACACCTTCTATGACGATGAGTTTTCCTTTTCCATTATAGCATTTAGGGATGAAAATAAATCCAATATTATGTTTAATTAATATTAAAAAATTATATTATGTATTTTTCATGCTTTTTTCGAATATATATGAATAATATTATCTTATAAAACATAACTAGTACATGTGGATCAATAAACGATAAAAATAAAAAACTAATTTTGTATTAAAATTTAATCAAATAAATCATTGTCATGGATAAAAAATTAATGAAATATGGAACAATTTAAAATTATGGATGTATATTGTTATTTTATCAATTCCCTTATAGAGTATATATTCCATTTAAAATGGACTCCAATGATTTATTTGAAGGTAACTGATCCATATGTAATGAAATGAATGCCCCTAGAATACAGAAAATTAATATTATAATACATCATTAATGATAATAATTTGAAATAAAAATTTATACTAAATTTTATTTATTTAGAATAGGTTCTTATTAATTTACTAATAGTTATATTTTAAATATCGAACATTAAGTGAAAGCGAAGAATATATTCGATCTTCAGGTAAGGGATTCATTATAAACCTCCATGTTTCCATCTAATTACATTATCTCCCCTATTAACAAAATATAATGTTTAATTAATATTTTTTCCCATAAACGCATTTTTATTCTCTAAGCACTTGGTCCATGATTAATTTTTAAATCGTTGATTGGGAAATAATTTTTTTATATTGTTCCAACTCATCCCGATAAGCATGTATGATTAAAGGTAACTTTTAAAATTCTTGTACCATTTTCACATAAAAATAATGTTATGTTTAATCCCATATTATATCTATAGAATCACACATTATATAATTAATACTATATTAGTTATTAATTAAAATATTTATTATTTTGTATTATTTAAGGACTTTTTTGAATTTTTCCTTTAATGAGAACAGAATTGGTTCATTTCTAATGTTTTTAAAAACAATTCTTGATTTAACATCATATGGAAATAATTTATCATAATACATATCAATATTAAATTATTTATTTTCAATTATTTTTTAAAAAAATTACTTCTACACCATAATGATACTCTCCATGGTTCTTCATTATGAAATGATTCCGATCTCTATTTAAATACATGTGGAACCCTTATGTTTATTGCATATTATTAATTAGTCATGGGATATATATATATATATATATGAAAGAAAATGATTTAATGGGTATTTCCATATATAACTCCAATTCATTGTATCATTTCTAGTCACGTGAGACATCATTTTTAGATAAAAGGGTAAATAGATTCTTTTATAGGACTTTTCCCACAATGTGATATATTATGTGTAGTTGGTCATGAATCATATTTTAGTCATGTGATATGTTTAATTGACAATCCAATGCTTCTAGGATTGCATCATAACATATTTTATATTTTATTCTTCCATATTTTCATCCACGTTTCATGTATTTGTATTTCATGATCTTATGCCTTATAATCCATTTGTTATTCATTATTCCAATATTTGTTCCCTTACTAGGATTTTTAGATCCTCATTATTATCTAATAATTAACTACATTATCCTTTGTAGATTTAGGAGATAAAAAGAAGTTGTTAATAATTTATGGGTTGTTAAAATAAATATGTTTTATTATCTTTCAATTTTTTGTGGTCTTAAAATTTTAAATAAAATGTAATTTATGATCCTTGGTTCTTATTTGATGAAAAATTATTGAAGAAAGTCATTTAGTAATATCTTTCAAATCATAGGGTCATAATCTTTGGTATCACAATACTGTCTAATTAATTTTTGTTAGTTAGGACTAGAATGTATTATTAAGAACCCTAGGGATAATTCCATGACCCTGAAGGAGATATATAGAAACCTAGAGAATCACATGTTAATATATAAATTTAATTTGAATTTTTATGTTTCAATAATCAATGTTTATATTTTAAATTATTAATAAATATGTATTCAAACCCCCATTATTTTATGATATCATTTTTTAACACTGAAACTTATCTAGATAAAAAGAATAATATAAATATTAATTATATAATTATATTCATTAAAATGCATGTGCATATGATATATTGGAAGAAATATCATTCAAAAAAGTAGTTATAATATTCTCCTATCTGTCATTTTGGAAAAATTTATAACCATCGAAATGAATTTGGTATCGATAAATTGGATTGTCCATTGTTTAATTATTCAAAATGAATATAAATAGTGATGTATGATAGTATATCCAAAGATTTTAATCATATGAAATTATAATTGATTTAATCATCTAACATTCATAATATCATATTAATTGTTTTTAAAAATATTTCATCAGTAAAATTAATTACCACTGCTTCTTAGCTATCAAGAACACAATATTTATCTTAATGATCTATTAAAGGTAATGCGATATAAGTCCACTAAAATTGACTCATATATATTACACTTGGATGATTGTATACAAAAGAAGGTAATTTGATGTGTATGGAAGTGATAAAATTCACAACACAACATGTTTAAATATAATTTGTTGTAAACATATCATTATTAAGTATTGTCATTTTTTATAGTTTTTATGTTTTAAGAAATCCATTGGTCTATTTTATATTTCATAAAAAACATTTACATTACTATTTACAATGTTTTATCATGGTAATGATATATGGATTTTGGGGATAAAATGATAGTTTTAATGATCTATTTGATCAATGGAATACAAGGATTTGAAGATATAGTAGATTTCAATAATCTTATTAAGGAATTTACTATATAAAAAACACACAAATAATATTGATCGGTGAGATAGTGTAATTCCTAAGGATTTTAAGAAAAATCCATATCCATCATCATATCATGGAATTTTCTATTATGTAATAATATAACATTGAAAAATGTTTTACAAATGTGGAAACAATATGTCATGATTTATAAAACCATAAAATATTATGGTTGAAGTGTATATTTTTATCATGAATTTAGGTCATTATTTCAATTTTATGATTTTATATTTCTTTATTACATGACTTTTACATTCTAGTGTGCAAAAAATTATAAATTTATTTTATTCTTATCTTTCTAATATTTTTTATTTTATTGTTATAGTGACACAAAAAATAACTAGGATATAATCATACAATATTCTGTTTGGATTTCATCACTCTCATTATCAGAAGATAAATAATTATTATATTTTTTATTAAAGAGGTTATCTATTTTTCAATTGAATAAATTTTTATGAAATAAATCATCTACCCCCTTGTATCAAACATAACTTTTAAGATCCATAAAATGGTATCAGAAAATATTCGACTACCTTTCAGGCTATTTTTTACTTATAATATCAATTATAATTATTTATATTTTGTTATAAACCATTTACAATAATTTTTTTTAAAAAAGAGTATCTATTATCTTTAATATGACATCTCTAAATATAGGTAAATTAGAAAATATTAATCATGGTTAATAAAAAATTATTTATGGTAATTATTATGAGTAATGGAGAGAAAAATGAATTTCTTTTATCAATATCGATTTTTATATAATTTTCATGTTAACAATAGACATTATGATTCAATAAATATAATTTTATAACTTACTCATCATGAAATGATGCCATATAAAACGTATAATAGAGTAAATAATAATATATTTTTTATGAAAATGAAAATATGTAATCATTTTTTTATATAATTTAGTTTATATTATATGGGAAAAATCAAATGTTACTCATTTTGTAGCATCTAATTTCATTGATACTAGAAGAGATACGACAAGAGCTATATATCATGCCATTAATTTTCTACTATGATAATAAGTAGCTATGATTCATCAATGATAAATCATTATTTTCAATGATTGAAATTACCTTATATAGATATATCAGGTAAATGTAATTTTTATTAATTAATTCAAGGAAATCATTAATAATGAATGATAATACATATAGAAATCATAGGATACTAAATATATGTTTATAAATTTTATATTATTTGATCTTAATGGTAATCTCATGAATTTTAAAGCATGACTTATTATGGATTATAAAAAGATGAAAAATAAAATTGGATGGTTGGCATTTGGAACTACATATATTGTTCCTAACAATTAACAATAAGTTGTATATGTTCTTAAAAATAAATTGTAAAATAATTTTATTGGTAAATAAAATCCAAGTTTATTTTAAATGTGTAGAAATAAAATTGACAAAAATTCTAAAAAATGAAAAAAAAACTAGAGTATAGAAATGAAAAATATTAATAATGATTACCATAATAATAATGAATATTCAAAGGGTATATTTTATGAATTTTTAATGGTTGAAAAGATAATAATTTCATTTCTTAAAAAAATGAATGATAATAAAAAGAATAATTTAGACCATGATTATAAGAAAGATTATATCTAAATAATATGGAAGTTTGTGATATCTTATGACACATGGAGATTATGTATAGGAGACACATCATCTAAAAATCATTTGGACAATGATATTTACATAAGGAGGAATATTTGTTTATATGTTGAAAGAAAAGAATTGATTAAATGTTTAATGGCTAAGGAAAAAACTACTAAACCGTTTAAAACCTTAGAATAATTATAATTTCCCTGGAAATAATAAAGGGAATAACTAGATATATTATGACAAAGAATTCTTCCTATATTATTTAGATAAATCCATACCATTTTACGAAAAATTATCAATATAAATATTGTAATGATTCTAAAAATAATTGTAATACCAAAGAAAAACATGTAAATTAAAATTCCAGAATTACTAAATTAACAACAGAAATATCTTATCCTTCCAAAGTACATAATAAAACAAATATTTTATAATAAAAATAATTATAATGGTCATGAGAAATATATTGATGAGAAACAAAATTTACAAACTGAATATTAAATATATAGTTCAAATTATAGTTCTACGAATGATTAAAACATAGTAGTTAAACTAAAATCCACAGAGTCTAGTATGAGTAATTTTTTGTCTTAGAATACATGTTGTATAGAAAGAACTGATATACTTTATAAACAAATTATACCTATTAATTATATTTAACGAATGGATTTCACAAAAAAAAATATTTTCATTAATAATTACATTGTCCCAAGCAGTGCACCGTTTTTTCATAAAATTTAAATGTTCTGGAAATAGGAATAATTAATTTTCTGTTAACAGTATTAATTATTTAGGTCTCACAAAAAATTTTAATCAATGTAATTGAATTTTTCACAATTTATTATTGTTGAAATAGTTTGGTCACCTAATTTTATATTTTATGATAATACTGTACCCAATAGGTATTGGGATATAAAACACTAATGATTTAGTTTTCGTGAAAAAAATGAATGTACATACAATAATAACATTTAGTACATATATATTTGTTGTTCAAGAGATATTACTAAAAAATATTTGATTAATAATATATTAATGATAAATAATGGAAACAAAACATTCAGAGACAATTATCACGAAAAAATTATTTATATAGGTAACTGTCACGATCCATCCCCCGGGGCATGTATCGTGACTTCCCCAAGCGTGCCTTCCATAGGCCTGGGCAGCCGACTAGCACCAAAGGTGAAAATCCCTAAACTGGGAAGAATTTATTTTATAATAGTAAAAAAACACAACAGAGTATGCAACCGGAAGTAAAATTCTATGTAAAACTGTATAAAAAAGATTGTGTTGAAAGTAAAGGGGCCGGAAATAAAATCCCAATAGTAAGGTACAATACAACCGAAATTCTAGTACAACTGATGAAATGAAGTAAAGAAGCTATTGGGTCATCCTCCGGCATTCCCACCAGAAGGGTGGGTATAGATGGCCTCCTCAGCAGCCAAAGCCCGTATGTCTGCTTCGTGTACGTCTCGCTGAGTGGTCCACCACCGTGTACCATCCAGTTCTGCTACTCACTGCCCCGATCAGCGATGTCCATCATCTGCATCCAACACAATGAGGTGCGGGCATATCCCGTGCAGGGGTGAGTATAATGATACTCAGTAGGGACCCCGAGACCCCCTCGGTCTCACAAAATTCAACAAAGAGAACCACAACGTGCGGATTCAATGGATAACCCTTACTTAGGTATATGACAATACATATACCTAAGTTATTTATTAACCCATCTCAAACATGAGGAAATCAAAAATTTTGTTGATTCAGCTCAAACCATAATTTCAGTGAAGTATAGAAGTAGAGATGATTAGTCGCAAGGCTAAATCATTTTATTATATCAAGAGGCGCTTCTTCTGACAATACAGAGTCTAACCTACAGAGGATCGATATAAACTAACCCTTTCAATGAACCACACAGGATTTGACCCACACAAAATTGGTATGCACTGACCCACACAGGATCGCTGAGCGCTGACCCACACGAGATCTGAACCACATAGGATCGGTATGTGTTGACCCACACAAGATCGCTGAGCGCTGACCCACACATGATCTGACCCACACATGATTAGTATGTGGTTACCCACACAGGATTGCTTAGCACAGACCCACACAGGATTGTTATATGATGTCCCACATGGGATCGTTGAGTGTTGACCTCCGTATGATCTGTTTCCTACCTCTGCCTCACTATCAGCCACTGGAATCCTCCCACCTGGTGTGTTTGAGTTCCGTAGAATCTACCCTCGAGATATAGTTCATACTTCTACCACCACTAATCTCCAAAAAGAAGTAACCCAAAGGACTTCCATGTCGTAAAGGATCCAAAGCGACAGACGGTGCGTCAATTGGACGCCCGGTCTGTGAGTTAGTGGCATTTCTTTTCCAGGGGGGCCCGTTTGTTTTTAGATTCAAACCATCCCAACAGCACTCCAACTATGTCCAAACCTCATGTGGGGTATTCCAAATGAACAATCTCACTCGAATCCTTCTATTTCCCCAGGCAGTTCGTCAATTGGACTCCCGAAGCCCATGATAGGGGTGAAAAGGTGTAAACTGGCCAAACTGGTCCGGGTCTAGTCCGACCCAGTCGGACAGACCCAGCTCGGGGGGGCGGCCCGAACAGGTGGGGAGGCCCTTCCCGGTTGGGTGGACCAGATTGATGGGGAAGCCCATCCCGGTGGGGCGGCCCGGATAGGCCGGCCAGTGGCCCGGACCGGCTGGCTAGTGTCTCGGCAGCTCGAGGGTCCGCCTCACCGTATCCACGTGTAAACGCTCACCTCCCCCTCCCCTTGAACACCAGAACAAATTAGCCGTTCAGTTGGGAACCCTAACCGGCGCCATGTGGTGCCTTTCTTGGTCACATAGGACCTAGGGGGTCTTGCTCCACCAGGCTCGCCAAGCTGGCAGCCATTCGGCTCATCCGACGGTCGGCTCAGCCGGCCCCCTCGGCTCCACCACCGATGCGCGATGATGCCACTGTCCTGCACCACCGTGCAGTGCGACAGCGCCCCTCCTCTACAATCGTGGCCTACCCTGGCCGCAGTTCTTCTCTGGAACAGTGGGATGACACCATGCCCCTCCATCACCCCCATTTCCTACCTGTCCATGAATTGGTTTTCTGTGCGGAGTGAAGGCACCACACCTCTCCAGCGGCCCGGTGGCCCTTGCGCCGCAGGATTCTTCTGCAACCACCTCGTTGCCGGTCATGTTGCTCCGTCGCGGTTCTTCCTTTTGGAGAGTCTGTTGCGCTATCGTCGTCTCCAAAAAACGTGATCAACGAAATGGGGAGGGTCGGTCAGTTTTTGTGAGGTCAGATCCCTCCTCGATATGGTGATAACAATCAGAAATTCTCAAACAATAATTTAAACGTCGATGAACAGGAATAATTTCAACACAAAATCCTACCTCGCTTGTGGTTCGTTGATGGTGGAAGAAGAGAAATGGTGGATGTCGATTCGTTGACGTCAGTAAATGTCCAACGAAGAAGCGTCGTCAGAGTTATTCACGGTCATCTCCTTCTCTTTTTTCTCGGTCGAAGATCGATGAAGAAGTTTGTCATTCTTCGGTGGTGAGCGGGGTTGATCATTAGATGGAAGAAGTTCTCCAAGTTCTCCCAATCCCTATCTCATGCTCCACCAAATTAATTTACAACCAAAAATAATATTCTATCTATTATTTTAATGGTTGTCAAGATTTCAAATGGATTCAAAATGAGTATAATTAATTGAGTGCATAAATTCAATTAAATAAAAGAGAGGGTTGGCATAATTAATTGGTGGGGGAATTCCAAGGGTTTCATCCCTCATAAATGGGGGGTTTAAGGGGGTTTAATGCTCATGTGGGCCCCAAAAGTATTTCCTCCCAATGGAGGTTATGCACGGGTGGGCCCCACCACCATAACCACCCATGGAAGGTTCGGGTGTGGTGGCCCCCACCGCCAACCTCCCCTTGGAGAAATTAAAATCAACAATAAAAAATAAAGTCACACTTTATATTTAATTAATTTCGTTAAAAACCCCAATATCTATCTTCTATTTTCTTCAAAAAGAAAATGTGGTGATGGTCTCACTATGAAATCCCCGATGCTGCGAGCTTAACTGTTCCCTCATATTTCAATTTCGAGCACCAGTTCAAATGTTATAAAATCATGCTCCTACGTTTACTAAACCTACCAGAAAAAAAACCAGGAATTGATTACGGGAACACTGGTCCTCATAATCAAGCACCTTCAGAAACTACAGATTCGTATAATTCCCATGTATTGAAGAAAAAAATATCCATGGAATATTAGGGTCCTTACATTCTCCCCACCATTGGGATTTACATCCCCATAAGCTACAACTCACAACAAGGGAACAAATGGGGGTTGAACACGCATCTGAGCCTACCACTGCCATGCACTGTCCTGGAGGTTCTCGTGCTTCCAGAGAAGGCACACCAAAGGTATCAACCATCCATGCAAGACTCGCTCGTTTCGATCCTCATTATCGACTGGAACCTCCATGAATGTCGACCCTTCGTCGATGTCCAGCTCCCCATGGTCGATGATGTGAGAAGGGTCATGCACGCATCTCCTCAGCTATGATTCATGGATGATGCCATGCACCCAGTGAAACTGAGGTTGAAGAGCCAGGTGGTAAGCCACCTCGCCTACACTGTTGAGAACCTAGAATGGTCCGATGAATCCTAGAGATAACTTGCCGCCTCAGCCAAATCTCCATAAGCATCATTGAGGTGAGACCCGTAGGAAGACGTGGTCGCCATCCTCGAACTCCAGAGGTCACCATCTCTTGTCAGCATATGACTTATGCCAGCTCTGTGTAGACTTCATCTGCTTTTGGATGATCTGCACCTTCTCTGTGGTAGCCCATACCATCTTCGGCCCCACTAGTGGAGACTCCCCTAGGTTTGTCCATCACAGTGGTGATCTGAATGGTCGATCATACAAGCTCAAAAATGTTTCATACTGATGGTGGAGTGATATCTGTTGTTGTAGGAAAACTCCACCAAATGTATGTGATCCTCCCAGCTGCGACTAAAGTCGAGGACACATGGACGGAGCATGTCCTCGAGGGTTTGAATGGTTCGCTCAGTCAGACCATCTGACTGAGGATGAAAGGCAGTGCTCAAGTGAAGTTGTGTCCCAAAATCCACTTGAAACCCCTTGAATAGTCGATAAGTAAACCATTTTTCACGCTCGAAGGAAATAGAAGAAGGTATTCCATGCAAATGAACAATCGTTTTCACATAGAGGCATCCCAAGCATTATAATGAGCCCTGCACACTAATCAGTAGGAAGTGGGCCGACTTGGTGAATTGGTCAATGTTCACACAAATTGAATCATGACTTCTCGATGTATGTGGAAAACCCATCACAAATTCCATGTATATCATACCCCACATCTCATCTATAACCTCTAAAGGTTTTACCATGACTGCTGGTACCTGGTGATCTACCTTCACTTGCTAACAATTGAGGCATCATGAGACAAACTCTACGACTGCCTTCTTCATATCTGGCCACCAGTGCTGTCGTCAGAGGTACTAGTTCATCATCACCACTCATGTATGTACCTCTAGAGGGGATGTGTGAAACTCCATCATAACATCCACCTGATGTACTACTGGTACCATAGTACGTCCTCTAAAAAGGATAATGTGCTCCCCACCTTCAAAAAATCTATTAGGTGTCTACCCTGTGGATATCTGAGCACGTCGCATCTTGCATTCAATGTACCCACACTGTGTCTCCCTGACTCGTTGAAGAAGTAGAGGAGTAACTATATGAGACTCTAGATATGATGATCTATCCCTATCCACAAAGGTTATCTGCAAGGTAGCCAGTTGCTCTGTCACCTCTCCTAGCAGCTGTATACCAGATCTCCTGCTGAGAGCATCCACAACAACCTTACCCTTCCTAGGATTATAGATTTTCTAAAATCCATAATACTTGAGGAACTCAAGCCAATGCCATTGTCTAAAGTTCTGGTCATTCTGAGAGAAGATATACATGAGACTCTTGTTATTGGAGTATAAGATAAAATGTTCGCCCATAAGATAGAGTCTCCACATCATCAAGGAAAAGACCAATGATACTAACTCCATGACATAGATAACGTAGTTCTAATCATGATTTCTCAGCTGTTGAGAACTATACGTGATCACAGCTCACTCCTGAATCTGGACACACCAACGTCCGGTCCCGGATGCATTGCAGTAAACTATGTACCCTACGCCGTCTTCCGGAAGCCTCAATATGGGGGCACCAGTAAGCCTCTGCCTCAACTCCTAGATGCCCTGATGGTATCTCTCCAACTTCATGAAGGGTTTACCTATCATTGTTAAGGCTCATAGTGGTGCTGAAAATTGGGAGAACACTGGAATGAATCTCCAGTTGTATCCATCCAATCCCAAAAAAAAACTTCATACCTCGGTCACACTCCTAGGTGGATCCCTTGAAATTACCACCTCAATCTTCACTAGATATACTACAAATACAGCCTCCGAGATGATGTGTCCGAAGAAGTGAAACTCTTGGATCCAAAACTAGCAATTTGAGAGCTTACCATAAAGCTGGTTCTCTCGGAGTGTGTCCAGTACTACCTGAAAATGGAAGGCATGCTCCTCCTCAGTAGTCGAGTAGATCAAAATGTCATCGTTGACGACCACGACAAAGAAATCAAGGTATGGCAGGAAGATCATGTTCATGATACACATGAACACTATTAGAGCATTGGTCACACCATAGAGAATAAGAAAAAACTCATAATGGTCATACCGATACCTGAAGGATGTCTTTTGTATATCCTCATCTCGAACACTGAGCTGGTGATAGCGTGATCTGAGGACTATCGTTGAGAACCATCGAGCTCCCTTTAGCCTATCAAAGAGGTCGTCAATCCTCGAGAGTGGGTACTTGTTCTTCATGGTAACCTGGTTTAGGCGACGGTAGTTGACACAAATCCTCATGCTCCGATATGCCTTCTTGGCGAACAGAATCAGGCCTACCTAGGGATAAACACTGGGCCGGTTGAATCACTTCCACAGCAAGTCCTACAGTTTTCCCCGCAGATCACGAAGCTCAGTGGGAGCCATTCGATATGTTGGAGTATATATTGGTGTCGTCTTGGGTTACAGTTCAATGTAGAAGTCCACCTCTCTGTGAAGATGTTGTCCTGGAACATCGTCAGGGAAAACATCTGCATACTAGTCCACCACTACAGGATAAGTCAGACTCTCCGCATCAGCTGATCAGAGGATGAGGCAAGACAACTACTGAGTGATTGGATGCACCCTCATCCGAGTAAGTCCGTACTACGATGAAAAGGTTCCTTTCATGTTGGTGAAGGTGAACATGGTCCCATCTGTGCGCTCACACCGAACTATTCACCTAATACATTCAATCTGCCCATGGACTGTAGATAACCAGTTCATACCCAAGATGACATCGTAAGGCATTGACGCCACTATGAGAAGATCCAAGCCGAAGCTCTTTCCTCCTAGAATAATCTCACACTACTGACACTAGTGCGTAATCATTGATTTTGCTCCCATAGATGTCTCTAGACATAACGATTGAGTCAACGGCTCTGTCGGAATCTCCAATCTCCAAACGATGACAGTGGAAATGAAATAATGAATGACACATGTGTCTCTAAGAACTGCAGTTAAGGTGGATTAGATAGAGACAGTACCTCGATTCATCTCCGAAGCATCGTGGTCATAATCCTAGGCATCCTAAAGCTGAGTTCTCCACTGTCTTTCAGCTCCCTGCGGTCGGGTTGGTCCTCCTGGTGGTGGTGGTGGTGGCAACACCTCAAAACGTCGTCCACCACCAAATGCTCACCAGCTCCTCTGCAACTTCCACCTGCACCCTGCAGACTACTTAGATCGATTCTATGCCTCTACCTAGAAGGACCATTAACTGACTACTGATCATCTGTACGACGGCTCGGATAGTCACGTGCAATGTGACCCTACCCGCCGCATGAGTAGCATTGTCTGCTCCTGGAATATTTGTCTCTACTCTGTGTGCCTTGAACAACCAATCCTGAGCCATGAAGTTGACCATCTATAGTTATGGTCCCCTAATCCCTCGTTCTCATCTGTCTACTACCAGTTATAGAAGACACTGCTGCATGTCGACGAGTAGTGGTTCTCATTGCTGGTGACTTCTCAGCAAGAAAATCACCACTAAAAGGGATCACTATAAAACCCTCGCCCACATTAGGATGTTGTGGGAGATCATCGAGGCTCTTGTCTACCGCCTGATCCCCTGCTCAAGGTTCTAGGCCCTAAAGACTGGGTCCCGCCCCATATATGTAGAGTAGCATGAGCAGTCGGTGAACCTCACTTAGTACTGCGCTACTGTCATGCTGCCCTGCTGTAGATGAAGTGGCTCGTGAATCTCCACCGCTCGAAGGGTTTCCAGAACTAACTCCACCGGAAACATGCTCTCAAAGACTATCCATAGTAGTGTTGCCTCATCATGAACCTTGAACATCATGCTCCACCATCTTCATAATGCATCCTGAAGGATACTCACACCAAGAATCACCTTGAGGTCTGCTGGTGTCCCTAAGAGCTTGAAAACTCTCACCATATCCTCCAGCCAATCTGCAGCCGCCTGTGGGTCCGTCTATCCCTGGAACATGGGTAGACTCTAGCGCTGAAACTCATGAATGATGCTCAAGCGACGTGTATGGTCTGCTGCTAGGGATGGTGGAATCGGTGTCCCAAAGAGAAGTGGTACTGCTGGTTCCTCCTCCGGTAAAGGGTCCCTTCACCGAGGCCTCATCACTCGGTGGTCTGTCAGAGAATATGACTCTTGGGGATCTACCTGGTCATCCGCGTTGAGGCATCCTCGATGAAACAGATGCGACATGGTCAAAATATTTGTACCTGTTGAGCTGATTTAATGAATAAATATTGAAAACACACATTTAATCTGTGTTTTCATGCACTATGTCAGAAATCAGAAGCCATGGTCCTAGTGTATAGATACGTCGGCTGCCACATCAACACTAGACTCCCTGAACTGAAAACTACACTTGGTATCCTTAACACTATTGCTCCATAGGAAAAAATGATCATAGTCCTGTGTTCTGCGGTAGAACCAACTCCTATAATACCAATTATCATGACCCGTCCCCTGGGGCCCGTATAGTGAATACCCCATGCCAACCTTCTATAGGCGAGGGGTTGGCGACTAGCACCAAAGGAGAAAATCCCTAAACTGGGATTGAATTGGCTTTATAACAATAAAAAACACAATAGAGTATTCAACTGGAAGAAAATAACTAATTAAAACTATATAAAAAAGAGTGTGCTGAAGGTAAAGGGGCCGGAAATACAATCCCAACAGTAAGGTACAATACAGCTGAAATTCTAGTACAAGTGAAGAAAAGAATGTAAACCAACTACTGGGTCATCCACCAACATTACCACCTGATGGGTGGGTACAGATGGCCTCCTCAGCACCCTAAGTCCATTCATGTGATCCGTGTATGTCTCTTCGAGTGGTCCACCTCCAAGTACCGTCCAGTTCTACTACTCTCTACCCCGATCAGCGATGTCCATCGTCTGCAACCAACATATGGAGGTGTGGGCATAGCCCGTGTAGGGGTGAGTATAACGATACTCAATAGGGACCACAATACCCTCAAGTTCTCACAAAATCCAACAAGGACAACCTTAATGTACGGAGTCAGTAGACAACCCTTAATATGGTATATGTCCATACATATTCTTATGTTATTTAGTAACCCATCTCAACAATCAGAAAAACACAAATGTCATTGACTCAGCTCAAACCAAGATTTCAGTAAAGTATAGAAGTAAAGATGATTAGTCGCAAATCCATATCATCGTATTCTGTCAAGAGGCACTGCTTCTGACCATACGATGTCTAACCCACAGATGATCGATCGAAACTAACCCCTACAACGACTAACATAGGATCTGAGCCACATAGGATCGGAATGCGCTGACCCAAAGATGATCGCTGAATGCTAACCCACATAGGATCTGACCCATACAGCATCCGTATGCGCTGACCCACATAAAATAATTGAGCGCTGACCCACATATGATCTGACCCACACCGAATTGGTATGCACAGACCCACATAGGATCATTGAGCACTGACCTCCGTATGATCTATCTCCAACAACCACCTCACTATCAAACACTGGATTCCTCATTCCTGGTGCGCTAATGTTTTGTAGAATATGAACTTGAGATATCTGTCATACTTCAACTGCCAATAAACTCCACAAAGGAGTTACCCAATGGACCCCCATTTAATAAGGGTTCCAACACGACAGACGGTGCGTCAATTAGACACCCAGATTGTGAGTTATTGGCATTTCTGTTCCAGGGTCCCTGTTGGTTTTTAGGTCCAAACAATCCCGAAAATACTCCAAATGAGTCCTAACCACATGTGGAATACACCAAAATAATATTCTCACTCCATTCCTTCCATCATTGCAAGCGATTCGTCAATCGGACACCCGTAGCCCAAGATCGAGGCGAAAAGGCGTAAAATGGCCAAACAGGTCCGGGT
This sequence comes from Viscum album, assembly GCA_963277665.1. Lineage (NCBI taxonomy): Eukaryota > Viridiplantae > Streptophyta > Magnoliopsida > Santalales > Viscaceae > Viscum > Viscum album. The sequence goes on along the minus strand of OY728121.1, from coordinate 1,099,676,641 downwards.
CCAGTCCGACCCAATCAGACCGACCCCGCCCGAACCAGTCCGGACTAGGGTATGACCTAGTCTATAGTTCCAATATGGTCTGATCATGTGTCCTGGCCTGGCGGCCTGGCCGACAAGTGTCCTGACAGCTCGCGGCTCCACCTAGCCACGTCCAGGGGGAGACGCTCGCCCCCTAAAACACACGAACGACTATGCCGTTTGGGTGGGAACCCTAACTGGCACCAGGTGGCACCGGTCCAGCTCACACAGGACCCTGAGGGTCCCGCTCCTCCCAGCTGGCCATGTGGCATTTTGTTCGGCTCCCATGGTGGTCGGCCCGACCGACCACCACGACTCCTCCACCGCGGCGCGACAGCACTGCAGCCGTGCTCCACCGCGTGGCGTGACGGCACCACGTCCCACCTGTCATCCCTTGCGTCACTAGCTTCTTCCGCGGATGGCTCATTGTCGGTCGTGTTTCTCCGCCATGGTTCTTCCTTCTAGTGGCCCTGTTGCACCACCGCCGTCACCAACAAAATACATCAAACAAAGGGGGAGGGTCGGGTCGTGTTCATTCAGTCTGATCCCTCCTTGTTATAAAGATAACAATCATCAATTCTCAAACCATAATTTGAACGTCGATGAATAGGAATAATTTCAACTAAAACCCCTACCTCGCTTGCCATTCATTGATAGTGGAAGAAAAAGAATGATGGAAGTCGATCCGTTGGCGTCGGGAAGAGTTCCAGGAAATAGCATCGTTGGCATTCTTTCTGGTCGGCTCCTTCTATTTTAGCTCAGTCAAATATCTATGAAGATTTTTGTCATTCTTCGGTGGTGAGTGGTGTTCTTATCTTAAAGGAAGAGGTTTTACATGTTCTCCCAATCCCTCTCTCAATCTCCACCAAGTGAATTTCCAACAAAAAATAATAGACTAACTATTATTTTAATGGTTGGAAATAATTTAAAGGGATTCAAAAAGTGTTTAATTAATTGAGTGAATATATTCAATTAATTAAATGATAGGGTTGGCATAATTAATTGGTTGGGGAAGTCCAAGGCTTTGATCCCACATAAATGGGGGGCTTAAGGGGGTTTAAAGATCATGTGGGCCCCACCAAGGATATTCTCCCAAGGGAGGTTATGCGCGAGTGGGTCCCACTACCGTAACCTCCCTTGGTAGGTTTGAGTGTGGTGGCCCCCACCTCCAACCTCCCCTTGGATAAATTAACCGCCATAAATAAAAATAATTTAACACTTTATTTTTATTTAATCTAGTTAAAAACCCCAATATATATCTTCCATTCTCATCAAAATGCAACTGTGGTGAAAGTATCACTATGAAATAACTGACGGTACGAGCTCAAAGGTTCCCTCATATTTCAATTCCGAGCTTTGGTTCAAATGTTATAAAAGCTTACTCATACGTTTACAGAACGTACCTGAAAAAAACATCAGAAATTGATTCCAGGCACACTGGGCCTCCAAATCAAGCATCGTCAGAAACTGTGGACTTGTAAATTGCCCGTGTATTAAAAAAATTTCCACGGAATTTTTGTGTGATTACAGGCATATTTTTTGTCCTGGTAAAGAATTTATTCCATGTTTTTTATTTTTTTTTACTATATATGATAATCTATATAACAATAATCTGAATATGTGATGATAGATATCTTGTGAAATATAGAAATTATAATGTTTAATATCGTAATCAGTTTGGTATGCTGAATGAATGAATTATTAAATATTATAGTGATTTATTAAATTATGATGATTTATATTTTGTGCACATGGAAATATTATTTTGAACAAAAACTAAAATATCTTGTGAAAATTATTTATTATATATTTTTCATTATTATTATAGTATATATAATTTTGTATATTTTTTAACAATAAATTCTAAATATTTTTGTAATTTTAAATCTTTTTGTAGCCAAAGATAAAAATTAGAATAACCTCAAATAGATAACAATTTATAGTTATCATGGGGGATAGTTTTTATATTATAATATTGAAAATTTTTGTAGCATGAAATGTATTATATATATCTTTTCAGAAACATTAATTCTTTCGAAATATGTTTATGTAAAAAGAATAAATATTGTTCTTTTATATTTTATATGAACCATGACAAGTGAATACTCATTTTCTCATTATTTATATGTTGAAAAAGTTATTACTACCTTTTTTATATGAAATACAATTTTAAATAGAAACAGAAATATTAAAACTATTTATAATTTATGGACAACATTATAAAAAAAATCATATTAGATGTTTTTTGATGAAATATATACAATTTAAATAGTAACAATAGTAATTAAAATTTTATTGAAATATGATAAATGAATATAGTTGTGTTATTATACTATAAGATTAGCCTATAGAGTTTTTTTTAAAGTAAAATTATTATTTAGGTAGTAGTACATGTTTTGTTTTATGAAATTGTCTACTTTTTTCAGAAAACCAAAAACTACATATTTGGATGTTACATATAACACTTGTATACATGATATGTTATAAATTTCTTGTCATAAGATTAAAACTGAAGAATATGTTTCTAATGTCATTACTAAATATGATTTTCAACAAATTATTGAAAAATAGTGTTTTCTTAATCTAGGAAATGAATTTATTTTTTGGATTCATTACAATTATAATATCAATCGTGATGTTAATCAATAATATATAACTACAGTTTTTTAAAAAGAAACTAGACTACTAGAATTTTCATCAAAATTTGGGAATAGAATTAATTATGAGGTTTTAGGGTATGTTTATTGGATAAAATATATTCAATATAAACTCAATGTGGTTGAAAGAAACATGGTTTGCGAATTTGTTGGACTACCTAATGATACATCAAAAAATGGATTAAAATGTGTATATAGAAAATAGGTGACAAAAATGGAATAATAGATAAAATAATGATAAAAATGATTCATATGATTGTTATCATCAAGGGGAAAAACTACGATGAATATTATAATATGGTATCTAGACCTAAATACTATTCTTATAATTATAACTGATATAAAATTCCGCAAAAACAAAAAATTTATATGGGATGTCAAGTATGAATTGCTATGTATATATGTTTGAAATGATGTTAATGTAGGAAAACAACATTGTTTGGAAAATAAAAAAAGTCCAAAAAATATATTCATTCACATAATTATGATCAATATTGATTATGACAAGACCCTTGACCAAGATTTTATAGGATAACTGGAATATTGTTTCAAAAAATAATTAAGGGAGATGGGTATAAAAATATTATTTTAAGATAAGTTGATAAAAATATTTTGATATTTTAAATCATTGTTGATGTAATTTTATTTGGTTAAAATAAATAACATTAATATATTCCTATGTTGATGTAATGAAATCTATGTTTGAAATGGGTTTCATTTTTGGGTAGGAAAACATTCTAGGTTTTCAAATTTCACAAAATCTAGGAGGAATATCTATATGTCAAAATAATTATATAATTTATCTTCATAATAATTTCATGTATGCCTACTGTATAATAATTTGTAATAAAATCATTTAATCAAAATAATTTGATATTGTTGGTGTTATGAAACCAGTTGATCAAAATACATTTAGAATTTTTTCTGTATGTTGACATTACATAAAATATTTTCATCCATATTTCACATTTTAAATGTGATTATGTGCTATATATAAAGGAATTTTTATAGAATACAATCATAAATATATTAAATTAATTTTTCTTCTTCATTGAACTATGGATTTAAAATTATGAAACTCTTATGGAAGAAAATTTGAGTTTAAAAAATTAATATAATGACATTTTGTATCAAAAATAAATAAGAAAATTATATATAGTGTGTTAATTTATTATTAGAATAATTACATTCATGTTATTTTAATATAAAATACTCAATATCACATTCCACTTCTGAAGATAATACATATAAGTGGGAAGTTATTCTGCTCAGGTGTTGTGCATTAAACCCACACGCACTGATAAAGCAATGATTTTTATTATAATTATTATTTTTTGGGATAACATCAGTTCAATTTAAATAAATCAAAATGTAATGAATAACCCACAAGACGATATATTAGACATAGTGCACCCTCTCATTTGCGATCAAACAGAAAAAGGAGTTATAATTTTATAAATCAATGTAATGTAATAACTAGTTTTTGATATTTTTTCTATAAATATTTTTATTGATATATTTGAATATTAAAATAAGAAGTTATTAATTGTCAATTTCATGATATTATTTACACATAAATTATATTTACCATTATCCTTTAAAAATTGAACTCCATTTCAATGGGGAAGTACATATGTTATGTGTTGAGAAATCTTTTTATTATAATTGTTTTAAAAAAAAATTAATTTTCATAAAATATAATGTTATTAAAAAAAGGCTTCTGTTTCCAAATTTTTGTACCTATTTTTGAGTCTTTATTTCATTAAAAATCCATAGATTTTAAATTTTTTTTTTGAAAAAGAACAAAATGTTAATCTGAAAAAGATTTTATTTCACATGAAACAGTTCAGAAGAAATATTATCTTTATATATATTATAAAATTTACTTGAAAAAAGTTAATAATTATAAAAATAAATGAAATTTTTTAATAATTATCTTAATAATTTATCAATACAAAATTAAATAAGTACAATTACTCATATCAATGAACTATTTTTACCTCGAATCATATTATTTTATTAATACTATTTACATATAAATTACATTAATTTGAATGATTTGTTGTTAATATTATTTTATTATTTACAAAAAACAATTTTGTTTCTTACATTATTTTTTTAAAAAGTATTTTTTTCTCACTCAAATAATTTTTTTTCTTAAAAACATTAATAGTTAATAGTTTTCATTTAAATAATTCCTCAATTTATTATCCATCATTGGATGAGATTAGGATATTCAAAATGAGGTGATCAAATTTATAGAATATGATTTATTTATCCCCATTCTATTGTAATGGAGTGTCACCAATTAGCACACATATATTTCTACATATTTTTGTTTCCACCCCCACTAAATATTTCATTTTTTGTTCTGATTACCTTGATTACTTGTTACCTATGGAATTATTTTTAATATAATCGAATATATTTATGACTTTTCATAAACAATATTAATCAGAGGAAGTATAATTGGATGATATTGTTATGAAAAAAATATAATATCATAATAATATCTTTATTTTCAATGATTGGAAAAAAATTCAATAAAAACCCATTCATGAATTTTAACAAAAATTATCCTAAGATCATTATAGAATTTTGTGAATTAGTAACGTTTAATGTAGATGATGATAAGAAATATTAAAATTTTACACATTTTTTTATGGTTATAAAATTTATTATAATAATTCATCATAGTCAGAGGAATTACTCTTATAATATAAGAATATATTCCATCACACTAATTACAAGAAAATTATTGAATTTTTATTAAATAAAAGGATATGGCTCATTAGAAAAGTCATTTGAGAATTTGAACCTGACTCAAGAAGTAGGATTTTTTCCCCTAATTGAAGGGTATTTTAATTATGGGAATTTTTTTAATGATATACAATTAATTTCCTTCAAATATTATTCTTATATTTTATATTGAACATGAAAAAAATAATCCTAGTCATGTTTTGTTTTATATTAGTGGAATATATTTAGATGGATTCAATGAAATCTATGATTCTTATTTTTCCTTGATTTGTAACAAATTTTCAATTAAAATTCAAGGAAATTGTCATGAAAAATAAACAAAATAATGATATGAAGGATATTATTTCTCTATGATATTATAGACATAACCATGATAGATTCCGCACCTAGAAATGAAAATGATGATGTGATAGGAAAGATATTTGAATAATCACAATCCCCGAAAAAGAAAATGAAACTAGAGGAAATAAGAGATGTTGAGTTCAAGAAACATTGAGATCCAAAACAACTGAGGATCATTTATCTGGACATGATAATCTTGAGGTATTGGCATAAAAAATTTATTTGGATAATGATTTTAAACAAGATGACATGATAAATAAATATAGTAAAATCTTATCGGATGATAAAATACACAAATGCGTAAAAAAAGGAGTAGAAAAATATTATAATCTACTGTTTTAATTTGTATACCCTTTAACTATTGTTCATCCATAAAAAATCAATAATATTCCCTCATATGAATTAATGTCAAAATTATAGTGGTATAGAATTATTTGAAACATATACAGTTCAAATAATAGTCCCAATAGTTTTTGATAAATAGATCAGTTTGGAGAGAGTATATTAAGTAAAACCATTAGTCCCAGTTAACATATATAATAATTTTGTGATTGAAAAAATTAAACCAATAATAGAATTTTGATAAAATGTTCAAATAATTATGTGTAATTTGGAAATTTTAATTAGATGAGTAATTTTAATAAATCTATAAACAAGAATACCATTAACAATATGACTAAGATAAAGAGATTAAAGAAGAAACATTGGAATAGAAAATCTCAATGGATTCATTTTCAAAAACCAATTCATAAAATTTAAATTTTAATAAGTATACATACATTTATGTTTCACTGGATGTTATGTGGTTTTCAAATCGAGAATAATATAGTTATAAATTTTATAAAAATGTAATTGAAAAGTGTTATTCAGATAAAAAATAGAAATTATGAATCATTAATAATATCTGATAGTTGAATTAAAATAGATGATGTAATATTTTTTTCCCTTCCATAGAACATGTTTTTGAATCATAATATAACTCATTTAATACTTTATCAATAGTGACACATGAGAACATTGATTTCATCTTCATAACTCTAAAATAGTGAACAGATTATATACCACACCTTGTGGACATTGAAGCATTGTTAAATAATATTTTTAGTCTTATAAATGAAAAATAGAAGGCATTAATGTTGATAACTGTGATATCCAATCATAACCAAGAATACATCCAGTCAAATAAAAGTAAAAAAGGATCAAAATGAAAATTTCAAATAAAATTTTTTATGGTATAGATAACTAACCAATGATTTTTAGTACCATGATGATCATTTTATAGAAATAATTATTGTTTCACAATAATTTTTTTGACTAATTTTATAACCTATCAACCGTTTTTTGAGATAGTGAAATGTTTTTAGCATAAATCAATTAAATTATTGTAATCTGGACTACGGAATTTAGAGTCACAAAATATAGTGTTTAGATGTGTGAATTTGATAACATCATACTCAGATCATGTGGATCTGATTTTTACATATAAATGAATAGAATAAAATATCATTGAAGGGGAGAATGGTTGAATTCATAGGTTTTGAATTGATATATCATGGAGAAAGAAATTTGGAATATTGAAACCTCAATTGTTGAATCTCAATATGATCATGGTGATGTAAGTAATATGATGGTGATTGTAACTTAGATGATAAATAGTTTATGAACATTTTTTTCTGAGCCTTTATGTATTTTGAATCAATCCATGTGAATATTTATTGTAAATTTTTTACTCAAATAATTTATCTTTAAATATAATTAATTTTTTTTATTTTGGATGTCTATTGAATATCATTGATGACTAGTTAATTAAAATAAAATTTTTAAATCTATTATAAATTTCTAAAATTTCATAATTTATATAACATTGTTATTATTTTCCAAAATAGTAATAATTAATATGTTGTTATAATTTTTGAATATATTTAGGGGAGATGATTTAGGATGATTTTTTGGGGAATTTCATTTTTGGGTATTTTTTTGAAAAACGGAAAAATAATTATAATAAAAACATTTATTAGGGGGTTCTGAAGTATTTATTCTTTCCATGAGATCATAAATGTTGATGAAAACAAATGTATTAACTCAGGGGGAAATTGAATATGATAAATAATGAAATCTTATGTGATGTATATCATTGATGTTATTAAAAGAAGAATTGTCTGTAATATTTTCAATGTTTTTTGTTTTCATTTTACCAGTTGTGTTTTGTGAATTTCAAAAAAGAGTAGAATTTATATTCAATAGATTTACATTCTAAATTTTCATTACTTAAATAGAGAAATAAAACTCAATTTTTTAGTCTCTATGCTACTTGATTTTTATATACTAATTGTTTTATTATGTTTTTTAAGAAATAATATTTTACCACACATTGAAATTATACAAACGACAAATGAATTCAATAATATTTTTTTCTTATAGATAAATGGGACTTATAGTTCATACAATAAACCAAAAGAACTATTTTTCTATCTTATAGTAAAATTTATTTCCCTCTAGTTATAATTCATAATTTCATGATCATCAAACTAATATTTGTATTGATACATCATATTCAACCTTTTAATTTTAATGTATTGAAAAAACATAGAAAAGTCGATCCTTCTGTCGAAATATTTCAATAAAAGTAAATTATAATTAAATATATTAGAAAGAATTTGTAATCAAATTGTATCATACTTTTAATTTTTTTAGTTGAAACTTATCAAACTATTATTATCGTGCTCTTTCAGGGGGTTTAATTTTAGTTTTTTTATATTGGAAAAATGAAATATTAGAAAAGTTATGAATAGTGAATGGTTGTTACACATTTATTGAAAAACATTCACCCCCAACAGAGGGTCATATATTCCTGAACAATTCAGGTTTTTTGGGATAGATCATGGATAGGCAATCCATGAAACCACATTGTAGAAATTGTGCACCCCTATAGAAGGGTGCACTGTTATGGTGTACGGTTTGTCTAACCATAAAACCCAACCTAGACAGTTGGGTAGAAGGTGATTTTAAATTGTTAAAATTCATAAAATAATTATCGAACCACATACGTACCTACCACTCAATCACAACTTCTCCTAACTCAAAATCATGTGTCTTGGAGGCTCCAAATTTTTTTGGCTCTTCGAGACATATTTATAAGAGGATCTATGCACAGGGAACATTGTTTGATCCATCTATTGTAAGTGAATCCTCTACCATTCATTATATCATAATATTTATTTCATTCCTCTATTAGTGTTTTTATATCGTTATTTTTCATGGATTGAAATATCATGGATTTACACTTTATCCTAGATTCATTTTTGAGATGTACGTCGTTCTTCATTGTCCCATACCAATCAGAGTGTAGAGTTGTGAGGACTCTATAAAGAAAGAAGGTAATACAATTTATGTGTTACCATTTTAAGACCCTTAAATATATGGATTTTTTAATCTATTATTTATAAAATAATGAAACCCTAATTCTATGAAAATGTGAATTTTATTTTATATGGTATGGTTTTTTTGGAAAACTAAAAATTAAATTAGAATTTTAATTTTTCGTTTAACTTGAACTTCATTGAAATTATGATTATTTTTTATATATATATTCCTATGAAAAATGATATTAATTAATTTTATAATAACATTTTCATTTTTTTTATTGAAAAATTAATGAAATAATGATTAAAAACCTATGTTGTGGGTAAGAAATGAAATTTTTTAATGAAAAATTTAAATTGGGAAATACTGTTTTATACTCATATGAAATTTTATTCCCATAATTGATGGATTTTTTTGAGAATGTTTGATCCTCAGTAGTCTGTTAGTTATATTGTAAATGCATCCTATGATGGTAATTACATAGATTCATATTGATGATGAGAACCCTATCATAAGTGAACATAGTAAGATCATATTCATGATGGGATGTTGATGATTTTTATTCATCTTGAGCATGATAATCCTAGAAGTTTATACATGTATTCATGATTAATCATATAAGAATGTGAGTATTGAGTAACTAGAAACTATAATATTATAGGGTAGTTTAACATGGTTCTTATTATATCCATTTTGAGTATAACAGACCTTACTTAAAATTGATTTTTATTTAGACATTTTTATTAATATTGAATGTTTTATATTAAATGTTTACAGTTCTATTTATAGAAATATTTTGGTTATTTTTATTATAAATAATTTTTTTGTTTAAAAAAATTAATTTTATTACTATTACTATTTTATTTAAAATTTAAAATCATTATTTTTATTATATTTTATGGAATATTTTTATGGAACATATTTTGGTACCCTACTAAGATTTTATCTCACACCAAACCTTTCCCGTCATCCTTTTTTTGATTTCCCCCTTCTATGTCCATTTAATTGGAAATACCCTATTAAAGAAGGTGTATGTCTCTGATACATTTGGTCATGGATTGTCTTATATATTGGGGCAATGGATTTTTTTCTTGAATTATTCTGAGTACATTGGTTAATATCAAGAATTTTTATAATAAATATCACCTTATGATTTTATTAAGTGCTTTATTATGTAATATGGTTATAGATGACACATTGTATTCTTTGTTTTTCTTATATAATATTAGATGAAAAGACCATTAAATATTATTTACGTTGATAATATAGTTGTTGAATTGTGATCACATGACTAATGTAAATATATTGTTTTATCAAATCCATTTGAAACTAAAAAAGGATGTGATTGCATAAATAAGTATGATCTCTCTCTATAACGTCTATTAATCAAAACATACTAGGGAGATAGCATCATTGGGATTTAACACTTTCAAATCCATGTTTTCGATCCAATACCAAAATCAATAGTGAAACTTTTTATGGGAGAGCTCAATTTCTTCAAGATCAAGGCCCAAACCTTGTTCTTCAAACAACCCCATGAAATGTTCATCATCCGAAGCATTACCCTAATGGAGTTATATGTTGTATTAATGGGATATGTCTCTAGAACTTATATATATATATGATTTTATACATTATTTATTATAGAATAATTAATAAAATGTCATCATATTTTTGTTACATTAAAATGGTTTTTATTTTAATACAATAAAATATAATTTTTATTTTTAGGCAGTGATCAGATAAATTTAAGGAATATATTATTAATAAATAATTGAATTTGAGAGAAAATAATTTTTTAATAAAATTTAATGATGAAATAATTTTTATAAAATATAAATAATCATATAATATTTATGAATCCATGTAGAATTTCTAATAGTGTTTGAAAAATGTTGTCACAAAAAACCTAGCATTTCCATATAAATATATATTATTAATTTAAATATGAATATATACATATATAGAAATATTTTTTATAAAATTAATATAAATTTTATAATCAAAATGAAGAAATTATACAATGGGAAATTTTTCATAATTTTTGTTGAAATCAGTGTTTGGGGTGGAAATTAAATACAGTATAAATATATGGTGTATTTTATGATATCATAATGACCAAATACTGATGTAAAACATAATATAAACGTTACCCAAGTAAAAATATAAGATTTACCTTTAAAATAGATAATATTGTTTTATTATTTTTATAATTCATCAATAAATCATCATGATCAATTAATATATTTTACGGTTTTAAAATTATTTCGTTATGAGTGTAAATCCCCTCCTCATAAGAAAATGGGATATTTTTTTATTTTCATTCCATGTCCTTATAAAATTATGAAAACCTCTCCCGTTAGGAATAAATCATTGTCTTGAATCATTTTATGGATTATGATTTTGGTAATTTTTTTATGTAGAGACCAAAACCCATATAATAAATAATTTTTCAATCATTTCCAATATAAACCCACCCAGGATGCCACTTTTCATCAGTAAAAATTCATTTATCTCACACATACTCTTACCTCTACAATCTAGATTACATCCAAGGAACCTCAATGTCAAAATAATCCCCTCCCATGATTTTTTATTTAGAGACTCATTTACAGAACCTTTTTATCCTTCTTTTAGCTAAAGCACTTTTATTAGAATTATGCTTCTCAATTTTCAATTTTTAATAATTTAATTTATTTATACACATTACCTTATTTTATATTTGATTTTTATTTATTTAGTTATCAATTATCCAAAATCTTTATTACATTTTTCAATGGCGTTACTATGCCAAAATTTAGTAAGGGATCTTCCCCTCACATGTTTTTTTAAACGTATTTTATTATTATCTCTTCTAATTTTCATTTTCATATTTCTGTATATGTTATTCATTTTCATCCATACATTACATCTTCTTTATAAGTTATGATATCTTCACATTCACTCTCATTATACCACCCATGATCCTTTATTACACCCATTACCATTCTGAAATATAGTTAGGGTTCTCTTCATTATTCATGATTCATTATTATCTTATACCTTCTTTTCAAAATTAATAAATATAGGATCTATATTTCATTATGCCTACTACTTCTAATTTTTGGAAAAATTAATAGAGACCCATTTTTTTCTCAAAAATACATTGTAGGAATCTTATAATTTCATTTTCATGATGGAAATATTTCATCTAATTTTTTTATGAAAAAATATTTGTATAGTGAATACCCATACATATTTCATATCAAGGGTGTTATACTTTATGACGATATAATTATATATTGGGAACATTCATGTTATTATTAAACACTCTTTAATCAGTTAACAAATCATTATTACGAATGATCCTTTGTTGTATCATATATCTGGCATACGTAAGAAATAGAATGGTATGAATGTGATGAGGGCGCCTTGCATTATATAATTCTCCGATAAATTGGGTAATTATTGGAATCATTAGACAACATTTTGTGACATATAGTGAACCAAAGTCACTTATGGGACATTTTCCATTATGATGTCTTGGAAGTTAACAATAACCTATGTTTATGAAGTTGATTTTTAATATTCTTTCATATTACCCATGTTTCCTTTTTTGATTATCATTTTACACAACGTATCATTTTTCATATTTATTATTACTACTACTTTTTTTCATTCGTATTACTACTATATAAAATTAATTGTTTTCTTATTTTAATTCAATTTTTATTCTCATATTCATAATTGAATATCACCCCATTTTTATATATGTCCACATGTTATCCTATGTTGTTTTATATGCGAGTATGTTATCGATGTTTTCAATAAAGATGTTTTTTACTTTAATAAAATGTTATTTAATGTAAATAATTCTAATGGAAACAATACATATAATTCCAGTAGGTTTTATTAAATGTAATCAAAGGTACAAAATCATATATTGATGTTTAATGAAGATAATGGTTTTGATATATTATATTAATGTAATGTTTTATTTATTTAGGGATTATGAATAAATAAATTTATCCAAAGTATTATCGGTAACACAATTTTTGTGAAAAAAATATAAATTCTGGTAAGTATAGTGTATGTGGTTTATGAATAATAAATGTCCCTCTTGATATTCTATAATTGGATGCAGTTCGAGAACATATGTACCTAGTGGTTACAAATATGAAAATGTGAATCGGGCCTAGCTCGACATTACCTGGTATATTTCAATAGGTTATAAAATTAACCTAGTTTGACACTCATTTGAGATATGCTTCAGTAAATTAATAATATCATTAAAATCCCCAATTAAGTGAATAAAAATTTCCCAAAAGAATATATATTATGAAATTATTCATGAATAATATAGATTGAAGCCTATTCAATTGGATTCCAATTTATGTGTTTACAAGTATTATAAATATAATCACCATTAATTTTCATTTTATTCTACACAATTTCCCTAAGTAAGAGGAATTATGTTAACAATCAATGAGACATGAAATGTCATTACTATCCCAATAAGATGTCTAATCCGACGGGTGAGGAATCACAAACATTATGATGATACGATATCACTTATCTCATGTTATGAATAGGAACCTCAATTAGAGGGAGCTTTCAAATATATATATGAATGAAAATGCTACAATCAATAGATTTATGGTTCATTGTACTTCAAAATTATAATTTACCATATGATTCATTACTCATGGAACTATGCATCAACACAATCCAGAAGATCATATACACCATTCAATGTTATGAATAATTGATTTTATTTGTGTATATTTATCATTTGGAGGGGGAATTTGATCAATTCATTACAAAGTTAAATCATACGAGGCCTAAGAATGATATTGAAGTGATTGAGGGATTAAATTTCATAAAATTGATTTTAATAAATATTTTCTTTACAATCTTTGACTTAAAATTAATGGGATTTAATTTTCTTCATGGAAAAAGTTGACAAATAGAACAAGGAATATGAGTATGTATCCACAATAATTTCTTCAGGTGGGTATTTTTTTTAGATTCCATGAATTCATGTCTGATCACATATATGTTGGGATAATATCTATTCAACAAAAATCCATGGTGATCTAAGACATCGATGGCTATGATGGAATTTTTTGATATTCCATTAAATCTAAAAAGGATATTACTGAATCACCTGGGTATCATGGTTATAAGAAGTGGAATGTGGATCTACATTATGGAGATCTAATAGAGAATTTCAATGTTGTCAATTACATTAAAAAACCCTCATGTCAATGGTATCTAAATAATCACCCAAGAAATTGAATAACGATAATGAGGAATGTTTTAGGTGTTATAGGGATAAACACAATCTTTTGAATTCTAATGGGAGAAACACACTAATGTGATGGAGGACTTGAATTCTCGATCTAAGACTCATTGAATTTTTCATCCCTTCAATAGCCATATCTCTTTTAATATAAATACAATAAGACAAGGATTTTTTGTGATAACCAACATCGTCCATGGAAGAATGGGAATAATTTTTCATCATAATCACTAAGGTGAATCCCAACAATTAATTGGTTATAGGTATGATAGTTATTCATTTAATAATATAGAACATTATATATTATTCTAGTTCTATAAATTCCTTAATATCAGGAATGTTTCATAGAACAATTCAAACACCACCACAAAGTATGGATGCATATTTATTTTGTGAGAATGGTAAATGAGGATATTATTTCATCAAAAAATTGTATTTTATTCCCTTTCAAAATTTATGGGATAGACTTCATCTAAATATTCTTTATACTCCATTTAATGGAATTTGATTCCATTATGTGAATAGATTGGCTATCCTAACAATGATCCAATAGTAATTTTGATGTGAAAGGAATCACTCTCTGTATCATGAATTGTCCTCCTATATTGTATAAGTGAGTTGATAAGGATTAATCTTGTTTATATAGAATATAAAAAGAATTAATGTCATTTACTTTAATTAAATAATATGTAGCTTATTTAATTTAGACTAACAAAAAAATCATCCATGAATACATAAACATTGTTAGGAAATACACTGAATTGTTTCCAAAGGAATTACCTAGTCATCATCCTATATGAGAGGATGATTTTTTAGTTCGGATTATAAATATAGAGTTTCCATTATCGAATACATTTTATAGAATAGCTATTGTGTTACATGTGTATTTAAAGATAAAATGACTTTATATTCTTCATAAAGGGGGAAAACCCCCATGTTTTTTACTATGGGGGGTTCTCTGATCCACTTTATATACAAGAATGATCGTTCAATGGACCATTTAATTTGTTATTATAACCCAACAACATAATTATAAGGAACAAATTTACACTTCCACATACCGAGGACATGATTAATCAGCTTTGTGTAGTACAATGCATCTCCATGGTAGAGCATCATTTGAGATTTTTTCATGTAAGGGAGATGAAGGATGATATCACCAAGGTAACTATTTGTAGAATATATGGGCAATATAATATCATATTAATGACTTAAAGACACTCTAATAAACCTGAAATAATTGTTCACATGATTAATATTGTCTATAGGGATTACCTCTACATGGTTGTGGTAGTCATTATAGATTATACTATAATATAATCTAAAACAAATGAGGGTCATGAAAATCATATGATCATTATGATAAATGAAATTCTAAAAAAGAATATTTATTCCATTTAGATTAAATGTGAGTAATAGTTGAAGTATGTCTCATTCTTGGGGAATATCACCATATGAAATGGGATGTATATGTATCCATAAAAATTTAAATAAATAGAAGGATGGTAAATGAAAATATATATGTTAGATTTTTGAAGTTTGCAATGATTATCTAAGTACTATAATAAATTTTTGTTATGTTTCCTATAATTTTCCAACATTATATCAAAGATGACATAGGAGGGAGTAAAATTGTCTTGACCTGTTAAATGTGAAGAACCATTCAAGGATAAAAAAATAGGTTTATCACTGCACCTGTGATCACACATCCCACTAGTGGATAACTTTTCAAGAAATTGAGATATTCTTAAATAAAGGGATTGAGATGTGTGTTAATGAAGAATTAAAAAGGGATAATATATACTATAAGGAAATAGAATGTTTGTGAAGAGAACTACCCAACAAGTGATCTGGAGTTAGCTGTAGTAATCTATACATTAAAAATATTGTGGCATTATATTTTGGGAGATGTGTTAAATATGTAGATATCATAAAATCCCGAATTCTATATTCACATAAAAATTGCTAAATATGTTCAAATTAATATGGTTAGAGCACGTGAAGGACATTGAAATATCAATTCACAACCATCCTGGGAATAATAACAATATTGAGGATTCGATATATAAAAAGGATCAAGAAATTTTATCACTGATGATAATTGAGAATGATCCAATATTCTTATAGTTGAATAGTGCAATCATGGGAATAATAAAGGAAGGAATATAATTAATCCGTTCAAAAAATATTGCGCAAGTATCTGTTTTGGAAAATATAATTGATGTAAAAAATTTGATCTATGAATTCAAAATAAAAATGAGACTATAAGAAAATGGATACCCAAAATTTTTTATGTTAATAAAGAATGTGTTTTATGATTTGTGTCATTAATATGTTTACCAAAAAATCCATAGATAATGAAGGATATGTTGGGTGATGGTGATAGCCTTACCTTCTCTATCAATCCTTGGTTCATAAAGATGTATCGAGATTTATGAGATAAATATTGGTAGGAAAATATGAAAATGGAGATCAGGGAATATACATCAAGAAATATTTTATTTATGAAAGTGATGTTAGAACAGAAAAAATCTGGCGGAATGATGTGGCCATTACACAAAGCTATATATAAATTTGAAAACATCACCATTGAATTTTTCACAGGTATTGCAAAAAAATCACGAGTGTTTAATACTATCTGGGCTGTGTAATATCATCTTAAAATGATTGAAAACTATATTTTTATTAGATATGACTAATCAGTTTCTCAACTATGAAATATATACATTATATAAGTAGTGAGGTAGAATCTAATTCCACTATCAATTATATATGATCCAGACCACTGATTTTTATCAATGTTATGGATGATTCATCAATATGATGTAATAAATAATTTGACTATTATCATGAATTATCACCCCCAAAATAAATGAATATATGAATGGATAATAAGGACATTTGATGATATGTTGAGATCATCCTCAGCTAAATCGAAAGGGGGATGTGATCAACACCTTATTATGGTCTAGTTCTTATAAAATAACTTATTATACTAAAGAATCAAAATTTCTCCTTATAAATCCCGCTAAGGGAAGATATATCGAACAACTATATACTAGGATGATGATAGAGAAAGAAATTTCTTGCTACTGAAATGGTAGATGAGATGGTGGAAATGGATAATACTATTCAGCCGCACATCAATGATTATCAAAGTAGGTATTACATTTATACAGACAATCATCTATGAGGCCTAGACTATAATATGGGAGACATTTTATTCTTTTACATATCATCATGGATAACTATGGTGAGATTTTTAAATTATTACATGCTTAGTTCATGATAGAACATTCCCATTGTGATCATTGAATGCATTGGAGTGGTTTCCTAAATACTATAACTATTACCAAACTTATCTCACGTTCATAATGCATTCCATGTATCACTCTTGAATTTTTTTACACCATAATCTTCATATGTACTCAATCCTAAGTTTTTACCATTGGAGAATAATTTCTTGTTTGAGGAGTAACTAGTGAAGGTCTTAGATCATTGATAAACTATATTAAAAAATAATACAATGCACCATGTAAATGTTATGCAGAGAAACAAAATGATTGAATTAAAAATGAAAAAAATGATGGATGTTAGGAAAATTACTAATCATCATCAGTTTTAATGTAGTGAATGAAAATTTCATGGGTGAAATCTCTATAGTGGGGAGGATTGTAAATACCCGAACTGTTTTAAAGAGAAATTACCCTTATGATTTAAGTATTTTTCATTAATATGTATTCTGGATATAGAAATCACATGCACTTATTTGTTTATATTATATCATATCACATCTATAAAAACACTATGTATAATTACAATTGATAATATATTAATTTAATAGTTTTCACATCATATGTATTAATTTATTTTTTTAACAAATTCAATTTACTCATAAAATGGACTTGATGTCCTCTACCTATAAGATCATACACGATAGGAATAATTTTTTTGATCCTTCATTGTAGATAGTATCATTAATATTTCCACTTTTCCAATTCAAATTTTATATTCAACAACATAAATAATATTGAAGCACTTTAAAGGAGAATTTCAAGTTTATCGTGATCACATCCCAAACCATGATCACTGTGCAATCTCACGAAAGACTCAATATCACCATTATTACTATTAGCATGTTTAGTATTGTGTTAATGAAATATGTATAAAGACCCTATAAATATAACTATTTACATTATTGTTTATATTATACTGATTATAATTTCATCCTCTTATTTTTAGTTTATAAATATAATTTATGTTAACATGGTAAAGATTTGAATTTTTTAGTGATCAAATTCAGTTAACAGATTTATTTTTTTGATATAATGGATTTTTGTAATAAAAATTAATATAATAAATTATTATAAATAATAAATTATTACAATTTAATGATCATATAATTTCTATTTAGTCAAATGATATTTTAATAAGGGTCAAAAAATTATTATTAAAAAATATATATAATTTATCAATAAATATATATTTCAATTTTAAATGAAATGATAAAAATATTTTTAAAATATTTTTTGTAAAACGAATATAATTTTTTTATCAGAATATTGAAATTATCCAACGTTAAATTTTTCATATCAGTCTGAGATAGTAAATATTTCAAGTAAAAAATAAATATCGTATAAATATATGGTATTTTTTATGACATTATAATGACCCAATATTGATGGAATAAAAAACACAATGTTGTTTACATTAAAAAAAATATTTTCTTACATTGAAATAATGTAATATTTTTTTTATGTGATTAATTTTGTAATACAATAAGGATTCCTCCATACCCATTAATATATCGTAATGTTTAAGATTTATTTCATTATTAGTGTGACTATCCTCCTAACAATAAAAGGAATTATTTCATTATGATCGAACATTTAATCAAACAATAATGAGACCCTTTCCCTTTTGGATGAAACCATTGAAAAAACACATGGATTTATTTGTGGTTTTGGTTACTTTATTGTATATAGTTCAAAACCAAAATAATATGGAAATCCCCATTTATTTTCATTGTAAACCCATCTATGATCGACATTCACCTCACTAAAAATACTTATATCACATACATACAATTCCCTCAATTATCTATAGTCATATCAATGAAGCCCACCCTCCGAGTAAGTCCCTCACATAATTTTGCAGTCACACACTCATGTAAAATATGCTTCTTCTCATCCTTCCAATTCATGAAACTTCTTTGGAATATGACTCAATAATTTCCATCGATAAAAATGAAATTTATTATAAGCATCACCTTATTGTAAATTTTTTGTTATTTTAATGAGATATTAATTATCAATTCCCTTTTTTTATATTTACCTAATTTGTAATTGTGACGAACAATAGTAATGAATATTACACTCTTTTATTTTTATCCACATTTTATAATTATTATATCACATAATTTTCATTTTCATATATTTTTATATGATCTTATATATGCCCCTTACATTCTATATTATTTAGAAATTATGAAATCTCTCTTTTCACTCCAATTATGACTCCCATTATCCTTTATGTACACCAATTGTTTTGCATACATAAAGATAGAATTTATCTTCTTTATTCAATTTTCATCATTATCATATTGATTATATTTCATATTTCAAATGATGGGATATGGATTTGCATTCCTATATTATATCCCATTTTATTTCCAAATTATGAGATACCCCTTTCTCTACTATTAACAAATTCTATGAATCTTTAAATGACATCGTTATTCTGAAAAAAATTAAACATTGATTTTCTGTGAAAAAATAATTCTTTAGTGAAATCATATATTCATTTCCAATAAATTGTGTTAAAAATTATTCAAGTATACTAATTTATTGGGTGCATAAATATAATTAATTGGCACTCCAGTATCATGTAATAATTTATGATGATGAATGAGTCTACGTTATATATTCTATTCGGTACACATAATCTTGAAAATGAAATGAATACGATGAGTGGACCCCAAAATATATAGTGCTCCATTGAATTTTGTATTGTTTTGTCTCATGAGATGAAAATTAGGGATATTGAGTGATCTATATTCAATTAAATAAGTTTTCCATTATTATTTCTTTTCAACAATCCTAGAGTTATGATTATGATGATGTGTTTTATGATATATCTATATTTCCCATCTGGAGATTATGATTATCATGCCCTATCATGTGACATTTTCCTTGTTTTTTATCCCTACACCTTGTAAGCCACATTATTTTTCCTACTATCGAACATGTACTATTTCTATTATGTCATGCCCAAATTATTCACTTATTCGTATTTATAGCACACTCCCTTATAATAAATTTCCCCAGTTTATCACCTAAAAATATAAGTATGAGGATATTAAGGAAGTTTCCAATAAATATGTAGTTTTTATTGTTTTAAAATGATATCATGTACGTAATTCCCAAATAAAATAGGATTTCCCTCTTCAAGGGTTTTATTAATTGTAATATAATGTTTCAAACCATGTATTAATGATTAATATTGAGAAATTTTCGAATTGATTTATGATTTTCTATTTGGGGTTTCATTTACCTATTTATCTATATGTCACTGTCTTTATTTTTGAATATCGATCATATGGACTTGGTAATTTATCATTTGTGTTTTATGGAAAATCAATTCCTTCTTTTATCTTGTATGATTATATTTTCCCATTTTCAACCTATGGGGATCATGAATTCCCCTTAGACTATATCATAACATACAAGGACATCACTACAACAATGTATTAGTTCGGATTTGTATATGATGTGGAATAAATGTGAGGTTTGGAATCATTCTGTGATGTTATCATGCAGTTGAGTGATCTTCTCATGACATAATAGGTAGTTTATGGTGATTTATTGTATATATATCATCATAATGAGTCTAGTTCACCGTTGGTGATTTAGGGAAGATATTCTTGAGGATTATTTTCTTATTTTCTATACTATTGTTTTAGATATTTCAAATCCAAATGTTGTTCCTTATATTTGATGTGTTTATTTTCACTTCTAATGTTTTTGATTATTGATATGATTAATCATATTATGCAGTCAATGTTTTTAATTGATGATGTGTGGAATATTTCCTTCAATAATAACTTCAAATGGAATCCATGAGGAAGATACTAGATAACCCTAGTGATAAAATCCTCCCATGGATCGGAATCTAGATGATGTTATTATACACACCATCAAAGAACTATGATATTCGCCTACACCAATTTTTGTACAAGATCTAAATATGGATCCCCATAGGGAATGTTTTTGGATTCATTCAATCGATATTCTTTTATAATTCACCTACTCTCCAAATCTATAATAATCATCAAGAATATATTGACTACATTATACATGTATAGTTTTTTTTTGATTTCATAAATAGTCTTAAATCTATTAAGGTATAATGTGATACTATTTAGTAAAAGGGAAATAATAGTTGATGTTTGACTCGATGGTTATGGAGAAGAATAATTAGTGTTTAGATTGAAAGGAATTTAAGGTTCACATCCCTAAAAAATTATATCTATAGTTTATTTTGTTATTTATGGAAATATATTTTTTTATAATCAATCATTTATATTATACCATGATAGAATATTAAGATTGATTCTTTAAACAAGCATAATTTGAACGTGAGATAGTATCGACTGATAAGAAGAAGACTCAATGGTTTAATATTATACAATCATTTGATATTTTTCATCAGTTTTAATGCTAAATTTCTATTCTTTAGATAACATTCTATTAATGTAATTGTCATATGATATTGATCATGATGGAATGTCAGGGTTTATGGGGGATATTTTTTCTCCAATTCGATCTTGTATGAATTTCATTATTGTGATGATACAATGTGATGTGTCTCACTTTCAATCTCGAAATATTTGATCTTATACACCTCATGAAGCTCCTTGAAGAGGCCCTTTGACATTCATAAACTGTGGAATGAATGGACATTCAAAGAAAGAATTTACAATGACATCCAAAATTTGTTGCTCATTTGTACATTCAAGAAAAATACAAAATAGATGTTAAATATTTAATTCCCACATAGTTGAATATGTTCATTATTTCCAAAATGAGTTATGGTGAATGATTTGATACCCTGGTTGATGATTTATGAGAAAATATTTGCATTCTCTTGGATGTGTCACCTTTGATGTCACATATTCTATTTACATAAAATGATGGTCGAACACTTATATTATATGTTTATTACAATAAAATCAATAACGTTACTGTAAAATTATGTATATGTTACTATTGTTTGGTAAATTTTTCATCATTGGAATGGACCAAAGAGCTTATATAAGTTTGATCTTCAATAAAGATACATAAAATTAAGATTAAAATGAATATGAGTGTAAAATAATAGTCTTATAAAGTAGATAAACCCATTATAAGTACCTTGTTGTATGATTTGTTCAAAAATATGCTCTAGTATTCATATTATCTTTGATGAGTAGGAGATTCCATTAGCAGATTTATACATTTGCGGTGGTCTCTCTAGATGACATCTTGAAATAATATATATATGAGGACAATCATGTCTATTATCTGAGAGTAGTGCACAAAATTTTTATAGATCATTTCATTTTTTTCAACCCATCATAATGTGATTAAAGGTTTGATGAAATTATGTTCTTGGGAAACATGGTGTCAGAAAATAATATATTGGTTGATCAAAAGAATTTGAAATATGTTTTGAGATGGGACAGACGATGTAATTTTGTTGAGATTCAAAGATTCCTGGGTTTTTTATGTATAATAACTAGTCAAAAATGTATTTCTTAAAGATGGATTCTCTGATGACTTATCTAATTTGAAAGGGGGTTAATTATTAATTGAATGATAAATATTTTGGATTTTTTTATTTGAAATTTAGTTTTTCTTCTTTATCATTGTTGAGTAATCCCTAGTTAGGGTAGATTTATATGGTACTCTATGATGCCTCATGTATGGGAATGGGATGTGTTATTATGTAGGGTGATCATGTCATTGCCCATGGATCGTGAAATAAATTCTCACACTAGATGATTTATCCCACCAATTATCTTGAACATTAAACTAAATTGAATGATCTTAATATTTTTTGGAATTACCTCTTTGTAGAATGGTTTACCATGTATTGTGAATATAAAATATCGAGTTATATCTTCTATAAAAATGATTATATATTATACAATGGAATTTTGGGGAGAAAAAAATATATTTTTATTTTCTCATATCCCATTCTATGGGAATGTGAATTATGTTGTAGATACGTTGTAACAAAAATTGAATCTAGACCATGAAATAATCATCATAGGAGTGGAACACGATGTATATTTTCTTTAGAATTTAGAAAGCATGGAATCTTGTTAACTTTTCCAGTGTTTATTTTAGTTTTCTATGATTTAGATGTTTATTTTATAGTATAAAAAATATGATGAGTTCCATGTGTGTATATACATTCTTTATGCTGGGGATACCATTTTTTATCAGTAATTCTCAATGACGGGTATTCTATGTTTACATAGTGTATTTTTTCATTACCCAAGATAAAAGATATGTTGGGGGGTTTTATGTGTTTTACTATTTGTGGTGAACCTATGAACATTAAATATATTTTATATTTTGGGATACTATTATGGTGTACAAATATGAGACAAGCCATTATTGATTTTTTCACCCATTATTGCACATTACAATAGGTAAAGGATGATCACCATTGATATCCAGGACTACATCGTCCACTTATAGTGTCTTCATGGAGGTAGGATGATATATAAATGGAATTAATGGTTAGGATCATGCACACTAAGGGAAATAAGATTCTGATCTAGTTTTTTAATGATAGGATGAAAAAAAATTCAATCTGGTGTACCCATTCATAACAAAAGTGAGGATGAGGTGTTAGAAAATGTTTATATAAGATATATTGTTTGTTTTCATAGAGTTTCAAATTTTTATATTATAGGATAGAGATACCCTTTTTATGTATCTATTTTGGATACTCCTTTAGGGGGAACATGGATATCTGGTTCATTTATGTATGGAATAGCATTTGTCGAAATATTCCCAGATATAGTGGGATATAAATATTTATGATGATATGACTCGTGCTAAATTACTAAATTATAGAGGATATTGGGTTGGTAATTTTGTATTGGTTTATTATTCATATTATAATAGTTTCATGTTTGTGAATAAAATGAATCATTTTAGGGACATGTATAGCCAATATTGTAAATCCCTATTGAGTTGGTTGGAGATCGTTGTTTGTTATTATTATAGACCATGATTGGTCCCATTGATGAATAAAATTATTTAGATGATTCTTCCGAATGATTTTGTGAAAAATATAAAATATAAATCCTATTAAAATAATTATTATACACCAATATATTTTTATTTGGTGACCATATTTTCTTGAAAGATTCGCCTCATTTAGGTCATTGGTGGCATTAAAGGCATGATATTTTTTGAACTAAATTTTTTGACCTTTTGTGATTAGTGATCATTTAGGGATGTTAGATTAACATCTATATCTTCTTCAATAATTTATATTGATAAATAACATGGTCCATGTATCTCAACAATTAAATTTTTATTATGATCCATTTATTTTTCTGAGCAATATTGATCTTGATGTTTATCATTAATTAACTGTGATTAGTCATCAATTTAGAATAGCCTAGTTTAATAAAAATTATTATTTTGGTGGAATATACATTTGGTTTTTTTCTATGGAATCATTTTTCTGATATGTAGGAGAGGTAGTAGTGATTGGCACTAAAGAGAAATAAATTTCATTATTTTTAAAGATACATACATATATAATTTCTATGGATAGAATAAATTTATAGTAGGTATGTTTTAACATCATGTTTAATATTTTCAATTACAATCCACAACTCCTCTTCTATCATTCTTTTTATGGTTTTTGTGTCATGTTTTTTTAGGTGGATAATATAATTTTTTCAAAAAATTTGGGATGTGCATGGTTGGCGGATGGTTTTCCACAACAATGAAACTACCTAGGGAAAACCGTAAAACCAAAGACAATGGGGGGGTTTCATGTTTAGATTATGGTTTAAAAAACTATGACCGCATGTAGAAGATATTATGAACCTAGGTAGAAGGATGATTTTATAAGGAACATGGTATGTAAAACCATTTGGGCATGCCCAAATAACCATTCTAGAAATGGTTTGTAGTTACAATAATAACTAAAAAAAATCCCAACTCCATTTTACCAACTAATTAACCCTGAAATCCTTGTTACTCGAAATCCTTGAACTAGAGGCTATCAAGAATAATTTTTGGCACATCCAAACACATTATTTTTTAGAAGAAAGCGCAGAGAACCTTATTTGACAATTATTCAATAAGTGAATATTCTCATGTAACTTATCTGTTTTTCTATATTTCATTCATTCATAGGTTTCATTATACAATCTTGAGTGTCATGGATTTAAACACCTTTTTTGAATATTGATTTCATTTCTAGTTATCAATTTTGTAATATTCATGATGAAGGAAAGTGGTTCTATTTACGATTTCCAATTACATAAATGTTATTTATTTATTGATTAAATTTGATAAATTTATCATTTTAAATAAAAATTAAAATTAGAAATTGTTTTTACTTGGTATGGATTTTTGGCAGAAACCCCAAATAGAAATTGAAATGAAAATTGGGTTGTGATTTGAAATTGATGGGGTTTGGGAAAATTATTTCTATAATTGAATTTTTATAAATATTGATTGAATTTATTTGATACGAACATATGGTTGGGTTTATCTTTAAAAAATCATTAAATTATGATTGAAAACATAATCATCATTTTAATAATGAAATTGGAAAATTAAAACCGGATATAACGAAATTGAATCTGAAACAGATTTAAAATAATTTCCTATTAATGATTGATTGATTGTGCACATTTAATCGTGAAAATTTAGTGGGTTATTTGGGACAATAATCATAAGAAGGAAATTCCGTAATAAAGTATTGATGGTTAAAATTCTAAAGAATCTACATTGGAAGTTCACATTCCAAATGAATCATTGATGACTAATATTTGGTCATAGCCTAAAGGATGTCCTTAATGATATTCCATGATCACTCATATGAAAATTTGAGTATCCTATAACTATTAATTATTGTACCATAAGACAAGTGACCATGGCTGTTATTTTGAGTGTTTTAACTATACCTAAAATTTGTTATGAAACATCTATATTCATTCACATTTATTTATATAAAATGTTTTAAATAAAATGTTAAATAATATATTTTTAGAAATTTTAAGTTCAATTTAAATGATATTTTTTTTAATATTTAATTGTACCTCCATGTTTTTTTATACCAAAATTTAAAGTGTTATTTGGTTTCCCAATTATGGAATCTTCCTACGTAACACATTGTGAGACACTACATGGTCAATAGCTCACACCCTATAACTACATTCATGTTTTTGTATATTTAATCATACCAGGTCAGATCATACGGGAAAAACCATGGAGGGTATTGATGTCTATGTTTATTTGGTGTCTTGTACATTTGTTTCATTTTGGGATGAGGTGTTTTATTTTGTAAGAATCTGATTACCAAGATAATGTTCTATTTGGGTTTTGATGTACCAATTATAATTTTTTGAACATTCACCATTTTGGAGGGTTATAAATGCTATTTGATTTGTTATATTACATTTTATTATCAAATTTGATACCAATTTTACATTGTAAGAATCTAGGTTCAGGTATCCAATATATGGGGATTGTGAATTCCCATCATGAAATAACAATAAATAAAAAAGTATCAGGTTTCCATGTTATAATGGATTGTTTATAACGCCAATTGTAATGGTTCTTTAAAAAAATTACATCAATGAAATGAAGTAAAAATAATTATTATCTATAAACAACTAAATACAAATAATTATGAGCTTTCAATGTGAATTTTTTGAAATACTGTTGCTATGAACCTCAAAAATAGCAATTTGAGGAATTATAATAAATAATATTTCATTATAAGATCTCTGATCTAATGAGATTTACAATACAACACATCTATTCATCTCTCTACATGAACATTTGAGTCATAATAATTTTTATCTTTTTTAGATATTATGTTCTAAGGAATTCCTGTAGGGATTATAAATTATTTATAATTCCTTTTCATTATTAGTAACTATGTCCAATCATGATATAGATAGATAGATTTCATGGATTCGTATGTGGTGAATCTAATCCATTTGTTTGAAATCTTATTTGTCTTGAAAGACAGCGATGATTTTAATTATTTTATCAAGGGAATTATTTATAAAAAAAGATGGATCTAGTATCTATCTATAAGATTGAGGGATTATAGTAGATTGGATGAAAAATCATTTACAATAATTTAATTTTGGGAATTACTAGAATGGATAGACAAACAATTAATGTAAAAATTAAAATAGTTTATATCTTAAGAAGTGACTTTTGACTTCCATCACTCGTATTGTTAACGAGTAAATTAATTTTTTATATACTATAATTAAATGATAATATAATAATAATTATTATTATTTTTTATCAATGTTTCTCCATCCACTATGCATCAAATTTTGACTTCTAGTTTATAATTATCATCCAATTATTAGTTTCATTGGACTGACAGTGTCCACGATAATATCATAGATATAATAGAATTGATTTTGGTTCTAATTTTAATGTGTTGATATTTAGACATTTTCTAGGTCTAATATTTTTTAAATCATAAGAATATTAAATCTTACATAATATTTTTAAACATCTTATTTACCCCCATATTATAGACATATTAACTCTTATGATGCAATAGATACACATAATCATCATTGCCCTACTGGATAGTGGGTTAGAGGTAGATGTGATCTATTTGTTTCATTTCCATTAATGATGTAAGTGAAAACACCCCCACCCAAAACACAGAAGCATTTGGTATTAGTTTTCATACCAATGTGGGTGGTTTTGACAATGAAATCATATTTATATAAATAATACTAAATAATAGAACAGTTTTTTAAAACCATGTCTTAGGACCATCTAATAATATCATCTTATAGGGCCTTAGCAGACCGTACTAAGCCCTATGAGACAAAAAGATAGATTAGAATCACATTTTTGTAGATTAATAGACATTATATTAAATTAATATAAATGGATTTTTTAAATTTTAATATTCTTAAACTAGGTGATGATGAATATATAAAATTCTCTTTCATATATTCTCATGTATTTCATTATCAATAAAATGAAATAAAACATTTATCATTGTTGTAATGAACCACACCCCATCCCATTATTTTATTATTTATTCATTTATCATTATGATTTTATGTATGTACTCTAATACTCTTCCTAAGATACAACATCACAAAAATAACAACATGTAAGGTGTTTACCTAATTTATCAGTGATGATCCAAAACAGAATATTTGGAATATAAGAAATCTATATAATATTATGCAAGATGAACATAAATGATTATGACTTGACAGAAACTCATCTCATCTACCATACTGTCCAATACCATTAGGACAAATAAAAATTGTATCTCTTCTACAGGAATCATCCAATGCCATTGCACTGGCTACCAATCTCTTACTCATTTATATTTTCATAAAATAACAAAAAAAATTAAAAAAATAGCCTTACTCTCTAATTTAATTACTTATGATATAAAACATACCACATAAGGTTACGATTAAAAAAATGACTTTAAAATTTCATCATTATATATAATTTAAAATATATTTTATAAAAAACCAAAAATAAAATATGTCCATAAAACCAAGGCATAAAATCCATATGTAATAAGAATTTTCTTGTATAAATATAAATAATTTATATATATTAAAAAAATAAAAATTACAACTATTAATTAACCAATTAATTATGTATATATTTTCATAGATAAGAAATATAGACAATATAATATATGCAAATGTATAAATTGAAACAGGAATGTGTTTACAATTACATATAAATTTCACCAATAACAAAATAATATATATTAGATTACATGCATATTTATTTAATTAGTTCATCATAAATATCCGAGAATTAGGTTTTTACAAAAATTTCCATCAAAACAATTTTTCTATACACAACAACATCTACAAAACCAAGTAATAAAACTATCTAATAAACACATGATGTATCACCACTAATAAATAAATAAAGAGAATAAAAAATAAACAAATGCATTCAAAATTTAGATTCGTCGATCTTATTTTTATAAGGATAATTAAAACATTATAATATGATTAATTAATTTTCATTCTTCCAAATCACTATAATAACATAATAGTGTTATATCCCCCCCACCCCTTCAACAAAAATATCTTGACATTCTATGAGAAGTAATAAAATTCAATTTTACAAAATCCTATTTCCTATTTTGTGGGGATCCAATAATCCTTATATGATCACCCCAAAAATGACAACTATATAATTTATATAGTCAAACCACAAGAAAATGAATGTGAAATACACACCATAGATTGAAAGGGGAGGATATTATTATATGAAATCTATCCGATAATCGAAAAACATTGTATAACCATGAAACAATATCATAATTATAGGTTTGAATTATAATAATATGGATTTTAAAAGACTATCAAAAACAGAAATATGTAACCCATAAAATGAAAAAAAATATATATGGAATATCAGTTTCAATGTTCTCATTTTATTTTGTTTTAATAACAGAAATTATAAGACCATATCATAATGACAAAACCCATAATATAAAGAGATCATTTATAAATCAAATGATGAGGAAATATATGAGAACACATCCGAACAATATTTCTCAATGTCGAATCATATATAAATGGTGTAATCAAAGAAGTGATCCTAGAAAACTAGAAAGGGATATAATCAAAAATGGAAAAATCATGGCTCAAGAGTCTAATTCCAAATAATAATATCATTCAATAATCCACATCAATGTTGTAGTGGCCCCAAAATTGGTAAAACCACAAAAAATTACAACCCATGTATCCACTCCATAGTGACACTAAAATCAGAAGAACCACATAATCCAATCCTACCTAATAAACCATGATATATCCTAATATATGCACTTCATTCTCATCAACCAATAAGAATTAACAAAGTATATTACACCTTCTCGGTATATGATAACACATACACAACAACGACAAACTTCAAAATGTTGAAACACATGCAAATTGAAATATCTTATCAACTAAACATCACTTATTCCATATTCCACCCAAAAACCTATATAAACCGAAGAAATTGGAATGTCATAAGAATAATTTAAACATCATATATGATACCACACAAAATATTCTATATCATGATTGTTTAAAAACAATTTGAGAATGGTAAATGAATTATGAACAATAATCTCACATGATAACTATCAGATATATGACTGATATAAGAACATATCCATCCGATTGAGGAAATAAGTGATAATATATTAACATATAGTTGCTACAAAACATTAGTAAACATTATTTTAGGTGAAACAATCAATTAAATTTATCAAACATGTCTAATCTTATTGACTAAAAATGATATCATAATAAAATGATATTTAAAAAGGACCAAACCAATGTTCAAAAAAACAAGGAATATTGAGTATGAATCTATGACTCCCAATTCCATTTAGTATTATCCAATACATTGTGAAAATATATGAAAAAATCATGGGTAATTTAATAACCAACTATAACTTTCTCCTAATCATCCTAAATTTTGATAGTCCACTCCTCAAAGGTAACATCGTCATCAATATACAATTTTCCCGAATCGATGATGTATGACTCATCATGACAATTCCATTAAAACTAATATATGTGGATGATCTTGTGAATTTCTCTCATATTTTGGGGTATTTATAACAAATAATACCTGAATCTAACACAATACAATACATTGAATTGTATTATTGAACTGGGTGATATCATAGTTTCTTGAATGAATGTACATTTCCCATGAGGTTGATACGGATTAGAGAACACATGATCTATAATGTCAACCTTTAGAGGCCTCCACCTCTAACTATTATATAACATAAAATGATTCTTTGATACCTTCAATCAACCACTGATAACCTCCACCTTATATTTCATATATTAATCAAATTTTTATCAGAGAACTATTTTCTCCCAAACATTACACCAACACTATATAGATCCTAATGATTTGAAATACATTGTGGTGAATGGTTCCGTAAAAATAGTAGAGTCATAATTTTTAAATAATAATAATATACTAGTGAATGGTTTCACACCTTGTTCCTCCAAAATAGAGAATACATGTATGCAATATGTTCTATATGATTTTTATAGTCCTCTCTTTATAAAAATCCAACTACGGAAAGAATGGTCTTTTAAGGTATAATTAAGGGGAAAATGAACTCTAGATACATCTTCACACCCTAGAGGTAAAATAAGGATTATTAATTGATATGTACATCTTTGTGACCTAATTAATGATCATTACCTCCTCTAATTATATCATCGATAACACTTCAAATAAGCTCAACACTTTTAACAAAAAAGTGAGAATACCTCATGATGTTATCCCCAATTAAACATAAAATAACAATTGCATCCTTCAAATCTATGTAAAATGGTGATAAAGTTCCAAAATCATTCTTACCACATAAACTGAATAATACAAGAGGCTAATCTAAACCACTAGGTATATGTTATTGAACGAACATGATCTTGCATGAAAAACACTGAGTAAAAAATATTGTTAGTTAATGTGTCATACCAGACCAAAAAATTGATCTTTTAGTGAATGGAACACATTTTTTCCTGATAATTAGCTATTAAGGGAGAAATTATGATAACAAATATAAACACCACAATATTTGGTGATGGAAAATGTATTATTTCTTATAATATATATGGATTTTATTTATCCATATGAATTCCCTTGGGCATATCTCTAAAAAAAGAACATATATATATATATATATATATATATATCCAAAAACTCTCCTATGGAATCCCCTAGTGGGATGTCCTATAATTTATACACTAATAATTATTAAAATGTCATTTGGTAATGAAAATTTTCTTCTATCAACCACTATGATATCATGGTTAAATGATTAAAACTCATCCATTATATTGCATGAATCTCTAGTATCACACAGAATACTAACATCAAAATCCTAACTAAATGTATCAAAATTAATAATACCCTAAATGGTGTAATATAAATCTCAATGTCATAGTCCTATAAATAAATGATACACAATAATTGTTAATATATTACTAATGTTGGGATAAGATACACATTAGGAATTTTTGATATTTTATGACCATAAAGTGAACATTAATAATGTAGTGTCTTGAGAAAATAGGGGAATAAACTTTTGTATAGATGTCTTAACCAAGGGTGATATAGTGAAATTTATGAGGCTGTATTTTTTGACAACCAAATAGATAATTAGCCACCAATATATCAACATACATCAGTCTACATGACATCAGGCTCCATTGTAACCCTCAAACATGAAACCCTCCTCTGGTGGATATACAACTGGATTACTGGCCATGTTAACCATTAAATACATGATGAATTCCTATTACATTTCATTACACAAAAATTGCTTGTCCATTTATATCAATTTTATTATATGGGATGAATTCTATCAAATTTGGATCTTGAACCGTTAATAGTATAATTCAAGACCTAGGAAACTCATCAATAATACATCATTACAAGGGGTTCCCAAGATATAACCTCCTCAACCATGGATGGATAAAAAAATACTCCTCATTGGGTTTGGAAAAGCCTAATATGTATGCCTCACAATCCTGTAATTCACTCTTCAATAGTTCCCCAAATAGCTAATGAACGAAAAACAAACTCCCAACAGTACCCACATATACTAATATTGTTCATTCAACGATGATAAAAATAAAATGATATTATCTATAAGGACCACCGAGATCTATTCCATAAACACATGGATCTGCACATTCATCATCCCATTGAACTCAAAAGTATTTTTCATAGATTTAAATGATATTGAAATTAAGTCATAAAGCCCATAATGAAAAATGTAACATGTATTCAGGATATCATAATCCTTTAATTTAATTTTATGACATTTACAGTGATATAAAATCATTGGGGACAAACATACTCAACCAAAAAGATTGAATTAATAATCAGTACTTGGATGAGGGTAACAATTCATATCCGTGACTAGATTCATATAGTGATAATCAACACACAACCATGTAAGTCCATTTACCTGCATCATAAAAAGAGAAGAAATTATAAATTGAATATAATAGAATAAATGATTAGTATCTACAAATAAATCTACCAACAACCATATCTCTCATAACATATAAGGTTCCATATCATATGGAGATATCAAAATTTTACTTCCCTTAATTGTGATTATTTCCCAAACATAATTCCTCATCGAGGGGGTAGTTCCACAACATCTTTTGGAAAAACATAAGAGTAATAATTAATATCCTTGTGAAAAAACACCATCTATAAATCGATAAAACTCATCAAAACAACATATAAAAAGATAAATATAGACTCAACATCCTTGTTATTCTTATTATTGTCTCACTCACAAATTAACGATGCATGACCACAATCAGTATTGTCTATAATTAAAAACCAATTATAGAAATTCATAAAGTACTACACCAAATGAAACCAATTTATGATGAGGATTATGTTTTATGATTTCATCCAAATAATATAGGAAATGTCTACAGTATCAATGATTCCATAGAACCACTTAATAAAATCTAAACACAATAAATATGATATCATGACATCCAAAAAGTATTCAATTCCAAGGTAATCAGAAGCCTCTACAATTCAATTAAAAAATTATATACTATAGTTCATAAAATGAATCTTTCAATAGGTGTACACTGAAATATGATATAAATCATTTACAAAGTAACAATATTTTATGTCAAATGATATCAAGCTCACGTGGTACTAAAAACACTAAAGCATGAATCTAAGAGAATCCTCTTCTAAAACATGTCTAACAATGATAGTGATCACATACATATTAATTTATTGGTATATATACCTGATGAATTGGTATATAGTCATAGTTTAATCTTTTTTTCTCACCCCATAATTATTTATTCTAAACAATAATGACCTTTCAAGTACTGTTATCGTGACAAAAACAAATGAAATTTAGGGCGCGAAATGTTCCGAGAACCATATTCTGACTACCAAAGATTGATAGGAATTTTTTTTATATGTAATACCTCCATATGAAATTTAAACAATTCATGTACTACTGGAGAAGAAAAATAACTACTATATCAAATTATTAATGGTACATATGGTTGAAACCATGTTCATATAGTATTAATCTTCTTCATACCACGAAACCAAGAACTCATTGTAATGACTTTTTTACAATAAATATTATAATATATATGAATTACATGAATCTTTTTTTCAATCAAACATCAAATTAATTAACTATTCTTCCTATATTAGCATAATATATTACTTTATTATACACATTGTTACAAGATATTATATATTCCTTTTCCAATCCATCTAATCTAAAAATTGGTCCAAATAATGTCATAAGAGGTTCATATAAGTAATACAGATCTCAATGACAATAGAAAACTGATCTATACTTTTGACATTTTCATGTTGTCTTTCCCCATTATGCATAAAATAAAAAAACTATTCCTAAAAACTATTCCCTAAATGTGTACATGAAATACCCAACTGCTCCTAAAATCAAAAAAAAAATACACCACTACTAAGCTAACCCATAACGTATTGTAAAATATAAATAAACATATCTCTCCTTCCATAAACATGTCATATTGAATCTTATCTACAACTACTTTAGGCAATCCTCTATATATCTTCATGATATAAATCTGAAATACCTCAAAACCCTTATCAATATAACTCTCACATCTTCCACATCCATGTTTCATCATTTCTTATTATCACATATTTATGATACAAAAGAAAAAAATATTGTGCATTCTCTAAATGAAATTGATGAAGCCAAAAACTCGGTGTTAAATATAGATAATAACTAAAATATTTATTTATAACCATGGAAGAAGAAATTTTTAATTATAATTAATTTATTTATTTCTTTAATCTTATTTATCACTATATAACATAAATTTTAAATGTAGCATATAAAGTCATGAAATATAAAAATCATATTTGTCTCCTCTCCAAAAATAGTGTATCATATATTATATTTTTATATTAAAATTATATAAAATAGTTCTGATCATATGTTTCTATAAAATATATTGTTCTTGATAGATTTTCATGCTAACAATATGTACAATCCAGGATAATAATTTTTCTGTACCACCCCATTATTATTCAATGTTTCCAAACACCAAACTTTGCTATATCTGTCATATATAACCAATGATATCACTTTCTTATAACCCCTCCTTATAATGATACAAAAATTTGATGTAAAAGGAGAGAGGTAATGAAAATAAAATCACACCATCAATAGGTTATGAGTTAGTGATTACCTGTAGGGGTATGTAATTAAACTACAAGGATTAAATTAACCTCAATAATTTTTAAGTATTAATATATATAAAGGATTAAATGATAATAAAAAATATTAATAAACTATAATAAATACAAATAAATGTTATTTTATACATAAACTAAAATAAAAAGTGAATGCATTAAATGTAAAACATAGACACAAACATGAACTCTAGTAACTTATGAAAACTGCTCAGTGACTCCATCTATAATTGAACCAATATCCCAATCACCATCATATTCTTTCAAACCAAAAAACAATTTATATTTATTTACGGTGAGAGAAATACGTATAATTAGTAGTATCATCCCAAAATGACTCATGTAATTTTTTAATTTATCATAGTAAATCCTACTAAATAGAAAATTAATTTATCTCATCAACTAAATATATAATACTAGTTACCCATCCTCATATTATACCACCCTTCGAAACAAGACATATAATAAGAAAATTATATCAATTGAATATATATAAATTTTATTTTATCCCATTTCCTTTTATCTACTGGAATGTTTCTCTTATCAACTATTGTCATAGATCATGTTCTTGTCCCTCCTATAAATATGTAATTTCTATTGTGAGTTGAGACTCTCCATTACTTACCTCAATCCCATACATGGACCATAATCATGTGTTATCATCAGCCTATAATTATATATCATCATTATTAACATCTAATTTGTTACAATGTTTATACACACAAGACACTATAGATTGTGTATGTTCAGTATAGCTAAAGATATCAAATCACATATACACATAATAATGGGAATAAGATCCACCAAGAGTGGATATATGATTTTATATACCTAAATCCATTAATGATCTCTAATAAATAAACAGTAAACCATGAGTCATCATATGTCGTGTATTAGTTCACCCCATAATATATTTCCTTATTTCCAGAGATAAAACTAAATATGATCAATGGTGGAGTGGGGGAGAGGTACAAGTAATCTACTTATTTCAACAATATATTTTCTATTATAGAAAACCCATTACAAAAAAATTGGTTTCATTTTTCAAATGAACACTATTTGTGTAGTCTATGAAAATAAATAGATAATAAATAATATCATGAAAATCCGTTTTAGGAGAAAACAGGACAATAGAGTATGAAATATTATTCTCTCACATTACCCATGAGATCTGATTATAAGTCTTAGTATATAAAAAATATGAAATCAAAAAAATATAACTATAATTAATTAAATTTCCATTAAATTTAAAAAATTTAAATATTATCATTTTATTCATAATATTGCATGTTTTTATGACACTATTAATTTCTCCAATTTATATTTTCATGTATGGGAATCATCAACAATATTATATTAAAAGTTTACCATTTCTGTTATGAATATCACCCCATCACTTAGGTTTATAATATATTCATTCATCATTCATAAATTTTTTAGTTACTCTAGCACCCTGAAGAGTATAATATATCAACACCTCACACCCCCATAAGTGTATGACTACATCATAGAGATGAATATCCGAAAATTTTATCAAGAATAAATGAAAACTAGATTGTATCCAAAATGATGAACATGGTAATTAATGTCTCACTCTAAACTCATCTCAACATTCCTTTTTTCTAACCACATTATGCACAATATCAATTATATTTTCATTGAAGGATTTAAACATCACCATAGAATAGATTGCCATACCATATCTTTTCTAAGTATTTAATGTATAAAAATACCATGATCATTAGGATATCCTCAAGATCCCATTCATTACCCTTGTAAAAGATATAACCAGATGATGATTTTATGAAATAACAATATATATCTAATATTCCTAGAGAATTAAGACCTGAAGAGTTTTTTCAAATAAATATGAAATGATTCTATTCTGATTAAACCATAGTATACCAGACTTTCAAAATATGAATGGGGCCACACATCCGAAAATCATTTATCATTAGAAGAAAATCACCTTATTTCCAATATTTTATTTAATGTTTCATTATTAAAAGGTTTTCAGCAACATGAAACACATTACATATCCCTAATGAAATTATTTTAAATAAAAAGGTATTCTATTTATCATTACACTCATCTTTTATACAATACATAGAAGAAAATATACATTATTAAATGACCCTCTATTTTACAACAACAATATAATTATCTATTATTTATGTATTTTATAATATATATTTAATAAATATTATAATAAAAAGAAATAATTATTGCAAAATATCATAGAAAGACTATTATAATTATGATGAAAAATGATTAATGATATCACAAAAAATAGATATGGATTCATTATTCCAATAGATTTAAATTTTTAATATTTTTCATGATAGTTCTCCCATTTCCTAAAATATTAAATCAAAATAATACCACACATTCATATTAAATAATGAAAATGTGAAAGATTCCATAAAAAACATGAATATCTCAAAGTTTTCTAAGACAGAAGGGAACAACAAGTGCTAAAATCTTATTACTTATTCTTAGGGAACTATAAATTACATAACACATTTCAAAAATCAAAATACCACCAACATTATTTGATATAAAATTAATCAAAATTTGAGATAATAACATTCCTCGTCATAGAAAATGATAATATATTAGAATAGAAGCATCATATAAGATAAATGAATCATTGATACCAATAAATCAATATCTGACTCTTGGTGATCAATTCCCTTAACATGGGTATTAGAATCCATCAAAAAGGCAATTGGGTTTCCTAATAACAAGGGAAATAGTATAGGGAATATTGGATTCATGGTTATTTAGAAATTTATATGAAAACAAAAAATTAGAATACTATAGTTAAATACTATATATAGGTTCAAAATTTGCTAATTTGGAATAAAACCCTTAATGAAATAAAATATTCAATGAATAAACACACATGGTCAAATATTTATGTATAAACAAAAACATAGTCAGAAAAACGATTCTATAAACAGATATATGAGACAATCTCACATGTGAACAACCATTCCAGAAGACCATAAAACCACCGAATAATTCTATACTAAAATCTATTTCTTTAGCACAACATTCCTAAAATCAGTATAACCCACAAAACTCCACATTTTAAGGCTACAAAACACAACATTCCCCCAAAACAAAAAATGTACAAATATATGTTGATCCAAAAAAATCTAATTTCTCGGACTCCATGAAACCTCATACCATATATTTGATATCCCAATATCCCAAATGAGAACCATAATATGTAACACAGATTCATGTTTTATGATAACACTAAATCCACATCAAAGAGATATAAACCATAAAAAATTCTTATAATTTAAATTTATTTTAACCTATTCATTATCTCTACCATATTCTACTCTGACACCACGAACCACCTAAAAACAAATGGAATGGCTGATTAAAAACAGTCTTCTAAAATAATCATTTTAAAAATATCATTGGAATCATTTGAATTTGATTCATTTATAGTAATTTATATTTTAATACATTTGATATATAAGTATAAAATAATACTAAATATAAAATTATAAAATTCATGAAATAGATAAAACAAAATTGTTTATAAGAATAAAATTTAGAAAAAATTGATTATTTATGGAGTGATGGTCCACTTTACCTGATACATTTTTTCATTAATGTTCCATTCTATATAAATAGTGTGAGTTATTATCCTTATTTTTCACAATTTAATGAGTTTTAATCAATAAAATTCATATTCCAAAAAAACACACAATTATCAATTGTATAATCAATTCCATATGACAAAAATATTATAACAGGATATATATTTTACAGAGGCAATATGAGACTAATTTTGGCCATATCATGTGTAATTTTGTATTATGGAGGTACTATGGTAGCATGTGTATTCTATTTATTGATTTTAAGGATATTGGAATGATTTTAAGGATAATATTATGTACCACATTGATGGACATGAAAAAACCATTAGAACCATAATTTTTTAGGAATTTATATATTAATATATTGTTGGGTTCATCCAAAAAGCTTTCAATAGATAACTGTATTTTAACATTATCTATTTTTCATATGAATATGTTCTCCTATAGTAATATTATCTTTTAGTGGTATGAGGGAGTTGTATAGAACCCCATATGGATACACCATCAATAGAGGCTGACAATAGCTGATCATACCATCAAGGGAATGTACATGACATATGTTGACCGAAGGAAGATGGGTCTGGTTATTGGTTGTCTAAATGGGAGCGGTGACATGTTGTGAACCAATGTGTTACTCCCCAAGGTGGATTAAGAGCTTAATTATTCAGTTCTCCTCATCAGTATTGATATTATTTACATTATGTCTTATTTATATAAAATTTTAATTATTTTGTTAAATTAATGAATTTTTTTTGTGTTTTCATCATTTGTAATGTTTGTGGGAAAGGATCTCCCCTGGTCATTTCTATCATTCTATCTTTTCCACTGATGTGGTATCATTTTCATTTCCTTCAATTTATGTTTTTTTAATTCATAAAGAGTCATTGCGAGTGCGGATCGAAATCCATTATAGAATGATTATGTTTTTCAAAGTATTGCAATATGTTTTTTCTTCAAACTTCGTTTTCCATTGGTTCATTTATTTATTCATATATTAGTTTTTCTGGGTTTTATGATTGACTATACATTATTTTATTAAGTTATGTTTGTTAGTTCTTAGATTTTTCCTGTGTTATATTGGTGTTTATGAATTATGAAATAATCAGGCAATGGTAGGGTTATCTAAGAAACCACATGTAAAACCGATGATATTTATTTACATTTCGGTCACAGTTAAATGGTTTTTCTCTTCTGGGTAATTATGTGATTAGAATAATAACTTTTATTCCTATTGGTTATGTATCCCATATATACTTTTTATTCTTAATTTTTTTATTATATGTGGTAATCCTTTGAATGTGTTGCGGATGTTGTTCCTTTGAAATAATATGAATGAAACTAATGTGACTATGAGGCTATATGTATTATTATCAATGTTGATGGTTTTATCTTATTGAACAATGGGTTCAATAATTTTCAACTGAGGTGTGTCCATAGGTAATTTGTGATTATCTCTCATCATGTAGAAGAAGACATTGGTGGCATGTTCTAGTAGGATAGATCACATGAGGTGGTATGTACTACTAGTATTATGGAGGTATCCTAGATAGTCGATCAACTTATGTTGATGATTTTGAATTAATTAAATAGGTGGTATTCATTATAGTCATTGATGAGAATAATGGATGATTTGGATCAGCATACGTGGGAAAGGATTTGTATTGAATGTGTTATATAAATCATATGGGATGGTAGTTAGAATGAGGAATGGTTGATTAGGTTTTTTGAGGAACTATACGTGGATGCAATTTCAATGAAATAATTATG
This sequence comes from Viscum album, assembly GCA_963277665.1. Lineage (NCBI taxonomy): Eukaryota > Viridiplantae > Streptophyta > Magnoliopsida > Santalales > Viscaceae > Viscum > Viscum album. The sequence continues at coordinate 1,099,635,285 of OY728121.1, read as the reverse complement.
ATACGTGAGACCTATACTCTCAAATCTACAAGAAGATAAAAAATTACATAATAATTTTCATTTATATCAAATGAGATGAACCAATATATATTCACAACATTAACATTTATTTATCATTTCCACCCATAAATAATAATTCAATTATAATAATGAGAGGATTAGTGGCATTGATTAATATAAAAAAGGTAACTTCATTCATGATACATGTGAAAATTTCTTTATATATAAAACACTCTAGATCATCATTTAAAAATGTCTTATCTTACAATATTATTTTTCACATTTTCGTTGAAACAAATGAATGGGGCGAGATCAATCTATTTAAACGAGTATGTATATCCTCATTCCTTCATGGGTAAAAAAATATCAAATTTTGAAGCATGACAAGGGGAGAGTTAAATTTATAAAATATCTCCAAACACTATATTTTATCCCTATGTCCTAATAATAGGATGTGTATTCAAATATGAAAAATCATATACCATTTATTAATTGAGATTAATTATTAAAAATTAATTATTATCCCAGTATAATATTCATAATAATATAGCATTAAATATTCCATACTCATAAACCTTGGGAACCATGAAATATTTTAACACAAATAATGGAAATGGTTCGACACTCAATATTACAAAACAAGCTAATCAGCATAAGTTTGATTATCAATATTATCAATCTATATAATCCACATGAACTTCATTCTCAATCAGGTGATCATAAATAACCCACATTGAGTTCATTCTCAAAACATTAATCCAAGATAACCTGTATTTGGATTATGATTATTCTATTGAACCTAGATAACTTGTATCAGGATTAAACTAAACATTATAAATCTTGATATAACTTATATTGGTCATTCCCTATATTTTGAACCATGATAACCCTCATGTGGTTCACAATAAATTTTACAGACGTACCTTTCTAGAATCAGGTTCAAATTCAATACTATTATCCCATGAAATATTAAAATTTATCCAATTCATTGGGTGGTAATATAGTACAAAAGCAATCATAAAATAATCATAAATAATGGTTCAATTATTCAATGAAAATATTTATACTTCTAAAACTCTTAAATAACCAATGAATAATATATAAGATTCATGAAAATAAATTCCCAGAACATTCTAAATAATATATTTTTACGGTGACATAAAAACATCCTCATTGTAACATGAAGATAACTAATGTTTATTTCATTTATATATATATAATATATATTTAATATCTCATGATAAATCCCTTGAAAAATAAGTGGGAATAAAAATTTTATATGTCCTTGAAGAAATTGAAAAAAAATATAATTTTACATAAAAAACAAGATCATTATTAGAATATTACAAAATAGTCTTCAAGATAAGATATTGTTTTTCGAAAATATTATTTATAATATAATAATGCATTAAAATCTTTATTTTAGTTTATTTTTTTTAAAAAATCTAATACTTTCTAAAATAATAAGCCATTAAAAAAACATTTAAATTAAATTAATATTTTTAGAAATAAAATATTTACTATATATAAATATAGGATTATATACATTAATATTATAATCATTAGAATTTAAAATAATTTTTAAACTCATTCTAAAATATTAATTTTATTTTTCAACAAATAATTCTCATATGGTGAGAGGAAAATAAAATGGATTCTATAATTTTTTTAATATTGTCATAAAAGAGGAGTACATATGTTATATTCATTACTCATTCTACCAAGATAAAACATTATCACAGTTTAAAATAAAATATTAAGGTATAATAAACCAATATTTTATGAAATATGATCATGAATAATCATTATAACTCAAAAAAGGGAGATATGTTAACGAAAACCAAAAAAACAATGGTATCATCTAAATACAAATGAAATTAAATAGTTAACATCTTATTGATCATAAAACCCTAAAAATTTAATTATTATTCAAAAAAACAATTATTCGGTATTAATCACATAATAACAATGATATCATGGTGTATAAAAAAAATTTCTCACCTAATTCAATTTAAAATAAATCACCCCTTACCTATTTCTCCTGCTTACCATAATGTTATCTGACCTATTATATAATGATAATAACTACATTAAAATATTATTCGAGAACATTATTAATATTTATTTACCTTGGAAAACATCATATTTTTAAAATTATAAAGAATATATTAGTTGGTTATGGTTTATTTTCATCATAAATTCTAGAAACAATGATTGATTATTTCTTAATATATTTGTAATGAAATTGTTGATTACTTTTTTTGTAAATAATTTTTCTAGAGATCCTTTAAAATCCATGATACAAGAATTATGGTAATTGAATTATTCCTTTTATCGTATTCTAAAATAGTTTATGACAAATTAATGGTTTGTGTAAATGGATGTTATGAGGACCTATCTTTGGCTTGTATAATAATAAAATAAAAATATATAAATAAATATATTATATTTATTTATTTTAAAATAATTATTTGTCACACCCGTCATCTTTAAATAAGCTTTTCTTTAATTTTCTCTACGTCGGGTAGTGCGGGGTTAGGTCCGATTTAAAATTTGAGTTTTTAATTTAAAAACGCTTGTAATGGTTTCGAGTGCGTCTAACGCATCGCGTTCGAAGTTGTGCGACCTCACTCCGGTCGTCGCACGACCTCGCCCGAGTAACCACACTGCCTGCTCGGTGCACAATTAATTAATTAATTATCAAATTAATTAAATTAATTGGTTAACAAAAGATTTAAATGAAAATGTATTAAAGATGATAATTTTATTATGTTTATTACTATTATCATCGTCTTTCCGTGGAAAAATAAATAAATAATTAATATTTTATGGGCCACGCAGAGTCACCGCGTAGTTTCCCGACTGTTTAAAAATGAAGATAATCAAATGAATATTAAATAAGTATGTATTTTCATTATAATGAAAATAATAATTATTATTATTATCGTTACAATTATTATTATTAATATTTTCATTAATATGATCGTTGTGTTTATTAATATAAGGTATATTATTATTAGGTTAATTTGATTGAATTTTACTTTATTAAATTTTGTTAAAGCTTATTATGTTTATTTATATCATGTTAAGTTTATTTTAATTATTATTATTAATATTTTTATTATTATTACCATCTATTTTATTTTTATTTTTATTTATTTATTTTTCTTTCTTTATTTGTTTGTTTTTTTCCCCTTTGATGTGTTGGGACGTAGCCCCCTCCTTACCCCGTTCTTTTTTTTTCTCTTGGTCGATGTCTTCCCCCGCCCCACTCTCCTAGGGTTTGGCTGCGCCGCACCCTCCTCTCCCCGCGGCCTCCTTCGTCCGGCGGACTCCCCGTCGCCCCCCTGCATCCCGTCCGGCCACCTGGAGAGCGCCGCACCCCAACAGCCTTCCTTCTTCCGTATGAAGAACCCCGAGCCCCCTCCCACGCTGAACCTCCTTCTTCCGGCACAGCGAACCGCCACCCCTGCTCCCTCACGTCGTCACGTCGCTGCCTTCCGACGAAGCCCTAGCCGGTGCGAAGCCCTATGCTGGCGCACTCCTATTCCGATGCGGCTGAGCATCCGACGAACCCCAACACCCCCCTTACCTGCCCCGACGAAACCCATACCCCGCTCGGCCACCCTCCTCTCGCCAGAACATCGAAACCGCGCAGGACCCGACCTCCGCTCAAGGCCGCGACGCCGCCACACCCTCCCTTCGCCAGAACAGTTGCCGGACCACCACCCGCAGCCCTGCTCGCGCCGCCGGACCGCCTCCCGCACACCTCTTCATTGCTTTCCCCAGCCCACGAAGGGTTTGTTTGTTTGTTTTTATTTTATTTTATTTAATTTTATTATTTTAATTTAATTTAATTTAATTTAATTTAGTTTATTTAATTGTTTTAATTGGTTTAAATTTATGTTAAGTTATTAAATTAATATACCTTTTGTTTTAGTATAAATTAATTTATTTATTGTAGTTAAAATTGGTTAATCATTTTATTTATTAAAATTGGTTAAATTGATAATTAATTTAGTTAATCATCATTACACTTGATAAGTTGTTAATTAATATAATTGATCTTATTATTTAATTAAAATTACTAAATTGTTAAATAACTTATTTAGTTAATTTTGGGGTTGTATATTTAATAATTAAATTATTAAATTGTTTTGGTTTAAATTGTTAATTTGGTTGTTTAATTATTATTGAACATGTTTGGCGGTCAACTGAATTTTTGGGTTGGTGATGTTTTCTGGGTTGGCACCGTGGTGTTTTGATCTGCTGTTTTAGGGCCTGTTTGACGGTGCAATATGGTGCGATCATTATGCAATGGGAGCTTTTCGCCATGTCGTTTTCCATTCCTATTTGAGGTAGGTGGTTCCATGTCATTACTTCATTTAGATAATTTAATTTGTTTGTTTAGTTTAACTTAATATGTTCTATGGTTTAGTTTCAAGATGCAAATTATGTTTATAATGTTTTGGTAGAGCCGTAGAGGTTTTGCGAAATGCATTTTAATAACGGTGTAACATGCGTGCGTGATGAATGTTGCACTTTTCTTTAGAAATTGTCATTTTGTTTTATTTTATTATTCCTTTCGATTCGGTTGAGGTAAATTCTCAAAATGTCTAATAACTGTTTACAGTGTGCCAAAGAGGTTTTGAAAGGGGTGATTTGTGAAATTGATTTTCTTTAATGGTTTCCGTTTCATGCAATATGTTTCATAAGTTGATGAATTGTTTATTTAAGTGGCGTTTTTAGTGCGAAACATGATTGAAAGGTTTTGAAGGTTGTTTGGCAGGTGCGAAAGATGTTTTCAAGTAACATGAGGTGTTTGTATATTTAAATAGATATTTTCAAAGTATATGAATCACTTTTGGTGTGTTTTCCTTGTTGTGTACCTTTGAAGATGAATATGCTTTCACTTTTAAAGTGGTGTATTTTAATAAAAAGAGACATGTCGTGTGCGTGCGTCTTTGAAATAGTGCTTTGGTATGCTAAGGGTGACTTTTGTGTGCAATATCTTGTTTGGTCTGCGAAATGAGAAATAAATATATTATGTGAATGTGAAACTTGTTTGAGCACAAGGGAAAACCCTGGGTATCTTGGTGGGCAGACTAGAACTAGTGCGCTAGTGAACCGGATGAGTGTCATCCCTGTTTCACTTAGCTGGATTGACGATTGCAACACTAACAAAACATGATATCTGAGGTTCGTGGCCTTCTAAGCCACGTGTTCTGAGGGTCGTGGCCTTCTAAGCCACGTTTTCTGAGGGTCGTGGCCTTCTAAGCCACGTTTCACCAAGACACGAGGTTCTAGGGTCCCACTCGAGCTAGATGAACCTTAGGGGATTTACCCGTAGTGCTCTACCATCTTTGGCGCGGTGCCTTCCGTCGGCATATGGAAGACCACTTGAGCATGTGTGTGTGTGTGTGTGAGTATGTGTGTGTGTGTGTGAGTGTGTGTGTGTGTGTGAGCATGTGTGTGTGTGTGTGAGTGTGTGTGTGTGTGTGTGAGCATGTGTGTGTGTGTGTGTGAGTATGTGTGTGTGTTCCCATATTGAACATTTCTCTTCCCCTTTAAAAATCATGTTTGTTAAATGAGTTCTTTTTAATGTTTTTCTTTTAGCGTTTAGCTTGTAAATGTTTTCTTTAAAAGAATTTTTAAATTGAAATTTTGAATAAGCACTTTAAATTGTCTTTTGATGTTGTGGCATGGAACCATTTCTCGGTGGCATCCTACTGGGCTTTTAGCTCACACCCTGCATACACCCTTGGGTGTATGTAGATCCTGTTTCTTCTGTATTCCAGGTTGCGACTTCGTGCTCAGTGATGGTGGTTCAGGTTGCAGTTGGTCTTCTCATGCATATTGCTGTTGATGTGGTCTCACATCTGCCGGGAGGTTGAGTATGAGTTTTAGTTTCCGCTGTCGTCTTTTCTTTTTAGTTATTGTTTTGAGTTGTTGACCTTAAACTTGTTCATAGTTTAAAGGCATGTTTCGTTTTCTAATTCTAATTTCAGTTTATCTATCTTTTTAGCTGGTTTTTTTTTTGTCTTGTATTTCGGGTAAAACCGTTCCCACTTGTTAAACAGGATACCCGGGCACTTGTGCCAGCCCGTGGGGATCGGGAATGCCCTTCGGGCCTTGCCGCGGGCCGGGTCGGGCACCGGGTCGGATGGCGACCCGGCCTGGTTCGTGAAAAAATGGTATCAGAGGGCAAGGTTTTCTCTCTTGGATCGTTTTCTTTCAGGATAGAGTCACGGTACACTTGAGTTAAGGTTGTCGGGACTCGATGTCCTGGCTGCGAGTAAGGTGCCTGGCCAGCACACCTCGTGGCGGGACTCAAGTTACCAATGTATGTTGAGGTTTGTCTGAGTTTTTGGTCCTTGTGGTTAATCGTGTCTAAGGGAAATGAAAAAGTGGTAAGGTCAGTGGTCCTAGTGAGCTCGCGAGGTCTGGAAAGCCCTGCGGAGCTGGGGACGCTGACCTACAATACCCTTCGTGGCAGTGGCATGACTGGCGTATGGCCGCCAACCATACGTTCCAGTCACCCGCTGACACAAGTTTCTATTGCGTCATTTCTCATCCCCCTGTTTTGTATTCATGGGAAATTGGTTTTTAAGTAAAAATGTTTTGGTCATGGAAAATGTTTTCAAATGAAACGCTTTAAAAAGAAAATGATGTATGTAGTTTGAAAGGTGTGGGTTGAATGTTTTGGTTTTGAAAAAAAAATGGAATGGTTTGTTTTTGACCCTTGGTGTTCTCGTTAGAAACCAAATGCATGAGTGTATATGGGAATAAAATGGTTAATGACACGAGCGGATGAGTGCTTGGATGGATATGAGGTGGGTGCCAGTGCGGCACGGGCACATGCATGTGCGAGGCTCATGGGACACCATTGATGGTTGTGCAACCCGCTAGGTTTTCTTATATTCAAAATCTATTGTTAAAGGAAAAATTTGGTGTTTTAGTAAATGGTGTTTGTGTGGCGTGTCCTTGTGTTTTTGAGATGTTGGATGTGTGGCATTTTGAACTGGGTATTCTTTCTGAATGGTTTGTGTCCCGAGTTTGTGTTCTTATTTGTATGTTGGTATGCAAGTGTGTGGTTAGTAAATTCCTTTGAAGAGTACATCAGGGAGCCCTTGCAGTTGTTTCCCCAGCTCATTTGGTTTTGCTTGTGGTATGTCTTGACCGTTGGACTAGTTTGGTTGGGTACATAGTTTCTTTTCTTGACTAGTGTATGCCCCCCCCATAAAGCGTTGGCATGTGATTGAAGTACGACTACAGGGAATTCCCCGTTGGCCGACACTCCAGTTGATTGAAGGGCTCTCTTTTGAATTCTATAATTGAACCCACCTCTCCTTTTTACAACTAAGTGGATCCTCTCGTAGCGGGATGACATATTCGGGGGGAGTTGAACAGATTTTTGGTTTCGTTGAGTTGCCTGAGTCGTCGAGTATGAAATTTGACGTCGTTACGCTTGAAGGTTTCCCCTGGAAACGGAAAAAGGAAATCCAGCGGGGAAAGGTTAAGGCGGTTCCGAATATCTAGTGTTGACCAGTGTCTTGAAGGGCTTTGTAGTATTTACATCGGCTGCAAGGGTCATGTTCGGTGACGCCTTGCAGTGTGAGGTCTCTTTGAAAGTCAACGGTGGTTTGGAAGCGGTAAAGTAAACTCCAGTGGGAAAAAGGTGGAAGCGACCCTAAGTCGTTGGTGCGGTCTATCATTCTGAATAACCTCCTGTCTTGGTTTGTTTAGTTTAAGAAAAAGTTTGTGTTAGGCTACTAGTTGGCATACCCAGTCGTATGAGGCTGCTATGGTTTTCTACAGGAATCACGTGTTGTTTAAGACTCAGTTTGAAGTCCCTCTCCATATAGTGTTCTTCTCAACATAAATGATCATGTTCAGGTGACGATTCGTGGTGTCGTGTTCTCATCCAGTGTGACAAAGAGGGATGCGCATGCACCATTAAAGCTCTTGTGTTGGTAAATGTTCATTGTACGATCAGTTGGATGTCGTAATATGTTGTGGTTACTGGTGTTTCCTTGGTTGTAGTGTGTTTCCGTGTGACACCAAAAGGAGAAGCTCTATTCGAGAGTCTTCCATGCCTGACTACGAGGCAGAAGATGCTTCAAACATCAGGGCTCCAGCCATAGGCCTCGGAGTGAAGCTGGCGCGTGGTCAAGAACCCCAAGAGTATATGAGACCCCGACTTTATTTCTGTCATCAGTATTAAAAATAGAGGAAGTTTAAATTGTTTCCAAGGTTCTTCCGCTCTGAATGAGCATTCTGGTTGCATAAGGTTTTCGCCACCATGTGGAGGCGGGTTCGTCTCGTTGCCTTAAAAGTCCTGGGGGTTGCGTTCCACCGGATGCAATCGCTTTAGTGGTCCTTATGGGAGCCTGTTGAGTATTTTTTTTTCTCAAAACTGATTAGTGCTCATTCAAGAATGTGGGAATGCTAGTTTGTCTCGGGTCATTCTTTTGACGCCCGGGTAGTCGGGCCCCTCCCTCCCCGCCCTTGTGGTGGGGTGTTTGGTCACCATCAGGAATTTTTTTTCAATGTTATGTATCCTCTGTTCGTTATAATGGCAGCGATACCCATGTCGGGTCTCGCACAATGGTCTCTTGAATGAATCATTGTTGGCCTTTCCTTAATGGTGGGGAGACCCACATTTGGGTCTCGCACGAATGTCTCCAGGATGAATCAGTGCTGGACTTTTCTTTAATGGTAGGGAGTCCGCTCGAACCTCGCCGTGTCAGTTTTCCATTCTCGTCTCGAGCATCAGTGAGTTCCAAATGGTGGGGAGCCCCTCGGGCCTCCCCATGTTGATCTGTTGCCTTTGTTTTTAAATATGACTGGGTGAAAAGTGATAGGAGAGTTCCTTGGACATGGTCTGACCTTGTCTGTTGATTCCAACCAAATGGTGTGGTTTTCTTTTAATAATAGTTGATTTGTTTCATCTTCTGAAGTTGGTTTTGTGGGTGCAAGAGTCGTTTTCCTAGATCAATCAACTGGAGGTATTTTAGCCCTTTGGGGCGGGCGGCCCATATCAGAAAGTCTTTTACGTGTTTCTTAATGTGGTCATTTGAGTCACTTTCTCTGAGCACGATGTTTTTTTCTTCTTTTCACTTGTTGATTGTGGGGATCTTCTTTAAACCATAGTGGTGTATCTGTTTCTTCTTTTTGGCTCAGCCTCAGCTGTGGCTTTCCGAGGGCGGAAAGCTTTATGGTGGGGAGAATTGTCACACCCGTCATCTTTAAATAAGCTTTTCTTTAATTTTCTCTACGTCGGGTAGTGCGGGGTTAGGTCCGACTTAAAATTTGAGGTTTTAATTTAAAAACGCTTGTAATGGTTTCGAGTGCGTCTAACGCATCGCGTTCGAAGTTGTGCGACCTCACTCCGGTCGTCGCACGACCTCGCCCGAGTAACCACACTGCCTGCTCGGTGCACAATTAATTAATTAATTATCAAATTAATTAAATTAATTGGTTAACAAAAGATTTAAATGAAAATGTATTAAAGATGATAATTTTATTATGTTTATTACTATTATCATCGTCTTTCCGTGGAAAAATAAATAAATAAATAATATTTTATGGGCCACGCAGAGTCACCGCGTAGTTTCCCGACTCTTTAAAAATGAAGATAATCAAATGAATATTAAATAAGTATGTATTTTCATTATAATGAAAATAATAATTATTATTATTATCATTACAATTATTATTATTAATATTTTCATTAATATGTTCGTTGTGTTTATTAATATAAGGTACATTATTATTAGGTTAATTTGATTGAATTTTACTTTATTAAATTTTGTTAAAGCTTATTATGTTTATTTATATCATGTTAAGTTTATTTTAATTATTATTATTAATATTATTATTATTATTATTACCATCTATTTTATTTTTCTTTTTATTTATTTATTTTTCTTTCTTTATTTGTTTTTTTTTCCCCTTTGCTGTGTTGGGACGTATCCCCCTCCTTACCCGGTACTTTTTTTTTCTCGATCTATGTCTCCCCCCCCACTCTCCTAGGGTTTGGCTGCGCCGCACCCTCCTCTCCCCGCGGCCTCCTTCGTCCGGCGGACTCCCCGTCGCCCCCCTGCATCCCGTCCGGCCACCTGGAGAGCGCCGCACCCCAACGGCCTTCCTTCTTCCGTCTGAAGAACCCCGAGCCCCCTCCCACGCTGAACCTCCTTCTTCCGGCGCAGCGAACCGCCACCCCTGCTCCCTCACGCCGTCACGCCGCTGCCTTCTGACGGAGCCCTAGCCGGTGCGAAGCCCTATGCTGGCGCACTCCTATTCCGATGCGGCTGAGCATCCGACGAACCCCAACACCCCCCTTACCTGCCCCGGCGAACCCCATACCCCGCTCGGCCACCCTCCTCTCGCCAGAACATCGAAACCGCGCAGGACCCGACCTCCGCTCAAGGCCGCGACGCCGCCACACCCTCCCTTCGCCGGAACAGTTGCCGGACCACCACCCGCAGCCCTGCTCGCGCCGCCGGACCACCTCCCTTACCCCTCTTCTTTGCTTTGCCCAGCCCACGAAGGGTTTGTTTGTTTTTTTTTATTTTATTTTATTTAATTTTATTAATTTAATTTAATTTAATTTATTTTATTTTAGTTTATTTAATTGTTTTGATTGGTTTAAATTTATGTTAAGTTATTAAATTAATAAAGCTTTTGTTTTAGTATAAATTAATTTATTTATTGTAGTTAAAATTGGTTAATCATTTTATTTATTAAAATTGGTTAAATTGATAATTAATTTAGTTAATGGTCGTTACACTTGATAAGTTGTTAATTAATTTAATTGATCTTATTATTTAATTAAAATTACTAAATTGTTAAATAACTTATTTAGTTAATTTTGGGGTTGTATATTTAATAATTAAATTATTAAATTGTTTTGGTTTAAATTGTTAATTTGGTTGTTTAATTATTATTGAACATGTTTAGCGGTCAACTAAATTTTTGGGTTGGTGATGTTTTCTGGGTTGGCACCGTGGTGTTTTGATCTGCTGTTTTAGGGCCTGTTTGACGGCGCAATATGGTGCGATCATTATGCAATGGGAGCTTTTCGCCATGTCGTTTTCCATTCCTATTTGAGGTAAGTGGTTCCATGTCATTACTTCATTTAGATAATTTAATTTGTTTGTTTAGTTTAACTTAATATGTTCTATGGTTTAGTTGCAAGATGAAAATTATGTTTATAATGTTTTGGTAGAGCCGTAGAGGTTTTGCGAAATGCATTTTAATAATGGTGTAACATGCGTGCGTGATGAATGTTGCACTTTTCTTTAGAAATTGTCATTTTGTTTTATTGTATTATTCCTTTCGATTCGGTTGAGGTAAATTCTAAAAATGTCTAATAACTATTTACAGTGTGCCAAAGAGGTTTTGAAAGGGGTGATTTGTGAAATTGATTTCCTTTAATGGTTTCCTTTTCATGCAATATGTTTCATAAGTTGAGGAATTGTTTATTTAAGTGGCGTTTTTAGTGCGAAACATGATTGAAAGGTTTTGAAGGTTGTTTGGCAGGTGCGAAAGATGTTTTCAAGTAACTTGAGGTGTTTGTATATTTAAATAGATATTTTCAAAGTATATGAATCACTTTTTGTGTGTTTTCCTTGTTGTGTACCTTTGAAGTTGAATATTCTTTCACTTTTAAAGTGGTGTATTTTTATAAAAAGAGACATGTCGTGTGTGTGCGTCTTTGAAATAGTGCTTTGGTATGCTAAGGGTGACTTTTGTGTGCAATATCTTGTTTGGTCTGCGAAATGAGAAATAAATATATTATGTGAATGTGAAACTTGTTTGAGCACAAGGGAAAACCCTGGGTATCTAGGTGGGCAGACTAGAACTAGTGCGCTAGTGAACCGGATGGGTGTCGTCCCTGTTTCACTTAGCTGGATTGACGATTGCAACACTAAAAAAACATGATATCTGAGGGTCGTGGCCTTCTAAGCCACGTGTTCTGAGGGTCGTGGCCTTCTAAGCCACGTTTTCTGAGTGTCGTGGCCTTCTAAGCCACGTTTCACCGAGACAAGAGGTTCTAGGGTCCCACTCGAGCTAGATGAACCTTAGGGGATTTACCCGTAGTGCTCTACCATCTTTGGTGTGGTGCCTTCCGTCGGCATATGGAAGACCACTTGAGCATGTGTGTGTGTGTGTGTGAGTGTGTGTGTGTGTGTGTGAGTGTGTGTGTGTGTGTGTGAGCATGTGTGTGTGTGTGTGAGTGTGAGTGTGTGTGTGTGAGCATGTGTGTGTGTGTGTGTGAGTATGTGTGTGTGTTCCTATATTGAACATTTCTCTTCCCCTTTAAAAATCGTGTTTGTTAAATGAGTTCTTTTTAATGTTTTTCTTTTAGCGTTTAGCTTGTAAATGTTTTCTTTAAAAGAATTTTTAAATTAAAATTTTGAATAAGCACTTTAAATTGTCTTTTGATGTTGTGGAATGGAACCATTTCTCGGTGGCATCCTACTGGGCTTTTAGCTCACACCCTGCATACACCCTTGGGTGTATGTAGATCCTGTTTCTTCTGTATTCCAGGTTGCGACTTCGTGCTCAGTGATGGTGTTTCAGGTTGCAGTTGGTCTTCTCATGCAGATTGCTGTTGATGTGGTCTCACTTCTGCCGGGAGGTTGAGTATGAGTTTTAGTTTCCGCTGTCGTCTTTTCTTTTTAGTTATTGTTTCGAGTTGTTGACCTTAAACTTGTTCATAGTTTAAAGGCATGTTTCGTTTTCTAATTCTAATTTCATTTTATCTATCTTGTTAGCTGGTTTTTTTTGTCTTGTATTTCAGGTAAAACCGTTCCCACTTGTTAAACAGGATACTCAGGCACTTGTTCCAGCCCGTGGGGATCGGGAACGCCCTTCGGGCCTTGCCGCGGACCGGGTAGGGCACCGGGTCGGATGGCGACCTAGCCTGGTTCGTGACATTATTAAAAAAATATCAAATATAATTATATTACCTTATGTTTCTTTTATATAAATGTTTTTATCATTTGTTATATATTAATTATAACACTGTTCACTTTGGTGGTAAAATCGAGAAAAATTAAAGCATGTTAAGTAAATTTTTTGGGTATTAATATGTTCTTATATAATATTGAAAAATATTTTAATGAATCATACAATTATTTTAAATATCATTTATATTCATTAAATTAAATCTTATTGCCAAAGTATTAGAGAGCTTATGATTACTGAAATTCTTCATTGGATGAGGTCATTTTGTGTTGTATGCCTGAGTAGTGATTTCATTCTCAATGACTAGAAAAGTATAGAGCTATATGTAAGTTATCTTTTCAATATTATATTTGTCATTTATAAATAAAATTTATTCCTAAAATTTATTCATAAAATCCATCATTTCATGGAAGCGTTACTTTGAATGCACACACAATAGTCGTTATTTTATTTTATATATCGATGATAGTGAGTATATAACTCTTGTTATATAATGTAATAAAACATAATTATAAAAATAATATTAATTCCATTATATTTCTAAATTAAGAATTGTTTTTTAAGTCAATAATAAAGTGGAAACATTAAATATTATGTGATACTAAATTCATGACATTGTACATTCTCTTTAATGTCTTTTTATAAAATGAAGGTCATAGTGTATATAATTTAGGTAAAATGATTTTGAAGAAGAAATAGGATCCAATGTAATGAAAAATGGATAGTTTTAGGTCAATATTCAATGGAATATGGGCGGCATGAGGTTTGAAAATTGTTTCTATTGAATATATAAAAAATGGAACTATTCAAGTGCTAGTAGCTCAAAAATTTAGAAATAATGACTTTAGGGGTGATACTATGTCAGGAAAGACTTGATCGCCCTTTTTTACAATTTTTTAATTACTATCAGTCCTGTAACACATGATATATATATATTTGTCACTATTTTTTCCACCATCGAAAATAGATTTAATCGAAGTGATTTATATTTTATTAAAAATTAGATATTTTTTTTAACAAATTATGGTTTCATTAACCTAAATTTAATCCACATATATCATTAATCAATTTGACAATAATTTTAAACTGACATTTATTCTAGATTATATAATATATATTTAATGTTTTAAAAAATATTATTAAATTATGTGTTCTTTATATTATTTTTTATCGATTAAAATTCTATATTTTCTAATATATATTTATATAGGATTAAAAAAGTTTTATATTAATATTTGAGATGATATTAATTTATTTTATTAGAAAAACATTCTATAAAATCAATGAATAAATTATTTTAACATAAAAAAATTTCCATTATCACAGCCATTAGAAATATTCAAAGTAGTCAAAATTTCATGACTAAATTATAAATTGAACATATTACTTATTATGATAATTTTGATATAAAATATTTAAATTGATATATTGATTTCAATTCTATGATTTAATGAAAATAAATTTCAATATATGTGAAAAAGTAGTTTTTAGAGAAATATATTATATATAATCCGAATATGTTAAATATTGGTTTTACAAATATAAATTCTACAAAATAACATATTTAAATTAATAAATAACTATTTATTAATTTTTTTTGAATAAATGTTTTACATTATTTTGTTATGATAGATTCATGAATGTGAATTTATTAAAATATAAATATATTTAAACTCTTTAGGTAAAAACAATTATTTTTTAAAATATTGAAATAATTTCTCCTTTGGAATATTTTAAATTCATGGAGTTAAATTCTTATGTAATTTTGTTAAATTTAATTTTTCAAATTTATAAAAATATATTTTTTAAAATATATATGTGTATATATTAATAAAAAAACATTGAATGAAATTTTTATTTTACACAAAATAATGTTTTCCAATACATATTTAAGAATCATTTTCTTTTTTATCACAATATATATTTTATTTATTAATTTTTTTTACTATTTAATATTTTCAATAATATATATTTTAATGTCATTTTCATTTTGGTGTTCCATGTGGATTAATCTATCGAGGAAATTATTAATTTTGGAAAAAAATATATTCCAAAAACTCAATGTCTTACATTCATCCCTCTATAAATACATTTCCTACATTTAATTATAATTACTACTCACTGATAAAAAATAATACATTTTTAGAAATGGGTTTTATTACTCAAGGTACAATTTCCAATGGAATATCAATCTTACGATCTTAGTTTGTATATCATTTATAAAGAATATGAATTTTTTATGGGGTTAATAATCAATCATTTGAGATAATGATACATAATGATTTTATATATTCAATCATATAATAGAATTAATTTTTTAAAATATATTATTTTTATAATTAAATGAATATATGATAATGTTCTTGTTTGATATTTTTCATCCATATCATGGTAAATCATATAGTACCTATGTGAAGATATAAATTGAATTTAAAAATTGAATTGTTAATGCTTTGTTGTGGGAATATCCCATAATCCTTGATAGAGATAAATAAATATTATATATAATAATGATAACATGGTGATAATTTTATTTATAATTAATTAGATAATAGTTGGTAAAAATATACAAGATATAATAATTTTGCTAATCTATTTTGGAGAACACGTAAAATCACTTAATTATCACTCTATAGTTTAATAATGGTACATTCATTGGTTTTACCTTATTCTTATGGTCTATGAGGTTTCTAATGAATATTTCCATCATAATCCATTTAATTTTAGAATTGGATTCTATATTTAACACATACATCAAATATAAAACATCAAACATGTAGGTTATCTTTTGTAATAATTTTTTTCTCCACCATGATAACTGATCAATCCCTTCTTCCTCCTTTTATTATTCCTCGCTGCACATAGATATCATTGTTAAAATCATCTCCCACTTACACTTACACATCACCCTAGATTTAACTTGCACTCTGGTGAAATGAATAAATTTGAATATTCTCGACATTATGATCTCTATCTCATTAATTGTGAAGAACCCTAACCACTGTAGCCCATAGGCTGTGGTTACATTATTACATTGGAAAAAGATATGAGTTATAACATCCCAATGAATTAAATTGTTTATTTGTAATGGTAATCTAGATACATTAATGTATCCCATATTATACGTTAAATTAAAATTTATAGATTTATTTTAATTCATAGAACACCATTATTTTCTCTAATATATCTTTGGATAACAGTCATAGTTCACTAAATGAATTCCTTTAGAAAATAAATAATAATAATGGGTGATATTAGATGCTTCATAATTGTATAGGAACTATGAAATATATAAATAAATAAGTTATAATCAATATAGAAAGGTAAATAATTAAATAAAATTCCATTTAGTTAATAACCTGATCATAAAATGGCCTGAATGAATGATGATCAATTAATTCCAATTAAATAATAACATTATGATGAAACCGAACCGTGGATATTCAATATAAACAACTAATCACATTAAATATCAGTTAATAAATCAAAATGATTTAATTAATTATTAATAACATCTGATAAATACCATCCATTATTCATTGAATATTCTAATATAGATGAACTTATGTTGAAATCTAATATTTTCGACTTCATGCTAAGAGATAATATCATGGACTTCAAGTCACCATCTGATATCATCAGATTTGATACAACATTTAATATCATCAAAATCATACTGAAAAATAATACCATCATTTAATACTTCTAATTCATTCTTCTTCAGGATAAATAACAAAAATAAGGAATCATGCTTTAATAAATTCAATAAATGCCTATATTTGAAGAAATATTCATGCAATTTATCAACATATTCCATGGTTATATTGACTATAATCCATACAAACTAATATAATTTAATGTATCATTAGAATTAATAAATAACATAAGATTCATCCAAGGATGTTAACATAGTTAAAAATAGATTAAATATATTTCTGGAATATTTCATATGAAAATACCCTATACATAATGAAAATAATTTTTTAAAATAAACAAATGTGAACATAATAAAGAAATAATTTTCCCTAAATGATACATTGAAATAATTTAAATGAATAATTAAAATATTATATATACATTAAGATGGTAAATTCTATTCATGTTGTGTATGTGTCAAAATACTTATCACACTTTTGTAAGAAAAAATGTACCTTTAATAGTAAATGATATGAATATTCCATCAAAACATTTTTTAAGTGAAAAATATGTATAAAATGAAATCCAAAAATAAGTGGAAAATATAACAAATATTTATATGCATATATTTAGAATACATTGAAATGGATGATAAATATCTTAAATTATGACATTAATATAAAAAATCATGAATAATGATTGGATTTTGAAATAAATCCTTACCACTTTTGTATAATTTGAATCATAATCCCCATGAAATAAATAAATTCCAATAAAAAATTAAATACAAAAATAAAATTATTTTAATGATGTCACGACCCGCCCTCGGGGTCCGTGCCGTGACTACCCCAAGCCCGCCTTCCATAGGCCAGGGGCTGGCGACTAGCACCAAGGCGTAAATCCCGGTAAAAAGGGAAGGCATTGCCTTTGTAAAGTAAACAAACACCACAGAGTAAGCAAGCGGAAAGTAACACTAAGCAAAAATAGAGTACAACTAAAAGTGCGAAAAGTAAAAGGGGGCCGGAAATACAAGCCCAACTGTAAGGTACAACTCGAAAGGGAAAACAGCGACTGAAAAGTAAAGCTGCTACGCTGAGATGTCCACTGGAAATCCCACCTGAAAGGTGGGTACAGATAGCTCCTCTGCTCCTCGGGTCCCGCCATCCGCTCTGAGTATGTCCCGCCCAGTGGTCCACCTCCGGGTACCGCCTCGTCGTATAGTCCACCTCCAGGTACCGTCCAGTCCTCGAACCTTTGGCTTCTGTCAGCACTGTCCGTCGTCTGCAACCAACACAACGAGGTGCGGGCATAGCCCATGCAGGGGTGAGTATAACGATACTCAGTAGGGACCCCGAGACCCTCAAGGTCTCACTAAAACCAACAAGGATAACCACAATAAGATCACAACAGATAAACACTACTTAGGTATATGTCCATACATATACCTAAGTTATCAAGTAACCCATCTCAGTCATGAGGAAACACAAGGATCATGAGATCAACGGATAACCACTACCCAGGTATATGCCCATACATATACCTAAGTTATCATGTAACCCATCTCAATCATGAGGAAACACAAAGGTCAAAGTCTCAGCTCAAACCAGGATTTTTATTATCGAAACCGTAACTGCTGAAGAGCTCCGTCTCTAGAGTGTACAGTGGTCCTGTCACGACTCCGAGGCCGCCGCTCACTAACCTAAGACTGCTGAAGTACTCCTCCTGTCGAGTACTGCGGGTCTGCTGCCAACTACCAGGCGCTCCGTCCGCTGAGGGTCTGCTGCCAAATACCGGGCGCTACCCAGATAGCCTACTGAGGTACTCCTCCTGTCGAGTACCGCGGGTCTGCTGCCAACTACCAGGCGCTCCGTCCGCCGTGGGTCTGCCGCCAAATACCGGGCGCTCCGTCCACTGGGCTAGTCGACTCACTCCAAGTCGAGTCGGTCAAGCAGTCGTCAGGTCTCAGCCGGCTACACGGTCTCTGTACTCTGCACGCTCGTCTCCGGGAGGGTCCGCTCCACGAGCTACTGGTCGATACTCCAAGTATCACAAAGTCCCGCGAAAAAGTATCTCAAAAGTCCGTCTCGTCACAGGGGTCTCAACGCAACAGACGGCGCGTCGATCGGATGCCCGGTCTGTGAGTTATTAGCCTTTTCGTCCCAGGGGCCCGGTTGGTTTCGAGTGCGAACCAATCCCGGCCGTATCTCAACTGTACCCCGAACTCCCATAGGGTAAACTCAAAGGGACCGTTACTCAACGTAACCACCAACGCCGCTGACGGTCTGTCAAGCGGACGTCCTGTCTGAAAGATATTAGCTTTCCCGTTCCAGGGGCCCGGTTGGATTTCGGGAGCGATCCAACCCGGCCTCTACTAAGTGTATCCAAAACTCGGGCGAAGGATACCAAAAGTTCCGTATCGTAAACAGGAACTCAACGCAACAGACGGTGCATCGATCGGACGCCCGGTCTGAGAGTTATTGGCATTTTCGTCTCCGGGGCCCGGTTGGTTTTTATGGCAAAACCAACCCGACCGTACTCCACCTGCGTCCAAACCTCGGGCGGAGTATGCCAAAAGATCCGTCTCACTAAAAGGAACACAACGTGACTGAAGGTGCGTCAATCGGACGTTCGTAGCTCAAGATATGAGCGTTTCCGCTCCGAAGGCCCGGTTGGTTTCGTGAACGAACCAACCCGGCCGAACTCAAAGTAATCCGAAACCTTGAGTGCGATATACTGAAACGATCGTCTCGATCCAAGGATCGCGTTGCCGCAGACGGTTCGTCATTCGGAGGTCCGAGGCTCAAGTTATGGGCCAAAAACCAAATCTAGTTCGAAACGGGGGGGTCCGGGTCCGGGCCGACCCGGCCCGACCCCCCTCCGGGGCGGCGCGGCGGCGCGGAGGCCGCGGGGGCCGCGGCGGCCAGTCGCCGCGAGGCGGCGGCACGCGGGGGCTAAGCACCGCGGTTTTCTTCTGGCGGCGCGGCTATGCCGCGCCGTTTTATTTAAAAACGCCCCCCCCCCCCCCCCCCCCGCACGTGGGGGGGGGGGGGCTTGCTGGGAACGAACCGGGGTGGGGGAGGCCGGCTGCCCCCCTTCCCTTTAATTAAAACCGCCCCCCCTCATAAATAGGGGGGTTTTGGTGGCCGGGGGATTAATTCCCCCGGTTTTAACGGTATCCGGCCGGCCAGTTGGCCTGCCGGTTTTCTCCAACGGGGCCGGAAATTCTGGTCCCCTCTTCGGCTTCCGACGCCGGCGGCCCGGCCGCCGGTCTTCTCTTCCGCCGCGGCCCGAAACCGGCCGCGGTCTCTTCGTCCCGCCGCGGCCCGGAACCGGCCACGACGTTCGTCAACCGGCGCGGTGCGACGGCACCGCGCCCCTCTGCCGCACTTTAATTTCTTTCAACGCGGCGCGACGGCGTCGCGTTCTTGATGTTTCTTCCATGGTGTGCGCGCGACGGCGTTGCGTAAAATAAAAGCACGATCAACCGCGTGGTGCGACGACACCACGCCACTTGCTTCCACCCGCAAGAACAAACAAGATCGTTGGAGGGGGTTCGGCCGTGTTCGTACGGTCCGGCCCCCCTCACGTTAAATTAATAACGCAACTTTAAAAAAAACAACATCCTCACGTTAGTCATACGAACCACGAGCAAGAATGAGATAATTAAATATTAAACAACATCCCCTACCTTGGTATAAGGTTCAAAGATCGTTCTACGTTCCGCGGAAGACGACGTCGCGGAGGTCGGGCGACGCGGTCGTCGTTCGTCAAATTCAACGACGAAGAGGCGCGTCCGAAGAGGCACGTCGTTGGCGAATCCTTGTACGCCGACGAAGGTTGTCCGAGGAAGGTGCAGTGTTCTCTCTCGTTGACACCGAAGACGAAGAAGAGCGGAGCGGCGTTCTTCGTCGGAAACTTGAGCGTTCTACGTCAAGTCTTGAGGAAAGTCAAATAAAAAGGAAACAACGAACTCAAGAACCCCTACCTTGATAGTCGCACGTTGACGGAGTCGTGGAATATCAGTGTCGATTCCTTTGACGTCGGAGGAAGAGTCGTTGTCGATGGCGTTCGTCGCGGAAAACCGTCGCGGAAGAGATGACGCAGAAGAAGTACGTCGCGTCGCGGATACGGCGTCGCGGATGGATCGTGTTCTTCGGCGGAGAAGTTCTTCGTTGAAGAACGACGTTCTTCGCGTTCTTCGTTGAGTTTGAAGAAGAAGAAGAGGCTCTCCAAAAGCTCTCAAGGAGACAAACAAAGAACCCAAAATAAAATAAGACAACTTCTTATTTTATTATTACAATACACATTAGAATTTCAAAAGTTTGAAATTCAAAAAGGTTAAACTCCCATAATTAATTAAGTAACACAAGTTGACAACATTAAATGAAATGAGTTAAAGGGGAGGTTTTAAGAGAATTTGAGGAGTTGGGGTTCGTGTGGACCCCACCTCACTTAATCCTCCCAAGGGAGGTTAAGTGGATGTGGGTCCCACTCCCAACTCCCTTTGGTAGGACTTAACTAGTTAAAAATAAAATTTGTTCCTCGCAAATTTTATTTAACTTAAACTAAAAACCCAAAAACTAACTTTCAACCCGCAACAAACGCAACTCCCGAAAAGGACTCTTTAAGCGAATATCGGCGCTGCGAGTTCATCGGTGCCCTCGGATTTCAATTCTAAGCACCGGATCAAAAGTTAGGAAATCCCGCTCGTTCGTTCACTGAACGTACCCGAGCCAAACTTCGGAAATTAATTCCGGGCACTCCGGGCCTCGGAATCAGGTGCCGTCTGAAACCGCGCTCTTGTAAAATTCTAAAGAAAATTAAGAAAAAATTTTCCTTGAATTTTACGGGTCCTTACATTACTCCCACCTCAGGGCTTTACGTCCCCGTAAAGCTACATCAAAAACTAGGGAAACAAAAGAGGGTACTGAGCACGCATCTGAGCCTCCCACTCCCATGTGCTCTCCTGGAGATTCCCGTGCCGCCATCTGTTGCGCACAAGAGGAATCGATCGCCCATGTAGGACCCGCTCCTGTCGGTCCTCTATCTCCACCGGGACCTCCGTAAAAGTCACACCATCGTCAACGTCAAGCTCCCCATGGTCAAAGATGTGCGTCGGGTCGTGCACGTATCTCCTCAGCTGAGACACGTGGAAGACGTCGTGCACCCGGTGCAACTGAGGTGGTAGAGCCAGGCGATAAGCCACCTCACCAACCCTGCTGAGGACCTGGAAGGGTCCGATGAAGTGCGGAGATAACTTGTCGCCTCGACCAAATCTCCGAATACCACGTCGAGGTGAGACCCGCAAGAAGACGTGGTCACCATCCTCGAACTCTAGTGGCCTCCGCCTCCTGTCAGCGTATGACTTCTGCCGGCTCTGTGTTTTCCTCATCCGCTCCTGGATGACATGGACCTCTTCTGACGTGGCCCGGACCATCTCTGGTCCCACAAGAGCTGCGAGATTTCTTCTTTGCCGATAAGAGAAACCTGGTCTCACCCCTGGATGAACCACATTCTTTGCCTAAAACAGTCAATCCTAACATGGATGATACAAATCCATACCAAGGATGACGTCGTAAGGCCTCGACGCTACTACTAAGAGATCCAACTGTTACTCTCGCCTCCAATGGTTGAGTCACACTGTCGGCATCAGTGTGTGGTAACTGGTCTCCTCCAGTAGATGTCTCACAAGTGAGGGTCAAGTCAACAGTCAACTGGAACCTCTTAGTAACATCACAAAAGAGGACAGGAATGAAAACATCGCAAAGTATGCGTCTTTTATTATTGCAGCTCATAATACAAAGATGCTACACAAAAACAACATCAACATGGAACTAGAAGTACAATGAGACATATCCACTAGTTCCGCTCCTGTCCACCTGCTTTACTGTTCCTCATGCATTTGTCGCTGCCTCAACCTCGGTGGCTCCCCCCAAGCCTGTGGATCGAGGAGTCGGACAGTCACGTGCCAGGTGACCCTTTCCGCGGCATGAGTAACACAACCTGCTCCTTTCACGGCTAGCTCTATTCCCACTCCGGGTGCCCTGCACCACCGGTCCTAAAACCCGAGATCGCCCAACTGCTGGTCTGGTCCTCCTGGACCTCTGCATCATCTGTCTACTGCCCACAGATGACTCGGCTTCTGATCGAAAAACACGCGGCAAAGGCAGAATCTCCTGTACACGCTCGGGGTGTAGAGATACTGGCACAAACTCCACCCTGAAGAAGGTCTCGAAGTCTTCCCATGCGAAGTCCATCTCATCGCAAAACTGAAACAAGTGGCTCCACCACCTACCTGCTGCTGCCTGAAGGAGGATGGTAGCAAAGATCACCATGAAGTCTGCCGGCGTCCTCACTAGCCTAAACACTCGTACCACTGCCTCCAGCCAGTACTCTGCAGCCTGGGGATCCGTCTCCCCACGAAACCTGGGCGGTCGCTGGCGCTGAAACTCATGCAGTGCGCTGAGGCGACGGGTATCGTCAGCGGCTGCTGCTGGAAGCATCGGGGGCTCGGCGGGTAGAGCTACCGCCGGTGCCACTGCTGACAAAGGGCCCTGCACCGAGGCCTCATCGCTCAGTGGGATGTCGTCACGTTCGATTCTCGGAACCCTAGCTGGCTGCCGTCGTGGGGCCATCCTGAAAGAAACAACGTAACACGATCAAACGATTATACCTGGTGACCTGACCTGGTTTGAGCTATTTTAAGGGAAACAACCTTTGAAAACACACACGCAATCAGTGTTTTCGTGCACAAAGTCGGAAATCAGTTGTCAGGGTCCTGGTGTATGGATACGTCGGCCGCCCGCACCAACACTGGACTCCCTGAACTGAAAACCACACTCGGTACCCTTAACACTATTGCTTCACAGAAAGAAAGATCAGAGTCTGCGGTAGAACCGACCACCTCTGATACCAATTTGTCACGAACCGCCCTCGGGGTCCGTGCCGTGACTACCCCAAGCCCGCCTTCCATAGGCCAGGGGCTGGCGACTAGCACCAAGGCGTAAATCCCGGTAAAAAGGGAAGGCATTGCCTTTGTAAAGTAAACAAACACCACAGAGTAAGCAAGCGGAAAGTAACACTAAGCAAAAACAGAGTACAACTAAAAGTGCGGAAAGTACAAGGGGGCCGGAAATACAAGCCCAACTGTAAAGTACAACTCGAAAGGGAAAACAGCGACTGAAAAGTAAAGCTGCTACGCTGAGATGTCCACTAGAAATCCCACCTGAAGGGTGGGTACAGATAGCTCCTCTGCTCCTCGGGTCCCGCCATCCGCTCTGAGTATGTCCCGCCCAGTGGTCCACCTTCGGGTACCGCCTCGTCGTATAGTCCACCTCCAGGTACCGTCCAGTCCTCGAACCTTTGGCTTCTGTCAGCACTGTCCGTCGTCTGCAACCAACACAACGAGGTGCGGGCATAGCCCGTGCAGGGGTGAGTATAACGATACTCAGTAGGGACCCCGAGACCCTCAAGGTCTCACTAAAACCAACAAGGATAACCACAAGAAGATCACAACAGATAAACACTACTTAGGTATATGTCCATACATATACCTAAGTTATCAAGTAACCCATCTCAGTCATGAGGAAACACAAGGATCATGAGATCAACGGATAACCACTACCCAGGTATATTCCCATTCATATACCTAAGTTATCAAGTAACCCATCTCAATCATGAGGAAACACAAAGGTCAAAGTCTCAGCTCAAACCAGGATTTTTATTATCGAAACCGTAACTGCTGAAGAGCTCCGTCTCTAGAGTGTACAGTGGTCCTGTCACGACTCTGAGGCCGCCGCTCACTAACCTAAGACTGCTGAAGTACTCCTCCTGTCGAGTACTGCGGGTCTGCTGCCAACTACCAGGCGCTCCGTCCGCTGAGGGTCTGCTGCCAAATACCGGGCGCTACCCAGATAGCCTACTGAGGTACTCCTCCTGTCGAGTACCGCGGGTCTGCTTCCAACTACCAGGCGCTCCGTCTGCCGTGGGTCTGCCGCCAAATACCGGGCGCTCCGTCCACTGGGCTAGTCGACTCACTCCAAGTCGAGTCGGTCAAGCAGTCGTCAGGTCTCAGCCGGCTACACGGTCTCCGTACTCTGCACGCTCGTCTCCAGGAGGGTCCGCTCCACGAGCTACTGGTCGATACTCCAAGTATGACAAAGTCCCGCGAAGAAGTATCTCAAAAGTCTGTCTCGTCACAGGGGTCTCAACGCAACAGACGGCGCGTCGATCGGACGCCCGGTCTGTGAGTTATTAGCCTTTTCGTCCCAGGGGCCCGGTTGGTTTCGAGTGCGAACCAATCCCGGCCGTATCTCAACTGTACCCCGAACTCCCATAGGGTAAACTCAAAGGGACCGTTACTCAACGTAAACACCAACGCCGCTGACGGTCCGTCAAGCGGACGTCTTGTCTGAAAGATATTAGCTTTCCCGTTCCAGGGGCCCGGTTGGATTTCGGGAGCGATCCAACCCGGCCTCTACTAACTGTATCCAAAACTCGGGCGAAGGATACCAAAAGTTCCGTATCGTAAACAGGAACTCAACGCAACAGACGGTGCGTCGATCGGACGCCCGGTCTGAGAGTTATTGGCATTTTCGTCTCCGGGGCCCGGTTGGTTTTTATGGCAAAACCAACCCGACCGTACTCCACCTGCGTCCAAACCTCGGGCGGAGTATGCCAAAAGATCCGTCTCACTAAAAGGAACACAACGCGACTGACGGTGCGTCAATCGGACGTTCGTAGCTCATGATATGAGCGTTTCCGCTCCAAAGGCCCGGTTGGTTTCGTGAAGGAACCAACCCGGCCGAACTCAAAGTAATCCGAAACCTTGAGTGCGATATACCGAAACGACCGTCTCGATCCAAGGATCGCGTTTCCGCAGACGGTTCGTCATTCGGAGGTCTGAGGCTCAAGTTATGGGCCAAAAACCAAATCTAGTTCGAAACGGGGGGGTCCGGGTCCGGGCCGACCCGGCCCGACCCCCCTCCGGGGCGGCGCGGCGGCCAGTCGCCGCGAGGCGGCGGCACGCGGGGGCTAAGCCCCACGGTTTTCTTCTGGCGGCGCGGCTATGCCGCGCCGTTTTATTTAAAAACGCCCCCCCCCCCCCCCCCCCCCCCCCCCCCGCACGTGGGGGGGGGCTTGCTGGAAACGAACCGGGGTGGGGGAGGCCGGCTGCCCCCCTTCCCTTTAATGAAAACCGCCCCCCTCATAAAGAGGGGAGTTTTGGGTGGCCGGGGGATTAATTCCCCCGGTTTTAACGGTATCCGGCCGGCAAGCTGGCCGGCTGGTTTTCTCCAACGGGGCCGAAAATTCCGGTCCCCTCTTCGGCTTCCGACGCCGGCGGCCCGGCCGCCGGTCTTCTCTTCCGCCGCGGCCCAGAACCAGCCGCGGTCTCTTCGTCCCGCCGCGGCCCGGAACCGGATGCGGCGTTCGTCAACCGGCGCGGTGCGACGGCACCGCGCCCCTCCGCCGCACTTTAATTTTTTTCAACGCGGCGCGACGGCGTCGCGTTCTTGATGTTTCTTCCATGGTGTGCGCGCGACGGCGTTGCGTAAAATAAAAGCATGATCAACCGCGTGGTGCGACGGCACCACGCCACTTGCTTCCACCCGCAAGAACAAACAAGATCGTTGGAGGGGGTTCGGCCGTGTTCGTACGGTCCGGCCCCCCTCACGTTAAATTAATAACGCAACCTTAAAAAAAACAACATCCTCACGTTAGTCATACGAACCACGAGAAAGAATGAGATAATTAAATATTAAACAACATCCCCTACCTTGGTATAAGGTTCGAAGATCGTTCTACGTTCCGCGGAAGACGACGTCGCGGAGGTCGGGCGACGCGGTCGTCATTCGTCAAATTCAACGACGAAGAGGCGCGTCCGAAGAGGCACGTCGTTGGCGAATCCTTGTACGCCGACGAAGGTTGTCCGAGGAAGGTGCGGTGTTCTCTCTCGTTGACACCGAAGACGAAGAAGAGCGGAGCGGCGTTCTTCGTCGGAAACTTGAGCGTTCTACGTCAAGTCTTGAGGAAGGTCAAATAAAAAGGAAACAACGAACTCAAGAACCCCTACCTTGATAGTCGCACGTTGACGGAGTCGTGGAATATCGGTGTCGATTCCTTTGACGTCGGAGGAAGAGTCGTTGTCGATGGCGTTCGTCGCGGAAAACCGTCGCGGAAGAGATGACGCAGAAGAAGTACGTCGCGTCGCGGATACGGCGTCACGGATGGATCGTGTTCTTCAGCGGAGAAGTTCTTCGTTGAAGAACGACGTTCTTCGCGTTCTTCGTTGAGTTTGAAGAAGAAGAAGAAGCTCTCCAAAAGCTCTCAAGGAGACAAACAAAGAACCCAAAATAAAATAAGACAACTTCTTATTTTATTATTACAATACACATTAGAATTTCAAAAGTTTGAAATTCAAAAAGGTTAAACTCCCATAATTAATTAAGTAACTCAAGTTGACAACATTAAATGAAATGAGTTAAAGGGGAGGTTTTAAGAGAATTTGAGGAGTTGGTGATCGTGTGGACCCCACCTCACTTAATCCTCCCAAGGGAGGTTAAGTGGATGTGGGTCCCACTCCCAACTCCCTTTGGTAGGACTTAACTAGTTAAAAATAAAATTTGTTCCTCACAAATTTTATTTAACTTAAACTAAAAACCCAAAAACTAACTTTCAACCCGCAACAAACGCAACTCCCAAAAAGGACTCTTTAAGCGAATATCGGCGCTGCGAGTTCATCGGTGCCCTCAGATTTCAATTCCGAGCACCGGATCAAAAGTTAGGAAATCCCGCTCGTTCGTTCACTGAACGTACCCGAGCCAAACTTCGGAAATTAATTCCGGGCACTCCGGGCCTCAGAATCAGGTGCCGTCTGAAACCGCGCTCTTGTAAAATTCTAAAGAAAATTAAGAAAAAAATTTCCTTGAATTTTACGAGTCTTTACAAATGATATAATATATCAATGAGATGATTATACACAATGTAATATAAAAAGTGGTGAATATGGAATAAGTCTAATTGATGTAAAAGTGAGACGAGAAACCCCTACCACATCATAATCAATTGTATCGTATTCTACATGACTGAAAACATTATAAAAAACATTAATTAAATATATTTTAAATAAATTAATGATATAATTTTTAAATGTTACATTACAGTACATCATAAAATAAAATAGGTCATAACCACAAAATTTCCCTCAATAAAGGAAAATTTAGCTGATATCTCTTAACATATGTTTGATATCTATGAAATGGGATCAAAAAACATGTATAATAGTATCAAACATGTTATTAAAATATAATATAAAATTATTAATTTTTAAATTTTATTATATTGTCCATTTTTAACATCTTTCTACTCATTCGTTTTTAATATTTTAGTATTCATACTATTTGAGGTGTTAATTTCCCTTTTACTCATTCATGTTTTTCATGAATCTCCTGATTCAAATAAATATGATATATATTCATCATATGAACATAAATTGTAATTTTATTTACATAATATTTTCTTATTAGGTACAGTTTTAGAATAATTCAGGAATATAATACATAGAAATTGAATCACATCACATCATGGATATGATAAGACGTACATATGCATTGATGACAATATCGTGTATAAGTGGTTGAAAGGGATAAAAGAATTATTAATTTTATATAATAAATATATGATAATAAGTAATATATATATATATTATTTAAATATTTATAACAAAAAAATCTAATGTGAAGTTGGAAAATTAATTACTCCACTACGTGGTGTCGGTAAGTCATAAGTACGCATGTGTGGTGCTTTCATTTTTCGTTAGATGGAAAAAAAGTTCAAAAATTGTTATATCATAAAAGCAGTAATATATAATTAAATATATGATATCAGTGTTTCTAATTTACTATGGAAATAATAGTTGATGATTAATGCTATGAATATATAACCATGAATGTGAGGTAAATATGATTACCATTTCTTTGATAGACTTCCCATAGATATCTTCAAAAGGGATAGATAGTCATTGTTTTCAAACTAACATATCCACATTAACATTAATTATAATTTGATAAATATAACTAGTTATTTATTTTTTCAATCAATAAGGTTCAATGTTGTGTAATGAAATGGTGTAAAGTGTGCCTTTTTATAATTGAGGCGAGGGGAACTTTTGAAATTTCAAAAAATATTAAAATATAAATACACTATTCCTTATCCTAATTCATAAAACCTAACTATAAATGTTTCTGTCATATTATTTAAAATCATATCTTATGAAATTTGATATTATTTATTATTTATATGATTTTTATATGATTTAATAAAATATTATAATCATGAAGTGTCATTATAGTCAATTTTGACACCATTATTACATGGAATTTAATAATATAAACCAAATAATATAAGTTACCAAACAATTATTTTTATAAATTTCTAAGATATAATATTATTATATGAAAATAATGGAACATCTTAATTTTTTTGAATTATGGTAATTTTTATTTTTTTAGTGACATATATTTAATTTTTTGATAAATTTATTAATTACTACAAAAGCATTATGTAAGGAATTATTGTTATAGCTTCACAATTAAATTAAATAAAAATTTAACATTATGTAGATAAATAATTAAATTTTAAAATAAATATTTACCATTTAACATATCTAATGGATATTCCCATATTAAAAATCATATAATTATCAAATAATATTAATGTGACATCATTTTCTTTTCATTAACAAAATATTATAAGGGTAATAATATCAATAATATGCCCATAAAGGTTTATATAACCTAAAATGTAATTATTATTGATGAATATTTCTCATACATTAAAATTTGGGTACATGTAATGGTTATATTATAATTATTTTGTTATTATTTTTCCCGATAATTAATTGATTTACCATTTACCATTTCAATACAAAACATTATGATTGATATTTACTATATCAAAAATAAATAGGAAAATTAACTACATATTTACCATCATATTCAGAATATTGTATCCATTTTATAAAATTCATGTCCCATAAGTGGAATAATTTAATTTAATATTATGCTGACAAAACGCAATGAAAAAATAATTTTTTTAAAATGCATTTTTAATGGTACATTTTTTTAATACAAATTCAATCTGAAAATTGATTAAAATTTAATAAATTGTATTATAAAAATATAATATACCTAATATTTATTTTAATCCATTTAAATATTAATGTTATTTTATTCAATTTAATTAAAAAAATAGAGATTCTAATAAAAATTAGTATTTTTTAAAATTCAATGAAAAATACATCATTTCTTAAAAATAGAAAAATATCACCATAAATTATATTTTATATTATATTTCTAAAAAATTGGTTAATTTAATAAAATATATTTTATTAACTTCCCAAAAAAATGATTTTATTTATTTTATCAAATAAAAAAAACAGAAACCATGTTGTGATGAAAACATATATTTGAAGATTAAAATGACATTAATAAATATAATTATTAAATAAATATGAATTAATATTTAAATTTCCATTGAATATGAACATAATAAATATTTCATAATATATTAATTCATATTCGTGTGATCTAATTTGATTTCTATATTATAGTGTTCATATTCAATTAATAATATTTTGGTGATATTTTTTTGTTAGATGTAGTGTTTTGTATACACTACCAAACAAACTGTGATTTTAAATTCTAAGTGTGTTGCATTCTTCAAAAATTAAATAATTAACTTCCTCATAATTTCAACATGTGATCTATAATAATGGGTTTCACATTTGATAATTCTAATATTGATAACCCACATCATAAAAATTGATAAAAACATAGTCTTATTAAAATATAAATAGATGTATGAATGTCATCTAGAGTGACAAGTACTCGGTTTCCATTTAGGAGAACATAAATGGAAAATGGAAAAGATTATATTGAAGATAAAAATAACTCCCAATAACTGGTGGAGATTGATAGGGATAATTTGTATTATATATTTGACCATATAAAAATCATGGATCTTTTATGTGTTAAAAGGCAATTGATTTGTTGGTATGATATTTAAACAAATAAAATAATTGTTTCAAAACTATTTTTAATGATCTGAGTGGTTATTTAACATTCTAAATAAATATAAAATTAAATCTACATAACTGAAAATTATAGGTTCCTCATTTAATCAATTGTCATAGAAAAGTAATCTTTTTATATAAAAGAGGAATATGATTTTTTATCCCTAATGAAATAGAAAAAACTTATATGTTTTAGAAAATCCATAAATGTATAATTATCATTTTCTCCTATCATAAGTCATTAATGAAATCGAAAACAGTTATAACATGATATAAAAGTTATCAAATAAATAAATGTCCATATAAAAAACTACTTTAATTACCTAACATTTAAAAATAAAAACTAAAATTTAACTTAGATCATTCAATTAATTATTATTTTTATATTTATTTAAAAAACATTAATTCATAATATTCAAACTTAATATTTATTATGATTTTATCACATGGTATTATAAGAAAAATTTCATATTTATCTCTTGAAATTATCATAAAATAAATGTAAAATATCCAAGATACACTAACCATTTACATAAATAACATGAATCACCATAATTCCAAAAATAATAATATATTCCATAAGAAGATAATGAAACAATTACTCCTAAAAAAAAATTTAATGACATTATATTTACAATATTCATGTAAGGTTCCCCATCAATTATGAATGTTTTTAAATAATTTAAATTGCATAACACCAAATAAATTTCCAAAAAAAAATTTATCTATAAGATAAAACATATTTTAATATAATTAACATATATTCTATATATAATATCATTTAAATAAATATAAAATATGTTATACTAACAAGGAAATCATGTAGGCCAATAGTATAAGATGAAACCTAGTAAGTCTTTAGGTGTGCGTATAATCCTTACATCCTTGTAAGATGTGATGAGATATCACCTAACCTTTTGTTTTCAATTTTTCTAATATTATATGTGTATAATTCATAATTCAGACCATAATTTTGTTTCGAAATTATTAAAAATAACATAAATATATAATAATTTTCTTAAATATTTTAACATGAAATGTTACCAAATAATTTTAATATTGCATTACAAAAATGTAATAAAACAACATTACCTAATATTATATCTTCATATAAACCATAAATGTTATCCTTTCCATTAATAAAATGCCCAAAAAAGTGAAATAATTATATATTAAATAAAATTTTCACTAAAACATATATTAATTGAATGCATTATATTTCTAAAAAAATATTTCAAAATATCATTAATAATTATTATCTTTAATTAAATAAATCATCATACTGGTGTTTAAAAATTTAATATTATGATAAAAAATAAACTCATAAAATAATTTAGGTGTATATAACTCTTAGAATAATTGAAAAAAAATTCATTTTAAAATAAAAAATAATTCAATATTTTTTTCATGATTTTTCGTACCCTACTATCATTACTGAAATAATTATTCATCACTATTTCCATAAAATTAAATGTTAAACAAAATTATCCTGGTTCCTAGAAATGAATAAAATAAGAAAATAAAATTGTAAGCATGAAACTATAATAATTATAGAGTTGTATCAAATAATCATGTAATATTATTCAATGGATGACTAATTCCTGAAACATTGTACATAATCTATTACTCCTTATCTCTGTATTTAATTATATATGGTCATTACAAAATCTCTGAAATGTTATCCAATAAAACTAAAAATACACAAATTCAATCATAAGGTAATATTTTATAATCTATTTTTTTGAAAAATCAAGTCGCCAAGGTTTCTACAATAAATCCATTGATAGAAAATTTAAAGACACCAATCCCAGTAGCCAAGAACCGATAGTTACATTATTGCATTGTAACAATATACAAGGAATCACTTCACAATTGACCTAATAGTTTAGTATTCTGGTTAATATACATACATACATTATTCCCATATTAAATTTGAATCAAAAAATACAAAATGATTTCTTTTTTAAAGAATAAAATTATTAGATCTATAATATTATTTCATGGCAATCATAGTAAACTTCATATATATAACATGGAAATAAAATTATAATAAAAGGGTGAGCATAGAACCTTTTTTATCATAATACTATAGTTCATGATATAAATTAATATGTATTAAAGAATATTTAATGGTAAAATATTTAGACACATTCTATTTAATTAAATAATTTATAATAATATGGCATGAATAAATGATGACAAATTAATTTCATATAAATAATCACATGAGCATGAAATATGACTATAGTAATAATATATAATGAAATAATAAAATGGAATATATATAAATGAAATAATTTTGTAGGAATTTATAATCTCAGTCATTAGGAAAATAAGATCAAGGATTTGTTCCAATAATCTAAAACCATGCACGTCATGCTGACATATAATATCGTCGACATAATGATAACATCTAATATCATCTACATCTTTCCAAAATATATTAATTTTAAATACATGAAACCATATAATTTTTTAAATTCATTGTAACATATAATTCAGTAACATTCTAATACCAATGTATTCCTCATCTTGATAAATAACACAACAAAATCAACATCCTTCAACAAAATCAATAACTATCCATATTAGAAGATGTATTCCTATGAAACATAAATTCCTTCCCATTATAGAGTAATCCAAAACAAATAAATCAATTATAATGAATGGAATCATTACAATACCTCTTTAACATAACAATCAACAATGGATTTTTACATAGAGGAATAGAATTTAGTCAGGTTACATGAATATTTAATGCTGAAAATAAAAATTTTACCATGAAAATAATTATTTCAATTTTATAAACTATGGACATAGTAATGATATAATATAATTTGAAAATAGAAATTTAAAAATGTAATGGGACAGAAATTCAGTATGTATTATTGTTTGTGGGAAATTCATTTTTTTATTTATATGTTTAAACAAAATTCCTTTCATAATTTTATTAAAAAATAAAAAACATACCTTGTTTTGAAAAATATAAGAATTTTCATTTAACGTTATTTTTGAAAAAAAATGTAAATTGAATGTACATAATAATTTTAGAATAGAAAATAAAATGAAAATATTTTCATGATACAGCTAAAATGAATATAAATATCTATAATTGAGATATATACAAAAAAGACATAGAATAATCTTGAGATTGGGAAATAAATGAAAAAAATGTTCAAATTTTAAATATTAATCATCATAATATAAATAATATCAAATTAAACAATAACATCCATGGGGAAAAAGAAACACATGATATAATAAATCATAATAGTAGTTTTTATTTTGTAAAATATAAATAAGTTGCAAATATGGAATATCTCTTGCTAATTTAACTATTTGATGGAAAACCCATTAAAATTTGTAATATATTGAATCATATACCACATGAATGAATAAAAATTAAGAAAAAAATTAAATAACATGATATTTAACAAATTAATTATATAAAATAAAAAATTAGTGTTGTATACACCTCGTAAAATTATATAGATTTATAACATCAAAATATGCCACAATGAAAGAATATAGTGATGAATTATTCCCTCTCATAATCAACTTCATTAAAACAACTTTAAAAAAACTTTATAATTGTTTAATATATGTTATTAAAATATACCATAACCATATTATTTTTTATTCTATCATTTATGATCATTATATATCTTATTTCCCCCAATACATTGTCAATATTTCATTATTATTACAATTTCTCGTATTAATTCGCTGGTTTCTTCGTGCCTGATTTATAATTAGTTTCCAAATTCTATTGAATATGATAAAGATACATTATCACAATAATTATATTAATGAAATAAAACACATTTTTTCATCAGATAAATTTCTAAAAGCATTCATTAATTTATAATGTATAAAAGGAATCACATCCCTTCTTGGATGTGGTATGACATACGCATACAGAAGAAAAACTATCATTTCTAGCTACCTTAGAAGGTATGTAGATATATTAATTTAATAAAACCATTATAATTTCCTTTGTATCACACACACACACACATATATATATTATTCCCATATTTATAATCATCCATGAAAAGTAGTTATGAGAATCATATTACTGCACCATGTGGATACGGTAAACCATATATAAACACGTGTAGTGATTTCTATTATAATATGACTGAAAAAGGAGTAATTTGGATGTATTATAATAAAAAATATATCTCACTTTATATATGATACTATTTTTATTATTTAGTGATTTAAAAAACATGAATAAGACGTATAATAATAAATAAACAAGAAATAGATGGTAAAGAAGATTGACATTTCATCCATGGACTACCTGTATATTACTACACAAGGGATCTGTAGTTGGTCTTGAGGATAGAACAAATCCAAAAAACAATAATGGTGATATGAAGATAAATGTGAGGTTATTAGTAGATATATATATAAAGATCATATTTCTAGAAATAAACAAAGGATGTAGTGCCACATTATAATGGAGGAGTGAGGAACTTTTGGAATTTTTCACTATACTAAAATATAATAAATATTTTTTTGAGATAAATTATTACAAATTGAAAAACAATTATATGGGATTTAAATATAATCCATATAGTCTATTTATTCATCAATTAATTTTTTAAAAAAAAATTATAAAATTTTATATTAAAGAAATTCCTTTATTAACAATTTTGAAGTTATTCATTACATTGAATATAATAATATCCATAAAATATATAATATTGAAAAAAACATTCCAAATATATTTAATTGGTTATGTTAATATATATAATTCTTGTAGCACCTTAAATAATACAAATTAAATTATTTTACTATATTTATTATCATTTTTTTATTCCATTAATTGAATAATTACTACATCAACATTCGGAGGAAATTAATGTAATTATTTATTCACAAAAAGCTAATATATATATATATATATCATGATTTAGAAATATTTTATTCTTATGGATGTTTTATTTAATATTTAATATTTCATCTACATAATTTCATATTAAATGTATTATTGTTTTTATAAATATTGATCGAAAATCACTGACTTCTCATAAAATAAAATATTATAAAGGTCATAATCTCATCCAAATTCACATAAAAGGACATAAAAACCAAAACATGAATTAATTTAGTTGAAAAGTACTCATAATAAATTATTTTATTGATTTTGGGTGATTTTATCAGACTTATCAAGTTATTTTTACCATTAATGTTTTAGTTTACTCTTTACCATGGTATTAAAAAATATTATGGTTAATATTCATTATGAACAAATTAAATGATAACTATTTAGAAAATATTCATAAATTGATTAAAAATAGGGAATAAATTTTTAAAAATATTAATCATTAAAGTTTCATAATTTATTTTAAAATAAAACTAAACAAATGAAATGATAAATAGTTTTTTATAAATTTCCTCATTAAGGAAAAAATGTTTTCATACAAAATTAATCCATGAAATTTAATATAATAAATATTATTTGAATATTAATAATATTATATTTTTAATTTCACATAAAAACCTTTTAAAATTAAATATTATCTTTTCCAAAGGGTTTATAATGAAATATATTTTTTCAATAAAAATTATTATTTTTCAGTATTCAATGAAAAATAAATCATTAAAAAAATTTATAATTTTACCCCCATATAATATCTATATGAATATTTAATAAAACATTATATATCATAACAAAAAAATGTAAAAAAATTATATATTTATTTTCTTATAGAATACCATAATATTTCATTTTGAATAAAACATATTTTTTAAAAATAAAATGACTTTCATAAAATTTGCCTATTTGTTTCCTGAGAATTAAAAAATTATTTTTTTTAATATTACATAGTAAATATTTCATTATATAGTTATTAATATTCATTACCTCATATTTTGGTGCTACATTATAATTTTACTTATTTCTATAATATTATTTTGGGCTTAATTTGAGCATGGTATTGCGTATTGTATTCGATATTGAGCATAATTATATTTAAAATTCATATGATTTTACTCGATAATTTTATAAACATAATCTCCAACTTATTTGGTTTTAATATATATATATATATATACTCAAATAATTAATAATAACCCATGATAATTGGTTGAGAATAATCAGAATATATTCAACATCAAATATAATCTCTCTTTGTTTATCATTATAAATTATTTTATTGTCAATCACATTCATAATTATCCAAATTCATCCAAAAATAAACTATTTTTTAAAAAAAAATACATAATCATTACTGATAAATTTTAAGAACATAAGGATATTTTTTTAATAACATCCTAGAAATGTTTTACTCTTTGAAACCATTAAATTTTTTTAGGTTCATCATAAAGCACATATTGATAAATATTAAATTTATTTTTATTTGATATTGACATAATCCGTAACAAAATAAGTTAATGTAATTTGAAAATATATCATTCCTAATTACTTATGAACGTAATTTTATAAACTAATGAATATCCCCAAAGTGTGTTTTTCTATGTGTGTTGTCTTTGGCGTACTCATTGTATACCTGAGTAACCATTGATTTTATTATAAACTATACATTTTTTGTTATTACCCATAGTTGCATCAATTTAAAAATATTATCCACCTATCAGTATCTTAATTAGGGAGTTATTTTAATGGAACCACACAATACCCACATACAGAAACTTTTGGTTATTATCCTATACTTTATACATTACGATTATTCAAAGTGTATTTACAAAAATTAAATTATCATAGTCTATAAAAAAACATATGTATTCCTAAAAATAACTAAAACCTGGATTGATTCAAAATGTAATCCCTATACCATCTCTCATGATTCCCATTCTAAAAATAGATTCTATAAAAACATTCATTGATTGTAAGAGAGATTCAACTGTCTTTATTTATAACATAATCATAAACTAGACATTACATGTAAAATATACTCCAAATATGTTAAGAATTGATGATTTTGGTTCTATGAGGGTTAAGTTCCCAAGAAAAATGTTTTACAATACTTGTTAAAATTTCTCAGTATTCTACCCATGCTATATCATCTTCTAAATATTTCATATATTATGTTCATTAAGGGTTATACAAATAGAATATGAGAAAATTTGATTACTTTTAATTATTTAATTAAAATAAAATTAGATAATAAGAGTACTCCATAATTAATAAATAAATATATGTTTTCTAACAGTAGTAATAATACATTAAAAAAATTTATAGAGTCCTGGTAAATTAAATATACAACAATGAGCCTGATCATAGTTATAAAATATATAAATATTCCATAAGTATAAACATAGGAATACAAAACATTTTGATCCAAGATAAATATAATGGTTCAATTCTAAGTTGTGTGAATCTAGATATTCTATCTATCCTATAACCTGGTCATTAAAATTCTTGTCAACCTTGTTATATCACATTAGGTCAATGATCAATAGAATTAACTAAACTAACCAAAATTGTGTTCATGGTAAAAATTATTATCATATGAGAATGATCCCATAATGAATTCATATGATGGATTTATAGGACCTAAAGCATCAAAATAATAACTATACATAGTTGTTCTATTAAAACATGAAAACATTCGTACATCATACATCACGTAATTAACTAGTCTAAATGAGACTGGTTTGAATAAAATACTATCCTAAAATATTCCATTACTCATATAGGTAAATATGTTTTATGGTGTAATAAAAAACACCCAATGTAAAAAATGTAGTATTAATGGTTCTTTTATAGGTGAAAAAAAATATTTTAGTGTAATTGGATAAATTTCTTTATAAATAATAGAGAAATATTCTATTTGAAAGGAATTTATAATCTAAAAAATAGTTTCTTTGAAATGAAATAATAATCTTGATAAAACTTTTAAAAAATAATATATCAAAACAAAAAGTTGTATTACAAAACAAATATAAGAAAAATGTTCAATCAAAAAAATTATTTCAGATGATATAAACACAATTAGAATCCATTCATAAAAAACAATCCTTTTATCCCCATTTTAAAATAAAATTTTTTGTTTTTCAAAATTATACATTTAGTTTATAAAATTGAATTAATATAAACAGTCATTTTAAAAATTAATTGGTAATATTCTTACAAGAAAAACATTTTATCATTTAGAAATGAATCTTCATAATGAATAATGACACTATAATGAAGGAAACCTCAAATTAGTTTAATTTTTTTTAACAAAGTAGTAAAATATCATATAACGGGAAACATAAAATCATATTTTAAATAATTAGGAATAAAATTTTCCATTAAATAAAATATAAGGGTGGAAAAAACAAATCATTAATTAATTTGTTCATGAATGAAATTGTTAATTTAATAAAAGGAGTTGATTTAATAGAAATTCAAACAATTTTTTTGAATATTTTGAATTGAAATATATTTAATGAATGAACAAGAAATTTATCATCATACTAAATGGATATTGTGAATATGTAATGAAATATTCCTTAAGTAGTATCCACGACATATCAAAAATAATATTCTATATAATAGGAAACATGACTCAATGAACTAAATATGACCTAAAGAATCATTTTTTTTACATGATCAAACCACTTGTATAATAGACATAAATGTATTAATAATTTATTATAAAACCCAATTAATATTTATTTAAATTTCTAAAAATAATTTCTAACAATTTATTATAATTATATTTGTCAATTATTATTTATTTTCTTCATCGTAACATATAAAATATTATTACATGACTTGTAGAAGAATTCTAGCATAATTTTTTATTATTATATGTTAATAAAATTCATCATTGATTTATTATCCATTGTACTTGATTCATTGAATTTCAATTATTCATGAAATCCAATTTTGAATCGATGAAATATGAATGCATGATTTTTGGAAATGAAAATTGTCAAGAACTATTTTTATTATATTAAAAGATTGAATGGTAATATATAAATAAATATATTAAATATATATATGAAATTATTAAAATAATAAAAAAAATTAGGAACATTATTATAAATATTTAATTTAAATTATATATCATCTATTAATAATTCATTATATAATAACTATAGAATCATTCACATAGGTGTTAAAACCAACCCATATGAGTTAATTTGACAAATAATTTACAAGTAAGGGTATGTTATTATATATTTCCAATATATAAAATATATAAGCCTAAGAATATAATAATATATAAATTTACATCATTAATTTAACTCTTATACCAATCCATTCATGGGAGTGATTATATTTCAACAACATCTTTTGTGGGTTTTAATATTACGTTTTACACATGATTAGTATTTGAATTTATAAATTATTTGTATAAAATGATGTCATATGAAAAATTATAATTTCATAACAATGATTTTAAAATATTCTTCATATTCATTCATCATATCCATACTTTTTACCAACCATGAATTGAAGTAATGAAAAATGGAAGACATCATTTTGGGGATAACGTATTCTGTAAATATACATTGTAAAAATACTTCATTATAAAATAATTAAAATTGAATGAAAAATTAATAACTATTAAAATAATATATTAAAACATATCTATCATAATAATATTTAATTTATAATTTTATTATCATTATAATTCATTGGGTAAAAAATATTAAAACCAAAAAGTATAGATTAATTAATACTCACATTGGGATCATAAACATTGAAATAACAAATTATGATATGTGTGATCACTAAGAGGTTTTTGGTTGAATTATACATCATTTATTTTTAATATATAATTCTTATTAATCAACCTCATGTACTTAATGAAAACATACGAATATTCAAGGACAAGACAAGTATCAAAATCTAAAAGAAAACAATAATTGCAAGGATCACTTCCCAACAAGAGATGATTGTCCATATAACATTTTATAAATAATAAAAGAAAAAAATAAACTAGACAAAATAAATTAAATATAAATTTTACAAAATGTGACTAATATCATTAGACATGAATTCCACTAAGATAAATATTATAGTGAATATTTTCTATGAATAAATAATATGTAACAATGATTATTTAACAACTCTTAAGAGAATTAATCAACATGATTCAATATATTATCATAATGTCACATATTATTATTCTATAATTATATTTTTATTAGAATTTATTAATCATTTTAATTCACAATAGCTAGAATGAAATTACAACATGATCTTATGTATAAATGATATGTCTATTCACAATATTTTCTGATTTTACTTATAGTATTTCACCTAGAAACTATATATGGTTTACTCTATATATTGATAAAAATTTCAAAAAAATATTAACATTTATTTAAAAAAAATCTATTGATCTTTAAAAAAATTCATTTTTAATCCATAAATCATAGCGTACACTCGATCTCATTAAAGATGATATAATTATTATTCTGGTGTCTCACTAAAGACTATGATTAATAATCAATTGGGTGATTCATAGTAGTTCTTTAATGAAGTTATTCCTTCATTAGGGTATTCATTCATTTGACTTTTGAATTGATAACTTCTCTGGTATCACTATCCAATATTATTTTTTATTACTAAATATTCTACATTCTCAAATAGAAGGCAAAAATATTTGTCTAAACATCAAATTTTCATAGATATGCTTCTTATATAATACTAAAAAAGTATAATTTATTTTTATAAATAATGTACTGTAATATTTTATATCCCACAACAAATTATTATCCTATATTCATCTCAAGTATTCAGGAATTTTCTTGAAGCTTTTTGCGAGCATTATTATCAAGAACCGTAAAAACTTCCATTAAACTCTATAATAATTGTGTGTATTCCAGTTAGGATATTTTTATCATTTAATGATACTCATTGTATCATAAAATAGAATAAATTTAAAAACCGTGTAAAAAATATATATCCATTACCACTTTATAAAAAACATTCATCTTGTCGAACATTCTTTAAAAACTTATTTCTGTTGACATTTTATATAATTTTTCATATACTAAATTTGTAAGAACATTTCATAATTAATTCTTTTGTATATTTCTATGAAATAAAATGCATCGTAACTTTATATATTATTCTTTCATATAACAATATATTTCAAATTAACATCTTAAAATATCCATATGACATTATCACCAAAAACCATACATTTCAAAACTCATGGAATTTCACCTGATCTTTAGTTCAATTGATGGAATCATTCTAGATAAACATTATTCATTGAAAAATATGACGAATCTATGAATTTATACATCAATATAAACATCAAGTAATTACAATTCCATTAATAAGTCATCATTCCATGAAATTCAACAGAAACCAATCATTGAGTATTAAAAGATTTTATATGATCCAAAAAAACAACCCAAACCTCAAAAAATAAATTGTATAGTCCAAATGATATTCCATTATCATATATTTGATGAAAATCCTTACATTATAAATGTATAATTTTTTTAATGAAAATTACATTTTCCTCATTTCTTCTAACACATTGATCTTGCTTTCTTTTAAAATCATGATACTAGAATCATTTATAAGAGAAAATAACCAAGAAATGTAATTTTTTGAAACTCTATTAAGTGATCATTATAACTATTTTAAAATATAAATTCCATACCTAAAATATTTTTAAACCTCTCTCCCATAAATCATCCATCTGAAAGACTTTATATGGCAAATCCTCCAGCAATGTACATCCAATCTTCTCCAGTGGTTTATATAGGAAAAATAGATCTAATAATAAATATGATTACATATATAATAAAAAATAAATTTTTAATATTTATAAAAATAAATCATATCCAACTATCATTATAACATTCTCCAAAAAATATCATTAAACCCTCACCGTCCCAACAATCTCTGAAGTTATATTTTATTCTCAACAAGGAAACATAAATCCCTAAGAATTATAATTCATGAAACTAATCACTTATCAAATAATTTAAATCCAATTATAATAAACTCAATTTAAGGAAAATTAATCACTGAATAACAATACATGGTTTTCCATATGCACTGACTCGTGAAAAATTTTCATACATCACGTAAGAAACTTATATTACTCAACTTAGAACCATCATAACAAAAAAATTTATCTGTTAAGATAATTTTTTCATACATCCATAATAAAAACCTAATAAAATAGTTCACACATAATAAAATAATTGCTATCCAGTTTTAAAATCTCTCCCAAAATTCACGCTCCATTTATATGGTTATGAATATAAAAATCGATTTATTAACATGAAACAATTTTTTATCCCACATGAAAAAACTATCCAAAAAAACATGAGATTGATGATGGAAACAAATAACTTTCTTCAAAGAGTGGTAGGTTATAAAAACATTATCATCATCATTAATTGAAATGTTTTTTAAGAATTTTTATTGGGAATATTAATATAAAAATTTATATTAAAAAAAAATATTTTTTTTGTTTTTTTATTGAATCCCATTGATGATGTTATATTTTTTTAATTGTATTAGAATAAGAACATTGTTATTTCATTTTTTTTTATTTTAAAACCTTTATTATCACATCCCAATAGAATGATAAACCTCACATCCTGAAAAAATTCTTATATGTCATTTTTATTCCAGATATGTTGTGATGTAGCTTTGGTGGTAGAATCCTGCACAACATCTGGTGTGCTGGTAGTAAATAAACATTGTTTCTTTTTATGTCATCTAAATCATCCCTAAAAAAATAATAATTCTACTTTAAATGTTGATTTATGATCATAAATTGTTTCAACTAAATTAAAATTCGAATAAAAATAATAATATAAATACGTCCAATTCTATATAATTTGAACCCCAATTCATTGGTTCCTTATATATATCAAGAAATTCATTTTCCATCAATGATATTAGGATCTTTTAGAGACAATTTATACCATGAACAATTTATAGTAACAAACATAATATCTAGACCTAAATCATTTAAATGTAATAATATTCCAACAAATATTCTAAATTATTTATGCTTTTCCACTCATTCCCCATCTTTTTATAAAAATTTTAGTTGTGAAATAAATATTGAAAATGGAATTTAATATTCCACTATAAGATTCAACATATCTTCCTTTGTATTATTATCTTGAGATAGGAGAATATATATCACCATGTTTTATATTTTTATTCCATGAAATTATTTTAATTCACTTATCATGGAAATTTGAATGATGTTATACATTTCATTAAAAAATTTACATGTTTTGAAATAATTCCATGAAGAAAATGTTTTTGTGAATAATGAAAATTATAATTATGAATGCAAAATTATTTAAATTCATATAATAATTAATATCAACTCTTCCACTCATGAATCTAAAAGTCATAAAAAATTTATTAAATTTGGATTACCAGGATCTTGAATCAAACAAACAACCAAAAAAAGACATGTTCAAAAAGTAAATAAAACTTTTACCCAAATAATGAATTAATCCACAAGGTTTTTGGATATAAATTTCTTTATCATTATCTATATTAAGATATGATGAACTGAAATCCATCTAGAAAATTTTTTATCATCATTATAGGGTAATTGAAAAATGATTCTAATTGTATCTAATAGTATCACTATAGAAAAGTTATCATGAAAGATAATGACATTTATTTTTTATTAACTATTACAAATGAGGAATCCCTTGTTTCTTATTA
Organism: Viscum album; assembly: GCA_963277665.1. Taxonomy (NCBI): domain Eukaryota; kingdom Viridiplantae; phylum Streptophyta; class Magnoliopsida; order Santalales; family Viscaceae; genus Viscum; species Viscum album. The sequence continues at coordinate 1,099,590,964 of OY728121.1, read as the reverse complement.
ATTAAAAATTATTAATTAAATTATTTGTAAAAACCCCTTATTTACCAACAATATTATCATTATATAGGATTGGGTTTAGGATACCATGTATCATCTCTCTAAATCGTACCCATATTGTCATTCATAAAATATGTTTACTCTTGATGTATTGATTCTTAATCAATAACCTGTTGTTCAACCTTTGAGTATAATTTATTATGTGAAACTAAAATTGATTTATTTTCGACTAAACATTGATAATTGATCTCAAATGATGTTATGAGCTTCCACTTTTTGGTTGGATATGATTATATTTATGTGACTTTTCATCCTAACATTAGATTACTTAGTTATACTCTTAATAATTTTAATCTTTAACATTTTTCTTATCATTATTATACATTCTTTTTTTTCAATTGAAACCAAATAATCATTTCAATATTTTATATCAACAATTATTTTTGATACAATATTATTATATATTTCTGGAACCATCATATATTTTAATTAAAAATATTTATTACTTATTTATTAATAACATGTATCATTTTAAATTGAAGGGTATAAATTAATTATTACATCAACTCCTCTCTGATCAAACATATAATGTTTCCCACCCATTAATTTTATAATACACGGATATATAAAAACATTTAGGTCTTTCAATCATGGGGAATCCTTGTAATAAAACCCACAAATAGTCATACTAGATTTTATCCTACATAAAAACTAATTCCAGTTTTTTTATTTAATATCATTCCGCATAAATATAAAAAACTATCATGTTCAGTCCACATTTTTCATTCCATCTCCACCAAAAATCTATTTATTCATTTAAAATCATATTTATTTTTCAGTGTGTATAGTAAACTAGACACAAGATTAATTCTATTCATTTGAAGATAATCTCTCAAAATTGCACATTTATATTCTCCACTGTTGGTATTAAGAAACTTATTCATTGAACTTCCAAATTATTATTCTTAACTTGTATATAATCTTTTAAATTTATTTAGAACCACCACGTTATTATTAATAAACATATTACATGTAATACTAGTAAATTCCTTAATAAGGTGTAAATTTACTTGTCTCTGTGGGTTTTTGTTTACAAATTGTCCAATAAAAATAATAATTTACATACTTCATGGGGTTGGTAGAATGTATCTTTAAATTCAAATTAACTAATTATATGACCATCCCATTTTAATAAAAAGTACAAATATAATATCTTCATTATTTGAGTTCAGGAATATGATTAATAAATTCTCTCTTAATTTAAATTTTCAAATTACGTTGACACATATTCCAAAAAAAATTATTCCATAAAATATTTTCACCCATAATGATAAGATATCAGGAACATTCTAATCACCAACTTCAAATAATTTCCCCTTTTTTCATTAACATCTTGTTATGACATTATCATCATATTTTGTATCAATAAAACCCATCTTAAAAAAACAACCTTACTAACATCATCAAATTGACTTGAATAAAAACAATGTTTATATCTCCTCTAACTAAAAAATTAGTCCATTTCTTAATTTATCTTCTATTCCACAATGAAATAATATATGTTTCATTTAATTCCCAGAGACTCAGGATTTCAAAAAATCATGGTACCTAATTTAAAATACATTAAAATCTAGAATAAAAAAAAAATCATATGATAAGATAAAATAATTTCCCATACTCATATTCTTTCTAATTTTAAACTTTTTTTTTCAGTTTCAGTAATTTTGGCTATTTTATTTCTGTTTTCAATCTTATAATGCATATTTTTATATTTATATTATAAATTATTTTTATGTTGATATCATGATGAAAAATTAATTTTAATGATGATCAAGATGATAACATATTTATGAAATAGAATTTAATGATTGGAAACTATTTTCATACATCAAACTAACTTTCACAGGTTTCCATCATTGAGTGCATTAGATCTCCCCAATACATTTCCTTCCACTTCACATAAATTCAATATAATATCTATGAATAAAAAAATAATGTTTTTTTTGTTTTCCTAAATCCTCCACAATATAAGGAGTTAGGTTCTAAAGAATACTTCCCATTATAATATTCATATATCATGGAGTTTTCTTTCTCTTTTCCATCAACATTATTTCCTTGGAGTTTTTCATTTCATTGTGCAATTAATTAATTGTTACTTTTGTAAAATTTTATTCTTAAATTCAACAAAAAATCTATCTATATTAGCTCATGTTTGAAACTAAAAAACCTGCTAATGTTCATGTTCTTCAAAACTATTTATTTTTTCTATAAAAAATAAATTTTTTTATTCAAAATTTTCATGAATATTTTTATTCTTCTAAGAAATATTTAATGTAAATTTTTATTAACCGTTCTGGTGATAAGATTTCTCTAAATATTCCTCAAATTTTTTTACTTTGTTTTAGAAAGTTATAATTCCTTTATAATTTTAAACATTTCCTTGTTGGATGATATGTAATTATTTATCAATTATAATCGAATTATCTAAAACATGATCTAGATATATTTATTCACATAAATAAAATTTTTTATATGTCCTTTTTCTTTTAATAAATTGGACATATTATTAGGATGAGATTTAGGATTATTTCTAGAAGTGTTTTAGTATTTAACATCATGGTATTTTTATAAATAATTAAAATATCATCAAGGTAATCATTAATAAATCAAATTTTCCTAAATTACATAGAAATTAATTTTTATTCTAAAATTTATCTTTAATCACCAGTGATTTTTTCATCATTGATATTTTTTTATGATTATTTTCTATTGAATCATCACTGATGTTACTATCCTTTTTTAACTACTATCATCTTTTTCATATGTAGATAATTCGTTTCCTATTTAATATATAAAAAATTATTATATATTCACATAGAATACGATTTATATTTTCATTCCTTTTTCATGAGGGTTTTTCTTTGATTTCATTAATCTTCATTACATTCATATACTTCCTTTCATTGTTGAAATTTTAACATAAAATATCTAACACCTCTGCATCATATAAATTTTATTCAAATAATTAATTATTTTTTATAATTTTATATATATATTTATAACTATTATAGAAAACTATGATATATATTTATCAATTTATTTATAAAATTTATTTCAATTTTTAGAGTCACTAGCTTATTCTTTGTGAAATGTTTTATCCATTCCATACATGAAAACATTGAATGAAATTCCATGATCATACTTCCCTTTTTTATATGGTTTTCTATTTTCATTTCACAAGTGATCATATTGTTTTTTATATCATTTATATATTGAGTTTTTGTATCTATATTTACAAAAATGAAAATTTTGTATCAAATTTGACTAGATGATTTTATATATATTTTATAACAATATTTGAAATATCCAACTTATCAACATGTGATTTTTGGTGAATAATATATAATTTAACTTCAAAAATAAATCACAAATAAATTCATAACCCTCAATAAAATGTTTTTTATACTTCAACAATTGATTTAAAGATTTACATTTTTCCATTTTCATTTTCTTCATAGATTTTTTTAACATCTCAGAGATTCCATTATCCATAAAAAAAATTATAACTCAATGATACTCAATTTGAGATAGAGAGTAATTTATAGTATTTTTGTGTTTCCGATCAAATTGGGAAAAAAATTATTATTAGATATAAGAGAGAATCCCTTTAAAATATATAGGATATAATTTGTGGAAGCATCAAGAACACCATAACCAATATACATATTAGAAGCTAATATTTTATCATTCTATATATAAAATTTCAATCCATAATAATGTCAAAATATCATCACTTTTTCCAAAATAAATAAATTTGGTTGACACTTGTCTTTTCTTAAAACCTCATCAAGGAGATTGTAATTTTAACCATCTCTCATATATAACATTATAGGACTAATCAAGATCTATGTGATCAATTAGAGGTAGGGTGAATCCATGTTTCTCTCTTTTATATTTTAATTCCTGTGAATCAACCTCATCTAACACAAATACGGTAATGAATTTAAAAATAAAAATAATACATTCAATGTTGACAAAAACAGTTTTATTTATGTGGTTCACTACTCAATAATAGTTGTTATACCATTTAATAGTTATAAAATAATGAAATATGAAATAATATACTAAAAAATTCCTTTATATGATTATAGAATGGTTATCGTATAATCAAATAGTGGTGTCACTCTGATAAGAAACCTATGTATGTTCACTATGTATAGCGAAATATGTAATAGAGTTATTTATATAAAACTATTAGATAACTTCAATAACAACCATCAATATTGTTTAATTTTTTTATTGTACTTATTCACTAGTTTTATTATTGAAACAACATCTTAATCACATTCATACATAGTAGTATGAAAGAAAATATTCCTTCAACTTTTTTATAAACCCTCGGTCTGATGAGTATTCATCTATATTTTCCATCGTGTCATCCATAGAGAAAAAATTATGGGGATCCATAATTAAACTAACACAATAGTCATAGGATACTTACATATATAGTTTTTTTCATTTACAAAATTCATTAACATTCTATTATTTTATTATATACCTTTTCATATAATCATTATAACTCCACCCAATATAAAAAAAATTCTAGATTACAACTAATTTCATTGACCAAAACTCTGTCTGATTGAAAATTATTTATCAATGAATATATTCCACAAGTGGAAAATTTTCCCATTGTGAGTTTTTATTTTTAGAACATAATATTTAATCTCACTCAAATAAGATTTATATAGCTCTAAACCTTTTACAAGAGTGTACCATACAAATTGAAATTCATAGAAACAAGCCAATAATATACTAGAACTTTATTGAGAACATATAGAAACTCCAATTTATTATCCCACAAAATGAAAATTTGAATTTTATAACACCTACTCAAAACAATCAACCTGTGAACTTTATATGTCTTATATTATATTATTGAATCTTCTTGAAAACTCAAGTGTCCAAATATTTAAAAATTCCTCTATAAAACTTGTTGGGAATCATAATTCATCCATCCCTGTTATTTATATCATTGGATGGTAATATTTACATAATCACATTTAATATATTTATGAACTTCATTAACAACACATAAACCAATTAACACTCTAGAAAAGACAATAATCCTGTAATTTTTTTATTAATTATCCATTTTTTGAGACTCTGCTCATGGTTCAATAATTAAAATCATAGGAAAATATCAAAAATCATTCTAATATATTTAATTTATATTATTATTTACATTTTAATCAAATTTATCTCATTTCCATGAATATAATGAAACTTTTAACCAATCATTTTTCAATTCCATTGTACAACATTTGATTATACATTGTCTGATCACATAGAACAACTTCTTATGATGATCATCATATATTTTTACTTAAAAATATGATACATTTCTAGATATAATTCATCAGAACTGTCCATTAAGTATTAAAAAACATTCCAAAGTCTGGAAGAGCTCAAAATAATTGAACATAATCTTTTCAAATCCAAACCTCTATTAATTTTCCTCTATCTATTTATCATTATTATATCAAAATAGCATGAATTATGCACACATAAATGGTCCCCTTTATATTAACACCTGGATCATAGGTTATTTTTTAATAAAAGATGTTAATAATATTTAAAACATCAATCAATATATGTTTACAATTCAAGGAATCTAGGTACAATGAAATTCATAAATATTATATGTTCCAAATTCAGTAGAAAACTATTTCCTTATACATGAGTATGATATTATTTATCAAATATAAATAGTACAAAAAATAAAAAAACCACATTTCTATATGATCTTCCGTATTCATTTATCAATATTAGAAGGATTTTTATAGTATTTTGATTTTTTTATTACTAAAAATAATAAATTTCCTTTTTTATACAAAATAATCCCATCTAGTTATCATTTAAATAATTTCCATTTATAGAAAAACACGAAAAAATACATGACCCTAAAAATTAAATTTCATTGAATGTATTCTAAAAAATGATGTTCCTTTGTTTAATAATGGATGGAATGGATTTTTAACATGAAAAATGTTAAAAGTCGGAAAAAGTAGTATATTTTCAATATTAAATTAAAATTGAAAATGGTGGAATAAAGGTATGTAATTGTTCCCCTTTAAAAAGTGATGAAATAAGAAATGTTCTGAATAACCATTATTATTCATTAATAGAATGAATAATGGATCCAATGTAATAAATACTTGAGTTTTAAAGGATATAAGGTCATGAAATCATATAAATTATATTTTAATGCATGATTTAGAAATTGTTCAATCCATTATGACTTGTGGTTTATTCATTTTTTTTTTCAGTTTTATCCTTTGAATCTTGTTTTTCCCCTAGTAAGTTTTATTTGAATGAAATCATAAGGTGACACCTATTTCAAAATTTCACTATGTTAATCATAAATTATAAACCTATATAATATTATTGCATTTATATCAACTATAAAATTAATATCTAAAATAAAACATTTAATATATAGAAAAATAATTTGAAGAATCAAATAAATTTTTAACCATTAAGCGATTATAATCTAATTATTTATTGATTGCAAATACAATGAGTCATATAATTTATATATATATGCTTATATTAAACTAATTTGTTAGGATATTTGATTTTATTACTAGATACAAATTATATAAAATTAATAATACATTTATAGGAAAATAAATATTTTCAATTATTATGGTCATTTCTTTTATTCATATTAATAATAATTTTATTACCAACTATGAATTATAAGTTGATAAAAATTAACAGAATACATATATAAATAGTGAAATACATTTATTAGATCTAATTTCAATTATTGATTAATAGTAATTTTTAATAATAATGAATAAAACATGTTTTTCTGTAAAATAATAATTACATTTCTATGGAATTAAACAATTGTTTTTTAAAATTAAAAATAATATTTTTAAATGATTTATTTTTTGAAAATATAATATATTTTAATAGAAAAATTACTCAAGAACATCTATGTAAATATATTTCATTAATATTCTCATGAATGTGACTAGGTTATCAATATAAGTATTTTTCTTCATTGATATCCAAAAAAATTATTTATTTTATTAAAAATATAAAGAAATCACCTTAGTATAATTTTTTAGTTTGGAATAATATAATTATATTAAATTTATAATTTAAAAATTCTAAACATTTTAAATATATTTTTAATATGAAATTTAAATATTGAATATGAACAGATCATTTTATTGGAAAATTTATTTTAATGATTTTTTGTGTTCTCATTCATATTTCTTCTGAATATTCTACGAGATTATATTTTTTACTCTATGTTTTATTATTAATAGATTACATTAATTATATAAATTTTTCCTCATATTAGTTGGATAATTCATTTATATTATTCAATCAAACACAGTTTTAAATTTGTAAAATAATTATATTAAAAATGATGGAGCATTAAATTATTACTAATGGATTGGAGTAGAAATGTGGTCTATGAGTTAGTAAGTGATATGATGTTGAATGGATTTTTATCGTATCCCCATGGAGATACCAAAGTGACCTAATAAGTGTACCATATCCAACTCTCACATTGGATGATAAATTCAACAATCTTATTGATTCTTAATGAGCCAGTGTGGAGTATTTTTTATTTTTTATGTTAGTAGAAATTTATTGAACTATTAATACAGTTTTATATAAATATATATTATCTAAGGACACCTTAGTTGATCTCATACTAACATTGAACTACATCACATGCCCTAAGATTCCACTAAACCTTAACATATGGATCTTCTGTAACATTAACATAACTTATTACATAAATTGAATGTTAATTTATAAAAATTCTTCCATAAATAGTAAGTTTTGTGTATTTTTATTAGAAACATACTAAAAAATAATTAAATATGATACCTAAAATATAAAAAAATAAATAATTCATATTGGTCTTATAATATGATTTTTGTAATTCCCAAATACATTACTAAATATCATCAATCTAAACAATTATAAAGTGTTCAAATTATTACTCTACATGAAACAACAAAATAAATTAATTAATAAAATATTAGATAAATATTATTAATATATGTATAATAATAATGAAACTACATGTAATTAAAATTTTATTACTCAAATATAATTTCCAACATTTAGTTGATAAATAAATATTATGAATTTAAGATAAGAAGGATTACTAATTCTAAAATTGAAATTTTCAATATATTGTATAATTTACCTTATAAATAATATTTTTCAATTTTAAAATATTATAATATGTTAACTAATATATTAAAATATGATATATTATAAATTAATTTGAAATGATATTAAGAACACCTAATAACTTCATTTTTTATAAACATTTAATTTTAATTATATTTATTATTGTCATTAAAAATAAATTACTAAATATTAAAAACCTTCATAAGATTAATTGAATTTATGAATTTTTATTTTCATTATTTGGTTTAGTATACATTTAAATTAATTTATGAAATTATTAATTTATATTATAATACATAAAAATACCATTTTAACAAATACCATGTCTTTGAGAACGTCGTTAGATATAATAAAAAGTAAATAATTTTTTAAAAATTATTATTAAAATAATAAATAAATATCTACATCTATACTTGTAAAATAATAATATTATCATAAAAAAGTTCTTTACAATTTGAAAATCAAAAAATATTTTATTATAATAAAAACTATTTTTGGTATTTTTTTATATAATGTAAACATTCATTTATTGAGAATTGTGGTGGGATTTATATTAAATATATGTTAATAATATTTTATTTACAATAATATATTTAATTACATCTTAATTGGAAACACTGATAACTAAATCACAATTATATTTCTTATAGATAAAAATAAACATCTTTCGAAAACATGTTATTTTAATGTTAAAAGATAAAATTTAAAAACTAATTTACTTCACCATATTAAATTTTATTTGAAAAAAATTATTTCTATATTATCAGTAATTAATTTTAATTTTTTTAATACAGATTATTTTATATATAAAAATTAAATATAAATTACTTCGGTACAATATATTTATTGAGGTAACAATAAAAATTATAAATCTAAAATATATATGTGTTATTGACCTAAAAAATTATTAAAACGTTTGTGTAAATGAATGGTTGGTGGAAAATTAATTATACCTCATACCCCACTGTATTGTTATTCACTTTTACTCTTCATACAAAGGGAAACATGTTCTGTTTTTATATTAAAAATGTATATTTACAAAATAGAATTATCTTCACCAATAAAAGGAGCTCATCTGTAGCCCATTTCTCTTATCAGTACAACTAATTATCAAGAAATATACTCTTCCATATTATCTTGTTAACTATTTAATGATGATTTATGGTCCTTGGTCATTCTAAAAGACCTTAATAAGTATACCGATATTTTTATCTAAGTGACAAATTATAACGATATATTTATTTTTCTCAATCAAGAATAATTAATTCATTTCATCTTCTACCCCATAAAATATATTAAATGCAATAAATTATGATAAATTACTATTAATAAAAATTGACATTTTATTATACCATTTAAATTCCAATTGACTATCATCCTCAATATCCTATAAAAAAGGATGTCTACATCCTTCATTCATGCGGAATACCTCTTATATGAATGATGTTCATGGGTTTTTATCATTTACCTAAAATTATTGTTCTATAAGTGAATTTTGTGGATTAGTGTGATAAAATTTTATACCATGAAATTATAAGTAATTATATCTCTTGCTCCTGGTATATGTAAAATAAACATGTCACATGTGCATATGTGTAGACTACATCCCCCATGAAAGTGATGACATTATTAATCACTGTAGTCCTTTTATATGAATCCAAATATCATTATATGACGTTTTACCATGTGTTGGGATAGGGTTTTTCCCAATTCATTTATAGAAACTTCTTCCCCCATGTTGGGATAGGGGTTCAGAATATTCTTTTATGATAATGATGCAGTGTTTTATGTTGTTTCCCCAATTCCATGTTTTGATAATCAGGTTATATCATTCCTTTATTTTCATGTTTCCAATATTATATATTGAAATTCCTATTGCATAACATGTATTTTATTCATCATGTTCTTCCTTGTTTACACCCTTAATGGTCTTTATAGATTACCCTTTTCTTATGTTGGCCCTTAGGTTATCCCATACAATGCTATGTTTGAATGAATGTTGTGGTCATGTAATTATTGTTTTCAATAAATATTTGTATTTCATGTTTTATGATGTCATATAATGTTCATAATCCAAAAATACATTATACGACTCGGTATTCTGAGTGGTATTATGTTTGATATTTTGTAATAAATCATTTGTATATATGAAATAAATATTAGGTTTGTTATAACTTGTATCAGATTATAGGATTAGTTTTTTTTGTATTAGGATTAGAAAAATCAACTGAAAGCCATATGGATAATAATAAGTATAAGAAAATACAACTAAATATTTGTTAGTATATATTAAGTGTTTTTTCATGAAAATACATGCATGTATGGATACAAACAAGAAGAGGTGTCTCTGGCACATATGTACATAGGAATATAACCTAAAAAAAATACATTGAGATAGAATCGAATGGGAACTATTACACAACAACAATGATTGTTGAACACTTTGTTTGACACTCCCAAGGTATATGCTTTGGTAAATTAATATTCATAGTACGAACCATTATTTAAGGAAAAAATGACCCTACAAATATATGTTAGGATTTAGATCATGGATAACATAAATATAATTGTAAAAATTAATAAGTTAAAGAGATAAATTAAATTTTTATGTTATCCATTTTTTTCATTGGATTCCTCTTTACGTGTTTAATAATTAAAAATATTTACCCCTAATTTATATTTTATTATATCCAATGGACGATAATAAGTGGAATCGAGCTATTAACTGATGTGGATATCAATGTAATGAATGCTCTAACAAGATCTCTAATCCAATGAGAGAATTCATCAAAACAATTTCATGATAAACTATCAGTTAACTCGTGTTTCGAAAAGAAACATTAATCAGGAAGAAAATACAGACCCTCCATAGGAAAACCAAGTCACAGTTGAGTTCTTCATGAGACAATGGCCTACTACATTCAATGGATCATCTGATCCCTCAATCATTGAACAATGGATCAACTCCATTGAGAAGATATTATGCATCCGTAATGCTGTTTAATAGAGAATGTTATTCTAGAATCTTATCAAATAGAGGGTGAACCTGAACAATGGTGGAAATAGATAAAAAACATACGAAGCCTATGGATGATATCAAGGTGATGTGATGTGATTATTTTTGAAAAACAAAATATAAGTATATTCCCTGCACCATTAGTATTATGATGGAAATATATTTCCTTCAAATAATTAAAAAGTATGATTATTTTTTTGGGGCATGCGATGAAAAATTCACCATGTGTGTACAAATAAGCCTTTGGTTTGGTTGTATCCCCCAAATGCAAGGTTGAGGACATCATTTGTGGGATAAAACCTACACTACGGAAAGACCTTGTGATCAAAGACTTTTATAACTATGAGTAATTTGTCATATGTGACCTCAATGATGACATGGATATCCCTAAATCATAGGGTTATCATTGGGATAAAATGTATAACATGGACATTTATTCTAGATGACTGATGGATAAATCAAAAATTGCTAAAAAAATTAGAAACACACCTTCAAAATGTATGGAAAGAATCATCCTTAAAATTTCATAATGATGATGAAGAAATAAATCAACTGTGGGATGGAAGTCACTATTACAAATATTTCTGGAAATAATAACCCACAACTGCAATAAAGAAAAAAAATGAATTCTTCATTCAATCTAAAACTCATTGTTCATCGCTACAATTATAAAGAATAATATAAATTTGTTATCAAATTCCCAATGCCAAGGGGTTCAATGGAAACCAAAAATCTCCAAGGAACAAGAGTGAGATTTTTCCATCACTACCAAATATTTGAATACCGAAAACAAATTTGTTCCTGGTAGGATGACTATTCAATTAATAATATAGAAGCTACGTTTTGATTCTGGTTTGACACATTCTTTTATATCCTGAATGATTAGAAGAACAATCCATACAATACCAAAAATCAAGGAAGTAGATATGTTAGTGAAAAAAATGGGGAAATTATATAATCTCATTTATATGACTCTTCCCCTATCACTATTATTGGATTGAAGTTCTCATCCGACCTGATAATACTTCCCTATGTGCAATTTGATGAAATTCATATCATGGATTGGCTTTCACTATATAGATACGGCATTAATTTCCACATGAAGTAAATAACTCCCCATATAGTGAATTGACCTTCGATTATATACAAATACAAGGAAGAGTATTAATATTATTTAGTGCCATCTCTCAATAAGGGATATTATTTCTCTATTGTAATTTGTATACTTCTCATATGATTGAGTCTACGGAAGGTGCCATCATTGAATACATACCTATTGTGAGTGAATTCTCTATTCTGATTCCCAAGTAATTACATGGTCTTCCTCCTAAAACAAAAGAATAATTCTTGATTTATCATATACCTGGAGTGTTTATAATATTTAATACACTCTAAAGGATGGTTTTTTTGAGTGCGAGGAGAAAAAGAAACAACAACAAGAGAATCTGGATAAAGGGTTCATATGTCCATGTGTTTCACCATGATGTGCACTGGTCCTCTTTTTTCTGAATATATATTGGACAATGCACATTTTCATTCATTATCATGGGAACAAGAAAATAACATTAAAGAAAAATATCCATTTTCACTGAAAATATGAATAGTTTTACTACTAACCTGGATGAAAATACCTCTCTAAGGTGAATATGTTGTCTAAATGTTACCATGAAAAAGTGAAGAATGTTGATATCCCCAAGATTGCTTTTTTAAAAAGGTATGGACTCTGTGAATTCATATTTATGCATTTTAGACACACTAATGCCCAAACAATATTCATGGAATTGATGAATATAATTTTCATATATTACCAACAAAACAATTTTTTAGTCTTTATAAAAGATATTATAATATACTCTAAAACCATAGAGAAGCATGATGAGAATCTTATCATTGTACTAGAGACCTTACGAAAGGAGAATCTTTATACAAAGTACATCAACTGTGCGTTATGTTTTAATGAAGACTCGTTCTTGTGGAATATCCAAACAAGTAGTGGGATTTCTATAGATTAATCCAAAACCAAAGTAATTTAAGGATGGATGAGGCTGAAATCTATGAAGAATATCCAGAGCATCCTAGGGTTACCTAGATATTATAAATGATTTGTGAGAAATTTCCCATGATTGTAAAAACTCTCTAATCAAGATACCTCAAAAGGGATTATTTTTTTCATAGAATGATGAATGTTAATAATGATTCATGGAGTTAAAGAAGAGGCTTAACACTGCCCATATGCTCACACTACTAAATGTGGGGATCTTTTCTTAATCTTCAGCGATGCGTCGAATAAGGGAACCCACTGGGTGTTGATAAATAATGAGAAATTCATTGCCTATGCATCAATGAAGTTGGAAAATCGTGAGGAAAACTATAACATGCATGATCTGGAGTTGGTATCATGGATCTTATCATTGAATATATGGAGGCATAATCTATTTAGGGAGAAGTTTGAAATATATAGGGATCCAAAAAGCACCAAATATATATTCATAGATAAATAGAATAATATGTTCCAACAAATGTGGACAATTATCATCAATGATTGTTACTACTCAATCCATTAACACCTTGGGAATGTGAACAAGGTGGAATATTCTCTATGTAGAATGGACCCATCAATTATATATTTGGGGAGAATTGAAAATGATCTAATATTATTATATTTGAGGAATGTGTACATGGGAATAATAATGAAGGAAACATCATCAATCCATTTATAAATGATTTCCCAACCTTCTCTTTAAGAAAGGTTAATGTATTCTCAAAAATATGATGTATGAATTCAGAAGAATATAGAAACTTTTAGAAAAGGGAAATCCTCAGAGTTTAATGTAAATGAAGAATGAATTGGGAGATTTTGGTGAAGTCTATGTGTTCCATCAAATATATTGTTAATGAATGATCTTTTTCATTATGCACATAGTTATAATTTCTCCAATATCCTAGAAAACATGAAGAAGTATTGAGGTCTCTAAGACCACTATTTCTGGGATAACATGAAGAAGGGGAATGCTAAATATAGATCAAAGTTAATGTTATGTCAGTAAGAGATGGTTGAGAGGTAGATGTGTTAGGAGATGATGCAACCATTACCCATGCCAACAAGGAAATGATAAAAAATATCCCTCGACATTTTTACTGGACTTCCAACGACATCCAAAGGAAACTCTGCTATAAGGGTTTTGTGGATCGTATTACGTAGACATCACACTTCATTGAAATTTGATAGTATTTCTCAATAGATCAACTAGAACAGATATATATCATAGAAGTGGTATGGTTTCATGGAGTACCATAATCGATTTTGATAGAATGAGATTCAAGACCCGCTCGTATGTTTTGGAAGAGTCAACAATACACTCTATACACTGAGTTGAACTTCAGAAAAATCATTCACTATCAAACTACTGGTCTGTATGAGTGGACAATCTAGACATTTAATGACATGATTCAAGCATTACCAATGAACTTCAATAGTTTAATGGTCAAATTCATTCATTTTATGGAGTTCTCTTATAACAAAAATTTCTAATCATGCATCCAAATGAGCCATTATGAATCCCATTATGGGAAGAGGTGCAAAAAATCAGCATGTTGGGATGAATTTGTGGAATGAAACCTTGTAGGTCCAAAAATGGTCGAAGAAATGGTAGATATGGTTAAAACCATTTAACTTAACATCAAATTTGTTGATAGTTGAAATAATATATATGTTAACAATCATCGATGAGACCTAGAGTGTGATGTTGGGTAGATTATATTTATAAAAAAATATCTATGGAAGAGTGTTATGAGATTTAGGAAGAAGGCAAATATTAATCTATGGTATATTTGATCTTTTAATAACCCTATTCGCATTGGGGTAGGGGCCTATCGACTAGAACTCCAAGAAAACAAGCCTCCATTACCTGATGTATTCCATGTAACACTTTTGTGGATGTATATACTAGACCCATCACATGTACTCAATCCATATGTGGTAACATTGAAGAATGACTTATTCTATGAATAGAAGACAATGGAGATAATAGATTGTAGAGAAAACGTTCTACGAAATAAGAAAATGACCCATATGGAATTTTTGTACAGAACTACAAGTTTGTTGAGGGAATGTTGGAAACAAATGAAGTGATGAGATAGGGTAACAATAATCGGTTTTATTGTGGGAGAATGAAATTTCGAGGGTGAAATTTTTTATGGGAGGATGGTTGTAATGGCACAAACAGTTGTAAATAATAATTTCACTATTTTATATAAATGTATTATTGATATAGAAAACTCATTCACTCATTTTGTTTCATTCAACCTAATTGGATTTAAAGGACTGTAATGTATCATTACAATATATTATATAGCTATTTAATAGTGATAACATGACTAGTATAAATATGTGTTTACAAAAATAATTTCTAAATAGACATAGGAAGTGATGACCACAACAAGTCAGATTGTACCATATGAAGCCCATTTATTAGAGATTATAAGGTAGATTGAATTTATGGTCTTTTCCAATGATGAAGCTGAATCCAATATACATCAATAGAAGCATTAGAAAAAATTTTGTGAGATGTTCAAGATAATCAAGATCACTTCCCAAACCATGTTCACCAAACGACCATGTCAATGCCCCACCATCACACACCTAACCCTTACGGATAATGTTGGGGTAATAAAGTGATAGGTAACAAGACCCTAGAATTATGATTATGTGCATTATTTTTGTATAGAATAACTAATATACTTTTATTTTATTATTGTATCATTTTAAATGATTTTTCACGAACAAATAATATTACTTGTTAATATTCAAATTCAATTATGAAATATTTTTTGATGAATTAATGCATTTTTTTAGTAAAAAAATTTTAATAAAATATTATTATTAAATTAATTTTATTAAATAGAAACGACTATATAACCTTTTTATGTAAATTATATTTATTTATGGTGTGAGAATTGTTTTATCAAAACCCTTAAATTATCAATTAATATCATTCTAAATTTAAAAGGATAATTTCATATATTTAGAAATCTATTCAGATAAAATGTATATTATTTTTTGGAATCAATTCATTTAAATTACTGATCAAATAGTTTTACATAATTTAGTAAGATAATTGAGTTTTTTGGTTAAAAATAAATATTGTATAAATAAATATTGTGTATTATGACATGATAATGACCCAACAATGATGTAATAGAATAATATAAAAGGTACATCCAAAAAAATACATGTTTTTAATTTATAATAATGTAATTTTATTTTTAATTTATTTATTCTAAAAATCGTTATTTAATTCTACAAGATATATAAAATATTTTTTAAGAATTTAAAATCATTTCATTGAAATTGTGACACACCTCCTTATAAGTAAGTGAAAATTTATTACATCGTTGTCCCTTATCATTATCAAATAATGTATACAAAACACCTTTTCAATAAACCGTCTGAAAAAACCCATTGTATAATTTGTGGATTTGAATATTTATTTGTGTAGTGTCAAAAAACAAAATAATAATGAATTTCCCCACCTATCATATTTAAACCCACCCAAGAACCCATATCTTTTCAGTAAAATTCTTTGAATATCGACCATAATCTACCCCATAATCCCTATAGTCCTCCCAAGCACCCATAATATCCCATGTCTCCTCCCCCAAGACTTTGGGATCACATATCAATGTAATGGATCTTCATATATCTCCTTTTTAATCCAGAACCTTTTTATGTCATTCTTTTTTATTTAAATTTTCATGATTTGGGTTATTTTCTTCAATACATCATTAGTTTCATTTTTGTGAATGCATGATCTGATATTCCTTTCATGAAGCGATCCTTTAAACATTTCCATTACTATGCTAAAATTCTGTATGGGATTTAACTATTTTCATTTTTATTCAATAATTTATTTTATTTTATTCTAATAAATTTAATTTCACATGTTTGGATATTATGTTCTTTGATCAACTTATTGCCCATCCAATTTATAAATGAATAAATACCCCTTTCTTGATCATCAACCCAATTTATGAATGTCTATATGACTTCGGCGTGCTTCTATAATTGAACTATGAGTGTCTGTGCCAAAATCATCATGTAGTGAATACCATACCAATTAAACTATCAAGGCTACTAACCACTATGAAAAAATTATTTTCGAATTGTTACTTACATTTATGAATTACACATTCCTTCATCATGGAATAAATTATTATTTTGAATTAACCCATGTTATTTGACCTATGTGGAACACATAGGACTGAGTTTACAATGATATTGAAGAGTGTGGACTTATAAAACTCCAATGCATTGGGTAATGTTTAGTATTATCACACATCGTGTTGGGACTGGCGTTGACCTTATTCCATTATAGGGAGTTTGTCTACCATTTTGGTATATGTGTTTACAAGATTCATTTATGATAATGATGCAGTGTTTTATGTAAGTTCAACAATTCCATGATAGGATAGTCATGTTATATCATGAATATATGTCCATGTTTCACTTATGATCCATTGATATGCCAACTTGGAATAATGTATTGTTTTTTAAATTTTATTCATTGTTTACTGTATCACTATGATTTATATATCACCCTTTTCTAATGTATTTCATCATGTTTTCCCATGAAACACTAAGTACAATGGAATGTTATTGTCATATAAGAGCTGTCTTCTATAAATATGTGTATTTCGTGTT
Organism: Viscum album; assembly: GCA_963277665.1. NCBI lineage: Eukaryota > Viridiplantae > Streptophyta > Magnoliopsida > Santalales > Viscaceae > Viscum > Viscum album. Next base: position 1,099,573,022 of record OY728121.1, on the reverse strand, counting down.
TTAGGTTCTCATTTAATTCTTATAATCCCCAAATACACTAGAAAAGTTTACATTATAAGATTTATTACATGCAATTTTTTGTAATAAATCTTTCTTAAATACTAAATAATGATCAGTGTTGTTATACTGGAACTACCATGATAACCAATCAATTTCTTGAGTTAAAATAATCAAGAAATTGTGGGGATAGTTACACCATTTCACCAAGGGGAGATGTCCGTTAAACATGTTTAACTAATATATATGTTGAGAATCCAAACCCTACACTAGGATATAACATATAGACTATGTTCCCAGAGGTTGATGTTGTGGGAGGGAATATGGTTGGTTGAGCCTTTTATATGAGAGGACATGCCCATGTGTTCGTGTGTGGAGACATTCCATGGGATACTATTTACACAATGTATACTATTATATGGAAAATATATATTCTTTATATACTTCATTAGGAATCATATTTGGTCACATATATAACCTATCATATGATTTTTTTCATTTTACGACACAATGAAAGCCATTTATTTTAAACATATATAATAAATGATGTGTTTCATGTGAGATCCTTCTTCTAGTTATGTTTGAACAATGATAGGGATGATGATTGATCATTAATTTTAGGTTTTGTATAGTATTATGCTAATTCTCCGGGGCTTGGATTCCCTGTACTAATCATACATGGTGATTCAATAGACACCCACACATTACAAAGGGATTGATTCTTATATATCTGGAGTATTAATTCCAAATATTTGAGCTTTAGTGGGGAATGGTTCCTCTACATTAGTTGGTGATACCTCATATATAGAGAAAAGTGGGAAGGTATGGTCCCCCAACCCTATGTTTCGTAAAGTCTCACATAGTTCCTAGAATCATAGATAGGTCTTTAGATGCTTTTGGGTGACTCATATTTATTTTCCAGGTTTGAAGTCATAGATCCCCATTTACTCTATTATTTTTTTTTATCATATTTGTTTCCATATTCGTATTCCATCGTTTCTTATGAGTTGATTTGAATTTTTTTATTTCATACCTCCTATTTTTCACGTTTTCATACTCATTAATTATATAATAACACCTGTATTTAAATTTCCTTCATAGGTTCTATCACATGTAGATGAAAATATATTGGGTGGTGATTTTAGTGGTCTTGTTATTAGAAGAACATATTAGAACATGGAAGTTCATAACATGTTTGATGGTGGTCCAAATATATTTTGAGTTGATAGATCTTCAACGCCCTCCCCCCCGATAGTTATCATGTTGGAACTTCATTACTAGATTGGAATCTATTATTACCTATATAAAAATTTTATATTTATAATTTTTCATGGATTTTGAAGAGTTTTTTTCATGAATTTGTTACACCCTTGATATTTCATTATCTTATTAACTCACTACATTATTTCATGGACCTTCTTGTGTGAATGTATATTGAAAAAAATTTCTATGACCACTCATTCCTATGATAAGCCTACATTGTGCTTGTCATCACTTTTGTCATATTGTAGATGGTCTGGGGGTCCTACTATTATCTTACAACCTGTAAAAGAAATTTCCTATAGTCTATGTTTATGAAATATTACCACAAAATGTGGGTTTTTCGATGGGTTGTTGTTTAGATTTGTACATGTCATCAATTTATTTTTTTCATTTATGAACACGATTTTAATGTGTCTCCAGATTCTCTCTTAGTCTGAGGAACCATTTTTTGTGTAATAGCTATAATATTTATACTCTCGGACTCCGACTAATTCCTTATTAAATCATTATTCCATGTCATCACTAACAGTGAATAAATTATTCGTTCATCATATGGGATTTTGTCTTTTTATTTAAATTACCTTATTGAGTAATATCTCTACATATTTACAACTAATAGTATTATTTCATTTTAACTTTTGGGATTCATAAATGATGAATGCCTTCTATTAAAACTACACATGGTATTTATTATACTCATTTTTAGGGAACTGGACTCATTTCAGTTATATAGTCATAATTTTTTTCCTTTACGAGAGAATAAATCAATTATTCCCCATTATGGAAACCATATGTATACTCTTCTTGAGATACATGAATATTTTATGTTGGATATTAGATATTTGATAGCACTATGAGATTATGATAAGGATGTATATATTCTTTTTGAATTATGAAAGATAAATTGATTGATAACTATTTGGTTACATTAAAATATCGACCATTTGGTGGAAGAATATTTCAGTAAGTACAAGTCCATGTTATTCACTATATTTTGAAGTAACATAATCAAATGGTTTCACTCAAAAAAAAGGCTCCCTCATGGATAAGAAGAGTGTGGGTGGGTTTTTATCACATCAACTCGTGATGAGACGACACTATCGTTTAATGAATTTTTATTGTTGTACCACAATTACTGTTACCTTTGAGATTGTAATCTTTTAATAATCAAGATTTTATTGAGACAAAATAGTTACATAAGTCATTTTGTTATTATACATCTAAGATTACTAAAATCATATGGTACAGATTTTATATAGAACTAGATGTATACCTTAGAGTTTAGATTATTGACATGTGGATTCATAGAGACATATGTACTAGCATGGTCCCTATATGAATTAACATATGCTCTGATCACCTGGGTGTGATTCCTTTTGTAGAATATTCTAGTAGAGGGCCATCTGGTATCAAGAGCTTGAAGTTGGAATCATGGGTCAGAGTCTACTACAAAATCTATTATCCATCAGCCACAGAGTTCATTATGTAACATTAATCATCATTAATAGACTCATATTCATGGATACATGAAATAATGTTCCTAAAAAGGGACCATGTACAATAATGAGGTATGATGATTATCTTATGATGAGTTAGGTGACATTGAATTTAAATCCCTGAATCATCATATTTCTGATAGTTTTTAGGTAGTTGATAGTCCTCTATGACAAGGGTAGTATTCTGATAAGGGTATTCTACTAATTTTTATGGAGGATCTATGAGAGGTAGTTCTATAATTGGGGTATGAAAAGATCTCGTGGAAGGATAAACAGGTGGGTGATGATGTTGTGATATATATCAACAACATCAAACATGTGGACCACTCTAGGCTCAATGAGAATTCCATTATGGTATAAAATAATTATTGGAAATTTATTTATATGATTGCTATTTTCAATATATTATTAAGTGTATGATCTATGTCTTATCTACCTTATCTCTAGAATTTTTTTTGACATAGTCCCAAGTAATTCCTTCATATCCATGTTAATGTTTTTAGGTATATTGATTATTGTTGAGTCTTTTCGGACTAGCTATGTATAAAGGTACATATTGCGACTGATTATTCTATATATCTCATATTCTAGTAGTCTATGTTAGCACTAAATGGTGGGAGTTTCTCATGTTACCTCTTGGATATTTTCAATTGACCATATGTGTTATTCCTAGTTATGGACTAGTTTTCATTTGTGATCATGCCAACAAATTGTAGACATTGGAGATTTATACTCCCTCATGAATATTGGAAATTTTTTTCCATCACCGACATAAAATAATTCATAGTACTGTAAGTGGATATCGTAAGAAGGATATTTCAACCAATCATTCCTTAGTTGGTGATTTTAGCCCATAGTTTAGTTCATTGTTCATGAATCGAGACTTATGAGGTTGTGAGGGAATATATGGATGTCTTTCCAAAAGAAGTTATACATATCTCATTAATTTGGTATATTTGATTCAACATTAACCTTCACCATTGGACTGAAAAAATATATTCTCCAGAATATTACGTACTCCCTATTATGATCTAATGGATGTGTGTATAGTTGAATAATATTGAGAGAAATGTATTCACAGAGATATCATATCCCCCATTACCACCTCTAGTGTTGTTCACGAAAAACAAAATACGAGTCATTGATGATTTCAATTTATGATCATCACTATTAAATACTTAATAATCAATAAAAATTACCACTTACAGTGGAATAACAATTTTCTCTATTTGAAATGTGTGATTTGGATTTCAAGTATTGATTTTATTCTTGCATTTCATGAGTTGAGAGTTCAGAAGGATGATATTATAAATATGTAATTCATATGTAACTATGGGAACTGTGATTTCCTTATGATTCAGTTCACTAGGATTAATTCACCTTCAATTTTCATTTCAATTACTAACTATATGTTCAATACATAAATTGATCAGCTTATAGTTTCCTTTATTGATGATATTATTATATAATCATCCATATAGGTGGATCATAAAGATCATTTGTAAATTTTCATGGCCTTAAATCATAGTCATCATTTATAGGGTATGTTTTTTATGTGGATTTCTTTGATTTGATATATTCATTTTGCAGAACATTTAATTTTATATCATAGTGTAGTTGTAGATCATGTTATGACTGAAATTTTTCTCACTTGGGATCCAACAAACTGTGTCTCAAAGGTGTAGAGTTTAATCAGTTTGGTAGTGCAATATCCAATATTCATTGAATAATTTTCTAGGATTCTATTCAATTTTAATTACCTGACACATATTGGGGATTTTTTTCATGGAGAAATATCAATCATTGATCCATTAATATTTGAAGTAGTGGTTGAGGGAAACTCATTTTTGGAGGTAACTAGAGGAGGCCATCGAGTATGTGTAATTTATAAATTTTATGTATGTGGTATTAAATACATGTTCATGGAATGGAATTTTGTGATCAATTATATATAATGACAGTGGATAACTAATGTGTAGAATTACATGACCCAGGACTTAATGTTTGAAGTTGTATTCTAGTCCATGGAGATTAGGAGGTGATATCTTTTTAGAGAGAGTATACTTTGTTTATTTATACCACTATAGTGGTATATAAATATTCACTGTGATGTATATAACCCCGAGGCAGATGAATTGATCACATTTCAAAAAATATAGGGATTTCAAGACATTCTACACCCTCATTGATTAATTTTTTTTGTAATATTCCCTTCACTAGAAAAATCTCCCTCAATTGGAGGATGAATCATCAAAGTATGTTTCATCTTTGTAACAATCCTCGAGGGTAGAGAGGGGTGGGTATTAAATTAGGATGATGGTTGCTTCACCACCTTTTCTCCAGTGTGTGATAAAATATCAAGTTAGAGAAGTTATATATACATTTTTTTCATAATCAAATATACACATAACATCCACTGGAAATTGTTTAAATATAGGGTTCAATCATTCTTTTTTCAGGGACATGTTGTTGTAACATTCATGTCTCATTAGTGGTATAGGTGGACCATTCCCCTTGTTTTAGTGCTTTGGAAGTATGGGAGATTTATTGAGAGCTCTATGGAGCTTGATGCCCACATGTGAGGCTAGTTCCCAAACTGTTTTTTGTATAATTTACCTTTTAAGATTATATCCTTAAACATTGATAGAATATAATGAATCATAATTCAATATATTTTCCATATGAATATTTATATATATATATCCATGAATTTTTAATCGAAGATAGAATTTTGTTTTTTCAGCACATGACATTAGAATTAATATATTTTAAATGATTATATATATTTAATCATTCACTCAAATATTTTATGAATAATTATTTATAAGCATTAATCAAGGCCTCATATGTGAAATTAGAGACTCTAGTTATTTCAAAAATATGGATTTTACCTAAGATGTGATGTTAACTTAGATGTTTTCGGATGTTCAGTTGATGGAATCCAAAGGAGGCTGTGTTAAGTAAATTAAATTATTTCTATAATAATTAATTAATCAAAAAAACATAAATAAAAATAAATAAATAAATATTTAATGTGAATTTGTAAGTATATTTACATTCCCTTGGGATTTAAAAGACAATATATGGATATCTTATTTACAGTTGGAGAATTGAGAACATGGACTGATAATAAAAAACTGGGGGGAATAATGAGATGAATATCAAATGTCCATGTATCATCTTCATCATCACTAGACGATGTGTTTATTATTATATATTAATATTTTATTTGAGTTTGGGATCATTATTTGATAGATTTTATCCATTTTAATTACTTGTCAAGTATAGACATACTAACATCTTAATTTTAATTTATATTTTGTCTACAAATATATTAAATTTATATTAGATATCATGAAACTCATTATTCATTTTAGTTTCACAACTATATAACCCTTTTGAAAAAATTAGAGTTATTGGATTATTATTCATCATCTTATAATTTTATCACTTTTTCACGATATTTTCCCAACAAATTTATTTTTTATCTTTATAGGATTGTTATGTCTGTGATTCAACATTATCAGGCTGGATTCAAGAATTTTCAACTCCATGATTCATAAAAATTGTGTGAACAACATATAGATTATTTTTCAATATATTTATCAGGTTTAATTTTCTGATGTGGTTGATCTATTACTGTATCGAGATCTCAAAAGGAAATTGGTAGTATAATTGCTACCACACGGGTGATCAAATATAATATTTTGGAATATTAGATTTTAGAAATCAACAATTATGGTCGAGTAAATTCATATCTACAGAATTAGCATGATCAAATAGTGATAATAGTTTCTGTAATAGTTTTCCATTCATTTTCATGAATATTGGATTCCAATTCTATGAAAACCATGACTGCATTCCATGTATCACAATGGAACACACACCATGTATTATGGATTCATTGAATGGAATGGGATTTATCTTAATTGAAATATACCATTCCATGTCTCAAGTCAAACATACAATGTGACATTACCCGAGTATCAAATACCTATTCCAAGGGTTCACATCAAGGAGTCTTGGTGGACTAACTTGTCATGACACCCTATAAGAACACTCGGTACGGGTAAATTCCATGACATTTTATGAGCTGTAAAATATATCTAGGAGCCTATGTGAACATACAGATTATATTCCCATAGGGAGAGGTTGTTTTAATTCCCAAATGTGGCGATTCTATTTCCTTGGGAGGACCTGACAATTCTCATTAAAAGGTCACATTTCATGTGAAACTATGTTCAAACAATGTTCTTATACTTGAAAATTATGGATTGTGTATCTTCTTATTAACAAAACAATTTTAGGCTTTAGAGTAGTCATTATATAGTACTTTTTTTATACAATACATTATAGGATTCTTAATTTTTTAATCAGAGGTATGAAATAATGTGTTACAAGTGAGACACATGTTACAATGATGCTTGGATAATGACAATGATAATGATTAATCATTATATATATGCTTGTATCAGTACTACACTAATCCAATATGGGAGAATTATTTCCTTGCTCTTTATATAAGATAAGTCGATATTACCCCACAATATGGAGGATGTGGGTCCAATATGTACATATTTTTAGTCCTCCATAATTGTACTCTACAGGTGGATGGGTCCTACATTGGATTTATTTCGAACACATCTATGGAATAATGTGGAATGGTTGGAACAATCCTACCAAATTATTTTAAAATTTCATAATGCTTTTGCAATCAATTTTGAACCATTGATTGTCTCATATCTAGGTATTATTCTTAGATGGTAGTAATCAATGGAGATCCTCTTTATATATATTCATTGGTCACATTTAAGAACCTCAATTATTATTTTTATTTATTATATATACTAATTTAATTAGATAAATGAATATTTATATCAACTATACATAATTTTTTTAACCATCAAAATGGTATGTTTATAATCACACATACATTGGATTTTCTTCCACATGTTGTGTCATTTGTGGGTGATGGGATGATTAATGTTTGATTTAGTGGACAATGTTTTTAAGAGAATAATAGTACATGGAGGAGATAACTAGGATGAGTGGTCAACCTTGTGTATTGTGAGTTCATTTCACTTCAATTTACCACCTTCTTAGTATATTTCTAGATCCAAACACAATTTTGGTAATACATGTATTTTCCACTTTTATATCTTTCCTTTTACTTCGATTCCAAATTAAATATTTACTATAGGATATTTTATATTTTGGTTAATCCATATAACTTTTAAACAATTGTTATATCTCTACACTACTTTATGATGCTGGTTGTGTTCATGTATACTGTTACATTTTTCTATGCCCACCCATTTTGGTGATAATGCTACATGGAATTTGTTATTAGATCCATGTGAAATTGAAGTGATTTTGGGGTTTTAACTTATACGTACAATAGTGCTAGTATTTTTCTAGTTTATTGGGATATTAAAATTTATTCATTATATATTCTATAAATTAATAGAAATTATAAAATCATATATTTACTTCACAATGAATGATAATATGACTTTTTATTCTTCGAAAGTACATTCTTATATTAAACATGTGTTTTTGAATGAATTCATCAATTATGTTCCTAAAATAATATTATTTAATAGTTAAAATGAGAATTATGTTTTTATATAACAAATTTAATTTTTATAATTGGGAATTTGTAAGATTATTCAGACAGGAATATATTTTATAAATAGTGAAATATCCCATTTTGTGAATATTGGATCTTTAATGAAATCATATAGCTATACGAATTAAATTCAACCATAAGAAACCATATTCATAAAAAATATCATTTAGGGGTAAAAAATCATTTAAATCGATTATGGTCATATTTTAAGCTCGTGCTTCACTTTGTGGAACATAAGATATATTTTATTCTAATTAAATACTACTTTTGATTATTTTAATTGAATGAGGTGGTCAATGATTTAATTCAGCATTATAATGGATATAATTTCAAATAATATTCATTTATATAATTATAAAATGATAAATTCAAAATTATGACAAGAACTCACAAATCATTGGCCTAAATTTTTATATGTTCAATATAACACATGGAAATACTATTTCTCCTAAAAATGTATCTAATGAAAATTTTGCAATTATTTTAAAATTAATTTTTGGAAGTAATTTGTATTTAGTCATAAAAAATTGAATCCAAATTTGGAATTATCATTTACAAATAAGGATATAAGGCCAACCTTATTTTTTTCTACAATGAATAGTTATAGTGGTCAAAATTTATCAGTTTCATTAATTATAAATATTGTAATGATTTATAATATTACTGAAACATACTTATTTATTATTGGGGTTTCAAGTGTTTTTATTATATTTTATAATATTAATGAGAAGTATTCAATTTTTTTAGTAGACTAATTATGATATAACAGAATTATACAATTATATAGGGAATTAATATGAATTTTTTAAAATTTTGTTATATTATTTTGAATTTTTATTTCAAAATATTGAAATTATAATAATGAATTATATATTTATTTATAATATTCAATAGGGAATTAAATATATAATCATTATATTTTCCCTTAAACATATCATTAAATATAGGAAAGGGTAATTTTTTAAAATGAGTTTCTAAAGATTAGTGGGTTTCTTAATGGATTTTTATGGGTAGAGTTGAGTTTATAAAGCAATGGAAATGTATCTTATTATTTTAACTCTATACAAAAAGGTGGATATATTTTTTCCTAACCAATGTACTGTTTCTATGAAATCTATTCGTCCAATATAAAGGTATAATTTTGAAATAGGGATACATATTTGTAATTTCATGTATCTTTACTTGTTTAAAAGTAATTCTCCTACTACATAAATGTTAGTCATGTTTTCTAATAGATTGAAATGGGTATGTTAATGTTTTCTTCTCTATGTAAACGTAAAATTCGACCTACATAGGTGAAAACAACATTTTAATTTCTCAAATTGGTGCAAGACCATTTTTCTTATTGATATAGAAGGTTAATATTCATTATCCCGTCACTATTTTAGTGTCTTTCCAATTTTTTTCGTCTACGATAAAACCATGTTGTTCATAATTTTTGCACAATTTCTTAGTCATGTAATGGTCAATATGTTTTTTACAGTACCATATATAGTTATCTATTTTTATAGTGTGTAAATAATGCTATACTGACACAACTAGTTTTCATCACATTGGAGAAGTGGTATTTTCATAAAATTTGGCTTTATCTTCTAGATTAAAATTCAGGATAATTTTTAACATAATATAAGGAATTAAATTTTAAAAGCATATTTTTTTGATTCATTTCTAGTTTCTAAACATAATATTTTATCATCCATAAATTTTGATGTTTTAAAATAATTATTGAGTTGTAAATATATTTAATAATGTTTTAAAATGAATATATTATGGATTAAATATTATATTGAATTAATATTTTTTGACATATATTGGAAGGATATATTATTTTATAAAACATATGAATCGTCCTCTCATTGTATTTTCCCACATACTTTGGGTATATATTAATGAAATGATTCTTTTTCGATCATAGTGTATTTTGATAATTATTCATTGCATTTATTCTTGTTTCTACAACTATATTTTAAACGTATTTTACATCTATTATCTTTATCCCTCCTATATATTACTATTCTGTGAGATGGATAAATCCTTCTAGCAAGGGGTTCTATGAAAACACTTTTTTTATTTTTTTATCCTTCATTAATTTTTTTGTTTAAAGTGATGTGAATAACATTAATAATAGTGTAATTTTATTTTATCACATGAAGAATGGTTAAAAAATAATACCGAAATTACTATAGGATGAATGCTAATATTCAAATCATAGAATTACTATAATTATAATATTCTATATAAATAAATATATTAATAGATATATATTACAATAAAAAATCATATTTTTATAATCTTATCTAGAATCCAGTAATTGAATGATAATTAATATATATGATAACATGTAAATAATATATGAAAAAGGAATAGATTGATTACATAAAGTCTTTTTAACAAAGGAAAAAATGAATATTCCATATATGTTTTAAAAGAATTTATTAAATATATAATATTATTACTTTTTATTATTTATTATTATATGTCTATCTGTGATACGTTATTCTCATACTAGTAAATAGTAAATGAAATATTGAAACGAATATTACATTTCATTAACATTTTATTGTTATCTTATGGTTTTAGAAATTAATATATTCAATAAAATATTTTATATTAATGATAATAAATTCAATAATTTATTTTATTTACTTATCATATGAATTTAGTAACAGTATTTAACAACCACAATGATTTAATAATGAAATTAAATTTAAATTATTACATGTTTTATAGTAATTTTAATCATTCTATATCATGTATAGAAGAGATGAAGAGGCAATTTTTTTCATTATCCAAATATAATTTGATAAATTAGAAATTATATAATATTATAATTTGAAATAATTAAAATATATTTATGAAATTTTTTTATAATTCTATATATTCGAAAATTTATATGTGGATTATTATATTTTTACAATGATAAATATTTAATTTTATGGGAATTAAATGAATAAATGAGTTTCTGATTTAATGGTATAATAAGATCCATCTTGATATTTATGATAAGGAGTGATATCTATATATTGTTTTTCTTGTTTTTGAGCATAGATAATTTCTTATAATAGATAAATAATGCCAATATAATTGTCAATATCAATTAAATTAAATTGGCATGAGAAAGGTAATTAAAACTCATCATGGAATTTCATAAACACGAAATTAATGATAATATCACGTTGTGATGATTATAGATACATTAAACTAACCATATAGAATTTTTTACATGAAAAAACTATTCATAATAAACAATAAAATTAAATATAGGAATAAAATTGTTTAAATAGAGATGAAATTTTTGGGGACGAGTAATTTCATTATTAATTAAAAAATAATTGAATTACATGATGTTGAGGTTGTAATTTCATATTTTTTTTGCTATTAGAAATAAATTTATTATTTATTGATTCTCTATGGTTTTAGATCCATTTTGTGATTTATTGTTAACCAAATATGATTACAGTGATGATAGTCTCACATTTTTCTAGTTACGATGATAATGATTGCATCGAGATCCTATTTTTATGATGTCTAGGGGTCCATATTTTTGGGATTATATTGGAAGTATATTTAGAATGTGATTATATGTGAAATAGTATAGAAAAAAGGTGTAGGTGTTATGTGTTCTGGTTAGGTATTTCTGATTTATAATTATTCAAAGATCAATGCTTATGTGATTGATGAGGATGAATGTTATTTATATTACCATTTTCCAATTGTGGGATAATTATTATTGTAATGAATTATGGTTGAGTAATTCAAATGGTTACTCATGATGATTCCTTAAGTTCCCTTATATTTAAAAAATTGAAATGGATTTATTAAATAACGGGTTTTTGTTATTGACGGTAACCTATAATGATGCCATGGAAGAGAATTAAAGAAAATAATAAATAAACAAACCTATATATGTTTTATAGGATTAAATTGTTATTCTTGTAATGAAATTAATGTAATATTAATTAATGTGATATAAAATAATTATTATTGGAATTGATAGATGTATGATCCTTTTTTATCAAGGCCTTATATTTGTATTTTTTATGTCCTAGGAGATGACATTGTATGATTTGTTTTAATACTGCGTTGTTTTTCATATTTTGGTTGTGATCTAAAAATTTATTTTTTTCTATTTTTATATTCACCAAAACGATTTCTTAATTGAAGAATACAAATAGTTATTTAAGTAGTATTTCCCCATGATATGGTTTGGAAATGATATAAATGTATGACTACCGCATATCTCACAATCCCAAATAATTTATCTCATTATGTATAGGTATACAGAGTGGTGATTTTCATTATATGTTTGTTGTGGGATATCATTGATTTAGGTTGATACACATTCATGTAATTATTGATGTATTATCATATGGATTATTACTAGTTTGTTATATATGGGCTATGATATTTTGAGGTGTAATACAGAATATATCTATATCGGTAGCATTTGGATATAAGAAATTATTACACATGATGAGTATAGATATGTTGATGTGTTTCATGAAAGATAAGGTTTTATATAGTCTCACAATTATATTCATGTATGATTATATATGTAAGGTATGGGAGATCATGATATTTCATGTTGGGTTATGATAGTTGAAATTTTTATAGGAAGTGGTCTATCGTTTGTTGTTACATATTTATATGTTATCAATATTATAGTTATGAATCTATGAATAGTTTGTTGAGTAAGATATGGTGAGGTTGGTGGTGGAATAGTTTTCATATATAGGTGTTGTGTTAGTTTCATTTATTTTCAAAGTGATATTTAGAGTATTTCATTTACGTTTCTCACAGGGTTTTTTGGGAATATCTTGCATATTATAAATTTTAATCTTACCCGATATATATTTAAACAATTTATTTAGGTCAGGGGGAGATTCATAGTGATAAAGTTAGATATTAAATATTCATGTTTGTTATTAGGATCTAATTTGGATTTGTGGTCACTACCAATTACATGGCTCTTTTTATATTTCTTTTTAGTTTTTATTTATTATTAAATCACACAATGAATCGGGATTGATACAATTTTTATTATAATTGTGAGTTTTTTTTGTGGATTTTCTAATTATATGTTTTACATCCCAATTCATTATGATGGAAATTCATCTCATTTCTGTGTTTATATACCCAATGTTAAAGTATCTAACTCATGTAATATTAATTTTGGACATTGAGGGTCATTATATATATATGTATTCATTAATGGAAAAGAGAAGTCACATTAGAGGGAGGTTTTCTGATATAGTGTTTTTAAAGGTGACAGTTGGTACATAAGAATCTTGTTTGGATTCTAGAATTGCTATGGATATTTGTGTGGGTAGGGAATCATTATTCATCACACTTATTATGATCTATAAAAAAGATATATTTCATAGGACATAGGATTCCATAAAACCGTATGAATATATGAAATATTAATTATATTTAATGATCATTATAATTTACGTAACACTTCTTTTGAGCTACAGACCTATGAAAGGATCATTAACCATTATATTATGTTCTATGGAATGAACTGATTAGACAATGAGATATATGATAAAATTGAATTTACAAAGTAACCAAAAAATATTAATTTCCCCTTTGTTGGAGTCCATAAAACTTGTAATTTTACAGAAATGTATAAATGTAGAAATCCTCATCCAATTTCATTCTAATGATATTTATAAATGTGTTTCAAAAATTTACTATCGACTAGAGGAAACCTAAAAAAATTATTTATGATGGAAAATTTGAGAGTTATATCTCTGTAATCAAAATATTTTTGACATCATTGTAACAATTAACAGAACAAAGATTTTGTTGTTGCAGGTGGTGATAACAATATGTTTTACTTATGGACAGCGGAATAAATTTATTTTATTGAGTGTGACATTTTTTGTAGTATATCTCAATAGTGCTATATTTAATTACATGGAGTTTATAAGGAGTTAGTTATTTTGTGATGGAGTTTTTATATGTGTTTTAATGTATAGTTCTATTCTTATACTGAAATAGAATCATTATAAATGGATATGTATTCCTTACATTATGGGATTTTATATTTTTGTTCATGATGTATTGCGGGGAACTTATGTTTATCTGTAGATGCTGAAACCCTTTAATTTTCAACCCCTTGAGGTTAATAGATATAATTCATTACATTCTTCCATTTATTTTCTATTTTATTGATTGCTGGGAAATATTAAAATTCAATTAATTAAAAATTACATATTGAATATTAAAGAATTTATTTTATAAAAATTCACCCATTAGTTTCAAAACCACAACTACTTCTTCTGATAGATCGAAATTATAACCCATTCCCCAGTATTGGTGCTGATACTTAAAAATTTATTTTTAAATAGGTTTTTATAACCGTGTTTATATGATTTTATAACTATCTCTTTATGCTCAGTGATATAAATATATAGTCTTATGGGAGGGGTTATAACCATATTAAGTATTATATACTCCTGTCTTGTGTTATGTATATTGGGGATTTGGTTTAAGGTAAGTGGTTATTCCAGGTAATAAATGTTTTTAATGAGAATACTCATCAAACAACCAAGGTTATATGGGCACTAGAATTGGGATATATAATTTATTATTTACAGAAGGTATTATAAATATTTTTCTAAATGTATTTAATTAAACATATGTTGGTTGTGGGTTTTACATTGGACATTGTTTCATAAATTTTTTTTCTTCAATTATTATATTCCAATAAGGGGTTTGACTTGTATAAAACAATTTCATAGAAAAAAAAGAATATGAATAGTGGGGAAACATACCCCATAATGAATTTTAAAATTGTTTGGTTGGGTGAGATCCTACAAAACTAGACAACATCATAACATGTAAGAACTCGTGATTCTCTGAACAGTCGTTTTGAGTAGAAATTTAAATTTCTATTGTTGGATACTCATGAGGGGTAAAATTGTCATTTTATATTTCCATAAACTCTCGGATAATTTATTTGACATTTTTGTTGGTCCCAGAATAGGGTGTTTAACCTAGGAAAGGAGTTTGGAGGAAATATGAGCTATTCAAATTTTGGCGGAATATTTGATATTAAATATTATTAAATTATATATTAAATTATTCTCATAAAATTGTATGGAAATTAATTTTTTATTGAGTGTTTGATTGAGATTATGTCTGTGTGGTTAGGTCCATAATGGGCAGTTTAGCCTAGGGAAGGCATAAACTCATGTCGGGCGTCGGGGCTGGCCCGTGCCCCATTTTCTTCGTTTTCTTTTCTTCTTTCCTTATCTTTCCTTCACTCTTCTTTCCTACTCATCCTTGCGCACATCTCCAATGATGCTCCTCCTTGGCCATGACTAATGGTAGAATTTGAAGATCGTGAAAATGGGAGAGAAGGAAGGTGAGAGTGGTTCCGATTCGAAGCTCTCGACGCGCTGAGTCGGCGTGCGGCAACCGTGAGTCGTGAAATCAGCCGAGGCATTGGATGTTTCTGCTCGAAGGTAGGGTCGTTCATCTTTTCTCCATAGATCCCCGTTAATTTTTTTTTAATCATTTAAATCCTTATATTTGTTTCTTGTATTCCCATGGGCCTCGATCTATTGTTTCGGAGGTGAAAACGGGCGATTCATGCATTTTTAGGGAATTACCATCGGAAAACCCAGTATACATAACATGTGTCCCAAGGGAACACACCGTGTTTTCTTCCCTTTTGGGAAAGACAATTTTTTTTTATTACACACCGTGTACATTTTGTACATTCCGTGTAGTGGTACATGGGCATGTGTTCGGGTGAAAACAAACACGGCGTAACATTTCGTGAACATTACATGCCGTGTACTATTACAAAGGAAGTCCCATTGTGTTTTGGCCATGTACTCTGCCCATGTAATACTTCAATTTAGTAATTTTTTGATATCTTGGGCTATGGAAGTTAGAATTGGGCGAGTGAGTAGTCGATTATGAGCGATTTGTTCTACGTAGATCGCAATGGTGGAATGATTTTAACATTTAGAGGTCATATAGATACCTTTTTTGAGGTTTTTATCTAAACGGAGGGGTTATTCATCCAGTTATCATGTTCAGTTGTCACATGAGAGTGAGAGTTAGAGTGGATGACAGGTTGGGAATTTGGAACAACTTAGTTGATACCTTTAATAGGATTTGAGCTATGAGCTATCTCCAGTGATCTATGATTAATATAACGTTCCCCTTGTGTGACGTTCTTTTCTGGCCTATGAGGCTTTGAGACCATGTACTTCTAAGGATCCCCTGAGGGATACCTTTTCTTATTTTCTGAGCTAGGGAGTCCCATGTAGTATCTCTCCCTTGTTCATTATCTGACAGGAACCATGTTATTGAATGACTATGTTGTCCTTCCTTGAGGATCCCGTATAGGATTCCTCACTTACTTTTCACTAAGGATCCCGTGTAGGATTCCTTCACTTGTGTATACCTAGATAATCATGAGTATGATGTTTCCTTAGTGTTTTAATTGAGGGACCTAGTGGGTGCATGTTGTTTGATCGACCCTGAGTTGTTATGTTGGGTTGGGTAGAGATGGTGATCGGGTGTCACCTAGAACCCGTTCTAAAATGGTAATCCCTTTGGGATTTGGAAGTATTTTTTGGTTGGGAATTTGGGCCACCATCACTGTTTGTTTATATCTGACTTGGTTTTGCTGATGCTGTAGTGTTTACTAGTGGTGCTTTCTAGTTGGGGGCTGGTGAGCCTGACGTGAGACGTCTTTCTTGATTGTTTTTTTCCTGCCTTTCATGGTTTCTTGTGTAGATGTAATTTGATCATGTTTTAGGATTATTGTTGTGCTTGGATGTTTTTCCCATGCCTTTTTCTGTTTAGGACCTTTGGGTCTTGTTAGCCTTTGGCCGTTATACCTATTTTCCATGACTTGTGACCGTTGGATAGAATGGTATTCATCACATGCTTGTTTATGTATACTGGTTAGCCAAGTATCTCTATTGGTGTACTTTGGCCATATAGCATTATTATGCACTGACTGGCACAAGACCATGAGAACCTTGTGCTATAGACTAAAAGGGATAGACTGAGTGAGCTTCCTAGAATGTCTTGGACATTATAGACTACAGGGGATAGACAGAGTGAGCTTCCCAGAGAGTCATGTGCATTATAGACTAGAGGGGATGGACCGACTGAGCATCCCATAGAGTCTTGGATAATATTTGCTATAGGAGGGTAGACCGAGTGAGCTTCCTTAGAGAGTCTTTACTTGTTTAAATTTCCTTAAACCATTCCAATATAGAGGAGGAATTGACCAATAGAGCTTCCTCAGAGAGTCTGTGATATACCTAAGACTATAGGAGGAATTGACCGATTGATCTTCCCCAAAGAGTTTCTAGACATTGGGGATATTAGATGGTTAGACCGCGTGATCATCCTTAGAGATTCCCTGACTACCCTATACTATAAGGGTAATTGACCAAGTGAGCTTCCCCAGAGTTTCTTATAATTTCGTATGACCAAACCAGAGGGGTTAGACTGAGTGCACTTCCGAGAGGGTTGTTGGTACTTCTTGGATAGGACCAGTGGGGTTGGCTGTGAGTACTTCCCAGAGGGTTAAATTTTTTGTTATCTTCATTCTTGTGATTTATTGCTTGAACTAGAGGATAGCTTGTCTTTGTTTATCTTGTTCAGATGCATAACTCCAGCATTGGCCAATGTAGGTACATATCGATGGGATTACAGACCCCGAGATCGACATTTTTAAAATACGGATTGAGTTGCTCTATGTCCAGCTCAATTACCTTGAATAGGATGTCCAAGAGATCGACCTTATGGTCCCACGGTTTGACGGATGATGTTTTTTCTTGTTATTTGAATCACTACTTCATGAATATTTATATTTATTTTATGTGTTTAGGTATGGAACTATACATGTGTGCATATATAGATATGGACATCCATAGTGGAACTTTTCCAGTTGACAGGGATTACATACCCTGAGTTCAACTATGGTTGCATGTTTGGTTTACTTTCATTTTTTGTGTTCTAGCGTGGCTGAGCACATAGTTGTTTCATACACTTTTAACAGCACAATTGTATGTTGCATGTCGGGGTTCCCTACTGAGATTATTTCTCACCCCTGTACATGCACCTCGGTGTCCGTGTAGGCATTATGTCTAATTTTAAAGTTGATCATAAGTTGTATAGTGGATAGGGTTGAGGCCCAATGTTGCATGACCGAGAGGATCTTCTAGAGTGGTTCTACTGATCGGGATACTACAGTTCGGCATTGTCTGGAGATCGGGTATGTGGATTGGCTCGGAGAATGTAGCAGAGCCATGTACTTTTATTTTCAGTATCTTTTGTACTTTTATTTGTATGGTCGGACCGGTGGGTGATTAGTGTTGTATTGTATTACATAGATGTTCGGGCTTTTACAACAATTTACTATTACATCTTGTTCTATTTCAGTTTTTTACTGCATCCGCACTCTGTTTACTTTTCACTATGTATGATACATAGTTATTTATACTGTTTTCTTACTTTGGTATGAATGCATAGTCTTCCCACTATCACAACCTAGGCCCTCACTGCTAGTCGGCAGCCTCTGGCGTATGGGGATGTGCGCTTGAGGCCTTGTGGTGAACCGGATCGGAGCACCAGTTTAGTGGATTCTGGGAAATGACGTTATAAAGTGGTATCATAGGAGTTTTCCTTCTTGGTCTTTACTATTTGGGATATGGTAGACAAGAGTATTTGGAATTTGTTAGATCTTGTGATGGATATCAGGTTGGTGTGTCTCGAACACTTGTTCTCGTAAGAATTCTTGGTTGCCATGGTTTGGGATTGTTATTCTAATTTTTTTTATTTTACAATTGCATATGATTTTCTATTTGAGAGACTCACATTTTGTGTGGTGTTTTGATTTACTATAGATCTTTGGCTCTTGGTCATTGGTAAGATACCAAGGATAGATTATTACTCTTTTATGGCAATGGCAAGAGGCGTCTCATGCTTCACACTAGGCACATAGGATTCACAGCATATGGGCCTACTAGTGTGTGTTTTTACAAATGACTGAGACATTTGGGTCTTCATACACATACATTCTATTCTGATGGAAGGTTACGTGGATCAACGTTAAGGCGTTTTTGATGGGGCTGATGACTCAGTCCTTTTCCACAGGTGGTGTAGTGACCCTAGTTGGACTATGCGGCACATGATGGCTTTTTGTTTAACCCCATATTGGGTGTTTTTTTTCTGGTCTGTCGGTATCTTGTTGGATCGTTGAGAATGATATCGATAGATACCAAGGCTTATCATGTTAACTAGACCTCCTTGTGGTATTGCTGTATATAAATACCCAATGGGTGTTAGCTCAGCTTGTCTCTTCTGTTTTTTTGTGACCTCCAAGGAGTCATTCTTTATAAGGATGCTCGGAGAGGATCGGGGCCCTTGTAGGTTGTGTTTTAGTTTTTAACATCTTGGTTAGTTGTGATCTTTACCATCTTTTGAGTGGTTTTGGATCTTTTGGGCTAGGTGGTTAGACCTTGTGACCCAGTTGTGAGGCATTTTCTTTTGGGCTAGGTGGAAGACCTAGAGACAATTGGTTTTGTCTTGAACCCTTATTAATCGATGTCTGTTCTATTTTAGGGAAACCTGGGTCATATGGTTGGGCATCGTTTTCCACTGGCTTATGGCGGTGTTTGTATTCACGACTGGTTTCGACAAGCATGCATGTTCAGGTTCCTGGCCTGGATGACTAGTGTTTCTGATGTTGCTTTTAGAGAGGTGACTTTGTGAAATTTTGGGTTACCGTGAAATAGTTGACCCATACCTGATTCCTGGTCAGGTTTTTGAAGGATGTTAGTGTGGCTCAGAGGGATTTGGACACTCCTTCGGTGAAATCAGAGTACACTCCTATAAGAGACGATCATGCGATTTCGTGATTCGTCTTGAGTATGCTGAGAGAGATTCAACCCTAGATAGAGCACATTTTTCATTCTTAACGTTCATCCGTGTGGTGGATGGAACCTGTTCTAGTTGTGCTCTCAGAGTAGTGTAAGGAAATCCATATGGTGGGGAGTGCAACTTTTTCATTTTGAGGGTGGATTTCCTTGTTTAGGGTAAACATCGGTGTTTTCAAGGAGCTTTTTAGCTCAGAGTATTATTTTAATACGACGCGAAGGGTATTCATATGGTGGGGAGTACCAGTTTGTTGTAGTTTAATATCTTCTAATTAGAAGGTGGTTGTTAATACTAAGGATGGTCGTTGGATGGTCCACGTATCTTGGTTTTACAGATGCTCGGGTTGGGGGCTTGTCTGCGAGTCCTGCTGATGGTATTTTTCTGGGCTTCTCGGGGGAGAGAAGGTTTATGATAGGGAGCTTGTAAGAACCCATGTTTCTCCAGACATACATTTTGAGCAGAAATTTGAATTTTTTCTATTGGATGCTCATGAGGGGTAAAATTGTCATTTTACCCTACCATCAAATGTCAGATAATTTTTCTGTCAACTCCGTTGGTCCAGGAATATGGAGTCTACCCTATGACAGTATTTTGGAGGAAATCTGAGATGTTCTAATTTTGGTGAATTCTTAGATATTTAATCTTATTGAATTAAATATTAAATTATTCGCGTAGGTTTTTTTGGAAATAAATTTAATATTGAGCATCGTATTGATATTATGTATTCATCGTTGAGTCTGGAAAGATGAGTTTACCCTAGGGAAGGCATAAACTCATGTCGGGTGCTGGGGCCGACCGGGCCCCTTTTTCTTCGTTTTCTTTTCATATTTCATTTTATTTCCTTCTCTATTCATTCCTACTCCACATTGCACATGTCTTCGAAGCTGCTCCTCCTTGGTCATGAACTATTTTATAATTTTTATATCAAGAAAATTTGAGAGAAGGAAGGCGATAGTTGTACCGATTCAAAGATGTCGATGCGCTGAGTCGGCGTGCGGCAATCGTGAGCCGTGAAATTAACCGAAGCTTCGGCGGTTTCCAACCAAAGATAGTGTCCTTGGGGATTTCACCATATATCTCCATTAAACATGTTGTATGAAGTCTTTAATGACTTATATTGCTTGATATTATGCCCATGGGGCTAGATCTATTGTTTCGGTGGCGAAAAAAGTTGAATCAGGCATTTTTCGGGATTTCCCATTAGAAAACCCAGTATACACAGCGGGTGTTCCAAGGGAACACACCATGTGTTCTTCCCGTTTTGTGGAAGACGATTTTTTCTTATGTGCACTCTGTGTACATTGAGTACAAGCCGTGTAGTGCATATCTGTGTGGCTGTCCGTGTTAAATAGAACACAGAATAGTGTTTTTTTGGAGTAGACGCAGTGTAGTGGTATATGGGTATGTGTTCGGGTGAAAACGGACACATCATAACTTTTTGTGAATAGTACATGCCATGTACAGTAAAGTACATGTTTTGTACTATTACACAGGCAGGCTCATTGTGCTCTGGCCATGTACTCTAGCCATGTACTACTTCAATTTACTAATTTTGAGATATCTTGGGCTCTAGAAGTCAGAATTGGGGGTGTGAGTAGTTGATTCTGAGCGTTGTTTTCTTAGATCGCAATGGTGTAATCCATTTAACATTTAGAGGTCATCAAAATAATTTTTTCGGAGTTTTTATCTAAATGGAGGGGTTTTTCCTCTAGTTATCGATTTTAGTTGTAACCTGAGAGTGAGACTTGGTGTGGATTACAGGTTGGGTGTTCGGACCAACTTAGCTGAGACCATTAATAGGAGTTGAGCTATGTGATATCTCCTGTGATCTATGATTTATATAATGTTCCCATTGTGAGATGTTCCTTGCTGTCCTATGATGCTTTGAGACCTGGTATTTCTGAGGATCCCCTGAGGGATGCCTTAGCTTATGTGCTGATATAGGGAGTCCCTTGTATGAACTCTCTCTTGTTCTTCCTATAACAGGAACCATGTTATGGAATGCCTTTGTTGTCCTTCCTTGAGGATCCTGTGTAGGATTCCTCTCTTACTCTTCACTACGGATCCCGCGTAGGATGCTTTCACTCGTGTTTACCTGGATAATCCTGAGTATGATGCTTCCTCAATGTTTGACTTGAGGGACCTAGTGGGTGCTTCTTGTTTGATCGACCCTGAGTTGTTATGTTGGGATGGGTAGAGAGGGTGATCAGGTGTCACCTAGAACCCATGCTGTAACATCCCGAGTCTGGAGCCCCTCCACTGGTGCCCCGTACCTGGTTCTCCATATGACCGCAAGCGCGTTTCCCAGAATGCGAGAGGCTGCCGACTAGCAGTGAGGGCCTTAGTGAGTCAGTGGGGAAACTATTACCTCATTTGGTAAGGTATAGGAGGTTAGAAAACCACAATAAAAAGAGGAAGCAGCAACCAACATGCATAACAATTGAAACCAAACAGTGGAAGAAATGTAGATATATATAAATAAGATTAAAATGATGCAGAAGGTACAAGTATCAAAGAAAATAGAAAACACAAAAATGTGCTGAAGTACAACTAAAACCAAGTGCAAAAGAAAATAATGTAATCTCCTCAGCATCGCGAGCCACGGCTCGGTCCCATTCTCCCCAGCTCCTGGTGCAATCAAGATCCTGAAGTAGAAGGGCGCTTTCCCTTGTCTATACTTGCAACAACATAGTCTTATTGGGCCCAAAAGCATGACCCAAATAGGGTGTGAGATACAATCCTAGTAGGCAATCACCCAAGGATTTGTTCCTAACAGTCAATGAATACATGGCAGTAATAAAACAAGAAGTAGTAAACAGAAAGCACATACAACTACAAACCACAGTTCTAACAAGTATATCACACAAGTAAGCATCCAACAACAAGAATAAAAACAGGTAACCCTCTGGGTAGCTCTCATAGTCTACCCCCTATGGTTCAACCTCTATGTACTAGCAACCCTCTGGGAGGCACAGACAGTCTCACCCCTCTAGTTCAGCTACGTAATTAAGGAGACTCTCTGGGGAAGCACTCACCGTCAATTCACCCTATAGTCTCATATCGTGCTAAAGGCTCTCTAGTGAAGCACTCAATGTCAATTCCCCCTATGGCCCACGTCATTGATCTACAGAATCTATTGGGAAGCACTCAACGTCAATTCCCCATATAGTATCTCATCGTAATTAATAGGCACTCTGGAGAAGCCCTTCTGTCAATTCTTCCTTTGGTCTAATACTCTAGGTTCTCATAGTCCTATGTGTAACTTAACATGCTCAACGTGTGTGTATCGTCCAAGTAACCCTCAAGAACTACTTGGGTATCAACTAAGGCTCAACAACAATAAATAGAAATAGCTCTACTATCCTACGACTAGGCATGGAAACTGGCAACTGCCAAACAAGAAGAACAAGTATGGAAAAACAATCTGAGCACAATCAAACTACTCTAATCACAATAAATAACCTCTACTAAAGAAATCAAGGAAAGCAGGCAATCAACAATGGAAAATAGGAAACACGAAAAACCTCATTCAAGGGTATTGGTGGAAATTACACAAAATATCCATCAAAATTCTACAGAAAGTCACAAACCACATACATCTATCCATGGAGATAGATATATGTGAACCTCGATGATAGATTCCCCTTAGAACGACGTAGAACTGAGAAAACGCACAAAATTATCATCCCATGATAAGTTGAAAACAAGGAGGAATCAAGAAGCAAAGCTCAAGAAGAAGGAATAACACAGCGCTGCGATTCCAAAGCAATCAACTATGCTCGAATCGGAGAACGGACGGCGAGGCAGGACTCCGTCGATGATATGGCCGTATGGATGCTCTCGGATGGTCGAAAACTGAAGAAGAAGGCGAATATGGGGATTAGGCATGACCCCGGTCCATATCATGAAAAAAATAAATTACATGTCCTGTACTACTATAGTACACGACGTGTACTTCAATTTTTTCCGTACACCGAAAAACCATCCTCCACCTCTATAACGGTCTAGAATTACTTCCATTGGACTATAATTGATACCTATCAGGGCACTCCATGGGCATCTACACCACCTAGGTGGGACACACCACCATCCCCAGTGGCAGACATTTCCTCATGAAGCCCTTGGGCGGAGAGCCATGCTTCGTCCAACGCTCACATTTGAGATTTCCCAAGGATCGAGTACATTCCTACCACCTTTGCCTCTGATACCAACTTTAGAGACCCAAAGCTTGACGTACATGGACATTACATTAAATTTGCGGAAAATTTAATACATATAAAAATCAGACACACAAGGACCGTAATATTTTAGTTTCTTTGGAAACTTGGAATATAAACTTCTAATCATGTTGAAATATCTTCAAAAACTCCCATAACGATCTTCCCCTTTTTGTTTACTTAACTAAAACCATTCTTAATTTCTTGGGGAATATAAAACATAAAAATGGTGAGCTCAAATTCTCACTAAGGGAAAACATAGATAACATAAAACAATCCATAAACATTTGGTAGCAAAAACTTGAACATGAAATTTAAACATCAAAATCTTGAGCAAAGACATAATTCGTGGAAGTACGTAAGGCATATATCATAATGGAACATAAACCATGATAAAATATAATGGGAATAAAACATTTAATTGTGTCAACCATTCAGCACATGTTATGATTTCCATAGTAGCCAAGGCATTGCTGCCAAGACCATCTTAGTGGACAAAGTCCCTTTCTGAATCATGTTCACTCCTTGTTTTAGTCCTGTAACACTGAACCAGATTAAATTACCGCTCCAACCATGTCTATCTCATGAGATATAAATCTTTACCCAATGCATTGGAGGGAGATATATGTCCCACCCTTCTCACAATGAAATCATTCTTAATTTTTCCACAAAATAAACTTAAAACATTCATCATAACCCAAAGAATAAAATTGGTTTCATAAACATCATCCCATCATCTCATAATCCATATAAAAAAATGGAAATTTAATCATAAGAAAATTGAAACCATGTAAAGACATTAAACTTGAAACATACAAATATGAAATAATGTCATCTTAGATGGAAAATGGTTTTGATAAAACTTTTGAAATGAATTCTTGAGGAAATTATCCTTTCTTCTTCAAAATCAATTTCTTTTCACAAGTCGTCATGCAATTTGAAAAGAAAAGTATTTTGTTGAAAATATTCATGAAATATTTTGGAGGAAGCTTCATGAAAATAAGGATTTATAAAACGTTAAAAAAATCCTTTCATGTTGTATACATTAAAGAAACAATCTTCACGTACTTTTGTCGGAGAAGTCAAATATTACATTGTAGGGTAAATAAAAGAAAGATTCCTTCCATAACATGGGGTAAAAGTAAAATGGGTAATAATTAAATGAAACATACATGAATACACTATTATAAAACATGGACATGGATGATACCAATAAACCCAGTAAATTCTTATGAATAAGCAATCTCGGATAAAAATGAGATTTGCACATTACCTTAGGTCTGATATGCTTCGTACGTTTCCGAACCTCCTGTATAATGATTTAAATAATGTAATTGACTTAATACAGAATCATATTCATTGTTATGATATCATACATTGTTCAATTATGACTTTATATTACCCGTTCTTTTGTAAGTTCCATGTAAAATTAGCGCTTTGGGTAAAATCGTTTTATTTATTGTACGTGTTTGGAATTTTTGTTCTTGATATTATTAATTATATCTTGATTTACATAATTCCAAAATTTATAACATGATTTACATATAATATATATTTCAGTATATACATATATATATATTATAGATCGATTAAAAGAAATGAAATACACCATTCATGGAGACGGTAGGCCGTACGTACGCATGAACGTTGTTTTCGTTTCCTTATTGAATTGAGTGAAATTAAGTAGATGACATATATATATATATAAACATAAAACCAGTATCATTATTATTTCATGATTACTTATTATATATACTTTATAATCATTCATCAATGGTTAACATGGGGAATGAATCTCATCGATTCATGGAGACGGTAGTCCGTACGTACGCACGAGCGATGATATCATTCCCATGATCGTCGAAGTGTATTGGAGTGTATGTATACTATTTCATAATCAATATAAATTTAAAATAATCATATATAGTTATTATTTACACCATTATACCCATCGAAGTATGGTGGTGGTGGAAAATAGATTACACCACGGCGTGGAAACGGTATTCCGTACGTACGCACTCGCGGTGATTTCGTTTTTCGTAGGATGGATAGATGATGAAATAGGTTTGTTTCATACATATAATAACATATCAGTATATTATTGATACTGATTTTATTATTTCATAATGAAACAAAGAATGAAGAAGATGTGATAGAAGAAATAAAGTTGAAAGAATCGGTAACAGACATTACGTCTTCTTTGAAGCGCCTCTTTGAGACCTCATCTTAGGGATCCAAAATTGTTCTTTGAAGAAGACCAGGACCTCTAGGATGTTTCTAGGTAAGTGGAGAAGATAATTTGTCAGGGGTTGGCCGAGCATTAAGGCTCAAAGAGGTGTGAGGAAGAGATGGAGGAGGTTCCCTTTTATAAGGGAGAAGAGGGGCACCATTGGAATAACTAAAAATATTATTTTATTATACAGTCATATTTGGTTTTTAATAGCTAAAAATTGAGTGATTTAGAAGCTAATGTGGGTATGGGTCAAAATCCTCTCATTAAATATTATTTAGAAAAATTTAGGTTTCTATTTTATCCTTATCATTTAGATTTAATTTTAAGTTAAATAATTTTTCTTTTACCATGTTTTCTTGTTTTCATACACTATAAGGTTAATAAACATACTATAACAAGCCAAACAAACCCCAAGTTGTTTATTATTAATATATATAACCTTATCTAAGTCATTTGGCCGATCGTTAGTTTTTTAGGAATAAAATAACAATTAATAATATAATATTTGTTTTAAAAACTATTTTATGTCAATTTTGACACTATTTGGTAATTGATTTTTGTGAAACTCATAACAGAAATAGTTGTTAGAAAAAAGTTAATTAAATCATTACTAACATGACATATTAACATTGAAATTTTTTGTAATTCATAAAAAATCTCAAATTACAATTATTTGGGTATTTATAACATTAATTATGTCAATATTTCATTAATAATATAATTATTGCATCATCATTGTGTCATAAATAAATTAAATTATTTAATGTCTAAATATTAAAAATACAATACAATTATGTAGGAAATCTTTTTAGATTTATAATGAATATTTTTAGTCGAATTTATCTTCTGTATCACCCTATATTAAAAATTATTTACTTATTAAACTTTGATTTTAACAATTTTAACCCTTCTTTAAATAAAATAATAATAAATGTCCTAATCTAATCCATGTGGGCCTAAATGGTCATATTTTATTCCTAATGTTGTTTTTGGTAGAATTACAATTATCCAATAGAATTAGGACATGCGTTAGGGTAATAATAATATCATTTTTACCCTTAATTACCCTATTTACTTATAACCATGGTAATAAAAGTAAAAAGTTACTATTCACCAAAAATAATTTTCATCTCATTAAACCACATTTTACTTACTGACATCAACCGTGTCTCTTGGATTTTTGAAATTCCATTCAGAAAAGCGGTAAAATTATGTTTTATGTAAATTTGAAAATTCTCCTAGGAGGTGGGTAAAAGACGGTCAAAAGTTCAATAAAATCTTTATATATCTAGAATTATTATAAAATTACTCCAATGAATTAAATTGAACTTATATAGGTATTATGTGTCAATTTTGACCTAAAATAAATTTTAATAAAATAAATAAATATTTAAATAAAAAGTCGGTTTTTAAATAGTAACCCAGTGTTTTTACTATTCATCAAAAATTTAATGTTTCTAGAAAAATACCAAAATTTCACCCTAGGAAAATTTCGATATTCAGAATCAAAAAATGAAGTCCATTTTGAATGATGAAATTGGAAAAATTTCAAATAGTTTTTATTAATATTCTTAACAGGTAGTTTTAAGAATATTTTAATAGCATATCGTTGTTTAGTGAAACTCAGTATTACGTACAATACACGCTATCGAGGAAGGTCGTGATTGCGTGTAATGCAAGACAAGTTATGGTTATGGGTTGTGCAATACTCCTTTGTTGTTTTGTTATAATAGAGTCCAACCTTTTTTCATTTATACATTTAATATATATATATATATACTCAATGTTGCGTAGAATGACTATTATCAAACGAACATGAAATTGTGTGTAACTCAATCTAAGAATAGTGTTGCGTATACTGCAAGCTAATACGGTGTTGCGTATAGCACACGATAACCTTGTTTTAGCATAAAAACATGACATCATGTAAATTAAAAAGAATACTTATCATAAAATATCGGGTTGTTACATTCTGCCCCCCTTAAAATTAATTCCTCCCTCGAAATTCGTTATGGTTATACATGGTTTTCTACTTGAAATTTTATTTAATTGAAACTGACATCGTAAAATGAAATACGAAAAAATGGCTTTAAAAACTAAAGTATGAAACGTAGCAGTTACCCAAATTAACTAATCACTGGGTTTCCAAATAGAAGAACATAGGTGAAAATATGGATATGGAAGAGAAATCTAACTGTCATGTTCTGATAGAGAGTGGTAGAGAGCATGGCTGTTAAAAAGCCAACAATCACAAAGCCATAAATTTGTGATGATCTAGGGTACCATCTGATTCATCGGATATAAGGCCACTAGGACAACATTTTTGGTTTTCAAGATCATTTCCATAAAGTTGAAAATTTTAAATTAGAATAAATACTTACTTTATTTTGGTACAATATCACTATTGTTCGTTCTTTGAACAATTTCCACTTCATCTCTTAAAGAAATGAAGTTGAATTTTTTATTCTTGAAGTGTTAACAGATCATGTGATAGAATGTTGGGTCATTCCATCTGTTTCAAAAAAAAGGTTAGCAGAAGTTATCAAATATACATAATTCCATCTATGGTGATTTTAATCGTAAATGATTCCAAAAAGGATGTTATACTTCATATATCATACCGCTTAATAAAATAGAACTAGTTTCCACGAACCAGGGACTTCCTGTAGGCCAGTGGTATGTGATAAAGGCCAGTCGCACTTCGGTTGTGTGTTCGATTCCTACATCCTTGTCCGACATGATGGGCTATCTCCCATCCTGCAGGTTTCCTTTTTCTAAAACTACATTATTATAAAATCCCATCAATAATATCGAAAAAACATCTATCCTTAAACAATACTAACTTCTGTCCAACATAATCGATTCCAATCTTTAGGCTAATCCATAATACTGTAGTCCACTCTTATAATATAGTGAAAATGATTACCAGAGATTTCATATGACAAGCATGTTAATACCATCATTGATTCCCCATATATCATAAGATATGTCATGTTGGTCACATTCCAAACATTAGAAGGCCTTAACCATGTATTCTCTAGAAAAATGAATACCCATTGAATCTTAGTGAAAACAGGACTGTTGTAAAAAGTTAACTCTTTCCATATACCAAAACCCCAAAATTCTATATACTAAAACAATGATATAACTATAACCTTATATCAGTCATGAGCTCATGAATACTGTCAAATATATCATTTTATCATTTTCCCTTCATTATGTGCATATCAACTTCTTTCCAAAAATATCTCATTCACTTTCCATGGTTACCGGTACCATAAAATTATGGAAAACCACAATTTACCAATACATAAATATTCCAATATTCGACGATACTATATACAACATTATTTTGGGATCCCATTACATAAACACTTAATCATTCCACCACATCGTTGTCATATTCAACATTGACAATAGTTATTGCATGTGACTTACCTTTGTCCTTTGCCTTAAGTGGTTGCTCATGTCGATCATCATTAAACCTTGGATTAGGGAATTTATTATCATAATGCCCCATTTCATTGCACTTGGAGCATTGAATTGTTGGTGGTGCGTTCTCGTCAGTCTTTTCTTTATTCACAGCATTTGCAACCGTTCTTCCATTACTTCGACACTCAGCTGCTCGATGAGCTTCTTTTCCACACTTAAAACATTTTCTAGTCCCTTTAAGACAATCTCCACCATGATTTTTTCCACACATTGAGTATAAGGAAACATTCTTCTTATTTTCACCATTATTTTGAGATTTCTCCTTGAACTCCACCTTTCGTTTCTTATCAAAACCATGAGATGAATATGTAACACCAACTTCCTTTTCTACCGTGATAGCACAACGCACAATTTCTTAATAGTTACTGAAGTCTTTTATAGCTAATGCTCTTCGAAGTTGTAGTTTTAAGCCACTGAAGAATCGATCAACTTTACTTTCAGGTTGGATGATAAATCATGATGCATACCTTTCATGCCTTGTAAAATTCGCTTCATATATACCAACAGATTCATCATCCTTTTGCTTTAGTTCAAGAAACTCCTTCTCCAACTTTGTTCAAAGAATACGAGGGAAGTAATTATTTAAAAATAAGTTCTTGAAATCATCCTATTCCATGGACACAATTTGATCTCTTGGTCTCGAATTCTTGATAAGATTCCACCATTGATCAGCTTCACCTTCCAAACAATATACTGATAAGATGACTTTATCATGTTCAGAACATTGAAGAACTGAAAATATATTTTTAGTGGTATTGATCCATTGTTCTTCAACAAGTGGATATGAAGACCTACTGAAAGAATGGGGGCATTTCCTCATGAAGGACTCAATAGAATATTGTTCCCTTCTCTGCTCATTTGGAAGTACAGAATGATTCATAGCTTGTATAAGTATAACAATAATTTTTTTCACTCAATCTCCCATAACATTTGTTTGTTCAAGAGTAAAATCATTGCATTGTCCATTACATTGATCAACACAGTTCCTTCGGGATCCAGCCATCGTATAAAACCCAAAAAGAATAGTGTGAGAGGCCAAAATCAGGCTATGGAAAACAACATAATAAAGGGGGAGTACCTTCAATATATAACATCTTAGGGTACCGTAATTCTAATACTTTAACCTATACTTATACATAACCTTAGGGACATACCTAGACATACCATAGAAATATCTATAGGGATCTCATTAAGGTTCTCGCATCCTAGTTTCCAATGGTTGAATAAACCTTTCCTATGATACCAACTATAACGGTCTGGAATTACTTCTAGTGGAATATAATTGATACCTATCAGGGAACTCAATGCACGGCTACACCACCTGGGTGGGACACACCACCATCCCCAGTGGCAGCCATTTCATCATGAAGCCATTGGGCGGAGAGCCATGCTTCGTCCAATGCTCACTTGTGAGAGTTCCCAAGGATCAGATACATTCCTGCCTCCTTTGCCTCTGATACCAACTGTAGAGACTAAAATCATGACATACATGGACATTACATTACTTTTGCATAATACTTAATACATAACAAAAACATACACACAAGGACCGTAATTTTTTAGTGTCTTTGGAAACCTGGAATATAACCTTCTAATCATGTTGAAATATCTTCAACAACTCCTATAAGGATCTTCCACTTTTTGTTTCCATACCTAAATACTTTCTATATTTCCTGGGAAAAATAAAACATAAAAAGGGTGAGCTCAAATTCTTAGTAAGGTAAAACATAGATAACATAAAACAATCCATAATCATTTGAAAGAAAAAACTTGAACATGAAATTTAAACATCAAAATCTTGAGCAAAGACATAAATCGTGGAAGTACATAATGCATATATAATAATGGAACATCAACCATAATAAAATATAATCGGAATAAAACATTTAATTGTGGAATACATTCAGCACATGTTATCATTTCCATAGTATCCAAGGCATTGCTGCCAAGACCATCTTAGTGGACAAAGTCCCTTTCTGAATCGAGTTCACTCCTCGTTTCAGTCCTGTAACACTGAACTGAATTAACATACTGTTCCAGCCATGTCTATCCCATGAGCTATAAATATTTACCCAATGCATTGGAGGGAGATATAGGTCCCACCCATCTCATATTGAAATCATTCTTACTTATGCCACAAAATAAACATAAAACATTCTTCATAGCTTGTGTAAGTATATCAAAAAGATTAATCACTCCATCTCCCATAAAATTTGTTTGTTCAAGAGGAAAATCATTGCATTGTCCATTACATTGATCAACCTGTTTCCTTCGGGTTCCAGCCATTGTATAAAACACAAAAAGAATAGTGTGAGCGGAAAAAATCATGCTAGGGAAAAGAACATAATAAAGGGGGATTACCTTCAATATCTAACATCTTAGGTTACCTTAATTCTAGTACTATAACCTATACTTATACTTAACCTTAGGGACATCCCTACACATACCATAGAAATATCTCTAGGGATCTCACTACAGTTCTCGCATCCTAGTTTCCAAAGGTTGAACAAACCTTTCCTCTAATACCAACTATAACGGTCTGGAATTACTTCCAGTGGACTACAATTGATACCTATCAGGGCACTCCATGGGCAGCTAAACCCCCTGGGTGGGACACACCACCATCCCCAGTGGCAGCCATTTCCTTATGAAGCCCTTGGGCGGAGAGCCATGCTTCACCCAATGCTCACATGTGAGAGCTCCCAAGGATCGGATACAATCCTGCATCCTTTGCCTCTAATACCAACTGTAGAGACTAAAATCTTGACGTACATGGACATTACATTACTTTTGCAGAATACTTAATACATAACAAAAACAGACACACAAGTACCGTAATAGTTTAGTGTCGTTGGAAACTCGGAATATAAACATCTAATCATGTAGAAATATATTCAACAACTCCCATAACGATCGTCCCCTTTTTGTTTCCTTACCTAACACCTTTCTTTATTTCCGAGGGAAAATAAAACATAAAAAGGGTGAGCTCAAATGCTTAGTAAGGGAAAACATTGATAACATAATACAATCCATAAACATTTGGAAGCAAAAACTTGAACATGAAATTTAAACATCAAAATCTTGAGCAAAGACATAAATCGTGGAAGTACATAAGGCATATATCATAATGGAACATCAACCATGATAAAATATAATTGGAATAAAACATGTAATTGTGGCATCCATTCAGCACATGTTATCATTTCCATAGTAGCCAAGGCATTGCTTCCAAGACCATCTTAGTGGACAAAGTCCATTTCTGAATCGAGTTCACTCCTCGTTTCAGTCCTGTAACACTGAACCGGATTAACTTACGTTTCCAGCCTTGTTTATCTCATGAGCTATTAATCTATACCCAATTAATTGGAGGGAGATATAGGTCCACCCATCTCATAATGAAATCATTCATACTTGTGCCACATAATAAACTTAAAACATTCATCATAACCCAAAGAATAAAATGGGTTTCATAAACATCATCCCCTCATCTCATAATCCATATAAAACAAATGGACAGTTCATCATAAGAAAAGTGAAACCATGTAAATCATAGAGACATTAAACTTGAAACATAAACACATGGAATAATGTCATATTAGAATGTAAATGGTTTTGATAAAACTTTTAAATGAATTCTTTTGGAAATTATCCTTTCTTCTTCAAAATCAATTTCTTTTCACAAAACGTCATGCAATTTTAAAAGAAAAGGATTTTGTTGAAAATAGTCATGAAATATTTTGGAGTAAGCTTCATGAAAATAAGGCTTTATAAAACTGTAAAAAATCCTTTCATGCTGTATAAGATAAAAAAACAATCTTCTCGTACTTTTGTCAGAAAAGTCAAAAAGTACCTTGTAGGGTAAATAAAAGAACGATTCCTTCCATAACATGGGGTAAAAGTCAAATGGGTAAAAAGGACTTTAAACATACATGAATACCCTTTTATAAAAAATGGACATGGATGATAGCAATGACCCCACTAAATACTTACGAATAAGCAATCTCGGATAAAAATGAGATTTGCAAAAATATCCCTTACATTAGGTCTGATATGCTTCGTACATTTCCGAACCTCTTTTATAATGATTTAAATAATGCCATTGAATTATTAAATAATCATATCCATTGTTATGATATCATATATGGATCACTTATGACTTTATATTACCCGTTCTTTTATAAGTTCCATGTTAATGCAGTGTTTTGGGTTAAATCGTTATACTTATCGTACGTGTTTGGAATTGCTGTTCTTGATATTATTACTTATATCCTGATTTACTTAATTCCAGAATTTAAAACATCATTTAAATATAATATATATTTCAGTATATACATATATATATGATAGATCGATTAAATGAAATGAAATACACCGTTCATGGAGACGGTAGGCCGTATGTACGCATGAACGCTATTTTTGTTTCCTTATTGAATTGAATGAAATTAAGTAGATGACATAAATATATATAGAAATAATCTAGTATCATTATTATGTAACATATTTCATGATTACTTATTATATATACTTTATAATCATTCATGAATGGTTAACATGGAGAATGAATCTCATCGCGTCGTGGAGACGGTAGTCCATACGTACACACGAGCGATGATATCATTCCCATGATCTTGGAATTGTATTGAAGTGTATGTATACTATTTCATAATCAATATCACTTTAAAATAATCATATATAGTTATTATTTACACCATTATACCCATCCAAGTATGGTGGTGGTGGAAAATAGATTACACCACGACGTGGAGACGGTATTCCGTACGTACGCACGCGCGGTGATTTTATTTTACGTAGGATGGATAGATGGTGAAATAGGGTTGTTTCATTCATATAATAACATATTCGTATATGAGTGATAATGATTTTATTATGACATAATAAAACAACTAAAGAAGAATAATCGGAAGAAGAAATAATGTTGAAAGAATCGGTAATAGACATTACATCTTCTTTGAAGCGCCTCTTTGAGACCTCCTCTTAGGGCACCAAAATTGTACTTTTAAGAATACCAGAATCTCTAGGATGTTTCTAGGGAAGTGGAGAAGATAATTTGGCAGGGTTTTTCCAAGTTTGAAGTCTCAATGTGGTGTGAGGAAGAGAGGGAGGAGGTGCCCTTTTATAAGGGAGGAGAGGGGCACCTTTGGAATAACTAAAAATATTATTTTATTATAAAGTAATATTTGGTTTTTAATAAGTCCAAATTGAGTTAGTTAGAAGATATGGTGGGTATGGGTAGAAATAATTTCATTTAATAGAATTTAAACAAGTTTAGGTTTATATTTTACCCTTAACATTTAGATTTAACTTTAAGTTAATTAATTTTTCTTTTACCGTGTCTTCTAGTTTTCTTACACTATAAGGTTACTAAACTTACTATAACAAGCCAAAAAATCCCCATGTTGTTTATTATTAATATATATAACCCTATATATGTCATTTAGCCAAACCTTAGATTTTTATGAATAAAATAAAAATTAATAATATAATATTTGTTTTAAAAACTATTTTATGTCAATTTTGACACCATTTGGTAATTGATTTTTGTGAAAATCATAAAAGAATGATTTGTTCGAAAAAAGTTAATTAAATCAATACTAACATGTCATATTAACACATAAAATTATTTTAATTCATAAATAGTATCAAATTACATTTATTTTGGTATTTATAACATCAATTATGTCAATATTTCATTAATAATATAATTACTGCATCATCATTGTGTCATAAATAAATTAAATTATTTAAAGTCAAAAAATTAAAAATAAAATACCATTATGTAGGAAATCGTTTAATATTTCTAATTATTATTTATAGTCGAATTTATCTTATGTATAACCATATATTAAAAATGATTTACTTATTAAACATTGATTTTTAACTATTTTAGCCTTTCTTTAAATATATTAATAATAAATGTCCTAATCTAATCCAAGTGGGCCTAAATGGTCATATTTTTTCCTAAGGTTGTTTTTGGTTGAATTAAACTTATCCAATAGAATTAGGAAATGTGTTAGGGTAATAATAATATCATTTTTACCCTTAATTATCCGATTTACTTTTAACCGTAGTAAATAAAAGTAAAAAATTACTATTCACCAAAAATTATTTTCATCTCATTGAACCAAATTTTACTTTCTAACATCAACCGTGTCTCTTATATTTTTGAAATTCCTTTCACAAAAGCAGTAAAATTACGTTTTATGTAAATTTGAAAATTATCTTAGGAGGTGGCTAAAAGTCGGTCAAAAGTTCAATAAAAATTTTATATATCTAGAATTATTATAAAATGACTCCAATGAATTACATTGAACTTATATAGGTATTATGTGTCAATTTTGACCTAAAATAAATTTAAATAAAATAAATAATTATTTAAATAAAAAGTCGTTTTCTAAATAGTAACCCAGTGTTCACTATTCATCAAAAATTGAATGTTTTCAGAAAAATACTAAAATTTCACCCGAGGCTAATTTCGATATTCCGAATCCAAAAATGAAGTCCATTTTAAAAGATGAAATTTAAAAAATTTCAAAAAGTGGTTATTACTATTCGTAATGGCTAGTTTTAAAAATATTTTAATATCATATCGTTGTTTAGTGAAACTCAGTATTACGTTCAACACACGCTATCGAGGAAGGTCGTGATTGCGAGTAATGCATGACAAGTTAGGGTTGCGGGTTGTGCAAGGCTTTTTTGTTGTTTTGTTATAATAGAATCCAACCATTTTTCATTTATACATTGAATATATATATATATATATACTCAATGTTGCGTAGAATGACTATTATCAAAAGAACATGAAATTCTGTGTAACACAATCTATGAATAGTGTTGCGTATACTGCAAGCTAATACGGTGTTGCGTATAGCACATGATAACCTTGTTTTAGCATAAAACACATGACATCAAATAAATTAAAAAGAATACTTATCATAAAATATCAGGTTGTTACAACTTTATCCTTACACACCGTGTGTGTGGCCCGGACATGACCAACACACATC
This sequence comes from Viscum album, assembly GCA_963277665.1. NCBI lineage: Eukaryota > Viridiplantae > Streptophyta > Magnoliopsida > Santalales > Viscaceae > Viscum > Viscum album. Next base: position 1,099,535,748 of record OY728121.1, on the reverse strand, counting down.
TTCGAGCCGGAACAGAGTACACGGTGTGTACTCAGAAAGTACACGGCGTGTACATTGAAAATATCCATAAAACCCTTTTTTATTAAAAACTCTAGAAAAAAGGAAAAACATACCTGAACGAAGATCCGAGTTCTTACAAAATTCCCCTCTTAAAGATATTCTTCCCCGAATTTCCCTAACGAGGTGGAGAAGAAGAATCCCCAAACAGCTTCGGCCACTGCGATCATACATCGGCCTCCCTCTTCCAGGTCTCATCCTGTACTCGCCCGTGCTGCCATAGCACTCGTACCAGAGGAACAGACTACCCATGGAGAACCTTCGTACTGCGATCGACAATCCGGATAGGATGCTCCTCGAACGACGCATATCCTTCAAGCTCAACTTCCTCAGGCTTAAAGACGTGAGATGGGTCTGAAAAGTAACGTCGGAGCTGAGAGACATGGAAGACGTTGTGCATGGTCCGATACCTCTGAGGTAGCTGCAACTGATAGGCGACTGGCCCCAATCTCTCCAAAACCTCAAACGGCCCGATGTACCATGGCGAAAGCTTACCCTGTCTCTGAATCCTTTTGTGTCCCATCCTCGGTGCGACATGTAGGAAAACCTGATCATTGACCTCTAACTCTAGAGTTCATCTCCACTGATCATCATAAGACTTCTGCCGAAACTATGTTGTAGCCATCTTCTTCCGAAACAGATCTACTTGCTCTGAAGTCTCCTGTACATGACGAGGTCCCAGCAAAGCTGCCTCTCCTGCCTCCAGCCAACATAAGGGTGATCGGCATGGCCTACCGTACAAAGCCTCGTATGGATCCATATGGATGGTCACCTGGAAACTATTGTTGTAAGCGAACTCCACCAGAGGAATATGCTTCTACCAACAATCGCTAAATTCAAGGATTCAATCTCGGAGCATAACCTCAAGCACCTAGATCATGCGCTCGGACTGGCCATCAGTCTGAGGATGGTATGCTGTACTCAAAAGTACCTGTGTACACCCGGCCTTCTAAAGTCCCTTCCAGAACCGAGAGGTAAAGCGCACATCTCTGTCTAAAACAATAGAGCACAAAACTCCATTCATATTCACAATATCTCTGATGTAAAGTCGTCCCAGATCATCGACACTGAAGGTCTCCTTGATCGGTAAGAAGTGAGAAACCTTCGTAAGTCTATCGATGACAAGACAAACAGCATCGTTCCCTCAAGGTGATATCGGCAACGCAGTCATGAAGTCCATCGCAACATTGTTCCACTTCCACTCCGGAATGGGTAACTACTGTAAAAGGCCTGCTGGTCGCTGATGCTCTGCTTTCACCTGCTGACAAGTAGAACATCTCATGAAAAAACCAGCTACATCCTTCTTCATACCTGGCCACCAGTATTGGTGATGAAGGTCCCAATACATCATGGTGACTCCAAGATGAGATACCCAACATAGGAATGGAAATCTCGCATCAGCTCCTCGTGTATGTCTGCTGGTACCCATACACTTCCTTGGAAATTCAAGATCTCATCCTCTCCCACTGTCCATCCAGGTAGAGGGTCCCCTCCTGACACACTCTCCCTCAGGACTAAGCCTTCAGAGTCTGATAGTTGCCTCAACCGTACCCGATCATGTTGCGTGGCGGTTACAGCTACAGAAGATAGAAAATTCTGTCCCCATCTATCCTGCACCTCTAGATGCATCTCAGAGAACAGAGACACCAGCTACCACTCACTACTATCCTCCTGAACTGCCTGAATCTGATCTCTCCTGCTCAACGCATCATCCACGGCATTGCCCTTTCCCGACGTATAGGAAAGCTCAAAGTCAAAATACTGTAGATACTCAACCCACCTACGCCACCTCATATTTAAATCACGCAGAGTGAAGATATAGATGAGACTCTTCTGCTTAATGAAGACCAAAAAGTTATCTACCAGAAGATAGTGTCTCCAACAGTGCAAGGCATGAACAACAACTACCAACTCCAGATCGTGTGTAGGGTAGTTCCTCTCATGTGGCCCCAGCTGCCGAGACCCATACGCAACGACTCCATCTCCCTGCAGAAGCACAGCTCCCAGCCCGATACCCGAATCATCACAGTAAATAGTGTAGCTCTTGCCCGGCTCGGGCAAGACTAGTATAGGTGATGACGCCAACCTCCCTTTTAGCTCCTTAAAGGCTGAATCAAAAGAATCTGAACATAAGAACTTCGCCACCTTCTTGGTCATACCTGTCAAAGGCACTGCAAAATGATAAAAGTCCAGAATAAAGCATTTGTAGTATACAGCTAGCCCTAGGAAGCTCCGTACCTCAAAAACGTTCTTCGCCTACTCCCAGGAAACTACAACTCTCACTTTCTCTGGGTCCACAGATACTCCTGTCTCTGAGATGACGCAAACCAAGAAGTGAATCTGATCCATCCAGAAGTGGCACTTCGAGAGTTTAGCATAAAGCTGATTCTCTCTTAGTGTACTCAGAACGATCTCAATATGGGAGGCATGGTCGTGTCGAGTGTGAGAGTACACCAAGATATAATCCATGAAGACCACGATGAATAAATCAAAGTAAGGATGGAACACTCGGTTCATCAGTGCCATAAAAACTGCAGGTGCATTCGTGAGTCTGAAGGGAATGACAGTATACTCGTAAAGACTGTACCTACTCTTGAAGGCTGTTAGAGGTATATCTGATGGTCTAACGCGCAACTAATTATAACTGGACCTGAAGTCGATCTTCAAGAACACCCAGGCTCTTCGAAGCTGATTGAAAAGTTCATCAATCTGCGTAAATGGATATCGGTTCTTGACCATCAACTGGTTCAGCTTTCGATAATCCGCCCAAAGCCGAAGGGTACCATCTGCCTTCTTTGCAAATAGGACATGCGAACCCAAAGGAGATGTACTGGGTCAGATGAAACCCATAGCCCGTAGCGCCTACAACTGCTTCTTGAGCTCCTGCAACTCAGGTGTGGCCATCCTATAGGGAGTAATGGACACTGATGCCGCTCCTAGCACGATCTCAATAGATAAGTCTACCTCACTCTCCTGAGGTAAACCTAAAAAGTCCTCTGGGAGGACATCCCAGAAGCAATCCACCACTGGAGGAAAGTCTAACTTTGGAGTCCCCTGATCATCCAGATAAAGAATAGCAATCGAGGCCGTCACTCCTCCTATCCCAAGATACTTCTGTCCCACCCAACTCGCCCGAACGTCCCATTCACCTCTATGAAGGAAATATTCACCCTCTGGTGAAATGAAACTGAATCTTTAGCGAGAACAGTCGACAACTTCCTGAAAGAGAATCAACAAATCCATGCCAAGTATGAAATCATAGCCTGTCATCTATAGGACATAGAGATCCTATAATAAGCGATACCATGTGACCTCGAGAGGGAACTCTCTACACCGGCGTACACTAGATGTCATCATTCCCAAAGGTGTATCTACTGTCAACGAGTCGGCAGTAGAATAGATGCAGAGTCCAAGGCTCTACACAACAGCAGCAGAGATAAAACTATGCATAGCACCAATATCGAAAAGGGCTGAAGATAAAACTGAGGCTACTAAAATCATATCTCGAACTTTAGAAGGGTCGGGATCCTAATCATGATTAGTTTGCTCCATAGAGAAAGACTGGCCTGCACCGTGGCCCTGTGCTCCCGACTGACCACTCTGAGCTGAACCTCCCTGCTGGTGCTGAAGGTCTTGTGGCTGACCACCATGACCTCGACCTACACCTCGACCCGAACGGCCGGAAAAACTCCAGTTCCCTGACTGGTGAGAGACTGATGGGGATCATCCTGAACGAGGAGTCATGGAAGAACCCCAATAACCTGCTGCTGGTGAAAAAACCTGGCAGAAACGCTGAAGGTGACCCAACTTGGCGCAAGATCGGCACTCCAAGAGGTCTCTCTGGAACTGCGGCCTTGTGTGCCATGTCCGGCCACACTGGTACCATGTCACCTGGCTACCTGTTTTTGCATCTCGCTTCCTCGAATCGCCACACGTAGGCCCCCTACGGCGCGTCTTGCTATCATTTGAAGGAAACCTAGCTCTGGAAGCAGAACCGCCCTGACCCACAACTCTAGAGTCTCTCAGATTGTGCTCTACAATCAGTGCCTGGTTGACGATGGAAGTAATGGATGTCAGCTGGAAAATTTTCACCTGCGAGTAGATCTCTCGCCTGAGTCCATCCTCAAACTTCCCCACGAAGATCACCCCACTCCCATCCCAAAGGGGTGTAAAACACTGTAGCATAGTGAAACGAGAGGAATACTCCATGAAAGATAGAGTACCCTTCTCTAAGCTCTTGAACTCCTGGGCTCGATTGGCCCTCAGGGTCTCCAGGTACAAGTAGTCATAGAACACACGCTGGAACTCCTCCCAAGTCATATCCTGCTGCTGACCCGCCTGTGAGATCACGTCCCACCACCTCTTGGCAGAGTCTCGGAGCATGTAAGTGGCGAGATTGACCCGCCTCTCTGGAGGCATCTCTAGATGCTCGAATATAGTCAGCATGGCTTCCAGCCACGACTCTGCAGCCTGAGGTCCTCCCTACCCCGAGAACTTGGGAGGATGCTGCTGCTGAAAGAACCACGTCAAGTATGCCATAGACGAGTTAGGAGGAGGTGCTCCCTAGAAGGCATGCATCATCCTTATGAAACCTTCCCTGAACTATTCATTTGCTCCTGCGACTGGTACAACAACTAGTGCCAAGGCTGGCTCGGCTTGGGGATTGACAGGAAGTCCCTGATTAGCCCTGTCTGGTGTCTAATCACTGCCTGATGACAGACGTACGACCGGAGGACATCTCAGAGGCATAGCTCTGAAAGATAAAAATCACACCTTGGATCAGGAAAACAAGGACATAGAACACATGAGTACAAAATGGGAACATGGGAAAAAACACACAAGATTGCAAAACACGACTATACGGCATGTATAAAACTACACGGTGTGTTTTCGTAAACCACTGACATGGGCATGTACTCCTGCCCTACTAGTCGTGTACACTATAAACTACACAGTGCGTTGACCCCCACACACGGCGTGTACTTGAATACTATTCCCCTGCCTGAGTCTCCTTACACGGCTAACCCACACGGTCCAACTCAACCAGATACTACACGGCGTGTTCGGAACAAACACGGCGTGCACTAGACAAGGCTTTCGTGGTCTGTGTTGTTGAGTACACGGTTTTCTACATGGATGGACCTTACATGGTGTGCTCTGAACAAGCATGACGTGCATAGGCGAAGGAGACAGCATCCCGTGTTGTTCGTGACATGGCCGGGTACCTGAGAAAGACTACACAGTGAGTTCCGTACAAACACGGTGTGTAGAAAAGAAGTTCACGCGGCCCGTGTAGTTCGTGATAGGGCTGGGCACATGGAAAGGGCTACACGGAATGTTCCCTATAGACACGGTGTGTTCTACCAGAGCTTCCCCGACCCGTGTTGTTAGTGACACGACCAGGTACACGGCTCCGAACTCACACGACGTGTACCAATGGTACACGATGGGTTCCTAAAGTTACTCTTATGACATTGTCACACGGTCAGTGACACAGCCTGAAAACTACACTGCGTGTATCTAAAAGTACACGCCGTGTATTTTGGGTTTTTCTTGGTAGTAGCTCAGAAATAGTGCAGAATTCTAGAAACACTAAAACAAGTGAAAATGTGCCAAATTCTGATTCGTGAGGGCCCATAACACCTCAAGAACCAAAATTCAGCATTCATTTTTAAGAAAGGAACAAAACAAACAGTTTTCTAACATAACAATAGAGAATCTATCAAGCATCTATCACAACAGCATGCATAATCTACACAGATCCTATCACAACAACATGAAATCTCTAATGCACCCTAGATGGAATGTCAAGAATGCATGACATGTGATTTCAACAAGTGCCTATATGATGCATGAGATGGAATACCCTCATCTCATCGGGTTGCTACAGAAATAGAACCAAAATATCAAAACAATAACCGCACAAGTCATACGAATCATTCTAGGTGAAAACATACCAACCATAAAATCTCAAAACTAGAAAACTGAAATTAACGAGGTAGTATGGGTTTTCCTTGTACACGGGTTAGTTACTCCGGAGCACAGATTAATGCCAAGTACCGAATCCATCCTATCCCTATCTAAGGTCTCCAAACAGTAAATAAAGAGAAAAGAACTCCTCTGATACCACTTTGTAACTTCCTGAGTCCGGAGCCCCTCCACTGGTGCCCCGTACCCGGTTCGCCACATGACCTCAAGCGCGTTTCCCTGAACGCCAGTGGCTGCCTACTAGCCGTGAGGGGCTTGGTGATTCAGTGGGGAAACTATGACCTCATTCGGTATGGTATACAAGGTATGAAAACCACAATAAAAAGAAGAAGAAGCAACCAACATGCATAATAACAGAAAGAAAACAGCGGAATCAATGTGGATATATATAACTAAGATGAAAATGATGCTGCAGGTACAAGTATCAAAGGAAAACAGAAAACACAACAACGTTCCGAAGTACAACTGAAACCAAGTGCAAAAGAAAACAATGTAATATCCTCAACATCACGAGCCACGGCTCGGTCCCATGCTCCCCATCTCCTGGTGCAATCAATATCCTGAAGTAGAAGGGTGCTTTCCCTTGTCTATACCTACAGAAACATAGTCATCTTGGGCCCAAAAGCATGGCCCAAACAGGGTGTGAGATACAATCCCAGTAGACAATCACCCAATGATTTGTTCTTAACAGTCAATGAATACATGGAAATACTAAAACAATATGTAGTTAACACAAAGAACAAATAGCTACAAACCACAGTTCTAACAAATATATCACACAAGTAAGCAGCCAACAACAAGAAGAAAAATCGGTAACCCTCTGGGTAGCTCTCATAGTCTAACCCCTATGGTTCAACCTATATGTACTAGCAACCCTCTGGGAGGCACACACAGTCTCACACCTCTGGTTCAGCTATGTAATTAAGCAGACTCTCTAGGGAAGCACTCACTGTCAATTCCCCATATAGTCTTGTATCGTGCTAAAGGCTCTCTGGGGAAACACTCAACGTCAATTCCCCCTATGGCCCGTGTCTTGTATCTACAGACTATTTGGGGAAGCACTCAACTTAAATTCCCCCTATAGTCTCACATCGTAATTAAAAGACACTCTGGAGAAGCCAGTCCGTCAATTCTTCCTTTGGTCTACTACTCTAGGTTCTCACATTCGTGAGTATAACTAAACGTGCTCAATGCTTTTGTATCGTCCAAGTAACCTTCAAGAACTACTTGGATATCAACTAAGGATCATCGAAAAAAAATAGCAATAGTTGCACTATCCTATGACTAGGCATGGAAACTGGAAATCGCCAAACAGGCAGAACAAGTATGGAAAAAAATCTGAGCACAATCAAACTACTCTAATCACAAGAAATATCCTCTACTAAAGCAATAAAGAAAAACAGGCAAGAAACAAGGGCAAAACAGGAAACACGCAATACCTCGTTCAAGGGTATTGGTGGAAATTGCACAAAATATCCATAAAATTTCTACAGAAAGGCACAAACCACATAGATCCATCCTAGGAGATCGATATGGTTCAACCTTGATGACATATTCCCCTTAGAACGACGTAGATCTGATAAAACACATAAAACATTCATCCCATGATAACTTGTAAACAAGGAGTAATAAAGAAGCAGAGCTCAAGCAGAATGAAGAACTCACCGCTGTGATTACAACACAATCAATGGTGATCTAATCGGAGAACGGACGGCAAGGCAGGACTCCGTCAAAGATCTGGCTATACGGACGCTCTCGGACGGTCGAAAAATGAAGAAGAAGACGAATATGGGGGTTAGGCACGACCCCGGTCTGTTTGATGAAAAATAAAGAAATTACACGGCTTGTACTTCTAGAGTACACGGCGTGTACTTCAATTTCTTCCATACTCCAATAAACCGGCCTCCACCTCGGCCTTACACACTATGTGTGTGGCCCGAACACTACTAGAACACCGCTTCGAGCCGGAACAGAGTACATGGCGTGTATTTAGAAAGTACACAACGTGTACATTGAAAATTTCCCGAAAACCCCTTTATTCATAAAAACACTAGAAAAATGGAAAAACATACCTGAACGAAGATCTGGGTTCTTACACATGTCGAAATGGTAATCCCTTTGGGTATTTGAAGTAGTGTTGGGTTGGGCATTCGGGGCACCCTCACTGTTTTTTTATATCTGACTTGGTTTTTCTGATGTTGTAGTGTTTACCAGAGGTGCATTCTGGTTGGTGGTTAGTGAGCCTAACGTGAGACATCTTTCTAGATTGTTGTTTTCCTTCCTTTCTTGTATGCTTGGGCAGTAGTAATTTGATCATGTTTGAGGATAATATTTGTGCATGGATGTTTTTCCCATGCCTTGTTCTGTTTTCGACCTTCGGGTCCTGTTATCCTTTGTTCGTTATACCTGTTTTCCATGCCTTGTGACCATAGGATGGAATGATATTCTTGACATGCTTGTTTCTGTAGACTAGTTATCCATGTAGCTTTATAGGTGTACATTTTCCTTATAGCATTATTGTGCACTGACTGGCACGTGACCGTGAGAACCGGGGGCTATATACTATAAGGGATAGACTGAGTGATCATCCTAGAGATTATTGGACATTATAGACTATAGGGGATAGATCGAGTGAGCTTCCCAGAGAGGCTTCAGCATTATAGACTACAATAGATAGACCGAGTGAGCTTTCCAGAGAGTCTTGGATATCATAGGCTACAGGAGGGTAGACCGATTGAGCTTCCTTATAGAGTCTTTACATGTTTGAATTTACTTAAACCATTTCAGGATAGAGGATAAATTGAACGAGAGAGCATCCTCATAGAGTATGTGACATACCTGAGACTATAGGAGGAATTGACCGAGTGATCTTCCTCCGAGAGTTTCTTGACCTTGGGGCTATAATATGGTTAGACTGCATGATATTTCTTAGATAGTCCCTCACTACCCTAGACTATAAGGGGAATTGACCGAGAGATCTTCCCCAGAGAGTCTTATAATTTCGTATGACAAAACTTGAGGGGTTAGGCTAAGTGAACTTCCCAAAGGGTTGTTGGTAATTCATAGATAGGACCTGAGGGGTTGACAGCGAGTACTTCCCAGTGGGTTACCCATTGTGTTATCTGCTTGATTGTGATTTATTGGTTGAACTAGAGGATAGCTTGTCTTTATTTAGCTTTTTCATAGGCATAACTCCAGCGTTGGCCGAAGAAGGAACATGTCTATGGGATTACGGACCTAGAGATCGACTTATTTGATATACGGCATGAGCGGCTCTACGTCCAGCTCAATGACCTTGAATAGGATGTCCATGAGATCGAGCTTATGGTCCTAAGGTTTGACTGCTGAAATTGTTTCTTGTTATTTGAATAACTTCATCATGAATAATCATAAATATGTATATGTGTATAGGTATGGGACTATACGTGTATATGTATATAGATATGGATATCTATGGTGGAACTTTCCCAGTTAACATGGATTACATACCCTGAGTTCAACTGTGGTTGCACGTTTGGTTTACATCCTTTTGTTGTGTTCCAGCTAGGCTGAGAACATTATTGTTGCATACACTTTTAGCATCACAGTAGTAGGTTGCATGTCGGGATTTTTTAGAAAGATTATTTCTCCCCCTGAATGTGCACCTCGATGTATGTGTAGAACTTATATCTGCTTTTCAGGTTGATCACATGTTTCATAGTGGATATGGCTGAGTGCCAGTGTTTCATGATCGAGCGGATCTACTCGAGTGGTTCTACTAATCGGGCTGCTGCAGTACGTCATTGTCTGGAGATCGGGTACATGGATTGGCTCAGAGGTAGAAGTAAATAATTGTACTTATATGTTCAATTTCTTTTGTAATTGTATTTGTATGGTCAGCCCCGAGGGTGACTAGTGTTGTATTGTATTGCATAGTTGTTCGGTCTTTTACAATATTTTAATATTACAGCTTGTTCTATTTCAATTGTTTGCAGCTTCCACACTCTGTTTACTTTTCATTGTGTATGATACATAGTTATTTCCGCTATTTTCTTACTCTAGTATGAGGTAATATTCTCCCCACTATCACACCATAGGCACTCGCTGCTAGTCGGCAGACTCTGGCGATCGGGGAGGTGCGCTTGAGGCCTTGTGGTAAACCCTCTCAGAGCACCGGTTTAGTGGCTTCCGGGCTGAGACATTACATAACACACATTATATGGTGCATTTATTATTAAATATTTTTGTATCTCAATTTATAGTGATATAGTTTTATTTTTTGGTTAATGAATTTTATGTGTCTTAATTTATTATATGTATGTATAATTACATGAAGAATCTGTAAACAGTAAATGTAATATAAAATTACTTTTAATTTTTACATGAATATTTTATAGTTAAATATAAATTTCATAATAATGATTGAAAAAAATTAAATGATTTATATGTTCGATTATCCCAAAATCATTTTTTATGATTCATGTCATATGTTAAAAAATATTTAATTTTAATGTTTATTGAATAAAAATTAACATTGAATAAAGAATGGTATATCTATGTGATTTGAATAAAAATAATTTAATTAAATCACTTAATATTTCTATATGTGTATGTTATTTCACATGGAATGTAAAATATTGAATGTTAGATATAATTATTGGAATATTTTAAATTTTAAAAAAATAACAATATTCTTTATATGAAAAAAGATTATGTTTTAAATACATTTTTAGGTGGTTATCTAAGCACTATGATGATGTATTATATTAATTGGTTAATTTATTTTACATCTATGTCGTTTTCTTAGTAATAAAATCATTTCACATTTTTAAATTTTGCTGATTCATCATTGGAATATTTATTCACATTTTTCAATAATATTTAGAGATACTTATTAGGAATAATGCATTTTTTGGAAAAAAAATCATTTAATTCACTAAAACAATTTTTTTCGAACATGAATTTATTTTTAATGAAATTTTACAAAAACTATAAGATGTTATTTCACAATATTAGTTTTGATAAATACCCCTCTTATGAAGAAGGATTATAAATGTTATCATTTAATCATATTTTAAACTAGCCATATTTTCAATATAGTATATATAGTTGATTATTTTTATCATCAAGTAAAACTAAATTGGTCATGAAATGTTATTAATTATATGTTATGAATGTTATCAACTAGATATGATTACTAATTATTATGACATGTTTTTATTATGTGTAAATCATAGAAACAATAAACTAGTTTATCAAGTTTTAAATTTAAGTCAATATAAATTTATTTAATGAAAGTATAAATATTTATTTGATTGTTTCCCAAATAAATTTTTTCCAACTTTTATTTATAAAAATATTATCTCCTACATAATGCTGTTTTAATTTTATTTATATAAATATATAGAATTTATTTTTATGTTCTTTCTTAATATAGTGTTCTTTCTATAATGATTTTTAAATTGATATTTTTTTTCATTTATTAGTTTCTTATTATTATCAATATAGTCCTTGTTGTTATTGTTTGAACTAAATTTTGAATGAGATCCATAGATGTGTGATTAATATCCTAATTTTTTTAATTCATATTCCTATTAGGAGGAACTGACAAATATCAAGATGATGTATACGATTTATTCCTATGTTTTAAATCATTTTTTGATTTTCTTGTTCTTTTTTTGGGGGTATCTCCCCCCATGATAATTTTTTTTGATAATTTTAATGATTATAGTTGATATGTTATTTTTTCCACAATTATTTTGGTTGTGTTCCTTTGAATATTGGATCAATGGGAGGAATCCCATTTGTTGTTTAAACTATCACACATTAATTCTCTCTCATTGTTTTTGTTTTAAATACTGATGATTTGAATATTTTAATGTTATGTATAATAATGATCTATAATACTCTTAATCCTTAATTTTTCATTTTGGATTCTCTGATATTTCAATCAAGATATTCTTATTTTAATATGAATAATTTAAATTAATTTACATTACTAATGAAATTAAAAATATTATATATTTAATATTGGAATTAATTTGGATGATTTCAAGAGTAATTATATTATTTTTAGATGTTTCTTTTTCATATTTTGGACATTATAATAAATCAAAATTTTAATTATTTATCTATTTAGAAATTGGAAATTAAAAATATTTTTAATATTATTTTTACTCCTATCCATGATCTTACCTCTATGTAATTGATACACTTGTTTATAATTGTTTCAATATGGGTATTAAAACCATTCAATGACCATATAAGTGTATATTAAATTTTTCTAAATCTACATAATTGTAACATACCTTCTAATCTAGATATGAAATGTCGTATCACCCTTCTCATACACACATAGTTGTAGAGGAATGTATATAATTTATACAAAAAGGAAGATAGTTTTGTTAGAGCTATGTATAGGTGATTTTCATTATCTTTATGTATCGAAAGTTATGTCTCACTGTGGGTAAATATTTGAAGAGTCTTCTAAGAGAATCATTTCTGAATTTCCATTAATCATTCACTATGAAAATGACCGAGTCAACATGGTTAATGGTCTAACCATGGTAACCTTTTTCATTTATGGGTAACAACATTTTTTTTAATTATATAGCATAGTAGGTAATGTTTAGCTTCATTGAGTAAATTTAAAGATAAAATTTTTCATGTCATATAAAGGATGATTTTTATTCACATATTTTTAATTCATTATTCTTGTAAATTTTAGTCATTTGTTTTCAATGAAATCAAGGGTGGACATATATGTAAGGGTGATACCCTATTACAATGAAAAAATATATATTCCTTGCATATGGTTAGCGATATTTCAATAGAAATCCATTTTTTCCTCACCAATTATTATAAAATTAATAATTAACATATATTGATGAATATATTATGTAAAATAAATTTTTTTGATTCTTTTTAGGGAGTGTTATGTAATATTTGACTTTAAATTAATGTATAATTTATAAAATAAAATTTTTTATGTGAATAAATTGGTAAAATTTTCAGAATGAATTTAATGTGAACTAAATGATGTATTCAATAATGTTTTCTGAGATATTCAGGAACCCCTATTCATTTAATCAACACTTTAATCTGTTTCCCACACTAGGGTTTCCCTTATCCTTTGATTTTAGGTGATTCAGAAATTTCTTCCTTGCTTGTTGATCCTATTACAATTTTTTCCATTACTTTTTATTTCTAGAAATACATATTTGAATGTCATTTTGGTAATTCTCTATCTCTATCCCTCCTCTATTTTTCTACTATTTGAGAATTATTTTTCCTTATATTTTGGGGATATGTGGCATCTTTGTGTTTTTATGGAACTATGAATCAATAATTATTTACATTCATTGATCAAATGATATTACCTGGCCATAAAAAGATAAATATTTGTTTATATCATATAATGTATTGAAATTGAATAATATTAAAATTTGTATATAAAGAATAACATATTGAAATCTATAGGTACTAAAATAATAATATATCTTCAAATAAATAAATCTTTTAATTTAGATATATATAACATATTTATGGATTTAATAATCTTATCCATAATCTAGGAGTCATATGATTTAATTACATATTAAATAACCTATAAATCATCTCAAAAATAGTGAAAAATGATTGAATAATTTTTTATTAATTTAATAACATGAATTTATAATTAATGTTTGAAAATAAATTACTAGATATTTAATATTATAAATTTTTTATTGAAATAATTATATAAAATGAATGAAAATTTATTACTATATGGGTAAATTATCGAAGAATTATATCATAGAATATAGCATGTCATTGATAATTTTTTTATCTTAATGTTTTGTAAATCCCCATGATGAAATATATATTTAATATTTCTTGTAATAATTTAAACAGTAAAAAATTATTTACATAAAATATGAAATAAGAAATATTATTTCATAATCAATAAAATAATTAAAAGCTGGATAAATTAAATAATATAATGTTGTAGAACAATATTTATTATTTATAAAATTACACAAGATATAGAAAGTGATAATGAGATGTTAGTTTCTAAATAATTTTTGATAAAACAAAAATTGATAGAATATCACAATGTAATAGTTGAAAAAAGATATTTTTGATAAATATAAAATAATTCTAGATATTATAAATATAAATTGAAAAATTTCATATATTGATCATGATTAATTTTTCCTATTTTGAAAATTGAATTAAATTTTGGTCCTATAGATGAATGTTTTTCCACTCCCTCGTGAGATTTACTAGATAGTTTTTTGTCTACTAGGTTATTTCATGGATGTCATTTGAATGGTAGTCTTTTTAAAATATATAAACAAATTTAAATAATTTTATATTATTAATTAACCTAACATGGAACTAGAAAAATAAATACTCTATGCCATGGAATTTTTTAATTATAAAATGTCATCATGAAGAGTTTTATGTTTATTTTAGCAACTTTTAGATATTGATATAGGATTATTGATGTCGAAAACACATCCATAACAAAACAGTATATTCAATATCAAATTAAAATGGTTGTTTTTTTAAATAAATTTTTTCAGATGGAGAGAGATCATTATTAATAATGGAATGCTCCAATAACATGATGTTATGGTATTGTTTTCATTGAATTTTTCTGTATTATAATAAATTTACTATATATTTAATGTCTTTGGAATCAGATCTTTGATTTTATTTCTTATCATACTAATATGATTTTGGATTCGGTTATGGGATAGGGAGAATGTTAAACTAATTGTGGTGGGACATGGTTTTAGTTATGATGATGGTGGTGGCACAATGTTCTGGTTGTGATGGTGATGAAAACATGGGGTGATGATTTTTATATTTATGTTAGTATGATTTCTTGGGTGTGATTTTATCAGCAGTTTTTTGGACATTAGAATGGTTGAGTTTCATTTTATACATTTTTTAATCATCTATGAGTATTCCAATACTCATTCATACATGATGACAAATGGTCAAATATTATTCATTTTACCACTTCCCAAATATGTGACACACTTATTTATAATGAACTATGATAGAATTATTTATTTTATACTATAGTCTCTATCTCAAATTTCTCATTTTTTTATTTTATTATGAATTCGGGACCCACGGGTGTGTGTTATTATTTCATGAAGGTTTAGTTTATAATAAAATGAATATTGAAATCGGGCCATCAGTGATGGTTTTAGAATATTAAAATCTAAATAATGTTATTAAAAAGGTGTAATATTAATTATTATCTAATGAAAGAATTAATATCTAACTTGATTATTGTATGGTTCCTTTATATCATTACCTTAGTGGTGGATGTATATTCGTTTCTGAGAAGGTTGTGGTAGTTGAGTATAATGATAGGTATTTTCTCTCATATTAATTGTGAGATAAATCTATTCTATATGTTTTTTATTACATATGAATACCACCCATTTCGAAAGGAAAAATAACAAAGAGAGGTTATAGGGGTTCCACGACATCCCTTTTTGTAAAGATATAGATTGATAAAATCCTCTCCTCAAAATTATCATTTCTTATAATATTACAGGTTAGTATTCACATGTGGTGATTTATCATACATTTTTCTCAAAACATGTGATAGATTTTGTTATTTAATTCTTTTACAATAAATTTTCTATTAAAATAATTATTATAGGTTTGTTAAATATGTACATTGATTGATTAATGTATAACACATAATGTATAGGTTGTGGTAACCGATAGAATTAATCCAAAACACAATAGAGATTATTTTGATTTGATGATGTGTTACACAGAGAGTATGTTATGATATGATCTCCCTAGTTTGATTGGGGAAAATTATTTACGGAGGGGATGGGATCTCAAGATGTGTGATGTTAGGATGTGATAGCTATGAAAAAATAGAAAAATTGTTTTCCAGAACGCATTTCAATATTTATATATTATCAACAGTATGGTCATACTAATATTCAATATATACTATGTGGGATATGTTTTAGATGGGAAAATAATATTATACATGTATAGGTGATGATTTAATATAATTTATTTAGTCACTGGTATTTATTATTATTATTTAACATTATTCAAAACAGTATTTAGGGTGGATCCAACTTGTTATATCGGTTATTCTCACAATATTTCTATATATACTGTTGTTTAGTTCTAGTGGACATGGTTATTGATTGAACAATTTTTTTTTTATTTGGATGATTTGGTTATAATTTTTATTCATTATAGTCACTATTGATGATTAATCTCGATTTGATTTTATTTTTAGTGGCATCCAGTTTTGTATGATGTCATCTGTTATATTGAGATTTATTCATTATTTATTATGATCCTGAGTTGTTAGGATTTTATTTTCATCGTATATCTTACCGTTCCATTCATTATAAACGTAATACCTTACATGCGTATATTTATACAAATTTCATGAGGGAATGTAACCCATGAATTATTTCAGATAGTGTTGATGGGTTATTATCTCTCATTCATCGTTATTGTCCCTAGAGGCATACCATTTGAGAGAGGTGGTCATAAAAAATTGGGTTAAAAGGGTTGAGATAAGAGGATTATGATTCAAGATAAAGAAAAATATTTTTTAAATATCATTGGTTGAGTGAATTTAAATATCCCCCACATTATATGACCAAATAAATATTTATAGAACATCCTTAATTTTTAATGACATATAATATTAAATAATTTATAATGTATTTAATGTTTTTAGACCAATCCCCTATTAGAAATGGGAACAATTTGTAATCACATTTCTACATCAATTAGTCACCTTATCTCATAGAATCCCTTCTAAAATAACATACCAACTCTCCAACCCATGACTTATCAGAAAAACTATAACCAATGTTCCTTCTTAGTGTGGTATAATGTGTCATACAAGTCATGAAACCTGGTGAACAAGAAATTAGCATTACATGTCACATCCATGATTATTTCTTTCTTAACAACATAAAAATAATCTTAACTGTATATACATGAGGATATTAATATATTTGCTATAATAATATATTTTTTCAATTGTATAACCATCTAGTATCCCTATTACATCAATTGGAAGGTAAAACTATCAATCATACGTACCTACATACTCAAATCACCATGAATCAATGAATTTTACTTTTCCTAAATATATATTATGGATTGTTATATAAGTCTATTTAATTTTTATATGGTATTTTTGTGAAATAATTATGTAGATATAATGAATCAATTTTATGTTCCATCTTACCCTCCCTTCTGTTAGACATTGATAGAATCACTACTTTGTATGTGTGGGATGTCACATCCATAAAGAAATTTAAATAAATTTTTATTTTCACATAAATAATGACAAATATGAATAAATTTAATTAATTTATATGGTATATATGATGTAATTATTCTTCAATTCATAAAAATTTTATTTACCTTTCATTCGTTATATCCATAGCAATGTGAATATATCACTATTGTGTACGTACACACTACCACATCCACGAAGTGATTAAATTAATTTTTCAATACTTCCTTATATGTGGGGTTAATAATTTTTATATAATCTATACAAAATATATTTATATTATTATTATGAATCTGAAAATGAAAAATCTATGACCAATTTTCATGGAATTTGACCATAAAAATGAAACATACATGGGAAGCTGAACAATTATATCCTAGAATATTGGTTTTATTTAAAAAAATGAATAATGGATATTATAAATCATAATGCAATGAAAAATTTGTAAAGACCCGGAAATTTCAATGAAATTTTTTTCTTAATTTTCTTTGTAATTTTACAAGAACGCAGTTTCTGACGGCGCCTGATTCCGAGGCCTGGTGTGCCCGGAATTAATTTCCGAAGTTTGGCTCGGGTACGTTCAGTAAACGAGCGAGCGAGAATTTCTATCTTTTGAACCGGTGCTCAGAATTGAAATCTGATTGCACCGATGAACTCGCAACGCCGATAATCGATTAAGAGAACCTTTACCGTAGTTGTGTTTGTGCGGGCTGAGAAGTTAATTTTTGGGTTTTAATAAAAAAAAAGTGAATAAAATTGTTAAATCAAATTTTAACAATGTTAAGTGGTTAACTTCTCCCATGGGAAGTCGGTGGTGGGCCCACATCCATCCAACTTCCCATGTGTGCATATTTGAAAGGGTGGGGCCCACACGAACCCCCCCACCTTTTCAAATTCCTTAAACTCCCTAACCCTCTTAACCCCTCACATTCCAACTCCCCATTAACTCACATTCTTTAATATTTGACAACTTGATTAATTAATGAGGTGAGTTAAGTATGATTTATTTGAATTTCAATCTTTTGAAATTCTTGCCAACACATTGCAATTAATTAATTAAACCAACTTAATTAATTATTTTGAGTGTTTGAATTCTTTTGAATTCATTTTGCCAACATTAAAAAGAGAGATTATATTCTTCTTTTTTGGTTGGCATAAACCTTGTGGGGAGAACTAAGGAGAGGAGAAGAACTCTTGGAAGATCACCAACCTCTCGAGGAAGAACGGTCCACGTTTCCGAAGAACGTGAAGCAACACCTCCGACCATCTTCAACCGGAGTAAGGAAGGGAAGCACCGCCGCCTACAAAGTATATAGAGGGTGACGTCTCGACTCGACTTCACCGAGCTCTTCTCCCACCAACCTAGACGGAACAACGCCCGACCTCTACGACGCTTGTTTTCCGCGGGTCATTGAAGAACTCCGTTCTTGAAGCCGAGGTAGGGGAATTTTATTTTGGAATTCTCTTATCTTTTGAGAAAAGAACGACGAGCGCGGACCAACCTATACCGGGTTGATCCGCGGATCGTCCGATCTAGCGGTTGATGATTGAGGGTTTTTATTTATTTAATTGTTCGTGAATACAAACTTGGTGATGATCATGGTTTAAAACCCTTTTTGTTATCGAATATCGTTAGGGGGGGTCGGACCGCACAAACACGGCCGACCCTCCTCCTTTGTTTTTTGTGATGGTTTCTTGAGGATGATACGAGAAAACGTGGTTCTGTCGCACCACGTGATTTATTGCGGAAGATACGCGCGGCGCCGTCGCGCTGCGCCGTGGAAAGAAATCCAAGAACGCGACGTCGTCACGTCGCGTCGAAGAAAGTCAAAGGCACCGCGGCCGGAGCAGGGCCACGGCGGAGGGAAGCGATGTCGTCGCATCGCACTGAACAACATAGGCCGCAGACGGTTCCGGGCCGCAGCGGAGCAAGATGACCGGCGACCGGCACCAGGCCGCCGGTGTCGGCGAAGGAAGGACCGGTCGTCGCCGGTCCTTGCTGGCGAAACTGGTCGGCCAGTGCGGGCCGGCCAGACAGTGGAGACCGGGGGAAATTAATTTCCCCCGGCCGAGTCTCAAAAGCGGCCCCAATTAAGGGGATGCGGTTCTCAAAGGGGGGCTTTGCCCCCGCGCGCGACATCTGAATGGCCCCCAGGCCGCGCCGCCGTGCCGGTCCGCGCCGCCGCGCCACCGGTCGGGCCGGGATTTTCCGAGCCGGGCCGGGTCGTCATGCCGGGTCGCCGCCCGGGCCGGGTCGACCTGGTTCGGCCGACCTAGGGGGGGTCGGGCCGGGTCGGCCCAGGCCCAGACCCCCAGTTTCAGACCACTTTCGGTCAAATGCCCGTATCTTGGGTTACGGGTCTCCAAACGACACGCTGTCAGCGGCAACACGATCTTTGGATCGAGACGGTCGTTTCGGTATACTATACTCAAGGTGCACCTTCCTTTTTGGGAGCCTACGTGGTTAAAACTCCATAGTTAAGCGTGCCTGGCCTAGAGTAGTGATCAGGATGGGTGACCTCCTGGGAAGTTTCCAGGGGTGGGTGTGAGACGGAAAGGCCAATAACTAACAGAACGGGCGTCCGATTGACACACCGTCTGTTGCGTTGAGTTCCTGTTGACGATACAGAACTTTTGGCATCCTCCTCCTGAGAATTGGATGCAGATGGATAGTGGCCGGGTTGGATCGCACCGAAATCCAACCGGGCCCATAGAACGTAAAAGCTGATATCTTTCAGACCAGACGTCCGTTTGATAAACCGTAAGAAGTGTTGGTGACCTCGTTGAGAAGAAATACCTATGAGTATACCCTATGAGAGTTCGGGGAACATTTGAGATACGGCCGGGTTTGGTTCGCTCACGAAACCAACCGGGCCCCTAGGACGAAAAAGGCTAATAACTCATAGACCGGGCGTCCGATTGACGCGCCATCTGTTGCGTTGAGACCCCTATGACGAGGCGGTCCTTTGAGATACTTCGTCCTGGGACTTTGAGATACTTGGAGTATCGAATTGTAGCTCCTGGAGAGGACCCTCCCAGAGACGAGCGTACGGTGTACGAAGACCGTGTAGCCGACAGAGACCTGAAGACTTCTTGTCCGATTCGATTCGGAGTGACTTACGTAGCCCAGTGGGGAGCACTACTATTTGAGGTGGCAGACCCATAGAGGAGGAGCACTACTATATGAGGTGGCAGACCCGTGGTACTCGACAGGAGGAGTACCTCTATAGGCTATGAGGGGGGAGCACTACTGTGTTGGGTGGCAGACCCCGGCGGGAAGCACTACTGTGTGAGGTGGCAGGCCGCGGTACTCGACAAGAAGAGTACCTCAGCAGTCTTAGGTTAGTGAGCAGTACCTCGGAGTCGTGACCGGACCATTGTACACTCTAGAGACGGAGCTCATCAGTAGTTACGGTTTCGATAATGAAAATCCTGGTTTGAGCTGAGACTTTTGACCTTGTGTTTACCTCATGATTGAGATGGGTCACTTCCTAACATAGGTATATGTATGGGAATATACCAGGGTAGTGGTTATCTATTGATTTCATAATCCTTGTGTTTACTTATGATTGAGATGGGTTACTTGATAACATAGGTATATGTATGGGCATATACCTAAGTAGAGGTTATCTGTTGAGATCTTCTTTGTGGTTATCCTCATTGGTTTAGTGAGACCTTGAGGGTCATGGGGTCCCTACTGAGTATCGTTATACTCACCCCTGCACGGGCTATGCCCGCACCTCATTGTGTTGGTTGCAGACGATGGGAAGTGCTGACGGAGGCCGAGTGTTTGAGGACTGGACGGTACCCGGAGGTGGACTACACGACAAGTCAGTACCCGGAGGTGGACTACACGACGTGACGACTCACAGAGGAGGTTGACGGACGAGAGCATGGAGGAATCTATCTGTACCTACCCATCAGGGTGGATCTGTGGTGGACAACCAGGAGCTTCACTATTTGTACCTACCCTTCAGGTAGGATCCGAGGAGGACGACCCAGGAGCTTCTTCCTTCTTCCAGCTGTTTGTCTTTTTGCTGATGTACCTTATTCAGTTGTAGTTGTACTTTCTTTTGGGTTTGTATTCTGGCCCATTTACTTTTCAGCTTTTCTTTTGTACTTAGTGTTTTGCTTCCACTTGTACTCTATGGTGCTTGTTCTCTTTTATAAAGTCAATGCCTTCCCAGTTATCGGGATTTTATGCCTTTGGTGCTAGTCGCCAGCCCCTGGCCTATGGAAGGAGGGCTTGGGGTAGTCAAGGCACGAGCCCCGAGGACGGGTCGTGACAAATTGGTATCAGAGGAGTCTGGTTCTACCGCAGAACTTATGACTCTGACTTTTTCTTTCTGTGAAGAAATAGTGTTAAGAGTACCGAGTGTGGATTTCAGTTCAGGGAGTCCAGTGTTGGTGCGGGCGGCTGACGTATCCATACACCAGGACACTAACAACTGATTTCTGACTTTGTGCACGAAAACACTAATTGTTTGTGTGTTTTCAAAGGTTCTCCCTTAAAACATCTCAAACCAGGTCAGCTCACCAGGTATAAACGTTTGATCGTGTCACGATGTTTCTTTCAGGATGCCTTTTCACAGACGACCAGCTAGAGCCCAGAGGGATGTGCGTGCTGACAGCCTGTCGAGCGACGAGGCTTCGGTGTAGGGCCCTCTTGCAGTTGAGTCACTAGCGGAGGCACCAGCGGTACTACCATACGTTGGGACACCGATTCCACCATCCCCAGCAGTAGGCGATGCACGACGCTTGAGCGCGGTGCATGAGTTCCAGCACCAGAGGCCACCCAGGTTCCGGGGAGAGACGGACCCGCAGGCGGCTGAGGTTTGGCTGGAGGCTGTGGTGAGAGTCTTCAGGGTAGTGGGGACACCGGCAGACTTCAAGGTGATCTTTGCTTCCAGCCTCCTTCAGGCAGCAGCAGGCAGGTGGTGGAGCCACATGTTTCACTTTTGCGACGGGATGACCTTCGCATGGGAAGACTTCGAGACCTTATTCATGGTGGAGTTTGTGCCAGTAGCTCTACACCTCGAGCGTGTACAGGAGCTTCTGCCTTTGTCGCGTGTTTTTTGATTAGTGGCCAAGTCATCTGTGGGCAGTAGACAGATGATGCAGAGGTCCAGGAGGACCAGACTAGCATTTGGACGATCTCGGGTTTTAGGACCGGTGGTGCGGGGCACCCGAGGTGGGGTCAGATCCAGGCATGCCAGAAACGGACAATGTTACTCCTGCGGCGGGAAGGGTCACCTAGCACGTGACTGTCCGACTCCTCGTACGGTTTATCAGCGGGTGTTGGAGGATCCACTGAGACAGAAGCAGCGGCTGGTGCTTGAGCAACAGCCGAGCAGTGGACACGGCAGTAGAGCTCCGGGAACAGGTGGACAGGATAGGAACTAGTGGATATGTCCGTTTTACTTCTAGTTCCATTTTGCTGTTGTATTCGTGTCTTTTACTATGAGCTGCAATATTAAAAGACACTTATCTTTGAGATGTTTTCTTTCATGTCCTTTTGTTTGGTTGATACTGAGTGGTCCCGGTTAACTATTGACTTGACCCTCACTTTCGAGATTTCTACTGGAGGGGACCTAGTGACCTCACACTGATGCCGACAGTGTGACTCGACCCTTGGAGGCAAGAGTGACAGTTGGATCTCTTAGTAGTTACATCGAGGCCTTACGACGTCATCCATGGCATGAATGCATCATTCATGTCAGGATTGATTGTATTAGGCAATGAATGTGGTTCATCCTGGGGATGAGACCGTGTTTCTCTTATCAGCAAAGAAGAAATCATAGCAGCTCTTGTGAGACTAAAGGAGGTCTAGGACATCCAAGAGAGGATGAAGACTGCACAGTGTAGAAAGAAACAGGAAACTGGTGCCAGTCTTGGAGACTCGGGCGTCTTAAAGAAGAGGAAGCTTAAAGGAGAGATGAGTCTACGAAGCCGCAGACGTGGAGGCAGAGCTAGGAGAGCAGCATGAGGTGGTGTACATCCTAACATTGTACAACCACCCACCTTAGTTATTCCTACCAGGCTTAGGGAGATGGAGGGCGGAGGAAGAGTGCGGCTGCATGCGGTCAAGGAGTGCGAACCAATGGCTCTAGAAATGATTCAAGGGACAGTCTGTGTCCACTACTAGCTGTTGTAGTAACGGACGTCGATGTGAATCATTTCATTCTTTCACAAATCTTGTTCCAGACCTAGAGTTTTTGGTAAGCCATGGACTTGACCCTCACGTCTGGAGATACCTTGGGAGGAGACTCGATAATCACACTTTCAATGATGGTGTGGTCAGACCCTCGAGGCGAGAGTTTTGGTTGGAATATCTTGGTGACAGCGTCGAGGCCTTACGACGTTAGTTTGAGTATGGAATTGGCAATAACTGTTTATACTCAAATTGACGGTTTTAGGCAAACGTTGGGATGGGTTTTCCTTGGTCGGCGAAAAGGAAACCCCAGGCAGCACATGATAAACTCTTTCATGAGAGTGTGCGACCGATCACTCTTGAATCGACCAACCTTACCCTCGTGGCAGCAGTCGTTTGAGTTCCAGTTCTAACAGTAATTGGAAACCTCTAGAGTTTGAGGATGGCGACCACGTTCTTATACGGTTCTCATCTCGATGAGGTTTACGTAGATGTGGCCAAGGCGGCAAGTTATCTCCAAGGTTCAGCGGACCTTCTTAGGTCCCCACTTGGGTAGGTGGGGTGGTTTACCGCTTGAACCATTCACCGCAGTTGCACCAGGTGCACAAATACTTCCACATATCTCATATGATGAGATACGTGCTCGACCCTTCGAATACCATTGACCATGAGGAGCTGGACGATGACGATGAGGTTTCTTTCATGGAGGTTCCAGTGGGGATCGAGGATTGACAGGATCAGATCCTATGAGGATGATCGATTCCTTGGGTGCACTTTCTTTGGCAGTACGGAACCTCCAGGTAAGCACATGGGAGCGGAAGGCTCAGATGCGCGCTCTGTACCGCTTTTGTGACCCTAGTTTGTGTTGATGCTTTACGGGGACGTAAAGCCCTGAGGTGGGAGTAATGTAAAGACCCGGAAATTTCAAGGAAATTTTTTTCTTAATTTTCTTTGGAATTTTACAAGAACGCAGTTTCTGACGGCGCCTGATTCTGAGGCCCGGTGTGCCCGGAATTAATTTCCGAAGTTTGGCTCGGGTACGTTCAGTGAACGAGCGAGCGGGAATTTCTATCTTTTGAACCGGTGCTCGGAATTGAAATCCGATTGCACCGATGAACTCGCAACGCCAGTAATCGATTAAGAGAACCTTAACCGTAGTTGGGTTTATGCGGGAGGAGAAGTTAATTTTTGTGGTTTAATTAAAAAAAGTGAATAAAATTGTTAAATCAAAATTTAACAATGTTAAGTGGTTAACTTCTCCCATGGGAAGTTGGTGGTGGGCCCACATCCATCCAACTTCCCATGTGTGGATATTTTAAAGGGTGGGGCCCACACGAACCCCCCCCCCCCCCACCTTTTCAAATTCCTTAAACTCCCTAACCCTCTTAACCCCTCACATTCCAACTCCCCATTAACTCATATTCATTAATATTTGACAACTTGATTAATTAATGAGGTGAGTTAAGTATGGATTATTTGAATTTCAATATTTTTAAATTCTTGCCAACACTTTGCAATTAATTAATTAAACAAACTTAATTAATTATTTTGAGTGTTTGAATTCTTTTGAATTCATTTTTCCAACATTAAAAAGAGAGATTATATTCTTCTTTTTGGGTTGGCATAAACCTTGTGGGGAGAACTAAGAGAGGAGAAGAACTCTTGGAAGATCACCAACCTCCCGAGGAAGAACGTTCCACGTTTCCGAAGAACGTGAAGCAACACCTCCGACCATCTTCAACCGGAGTAAGGAAGGGAAGCACCGCCGCCTACAAAGTATATAGAGGGTGACGTCTCGGCTCGATTTCACCAAGCACTTCTCCCACCAACCTAGACGGAACGACGCCTGACCTCCGCGACGCTTGTCTTCCACGGGTCTTTGAATAACTCCGCTCTGGAAGCCGAGGTAGGGGAATTTTATTTTGGAATTCTCTTATTTTTTGAGAAAAGAACGACGAGCGCGGACCAACCAATACCGGGTTGATCCGCGGATCGTCCGATCAAGCAGTTGATGATTGAGGGTTTTTATTTATTTAATTGTTCGTGAATACAAACATGGTGATGATCATGGTTTAAAACCCTTTTTGTTATCGAATAACGCGAGGGGGGGTCGGACCGTACAAACACGGCCGACCCTCCTCCGTTGTTTTTCATGATGGTTTCTTGAGGATGATACGAGAAAACGTGGTGTCGTCGCACCATGCGATTTATTGTGGAAGATACGCACGGCGTCGTCGCGCCGTGCCGTGGAACGAAATCCAAGAACGCGACGTCGTCACGTCGCGTCGAAGAAAGTCAAAGGCGCCGC
Source organism: Viscum album (assembly GCA_963277665.1). Classification (NCBI taxonomy): domain Eukaryota; kingdom Viridiplantae; phylum Streptophyta; class Magnoliopsida; order Santalales; family Viscaceae; genus Viscum; species Viscum album. The sequence continues at coordinate 1,099,509,969 of OY728121.1, read as the reverse complement.
GGCCGGAGCAGGGCCACGGCGGAGGGAAGCGATGTCGTCGCATCGCGCCGAACGACATAGGCCGCGGACGGTTCCGGGCCGCAGCGGAGCAAGATGACCGGCGGCCGGCACCGGGCCGCCGGTGTCGGCGATGGAAGGACCGGCCTTTGCCGGTCCTTGCTGGCGACACCGGTCGGCCAGTGCGGGCCGGCCGGACAGTGGAGACCGGGGGAAATTAATTTCCCCCGGCCGGGTCTCAAAAGCGGCCCCAATTAAGGGGTCGCGATTCCCAAAGGGGGGCTTTGCCCCCCGTGCACGGTATCCGAACGGCGCCCAGGAAGCGCCACCGTGCCGGTCCGCGCCGCCGCGCCGGACCGCGTCGCCGCACCGGCCCGCGCCGCCGCGCCGGACCGCGTCGCCGCACCGGCCCGCGCCGCCGCGCCACTGGCCGGGCCGGGTCGTCGGGCCGGGTCGCTGCCCGGGCCGGGGCGACCCGGTTCGGCCGACCCAGGGGGGGTCGGGCCGGGTCGGCCCGGGCCCAGACCCTCAGTTTTGGACCACTTTCGGTCAAATGCATGTATCATGGGCTACGGGCCTCCAAAGGACTCGTCGTCAGGGGCAACACGATCCTTGGATCGAGACGGTCGTTTCGGTATACTATACTCAAGGTGCACCTTCCTTTTCGGGAGCCTACCTGGTTAAAACTCCATAGTTAAGCATGCTTGGCCTAGAGTAGTGATCAGGATGGGTGACCTCCTGGGAAGTTTCCCTGGGTGGGTGTGAGACGGAAAGACAAATAACTAACAGACCGGGCGTCCGATTGACGCGCCGTCTGTTGCGTTGAGTTCCGGTTGACGATACAGAACTTTTGGAATCCTCCGCCTGAGAATTGGATACATATGGATAGTGGCCGGGTTGGATCGTACCGAAATCCAACCAGGCCCCTGGAACGGAAAAGCTGATATCTTTCAGACCATACATCCGTTTGATGAACCGTCAGCGGTGTTGGTGATATCGTTGAGAAACGGTCCCTATGAGTATACCCTATGAGTGTTCGGGGAACATTTGAGATACGGCCGGGTTTGGTTCGCTCACGAAACCAACCGGGCCCCTAGGACGAAAAGGTTAATAACTCACAGACCGGGCGTCCGATTGACGCGCCGTCTGTTGCATTGAGACCCCTATGACGAGGCGGTCCTTTGAGATACTTATTCGTGGGACTTTGAGATACTTGGACTATCGAATTGTAGCTCGTGGAGCAGACCCTCCCAGAGACGAGCGTACGGTGTACGGAGACCGTGTAGCCGGCAGAGACCTGAAGACTGCTTGTCCGATTCGATTCGGAGTGACTTACGTAGCCCAGTGGGGATCACTACTTTTTGAGGTGGTAGACCCATAGTGGAGGAGCACTACTATGTGAGGTGGAAGACCCGTGGTACTCGACAGGAGGAGTACCTCTGTAGGCTATGAGGGGGGAGCACTACTGTGTTGGGTGGCAGACCCCGGCAGGAAGCACTGTTGTGTGAGGTGGCAGGCCCGCGATACTCAACAGGAGAAGTACCTCAGCAGTCTTAGGTTAGTGAGCAGTACCTCGGAGTCATGATAGGACCACTGTACACTCTAGAAACGGAGCTCTTCAGCAGTTACGGTTTCGATAATGAAAATCCTGGTTTGAGCTGAGACTTTTGACCTTGTGTTTACCTCATGATTGAGATGGGTCACTACCTAACTTAGGTATATGTATGGGCATATACCTGGGTAGTGGTTATCCGTTGATTTCACAATCCTTGTGTTTCCTCATGATTGAGATGGGTTACTTGATAACTTAGGTATATGTATGGGCATATACCTAAGTAGATGTTATCTGTTGAGATCTTCTTTGTGGTTATCCTCGTTGGTTTAGTGAGACCTTGAGGGTCTCTGGGTCCCTACTGAGTATCGTTATACTCACCCCTGCATGGGCTATGCCCGCACCTCATTGTGTTGGTTGCAGACGACGGGAAGTGCTGACGGAGGCCGAGTGTTCGAGGAATGGACGGTACCCGGAGGTGGACTACACGACGAGTCAGTACCCGGAGGTGGACTACACGACGTGACGACTCACAGAGGAGGTTAACGGACGAGAGTATGGAGGATGCTATCTGTACCTACCCATCAGGTAGGATCTGTGGTGGACGACCAGGAGATGCACTATCTGTACTTACCCCTCAGGTAGGATCCGAGGAGGACGACCCCGAAGATGCTTCCTTCATCCAGCTGTTTGTCTTTTTGTTGATGTACCTTGTTCAGTTGTATTTGTACTTTCTTTTGGGTTTGTATTCTGGCCCATTTACTTTTCATCTTTTCTTTTGTACTTAGTGTTTTGCTTCCACTTGTAATATGTGGTGCTTGTTTTCTTTTATAAAGGCAATTCCTTCCCAGTTATCGGGATTTTATGCCTTTGGTGCTAGTCGCCAGCCCCTGGCCTATGGAAGGCGGGCTTGGGGTAGTTACGGCACGGGCCCTGAGGACGGGCCGTGACAATATTAAAATATAATTATTTATATGGATGTATTTTAAATTTAGATAAAATTAAAATTTATTATATTGTAGATTAAGAGGACATTGGATAAATATTTGGACTTGAATTATGGTTTCCTCTTCCTGCTTCTCATTCACTGATTGATTATCCATATTCACCATTTTTTACATTTTTTTTGTTTACATATCTCATGGATAAATTTTATAAATTTTACATTAAAATTATATGGTTTTGAACATTCATTTTTTATCTCATTGTTGTATTTTTAAATAAAATATTACCTAAATTTGAAGTGTAAATCATACAATAAAATATATTTTTAGGATTTTAAATGTATAATTTGAATTTTTGTAATTATAGGTATACTATTTTTTAAAATCAATTCATTTAATTATCCTATGTTTATTTTAGTGTTATTAATGTATTTCATTCATTGTCTACTCTTTTGTTGTAAAAAAAATTAAAAAAATTTTAATAAAATTTTAACTTGTTTTTTATATTTAGGACATGAATTTTATAGTTTAATTTCCATCATAATAATATTCTATAATTAATTATTTTCGGTAAATATATTTTCATAAAAAAAATTTATATTCATTTTAAATTTTATTTTAAATAATTATAGTTATTCTTTTTAGATGTTTTATGTATAACTAAATTTAAACATTCCAAGAATTCTTAAATAAATTATTATTACATATAAAACTATGAATAAATTTAATTCTATCATATATGTTTTTGGAAATTATATTTCCTTGGAAACATTTATAATACTAACAACAAAAATCGCATTCACAAATTTTTTTGTAAAATTAGTTTTAAAAATTACTAGGATAATTTTTTATAGTATTTTATGTTTATTTTAAATTCAATATCTTATGTTTTTTTATTCCACGTAATATTTTCTATGGATTGTAAAGATTAATTAGAGATATTATATAACTATATGTAGTATTTATTTTCTCCATATGGATTATTATGATGGATTTTTAATATATATTTTTATGAAATTAATTCCATTCCAGGGGACTGGTAAGCTGTGATTAATTGATGACTGATTTTTTGGACCTTATGAAAAAATTATTTATTGTTTCCATTTTGTAATGAATTCATATAAAATTAAATATCCTTAAAATTAATTTTATATACTTCAATAACTCATGTGTAAGGTGATTTGAACTTATATCTTTCTATCCCTACATGCCCTTGATATATAAGGAGGTCAGTACCTATAACTTTTTGTGTGCATAATCCCTTGATTGATAAAAAATAATTGGATTCATAGTAGTCAGGATGAACATGTTGTCGGCAATATTCCCAGAAATTAGGTTTGAGAAGATCTCTTCCTAGCACAAACACACTATCTATAATTCATCACATCCAACACATCTCAAGATGTCTGTAAATCATCATGTACTTGGGATATTTATAGGAAAAGTGTCCAACTATCAGCTCCCCACTACAAAGGTTATATTCATTCTTATATCTTGGAGGGACTTGTACACATGTCAATCATCCAATAGTTAGTTAGAAATAGATTATACTACACCGGTCCATGAATAAAAACATGACATACATTATCATTCTTATGAATCATATACTTGTTTAAGTAACATAATCCAAATAGTATCCAATAAACATGGAACAATATGTTTGAATAAAATGAAAATTTATCAAAAAATGAATAATCATATTATAGTAATGTTAGAAATCTTATTATAAAAAATATTGAAAAATGGATTTTGAAATAAAAGTGAATCAGAGTCTGAATTCTGATGATCCCAAAAACCGATTTCTGATGAAATCATAGACTGATTTCAGATGAAAATTGCGTTTGATTTTAAATTAAATTTTAATGTGATTTCATGAGAAAATAGATAATAATTTTAGAATATATAAAAGTATTATTTCTTTAGAAATATGAGATCTATTTCAAGATAAATAGGAGTCTAATTTTTGAACAAATCGGTGTTTTATTTTAAATGAAAATGTATACTGATTTCTGAATAAATTGGAGTCTAATTTTAGAAGAATTTTTTTTTCAGGTCAGAAGAAATACGGTTCTGATTTCCGAAGAAATAAGTGTCTTATTTATAAAGAAATCAGAGTCAGATTTTAGGAGAAACTAATGTTTGATTTTAGGAGAACTGAATGTTAAAATTCTGGGAAAATAAAATTCTATGAAACTGTAACATTATATATTAGCAAAGGATCTTATTATTTTACATAATAAAATTATGGTTGGTCTTGGTTTTATAAAACATTATATAAGACAATGAAATCCATAGGTAATGTCAAAAATGTTATTTGAGAAATATATATTTCCATTTTCATTATTTATTGCTCATCATTAAATTCTAATGTTTTTTATAAATATTTTATTTTTTAATATGTCTTTTTCAATTAACATGTTTTTTGGAAATGAAGATTGTATATCCTTATAGAATGGAATGAATGAACATTGGTTTTATAGGGAATATAAATCCTACCAGACAACCAATCATTTATGGGAATGAAAATGAATATTATAAAGGTAGGATGCAAAACATTGTAATTAAAATTGGAGTAGAAAACATTGTAATTTTCACAGGAGGTTATATTATACCGGAAAATAAAGATAGAATTGTTACAAATAAAGAAAAACCTGAATATAAACTTAACTTCATGGTACACAATAATATTTTATGTTCCATGACTAGGAATATCTACAGTCAAATATATTATTGTGAATCTAAAAATAGTATCTAGAATAATCATCATATTACACACATTGGATCATTGAAAGTGATAGAAACAAGAAGATATATGGTTAGAACTAAATATCATGGTTTTATGTTTCTTTATAGATAACCAGATTACAAATTGAAACACATATTTATGACTATTCTCAATATTAATCAATATATATGTGAAATATGATTTGACTAAAAAAATACTTATGGAAAAGATAATTGATATCATACCAAATGAGTGGCAATCTTAATGGATAGATATTGATGATAATATAAAAGGTTCAAACCTCACTCATTTTCAGTTATTTGTATGTCTTTTATAGCATGAAAATATCATAAAAAGATATTCTATTATTAATAAGAAATATAATTATATTAGAAGTGCTGATTTAACTACTACATCAAATAATGTGAAATACAAGACTCTAGAAAGAGATACATGATTAAAATCTAAGAATTCTATTGTTATATATGAATGAAGTTATGTTATCATTCTAAGAATTAATATGCCAATATTTCTCAAAGAATGAATAATACTTTGAGAATGAATGATTTAAAATATAGATAAATGGAGAAATATTGAAATGATTAGAATGATTCAAATGTGACTTGTTATGAATGCAAGAGAGAAGGTAATATCAGAACAGATTTTCCTATACTCAAAATGAATGAAAGGAAGGATAAGTATTCAGAATGAAACCATAAGATGTAATATAAGTATAATTATAAGAATGTAATAAAAGATAATTACTACTACAGTTCTATTGTTGGTGATTCTTCAAATGAATCATATGATAGTGAATCTTCTGGACTGAGGAATTTTGGTCTTATAGCCTGAATCACTATTCAAAACCAATGTCTCATGCCTACGGTAAATAATTTTGAAACCTTAACCAGAATTTATTTAAATTAAAATATTATTAATGATGAATATTATAAATATTTGGTTGAAGAATAATACTTATCAGAATATAATACTTTACCTTCATTTAATGAAGTATCTTGGTTTTCCAAATTTCATGAGAATGAAAACAATATGATCAAAATGAAACTGGGTAAGGGACATTCTAGAATTTCTTATTTTAGAAATTACGTATTAGATCATTAAAAATATATTAATTAGAAAATTCATGATTTTCAAAATTATTCCATAAAACGTAACTAAGTTCATTATGAGAAGATAAAAATTCTAAGGATATGGAAAATGTTTTTTCTATGAAATTTCTTTTGATAGTAATTCAAATTTTAAGACTAAGGACTATAATTCTAAGAATTTAGTCCTCATATTAAAATCTAATGAATTTTCCTTAAAGAATAATTTGACAATTTACACTTATAAAATGAATTAATTTAACCAATTGAATTCACAACCCCATACTCTTAGGAATAATTTTGTGTTTAATTATTATTGTTCAAAACCAGTTTTTAGTCATCACTATTTTGTACCCCAAAGTGGTTCTTTTTGTATGAAGTGTCAAATTAGTAGAAATTTGTATACATACAATTCTATAAACAAAATCCAATATTTCTTTTTTCAAAAAGATTAATTTTCTATAGAAATGTGGATGAATACTAATTTACTTTCTAACAGTTTTTATCCAAAAAAATTGGATTCATAATTTCTAATTAATTATTTTTAGTAAAAAATAAATAGTTCAAAAAAAGTACATGGTATATGGATAGTTTATGTTACCATCACAGGATTGGTATAAAAAAACTTATTTGAAAATATTATTAAGATAATAGCTTAATAATAACATTCAGAGATAATTCTAACCGATAAATTGGTGGTATGTGTAAAATTTTTCTTCATGTAAAAGATTTGATTTCAAAGGTTTTATTTGTTAATGTTTTAAGGCAAAACCATATAATCATAAATCAAATATTTTGTGAAGGTTACCCTGTAAATTTTAGGAATGATTACTTCTTAGTTCCTAATTCCATGGAATTGTTTTTATCTCTTCCCATATGCATGATAATCTTTATAAACATAACTTAGAATACAATTTGAGGAATGCCCAACAATTAAATATTACAATGGAAGAAAAATAATGGCTATGACATAGAATACAAGGAATATTCATCCATAAGAACCTATGAAAACACTCAAATAAATGAATTATTAAGGATCTACCTGAGCATATATTTGATTCTTCAAATTTCTGTGATCCTTGTCGAAATGGAATGAAACACCTATCAAGATACAAATAAATTATATTATTCTCATCTGTAGATGAATTATATCTACTGAAAAATGGATACTTGTTTAAAACAAAAACTATCCTTATTGGAGGAAAATAATATTTATTTTATTTAGTTGATGATTACATATTATTTTTTAGCTATATTTTTTAGTAATGAAATCTGAATCCCTTGCTGATTATGAATCTTTTACATCCATAAATAAAAACAAGAAAAACCTTTCATTGATAACTATTCATACTGATCATTGTGGAGTATTTTAAAATTTATCATTTCAAATGTTTTTTAGTAAGAAAATAATTTCTCATAACTTCTCATATCTAATAAATCCTTATGAAAATGGTGATGTAGATAGAAAAAATTGAATTATTCAAGAGAAAACTAGAAACATTTTGAATTAATATTCTATCGGTAACCCCTTTTGGGAATAAGATGTTATTACATCTTGTTATACTATAAATCGTGTATTAATCAGAGGTTTTATTAGTAAAACTCATTTTGAACTATGGACTGGAAGAAAACCTAAATGTTCTTACTTCAAATTATTTGGATGAAAAGTATTCATATTTAATACTGAATATTACTTACAAAAATCAACACACAAATTTGATGAAGGTATTTTCTTAAGCTACTCCACTACTTCTGAGCCTTATAGAACTTTTTACAAAAATTCTTGTACTACTGAAGAAAACGTTTATATTTAATTTTTTGAAACAGTAATTTCTTTTTTTAGACAACCCCAAACGAAAAATTTTGATTTGTTTTTAAAAATTTATTGTCAACCATTTATGGAAGATTCTTCCAATAATGAAAATACTCAAAAATAATTTTTAGGTATTTATCCTAGAATACTATTACCTTATATTGATAATTAGTCATTAAAAAAACAATTGTGTTGTTTTTTAAGAATCATCCCAGTGATAGTATCATTAATGATGTAAATCAAAAAGTTATTAACTATGTGTTATTTATGAAATGAGGTAGAACCAAAATAATTTCATTCCTAATTGGAACATAAAAGTACTAATGAAACATTAAACGATAATGATTGGATTAAATACATGAAACACTAAAAAATTTAATTTCATTGTAAAAATGTTTTTACCATGGTTGAATGTCCTAAAGAAACATTTTTAATAAGAGTAAGGTGGGTATTCAGAAATAAATGTTACAAAAATGGAATAATTTCTAGAAATAAAACCGTGTTTGTTACAAAAGGCTATAACCACCAAGATAGAATATACTCTGATGAAACCAGTGTTCAAGCATCTAGCGTCAATATATAATAATTCTTCTATACTATGAAGCACATCATTAATTTTTAAATTTTTAAAATGGATGTGATGTGTTCTTTCCTAAACAAGTACGTTTAAGAGAATGTTTATGTTTAACAACCACTTATTTATGAAGTGGAAAAACATCATAGAACATGTTTTTAAAAATATCAAAGCATTAAATGGACCGAAACAAACTCCTAGAGCCTTGTATGATAGACACACATGATTTTTGTAAAAATATAATAATGTTAAGGGAAAATATCTTACGACCCTTTTTATAAAGAAAGGTAATAAATGTGTAATTATTTATCAAATTTATGTTGATGACATTGTATTCAGATCAACACAACAATCCTTAACTGAATTTATTGTAAATCATGTAAAATATGAGATTGAAATTAGAACGATGGGTTAGTGAAATTTTTTCCTTGGTTTTCAAATTTCTCAAAAACAAAAAGAAGCTTATAAATCTCAACATAACTATATTAAATATATTCTTAAGGAGTATGGTTTTTACAACACTAATAGTATAAGTACCCCAATATGTACATCAAGATATGTTTATCATGATGAAGATGGGTAAATAGTAGATCAATCATCTTTTATAGGTATGAAAATATGTTTATTATACATAATATCTACACATCCATACATAATGATTTATGTATTCCTATGTGATTGATTTCAATATAATCCAATGGAATCTCATTTAAAATCAATGAAAATGGTTTTTCGCTATTTAAAGAGAACTATAGATCGGGAATTTTTTATTTCTTATTTAAATGATTTGGGTTTAAAAATATTTTCATATAATGATTTTGGTGGATGTGGAATGGGTATTAAAAGTACATTAGGAAATTTTCATCTCATTGAATATTAATTAGTTTTTTGTTCAGGTATGAAGAAACACTCAGTATCAGGTTCCAATAATAAATCTGAATATTTATAGCTAAAATTTTTTGGGCTCAAATCTTGTTGATGGAACATGCACTCACAAAATATGTCATTGATTTTAACAAAAAAATTATTTTGTGATAATACTACTTCTATTTCCCTATGAACAAATAGTGCACATCACTCTCATGAAAAGCATATAGACATTAGGCATCACATTCCATGGGATCACACACTTAAAATATATATTATTTTACAATTTATCAGAAATCACGACCCACTTTCTAAAATATTTACAAAATCATTACACCTTAATAGATAATAATACATTAAATAAATTATAGGAATGATAACTGTAAAGTAATAATCCGTATTAACTTCTATTTAAAACTATCTTATAACACTAAGTTACTCATTTTCATAGGGGGAGTATGTATGTTTAGTCTTTTTATATTTCATTTATAAAAATATATTTAAACCAAAACCCTATGGAAAAGAGGTTTTACTATTCCATAACCTATAATTTTAGCATTTCATAATATGAAATTTTATCATTTCAAGAACAGATGTTTTAACATTTCAAAAACATAAATATTAAATATTCATAAGATCATTTTATTATGTATGGGTAACAAAAATTTTCATCTCTTGGAATAAAAATATTGAAATTAATTTTAAATATAATATGAACCTTATAAATATTGAAAATTATTTCTAATCAATCTATAAGATACATTTCTTTACTTAAATATTCATAATAAAATTTCTTCTTTGGTATTTCTAAATATTTTACAGAAAAAATTATCATATTTTCTTTATTTAGGTCTGATTTTTCCTTAACCCAGAAATGATCAAAACCAAGAAAGCACCCTTTGACATTTATATCAATCATCCGATCAGATCAAGATAATCTCAACCATTGTATTCATTGCAGAAAATAAATTTTCACTACAATGCCTATATAATGGATATACATATTCATGTCACACAATGATTATCTGATTAATTCTGCACCAAATCTCTAATTCCCTTTAAAGATTCTATTCAGTTATATAATTATCCTTATGTTGTAAATGTATCTTGATGTTTCATCGCAAACACTATTTCCTTCTAACAAGGAAATCATGAATTGGTAAATTTATAGATAAGGGTTTGTGGAAAAAAATTTCATTGAAAAATATGATCACCTAATTTCAAAAATCAAAAACAAATTTTTTTTGAAAAGAATATGTATAGCCAAAGCAATGATTCAATATTTATTATATAATGACCATCTTATATAATTTTATTATTTTGTTCAGTATTATGAACATGGTGGAACATAATTTATTTAATCTTATAGTTATGGGATGAATTATACCTTTTCTTTCCATAAAAAATATAGTATATAATATTCCATTTGATTGAGATGTCATATTTTTCACACAAAAATTACGAGACGAGGAAGTATATTTTGAAAATGTTTAATCAATTTATTTTCGTGGACATAAAGGTGTAATGTCACTAAATATTTCTCATATTTCAACAAATTATAGATTTATAGTTCTATGGATTCAAGGTTTTCTCATTTTGATAAAGGGATATTATGATTCCCTTAAGAAATGTGATAGCTTAATGATGTATTTCTTGGTGATTCTATGGAAGATAAACCATATCATCTATAATATTTGGTAAATGAACAATATCAAGAATGGAACTATCACATCTCAGATCATAATGTATCCTGCAAATTTTTCAAATAATATTGTTTTCTGTTTAGAATCATTCAAAATTACTTGTATCTTAAAGGCCATTTTTTTCTTGAAAATGTTGTTCAGTGATAATATTATGGGAAATATGAAAATTCGTTTCCTTGTTAGGAAAGGATATTTTCTTTATCCTCATAATAATGATGATCAAGCTGTTAGAAATAATGGTAACGCCGGAGAATGTACCATGGGAACCCCAACAAAAAGAGAAGAAAAAGAATAAAAATTGAAAGGGAGGTCTATATTACCAGAGTATTTACATGATCAACCCATATTAAAATATTAAAAGTCATCTTCTTATGAAGTGGTAGATAAATTGAGATCGAAGAAGAAGGAAAATAATGCAGGAGACGCAGATTTTGGGTTAGACCTTACTGAAGCTACGACCTTAGTAATTGAAGTAGCTAAAGAGCATAAGAATAAAGAAAAGGAAAACTGTTAAAGAATAAGCTATTAGAAGATGACATTATTAATTATCTACATAGTGATAAAGAGAAGGCATCAGAAGAAGTACAGTTACTAGAATACTTCTTGGATGAACCAATAGAAGATGAAACTCCATGTGTATATAAGATAAAAAAAGTTATTTCTATTTTAGAAGCCATTATTGAGGAATGAAAATAATATATGAAGCCAAATAGGAATAGAAAAGTGTTAATGTAATAAAAATGGTGGTATAATTTCAAGAGAATGAGATATATTCATTCATGTTTTCTATCAGAATGTCCCATGTCACATCCACCATTATTATCTAATATGGTCAATTAGATCTGAAAAATAATGATTTTCATGATGAGCATGATTAAAAATAAGATGATGACAATAGTAATAATTATTTCACTCATCCTTATGATGCTAACTGAATGGGTGAAATGTTTGATGATAAATAATTTGTTAATGATGATAGAATAATTCAAGTTTATGATATATATTTGAAATAAATATCTAATGTTGGGAGAGGTATGGAAGTTGTTGCTGATTCACCAATGAAATCTAAAGTATAATACTCCAAAAAATAATGTTGTTTTTCGAATTTCAACGATAAAATTAGATGACCATGATAATGTTCCCTCACCAATAAAAAATATTCTTTAGAATCCTTATCTTCTTTAGGACATGATTTTAGGGTTTAGTACTGAAATAAGATTATAAATACCATTACATTATTTCCATGTATTGATTCTCGGTTCCAACTGAAACAAAAAATAGAAAATTAGAAGATATATTCAACATGAATTATCATGAAAAACATTATCAAACTAGAATGAAAGTTTAAAACATTTCACATCAGTTATGATGCTAATAGAATATATTGAAAATAAATAACTAAATGGTCAATTTCAGTGACTGATGATTTAAAAATCATGGATGATATCAATGAATTAGTTATGGATGACTCTGATAATTCAGATGGCACAATAAATAACATTTCAACAAGTCTGTTAAAGACACTGAATCAAGAGGAAGCTACACAGATCCAAGAGTATAAAGACTTGAATGTAAAGCCGAATTCAGTTTCCCTCAATTTGAAAAGATAAATGGTACTTAGGGACAGGATTGTAGAAAAATTATAAGAGATAGAAAATGTAATAAAATACTGATGGGAAAACTATTGTGTCTTAATAAGATAAATTCAATGATCTTGAAATGAAAAAATTAGGATCAGGATCAGTTGATCATAATGTTTGAAAACAATCAACAATTTCTAATGAAATTGAAGGCAACCATGAGAAAGTTGATGCTGAAGGAAAATAATGAAGAATTATTTCTCGAATTTAATATTTTGTTTTATTTTCATTGTAACAAATTTCTTATCTTATTGAAATTTTTTATCTTTAAAGTTAATTTTTTGTATATTCCTAACATTTCAGGTACACATATTTTTTATAACCGACTATTCCTATTTGGAAATCAGAAAGTGGGAGAATGGAATGATCAAAAAGAATATTAAGAAATAAATATCTTATCAAGAGGGGGGGATTACTTATATTATAAATTCTTATGTAAGGAATAGTTATTTCCTAATTAATTAAAAGAATATGATCCTTAATGATTTCAAATACTAAAGTGATGTTAGACATGTTCATCATGTATTGTTATTAGTGAGAGATAAGTATTTTTATGTCAAAAATGAAATCCACTTTCATCATATTATTTTATTATTTTTTGTGTGCTTCCCGAAAATGAAATATTATAATGTCAATAATATTTTTATGACTTTTTGATTTTTTTGTTTTCAAAAAATTACAAGAACATTTTCATAAGGAAAATAATCATTCTCTACGAAATATTTTCTTATGAATTTTTTTTTTCAAAATATTATGGAATGGAAAAGACATGACGAAACATATTGACTCAAAAAAAGTCTCAAAATTTTGGTATTGCATATAGAAAGCAGAATTCTAGGAATATGTATCTATCCAGATAGTATAATTTAATGATTTTATGGGACAGATATACCTAGGGGCAACTACTCTGACTATGTGCCTCAGACCAAACTCGAGCCTAAATTGGGAAATTAAAATGGGTCTTGATACACACCATGATCAAAAAATATATGAGATATGATTTTCAAAATTGAAATATTCATTATAAACCATCCATAATGATTTATATTTTGGTTTTTATGAATAATAAAGGATACACCTGAGGTTTCATATATTTAAAACAATGTATCATTATTTCGATAACTTATATGATTTTTTTAATAATTATATTTTATCCCAGTATGATATCTGATTCTCAAATTATTCTGTTTGGTTTTATTCAATGGTTTGTAACTAAATATTAGAGTAAATGTGGAATGAAATGGACTATACAATGGTTTTCCTCTTATGCAACCAAATGTTTAGGGAGTTGAAATGATAAACCATATTCTATGAGTTTTCAATTTATGAATCATTAGAACAATATTGTGTTGATTCATTAATGATTTAGTTCCAACCATATTTTAGTGGATCTATTGATCAGCTATTTTCTAATCAATAGATTAGTAAAAATGAAAATATAATTTATTTCTTCCATTTTTTAGATCATGAAGAGGTCACATTGTCCATCTACCATATGGACGGTGATGTAGATAAATAATGCAATCTTATCATGAATATGAGGATATAATATGATATTTACTACATGGATTGGGACTGTTGAGTAATAAGATGTATTTTTTTAAATTCCAAATTACATTTATTCTTTAAATCACAAATTTGATCTTAAATACCTAATTAATAAATCCTGGATATTCAATTTTCTACAAAAATGAAATATATATCATTTATTATACATTTATTAAGACATTTTGATTCGTATTTTATCAATACTATTGTGTTTCATATGATTACAATAATAATTAAACTCATAAGTTTTTTTTGAAATGAATCTTTTTTAGATTATTGTAACGATACTAGATATAATTTCTATTATGTACAATGAATATGTTTTTTATCATATACATAGTCGATTTTTTTATAATGGAAACATTTTTATAATGATATAAATCATACCAACTCTCATAATAAAATTCATCTAACCCTTATAAATTTTTTTTGTATCCAGAAAACTATATCGCAATGAATGTAACAACTTTTAGTAAAAAAAATGTTGTGCATTCTATTTCAATATGCATTTAAATTGATTTAATGTATTCTATTTCAATATTTATTTAAAAAGATGGTGTTGATTAATTTATCAAATGATAGTTGGTGTTATAGGTTTCCAAGTCCCACCATGATTTTAGGAAAAAATATGAACACTGGAAATGATGATACCCATTGAAATGAAGGGATATAAATATGGGTTCCCATTATAGAGTTAGAGGGTTGTTTCTACTGAATTATCGACCCTCTGTGAGAGATCTTCAAAATTTATTCTATGTTTGAAAACATTTAAGTTTACAATTCATGAAATAATTGTTCCATATACTTGTAACACTCAATAATATTCATTTTTGATTGTGATATAGCAATCATTATGATTATGATTGAGGGATTATGTGCATATGAAGTAAATTTTTCTGATATTTTGAAGATCAATTACTTTCGAGGAAAGGAAGAAAGACATTCTGGTCACCTTTTTGATTGAGGGTTTCTAGGGATAGAAAGATAGAGGTTGATCAATATATTAGGGGATTAACCTAGTTTGGATAAGATAGAATTGAATGAATGTATATATCAAGGGACCTCTATCTATATTTATTCATTACCCTTGTCTCTGGGTTAAAATAATTGTATTGAGTTACTTGTTTAACATTTCATCTACATTATAATAGAAAGTGAATCATTTTATATATTTATTTTCCTATGTTATATTCTATTATTAAGAACTACCTAATTTAAATTTCTGTGATTGAAATATTTGTAATTATGATTTTAGTGATTATAAAAAATTCATTTACTCAATATAAATCTATATGTTTTATGATAAATTCATTCAACTACATCACTATGTTGATCATAACAATTCTAATTGTGATCCATATCGTTTGTACTATAATTATATCATTTCATATGTTTAATACGACTAATTTAAAATATTACATGTGTATTGCATATCATAACCAACTGATAACAATACATTATTCCATAGAACCAAGGTCCCTATCCGATAATTATTTTAATTAGAAAATATTTTTTTGAATAATATTAGTTTAATTTTATAAGACTAAGATTCCTCTATGTATAAAAATTAATTTTTCAAAATTATAATTCACCACCATATTGTATTTATACATATCCTTATCTATTTCAATCCAAAAATTTATATCAGAGATGGTTTCCACCACTAATATATTTTTTATAACTCATTTTCATGTCATATTTCATTCTTATTATAAATATTATGTTTATTAATACTTGTTACTCTAATGTGTATTGTGGAAAAAGAATTTATTTATTTTAATAAAGATTTACTAAATATATATTTGTTAGAGAATAAGAATCCCCCAAGACAACACATTATTTATTTAAATGAAGGGAAATATTAGAGAGAGAGAGAAAATGATGACTTTTGTGATCACCACATGAGTGATAGCACAGTAATGATGACTAGTGACTATAAAATTGTCTACAATGATGTTTTAATCTTTACTAATCACGAGAAACATGATTATCTATTACAGTATATGGTACAAAATTCATTAACGTTTTCTTCAACTTGAAATATATATTGCAATATTTCCTCTTGGGATGCAACCAAAAATATTAGGTAGATGTTATAAATCACTCATTTTGGACCGTCCAATGTTGTTTATACTAGAATAAACACACAAAGAGAACATTACAATGAATTATAATGTCCTTATACAGATCCTTTTATCAAGGATAACGAATGATTATTAACAATTTTGAATAGTATAAAAGATATCGGGGAAAAATTACTAGACAATGAGATCATTGTTTGAAAATATTATAGACATAAATCCAATTAATTTTTAATAAAAGAGAATAGTATTTTCTGAGTCATAGAAGGTTACAAATCAAACTCTTGATTATTTATTTGGAAATATCTTATACTAATATTCCATGATAAAAATTGATAAATATAATTCTAAAAAGCAAAGTAGAGGATTTTCATTTACTTCATCATCAAATCAATTTAAAACATAAACTCCAAAATAGGTTCTTAAATCAACATAGATAAGGAAGGTTAGTATTCAAATATACATGAGTGCATTATAAAATTCTGAGAATTAATTATCCAATCAATCTAGAATAATGAACATTATTGATCGTAAAAAATATTTTCAGTATAGATATAAGAAAATTAATATGGAAAATGATGAATGGAAATATTATAATGATATGTAACTCCCCAACCCTAATTACCTAGAGTCGATGGATTTTTTAAGACAATGGCATGATATAAGGAAATCATGTCCCGAATGACGAATCAGTTTAGCATTCATGGAAATAGATTACATACATCAACATCACATTACAATTTCAAACATAAAATACAACATAGATAGTTCTTTCTGAACAACATTATTCCATTTTAGCTTTACCCTACATATCAATCATAATACACTTCTTCAATCTCTTGGGAAAATAAAACAAAAGAAAGGGGTCAGAATAGATGCTCATTAATGGTAAATAATTTAGAGGAAGATAACAAAAAAATATGTATGATGAATATTTGAAAACCCAAGCCATTAAAAATTATAATCATTAACACATTGTGGTAGAAATATGAGCTGAGTAAATAATTCCTTAATAAAACATTGTGATTGGTATTCTACTAGTTGAATAACCACATGAACCATCAATATTATTTTCATAATGATGGAATTGTTGATTTCATACATTTTGAAACGCCTTGTCAAGGCCTCGGCCAGGATGTCTAAAAATGATTTTGGCCTCGAAAAAAAACATATATGAAATTGGGAAAGGCCTAAACTAATTCCATGTATAATTGTCTCATGAGACCTACAGATGCATCAAGTAGCTATAAAGGGCTCCACCCGACACTTACTAAGTACAATGCATTCCTCATATCAATATATTTAAATATAACATAAATATTCGTATTAAAACTGGCATGTGAAATCTCAATAATTTATCCATAAACCATGAATGGTATAAAAAAACACATCCACATTCAAACATATCCCAAAAACTTCAATAAAATATGAATTTTTTTCATAATAAATCAACTTCAAACTGGTTTAAAATCCATCAATGTATGTTCACATTGATTAATTTTATTAGAAAAATTCATTGAGATAAATATCCCTTTTTAATAAAAAAATTTAAAAGTCACAGAATTTAGAATGGAAGACATTTAATGAAATTTTTGAATCAAAATGTCCCATACCACTTTGAAATATTTGAATTGAATTGTCATTTTAAACAATAATGTCCATATAAATAAATCCTTAAACCCATTTTGAAAACATCGACTTTAATGAGAAAGATATAAGAAAATAAATCATTAAAACATTTAAAATGACGTTTTAGTAAAAATTACCATTAATAGAATCCCATTGAACACACTTTTAAAAAACATGGACATGGATAATAAATATGTCCTAGTATATATTTATGTAATAACAACCTTGAATAATAAAGAGATTGTGAAATTTAAACTCACATTGCACTTTTCTTTGGTCGATTGTACGTTTAACATCATGTATAATGACTATAGTATGTTATTAAATGATACCAGATCCATATAAATATTTATTAAATCATAAATTATTCATTTAGGAATTTACACTTTCCATTTAATAATGATTTTCATGTTACATTAACATTTCATGTAATAATTTCTTTCTTAATCGTATATGTTTTAACTTGTTATTCTTGATCGTATCACATAGACCATGATTTAAATACTTACAGAATATAAAGAAATATATATATAATATATATTTTGAATATAAATATGTATAATAGATAGATATATGAAATAAAAAACATTATTTATGGAGATGGTAGTTTTGTACGTACGCATAAATGCTATTTCCGTTTTCATATCATATTGAACGGAACTAATTGAAAAAGATATATGTAAATACACACACACACAGATATATATATATATATATATTCAGTATCATTAATATGTCATATATTACATACTTATAAATAATATATATTTTTATAATCATTGTGGAATGGTGAATGTGGAATGGAATCTCATCGCGTCGTGGAGTCGGTAAGCCGTACATACACACACGCGACAATATTATTTCCTTAATGAATAAAAGAAATCTAATTGGATGGTATATTTATTTTACAGAGACATTACAATGTTATTTTAAATATTTATATACATATTAGTCATCATTATATCCATCCAAATAACATAGTGTGAATAACGAATTACATGACAGCATGGAGACGATATGTCGTGTGTACAAACACTTGGTGACATTATCATTAATAAAATTGATTGAATAATGCATATGGTTGTAAAATATTTATAATAAATAAAAGTATTTAGATGTTACTGGATTTATTATTTTTCTATGGTAACAACAACGAAATAGAAAGTGGAAGAAGAAAATAATGTGGAAGAGGTGATTAAGTATTTACATCTTCTTCAGGTTCATTATTTTGATTTGATCAAAATGAATCCTTATATTGGATTGATTACCAATGAAAGGCCTCTAATGTGAATTTATTATAGTTGAGACGATATTTGGGTAGGTTTTGGATGAGTCAAATGTCATTGGATGTGTGCTTTTGAGAGATGGGGAAGTGCCCTTTTATAAGAGAGGTGAGGGTCACTTTAAGAAAATATAGAAATATTATTTTATAATTAAATAAATTTTGGTTTATAATGGATCAAAAAATATTTTTTTCGTTTTTAGGTGTTTATGGGTATATATACTCTCAACCAATAGGTTTTCGAAAAGTTTAGGTTACCATTTTAACCTTATCTTTTAGATTTTACTCTCAGTTAAATAATTTAACTTTTATCATGTCTTCTTTTATTCTGAAACTATATGGATAATAAACATACCCTAAACACCCAAAGGAAACTAAAGTGGTTCATTAATGGAATATATAATATTATTTAATCCCTATTTCTAATCATTATATTTTTATAAATACTATATCAACCAATAATATAGTATTTGATTTAAAATCTATTTTATGTAAATTTCGAAAACATTTGCTATTTTGTTTTTTTGAAAGTCATAACTGCATGATTACTTCAAAATAAATTCGGTGAATCAATACTAACATGTCATATTAACATATAAAATTCTTTCAAGGAATAAAAACATTCAAATTATATTTATTTTAATATTTTTAATATATTTTATTTGATTCTTTCAAAAATAAGGAAAATACTACATCATTATTATGTCAAATATAAATATATTTATTTTATGTCTAAAAATTATAAACAAAATATCATGATATATGAAATATTTTATTTTTATAATGAATATTTATATTCGATTATATCAAGTATATAGTCTCAAATATAAATTGTTTTACTAAAACATATATGCTTTGTTTATTTTTGTCTTTACTTTAGATTATTTAATATAAAATGACGTTATCCATTTCATGTGGCTCCATGTGGTCAAAAAATCGATCCAAGGATGCCCATGGTCGGACATGTATCATCCAATAGGAATAAGACACATTTTTTGGTAATTTAATATAATAATAATAATATTTTGTACCCTTATTTACATGATTTGCCCTTTAACTGTGGTAAATAAAATATGTATCGAAATAATTATTCATAATTTCTAAAAATAAAATATACTTATTTACAAAAATTTCGACCTCTGGATTCTAAATATGGAATCTATTTTTACAAATTCAAAACACCTATGTGGCATAAATTAATTTAAATTTAATTCTCGTTGTCAAAACAAAAAACGTGTTTTTAGGAAATAATAACTTTCAAAATATTGACACTTGTTTATGTGTACATTAAATGTGAAATTACATACAATGACCAACATTGTATTAAATGGTAAAAATATATAATCTTATTATACATTAAAACCAATCAAAATTATAATTAAACACTATATATTATTTTTATTAAAATTGATGTTTACAATTAAAATTTAGTATTTTTCACTATTCATCATTATAAGAATGTTATCAGAAAAGTACCAAAAAAGAATCCAAACTATATATTATGGTACCTATTATAAAGATTAATTAAATATAAATAAATTAAATATATTATAGTGTCAAATATTTTATTTAAAATTGGTTCTCCATTAAAATGATAAAACTATGTTTTTTGGAAAATACATCTTTTATATTAAAAATAGAATTTTTCTTATATTATGTCTAAGAAATACAAAATATTAAGTTTAAAATCATATAGGATATATAAAATTAAAAATGTAATTAATACTATTCATAACCACTTTTTTGAATGGCATGTATGGTAAGTCGTTGTGCGTTGGAACTAGGTGTTGCGTGTATCAGAAGTTATTGAAATACATTGAAAAGATAACATACTAGGAAATATTGGGGTGTTACATTCTTCCCTACTTCAATAAAATGTATCCTCAAAATATAAAATTGTTTTTTAATAAAAATTTTAAAATATTAATATACCTTTGTGGAAAACTCGTATCATAAATTGGGTTAAAAAAATTTAGTCATAATCAGAGGCCAAGGGAAATAAAAAATTCATCACAAAATTATGATATCAATTTAGAGAACATTGATGGAAATTAAGGACACATAATAGGAGAAAATAGTTAAATATTTATAGGGTTTTATTGAGGTCATCAATCATATACATGTGTAAAATTGAGGGTCTCAAAGCCATCAATCTATGATGATTTAAAATATCATTGGTTCAATAAATCATACTGTATTGGGATAATAATTTTTTTAATATCACTTCCATAATTTTTATGTATTAATTTATTCATAGAATAAGAGGAATACAAGTATAATTGAAAAATAGAGTTTAATCCTTCAAATAATTCCTACCACAAACTCATCTTTCACTCCAAAAGATAATATAATTAAAAAATAATCTATTTATCCAAATAATATAGGGTTTCAAAAATAATGAATTTAGAACTCAATTGTAATAATATTTTAAAAAAACTAAATTATACAAACCAAGACATCACGTATGCCTATGGTAGGTGATCCACCCCTGTAGCACGTTGATTGTGGGTTAAAGTCTTGCGGCCTTTCCAGACATGATGGGTTATTGCCTAACCACCATGTTGTCCTTTTTATGATAATCCAAAAATAGTCTCAAGAAATTACATTACCGTAACAATAGTATCCAATGTCAAACCTAATATATTCCTACCATTAAGCTAAAAAAATATATTTCTATCCAATCTCACAGTCCAAAATTTATAAGGAAGGTAAACACAATTAAGAACATTTTTTTCCATGTAATTACATGTGATCACCTTCATCATGTATTCTTTTAAAACAATGCAACAACCATAATTACCATAAAACCGTATTGATTACATTCATACTACCTTAGTTTCTTATAGAATACCAGATATACTTTTTCTATCCATAAATGTTTGTAAACTCCCACAATAATGGAATATTCAAATCATTAATCAGTTTCAAGGTAGTCAAGAATATATAATATAATTTATACAAATAAATCATATGTTATTTCAAAATAAGTACCTCAGTATTAGAACCATATTATGGTTTATCTTTCTCTCAACCATATATTTTCTAAAAAATTATCCTGCTATTGTGACACTTTTCTTGGATCCCTACAATCTCATGTCCTTAATGAAATAGTTCTGCAGTACAATCCATTTATACTCTATAATTCTTATTACATATACATCATTAATACAATATTCAAATAACACAATAATTTAATAACAATATAAAAAATATAACAATTACCCTTCATCTTTTGTAGTATCATTACTTGATTTTTATCCAATAGCATCGTTTGGAGTATACTCCGATGATTTGGACATTACTTCACGTAGTGTCCCAACTATTTGCAGATGAATCACTGTACATTTAAATCCTTTTTCTTACCATTACAATCTTTTAAATGGTGTCATTGTTCTCCACACATATACGAAACTCCAATTCACTTCATGCATTTACCAAGCTGATTCTTACCATAGTTTTCAAATATGGGAAAATCCTTATTTCCCCTCTTCCAATTATCCATCTTTATCTCTTCCATCCATTTATTCTCTTACTTCCCTTAAAATCCATAAGACTCATAGAATTAATTACATATCTTATTAACACATGCCACTATTTTTTCATATGACGAGAATATGTGGGAGACTATTTCCCTTTAAAATATCATAATAATACCATGAAATATATGAACCTTTTTAATCATTCAATCATGTGTATTGCCGGAATTCTCATTCCGTCAACTAGGCAACATTTCTAAACAATAGAATATAGTAGGTTATTTTATGAATCACAATTCATAATTTCAATCATGTAAAATACATAATGTAAATTGAAAAGATTATGAATGAAATCTATAATCATAAAATGTATTCATTGAGGAGGTATAGACTCATAAATTTTCTATAATGGTTTTTAATGAAAATGAGAATTATCATAAGAATTTTCCATGGGAGTGTCATAACCAAGAGGGCAGCAGGGCCCATTATCATGTACCATGATACCCCAGGTCAAGCCCGAAACTCCATGTCAGAGTTTTCACTCCTAGGTAGATTTGTGTCAGAGCCACCTCTACCTGCTCATATCTATAAAGGGATGTATTTCTTGGTAAACCCACATAATATCTACATTAATTTTTTTTGGATGTTCTATTATACTAATCTTGAATGTTTATCTTAGGTTAATTTTTCCTAATCAGAGTTTATCTAAATCTAGTTTCCAAGGTTATTTCTAAACATCCTATGATACCAAATGTAATTCCCCGACCCCAGTTACCCAGAGTCGGTGCATTATTTTAATAAATTGGCATGATACAAGGAAATCATGTCCTGAAATACCAATCAGTTTAGAAGTCATGTAAATAGATTACATACATCAATATCACATTACAATTTCAACCATAAAATATATCATATATATTTCTTTTGGACTGAAATTATTCTCCTTTAGCTTAACAATACATATCAATCATAATACACTTCTTTGAAATCCTATAAAAATAAAACATAAGAAATGGGTGATCTAGGATGCTCAGTAAGGTTAAATATATTTGTGGAAGATAACATAAACAATAGACATGGTGAATAATTTAGAACACTTTCTTTAGAAAAAATATACATGGACTATTTAAGGTAAAAATGTGATTTTATTAAATAATTTCATAAGAAAACTTAGTAATTGGTATTAAACTAGTCGAATAACCACATGAACCATCAAAATTATTTTCATAATGAGGGATTTTATAATGGAAGACATTCTGAAACTTGTTTTCAAGGCCTCATCCATAACTTCTAAATAGTAGTTAGGCCTCAACATAAACCATATATCAAATTTTGAAATGGCTCTACAAATTACATGTCGAATTTTTCAATAAGTCTTATCGATGCCTTGAAGGGCTATAACGGGATCCACCCATCACATACTATATCCAATGCATTCCTCATATGAATAGGTTTAAATAGAACATAATTGTTCATATTAAAACTAGGAAAGAAAATTTCAAAACATTATCCATAAACCATGAATGGTATAAAAATAACACATACACAGTCAAAAATTTCACAAAAACATCAATAAAAAAAATATTTGTATCATAATAAATCAACTTCAAACAAGTTTAAAATTTACCAAAGGATGTGGACAAAGATTAAAATGAATTGTAAATTTCGTGGAGGGAAATATAATTTTTTCATGAAATCATTTAAATGTCACACAATATTGAATATAATAAATTTATAGAAAATTTTTAATCAATGTGTCCCATACTAATTTTAAAGTATTGAATGGAATTAACATTTTAAAAAATTCATTTCCATATAATTAAATCCCTAAAACAATTTTTAAAATATAGACATTGATGACAAATGTTTAGAAGCATAAATCTGTAAAACATTTAAAATGATTTTTTAGTTAAAAGTGAATCATAAAGTGTCCCTTTGAACACACTTTTATTAAACATTAACATGGATAATAAATATTTCCCAGTAGATATTTACGTATAATCAGCCTTTGAAAATAAAGTGATTTTAAAATTAACACTTACCTTGCACTTTACTTTAGAATATGGTACATTTAACCTTCTGTATAATGACCATATAATGTTATTAAATTATAACAGAACAATATTCATATTTATTATATCATACATGATTCATTTATGACTTTATACTTCCAATTTAATAATGATTTCCATGTTAAATTTACATTTTGGGTAATAATTGCTTTCTTTATTGTATGTGTTTTAACTTGTAATTTTTGATTGTATCACTTAGATAATGATTTAAATACATCTAGAATATAAAAAATGTTTTATATCTAACATTTAATTATAATATAAATATTTATAATATATAGATACATGAAATGGAAAACACCATTTATGGAGACGGTAGGCCATACATATGCATAAATGTTGGTTCCATTTTTATATCGCATTGAATGGAACTAAGTGAATAAGATATATGTAAATACACACAAACAAACATATATATATATCAAGTAGAATTATTATGATATATATTACAATATTATTAATGATATATATTTTTATAATCAACGTTGAATTGTAAATGTGGAAAAGAATCTAATCGCGTCGTGGAGATGGTAAGTTGTACATACACACGATCGACGATATCATTTCCATAATGATTAAAAAACTGTGGAATTTTATTGTATATTAATTTTACAGAGTCATTATCATGATATGTTAATTATTTATATATATATTACTCATAATTATATCCATCAAAATAACATAGTGTTGAATAAAAAATTACACCACGACATCGAGACGGCAAGCCGTACGTACGCACACATGGTGACATTATCATTCATTGGATGGATAGAATGATGTGAAGGTTCCAGGCACAGTGGAAGCGCGTGGGTGGATGTGCCCACATGGCTTTTTTTCATTAGCAATGATCAATCCGGGATCAATACGATGATAAACGCCAGTCTCCATGGATCGAATCATAGAAAAAGAAAAAGAAGATGGTTTTTCCCGGAACCACAAACAAGGATCGTTACAGGTTGATTATAATTAATTTAATTAATTATAAATAAATACCTTTTTGGTGTTCTTTCTTCATTGATGTTCTCAATCACGTTGTCGATGTGATCCGTCGTTGCGTCGCAGAAGGCAAGTGTAGACTCCCTCTAGCGGTGATCCACACGTGTACCTCGTATCTCTGGACGTCGCCAAAAGATTCTCCGGGTGCTAGCGTGGAGAAGCCTTTGCTTGCGTTGTCCGCCTTAGATTGTCTTGATCCAATGGAAGAGGATCTCTCTCGGTCTTGAGAGCGTTCTTGGAGGAAGAGGTTCTTTCGGCCTTGAACGAATTCTCCAGAGATGTTGTGCACAACGATTCTCTTATCTCAGAAAAGAGTTGGGGTTGTGAGGATATTTATAATCGGGTGTGTGGGGTTATAGAGTTTTGACAATAAATAAACGTGTTACTCGTTTTATTTATTTCATTGACTCTTTATTTAAAACACCATGTCTAATAAATAATTCATTGACATGCGCCCACGCTGATTATAATAAATATCATTTAAAACAATATTATATCCTCAAAATCCCAACTAAAAAAAACTACACGGTGTGTATTAATAAATACACGGCGTGTACATGTTTTTCATTGAAAACTACACGGCATGTACATTAAATGTACACGGCGTGTATATCTTGTTTTCATTTATTCATTTCCTTTCCAAAAAAAAACTACACGACATGTAATAATAATACACGATGTGTACTTGTTTTATTTTCTTTTTCCTCCATCATTTAAAACAACTTAGGCTTCCTTGAATAATTATTAAACCATTTACGAGAATAATCTTTATTCAACTTGAGATACTTGGATACACTTAGTGTGTGACCCTCTAGGCCTCTTTCTCATTGGCATTAGGCGGGCTTGCCTAAAGTCCAAGATTACTGTCTAGAAACGGGTCAAGGCACCCAAGAGAAAGAAGTTGACACCGCATTGACGTATCACCCCATATGAACGCTTACTGTGTAATTTAATCCCTTTGTCTCAATATCTCATCAAGCAGGTTTCATGGCAGTGTCATAAACCTATATGCTTGATATGTCGTTCTTTGACTACCTGAAATAAACTCATATTTTACACCATGGCCATGGAATTTAATGCGACAGTTCTATTTCAATCAAAGGGCCGAGATATCAACTTCCATAAATGGAAGGGACAAATCCTTCCTTGACTTATCCATTAACAACATGTCACTCGCGACGCACCCATCGTACCGTACTTCCCGCCAACTGTCTGCGTGACGGTTTTCGTCAGTAAATCTATGTGCGTGAGTCATGAAATGAGTTAATGATAATCTTCCAGTCTAAGGACCATTACACACGCTCGTAGATAGCAATATCTGATGACACCAAGACATGCGGAATTACTACTGGCGGGTCTGTTCTCATAATCTCCCATCTTTGAGATTACCAAGTGCGAACTCCATGAGAGAGAGTCTCGTCTTCTTATGAGTATTCGCACATGACGGTCTGTATACTATGTGTCCTATCATAGTATGTCATCCAACAACAGAACTTTATTTAAGAATATTGTTATAGAATTTCAAGGTTCTCATCATAGCGGGGATCTTATATGACCTTATTAATGCAACAAATATTTCAGGAAATTATTATATTATAGTCATGAAGAACAATGAACAATATATAATAAGTGAACATTTATGTAATCAAAGTACAAAACAGTTGGTTCTGAGGACACCAACCCTTACAAACTCCCACTTGGACTAGAGCCAACTGCCTACGACTTTTAGTCCGCTAGACCTCACATGATGATCATGTTTCTGCTGAGTCAAGGCTTTAGTCAATGGGTCATCCAAGTTGTCTTCCGTGGAAATACTGCTCACTGCAACTTCACCTCTCTGAGAAAAATCCCTCAAGAGATGATACTTCCGAAGTATGTGCTTTGTCCGCTGATGTGACCTTGGCTCTTTTGCAAGTTCCACCGCTGCAGTATTATCACAATAGAGTGTGATAGGATCTTTACTGCTCGGTACAACATCCAACTCTTGGATGAAGCTTCGCATCCATACTGCTTCTTTTGCTGCCTCATAAGCTGCGATATACTCGAACTCCACTGTAGAATCTGCCACCACACTTTGTTTTGAGCTCTTCCAGCTCACTGCACCTCCATTCAAACTGAAGATTTATCCAGTCTGCGACTTCATGTCATCTTGATCAGTCTGGAAACTAGCATCTACATGTCCTCTGATGAATAGTTCCTCATCTCCTCCATAAACCAAGAACATATCCTTAGTACGCCTCAAATACTTAAGGATAGTCTTGACTGCCATCCAATGGCGGTCTCCTGGATCAGCTTGATATCTGCCTACCGCACTTAATGCATAAGCAACATCTAGCCTCGTACATAGCATAGCATACATGACTAACCCAATCGCGGATGCGTAAGGGATCCTTGCCATTCTCTTTCTTTCCTCATGTGTCTAAGGACACATTTTCATAGAAAGATGAATGCCATGTGACACTGGCAACAATCCCCTCTTGGACTGTTCCATACTGAATCTCTTCACTATCTTGTCAATGTATGTACTTTGACTTAGGCCCAACATTTTCATGGATCTATCACAATGGATCTTGATCCCAAGAATATATGTCGCCTCGCCCAAGTATTTCATGGAGAAACATTTATTCAACCATGCCTTAACTGACTGTAAGACAGGTACTTCGTTTCCAATTAGCAATATGTCATCGACATATACTATTAGGAAAACGACTACACTTCCACTAAACCTTTTGTAGACACAAGGATGACATTCGTTCTTAACAAAGCCAAATTCTGTAACAACTTCATCAAAATGAATGTTCCATGACCTTGATGCTTGCTTTAATCCATAAATGGATTTTTGCAACTTGCATACCTTGTTGGCATCCTTTGAGGTCACAAACCCTTCAGGTTGTGTCATGTAGACATCTTCCTGGAGGTTCCCGTTAAGGAAAGCTGTTTTGACATCCATTTTCCAAATTTCATAGTCATGGTAAGTAGCAATGGCCAATAGGATTCTGATAGACTTCATCATTGCAACCGGTGAAAAGGTTTCATCATAGTCAATTCCTTGACGCTGTCTAAAACCTTTTGCAACCAGTCGTGCCTTGTAGGTGCTGACTTTCCCCTCCATGTCAAGATTCTTCTTGAATACCCATTTATTACCAATAGGCTTTACATCAACTGGAGGATCTACCAAAATCCAGACTTGGTTTTGGTACATGGAATCCATTTCAGAATTCATGGCTTCTTGCCACTTGGCAACGTCTGTGCCTTCAACTGCTTCCTTGTAGGTAAGAGGATTATCATTTTAAACCAATAATGAGTCTCCATCCTCAGTGACAAGAAAACCATATCGTTCTGGTTCTCTCACCTCTCTCGTTCTCCTACGCAGTTCTTATGTCTCTGGAACAGATTGTTCTTCCACGGGGCTTTGTGGAATCTGTTCTTGTACCAACTCATGTGTATCATGAGCCTCGACTTCATCGAAGTCTATCTCGCTCCCACTATCTCTTCTGGAGATGTGCTCCCTCTCAAGGAATATGGTGTGTCTTTCCACTGTAACCTTTTTGTCTGAGGGGTTGTATAGGTAATATCCCCTTGTTTCCTTGGGATATCCTATAAAGATACACTTTGTGCCTCGGGGTGCAAGTTTGTTACCTGAAGAGGCCTTAACAAATGCTTCGCTACCCCACACGTGTAAATTTGATAACATGGCTTTGCGTCCACTCCATAACTCGTATGGAATACCATTTATCGATTTAGTTGGAACTTGGTTTAGTATGTGTGCTGCTGTTTGTAATGCATATCCCCAAAAGGATAATGAAAGACTCGCATGACTCATCATTGATCTCACCATGTCCAACAGGGTGCGGTTCCTCCTTTCACTTACACCATTCCACTGCGGTGTGTAAGGAGGAGTGAGTTGAGATAGAATCCCAAACTCCCGTAAGAAATCAATGAAGTCTTGATTAAGATATTCTCCTCCTCTGTCTGAGCGGAGTTTCTTAATCTTCTTACCAAGCTGGTTCTCAACTTCATTCTTGTATTCTTTGAACCGATCAAAAGGATCTGACTTATACCTCATTAAATAGATATATCCATATCTACTAAAATCATCAGTAAAAGTTATGAAGTACGAGAACCCACCCCTTGCTTCAACTGGAAATGGTCCACACACATCTGTGTGAACTAATTATAGAAGCTCTTTAGCTCTTTCACCTTTCCCACTAAATGGGGCATTGGTCATTTTGCCTTGTAGACACGCATGACATACACCAAGTGGTTTTAGTTCGAAAGAATCTAAATACCCATCTTGATGTAATTTTGTCAAACGTTTCTCATTTACATGACCTAGCCGGTGATGCCAAAGTTGGGTGTGGTATGAGTCATGTAAATTAACATTGTTATCAATTGCCATTACTTGGTTTGTGTAGTCTAACACATAAAGGACGTTATATAAATGTGCCCTACCAAAACAAATGCTATCTTTATAAAAGTAGCAACATTCATTTCCAAACTTGAATATGAATCCATAAGTATCTAATCTGGATACTGAAATAATGTTTTTGGTTACAGAGGGTACATAATAATATCCTTTCAAAACCAAGACCATCCCGGTAGGCAATGTGAGGTGGTAGTCCCCGACAGCTACAACAGCAAGTCTGGCTCCGTTGGCTGCTCGTAGATCTATCTCCCCTCGATCAATCTTCCTGAATCTACTTGGTTCCTGTATTTGGATACAGATGTGAGCACCACAAGCAGTATCTAATACCCAATTAGTAGAAACAGATAGATTGCATTCGATAACAAACGCACATGAAGCTTCCCCTTGCTTCCTTGGCTGGGTGCAGTTTTTCTTCCAGTGACCCTTCTTGCCACATGCGAAACAAACAGCATCCTGTTCCTTTGCCTCCCCTTTGATCTTCCTTTTCTTGGAAGGCCTTGAATAAGCTTTGGGCTTAAAGATCTTCGCCTTCCCTTTCCTTTTATTCACCATAAGGACAGAAGGATTTTCACGCTTCATGTCATTGTCCACTTGGCGAATAAGGATAAGAAGATCAGATAGAGACTTCTCAATATTGTTCATGTTGAAATTAACAACAGAGTTTGAGAAGCTCTGGGGGAGTGATGCGAGAATGAGATCGGTACCCAGTTCTTCAGGGAGTTTAAACCCTAGAACCTACAAGCGGTCAATGTAGCCAATGAGCTTGACTACATGAGGCCCAGCTGGGGCACCCTCTCCAAGCTTGCTCTGAAACAGAGCCTTGGAGATATCAAACCTTTCCTGTCTTGCTCTCTCCTGGTATAAACCACGGAGGTGCTCGAGCATACTGTAGGCATCCATGTCTTCATGAGACTTCATGAGCTCAATAGACATAGATGACAGCATCAAACATTGAACGTCGAGATCATCGTTCAAATGTTGATCATAGACTAGGAAATCTTCATCACTTGCCCCTGGGGCAGGAGAATCAGGAAGTGAGGACTCCAGCACATAAAACTTCCGTTCATGGCGTAGGATAACCCGAAGGCGCCTAAACCATTCCTGAAAGTTACTGCCGGTAAGGATGTTGTCTTTATCCAGAATTGATCACAGAGAAAATGTGGTTGATGTGTTTGTCATTTTGATTCTACAATTTAAAAGAGCAGATTCATCAGTACTTTCTTGATTACATTTTATGAGAAATAATAAATTTTATTAAGTCTCCCACTATTTTATCAATTCCCAATGGCCCTCACCATTGAACTCGGAATGTCCAGTTGCATTGACATTCTAATGGCAAGGATCCATATTTCCCTTCGCATAACCCCAACAAGGGTTGGTCAAGCTATTTAAAGGTATTTAGGTAGGCGGGTCTTCGCCAACTATGAGCTTACAGTTCCTTGATCTGTTGAGTGGACTCCCCAATCCCGAAATCCTGACTTGAATTTCCTCAACTCTTGCCTCCAATATTACATCAAGTCTAGCAAGGGCTACTTCTCTTGATGTAATATGGTTAAGTCAACCCGAAACCTTTCATAAGGGCTTCCTTTATAAAATTAAGTGTCCCACCAAGGGTTGGTCAAACACATAGTTTTACTGAGTCTTGCCCTTAATCAAGTAACGGAAGGCTTGGTCTAACATAATATGGTATTTGAGGGATTTTATTCTTTATGCGTATCTTTGCATTATCACATGCTTGTTAATATTAAGTGATGCTTGCTTAAGTGATTAACCATGTTCCGATAATGTATACGCATAGAACGGTTTTTATTTTATTCCATCTTTTCATGCTTGTTCATTTTATTAATTATGTGATCACGACAACACATGTATAATATATAAACCATGCAATCAGACAGAAATAAAATAAGATGGCATGATCATGAGCTTCTATTTGGTTATCTTATCTAGCGGTTTTGATAAGCTTACCCTGACCTAGGGAAAACACCTTGAACCTGATGGTTCGTGTTTTGAAGCTCCCACCTGTCCACCTTTGTATCTTCTTTTGTCTGTTTCGCCTCGGCTTCGGGATTTGAACCGTCTCCTCTGGCTTGGGAGATCCTCCATTACATGGGTTTACATTAAAGAAACCATGGGCATGCAGGCCCTACATTTTATTGGAAGTAGGCTCGCAGGCCAACAAATTTAAATTAAATAAATTTAAATGAAACCATACACATACAAAGGGTCTTTGGTCTAGCTCATTATCATCCATAGTATACAACGACATTTACGCATATTTAGAATTCAAATTCTTTTAATCGTTCTTTTATTTAAGATAAGACGCGCTCGAATTCAATTAATTATGATCTTATAATTAATCAATTCTTTATCTTAAATTCCTTTCTGAATTTCCTTGAGATTCTTCTCATCCATATTCCTTGTACGGGTCTTTGTACATTGGAGGAAACCTGGTGAAATTCCATTTCTAGAAAGTACATGACGTTTAGTTTATAATTACACGGCGTGTATTTTTCTTTTCACCCTTTGTCCAAAGTACACGCCAGGGCTTTGGCGTGTTGTTCTATACTTTGGAAATTTTACAGTACATGGTATGTAGATGAATCATACACGGCGTGTACTTCCTTGTTACGCGGTAACCGGCCTGGCGATCCCGTATACGCGGTACGTGGCTTATCTTTGTACATGGTTTCACCTGGGTCGGAACGGACTACACGACGTGTTGTTCCAACATACACGTCGTGTATTCCGGTTTCCACGCGCCGTTCTATTCTGGTCAACATGGCGTGATTAAAACTTAGGCATAATCAATTCACACGGCGTGGTTTGGCGGACCAGTGCCGGTTCGTTGAACCTAAGTACAAGGCGTGTAGTTTTAATTACACGCTGTGTAATCCCGTGTTGTACAGACAGAAAGAGCGGCTCCTCCGGATGAGTTCCTCGTTTTTATTTTAATCAAAATTAAAATTAAAAGGCCGTTTCTGTGATATGAATCGAGAAACGAAGGAGGAAGAATAGATCCCGTTAATTCAGATTTATAGAACGATTTATTTCGAATTGAATCAAATATGAATGCATAAATTATCAACGAAAATTAAATAACTATAATCAATGTTGTAACCTCGCTCTAATACCATTTGAAGGTTCCGGGCACAGCGGAAGCGCGTGGGTGGATGTGCCCACTTGGCTTTTTGTCATTAGCAATGATCAATCCGGGATCAATACGACGATAAACGCCAGTCTCCACGGATCGAATCACAGAAAAAGACAAAGAAGATGGTTTTTCCCGGAACCACAAACAAGGATCGTTACAGGTTGATTATAATTAATTTAATTAATTATAAAGAAATACCTTTTGGGTGTTCTTTCTTCGTTGATGTTCTCAATCACGTTGTCGATGTGATCCGTCGTTACGTCGCAGAAGCCAAGTGTAGACTCCCTCTAGCGGTGATCCACACGTGTACCTCGTATCTCTGGACGTCGCCAAAAGATTCTCTGGGTGCTAGCGTGGAGAAGCCTTTGCTTGCGTTGTCCGCCTTAGATTGTCTTGATCCGATGGAAGAGGATCTCTCTCGGTCTTGAGAGCGTTCTTGGAGGAAGAGGTTCTTTCGGCCTTGAAAGAATTCTCCAGAGATGTTGTGCACAACGATTCTCTTATCTCAGAAAAGAGTTGGGGTTGTGAGGATATTTATAATCGGGAGTGTGGGGTTATAGAGTTATGACAATAAATAAACGTGTTACTCATTTTATTTATTTCATTGACTCTTTATTTAAAACCCCATGTCGAATAAATAATTCCTTTACATGCGCCCACGCTGATTATAATAAATATCATTTAAAACAATATTATATCCTCAAAATCCCAAATAAAAAAAACTACACGGCGAGTATTAATAAATACACGGCGTGTACATGTTTTTCATTGAAAACTACACAGCGTATACATTAAATGTACACGGCGTGTGTATCTTGTTTTCATTTATTCATTTCCTTTCCAAAATAAAACTACACGACATTTAATAATAATACACGACGTGTACTTATTTTATTTTCTTTTTCCTCCATCATTTAAAACAACTTAGGCTTCCTTGAATAATTATTAAACCATGTACGAGAATAAACTTTATTCAACTTGAGATACTTGGATACACTTAGTGTGTGACCCTCTAGGCCTCTTTCTCGTTGGCATTAGGCGGGCTTGCCTAAAGTCCAAGATTACTGTCTAGCAACGGGTCAAGGCACCCAAGAGAAAGAAGTTGACGCCGCATTGACGTATCACCCCATACGAAGGCTTACTGTGTAATTTAATCCCTTTGTCTCAATATCTCATCAAGCAGGTTTCATGGCAGTGTCATAAACCTATATGCTTGATATGTCATTCTTTGACTACCTGAAATAAACTCATCGTTTACACCATGGCCATGGAATTTAATGCAACAGTTCTATTTCTTTCAAAGGGCCGGGATATCAACTTCCATAAATGGAAGGGACAAATCCTTCCTTGACTTATCCATTAACAACATGTCACTCATGACGCACCCAACGTACCCTACTTCCCACCAACTATCTGCGTGACGGTTTTCGTCAGTAAATCTAAGTGCGCGAGTCATGACATGAGTTAATGATAATCTTCCAGTCTAAGGACCATTACACACGCTCGTAGATAGCAATATCCGATGACACCAAGACATGCGGAATTACTACTGGCGGGTTTGTTCTCATAATCTCCCATCTTGGAGATTACCAAGTGCGAACTCCAGGAGAGAGAGTCTCGTCTTCTTATGAGTAATCGCACATGATGGTCTGTATACTATGTGTCCTATCATAGTATGTCATCCAACCGCAGAACTTTATTTAAGAATATTGTTATAGCATTTCAAGGTTCTCATCATAGCGGGGATCTTCTATGACCTTATTAATGCAACAAATATTTCAGGACATTATTATATTATAGTCATGCAGAACAATGAACAATATATAATAAGTGAACATTTATGTAATCAAAGTACAAAACAGTTGGTTCTGAGGACACCAACCCTTACATGATTAATATATTTGTTAAATATTTATGATAACATCACACTATGTAGAAGGTACATGATTTATTATTTTGGTATGGGAACAACAATGAAACAAGAAGTGGAAAAAGAAAAGAACGTGAAATAGATGATGAAATATTTACCACTTCTTCAGGTTCTTCCTTTTTGATTTGAACAAAAGGACTCCATATGTTCGCTCTATGACCAATTTATGGCCTCTAGGATGAAGGGATGATTGATGATAGGATATTTGGGTATGGTATGGCCGAGGCAAATGAATTTGGTGGTGTGATTTTGATATACATGGAAGTGCCCTTTTATTAGAGAGGTAAGGGTCACTTTTGGAAAATCATGAAATTTTATTTTATAATAATAGAGTTTCCAGTTTCTAATGGATATAAATGGACATATTTCATTCCTTATGTGGTTATGGGTCGAAATCCTCTCATCAAATAGGTTTTATAAGAGTATATGTTACCATTTTATCCTTATATTTTTTAGTTAACTCTCAGTTAAATAATTTAACTTTTAACATGTCTTCTTATATTCTTATACTATATTGATAATAAACATACTATAAACATCCAAGAGAACCAAAAGTGGTTCATTATTGAAATATATAATATTATTTATTACCTTTGTCCTAACCATATATTTTTCAAAATATTATATCATCGAGTAATATAATATTTTTTAAAAATCTATTTTATGTCAATTTCAACTATATTTTGTATTTTGATTTTGTCAAAGTCATAACATCATGATTACTTAAAAATAAATTCATTGAACAAATAATATCTCAAATTCACCTATAAAATTCGTGTATGTCATCAAAACATAAAATTATATTTATTTTAATATTTATAGAATCATTTATTTGATTATTTCATTAATAAGAAAAATACTACATCATTATTTTGTCATATATAAATATATTTATTTTATTTACAAATACAATAATTAAAAAATAATTATGTAGTAAAACTATTTATCCTTCTAATTAATATTTATAGTCGAATAAATCAATTATATAACCTCATATAAAATTATTTTACTAAAAGATATATGCTCTTGTTATTTTTGTCTTTACATTAGATTATTTAATATAAAATGTCTTTATCACTCTAAAGTGACTCCATGTGGTCCCAAAATAGACCCAAATATTCCAATGGTCAGAAACTTATCATCCAATAGTAATAGGTAAAATTTTATGGTAATTTAATATTATTATAATAAATTTTTTACCATTATGTAGTGGATTTTCCCATTTAACTGTGGTAAATAAAATATTTACAGATGTAATTATTTATAATGTATAAAAATTAAAGTTAACTATTTACACAATTTTTACCTCCTTATTCCAAATATGGAATCCATTATTTCAAATTCAAAACCCACAAGTGGCAGAAATTAATTTTAAATTAATGCCCATTGTAAAAACAAAAATTTTTGTTTCTAAGAAATAATAACTTTCAAAATATTGACACTTGTTTATGTCCAGTTTAAATGTGAAATTACATATAATGACCATCATTGTATTAAATGGTAAAAATATAATCATATTATACTTTAAAACCACTTGAAATTAAAATTTAACACTATAAATTATTTTGATTAAAAATGTTGTTTTAAATTAAAATATAGTATTTGTCACTATTCAACAAATATGAATGTTATCAGAAATGTAAAAAAATTAATCCAAACTATATTTTTATGACCCTCTTCTAAGGATAAATTTATTTCGCTAAATTGAATATATAAAAGAGTCAAATATTGTATTTAAAAAGGATTTTCCATTTCAATCTCGGTGTTGTGTGTAGCGCAAGTTATTGAAATACATTGAAGAGATAACATACTATGAAATACGAGGGTGGTACATGATAGGTGCAATGAATTTAATAAATATGGACACATAAGACCCGATTTTACAAAACTCAAAATAAAAGACAAAAAGGATTTACTTCCTGATAGATATAAAAAAATGTATTACAATCCCAATGGAAATAAATTCATGAAGGATAATGACTCATAGATTTCAAGTGGTGGAGATTCTTCTGATTAATTCGTCAAAATTGATAATTATGGATATAAAAATATTGGTTTTTATCCCTAAATTACTTTTAAAAATAATTGTATTATAGATAAGGTACACACTTCTGATTCATTAATAAAATTGTATTTCAATGAAAATTATTCTGATGAAAATAATACTATATATTCTTGATAAATAGTCATCTTCAGCTATTAATAATAATACATGACCTTCATATTATTAAGTGTCTAATTTTTATAATCATCATGAATATTAAAATTATAATAATAATAATAAAATTTATAATGAAAATGCTGGGATAATATTCATGTTAAAATGAATTATCATATCTTTCAAAAGATCATGATAAGAAAATATATGAAATTGATTATATTTCATAAAACCAATAAAAATTAATCTGATACGGATATTATTTTTCAATATTTTGAAATAGTCATTTATATGAATAATATTTTAGAGAAAATACACACTTGTGAAAGTAATAATAATATAGATATGAAAAATGTTATAAAAATATTTCTGAAAAAATTTTCTTCCAGGAAACTTCTATCGAACATTACAACAAGTAATAAATGATT
Source organism: Viscum album (assembly GCA_963277665.1). Classification (NCBI taxonomy): domain Eukaryota; kingdom Viridiplantae; phylum Streptophyta; class Magnoliopsida; order Santalales; family Viscaceae; genus Viscum; species Viscum album. The sequence continues at coordinate 1,099,471,868 of OY728121.1, read as the reverse complement.
TGATAAAATGTATGAACAAATTCATGCATAAGTATGTATTTATATAATGGGAAATAATCATTCAAAACATGTCTTTAGTGACAATTTAATTATTCATTAAAATACCCAATTTTGGAAAAAAATGTCAAAGTGGAGGTCATATGATCGAAAATATTTCTATAAATAAATTGTCATCCTTGGGTTTCAAAAAATACCATTTTTCAAAACAAATTGGGATTCCTAAAATATTTTTTACTAATATATCAAGACCCAAGATTTTTTTCCTTAAAATAGTATAATTGTGAGGTTTTTAGAACAATAAATAATGTTTAACAACAATATCATATGGTGAAATGATTGTGTATTTTCATGAAATATAACTGGTAACAATGACCTCATTGAAAATTTTATTAAAATAAAATTTGGAAGATTACGATTCAGAGACAATTCTCTTCAATTGTGTGTCAGTATAATAAATAATGTTCATCCTAGAAAATAATTTATTTCAAATGTTATATTTGTAAAAGGTTTTATTTACAACCATATAAGGATAGTTTAGATATTTGATGAAGGATACCTAGGGAATTATAGATATGATGAATGTGTAATAAATAGTTAAAAGGTTGAATTCATTATTTCTCCAAATATATATTATAATGTTTACACAAATAAAATTGAAGATTATATGAGCCAAGAATTACCTTTACATAGTGTAATGGAAGACCAATCATGGTTATTACATAGAAGGTTATGAACATGTATCATTTGAAATATATATAAATTATCTAACAAAATAATTTTTCCGGACATAAAATATGGTATGTTTGATTCTTAAATTTTTTTCAACCCTTGTCCTTATAAAATGTAACACAATTCAATATATAAAGCAATTAGTGAATTCATAATTACTGATTCATTATTGTTAGTTCACAAGAAATTTTTTGGTACTACAATAACTGCATGTATTTTATGTAGTTACTATGTGTTTTCATAGTTAATGATTACATAAGAAGCACATGGGTAAATTTTCATACAACAAAATATGAATACTATTTTTATTTTTTAAATGAGAAAAACATTCTATTAGTAAATATTTCTAGTGATCCTAGTGTAGATTTTATATATTATAATTTTGAAACTTTTTGTAGAATAATGATTCATTGATAATAACTTTTCATCTCCTATGAATACTCATAAAAATGTTGTTGTTGAATGAAGAAATAATGTTATTCCTTAAATAATAAGAACCATGTTATGTGAATACCCAATAGATATTTTTTTCTGTTGATGTTATGTGGAATTCTTTCAATACTATAAATCACTTTTTAATTAGAAAATATCATAATAAAACACCTAATATGTTAGGGATTGGTTGAAAACATAAATGTTCAAGAACAAATTTATTTGGATGAAGTTTTTTCATTTTTAATACATAAGATAATATATATAAATTTAACCCAAATCTAATGAATGTATATTTTATCCGTTTCCACTAATATTAAGGAATATAGATTTTTCAATAAAAAATATTTTATTAGTAATGAACTAGTAAAATTTAAATTTTATTAAATCAACCCTTTTATTTTTAAACAATCCCATCCAACATCTATTGATGTGTTTTTGAAAATTAATTGTCATCCTTTGATAGTAGATTCTTGTAATATATAGAATACTCAATAAATTTATTTTAGTATATTTACTCCCTATGATTTTATACCCTATATTAATGAACATGTTTTAAAAATACAAAATCAATTTTCTCTTATGAACACTCATAGTGATATTATGATTGGTGTTGTTAGTTAACTTTTAAGGGCTATATGTTAATTGATAAATTATGTAGTACATATAGATTTTCATTCTCAATTATAACCCAAAAGTCCTAATGTGGATTTCTATAATGAATGTTGTATAAAATAAATGAAATATGAAATAAATAAAATTTAATGGATCAAATTATATACATTGTTTGAAAGTCCAAAATAATAATATCCAATTAGATTCAAATGAGTTTTTAGAAACAAGTTAGAAAAAAATGAGTTATTTTCAGAAATAAAGAAATCATATTTCTTAATAGTAATAAAAAAGAGGTAAAAAATTATGAAGAACCATATGTTATGGTTTCTAGACTTGAATCTATTAAAATTCTACTAGACTTTGCTGGATTCATTAATTTTTAACTTTTTCAAATGGATGTATAGGGTACCTTTCTTAAAAGAAATGTTCAATAAGAATTTTGTTTTGAGTTACATCCTGATTTTGATGATACAGAAAATCCTAAAAAAAATTCTATATTATAAATGATATATATTGACGTTCAAAAGATCATGGATCATGGTATGATAGATTAATTGGATTTTTTAGAACATTTATGTTAGGGGAACTTCTTATCCAACACTTTTAAAAAAGAATGAAAAAAAAATATTTTTAATGTTCAAATATATATTGATGAAATTATATTGGTATCATCATATAAATAATTAATATATTATTTTCATAATCAAATGAAATATATGTTTTAATTGAATATGATGGGTGTGTTAAAAGTATTTCTTGTCTTTTAAATCTCTCATTAACGAGAAGGATTTTATATATCTATAAATAAATATATTAAAGATAGTCCTATAATGTATTGGTATGATAATACATTAATTATTCTTACTCTAATAGGTACATAAAATAAATTTTATTATGATTAAGATTGGAAACTAGTTAGTTAAACATCTTTAATAGATATGATTCGATGTTTACAACACCTAATAGCTAGTTATTTGCAATTAATTTTTTTTAGTATTCTTGATGTGAAAGATATCAGGAAAACAAAGAAGAAACCCATTTATAATCAGTGAAATTAATTTTTTCAAATTTAAAAGTAAATATTGATTTTAGAATATTCTATGCTTTTATAAATTTCTATGATTTAGCTTTTTTTGGATGCTGAATTTGGTAGATGTAGAATTAATATAAAAATATCATATAATGTTTTTCCTTTCTTATGTAATTTATTAGTTTCTTGGTCCTCTATGAAACAACCCTTAGTATCCTTTCCACTACTGAAGATGAAGATGTGGTAGATGGGATTTTTTGTTCTCAAGTATTGAGGATGAAACACACACTAACTAATTATTTCATTTATTTTAATAAAATTCAAATACAATGAAACTATATTAGTTCCATAACATTATTTAGAAACTGAGGACATCAACCTTTTGAATAAAAACATACATATTAAAAATTATTTTTTAAGGTATCACGCACATAAATAATATTCCATTTTACAATTTATTGTAACACATGTACAACTTCCTAATATTTATAGAGAACCATTACATTCAGATATATTTGAATACATTAAATAAAACATAAGAAAAATAAATTTAAAGTAATCATTCATATCTTTTTCTTCTTTTAATAATTTTGTTACATTAAATTATTTCATTTCTTTTATGGATATTAGTGATTAAATTTTTTCCTTTTTACATTATAAAAAATTATCATTCCGAAATATTTATACTCAAAAATATTAATACTCATAAATTTTCTTATGTTTAAATTTTCATAAATATAAATTTTCCTAATAAGTTATTTTTGTACATATATATTTTAATACATAAAAATTTTAAAATCTAGAAATATTCATACTAAAAATATTCATATTTAGAAATTTCCCCCTAATAAATATTAATACTCAACAATATTCGTACTCAACAATATTCATAGACAGTTATTTTCATACCCTTTAATTTTGATACATAGAAACTTTTGTGCTCTAAAAATTTTAATCCGCAATATTTTTAATAATCAAAACTTTTTTTACCAAAATTATTTTCATGTACATAATTTTTTGTACACATTTTTTAATCTTACAATATATTATTTTCATACTTGTTATATATATTTCGTATACATAATATTTTTTTCCTAGTCAAAATTTTATCATTTTTTAAATAATTTTCTCAAACATGGAAATCATTTTTCATTGTAATCTTTTCTTAGAAAATATATATCAAAACCAATAGATCTACCATGATACTCCAAAATTTACAATTTCTTAACATATCCCCTTTTCAAATTATAATTGTTTGTAAATAAATTTTGTTTCTTATTTTAATAATTTATTAAATTCATGATGTATACAATATTTTTTTTTTAAAAAAACCTCAAGAGTGCATATTTTTTCATCCATTGGATTTTTTTATCTATTTACAAAGGTAGAGTGTCAACTTACATACATATTCACTGATATAAAGAGACTCAAACCCTATACCACTTCAAATTTTGTCCAATTTTTATAGACCTCTATTGTACTTTGTGTTTTTAGTAAAATAGTTTTTCACTCCCAAATTCTTTAATCGTTAACATGTCAAAACTATCTGCTACATCCCTAAAACATAAGACGAAAAAAAATTTCTCAGTGATGAAATTTTTTAGGGAAATGTTATTGAGTAGGGATTAAATGATATTTATGAATATTCCATGTATATAATTATTTAATTCCAATGTTGGTAGTCTGTTTCTAGTGAAAAACCAAAGATTCGTAAAAATTGAATTCTTCTTGATTATGGTTAATAGTTTCATTGTAATGTTAATATTTATTATGATTTAAAAGTTACCATTTCTATAAATGATAACGGTATAAGCATGTCTGAAAAAATGAGGGGAATATGTATTACGAGTAACATAAGTGGGAAAATCCTTTTTTGTACTCACAATCATCCAAAAAAGGGGAACATTAATTAAAATTATCTCCAAACAATAACTTTTTGAATGTCATGTGCATAAAATGAAAACTACTCATCTCTCATTATTATATCACCTTGCACCTCTCTATATGCATGTATTTCAAATTCCCATAAATGTTGATAGAGAAAATCTAATTTATTCAGATGTGTTTATTCATGATAATTTGTTGAATATGAGAATGTAAAATTTTATGTGTCACATTTTCATAATCATCAACAATTTCAAATCTAGTGGTATCAAGTATCAAACAATTATGTTTCTAGTGATTTTGACAAAGTTCATTTTAGAATGCTTGATGTTCAATAATATTCCACTCATATCATTTCAAACAATTTTAATGTACCATGGGTTAGTAGTAATATAATAAAAAGAATGAAATTTCATTTATATTTAGAATCATATTTTCATGAAAAAGATGACGAAGATAAATGATGGAAAGAAATATTTGTAGGAAGTTAAGGTATCCCAAACAATCAGTTGTAATTGTTATTTGAGAAGGGAAAGAAATATATGTATGGATATTATTTAAAACCAAATATTAAATATAATTAAACTATTAAAATAACATCCTAATGGTTAAAGGACCATTCTAATATAAAATAATGATACAAACAATAATTTATTTAATATCAAAGTGTTTTAATTTCTATGAGGGAATAAATTCATGAAGAAAAAATAAATCCCACTGTCATGGACAAGGGAAGGATGAATAAAAAAATTTGTAATGAATCGCCTATTACAAATGATGTTAATATAAATTTGTAAGAAGAACAAGAAGATGGTTAAATTAGAGATATATATGTGTATCTTGTTAGAGAGGTAGAAAAAAATGATGTGGAAAAAAAATAATAAAAAAATATGATAACGAAATGAATGTGAATGAGATTAATAAAGATATTATTTTATAAGAATAATTGCAATCACATATGATACTAGTATGATCTTCTCATGAAACCTCATGCATAATACAATTCCCATAAGTACAATCTTTGAAGAATATTACTCAGAATAACCAATATTATAAAATCATTCATATATTTGATACCGAGAAACATATGAGAACTGAGGAATATCAAAATCATCATTTTCATGATGACGTATTATGAATTCATTCCAGGAAGAATCATGTTTATAATGAATACATTGATATAGAAAATAAAATTTCAATTAAATGAGATCATTACATTGTTTATGCCCTAAAGGGAATTTAAATTGAAATTCCATATCTCTAATGTATTGAAAGAAAAATTTATATAGTTATAGATAACTGAATATATATATTCAAAGAAATAATTATTTAAGATAATCACTGATAAATATTGGGGTTGATTTCAAGGTGATGGATGAAATTACCAATGAACATGGAAACACTTGAAATAATGTGGTGAAGTGGACTCAAAAATCTGATTTAATTATGAATATTCCTGAAAATTCAATATTTATTATCGAATGAATTTGTAATAATGTTACAATTTAAATTAAAAATTGGGCTACTATTACTAGTCAAAAAATTAAGGACCACAGAATCCATGATGTGTCTCAATATAAATAATTAGAAGAGATTGAAATGATCCTTAATTTTATAAATGAGAAGTCTCAAAGATGATGTTTTACAAATATGAGAATATCAATTCTAGAAACACATAATATCTTGTTGTTAGATATAGATGAATTTATGGATCAGAAAAAATATCCCATGATATCCTGATTTGTACATTGAAATAAAATTTTCTATCACATGAGGAAAAAAATTTATACCAAGAATTAGTTGTTTGAATAAAATGAAAAAAATTGATCTGAAAATGAATGTTCTGATATGTTGATGGATGTAGTAATAAAATCTCTAAAATAAAGATATCCTTCATTTATCACTCAAATATGTATATGTAAAAGTAGAAGAAATAATTTTTTTAGAACTCTTGTTTCATCCCTTTTTGGTGCATTAATGAATTTTATTAACATCTAAAAAAGTAATGATTTAATGATTTATATTTTTTTTATATGATAATTCCGTTATTTTAGTTGGAAAAATAATTTATTTGATCTTGTATTTTTATTTATATAAAACTTTTATAGGGGTTTGAGGACATCCCCTATTCATTTTGGAAAACCAAAAATGAGGGAATTATTTATACATGGGTGTGTTTTTTTAGGGAGGAATGATTTACAATGTGGTATAAATTTTAGAGAATATGATACTTTGGGAATTCTTTATCTTATGGGGGAGTAATTCATATACAATATCAAATTTATAAGTTTTTTATTACTCAGGGGGAAATATATAATTATTTACTTAGGAATATGATTGTTCTGTAAAATATCTTTTGTACATCAATTTTAGAATGAAGTTTTCATTTTTCGTCCTGTGGTTTGTGCATTAAAAAAAGGTGTATATTGATGAGTAAAAATTATCCTTTTGACTTATTCTGTACATTTGTTTTGTAAATAACAAATTATTTCTTAAAATAACTAATTAATAACTCTTTTAAGTCGTTTATATTAAAAAACATATTTATATATCATTTTACCAAACTTTTATTAAGACATACCAATTAATATTTTATCAATTAAATTTTTCATCATTTTAATACAATAATGATTTTACTCAAATGTTTTTAAGAAATGTGTCACGACCCGCCCTCGGGGTCCGTGCCGTGACTACCCCAAGCCCGCCTTCCATAGGCCAGGGGCTGGCGACTAGCACCAAGGCGTAGATCCCAGCAAATTGGGAAGGCATTGCCTTTGAAAAGTAAACACACACCACAGAGTAAACAAGCGGAAAGTAAACACTAAGCAAGCAGAGTACAACTGAAGTGCGGAAAAGTAAATGGGCCAGAATACAAACCCAAACTGAAAGTAAAGTACAACTCGAAAAGGGAAAAACAGCAACTGAAAAGTAAAGGCCGCTACTCCGTGCTGTCCACTGGAAAATCCCACCTGAAGGGTGGGTACAGATAGCTCCTCTGCTCCACGGGTCCCACCGTCCGCTCCGTGCTCGTCCCGCCCAGTGGTCCACCTCCGGGTACCGTCCCGCTCCGCAAACCTCAGCTATGGTCAACGCTGTCCGTCGTCTGCAACCAACACAACGTAGTGCGGGCGAAGCCCGTGCAGGGGTGAGTATAAGCTACTCAGTAGGGTCCCCGAGACCCCTGAAGGTCTCTCAAAATCCACAAAGGATAAACCACGAAGCAAAGTACAATCACGAAGTAACAACCAACACTGCTTAGGTATATGCCCATACATATACCTAAGTCATCAATTCAAATACGCTCCAACCTCCGAGCCCAAGTATAACTCAGTCCACGCAGGAAAGTATACGTATTCCACAAAGGAAAGTAACAGGATTCAGCTCACACAGGTATACTTCTTCAGGGACGATAAAGATGATCACTGATCCATCTAAGTCGTCGGACCCACGAAGGATCGATAGGTAACTAACCCCCGCAAGACCCACACAGGATCGGGCTCACACAGAACCTGTAGGCGCTGGCTCACACAGAACCGCTGAGCGCAAGGACCCACACAGGATCGGGCTCACACAGAACCTGTAGCACTGATCCATGTAGGATCGCTGAGTGCTGTAGTCGTCGTCGTCGAATCCACACAGGATCTCTGTACTGTCGTCGTCGAATCCACACAGGATCTCTGTACTGTCGTCGTCGCAGTCACAGTAGCAGTCGTAGCAGTAGAACAGTCGCAGCCAGCACTAGGGTTCCCGCACACAGCAAGCTCGTACGGAGGATCCGCTCCACGAGCCGAGAGGCTGATACATCAACTGTCACGAAGACCGAAGTTGATGTATCCAAAAGTTCCGTATCGTCAAAAGGAACTCAACGCAACAGACGGCGCGTCGATCGGACGCCCGGTCTGAGAGATAATGGCATTTTCGTCTCCGGGGCCCGGTTGGTTTTTAAGGCAAAACCAACCCGACCGTACTCCACCTGCGTCCAAACCTCGGGCGGAGTATGCCAAAAGATCCGTCTCACTAAGAGGAACACTACGCGACTGACGGCACGTCAATCGGACGTCCGTAGCTCAAGATATGAGCGTTTTCGCTCCGAAGGCCCGGTTGGTTTCGTGAATGAACCAACCCGGCCGAACTCAAAGTAACCCGAAACCTTGAGTGCGATATACCGAAATGATCGTCTCGATCCAAGGATCGCGTTGCCGCAGACGGTTCGTCATTCAGAGGTCCGAGGCTCAAGTTATGAGCCAAAAACCTAATCTGGTCCGAAACGGGGGGTCCGGGTCCGGGCCGACCCGGCCCGACCCCCCCCCCTCTGGACGGCGCGGCGGCCGGCGGCGGCGGACGGCGGCAGCGGACGGCGGCGGACGGCGGCGGCGGCTGGCCGCGTGGCGGCGGCGGCGGGCCGCGTGGCGGCGGCGGCTGGCGGACCGCGTGGCGGCGGCGGGGCCGGGTCGGCCCGGACCCGGACCCCCCGTTTCGGACCAGATTAGGTTTTTGGCTCATAACTTGAGCCTCGGACCTCCGAATGACGAACCGTCTGCGGCAACGCGATCCTTGGATCGAGACGATCATTTCGGTATATCGCACTCAAGGTTTCGGGTTACTTTGAGTTCGGCCGGGTTGGTTCATTCACGAAACCAACCGGGCCTTCGGAGCGAAAACGCTCATATCTTGAGCTACGGACGTCCGATTGACGTGCCGTCAGTCGCGTAGTGTTCCTCTTAGTGAGACGGATCTTTTGGCATACTCCGCCCGAGGTTTGGACGCAGGTGGAGTACGGTCGGGTTGGTTTTGCCTTAAAAACCAACCGGGCCCCGGAGACGAAAATGCCATTATCTCTCAGACCGGGCGTCCGATCGACGCGCCGTCTGTTGCGTTGAGTTCCTTTTGACGATACGGAACTTTTGGATACATCAACTTCGGTCTTCGTGACAGTTGATGTATCAGCCTCTCGGCTCGTGGAGCGGATCCTCCGTACGAGCTTGCTGTGTGCGGGAACCCTAGTGCTGGCTGCGACTGTTCTACTGCTACGACTGCTACTGTGACTGCGACGACGACAGTACAGAGATCCTGTGTGGATTCGACGACGACAGTACAGAGATCCTGTGTGGATTCGACGACGACGACTACAGCACTCAGCGATCCTACATGGATCAGTGCTACAGGTTCTGTGTGAGCCCGATCCTGTGTGGGTCCTTGCGCTCAGCGGTTCTGTGTGAGCCAGCGCCTACAGGTTCTGTGTGAGCCCGATCCTGTGTGGGTCTTGCGGGGGTTAGTTACCTATCGATCCTTCGTGGGTCCGACGACTTAGATGGATCAGTGATCATCTTTATCGTCCCTGAAGAAGTATACCTGTGTGAGCTGAATCCTGTTACTTTCCTTTGTGGAATACGTATACTTTCCTGCGTGGACTGAGTTATACTTGGGCTCGGAGGTTGGAGCGTATTTGAATTGATGACTTAGGTATATGTATGGGCATATACCTAAGCAGTGTTGGTTGTTACTTCGTGATTGTACTTTGCTTCGTGGTTTATCCTTTGTGGATTTTGAGAGACCTTCAGGGGTCTCGGGGACCCTACTGAGTAGCTTATACTCACCCCTGCACGGGCTTCGCCCGCACTACGTTGTGTTGGTTGCAGACGACGGACAGCGTTGACCTTAGCTGAGGTTTGCGGAGCGGGACGGTACCCGGAGGTGGACCACTGGGCGGGACGAGCACGGAGCGGACGGTGGGACCCGTGGAGCAGAGGAGCTATCTGTACCCACCCTTCAGGTGGGATTTTCCAGTGGACAGCACGGAGTAGCGGCCTTTACTTTTCAGTTGCTGTTTTTCCCTTTTCGAGTTGTACTTTACTTTCAGTTTGGGTTTGTATTCTGGCCCATTTACTTTTCCGCACTTCAGTTGTACTCTGCTTGCTTAGTGTTTACTTTCCGCTTGTTTACTCTGTGGTGTGTGTTTACTTTTCAAAGGCAATGCCTTCCCAATTTGCTGGGATCTACGCCTTGGTGCTAGTCGCCAGCCCCTGGCCTATGGAAGGCGGGCTTGGGGTAGTCACGGCACGGACCCCGAGGGCGGGTCGTGACAAATTGGTATCAGAGGAGTTCGGTTCTACCGCGAACTCTGATCTTTTCTATGTGAAGCAATAATGTTTAGCGTATTGAGTGTGGTTATCAGTCCAGGGAGTCCAGTGTTGGTGCGGCGGCCGACGTATCCATACACCAGGACCCTGACTTCTGATTTCCGACTTAATGCACGGAAACATTGATTGCGTGTGTGTTTCAAAGTTTTCTTTGTGATTACTTAATTCAGCTCACCAGGTATACTGTTCTGACTATGGCACTCTTGATCTCCTTTTCGGGATGGCACCGTACGAGGCGTTGTACGGCCGACCATGTAGATCTCCTTTGTGCTGGACAGACCCAGGGGAGTCAGCACTAGTGGGACCGGAGATGGTCCAGGCCACGACAGAGAAGGTCCAGGTCATCCAGGAGCGGATGAGGACAGCTCAGAGCCGGCAGAAGTCATATGCTGACAGGAGGCGGAGACCACTAGAGTTCGAGGATGGCGACCACGTCTTCTTGCGGGTCTCACCTCGACGTGGTATTCGGAGATTTGGCCGAGGCGGCAAGTTATCTCCGCGCTTCATCGGACCTTTTCAGATTCTCAGCAGGATTGGCGAGGTGGCTTATCGCCTGGCTCTACCACCTCAGTTGCACCGGGTGCACGACGTCTTTCACGTATCCCAGCTGAGAAGATACGTGCACGACCCGACGCACATCATTGACCATGGGGAGCTTGACGTTGACGATGGGGCGACTTTTACGGAGGTCCCGGTGGAGATAGAGGATCGACAGGAGCGGGTCCTACGTGGGCGATCGATTCCTCTTGTGCGCATCAGATGGCAGCACGGGAATCTCCAGGAGAGCACTTGGGAGCGGGAGGCTCAGATGCGTGCTCAGTACCCTCATTTGTTCCCCTAGTTTTTGTTGTATCTTTACGGGGACGTAAAGCCCTGAGGTGGGAGTAATGTAAAGACCGTAAAATTCAAGGGAAATTTTTTCTTAATTTTCTTTGGATTTTTTACAAGAGCGCGGTTTCAGACGGCACCTGATTCCGAGGCCCGGAGTGCCCGGAATTAATTTCCGAAGTTTGGCTCGGGTACGTTCAGTGAACGAACGAGCGGGAATTCCTAACTTTTGATCCGGTGCTCGGAATTGAAATCCGAGGGCACCGATGAACTCGCAGTGCCGATATTCGCTTAAAGAGACCCTTTCGGGAGTTGCGTATGTTGCGGGTTGAAAGTTAGTTTTGGGGATTAAAAGATAAGTAAAACAATGCCTTCCCAATTTGCTGGGATCTACGCCTTGGTGCTAGTCGCCAGCCCCTGGCCTATGGAAGGCGGGCTTGGGGTAGTCACGGCACGGACCCCGAGGGCGGGTCGTGACAAATTGGTATCAGAGGGGGTTTAGAGGGGTTAGGGAATTTGAAAAGGTGGGGGGTTCGTGTGGGCCCCACCTCCCTCATAACCACACATGGGAAGTTGGGTGGTTGCGGGCCCCACCAACAACTTCCCATGAGAGAGTCTAACCACCTAGAATAAAATAAAATTCACACACAATTTTATTTTACTTATCTTTTAATCCCCAAAACTAACTTTCAACCCGCAACATACGCAACTCCCGAAAGGGTCTCTTTAAGCGAATATCGGCACTGCGAGTTCATCGGTGCCCTCGGATTTCAATTCCGAGCACCGGATCAAAAGTTAGGAATTCCCGCTCGTTCGTTCACTGAACGTACCCGAGCCAAACTTCGGAAATTAATTCCGGGCACTCCGGGCCTCGGAATCAGGTGCCGTCTGAAACCGCGCTCTTGTAAAAAAATCCAAAGAAAATTAAGAAAAAATTTCCCTTGAATTTTACGGTCTTTACAAAATGATTCATTCCTTGATTATCGTAACCAACATGGATATGATTTTTATCATACACACTCTCTAGTTTTTGTACTGAATTTATTTTTGTACTGACATAAATCATACAGACTATTATATGGAAAATCGTTTGATCCATTTAAATTTATTTTTCCATATCCAAATAACTATATTTTATTGAAATGAAAACGTTTTATTTGAAATTATGTCATGTATTTAATTTCAAAATTCATTTAAATATATGTTGTATAATAGGTTATAAAATGATTGTTGGAGTGACAGTGGTCCATGTGCCTCTGATATTTTATGAGAAAATTCAACTATAGTATATCACAATGACCATTGTGATGAAGACATATAAAAAAATTTCACATGATAGAGCTAGGGGATGTTATAGATTATTTTTTATCCCTTAACGAGAGCTTATCCAAACGGTTGTTATATTTGAAAACCAAAAAGTTTATAATTTGTAAACTCCTTTTTCCATATACTTGTATATATAAGGAGTTTTCTTTTTTTGTTTTCAAAACTCTGATAATTTTGGATTTTATTGATGGATTCTATGAATAATAAAACATTTTCACTGATCTTATATTATCAAGGGCATTTGAGTCTATGATGAAAGTGGTTCTAATCACCTTCTTGATCGAGGGCTTGAAGAGATATCAAGATAGAGGCAGATCTTCGTATCGAGGGCTTACCCTACTGTACATAAAACATACATTATGTAACATATAAATGAATGTTCCTAAACCCAATGTTATTGGATACCATTATCTTTGGGTTCAAATGACTTTATTAATTTACAAGATTTACATTTTTTCATTATTGAAGTATTACTTGAATCATTTTTGTATATTGATTTCGTTATTATCCATTATGTGAATAGGAACTTTTTAATTATTATTATTGTGATTACAATCATTTGAGTTTTTATTTTTTATAACTAGGATAAATTAATTTACTCAATATGTTTCTATACACTTTATTATATAATCATTAAACTATTTAACATTATTGATTATAACCATTTTGATTAAGATCAATATTATACAATCTATGATTTTATCGTCTCATCTGATGAATAAAATTGTTCTCAAATATAAACATTGGAATATTTATCATAACCAGATTATTCGAATAATTTTTCCAATTTCCCCATCGTCCTGATTGATAGTTATTAAAAATAAAAAAAAATGTTTTTAAATAATATTAGATTAATTTTATTGGTAAAATTTTCCACTATGAATAAAAATAAATGTATATAAATATAAAATCCACCCACATATAATTTTTATACATATAAAAAATAAATTTCATTCAAATAGGGTAGAGTTCATGGAAGTAAAATATAATTAAATTCCTCATATTCTTCATTTGAAGATATATAATGAATTCCTATAGCTAATGAAGAGGGATGATGAATCTATTGGTTACTATAAAGATATTTTTTAAATACATTCAATGTAAACATCTCTTATTATAATTAATCATAAATATAAGTTTAACATATTCAACAGTTGGGGTAAAACCATATCTACAATGGGATTTATTCATAAGGGATTCTTAATTAAATGAATAAATCATTTTATCTACACTAAAAGTGAATATTTAATATGTAAATCCTCTTGGTTATTATGTTCAAAATGGAAAATTGGGTTATATGGAAAATCCAATGATATGTCACACGGAGAGAACAAAATGATTCAAACTCATAATTTTTAAAAATGTGGAAATGGTCATGTATGTGGGTCAATAATAGGAAAAATAAGGTGTTTGATTTGTGAAAAAACTGGTTCTCAAGATAAATATTTTATACGTTCTACAAATTAGACATTTAATGAAATGAAATTAGAAAAATGACAATATAATGGCACACACAAACGTCAGTGCATTGATTATAAATATCCTGTGAATTACTTTTATCGAAGCCCCAATTCAAGATATAATATTGGCGATAAGACCCAAATCCCTCTATGAAAAAAAAAACAATAAAGGTAAGACTTATGTATTAACATTGGATGACGTGAATATCAATAATTAGGCAAAACATATCATTCCACTCACACATTGGTTGGGGTGATCATGTTTGTTTTTCTACAAATAAATCACATGAAAATCATATTATTTATCATTTAGTGAAGTTTCATTCAATTATATATCTATACATGTATTTTTTAATAATAAAATCATATTTTATATTCTATCAGTGAAATGATGAAACCAAGTGTCCAATAAAAATATTTTTGGTTTGTGATTATTTCTTTTTAAGGAATAAAATATTATTTATATGTTTTAGGGGTTATAAGGTTTACCATTTATGGAATGATATATGTTTAACATGAAATAAGGTTTTAGATATTTATGATATTATTTAGCCATATGGCGATTTATAAATTTGGGATAACATGTGATAACATTTTTGTTTTGATAAAGAATTATTTAATGAAATATAACTCCATTTATGGATATATCGATCTTTTAATTCTTTAGTGATAATAATTCACATTTATTTCATTGAATAAGAGATTATGTGAATATTATTCAATGTAAAACAAAGGGTGATGTAATCCTAAACTCCTGAATGTATATCCCATTTTAAATAAATCATTTTTAGGAAAAAAGTGAATAAAAAAATGGAATCCTATATTCCTCATATTCTATGATAATAATGACAACTTTTATTTTTCATCAATTGATGGTTTATGATTGTGAACATTATCTATATCCACAAAATTCTTATGAACAATGATCATAATAAATCTCAATGATTATTTATCATTTCCCTCTAAAAGAAACTCTTATTATATTTTCTCATATATGGAAACCTTTTTTTGAGTTACATTGGGTAAATGTTATATTTATGACATTATTTTTATTAAATAATGTTTTAGTATTAATTTTTTTCATTATCGTTTAAACTAATAGAGCATTAATATATTAACCCTCTAATAACCAAGATTAATTTAACGGCATAAATTATTTATTTTGTGGCAGAATATAACAACATAATATTTTGTATATTTTTTCAAATTAATTTATTCATATTGATATTTTAAATTTCACATATTACTAAATATAGATTTTTATATTAAGAATAACTCAAGTTTTTTAATCATTACCTGGAACACTATGTTAAGAATTTAATACAAGAAACAATTATATTATATTTTAGAGCAAAAAATAAATTTTTGTCTTATATTACATGAAATAATTAATAACTTTAATAGCTTGTGTTGCTTACAAGGATGAGTTTTTATAAACTAAAATGTAATATTAATATTATTAATAAAATATTATTATAGTTACCACATAGCTTATGGAATATAAGTCATGAATAAGATAAAATAAATTGTGGATGTATGACAATCACATGTATATAAAATAAATAATTTTTTTTATAAATTAGTTAGAAACATGAATTTTAATACTATTTGAAAATAAACAAATTACATTCTTACGAAGTCTATTTTCAATTTAAAAATATAATATTATCACAAAAATAATATTAAATAAATTTTTCGTAATTTTCAAAATACAATTTACATATTTAATATCCTATAAATATTTATGATACTCATCATATATATTATACAATTATAAGATATGAATACTTCTAATTTGATGAATTGAAGTCGTATTTTTCTAATAAGTAATTTTATTTCCTTTTAATGGGGAAACCATTTTGAATTTTAATTTAGACAATATTATAATTTTTATTATTCAAAGTAAAGAACTATTATTTTATATCAGAATATAAAATATTAATTTGGATTTTTTTTCGTAGAAGTTCTATATTTTTAAGAATTGTAATAATCACTGAATTATAAATCAAGTATCATTTTTTTGTATAAATTATTTAGATAGTGAAATTATAATTAACATTAGAAAGAATTTATAATTAGATCAAATATACATCAATTAATACAATTTCAGTCATTTAAAATATTCATGTAGTAATTGGATGTAAGAACATTTCAAACTTTGCAAAAAAAAATTCCTTAAAAACGTCTATTGTGGTCCCATCTGCATGATTAATATTACATTAACTTCATCTACTTAGGTGATTGAAATTTTGAGTGATAAATTCATAATTTTAATAATAATAATTTATAATGGCTACTATTTTCGAATTTTACTTCGACCAACATTTCTAGTGAATGAAGTTAAAATTAATTACAATAATTAGGGATAAATTAATCCTAATATGGGACTAACCCTTAATCAAAATGGAAAACATAACATAAAAAAATTTCAAAAATAAATTAGGTGTACATATTTTTACACTTTATTCACTTTTATTTACTAGGTTTAATTTTTGGATGCACATGAAATGGAAAAAAAATTTGTTTTAATTCTCTTTTGCAAACACTTATATAATTACACTCCTATACTATAAAATTCCTCATCTCCTCCGCCATTCCATATAACTATCAATCCATTTTGGATCAGGGAACCCTAGAAAATACCTCGTCCCAAAATTCATCCTTGATCACTTAATCCTACAGTGGTGCATAAGTCTTACCAATGAAATTTTTTTTTTCAAACCAAAATTAGTTTCCCTAAGAATTTGTAATATACTTATTCAAACTGATTTCTTTTTTTGTATTTTTCCACCACCCCAAATATATTTAATCAATCATCACATAATAGATTAGTTTTCTTCAATATACTTTGATTATTTATATTAAAGGTTTTACCTACCCTCTCACACACTCCCATGTAATGGGTAACGAATTTATTGTTCTTATGTACGGTGAACAACTACCTTAGGAAACGATGAATGTTTTTTTCCATTACAACCTTTTATAGTGGTAATTATGATGAAGAATCATTTTTTATATTTTAAATATAATATTATGATGTTATTATTATTTATTAATTATAATATAATTGATACCTTTATTCATTCAGTACGGTGTAAATATAATAACTTCGTTTGTGGATGTATGAGCTACGACCTCCTCAAAGTGATGTGATTCATTGACACATTACATTAAAATTATTATGAATTTTTTAGTGAAATTTTATTCTATATATTACATAATAATTCTACTTAGATGATATTATATGAATATATATACATATATTTATGGTACATTCATTCATTCAATAGACCATGAAAATCCAAACATCATTCAATCCTATACACAGCCTATCATCTCATTGATTGGTGTATTCCATTTCATATATATTTATTTCATAAATAATTATAAATAATTATATAAATTATATATATGATATAAAATTCATTTTTTTAGATTTTTTTAAAAATTAAATGGTTATTTGTCTACGACAATCTAGAATAAAAAGTCAAAACATGTATAATATTCAGATCAGTTATTACCTAAAAGGATACATTAAAATGTAACTGTAAAAAATGGGTAATATATAGTAAAAATAAAGTAATATATGGTATTATATATTATAATATGGTTTTGATTTTAATTCATAATAAAATTATATTTAATATATTGAATTTTTTTCATGTATGAAAAGAGTCAAAACATTAGGTAAGAGAATTTCATCTAACATTTTATTTTCATGAGATAATTTTCATATTTATAGAATTATTTTATTGTGTAATGTATACACTAACCTATTATTTTTTATATCATTATTTTAATTTATTGAGTTCTGTTAAATTCAATAACGGGTGTTATTCTCTTTTAGGGATCTAGATTATAATGTTACTCAAGTATTTATTGTCTTCTCATCTAATATTTATTTTTTCAATGAAATAATACATCATCACCTCCCATTTAGTATATATGGCGAATATAATTACACTAATGGTTTTATATGATTTTTATAATACAATTAATGGAATATTTAATATCCATTTTAATTTTTTTTCCTGAGTTTTATGTTTCTAAAGATATACAATCAATAATTTAATTTCTTATCAATAAACCATCTTTAATAAACTTGAATAGTTGGGAACATATATTATTAAATGGGTTTTATAAAATCCCACTGAAATACCATATCATGAATTTAATAATTTTATTGATATTTTAATATTTATTTAACTTCATTTTATTTTGTAGGGATTATAATTAAATCTTACTAGGTGGATAGGTTCTGTTGAAACAATCACATCCGTTATCGGAACTATTTATGAATATTCATTCATGAAGTAAATATTATTATACATAATTAAATAAAAATAATAACTATATTTATTCTATAATTAGTCATGAAAAGTTCATATATTAGTAATATTTTCTAGCTATTTTTTACATTAGATAAAAAAGATAATATATTTTTTTAAAATTTTATATTATTTCTATTTTTTGTAAGAAATTTTTGTTTCCTAAAAGTGTTTTCAATTTCTTAATGATATATTTTCAAGTTTATTTTCAAATAAATGTGTTTAAATTGTTTAACTCTATTTATTTATATGTTTTTATTATTTTTTTAGTAAAATTATTTAAAAATTTTTACAAGCCTCTTTAAATATTTTCTATGAGTTTTTAATGAAGATGTATTCAAAAAAATTTAAAGTCCCTTTAATGTATTTTCAAGGGAACAAATTTCAATATGTTTTCAAGATTCATTTATAAATTTTTACATAAAAGTATATTCAATATTGATTTATAAATTTTCAATAAATATGTTTTTTAAAAGGTTTATAAGGTTCTTTTATATACATTAAAAGAAGATAATTTTTAAAATGTCACAATTATTGTTTATATATTATCATCAAAAAGATTTTAAAACTTATTTCTATACCCCTTAAAGAAGTTGTTAAAATTATTTTCATTAAAAATTGGTTTCAAAATGATTTATTTTTCAAATATATTTGTTTATAGAAGAAATGATACATTGCTCAATGAATGTTTTTAAAATATCCATAAAAATTAATTCCCATTTAATATGATAGTCATCGGTTTTTTTCACACCATATTGAGTATATTATCAAATAATACCATTAATATTCATTGTGAAATGGGTAATGTTGTGGTGAAATAATGAAGATGACACTTGTTTCTCTTTCACGAGTTCAATGTTTTTGAAACCCACTTATTTTTACAATTTTTTATTCGTGAAACTATTTTGAGACCAATAAATTTTCCATAGGTAATGAAATTATGAAATGTTTATTTTGTCATTTAATTTCATGGGATAATATATGATGAATATAAATAATGATTTGGAACATGAATGAAAATTTTCCTTTTATAATGTGTTGGAAATATATCTCCATATAATTCATTATGTTATCATAGATGACTCATCAGTAGATATGTTATTATTGAACATTATTACATGCACTAAATGTTGTTCATAAACATGACTACATGTTCACAATGTTATGTGTGGATCTAGATTAATATACATAAGATTAATCGTGGGATTCATTTAATGTACATAACAAAATGAGTGAACTGAATCACAATGTTCTATATTTATGTTCATTACATAATTCCATGTATTGTACATATATTATAATTTCATGTATTATTTACTTAATTCTATTATGATTCAACTCTTATGAACTTCAGTTCATTATGTAATAATTTATGGTTATGATATTTGATATTTACTATATGATCTTCGATTTCAATGATCATGTTCTCAATCCCTTATCCTATTCATTATTCTTATACATCATCACTCTTTAACCTTATTATCAATCTCATATCAGCCCTTATTATTATTTATTTTCCCAAGATATGATGATATGATATATATATAAATATATGATCTGTATTAGAAGGGTGGTATTCATTATGATCTTAGTGGGAGATAGTGTAACCCACAAATTTAAATATTTTTTATGTTTATATGCATGCAAGGGAAATAAAATGACATGGTATTTTGGAATCTGTTTGTGTGATGCACCAATAATTCTGAAAATCGATGAATTATTAACATTTGAAAAATGAGGTTCTCTATACCATGAATACCCATTAGAGTTTTTGGATTGATAATTTTCACAATGTTGTCCATGTCATCCCATAGATAGGACTACAAATGGACACAAAGGTGGTTTTTAGAATTGGTATCTTAGCAGTGGTCCAATCATTTCTTTGAGATTGAGAGTTATATGGTTTAAATTTTTATAATCGATAGATTATATATCTTGACGTGACCCAATGGGGATAAATCCATGACTCCCCAATCCCGCATCAAATTGTACATGGGATGTATAATAGCACCGAGTAGTCTATCACATGCATGGGAGGCATTATAGTATTTTACATGTACACATTCACTCACATAAACCTCTATGATACAATGCAAATATATATTAATACATAAAACAAAAATGCATGCCTAACCATATCAAAAACTAGAGTACATCAAAAGTAAAAAATAGGTAAAATACAAGGCTCTCTAAAAGAAAACTAAAACGGCGTCCTATCAACTCTTATGGAGGGGATCACTGTCAAACACCCACTAGTATGCTCTTTAGCCAAGCTTTGGTGAAAACATTGGTCAGTCCATATACTACACTCTTCCCACTCGGGGTCCTACTGGGTCTTTTTCGATGGACCTATGGCCTGCACAATGAACTACTGATGCAATAAAATATCATTTAGGGGTGAGTATAAAAATAATTAGTAAGCACCCCAAAATCACAAAAAGAATACACTAATAGGCATTAGCTAACTCAATTGATCTATAGGGAACTCAAACAAGAGAGGAACTCCAACTCCATACCATCATCATCTATACATGACTGGTCAATGTGATGTCTCTAGAATGTTGAGAGACGATAAATTATATGGAGAATCTCCAAAAATAACTAGATTTACTCTTCTATGACTCCTAGTCTCATTGTCCTGACCATATACAACCCATAGTAGCCATCTCGAAGGTCTAACGAAACAAACCCAATTGTATGATGAGGTACATACCTCATATACAACAACATGATCCATGACATCCCTAATATATTACACAATGAAAGGGGTAAAGTGTCGACAAATCGATGGTTTATGATCCAACCTCACAATCTCAGATGGAACTCAACAAAGATATGTCACTAAATCGGTAAAACAAATAAATGACAAAAGTCATCCTACCCTCATGGTACATATTTGTGAGACTATACAAGATAGATAGTTCTAAGGAATAAGTCATCCTGAGACTAAACAAAATCTAGCTCCTTAGATAGGGGTATCGTGCTAAAACCTAAATCTGGAAACACCCACCATTGAGAGGATAAAATCCCATGTATAGTTGGGCATGCTGATTATGACTCTATTGTAGAAAATATCACTATATAAAGACTAGGGGGAGTCACACAATCCTTCTAGTAGAATCATCATTATGGATTGCAAGTGGAATAAACACATATCAATACAAAAATATATGGTTTCCAACCAAGGCTTTTTAGGGTCTCGGTCCAATAATGGAACAATAAAATCCTCGGTAAAGGATCAATGCCTAAGTAAATATGGGTAACGCTAATACCAACTCTACTATGAAAAATGTAAGGACATAAAGATAATGTCGGGGTTCTCGAGGTGATACGTGCTCCGAGTCCTCTTAGTCTTTATTTTAATAAAACATAGGAGACTCACTACCGAAAGTTAAAATACATCTACATGACACATCTACAATGTAGCCGAATAGGGATCATAGTTTAATGAAGAATATGTGATCACAATAATATATGTAGAGAAAGGAAAATGGGGACCCCCTCGACCTAGCTACTCATAATTTCGTCACTAGAGAATAGTTAAACCACTTAGGCAAGTAAATCGAATCATCTCTGAAAATGAATAGGGGTCCCACTCAACCCAAATAGTAGACATCATTATCCCATTTGACCCACACTATTCACCTAGCACACAACAACTTATTGGCCCAAACTGAGGCCACCATCACATTCTATTTTGAACATCACTCTAGATATTCTACTTAGAAGCCTAAATCTGATTCCCAGAAAAGAAGATATAGAAGGAAGAATACCTCAAGTAGATACTTAATGAATTCCTCCTTCTGAACAATATTTCATAAAAAACTTTTTAAATGAAATTTATTAGTCAAATTGATACCACCATTGTGATATACATAGAAATATCTCTAAATGGGCTACTAACTTGCCAAAATATGACTTCTAGGGAATAAAATACGAAAATCCACTAAGATAAAAAATATTTATGTGGGGTACATTAGATTACATGTTGTGTACTCCTATATCTCCCCTTGTCCCTGAAATTTTACATTTCTAGTGCAGTGTTCTGTTTTCTTGTGTAAAACTACATAGTGTGTACACTAATGTATAGAGTGTGTACTATTCAAAAACTACATTTATAGGATCTTCATCACACAGAAACACAACATGTGATACTACATGATATGTACTTTCAGTACATGGTGGGTACTTATAAATATTCCTTATTCCCTAAAGAAGATGAATTCAATGTGTGTGTGACTAGTTTAAAGGCCGTTTAGATGGGAAAATCCATCTTAAATTCCTTGAAAATAGAGACAATCACCCTTGTTCATCCGAAAACATTTAGAATAACTCTCATGGTTTCCCTATAAATCATCTAAGTGATCTAGAACATTAAAAAAAATCATAAACCATAAGATAGGATAATAAAACAAAAAATTCCATCTTCTAGGGGGGAACTATGATGCTTTGGGTGTTATTCAACACCCATGATGATGTGATTCATTATATAGAAATAATCGTCATAATAATGGAAGCCAGTGGCCACTCCTCACATTGGTTCACCCGAAAATCAAAATGAGTGTATGTAAAGGGAATTTCAGCCTCCCAATGTTAGCACCATGGGAAATAGGGGGATATTTGTTTTAATTTTTTTTAAACAAACATCCTCCTAACACCCCAGCATGACTCACTTCCAACTTGAAACCCAGAACAAAAAATGTTTATATCACACATGGGGTAAAGGCTATATTATAAACTCAACTGCTATATATGAATGATGATCCTAGACTCTACTCAATAATTGAATAAATTTGATGTGAAACTACCCACATGTGATAAAATATTTTTAAAATCACCAGTATGAGGCTTAACATCCCTCGGATTCCAACGACCAATCAATGTCTGGCTTGAGATATACATACAGGAATATTCATGTCTTATAGTTCAAAACTTGAATCTCTATATCCTACCAACCTTAATTATTTTGTCCCTATTAATCAAAATATTAATAAAATGGGATAAGACAAGATTTCTTCACTAGAATCCCGCACTAAAGTGCTCAACAATAGTTCATGTGCTTTAAAAAATGCAACAATAAAAAACACAACACGGAATGACCACCACAAAGGCCCCTACAGATTCTAGTTCTAACCAAAAGCAGACAATTGGGGTTACCTTAATGAACAACCACACACTGGAAACAAAATAGAGGGTTTGGCAATTGAGAGATAGCCCAAAATCACAAAAATCATTTAGATCCCTCAACATGATCCAACTGAACACAAGACATCATTGTCAAACACTGAGGTACATCTTTGTTAGTATATAAGGACACTGAAAAAACCCCAATAGACCCCAAAAAACTATTAACAGTCTCTTCCAACACCAACATGATGCCAATGGTGAAATACCACCAAATCACCATATCTCTCCTTGTGACTGGTGCCAACACCATACCTCTAAATGTTATTGCACTCCTCAAGTTATGGAAAATCCATAAAGAACATACCCAAATGATATCCCATCACATGTGACCTCATAAAAAAATCTCAACAGCACAAAAAAACGTATCCACCACAAAAATAAATAATACGGTTTCCTAAGTGTACCGATTAGATCATCCATTCCCTAAAAAATCCTACGCCAACCCACAAAACCATCCTCAAACTCATAGGTCGTATGATCTCATACAATGAACCATGAAACTATCCTCTTTAGGCCATATTGACTCTCCTTCATAGTTATTCATCCCTCATCATGTAAAAATCATAGTGGGGGATGTGTTCATCCTTCCTTAAAAGTCAATGCCACTATAAACCACACTAAAACCACCTCGAGCATCCCGCAAACAATATGATTCTAGGAACATGGGGATAAAAACATAAAACAAAGGCCTACCCAGATTCCCACACTAGGTATTATGAGTCCCCATATCTACCAACACACTACCAATACTCATGCACACAAGTCAATGGGGGCATAACCACTTCACCTCAAAAATATCAACTACGGGTGGCACTGACTCACCCACATAGTTTTCATCGCATCACAAAAATTCATCCTAATGGGGGGAGGATCCCTCTTCCTTGTTTATTCAATGCTACATCAAACTACACCAATGTAGGGCTTTACCTATGCCCTGAAAAACCCCGGATCCAAAAACATAATGAAATAAGAAACTCTTACCAGTGTCTATAAATCCAACAACCAAATGTAGAAAGGTTATTGAGTGTTTCTATATTCATTTTCGGCCTGATAAACAATGTTGAAACTATTGCGACTGCCGAGACAGTCCAGCGAAACCTCCATCAACACCATGTGAGGACAGATAACCTCTCTTAATATGTCATCAACCATCACAAGCGTAGTGGCATCTCTCATATTTCTTCCAAAAAAACATAGTGTGAACAATCTAATTATTTCCTCATGGGGACATCCTAGAAACAATTCCATGATGCACCACAATCATAGATTATAATTCGGGGGATGACATTAGAAGGATAGAAAGTCCCCAAAACCCAGTACTATATATTTATATACCATTATTTCCCTACAACTAGAGATATATCATATGGAGTCAATGTGCAGGCTATCAACGTCCTTGTGAATGGATACAATAATTGTCTATAAAAATGGATTCATTGTCCTGAATTCAGAATTCAAAACATCTCAAAACTGAAACAATGCAACCCAAACCAAGATCACAACAATTGTCCCAATACGGAACCGACCACCTTTGATGTAACATTATCACAATCCTACACAATTGGTATCGATATATGAACCCCAAGACTGCCTCTAATAATCTAGTGGATAGAAACTATCACCGAGTTGGATATCATTGAAATGGGAGGCATTAACCTATCATACATATATGATATCACCAAAATTTACCTCCATGAAACTGTATTGAGATATATAAAAACTGAAAAATAAATTCATCAATATACTTATCCCAACCCTGAGTACGTCCTATGTAATAAAATGAAAAGAGAGGTCACACTCAAAGAAAAATGATAAATTTCCAACATACACTAATGGAGGGGATTGTTGTCAATCGCAAACTGGTAATCTATAAGGCTATGATCAACTAAAAACCCTATTCAGTCTAGAGACTATTATTTTTCTGCTCTCGGTCCTACACATACTTCATTGAGGTACATGTGCTCTGCATAATCCCCAAAATGTGTATGAAAGGCCCATGAAGGGTGTGTCTAAAAATAACTAGTAGGTATCCCAATATCCCATCCAAAAAAAAAGAGAACTAGAAAGCATCAAATAACTAAACATAGCTAGATAGATCCCTAACGAGAGATGAACTCTACCTCAAGAACATCCTCGGTTATAGTCAACTAGTCATCTCAAAGTCCGCAACATGTCATGAAAGTAATGATACCATGGGGAATCTTATAAAATACTTATATATACTCATCTTTTCCTCATTGTCTAATGGTGTTGACAATATACTATCTACATTGGACAACATGAATGTCAAGAAAAATACTCACAAAATCTTATGAGGTACAATATTCTAATACAACAAGAATATCCAAGACATCCCTAATAGATTGCAGAACAAACGAGGGTAAACCTTGAAAGATCAAACTCATTGAGCCAACCTCTCCATCATAGATGGAAAACAAATAAGGGATTCCACTCAATTGGTAAAACAAACAATTGGCGCAAAATGGCCACCCCTAGTGGTGCCTATATATATGGTCTCAACCGATGGAAAGATCCACGAATGAAGTCATTTAGAGACTAAAAAACCCCAACACCTCAGATTAGTGTATCAAGTACGAACCTGAATCTATAACCACCCACTTAGTATAGGATCAACACATGTGTAATGTTTTTCCCTCCAATTCTATAATTCTCCTTGGAAAATTCTATGATAGAATGACCATGGGGAATTATTCAACCCTTCTAGTCAAAATGTAATGATTGAACATAGAAGTAAACAACATGTCTCAATACATAGATAGAGGAAATAAATCTAGGTCTCAATGGGGACTCCATCACCAACTAGAATGAAAACATCCTAGGTAGAAGATTAATTCACATGTAAATACTAGTCACGTTGATACTAAACATAAAATGGAAAACATTAGGATGTGAGGATTATGTCAAGAATCTCAAGGATATATGTTCTCCATCTTCACAATGTCTATTGTTTAAGATAACCGAGGAGACTCACTTAAGAAACTGTAATTGAAACCATATTGCATGTACGCAAAGCAGCCGAAGAGGGGTCGTAGTCCAACGTAAAAAACATGATACCTAAAACCCATTAAGTTAATTTACTAAGGGGACCTAATCAATCAATATAGTTGTAACCCTATCACTGAGGAATAAGGGGACCCACTAAAACTATCCAATGGATACATCGTCAAAATGGATAGGGGACCCACTAAACCTAGTCTGTTGCCATCACTAACCCAAGAAACCCACACAACACCGCATGAACACAATATGTACCATGCCAAAACTGAGGCCACCATCAGGTTCAACAAGAAAAACTCTCAAGATGGGCTACTCAAAAGCATGAATCTGGGTCCCAGAGAAGAAGATGTGTAAGGATGAAGGCCTTGAAGAGATATTCAAGGAAAAAATTCTTCTGAAAAAAATTCCATAAAACAATAATTAATTGACCACTATAAGTCAAAAGGATTCCACCATTTTGATCTACCTGCAAATTTCTCAGAATATATTACTCACATGCCCAAATATGACTTATAGGGGAAAAATACCCAAAACCACTATGCTTGAAAAAGTACATGGTGTGTAATTAATAGTACACAATTTTTTTATAACATCTTTTCAATTTCATGTATTTTAATTGTATTGAGAATCATTGGATCTTCTTATATAAAACTTCATTGTGGGTAATTTAATATTCCTGGTGTGTACGATTAAAAAACATATTTCCGCATCCATTTTCACACAAAAAAAACATTAACTACTACATGACATGTCATCTGAGTACAAATCATGTACTTTTGAATAATACGTACTCCCTGATTGAGAAGAACAGGTGGTCTGTGTGACTAGTTTTCACACCCTGTAGATGGGAAAATCAATCATAAATTCCCTTGAAATTTCATTGATCACCATCGTTCATGTAAAAAAATATAGATCAATTATCACTGTGTCTTAAGTTAGTATCTAAGGGATCCACAACCTCAAAAATATTCATAAACAATGGTATTTGGTTGTAAAACTCAAACAACCTACATCGAGGGATAAACATTGAAGCCTCAGAAAATTTACGATACAATAAATTAACATATTCATGATTTGGTGAAGTTCATCGTCCGGAATGGAAACTAGTGGCACATTATTTATTTTTATTTCTTGATAGTCCAAGGGAGAGGAAGGGTAAAAGGGGTTATTTAGCCTCCTTATATCTAGATTAACTTGGAGAAGAGGGGAAGGGATATGTTATAAATTTTACTAAAACAAATATATGTTAAACACCCCAACCTAACTCACCTCTGACATGAAAAACATCAGCAAAAATGTTTATGTAATTCAAAGTGTAAACACGATAATATGAACTCCACCACTGTCACAAGAATATGGTCCTAGAAACCACTCAAGAGTTACTCAGGTTTCTAGATAATCTGCACACATTTATAAAATGTATATAATATTTTTAAAACCCCACGCTGAGGATCCTCGGACCTTGGATTCCTACACCGACCAAGAACCTAGATTCTGAAATATTAATAAACTTATTCCAATGTCTTAATTGTCAATTCATGGGATGAAAAATTATCCATGAATTTTATAATGTATAATCACTGAGGTCTGGGCTAACTATGAATGAGAATTTTAGGTTTTTATTCAGATTCATTGGAGAGATATTTTGAAGAGATGATAGGAAGGATGAAATCCGTATATACTCCTATATTACCTATCCCAGGTAATTTGTAAAAAATATACTTTGATGGATCCCAAGTTAGATGAAGAGTTGTTTTGAAGTTAAAGGATCGCGTGGTTGCAAATTAATATAAACAACATAGCCTATATTAGGGTAATTACCTTAATCATGGACTATTATTTTTGATTTTCTGCATTCCTTGTTATTATGGAAAAAATAAATTATATAGGATCGATTTTTTTTTATAAATGGACATCATGATCCTATGTTACATGTTTTCCAGATGAACAAAAAACTTGGTAATGTAGGTTGGTCGAGTATATCTAATATTTCAAATTATATATTTCTTATGCATTAGGAAAGGTAAACATCATTTCCAACACTTTTCGATAAACGATGTAGAATAAGTAAATCCATGTTTCTTGGGATGAGTGGAGAAATATTTCACACTTTGAAAGAACTCGTCTAGAATCTTTAAAATATCACGTATGAGTAATTCTAACCTCAAGGTTTCTTATAACCATGATTTTGGTCCCAATGAAGAATGATATATTTTCTAAACTAGATGTAATAGTTGAAATACAAAAATTATAATGTGGGATACAGTAATAGGATGGTATCATGTAAGTGTAAATTCACCCCATTTTTATGAGTTATTATGGGTTCATATGGATTTTCTCAAAATAAATGATGATGAGTTTCATGCTTTTAGATGGGATGTTCACATGAGTTTAACAAAATTGCATCATGGAGTACTTATAAAATAATTGTGATTATCAATGAATAAGGAAGTAGAATACGTTATTGATAGATGTAACATCTCATAGTAGGTTAATGTCAAGAAATAGATACCACCTACGTTGTTGCATCATCTTCCCATTCTTTCCTATAAATGGGATGATGTCAATATTCATGATGGGACATGATTACTATGGATAACCTATAAGAGTGATGTTGTATGGGTGATCATGTATCAAATGATGAACATATCCAACATCATTCAAATTAAGGAGGCCATTATGGTTAATGATATAGGTAGTCTGTACGGAAGCATGATAGCTTGGTTGTGTGGTGTTCTTGGGAGTATCAATTATTATATAGACCATCATTTCACAACTCTATTTTTTATTGTTTTTAAAAAGCATCTAAAATCAATTTTTTTATGATATCATCCACAAATTTATTTTCATTATATGTGGAATTTTCAGTTTATTGATGTTATGTTATATGAATTTGTAATATATCTCAATTACTCAAGGGAGAAAATTATGGAAGTCACTGAGTTTCAATATTATAATAACTTATAGGTATCAATATAGATTGAACCTATCATGATTATTATGTAATTTCATTCCCTTTACTTATTTTTGAATGTTGGTGAGTCATTGATTTTTGGGATAACATTCATTGAAGATACATGTAATATTTTTCAATTGATCAATAGGAAGTTGGTGAATTTGAATATCCGAATGAAATCATATACAGATAATCAGAGATGAAAAATAGTGTTTTTGGTTTGTCATCATGTTTCATGTAGTGTATTTACATGGTTGGTGGAATTATTTATCAGGGAAAACTAATATCTAGAACCCGGTTTTGTGGGGTCATTTGAGATAATGTATATTGTTGATACACTGAAATACCGATTAGCCTTTCCACAGTTATGCAGTTTCATTATTGATTTGTTTTATATGTCGTGGCTTCATAGGTATAATCATAAACCTTCACATGTGGTATATGTCAAGGATTTTGACATTTGTGAGGATGTGTCTTTTGTGGAGCCTTAAGTATTGATTGTGGAAAATGGGATATGTCCATCTATGGAAGGACTATAAATCTTGTTGGAGTGAAGAGGTGGGATGGGCATGTTTTTGGAGGAGGCTTCTAAAAGGAATTATTATTTTCAATCACAACAGACATACTTTTTTTGGAGACCCCATAGTGATGTTTTAAGGTTATTAGTATTGATGTCTTATACGGTGGGAAGGTTGTTAGAACCCGTCGTTTTTAGGTATGACCCTCCTTGACTTGATTCCTTAATCAATGGTGTCCATGTATTATTTTTTGTTAGGTATCCTTGGTTGGGTAAAAAAATTTATATTTCAGGGATCTATGTTTATCTATGTTAATGATGTTCAGGTATAAATGTTTTACACGGAAATAGAAGGGGGTTCCCATGGGTTTTCAAGACTTCAAAATTTCATTAGGAACATTCATAAGAATATAGATTGAAAACTATTAATTGGACACATAAGAACTATATATATTTTATAGAACATATATCAACCACCTGACACATGTTAGAATATTTTTGATGATTTTTATTAGTTAAACATCATCAATGTAATTCAGATCATGTAAATGTATATTATGATAAATATTAACATGATGATATGTGTTATTTAGAGTATCTCATTAAATGAGATATAAACTCCAAAAGTGGTTACATTCAATATAGGTTTTGGCCTTAGCAGTTTTGTGCCTACCATGAATTTTATTCTATCATTATTTGGGTTCATCCTATCATTCTACTGAAACCTATGGAGAGAAAAAAAAATTGAGTCTCTAACACCTTTATAGATGTATGTTTTAATAATTTATTCATGGTATGTATTTTTCTTAGTTTTCCCTTATCTTTTCATCTGTTTATTAGTTCTCGGGTAAATCTTTTGACCATGGTTTTTGGGTTTAGATTTTGAACACTATTAATCTAGGTTATTCATGATATGTTTTTATACTTCATCCTTTGTGTATTAAATCGAATTTTTTTAGTTAATATTCATATAATGGTAGGGGTATAATCATTACTTTGTGTTTTATTTAATTTCCATGTCAATGAAATATTTTTATTGCCCCATGAACATACGCGGTAATTAATTTATTCATTAATTGCAGTTATATCATTAATTGGAATGTTGGTTGGATCTAATTTTATTCAATTGGTAGAGACTTGGAATATGGATTCCCTTTGATTAGATAACCCACACACACACATATATATATATATATATATATTAAAATTTTATTAATTGTGTTTTTCATAACATGAGGTCTTAGGTGATTTATTTATAATTAAACCCTTTGTAGTAGCTAATATCAAGCTGATAAATTTTTTGACCATTATTTATATAAATGAAAGTGTATTTGGAAAAACAACTTTTTACTTAGATAATTTTCAATTATGATTATTTGTTGATATATTATTATATCATTATTTTTATGACTTGTTGACTCCCATGATTATATTATTTTGTTGAGTTTTTTTCCCAGTACCACGATAAAATTCATATATTGAGTTTGTTATACCCAGTCCCATCATTAAATGCTTATATAGAGGACGTTGTACCTAGTCTAACACTATAATGATTATATTGAGTGGGATATGACTAGTCACATTCTATAATTGTTACATTTGATGTGCGCTACCAAATCCCAAGCTGAAATGATTATATATAAGGATCGGCCTAGTCATCTTTCCTTATTTCTTGGGTATAAGGATATGGGTAGCATGGTTTTTTGATGTTCTCAAAAAAATTATTAAATAGTTGAAATATGTTTAATTGATGTATAATATTAACCGAGTCATTAATATGCATGTTTATTACTTTATTTCATAAAATTTCTATAATAAATGTTTTCTTAAAAAATTTTGGTGTCTTCCTACAGTGTTTTATTCGCACCCTCTTTAAGTTCGCATTTGTTCCTTAGGATGATTACATGGATATTGGATTGGAAAAGGGAATTTGGCCACATTTATTATTATTTTATTAATGGCCGGATAAGCTAATGTTTGTAAATTAACCCGAAATAGGACTAGGAATGATGGTCTTTTTAGATTATTATGTTTCCTATGATGTTTATTATTTTTTTATGTTTTTAGTTTGGAATTTCGTCACATATCATTATCTCTTTATATGATTTATCACTATCGGTTTTTCGATTCTCCAATTACATTCTAGTTTTCTGATATCGTTTTTCTTCAATTCTTCATTGAATTTATATTTTTTATTACCTATTTATTTTCATTGTGTTATATTCTATACTAGGGGGATTTGTATCTCTGCTATACATATCACACTATGTAATATAGTCAGTATCATATAGCGTCTGGGGTGGCATTTTTGAGGACTGATAACCAACCCACTTCAATGTTTTGAGTGAGTGAAATAATTTAGGATGTAACATTCGAGGACTACACTACCCCACCCTTTAAAAGTTCCATATAAAACACATCTGAAAATATAATTAGTAGCTTTACACATTGACTGCCCACCTAGGAACTCTGATCACCAATGAGATCTGCACACATTCCATTAACATCCTAGTTCATGAATATCAAATTGATGTATTTTTTTGAGAGAACATAAGGAATAAAACTAATTGAGGCCAATGATAACATCGTATGACTACATCGAAAGTAAGAAATGATCCCCACTAAAATATTGTGGCCATATCATCATAGTGCACCCCCAACACACATCAATGACTTTATTCTAGCCACTGAAATGATGAGATATCACTAGGGGAATGAGAATCCCTCTACATAGAGTCATATACTATAAATTAGAGATATTGAAAAAGAGGTAAAAGCTCCACAATAAAATAATCCATAAAAATGGTTCATGATAAAAAATTTATATCTTAAATGATCTTCAGTCCCTATTTCACTAGTAACAATTCAACTAAAAACCTTCCATGCTCAAATCATATACCTATATACAAATAGAAACCTCCACCACTAATCTTTGGTAAAGAAACCTGAACATGAGGAACATACTAAGGTCATAAAATACCCTCTCTGTCTCCCATCAGTAGTGCATAATCATGCATCCCCTACTCCTGAAATGGTCTAAATATAAACATCAGTTGAAGATGTAATTGAATTTATATTATCCAAAAAACAAGTCTTGATGATCCACTAGTACCTAATTCTATTAATTACTAATAAACCCATATAAAAAACACATAAACATGATATCTCTAATGAAAAAAAGGAACCAATTTCATTTTATCTCTAGAATGGATGTTGCTATGGATGAATCCCTACAAGAAAAATCCTTCATGGTCCTTGTGACAGGGACCTACCACTGAAAAATATTCTCATTTAAGAATCATGTTCGTTCCCCTATCATGTTAAAATTTTTTATGGGTTCATCCCCACAATCACCTCTTCCTTATTATGATGTTCTAGATACATTCACAACAAAAGAGTAGTAACTATGTAATAGATAGATAGTAAAATATTCTCCTAAATACATCTCTATTGAGAATCCACATATAGTAAATGATCATATAAAATACATTGAATATCAAATAACTCGAATCTAGACACCCATATTTACATACTCCCCTACATATGAAAAATAATATCTTTTCTTTTTATTGAATAATAATTAATTAAAAGAAATCTACTCAAAACTCATTCTGAAAGATGTCCCATGAGAAATAGACCACCTTCTTTTCACCTGGATAAAAAATCCATCATTGATGTTCATTTCCTAGTCTCTGACTAAATTTCTAGGGTACCCATCACTCAGATGATTCTTATTTAAAGGTGAGGGAAATTTCAATCTCCTCTAATTGGTTCTCTATTTTCAAAACTAAATAAAAAATATCGTACATACAAAAATCCTATCACTAGATACATCATAATACTGTCTTAAATGCCTCATCATTCTATTTTATATCAATCATATCATGATCATATTTATTATCCTGACAAACCACACTAGACAGAACCACTCATGGAAAATTTATAGGATCCATACCTAAAAAATAAAAATTCTTTTCTTATTCCCAATTACCTTGTAATTTTACTACATTTTATTTAATTCAAATAATTTATATTAAATTTCCCAAAACAACCTAACTATAATAGGATCACTTGTAATCATGATTCATGTACATCTCTGAGGACTCTACCTTAGAAATAAGTCTAACATTCTTGTTGGTTCAATATGATTTGATTCTATTAACCAGATCATGGGGGGCTAAAATATCTGTTCTAATGTAGTCTCTATATCTTATGTCACCCATGAAGATCAACTAGAACGGTTTTCATACAAATCCTGGTAATATTAAGCATTATATATTCAAAACTCCATGGTTTCTCTCATCCATGACCTTTGATACCACTCGATCATGAACCCTCCCAAAGAAGACAATAAAATTATTGGAGAGCGATATAGACCCATGTGTCCAATGTCTAGTAGGACATAATTTGGATACTACCACCAAGGGTATGAAAATATCCTGAAATTTGTAATTTTACCCATTATAATAATATCAGATCACGAGAAACGATTAATCATCCATAATAAAATCCATGAAAAAAATAAAAAATATCTAAACCTTATAGAAATTATTGGAATAATAAAACTAAAAAAAATTACAAAGGTATAATAAATTATATTCCTGATAAAAAATGATAATGACGAAAACCGAATTTCTGTCCAAATGTTTGAGCTCATAATGTCCCCTAAATTCTAGGTAATCCCCCAATAGACTTAAAATTCATTAAATATATTCAGTATAGGAATTTGGTAATACATAGTGGGAAAACCAATGTTTGTCATGCACATGTGAAGGGAGATTACTAATACACCCATAAAAACTAGATAAAACAAAATAACCTAAACAAGTCAACTATCTATACCAAATGCACTATCACATTCTCAGAAAATAATTTAAGCCTTCTATAATTACATAAAATGAATCATACTGATAGTGGCTACTCACACAAAAATATCATATGTCTTGTCACTAATATCTCTTTTGGGTAAACGACATGTTTTCCAATTATATAGTCACATCAAATCATTTCATTAAAAAATAATTCCCCCACCATGCAATATTTACACATATAATCACCCCTGAATACACTGGGATATATGATCACAACAAATTCCAAAACTAGAGTAGTATGTTGTCATTAACATGAATAAAGTTAGTCATGTTCCATCATCCTACCATGAATGACCCACATAATAATTCTCCACATAGAACATTCATATCACATCAATAAAAAAGATAATAGGACCATCACCTTGTAAAAAAATAGACCTATGACCATCATATCATGTTCTTATATACTTTAACAGAAGATATAAGGGGAAAGAGTGGTTGTCCATTCATCCCTCTATGTCTCCATGATATTCAAAAAACACCCCCATGTGGAAATAAATGATTCATCACATGGGGATTAAAACATGTGGGGTTTTTATGAGATAAAATAAAATATAAATTTTTATATATATCTACACACAATTCCAGCATATATGTTAAAAAAAATCCCAACTCATAATATCCACACTTTTGATGACACTAATAAATTCATATCACCACAGATGAATAAATCCAGATTTCACATTTCATAAAAATTCACTATCCATCCCATTGGTTTACTATAAGAGATAAAAACATTTATCACCGAATACCATAATTTAAATTTTAACTTATAATTTCAACCCCATTAACAAAACCCGTGAAATCCAATATGAATATTATTAACTATTATTTAAATCACATACCATTTGTCTAGTATTACTCAAAAACACATTACCAGGAGCTCATCATCACCATCATTCCATCCTCTCACCCCCTT
This sequence comes from Viscum album, assembly GCA_963277665.1. Lineage (NCBI taxonomy): Eukaryota > Viridiplantae > Streptophyta > Magnoliopsida > Santalales > Viscaceae > Viscum > Viscum album. The sequence continues at coordinate 1,099,435,628 of OY728121.1, read as the reverse complement.
GAATTCATTTCAAAACAATCATCCAACTCACTACTAAAAAAGCATGTCGAAGAAAGAACTGACTTTCTTCCCCAAATTAATTTCCAAACAAACCACACATCATCCCACACAACATCAAAACCATAAATTTATTCCCCAAAAATAACGGTCATACATCCAACACATCAAAAATAGTTATATATATTTAACAAAGTTAATTATATCATACCTAACTATATTTTTCTTTCAATATCTCATAACACATAAATCCAATGGAAAATTTTTCACTGGATAAAAAATAATTGGTTATACAATTTCTATTTTTCAATGATCTTATAACTATTTAAAATTTTGTTTCCATAACACAAAAACTATAGTGCAAGAAATGGATCTTAAAATCCATGATTATAATTGCTGAATTCATCCAAAAAATAACAAAAAAAATAATAATAACAAGGTTGTAAAATCATGTGAATCATTCCCCATTTCCCTTGGATATCAATTAACAGATTACTTTATCTTAATTAGGATATTTCCAACCATCCATAATATATCTACAAGATTAAAATCATCTCATATGATACAAAACATTGAGAAATTTTGGATTCCCTACTAGAAATAAGAATTGATATTGGGATGTACATATTAGAGAGGGGAAAAATTCTATAAATCAAAACTACACACAAAACCATTTTATTAACATACACCAAATCATGGGTTATAAAAAATTATTCCCATCTCACAACCCAAAATGATAATACACCACAATTATAAATCTCCGTATAAAAATATAATGAAAACATTGGGATGAGAGGAAACCCCACTATGGATTGCTGAAAGGGCTGTAACATAACCATTAGATAAAGGCACAAGTAATGGGTCTATATATATTATTAGAGACACATAGAAGTATCCCGTAATGATAGTTGAAATTAATTTAGCATAATTTTGAGGTTATCTACTGATATACCTATATAAAACCTGGAAATCGGCACATTTACAATATGTGATTCCATTCAAGAGGTGAATTCCATTTGAATTCCATTAAAACCATCCTCTATAGAAATTCACTTCACACCAAACAATATTCAATTACATTTCATGACTTAATTTCATGGTGTGAATATGTTTATGGGTTCCACATCATCCACATAGATGTAGTGAATATAAAAAAAAATACACTAATGACCAATTTACATCATATACCTCATTCAGGATGTGATGTTATAGTAGCAACATCACTCCACCAATGAACACAATCAAACCACTTCAATCCCACCCTATAAAACACCTCCAAAACCCAAAACATATAATGAAAATGATCGGGATGGAACATAATATTACAATGATTATTTTAGTAAAAAAAATTATAGTAATTTTATATCCATTTCTTATATTTTTTACATATAAATGAATAAATAAACACCACTCATCAGTATGTAAAAATATCATCTCTATGAAGTGATGTATTTAATTTTAATCGTTTCCAAAAATTAATGATTATATATATGGATTAAAATTTTATATATTATGTTTATGAAATAATTATTTATTCTTATTGATAAACTAGTATATATATTCTTACCATCTTCTAACACCACATATTTTAGGAACCTTTTTTGAATAAATTGGATTTCATTGATGGATTTTATTTCACACTACACTATGTTTAGAATTCATTATACACTATAGAAAGGTAATATTATATAGGTCTAACAATTTTCATATTTTATTTTACACACAATAAAATGTTTCTACCAAATGACATTTTGTTATTTTAATAAATGTGAAATTTATTATATAACAATTAGAAATATAAAAATGAATATTTATATGTTATTTTTAATTATTAAATCAGATTCTTTTAAATATAAATTAAACATAAAATAATAAGACAAATATGTTTTGGTAATTTCTTTGAACTGTTGAATATATTGTTTTCTAAAAAAAATTATGTACGTCTACGAATGATAAAAATAATAATATTTTAAAACAATGAAATCTTATTTGAAAAAAACATAATTTTTTAATTCAGGATGTAAAAGTTATATTATAGTTTATTTTTTGACTTCTTCTGAAATATTTTATTATTTGATTAATAGTTAAAATTATTTAATTAAATTGAAAACTCTTTTTCAATTTAATATAATTAAATAGATAATTCTTATTTATATTTTTTTTATAATTATATTTTTAATACTCATTCATATTTTAATCAAATATATATCCTTGGAATGAAGATCACATACATAATGGATTAAAAAAACATAAAATATTTTAACATTTTTCATTAAACCCAATCATTCATAAAATCTGTGTAGGACTAATTTCATATTAATATTTCCACATATTAGTTTAGAATATGGAAACATTTATTCCATAATGGGAATAATAATGATTTTTTTCTGCCTAAAAATATGAAGGCAAAATTTACCAAAATGTTTATTGAAATAAATTAAAGAATAATAATAGTTATTAAGGTAACAACAAGGTTACATAGCAGTTAACTTGGAAAATAAGGTGTAAAAATATCCCAAAACATCTTAAACCCTATTTTATCAAAATATTTTGATATTAGAATGTCTTCTGATTGAATATGAACCATTTTGTTCACATTTAATATAGAAATAGATACTTTATATATAAATATAGAATCCCATTTTTTAGAATACATAAAAAACTATCAAAACAGACTCCTAAATGTGTATTAGTTTAGTTCCCTTAGAAACATGAAATAGTAAAATATAGGATATCAGTGACATTAATTATATCCCACATTAATATACAAAAATATAACCTTTCTTGGATACAATATCAACATACCTATCCTCATAACCATGGAAAAGGAAGCATACAATTGGTGAGTGTAGATGCTTAGTAAGAGTAAACAAATGAGATATGTAAGCATAACAACATGCATAAGGTTAATAAAAAATTATCATGAAAATAGAATACCCTACTCTGAATATAAAATATTATAAAATGAAATCATGAAATATAGATTTGATGTTTATATTTCGTGAATCAAAAGTAAACTGAGTTCATAATACCAGAGACATAATATATGAATAAAACATGGAATCATAACAAAAACATAGAATTATGAAATACACAAAACTGTATAAAATGATTTTGATAGTAGTAAATGAATCACATATGAGGAAATTTTGGTAGAATGGGTTCACTCTCCATACTATCATAGTAGTCATGGTTTACTCCCACAACCATCTTATTCATCAAATTCTACTCCCAATATCATCCTTCTAGAAAATTCTTCTAATAAATAGTGTTCTCTCCCAGTTCAATCCATTTCAATATCACGAGATATAAATATTTAACCAATTCAGTAGATATGATATAATCCCCAAACAACTCATTTTGACCTCATAAATATGTGTTCCATAAGATCATAAAAAATCATAACATAAACCATTTAATGAAATGTGATAAAAATCTAGTAATAAAATCATAACACATTGAAAAAAGATAGTTTTCATAATAATTTCATCAAACCATAACCCATTAAAAGTAGCATGTTTCAAAATAATATAACCCTTGAATAATAAATGAGTTGCATAAAAATATAACCAAAGAACATAATGTGGATTTCATATACATCATACCATAAAATATAACCATTAGAAGAATGATTGTGAATGGATCCTTGGAAACATTTCCCTAAGAAGTCATGATAAACACTAATTGATGTCAGATTAGATGGAAAATAATTTTAAATGATTGTTTAAAATAATTGGAGTAAATTATTTGTTATTATACGAAAAATAATTCCTTAAAAATAAAACTACTTCAAAACCATTTTAATTAAAATAAAAGTGAAAACATATAAATAAATCAAGTAAAACCATTGATAACCTTTTCCATGAAAGCAAATTAGTGAATCTTGAATGCATTTTGGAAATCATTTTATATGAAAAATTATAAAATAATATTCTAAAAATTTTGAAAAATAATTTATAGGAAAACTTATAAATAACCATCAAAGAACATTGAAATAATTTTCATTTAAAATACATTGAAAACATATAATAGAATAATGAAAACATTACAGAAACAATTTCCCATTTAACATTATAATAACTGGTAGTTAAATTTTTTATTTCCATTTTCAATGAAAATTAATTTCAAAACATATAGTAGAATATTATAAATGTTTTGGAAACCATTTAATTGAAAATATTTTCTTAATAAATAAATATTTCATTGGAAGTAAATTAAAATAATTTTTAACAAAAAAATTTGACAATCAATTTTCATTATAAATAAAATTGAAAATAAAATAAATTTTCAAACTATTAGGATGAATTTTTTTGAAATAAATTAATCTAAAAAACAGTCAATAATGTAATCAAAAGATATATGATCATGATGGTAGACAATTTTTTACATGCAGAACAATTATTTTGCACCAAAAATAGATTAGAAAATTTTATTTTTTAGAAAATGAAAAAAGATTGTTTTTTTATAAATATTTTTCATAAAATGGAAAAACAAGTGTAAAAATTATTTAAAATAAAAATGTGTAATATTATATAATTTTAAAAATCATTTTTACAAAACATGGTTTAGGGAGAACACAATTTTCCAAGCGAATAGATAAAATGGACATATTTTATTAAAAAAATCTTAATTATCCAAACATACACAGAGTGGAAAAATATATCTAATAAAAGAATGAATTTGGAATAACTGTGGGAGAAGAAATTTATAATATTTTCTTAAGATATTGATCATAACTTTTCATCAGTATAACCATAATAATAGAAAATCTGAAAAAGTGAAGAGATTGATTTAATAAACTCTTACCACATATAAACATTAAATCAGACAACCCATGTAATAAAAGAATTTAAATTAATTTTAAAATTCATGAAAATTTTTCTAATAAAGATATATCATTTCATAGATACTTTTAAACACCTTTTGGAATAACAAATGTTCATAACAGGGAATGTTCATTAAAGAAGGAAAATTGAGAAAAAATTACTTTAATAATTTGGTATCTTTTGCAACACAATACATAGAAACTAATGATCATAAAATGGATATTTAATATCCATAAATTTTATAATAATAATAATATAATACATTTATGGGTAGTATATACACTACACAAAATAATATAGTTGTCCATATCACACGTATCTCATGGATATAAAACGTGAGATGGAATTCCATTACCATTTGTCTTAACTGTCATCGTAGTAATTAAAACACACTCTATAGTAAGTATAATTTTATTTTATGTATTTTACAGAAATTTATTAATATATTTAAATCCATATATTATTTTCTTAAGACTATTTATTGACCATTTTTTATTAACTTCATGTAAAATGATTATTTCAGGTAATAATGCATTTGATTTTCACATGTATTTGGATTTGTTAATTTTTTTCCATATAATAATATTAAAACCTATATAAAATAATACATGAAATGAATATCATATATATTCATTATATATTCTATTATAATAATTTACGTTATATTGTCTTATGAAATGGAGTATAATGTTCGTGGAGACGGTAGGTCTAACATATACATTAACACAATTTTGGATTTCATGTTTGTATATATATATATACAATTATAGTATATTAATTATTTCATATATATCATATATTTTCACTAATCCCACCCTTAATAAATTCGATGAATTGTGTTAATAAATTTAATCACTTTGGGGAGGTGGAAGTCCACATGTACACAAACAAAGTTATCCTATTTACAAAAAACAAAAAATGAAGTTATGTGTTATGTGTTATATTATTTTTTTGGTTTTATAAATAAATTTTTTATATTTTATAAAATATATAAAAATTTATTTATGAACATAATTACAACAAAGATAGGTTTTGATGGAAAATGGAACAATTACCCTTTCGTGACACGATAGTTTGTCGTACACAAGAATTGTATGTTTTTTACTCAATATATGTAAGCGTGTATAAGTTTATATGAAAAACCTTAATATTAAAAATATTAGTAAATTTATGATATTTATTTTATTATTTTATAATGTTATTATATGATTTCCGGTGGTAGATAATGATACTAATAGATAAGAGCGTGAGGAAGGATGTTACATCTTCTTTGGGTTATAAATTTTGGATTTCACCAACGGGGTTCCATGGATGGATCAATACCCAAATATATTCTAAAAGAGGGAATTTGGGTAATATGGGTTCTTATTTTACCATATTTTTATCCAAAGTGCTCTAGATGTGTTAGGAAGTGGGAGTGGTTATTTCCTTTTTATATAGGAGGAGGAGTGGCACTCTTGTATATTTTTTATAAAGGTGCGCGACGAAAAAATATCACAATGAATTTGATTACAATAATATAATAAATTATTTAAAATATATAATAAGGGAAATTATTTCATTCCAAATGATTTTGGATGTGATTATATGTTTTTTTTCAATAACATTAAGTCTTAGTCTAATATAAATATTAATTTTACACTAACTGTTGGAAATAATATTAACATTATTCATTAATAATTTTTGGTCAAGATAATATTTAAATAATTTGAAAATATTTATTTTCATTTTAGACAATATTGAATCCATTTTACCAAATTAAAATCCCAAAAGTGGTAAAATGTAATTTTATATTAATCGAACAAATGGGATGACAATGCTGGTTTTTAATGTAAAAATTGTTAAAAGTGTGCTTTTTAATATCCAATTTCAATGTAAAATTGTCTCCAATAACCTAAATTGGATTAATTAATATATAATTGATATAATTATACATTAAAACTACATTAATTTATAATTTAATTGTATAAATTATTTATTTGACATTTATGGTTTCAATTAAAATTTAGGGTTTTTCAATATTCATCAAAAAATAAACCTTTTCAGATAAATACTAAACAAGATACTGAAAGTAAATATTCATATTATAATTTAAAAAATGGAGTTAAAAATTTTAAATAAGAATTATGAAATTGATAAGTCATATTTATAATGGTTTAACGGTCAAAATCCTTCAAAATTATTTTTTGAGAAATATATATTTATATTCATATAATGGGATTTACTCTTATCATATGCCAAAAAAATTATTGCATGAATGAGATGAACATTTAATGAATTTTAAATATAAATTTTTTTATTAAAATCCTTAATCAAAATTGGTTTTTTATTTTAATAAGATAAACCATGTTTATAAATATAAAAAAAATTCATAGAAAATGATTTTTTTTATTTTTAAATAGTTCTGACATTCATTTAAAATGAATTAAAAACATAATTATTCATTTTCACATATTTTTAATTCATATTTACATAATTTTATTAATTATATTAACATCCAACATTTCAATGGCTAGATGAAAAATTTAATAATATTTTTATAATATTATTAATATAACATTACTGTTTTGTAAAACTATGTTATGCGTATACTACAATCTATTAAAGGGATCAGTAATGTGGGTAATTAAATCTAAACATACTTTATGCTAATATAAGTGTAATGTGGAGATATTTCATAACAAGGTGTTGTGTAAAACACATGAAACAGATATTGATTTTGTATAAAAAAATATATATTCATTTTTTGTGAAAATAATAATATCAAAATGATTACAATTATTAAAAAATAATAATATTTCCCAAAATATCGAGGTATTACATTCCACCCAAAATAAAAATAATTTCTCCTTAATGAAATTTATTGGTTATAAAATTATTAATACATGAATGAACTTTCTTGGAATCCCTCACAGTAAAACTGAATACTGAATCATATTTACAACAGAATAGTTGGATGCATAATGGATACATAGATTAAAACATAACAAGATTTTGAAACAGGAGAACATTTGTGGTAAGTGAGATCATTGACATGGACGAGACATATAACCATAATATTAAAATTGATAGTGATTGAGAACATGGTTTTGAAAAAATAACAATAACTAATTCTTAACCCAAAGAGTTTTGGAAATGGATATTCTTGTAAAAAAAATTCATGATAACTTCAAAAAAATTCATTTTCTAAACCTTATTCTCCCAATGCTGAAGAATTTTCATGATAATTTATTCTTACATGATTTTAACACAATGTATACTTTTGTCCCACGATATGTTTCTAATTAATCACTAATTGAAATAAATAATAGGTTATTATTCATTCTAGTTGTATTATCAGATCTTGTGATCCCAAAATTGAATGTTATATCTGTTCATATTTATATGATTAATATCATGAGAAAATGGATATAACATGTTATTAACATGTATATACCAACATTTTATGAGATAATAATTTAATCTCTAAATCCACATCTGATTTTTTACATAAATCATATCATAAATGGATGAACTCGTAACCATTTAAGATGATGAAAATATAAAAATTTTATAAATAATTTAACTAAATTAACTATAAATTATCCCCCATATATCACAATGTATCTCCTATAGGCCACATACCGAACATGTGAACACCATCATCATGTATTCTCTTGATACATGATGATAAAATGAACTAACTTAAATCCTTATTAAAAATATGCATGTTTAATTATTGCAATTATTATTGGATATATTCTTAAATAAATTATGTTTTAAAAATAATCATTGATAATATAGGACAATTTTTCATCAAATATATATTTAGTTATAAGGTTATCTGTTCCATCCGTCATCATTATCCCAACATCGTGATTACATTAAGGGTTACATTCCATTATTCAATATATCAATTTTCTTCATAAAATCAATTTTCTACAACCCCGTCACAATTATAAATAATCATTCAAAATCTATAATGAAAATCATATATTCAAAATATTAATATATTTCAAGATTCATATATCATCATAATTATTTTACAATAAATATAAACTTTAATTGTCCAATGTTTTTACTGATCTATTATTTAGGATTCATAATATTTTATCATAATAACTATTTCATAGAATATGGAATATTAATCATGTCTCAGGGTTCATAAAACTCGATCCAATCATACTTCATATGTCTAATGTATGTAATAATGGGACAACATCCTTTGTATTTTACATGTCTCTTAATGTCTTTTTACCTTCAGCATTATAAATAATACTCATCGACCATCTGTATTCTCATCAGGATATTTCCACTGGGAAAATATGTTTTCATCATTACAATTCGTTACCCATATAAATATTCAATAACTACCAATTTTATTGGAGTTACATCCATATAATAGAATCTCCAAGAATATTATGAGAATCACTTATCAAAACAAAAAACCTTATAATCATGAAAAATTATATATAAAATGCCTAAAAAATTCCTTATACTTCATTAAATTATGATACCTTTCTTTTATCCAATGTTATTATTTTTAATATTATAAATAAATCCTTCATAAAGGTTTATAAAGAGTTTTTGATATCCTAGTGCATAACCCTCTAGAGTGTCAAACCAGGTGGGCCGCAATGCTCATTATCATGTTCCCCGATATGCATTAGTTCGACCTGATGCACCATGTTATAGTTTTTACCACTAAGTATGACTATCCTAGAGACACATACACTATTAAATTACAAAAAGTGGTGCATTTTGAGGAAACAAAATTTTCTTTCCTTGAAAAAATTTCAAGGATATTTTCGTATGCATTTTCTCATCCATTGACATATCCTTCAACATTTACTTGGTCTTTCCATTATGACATTCCCATAGTTGTTTCAAATGGCTAGCTAAACCATTGATCTGAAAAAAATATAATGAACCTTTATTAATGTATATAAAAATTACATTAAATTTGAATAATACATAAAACATTATAAAATAAATATGACCATATTATATATTTTATTAGTGTCTATGGATTCATAGAACCATACAAATTGGTACATAACTGATCAATATTATCTCCCACAAGGTTATTCATGAATATCACACTTCGTAGATTAATTATATATAATCATATCTTCACAACCAAAAAAAGAAAAGAAAATTAAAAATTGTTGATATGAGGTTCTTAGTAAGGGTAAAACTAGATATATTTATATATAATCATGAGAATTTGGGTGTGAGACCATGATCATGAATATATAAGATCATACCCTACATATCAATGATCATAAATATGAAACATAGAATAAATATTGGTGGTTCATAAGACATGAATCATAAGTGAATAAATATTATAATAAATTAAATCATATCATATGAATATGACATGGAATCATAACATAGACATGGAATTGTGACTGGAAAGGAATCGTATGAAAGGATTTCAATAGAAGTCAATGAGAAACTACAAATGAAATTTTGGTAGTATGGGTTCACTCCCCATTCCAAATTGGTCTCCATGGTTCACTCCCTTAACTATTATGGTAGTCGGGGTTCACTCCCATAACTATATAAATAGCCATGGTTCACACACAAGGCCATATTAGAGGAAAAATTCTATTACTGAACTGAGTTCACTCATTGTTCCATCCATATATATCTCTTGAGTTATAAAACATTTGTCAATGAATTTGAGGGTGATATAGGTCCCACCAATCTCATAATGAAATAGTACACACGTATGAGAATGTTTCGTAAACATTAATATCGTATCCCATGAAGTGAAATGGGTATCATAAACAAGTAATCATTTTATATCCAATGTGAAATACATAGGTTTCATAATCAATTATTCAATGAGTATCATGTAGAATGGAGAGAGTTTCATAATGATATAATCCTTGGAATTAAAAGTGGATTTATAAACATATTCACCATAAATTAGATATGGTATTCTTAATAATCCTTCTATAAAAACATAAAACATTCATCGAAATAATGTGAATGGTACCTTTGGAACTTTTCCCTGGAAAGGCATGAGTAACACCAATGGTTGTAATGTTAGGTGGGAAATAATTTGAAAAGACAATTTAAAAATATTTCATGAATATATAATCCTTTCATATTTGAAAAATATATTTAAATCATAATGCCTTTTTAAACCCATTTTCATAAAATTAATGTTGATATCAAGTAATGGATGTTGAGAAACACATTTAATAACTTTTTCCTTGAACAAATATAAATGAAGATTCAAAAAAATTTGAAAACCATTCTCATTTGAAACTGATTAAATAATATTGAATCCTTTTTAAATCCATTTTCATAGAATATACCTCTAAAAACATATAAAGAAAGCATGAATATTATTTGAACCCCATTTCAATGAAAATATATTAAAAAATATCATGTATTATTTGAAAATAATTTAATACACTTTTTGAACATATAACATTTTTAAAAATATTTTTCATTTTAAATAACATCAAAAATAAAATTAATTTCAAGAAGATTGTAAAAAAAATTGTTACATTAAACTATTATAAAAACTCATAGCGAGATCCAATGAAATTATGATCATGATGGTTGATAAATCATTACATGTAGAATATAATTTTCACGATAAATGTTTTTGAAAATAGCCTCAACTAGAAAAAAACAAGATGTTTCCTTTTTAAAAAACCATTTTTAAACTATTAAACCATATGTAAAATTATAATTACCTTAAAATTTATATAAATTTATAAAATATAGAAAATTGTTTAATGTTATCAAGGTTATGGGAGAACACATATTCCCAACCGTAAAGAGAAAAAGAGTATTATTTTCATAAAAACAATTTATAAATTATTATACGTACCAATGTGTGGGAAAATGGTACTAATACATGAATACATCATTAAGAACATGGGGTAAAGAATATTTTTATGTGTCATTAGGATATTGTTAATAAGGTTTCATCACTGGATTTATAAACATAAACAATCTTGGAAAGTGATGAGATGGTTTCAATAAACACCTACCCCTTAGTAACATTGAATCATATGCCCCATGTAAAAAAATGTATTTAAATAATGCATAAAAAGCTTAATAAAACAAAAAATGATTCCTGATATAAAATCCCTTGTATATATTATTCACCTCATATATGAACAAATTTGTATAACATGGAATTTTTATCAAAGATAGAAATTGAGAAAAATGTATATAACCAATATGGTAACATTTGAATCATCAACCCCATGAAAGAAAGATAATAAAATGTATATGTAAATATCCATGTAATTCATTACAAGAATCAAATAATAAATTCATAGGTATTATAAAAACCACATAAAAATAAGAGTTTTTCATATATCATGAATGTCAGGAATATAAAAATTAAGATAAAATTCTCTTACCTTATGTATTCACTCTCATCAGACACATTCAAAAAACTGTATAAGAAGTGTATTTTAATACAAATCATTCATAGATCCATGTTAATATATATAATATTATATATGTTTTACATATGGAATTATATTATAATTAATTTAAAACACTAACTTAACATCTCATTTCTAGAAATAAACACATTTTCACATGTTTTTTTAGTTGTTATATTATTGTTTCATATACATATATCTTGATATTCTGATGTAAAACATGATAGTCATATCATACATATTCAGTATTTATTTATATATATTAATTTAATAAAAATATATGTATGAAAATTAGTACAACATTCAATGAAATGGTAGGTCTTTATTACACATGTATGTTATTCCCATTTTGTTGTCATATTGAAAAAATTAATGTTGAATATGCATACGAAAATATATTTATAATATCTATAAATTATAAAAATTATGTCATGTAAATAATTTGTATATTTAACCCCATCCATAACATATCCCATTTAATCTTTAAATGTATCTAATAGTTTTGAGGGTGCAGTAGTCCACACGCCCCCAAATGATGTGATATATTTAAATAAAATGGAATGAATGAAGGAATTATTTATATTATAAATACAAAAGTATAAATACCTAATTAAAATTAAATATAAAATATTAATTTATAGATTCCATTATAATTTTTATCATTATTGGTGGTAATGGGAAAATTAATAATCATTGTTTCGTGGTACGGCAGGTCATTGAACACAATAATGGTATATTAGATACCCATTAGATGGAAGTGTGTGTAACAATAGGTTGAACGCAAGAAAATAAAACATCTCATTATACTTATGAAACTAATTTTATTACGTGATTATCGAATGAGATGAAATATGGTGGTGGAGAATGAAATTAAATGTGATGATCTTGAGGATGGATGGTACTTCTTCTTTGGGAAACACCATTTGATTTCCACTAAAGTGATTCCATGGTTGGATTTCTATAAAAATGGCGGCATAAATGAGGAATGAAGGGATATTTGGAGATTATTTGACTATATTTTTTAAGAGAAAATGTAATTTATATGTGTCAGAAGGTGGTATGGGTGATTAGTTATTTTCATTGGAGGTGAAATGACATTCTGGTATATTTTTAAAAAAGGAATTCCACCCATGTTGTACCATGAAATGTGGGTCCCAAAATTGAATAAAGAAGAAAACGATAGAGTATTGGTTTAGAATAAGTCATGTAAATATATTTTGGAAACGTTTCCATGTTATTTTTACCCCTATGATTATGGTTCATTCTCATGTTATGGTTAATTTTATCCATATCTTTGTACTTAATTTTATCATCATTTAATAATATTTTGGGTAAAAAATTAAATTCTCTTGCCATATAGTATGAATGATCCAATTATAATTATAGAATCCATTTTATCAAATTTATGTCAATGAATTAGATGAAAATTTAATAATATTAATCCCATAATTTGGATAATAATGTTGGTTTTTATTGTTAATGTATTTAAACAATTTTTATGTTTTTATATATAATTTCAAAATGATATTGACTTAAATGACCAAAATTGGAATAATTTATATAAATTGTTACTAATTATAATTTAAACAAAAATTAAAATACAATTAAAATATATAAATAAATATTATGAAATATCTATTTTGATTTAATATTCATTATTTTTTAGTATTCTTAAATAAATGAAACTTCATGGGTAAATAAATAAATAAAAAAAGTAATTTTTTTATATTTCAAAATGAAATTTTATTTATCTAAATAAAAATTTTAAATTTATAGAATATAATATTTATATTTAATCCTCATTAAAAGGTGGTAAAATCAGTTCTTCCAAAACACCACTTTTAGTTAAAATAATGGGATTCAATATTATTTAATTCATAATAAATCCATTGGATGTCTACACAAATATTTATTGAATATATAATATATATGTATTATTACAAACATTACTCAAAAGATAGATTAATTAATTTTTATGTGTTAAAATATTTTCCACATAGTAATGTAGTTTTATTATAAAGGCATTTCCTTTTTTTCAAATAGTTCATACATTCATTTCTATCTAATTTATAAAAGAATTATTCATTTAAAAGATATATATGAAGCCTATTTTAATAATTTGTTTATTCATATTTATTACATCTATTCCAATGTATATGTTACAACTACATTAATATTTTAATAATAATATTAATAACATAATTTTTTTTGTGAAATGTAGTCATACGTGTACAACAAGGTATTGATGGGATTCAGTGTTGTTTGTGATATAATCCAACATATGACATGTTAATATAATTTTTTATATATATCAGAAATATAATATATTTTCATATAATAAATACAATAAATAGTGTGTGTGGAATAAAGTAGAGTGGCATACAAAGCATACCAAAAATAGTTAATTAATAAAAAAAAATTAAAAAGATTAAATTAATTAAAAAATAATTAGAAAAATCTGAGTTTTATGTATTTCACATATGATAAATGTCTGTGGAATTCAATATTTCAACAATTTACAAGTTTCACACTCCCCTCCCTTATAAATGGCCACCCACTCTCTCCCTATATTTACACATATTATGGCCTTTTCTTCATCCATTCCCACTATAAATATATTCCCAACTTCACTACATTAATCCTACAAATCACTATTTTGTAACAAATTCATCCTAGTGTGTTTGTTGTGGATAACAAAAAGGAGAAACCTAAAAAAGAGTTAATGTTCATCAACAATAAATTATATTTTATTTATTCCTCAAAACCATTTAACTATTTTAATATAATTAATATATATTAAAATAAACATATTTAATATAATAATATGTTATTATATTTTGATTTTACCTTTAATATCACATACATGCTTCATATTGTATATACAATCATCGTTCGGGTGCACAGAGGACTACCACCTGACAAATTGATGTCGTTAATTCTTCCATTACCACCATTAAAGGTTGGTAATAGTTATATATTGATAGATTTATATATTATATATATATTTTTTATTATGTAATTATGATTTAATAGTTTTTTATCACACATACCTTTATGGTTTATATTTTAACATGTTTTGATAATATTGTTCATTTGTATGGAAAAACACCACCTTGAGAAGCGATGTGATTCAACCTTGAAATACAAGGAATTTTTTTCGGATGATTTTAATAAACTTGTTAAATATATATGAGATAAAAATTATACTATAATGATAATATATAATATATTTTTTTATGTGAAAAAATTGAATATATTATTTATGTGGATGTACGACCAAGTGTCTCCATGAATGACATATTTCATTTACTAATTTTTATTTTTATATATTTTTATAAATAAATATATGAAAAAAAATATTATATATTTATATTATATTTATAACTATTGGGATAATTAA
Source organism: Viscum album (assembly GCA_963277665.1). Classification (NCBI taxonomy): domain Eukaryota; kingdom Viridiplantae; phylum Streptophyta; class Magnoliopsida; order Santalales; family Viscaceae; genus Viscum; species Viscum album. The sequence goes on along the minus strand of OY728121.1, from coordinate 1,099,420,002 downwards.
ATAATTATATAAGTATGATAACCATAAATAATATGGCGACACATGTATGTATAACAAAGCGATTATTAAAAAAACAAAAAAAATAACAAGGAATTGTTAATAAATGATAAATATGATTTCATAAGTAAATTAGGTATGGTATTATATATATTAAAATAGATATTATAATTATTTAAAATAAGATTATATTTAGTTTATATCATATTCGAATTACTATGAATATATTCAAGAGATGATGTAAGGGATTTGTGTCTCACTTATTACATTCATGTGACCCATGATATATTCACAATATATTTCATCTATGTGGTGTATATACTTCCCATTAATTGATTTTATAATTAAATTCCTAAAATATATTTTTATTTAGATATACAGTTCTTCTATTCTTATTCATGGGGATTACAGTTCGAATGTTACAAAATCGGTATGGGAACTTTTCTCCGAATTTTCAATATTTGATATATATGTTGTGTTATGCACCAATATTCTTTTATGTGGTGTGTATACTATCCCTTTAACATTTTATATAATTCATAGTTTTTGTTCCAATTTCTTTTATAATTTTTAATGTTATTTTATAATGGGAATTCGATACAACATTACCGATGTAGTAAATGTTTATTGCTATAATCCCAACATTTATCAGGATTATTTACGATAATGATTCCATTAATTAATTAGTATGATCTATATCATAATAATTATATTGAATTTTAATATCATATATTTTTTCATGATATATTCATATAATGGAACAACATTTCAAATAATTGGGTCTGATAATAATTATTTACATTTTTTTTATGAAAATACGACTTTATTTCCCTCTTTGGTTGATTTTTTTTATTCCACATCCTTGTTTTCTAAAAACAATCCAAAATTTTAATTGATTATCATATGATTTTTAAGTTAAATCATTACAAATGTTTTACCTTTTTATAAAATGGTTTAAAAATCAATATTTAATGCAATTATTTATCATGTTTATTTTGACTTCTAGCGAAAATATGAAATTAATATCCCTTTAAATGTGTGTGACATAGATGCAATTCACCCTTTTGATGACAAATATCTTCATCCAATATTGCATTATATTTTTATAAAGATATTTTAAATGAATTTTTTTTTTCTAAATTTAATGATTTTTGAAAAATAATTTTTCAAATAACAATGCATAATTTTTTGAACAAATTTCTATAAAATATCATTAAAAATTATATTCTATTTTTTTGAAATATGTTTATGTCACCCATACAAGATAGGTATATAATTAAAGAATACCATTTATATTTTTTAAAATTTTATATTTATTTTTTTGGTTTCATTTATATGACACATGTAACTTTTTCAGTGGTTATTCTACTATAATATGCTTTCAACACAAACATAATTTCATGGGTTATGCATTGATGGAATACCTATAGAAAGTGTATCGATTACATATTTTATGATATAATGAAATGTTAATCATAGCTGGTTGATATCATGGTTTAGGATAAAATAAATTATTATTATATTTCGGGTCTTATATATAAAATTTCATTATGATAAGGGTGGGATTTTTATATCTTATAATGGATTCGATAATAATTTATATCCTACCAGATAAACATTACTGAAATGATGAGTCAACCTCATTTTCTAGTTAAATGATTTCTCTATGATGGTCTTGGGAGAGATCAATGAATAAAAATATGGTTTTGGGAGTAATACCATTACACTAAGATAATATTGGAAGTTACCCTTCACTAATATATATTTCATATTGTATGTTTATTTGTATGCCACAAGTCTATGTCTTATTGCAATGTTATTCCCTTAAGGATTATTTTATTTTATTACATATGATACATGTATTATGAATTGAAAATATTTATTCAGTATATAATGATTATGATATTTTATGTCCATGCAATCATATTATAATATTATTATCATTTTCAACACCCTATTGTTCTTGATTATTCTTATATATCTCCAATTTTTTTCTTATTAAAAATCTTAGATCCCCAATCTTATGATTCCTTTCCCCAAAACATTATTATATTAGGTATCTATGACGTGTATATGAATATTTATAGTCATGTTTAATCTAATGGTTGATAATTTATTTATCCTATAAACTTATGTATAGGATTCCATGTTATGTAAGACACTAAAAAAATATTTTCCTTGGGAGTGTTTTTTGTGTAATGTAAAAAATATTCTGAAAAAATGATTTAATGTATATGTATGAAGATATTATGTTTCTATATTTGGTATTAGATAAAATATTTAGTCGACATTTTTAAAATAGGTTGACAAAAGCCTAATGATATCTCTAAAAACTGGTTTATGGATATGCAAAAGGATGAGTCATTGAATAAGAAAATGTCCATGAATTTGGGTTGAGGATAGTGAGTGTGGTTTCCAAGAATAAATAGCTATGAAGATACACCAACTGGATGTGACTCTGTAATAGATTCACCTAGTGTATATAACCTTAAAGACATTGTATTTATACATAATTAATTGATATCTAGTGAATGACAACTTTCCTTTTTTGACACCTAGTTTGATACACCATGGTGATGTGGTTTGGAAATTCAAAAACACTTCATGAACCATCGTGAAGGATTTATATTGAACATAGTAATGAATTACATATAATAAACATAAGGTATCATATATTAAATAAGGGGTCATAATTTTTGTACCCTATAAATAATTATCCCTGATTATGGGTTTTCCCACTATGATTATAATTTCGTTTTATATTATTTGGGGATTTAGTAAATGGATGGAACCTTAAGAAACAACATCTATTATAGGTTTTATTGAAAAAAGATATGATTTTACTCCTATGAAAGAAAAGGTTATGGGATATAAAATGAAAAATCATAGATTAATTCTCAGACAATATTCTCAGGCTACGAATCATGATGGACTTCCGAAAGATAAAAGGTAAGAACAATACTCTATTGATTCCCTCTTGGGGAAACATAAAACATCCATCAATGGTACACTTTATCCAATAATTTGGTATAAATTGATCTATACCACTGAATATATATATTTGTTCCATAAATTTTTTAGTCATAAAAAATCTATTTTGGTTTTTTATCATTTATTATGGGAATCAAACTAGTGGTGTACTATAATTTTGAATCCATGATATCCAGATGAAATTGAATCCATGTATTGTAATGTGTTTGAAAACATAATCTACATTAATTATTCTTCATGTGTTATTCGTACGAAGTTTTAGATTGATTTTAATTAGTCAAATAATGTGGTTGATTAATCTTTTGATACCTAGAATGATAATTTTATATGACTTATAACATATACTTATGGTATTATAATCTGACATGAATGTATGTATGATATATTCATAAATTGATTAAACCCATATATACAATGGTAGTTAAAATTAATTAAAATCATTTGATATTAATCAATTTTGTGTTTTTCTATCAAGGTTTAAATTTTGGTTGGAGTTACGTATTAATTTCATGTCTTTGATAAGAAAATATGTGTGATTCAATGTGAAATCAAAAAAAAATATGGACAAAATAATATGATATTTCTTTTATTATAATTTTTTAGAAGAATGTTGAAAGTTCTCGTAAGAGGTGTAATAAACATTTTAATTAGGAAAAGTATGGTTTCAACAATTTTATTTCAAGACTGATGGGATGATGTTAAATAATATTCTGATTTGAGGGAATGATGTATAGAATTAAACCCCAACACATCGTTGCTTCACGTGTGAGGAGATTTTGAATTATTATATCTAGTTCCCAAACATTATAGTCAATGATTATGATTCATAACAACAATATCTTGAGCTGATGGATAGAAGAAAATAACATTTCATCCTTGTTTCTAATGTATTGTGATATAAAAACATGGTAAGGGGTAAACATTACATCGATTATAGAATGATCAAATATTATTTGAATTTATATATAACCATTATTTGGTATATATTTTATTTTAAAAAGAGTATCATGAATCCACCTAATTTATTATTTGAAGAATTAGTAGTAAATACCCTTAATTGTATTGTAATATCTTCTCGTGTCTATGATTTATCTTTACTTTACATTGGTGGTTATGTGCTTCCTATAAATATTAGCATTCCTTCTCTAGTTGAATTCAATATCATCTTAGTCCTGTTTGGGATTTCCCAACCTAATTACCAAGTCAACATTCATGAAAGGGATGTTATTTTTTATATCCAAAAACAATAAATGAATATCTATCAATTTGATGATATGTTTGGGCATTCGATTGAAATAAAAACCAATTTATTACACATAACTCAGCGTAATAAGGTGTTTATATCACACATGGTTGTGTATTAACTCAACATAATAGATGTTAATAGTGGTTGCGAATTTGTGTATATCCTTATTGAATAGATTTATGTTTTTCCACTAAATCATGATGTCGAGTTATCAATAAAAATCATGCCCAGTACATCACCATTTTCAAAGAATCCCTATATGATTGAAGTTATTTAGTAAGAGGAATTGAAGATGAAACTCAATCACAACATTGATATGTGAGTCCATAATCTATGAGTGTCACTATTTATTACACAAATTATATTTTTTGAAAATTAAAGAAGGTTCAAGGTGAATTTTCATTGATTATATGGAGTTAGTCAATAAGATAATTATGAAAAATTATCAACTTCCTCATACTGATGAATTTTTTTATCAAATACGTAGAGCTTAATACATTTCCATGATTTAAATTTATTCTAGATATCATCAATTGATGGTTAATATGGAGAATATACCGAAGAAAACATTGTTTACATGTTATAAAGTATATGAATATATAGTTATGCCTTTTGGTCTAACTAATTACCCTACTCTCACTATGGATTTGATGAACATGATCTTTAGAGATTACCTAGATCATTTTTTAGCCATTATAGATGTTATTCTTATCAAATCAAAGGGTAAGGAATAGCATGAAGAAAAAATATTAAACTTACTAAAGTCGCTATATAATAAAAAAATGATTAAAAATTTTAAAAATTGTAAATCAGGGATGATTGTTGTTTTATTTTAGGGTCATGAAATCTCCAAAGATGGTATATATGTAGATCCATTAAATAACTAGGCTACTGAATGTTTTCAAGGACCATAAATTGTGACTGACATATGACGTTTCATGGTCCTTGATGGATATGTCTTTAAAATTGTTGATATTTTCTCACTGATGTAATTTCCAATCACCATGTTAAAATTGATGTGTGACAAGTTCATCTAGAATGTTAAATATGAGGAAAATTTAAAGGCACTGAAGAGAAGGATTGATAGTACACATGTTTTTACATTACTATGTAATGTAGAATGGTTTTTAATCTATAGTGATGCTTTTCCAAAGGGATTGGGATGCAATATTATGTATAATTACAAGGTTATAGAAAATTCCCCATGAAATTTGATGACTCATGATATAAATTATACAAATCGTGAAATAGATTCATCTGTGGTATTTTTTTCATTAAATATATAAATTCATTATATTTATCGATAAAAATGTGATATATATATATATACCGATCAAAAATTTTTCATGTATATATTCACATAAAATTTGTTGAACATGATCAATAGAATATGGCTAGATATGATTAAAGACTATGAATTATCAATACATTACCACCATGGGAAAGAGAACAAGGTGTTTTATGCTTTGAGTTGAAACAATAATGCTATATTATCTATGATTATGATAACCCAAGATATAAAATTTTTATATATTTAAAATGATACACTAGTAAATCATTATGGAATTGGATAAATATTATCCTTCCCATTTGAATATTAAATGCCCTATCCATGTAAGGATTGAAGAGGAAAAGAAATAAGATGTATATTTTAAAATCATCATTACAAATTTTAATGAGTTTATCCTTGATCATGAATGAATGATATGTTTTAGAAAACATTTATGCATTCTATCTATACCATATTTGAGGAAGGATATATTAAAAAAATCTAATAGTTTCTCATTATTTGTTAATCTTGGATGTGTGAAGGTGTATAACGATTTGAATAACTACTTATGGTGGGATGTAATGAAGATAGTTATCCTAGAGTTTGTATATTAGTTATTGATATGTCATCATGTTAAGAATGAAATGAAAAACTATAGGGGAATATTACATCTTTTACCTATAATATAATGGATATATTAAAATATAACTATGAATTTTTCCTTTGGACTCCTTGAAACCAATAATGGGTATAATTCTATATCGGTGGTAGTTGATCACCTTACCAAGTAATCTAACATGTTCACTATCAAAGATGATTTATATCTAGAAGATAATTCCAAGATATTAATTAATGAAGATAGAAGGTATCATGGAGTTCCACATTTAGTTGTATCTTATTATGATTTGAGTATTACGTAAATATTCTATAGAATTCTTAAAAAATCCATAAATATTAAATTTATTTTACACACTTCCATATCATTGTAAAATATATGGACAATTTAGATTAAAAATTTAAAACATAGAGTTTATGTTGAGTCATTGTTCTATATATTTAAAAGGTCTTTTTTATCAACTCATTCCATTCTATGAGTTTTCAAAAAACCATATTTTTTTATCAATAATTTAAATTGATCCTAATTAAGCCTTATATTTTAAGATATTTTGACCTCCAATGTGATGGAATGAAGTTGGAGAAAGAAATTGTTAACTAATTGACTTTTATAATGAAATTTAAGAGAATATTGGACCTATAAAGTGGAATATTTAGGTAGATCATAGTCACCATAAAAATTATTATATTTATAATCGATATAAGATAAAATTTTAATTTGATGATAAGGCGTTTCATTCCCAATGTAACAAGATTATGAGGTTCATCATGAATGGGAAAATAATCCCTACAAATGTTAGTCATTTTAAAATAAATGATTGTATGAGGATGGTATCCTATAAATTTGGTTTTTCCACTAAGCTACTCTCAATTCCATTATTTTTTACATTTACAAATCCTAAAGAAATAAAACAATAATCATTATATGTTGAAAACACTATGGTCATGCAATTATGTCAAGATCATTATTATGAGGAATAACCCTATAAAATTAAGGAAAAAATAGATAATATTAATTGTAAAAAAATTTCTCAGCTGGTTATAGATTTATGGTGGAACAAAAGGTTTTAGGAATATATGTGTGAACAAGAGTATATGATGATGTATAAGTATCATAATTTTTTGAATCAGAATGAAGATTTTCAACAGAAAATTCAATTTAATGGGGGTATAATGTAACATAGTGGGTTTTTAAGAACATTTTATCAAATAATTTAAACTTATTTGTTTATTTTTTTCATGATAAAACATGTTAATCATTCATTATATGCTATAATAGATAGTTCTTGTGATACATGATATGTCAGCTCATCTTGCATTGCACACAATAATGTGTATCTATAAAACAACATATTGTTGTTATAATTACATAAACATGTCCATTATGTCCTATATTAAGAAATATAATATTATTGTTAATAACTAATGTATAAATATTAATTATTACATAAATTAATAAAGTAATCACATTTATAATAAAATATATTGTTTTTGGTAAAGTCATTAAATTCAAGAAAATAACATTTCTTCAAAAGACTACATTTATGTCCTTTGAGAATGACAATAAAAATAACCAATCATGAAATTGAAAAATTAATATTATAAAATAATATTCGTTTTTTAATTTATAATTTAAAATATTTCTTGTGGGGATGTTTTCGAAGTTTTCTAAAATATTTCATTTTCGGATGAATAATTAAAAATATGAAATTTTAAAGAAAACAAATTTTTCATTTAATTAATAATATAGATAAATTATATTTTAGATTGGTTTTATATTTTATATAGAACATATACCCATCTATTAATCTAATTCATTCCATTGAAATAAATTTTATATTGAATTCGGATATAAAAACATTTAAGACTTCAGAAGAATATCACATAAAAAACATATATTCATTACACATCGATGAGATCAGTTTTAAATTTATTTCATCATATTATATGTTTAGAATATAGAAAAATGGATTCTAGATTTGGGATAAAAATTATTGATAATTTATGACAGGGTCAAATTATTCTTTGACCAATGTGAACAATGATGGCAAATGAAATTCATTATACTGATTATGTTAAAAACAAGGATACTTATTGGTTATGATATAATATATAGTGTAAAAATGATAATATAATTTTCAAAAACCTATTTTCATGTCATTATATTGAACTTATCATGTCTATGGATTTAATTTGATCATATTTTTAGAGATTTCATTTGAAAAACATGATTAGATATCTATCTTTAAAAAATATACAAGTTTTCCACTCACAACACTATCAAATGTCTAGAACATATCCCCCTCTAATAAACCATATAAATCTATTTTTCAGGTATAATACTTTTAAAAATATTTTCCCAAATTCCCTACCCTGATCGTATAATCCACACAGTTGAATGAAATCCAACCACTGTAGCCCTTTGGTGTAATCCAAAAGGAGATACCTGAAGAAAATGTAATGTTCACCAAAAAATGTTTCTTTTAATTTATTCTCAAACCACTATAATTATTATTATATCATTATAATATAATAAAATCCATATATTAAATATAATAAGACTGTATTATGTTTCTCTTATGATATGAATCATCACACACTTTTATCAAACCGGATCCACAATCATCATTTCTGTGTAAGGTGGACCACCGCCTCATGAACTGTTGGTGTTTATTATTCCATTACAATGATTCAATGATGTGAATAATTAGGGATATATTGAAAATATTTTATATTTATGATTTTTATAATTTTATTATGATTGTTTAATTTTTATGTCACCCATACTATCATGCTTCCCATTTTGTGGGAATATGATAATGTCTTTCATGTGTATGTAGAATATCATATACTGAAGCGATGTTATTCATTTATGGTTGTTAAAATAAAAATATGTGGTATATAAAACATAAATTCAATTAATATAATATATAATATATAATTATTTCACTAAATATGATAATGAAGTCAATATATCATTCATCTTTACAAAAATCACAATATCTTCATGAATGGTTTCTTTTATTTCATACTAAAATATTTCATAAATTATATTAATTCCAATTTTTTAAAAAATATATGATATTTATTTCATATTTATCATTATTTAGATATTTAAATCATGATATATGTAGTATTTCTATTAATAACAACTAAAAACATATACAAAAAGAGGTTATTACCCGAAATATAGCTTTGACATGAAATTGTTTATAAAATTAATTTAAATTCATAAGTAAATAATATATGGTATTATATATATATTCATGACTTGTTTATATAAATTTAGTAAACATATATTCATTATACCATATTTTTTTATATTTTTGAAGAGAGTCATGATATATTGTATGGAATTGTTTTCTCATGATTTAGTTTCAGAGAACCATGCTATGTTAACCACATCTTTCACTTATATTATATATATATAATAAATTTATTTTATTATTATTTAAAGAAAATTTATTTTTATTGATATATCCATTTTATCATCCCACTTTCATGTCTCTAATGCTGCAATATATAACAAATCAGACAGGGAATGTTTTTCACAATTTTCCTTCATTGAGACAAATATTCTGTTATACAATTTTAAACATAAATGTGGTATGTGTACATCCCCATTGGCATGATTTATCAATAAATTAATAATTTTATGAATTTTTATGATTTATTTAATTTTTTCATCTCTTGGTACTGTGATTAATAGTTTCCAATGTGGTATGAGATTATATATATAATATCATTGATTATCGATATTTTTTATGATTACGCTTCCATTGTTGAAATATTATGATCCATCCCTCAAGAATTTTGATGATTTTTATTCTATTATAGTCATTAATGGTATATTAATGTCGTGATTTCAAATTTCCACACTTTTTAGTCATGATATTTAATAAAAAACATTTTAAAAAAACTAAATTATTCGCTCTCTTTAGTTTGAAATTTGTTTCCTCCCAAAACGATTTTTTATATAAATGTTTTAAAAAATATTATAGAAACATATTATGTTTTTTAAAATTATTTTTTATGAATTTTTTATCAAATTTAATCTGTTTATAAAAGAATAATTTTTTGGTTCTTTGTTTAAGGCTCTTTTTATTGCTTCTAACAATATGACATGAATCATTTTTTATGAATATTTTACTAATTGAATTCACTATTTTTATGAATGAGAAATACATAAAATAAGTATATAAAATTTATCAATTTTTTTTATAGTAAATGTATTTCAAAAAATATCAGGTTATATAAAACATTTTTCAAAGATTAATAGTTATTTTCCTCAAGAAATGTTTTTAAAATATAGTTGAATATTTTTTCCTTATAAGATGAAATTAGTTATTGTTATGAATTCTTTAATATTGATATGATCCGATAATATCATTAATATTCATTCATTTTTTAGTATATGTATTTTTCATTATGTTTATGACACCCTTTTATCAACCCTGATTTATACCCTAATAGAACGCTTATGAAACCAGTTTCATTACATTGGTTTTTCTATGATGAAATGACTATGACATAATATCTATTTACCATATTTTATGATATAATGAACATATTATTATACCATTTTAATTTACTGGTGTATGATTTGATACATTTTTATGATTTTATTGAATGCATATACATGATTTCATTATGTGATTGGTGGTACCTATATCTCCCTTAGGTAATTTGGTAATGATTTATATCTCTTGAGATATAAATTATTGAAATGGGAAGTAAACCCAATTCAGTAATGGAATATTTCTAAAACTATGTATGTGGGAGTGAACCATGACTATTTATACGATTTTGGGAGTGAACACAATCACATATGATATCACCATTTAGTGTGCCTTTAATACTATGGGAGGCATTTTATATTTTTATTTTCATGCCAAAATTTTTATTCCTCTTGTAAAGTTATGCTCTAAGGGATTTTGATCATTGATTTCCTTATCATTCATGTCTTATTAAGTTAAAATATTTTGGTGATGACTCATGATTATGATCTATAACAAGACGTTTATGATATTATAATGTCCTGATCATGTTTTCATAACCCTATTTTCATGTTTTTTATGTATTCCCCTATTTTCCCTAAATGATATTATGATTTCACCATTTCTTATTTTCCATTTCTAAAGGTTATGAAGATATGTATTATGTGTGATGTTTCCATAAGGGTTTTTATTTATGGGGTATATGTTGTGTGACAACGTAGTTAACATATTGACCAGGTTTTATATTTCCATTTTTTCAAATGCACTAATAAAATATTGTCATTGGGAGTATTTTTATGTTTTAAAATACTATGTTGGTATACATTGTCACGACATGTCCCCTTAGGGACCATGCCGTTAATACCCTAAGCCTACCATCAATTGGGAAGGGGTTGGTGACTAGCACTGAATGGTGTATTCCCCAAAACAGGAAGGCATTGACTTTATTCCTATACAAACACATGGTCTGAGAACACATCAAGATGCAACTGCGAAGTTAACTTTTGTAGTAAAAGTGTGCTGAAAGTAAAAGGGGTCGGAATACAAGCCCAACTATAAATGTTCAAGTACAATTTAAATTAAAAATACAACTAAAATAGTAAAATCAAGTATTGAGTCATCCTCCGAGGATCCTACCAAAAGGGTAGGTACAGATTGCCTCATCAGCACACCATGTCTACCTGTCTCCTCCGCGTACCGCCTAATCATGGCTCCCTAAAACATAATCCCAAATTATCATCATCTTAACAATACACAACAAGGATTGGGAGAAGCATGTGCATGGGTGAGTATAATAATACCAAATAGGGACCCTGAGGCCCCCGAAGGTCTCTGTAATTTTCACAAGGAAAACCAAAAAGCAAGATCTTAATCATAAAGCACAAAAAATTAGACACTGTTCAATTAAATTCTCATCTCAAATCAGGTTTCTAGTGGATAATAGAAGTTAATATTATTTATTTCAAATCGGGATCATCGTATTCTGTTAAGAGGCACTACTTCTAACCATATGGAGTCTGACCCACACAAGGTGATATGTATCTAACCCCCGCCACAACCCAAACAGGATCTGATCCTCCTAGGATTGATATATCACTGATGCATGACTAGCCACTCTATGGATGGTCCTCATCAAGTTATGATGTACGGATCCACACATGACCTCTCGGTTCTGATCCACATAGGACTGCTAGGTTCTGACCATCACAATGGGGCTTGTTACGAAACTCTATATGATCGGTCTCGAACATCCTCCTTAATGTAAGCTACTTGATTCCTTGCACCTGGTGTGCTTGAGTTCCATAGAATCATCCATCGAGACATCTGTCAAACCTCGACCACTACAATTCTCCCTAGAGTAGTATCCCAAAATACCATCATGTCATATGGGTTGCAACGTGACAGACAGCTCGTCAATCAGATGCAGAGTCTATGAGTGATAAGCATTTTGGTTTCGGGGGCCCAGTTGAATTGGTGTTCGAACCAACCCATCAATACTCCAATTGTCTCCAATACTCAAGTGGAGTATACCAAAATGACAGTATCTATCCAAGGGTCCCACCACCACAGATGGTTCGTCATGCGGGCACATGGTTCTCATGACATGCCCTTTTTGTGATTCTAGGCCCAGTGGGGGCCTGAGTCCGGTCCGAAATAGTTGGATTGACCAGGCCCGACCATATCTTGGTTGGGCCACAACGGGTTCAGACCACTGGTACAAGGTCCCACCCGGTCCTTTTGGGGGCAGACCGGCCCACGAGGGCGCAGCCCACGAGGTGGTGGCACTGATAGGGCGGCATCCTGGGAAGCGCGACGACTCGCTAGGAAGCTGCCCGACCACATGAGGCACGGACCACAAGGGGTATGCCCTAGACACTATTGGGGGAGTGACCCCCGTGTTATTGAAGACTGTTTTATGGTCGTTCTGTCATCTTTGGAGTAGTAGTGCCACATGGTGCACGGGAACCGCTGCAGCGGGTACTGTCGACTCCGTCACGACCGGCCGGCGTGCCAGCCAACTTCTCTAGTGGCGCTCAATGGTGCGCCACTCCTCTGGCCACGACCAGCTGATGTTCGGGAAAACTTCCTTTGGTTGGTGCAGCTAACGAGCCGTGGCCCCCTTTGTTCATACGCAACGCTTGGTAAGTCACTGTGCCTCCACCGCGGCTGGCTCATGTTGGCTTCTCCGATGAACGTCGAGACTTCGTTCCTTGAATTCCTCTTGCATCATGCGTCGACTCGCAATCCCCAAAATAGCTGATCGGTATCTCCACACAGTGAGTGTTCCATGGAAGAATAAATATATCATGATATCGGAGTTTTCAGTCCATGTTGGTTACGCCCACACCCTCTGTGTTATCCCATAAACATTATGGTGGTTTAAGGGTTTAACAAACAATTGAATTAAACAACAATTAAATCTTGCAAAAATTCCAGGCAATAACCTCCCCAAAAAACAAATGAATCGTGGATCAACCCGTTAGTCGGTTGGTCTATGTTGTTTGTATTATTCATGAATGAGGAAGAATAAATCATTTAAAATGCGTAAATGAATAACCCCCCTGCCTCGAATTTTTGGAGAAACAATCATGCTTGAAGGTCTGTCGGTGTTGTTCATTCCTACAACATGATCCCGATGACACCGCTTGTACGTCGTCCTTTAGTTCGTGGTTCGGTGTCACCTGTCACCTCCAGGTGCGATCGATTCCATCTATTAAGGGTTTCGCGTCGTGGTTCTCCATCAACACTTCATTTATTGGTGAATCTATGTCGATACCCCTCCCCACACTCCATATATATTGGGGAGGCAGAGGGTAAGTAACAACTTGGGGAATTAATTGGGGCTCATAAATTAGGAACCTTCTTAATTCCCCAATGACTTCATTACCTAGGATAAGAAGGTCAATCCATTTACTGTCTTGACACATCGCTGGCTGTAAACCTTTCTTTTCCATTGGAGTATATGAAATAAAACAGAAAAATTATTTTATTTCATTTTTTTTAAAATGTCACAAAACACAACTTTTCTCTCCGAACCTACTTTTTTCAATGTAAATCCCCCCTTAATCAAATCTCAGCACTGTAGATTCAACGGTGCCCTCAGATTTCTAATACAAGGGAAATTTCAAATGATACCAAATTCCACTTACACATTTACTGAACGTACCTTAAAAAAGTTCATAAATTCATCCCGATCACTCCGCCTTCTGAATCATGTTCCGTCTATTTTCACAGACACGTAATAATTCCTTATAATTAAAAAATTATTACATCGAAAATTTGGGTCTTTATATTCTCCTCACATTAGGGCTTTCCACCCCCTAAATCCACAACATAGACTAAGGAAACAAATGAGGGTACTGAGCATGAATCATAGCATCCAACTCCCATGTGCCCTCCTGAATGTTCTCGTGCTACCAGTGAACATGCACCAGAGGTATTGACTGCCCATGAAGGAACCGCTCATGTCAATCCTCAATCTCTATAGGAACCTCCGTAGAAATTTCCCCATCATCAAAGTCAAGCTTTCCATGGTCTATAATGAGAGATGGTTCATTCCCATATCTCTCTAGTTGGGATATGTGGAATATGTCGTGCACGCTCTCCAACTTCAGTGGACATGATAAGTGGTATGACACCTCGCCTATCCTCTGAAGTATCAGAAAAGGCCTGATAAACATCGGTGATGACTTTCCACCTCTGCAAAAAATCCGTAGTCCACGTCGAGGTGAGACTAGAAAGAATATGTGGTTTTCCTCATGGAACTCCAAAGGTCACTATCTATTGTTAGCATAAGACTCGGTATGCTCTGTGCAGTCTTCATCTACTCTAGGATGAGCTTCACCTTATTAGTGGTAGCTCAAACCAACACTGAACCCATAAGTGCTGACACTCCAGAATCTATCCAGCATAGGGGAGATCTGAAATGTTGACCATACAAAGCCTCAAATGGAGCAATACTAATGGTGGAGTGATAACAGTTGTTGTAAGAGAACACCACCGAAGGCAAGAGATCCTCCCAACTTCTCCCATAATCTAGGATGCATGAACAAATCATGTCTTCCTACGTCAGAATGGTCCGCTCTGTCTGACCATTCGTCTGAGGATGAAAGTCTATGCTTAATTGTAGTTGTGTCCGGAATGCCTCCTATAATCCCTTACACAACCAGGATGTAAAACATGTGTCATGGTCAGAGAAGATCATTGATGGCACCCCATAAAGTCTCACAATCTCCTACATGTATAGGCATCACAATCCCACAACCGATACATTCTCTCAGAAAGGTTGGATGTTTGGTGATTTGGTGATTCGGTCAATGATAACCCAAATATAATCATGTCCCCGAGACGTACGTGGATGCCATGTCACAATTTACATGGAAATCCCCTCCCACATCAACTCTGTCACCTATATTGGTTGTGAAAATTCTACTAGAACCTGATTCTCTGCCTTCACTTGCTGAAAATTGAGGCATCGAGAAACAATCATTGCCACTTCCTTCTTCATCCCTGGCCACTTGTGCAGATACCGTAGGTCCTGGTACATCTTTTCTACACCCAGATGTACCGCCATAGGGGAGGTATGGAACTCCCTCATCAACTCGTCCAATAACTCCAATTGTACTATGGTACGTCCTGTGAAGAGGATGACATGCTCCCCACCATCATAAAATCCATCATGTTCCCGTTCCAAGGATATCTGAGCATGTCAGGCCTCACATTGAATTCCCAGAAGATGCACCTCACTTGCTCGCTAAAGGATTGGGGGAGTGACTCTCATAGACTGGATGTATGAAGCCCCATATCCATCCATGAAGGATATCTTCAATGGGGCGAGATACTTCATCGCGTCGCACATCAACTGCAGACGAGACCTCCTGCTGAGTGCGTCTTATACCACGTTCCCCTTTTTAGGAGTATAGACTATCTCAAAGTCATAGTCCTGGAGGAACTCTAACCATCATCGTTTACTCATGTACATGTCTTTATGAGAAAATATATACTTGAGACTCTTATGATCATAGTAGGCTATAAAACGTTCTCCCATCAAGTAATGTCACCACATCATCATGGAAAAGATCATTGCTGCTAACTCTAGGCCATGAGTAGCATAGTTATTCTCTTGATGTCTCATCTATCATGAAACATAAGTGATAACTGTTTTCTCATGCATTAGGAAACACCCATTTCTGGTCCCTTATTCGTCATAGTAGACTACATACCCAATGCCCTCTTATGGTAGACTTAATATGGTGACACTCATCTGTATCTGCCTCCACTCCTGAAAACTCAGATGGCATTTCCCATCTACACAAAGGGTTGTAACTTCTTCTTCAATAATGAAAAGGGTGCCATATATCTAGAAAATTTGGGCACAAATCTCTGTTAGTATCAATCCAACCCTAGGAAACATTACACCTCGGTCGAACTCCTGGGTGGCTCCCATGAAATTAGATCCTCTATATTAGACTTTGAGATAACATATCCCATGATGTGGTTCACTCAAATCCGAAATTGGACCTTTGAGAGATTACCATAAAGCTAGTTCTCTAGGAGAGTCTTCAGAACTATCTGCAGATGATAGTCATGCTTCACCTTAGGTATAGAGTATATCATGATTTCATCGATTAAAACCACCAATATGTGGTCAAGGTATGGCTGAATGTTCATGATCATGAGTCACATGAAATCTTCTAGGGCGTTGGTCATGCTAAATGGCATGACCAAGAACTCAAAATGGCCATACCGACATTTGAATGTCATCTTCTGCACATCCAAATCTCGTATCCTAAGTTGATGATAGCCTAAACAAATATCTATCTTCAAAAACCAATTATCTCTCTTATCTTTATCAAAAATATCATCAATGCTCGGATGTAGATACATGCTCTTATTGGTCACCTGATTCTGGTGCTGATAGTACACACAATGTTTCAAACACCATTCGTCCATCCTAGAGAAAAAAAATTGGGGCTGCCCATGGAGAACCAATGGTCCTTATGAACCCCTTCCCCTAAAAGTCTTCAAACTGTATCCATAACCCACGAAGCTACCCAAGATCCATCCAATATTCTAGTTTAGATATAAGATTCTTCCCGTGGTATAAGTCGATATAATATTCTACCTATTTTCGAGGAGGTAGTCCCGGAACATCGTCATGAAAGACATCGACATACTAGTCCAACACTACAAGATAGCTCAAGCATTGCACATCAACTACTATGAGGTTATGTAAATCAAACTGATGAGTAATTCGCTGCACCTTCTTCTGGGTAAGTCTATCATGTGCTGCAAAAATTCTCTTCTCGCTGGTGAAGGAATACATGTTCCTCTCTGCGTGGGCACATCACACTTTGCACCTAATACATTTAATCTTAACATGGACTATTGATAACCAATCCATATAAAAGATGATATAATAAGGCCCCAAAGTCACTACTAGGAGATATCAAATTAATCTCTCACCTCCTAGATTACGGTCACAATTCTGGCACAAGTATGTAGTCGTCGAATATTCTGCCGTCAGAGTCTCTAGCCATAATGATCGAGCCATCTACTCCAACGGAATCTCCGAGCTCCGAATAAGGATCCTGTAAATATACGAGTGAAATGAACGTGTGCCTATAAGTACAACAACTATGGTGGAGTAGACAAATATCATACATCTAATCATCTCTAGAGCACCTTTTTTGTTGGCCTCAGGTGCCAGGAGCTGACTTTGTCCCTATCCTCCTACTCCTTGTGGTCGGGGTGGACCACCGGATGGTGGTGAAAGTAGAACATTGTATCACTGGCAACTGCCTTCTGCATGGCTAGATCATATGCCACGCCTTCCACCCTAAGGACAACCTCTCTCAAACCTCTACCTCTGCATTGGTTGTCCATCGACCGTCTGCAGGTCATCTGTACGATGGGTCGGGAAATCACGATCCATGTGACTCTTCCCACCACACGTGTAACATTTCTTGTCCCTCGCCTCACCTCCTCTACCACGAGAGCCACAGTCCTCCGACCATGCATCTCGTGGTCATCCATCGGATCGTCTATTCCTCTTGGAATTCTGTTTCGTCATCCATCTTCCTGTTGAAGACGAATCATCTACCAGATGTCCAATGGTGGCTCTCATTGTCGGTGTCTTCTTAGTTAGAAATCTCTCCACCGATAACACTCACTCTAGCACCCCTGCATGAATCGGTGTGCTGAGATATACCAACTATGCTCTGATATCTCATCGGAGACCATGCTCAATGGTATGGGCCATGAAGATATATTCTCTTACCACATCAGTGGAGTATCAGGATTGATCAGTGAACCTCATAGAGTACTGTGCCACTGTCTTGCAATCTTGAAGTAAGTTCAGCAGCTCATGTATACAGATATAGTGTAAGGTCGGTGGGATGAAATATTTTATGAAAATGCTATCGAAGTCCGCATAGATGAGAGTCACCTCGTTAGGTATCTGGAATATATTGTTTCACCATCTCCCTTCTTCTTCCTGAATGATAATGGCTTATAGGATCACCATAAGGTCAGCTAGTGTCCCTACCATGTGAAAAACTCTAACTACAGCCTCAAGCTAGTCCTCATCCACCCGTAGGTCCGTCTTGACTCCAAACCTCAGAGGAAGCTTCATCTGAAACACGTGCAACACACTCAATTGGCATGAAACCTCTGCTTGTGGGGCTAGTGGCAATAGGGGCCCAATGGGTAGCGGTGCTACTGGTACAATACAAGAAGGTTCTAACACCATAACAGGACCCTACATTGAGGCCTCATTCCTCAGTGGGCCATCATCATGTACACTGTCATGAATCATGGATGGATGTCTACGTGGAAGCATCGTAAAATAATATAGGTGTTCCATTGTCAAGAAGTTATACCTTGTGAGATAACTCAAGGAAATCATAAGAAAAACTATTCAAAAAACAGGAAATCAGTACTTTCATGTACTAAGGTAGAAATAAAAATTTAGGGTCCTGGTGTATGTATATGTCAGCCGTCGCCCCATCACTAGACTCTCCAGTCTGAAAACCAAAGTGATAACACGTAACAAAATTGCTACATTGAAAATATCATAGTCCTAGTTTCTTGGTTGAACTGACTCCTCTGAAACCACATTGTCACAACTTGTCCCCCAAGGCCTATGTCATGACTACCCCAAGCCCGTCTTCCATAGGCTAGGGGTTGGTGACTAGCACCGAAAAGAATATTCCCTAAAATGTAAAGGCACTACCTTTATACCTTTACAAACACAGGGTCTGAGAACAGAACTAGAAGACAATTTTAAGGAAACTGCTGTAGTAAAAAATTGATGAATGTAAAGGGGGTCAGAATATAATCCCAACTATAAAAGTACATGTACAACTGAAATGAACAATACAAATGAGAAATGGAAAATAGCTAATGAGTCATCCTCAAAATATCATACCTAAAGAATTGGTACAGATAGCCTCATAAGCACTCCACATCCACCTGTCTCCTATGTGTACCGCCTAATCATGGCTACCTCAATCCTCAGCCCAACTACTCGTCATCTGCAAAAGACACAACGAGGTGCGGGCGAAGTCCATGCAGGGGTCAGTATAACAATACGAGTAGGCACCCTAAGACAACATAAGGTCACTTAGAATTTCACAAGGACATCCACAAAGGAAGATCTTAATGAAAAATCACAATGAAAAATACACTTTTTAATTAGATCTTCAGCTCAAATTACGTTTATAGATAATCATAGATGTTCATATGATTAGTTAAAAAGCTAGTCCTTCTTATTACATCAAGAGGAACTGCTTATGGCCATAAAAAGTCTCACCCACATAGGATCGATAGGTAACTAACCACTGGAATGAACCACACATGATCTGATTCTCCTAGGATCAGTATATCACTGATCCACGATTGGCAGCTCTAAGGCTTGTCCTCATCAGGTCGCAAGATGCAGAACCACACAAGACTGCGACGTGCTGATCCACACTGGAGCGCTTGGTGTTGATCCACAGAGGACCACTAGGTGTTGATCCACACGGGATTGCTAGGTGTTGATCCACATTTGACTATTATGTGTTGACCCAAATAGAGTCGCTCAGTACAAACCTCCGTATGACATATCTCCAACCTCTACCTCACTGCCATCCATTGGACTCCTTGCAGTCGGTGCGCTTGAGTTCTGTAAAATCATCAATTGGGATACCAGTTATACCTCAACTACCATTAATATCCAAATAGATGTATCCCAGAGGACCTTCACATCGTAAGGGTTCAACCACAATAGACGGCCCGTCAATCAGACGCCCGATCTGTGAGTTATAAGAGATTTAGTTCAGGGAGCCCAGTTGTAATTGGGTCTTATCCAACCCAACCATATTCCAAAATTCTCCAAAACTCATGTGGATTATTCCAAAAGTTTCATCTCGGTCGAAGGGTCCCATCACCATAGACGGTTCGTCAAGAGGATACATGGTTCTCACGATATGGCCTATTATGTGATTTTGGGCCTAGTTGGGCTTACGTCACGTCCAACCTGGTCAGACTGACCGGGCCCGACCTCGTCTGGGCGAGGGTGAAGCGGGCTCAGACCATTGTTCTGATGTCCAGACTATCCAGCAATTGGGTGGACCATGCCAAAAGGGGGCGGCTCGACCAACGAGTGGGATGCCGAGAAGGGCGACGTACTGGGTAGGGCGCGAGCCTGATAGGCAACGACACGACCGGTTGACACGTGAACTGCATGGGGTTCATCCCTAGAATCAACTAGGGGAGTGACCCCTAGTTTTCCCAAACAGATAAAGGCTGTTTGGTCTTCTTCGTTGCAGCGGCGCCATGTGGCGCCGCAAGGTGCCACACAGGACTTGCTTGAGCGGGTCCTGCTGACTCCGTCGCGGCCGAAAAACGTGCCGACCGACTACTCCAGTGGCATGCTACAAAATTCCGTTCCTCCTCTCGTTCTAGGCCAGTGTGACATCTTCTTTCCTTGGGTTCTCAAGATAATGCCCTTTATGTGATTATGGGCCCTATTGGAACCAGGTCTGTTTAGACCATGTCTGACTGAGCTGGCCCGAGCCAGTCTACGCTATGTCGTGGCGGGCTCGACCTGCAATGGGGTAGCCCACCACCCAAGGGCGCGACCTACAAGTGGTCATCTCGGTAGGGTGGTGTCCTGGGCAGGGTGGTAACTTTCTAGGGAGCGTCCCGGAAGCATGAGGAGAGACCTGCAATGGGTTCCACCCTAGTGTCCACCGGGGGAGCTACCCACTAGTTTTCCCCAACAACTGAAGGTTGTTCGACCTTTTTCACAGTGGAGGGGCATCGTGGCGCCACCAGCGGGCACATGGTCCCCAATGGAGTGGGTCAGCTGACTTCTCCAGCAGCACACGATGGAATTCTACTATGCCAGCCGTGGCTAGCTGGTGTGTAAAACTGTTTCCTCCGGTTGTTGCGACTGATGAGCCGCGACTCCATTTGTTCATCAGTGACGCACCACGGTGCACCACACCTCCTCCAGGTCCAGTCGGTGATGACCACTCCGATGACCACCACATCTTTTTTCCAAGACCACCTCTTATGGCATGTGTCAATTCGCTATCCACAACATAGCCGGTTTGTATCTCTGCACTGTCTGTATTCCATGAAAGCATAATTATAGAAACATAGTAGGGGGTTTAGGCCGAGTTCGTTAGGCCTACGGCCTCTATGTTAGATCATAATCATGAGGGGAGAAAATGATTTAATAATCAATTTAATTAATATTTAATAAAAAACCTGCAATGATATCCAACAATAACATCTTTAAAAAACGAGTGAATCTGGGATCAACCCGTAGGTCGGTTGGTCCACAAACGTCATACTATTCATGAAATGGGATGAGGAAATCATTCAAAAATATTACATAAATAAACCACCTACATCGAATTGTCGGTGAAATACCTGCACTTGATGGTGTTTCACAATTCTTTATTCCCGCAACATACTCCCAATGACACCGCTTGTATGTCATCCTCCAAATAGTAGTTTGACATCATCAGTCACCTCCCACTGGGATCAGCTCCGTCCTCTAAGGGTCCGACATCATGAAACTCCTTCATCACTTTGCAACATAGTGATGTTATGTCAATACCCTCACAAATCTCCAAATATATATGAGATGGGGAGGGTAGGTGACAACGTTGGGGAATTAATGGGGACACATAAATCAGTAACCTTCCAAATTCTCCAACTACATCATTACATAGGATTGGAAGGTCATTCCATTTATAGGAATGATACATCGTTGGCCCCACACCTTTCTTGCCCATTGAAGGATATGAAATAAACTAAAAAAATTATATTATTTCATTTATTTTAAAAATTCAAAAAATGTAACTTTTTCTTCTGGTCCTACTGTGGTAACTATAGTGCCCCACATAATTGAATCCCAACACTGCAGAATCTATAGTTCCATTAGATTTTTAATCCATGTGACGATTAAAAAGATAGAAAACACCGTTACGCATTTACATAATGAACCTTAAAATGATTTTGAAATTTATTTGGGGCACTCCGGGCCTCAAAATCATGCGCCATAAATTTTCACATACTCATAGAAATTTTATATAACTAAAAAAATTAACATGGAAAATCTTGATCTTTACATACATCAAATCTATTAAAAATTGATATCATCGCTCATGCGTATATGTGTATTATAATCTCCATGAACTGATGGAATTTAATTTTCATTTATTCTTTTAATGGATTTTAATATGGATATATTTATGGAATTTATTTCATGCCTAATATACAATTATGATTCTATAATTTTCAACAATAACTTACCTTTCTGTCATTCCATCCATAGAAATGTTAAAACATCACCTATGTGTATATGAAATCTTCTACCTCTGCTTTGTTATGTTATTACTATTTCATTACTAGTCAATATGTATGAATATGAAATTATTCATAATGAATATATAATATATTTTCAAATTTATTAATTTTATTTAGATATTGAAACAATAAACAAGGTAAAAGTACTTTTGTTGTTGAACTGAAAAATTTATGGGAAATTAATTATTTAGAATCCAAATTATTCATTTTAATAAAAACAATTAATAGTTGTTTATTGAAAATAATAAAGTGATGATATATTCTAATATAAGATAGAATAATATATATATATTTATTTATTTATTTATCATATATAAAAATTTATTATATTGTAGTATAATAGTGTGTAGATGGAATCTTAAGACTTGATGTATGTTTTCTCATCTAATGTTTATTTATTTATGATGAATGCCAAATTCTCCACTTTTTATACATTATTTTGTATATAATATCAATAAATAAATATTATTATTATATTCATCAATATTATCTGGATTTAATAATATATATTTCATTCTCTATTTGATTTTTTTTATTAAAATTGTAAATATATGTGGGGGTTATGTTAAAATGACATTTTTTAATATTTATTATATTAAAATATCATTATGTAAAATAATATTATCTATCTATAAAAAAAATTAATTTTTAATATTTTTCAGGTTTTTTTGTGTTTTCATGTTTTAATATCATTTTCCTCAATTTGTTAAAAAAATATATTGCAAAATATTTTTAAGAAAAGTGAAACTTTTGTTGTTTTGGTCAAGAATATGTATCTTCTATGACAATGTTCATGATATTCATATATAGAATATTGTTACTATAAATAAGTATCTTGTAATAGTATTTTATTCTCAATTTTACTTTAATTTAAATTTATTTAATGGAATATGTTTAATATATATATATATAACCCATAATAGATAATATAAAATGTTGTTGTATGATTATTTTTAATCATATATAGAATGGAAGAAAATTCCACTTTTAATTACATTACTCATCATAAATAATTTTTTAATAGTATGAATGGTTTTACAAATAAAATATATTTCAAATATTTATAATTAGTATAGTTTGTAAAAACATCCAAAATAAAAGGAAAGATTTTCACTGATATTCATAGTGTGTTATAAATTCAATTATAAAATGGATTTTTATCTATATCAACATTATTTATTGTTTTTTATGATTAACATAGAATATGTTCATATGATTTAATTAACTAAATTTATGAGATATATAGGGTTGAAAATGTATCATGAATTTTTTATTTTTATCATTTATTTTTATGGGTTAATTAATATATATTGAAATAATGAATTTTATATGATCCTATAGAACACGCATGTATGGTAATCATTATGATATTGGAGGCCCTAAATTATATATCCCATTTTTAAATTATGGAATGTTCTTTCAAAAGATTCATCAATAGTATTTGGGTATTTCAAATAGTACAAATGTGTTATATGGTTACTTATCACATGAGTAAGGAGGTACAATACTGGTTAAACCATTCTTATTTTATGATTAATTTCCCAGTGGGTAGTCATGATATAAATTGTTGTAAAATAAATTTTATCCCAATCCAATAATATGATGAATATATTTGTATGTCCCCTATATATATTATTTTTCATCTATATTTAAGGAAAATATTAATTCCACAAACGTGAGTCTTATTATTATGATACTCTCAATGATCATAGTTTATTAATTATGTTTCCACTTACTTATTTAAATTCGTAATTCAATTACGTATTATTTTTGGTCTATGAATGTTTTAATATGATTCTATAATTTATGATCATGTTATCATACCTAAATGATTTTCTTTTGGAGACATATGATCATCAATTTATATATCTTATTTTTACACTTACATTTGATCAGTGGACAAAAAAATATTGGGAAATGAGGCTATCACAACATATTTATTCCAATGGTTTGGACAAACCATTGGTATACTATTTTTACATCATCTGTTCCCAATGGTTTGAAAAAAGTTTTGGTTTTCTATTTTCAGAATCAACATTTCTAAACAGTTTGAGTAAACCATTGGGAATGATTACATTTTTCTATTTTATAACAAGGGTTTTTAATACCATTGGTAATGACTATATTCCCAACAGTTTTTTAATCCGTTGGAAATGTTTTCCCTGAAACACACAATAGATCCAGTTCTCTAGTTCATTCAATTTCATCCCTAAACCAAAGATCTCATGAAGCTCTCTCTATACCCTTGGATAAAAAAATCCTTCCACACGATAGATCCATTTTCAATCAAGCAATTTATCTTTTCTACACTTCAAATATCTATGTTCTACCATTTTTTTATTGTTATGAATCAATTTTATTTGTTTTCTGTTTTGATTTTTCCTAAGCCAGAGTTAATTGTGGTCTGTGGCATTATATACCCAATTAGATCACATTTATTTTTTATGTTATTGATTCACACATAAAGTGTCATGATTATAAGAATCACCTTACTTTATGTCATCTTATATACTCTCTTTGTGTAGTGTTAATGAACTATTTGAACTAATAGAGGTTTTGGTGAGATGTATACCCACTCAACGATGGTAAATGGTTTGTTTAGTCATAATGTCTCAGGGTGGGTAATGGATATAAGGTTGAGCCATATGAATGAATTGGGGAAGGTTGGTGTAGTGGTGTAGGTGGTTTTCTAATTTTTAGAGGAGTGATATGGTAGTTTATATGGTCATCAGTTTAGTTGAAAATTGGATTTGGATGTTGTATTTATAGTTTTTGATTAAGGAATAATGGGATGAGTAGTAATATTGAGGATGAATTGGATTTTGGTTGGGTGATGGATTGAAATTTTATTTTTGTATAGATAGGGTATATGTAATTTTAAATTTATTATATGGTTATTTCCTCCCTTCAACATCCCCACCAACTGGACACCCCCACCCCCCAAGACACCCCTTCCAAACCCACATTGCACACCCCACCACCCAAGAATCCCCCACCCCCTGGACTCCCCCACACCGAAGACATCATCACCTCCCATGGACAGCCCCACCCTCATGAACCCCCACCCCTTGACACCCCCAAACACCACCCCACCCCTTGAACACCCCCACCCCCACCAACGGGATAGCCCCCAACCCATAGAAAGCCCCCTAATGGACACAACTTGTCCCCCCTAGACAGCCCTACCCCCACACCATTAGACACCCCCACCCCAACCCCTTGAAACCCCCCCTAGATAGTCATACACCCTTTGACAGCCCCCTTAGATAGCACCCCACCAAATATAAACCCCCATACCCATGGACATCCCCCACGGAAACCCCCAACCCCCCCAGGAAACCCCCCCACCCACCACTTGGACACCCCCACCCCCACTGACAATAACCACCCAGTAGGCAGCACCACTCCCTGGGAAGCCCCCCAAGTCCCCTGGACACCCCATCCCCAATGGAAACCCACCCACCGCTAGACACCCCAAAACAATGATTACATTAAAATTTAGTATTGGGTGTTATGAAATCACCTAACATTTGAAAATATTTCAATTTTTTAGCATCAATAACTTATTTAAAAAACCTTATTTAAACATATTTTCTACTTTGATAAAATGAATTCACG
The DNA here is from genome assembly GCA_963277665.1 of Viscum album. Lineage (NCBI taxonomy): Eukaryota > Viridiplantae > Streptophyta > Magnoliopsida > Santalales > Viscaceae > Viscum > Viscum album. The sequence goes on along the minus strand of OY728121.1, from coordinate 1,099,393,403 downwards.
TTTTAATAATATGAACAATGTTATAACAAGTCTATGGTGCCCTCTTATATGTGATAGATGAAAAAAATTCCAAAACACATTTCACCTCAAATTTTGGCGCACATAACTGAATTATTATATACTTAAATTGTTTTATTAATAAGGTATAAAACTATGATTAGTTCACTACATATACTAAAAATCCAATCATTTTTTTATGTCTAAAATGTTGTTAAATTATCCCATTACAAAAAAAATCAATCTCATCATTTGAAATCTCCATGTACAGGAAATCATGCTTCTTTTACCCATGGAAATTTCATTTTATGCCCTCAAACTCCTCTTAGTTCTCTTTAATCTTTCTTGGATCATTATCCACGTGTATGTCCATGATGTTTCAATCCCTGATGATATTATTTTGATCATTTTCAGATTATATTTTCTATTTTTTCAGATTATTTAATCTGATTATCTCTCATATAATATACAATAATATAATATTTCTTCCATCTCAAATTTACACAACTCATGAATAATTCTCATCCTAAATTGTACATGATATTGTACACTCATGTATAGTTCATAAAAATTGTTCAATATATTCCTTGAACATTTATTTATTATCAAAACAACCTCTAGATCTCCCATGATCATTTTATTACATAGTATATTGAATTCTTGAGAACAATGGTATTCTTCTCCTTCAAATTCTCATGGATTTGAAATCTATAATACTCTATGACACTAGAGGTATATGAACCTCAAAAATATACCATATATTATATACGTTCTCTTAATATGCACTAATTTCATGGGAATATATTTATAATTGAAGTCAATATCATGGATTTATATTAATTTATAGTATTTTGTTATAAATATAGTATTTTTTGTCTATTATGTTATGTTCAACGTATATAGTAGTGTGTCAATTATGGAATCATATAAAGTGAAAAATTCTTATTTACATAAATATATTTCCAATTAAACATCAATATTTTAGAATTATTTTTTATGAAATGGCTTCTGATACATTTTTTTTATAGAATGGATAGAATTTCGATATATGAAACTGATCAAATATCAATCGATATTCAAAACAAATGGAGAAATTTTTAGATTTTTAATTTCACAATGCTTCAGATATTTGTTAGATTCACAGCACATGTTAAAATTGTGTTTGAAGATCTTGTTTGAGCCATGATGAAGTCAGATACTAAATTACCAAATATGGTATTCTAGAAAACTGCTATGTGTAGTTTCAAAACTGGGTGAAAATGAAATATCAAATTGTTGATGATCCAAATAATAGGACTGGATTAGAGAATTTGTTATATGAAAGGTTTATGTTTATTCATCATCCTGAAAAATAATTTATTCCGACCCAATAAAACATTAATATTAGAAGACACGATGCATCAAATATAAATTATGATGTTGTTAGGGTTAAAGTAATGAATGATGATGCCAGGAATCCAACATATCAACAATGCTGTAAAATGATAAAATTTGTAACTTTTCAATCTGATTGTTTCATGGGAAAACTGTGTATGTGATTTCTAAAACATTAATTGATTAAAATTTTACCATATTAATGGATATCCTTCCAGATGATGTAGAAATTCCCTCCAACCAGTATATAGAAAGGATATTTGTCGAGGAACATGGTTATTCAATAAATCAAATTCAGGATTTCCTGAAAGATTTTAGTTTTTTATGGGAAAAAACTGGTGAATGAAATGATTGTATAAAATGTGTTACATCCTTATGGAAGACAAAATCTAAGAGAACACCATCTTGCCTTCCATAGAAAGTAATGGGTAACTTTCCATTGATCCCTCGACTATAATCCCTTTTTATTTCTGATGAAATATCAAAAAAATGTGATAGAATGATACCGAGAGAAAGACTACTAATGATATGTTGGTTCACCATGCAGATGTATTAGATTTCTAGATCATTTATGCTCAATTCTTGATTTTGCAGCTGATGTGCATAATTTGATACTGGGACATTCATGTGATGGTTGAAATTCGTTTTGCAAGATATATACTTCATAGAGCACAAGGATAGTTTTTATACACATTTTTAACTTTCCCACATGGGTTTGTATAAAAAACCTCTCAATTTAATTTTTATACTCATATCTAATTCATTGGATCCATTCAATGATATATACGTATATAAGCAACCTTTATGAAAACAGTTGAAACTTCTTTTTGATCTGGGTGTGCACAAATACAATGCATGTTGGAAAGAAATATTTAGATGTATGATTATCTTATATAGATTATCAATGATTTTTATTTTTATGCAGTGATATTTGGACAGAGAACCAAGTAGAAACAATCATTTCTTGTTTTTATGATTAATACAATATCTATAAGACTGAAATATCATTGTAGTTTCCGTTTTATGGGACATTGCCGATTCATTCCAATGAAACATCCATATAGAAATAATCATCAAATATTTGACAATACCATTATGACGAATGATTCAACTCAATGTTTGTTTTTAACTGATGTGCATAATTAATTTAGTGACTATATTTTTTCATTCACGAAGGGTGAAATGAAATTTAGAAAGAGAAATAATATTTTCAGTGAAACCTATTAAAATTGTAAAAAGGGGAATATCTTCCTTGATTTTCATTATTGTTCAACCAATTTGTTGTGTAATTTCTTAGATGTAATGAAAATAGTAAAGAATATATGAGAAATGTTTATTTCGATTAATTTAAATGTTAAGGGAAACAGAAGGTGTTTTATGGTCTCGACATGATGTGGTGGATTGGTGCATCCGACCTAAATTGCATCATGTGCGTATCAGTGAAAATAATGTGAATTTTCTATTTTCATCATATGTGATTAAACCTATAGAAAAAAGTAATATCATGAAGTACTATAGACTATTAATTCTTTTTGTGGCTATTCAAGAAACATATCTAAACTATACAACAAAATAGATTTGAAGCTAAAATCATTGAGGACTCATAATTATCACATTCTTCTGCATGAATTGATTCAAATAGAAATTTTTCATAATTTTTCCAATAATGTAAGTGTGGATGTTATTCGGTTGTGTCATTTTATTATATATCATTTTGATAAGGTGTTTTCCAAGCCTTTCTTTCAAATAATTTTGTCAGATTCTCCATAATTTTCTGTGAGTTAGTGAGAATATTTCCTCCATCATTTTTCACATTCTTGCTTCAACTAATTGTCCACATTCCAATTGAAATACTTCTTGGAGGACCTATTTATTTTCAATGTATGGATCCAATTTATATAAAATATTTACACCTTTAATTCTTATGTCAAATAAAAGAATCATCCTAAATGTTCTTTCTTGAACGGTTACATGGCACAAGAATATTTTGATTTCCGCCCTATATATTTGTCTGATCTTACTACAAGAATAAAGTGACCAATGTGAAAATAAAATGAAATTTTTTGAGAAAATTGAATCCAGTTATCCATCACTTTCTCAAATATGAGGAATTTATGGATCTTATACATTGACGATATTAAACCTTGAAGAGAAGAAGATGGCACATCACACAGTAATGTTCATTTGTGATTTGTTCAATGACTACATTAGGTAAGTAAATTTAACATATATATATATATATTACATATATATCTTTTAAACTATTCCAATTTTTGTCTATAGTGAACATAATGTAATGATAAATAGAAATCATCGTTCTTTATCATTGAGATGGAGGAAAACTTTTCATTGTAAAGAGTTTTCTTCATGGTTAAAATTGATGGATAAAATATTACTTTTTAAAATAATTAAATAAATATTATATTATGTTCAATATACATTTATATTACAGGAATCATGTTTCCCTACTGAATCTATCTATGTGGAAATAAATGCTTTGTCTTTTTGTTCTAATATTGTGGTTTGTGACTGTGAATGAATTGTTATCAATGGGTAGAGATTTATTATCCATAAACAAGAAAAGAACATGAGAACAAAATATTATGTTGTTATGGTTACCAACAAAACAGACTTTTGTGCCAATGAATTAGATAGTATACAACAATATGGATATTTAGGTTATTATGGAGTCGTTGAACAAAAAATGGATTATTACTCTCATGCAAGAGTCACGATGATGAACATCCAGTGGTATTATTTGACGATGAGGAATGACAAATTTATTGATTATTGTGGATTTTGACTAATTGATATGAATATTACTCTTGTGAATAATGAACCATATTTATTGGCATCAATGGTGAAACATTTTTTTATGTCAAAGACTATCATCAACTTGAGTTTGGGTTAATTATTGAATTAATTCAAAGAAATATTTTTTTTGATGGTGATGATGGTATAGAGAACATCCCTAATTCCTTTAAAAAGGATCCATTTATTTATTTTGATGACCCTGATACATAAATTGTATGAGTTGACTGTGAACCTGAAGTTGTGGGGGTAAATATATAGAATCATCCATCTATGTTCTCAATTATTTGGGATTATCTAGACATGGGCTATTATGGCTGTTAATATTTAAATTGATTTAACATTGATTTCAAATATGTTGTATACGACATGACCCTTATCTAAATTATCAATTTTTATTTGTTTCAACATTATTGTAATTTAATATTCTAATTTACAATTTAATTTTTTTCAAGAATATGAAACCAAAATTTTAAAACATGTTGAACATTTGATTTATTTGTTTGCTATGTAAAAAATTAGAATAACTCTATAACCTCACTTTATCATTTCACTAGAATATGAACATAATAGTTTGACTTATATTGCAAAACACGTATAAAAACCTGAATCATCTACCTATGCTAAAGAAATTAAAATTTCTCATAATTTCGAAAAGTGCTCTACCTATTGTGAATTTGGTAGATATATTAAACTAGATCATATGTTTATATCACCCTTCAAATATGTTAAGGTTTTTATCATTAATAATATATACCTTTCTAATTTTTCTAGGGGCATAATTCCGTATGCTCGCTCTCTTGGTTGTTGAGTGAAATAATGCCTCAGAATCGATGTTCCATGATTTTAATAGACTAGTGAAACTTAATAAATAACCATCCTAATAAAAATTAAATTTAACTATTAAATATTGTATGGTTTACTGAATTCATTATATATCCATTCAAGCTCACGTAAAACAGTTTATAGATAAATTATCCATAAATCCACCTATTCCCTCTAATATATTTTCTTATTCGGGTAACACATTTGTTATTATTTTCTAATTACATCCATATTTTTTTTAAAATGAAGTAAATGAATCCAATTAAATATAACCGAAGAAAAAAGATGATGTACAATAATTTTTAAATGGATGAGATGGATATTCCACCACTAGTTCCTATAGTGAGTATTTGATTTCAGAAATATAATATTTAAATAATATATAATGACATGTTAATAATTTTCTTTTAAAAAATATTCTACGATCAACCTATTAGGATACAATTATATGATGGGAAGTCTAGTAGTGTTCCCATTACTCATGATGGTTGTAAAAGTGAGTGTGGTATGAGAGATAGTTGATCTTGTTTGCATTCCCGATTAGACCCTAGCCCTCCCACTAACATACAATATATTCTTATGTTCTGATACTGGTGTGTCTTCAAGGACCCATGAGATATTTAAGCATACCATGTTTACACCACCATGTACATATGAGTCTTCTCACACATATAGTTGATGGAGACCAATTTTTAAATATATTTGTTGTAAATTTTATATGTTATATTTGACAGAATAAACTTATTTTTTATAATTGGGACATCAAAATTTATTTTGGACGAATTTTTTTTATTTTCCGATAATGTTTATTTTTTAATGATTATTAAATAATACTGAATTTTAATTCAAAACTACCTTTTATTATAATATATTTATATGGATAAACGTACCTTATGATTTTTTTTAATGTGCAATTGGATTATGTTTTTAACATTTAATCTATTTCTTTCCATTGGATGTAATTTTACATTGAAATTGGTCTTGAAAAAGTGTCAATATTTTGATTGTTATTATTTCATAAAAACATGCTTTTTTTGTTTTGATTAAAGGCCATAATTTTAAATTATATTCTACAAAACTGGTATTTTGAATTTTAATAAATGGATACCAAATATGGAATTTTGAGTTCCAAATTGTGTAAAGTGTTTACATTAATTATTAGAAATTATTTATTCCAACTTCAATAAATATTTTATTTACCAAGGTTAAAATGAAACTATCTTAATTAATGTTAAAAAAATACTATAATAATAATAATAAATTACCCTAACATGTGTCATAATGATATTGTATGAGACATTTCCAACTATAGGTATCATAGGGTCGATTTTGGAACCCCTTGGAACCACATGTAAGTGAAAATGATAGTTTATAAAAATTAATTAAATGTTATGGAAAATATAACATAACCATATATCTATCAAAATGAATTTTATGATGGGTTATATAAATTATATTTTAGATTACAATTAGGCATTATAAATATAAAAATGTTACTACATCATTGTATTTTATTTTTAATTTTAAGACATCATATATAATTTTTTTATTTAGGACACAATTATGATGTAATGATAACCTCATTAATGAATGATTTGTATATTTATTATATTATAAATATTAAACTAAATTTATTTGGAAACCATTTCTATCATACACTAATTATATTGATGATTATATATTCATCCCACTTAATTAATGTAGTTTTTATGAAGAAATAAAGTATTACAATATTTCATTAATAAGTCTTGATATGAGTAGTTTATAAGTTGACATAAATGAGTTTTTAAATAATCAATATTTTATTATATGATAAATAGTTCTTAAAAATTTAATATTTTTCCAAATAACATATATGATGTTAATAATTCCATTAAATATCCATTTTTGATTCCATTGTTATATTATAGTAAATATATTATCCATATAGTATGAATATACAAGAGGACATGGTAAAAGTAAAATTAGGTAACTAAATGATAAAGATAAATGATAACATTAATTTTATGCCACAAAATTGTGTAAAATAAATTTTGTGAGAGGATTTAAAAATAAAAAAACATTATATTCTAATTAAAATTTTTGGTTACCTTTTTAAAAATAAATTCATTTTATAATAAAATAATATTATTAAAAATTTCTAAAGAGCCCCTCCTCCCCCTTAGAAAAACCAATCACCTCTAACCATTACTCAAACCTATAAAGCCCTATTGGTTCATCCAAACTCATCCCAAATAATCTACCAACATACCACACTTCCGCCTATAATCCATAACATACCAAGATGGTACTTCATGAATTCCTTTTGGTTCAAACCAAAGGGAGTTACCCAATTTATTTGTAATGTCTTCTCTCATGGTCATTCCATTTATTATCCATCTACATCCCCCATAAACATAATCATTCCATTAATCTAGAACAACAACAGTATATTAAATATACTAGGATATTTTTATGATTATTATTGGAACTACACTTTCACACACCTCCATGTAATGGACACAAATATACTGTTTCTGTAGATGACGAACTACTGCCTCACAAAACGATGATTGTTCAATTTACTCTTATAGCCTCTTCTGGTAGACATTATGATAGAATATTATTTATATGTGATTTATATTATATTTATGTTGTCTCTATGATTCTTATTTTTTCATTTACATAATACCTTAATAGTTTCTATAATGGGTAATTACGATAATTTCATTTGAGAAAGTGCAGACTACCGCCCTCTCAAAGTGATATCACTCATTAATTCCATATGTGGAAGGTATAAAAATGGAGTTAATGAAATTGAAGATTATATTATACTAGAATTATAATATACTAATGATTCATTAATTTTACATTCCATTAAATACGTAATAGAAATGAATGTTGTGTTCATACGTATGTACAACTAACTTTCTCCCTTAACGACACATTTTATTTCTTATCTCAACATGGTATGTAATATTATAAATACACACATATATATATAATAGATATATATGATATATATTACATGTAAATCATGAATATTATTTTGGATATAATGGTCTTTTGACCACATAGACAACTTGTAATTATAAGTAGTTCATTTTTTACTCATGTACAAAATATCGACAAAACGACAATTATTAACTTAAATGATTGTGTAATGGTTATAAAATTGTAATAACTGATATAAAAGGAATAATAAAATTGAAAAAGGTTATTAATTAATTATAAATTAACTTAATTTTATTATTTAGGAAGAACAAGGAACATACAAAACATGCCAGACTCGAGGTAAATTAATTTCATACCCCAATTTCCATTATTTAGGTTGATCATCTACTTCTTGTCGTTCTATGTTTATGTGAGAAATGAAATTTTATATCTTATCTTATATTTATACTTTATTTATGTGTATTTATAGTTGATAAAAATAATAGAACCATTTTCTTTACAAAATGATCTTTTTAAGGGAACCTTTCACCGTACGATTTTAGTCAAGACTTCTTTATGTCATGTCTTTTAATTTCAATTTTCTAATGTTGGGATATGTTATTATATATCCTTATTTCTGTACATTTTATTTCCAGGTTATTAGAGACCCTTTTCTCTCCCATCAACATCTATTCTTATTTTTAATGTGACATTTTTAGGGTGCCTAATTTTCGTGAGGGACTTCATCTCAATCACCATTCATTGAGGAATATCTTGATATTTGGTACCATTAATTACTATATTATATCAAGAATATTTTTATTCTCATGATATTATAGGTTTCTTATAATGTCATTCTTTAATTATTTTTATTCATGTACTTTCCCAAGTGGTAAGGGACTCTTTAACTAAAATATTGTTTTAAATGATTTTATGATTTAATATTAATAATCATTCTAATTTATGTCCTTGTTTTCAAAATGGATTTAATGATTTATTTTTATAGAGATTAATGTTTAAACTGTCTAACTACATTAATGGATTCAAAGTGGTACGACATTCATTGTTTCAAAAATCTCTTTATTAAATATATTATATGGATTTCGTAATGGATTTACTATTTCAGTACCGTGAAATGCTATATTGTGATTGGAATGTGGAAATTTTATCATTACATTATACTTGTTTTATTTATTATTAATATGTTCTAGTTCATGGGAATTGTTTATTTATACGGGTGTTTACTTGATAAACATATGGCGGGTGAGCCCGAGATAACTCTATAATGCATTAGGTTACATGATGGATGAAAAAATTAATGTTTCCCCTATGATATTTAGGGAATATACTATGATGTGTATTCCAATGTAACTATATATGTAGCTGTGAAATCTACAATTTATGTATTATTTGGATTCTACAAGATACCATTATGATTTATGATTTTTATGTGTTATTCACAAATCTTATGATTTCATGAGGTATGTTAATGATATTATGTTTTGTATGTAATGCTATACTATTTTTTTATTTCATTAGTTTATAACCCTGATTGATCATTTTATTCTCATCCCATGTTTTTTGAAATATTTTTCAAGGGATATAAGGTTGGGATAGAGTACGGAATAATTCATGATGACTTATATCATGAAATGAATTATTTTTTTTCTTATAAGAGTTTTTATATTATGAAAAAATGAATTTGAAGTAGAAATGTCTACATTATAATATTAGAGATTTAATGTAATAGATATGGCCTAATTCTCTAAAACTCAAAACCAGAAAAGTTCCTCAATGTGAATTATTATATTAATTAAATTTTATGTAATGATTAAGGATGGGGCCTTATAGTTGGTATCATAGGTCGGTTTAGACCACTCTATGAGGTAAGATAATATTAAATTAACATCCATAAATGAATTTACGGTAAGACTGAAATTATATAGCATTACAGATTACCATTTTGATATTCGAAAGATATTTATTTATTGAAAATGGTTTTTTATTGAGTAAAAAAGGAATTTTTGCTGGAGTGGAATACGGAGGGAAATGTCCTTCCATATCAGCATCTTGAGATGTTCTAATCCTAATTGAACTATTTTTTTATGTGATGTCTCAACAGACTTAGGTGATAAATGGTGGATGTGTTTTTGGATGATATTTTTGTTTATTATAAATCTAAATAGGAGTATGAATTTCATTTAAGGGTTATCTTGAAAACCATAAAATAAATGAAAATTTATAGTAAATTCAACATGTTTGGGTTTTGGTTACAACAAATCTCATTCCATGGTCACATTTTTTCTAAAAATTGAATAAATAATGGTCCTACTAAAACAAAATTTGTGGATGAATGGCCTTGACCCACAAATATAACTAATATCCGTAGTATTATTGTTTTATTAGGATATTATCAAAGGTACATTGAAACTTTTTCACATTAATCTTGCCCACTGACTATGTTAACTCAAAAAGGTGTTAAATTTATTTGGACCAATCAATGTGATGATTGTTTTCACGAATTGAAAATAATATTGGGGAATGCTCCAGTTTTGGAACTACATTCCAGAAATGGTGGATTCTTTATCTATAGTGTTGAATCTTTGAAAGGACATGGCTATGACCTTAGGCAGTATGATCAATTAATTGCTTATACATCACTTCTTTTGAATCGTCATGAGTTAAATTACCCTACACATGATTTAGAAGTAGCTGAAATTATTTTAAATTTTAAAATTTGAAGGCCTTGTTTTTTTGGTGTAAAATGTGTAATATATAATGACAACAAAATATTTAATTATATGTTCTCTCATAAATAATTGAATATGAGACAGAGGATAAGTATTGAATTAATAAAGAATTATGATTTCAAAATTTAAAAATATATCCAAAAAAGTAAAATAAAGTGGATGATTCTTTGAGTAGAAAGAGTAATGCTACATTAACAATGTTATTTTTAGGACATGATCCTTTGATTAACAAATTTTTGAACATTGGAATTAATGTTGTTGGAGCCAGAAGGGTATGTTACCAGAATTTAACATTGGTAATTACTATTTTTTGATATTTTGGAGGGGATTAAATTTTATTTCTGACTTATAAATGAAAAATTAGTTGTTATGTGAAGATCGTAGTTCTTCATTTTCAGTTCATCTCAATAGTACTAAGACGTACAAGGATCAACAGGAGTTTTACTATTGTGATTTAATGAAAATAGATATTTCTAACTGTACTGTGTAGTGTTTGACATGTAAACAGGTTAAAGTAGAGTGAGGGTTACTAAAAAGGATGTTTCAGCCATTACCAGTGCCAGAGTGGAAATGGAAAAATGTGTCCAAGTATTTCATCATGGGAGTACAAGATACTTTTTGAGGTAATAATGATATCTGAGATAATGTTGATCAATTGACTAAATCTGCTCACTCCCATCCTATTCGAGAAACATTTCCTCTAGAATGATTTGCTCAGTTTTATGTTAAATAGATAATCATGTTCTATGGAGTTCCTCTCTGCATTATATCTGATCGTGATACCAGGTTTACTTCTAACTTTTGGAATGTCCTCCGGAAGAAGATTGGTTCTGAATTTAATTTTAATATTACTTTTCAACCACAAATTGATAGGAAATCAGAACAAAAAATTCAGAAAATGGAAGATATATTACATTATTTTTCAATGGATTACTATGGAATTTGGGACAAACATCTTTCTTTGTGTGATTTTTCTTATAAATTTTTTTATTCCATTATACAGATGGTTTCAGTTGAGTAACTATATTGCAAGAAGTGTCAAACTCCAACTTTTTTGGATTATGTTGGTGAATGGAAACTAATGGGACCATAATTGGTAGAAGAGATGGCAGAAAATGTTCAACTAATTCAGAAGCACATGAAAACATCTCAGAGTAGGAAAAAATGTTATGCAAATAAGTGAATGAAGGATCTATCTTTCTAGGTAGGTGATCATGACTTTCTCAATGTTTATACATGGAGAAGTGTGACGATTTTTGGTAAAAAGGTAAATATGAGTCTGAGGTTCGTTGGACCCTATAAAATAGTGGAGAAAGTTGGATCTGTTTCCTACAGATGTCATTTCCTCCTTGTTTATCACAAGTATACAATGTTTTTTCATGTTTTAATGTAGGGAATTTATATGCTAGATATGTTTCATGTTTTCAGTCCTGAGATAGTTTATTTGGAGAATATTATTTCTTATTTGGAACAATATGTCCAAATTTCGAGCCGAAGAGAGAAAGTGTTGCTGAATAATGTAATTCACCAAGTAAAGGTTTTCTAGAAAAAACTAAATGGATAAAGAGGTAATGTGGGAATCAGAAAATGCTATGAGGGATAAAAACCCCAAAATTTTTTATAAGTGAATTGAATTGTGGGGATGCAATTACCAAGAGGAGGGATGTAACATACCAGGTAAATAAATAATATAATATTTTCAAATTTTTTAAATTTTTATATTTAATGAAAAAATTTCATTAAAGGGGATTCTATGTTCGATGGCATACCCACCACAAAAAATGGGTTTCTCTGAAATTTAATGTTGCACACAATGCTGAGTCATACTGAAAGAAATATAATTATATAATATTGTTTTAAATAGAAGTTAACACATAGCTTTTGTATTGGAGAGGATAGAACATAACTAAATACAATATTATTATACATGTTTTTTTAAATGTTTTTACATTTATCCAATAAATGTTAGTGTCATAAAATGTGATGGAATACAATTTTAAGTATAAATACTATAATATTTTTTAAATGGAAAATTTACCAATTTCTGATAGAGAACTATATTTAAATATAGTTTATTTTCCAATTTATATGTTATATTTTACAAAATAAAATTATTATTTATAATTAGGACATCAAAATTTATTTTGGACGGATTTTATGTATTCTTATGTAATGTACATTTTTAATGAATAGTTAAAACAAATGAATTTTAATTCAAAAATTCATTTTAATATAAATTATTTATTCGGTTTCATTATACGTTTATTGGTTTTAAAGTGGAATTGAATTATATTTTTTCCAGTAAATCCAATGATTTCCATTAGAAGTAATTTCACATTTAAATTGATCATTAACAAGTGTCAATCTTTTGATAGTTAATATTTCATAAAAGCATGTTTTCTAGTTTTTGCAATAAGAATTAATTTTAAATTAATTTTTGAAACTTTTATATTTTGAATTTGATAAAATGGTTTCATTATTAGTTATTTGGAGGTCCAAATTGTGTAAATATTTAGATTTGATTTTTAAACATTATGCATTGTAACTATAGTAAATATTTTATTTACCATGGTTAAATGTAAATCTGGTAAATAAGGGGAAAAATATAATTATAAACATATTAAATGACCATAACATGTGTTATAACACTATTACATAATACATATCCGACCATGTGCATCCCTGGGTTGATTTTGGGACCCCATAGAGCCACTTGTAAGTGAAAATGACAGTTTACAAAAATTTATTTAATGATAAATAAAATATAACAGAAACATATATATCTTAGTAAAAAAAATTATAATGGGTTATATAAGGAATATTTTGGAATATCAATAGTAATTATAAATAAAAAAAATCCCTACATAATGGTATTTTATTTATAATTTTTAGACATCATATAAATAAATTTATTTATGACACAATGATGATGTAATGATTAAATCAATAGTGAATGTTTTAAATAAATGAGATTATAAATATTAAAATAAAATTATTTTGAAAATATTATTCCATCCATGAATTTTATATAGGATTATAAAATTTTACAATTGAATTAATATTTTTTTTCTATATATTCATGTTGTCATAGATTCATTTAAAAATTCATCATATGAATAGATTATAAATTCACAAAAATTTCTTTTTTAATCAATCAGTAATTAAATTAATGATAAAATAGACCTAAAAATTTTATATTCTTCCAAATGAAATATATGATGTTGATAATGTCATTAATGATCTATTTATGGATCTCTTGGAATTTTATAATTAATATATTTACCATATATTATGAATATATAAGAGGACATGTTAAAAGATAAATAATTTTTCTAAATGTTAAAGCTAAATAGTAAGGATAATTTTAGGCACTAAACATTTCTAAAACCCAAATTATGAGAGTATTAAGAAAAATACTAACCTTATATTCGAATTAAATTATTTGGGGACCTATTGAAATCTAAATTCGGTTTATAAGAAAATAATATTTGCAAACATTCCTAAAGAGCCCCTCCTCCCCCTTATAAAAAGCCAACACCTCTAAACCTTACTAACAGATATCAAGACCCATTCGATTATCCACAATTTGCACTAATAAGCTCACGAAATCCCTATATTCTATCTATAATCATTTTTTTAGGAATAAGGAACACCAAGAAATCCTTTTGGTTCAAAACAGAGGGAGATACCCATTTTAAAGGCAACATCTTCTCTCAAGTTCTTTTCTTTTATCTTCCTTATCGGACCCCCTAAAACCTCTTCATTCCATTATTTGATAACAACACCAGTATATTTAATATACTAGGTTTTGTTTATGAGTATTATTTGTACTACACTTCCAGACACCTCCATCTAATGGATTCAAACTTTTTTTTTCTGAGGATAGCAAACTAACACCTCATGAGACGATGATTGTTCAATTATCTCCTACCACCTCTTATGGTACCCATTATGACGCAAAAATATTAATATGTGATATAAATTATATTTAATTTTTATTTACTCTTATTTATTTTTTATTTATAGCATACCTTTACCGTTTCCATAATGGGTAAATACGATAATTTAATTTGTGGAAGTCTGGACTACCACCCCCACAAAGTGATATGACTTGTTCATGCCATATGTGGAATGTATAAAGGTTGAAGTTTATTAAATTATATATTATACTATTCTGGAATTATAATATACCTTTGTGTAATTATTTATACATTACATTAAATATGAAATATAAATTAAAGTAGCATTTATGCATACATACAGTTTACCGTCTCCACGAACGTTGTATTTCATTTTTATCTCAAAATGTTATGTACTATAATAAATACATACATATATATTAATACTAGATATATATATATGATATATATAATATATAAATATTGAATATAATATTTTAGATAATTAAAATTTGACCCCATGGACAACATGTAATTATAAGTAGTTTATATTTTACTCATGTAGGAAATATCGACAAAACAACTATTATTAACATAAATGATTCTGAAATTTTTATAACATGATAATATGTGATATAAAAGTAATAATCAAATTGAAAAAGCCTCTAATGAAAGTATAAATTAAAATATGTTATTTATTCAAGATAATCAAGGAACATACATAACAAGTCATACTCTAGGTAAGGAATTTATAATCCCCATTTCCATACCTTGAGATGATGTTCAACTTCTTGTCGCACTAGGATTCTGTGATAAATTAATTTTTATATCTTATTTGGTATTTATAAATTAATTATGTGTAATTTTTTGAATAAAAATATTCAATTTATTTTATTTACAAAAATTATATTTGTAAAGGAACCATTCACCTTATTCTTATTCAAAGACTTCATTTATGTCAAGCATTTTAATTTCCATTTGCAAATTTTTGAATGTGTTCTTCTATATACTTATTTCTATAGATTTTATGTCCAAGTGATGAGAGACACTTTTCTGTCCCAATAAATTCAATTCTAAATTTTAATTATATTCAATTAGGTTGTTGAATTTTTATATGGGACATCATCTCAATCTTCTTTCATTGGGGAATATCTTGATATTGTGCACCATTATTTTACTATAAGGTGTAGATCCTACTTTTTAACAAATTATATCAAGAATATTTTTATTCTCATGATATTATAGGTATCTTTTAATTTTATTCTTTAATTATTTTTATTCATGTATTTTCTCAAGTGGTAAGGAACTCTTCAACTAAAACATTGTTTTAATTGTTTTAATGAATTAATATTCTAAATATTTATCATTAATGTCTATGATTTCAGTATATTTTTAATGATTTTTTATAAAGATAGTAATGTTGTAAATATCTAATTCATTTAATTATATCACAGTGGTATGAGAATCTTTAATTCAATAATCTCTTTATTAATAGTTTTAAATGGTTTTGAAAATGGATTGACTATTTTAGTATCTTGAAATGTTATATTGTGATTGGAATGTGGAAATTATATAATTAAATTATTCATGGATTATATTTTATGAATATTTGATGGTTAATGAGAATTTTTTATATATATGGGAGGTTCTGTTATAGTCCTAGGGTGGGTGATCCTGAGATAACTCTCCAGTGCATTGCGTAAGATGAAAGAGGTAAACGTTAATGTTTCACATAAGAGATTTATGGAATATAATGTGATGGGTATTCCAATGAAACACTCTATGTAGATATGGATGATAAAATGTATCTATTCTATATATTTCACTAGTCACCTTTATTTTTTTATGATTTCTATGTGTTATTCATAATTTTTTTGATTTTATGAAGTATGTTAAAGAGATTATGTTTTGTATGTAAAGAAATACTAATGTTTTATTTCGTTATTTAATAACCCTTAATGATATTTTTATAATCATACCACGCTTTTGAAATTTATTTCACATGATAAGTGAATTTAATAATTCACAATGATTTATATGAAGAAAATAATTCATGTTTTCTATTAAAATGCATTATTTTAAAAAAATGGATATTTAGTAGAAATGTAAACTTTTTAGAAATTGAGATGTAATATAATAGTTATGAAATATTATTCTAAAACTCTGACACGTTCATGCCTTGGTGTGTGAAAAAAAAATATATAACCAAAGCTAAAATGTAGTAATGTGTGTAACCTAGGTTGTCTTCACAGAGGTGTGCACAAAAATGAAGCTGTCACCTTAAATACGAGAGAGAAGTGTAGATTGTTTTTGAAATTTCATGATTTTGAATAGAAACTGATGTGGAAAATAAAAACTAATAATTGAATAGAAATAAAAAAATTTGACAAAGATAGAGATTTAAAATAGTTATATTAATTGATTGATTGAGTCGGGGTCAGTTTACCAATAGAAATGTTATCATAGTTCTAATTTATATAATCCTCTTCTACTAAGCTGATTAAATTGAGTTTCCAGGATCACTTCCCCACGCTCCATTGGTCAAATGGTGATTGTTATAGTAAACTTTTCTATAATCTAATCATAGTATACTCTCTTTCCTATGTGTGAAATAGTCGCAAAAAATATCCTTGATTGACATAGGCATTTCCTGATCAGGTCTTGTTTATCCCAAACATCCAAGAATATCCACTACCCCTCCCAAACGTTCTGAAAATCACCTAGTACATCACTACTATGTCATGATATATTCAATCATATGTAGACCATAAAAAATTGTAGGGAGAAAATTAACATTGGCCAAAGTGACATGAACAGAAAAATCTAAAACCAAATTTGATTGTACTGGATAGTAAAAACTATTATTAGAAATTAAAACCAACTTGGAAAAAGAGGACAAATATTTCATAACATTAAGTGTATGAACTCAAACACTAAAAACTGGAAAACAAATCCTTACATAATCTATTATAGGAATACGCCTCCATGTTAATAGATTCCACGAAGAATGGGGAAGAAGAAGACATTACAAAAATAAAAAGAATGAAAAGAGTGGAAAGGAAGAACAAAAAATTTCTCCTCCACAATCCTTCCAATGAACGTTCTATTCTGTTATGCTAACCATACCCTACAAATTATCCATGGTCACTTATTAAACGTTGATCACAACTGTGTTGGATATCGACTGTTAAAATTTTAATCCGGTTGGATAAGTTCACCAAATGTTATAATTGAATTAATGAAGTAAACATTATCTTCATGAGGAGACTCTTTAACTTTTTCTTATTTTTTGAATACAATGGATGCCCCAATGACATAATTCATTTATAAAATTAAATGGAAGAATGCATCGCGGAGATATATTTATATGATAGTAGAAATGACATCATTTGGACACATTATGGAGAAGATATGCCTCATTAATTATGGTGGGGTAAATTCTATTGGCCATAATACTTTATTCTCTGGATTGATTTATCGGGCCCACTGTGTTTGGAATTGGATCTACATTCAAAAACTAATGTTGAAGAACACAAGAATAGAAATCCTAAAAATTGTAATAAATATATTTGGATTAAAATTTTAAATTATATTCCCATAATATAGAAGCTCTACAAAACTGTTAAATATCCATAATTAACTAATTTCCCAAATTAATCATGTAATTTACCAAAAAACTAATATGATACAAATTATCTCAAAAATATTAATTTTATGGGGTAAAATCCTTGAAACACATTTGAAAAATAATGAAATATTATCTTTATAAACTCCCCCACACATAGAACATGGACTCCTAGAAAAATCAAAATCAATATCAAATCAAAGAAAATTTAAAACACCTCGATCAAAATCCACCAATTATACAATAATAAATAAAATTATTCATTTACCATCCAAAAAAATATTTCAAGCTCTCAAATAATATCACTAAATATTTTCCTATTCATTTATCCTCCCATGAACAGAAGACATGTACCTCACAAGAATCATCTCTCAGTTTGAAAATATCAATTTTCAACAATGTTGTTCTTATCCAAACCAATGAAAGGGTCGCTATTGGTTTGACAAACTCCCTCTTCTCTACATGATGTAAATCACAGAAATCTTTTTATCTTGAATACTTTGCAGGGTTGTTCTGTAGCTTTCAGTTGGTAGGATTTTTATGTAAAAATTTCTGGGGCGAATGAGGAGGGCTTGGCCCATTTTGAAGCCAAATTACACAATTCATATTTCCACTCAAGTATGGTATCCTCCTCACTCCCACATAGTATAAATTAGAATATATCATCATAAAATCACTATAAATGTTCAAAAACCTCATAATTTTAGTATCAAATAGTTCAATATTCTCAAACATTATTTTTCTTGAAAGATCCAAAAAAAGGCAAAACATTTTTCCTCCATTAGAAGATCCAGAAAGGCACAACTTCTTTTATCATGAATGCTCCATAAAATGTATATCTCTTAACATAATGAACATTCATCAGCACACATGGCTCTTCCACATTTTACTTTCCACCCAAAGTTTCACAAAATGAGTTAGCACAACACAAGAGAGCTCCCCCTCCCCACCACACAAGTTCAACTAGATCATGAAATTTCACTTCTAGAGTAGGATGGATATGGAAAATTGTCTTGTAATGTGGCTAAGTTAACATGTTTTTCATAGATTCTATGGGATAAAAGGATTAAATGTACATGGAATGACATAATTAATGAGATTCTATTGAAATGGGAGCATTCGAACCAATGAAAAGCCTCAATGATTTAAAACACATATACCCCAAACCCTCAAGGTTTGAATGAAATAAATCAAATTCTGGTAAAAACAAGCCCGATCTGGTTCTCTCAATTACTGATGTGAATGAAAGTAATATTGAAAAAATGGTTCAGAAGCCCCACAAGAAAGTAATTTATAATATAATGACAGTGAAATGTGGAATTACATTTAAAAATATGAGTAATTTTTATGAAATTTCCTAATAATTGAACTTGATACAAAATCATTATCAACATTTCTTTATACTCAATTTCTTGGAAACTCAAAAAAATTGAAAACATGTTTTTTTACATTGAATAACAAATAATAAAATTAAAATCCTAATCTACAATGGTTACCTACCCCACAAATAATTGGTTTAGTTTCCTAATTCCATTCAAATGGATGTAATAGGTAAGAAGATTTTAAAAAGAATCATAATAGCAAGCATTTTTCAAGGAGTGGTAGAAGTTGACATATTACTAATGCAACGCTGAGTTATGCTCCTAACTGTTGCACACTCAAAACCTACATGAAAAATGAATAGAATAAAAAATAAGAAATTTTTTAAAATAAATGAAAATATGCATTGGATAAGTAAAGAAGCATTGATCATTGTTTAATCCCCCATTTGGACCCATGGTTTTGACTGCCTTCAAATGGGCAGTTCGAATTGGTTATCCCCAATATGATAGTGGGTTGAGTTTCTTGTGTGATGAACCAACAATACTTTTTCTTAACATCATGTGCTTCATCCATTTTGTTGTGTACAGTATGGGTATTCTATACAAAATCCACCGATAGCAAAATAATATAAAACTTTATTAGTAGGGGTTGGAAAAATAATGAGTCATCATCTTTCATGGTTTTAAATTTCATAGCCTCTCCTTTATTATCTAGTATTTGCTGAAGGTATGATATATCATTAGAAAAATTAAAGGGTAATTCTAAGTACAATTTTATTAGAACAATGTTAAATCATAAAGTGTTCATATCAAATTTACTCCCATTCAATATATGCATCTTGTGTCTCTCTTTCCTCAGGAAATTCCACTTGAATCAGCTCATGTACACCATCCAATAAATGATTAATAATTTTGGGGAGCTCTAATTGTTCCTCTATAAGAACAAATTCTTTTTCATCCTACTCCTAAAAGACAATACACGAGTTGTTTCAATATGAAAATTTAAAGCAAGGGAAGGTGATACTATTTTCAGATTCAATAAAATTAAAAGATATTGAGTTCAAGAAAAGATCATATCCTTGAGTTTTCTCAGCTTTAGTTTCTTCTTCAGTGGGAAGTGGATCTTGGAGTAGAGTTGTATCAAACAGAGGTTGGCAGAATGAATCCTCTACATTCTCTTCAAATTCCACCATGTTGGTGCTATATTCCATCAATGATGATTGAACTTCTATATAATGAGGAATTGTGGGATTGTGTAGTTCCTCACAGTCATTCCAGAAGTCATCCAGATCTTGTTGATCACCCATACATGCTTAATAAGGAAAATCTACTTCATTAATCTTCCTCAACATTGTTTGATAATGGACAAATGGTTCTTCTATTAATTTCATCATGGTCTCCCAAGGTTCATCGACAATAGGTAATAGTGGGGGATCCACTTCCACTAATGGCTCAATTTTATGTTTTGGTTTCTCTTGGGATGTGTGAACATATTCAATTACCCATAAAATATTTCTATCCAAGTCATGTATTTCTTACCAAAGCCCATCAAATTGATATTTTGTTCGAATTTCCAATTTTTGTTGCAGCTCAACCATTTTATGACTAAATTCTGGGAAACAATCATTGAGTTCAACTATTTATCTGGAGAATCCCTTAAATACTGAGTGTTGAAGGTTTGTATAAATGTATTGAATGAGATCGTTGAATTCAACCTCATTTCGGATTTTGATTCTAGCTCCCCTGATCTATTTACTAAAGAGAGAAACACTATCCTCTAAAGACCAAGGTGAGTCAATAATTAATTCATTCACTCATCAATAATTGATCCATGAAAAAAAGAAAAAATATCTTGATAACATCATAAAAAAATTATTTTTAATGTTTTTTTATTTTGAAAAGAGTCAAATATTTAAAATTGGATTGTTGGCACAACCTCCCTGAAAAAGACTCCATGTTTTTACATATGCCTATCATGGGGTGTGAAAAAAACAAATATAACCTATGTTACAATGTAGTAATGTGGGTAACCCAGGTTCTTCTCTGTGAAGAGACACAACAATCAAGTTGTCACCCTAAATTTGATAAAGAACTGTAGAATGTTTTTGAAATTGTTTGATTTTGAAAGGGAACTAAAGTGACAAAAAAAAATTGAACAAAAATACTAAAAAAATATACAAACTAAGAGATTTAAAATAGTTATATGAATTGAGTGATCGGTTTGGAATTAGTTTTCCAATTGAAATATTATCATATATTGAATTTATCCAATCCTATTCTACTATATCGATTACAGTGAGTTTTCACGATCTCTTCTTCTCAATACTTTGGTTTAATGTTTATGGTTAGAGTAAAAATTTCTATGAACATAGATTAGTCAACTCTCATTCCTATGTCTGAATGAGTGATAGAAACTAACATCAATTGACATAGGAAATTCCCAATCGGGTATTTTTTATCCTAAACAAACAAGAATATCCACTACCCCACCCACACGTACCGACAATCACCAAATAATTCACCACTATGTTATTATCAATTCCATCATTAATATACCAAAACCTAATAGAAGGATAAAATTATCAATGACCAAAGGAACAAAAACAACATAATCTGAAACTAAATACGATCGTACTTGATATTAAAACGCGTTACTAAAAATTGAATCCAACATCCCAAAAGAGAGAAAATATTTCATAACATTAAGTACATGAACTCAAACATTACAAAAGGGAAAACAATATCCTTCCATAATCACTAATAAGATTACCCATCTATATGAAGGGAATACTTGAATAACGAGGAAGAATAATACATAACAATAATAAATAGAATGAAAAATGGGTAATTGAATAACAGAAAATTTATCCTCCAGAATCCTTCAACCAAAAGATAGCTTCTATTCTTCCCCCCAAACCCCAAAAATTTGCACGAGTAGATTCATAAAATATGGTCACAATTGTGTTGGATATAAAATCTCCAAATGTAGATGATATTGGACATGTTCAAAAAAATTTATGCTTGAATAAATTAATTGAACGTTTGCTTCCAAAGGAGACTCTTCAAATTACATTTTTGGTAACATGAAATGGACACATTAATGATAGAATTTAGTCCACTATTTTAATGGAAGTATGCTATTTGGATTAGTATTTTTATTATAGATGCAATAAAATAATTTGAACACAAGTGTTCTATTATATTCTTAATTAATTATGGTGGGGTCAAGTGCATCGGCCATAAAACATTACTCTCTCTATTGATTTATCTAGGACAATGTGTTTGGAATTGGATCTCGGTCAAGATGAAAAAGTTGAATAACAAGAACATAGAAATCCTATAAAAAAATCATGCAATTTGGATTATTATTGTAAATTTTTTTCTAGCAATACTTAAGCTCCACCAAACTGTTAAATATCCAAAATTCACGAATTTCCCCAATTAAGCCAATAATTAACCGAAACACTAAAATGAAACAAATTAGCTCAAATTGATTACATGGAAGGGGTTAAATCATTCAAACACATATGAAAAATAATGAAAATATTATCTCTATTAATCTTTAATCATGAATACATCCTCAATATGAAATATTTACTTATCTCAAGATTATGTAATGTTTAAGGATGGGGCCTAATGTGAAACCCCCCCCCCCCCCCCACCACTACTGTTTGGACAACCCCTACTAGACACTAACCCACCCCAGGATTCCACCACCCCCTTGGATAACACCCCTCCCATAAGAATGTCCCCACCCCCTAGACACCTGAACCACCGTGGACAGGCCAAACCCCTTGGACAACCCCCCCAAACCCTCCTTGAATAGAACCCCACCACTCGAACACCCCAACACCCTCGGACAACCCCCTCCCCCTAGACATCCCCAATCCCTTATCCACACCAATATTATGAATTAAATTATTTATTCCATATTCCATATTTGTTATATATAATAATATTTTCTATGTAATGAATTATTAATTGGATACACTTTATATATGTCATAATTTTGTATGAAATTCAAATTCATTTTTAATGTGTTATTCATTCATGATTCAGAATTCAGGAAGTAATTCCTTTAGAATGTTTTAAATTTAGAATTCAATTCTGAATACTTTTTTTAAAGGTAATTGGGTTTTGAATTGGATTCTGAATTCACAGGTTCACTGGTGATTGTAGAGGGGGAGGAATACCTGCCTACTGCTCAATTGCATCAATGTGATACCAATAGTTGAATAATGTTGGTATATATCAGAAAAGTGACTTTATACCACTGTTTTACATAAAAACATTGGTAAAACTATATACCAACTGTTGGTAAACTTTTTGTGTGGAACTTGTAATCAATATTTTGAAAAAAATTATGTAAACCATTAGTAAAGTATTATTCCAGCGGGGTTTAAACCATTGTAATATTTCTCAAATTCCATAATATGTAATGTTTATAAAACATTGGTATAAAGATTTACCAACAGTTAGACAAAAATGTTGGTATAATGTGCATTCCATAATAATATACCAATGGTTATTCTATAATTGTTTGTACATGTCTATCCCCATGACTAACTAGCCATTGGATTGAGTAAGAGTTGGAATAGTTTATACAGATGGTTTTGTAGACCTTTGCCAATAGATGGAAACCATTGATATAAGTCAGGTTTCCAACAGTGAATTTCTTTTGTATCCAATTGTATAGGTTATAATGATTAATAATTTTTTTTTGATATTTATATGTGTACAATATACAGATAATTTTTTTTGTGGTGTTTATGTTTTCATAATGTGAAATAAAATCATTTTATGATGGATAAAACACTAATTTTTATGAAATCTATTGGGTTATATTAGGCTAAATTTTTATTCCAAATGATCTAAATAACCAATCCTAAAATGTATTTGGAATGTAAGGGGATAAATACTGTGTTTTTATATTAAAATTTTGGATGATTTAAATTCATTAACATCAATTTTAATCAAATAAAATATGCATATAATATGTTTTTACAAACAGATCTGAGTGAAGGGGAACACTGATGTGGCGCTCTCGACTCAGGCGACTCTAGGGTTTCTCGGTAATCTTGAATCTGGTGGAAATGGCGGATTCTTTTCTGAATTCTGAGAGATTCAACTCGCATAAGAATGTTAGCAGAGGAGCGGACGGACTAGACTCAAGAGAAACTGATAATATCAAAGGAAAGATGTCCGGGGTCAGGGAAGGTAAGCCTTTGTTTTCTCTTTTTAAAGGCTCTTATGCAAGCATTAGGAGAAAAGGTTCGATTACTCATGTAAAAGAAGACTCGTCTATGATTTCTGAGAGACTTGAAATAAGATATCAATCCATTATCGTGAGTCTTATTCTTCCTATGGGATCTAATCCTTGGAAGATGTAATATCTAAACCATAGACTCTCGAAGATATGGGGTTTTAATTCCTGGCAATGCATATCCCTGGGGAAGGGTTTCTATCATATGCTTTTTCCTTCGGAGGAGCTAAAACTAAGAGCATAGGGTTTTTGGATCAATTTCATTCAAACCTAGAGCTCAGTACATCAGAGAGTGGGATTGCAGCTTCAATCAAACAGAGATTGGTAATTCTACAGCATAGGTTTGGATAATTTTTTTTGGTTTAAATTGGATTTTGTGGCATCCTAGGATTTTATATGATATATCTATTTCTATTGGGGTCCCAATTAGAATGGATATGGAAACTGAAATGGCCAGATATGGAAATTATGCCATATTTCTTGTAGAAGATGATCTATGTACCTCTTTAATTGATAAATACTTCTTATCAACTGGTGATGAAGAATTTGAATTGAATATTGAATATGAAAGTTTCCCAAAATTTTTCTTCAAATGTAAGGCCATAGGCTATGATAATTCAAACTGCAGGAAAAAATTGATATTCATGAAATGTTCTAGTCGAGGGAATGATTCTAAATCATTCCATAAATCTAAAAAGGAAAATCAGGAACATGGCCAGGGGACTATTCTAACAGAGAAGACTCTAAGGTCACAATGTGTCTCTACAGAAAGTAATGGTAGGTTTCCTAATGCTCAAGCTAAAAAATACTGGTCTGATATAGTGAAGGAGGGACAAGAGACTCCACCTAGCTCATGTGCAGACCCTAATAAGCTTGTCTCATGCCAGGGTCCCCTGGCTAATGCTGATGCTGCTCTTCAATCTGTTTCTGTTAAGGGAAATGAATCTCTGACTACTTTTCATGATGATTCTGAACATAGACATACACTACAGCGACCTACTTCTATGATTAGTTCAGATCAGGATATGCATTTAAATTTTTATGCTCAACCTGCTTTGGTTCAAATCAATGAAGTTACGGTTGCAACTCATGCTGATTCTGGAATTTTTTTGTTCAGACATCTATCAATGATATTGAATCTGACACTGATTTGAAGGTACATGTACAAACTAAGCCTCAAATTGAAGATGAAATATTGAATCATGATTATGTGCTGGAGCACTCACCTTCTGACTTGAGTGGGTGTTTTAAAACCTGTTAAGCGACTGATTCACCTGGACTTTCTGAAAGGGCTGACTCTGCTTCTCTTTCTCTGGCTCCATCAATCTCTGAACCTTTTGTAGTGGCTGGGGAAGACTCAGTCACTCCGACTAATGAAGTGGTGGAAAATAACTCAGTCACTCCAGCGGGGAAGGTGAGTAACACCTTGAAGGAATCCTCTCATATCTCTACACTGGATGTGCAGGAGACAAAACAGAAAATAGATAATCCTAGAAAAGGGCACCAAAATGAGGGAGATGATGAAGGTACTTGGAAACAAGTCAGAACCAGATGCCAAAAAAGGGAAGGAAAAGAGACCTTGAAGATGAAGGAGGAGGTGCAAGCTGACACCTCGGACGAAGATGTGGAAATGTTGCTACATCAAGCTAAGGAGCATGAAAGCCACTATATGAGAGGAAGTGGTCGAAGGCGTATCAACACCAAAACATGGAACGAATGGAGAGAGAAAGAAAGATTAATTTCTGAAAAGATAAGGAAAAAGATTGGTTCACCGGGACAGGGAACTTGATGTATTGTCCTGTATGTTGACTTTGATGTTCCCCTTTGACTTTCTTTTAATATAATATTTTGGGGCCTATCCCCTTAGTTTTAAAAAAACAAACAGATCTAGGTGTATAGGTCTTTAGATTTCTTAATTATGAACATTATATTATATTTTTAAATGTTTATATTAGTGGATATTAGTTTTATCAATATGTTATATAATATTACAAGATTTTGATATGAATTTAGTTGATTAATTCCTTTTTTAATTATAAATTAGCCAATTATCCTCAAGATTATTACAAATATATTAAATTAAATTTGTAGTATTTTTTTGTTACTTTATACTGAATAGTCATGAAGTAGGTGATAGTTAAATTAATGGAAATATCCTTAATGGAAGATAAAACATATCAATTATGGTATGCATAAAAAATTAGGGGGATGATAGAGATAGTATATAGGTAATTGATGTATTAAAAAAGTAATACCATATTAAAATTACATTAATATGATATATAAATATATATTAAATCTTTCATAATGGTTATAAATGGAATGAAATGGGATAGAATAATTAATAAGAGTAATGGAAGAATTGAACAATGATAATTGCGGGTAACCACTTTTTTAGAGCTTAATCCAATAGTATTAAACAATATACTTGAGGGTTTGGGATTTGATAAAAAAAATGTCAGAAGTGTTATTAAATGACATAGTATAACATAATAAGGTATATCATGGAATTTGATATAAATACATGATATTATTTCCTATGAAAGGGGGATATGTTTTTTATACATCATACGTTGGGTATTTTTGGGATAAAATATAGGAGGAATTAGTATTTCTAAATTAAAACTTGTAATAGTATTATTAATTGATATTATGAATAAATTTGGTTATTTTATTTTATTTCATCACTTTATATTCCATTTTACAATAGAATTATTAATTTATACAAACATATTAATGAATAAAATGAATTATACTATATCTTCTTAGCAATTTATAATTTAAATTTATGAAAAAAATTTTATATTACTATTTAAAAATAAGTCATTACAGTTATTAAATTTATTTAATAATGAGAAAAATAGTTTTTATATAATTGGGTCATTGTTACATCAATATTACATTGTTAAAAATAAGTATATTAAAAAATAATATTTTTTAAATCCACCATTAAAAATCGTGTTTATTATAAAAAAAAATTATATCTCATTTAAAATATCTACCTGATGATTATAAAATGAGATTCATTTTAGAAATTTAATTTTGTTAACATATAAAATTTTATCATTTAAAATAACACATTTCATAATGAAAAAAAATATGAAAATTATTAAAATGTACATTATTCATTCATTTCAATTTCGTTACTTATTTCTAATGACATTTTTATTTAACCAATTATATCATAGTAAATATTATTTTCATGTAATTATATCCAATTTTATGTAGCATATTTATTCATCACATCTAGTATTCTATATTTATCAAATAATATATTATCAGACGTTATTATATGGTTCATGTGACTTCTTTATATTATGTACATATAATCTAATTTCCTATTAAAAAAATACAATTATTCATTTAAAAGAAAAAAAATTAATAACAAAAAATTTACATAACTTATTGAATCATAAAATATATATTAAATTATGGTTTTCAAAAAGATTAATTTATGAATGAAATATTTATAAAATAATGTAGTCAAAATTTGAGAGCAATATTATTACCCTTAATGAAATCCACCCCCAAATATCACTCATTGATCAAAACCTTTTTATGTCTACTCTATGTCTTAAAACCATAACCCTTATAGTAAATAATTTTCAATCAACGTCTTATAACCACAATAGTTAAACACAATTTCTTATCAACAGATCATATGAACCAACATTAATGGTGTTATTATTTACCCTATTATGTCATACTAGCTAAACATGACATAATTTTATATAAATATTTATTATCATTGTAACAACTAAAAGAATAATTAATGTAAATCCATTTTGATCTAATTAAACGTCTCTCTATGTTTGTATAAGATGTAAAATTCTTTGGTTTTATGTTAAGAATATTGACCGTTTCTAATATAGCCTTTGAACAATGATCACATGATTAGTATAAATATAGGTCTTTAACAAATCCAATTTACTCAGACAAAAGAAGCGATGACCTCATCCAGTAGAATTGCTCAATATGAAGCCTATTTTTCAGAGCTCGGAAAAGAGGTGGTGTCCTTGGGCTTCGCTCTTGACCAAGCCCAAGCTGAGCTTCATCATGTCAAGCATGAACGGGACTGTTTATGGGAAAAGTGGAAGTTGATAGAGATTACCACTCAAGTAATGTTATCTGAGCCACCCCAAGAGTCTATCACCATCGCACACCTTACCCTTAGGTCTTATGCGGCTATTTTAAGGGGTTATGTAACTAATCGATTGTATTATGTTCATGTACATAATATTATTATATAATAATGAATATAATTTCTTGTCAATATTGATACATTGTAAATAGTTTTTAAAGTACAAATAATGTTTTTAGTTTTTATTTAATTAAGAATTATATTTTAATAAATTAATGGATTTTTGAATTAAATCGTATTTTCATAAAATAATATTATTTTTATTAAATTAATTTTTATTAAATATAAATGGTCTTATAATTTTATGAATGCAATTATAATTTTTATTATGGTTTGAAAGCCATTTCTGTCAAAACCCATGAATTTTTTATAAATGTCGGTTTTTATTGTAAAAGTGAAAATTAACAAATTTAGAAAATTATTTAGAGAAAATAAATTTTATTTCTGGAATCTGGACATCAAAATTGTCCAATGGTGAATTTTTCATAATTTTCTGAGACAGTCAAATTTTTGGATAAAAATTAAATACCCTTTAAATATAAAATGTGTTTGAGGACATCATAATGACCCAAAAGTGATGTAATAAAATACTATAATATTTATTTTCGGCCAATATATTTTTTACATTAAAATAATGTGATTTTTGGTTTGTTTGATTTACTTTTCAATGCATTATTGGACCCCTCAAGACTTATTAAACACCTTGTCTTTTTAATTTTATTTCAATGAAAGTATGGACCACCTCCACATAAGAAACACTTTTTTTTAAGATGTTCGGACTTTGGAATTATAAATTATTGTTTTCCTCTTCCCTTTTCCAAAAACCATGGGAAAAAACCATGGGATGGTTTGTGGTTTGGATTAATTTAATGTAAGGGGACCCAAACCTAAAGAATAAAGAATTCCCTCACCTTTCCTATATAAACCCACCCACGCTCCCACTTCCTCCTCACTCAAAGCCTTTGGAGTTCTTCCAAACTCTTCCATACTCTCTCTATAATTCTCCCAAGGTGCCCCAAGCTCCCAAGAAGCCTCTCATAAGTCTCTCTCAAGCCTTTGGAAGAACACTTCCATGTAAGGATTTTTTCTTCCGTTCTATTTTTTGTCCAATTTTATTTAAGTTGTTTTTCCCTTTTAATTTAAATTATGAATGTTGGGGTATGGTTTCTAACCACCCCCATACTTCCATATCTATGTTTGAATGATGGGAGACCCCTTTCTCTCTCATTAAATGCCTCTCACGTACACCTGTTACTATGCCGAAATTCCGAACGAACTTCTCTCTCCACATTTACATTCAAGCAATACTTTTGTATCATGAATCTAAATTCCATTACAATTGTTGGTACATGTATCAATATGAACTAATTGCATTCCATTACAGTTAAATATGATGAGTAACCCCTTTCTATCTCATAAACCGTTTTTATGAATTCTTATGTCACGTCGTTACGCTGCCGAAATCGCACTGATTTTCTAAGCCAATGCCATTGTGTTGTGAATACCATGCCCATTTCACCATCAAGGGTATTCACCTTTATGCACATTTACTTATTGATTATAGTTTTTCATGTATGAATTCCAAATTCCTTTATCGTGGAATAAATGTTTATGTTTTATGAATCCATGTTTTATGATCCATGTGGCACACTTATGCATGAAATGAAATGTTTAAGAAGGGTGAGCCCTTATATCGCATCAATGCATTGGGTAATGTATTGTATCATGATACATCATGTGCAATGATTTTTTATTCATGATAATTCATGTGCAATTAGGGATAAATCATTCATTATGTGCAATGAGGGTTTACTCATGCTCCATGAGCAGTGATCATTGGCTCACACTAATTCCATGTTAAGTGTTGTTGCCACATTTCCATGTTATGATTATCATGCTTTATCATGACTTTATGTTCATGTTATCTTATGCCCTATTGATATTCCCATTTACTAACATGTAATGTACTACTCATGTTATTCCATGTGTACTCCCTTACTGGGCTTTATAGGTCACCCTTTTCTTATGTATGTCCTCAGGTTATCCCATGCAATGCTATGTATGAGGGAATGTAGTGGTCATGTAAAGGAATTTTTCAATAAAGATGTTGTATTTCATGTTTTAAGTTTTTATGTAATGATCCTAATCCCCAAAGACACTAAACCTCTCAATATTCTTTGTTATATCAAGTGAAGTTTTATGTAATGAATCCTGTTTAAGTTTGTATTAAAAGCAAGGTTATCATAGTTGGTATCAAAGGATATGTATAGTTATTTTTGGGATTAGGATTAGAGAACCCTAGTAAATCCTTAGAAACAAGACTAAGTACAATAAAAAAGACCCTTGGTTTTGGTGAGTATTTCGTAAGTGGGTTATGAAGAAAATACATCCCTTTCCGGATATGATCAGGTAGAGGCGGTTCTGACACAGATGTATCCTAGGGGTAAAACCCGAAAACACCGCGTTGAGCTAGAATCGAACGGGAAATGGTGCACGACAACGAGCCTTATTGCACTCTTAGTTATGACACTCCTGGGGGATATTCTTTGGTAAATTCAGAAGCTTAGTATGAACCCTTATCACGGGATTAAAAAAATGCCCCTAAGAATATATGTTAGAATGTAGATGGTGAAAATCCTAGATTGAAGTCTATATACTCATGAGTTTAGGAAATGAATGTTTATTTATAATTCATCAACATTGGTTTTTGGATTAACCTTTATTTGTTACCCCTAAATTTACTTTTATTCCAACCAATGGCCGGTAATAGGAGGACTCGGGCTAACAACCGCTGTGAAGATCAGTGTGATGATTGTACTAATGAGATGACCAATCCAATGGGAGTGGGAATCTCAAAATTTGTCATGCTTATCTCTCAGCTAACTCATTTTTTGAATATAAAAACGGGTGTAGAGGAACGTTCAACCCCCCCCCCCCCCCAATAAAGAACAAATCACTATCGAGAGCTTCATGAGGCAAAGGACTTCTACTTTTAGTGGATCATCTGATCCCATGATCGCTGGACAATGGATCAACTCAATTGAAAATATCTTATCCATCCTTCAATGTTCTGAACAAGAGAGGTTTCTCTAGGCAGCTTATCGTATGGCTGGTGAAGCTGATCAATGGAGGACATTGATCAAAAATACGAAGCCTGAGGTGGAGATCTAGGGGTTGGAATGGAAGGATTTTCGGACGATGTTTTTCGATAAATATTTTCCGCACACCCTCCGGCTTAAGATAGAAAGGGACTTCCATTCCCTCAAGAAAAAAAGATGAAGAATCTATTGGAGCATATGAGGAAAACATCAAAAGGCTTGCACGATACGCATCTGGATTTGTCGTTACCCCCGAATGCAATGTTGACCGCTTCTTTGGTGGGATGAAGCCTTGCCTGTGGAAATCATTGGCGATCCGTGACGTCGACAGCTATGAGGAAATTGTCTGATGTGCCCTCAAGGTTGAAATGGAGATTATAGAATCACATGGGTATCATGGGGATAATAAGCATAAGGTGTAATTCAATGCTGGTGGTCCGATGGATAAATCCAACGGTTCTATGACGATCCAGAACCCCAGTTTCCAAAAGTGCGGAATGAAGCACCCTGGAAATTGCCTTAAGGGGATGAGGAAATGCTTCAGCTGTGGAAGAGAAGGGCACATAGCTGTTAACTGTCGGCAAGAAAGACCCGCCGCTGTGACAGAGGAGAGGAACCCTCTGTTCGAACCTCAACGCATTGTTCAATGCTACAAATGCAAATAACCATGTCATTTTTCAAATCAGTGCCCTAATCTAAGGGTTTTCGGAGGCAACCAACAACCTCCAAGGCTGCAAGGAAGAGATTTTTCCATCACTTCTGCCAAAGTGAACCCCAAAAACGAAGTGGGGAAAGGTTCTCTAGTTATTCATTCAAAAATAGAGAACTTACATTTTTATTATGGTTATACGAATTCTTTTATATCTCGAAAGTTCAGTAGAACAATCCCAGCACCACCACAAATCATGGAAGTGAAGATGTTAGGGAGTATGGAAAATGGGGCAATCATTACATCCCATGAATATAAGTCCTCCCATATTTTAATTTGTGGACTTAATTTCCCGAAGAACCTCATCACACTCCCTATGGTGTAATTTGATGTAATTCTTGGCATTTATTGACTTTCCTTACATAGATCCAATATAAATTGCCTGCAGAGGGAAATCACACTCCATATGGAGAATCGACCCCAGATTCATTAATAGTGTAAGGAGGAATATGAATATCCTTTAGCTCCATCATCTCAAGCATGGATATTACGGCCTTATGAGCACGCATATTTGGCTCAGATGATTGAGTCCAAGGAAGAAACCATCCTTGAAGAAATGCCTATTGTGATGGAATTCGCTAAAGTGTTTCCCGAGGAACTGCATGGTCTTTCTCCTAGAAGAGATGTGGAATTCTCAGTTGAACATATACCCCGGGCTTTACCAAAATCCAAGACTCTATATAGAATGGCTATTTTAGAGCTTTAAGAGCTGAGGAAACAACTACAGGATAATCTGGATAAAGGGATTATACTCCCAAGTGCTTCACCATGGGGTGCACCAGTCCTCTTCGTCAAGAAGAAGGATGGGTCAATGCAGTTGTGCATCAATTATTATGAACTTAAAAAAATCACGATAAAGAACATGTATCCTCTCCCAAGAAATAATGACTTGTTCGATTAGATGCATGGAGCACAATACATCACCAAGGTGGACTTGCGGTCAGGATATTATCATGTAAGGGTGAAAAAGGAAGAAATCCCCAACACTGCTTTTCGCACAAGATACAGACACTATGAATTCATAGTAATTCCTTTCAGACTCACCAATGCTCTAGAAATCTTCATTGACGTAATGAATAGAGTTTTCAGAGATTACATCGATAAATTTTTGGTAGTCTTTATTGATTATTTTCTAATATACACCAAAACCTAGGAGGATCACGAAGAGAATTTAAGAACTGTATTGGAGACATTGTGCAAGGATAATCTCTATGAAAAGTACAACAAGTGTGAGTTCTAGTTGAACGATGTCTCATTATTGGGCCATGTCATCACAAGCAATGGGGTATCTGTGGATCCCTCCAAAAAAGATGCAATTGAGGGATGGTCGAGGCCAACATCGGTAATGGGTGTCCGTAGATTCTAGGCGTTAGTTGGATATTATCGACGATTTGTGAGGAATTTATCACGATTTTCCAACACTCATACCAAGCTAAATCGAAAGGGAGTAAATTTTTATTAGAGTGATGAATGCGAAGAAAGCTTCAAGGAGTTGAAAAGAAGGCTTATCACTGCGCCCGTGCTCACTTTACCCACAAGTGGCGAACTTTTTGTTGTTTTCAGGGATTATTCGATGAAGGGATTAGGATATGTGTTGATGTAGAATGATAAAGTGATATCCTATGCCTCATGGAAGTTTAAAATCCATGAGAAAACTATCCAACACATGATCTGGAGTTGGCGGCGGTGTTCTTTGCCTTGAAAATCTAGCGGCATTATCTCTATGGAGATAAATGTGAGATATATACTGACTACAAAAGTCTAAAATATATATTCACATAGAAGTAGCTTAATATGTGGTAGAGAAGATGTATAGATCTCATCACGGATTATGACTCTTCAATCCATTACCACCTCGGGAAAGCGAACAAGGTGGCAGATTCCCTATGTAGAAAGGATCTAGTGATTCTATCAATGTTGAGAATTGAGAAGGATCCAATATTCATAGACTTGATGAAGATGGAAATGGTAATCATTGAGATGGGAAAATCATCAATCCTTTCACAAATGATTGGTCAACTGTCTCTTTTGGAAAGGATAAAGGATGCTCAAATGGATGATGTGAGAATTCAAGAAAAAGTTTAAGCTATTGAAAAAGGGAAATCCTCGGAGATTAATGTTAATGAAGAAGGAATTGTGCGGTTTGGGAAAAGACTATGGGTTCCATCAAGACCGGAGATGAAGAAGGAACTTTTGGATGTTTCACATAGTTCAAATTTATCTATTCACCCAGGGAGCACAATGATGTATCGAGTTCTCCGAGAAAACATTTTGTGGGATAACATGAAGAAGGAGATCACTGAATATACATCAAACTGCCTGGTGTGCTAGAAATTGAAGGTAGAGAGGCAGAAGTCTAAGGGATTGATGCAACCATTTCTCATACCGGAATGGAAATGGGATAACATTACCATGGACATTTTCACTAGACATCTGAGGCCATCCAAAGGCGACAATGAAATCTGGGTTATTGGGGATCGTCTTATAAAGACTGCACACTTCATTGATATTCGGGAGGATTTTTCATTGGATCAACTGGAACAGATATATATTAGGGATGTGGTAAGGTTTCATGGAGTACTACTATCTATTGTGTTTGACCGATATTCAAGATTCACCTCTATGTTTTGGAAGAGTCTTCAACATGCTCTGAATACTGAACTGGACTTCAGTACGGCCTATCATCCTCAAACTAATGGCCAATCCGAGCGGACTATCCAAACACTTGAGGATAAGTTGAGAGCATGCTCAATGGACATTAATGGAGTATGGGATCAACATCTTCCTCTGGTTGAGTTCTCTTATAATAACAATTTCCACTCAAGCATCCAAATGGAACCATATGAAGCCCTGTATGGGAAAAGGTGCAGAACACAATCATGTTGGGATGAGGTCGGTGAACGTAAGCTGAATGGACCAGAAATGGTCGAGGAAATGGTGGAGAAGGTGAAAACCATTCAACAGCATATCAAGGTAGCCCAGATTCGATAGAAGAGTTATGCAGAAAATTTTCGACAAGACCTTGAGTTTAAAGTAGGATACATGGTTTTTCTATGGATATCTCCATGGAAGAAGGTCATGAGGTTTGGAAAGAAATGGAAGTTAAGTCCAAGGCACATCGTCCCCTTCGAGATTCTTGATCATGTCGGGGCTGTGGCCTATCGACTAACACTTCCACCTACTATGGCCAATGTACATAATGTCTTTCATGTCTCCCTCTTAAGGAAGTACATACCAGACCCTTCACATGTACTCTCTTCTAAGGTTGTACAATTGAAAGTTGATCATTCTTAGGAGGAGCAACCAGTGAAGATCTTAGATCGTAGAGAAAAAGTTCTATGAAATAAGAAAATTCCCCTCGTCATGTTGTTGTGGAGAAACCACAAGTTTGAAGAAGCGACTTGGGAATCAGAGGATATAATGAGGATGAGTTTCCCACATCTATTTTAGTGTGGGAAAAAGAAAAAATTTGATGGAGAAATTTCTTAAGAGGGGAATATTGTAATGACCAAAGTTTCATTAATGGAAATCTCTCTTGATCTAATTAAATGTCTCTTTATTTTTATAGAATATGTCAACTTCATTGGTTTTATGTTATGAATTTTGATCGTTGCTAATATAGCCATTGAACATTTATCACATGATTACTATAAATATAGGACTTTAACAAATCCAATTTACACAGAAAAAATAAGTTATGGCCTCATCTAGTAGAATTCCTCTATACGTAGCCAATTTTTCGGAGCGTAGAAAATAGGTGGCGTCCTTGGGATTTGCTCTTGACCAAGCCCAAGCTGAACTTCATCATGTCAAGCTCGAATGAGACTCTCTACGAGAAAAGATGAAGTTGATAGAGATTACCACTCGAGCAGTGTTATCCTGGCCACTCCAAGAGTCTTTCACCATCGCACACCTTACCCTTAGGTCTTATGCTGCTGTTTTAAGGTGTTATGTAACTTATAGATAATACTATGTTCTTGTACATTTTTTTTGTATACAATAATGAATATAATTTCTTGTCATTATTGATACATTGTAAATAGTTTTTAATGTACAAATAATGTTATTTGTTATTGTTTAATTATGAAATATATTTTATTAAATTAATGGATTTTTGAATTAAATAGTATTTTAATAAAAAAATTATTATTGTTACTAAATTAATTTTTATTAAATATAAATGATCTTATAATTTTATGAAAGCAATTATAATTTTTATTAAGGTTTGAAATCCATTTCTGTCAAAACCCATGAATATACGATAAATGTCTTTTTTTATTTTAAAAGTGATAATTAACATATATAAAAAATTATTTAGATAAAATAAATGTTATTTCTGGAATCAGGATGCCAAAATTATCCAAAGGTGAATTTTTCATAATTTTCTGAGACAGTCAAATTTTTGGGTAAAAATAAAATACCCATTAAATATATAATGTGTTTTATGACATCATAATGACCCAATAGTGATGTAATAAATTACTATAATCTTTAAGTTCGGCCAATAAATGTTTTACCATTATAATAATGTGATTTTCGGTTTGTTTGACTTATTTTTTAAAGCATTAATGGACCCCTCAAGACTTATTAAAAACCTTGTCTTTTTAAATTAATTTCCATGGGAGTACGACTCACCCCCACATAAGAAACCCTATTATTTTAAGAAGTTCAGACTTTTTCCTGATAAAATATTTTTTTCCTCTTCCCTTTTTCAAAAAACATGGGAAAAACCCATGGGATGTTTTGTGGTTTGGATTAATTTAAAATAAGGGGACCCAAACCTAAATAATAAAAATTCCCTCACCTTTCCTATATAAACCCACCCATGATCCCACTTCATCCTCACTCAAATCCTTTGGAGTTCGACCAACCTCTGCCCTACTCTCTCTAAAATCCTCCCAAGATGCCCCATGCTCCCAAGAAGCCTCTTAGAAGCCTCTCTCTTGCCATTGGAAGCACACTTCCAAGTAAGGGTTTTTTCGTCCTTTCTCTTTTTTGTCCAATTTTATTTAAGTTGTTTTTCCATTTTAATTTAAATTATGAATGTTGGGGTATGGTTTCTCACCTCCCTCATAATTCCCTCTTTATGTTTGAATGATGGAAGACCCCTTTATCTCTCATTAAATGCCTCCCATGTACACCCGTTACAATGCTGAAGTTCCGAAAGGAACTTCTCTCTCCTCATTTACATTCAAGCAATACTTTTGTATCATGAATCAAAATTACATTACAATTGTTGGGAAATATATCTATATTAACTCATTACTTTCCATTACATTTAATTATTATGATGAACCACTTTCTCTCTCATCAACCATTTTTATGAATTCTTATGTCACGCAGTTACGCTGCTGAAATCGCACCGATTTTCTATGCCAATGCCATAGGGTTGTGAATGTCATGCCCATTTTTCCATCAAGGTTATTACCCTTTATGAACATTTACTTATTTATTATAATGTTTCATGTAGTAATTCCACATTCTGTTATCGTGGAATAAATTATTATGTTTTTTGAATCCATTTTTTATGATCCATGTGGGACACTTATGCATGAAATCAAATGTTTAAGAACGGTGCGCCAATATAGCTCTCCAATGAATTTGGTAAAGAATAGTATCATGATATGTCATGTGAAATCATTGTTGAATCATTCTAATTCAAGTTAATCTATGGTTTAATAGTGATTTATGTGCAATGATGGTTTACTCATGCCCCATGTGCAATGAGCCTTGGTTCATTATAATTCAATGTTAAGTGTTGTTTCCACATTTCCATGTTATGATTATCATGATTTATCATGCCTTTATGTTCATGTTTCTCTTATTCTATTTTGATATGACTATTGTCTAACATGTATTTTACTCCTCATGTTATTCCATGTGTACTCCGTTACTTGGATTTATAGCTCCCCCTTTTATTATGCATGTCCTCAGGTTATCCCATGCAATGCTAAGTACATGTGAATGTAGTGGTCATGTAAAGGATGTTTTCAATAAAGATGTTGTATTTTATGTTTTCAGTTTTTATGTAATGATCCTAATCCCCAAAGACACTAAACCTCTCAATATTTTTTGTTGTATCAGGTGATGTTTTATGTAATGAATCATGTTTAAGTTTGTATTAAATGTAGGGTTTTAATAATCATCATAAGTCTTCATACAAAAATTCTCAGTATCCAATTTCTAAAAAATGACTAAACTCTAGTCAAAAAAGATATGAGACACCACCATAACCCCAATTTTTTATTTGATTAAACATTTATAAAATTGTATACATAAAATGAAATTTTAATTAGTAATAACATTCTTATAATTCAAAGTCTAATGAATTTTTGTTATTGTTTCATATTAATACATTTTTATATGTGATAACAGAAAAAAATTATCAACACTTTTCTATAGATATAATATATGATTACATAAACCATCATAAAACTTACATTCATTAGAGGATATAAATTAATGAATATATAAGTCAAAACTCCAATAGGTACAAAAAATGGAAACAATAATAACATAATAAATTTAATATTATAATATATGAATGTTTAATAATGAAATTTTAACGTGAAATAATCATAATGAATTGCATGGTATATGATTAAGGAACATACTAAGGTCATCGTGTTAAATATACACACATATGAGAAAAATGAGTTATAGAAATAAAACATGTAATAAATATATTATAACAATAAAAATATATAAAATTCAGAAAAAATTATATATAATAAAATATATAGAAAAATACAAGTCATAAATTGTGAATGAATATGGAATTACATTCACCGAATGCAAATGATTATAGATAATTCTATATAGAATTGTTGAAAAAGAAAAAATAATGAACATATTTTTAATCCATTATATCATTAGATATATCTTGTTGACTGAGGAATTGGATGTCTATTTTACTTTTTCCCTTCCAGTAATATCATTATAGTATAATAATTATGAATTTCACTTATAAAGAACTTATATCATTAGAAAACTGGAAATAATACCATTAGAAAATAATCAGTTTTTTATTTATATTGTGAGGAATATATATGTTAATTAAACATAGATATATAAAATAAAATAGTGGAAGAATTTTTTTGGATGAATTAGGTTGCTATTAACCTAGAAAACCCCATATTTAATATAGATTACATTAAACATTAGATGAATTAAATGCAGTTTTTTGGAAATGAATAATATATGTAGATCATTATGGTGTCATAGGATTCATTCAAAAAAATCCTGAGTGTACATATAGAAACAAAAATAAAATAAAATTGAATTTATAATGAATTTATAATAATTTTCATAAATACCAAGAGAAAGAGATGATAAAAGAAATGGGAATGTATTTCGTATGAAATTCATTAAACACTGGGTCATGTTTGGATTCATAGAAAATAACTCCACTAGTATAACATATATATTAATATTAATGAACTAATTCATATGTATAAATTAATTGTTTATATAAATATTTATGTAATATAATCAATCAAATTTATTTTTTAAGACATAAATTTTGGTAGAATATATTTTTATAATGATGTTTCATTAATGTTTTTAATTTTTTTATTTCATAGATTTGATTGATTGTTATTTATAAACTTGTATTATTACCAAAATATTATAAAAAATATATATTTTTAATTTTTATATAAATTTAAATTACTAATTGTAACCACCCATGACTAGATTGATATATAGAGAATTTTTGAATATCCTCATCGATGTATAAAGTTAAAAATTAATGGTATGTTTCAAAAATAACTGGGAGATATTAAATATGATTAAAATGTAATTAAAATGTTTCAAAATATCATAATAAAATTCATATGTTATATAATAATAAATAAATTATTTTATAAATTCATAAAAATAAAATATATTGGGAGTGTAAAAAGATGGAGAAGTAATGAAACAAAATTAAGATATTGTTTTGTACTGGTACCTCTTCATTAAAGCTAACTCATTCGATATTGTACAAAAACCTTGTGATATACGGTTTTATGGGAAAAAGTTCCATAGTATTCTTTCATGAGTTAAGATATATAATAGTGATAATATTTTTGATTTATAAGTGTATGGTTATTGGGTTTCTATGATAAGGGATAAGGGTATTAATAAATTTTGGGAGGGGTATTCGTGTATTAATTTTTTTAATAATTTATTTTCTGTTATTTATAACATGTAATTGTATAATTAGTTTAAAATATGATTTATATTTTATTAAAATTATATTTTTATGACAATATATTGTCATTAACAAATAATTTATTTGTTTATAATAAATAAAGAGTAAAAATGACTTTTTTTAAATAATTTATTTTTTTAGACTATTAAATATAATTTCATTGTTTCAAAAATTATTTTATATTTTTTAAATAAATAAATTGTCTTAATATATATTTATTAGGATTCAAAATACATTTTAGGTTAAATTAATTGATTATTTAATCAATAAAACTTCATAAATATTCACTATATTAAGAAATGTTACATTTTACTTCACTGAAAAATGATGATTTTTTTTTTCAAAAAAATCACTTATTTTTAAATTTCATATTAAAATTACAAAATATAATATATTTAATCATATTAAATTTTCATATTGGTTATTTTTTTATAAATGTAATATTTATTCTTATAAAAAATTCCTGAAAATAAAATGTATTAAATTATAAATTATGATTTTTTGTTTCCTTTTTTGAATATTGATTTTATAGAATTATGATATTTATATTTCATTTATTTATAAAAAATTAAATATTACATATAAGTACATTTAAAATATTATTGGATATGTTAAAATTATAATGGTCAGGTTTATATTGTAAACAGTATTGTTACATTTCATGAAATACATGTTATAATCCCAAAAATTATTTCTTTCAATTAAAATGGTCATATTTTATTAATAATTATAAAAACTAAATTTTATTTAAATAATTTATCATTACCATCATTTCAAATAGAGGTTTTGTATTCTAAATTTTAATAATATCAACTACGTTAATACTATTTTCATTCATTTTATGAATTTTTTCATTCTTGAGATATTTCTAGGAGACCAAAATGTTACATATTTTAATATTCATGTTATTTCATTAACATCTAATTTTCTTATTCATATTTTTATAATTTTATGGATTTTATTTATCCTCCAAATGTTGATCTCCATATTGGGGGGATATAATATTGTTATTTTGATTTACATTGTGCATCTAAATTATTCATAGTATATAGTTATACTCTCATTTCATAAGGAATGTATAGATTTTATCAATTCTTGAAATGAAATAATTGTTGAAAAATAATTTCCAAAACATAATAGTTTATAAACCAAAAATAGTAAATTATATTTTATTTACTTATTAATTAAAATATCAAATTACTAAAATTTATATATTGATTATCTATGATGTTCTAACTCATATGGGATGTGTTTGTAATTTTTGTTTACTCATAAGGGAGTAGGTTAGGGATTATAATAATGATAATTCTGATTAATTCTTATTTTGTGACATATAATTGGACATTAAATTTGGAATACGTGGAACATTAGTGCAGCAATAGTGTTGGATTTTGGTATTTTTTGTCAAATATATACATTGTTGGCCTATATGAACTCTGATTTTAAAATGAATATCATATGTGACATTACATATTTATTTCTCAATTATGATGTATTGTTTTTCCAAGATTATATAGATAATAATGTTATATATATGGATTTATTTTCTCTATGAGTTATTTTTTCTTTATTATCATATGGCGTTGTATCCACACAATTATCCCTTATACCCTTACCACTATCTAGTGGAGGCTCGATTATGGGGTGATGTGATTGTGGTCAATAGATATCTAGACAGGGTGATTACAATGTGATATAGGTTAGGGATGCTACAATGTGTAATTTTTGCTTGTTGGAAAAATGTAGTAATGTGTGGGTTGTAATTTTTTTTAGTATCATAGATTTTGGTTTATATATATATATATATTGGGATAGGGGTTGTACATCATGTGTTTTTCCTAGAAAGAATATGTTTGGGAAGAAGTTCAAGAATCTAGGGAATATTGGATTGATATTTTTGTTTTCATGATTATATGTGAGTTTTATTCATGAGAATAATATAATATTTTGATGTTATTGTTTAATGGAATAACTATTTTCCCAAAGGGGAAAGATACATGTTTACTCAATATTAATTCTGGAAATGTATGTCTCACACCGAACTCATATGACTATTTGTGATTTCTATTTTGTGTCAAGAATGGGTTAATAGATTTAATGTGTCAATAGTATTCAATATGGAAATCTCCCACATTATATCATGGAGAGATTATTATCAAGTAAATGGGATGGTTTTTCATACTGCTATTAGTTTTGATGATCCTTTGTGTGGGTGTGTGGGGTGGACTATACCTAAACCAGACATAGGATGATAGAGTCT
Organism: Viscum album; assembly: GCA_963277665.1. NCBI lineage: Eukaryota > Viridiplantae > Streptophyta > Magnoliopsida > Santalales > Viscaceae > Viscum > Viscum album. Next base: position 1,099,350,222 of record OY728121.1, on the reverse strand, counting down.
TATGTAAATATGATGTGAAACAAGTTTATATATTGATATATATATATATAGGAAGATATGTTTTTTGTAGCCAAATTTCCTATTTTTGATATGTCAAATTTGATATATGTAATAAGTAATTTTTTTTTTATTTTTCATAGAGAATTTATACCACAATGTACTACATTGGAGAATTATGAGGATGTGCATATTTTTTAACCAGATGGTGATATGAAGAAAATATAATGAAGCTAGTTTATCTGTAATTACTATATGATTTAGGGATATAGTTTTATGAGTAGCATAAGGATATTCTTGTAATGTTTATATGTAATATTGAATATGTATAATTGGGAATTGAGGTAACAATGCCATACTCAACTAGGTATTTTTTCATTATATATCCCCTTGATTCATAGAGAGGTAATAGCCCAGTAAAAGACATAATTGGTTTATGCTACTCAGAAAAACATTTATCAGATGAGGATGAAAAAATGGATTTGTATAAGAGGGGGATTATGTATTCTTCTAGGACTGGTGATGAACTAAATGGATGTATAAGAATGTCACGACCCATCCTAGAGGCCCATGTCGTGACTACCCCAAACTCGCCTTCCATAGGCCAGGGGCTGGTGACTAGCACAAAAGGCATAAATCCTTAAGCTGGGAAGGAATTTCCATTATGAAAGTAAGCAAACACAACAGAGTACTTAACATGAAGTAAACACTAAGTGAAATACTGTATAAAGAGAATAGTGTGGAAAGTAATGAGGCCAGACATACAAGCCCAACAGTAAAGTACAGGTACAATGGAAAGAAAGTACAACTGGAAAAGGGAAAAAAAATCTAAAAAGGGCATCTCCTGGAACTTCCGCCGAGTATCCTACCTGAAGGGTAGGTACAAAAGTCCACCTCCACACTCCCCGTCTATTGGTCCGCTCCGTGTACCGTCACACCGTGTGGTCCACCTCCGGGTACCATCCTTTCCCGACTCGCTGTCGGCCTCCGTCAACGCTATATGTCGTCTGCATCCAACGCAACTTAGTGTGGACAGAGCCCGTGCAGAGGTGAGTATACGATACTCAGTAGGGACCCTGAGACCCCCGAAGGTCACCCATAACCCACGAAGGACAAACCACACAAGAAAGATACAATCACGATGTATCAAAAAACTCAACTTAGGTATATACCCATACATATACCAATGTTATCAATCTCAATTAAGATCCAACTCTCGAGCCCAAGCACAAGATAGTCCACACAGGAAAGCAAGTCAATTACATTGATGATAATGATTAAAATTCAAGACTCAGCTCACACAGGTATACATCTTTCATATAGCAATAGAGATTATCAGATGAAGTAAATGATTCATCTAATCTGTTAGACCGACGCATGATACTAGACTAGCTATGCTATCAGACCCCTGTAGGATACTAGACCAACTACTCTGTCGGACCCACGTTGGATACTAGAACAGAATTCAAACTGTCGGACCCACTTAGGATACAAGAACAGTAGTCAAACTATCAGACCAATGTAGGATTCAAGAACAGTAGTAAAACTATCAGACCCACTTAGGATACAAGTACAGTAGTCATCTCTTTCGAACCCATGGAGCATTCCAGTACAATTGTCTTCATCGTCGAACCCACAGAGGATTCCAGTACGGTAGTCGTTGCAATCGCATCTAGCTCTAGGGTTCCCGCATAGAGCACGCTCGATTCCGGGAGGGTCCACTTCTTGAGAAAAGGGGTCATTACATCAACTATCATGAAGTCCAGAGTTGATGTACCCCGATGTTTCATCTCGTCAAAAGGAACCCAATGCGATAGACGGCGCGTTCATGGGATGCCCAGTATGAGAGATATTGTATTTTCTTTTCCAGGGGCCCAGTTTGTTATACACTCATTCCAAACTCGAATTTTTTCAAATGTCGTCCAAAACAAACATAGAGTATCGCAAAAGGACCACTTCATCGCGAGGGTCCCAGTGCTGCAGACGGCACATCTATTGGCTGCACAGTCGTGAAGTTATTCACATTTAAATGAAACGAGCTCGACCCCTCATGCCCGGTGGGATGGTGGGTTGGCCCATTCGGGCTCAGCGTGTCTGACCCAGAAATGGGGTCAGCCTGGCCCAATAATGTGTGGCCCAGCCCAGTGTGGCATGCCCCGACCCGAGGTTGGCTGCCCGGCACGCCGGGGCGCGGCTCTGCCAGCTGGCCGACCCAGTGCAGGGGGCGCGGCCCCTCGCCTTCCCGAACAGACGGTGCTGATCGGCGCCACCCTCATTTCCGGTTGGCCGATGTCGGCCGGTCTTCCCAGTGCAAGCGGCCCACATGGGCAGGCTGTTGTCCCCCCACAGGGCACCTGTGGGTGTCGCGACCTTTTCATCCCTACCGGCTAACGAACCTGCCAGTTCGCCGCTGAAGCGGCCCATGGAGCGCGGGACGCGGTTCTCCGAAGCGCGGAGCCTTAGAGGCACCCCAGTCCTCCAGCCCGGTTGGCTTCGTCTGGCTAGTTCTTCTTCGGCGGAGCGGCCCACGGACACGGGCCGTGGTTCCTCTCCACATGGCCGGCATATGGTCACCGCTTCCTCCAGTCGCCGCCACCTCTTCCATCACTGCCTCCATCGAAATAATACAAGGATGAATTGGAGGGTCGTCGGGCCGTGTTCGTTTAGCCCGTGCCCCCCACGATAGGTGGAATCCTATGTCCGATCATAAAACCTGGATTCAACGAAGAACGCAGAACAATTTTTCTCAACTAAAATTGAAGTGAACCCCCTACTTTGTAATTGACGTTGCACTTCATCGAGCCTTGGAATACAAGCGTCGCACCAGTCGGGTGTCACAGAAGAACGGTGTCATCCCGTCAAAGTTGGAGGTCATTTTCGTTGATGATGTTCCTCATGAGAAGTGCCTTCTCCCTTGAGGAGGAGGTAGAATAAAGGATGAAGGTGTTCATCACGAGCATTGACTCGCATTCTTTCCACGGACTTCAAGAGAATATTGTTCCCCGGGTTCTTCATTAGTGAGGGATGGATCTCCCCTCCAATTCTACAAAGGATCCACCACCAAATATTTCCCAAGAATGTATTTTAGAAAGGCTTCCCCCAATAAAATAGAATTTACATGAAATTCCAAACAATTCAAAAGAATTGTTTACCAACAAATTAATTAATGAAGTCATTAATTAATTGTGTTGGAAAAATAATAATAATAGGGAGGTCGGGAGTATAAAATTCAAAAGGAGAGGAGTTTTCAAATTAGATGAATGAGAGTTAATGAGGGTTTAAGGGAAGTTGAAAGGTTAGGGGATCATGTGGGCCCCACCTCACATTATACTCTCATGGGAGGTTATGTGGGTGTGAGACCAACCACTAACTTCCACGTGCAGGGAATAACCACCAAAGGTAAATAAAATTGTGTACACCAATTTTGTTAAATTTTTTTATAAATCCACAAAAATTAACATCTCCACCCTGAGGAAACGCAAATATAGTAAAGGTCCCCTTAAGAGATTACAAGTTCTATGAGTTCATCGGTTCTCTCGGACTACAATTCCGAGCACCAGTTCAAATGATAAATAAACCCCCACGTACGTTTTCTAAACGTACCTGAAGAAAACATCAGAAATTGATTTCAGGCACACTGGGCCTCAGAATCAGGCCTTGTCAGAAACCAGAGACACTTAAAATTCCAAATTATTTAAAAAAACTTCCATTTCTATTTCTGCGACATTACAAAGAAAGGGTTGGTATACATGATGGGATGACTTATTAGGACGATGAGGAATGGTTTATTAAACACTTTTCCATGAGACATTGAAGGAAGACTAAGTCCATAAGAATAATAACTTAATTATGGGAGAGGCATTATTCAAGGACAAGGATAATATATTTATACACTTTAAATCCATGACACAATCACAACATGATTTACAAATAATTAATGTGTAGTTATTGAAGTTCATTTTGAAATATGATATTAGGGTACATGCAGATTTTTTAGACTGAAAACATTTCCAATGGTGGTGAATCTGTAGTATATTGGGGAGAAGAACGTGATGAACAGTAGAATACCAATTGGGGAGTAATTATCATTTAAATATAGTTTTCAAGTTATAAGTATGAAAAATTAATTAGTTTATTATAACTATAAAGTTAGTCAGTAACGAGGAATGAAATTATGATCAAATTAGAAGTAACCATAGAGGTGTTACAGGTGAAGGAGTACGTGGAATGTTCAGGAACAAAGTGAATGAAAATTGAAGGAGTGTTATGGATTTTTCAAAAAGGTTAATTTGAATTGGTTTTTATGGATGATGTCACTATCACCTAGAGGTTGGGCATAATATTAATCTCATTAATTTTATATAGTTCTCATATCCATATGAGCTAGTAGAATGTTGATTTCACAAACAGACATAAGATGTAATTGTATACATGATACCCAATAGTTTGGGGAGTTACTTATAATTAGTATTTTTCTATATTAATACTTTTGATTTAGAATTAAGGGATTGAAAAATTGGAAATATTTAATGTGGCATTTATAGAGTATGTGGTGTTCTGATTTATTTTTAGGGGTATCCCTGAGGATTTTTGTGTTTTGTTTATTACATTGTGTATTATAGTATGAAATATAAATTATAATTTCATGTTTAATAATACAATGATTAGGGATTTGGTATTTGTTATTTGGTTGTATTAGTGATCACTATATTCTATTTTTGATAAGAGAATACTTTAGGTTGATGGTATGGTATAATACAATTTTCATTCCACATAGATTGGTTGTCATTTGATTGATGTAAGTGACTCTCATGATGTGAAATTCCATTTGATGAAAATGAAATAATAGTGAATATTTGTTTGTTTAATGGGATAGAATATATTTTTTCAAGTTCATCCCTTTATTTAAAAAGTACAGTATCCAGGAAGGTTGAGTTTTTTTTTTGTGTTTGGTATATTGTATTGTTATAGACTGTCATTATTGTGTTTCTATATGATGGGGAGGTTATAATGGACAAAGGGTTTTACTATGGTGAATTTATCCAATGAATATCCTAATAAAATATTATTATTGAACATCAAGTATAGAGTACCAAAATGTTGATACTATTGGAGTTTTTGGATGCCAGTACATTCTCAAAGATGAAGTCATGTAGTAGGTTGATGGCCAAACTGTATTAAAGTAAAATATTATATGATTGGTATTTTTTTATGAGAATATTTTTAGGGATAATGTAGGACTATTATATATTAAATTTTATTTCATCACTTTGGGGTTTTTATTAGAATACAATATGTTTGTGTAGTGTTTATTATTTGGAGAAGTTGTGGGTTAAACTGCAACCAATAATCTTACATCATGATTTCAGCCCAACGTGATTTTTTTACACTATAAATGATAGAGCAGAACAATAACATGACCCAAAGTAGAGGATTTGGGTTCTGGATGAAGTGCTTGGGTATCAATAAATTAGGTTTTGGACTAATTTACTTGAGTATGAAATCATTATACATTAAATACAATCAATAATATGAATTTTCAATTTTCTTGTGAAAACAACCCTTAACCAAAACTAGATCTGAATAAATGGGTTTAAATTAAGTACATGATTTAAAAACCTAAATTTTAATATCATAAAATCATCCACAAATACTCCATGTGATAAGGGGTCATCAAACTCGAGTCGCCTCCACAACAACACATCATTGGAGGGGACTAACAACCCGAAACACCTTCAAGTGAGTTTTTCCATTACCTGTGTCAAACATATTCGAGTGTACTTACAAACAAGGGGTGTATGTATGGTGTTATCCGAAGACCAATATGATTCAACCCAATGAATCCAATTATTATGCTACACAAGGTGAAAAGCCTACAGTTTTAATATGTAAGTAAAAACAGCGATAAATTCAATGAAATGAAACCTTCTCATGTAAACATTTAAAAAAAAAATCATAATGATAACACATTTAAATATTAAATATTATATTCTGTAATTTACATCCAATCACACTATACGACAATGTTAAATAACAAAAATCCAATGATCACCCAATATGGGAACACCCCTAGGAACTAGATAGTCTAGCGCCCTATGTACCTTCTACCTCAGTGTAAAATTTCTATGTCACAATCATTTCCTATGCACAAGCCGATGGTAAGGAATATACCCATAACCTAGTGGTCTCAAAAAATCATCCATATAGTTTAGTTACAGTTGTCATTATCAAAATTTCTATGTGAAATAGGGAAAAAACCAATCTGGATCACTAGTGTACTAATACGTATCTGCTATCCTTGGTACTCGGTCTTCCCCCATTGCTCTCAAACAATTTCACAAAGAAACATACATGAATTTTTATATAAAAGAACCACTAATTGTCACATAAAAAAATATAATATCTATACACTCTTTAAACTACATAAAACACCAAACAAATCAGTTTTTATTTTCAATAAGACAACTTCTCAAATTTTTCATTGTAATGTACCCACAACTCTATGAAATACCCCCTATTTACACCATGTGATCACTTATAAGTCACCCAAATAAAAAATACATCCTGATAACTTTTAATTTAATAATATAGTTATTGGGAAGCCCCATATGAACCAATAATATAATTCTATGAAAAATCCCCAATTTCACACAAACATGACAATTAATGTTCATTTTCTTCACAAACACCATTAAAACAAAATTTTTCAGAAAAAACAAAAGGAGATAAATATTCAAAACATGATTTACATCCCTAATAAATTTCATAAAAATAAAATAAGTAGTTATAGGGAAACATTAAATGAATCAATAAAATATTTCTATAAAAACACCAAATTTCACATAAAAATGGCACTTAAACATATTTCTTTTTAAATATACCACTAAAACCAATTTTTACATTAATAATAAAATGATATAATCATGAAAATGTTATAAACACTGAATAATAAGACACAAGGATTTCATATGCTTGGATTCACCTACCAAAATTGATAAACATTTGATTCCTTTGTGTTAAAATTCAATCGCACCACCACCGCACCTCATGAAATGTAGATAGAGACCAAAATATTAATATTGGACTAGGAAAACCCAAATTTTAAACCTAGGATTGAAACCCTACCCTATTTTCAATATTTAATTAAAGTAAACTTTAATAATGTTCATGAAAAGGGGAGGAACTAAGAGGGAGAAACACATACTTGAGATTATTTGCAGTGCTTCCACAAAACCCCCCATAAAAATTGAGTTCCAAGGAGGTTTTGAAGTGCGTTGGATGATTCAATGGATTCAAGGGTAGAAATGGGGAATAAAGGGTCGATTTTGGATTAATTTTGGGTGTCCGAATTTGGAAATTAGAAACGTTTTTAATGATATTAAAATGGGAACATGGTTTTTGTACATGGTTTGGAAAACTATGCACCCTACATTCTCCCCTAGAAAAATCTCAAAATGACACAAAAATTTGTGTGGGAATAGAGGGGACTCAGGGGGGATGTTAGGATAAAAATATAAGAAATATAAGTACCATTAATGATTAACATTGGAGGGAAAAATCTCCCCACCATTAAAACATTTCATTTCAGAGAGTCGACTGGAGGCTTGACTAGAAAACCAGAATGGGTACTCATCCTCATCCCATGAATTCCACTACTGGGTCCCATGTGTGTCACTACCTTGCTTCCAAAGAACCAAGACCAGCAGAATAGACTTCCCTTGATGTACCTTCTCTTGGGAGTCCACTATTTTCACTCACCGCTCAAAAACTAACATGCCATGTTCTATCTCCAGTTCTTCCTAACTTGGAACATGGGACAATTCAGGGATTTAATTATTCAACATGAATACTTTGAAGTCTTTATCAATGGATGTCAACTGAAAAGGTAATAAAAACCTATAATCCACCATTAAAATACACTCGGTGATATTAGAAGTTCCAACATATCGCAGAGTCATCTTACCCTGGTTCCCAAATATACGATGGCCCATACTGAGGGGCCACATTCAAGAATATCATATCACCCTAAAGTAAACATAGGTAATGATGCCTCTAGTAAACATAAATTTTATGATGAATCTGAGCTGTAAATAAGTGTGGTATGATCAACTTGACCTTCTCAGACGTCTCCTAACCAGACTCAGACATAGTAGTGAGGTCATACCAACATCATCCAAAAATAGTGTGTCCGAAAATACCGACAATAGAGCGCCTAAAAAGGATCCATTAGAATTGAAAATAATATAATATTGATGTAATAAAACTCAACCAATTCCAAATGTTTGTCCCGGGAACCTCCAAATTACAGAACACATGCATGGAGCACGTCTCTAAAATCTAGTTCGCCCGTTCTATCTGACCATTTGTTTGAGGTTGGTACACCATGATCACTTGATCAATGACCCCAAGGACATATGTAGGCCTTCAAAAAATATATAATTGAAACGGGGGTCTATGTTTAAGGCTAATACTGATGGAATGCAATGGATCCGTACCACCTCCTTATCATAAAAACGACACAACTCATCCACTTGTGTTTTATCTATGATCAAAATGTAGTGGGATAATTTGGTCAAACGATCAAAAAAAACCAAAATGGAATTATTATACCAAGGTTTATGAGGTATTCCAATAATTATTTCCATGGATACCTCATCCCACTTCCTAGTAGGTTTGGGTAATGACTATAGCATTCTAGAGGGCCTTCGATTCACTACATTCACCTGTCGGCATGTGTAGCATCTCCACACGATGTCCGCGATGTCTCATCTCATATCACTCCACTAGAACTACCGAATGACTTCATAAGACATCATGGTGTCACCTGGATGGAAAACGCACTACGAGTGGTGGATATCATCCTTCATAGACTTTTACAGAGAGAACAACACTACTGAACGATCCTTGAAGCACAATATTCCATCGGGTGTTGACGACCAATTAGAGGACGTGTTACCACCATGGTGAAACCACCTCGACCCCTAACAAAGCTCATCACTGGGATGTTCTTAGTGAGTCAACTCCTATAAAGATGGAGTCCCCTGAAAGATCTCCAATAATTCTCTTTCACTACACTCCATGTTCCCCACATGCATCTCAGCAAAGAGACCCATCAAAGTCCAGTCATCACTGGACCTGCTTAAATCCTTCATTGGAATTATTATGCTCAAGGGATGATCCACCAATTTACCCTTTCCTAGGGTATATACAATGTCTAATTGAAAACCATGTATGCACTCTACCCAATGGAAATTCCTCAGATTGAGGTCTTTCTGCAAGAATATATTTTCAATGATTTTGTGATCATAGTAGACCACAATATTATCACCAAATAGGTAGTGATTCCAGGTCTTGAAATCATTCACCACCACTTCCAACTTCATGTCATGGGTCAGGTAATTCTTTTCATCTAGTTGGAGTTAGAGAGAGACATATTCCACCACATGATCATCCTACAAAAGAAAGCACTCAAAACCCAAAACTGAATAATCTCAATAGAACATGTATCCCTTGTTGGCATCAAGAAAAATAATTATGGGGGTTGTATTTAACCACCGATTCAGATCCTTGTTGGATTCATAGAATTCTAGGCCCCATAAAAACATCACCCCTTTATAGTCAATTGCTGTCATCAGTGAAACATTCCAACAAAAATACCAAAAAAATCACCTGTAATAACCCTCCAGGCCATAGAAAATCCTGATCTCGAACAAATTATTTTGGTTTCTCCCTTGATATAACTGCACTGATCTTCTTGGGGTCTACTGAATCCATCTACTCCAAGATAACATGCCCTAGAAATTTCACCTCCACATTCCCAAAAGTGGACATTGACAAATTTTTAGACATGTGGTGATCACTCAGTGTGCCCAGAAAAATACTCAAGTGATCTTAGTGTTCCTCCTCAAAGCCAAAGTATAATATAATGTCATTCATGAACACCACCATGAAGGAATCGAGATACCAGTGGAAGACCTTGATCAGGAGTTCGACAAGGACCACTAGAGATTTTTTCAATTATACGGGCATGAAACAATATATAATGTGGACCCTAACTACTTCAGATGGTTGTCTTCGGTATATCTGAATCATTCATGGTGAGTTGATGGTATCCCAAACGCATGTCTATTTATTATTACCACTTTCCCCCCTTCAACTTATCAAAAAAATATTATATTTTGGGAAAAGGGTATTTGTTCTTAATTTTTGTCTTATTCACCTTCCGATAGTCAATGCTCAACCAGAAGGATCAGTTAGCATTTTTCACAGACAACACCAGAGCGGCCTAAAGAGAGATGATTAGGCAAATAGATCAAGTGGATTCTTAGTCATCCAGTTATTTCTTTAATTCCCATAGCATGGTGGGGTCTATACGATATGAGGGAAGAGATAATGGTTTTGTTCTTAATTCCATATCAATCACGCACTGCACATCCTGCTTTGGGGGAAAACATCAAAAAATATCTCGAAATACCTCCATAAACTCATTCACCACAGGAGGTAGTGCTCCATTAGGTGAAATACCATTGTTCTCTAGAATGAGCGATGATAACTAGAAGATAATATTTCCCAACTCTATGAGTGGATGTCCTGCGAGACCCAACCGAGGATTTAATTCTCCACAAAAAAAAAACATGACGACTCCCATTAGGTGATGTAAAACACACTTGCCCCCTATAAAAAATTATGTATACATAGACTTATACTAGCCAATACATTCCATGTATTATGTAAAACAGTTCCATATATAATTTAAAGAGTTATCGCTTATCTCAACCCATGACATTTAAATCAATCATGACGGGAAATAGAGACCCTTCTCCTTATTCTTTCACATCGGCGTCGCTAACTCCATCGCAAAACACCACAAATAGGATGTCGAATTCATCATGTCCACAAAATAGAAAAAAAGGATGAAATAGAGGAACCTGTATAAAAAAGAAAATTAGCTATAGAAGATGAGATCAAAACTGTAACTCGAACTGTCAATGGTCTCGCATCTGATCCTACGGTTGCTTGATCTCGAGTATGCATATGTCTAGTATCTCCCTATGGATAACCTCTAGTCTTTGGATATGCCCAAAATATGCTCCTCCTAGAAGATGTTCTATCCCTACCACCATGACCATTGAATCTATATCCCCCCATCCCTGATGGCTCTAACTGTGTTGGAACTATTCTTGATGTTGTTGTCCTTGACCTACTCTTAAGTGGGTGTGACACCTTAAAAAAGTGATGCAAGTTACACATACCTCAAAATTGGTAACATGTCTTCGGAGATAGTGGAAATGCTGGTCGGATGCTCCCTGTCCTCCCACACTTGTGGATTTGGATCAATCTCACATTAAAAGCCACATATGAAAAATTCCTAGAAGAGTTACCTATACTAAAACCTCCATTCTTCACCTATTCTTCCACTTTTTTTTCTTCTCTTAATAGATTCCACTGAAAACTATTGATACAGACAAACAGAAACCATCCCCCCATATCTGGTCAATCTCACCCATGCATGCCTAATCAATCCCTTTTTATATGTCCTCAACTTAAATTAGAAAACATTGGATCATATCTCTTGTCGCAAGACATTTTCAAACCTATTGGTCGTCACTTATTCCATAAAGATGGTCTTAGGGGAATACCGAACCTGAATAGTGAAACAGTTGGTGTAATCCATCATAGAATGATTCCCCAAAACAAGGTCTATGACCAATCGGGACCAGGAATATACCAAGACCTCGGGGAGTGCTGTTCATTGTATATAGCCTTGAAATCTCCACAGTGCATCTGCTCATTCTTCCTAGTCAGATGTTCTTACTCCCACCACATGCATCTAGGACCCTCCATCAAAAAAGAGGTGTATTCACCCTAAGCTCCTCAATTTTATCCTCGAACTCGAACCTGCGCTCGATCATCTCGATCCATTACACTGCTTCCTGGGGTTCTATGGTTCCTCAAAAAGTTTGAGACTTTCTTTTCAGAAACTCCTACGAATTATCATATATTGGAAATGTATCATATTCACTAACAGGTATGGGAATAAGAGATGGTCCCTATCCTGGAGCTTGGACAGCCTGGACCACCTCCCCGACTAACCTTTTATCAATCGGTGTGAAATATATCTATATGGAATTTTCCCGTGGGCGCATGGGAGATTTCTACGATGGCATGTTGATACAAAATGTAACAGTCACAAAAAAATACTCAACACCAAAATTAGGAAAATATGAATAAAATAAATCATAAAAAATTATCTAAACAGATTACTATAATAAAAGAATCAACTACTCCACCCTCTACTAATGTCTATGCAAGGTCTACATTCCACATGTCTCACGTGGAAGTGACGCCAATCACACAATTCCAATATCCCCCAATGACTCAAGGTCTACCATGAGAGGTGATGTTCTGAAACCCTAATCTTGAATGAAACCCAGATCCCCAATATTCCTATCTTCTATCTATCCTGACTCATCCCAAAATAGTTATATAATATAAAACATTGGCCTCCTTTAATAACATTTTGTCAGTAACCAAATCTGGTCACCACAAATACCAGCACCATAGAAAGACCCCAAACACTCTCGAAGACCATTCAATATCCGCACGGACTAAAACAAGTGCCTGAGTATCAATAAATTTGGTTTGGGAATGATTTACATGAGTATGAAAGCATTAATCATTAAAAACAATCAATAATATGAATATGAAAATTTCAATCCAAAGAAGCCTTAATAGAAACCAGATCTTAATACATGGTTTTATATAAATTAAAAGAGTTCCAAACATAAATATAAAAAACATCAAATTTTCTAAAATGACTCCACACATCAAAGGGTTCATCAACCCCAAGCTATCTCCAATACACCTCCCCATATGAGGGGACTAACAACCTGAATCACCTTTACCTGAGGCTCTTTCTATAGCTATATCAATCATATTCAATTTTACTTACACCCATATTGTGTAATTAGAGTGTGATAATGATCCTTATAGGATACTGGCCAATTATTTCCTATATTTTTCAATAAAAGGTGAAGAGCATGATGTTTTAATATATAAGTAAATGTTGTGTTATATTCCATGAAATCTACCTATTAATAGTAATCATTTTTTAAAAAAAAATTCATAATGTCAACACATTAAAATAAGACATGTTAGATAGTATAATGTAAATCCTAGAAAACTCTAATAAAATTGTAAATTCCACAAATCCAATGAGCTCCAAAATTGGGAACACCCATAGGCACTAGATAGTCTCAGTCCCTATCTACCTCATACCTCGGTGTAAAATATTTATGTCACAATCCTTTCTAGTGAATGAGCCACTACTAGGGAACATACACATAAACTATTAGTCCCAAAACATCATCCACATATTTTATTTATATTATTCATTATATAAAATTCTATGTGAAACATGGACGAAACCCATCTGAATCACTAGTGTACTTATACATATCTTCCCTCCTAGGTACCCGAGATACCCACTTTGTGCTCAAACAATTTCAGCTAGCTTAATGCATCATTTTTCATGTAAAAACAAAACCAATGGTCACGTAAAATGAGTATAGTATATATAAACAATTTATACCTCTTAATGCACACAACAAAACATTTTGATTTTCAATAAAACAACTTCTCAAATATTGTATTGGTGTCTACCCAAAACTCCTAGAAATCCCACATTACACACCATGTGAAAACTTATAAGACAAAAAAACAAAAATGGATGAACAATATAATTCAAAGAACCCATAAAATAGGTTATAGGGAAGCCCCATATGATGCAATAAAATATTTCAAATGAAAACCATCAATTTCTCACAAACACAGCACTTAAAGTTCATATGATTCCAAAAATCTTTTTCATGAAATTTTATTACCAACAACCAAAGGAGATAAAAATTAAAAACATTATTTTATTCCCTAATACATTTAATCAAAATCAACTAAATAGTTGTATGGAAGCCCCAAATGAACCAATAATATATTTCCATGAAAACCCTCAATTTTACATAAAATTTCACATAAAACTTATTTGCTTTAGAAATACCACTAAAACTAATATTTTCACCTAATATCAAATAAGAAAAAAAATTAAAATTTTATAAACACAACATTCCAATCAACAATGATTTCATACACATGTAATTACATTCCAAAATTGTTAAACCTTTGAATCCTTTGTGTGAATATTCAATTACACTATCACAACACCTCAAGGATGGTAGATCGAGCATCAATTTAAAATATTGTACACTGAGAACCCAATGTTAAAAGAATGGTTTGAAAAACTAACCTTTGCACATTTGGTACTTCATGTAAATTAGAATAAACTTCATTAAAAGGGAAGGAACTAAGAGGGACAAACACTTACTTGAGATTGTGTGAAGTTCCTCCACCAAACCCCCTTAAAAATTGAGATCCAAGGAGGGATTGAAGTTCATGGGAGGATGGAATGGCTAAAAGAGTCAAATTAGGGAGGAAAGGGTCGAGTTTGGATAAATCCCAGGAGGTAATATTTGAAAATTATAATCATTTTTAATGATCTGGAAATGGGTGAACATTTTGTGTGCACGGTGTGGAAAATCATGCACCAAAACTATGAAACCTCCTTAACCCCTCAAAACATCTCCAAATGCCACCAAAATTTGTTAGGGATTAGGGGGGATTAGGTGGTGATGCTAAGATAAACATATATGAAATAAAATTGAAATTAATTAATAACTTATTTCTGACTGGCATTATTCTATGAGATCCATCGTTCATTCCACAATATATATTTGATCAGATTTTACAAAATAATTAAAATTAAGAATAAATAATTAAAGAAACAATGGATTAATCACATATTGTATGTATAAAAATAGGAATATTAATTTAACTTTTCAAAAATAATAGTTTATCAACATAAGTAGTATTATCATGGATTAGGGTCATATCAGACTATCATCAATCATAAGAACTATCTACAGGTAAAGATCAATGTCCTGTGTTTATTTAATGATATATTCTCATTTTTTTATGATTTCCTAATATATAATATATTATAGGGTTTTTTATTATATTATATTTTCCTCTTCTATGAGAGTTCTTCTACAAAATCTAATGTGTATGGTTATGGTGTTGTCATGTAGATATTAACTACATTAATCGTATGATTTTCCAGATATTACACATCATGTTATATGAAGTCATGTTAATGGTAATTTTATTGGATCAAGACATGTATAATAGTGGTTTTTTATCTATTTGAGATATATATGGGTCTTTATAGTTAGGTTATGAATGTGTTTTCCTATTATATATTTTTATTCATTTCAACTTGTCTTTGTGGGATTTCTAATAATAAGTATGTTTTTCCAGGTGGTGATCTGTGGTGTGTTATTATTAATATATTTCCTAGAGAATTAAATATTCTAAACCCATGTTACAACAATAATAATTGGGCATATTATAAATATAAGGTTGATATCTCATTCTTTTATTTGATATATGTGATAAGTTCAATTTTGTCATCGTTTAATTGTGATTTTCAGTCCACATGTGACCAAGGTGGATATAGTCATGTCCTCATAATGAGAAAATATTTGGTTTTATTTGACACAATTTCTTTAACAAAACCCTTCATAGATTAGGGAAATAGGATGATGGAGTAATTCATCAATTCAGATGTGGGATATTTCATACCTCACTATGGGTACATGGTGTAATTAATATCATAATTGGTGTGGAAGGAATCTCTATTATTTTGAATAATTGAATTGTTTATAAAATTTTTATAATGATAAATGTTTTATTACGGTTGATACTATTTAGGATTTTGAAATTCAAATTGTGTATTATATCAAATAACATAGAATATTTTTTCTAGGCTATGATCTAGAAATTTATTTTTAATGGAATAGAAGTAGATTTAAATCCTATGTCAAATTTCAAATGATTTAAAATGGTTACGTCATCCCAAAATAATTTTGGTTAAATCAGGAAATGTTTACATGATGTAATATAGTGAATTGATGGATTCTATAATTAATATTGTATTAGTTTACACTTTTTTCAAATTTTATACAAACATATACATAAACATATTATTTGGGGACAAAATTGGTGTTGGGATGTAGTGTTAATACAAAAAGACATTATAGGACCTCTTATATGAATGAACACCATATGGTTCATGTCTTATGAATGGATAACGTATTGAAATCATGATCTTAGTGAATAGTTGTGAAGTGGATTTTTGAAGAGGATTTAATTTGTGTTATGAGCTTGGTTAAGTGGAGTTTTTTCTGACCAAGGTTGGATTTTGTTTTTGTCCTTATCTCTATACATGGATATCTTTTTTGAAAAAACATTATCTATTGTATGGGTATAATTACATGGTATATAAATGTTTTTACTACCATGTATTTTATTTTTTACATGAATTATACAATTACCATGATGTTTATATTTATATATTTATTGTATGGATTTTTATGGATCTATTTTCAGTGGGTATTGTCTCCCCACAAACACCTCGTAGTCCCTGATAGTTATTCGATATCCTTTATCATTCATCTCGTACCACTTTTTGTTAGTGGATCTATAATTTGAATTCGATTTAGGAAATCTAGGTAAATAATTCTACAATTAAAAAATAATCATTAAAAATAAATATGTAATTATATTAGATAATTATTCAATACAAATTAAATATTGAATTTATATAGCACAGATAAATGTTTATAATTAAATTATCCCCAATAAATCTCTAATCCATTGTATGCACCCAAGATTTCATTGTACGTTATCTCATTAAAGTAATTCAATAGCATGCGCTACACGCAACACCGAGTTCAAGCGCACCACAACTTACCAAACTAGTCCTTAAAAATGCGGTTATGAATAGTATTAACCTCTGTTTTATTATTATAGATTATATATAATTATAACACCCATATTATGTAATTTTTATACATTATATAAGAAAAATTTTGTTTTTTAGATAAAAGAATCATTTTTTATAAATTGCAATTTTACCACATTTTAATGGAAAACCCTATTTAAACCAATATTTGACCCTTTTATATATTCAATTCTATGAAATTAAATTCTTATTTAGAATCGGGACATAAATTTTTATTTTTGATAAATTTTTGGTACTTTTTTGATAACATTCATATTTTGACGAAAAGTGAAAAATACTATGTTTCAATTGAAAACATCCTTTTTAATAAAAATAATTTATAGTGTTAAATTATTAATTTGAATAATTTTAAAGTATAATTATATTAAATTCTTATAATTTAATAAAATTTAGGTCATTATAACTAATTTCACATTTAAAATTGACATAAACACATGTCAATCTTTTGATAGTTTTTTTTAAACCCGATATTTGGTCTTGACAACTGGAATTATTTTTAAATTAATAAATTCAACTATAATGACCTAGAACCTCATGACCCCTTCCTTTGCCAATTATTAGTGCAGCCGATCGGTGTCACCCAGCCATGCTGGGTTGTTCTTCTGCAGCCTCCCCTATAACCCCACATTTAGGCCTTTTTAACTTTTTAAAGCGTTTTAAGGCCATTTTATGCACATAATTAATATCTAAAAATAAAATAATCCTCCCTACTAAATAACAATTAATCCAGTCATGTGGGGTGTCCTAGCCGTGTGGTCAACCCATGATCCTACTCCTTACACAGTTTCTCTCTATATCTTAACCATCCTGGAGTGTTGTACCTTAGCACTTATCAGCCTTTATAACCTAATGTATTATACCTATGTTTATTTTTCTCGATCATCCTGCTCAGAGTACCCATCCACTCGACGAGTCGTACCCCTAGTACGAGGTTTTACCTTCGCATTCCGTGGAGTTCCTGCCACTCTTGTTTTCCAGTTTGCACATTTGGACTTAACGTCGATCCATGATGGTCAGGTAGGGGTTTCACCTTAATCTCTCCTTTCTGTGTATCTTGCGGGGTGGGTACGCTACTGTATCTGTATAATTGGATTAACCAATCTTTAATGAAGATAATAAACTGATTATAAAGAATGAAGGGGACAGGTGTGATCGATGATGCTGCTCTGTTTTTCTCCTGTTTCATTATTAATGGGTTTTGAATTGTGTGGGCTTACGCCTACTGAAAATCATGACCGTTGGTGGTCTTTCTCTGTGCATTAATAAACCATTACCCCTTGTGATGTTTAAATGGCATTTATTTTGGTTTTGAAACCTTTTTGATGTGTAAGGTAAATTGGTTTATTACATATATTCGACTAAATAAATTGGAAGCACTAGGATCAACTCCTTTTCTTTGATAACCTCTGTTTATGCCCCGTGGAATTGAAATCATGGAGTGTGTTAAATATTTTAAATCATAAAATACACGCATGGGTCTGCCTGGTATTTTTGGTGGTTGTTTGGTTGTTTTCCCTTCATGGGCTATTGTGGGAGACCTTATGGATTTCTTGGATGATGGCTTATATTTATGGGGTGATACGGGTGGGGATAAGATCCTCTATTGTTATACTTTGAGGCTGTATGATTACTCTGTTTATATCATGAATTGGGGTGGGATACTCTGTTGTTGAGAAACCGTTGGCTCCTGGATTTTATGGACATGTGGCTGTATCTTGGAGTTTTCTTTGGTTCCAATAATTTATGGGATCTCACATATCCCTTATTTTTGTGACTTTACAAGAGAACCAGGTGTGAATGATTAAATTGATGGTGGGTTTATTCTTTCCTTGTCATGTGCTTATGCTTACAAGTTGCCCAAGTATGTGCAGAAACTTATTTAAAAATTATTAATTGTCATGAAAGCAAGGATGGAATATGGGGATTTGGTTTGGGGTGAGTTGTGACTAGGGAATGGGTGTTGTTATATTCTCTTATGAATGAATAGTATGGATAGTGTTTTTTAGGCTGTCTGAAGAAAAACCTAGACTGGGTGAGTGCTTGTTACCTATACATATACTTGTAGTTTTTGTGTTTCTTATTCACGCCCACCCAAGTTGAGCACTTAGTGCTGAAAACCCCCACTTCATGGGGTAGGGTGATTTTCCCAACACTCCTATGAGTGGCTGGTTATTAGCTCCTTTTTTCTCCCTTTCCCGAATTGCCCAAGACACTTCAGGCAGGCTGTGATGTCCTGAAGTCCATTATTAGTCTAATAATCTTCAGGCAGGGTAGTGTGGTGGTTGGCATAGGTGTGTGCGGGCAGGTGGTTTCCCAAGTATCATTGGGATGAGGCCCAGGTGTCTTCGGGCGTGGCAGTAGTTCTTCTATCCCAGGTGTATTCAGGCTTGGCGGCGGTTTTTCTGGCCTAGGTGTTTGCAGCTGTGGTTACGTGTGACAGTTGTATCCCAGGTGTTTGCGCGCAGGTTAGTGGTTGTGGCCTAGGTGTTTGCGGGCGAGATGTGTGGTTGTGGTCGAGGTGTGTGCGGGCAGGTGTGGCAGTGGGACTGTGGTGAGAATGGCGGGATTGGTACGATGCATAGGATGTCTTCAATAACCAGTGGGAAAGTGGCAAGGGTACCCAAACATCGATGTGCTATTACTATACATTACATTTGATTTGCGTTATTTTGGGAGTGTGACTTGGGGAGACTTGGTTGGTCAGTTTCCTTGGTAGGTGCTGGGTTATATCTTTTCTCACAGGGCATTAGTAATCATCCCCACTTGTGCCCGAGAGTCTTTGGTTTTTACCTTTTGAGTATACTTGTATGCTCACCCTACGTATATAAAACTGATTTCTGGTTTCCAGGAGGACATTAGGGATCGTGATAGACTGTATTAGCTCAGACCTTGTGGCAGATCATCATAGTTGTTTTTTTTCTGTCTTTTTTGTATTTTTCTTTTTAGTCTCCTTATACTTTGTGTATTTTACTTTTGTAACATACATTGGGAATGGATCTTGGCTTTACTTTCACTTCCAGCTTTGGTTTTGGGGGATTTACTATCTTATATCCCGATCCTATTAAAAGAAAAATGGTAATTCCTTCCATTTATTGTGTAATTTTATACCCTTGGTGTTGGTTTCTACACCGGGACCTATTTAAGGCGGGTTTCAGGGGTCATTATCTCTACTTCGACTTTAAGAATGAAGGGTCTAGAAATCAGCTGACCCTTCCCTCCATTTGGTGAATGCGAGTCGTGATAGAATGGTATCATAGGAGGTTGAGAGATAGGATAGAGTCTGGAGTTAGGCACAATGAGGATTTCATGGAATAGTATGGAAACAACGTTGGGTGACATTGGTTCATGAATTAGGCCAGAGAAGACTGGCTAGGACATAGGATTTTAGGGCCCCCCGTGATCCGATGCAAGGACTCTAGACCTACTGAATGACCAAGTGAGGATACAATGATTACAGGGTAGAGACCCTAGGAAAGGTACATGTATCATAATGACTGGTGTTATTGTGTTTCCGGGTGTTTCAGAGATTCTAAAAGAAATAAATAAGTCAAATAAATTGTAAGGACAATATTCTGCACTACCTGGGATTTGGAATTTCTTGTTTACCTTGTAGTTATGGCTCCCGGGATACAACAACGAGTTGTACGGGTGATCGAGGCCCAGGAAGTTTACTTGGCCGATCCACAGAGGGCTGATCGAGAGGAGGAGGATGACCAGTGGTAGAAGATGCTTCGAGCCTTCCAGAGACAGACCCTCGAGATGTAAAAGGGGAGCAACTCTGACATGAAGACAGAGGGCTGTCTAGCAGAGCTGGTGATAGCCATCAGCCTAATCCGGGCTCTGACTGAGTAATGGGTTCCTCTGGCCGTATTCTAAATGTTGGGAGCGGCGTGTCACTGGTGGACAATCTACATGGGGGAGAGGAGAGAGGGTGATGTGGCATGGGCTGATTTTGAGATGGAGTTCCTGGTGGAATTCCTCTCTTCTATGATGAAGGCAGAAAAGAGGCGGGATCTAATCTCCCTCCAGCAGGGGAGCATGTCAGCATTGGAGTTGGGGATCAAGTTCAAGGATCTCCTCCGCTTTGCTCTGGACCTCTTTCCGGATGAGGAGTCCCATGAAAGGCCTTTAGAGGAGGCGCTCCGACCATCCCTCCAGTACGCCGTTACCCCCTTCAACTTGCTGACATACATGGAGGTGCAAAAGAAGGAAGAGGTGGTAGAGAGGATGCACACACTGGGCAGTGTGTCGCGAGAGGGGATTTATCTAGGCCCGTCAAAGGGAAAGTCCATCAGCACCAGACATCCAGCATCGGGACCCTCTAGGTTTCGACCAGCAGGGAGTAGGCCATATCAGTTCCAGTTATGATACCCTGGTCCTTGACCCTTCTCTTCGGGCCCAGGACCGAGGTGCTTCGTCTGTGGGAGCCATGGAAATCGTAGGAATCAGTTCCTGGACTGAGTTCAGTATGGACGTGGTGGATAGGCCCAACACCCTCCCTAGAAGTATCTACCATCTAGGCCCTTTCAGCTGCATCAGCAGGGGAAGCATGCTCCTACTCCTTTGAGGGCAGACGTTACAATGGGAGGCCGACCACAAGGCTCTTCTTAGGGACATCGACCAGGGCATGGTCGGGGAGGCGGCTGACAGCCGAGGGGCAGAGGAGCTGGGTTTGGACAGTTGCACTTCGCAGAGGAAGGAGTCCTAGCAGGACCAGAGGTTGTTCAAGGTACGATCAGTTTGTTTAGTACCCTTTCTTACGCCTTGTCCGATACCGGAGCTCTGCAATCCTTTGTTGCACCTGGTCTGGCCCGTGCTCTGGGTATGGATGCCGAGAGATTTCCAGTACCCCTAGTGCTGAGCACACCAGTCAAAGGTCAGACCGACTTGTTATATGTTTGTAGAGGTTTCAGGCTGATGATGGGGACACATCGGTCGGTTAGGGATCTACTAATGCTACAAATACATCCATACGATGTCATCCTAGGCATCGACTGGCTATTCTTTGTGTGTTCCTTCATCGACTACTTTCGAGGAAGGTTTATGTTCTCAGAACTAGGTGTCCGACGTTTTACTTTCACCGGCGAGCGGAGTGGCCAGAAGGGGAGAATGTGAGAGAAACCCCTCCTCTCTTTGTTAGCCGAGCTGTCAGTGGAGTCAGTGGATGCTGACATGGTGGATTTACCAGGGATTGTCGGTGAGTTTATGGGCGTCTTCCCTGATGAGGAGATGACTCTACCCCCTCGACGTGATATTGAGTTTGTGATAGACATGAACCCTGGTGCTCGCCCGATTATGATGGCTCCCTACCGGATGGCGCCTATGGAGCTACGTGAGTTGTGGATTCAGATCGATGATCTGATGAAGAAGGGTTTTGTTTGACCAAGTGTGTCACCGTGGGGTGCTCCAGTCTTGTTCGCAATGAAGTGATATGGTGGTCTTAGGTTGTGCATAGACCGCAAGAGGCTGAATCAGGTAAATGTCAAGAATCGCTACCCTCTTCCAAGGATAGATGACCTTTTCGACCAGCTGAAAGGGGAAAATGGTTCATGATGATCGGTCGGTGGTCTGTATATCGCCAGTTGAGGGTGATGGAGGGCGACATCTCGAAGATGGCCTTCAAGTGAAGATATGGGAACTTCGAGTTTGAAGTCATGCCTTTCGGTGTTACGAACGCCCCAGCTATGTTCATGGGACTTATGAACTCTGTCTTCAGGGAGTACCTGGATCAGTTCGTAGTTGTGTTCATCGATGACATCCTGATCTATTCAATATTAGAAGAGGACCACGCAGAGCATCTGAGGATGGCTTTAGAGGTCCTCCGATAGCACCATCACTATGGGAATTTGTCGAAATGTAAGTTATGGATGCAATAAGTGCACTTCCTTAGGAACGTATTGTCCGAACAGGGGGTAGAGTTAGACCCATAAAAGGATGAGGTGGTTGTTTCTTGGCAATCACCCAAGAATGTGGTAGAGGTCCATAGTTTCCTCGGGCTGTCAGGTTTCTATAGGAGGTTTCTACCAAAATTCTCTCGAGTTGCAGAACCTTTAACAACCTTGACCAAGAAGGACCAGGTTTTTGTATGGGGTTAGTAGTGTGAGGCATCCTTTTCCTATCTGAAGGAGAAATTGGTTAGTTCCCTAGTGCTGAGACTACCAGAAGAAGGGGCAGAATATGAGGTGTTTTGTGATGCTTTAGGGCAGGGCCTCAGATGTTTGTTGATGCAGCGACAAGGGGTGACCTCTTATGGGTCTAGGAAACTACGCCCTCATGAGAGTAATTATGCCACCCACGATCTGGAGCTTGCAGAGGTCGTTTTTGCACTAATGTTGAGGCATCATTACCTCATAAAAGAATGGTTTGTGGTCTTCATGGGTCACAAAATCTTGAGGCATATCTTCTCCCAACGGAAACTAAAATTACAGCAGCGAAGGTGGATGAAGTTCCTCCAAGATTACGATTTCAAGATTTCATACACCTCCGGGAAAGGAAACGTGTTGGATGATGTCTTGAGCAGGAAGTCACAGAGGGATGCAGTCTGAGTGTCGAAAGACACTTGGAGGGTGATGGAGGAGTTGGCTTCCCTTCACCTGGATGCGAGGATGGATAGTGGTAGTGGTTTCCTATATCAGATGAGAGTATAGTCTTCTCTGTTATGTCAGGTGGAGGAGTCTTAGCGGGGAGACTCAGAGTGCGAAGTGATGTGTGACAAATTTGTCCATGGAAATTCTCCGAAAGGGTGGACAGAGGATGGTCAGAACCGAATGCTTTTCTGAGTAAAGTTGTTTGTTCTAGAGGTGATGTGTGGCCAAGTCCTTAGTGAGTTCCCCAACTCACCCCTAGTAGTGCACCCGGGAGTTGATAATATGTACTATTGTCTGAAGAGGCAGTTTTGTTAGCTTGGAGTAAAGTGAGCAGTGGTAGAGTGTGTGGCCATGTTCCTAGTGTGTCACTAGGTGAATGATGAACACCGTGTTCCAGGTGGGTTGTTGCAACCTTTATATGTCTTCCAGTGGATGTGGGATGACATCTCGATGGATTTCGTCACGGGACAACCCAATGTGCAAGGAGGTTGCGATGCTATCTGGGTAGTAGTGGACCAGTTGACAAGGTCGGATCACATCCTGGTGATTATGGAGTCGAGTGGAGTGGACGACCAAGAATGGAAGTATGTGGACGAGATATTGCGGTTTCATGAAGTTTCGAGTTCCATAGTCTTGGACAGGGATGAACATTTTACCTCACGAGTCTGGAGGGGATTGTAGTATGCTTTTTGCACCCAACAACATCTTAGCACTGCATTCCACCCCCAAACAGATTGGCAGACAAAGCGCACCATCCAGACCTTGGATGACATGCTGCGGGCATGTATTCTAGACATTGGGGGATCATGGTTTCTACACATTCCTCTGGCAGAGTTCACCTACAATAATAGCCATCACACTAATATTGGCATGGATCCATTAGAAGCTCTATATGAAAAGTCATTTCGCTCACCCGTGTTGTGGACTGAGGTTGGGGATGGATGTGTTCTCGGCCCGGAGGTGGTGCAGAGCACGACAGAGAAGGTTCATCTTATATGAGAGAAGATGAAGGTGGAACAGGACCAGTAGATGTCATATGACGATGATAGGAGGAGACCCTTGCTGTTTGAGGTCAGGGACCAAGTATTCTTGAAGGTATCCCCTCGGCATGGACAATAGAGGTTTGGCAGAGGATGTAAGCTTTCTCCCAGGTTCATCGGGCCCTTCGAAGTGTTGTGATGGGTCGCTGAAGTGGCTTATCAGCTAGCGCTACCACCACCGCTACTGAGGATACATGATGTATTCCATGTGTCCCAGCTCGAATGATATATGCATTACGATTCACACATCCTCGACTAAGGGGGATAGATATCAAAGATGATGCAACCTTCATAGAACGACCGATCAAGATCGAGGATCGTAAGGTGAAAGTACTTTGTGGGTGAACCATTCCCTTTTTTCATGTGGGACCAATCGGCGCGACCGATCAGCGTGACCGATCGGTGAGACCGATCAGTGTGATCGATTGGTGGGACCAATCGGCCCGACCGATTGGTGGGACCGATCGGTGTCACCCAGCCTTGGCAGGATTTTCTTTTGCAGCCTCCGCCGTAACCCCACTTTTAGGCCTTTTTAAATTTTTGAAGTGTTTCAAGGTCGTTTTAAGCCCATAATTAATATCTAAAAATCAAATAAACCTCCCTACTAAATAAAAATTAATCCAGTTGTGTGGGATGTCCCAGCAGCGTGGTCAACCCACGATCCCGATCCTTACGTGGTTTCTCTCTGTATCTTAACCGTTGGGGTGTTCTGTACCTCATCCCTTATCAGCCTTTATAAACTAAAGTCTAATCCCTACATTTCTTTTTCTTGATCATCCAGCTCGGAGTACCCTTCATTCCGACGAGCCTTACCCCTGTTACGAGGTTTTACCTTTGCGTTCCGTGGAGTTTTCACCACTCCTATTTTCCAGTTTCCACGCAATCACTTAACACCGATCCTTGATCGTCAGGTAGGGGTTTCACCATAGTCTCTCCATTATATGTATCTTTCGGGGAGGGTACTCTACTATATCATTAGAATTAGATTAACAAAACTTTAATGAAGATAATAAAAAGATTCTAAAGAATGAAGGGGATGGGTGTGATCGATGATGCTGCTATGTTTTTCTTCTCTTTCATGATTAATGGTTTCTAAATTCTGAGGGCTTACGCCTACTGAAAATCTGACATGTTGGTGGTCTTTCTATGTGAATTAATAAACCCTTACCCCTTGTGATGTTTAACTGAATTTTATTTTCGTTTTGAACCCTTTTTACTATGTAAGGGAAATTGTTTAATTACGTATATTCGGATAAATAAATTAGAAACACCAGGATCAACTCCTTTTCTATGATAACCCTGGGTTAAGACCAATGGAATTGAAATCATGGAGTGTGATAAATCTTTTAAATCTAAAAATACTCTCATGGGTCTTCCTACTATTGGTTTTTTTGGTTTGGTTGTTTTCCCTTTATGGGCTGTTGCGGGTGACCTTATGGCTTTCTTGGATGGGGTCTTTGATTGATGGGGCCATGTGGGTGGGGATGGGATCTATTGTTGTTATACTTTCAGGCTGTATGATTACTCTGATTATATCAAAAATTAGGGTGGGATCCTCTGTTGATGAGATTCCGTTTGCTCCTAGATTTTGGGGACACAGGGCTGCATCGTGGGGTTTTCATTGGTTCCAGTACATTGAGGGATTTCACATGTCCCTTATTGTTGTGACTTTATAAGAGGACCGGTTGTGAATGATTAAATTGATGTTGGGTGTATTCTTTCATTGGCTTGTGCCTATCCTTACTAGTTTCCCAAGTCGGTGCATAAACTTATTTAAAAATTATTAATGAACCTGAAAGAAAGGATGGAACATGGGGATTTGGTTTTGTGTGAGTTGTGACTTGGGCATGGGTGTTGTTCTCTTCTTTTATGAATGAATAGTAAAGATAGTGTTCTTTAGGATGGCTGAAGAAAAACCTAGATTGGGTGAGTTCTTGTTACCTATAAATATTCTTCTAGTTTTTTTTGTTTCTTATTCGCGCCCCACCCAAGTTGAGCACTTAGTGCCGAACACCCTCAATTCATGGGGTGGTTGATTTTCCCAACACTCTTGTGAGTGGGTGTTTATTAGATCCATTTATGCTCCCTTTCCCAAATATCCCAAGACTCCTCGGTCAGGATAGGATGGATTGAAGACCATTATTATACCAAGAATATTCGGGAAGGGTAGTGTGGTGGTTGACCCACGTGTGTGCGGGCAGGTGGTTTCCCAATTCTCTTTAGGATGAGGCCCTAGTGTCTTCAGTCGTGGCAGTTCTTCTTCTAGCCCAGGTGTCTTCGGGCGTATCAGTGGTTGTTCTGGCCTAGGTGTTGTGGGCGTGGTTATGTGTGACAGTTGTGGCCCAGGTGTCTACAGGCGGGTTAGTGGTTGTGGCCCAGGTGTTTGCGGGAAGGATGTGTGGTTGTGGCCTAGGTGTGTGCAGGCGTGTGTGGTAGTGGGACTATGGTGAGAATGGAGGGATTGGTTTGATTCATAGGATGTATTCAATAACCAGTGGTAAAGTAGTGTGGGGTACCCAAACATCGATGTTCTATTACTATACATTAATTTTGATTTGCGTTATTTGGGGAGTGTGCCTTGGTGAGGCTTGGGTGGTTAGTTTCCTTGTAAGGTTCTGAGTTATCTCTTTTCTCACAAGGCATTTGTATGACTCCCCACTTGTGCATGGGAGTCTTTGGGTTTTCCCTACTAAGTGTACATGTATTCTCACCCTACGTATATAAAACATGTTTTAGGTTTCTAGGAGTACTTAGGGGATCATGTAGGACCATACTAGCTCAGACCTTGTGGAAAATCATTGTAGTTTCTGTTGTTCTTTCATTTTGGTATTTTTCATTGTAGTCTCCTTATACTTTGTGGATCTTACTTTTGTAACATGCATTGGGAATGGTTCTTGGCTTTGCATTCACTTCCATATTTGGTGTTGTGGGATTTACTATCTTATCTCATGATCCTATTAAAAGAAAAAGGGTAATGACTTCCATTTATTGTGTAATTCTATGCCCTTGGTGCTGGTCACCACTCCAGGACCTATTGAAGGCGGGTTTCGGGGGTCATTATCTCTCCTTCAACATAAAGAAGGAAGGGTCTAACAATCTGCTGACCCTTCACACCTTTTAGTGAAGGTGGGTCGTGACAACAACATCTATGTTTTTAATTTGGTAAAATAGACTTAATTTTTGATTTCAGAATATCAAAAATATCTATGGGATATTTTTTGGTATTTTTCTGAAAACATTCAATTTTTCAGGACTCGTGAAAAACACTGATTTATTATATAAAACCGGAATTTTATTTAAATAATTATTTACTTTATTTAAATTTATTTTAAGTCATAATAGATATATAATACCAATATATGTTCAATGTAATTCATTGGATTCACATTATAATAAAACTAGATGTATAAAATGTTTTTTAACTTTTTAAACTTTTTTACCCACATTCTAGAAGCATTTGCTAATTTGCATAAAACATAATATTACCACTTCTGTGAGTTGAATTTCCATAATTTGATAGAGAAGTTTGATTTAATTAAGTAAAATTTTGTTCAATAAGATGAAAATAATTATTGATGAATTTTAACTTTTTACTTTTATTTACCAGGGTTAAAAGTAAATAAGGTAATTAATTGTAAGAATTATATTATAATTACCCTAACACATGTTCTAATTCTATTAGATAAGTGTATTTCAATCAAAAAAACCTTTCGATTAGAATATGATCCTTTAGGTCCACATGAATTTCATTAAGACATTTATTATTATTTTATTTAAAGAAGAGTTAAAAGTGTTAAATTCAAAGATTAATAACTAAACTATTTATAATATAATGTTACACAAAATATAAAATCAACTATATAATTCATTAGAAAGACAAAATGATTTCCTACATAATCGTATTTTATTTATTATTTTTAGACATTATATAATTTAATTTATTTATGAAACAATAATGATGTAATGATTACCTTATTAATGAAACAATCAAATAACTGGTTTAACAAATAATAAGAAAAGTTTAATTTCAATGTATTTATGACATACTCAAATTTTCTAGGTGAATATTACATGTTAGGGTTGATTTAATGTATATTTTTAAAAATAATCATGTTGTGATGAATTTAAAAAAAAATCAAATACCATATAATATAAAAATTGACATAAATTAATTTTTAAAACAAATACTATATTATTGGTTTGTATAATATTTCTAAAAATCTAAGGATCATACAAATAGAAAAAATCTAGCACCCTCTTTCAAGTTCTTTTCATCTTCCACTTTCTATTTCATTGTTGTTTCCGTACAAAAATAATAAATAAAGTACCTACAACATTCATTGACGTTATTATAAATATGGTATATCCATATTCGTAATTCTATCCTTCCTCTAAATGACAAAGTCACCATACATGCGTACGTACAGCCTACCATCTCCACGTCATGGTGTAGTTTTTTATTCAGACAGTTCATTATTTGGATGGGTATAATAATGAGTATAAATGATGTAAATAATAAATATGTAATGTAATTGATTCTTTATATATGATATATATCCAATTAAATATGATTTAACCATCAAAATAATGATATTGTCATTCATCCATGCGTACGGAATACCACCTCTGTGACGTGATGAGATTCATTCCCATGTTCACCATTCAACTAGGATTATAAAAATATATAATATTAAAAATTATTAATTATAATACATAATAATTCTAATTTAGAGAGATATATAAATATATATGTATGTACTTTCATATATCATATTTACTTACATCTGTTCAATACAATATGAAAACGAAAACAATGTTAATGCTTACATACGTCCTACCATCTCCATAAACAGTTCCATCCATTACATATATCAATATATTATAAATATTTATATTCTAGACATATATGATATAAAAATCAAGTGTTATAATATGGAAGTATTTAAATAATGATCTAAATGATATGATCAAGAATAACATGTTAAAACTCGTACAATAAATAAAGCGATTATTACCAAAAATGTTATCATAACATGGAAATCATTATTAAATGGGTAGTATAAAATCATAAATGAATTATGTATGATATAATAAATATAAATTGGCTCTAGTGTAATTTAATAGCATACTATGTTCATTATACAATAGGTTAAACGTACTCTCGACCAAAGGAATGTGCAATGTAAGTTTTATTTTTTCAATATCATTATTATCATGAGATTGTTTATGTGTGAATATTTACTAGTACATATTTATCATCGATACCCATATTTAAAAAATATTCCAAAGGAATATTTTAATGTTTAATGTAAGGCTCTATATAACTATATAACTATCTTAAATGTTTTA
Organism: Viscum album; assembly: GCA_963277665.1. Taxonomy (NCBI): domain Eukaryota; kingdom Viridiplantae; phylum Streptophyta; class Magnoliopsida; order Santalales; family Viscaceae; genus Viscum; species Viscum album. The sequence goes on along the minus strand of OY728121.1, from coordinate 1,099,320,337 downwards.
AAGATTTATCCTTCTAATCCAATTTAATTAATGACCATTTTTTCAAAATGATTTTGAGGATTCATTTTTTTGGAAATGAATATATTGAAATGATAGTTATATAAAAATGTTCCAAAGTGGTATGGGACACATTGAATCAAAAATCTCTTCTAAATTAATTTCTTTATAAATTGAGATAAATTTAAACGATTTCATGAAAAAGGGGTATTTCCCTCAAAGCATTTTACGGAGAATTTTCATCTATGTCAATGTACTTTGATTGATTTTAAACTTGTTTGATGTTGATTTATTATGATACAACTTTTCTATATTGTATTGAAGGTTTTGTGATATTTTTTTTCTCTGGATGTGTTATTTTTATACCATTCAGGGTTTAGGGATAAATTATTGACATTTCGTTTGTCATTTTTAATACGAATGTTTATGTTATGTTTAATCCCTTTCATATAAGGAATGCAGTAGACTTAGTAAGTGACGGGTGGAGGCCGCTATAGCTCTAAGATGTATTGGTAGGTCTAATAAGACAAACTACTATCTTTTAACAATTCCTTGAAAAAATCTTATTTTTAGTCATGAAACCAGGCCTTGACTATGTGGTTATGAAATCTGGCATTATGAATTCCATCATTATGTAATTAGTTATTGATATTACATGTGATTATTAGACTAGTATAATATTCATGTGAATAAATAAATGGAATTTTTTGATTTATCTTTTCTATATTATGATGAAATTTAAGTTTAAATTGCTTTTTTGTTTTATACATTGACTTAATTATTTATACACATTTATGAAGGTTTTCACTATATTTTTATCCTTACTAAGCATCTGATCTCAGTCCTTTCTTTGTTTTGTTTTACAGAGGATGAGAAGATATATATTATGACTGACCTGCTGGGATAGTCTAAGGGATATGAATGCGGTCAATAGTGAAAATGTTTTTGTTTTTTTATTTATAAAATGTAATGTAACTTTCATGTATTTAATCTATTTTCCAAGACTTCTAAACTGGTCAGTCATTATGGACTTGATTCCTTGTAACCACGCCAATGTATTAAAATAATGCACCAACTCTGGGTAACTGGTGTCAGAGCATTACATTTGGTATTATAGAATGTTTATCAACATTATTGGAAGTAGATTTATATAAACTCTGATTATAGAACATTATCCTTATATTGACTTTGAATATTATTATAAAAGAACATCCTATAATTTTGGTAATGTAGAGATTTTCTGTATTTTCCAGGAAATACGATTCTATCTGGAAATAATTAGGTAGAGGCGGCACTGGTATAGATATCCCTAGAAGTGAAAAAATTGACAATGAGTTTCAGGCTTGACCCGAGGTATCATAGTACACAATAATGGGACTTTCTGCACTCTTGGATACGACACTCCTAGGGGATATGCTTAAGATAATTCTCATTTTCATTACATTGCATTATGAATGATTATTGATTAAATACATCCACAAAGAAAAAATTTTATGATTATAGATTATATGAAAAATCATTCCCATTTACATTAGGTATTATAAAGTATTGGAATTATGAATTGTGATTCATAAACATACCAAGTGTATTCCATTGTTTAGAAATGTCACCTAGTAGAAGGAATGAGAATTCAAGCAATATGCATGATCAAATGATTAAAAATGATCATATCGTAAATGGTATTAAGACAACATTTAAAAGGTAAAAAGTCTCCCATGTATTCATATCATATGATGAAATAATATCATGTATTAATAAGTGATGTAAATAATTCTATGATTCTTATGTCTTTGAAGGGATGCAAGAGAATAAAAAGAAGAAAGAGATAGAGATGGACAATGGGAAGACGGGAGAGGAGGATTTTCAAATATGTGATAACTATGGAAAGAATAACCTTGGTAAATGATTTAATGGAATGGATGTTTGTTGTATGTGTGGAGAAAAAGGACACCAAGTACGTTATTGAATGGGTAAGAAAAACATATGAAATGTACAATGCTTCATCTTCAATGATTTGTGACACTATGTAAAGCATTGTACAAATTATCAGATTATACCCCAAATTCTGCTATTGGATAATAATCAGGTTATGATACTACTAATGATGAAGGGGAATGATTATATTTCTTAGGTTGTTATTAAATCATTGTGTCATTTATGTATTGTATTAATGATGTACATGTTATAATAAATATAGAGTATAAAATGATTGTACTGAAGTATTATTTCATTAAATATTTGAGATTCTGTGGAACCAAGAATAGTGACTGAATATCAAGTTAAATATTTGTGAAAATATATGTTTGAGAGAAAGATAAACCATAATATGGTTCTGATACTCAGGTAGTGATTTTGGAATAACATATGATTTATTTGGATAAATTATATTGAATATTCTTGACTTACTTGAAACTGATTAATGATTTTTTTATTCAATCAATGATGGATGTTACAATATTATTGGATAAAAAGAGTATATCCAGTATTCTATAGGGAATAATTGAGCACTAATGTAATTAAGAAGGTTTTATGGTAATTCAAGGTGTTATATTTTTTAAGAGAATACATGATGAAGGTATTCACATGTTATTACGTGAAAAAAAGATCATTATTGTGTTTACCTTCCTTATACATTTTGGGCTGTGGGTTTGCAAAAAAGTATTTTGGATATTTATAAAGGTTGGAGTCAATTAAGATTGACATTGGACACTATTATTAAGGTTAAATGATTTCTGGAGGTTATTTTTGGATTTTCAGAAAAGGGACAACCTGGAGGTCCAGTTATATCATGTCACGTCCGGCAAGGCCACAGACTGGAACACACAACTGATGGTTTACAAGGGTTCATCACCTACCACTAGCCTATATGATGTCCAAGATTTTTTAATGATGTTTTTTTAAATGACTATTATATGAATTATAAATTAATGTTTTGGAATCCTATAAAAAATTTGGATAAATAATATATTTTTACGTTCTATTATCTCTTAGTGTGAATGATGAGTTTGTGGCATAATTTAGTTAAAGGATGGAACACTACTTTTCATGGAATTTTTTTTCTCTTGTAATATATAGAAATTAATTCTGAAACATTAGATAAGGGAAATTAATACCTCAATTGTGTTATACATATAAATTATGTTTTGTTGAACTAATAATATTTTAAACCATATTTGATTGATGGATTTGAGGCCCTAAATTGTACACATGTTTGTGATTGATGACTTCAATCACTGTCTATAAATATTTTATTTTTTCCTCCAATTACGTGTCCTTAATTGGATCCAATATTTTCTTAATCGGTATGATAATTTGTGGTGACTTTTTCTTTTCCCTTTCGCTTTTATTAAGAGTTAATCTTATTAACCCAATTTTCGATGTAGGTTTTCCACGAAGGAGTTTTTCAATGTTAAACATTCATTTCAAAAGAACTATTTCAAATTGCGAGGGAACAATTTATTAAAGGTGGGGAGAATGTAACCCACCATGATTTCATAGTATCTTATGTCATTAATGTAATTCAATAGTATGCTCTACACGCAACATCGAGTTCGAGCGCACCACAACTTACCAAACTAGTCATTCAAAATGTAGTTATGAATAATATTAACTGAATATTGAATCTTATATAATATATATCAATTTAACATCTATATTATGTGTTTCTTAGAAATAATATATGAACAAATTCATTTTCTCAGATAATTTTTTTTAATAAAAATGCAATTTTATCACCTTTTAAAAGAAACCATTTTTAAAACCAATATATGAAAATTTTATATATTCAATTTAATGATATTAAATTCTTCTTCATTATAGTGACATATAAATTTAGTTTGGATAAATTTGGGTTCATTTCTGATAACTTTAATATTTTCACGACTTGTTGAAATTACAATGTCTCAATTAGAAACAACTTTTTTAATCAAAATAATTAACAGTGGTAAATTACGAATTGGAATGTTTTGTAAGTATAATTAGATTATATTTTTATCATTTAATATAATTTAGGTCATTATATGTAATTTGAATTTTATATTTTACATAAACTTGTGTCAATATTTTAATAGTTTTTATTTTATAAAAACCCACTTTTTGGTTTTGATAACAGGAAAAAAATTAATTAATAAATTGAACTTCTATGTTTTTAATTTGGTAAAATAGTCTTCATTTTTGAATTTTTTATATCATAAATACCTTTTGGTGAATTTTTGGTTTTGCTTGAAAACATTCAATTCTTGATTAATAGTGAAAACACTACATTATAAGTTAAAGCCGTATTTTTATTTAAATAATTATTTATTTTATTAGAATTTATTTTAAGTGAAAAAATATTTATAATACCAATATATTTTCAATGTAATTCTTTGGAATCATTTTATCATCAAATTAGATGTATAAAATTATAGTGAACTATTTAACCTTTTTTATCCACCTTCTATGAGCATTTGAAAATTTACATATAACATAATTTTACCACTTCATTATATTGAGTTTTAAAAATCCAAGAGACACGGTTGATAACAATATGTACAATGTGATTCAATAAGATGAAAATAATTTTTGGTGAATACTAACTTCAAAATTTATTTACCACGGTTAAAAGTAAATAATGTAATTAAAGGTAAAAATGAAATTATAATTACCCTAACACGTGTCCTAATTCTATTTAATAAGTTTATTTCTACCAAAAACAACCTTAGGAATAAAAAATTATCCTTTAGGTCCAATTTTATTATATTAGGACATTTATTATTAATTTATTTAAAGAATAGTTAAAATTGTTAAATATATTATTTAATAACTAATCCATTATTAATATAGGGTTACACACAATTTAAATTCGACTATAAACATTAATTATAAACCTAAAATGATTTCCTACATAATCGTATTTTATTTATTATTTTTAGACATTAAATAATTTAATTTATTTATGACACATGATGATGTACTAATTACCTTATTAATGAAACAATCAAATAAATTGTATTATAAATATTAAAATAAATATAATTTAATAGTTTTAATGACATCCATGATATTTCTTGTTAAATTTGACATGTTCTCGATGATTCAATGTATGTGGTTCAAAGTAATCATGTTGTGATGAATTTCACAAAAACCATAGTCCAAATAATGTCAAAATTTTAATAAATAAAATTTTAAAACAATTATTATATTTTTGGTTGATATAATAATCCTAAAATTATAAGGATAGAGAAATGGTCTGAAATAAGATTATATATGTCATTAATTAACCATTTGATTTTCTATTGGATGTTTAGAGTAATTTTATTAACCATATATTGAAATAATACATGAAGACATGGTAAATGGTAAAATCATTAACTAAGAGTTAAATCTAAAATATAAGGTTATAATGGCGACATAAACCTTTCTGAAACCTATTGGTTTAGTGTTTTTAGAACCTTCCATACATTATAATATAAATAAATCATTTTTCATCCAATATTAAATTAAAATGGTTTTATTATAAATGAATATTTCATGATTTTCCTAAAGTGACACTCACCACTCTTATAAAAGGGTACATTCCCTTCTCTCAGAATCGCACCTCCAAAGCCATTTGGCTTGGCCAAACCCTGAAATAATATCCACCAAACATCTCTCACATCAACCTAGAGTCTTTACATTGATAACAAATCCAACTAATGGAGCCCTTTTGATCATCTCAAAAGGAAACACCCGAAGGAGAGGTAATAATTTCACCACCCTCTTTCAGGTTCTTTTCATCTTCAAAATCTTCTTCCTTTTTTATTACCATACAAAAATAATAACTCCATTACATAATATATAACATGATTTTATTAAGAATATGGTACAACCATATTATTTATTATATCCATCTTCTATATGAAAAACTCACCATACATGCGTATGTATGGCTTACCGTCTCCACGTCGTGGTGTAGTTTGTTATTCAATCACGTTCTTATTTGGATGGGTATAACAACGAGTATAATAGATGTAAATAGTAAATATAACATTCTAATGATTCTTAATATATGATATACCATCCAATTACATATGATTTCACCATCAATATAATGATATTTTCCCTCGTGCGTACGTATGGATTACCGCCTCCGTCACATGATTAGATTCATTCCCATGTTCATCATTCAATGATGATTATAAAAATATATATTAATAATAAGTATGTAATATATGAAATAATAATTCTACTTAAGAGAGATATATATATATATATATATATACTTTCATATATTTTTTTTCACTTACTTCAATTCAATACGATATGAAAACGGAAACAACATTTATGCATACGTACGACCTACCATTTCCATAAACATTGTCTTACATTTCATATATATCTCTATTATAAATATTTATATTCTAAATATATATGGAATATAAAATATGGTTTATAGTATTTATGTATTTAAATCATGATTTAAATGATATGATCACGAATAAAAAGTTAAAACTCGTACGATAAAGAATGTGATTATTACCCAAAATGATAAATTAACATGGAAATCATCATTAAATGGATAGTATAAGGTCATAAATGAATAATGTATGTTATAATAAATAATAATATGGTTATGTTATAATTTAATAAAATACTATGGTCATTATAAAAGAGGTTAAACGTACCCTCGACCAAAGGAACGTGCATGTTAAGGGTTATATCCTAAATATCATTATTATCCGAGGTTATTCATGTGTGAGTATTTACTAGGACATATTTATATTTGATACCCATAATTCAAAAAAAATCCAACACAATATTTTAAGGTTTTATAGAAGGTTCTATTTAACTATATCATAACTTTAAATGTTTTAATGATTTATTTTCAAAACCCATTTAATTAATGTCCATGTTTTCAAAATGATTTTAAGGATTTATTTATGAGGACATGAATGTTTTTATAAGATAATTGTTTAAAAAAAATTCAATGTATTATGGGACACATTGATTAAAAAATATCTTCTATATGAACTCTTTTATAAATACTGAGACATTAAAATGATTTCTTGAATAATGGGTATTTCACTCAAAGCATTTTACTGAAAAGTTTCTTCTATGTCAACATCCTTTGATGGATATTAAACATTTTTTATGTTGATTTATTATGTTACAAATATTCCATATTGTATTGAAGGTTTTGCGATATTTTTGACTGTGGATGTGTTATTTTTATATCATTCCTGATTTATGGATAAATTGTTGACATTTTGTTTTCTAATTTTAATATGAATGTTTATGTTTTGTTTAAACCTTTTAATATGAGGAATTCATTGGACATATTAAGTGACAGGTGGATCTCGCTAAAGCTTCTCAGCACATTGTTATGTATCATGAGACAATCTATTGTCTTGGAACAAATCGTTGGCAAAATTTTATTTGTAGTATTGGCATAAGTCCTTGAATACATGGTTGTAATGTCTGGAATTATGAATTACATCATTATGAAATTAGGTATTGATATTACATGTAATTATTTGACTAGTATAATATCCATGTGAATTTGTAAATGGAATTATTTTATCTGTCTTTTCCATATTATGATGAATATTATGTTTAAAAGGATTTTGATTTAGTTTTATACATTTCCATAAATATTTATGCTTATTTATGAAAGTTTTCAATATATTATTGTTCTTATTGAGCATCTAAGCACAACCCTTTATATGATTTGTCTTTTCTCGGATTTGAAAAAATATATTATTAATTACATGTAAGGATAGTACAATTGATATGAATGTGTTCAATGGATAAAATTTTGTTGTTTTTTTATTTTTATAATCTAATGTAACATTCATCTAGGGAATCTATTTTCCAAGACTGTTAACAAATCGATCCTTCAGGACTACATTCCATGTAATCATCAAAATGTATTAAAATAATGCACTGACTCGGGGTAATTGTGTTCGGGTAGTTACATCCATAGTCATACCATCCAAAATTTGGAATATTTATGAGAATTGAAATAATCTATTATATCCTCAACAACTTCTTATTTCTGGCCCCCAAAAAATGTTTGTGACATAAGAAGAAAAAATGATATCTCGTAAAAAATTAATTCTCTTAATGATAATATCAAAATACATATAATGTAATATATCATAAAATAATTATAAATTCTTATGGTGAATAAAAATCAATGATGCAATATTAACTATTATAAAAATATTATAATATAAAAATATATTAAAATTAACATATAAATCCAATCAATTTTATACATTTAAATTGATCAAATGATTAAAGTCAACTCTATAAAAATCAATAATATCAATAAAATCATTAAATAATGTATCATTTAATATTATAATTTAAAAAGATATAATACTAGATTATATGTTAATCCAATACAAATAATATAGAGTGAATTTGTATTATGATAAAAAACTTATTCCTAAATATTTATGTATTAGTCGGCATATCATGAATAGGAGAAAATAAAGACAAAACATATAGGAAATATTCCATCAAATACAATGTGATAAAATATACATAAAGGGTGAAGTTTCATAGTACCTCAAGGTTGATTTTCAAATGTTTTCCAACACAATATTATTATTAAATTGTTAAATAACATCATTTCATAACAAAAAAATATAAAAATTGATAAATCATAAACAAAGAGACGAATTATAATATAAATAAATAAATTTTATCATGATGAAATACATTTAACTAAATGAATATATCCAAAAATAGGAACTCACTCTATAATCACTCCGTTATTTATCCATTCATTTCCTAAGAAATTTATTTTTTCCCTAAAAATGCAAACCATAAATTCATTCAATGAATTTTTAAATATAGAAAGAGTTAGATATATAAACATGGGTAAATAAATCAAAATATAGCATATAATTAACTAAAACTGCATTTATTTTGATAAAAAAATAATGCGGAGGAGTTACTTGTGACATGCATATAACCCAATGACAGTATAGGGAAGGAAAAATAATATTTTATCATAAATTATTTTACTATCTAAAAAAATAATTATGACATTAAACTTATATATTATTATTATTTATAAATTAGAAAAAATTAATTAATCAATAATGATTGGCTTCGACCCCCCCTATCATATATAGGTTTAATATACCTACATTACATGATTCCCTTATATGAATTTCTTCCACTAGTTTTATATCGACAAAATCGTATTCAGCACCATCAAATTTATCTTGTTTGGGAGAACCATTATGTTTCAAAACATTCAAAATAAATTATGTACATAGAAAATTTAAAATATAAAAATATATAGATAGTAAATGAGTAATTTTGTAATAACCAAATGACTATGAAGTGGAATATTATTTCCCTATAAGACTTTTAATAGGTGTGATGTTGTATTTGTATCTTTATCATGTGTCCTCAGTATTTATACCTAGGAATACCAATGATTACCTATGTCATAATGGTCGATGGATTCACATCAGTGTCAAATGATACATTTCGGGCACCAATTTCTCTGACTCCCTAAGACATTAATTACATATACAACTAAATGATTTTTTCACATTATATTTATTCAAAAAAATTAAATCCCCATCTCCTCTAATGCCTCTACTAATGTTTTTAGGACCGTACTAAATATTATTATTTTCATTATATTTTAGTTTTTAAAATCTATTTTCCATTTTTAGGTTAGTTGTCATGACCCGTCCTAGTGGGGCCCGAGCCGCAACTCTCCAGGACCGCCTCCAATAGGCCAGGGGCTGGTGACTAGCACCGAGTAGGCATGCTACTAACATGGGAAGCATTGACTATAAACCTGTACACACACACACACATCTCCAAGCCCACAATGTTGAAAAGTAAAAACTGCTAAAAGGAAAAGATGGATGCATACACTAAAACCCAACCAACAGAGTACGACGGGGATGTATAGTACATTAAAGTAAAACCATGGGCCAAAAGAACAAGCCCACTAAAATAATGCCTATAACAAAGTCCAACATGTACATAAAGGTTCTGGGACTGCAACCCGTCGCCGAAGGAACGCACCTCGGCCTGTCTTATCTCACCGAGTACCGCCCGGTCCTGGTCTGCCTAGAATCCTATCAAATGTATGCTCGTCTGCACTTGTCATATAACGTGTGGGAAAAGACCGTGCAGGGGTGAGTATAACAATACCCAGTAGGACACCCTGAAAACTACAAAGGAATACAACAAAATGAAAATACCATGAAGAAATGCACAGTCATCTCTACACAGTATATGTATACAGATCATATAACAAGAATATCCAGATATAATCATACACATGCGACCATCGCGAAACCACCACTAAGATCCAACTCGAAGATTTCACTAAGCATACCATCGGGAGAACACACTCCAAGGTCTGAAGAGAGAGACACGAAGTACTCGTTCTGGGAGAACACACTCCACAAGTACCTTGGGAACAAGATGCTCAGATAAGGATAATGTCCAAGTCATTGGGTGATTCTGAAAACTCAGTCTGAGCTAATCCGCTAAGCAAAGGATCAGAGCCCGGGTAAAGTTGGTCACATCGATACCAAGAACTATACCTAGGGTTCCATAAATGAATAGAGGATCCGGCTCTAAGCCTCAGTGTGGGGATTCCAACAACTCTATTCAGGGATTCTACTGAAGGGATCATACCCCTGTATAAAGGAATTGATACCAGAAACATCAGGGGATTACCAAGGGTATGAACCCTAAGAACTAGTCCAAGTCACAGAAGGCAAGTGGTTCAAGCCATTAAGAAAAGGTTACAAGGCATGTAGTATGGTTACAGGTTGTGTTACTTAACCTTGGGTACTGCCCATGTAAAAGGCCAGTGTCCTTCGTTCAAGCCGTGCAAAACCAAACTACACGGTGTGTAGAAAAGTACATGTTGTGTTCCTTGACCCCGGGTGTTGGCCTTGTAGCTGGCCCGTGTCATTTGGATTTTAGGATAGAAAAAAACTACAGTTCATGTAGAAGAAATCACACACCGTGTTTGAGCGCTTGGGCTCACTCTGTGTACACTGGCCATGTGCTCGTACATGGCCTCTGCCCGTGTATGTATCACCCGCCCGTGTACCAGTACACGGGGTATCCACTGTATCTGGCCGAGTCTGGCTAGGGATGGGTATACACGGCGTGTCCATGGCCATGTACCCTGCCCGTGTCCTTGTACTACCAGAGTACACGCCAAGTCGTTCACCGACGAACACACATCATGTAGCACATACTATATGGTGTGTTGTCCGCAATTTTCCAGATCCATATTCTTCCTCCATGCACGTCGGCTAACATTCCATATTTCGATCCAACCATCTGATCATCATGAAACATCAGATTTGGGGTCGTCCCACCCCTACGAAACCTATTCCGCCGGTTTCGGGCTTCCAATCGGTCTTCAAAATGCATCCCAATCAGTCTGCACAAAAACACCTAAAGAAGGGGAACTTTAGAACCACACTGATTCATCCACCGTCTTCATCGTCGCACCTCCACCAGGTCTCCTTGACATTGGATCTTTTATTTTGGATCTTTCTGTCAACCATCAAATACGAAACGATTGAATTCCTCCAAGAACGCGTAGAACGCAACGAAGAACACAAGGGGGGGAAGAACAGGAATCAACAAGAGGGGTGAACCTCGATCATTGTTCGTGAAGATCTAGGTTTGTAGCCTTTATATTGAAAACCAACAAAATCTCTAGAATCAAAGCCTCAAATCCCAACATGAACCTGTCCCGCAAGAACGATCGACCCGTGAGCAAATTTGTTCGTGGATTAGTCCAAGATCGTCATGGAAATCAAAAACGGGGGAAGGAGAAATCAATAACTATCATCCTACCTAGATTTCGCGGTGTTCATTGGCGATGATACGGTTGTCGAGTCGTCGTCGCCGGTGAAGCTCGTCAAGAACACAGTCACCGCGTTGGGAGGCTTCCTCCTCGACCTCCAGAGCCGCCAAGGGTTTTAAGGGTTATGGGGTTTGTAACCCTAGACCCTGGTGCAAGCCTCTATTTAAAGAGGATAAAATATATTTGGTGCAGCAGATTTTAAAAAGAACTTGCTGCAGAAATAGGATTTAAATAAAATATTTTTATAAAATATTTTATTACTATTGCGTCCAAAAACCAGATTTCACCACTGACCTGTGCCGGCCGATGTCAGGCCTCACCTTAGGTAAAATTGCTATTCTGAATGCAATGGTTCCCTCATATTTATGATCCGAGCACCCATTCGAGAGTTATTCCACATTTTCAGGAAAACCACACCCGCGCATAATTTAATTATTAAATTAAATTCAAACATTTGTTCCGGGATCACCGGGCCCCAGAACTACAAACCGTCGTAGATTCTGGTCTCGAAATAATTCCCATATAATATTAAAATAATACATGGAAAAAAATCTGGGACATTACATTAGTATACATAATTTCTAATATCAAATTTTATATATTTATGGAATTTTCATTATTCAAACAGGATAATGACACATTATGTAAATCAAATAAAACATTTCATGGTTTTATTCATGTATGTGAAAATAATTATATAAGATAGAGGAATTGAATAATTTTTTTTAAAATTTTTAGGAATCCCTATATTGTGTTGAATTTTGGGGTCCTCATATTAATTTATATTATTGAAATATCTCAGTATTGTTCGAATCTTTTTATGTATTACCATTATATTTTTTCTAGAAATATTGTATATTATAGATATTATTCTTTTTATTTTAAATGATTATTTACTAAATCAATTATGTGTGTTTTATAGGGTATTTTATTTTGAAATACAATGTCTAATTAAAGTATCTGTCAAAATGGTTTTTCTGTGTAGTTTTTATAAGAATTTATCCTTAAATATCACAAAATATAGTGCTTTGGACTAGAAATTACTATATACATTCTCAAAGAATTTTTTGTAGTTGTATTATTGAGTTAAGACATTTCTCATTAATAAAAACTCATATTATAAAAATTGAAAACTTCTAATCAATACCCATTTTTTTCATAATGTAATCGCATTTAAATTAAGAACATTTTTATATTAATAATCTTCTTGAATTCCAACATTATTTCTTTTTTTCAATTATCCTTCCTTAAAATAAGTGAATATATTATAAAAACATGGTATGAGAAAAAACATATCAATATGGGAAATAAAAATGTTGTATGAAATTCGGAGTCCATTAAAATATCGAAAAATATACATTTTTCAAAAAAACAATGGGGCCAAATTGATATAATTTCTAAATTAAGAAATCACGTTCTCTTCCCATATGTAATTATAAAACGTTTATAATGAAATATTAAATTTAACATAAATCTCTTGATGGTTTGCTTGAAAACATTAAAAACCCATCATATCATATCTGTAATGTTATACTTTTCAACATTAAAAGAATAATGTATGTTTCTCCAAAACATGAGATCATTATATTACATTGAAAAGTCCATGTATTTTAGTAAAAAACCATTAAAATAAAAGAAAAAACATGGATTTTTATTTTTAATTAATTTAAATATAGATCTTACAATCATTCACATAACTAAAATAACCATTCTATCGAATTTCATACCCAAAGCATTTGTGGGCTATAATGGAGTCACCCATTTTCGGGTTATCACGGAACCACACATAATTTTTAATATTTTTACTACACATCATTGGATTATAAATCAAAAACGAATAATAATTACAAATCCAAAGAATCATAACATAATCATTAGAACAAAACAACTTTCATTATCATCATCAGACTCATAAAATATTCTTGTTGAAAAAAACTGTTCTATTTTAAAATCTGATATTTTACATAAAAACTATGAATTTATAATCAAAAAAAGTTTAATTGAAATAAAGATTCTATAATATAATAGTGGATTCAATTTAATAATTTGTTTTTAGGGCATGAAAAATTGATCATGGTTTGTTAAATTAAAACAATCATTTAATTATTGTATAAGAAAATTCACAAATCAGATCATTGGGAAAATGAAAAAATATATATTCAATCCATTTTTAAGGAGGAAAAAATAATTTAAAATGATTTTAAAATATTATATCATTATTAAAAATATTCGTTAAATTTTTTTATAAAATATTGAGATGGATTAAAAATAAATTTTCATTAGAATCATTAAAAGATTTTTTTTATAATAAAATACACTAACTTGATTTTCACACATCAAGTATATTCATTATCGCCCATAAAAACATCTATTTAATGATTTAATTTAATATTAATAACATTTTACTTGTTTAGTATTCCATAAATTAATTTAATACCTTGTTAATACAATTACCTGATCTATTAAATTCATGTCATGTATTTCGACTATATTAATCTCAAATGTCAAAAAGACTTATGTTGGATCATTATGGTTAGGGTGGCCATTATTACATAATTTATACATTAAAAATCACGAAATAATTATAATTTTTATATAAAATATATTTTAAAATCAAACTCTGTTTTATGGTTGTGATAAATAAAATATGTTACAATCATTGTGATGGTAGGTCCTATGTACACATGAATAATAGTTCCAATAATCAATTATAATTAAAGAAAGATAAAAATTATTATTTTATTTGTACATAATCTTAATAATATCATAAATATCATCTTAATTAATTAAATTTACTTATATGTGTATATACATATAATTCATTTTATTCGATGATGAAAATTGGATAACATCACTTTATTGACGTTGTAGTAAAAACATACACATGAACGAAGTAATCATTTTCTAGTGTATGGAACGTTAAAAAAATATGTGTTATATTATCATTATGTAGTTATTAATAATTTATGAATATCATACATTAAAATTAATATAATTACAATCATTCTTGAGAGATAGGTTAAGAAAAATAATTATATCAGTTTGCTAGGTGGTAGTCCTCCATACACATGATTATTGAATTTATCACCCGTATGATGGATATTGTAGAAGCATATAGGTTATTTAACTATCATAACATAATCTTATTATATGGAGTATATTATTTATCTTATTTTACCAAGGATGTAAAATATTGGAACGATATTTCAGAATAAATGAAAACTAATGATGATTAAAACATTAGCTCTTCTTTGGAATGCATCAATTTATTAATAACTTAACACCTCCATGGATGGTGTTATACAAAAAAACAACATAAATAATTCTGTTATTTTTATATTAAGGCATTTAGGATTATATTTTCCTCTTATATGTTGTTTTTAATTGTTAATGATTGAGAATAACATTTTCCCTTCTATTAATAAGGGAATTATAGTTATTCATAAAAATATTAAAATAATAAAAAGTAATAATAAATTATGATTTATTGAAAACTATTTTATTTAGAATATATGATTATTTTCGTTTTGAAACATATCAAAAAATAATAATTGGGTATTTTTTCATTATTTATATATTTCCTTTTTGGTTTTAACCCCTTGTTATCCCATTTCACTCTTATAGTGAAAACATGTTTTTTAACTCTTTTAGCATTAATTTGGTTATTATAAATGGAGAAACATCACATAAATTTTTTAATATTCTTTATTTTATTCCTTATAATATTCATTTTCCTAAATATAATATACTTATTTAATTATAATCCTTTTAAAATATATTATTTATTATAAAATATAAATATATTCAATTTATATAACTACACATTTCATTGTTATTAATAAGATATATAAGATAAGAAAATTTTGAAAAAAATATCATATAATATCTCTAACATTTCAAGTTCTTCTAGATAACTTTTGTATCAAATTATATAACTCTAATATTATTACATTTAATATTTTTTATTTTAGTAATTTGACATTTACATTAAATGGATAATCCATACATCAAAATTGTGTTCAAATTTAGGGTTATAATTTATTGAAAAAAATTAAAAGAATAATATAATGAATATAAATCCATTATATTTAAAATAAAAATTTATTTTTTCAATACACCATTAGTTTTTTCCCATGTAATTATTTTTTTTTAAAAATAGAGAGTATCATTTTTGACATTTCATGAAATAAAATATATAAAAATACATATTCACATTGAAATGAAAAATGGCCACATATATTACCTTTGGATTATTTTAAATGAAATATGATCATAAAATGAAATTTAGGAAATTGTTATAGTAATTTTATTTTAAATCTAACAACAATTTTATAATTAATTATATGTTTTATCGTTTACCATGATAAAAAATTTAGTAAGATTACTATTCATATTGATAAACAATAAAAGAGACATATTTACTAAATTTAAGCACAATAAATTAATATATATATCCTTTTTCAAAATTAATAATAAATATTTCATGAATATAATTTTACATTTAACCTATTGAATGAAAAGAAAATCATTTTTTCTTAAAAATTCTCCTTTTATGTATAAAATGAGAATTTAATAAATTCAATTATAAAATTAATTTAATAGTTCAGAAATTGGTTAATTAAAAAAAATGGTCAAATTATTATTTTAAACTAATTAAATACATATTTTAAAATTTTAAATACATAAATAGTAAATACATCTTTCAAAAAAGAATAAAAATTATTCAATAGTCATTGAAAAATACCTCTATTTATAAAACTCTAAAAACTTTTATTAAAAATATTTTATAATGATGAATTAAAAATTAATATTCATTTCGTTATTTAAAATGATATTATTTTAATTTTTTAATTTAAATAAAACATTATAAGTGATGAGTTTAAAAAAACTTATTTTTATTTTAATAGTTACAATATATGTCTATAATGATTATGATTACATATTTGGTGAATAATAATAAATATGATAATGATTTGTTCTATCATTACCAAGGTTGTTATATTCACATACCAACACATTTTTAAAAAATAATATTTCCAATTTCATTCACTTATAAAGAATGTGAGGATATCATTACCTCATAACATTTTCATATTCCAATTTTTCATCTTTAACAATAATGTTTTTAAAAAAATATTCTCCAAGTAAATTACCTTTTTCCACTATAAATAATCACTATGGTAAATATTATTAATATGTTTATCCTTATAATAATTGTTATCTCCCAAATAAACTACCTTAGGGATCAAAACATGAGATGAACATGAGTGTATTTTCTTATCAAAACATGAAATGACATGGGTGTATGGACACGACCTTAAAACATTACATAATAATGAATTAAATGAATAATTCACATAGAGGATCTTTTCAAGTATATAGTTCTAGATAATTAGTACATACCTATTACAACTCAATAGATTCCAAAGTAGACACTTCTACTAATTTTCCATAAAATAAAAACTCTTAAAAAGAAACTTGTCTAGTTCCATGTTTTATATATCATGAATTTACTTTATCCCATACAAAACCCTATTCATCTTTAATTCTTGTGGAGAAAATTTCAAAAAGATGGGATGAGCATCAAAATCCTTGTAAAGTATACACAAAGAAGGAAAACTGTTAGTTTTTCAAAACAACAATTAAACCATGAATAATTTATCAAAGTAATATTATTCACCTTTATGAAGTAGTAAATACTCTTCAATGAATATAAGATCACTACTTATACTTTGTAACAAAAATATTACCATAAACCCATATAAGTAACACATAACATATAAAGGTAACTTGGGACATAAACATACTTAAATTGAATAACCATACGATCGACTTCCACACATATCACTAAATGAAATCGCCATACGACCGACTTCTATACACAATGCATTGGAGGTTATAACGTAACCACCCGTCCTGTTATTAATGGTACCACCCGTCATATTGTATATCACATAACCACCCGTAAAATGTCCAAGTACAATTATAAAATCATAACACATAAAACAAATATAAAGGAAAGAAAACATTTCCATATTTCAAGAACAATATATCACTTAAATATATTGACATAACAAATTAATTTTCAAAACCATTTTCAAGACAATTATACGTAAAAGAGTATACGGTATTTATTTAATTTTAAAATTATTATGGCTTTTTGAGGAAGCCAAAGAACAAATAATACTCGCAAAGGCTGAAAGGTCATGGTCACCGCATACGTTAAAAAGAAACATACTTTTGTCTATTAGTAAAATGATTCGTATAGAAACTATTCCTTTTGAATAAAATTAGATGTCAAAGGGGTTTATACACTGTATAAAATAATTTTGTGTATAAAACAAAATATTCCTCAATGACAGGAGATTGAGATGAAGTTCCTTACAAAAACGATATCCTTAGATTATGGATAAATCAGATACATAATTATGTGTTTAAAATATAAATATACCCAATATAAGTGGATATTAAGATTAAAACAATCAGAGGTCATCCACAAATATTCATAGTAGGAAATAATCAAGAAGTATAGGTTTAACCCAGAGAATTGAAATTGGGTTAAGAAGTTCCCTTACAAAAATTCGATAGCCTAACAACCTCACTTTAAACTTCAGAAAATTAGATGATGAGAAACAAAAAGGGTATATCATCACTTGTACATACCATTTACAAAAAATAACGATATATTATAACATATACCGACATATGAATATGTATATTAAAAGACCTAACAAAAATAAGTCTTTTTAAAAAGAGGAGGGTGAAAGGTTTCCATACCGATTTTGTTAACATTCGAAACGCACACCCCCTGAAAGAATGACTATACAACATTGATGTAAATACTCATAAAAGAATTTATTTTACACAAAGAGTATAATAATGGGCAGTAAATACACCACTCAAAGGAAATGGTGGAAAATGTAGCATAAAGATCACGGGAATAAAAGTGAGAAGGAAAATCCCTTACCAAAACATTGCAGCCTAACGACGCCACTTAAAACATCTAAAAATGGATTTATGATGTCAATTAGTTCTCTCATAATATGAACATAAAAATTACAGAATGTGGAATATAAAAGAACTTCCCCAAACATAAGAAAGATGACCTTAAAAGAAATGACATAAAAGAGAGTACTTAAAAAGAAAGATAGAGATAGGATCCCTTACCTCATGTCCGACTTGTCTTGTTCGTTTCATTATATTCTTCAAAAATAATCCTTGGTAAATTTATAATTACTTAATGACCTCATTTAAATATTATTATTCATTTAATATCATATATTATAATGTGATTATAATTGGTTAATAATGTGATCTCATATCAGACGTTTTTGTCGATGTTCGGTAC
The DNA here is from genome assembly GCA_963277665.1 of Viscum album. Classification (NCBI taxonomy): domain Eukaryota; kingdom Viridiplantae; phylum Streptophyta; class Magnoliopsida; order Santalales; family Viscaceae; genus Viscum; species Viscum album. The sequence goes on along the minus strand of OY728121.1, from coordinate 1,099,301,156 downwards.
ATGAGTCAAAATTGAACTTTTTGGAAAATATTTTTCCATGTAGTTATATGTACAACATCTCCAGAATAGTATTAATGATTTAACTATCATATATATCTATTATATATTTATTTTATACTATTCCATAACATTTGGAGATAAAATATGAAATGCACTGTTCATGGAAATGGTAGGCCATATGTACGCCTGAGCACTACTTTCATTTCATTGTAATATTAATGGAATTAAAAATAATAGAGATATATAAATATTATAATTCCTGAATGATATCCATCATTTAGATGTAATATATGACATATTTTACCATTATATATATGTACTTATAATAGTACATAACATTTGGAGATAAGAAATGAAATGTACAATTCATAGAAACGGTAAGTCGTACATACGCATGAACTCTAATTTCATTTCTATTTCATACATTAATGGAATGAAAAAAATAATGATACATAGGTATATTATAATTAAAGTATAATATAATATATAATATCATTAAATCCATCCTTTATATATCCCACATATGGTATTAACGATTCAAATCACTTTGAGGGGGTCGTAGTCCGCACTTCCTAAAATGAAATTATTGCGTTTACCCATTATGGTAACCATAATGGAATGAAACAAATGAAAAAAACAGAAGAATAATGAATACATAAACATAATTTATATATCATATATAAATACAGTGACATCATAATGGAAACCATGAGAGGTGTCAAAAGAAGATTGAATAATCATCGATTCGTGATGGAGTAATTCGCCACCCACAAATACATTATGTTCTTTAACAAATATATGAAGGTGTGTATGAGTGTAGATATAATCCTATTAATAACAGCACTCTAGTATATTTTAGATATTGTTGTTGATACAAAATAAAGGAATAAAATGAATTTAGGGGTCAGAGAAGCAAAATAAAACAAAAGAACATAAGAGAAGATGTTACCTTCAAATCGAATAACTCTTTTTGATTTGAGCTCAAAGGCTTCCATAGAAAGGCTTATTCCCAAGGTGAGGATTCTAGGAGTAATAGAGTGATGTGGAGAGACAATATGAGTAGATTTTTGACGATCCAAGGGCTTGAATGGTGTGGGTAAGGAGGTAGTGGTGGGGGCCTTTTATAAGAGGGATGAGGGGCACTCTGAGAATGTCTTGATAAGTTACATTCTTATAAAATGATTTTCGGATATCAAAGTTCCCAAAATTATATATTTCTAGGATAATATTATAAGGGTTCTAAATACACCCATCCAATTGGTTTTTGACTAGTGTATGTCATAGATTTTACATTATCTTTTCATTTTATTTAAATCGTTCATTAATGAGGTAATCGTTGCATTATCATGGTGTCATCAATAAATTAATTTATTTAATGTACGAAAATTATAAATAAACTACTATGATTTACGAAGTCCTTTTATTTTTCCAAATAATATTTATTGTCAAAAATATGACTTGTATAACCCCATGTAAAAATTGTTTTTGTAAAACAATACATGTCTGTGACATTTTTATTTTAGCATCAAATAAAAAGTTATTAATGTCATTTTCATACCCAAGTGGCACCATGGGGTCCCCAAGTTGACCCATGGATTTTTTTGTTCGGTCATGACTCATAAATAATGGTAGGACATGTTTGAAGGTCATTTCATATTGTTATAACATTATTTTTACCTTTAATTACACTAATTTCCTTTAATCGTGATTAATAAAACTTAAATGTTACTATTCATGAACAATTATTATCATCCCATTGAACAATATTTTACATCATAATGAAAAAAATTTATGTCGGATTTTTGATATTCAAATCAAAGAGGTGGTAAAATTTCATTTAAATGAAAAATCAGTTTTTTAACTACCACTTAGTGGTTTCACTATTCATCAAAAATTGATGTTTTTCAGAAAAATACCAAAAATTCACCCTATGCTATATTTGATATTCCGAACTCAAATATTATGTCTATTTTAAAAAATTAAAAACATATAAGTTGCATTAATCCATATAATTATTAATTCCCATTGTCAAAACAAATAGCGTGTTTTTAAGAAACAAAATATATCAAAAGATTGACACTAGTTTAAGTCCAATTTCTAAGTGAAATTAATTATAATGACCACCATTGGATTAAATGGTAAAAATATATTCAAACTAAAATTTAAACCCAATTAAAAATATAATCTATCCATATAAATAAATCAGATTAAAAGGAGTTTTTGAATTAAAACACAACATTTTCACTAAAAATGATCTTTATCGTAAAAATAACAAAAATTTACACAAAGAAAATTTTGAGGTATAGATTCTAAAGAAGGATTTTATTTGGTCCAATATAACATATAAAATTATAAAATAGTGTATTTAAAATGGGTTCTCCATCAAAAAGGTGGTTAATCGGCCTTTTAATGAATATTAGAATATTTACGCTTAAAATTGGATTTATTCGCATTTTAGGCCTCTAACATTTATTGGATAAAAGTAAACATATTTGAAAAATATATATAATAATTTTATATTTAATTTTGTTTATTCCCTCAATTTCAATGGCTAGGCGTTAACTACCATTTAAAATAATATTATTTTAATATTAGTGTGCAATATAAGATTTCAAAGAAACTCGTTGTGGCGTATTGGGTACTCCCTTGAGCATAGAGTTTCCTTTAAGTAATATTAATATTTTATTCAAAAATAGTAATAAATATGAAAAAATAATATTTTTATTTACCTGGGATGTTACATCCTTCCCCCCTTTTGGGAATTGCATACATGCAACTTTAAAATTGGGCTTGGAAACTTCATTGAAAGCCCCACATCGGAAAAGGAGTAAATTAAACTATCACTTTAAAAGAAATAAATAAAAGTACCAAGGCCACCTGAGACAACAGGTACTAAAATTCCATGAAAACATGGATGAAGAAAAAAACAGAGTGTTATGTTCTGATGGAGAGTGATAGAAACATGTTTTCAGAAAGTTAACCACCAGTAAATCACAGAATTGTGATGGGTTAAACGGTAATTGAATCCCCAGTAGTAAAATTTAATAGAAAACATTTTAGTATTAAGTTACTTTTCATTGAGGAATTTATTTATGAGGTTAACTAAATCACAAGGAAACATACTTTCTTGTTTTTTAGACTTTAATATTTTACTATATTTCTTAAAAAAACTTGTTTTTTCCTCTAAAAGACGAGTATTTAGGATGACTTGTTAACATTAATAGCACTATAATCAACTTCTAGAGATTAACCTAATCCAAAAAAGAGAACTATATATTTCCTATGTCTTTAGACCTTAACCAAAACCAAAATTTTTAGAACAAGATCAGATAATCCACAAAAGGATAATCCTTTATAAAAAGAAAATGTATTCTTAATCTCCAAAATTTGTCCAACAAAACCCAAAGTTCAACAAAGACCATTCGATAAAAAAATTGTACATAAAATTCTTTATTGTAAACCAAAATAAAATTGAAAGAAAAATATTTTAATGATTTAATCACATAGTCTTCCATGATAAAAATTAACATTTATCTCCAAATATCATCAGTTGCTCTTAAAGACTAATATTGAAAAGTAATTAACCTAATCATAAATCCTCCATGATAGGTCAATATTTTCCTAGATAACCAAAAACCAACTTATTCTTGATTCATAAAATTATTTTACAAAAAATTACGTGTCATACTAACCAAGGGTTTCATGTAGTCCAGTGGTAGGCGATAAATCCCATTTTCACTTTTGTTGTGAGTTCGATTCCCACAGCTTTGTCTGACGCGACTGGTTGTCAGACGGTCTGTGTATTGTCCATTTTTAAAAACTATATAAGTCTCAAAATATTACCCAAAAAGAGATAAATTCATCAAAAATAACCATAACAGAATTTAACCTCAATTTTATCTCATGCCTTTTATTTTCCATCATAATATTGAGTAACCCAAAATTACCTGAAAAGTAAGGATCATATTAACCCAAATTGATCTTTATAACTATGTCCACAAAAGAACAGATAACTACTGCTTGAATAAAATTTTCATATTTCAAACATCAAGGTTACACATACTATAAAAAGTCTTCTAATGTAACCCCTTCATCAAAAGAGACTTAATACTTTTAAGAATTTCACCATCATAAAATCTACTAGAACTCTTGAATCCCTTATATGTTTACATATTACTCATTAAAAGTTCTTCATGATCCATTAACAATTCCTTTCAAATGTATATTGGAATAATTAATTCCTACAAACAAAATCCTGAATCATATCCTAAGATTCCAAAATATGAAAACATATGTTAAAAAATAATCCATACAATTGATTGGTCATTGTCAGTTTCTTCATCCTCAATCATAAAGGCATTAGGTATTGGTAAACGAATATTTGTACGATTTTGGTGATCCCATTCCAAAAACATCTTTTTAGGACATGGGTTTGCATAATGACCAGGCACACCACATTTAAAACAGTCAATTGATCGCTCAGAAAGAACTTCTTTCCCATTCCTCGAGTCAACTGGATGCTTCCTTTTTCCATGGTAGTTTCTTTCTTTATGACCTTAATTTCCAAATCTATAGCATCTTTTTTCCATTTGAATCATTTTCCTAGGTGATTATTTCCACATCTTTGAAACATAGGTTATTGAACATACTTACCTTATTTATTATTACCTGATTATCCCTTGGGATTTGTTTCTCGTATATATGTTGCATTATAAGAATCACCAAGGTTTAGGTGGTCAATCATGAATCCAGATAGTTGGTTGAGGATAAACACAAGAGTTATCGTTGTATCTCCCATATCATTCAGTTGCTTGCTTAGAAAACTGTCATAGTTTCCTTCACATCCACTGTTACATTGGTTCCTGCTAGTTCTAGCCGTTTACTAAAAGTCAAAAAGGAAAGTGTGAGCATATTAGAAAAATCATCATATAATAATGAGGAAGATAAACACTAATATATAGTTATCCTTGTTATCTCAATCTCATTATAACTTTAAATAAATATTACTCCATCTAATATACTACCCATTGTGGTTATACCCAACTTGTCACTTATGCTTAAACAACACTCTAACATCTAAAGTTATCTAAACCGACCACCGATACCAACTATAAGAACTCGGCCTTAAAAAATTACATAATCATGAATTAAATGAATAATGCAAATAGAGGATATTTTCAGTTTTAGTGTTTTATATAATTTGGACATAACTATTACATATCAAAAGATTACAAAGTAGATACTTCTACAAATTTTACATAAAATAAAAACTCTTATAATGAAACATGTCTAGTTCCATGTTTTAGATAGCATGTCTTTCCTTTATCCCATCCATGACCCTATTCATCTTTATGTCCAATGAAGAACATTTCAAAAACATGGGATGAGTATAAAAATCCCAGTAAATGATACAAAATTAAGGAAAACTCATAGTTTTTCAAAACAACAGGTAAACCATGAATACTTTATCAATGTAATAATTTTCAACTTTATGAATTAGTAAATAATCTTCACTGAATAAAAGATCACTAGTTATCCTTTGTAACCAAAAGATTACAATAAACCCATATAAAGAACCCATAACATATAAAGGTAACTTGGGACATAAACATACTTAAATGGAATAACCGTACGGTCGACTTCAACAAATATCACTAAATGGAATAGCCATACGGCCGACATCCATACCCAATGCATTGGAGGTCATAACGTAACCACCTGTCCTGGTATTCACGGTACCACCCGTCATATGGTTTATCACATAACCACTCGTCAAATGTCTATGTACCATTATAAAATCAGAACACATAAAACAATTATAAAGAAATAAAAAATATTTTCATATTTCACGCACAATATATCACTTATGCATATTGACATAAAAAATCCATTATCATAACCATTTTCAATACCAAAATACATAAAATAGTATATGGTAGTTATTTACTTTTAATAATATTACGGCTTGTTGAGGATGCCAAAGATCAAATAATACTCGCTGCGGCGGAAAGTTCGTTGTCACCGCATACGTTAAAAAGATACATAATTTTTGTCGTTTAGTAAAATTCTTCGTATAGAAAATATTCCTTTTGAATAAAATTAGAATTAAAAGATATTTATACAACTTATAAAATAAAGTTGTGTATAATGCAAAATATTCCTCAATGACAGGAGATTGAGATGAAGTTCCTTACAAAGATGGTATCCTGAGATTAAGGATAAATCAATTATATAATTATCTGTGACAAATATTAATACACACAATATAAGTGGATATTAAGAGTAAAACAATCAATGTTTATCCACACATATTCATAGCACGACATAATCATGAAGTATAGGTTTATCCCGAAGAATTGAAATTGTGTTATGATGTTCCTGTATAGAAATTCGACAGCATAACATCGTCACATTAAAATTAAGAAAATGAGATGATGAGAGATAAAAAGGGTATATAATCACTTTTACGAAACATATATAGAAATAAGGATATATTAGAACATATCCCAACATAAGAAGATGTAAATTAAAAGACCTAACAAAAAGAAGTCTTTTTAAAAAGAGGAGGGTGAATGGTTCCCTTACCGATTTTGGTTGCTTTCGAAACACAAACCCCATGAAAGAAGGATTATACAAAATTAATGTAAATACTCATAAACGAAATTATATTACACAAAGAGTAGAATAATGGTCAGTAAATACACCACTCAAAGGAAATGGTGGAAAATTTATCATAAATCTCAGGGGAATAAAAGTGATATGAAAAATCCCATACGAAAACTCGGAAGCCTAATGACGCCACTTAAAACATCCAAAAATGGATTTATGAGATCATATAGGGTCTCTCATAATATGAACAGATAAAGTACATAGTGAGGAATATAAAAGAACATCCCCAAACATAAGAAGTATGAGCTTAAAATAAATGCCATAAAAGAGAGTACTTAAAAAGAATGAGAGGGGTAGGATCCCTTACCTCAAGTCCGACTTTTCTTGTTCGTTTCTTTATAATCCTGAATAATAAACATTGGTAAATTTATAATTTCTTAAGTACCTACTTTAAAGGTTATTATTCAGTTCATATAACATATTATAATGTCATAATAATTGGTTAATAATGTGAGTTCATATCAGACGTTTTTGTCGATGTTCGGTACAGGAGTCAAAATTGAACATTGTTGGAAATGGATTTTCCATGTAGTTATAGGTACATCATCTCCAGAATAGTATTAATTATTTAAATATCATATATGTCTAGTATATATTCATTTTATACAATTCCATAACATTTGGAGATAAAAAATTACATGCACTGTTCATGGAGACGGTAGGCTGTACGTACGCATGAACGCTACTTTCATTTATTTGTCATATTAATGGAATTAAAACTAAATGAGAGATATATATATTATAATTACATTAAGATATAAATCATTTAGATGTAATATATGACATATATATCCATTATATATATGTACTTATAATAGTACATAAAATTTGGAGATTGGAAATGAAATGTACTGTTCATGGAGACGGTAAACCGTACCTACGCATGAACGCTACTTTTATTTCTATTTCATAGATTAATGGAACGAAAAAAATAATGATACATTGTTATATTATAATTAAAGTATAATATAATATATAAAATCATTAAATCCATCCATTAAAAATCCCACATATGGTATTAACGATTCAAATCACTTTGAGGGGGCGGTAGTCCACACTTCCAAAAATGAAATTATCACGTTTACCCATTATGGAAACCATAATGGTATGGCACAAATGAAAAATATAGAAGGATAAAAAATACATAAACATAATTTCTATATCATATATAAATACAATTACATATTAATGGCCACCATGAGAGGTGTTAAAAAATGATTGAACAATCATCATTTTGTGAGGCAATAATTCGCCACCCATAAAATCAGTATGTTCTTTAACCATTAGATGGAGGTGTGTATGAGTATAGCTCGAATACTTCATATAAAAGCATCCTAGAATATTTTAGGTACTAGTTTTGTGACAAAATAATTTAATAAAAAGAGTTTAGGGGGTTGGAGAAGCAAAATAAAACAAAAGAACATAAGAGAAGACATTACCATCAAATCGCATAACTCTTTTTGATTTGATCTCAAAGGCTTCATTGGATAGACTTCTTCCCAAAGTGAGGCTTCTTGGAGTAAGAGAGGGATGTGGGAGACAATATGATCAAAGGTTGGACGATCCAAGGGCTTGAATGTTGTGGGTAAGGAGGTAGAGGTGGGGTCCTTTTATAAGATGGAGGAGGGGCACTCATGGAATGTCTTGAAAAGTAACCTTTAATCGCGATTAATAAAACGTAAAAGTTACTATTCACCCAAAATATTTTTCATACCATTTAACCATATTTTAAATCCTATAGACAACCATATATGTCAGATTTTTGAAATTAAAATCACAGAGGTGGTAAAATATCATTTAATCAAAAAATAACATATTTAACTACCACTTAGTGGTTTCACTGTTCATCAAAAATTTATGTTTTTCAGAAAAATACAAAAAATTAAACTTAAGCTATATTTGATATTCCGAATACAAAAATGATAAATATTTTACAAAATTAAAAACATATAAGTTTCATTAATCAATTTATTATTAATTCTCGTTGTCAAAACAAATAGTGTGTTTTTAAGAAACAAGATATATCAAAAGATTGACACTAGTTTATGTCCAATTTCAAAGTGAAATTAATTACAATGACCACCAATGGATTAAATGGTGAAAATATATTCTAACTACTCTTTAAACCCAATTAAAAATATAATCTATCGATATAAATAAATCATATTAAAAGGATGTTTAGAATTAAAATACAACATTTTCACTTAAAATTATCATTAATGAAAAAATAACAAAAATTTACACAAAGTAAATTTTGATGTCTAGATTCTAAAGAAGGATTCTATGTGGTACAATATAACATAAAAAATTGTCAAAAAGTGGATTTAAAATGGTTTCTCCATCAAAAGGCAGTTAATGGACCTTTTAAAGAATATTAGAATATTTACGCTTAAAATTGGATTTATTAGCATTTTAATCTTATAACATTTATTGGATAAAAGAAAAAATATTTAAAAACCATATATAATAATTTTTTAGTTAGTTCTGTTCATTCCCGCCAATACAATGGCTTGGCATTAACTACCATTTAAAATAATATTATTTTATTATTAGAGTGCAACGTAAGATTTCAAAAAAAAACTCATTATTGTGTATTGGGTACGCCATCGAGCATAGTGTTCCCTTTAAAGTAATATTAATATTTTATTCACAAATATTAATAAATATAAATATGTAATATTCATTATTTACCTGGGATGTTACAATGGGTACATGAGATAAACTCAAAGGAAAAGATACATTGTAAGAAAATGATCCAACATTGTCCTAGATTTCAGATGATGCAATGATCTAAAAAACTAGTTTCCCATTTAAAAAAAACATATCATAATTTTCTATAGACATAATTGTACAAAAACATGATCACCTTCTTAAGAAAGAGATATCATTCATCCAATAATTTCTATAGCTATTCTTCTTTTTATAAGTTGTCCTCATGTACTGTTGGGTCATTCAGTCCTTCTCTGAGATTTAAACTTCAATTTTTGTACAACATACCTCCACTACACTTCATCATCCTAAAAATTTACATTCAGACATCGCTATACATAAAATACATAAATGGTGGATGTTTTATTGTATAATAAAGTTTATAATTATATGAAAACTAGATCAATGAAATATGATGATACCATATTGCCTAGTAATCCATCAAAATCACGAGTCATATATTACATAGTCTCAATTTTTTGCCCATATATTTAATAAAATTTGGGTTTGAACCCCATATATAAATTTATTTCCATACACATTGAATTTTTAATCGTGTCATAAACATTGGAAGTGAACTTATAGTAACTATAAGATAAAATGAAGATAGGAAATCCATGTAAATTGACTATATCTTTTAGTTATAGGTTAGAAAAATGATCCAAATACATTTCATATTGAATGGGAAGGAAATTCTAATAATTATTTAATCGAATAACAATAAAAAAATTTATTATCACCTTTACCATTCATATAAATATAAAAAGGTTATCGATGATTATATTTAACCATTTCCACTAATCCATTCAATGGGAATGAATCATACTTATCATTAATTATTTTTCTACATTATCGTGTTGAAATCTGAAACATTTCATAGTAAATTTAGAAATATATTTATTTATTTCATCCCACCAGTTAAAATCCTAATGAACATTGTTTATCTAGTTTATAAAAGTTAAATACAATGTATGTAAATATGAGAATCAATCAATAATTTTCACTTCAATAAGGAAGGATATGTCCAATATAATCACTTTAAAACTCTGAAATCATAATATTTATCATTTTTAAATTTAAGAATACTTCCCATAATAAAGAATTCATCCTTTTTCTATAACTCACGATCATCCATCCGAGGAAAAAAATATTGTCTGAAAATATCAATAACACTGAAACCTACAAGAATATAATAAAAGTTCATACATTGGAACTATCTATGAAAAAATTAATCATACCTAAAATAAATGATCATATTATAAATTTAGCATGGTTAATGATGAAATATTTTTCTGATTCATAGCATAATATATTTTATTTTGTTTTTTAGTGTTGTAATTAATCATGTAATCAAGGTCCTTAATCCATTATACCATTCATCAGTAACTCATTTTCAAATATTTTTGACTGAATATATACATAAAAATTTAATGATCAGTATTTTATTCTATTTTTTTTAAAATAAATATTTTCCTCTAAATTTTCATAGAGAATTACCTCATTGGAAAATTCCAATTTATGTCTAGGATAATTCATCTCATGGGGTTTCAATTTTGATGATTTTTATGAAGTTTATTGATCATTCTACGTCATAATACTGAGAACTCACTCTAAATAAGAGTCACTAAATATTAATAAAAATCCTTATTTACATATAATAATTATAAAAATGGATCATTAAAAAAATTTATTTTAACACAATGATAATAATCCTCATATCAGTTTATCCAAATGAATTTTACTTGTTTTCAAGATAACATATTCAGAAAAATTGATAAATGAGAAAACATTTCAATAAACCATCATTATTAACTAAATAATCATGAAAACATTTATTTTATATTACATGTTATGTTCTTGGTCACTCCCAAATATTATTATTTTTTTAGGATCTTTATGTATTCAATACAGTGAAATACAATTATATCATAAAGAAATCCATTTAAAAAATTACCCATTACAAAATACTCAAATCAGTTTTTTATAATTTAGAACATTCAAAATAATTTTTATGTATACATCATGATAAATGTGAATATTAGAATACACTATTATTTCATCAATAATAACTTATCAAAATTATATGGGTACTCATGAAAAAAAGTTTTTTTATTTGATCAAAAAAAATATAGCTGGTGCATTTGAAAACACAAAGGGAAAAATAAAATTGTATAGTTCCCATATCTAATCTTAGGCATATCCATAATAATGATTACCTCATTAAATTTAAATTGATGGTAACTTGGACAATGACTAATCATTCATATTTGTAGTGATCATATGAATCTATTAAACAAACCATATATAGAATTAAAATGATAATTTTTTTTCACAATGATTATATTCAATATCAGTAATCATTAAATGTCTCATTATACCATTATCAATTTTAAAAATAATATAGGATCAGAATATAATTATTTGATAATATGAATGAAACCCATATGTATAAAATATTGTAATTATTTTTCAATTAAAAAATATATACTTAGAATAAAAATAAAATTATCGTTCTTAAGAAGATACTAACCCTTCAAAAATATTTTCATGAATATTTTAATAATAAATATTATTTTATAAAATAATTCCCAAAATTTATTCCTTGAAAACCTATAAAAAGATAATATGTATTCAACATATATATACATTTCTGCCTTGAAATTTATATTATTCTTTCCTCTATCATATGACAAGTATCAAACTTTAAAAAATCATAACATTCTTTTAAAAACCAATATAGAGTTATGGTAAATCATTATCATTACATGGGAAATAAAATACATATCACTCTTACAATTACTAATAAAAATGAATTACTATATGGTCGACATCTATAACCAATGCATTTGAGGGATATCATGAAACCACATAGATTTTTACCCAGATTGATATTAAACTTTCAATATGTGATTTTCCAAATTTAAATTCTTACATATCATATATTAATGATTTCAATGATTGATAGTCAAAAAGGGCATTGGAATAATTTGAAAAAAATATTAACGTACATGTCACTAATTCATTTGATATCCTGATAACAATATTAAATGTAAAACCAACTCTACACAATACTATTTTTACCTTGATTATTTTAATCCTATGTTACTAACTATGAACACATCTTAGTTTATTATACCAAATAGATGAAATTTAATCAAAAACATATTGGATTTTAATTATTTTTATATTATTTTATTTATAATAATTTTCCATGTTCCTAAACATTCCACATTAGAATAACGTCCCAATTTTCATAAGACAGTCCGTAGAGACTTCTGATCACCTTGATCGAAATATTATAACATTATTTTATTCTAACTAGTGAATTTTATGAATGATTTCCCATTTTCATCCATCTAGGTCTTTTCTAATTATTTATATCTAGAAACACATGACCATCTACGGAAACAATGTTAAACTTATTAGCACATCATTCTAGTTTCTCATATGTTTTAAACTGATGAGATCCAAATTCCAATAGATACTATCAATTGACTATTTGGTAAACAAAATTCATTATCCAATAATGTTCCTTGAAAACATTAGTTGTTTTCCTTTCTAAACAACTTATTTTTTCACCATATGAATCCATGAAGACTTCATTTATTTACCTCAATTACAATAATTTATTTTCTATCCAAATTAAAACTTCCATAGTAAAAAATTAAACAATATAGAATTATTAATTTCAATCCCTTCCTAGATATAAATTTACTCACATTGATTAGTATTCTCAAACATTGAATTAACTGGATATTCTTATTCCTTAAAAAGGATCATGGAATACCATTTTATAAACTGTTTATTATGAATGACGACTTCATTCTCTTTAATATGTATGAGAAAAATTCTCCACTAATTCTTGAAACCCTATAACATATATTGTATTTATATTTAATGTTATTTATTTTCTCTAGTTTATATATTTATGTTGATATTAACATCTTGTTGTGTATATATATATTCAAAGACTATCAGACATTTATATTCTCAATCAGTCACTTAACTAATATTTTTTCTCATTGATGCAAAAAAAAAAAAATTTTTGATTATATGCATGAGTTTCATGCATGAACACTTATCTCTATTCATGATGTTGAGGGGATATTGATAATGAAAATGTTTTAATAATACCACCTATTATCAACATATAATTATTTCATATAGATAACAAGGATCCATTTCAAATTCAAAAGGAATTGTACTTATTTCTCACATGAAACCAAAATGGTTCGGGAGAAACACCATTACTTGAAGATTCTAAATTGAGTTATATGTAAACATTATGATTCATAGAGATGTATATAGGGTATTTTTTCTTCTTTATATGTATAGTTCTATGTTTTCTATAATTTACTTATTCATTACATGATAACATCAGGTGGTTCCTCTTCTAAATTTTTTGTGGATGATCTATTTCATACAACTATATCTGTGGATTAAATTTAATTATTGATATTTTTTAAACTCTCAGGATTTCATCTTATAAAATAGGAATTATTTTACCTTTATTATCATAGTTTTAAAGGCTATTAAAGAATCAATATAAACCCAAAAAAATCAATATTTCATTGAATAAATTTGAATACCAAGGGTTTTTAATAATATGCCAAATCCTTTTTTTGGTATTTTCTAATATCCACTTTAAGGAAAAGTGGGAACCGTACACCAAAAAATTCAACCAACTCCTCCCGCTTTCTCCATACCGAAATTTTCAAAAATAAAGAAACCCAAACTTCACCCGCATTCCACTTTCTAGTCAGCGCATCAAACGCCATCATTTCGGCTGGATCCACGAGCCGCCTCGAGCCGCGTAGCGTGGAAAACTCTCACCCACCGCAAATCCAGCTGACGTCGAAAAAATCCACCAGTCACCATCATCATCAAGCTTTTCGGAACTACCACAGACATCAACGCTTCTCACCGTCGTCGCCGGAGCACCAACACCGGCATTATCTCCGACCTCACTGCCATAGAAGAAACGCATCACCATCGACGTCCTCCAGACCGCCGTCGCCGTCACCTGCCCTGTATCCCACCGGTCGCCAGAAAAGACCAATCTGACACCGTCGTCGTCGACCTTGACGGGTCCAACAGCCTCACAACCCCTCCGAAAACCATCCATACGCAAAACCATGAAGAACCACACAAAAGCACATTTAATAGAAATCATGGTAGATTGATGGACTATAGAGATATGTAGATAAGATGGATATGCTTATTCTAAATGTTTTTTAATATGTGTGAACAATACATGGGACATCATTGTCACACTATGATTCATCAAATTGGATTCACTCATATTTATAAATAAACCACCACTGCTACCATGTTTAGAATCTTTGGGTTATAATCACCCTCACTCCACTTTCACTTGTGAAAAATTGGGATTTAGCACACATGTATATCCATTATAACAATGTGTCAACTAAAATACTATAAATTTGGATTATAAACATGCCTACATTCAATTCATTCAACACTGTACATTTAGGTTTTTGATATTGAGGTTGAATCTATTGTCCTAATCAGCAATGGTTTCAACTGAGTCCCTCTTTTCCCATTTATATTTACCATATTTTCTATAACACATCATATATTATCAACCATGTATCAAAAAATTCCAAACCATCATTATGTATGACTCTTCAACACTTACTCAGGAAAAGTATATATTGTTTATCAAATTCTAAATTTAATTTCATGCTATTTTATGTTGGACACGATCTTCTAATTCTTCATCAATTAATATGTTTTATGGCCTTTAAATCCTTCTCTATGATAAATTTATTCCTAAAAATTAATATTTTCATGGTCATTATCTATTAGAACCTTCTCATAAAATAATTAGATATTTCATGGAAATCCTAAAATGTATTAAAACTTTATTTAGAAGTTCTCATGTGATTCCATTGAAATTAGCAGATCGTAGAACACCACGCCAATAGATACACATTAACATCATTGTTAAAAAATGAAAACAAAATGAAACATTAGAACAATGCTCTCCCACATTCTTTTGTGTTGTTAACATCAAATCATTTCTTATGTTAATATGTTTTGTTTCCTCCCCCCATCTTTAATATTTAATTAAATGAAATATGGAATCACCATCTTATAAAAAAATTCATCTTTATTTTTAATTAATTTTGTGAAGAATTTTGAGAGTGCAGTAAAATCGAATAAATATTCATAATAAAATAACCATTAGGTTGTCAAATCAAATTCAACACTGGATAACCTACTGTTGAAAATAATAAATATTCAACCATGGTTGACTATGTTGTCCATTAAAAATCATTCATGTGATATAATGCATATACCATATTTTTTCCTCAAATAGTGGTTTTATAAAACAAGTTAATCATGAAAAATATCCTCCTACAAACATATTATCATATATCAATGATTAAAAATATAAGAATATTTTCCCCCATTTTTTATGATATTACTCCTCAACCAATACCCCCCCTAATGTACATATTTCATTCAAAAGTTATAAGGAAATTATGTGTAATTACATTACCTCTATTTTCATCTTCGAAATATATTACACGATCTTTCAAATATTCAATCAAAAAGTTTTGATTAAATCTTATTAATTATTTCCCCTATCGAGAGGTGAACATCCTTCTTTTACCAGGAGGACAATTTCATCAAATATTCCTCAAGATGGTTATCTTGGTGATATAATATAGTTATACTATACATTTTATCATAAAATAATAACAAATTTTTTTCATTCTCTTTTATTATTCATTTATAATCATGAGAATATATTACACCTCGAATTCCCTATAATATAACCATAATAATTATATTAAAAAATAATGGAATAATATATCCCACTTGTGAGGTTCATCAATGTAATAAGGTTGAGAATTTTCTCTCATCCCAGAGGCTCATTTTATTATTCATTAGTAGTGAATGATACTCTTTATTAATATGCATCCCTTAGATTTTATATTTTGATATTTCTTAATTATCATGAAAAATTATCATTCATTCAACTTAATATTGTGTTGAATATTTATCTTCACTTTTCCAATTGTTTAATAGGTTCCATTGATTCTTGTTTTTCTAATATCAAAATATTATATTGAGAAGGTATAATAATCATACATTTATTTTGTTATTTCCTCTATGACTTCACCATCCACACAATTACTTTGAGATAAGAGAATTTTTATTTTTTGAAAACCCCTCATGATGGTTTATTTTATATTCATGTGAAATAATATTTTTGCACATTTATTTGAATTATTTAATTCTTACTCTTCATTATTTTTCAATTTTCTTGCAACATTAATTTTACGAGGATAAATAATGAGGCATTCTATCATAACATTTTCCACTTTACAATATCAAAATGCAATTTTCAATGATTTTAATTATCATTTATTTTGAAACATATCAAAATATTTTTTGGAAATTTTTTTATCAATAAAATATTATTTTTTATTTCATGGATTGATTCATATCATGATTTCATATCACAGCTAATAAGTTACATTCCCTAGTTTTAGTGGTCCATGGTATGACCATTATTTTTAAAATAGAAGCATCCTTTGTGTAATGGTCATTCATGTATTTAATATTTTCATTCTATGTTTTTTCATCTTGATATATATATTTATTGAATACATTTTTTGTTTATTCCCCAGGGAAATATTTTCAATTTTTTCATTTTATTCTATTATTTATTTGGTATTTTATTAAAATAAAAGTTTTATTTAATATTTGAATACCGAAAATATTCTACTATTTGGCCAAATATGTTTATTTTATCACATATATCTTCAAAGAATTTGTATTAGTTTACTGGGTATAGATTCGTTATCTTCTATAGTTGCTTTTTAAATTGTATATGTTTTTTTATTTTTAACCTCTACACCCCTTAAATGCATGACTTCATTAGTCTTCATAAATTATCATGTTGTTAAAACATTCAATATCTTAATACTCAAACATCGAATATAACCAAAAGTGGCAACAAAATATCTAAATTTTTTATGTAGTATTAGTATGACTTGTATTTTTCTTTTCTATTTCCTTATATGAAATATCCTATTTGGAGAATCATTTTGGGAGTTATATTTCATTAAATTTCTAGTGTAAACCCTTGGGGTATAGGTGGTTGTAGTATCATTTCTATCTTCCCAAATTTTTAAAAAATAACGATTCTGAACTCTACTAGAAAATGATGTTTCATTATTAAAATAATTATTAAATAGGTTATGGGTCAAGATAATCCATGATCAATTATATGGTTAATCGAAATATATTTTGGGACTTTTTATTCAATAAACATGATTATATTTATATATATTATTTTTATAAATCATTTATATATAAATATCCCTTCTTGAATGTCAAACCTCTTCATTTATTTAGGTTTATAATTCTTCTTTTCTATAGCTTGTGAAGTTCCATCATGTGTCTCCTTAAGATTTGTAAATTTTACATCATGTTCAATAAATTTCATGTGGAGGGAAAAAATTTCTTTTTTATATAATGTTTCTTAATCCCATTTACTAATCATTCATTTATTCTAATAATTATACTATTTATTAAAATCAATAACATTATTTTAATGGTCTTTGGATCTCTTATATTTAACATCCAATTGGAATTCCATGACACTAATATTATCTCGATTAGTTTCTACAAAATAATGTATGTTTTGAATATATTCATCATGATTCATGGCTGGTCTTCTAAAAAAATGGTATCCCCTTATCATTTCATGTCATTTCATTATGATTTGAATCTATAAAATTCATCTAATCATTGAAAAATATAGTAAAATAATTTCACACTTCAAAAAAATCATATTTATTCATAGTTATCACTTAAATATTACATTGTAATTCTTCATAAATAAATGAACAACTTTCATTATAAAGTGTCATATATTTTTCATTTTTTTCAATTATGTTTTTGAAAGAATTACACAATTATATTTATTAACAGGTTCATCACCCAGTATATTAATATCCTCTTCAAGATATAAACAATTTTAGAAAATATCCATGTAATAAAAAATGGATTATGAAGTCACAGCATCTAAAACAGTCAGTATATATGTTTTAGAATATGATTAAATGTATATAACAATTATCTTAGATTAGACTTATTAATTATCTATAAATCAAGAGATAGTTTTTTAAAATTGATATTTTCCACAATTTTGAGAAGATTTTACTGATATGTTTCTTCATTATTTGATTTTTTTTAAATATTAACTTCCATTTTCTTCTGATTTTTCAGATACATCACATATAATTTCATATATTAGTTAACATGAGTTAAGACATTACATTCCACATGATTTATATCCAAATAATATTAATATATTTTATATGTGTAATCCATAAAAATGTAACCAGGATAAAATATTTGATCATATCAAAGGAAGATGAATCCATTGGTACAACATGTAGATCTCATATCGATCACGTATTGACACTGAAGGGGGGGAATCAGTTAACAATTTTTTTACTAAATAATACATTCATTTAATTAAACTCTATTTCTCTCAATACATTAAAAATGTTAATTGGAATATTTGTTTTACATTTGTAACGACCATAATGAAGATAATAAATGAGGTAGTATCATATAAATATTATTACAAGGTTTGTTACAAAGGCATACAATTTATTAGTATCAAATTGTTATTGTTTCACAGGTTCATATAACATTGATAATTACAATTATTACATATTAATATAACTAATGAGAAATTATATGCATGTTAAAATACTCACTATAAATTATTTATGGAATTATTTATAGTAGATGCATTATTTTTTAATTGTGTGATTTTTAATAGACCCACCATTTATTCATGTGTTATACAATGAAAACTATGATCATTATGCATCTTCTACACATTATGGATTTTCATCAACTGGATGGTCATTTTCCATAACTATGGTTTTATACAAACATTTTTAAAAAAAAATATTATGCACATTATAATGTTTATGTTCAATTAGGGGAGGAAAAAAGTCCTCTTATTATTAAAACCACAACACAAGTAATTTTTTATGATTTAATGTGATTTAATTTATTTGTGTTATATTATTTTTTGGATCTTCAAGGGTTCATGATTTTTTGTAGATTAAATGTATTTAAATAGTCATTATACACATAAAACAAATTATTTATTATTTTTCATTATGTCTTTAGAAACAAACACACAAAAACCATAACTTTAGATTACATACATGATTGTCATAAATGTACATTGAATTATTTTAATATAGATGAAGGGATGTTAATCATAGAAATGGAAGAATAAAAAATCATGTTATACTCATTTAAGATCATAACATAGACAGAAATATATCTTTACATTTACATGGG
Source organism: Viscum album (assembly GCA_963277665.1). NCBI lineage: Eukaryota > Viridiplantae > Streptophyta > Magnoliopsida > Santalales > Viscaceae > Viscum > Viscum album. The sequence goes on along the minus strand of OY728121.1, from coordinate 1,099,281,407 downwards.
GTGTTCTCTTATTTTTCTCATTAAACCACAATTGTTTACTAGAATAACTTTTACATGAAGAGGTTCATGCTTATTATCTATCTACATCACATAACATAGTGATGCATACTGAGTCTATTCTTCTCTATATCATGAATAGTTCATTTTGGTTATTATTCCCATATTTTTTATATGATTATATCATGCATACCATCTATGTTATTTTCTATAAATTCATTCAATTCATGAAACATGATCTCATGATAATTTCCAATGAAAGAGTTTTTTTAACTCTTGGGATTTTTTATATTTTATTATAAACTATTTAACAACCCATATTATTTTTAGAATGATCTAATGTACTTAATTTTCGCATGAATAATATTAACATTATTGAATTATAATGTATACTAAAGCCTTCAAAATACTCCTAAGGTGATGGAATGTTCACAGGTTTGTATGGTCACTTCTCCATGTGAAGCCTCCTTGTGGTCTGACAAATACCTATCAAGGTAACCTTCAATATAATGATATTTAATTAACATTAATGTATCATTATCACCAAGTGTTATTTTTCATTGAATATTATATTCAAACTCCTTCAATCACCAATTCCAATTTATTTTGATTTCTAGAATCAGTGAATCCAAAACAACTGTCAATATAATTTTCTCCTCGTGTACATTTGTATATGACATCATGTATCAAAACTCTCATGAGAAATCAATCAATAAAAATATTCATTCAGATACTATTAAAAATATGGATATTCATATTCATTTAAATATTGTCTTTAATTCATGTTGGTGAAATGTATATTCATCATGAAATCATGACCTCAATATGATTATAACATATAGGAAAAATAATGATCATCGATTACTGAAAATTTATAAATCATAAATATAATCATAGACCTTATCATGTTTAAAAGTGGATTGTTTTTTGATTATTCATTCCTTTTATCTAATAGTTTTTCCCATAGATCCATAAATAGTCGATATCTAAAGACCATTCATCTATGATTTTACAAAAAAATTATTTTCAATCATGGGTGAATACTAACCAGGACATCATTATGCCACATCTATTAATCAAAGTATCTTCATTACACGTTATCAGACTACTATCATCAATATCTCACCATTCATTCATGGTGGCTACACACCCGCACTTCAAAAACAAATGAAACTAATGGGGATTCATCCCACTAGAATATAATCCCAAACCATGCGATGATCGGTGCACTCTCTCTGTGGATTATTCATTGGACTACAAGAAAATTGAGTTCCCCAAAACACCATTTTTGTGGATATATGGCATTTAATTTAGTTCCCACCTCTGTAATGGTTGCATCTCAGTACCTCGAGATTCCGGTTAGTTGGACACATTTATAAACCAAGTCATATATTTTCATCTATATATGATCAAATTCCAAAACATCATCACACAATTCTATGAACCATAATTTATGATATATATATTTTTCATGGACTATAATTTTTCCATTCATGTGTTTTTAGGTTTTCAATTATCATAAAATTCTTCACATAATAGATTATTTCATGGTTATTAAATCATTCACTTTAAAATATATATTCATAAAAATATATTTTCTCATGGAACTACTCTTTTAAAATATCCATTTCTAATAATGATATATTTCATGGAATTTATTTAATATAATCAAACATAATCCAATTGAGATATTCTATGTCCATAAAAAATCTGAAAAAAATAAAACCTCCTGAAAAGAACACCATATTAACTTTATTGATTAATAATGTCACAAAAATGATACATTAGTTCAACACCTTCAAAAAATTAAATATAATGACTTGAATCTTCATTCTATGAACAACCAATGATATAAAATATCAATTGAACTTATTTATTCAATCTATCTATAATCATAAGATCAAATCATCGATTCAGTGATGGAGTATTTTATCTTATAATATTCACAACTATTGACATTTTGTGTATGGTAGATATAGAATCTTGATCACAAGGATACCACTGACATTTATCTAATATGTATATTTATACATTGTAGAAACAAAATACTATAATAAAATTCATACTACATTAGGATTCTTATCCAGAAAGATATTATAATCATGGGGCCTTCTCATATCCACAACCATATTCAATGCATAATAAACTATTTAGAACAAAATAGGTTTGAGGAAGTTTCACTGTAATCATAAAATGCTCACTCATTTTAACATGACCAAAATGTAAAATATTTAATTGGTAATATATTCAAACTATCTTAACCCCTTAATTTATATAAGAATTTCTATAATACCAATTTTAATGACCCGTCCTCAAATTGTACATAATATATGTATTTTTACTTTAAAAATATTTCATAAATTCCCAAATAACTTTTAGGATCAGTGTTTTACCATGATTGGTCATAAATATCACATAAAAAAACCATATAATGCAAATTGGATGCATCAAATCATTATCAATTTTTCAAATAATATTATACATTGAAAATAAAACAAGATTTCATTTTATGAAAATTGTTGAAATCATGAAAATTGACTTCATTTCTTCCATAAACCATCCTTAAACACATTGATTTTTTTAAATGTGGGATGATAATAGAAAAAATAGTATGAGACAGTAAAATAAATAATTACTCTTTTATTCAATAAATACATATAAAAATTTTATTTTTAAAAAATAACCATTGGGCTCAAAATAATCATTTTATTACCAATGAAATCCACTTCTCTTTAATAAAATTTTCATAAAACAATCCATAAGAAACTGTAATGAAAGTATTATAATTATTTGGGTTTCATGGAACCTGTGAATATATGATAATAATTTTTTCACAATTTTATACACTAGATTCATATAAAAAATCATATAATTTACTGTAAATAAAGAATCATTATCATACCTTGAGAAATTATAATATTTCACTAAAAATCCATAGAAATAATATATTAAACATGTAGGTTAAAAGTGATGTCATTTTCATATCCAATTTAAATTAAAATTACACACAATATATTCTTATCATTAACTTCCATACCTAATTAATTGGAGGGATATCACAGACACACCCATACTTATATTATCGTGGAACCTCCCATTATTGGGTGACAATGAAAAAAACATAAATGGATTATAATTCAACCACCTATAATCATAAATATTACCAATAACATAATAATTATCATTAAATAATAAATAATTCATTTTCATCATTATATACAAAAAAAAATTTGTGGAAAACAAATTTACCATTTTCAAATTTTTTATTTGAATAAATAAATGAACAATTTAAATGTAAAACATTCTATTTGAAAGGTAAAATTTAAATATGTAATGGAATATTTGAACAATAATTTATTTAAGATTGTGGAAAAATCCACTCATGGTATCTATGTTTAAAAACATTCCTTTAATGCATTTTTCAAAAATGTCAAATATTGCCATATTTAAAACATAAAGAAAAATTTCCATTCAAACCATTTTATAAAAATTAAAATATTGAAAAAAATAAATTTAAAATATAATATTTTAATATTAAAATCCTTTTTTAAATTTTTATCTAATATATGGATGTGTAAGAGAAATGTATTTTTAAGGAAAACATTTAAACATGATTTTGAATGTAATATATTTTACCTTATATGTGACTCATCTCGTGTAATTTTTTCTTCCTGAATTAAAATCTCATGTTAATTTTATTTTTTCATATGAATCATATTTTGGTTACATGGTTAATTTTTTTATTCTATAACATGTTTTATGCAATAAAATAATAATTTATATTCTGGTTGGTTGATTTGATGATATTCAGATCATCAAGAAGAATTGAATTTTTTTTATGTTCATTACGTAAATGAGTTAATTCTTCCAATATCAGTAGAATTATAATAATAAAATAATTTTAATTTTTATACATTAATTATTCATTTATATCAACCAATTACAGATTATTATCAAAAATTAACAATGATATAATCATGGATATGATATATTATATGTATGAATGGGAAATGTTTCAATTTTTCAATGATCATTTTGGAATGAGTGGAAGAAATATTTTATTTTCCTATGATAATAGTGATATCGAAAATATCATATTAACCATTGAAAAATATCTATTTATATCATTAATTTTATATTATGATGAAAAACGAGTCACATCACTTCATTAAGATGATAGTCCACATGAATGAATGAACGATGATAACAGTTTCCAGTATAATGATGTTAATAAAAACATGTGTAATATTAACATTAGTTAAGGATAAAAATTCCATTAATACAATATATAATCATTAATTACATCATTATATTCATTCATGAAATATTAGGATGGAAAATAATTTAAATCAGTTTGTAAGATAGTAGTCCTCCGTAAAATGAATGATGAAGTGCCCACACATATGATGGAGATTTGGGAACCATATTGGTTGTTCAGATCTTATAATAATATCAAATTATATATATGATACATTTTTTATTATCTTAGAATCATTGAGTAATATTTTAACGATGTTAGAGTATAAATAAATTTAAACTTATGGTGAAAAAACAATAGCTCCTCATGGGAAAGTCTCCTCCATCTAACACCTTAATAAATTAAAAGTTATTTTTATACCCTATATAAATTTATATAATAATGGTATGCATTTTAAAAGTGTATTTTTTTTGTTTTGGTTAAATTAAATGGGTTTACAAAAGTGAATAAATTTGAATATGATGTTATCATTTTTAATATAGGGGAGGGAATTCTTAGTATTCCTCAAAAAATTTATTTATTATAATTAAATATTAAAATAAATTTATATGAAAATTTATTTATTTTTAATTTTTGATGAGCATAGGTTAAAATAATCTCATATAATAAAAATTATGAAAATGTTCCTATATATTAACCTTAATCATTTGGTTTTAAACTGTAGTTAACCCAATTCACTCTTACTGTTACATCCAGGATTCTTAATCATTAAGGGACAATATAGTTACAGTAAATGAAAAAATGGAATAGAAATAGACCATTATTGATATTATAAAGAATAAACTATTCACTTGGATGAGTTCCGATTTTTATATATATTATATCATCTAATGAAATATTTTTTTTATAAAATATCGATAATTGGAATGTGTAAAATTATTCATTACATAGATTTTAATAAAATTAAGAAAATAATAAAATTTTTAACAAAATATTTAATTATATAAATAATATTTCATGATCAATTTATTTTAGATTAAATTACTTATTTAAATTTTAATTTCTTTGGATATTTTTAATATAATTTATTTATTTTTTACATTAATTGGATAATAAATATGTCAACTTTCTGTAAACATTTAGGATTATAATTTTATAACTAAAAATTAACAATAAATTAATATTAAGATTTTAGATCAACTAAATTTAAAACAAATATTCTCAAAATAATACATCCTATGTTGGTCTTTGTGATAAAAATATTTTATTTACAAATAAACAAGAGTGTGACATTTTCTTTCATGAAATAAATTATTAAAAATTACTAATTAACATGATATAGGTTAAAAAGGATATATATTTTACCTTTGGATAATTATAGAATAAATATTATCACAAAAAATAATTCATTTGTTAGTGAAATATTATTGTCCATATCATTTCATTTTTATCATTAATTACTCTGTTTAATCATTACCACTGTAGAAAAATTTCATATTGTTTCTAATTCTATTGAACAGAAATAAAATTAATATATTTACTATTGATGAACCAAATAATAAAATATATGGAGTTATTTTTTCAAAATTCTAAACCCGTAATTTTTAGAAATTAATTTAAAATAAAAATAAAAATATTCATTAAAAATAATTTCCTAAAATGTTTCCATTATATATATATACATAATGTAATTTTTCAAAAATAAAATATAAAATTAATTTCACTTTCTATTTTTGGATTATTTTAAATAGAAAATATATTATTATAGTTAAAAATAACCATATATATAATTCTTAATTGTAGATAGATAGAATAAAAATTCAATTCTAAAAAAATCAATAATTTTCAGAATTCATAAAAAAATAAATATTTTCCAAAAAACATCATTAAATAATATGAAGATAATAATTTAATAATAAAATAAAAATGTTAATTAGTGTTTTCAAATTAATAATATATAACGAAATATTTTAAATTTTAAATACTACTTTATGAAAATATAATTTAGTAATAGAATTTTATTTATATTTTAAAATTACATGATATATTTATAATTAATGTGACTATTTAATTTGTGAATACTAATATGTATGAAAATTATGTTTATATCATGATCTGGAATAATACTATTATAGATATTTGTATTAGTATTTATTTGAATTTGATTACATTTTAGTACATTTACCGTTAAAATGGCTCGATTTATTAAACAATCAATCCATACTTTTGTACATATTTCGCCATTTTACAAAAAATGTCATTTTGATTTATTATAATTATTAGGTTGGATATTTTAATATTTAATGTTATATATTTAGTTTCTAATCATGAATTAATAATTTTTTAATAGGGTTTTTAGTTGATAAATGTGTTATTTTTTTTATTTAGTGGATGTATTTGGTAAATTTTTTACTAGGTGTTTTTGTTAGACATTTCCACAAATTGATCCAACTACTGAATTCATTATAATTTTACACTATAAATTCCCATTAATTTTTAAAATATAATTCATCACTTTAATATAGTATAAACATATAATTAAGGATTACTGAGAACTTTTAATTTAGGTTTTTTAATATTACAGATGAATTATCCACCTGAATTTTTCAAATGGTAATAACCAAGATGTTTTAAAACAAACTAAAATAGATATATTGATATTGGAAGGTAAAATTTATATTTATTCTCTGACATTATAAATGAGATGATATTTCAGGTAATATTCTAAAAAAATGTTTTTAAAATCATCAATAAAAATTATTAATAAAAAATATTGCAAAAAAACATATGATTGTTAATGTTGAAATAAAAGATGAAATTAATTTTTAGCCATGAACTATAATTTTTAATTTTAATATTCTATGTTATTTTAGAATTATTCAATGAATAGTATCATATAGGATGATAGTGAAATTATTTTCAATACTAAACTATTCATGGGGATAAATTTTATATATGTAATTGATGAATACTGTTTGTATGTTACGTATAAACGATTAAATGGATTTGGTATATGCTAAAAATAATCAAATATTAACTAAAAATATATATCATTTTTCACATAAAGAATTCATTAATATAGAATACCTAGTTATATAATGGTAAACAAATAAGGGAACATGATGAAATTTCTTCACCTTATAAAAGGTTATTGGTTATCAATTATAAATTTGAGTATCTATTTTTTCATCCAAGGTAATAAACATGTTATTAATTAATGATATAGAATAATCATTAAGGAAATATTTATAAATATACACATATGATGAGGTCATAGAGAAATATAACACAATAATTAGTATAATAATTGGATGTGAGTGTTATATCATGTGTTTAACCATGTGACATCCTCTGAATGGTGAAAAATGTTTTTAATGATATAGTGTTTAAAAATGAGAATCCAACCATTTTTTTGTGGTAAATTTATTAAATTAAAAATTTAATGATTATTAAAAAATCTTATTTTAGTACATGGAAATATAATTTTATGAAAATATTTGGTTCATCAATAATATGGGATTTAATATAAAAAAATATATTTATGATATGTGACATGTTCATCTGATGATGACTCATGATTACTATGTTTTTTTGACATATTATATTATACAACACAAATTTTGGAACTAATCATAAATAATCACCCCTTATGTGTTTTTCGGATTCAATCCCTATAATGAGATTATAAATCATTGTTCCCTTTATTAAATGATGTGAATTTAAGTTCATTATAATTTACTTGTATAGATATTTTTATTAATACATCAAATATGTAAAAGAAAACAAATATTTTCTCATCAAGATATCAAAATGAAAAAATATATTTCTTATATTTTACAAAAAATAATGGAACTTAAATTTCAAATCTAATTCCTAAAAAATTGTATAAAACATTTAGTGAATTAGATAAATCAATGATCTAGTTTTTTTAGTAAATTATTTGCTATATATTACAATAAAACGATATAATCAATGTGATAATGTGTTGGCACCTTTTGGGGTAGAATATGATGATGATAAATCATGGGATTCATATTTTATATACTTATTTTTTATATAAGTTGGTTCATTTATTTATAAGCAATTTCTTTAGAACTATGTGTTCATATAAATTTGGTAGTTTAATTTTTAATATACTTCTTAAAAAATAATTTCATCATAGAATGAGTGTATTATATTTCATCAATAAATTTTATCAATTATATGAGATAAATTAATATTATAAACCAAATTAAAAAATTTATATTTGGAAAAATCCCCCCAATATATATGTTCCATTTAGTATATTGATGTGTCTAGTAGCTAATAGGTATACACTGAAGTATTAGACATATTCAAACCTGAATAAATTTTCATTTTTATTTATTTTTTATTAATTAATGGTCGTACAATATCATGTCATTATACCTATAATGGTAGATTGTGAAGATCATTTATATGTTTCATATTATATTTATAATTAAATCATTCGATGATCATGTAAATTTTTTAATTATAATGATTATATATCATTTCATGATTTAAATATGTTTTTATAAAAAAGACGATTTATAATTTGATAAATAATATATATTATGGAGGGAAACATGGAAAAAATACTTTTTTGGTTTTTTGAGTATATACACTTATATATGATGAAAAAATAGTTTGTATGGAACATAAAATTTAAATATCATGAATGAGAATGAAATTTATATCTTTCAGTTCTATGATATAAGTAAAAAATGACATTTCCTTTTATAATTATAATAATATTTTAAATGAAATAAAATATTTAATACCTCATTTTATAATATTATTGTTTTTTAATCCTTCCAAATAGTACTATGATTGGCTAATATAAAAATAATGATATAGAAACATGGTGAAGGATTTGAAAGATTTTGAGAACCTGGAAGACAAAATTTGAAAAAAAGTTAATAATACGATAAAATTACACCACTATTATATCAATATGATATTAATTTATGAAAAAAACAATTTTTAATGATTCATATAATAAATTAATCTTCAATATGATATATGTTTCCATTATTAAAGAGAGGTACACATCATGAATAAATAGATCAGGCTATTATAGTAGATGAAATACTTCGAAATAAATATTTATCGTAGCATAAACCGCATGTATTTGTACAATAATTAATTTTTTTTTCAATGTTTTAGGAAGAGAAATACACAAATTTATAATATCAATTTTACAGAAAAACATATATAGTATCATACATAAGGAAATGTAACCGAAATTTAGTTGTACTTGACTTTTTTCATTGTAATTATTCTCATGAAAATTTAATGTTTTCTCATTAATATTTATATCTACTATAATAATTTAATAAATTTTAGAAATATAGTTTTTTTAATAACTATTTAAATATTTTTTTAAATAATGGAACAACCATTTAATGGTTATTTAGTTACTACTAACTTAACAATCATTTAAAAGAGTTTTTACTATAATGCGTCAAGAACTATTTTAATGACTGGTAAATTGTATTTGATCAACCAAATTTATTTAAACATTATATATTTTGAATTTTTTTCGTCATATATACTTATTTCCCCTGTTTTATTGATAATAATGATGTATAATGATAAAATATATGTTATCATATGTTAATTTTATGATTGTAAGATAACATACCATACACTTAAATTTTATACCATTATTAATGAATACATAAAATAATAATTTGGAACATAATTACTGATTTTTCATCAGAAACAATAATAATGAAAATAGAATAAAAAATATTTATTAATACAATGCAATTTTATTTTTTTATAGATAAAAATTTAAGAAAACATACCGAATTTTTTTTGTCCTTGTTTTGAATAAAAATAATAATAAATAACGATTGAACACTTCTCATGTTTTCATAGCCTGTGGGAAATAAAAAATAACATAAAATAAAATTTATAAAATACATTTTAGTTCCTAGAAAAAAATCCTCTTTTATTCAAGATAATCAACATATAATGTGACATATATTAGGACATTTTATAATAAGATTGTTAAAAAAGTACTCATACAGACATGAATAATTAATATTATATTCAAAACGAGCCTCACTATATGGTTGAACGAAGTTAATAAATTACTCAAAATATTGAAAAAAAAATTGAAAAATAAATCACTAATTTTGATTTTAATGAAAGAATAAAGTCCATAAATTAAATATAGTGAATACTAAATATAGTCACATTTTATTACTCATAACTCAATCATTATTCAATACCAAACAATTTTGGTATCACCCATGACAACTATTTAATAAATTGTTCTCAACATACTGAATACATTGTCTTTAGTGTAAATATCCTTAACCATTAATGGCACATATATTATAGTTTCAAAAAATTATCCATACAATGAATGAGATACCAATAAATAAATAAATAAAATAGTAATTTGACCACCTAATGTTATTATTTGGATATTTTATTTTATACATGTTAAGTATGGAGACATTTTTTAGTAGAAAGATAATACACCATATTATTGGGAATTATAAACCTATATATTCATTTATATACATGTTTATAATCTCGTTCTAGTCATAGGATATGTCTTAGTTTATTATAATTTCCATTAATATCGTGATAATCGATTAGAATAAATTCATATTAAAAACAAAAGTATACCAAAATTTCAAAAAAATGTTAGAAAAGTTTAAATGAAGATGAATATACATAATATAATATATTAATATGGATTGTACAAAATATATTCACTTTACATGGTTCATAATTATCATTATAAAAACAATGAAAAACCTTTTGAGGGAGTATATATCAATTTTATCTAGTGTCAAATGATATTTAATAAAATTATTCTATTCCACATCCAAACACCACCACTTTTTTGTGGTAAGATTGATCCCCAAAGTAAATATGAGACACAAATTTATTTACTATAATTAAATAATAATTTATGATAATTATATTATAATATTTAAATTTTAAATTGATCCATTATACATATAATCTTGTACATTTACTTTCCCATGATATCCTCAACCCTAAACAATGAATTCCCAAGTTAAATGTCTATGTTATCACTGATATCTCTAAAAATAAAAGAAAAAATGTCCATTCCTTCCCCCTTTTAAAGAAATATATGTCATAAAATGGGAAAAATAAATATCTATACTATTATAAATTGACAAGGAAAATTAAATTAAAAAAATCTTAGGAATGGATTATACATACAATAACACACCTCTCTCATTTAGTTAAATCATTCATAATAAAATTTATAAAATTTTGTTCATGGATTAATATAAAATAATATTGAAATAAATATTTAAAACCAATTAAATGATTTCACTTAGCCTAATAATATTTTTTTGTTATCTCTATATAAAACTATATTATCAATGATACCATTAACCAATGTCACATTTTTTACTACTAGGTAAATATGTTTTTACATTGGTTTTATTGTTAGTCAAAAATATGATGGAATAAAATGTTATGTATTAAGTGAAAATAATTGGTTTTAACATGTTAATGTATTATAAAATAAATCTTAAAATGGTAAAAATATAAACTATACTCATAAAAACTATTCTATCAAGGATAATGTGATAAAAAGATATAAGAGGGAGGTACCTTGGATTCATGCAATCTGGTTTTGAGGGTTTTCCAATATTAATATTCATAAGAGTGATTGTGATTTGATGTCATACCCATAATTATTTCAAAATGGATCAATAAAATAAAAATGAAATATCATCAAAAAAATAATTTCATTGACCACATGATAAAATAGATAGATATATAATTGTAAATGTTTGCTAAAAATGGATAAAATTACAATAATTCATTATTAATATAAACATACTTTATCTGATAAATTATTTTTCTATAATTAAATAAAAACCTAATATGTTTACAGAATGTACCAATTGATATATATATATATATAATAGTTAATCTACCTATAGAAGAAATTGTAGTGACTAACTGATATACTCATAATATAGCTTTTATTTAAAATAAAATGATGAATATGAGTATTGGTGAGGAGAAGAAAACCAAAAAGCATGATATGGAGAGATCAAAATCATATTTGATAAATTCAATGATTATTTTAAAATAAATCTCCATAGATTTATAATTTAAAATTTTATGATAATAATTTATTTTATTTTTTGAAATATAAAACAATTATAAGGATTTGATTCAACCTATCATCATCTACGTATTTGATGTGTGTGTAATAAGACACTCTTCCATCTATAACTTGTAAACAAATAAACTAACACATATTTAGAACAAGAAATTTCATCATAAAAACCCCTCCACTATATTTTTGGTACACACGACTTCTAGTCCCACTAACCTAAAATGAAATATAATAACATGATAATAGGATAGGGCTAATTTTATCATAGTTATATGAGAAAAAATTATTACATTCATTCAATGGGAGACCAATATATAGTTCATGGAGTTTAATAAACAATATTATGGTAGACTAAAAATAAATATGCATTACTCTATCTGATTACAAGAATAATATGTCCCAAGTGGATTCTTTCAATAGTAAATTATTGTTTTAAGAGCCATCATCCATTAATAAATAGTTTTGTATTAATTGATGTAACTGTATTATTATGGTTGTAGTACCATTCAATCAAATTATTTACCTTCCATTATATTGTTCTATTTGTTATGTTACCCTCTTAATGGTATGATTATTATTATAAGGGTAAGGATGGTATTCATAATTGTTGGGTTATTATTAATACTAATATTTATACTATTACATTTGTTATATTGGTATTATAATTCCTCTGAATGCCATAAAATTTATTTATGACGAATTCATATTAATTCCAACAATGAAACAAATTTATTTTATTTAAATACTTTTATTACATTATTAATATTTTATGTCTACTTTACAATGTTTTTTGTGAGTGTGATAATTCTAGGAGACCAAAAAGATTTAATTTTTTTTTCATTACTAGTATTTGAACTATTATTTCCCTTAATTAATTATTTTCATTTTAATGGATCATATTTTTAATTAAAATGTAGCATTCCATATTGATAAAATAAAATATTTTTGGGAATTATTTCAATGTTAATGTAGCTTATCGGTAGAATTTAGTTATACTCTAATTTTACAATGAACTTATTCATTTATTCCAATCATGAAAAAATGCGCTTAAAATATAATTTCCTTATATATTGTATCATAAAATTATGATATTAAATGAAATTATATATATATATAAATAAAAGGAGGAAATATTTAAACTATAGGATTCCAAAACAATCCACTATTAATGAAATTATTTCCTCGACGTTATTCTCATTCATAATGATATATTAATGTTTTCTAAATATCTTATAATAAATGGTTAATAAAAAGAATTTATATATATATGTATTATAACCAAAATAGTTTTACTAAATCTTGTATCAGTTTGTTATATTGCAGAAAATTAATGGTGTGGAAATTCATAACCAATTTTCACATAAAATTTATAATTAAACTAGTTCTCTATAAAAATAAATGTTATTTATAAGGGTCCTTTTACAAAATATCTATAATATCATAATCCCAAAAAATCACTAAACTCTTCAATATGATAATATGAGACACCACCATTCCCACATATCTAGATATAATGCAGTTATTATATATAATAATCAATTAAATAAAATTTTAATTGTAAAAACAATTATTATAATAATATATTTACTGTCTTTTGAAAAAATTCTCTTATTACTATATTATTTTATATGATTACATCAAAATATTTATCATTAATTCACCATTGATATCATATATGAAGATTTAATCCATCATAATAAATTCATCTATTTGGGGACATATATCAAAGAAATGGTGAGTTAAAAATCAATCTAGAGGAATAAAATTTTAACAGAAGTATAAAAATAAATTTGAAATACTAATATGTAATTGAGTAATTGTGAAATTATTACATGAAATTGTCATATGTCATTATATGATATATAAATTAAGAATTCAATAATGATGTAAAGGGAATTAAATTCTGATAAGAAAAAAATAAGATCTATAAATACAATGTTAAATAATTGTATTTTATTCAACAAAATGTAGAATATTTTTAATAATGAAATATCATAACATAAATAGATAAATACCACTCATTAAATGTGAATAAATATAAAATAATTTCCACAAATAACATATGATTATCAATAATACTACATATAATTATGGGAAATGATCATATTTATTCTTATATAATATAAGTAATCTCTTATGATATTTCACCTTACCCAATAATGTGGATGATAAATAAATTTTTCCCACTAGTCACATTATAAATGGATTATAATCATGCTTTCCACATAGAAGAAAAATACTTTTTATAATCATAAACATCAAATAAACCCATTAAAAAATAATGGTTTTATTAATGATTTCATGAGGCATATATAGTGGAATAAAACACTTGTTATTTTTTAAATAATATTCAAAGACATAATTTATTATTATTCAATCTATCATTAGTAAATAAAAATACATAATTCATAGAGACGATGATATTATTCATTATATGAATTAAAGGGTGTTTTTGAGAAATAATTATTATTTAAAATAAATATGGTGTCATAGGATTAATCCCAATAATATATGATCATGTGTGACTAACAATGGAAAAAAGTAGATGAAACTAAAACATATTGATGAATGAAATTGGATGAATGAATTTGAAAAAATCTAAAATTTTTGATATATAAAAAAAAGATTGAGTGTGGATTGAAATTACACATATATTAGATCACCTTAATTTCAACAATATTATTCCTTTAGAATAAAAAACGTATAATTATTAAATTACAAGTTCCATCATGTAATAAATTTATTTCCATAACTATAGATCTTGTATATATATTAGAATTGATTTGTAAATATAATTATTAATGAAGAAATTGTTCTGTAAACTATTTTCATTAATTTTACACATTTTTTTACACTTTTTAATTTTAATTCATTTTTTTACAAATTAGTAATGTTACCCATAATAAAATATAAGAAAAACAATTAATATTTTAAGAATTTTAAATAATTTAAAGTAAGCACATAAGAATATATGAATAGGAAAAAAATTCAACATGTTCATAGATGGATCAAACAAACCATTAATGGGATGTTTCAAAAATAGTGGGGACAAATTTTATATGTTTAAAATGGTATAAAAAATTCAATATCACAACCAAATTATTTTGTTTTATACATATGCATTAATATGTTAATACTAGTTGAAAAAATATATTTGTGAGTGTTTAAAGAGGAATAACAAAAAAAATTGAAAATAATGATTTATTGGGATACCACATCACTAGATATTTCTCATATTGATATTTTACAAAGACCAAGAGATTTTGGGCTGGATGACACAAAAACCACCCTTCAGATATAAAAAGAAATAAGTGAGCATAATTTTGAATATATTATTATTTGAGAAGTATATGAGATGGGGGTTTCCCAGAGAAGGGAAAGGGGATATTTACACTTTTGGGGATGGGTAATTTGGAATTAATATTTTTCATAAATTTTTAAATAAAAAGGGGAATTTTTTCCATCATTGAAATTTTGATTTATTTTTTCGTAAAATTATTATTGTTTATGACTTTATATTATATCTACTGAGAAAATTATTAGTTTATAAAAAAGAAAGGCTCAAATTCTTTTAATATACATTATTCTAATTGAATTTGAAAAATGATTTTTAGGTTATAATTTTTATATTATTATTTCAAAATTTATATTTTCAATTATCAAATTTTGTTTATTCTAAAAATAATATTTTTTGGATTACATACAAAATTTTTAGATCAATAATACAATGTAAAAAATATTTATTATAAAGAAGATTATATTTTCTAAATTGTTTAATATTAAATTGAAAATACTAAAAAACACATATGTATAATTATTATTTTCAGATTGAAAAGTAAAATCCATTTCAATAATAATAAATATAATAATAGTTTATTTTACAATTGTTTATAAAATATATTATATTAAAAAATAAAAAAAAATTAATTAAAAAATTACAATATAATTTATTTTGGGGTTTGTTATTTGAGTATAAGTTTTATATAATTATTATATTTATATTTAATAAATTTATTAAAAGTTTATTTTTTTTACATTTTATTACACATGTTATAATTATAAATATTAGTTCTATTTTGTTAATGGCAAGGTTACTATTCCTAAGAGCCAAATTATTATCCCTAGGTTTATATTTAATATTCTCAATCTTCATATTAAAATATAATTACTAATTAATACCACTTATTTCCTTCATTGATCACAAACTTCAACTCCAATAAATGGTTTATATGATAAATTTTGAAATATAAATTACATTAATAATTATTTAATTCTTTTTTCTAGTGTTTTGAAGACAAAGATATTTCTAGGAGTTGAAAATGGTCCATGTTTTTTATTTCATAAATATTATTTTCATAATTTTATAAAATTAATGATTTTTTATATTTTAGAGATTATATTATTCCTGTAAATATAGAATTTCGTACGGTTGAAATGAAATATATATAGCCTTCACTGCATTGTATGTGTTAGTCAATCAAAGTATATACAAATACTCCATTTTCCCAATGAATTTATATATTTAATCAATTCCATAAATAAATACTAGGTGAACATATACTTTAATTATATATTAGACTGTATCCTAAAAATATTATGTTAAATTTAATAATAAAATTTAATTAAAACTAAAAATACATAAATATTATATATTGATAATATATTATTTTAAAGGACCTTTCTCATGATGTAGATTTTATATTTCATTAATGAGAAATTATTTACAATCTATAATCTTAAGAGTTTTGGTTGAATGTTTTATTTATGATCAAGTAATATATTATAGGAAGTTTGAATAGAGTTGGGTTAGTCTTCAAAAATAGGTATATGAGTTGGGGAATATGATTGATGAGAAGCTCTAGGATAGACCACTACAAGTTATATAGGAAATTGAAAATTTATATTGGGGAAATTATCCATTAATTAAATTCTTTTCCAAGGTGTTTTAGTCGTTGTGTCCTACCATTATTCAGGGAGAGGTAAAACAAGAGAAAATTAAATAATATTTTGGTATTTTTCAAAAAAAAATTTATCAAATAAATATTCTAAAAGGTATATAAACAAAAATGAAATTATATATTCTTTGATAACAACTGAAACACAAATGAGATGTATTTATTATAAATAGATGATAGCTATGAGTGGTTGACATGTATTGGTATTGAGGAAAGTTTCATCAGTTAATTTTTTTAAGAGACACGAATGGAATAACGAGCCCATTAGTTAATGCACTTGGTTTTTGGGAGAGGAATCATTCAGCGAATATGTAACTAATTTTTTATATATGATATCATAGTAATTAATAAAAAATGTAGATGAAGTAACAATTTGATTCAATTCATGGTTGGCCTTTATCATATAAATAGAGTAAATTTGAGTATTTTTAGATTCACATTGTTTTATATAGTGTTCTACTAAGAGTTTATTGTTGGGTAGATCATAAATAATTATTGTATAAATATATAGATATTTGAATCATTTAAATATGGTCTTTCGGTAAGAAATATTAAAAAATGTGAAAATGATTAAAACTAGAAATGTAGTCAAAGACAATGATTGATATTTTTATCAATGTATAGATAATTAGTGAGGTGTTAAATATATTGGTGTATATGTCCCATTTATTCCATGTGAGACAATGCCTCGATGATGTTAAATTAATCTATCAATATGGGACATTTAATGTGGTTTTTTGATGATATCATAGAGAGATAGATGTTTTGATCAGATAATACTAATCCATTTTAAGTTAGATTTTGATCGATGGGAAGACATGATATATAGAATTAATAAACATAAATATTTAATGATATATGACAAGATGCCAAATACTGATGAGAAGTCGATGATATAATTAAGATTCTATGGGATGATTATTGATCTATATTTCAGGGATTAGGAATCTTTTTAAGGTTTAATGTGACATTAAATGAGTATGCTGGAATTATATTTATTCTTAAGGGTAGTCCTTGAGCATATAGGTATGGATTATCACCAAAGTAATTTAAATTATTATTATCAATAATTTTATTATTATTATTATTATTTTTGTATTATTGTTACTATAATTTCTATGATAATATATTGTTTTTTGGGTTTCATTTTATTTTCCTTCATCTTGTCCCATTCCCCCAATCCCCCATATTACCCTCTCCTTCCCCTACAGTATTAGGCTCAACCTTTCCTAGGTAATCCCCTACTCTGGTGACCATCACTATTGGCATGACCTCCTCTGGTGAACTGCCATGCCTGCACGACCCCCTACCACCACGACCCCTAGTGGTATAACCCTATGTGAGCATGAAATCAATGCCAATGCATTGGACCCCTCCATCCACTACCCTTTAGGCATGAATATTACCTCTATTTCCTTGGAATTTGGTGGCATCTCCCCCTACTATAGTCCCATATCCAATATCCTATCTTTTCATCTTGGTTTAATATTCTACAATTCTTATATATACCTAGTGTTTTTATTTCTCTTCTATTAAATTTTCCATTTAACTCATGAATGGTTTATCATCATAAATATATGTTTTTTGAACCCTCATGGAGTGGTTCCAGTTTTGAATTATTTTTGTTAAATTAATATGAGGAAGGTTTTCCCATGAATATTCCTTTTAATTTTATAGAACATTGATTTCATATTTTTTACACGACATATACATGATAAATATTGTTTTGAAACCATTTTATCTATTTTTAGTTGGGATTATTATACATTTACTATTGAATTTTGATAATTATAATTCATTACTAAATTATTGCACACTATGTGATCAATGAAATTCTAGAATATGATTTAAGAGTATTTTGTGGTATCAAAAGTGTGTTCTGAATTTCATTAATAAATACATCACATGTGGATTGATTATTGGTAGTTTCATGGAAGTGTATAAAATGGGTTTGATGTTAAAAGAATTGTCTATTTGGATTTTGAAATCATTTTATCATGTGATGATGAATTGTGTAATGTTTTTCATTTACAGAAGATTTTGTCTATGATTTAAAATGTGATGGAAATTTTTTTAATGAGTTTTATAAATGTTATGATATAGTTGGTGTTTTCTTAGAATTTTTTTTAAAAAGTGATGGCATTTTTGATAAATGTTCTTTTTGGGGAGTAATGTTTAAGGGACAATTTAGATAATTTGTGAAAATGATAAAAAAAATTATTATAAAAAACATAATGGATGTTTCTCGAACATTTCCTTGATTAATGTCAGGGATTTACTTGTTATGGAATCCCAAAGATCCATTATCATTCTACCTCACATGGAACTTTTTTTCACTTTATTTTATGGTATGGGACTAGTCCATGGGGATACTTGATGTGAGGAATATTGTGTACTATTATTATTTTTTATTTTTGATTAGACGTGTGGTTGGAATCATGTTGATAACCCCCATTATATACATGAGAGATGGGAACCCGTAATATTGTGGTAGTTACCCAACATATTTTTCCACACTGGTAGTTCATGTACTATCCAGTGTCCCATAGTAGTTGGTATTTTGGTTTAATGATATGGTATTGGGACCCACGGTCTTTCCTATGTTAGGGAGGCTAGGTATATGGGTATTTTGATTTAATATTGTGTGGAATGCTATAGGGGATTGGGTCTATGTTATAGATATGTTCTATGGTTTTCATAATAATTTGGTTTCACCTATATCTATTAGCTCATTATTTCTATTAGTAATAACTGTTTTACCTATATGTATACTATAATTACCCATGTTATATGAATATTATGGTTTTTTCTTGTATAGTGTTTACATGGATGTGATTCCTTGGTTTCTAAAACATTATGAAAATGGTTATAAATTCAATGTTTTTATACTCTTTCATGTCAAAAAAACTTAAAGCATCACTTACCTTAAAAAAATGCTAACAACACACTAATATGGTGTACATAGTTTTGGAAATGAAAAATGGAAATGAGTTGTATTTTTGAGTACTATTAGATTAATATAATACTTTGATATATAAATGTTCAAACATGAATTTTTTTTATTTTATTTTAAAGGATGTGAATTGCAAAGTAGATTAACAAGATATCGTATAGAATTTAATATGCATGCCAATAGTTTCATTTTTTTAGTTTATTTGATAGACACTAGAATGGTATCAATTACCATAGGTGATGTTTGGTGTGGAGTGGAAATTGACCCATGAGGTCACATGGAGGTGTCTTTGTTGTCTTAATTTTTTTAGTTATTTTGTTACTATTATTTTTTGATTTAAATTTCAAATATAAATAATGTGAAGTTTGGAGATCAAATTTTGTTCTATTTTCCTATATATTTATTTTTCACCATTTATAATTATCATTTTGATAAATAATTACCTTCGTCTCTTAAGATTCACTTGGTGCTTTTCGCCATGCTGAGAGGATCAGGAACACCTCGCAGACCATTCCACAAATCGACTTAGGATACCGGTTTAGCGTGGACCCAGGTTTCTTCTTGAAAAAATGATATTAGAGTAGGATAGGTCTCTAGTGTACCTCTCTTTTAAATAACCCATTATTACTTCATGGTGTCAATATATAATAATTATGAATTAGAGGACTCAGGATGTTGGAAATAGAAGAAATTCAGAACCCTTGATCATTCTGAACATTATGTTACTAGAAGATTCTCGTGTTTATTGGTGTCCATTATATTTTGTGGACTGTTTCTTGTTTTGAAATAAAATGGGAGATGGAAAAGTGACCTTTGTGATCTCATAAAGCATGGAAATACAAGTGGATCTGGGTACATGGTACTGAATAACTACTCATTATGGTAGTGTGATAGTAATATTACCACGAACCATATGGCCAAGTATCCCATCAAACCTACATTCCCCATTTTGATCTGTTTGGAATCTTCCATTATTTTGAAAATTTCATTGAAATGATTGTTTTGAAATGTAAAAATATGAATATAAATGTTAATGAATTTTTTTTGGAATGTGATAGATGGACCCTCTTAACATATTTTAATAAAATCTTGGATATTTGATTTCAATTTAATGGTTGGTGTTTTTTTGAAATAAAATTACTTACGTTTAGGGTTTTCCATGGGTGACCGCATGCATATGTATGAATTTGAATGTAAAGGGGAACCTAGTGAGGATTGATTATATGAATGGATGAGGAACATGGGATACCATTTGTGGAAATGAAATATATTAATTGTGTTTCATTTCTAAAAAAATTCTTATAAATTAAAATTTCATGTTTTCGTAACTTGTAACGGTGTTGTATTTTCCATTTTTTTGATTGATGTTTCTTTAATAGTGTTTAAGATAAACTATCCATTTGATATATTTGTGTTTACCAGTTTATTTTTATCCAATTTTTATTTTTTACCCACACAATGACTCTATGGATCCCTATGGAGAAGCTTTGGGTGGTGCATCTTAAGAAAATTCTATAGTTGATCAACCCATAGAGTATTTTTTTAGTATGAAATGTTGATCAATCCTATATTATATGGTCAAGAATAACCTACTTAGGTGATGGAGTTGATGTGGATGATTGAGATAGACTTTAGTTTCCTAGTTATTTTTGATACATGAATGGTAAGGTTAGATTATTTATGATCAAAGGCTCATCCGAGACATGGTGGATGTGTGTGTCCCAAAAAAGAACCAATATTATTTTACAATGTATTTATTCAATACTTCATTCAACCAACTGTATTTTTCTAAGATGGATAATTTGAGAAATAAGATGAAGTTTTGCAGTCTTTATAAAGGTGATTGATCTCTTTTGTATCATTATCCTCTCTTTATAGACAAAGTTTCATAGGATCCAGGGTATGTTGAAAACGATCCAGCAAAGGCTCGACATTTTGAGTTTGGGCACCATACTAAAATGCAGTCAATGGTGGCATTGATTATTCTTACCACTTTTTATGTGGTGAGGAAACCATTTTGTTGTGATGATTTTCTACCAAGAGGGAATAAAATATCTAATCTTCATATGGTCCCCATAACTAGTGAAGTGGATGAATGTAAGAATAATGATACTTTTCATGATGCTGGTGGTGCTGGTAGGGATATTAAGAGGCCATTAGACATCCATTAAATTTCTATAGAGCACAATTGCATAATCTTCCATCAGTTTGGAAGGGTTGGTCATAAGAGGAATTTATTCCAAAGTTCCCAAGTACCATGCCACACATGTGGACGCTTGAGACACTTGAAGTAGTTTTTAAGGGTGTTTCCAAGAATCCTTGTAAATCCATATATGTCCTTTATAAGAACCCCTGTGCTTTTGTTTGGAGTAAATAAGGTTTTGGGAATTAGTTCAAGGTCTTTCTGGTTCTAATGTTTATGGGTGTAATAGGCATGTCTGGTGGCTGTTTGTAGTGTTTCATCACATTTAAATTGCATGGATTGTAGATGTCAAAACCATTAGCACTTCTATTTTAATGAAAGTGTGTTTTGTGATATTTTGATCCATTAGTTTGGTTTGATGGTTTTAAATGCTTTACTACGAGGAAGAAGATTCTTCGAACATCAGTGTGATATCTATTGGTCCCATAGTGAAGCAGACAAGTAATCTTTAGAACCACATCAGTGTAAAAAGGTTTTGATGTAATTCTTGTTTTTTGTGTGGGTAATAGAGTCTATTCAAGATTATGGTGAATATATTATTTTAATTTTGGTTTTATTT
The DNA here is from genome assembly GCA_963277665.1 of Viscum album. NCBI lineage: Eukaryota > Viridiplantae > Streptophyta > Magnoliopsida > Santalales > Viscaceae > Viscum > Viscum album. Next base: position 1,099,258,411 of record OY728121.1, on the reverse strand, counting down.
AGTTGAATGTGGATTGGGAACCTAATTTTATTGTTATGATACATTTGGGTGTATGTTATTTTCCATGTTTATGAGCATGTATTGTTTTTTCGTCATACAAAAATCCTGGTGGATGTATCTCACTAGGTGGTGGACATTATTAATGGGACCATATATATATTGTTGGACTGAATTAGGTGTTGATTGGTTTTTTTATTCCCATGGTGTTTGGTTGTTGAGATGTGTCAGTGTCGGTTTGATGCTCTGTTAGTTAGGCTCATCCATATCCTTCTATTGTGGTGGTGATTTTTTGACAGTGCCAAGAATTTTTTTAGTTCATTTGATTTAATTAGTTCTTTTTATGGGGGTCCATCATGTGTCTCTCTGAATTTAGTGTTAGCCTTTTTTTGGTGTAGAGTCTATTCAGGGAACCCTATATTGGTAGTCTAGTTTCATCTAAAGTGTATTGTTATTTCTAAATGTGTGGACTGCGTTTGGGCCTCCCCGTATTGGTATCAATGTTTTATTCCTAGATTTAGTTTGGTGGCGGGTGGTCTCATGAAAAAGAAATATAATTCTATGTTCCTATTTGAGTAAATGATGGAACATGTGTGTTCCCATTGGGGTTTTTGAGTAAGTTTACAAACATATTTTTATATTTGGATTGAATTGGTTTCGTTGTTTTTAGATAATGGTTGAGTTCTATTTGATGATTTTTATGGAGTTTGTATTTTAAAGATGGATGTAGCTTCGTGAATGTTCTGTTCAAATCTCGATCGATCAAATAGAGTTGTCTAAGCATGTGGGATTTCAATTAGAAGGGATTCTATTCTAGTCTCCCAAGATCATCTTATTATCCATTCCCTTGTTGGTATTTTTTTGTGATAATTTCTTTTATCATTATTTTGGAATCTCCTTGAGATGCAAAAGATTATTGGTTGTTTATTGGGGGTTAAACATTGTTTTGGATTTACAATGGTGGGGAGTGTTATGTTTTATAGAATTGTCACACCCAAAAATTTGTAATTACCTTTTTTAATTTTTTTTGTTTCTTTGGATAATTTTTCATGGGGTTTGGGTTGAGTCCTGGATTCAATTTTTTTTCATTTAATGTTCTGTGTTTCAGGCATGGAGGAATATACCATAGGGGAAACATATGGTTTTGATACTGTATAGTTAGACCTTGCTCACCATATATCCTACCCATTATGTAAAATATATTTTAAATTTAGAATAGTATTGATATGAATTTATGTTTATGTTCATATAAAATAATAAAATGTAAAATAAATTTAACAGTATTGTTTTAATAATAATAATGATGATACTATTATTATTGAGATTATTATTATTATTATTATTATTATTATTATTACTCTTTGGGAAATATTATTAGTTATCCTTATTATTTTTATTGTTTTTATTACGGTTTTATGGTGGCTTTTAAGATGATGTACATGCACCGCACAGTTCGATGAAACTATGAGGTCTACCCAATTATGAATCTGACCGCTTCAGGACTGGGAAGAGGCTAAAAATAGTTTTTTCAAAGACACAGGATCCCTATTGGGTAACCGTGCGGTTTACAGGTGTAATAAAAAAATTAAAAATTAAGGTGAAAAAAGACAAAAACATGTTGAATAATAATAATATATTAATATTATAATTTTTCTGAGTAATTTATTTTATAAATATTATTGGCCATTATTATAATTATTATGAATGTTAATTAATACATATTTCAAAAAAAATTATGATTATTATTAAATTGCCTTAATTATTGATAATACAACATTTATGTTAATAATATTTTTTGGGTTAATTCATAATTTTTTTCTCCTTCCTCTCACTTTCCCCTTCTACTCCATAGTAACCTCTCCAGCCCCCTAACATTTTCAGCACACCCTTCCACTGATTTCACCTCCTCTAGTGACATTCCTTACAAGTATTACCTCAACTAAAAACCTGACCTACTAGTGAGTCTTTCCATCCAATTTGGCTGACCCCTCTAGCCATTCCCATTCCTTCTTGCTCTGCCCCTTTGGTATCGTCTAATCTGGCGGTGTCTCCCCCTATGGTAGTATCCCTCTCCAATATCCTCTAATACCATCCCATTTTTCTTTTATTAAATGGACATTTTTACCATGGGTTTTCATTTATCTTCTATTCTTTTTGGGGTTTTCAAACATTAAGGGTTTATCCTCATAGATTTAGTGGTTTATAACCCTCTTGGAGTGGTTTCACTGATGCATTGTCGTTGCGCCACAGATACGAAGTAGGGTTTCCCACACACATACCTTCTTAATTTTGGGAACATTGATTTCATGTTTTACAAACCTTATATACATGCTAAATTTCTTTTAAATCTTTTTGGTTAGTTTTTTTGTGAGAGAGATTCTTTATGACTTGTTTTTTTGATAATTAGACATGTTTTAACACGTTAGAAAACACCAAGTGATCGATGAAATGTTCAGTTGGATTGAAAGTGTAGATTACGGTATTTAAATTCTATTTTGGCTTTGTAAATAAATATTATGCATGTCTAATGATGATTATGTGTTTCTTAAAATAGACTCATATGAATTTTAAGTTAAAATAACTGTGTATTTGTATTTTGGAATCAATTTTACTTGTGATGGTGAATTGTGTCCATGTTTGAATATTCATAGGAAATTACCTTGGTTAGAATGTGAGATAAAAATGTTTTGAAGATGATTAATATATATTTTGATATATCTATGGTTTTTTAAACCGCTTTTTAATGGTGGAATTCTTGATTGATATATTTTGTTTCTTGGGATAATTTTTCAGGTGCGTATTTTTCCACTTTGTTTCATATTTTAATAAATTTAATACATGTTGGTATATTTTCATTTCCATTATTATATGAATATTGTGGTTTTCTTTCATTTTCAGTGTTTACATGGAAGTGATGCATTGTTTTCTAAAATTGAGTGATTTTTTTTAAATAAAAAGTGTTTTATAATATTTTATTCCATAATAAAATAATTCATCACTTCCTTTTCTAAAATGTTAGTGGAACACTAGTATGATGAAATTGTTTTTGGGAATTTATAATGGAAATAAATTGTATTTTGTTTTTTGAGTACGATGAGTGGAAAATCATTCATTGATATATTATAATTAAAACATGAAATTTGATGATTCATTTATATAAATGGAAGGGAATTTGGATGTTGATAATCAATACATCCTGTTGAGTTTTAATATTCATGCTTATCATTTCCATTATTTTTAGTTTCTACTACATGATCCAGCTTCAGTTCAACTTCCTTACTGGTTGTTTAGTGTTGATTGGATAGTGACCCTTTGGGTAAGATAGAGGTTTTTCTAGGTGTCTAGTTCATTATTATTATTCTATTATTTTTTCTTGTATCATTGATAATAAATTTAAATAATTTATTGTTTGGAAATCACATAATGTTTGGTTTTCTAATTTATTTATTTTATTGGATTTTACTATTTAATTGTATGAAATTCTCCCCTTTGTATATTTTAATTTCCTTGGTAAAATTCCCTAGCTAGTGAGGATCAGGAGTGCCTATTGGTCTTTTCCACATATCAGCTTGAGTTTCCATTTTTGGGTCAAACAAGTTTGGTTCGTGATAGTTGTATTGAATTATACTGGATAGATTTTTTCAATATTAACTTATTATATTATTCTTTAAATACACAAACACATGATTTTATTGGTATTTGTGAATGAATTTAGATTTAAGGATAATTTAGGGAAATCTATGGCCAAGAAAATGAGGTCATAATGGCTATTTTTTAAAGATAAATGCTTCTAGGGTAAATTAAAATTCTTATTGTGGGAATGGGATGTGTTGAAACATATATAATTTAACTTGAAATGTTTATCAAGAGGAGGTGGTTGTTTCATAAAGGATCTGGTAAAATAGTAAAGTGACCCTAAGTAGGGGAATTCAGTTTATGAGTTTTCATTATGATAAATTATTTATATTGTAATCGTAATGGACACAAATTCAGTAGAGTCTAGGTGAAGAATTATTCTTTTTGGCCTATTGGTTATTACACTACATAATTTCTATCCAAATTTAAAATAATAAGAACTAATTTATTAATCTATTTAAAAAATTGATGTATTAAGATCATTTATTAAATTTAAAACTTTAGATATTAATATATATTTTCTCACATCACATATTATCTTACTGTTTATGATCATAATGGTTTGATATTAAATATAACTATGTGATTAAATTTGTAGTCTTCTGTTTGTCTCATATAGATGGTGGTTAAATTTTTCTTATTTTTTAATAGGAGATTATACATAATGTTATATTAAGTCATAGTTATTTTCATGTGATTAATTAACTACATAAACACTTGTCTTTTTTTCACCATGATATATTCCATGTAGTTTTCTTCTATTGTAATTTATTGGGTTCTCCATATATAGATTTTTCTTCATAGACTTTTTCATTGTTCGGATTGATGGGAAATATGTTCTATATTCTATGTGGTGATCCATGGTATTTGATTCTAAGTTTGTTTCATTGGTTATTTGGTGGTGATATCCCATTCATTGATGGGGGAGGAGTTTCTGCATGTTTTGTTGGTATATTATTTTTTATTGTCGAACCCCAGGGTAAAGAAGTTGTTAGGGTCTTCCGATTATATAAATGTTCATATGTGTTGTTAAAAGTAATTTATTATTTATTAGTATCCACCAGTGATTAGAGACTTAGTGTGATGGAGTAAATTATCGTTTCAAATAATAAATATTCCATAGGGGACCAAGAGATCATGGGGTGATTAACATCATCACATGGGAAGAAAGACTCGCTATTATTCTGATTCATTTTTTATGTATTTTATTGATTATTGAATTTTTTATCAGGGTTCTTAGGGAATAATATTTAGATATGAATTTGGTTTATTGTAACTAATATCTTTTTATATTTGTATATTCTATGCTATGGACTATAATTCTTTATGAAATTTAATTGGTTGTAAATCCTATGTATCATCTTCTGTGATATATAATGGATACATCATCCAAATATCAAATTTGAAAAATTAGTTATTGTGTTATTCATGGGTTATTGATAATTTCGGAACCAAATAATGAATATTATAATATTTTAAATTTTTATTAGTTTTCATACACTCTTATACATAATGATATTATCCATAGATGACATGTGTCTGTGTCTACATAGTTAATAATCACACCATTCATAAATTTATTTTATTTTTGTGGACTTTATGGTTTATGATATGTGAAACATAAATAAATTCACATATAGATATTAATGCCTAGTTTTGCCACGGTTGTTAGAACATGATGTCCTTATACATTGGCGCTATACTAAGTGTTTATTTTATACATTTATGGGGATGCATTTTGTTTTTCCAATACATCCATAAATGTAAGCTTATAAGAATAATAAAATTCATTTCAAATAAAGTTATTACAATATATATATACATAAATATATTCTACCGTGTGTTTTTTTAAATGAATAATTTTATAATCGGGTTCTTCATATTTATATTTCATTTTAAATTATATATTTTTTGGATTATTGTTATTGTTATAAATTTTAATGGGAATGGAATCCCAACAGTCACCCTTTAGTCACAATCTACTATTAAATATCCTTTAATAATCTCTGAGTATCCCATTTGAATAGAATATCCATATATCACATGGATTTAATGAAATCTGGGTCACAAATTATATATGAATCAAATATTTACTATGTGTAAATAGATAATTATAATTTTAAGTCACTCTATAAAATATATATTTCAAATTTATCTATAAATATATATTTTTCAAGTACATTTTCCCCTAGAAATGATTAATATGTTGTCATAACATTCTAAATTACTGATATTTTTAGCATTGAGATCAGTAGACATAACCTCAATAATTCATTAATTCATCCCAATAAAAGTAATATGTGACACTAGAATAAAAATGATATAAAGAGAAAATGAATAACAGAAAAGATAATAACATATTATGATTCCGAGAATATTACATGCAATAACTCTATATTCTCTTTGTGGACAAACATTCTTGGTAAAATATAAAAAATGTTGAATTATTATTGTACAATAAAATCATTATTCAATACCATTTAAATAGATTCATCTACATTGATAAAATATTTCTTGTTAGCTCTATCACAATATGTAATATCATTGGGACCACAAGTAGTGGTATAATTTTAGATTACAATAAACAAATTGAAATATGGGTTTCTATATTAAACCTCAATACATAATAGAGAAATAATATTTATTAATACATAACTAGAGGTTATATAATAATGATTTATTAATAAATAAATCATGAATTTGTAAAACTAAAGATAAAATTTAGATAAATTAGTATATCAATGATACTGTGACTATATATATAAAAATAGAGGATTTACAGTGCCCTGGGTTTTGGTTACAGTTGGTTTTCCCACATTTTATTTTTAATGAGATAATATACCTTGATGTCATACCAAACCATCTTATAAAAAATGATAAATACTAAAAAATTAAAATATTTAATACAAAAAAACCCAATGTTCTTAGGAAGAAAAACATGGATATAAAATTAGAATTCATAAAATAATTTCCCATGGATAATAATTAATTAATAATTCAACCTATCATTACATGGTAAATGTCATGACCCATCCACCGGGGCCTGTCCCTAACTACCGACATCCTGCCTTTAATTGGCCAGTGGCCGGTGACTAGCACCGAGAAGGCATATCTAAAAAGGGAAGGTATTTCCTTTAAACTTTTACCGACATAGACATTTCATACTACAAAAACAAAAGAAAAAATAAATAAAAAGAGTACAACCACCAGAAGGAACCACCACTGAGTGTAAAGTGTGAAAATTGAAAGTAAAGAGTCAAGAAAACCACCCTACCGAATGGACTGTACATCCAAGGAAGTACAACATTCAGAAGTTGATCGCAAATAATACTACATCAATGTTATAAATAACTCTATTTTAGTTGTCACACCAACACAAAAGGTCTATCATCCTCCTCCAAGAACCATTTAGCCCTGGAATCCCAATTCCCCAACCAATGTTCTTTGTAATCTGCACAAGACACAACAATTTAGGGTGATGCCCAAACTGGATTGAGTGTAACAATATTTAGTGGGGACCCCAAGACCTCTGAAGAAATACCAATAATCCAGGAAGGAAAAAACCATAATGGAAATACCACATTTTTAAAAACACCATGAATTTTCTCAAATACTTTCCACCAAGTAAAAGGAAACTCAAATTAGGTATAAATTATGTACAGAAGTAAAGATGATTACTCATAATTCTAGATCATCTTATTCTGTTTGGAGGCTCTGGTGTGAATCCACATAGGGTCTCTAGGTACTGATCCACACATGGTCACCATGAGATGACCAATTCAGGGTAGCTAGGTTCTAACGCACACAAGGTCTCTAGGTGCTGACCCACCCAGGGTCTCTAGGTGTTGATCCATATAAGGACGTTAGGGGATTATCCACATTTGGTCGCCAGCTACTGATCCACATAGGGATGCAAGTTGTTTATCCATATAGGGGCTCTATATTATGATCCACAAAAGGCCTATATATTTTGATCCCCATAGGGTATCTAGAAGATAATCTACACAAGGTCGCTATATGTTGATTCACACAGAGTCATTATTATGATTCATGTCACAGCCTGCTACTAGATTCATGTGCTTAGAACAATTGATTTATAGTGGATCTTATGATAAATCCTTTTTTAATTCATATATATCCAATAATACCTACAAATAGAATACCAACAAACCATCTCATATTAAGGGTCCCAACACAACATACAGAGGGTCGAACAGACGCCCGGTCAGTAAGAAATAGGCATTTTTATCATATGGGTCTGGTTGGATTTTGTTTTGATCCCAGATTTCCATATAAAAATATCTTCTAAAGCTAAAGTAGAGAATATATGAACGACCTTCTCATTGCATGGAACGAAATTCCACTGATGTTGCATCAATCGGACGCCTGGTTTTTTGGGATACAAATGTTTTAGTGAAATGGGGGGTCGGTCAGGTCTCGGTCTAGTCCGAACTAGTCAGACCAACCCGAACAAACCCGGATCTACTCTATCCTAGACCCAGCTAGTTGTGCCATGCATCCGGAGAAGACTGGTTGGTGGGTCCAACCTGAGGGGCGGCCTACACCTAACCACGTCATCCATGGACAGATCAGTTTGCTAACCAAGTCGGGACGCGGTCGGATGCCACTTTTAGCCCCCTATTGCCTCGCAATTCTCCATGATGCCTCCCCTCTCACAATGTCGATAGATCGAGGCCCTCTGCGTGCTATGCAGCATGTGGCCTCCGACATGTCTCAGTGGACATGTCCTTCCACCTCACACATAGGATGAGTCTGCGGGATTATTCAGTCAACGCGGTGCCTATGAGGCATTGTGGGTCTCCCATCTCGTAGCCATGGTGGCCATGACATCTGCTATTATCTCAGGACAACCACACAACAGACTCCATCTCCAATTGGTTATATCCTATGCCAGACCTCCATACCACCGTGACCAGTAGGAATTTTCTGTTTTCACCATCGTGGGCTGCCACCGGCACTGGCACATAGACAGATTCATCTACAGGCCACTAGAGTTGCTCTGGTGGTCTGTTTCTCGATCCCTCTTCTCCTATTTGATTGTAATGATTCCACCTTCACTTCGACGACTTCTACCTGAACATACAACCATTTCTATAATTCATCCATGAAGTACTCACATGCATTAGGTCGTATCCCTAATTCGTGTAGTCCCACTCCCTCCACGTTATAATTTTAAAAAACATTGGGAGGTTCGGGGATTGAAGTCCAATATGTATAGGTGATAATTCACTCCAAGATAAAGAAATCCCAATAGAAGTAACCCTCTCAAAATAACACACGATCCCCAGATTAACTTATTAGTGGGTTAATCAGTATTAATCGTTTGGAATAATAACATGGAATCATTAAATAATTCATACCCCAACCTTTGTTTGATATTCTTTGTCATAGTATTCCATCCTTGAGGGATCAATAGGACAACAAAATTCGTCGCTTCATGGCTTCGTTCTTCAGGGCACGTCGATGTTGATGAATTTTTTCTGGTGTTCAATTTTCTTCGCAGGTGACGAAAATCATCCTTTTTTCATCATTAAATTTAACATGAATTAATTCCCAACCTTCCAACACATTATATTAGTAAAAATAAATTGGTCATAGTGTTTTTATTACGCAATGACATTACGTCGTTACGTAGTTTCATATAAGAATAAACAAAGCTATTACACAATGACATAACAAGCCATTAATTGGATTCATTTAATGCTCCTCATTGTCTCCTCATCACCATACCACAATGCCACTGTTTTCTGATCAGCTGTTGGGAAAATAATTAAAATAACATTTTAATGTTATTTTATTATTTTCCAAAAATTAAAAAAAAAATAGTTTTTCCGTCTGACCCTTTCTAGTCAATGTTAAGTCTTTTCTAGAAGAATCCTCTTGTTCCGAGTTCAACGGCGCCCTCAGATTTTTTATCTGAGCACTGGTTCGAATGTTAGATAACCCCACTCACACATTTACGACATGTACTTTGAAAAAAGATAATAATTAAATTCCACGCACTCCAAGCCTCAGAATCTTGTGCCATCAATACGTACTATCTCAAAATAATTCATATCATTCAAAAAGTATTAAACTAAAATTTTGGGACATTACATTCTCTCCTCCTTTGAGATTCATGTAACTGAAATCCAAAATAAGCGCTTATTAAACAAATGGGGGTACAAATCATTAATATGAGCAGCCCGATCTTATGTTCTCTACTTGAGGTACTCATAATTCCACTGAATGCACACCAGTGTAATCATCCATCCATGAATGACCCGCTCTTATCAATCTTTGATATCAACTGGGAAATCGACAATGTTCACATCATCATCAATGACATGATCTCCCTAGTCAATAACATCCAATGGATCATGCACATACCCCCTCAGCTGTGACACTTGAAAACCATTCTACACCCAATGCATCTTTGGGGGAAGAGAAATGTGGTACGCTAAGTCTCCATCTCTATTGAAGATATGGGAATGTCCAATTAACCTATTAGATAACTTTCCTCCCAGAGAAAATCTCTGCAATACTCGTTTTGGAGATACCCAATGGATAACATGGTCTCCCTCCTCGAACTCCAAGGGTCTCCATACCATGTCGACATAAGACATATATAATCTCTATGCAGTCCTCATACGCTCTTGGATTATCTACACCTTCTTAGTGGTATCTCATACAAACTCTATACCCATTAGTACTGACTCCCCTAGTTCTACCTTGCATATATGTGATCTGTATGGCCATATATACAAGAATAAAAATGGTTCCATGAAAATGGTGGAGTGATAGAATTTGTTTTATGAAAACTCTACCATTTACTAGTGTTCCTCTCAACTGCAACCAAAATTAAGGGCACAATCATGAATACATTCCTTCAAGGTCTATATGGTCCACTCCGACTGACATTCCATATGGGGATGAAAAGTCATTCTAAACTGTAGGTGAGTCTCAAATACCACCTTTAATCCATTCTATAACTAAGATTTAAAGAATATGTCATGATATGTAATGACTGTTGAAGTAACCCCATGAATCCACATTTTCCCCATGACATTGATGTGTCCCAAGCCCTCTATTGAGGCCTACTCTTAGACAGGTATGATGTGCGACGACTTGGTGAGTTGGTCAATTATCACCCAAATAGAGTTGTTCGCCTGGATAGTTGTGGTATCCTCATCATGAATTCCCTGGAGATACCACCCCACTTCCAATACAGTATCTCAAGTGGCTACGTCAAGCCTGCTAGGACATGATGCTCGTCCTTCACTTTCTGAAAAGTGAGGCATCTTGAAACAAACAATGCCATAACATTCTTCATTCATGGCCCCCATTATTGACATCATTGGTCCTGGAACATCTTCCCCACACCGGTATGTACCACCAATGGAAAATTATGAAAATACCTAAAAAATCCTCCATTAACTTCCAAAGTACTACGGTGCATCCTTTGAAATGGTTGACACGAACCTCGCCTATAAAAAGTCCATTTAGTGCCTATCATGAGGATATTTGAGTACATCTAGCCACGCAGTAAACATACACAATCTCTGCCTCCCTAACTCACTAATTGAGTGGTGGAGGGATAGTAATATACTAGAGGTAAACAGCTCCATCATCATGCCCAATGGATATTTACAACATAGAAAGGTACTCTGCCTCCTCACTCAGCAGATGTAAACCAAAACTCATTCTAAGTACGTCTTCCACCATGCTCCACATCCCATGAGTATAGACTATCTCACGGTTATACTCAATAAGGTAATGCATCCATTGTTATTGTCGCATCTTCAAGTCCTTATGTAAGAAGCTATACCTGAGACTCTTGTAATCAATGTGGACAGTAAACCACTCACCCATCCAGTAGTGCAACCACAACATCAAGAAAGGACCAATGCTGATAACTCCAATTCATTGGATGTATATATCTAATCATGCGGCCTCAATTATCTTGAGCAATAGTCTATCACTACTCACTCCTAAATTAGGAAAAAAACATAGTCTTGTCTCTAATACATCACATTATACCATGTAATTTATATCATCATCTAGAAACCTAAATATGAGATCATTGTTCGAGACCTACCTCATCTCCTACAAGCTATACTGGAATTTCAATGTCCACATTAAGAGTTTTAACTTCATCATCAAAAATATCATTGGTGATGCTACCCTATAGAAGTCTATCATGAACCTCCGATAGTACCTAGAAAACCCTAGGAAACTTTGCAGCTCAGTCACGCTCCTTAGTGGCTCCCAAGATAGCACTACCTCTATAATCTCCATCTCCACAGAAACTTCTTCTTCTTATATGACGTTTCCAAGAATGTGGACCTCCCGAATCATAAACTGGAAATTCAAGAGCTTAATTTGAATCTGGAGGTCACGAAGTGTATCAAAGAATATCCACATGTGCATAGCTTATTAATCCTATGAGGATGAGTTCAAAAAGATGTAATCAATGAAGACTACCATGAAATGACTGATGTATGGATGGAAGATATTTTTCATTTGTCCCATGAACACTTATAGGATATTCTCCACGCCGAAGTAAATCACCAAAAAATCATAGTGGTTGTACCGACATCTAATGGTTGTATTCAGTATATATGCATCATATACCCTAAGATGATGATGTCAAAATTTGAGGTCGATCATGGGGAACCACCTGACTCCATTTATCTGATCGAAGATCTCATAAATCCTCAGTAGTGGATACATGTTCTTCATAGTCACCTGGTTCAGGCACCAAATGTCCACGCATAATCTCAAGATCATGTCTACCTTCTTGGAAAACAACAATGGGGGTTTCCATAGTGAAAAATTTCATCTCACAAACCCTTTCCTCTACAAAATCTATAATTCCACCCTCAGCCCACAAAGCACTGCAAGATCCATCTGATATGCCAGTGTAAATATCAGTGTTGTATCTATTTACAAGTCAGTGAAAATGTTTTCCTCTCTTTGTGAAGGTAGTCCTGGGAAATATTTGAGAAATATATCCCCATATTCATCCAGAACAACAGGAAATATATGACTAATATCTTCAACCACACCGAAGGTGAGGCTATCCAACTAGTGGGTGATCAGCTACACCCTCCTCTAGGAATTTCCATTCTATTTTAAAAAGTATCACTTATTTCCAGTGAAGGAAAAGACCTAGTCTCATCCTCATGCACACACTTCACATTGCGCGTAAGAAAGTTTATTTGAGTGTGGACTATAGATAACTAGTCCATACCATGGATGACGTCATAAGGCCTCGATGTTACTACTAGGAGATCTCAGAAAAAGATTTCCCCCCTAGTGTAATCTCACACTATCTACACCGTTGTGTAATTGTCTAATTGTCTTTCGTAGTAGTATATAATCATACAAATAGAGCCAATGGATCCACTAGAATCATAGATCCACGACCATAGACCATATCAAAGATAGAGTGACTCAAACATGGGTCTATTAGATCTATGTCTAAGGTGTAGTAAAAACCTATCTTACCAATAATCATATCTAGAGCGACATGGTCATAGGATTCCATCGCATAAAGCTGGCCCAATCCCGGTCTAACTACTCCAGTAGCTCTTGGTGGACCTCCTAGGGGTGGTGGTTGTAGTACTGTAAACTGTTGTCTATGGCCTTAAACTGGGCCTTCTCCCATGAAACATTTCCTTCCCTATGAACCTCCTCTCTTGAAACTATGCCACTATCTTGGTGGACCCTCGACCGCCTTCTGATCATCAATTATGGGAGTCAGATAGTCGGAATCCATTTACCCCTCTTTTCCATAGGAGTAACAAACCTTGTCCCTCGGCTAATATCATCATTCACATGAGCTCCTCACCTCTAAACCTGTATCCCTGGGTCATCATCCAATGTTATGGCCCATTTTGGCCTCTACATTGTTCGCCTACTACATGTTGTTGATGACTCGACCACCTTTAATCTAGTGGTGGATCTTAGTGTCAGTTCATACTCGTCTAGGAATCGCTCCACCAGTAGAGGTCACTCTATCACTCTAGCCTACATTGAGATGTTTAAAAAAAGCATCGATGCCTAAATCTCGCATTAGAGTCCTTGATAAATGGTTTGTGCCCTAATGAAAGGGCCTCATAAATTTAATTGGAGTTTCAGGAGAGGTTGGTAAAACTCACTGAGTACTGAGCCACTATTATTCTTCCCTATTGTTGGTGCATTAGTTTTTGAATATGCACTGATCATAGTGTCACTAGATTGAACATATCCCTGAATAGGGTATTGATGTCCAACAAGGAATTTTTCTCCTCCTCGTGTGTCTCGAGTGTAAAACTCCACTATATCCCGTCCATTCCTTGAATAAGGATAGAAGATAAGACCACCATCTGGACTGTAGGTGTATCTTGTAGGAAAAAAATGTAATTAAATACCTCCATCCAATCCTCATGTGCTTGAGGGTCTGTCTGGCCTCAAAACCACAGAAGCCTCTGTCTCTATAACTTGTGTAGCATGTGGACTAAGAGTTCACTATACATTGGTTGGGCTAAAAGAATCTACTAAACTATGAGTGGTGGTGCTACTGGTACACCAACCAATGGTGTTATCTCTCTAACTGGTCCCTTCACTTACACCTCACCACTTGATGGGCCATCGTCAAGATCTCTCACTGGAATCATGGACAACTATCGTCGTAGAGGCATCCTATAGGTAAACAAATGTGTCACGATCAATATTTTATACCAGGTGGTCTGACTCAAAGGAGGGAAAGATAAAAACATTTCCAAATACATAAAACTATTATTTTCATGTAAAAAGTTGAATAACCGAATTCATGGTCCTGGAGTAAGGATACTATGGCCACCGCACCATCACTGGACACACTTCACTAAAATCCAAACACAAGGAACATAATAATATTTCCCTCATTTAAAAATATAGACTCATATTCCTTCATGTGGAATTGACATCCCTCTAATACCACTTGGTCATGACCAACCACTGGGGCAGGTGCATGACAACACCAACCCACCATCCATAGGCTAGAGGATGGCGACTAGAACATGAAAGACATATCCTATAAAATAAAGGAATTTACTTTAAACAGATACACACAAAGACATATAATACTAAAAAAATAGAATCAAAAAGAAAAGAAAACTTTGTACAAGAAACACTAATAGTATAGTGTGAAAAAATGTAATGGTGCCCCAATACAAGTACATATGAAAGGAAATTACATAAAAGGATGTACACGATCTAGAGTTTCTCTACCAAGGATCCTGCCAGAAGGCTATGTACAGATCATTGTCGGATGTCACAATATCACACCACGTCTATCAATACACCTTTGAGAACCGTCTATCCCTGGATCCCGGATTTATTAGTCATTGTTTTCCTCATATTCAAAGGAATCAACAGGTGTGGGTGAAGCCCATGCAATGGTGAGGATAACAATACTTAGTGGGGGCCCCAAGACCCTCGATGGACTCATAGTAATCCACAATGAGAACACCACATAAGAAATACCACCGAGGTAATATCACCATGAATGATCTAAAATACATATCACAAATTAATAGACAGATCCCACCAATATAAATTATGTATATAAGTATAGATGAATATTTATAAAGCTAGATCATCTTGTTCTATTGAGAGGCTCTGATCCAGATCCACATTGGGTCAGTAGGTGACGATCCACATAGGGTTTCTATGAGGTGACCCCCATAGGTTCACCAGGTGCAGTCACACACAGGGTTGGTAGGTGCTGAACCCCACAAGGTCGTTAGGTGTTGAGCCACATTGGGTCTGTAGGTGCTGATCCACACTAGGTCGCTAGCTACTGATCCACACAGGGTCGCTTGCGACTGATCCACTCAAGGTCACTGGATCTTGATCCATTCAAGGTCTCTAGATACAGATCAAGCATGGGTCTATAGATGATGACCCACATAAGGTCTCCAGATGCTGATCCACACATTGTCTCTAGATGCTGATCCACATGGGGTAGTTATTATGCTTCACATCACATCCATCCACTGTATTTATGTGCTTATCATGCTTGCTTTCGAGAGGATATTTCTTTCAGGCCATCAGTCATACATAAATTGCAAAAAAGTCTCACATAAGGTTAACAAATGGACCCTCTCATCATAAGGGTCTCAATTCAGTAAATGAAACATCTAACGGATGCCAGGTTTGTATGATATAACCATTTTTGTATAAAGGACAGGGTTGGATTTGAGTCTATTCCAACATGTCCATATTCAACCTCTACCAATACACTAGTAGAGAACCTCATAATAACATCCTCATCCGAAGGGTCCCAACTAAATAGACATGGACTCAATCGGACCCCACACGTTTGGTTGATATAGGTGTTTTCTTGAAACAAGGTCTGGTCGGGTCTGGGTATTGTACGACCTGGTCGGACTGAGACAACCTGGAATCGGTGTGGCCTAGGCCCTGCCCTTTGGGACATGGGAACAACTTGTCCCAGTAGGGTGGGTTTGACCGGATGGGGAGGCTCTCTCACTGCCATGTCTGCCAAGGGTGGTCCAGTTTGTCCAACATTCAGGGATGTGGCCAGATGCCCTTTCCGAGCTCCTACTGCCCTGTGGTTCACTGCAGGACCTCCCCTCTCCAATGGTAAAGCGACCGTTGCATGCCGGGTGATGCACTACATGGGTACTCTGATGCTGCTGAGCATCGACATCTTTCAACGTCATCATAAGACTGAGTCTGCAAGGTGTCTCAGTCAAAACGACGCCATCAAGGCATCCTAGGTCTCCCATTCCTCGACCTCCTCTATTCCCCTATGGGATCATGACGCTTCCACCTTCACTTCGACAACATCTATGTTACGTTCTATTTTGATAATTCATTCACAAAAAACTCACATGTGGAGGGGATTAGGCCTTAGTCGATTCAGCATACTCCCTATGCGTTATAAGCATAAAAAATGGGGAGGTTCAAGTATTGTAGTTAAATCAATACAAGTTTTAATTTAATCCCAGATAGAGAAATCCCAAATAAAGACACACTCCCACAATAATGCATGATCTGATTATTAACATGTTTGTCAGTTAATCTACATTAATCGATTGGAATAAGAACATGGAAACTTTAAATATTTAAAACCCTTACATTGTTTTGAATTCCTTGTTGTAGTGGTACGTCGTTGAGGGTTCTAGTGGTTTATGGCATTTGTCACTTACCGATATTGTTTTTCAAGACATGTTGTAGTCGATGATGTTCCTCTAACATTTTCATTCTTTGTTGTTGACAAAACACATTGCAGGATCATCACAGAATTTTCCACAAATTAATTCCCAACCATCCAACACGTTACATTAATAAAAAGAAACAAGATTCATTATTTCTCTTAGGATGCGACATTGCGTCCTAATGTAATTTCATTTATGAAACTGCATATCTATTACATTGAGACATAACATGTCATTAGTGGGATTCCTTTAATGTTCCCTATCATTGCCTCTTCACTGAACCATAACATCTCCGTCTTCTACTCAATGATAGATAAAGGAAATAAATAAAACTTGTAATATTATTTTATTATTTTACAAAATGTCTAAATAGTAACATTTCCATCTGACCATTGTCAGTCTATGTTACGTCCTTTCATAGTCAATCTGGTCATTCCGAGTTCAACAGTGCCCTCATATATTTTATCTGAGATAGAGTTCAAATATTAAAAAAATCACTCTCATATGATTAATAAATGTAGCTTAAAAAGTTCAAAATTACATTTCCAGCACCCCAGGCCTTGGAATGATGGTCCACCAAATCATGCATTGTCAAAATAATTCCATATAATTTAAAAAAAATCACTAAAATTTTGGGATATTACTGGATATAAATTTATTTACATGTATACATCAAACATATTTGTTTTACAATAATGTTCAATATATAAAATATTTCATAGATCAGTATGGACAAATAAGTTAAAAGTAATTGAAAAACTGACAACCATATCACTGTTTCTTATTAAAGGTAATTAGATGATGAAGATTAATTATTACAATAAAGAAATCCATATAATAAGATAATGGAGGAAAGTGATTTATATATCAAAAATTCTTGTATTATTTACAAAAAATTGACACAATAATGAGATTGGATTTATAAATTTAGTTTTCTATTTATTTTTGAATTATATTAAAATCAATCAATACATGTAAGCCCCATCAATTCTACCATCTATTGGAACTATAAAAGGAAATAACATTACAAACTTATAACCACATATCCCACATGTTATATATCAAATAACTCATCTATAGAACCTTCAATTTCATTCTTTTAATTTCCACAACAATGTTCCTATACTATATAACATATATCCTTACATCCCAAATATTAAAAAATCATATAGACAATACATAGATAAATATATAATTACCATATGATCTATATGTATTATATATGTTCGATATATAACCATTATGTGATGTGAGGTAAGATCTATATATTTTTTATTTGTCCTTTGGAGTAATACCCATATTTCTTCATGATTAATTATATTACTATGGACTATTGGTTCAAATTGGTGTTAAATCATGGGTTTTATACACATGTTGCATAAAAATAGTTTAATGAATAATAGACCAACAAATTTATTTTTTTACATTGTTATTTTACTATTTTCTAAATTACTCTTCCCAAAATTTACATAACTAAAACGTTCTTTAATTGTTGTAACATCTCGTTACATTCATTTTTTGTATTCTATAACGTGTGTTTGGATCCCGTTTTGGGTTTTAATCCCTTGGGTTGTTCGTGTTAAAATTTATTGACATTTTAAAGCACAAGGGGATGTTAATGGTTTTTGCATGGTTTGGGATATCCATATTGTATTGGCCAAAAAATCATTCACCAGGGTGTGATTTACTTGAAGTGGGTAATTTTTTTCTAAATATGCTATCATACCCTCATAATAATGAAGCCTCAATAAATATATTTTTTCAAAATTAGAAAAAATTTTTAAAAAAACATCTCCCTCATTGGAAAAATTTCCCAGCTTACCAGTTTGGATTCATGGTTTTGGCATATTATATGTCTAACTATGAGGCACTACCAATAAAACTATATTTTTATTTTTAAATTCCCATAAAAATTTAAATAATGAATCCATCTAGTTTGAATCCTATTCACCATATTTCAATCCTAACAGAAATACATCAATATTAAATGTTATCAGGGGGGATTTTTGACTCTTTGAAACCCTTTTCTTATAGGATCAGATCCCTGATGATTTCTTTTGATCTCTATTGTGTACCTTAATTTCTTATCGTGAATTTTATCCTGATATATCATTCTATCATACTTATAGATTAATGGATCAAGTTATTATTGATGGATATAATATCTTTTTTAATCAATCATTATTTTATTTTTTGTTTCTTCATCTCCATCACCTAGTTCTTAATTGGAAATCTAGTTATGAGTGTTTTATTTGACTGTTTGAATATTGGTAAGTGCTTTCATGATTTTTAACTAATGGGTGAAACCTTAAAAATTATGATATAATTTAAATGATTTTTCAATTGGCATAAAATGAAAAAAATTTAATGATTTTTTTGTGTGATTTGAAATGGAATGGAACGAGTAAAAACACCTATATTTAATAGAATTAAAATGTGGTCTTGATTTTTGAAAAATCATATCTTGAATTTTTAATTGTTGTTACAAATTATTAAATATTTTTCGATGATAAAAATACATTAATTAAAGTGGTTATTTGTAATTCATAAATTCATAAAAAAAATTTAATGGGAAATGAATATTGAAAACTGAAAATTGGGAAATTTTAATTTTAATTGATTTAGAATGTTTTATTTATTTATTATTGATTGAATGAATTTTTTTAAAAAAATCTATCGTTGATACTAATTGGTTAAGGGGAAAACCATTTTATGACCCTAACATACTAGAAATAGATTAAATATGTAAACATAATCTAAAAAATTTCCTCTTAAATGCTCTAGGGTGTTCCCATTGTTGGTGTAGATGACCCATTATGGTTCCCCATTTACGGTGTATATTGATTCTAGTGTGAAAAAATAGCTTGAATCAAGATTATTAAATATATATGTGTGGTTCCTATTACACAATTTATCATGTCATGGGGATTTTTTATATGTATCTATGAATTGATAACATAATTATACATGAAAATGAATATTGAAGAATTTTTTTCAGGCCATCCACATTATGTAATTGTTTTACATTAAATTTTTATCTATGATAGGGTTGATATATCATCCATATCTTCTTATGTGAAATTGTGTTTCAGTTTAAACTATGTGAATGATATTCTATGAATTTCTTATTCAAAATAAATAAAATTAGGTTAATTTCTTATTTAATTGATTGGGGAACAATTGTTCAGACCCTAATATTATTTATATATCACATCCATTATATTATTTTTTGGAAATTATCTATTTTCACATGCCATATATGAGAAATTAAAAAGAGCCACTTTGTGGTAGTTTATGTTCATGATCCTTGGGACTATGGAGTGATAATGGTGAAAGGTGGATATATTTTTTACATTGTACAAAGTATATTTTATGAACTTAATCATTTATTCAAGTTCATTTCATTTGGATTTTTTTATCTTTTTTTTGTTATTGTTTTTCCTCAATGGTTCTAGTATATTCTCTCTTTGGAGTGTTAAGAAAACTAATATGTATCATTAATATTTCTCTATTTTATGAAGAAATATTAACTTATTTGACCCCTCATATTACACACTATCCCACGGGAATTTGGAATTCCCTTTATTCCTATATCAGAGCTAGAATGTTTATTAGTATACTTGGGTGTCCAAGATGTTTTATCAATTCTACCTTGATCTGAATATTTTGTTATATATTCCATTTGAATTTTTTAATATTTTTTTCCCTTGTATAATTTATAATATTAATTTATATATATCTATATAATTTTAATTATTGGAATTCGATGAGGTATGTAAAATATTTCATATATAATATTTTTATATTAATTTTCATCTTGTTTCAAATGCTTTCAAAGGATTAGAGAAGCAAATATAATTTCTGGTGAATTTTGGAATCCTTAAAATGTAATGAATTTTCAAATCCTCATATTATATGACACTATATAAATATCATATACATGTTATAATGTTTTCCAGTTTCATCTCAATATTTTTATTTCTATAGTATTCATGATATATTGAATCATGTCTAGTTTAATGTACAATTGATTGAAATGAATACGGTAGTTATAGGTTTATAGATTTGAAAAAAATAATTTTTGTTTTGATATTTGTGATTAATGTGTTTTTCTTTTAGTTGAATTTTTTTTATTTACCTTATTTATAAATTGATTAAATGTCATTAAATTGATCATTACACGTAACTGATATCCTTAAATTTTGAATGGAAATTTAAAATGGTATTTCTAGTTTTATAATTGAACATATTATTTAAAATCTGTATATTTCTATTGTACATGTTATTAATATATGATCTTTGAATTTCCATCCTATATTGAATTTAAATTTTTACTCAATTTTTAGTAGATAAATCCAGTTACATTTTTCAATTTTTGGTATAAATATAGTTGAATTTTTAAAATATAGATCACATTAGATGCTTCCAAATAATACTCCCACTAAATATTCTATACGAAATGACCATTTAGAAGTTCCAATATTTTTCCACTAAAATTTTCGCTGTAATCTAGAAGAAATTTACACATAAATATTAACGAGATGTTTTAAAATAAGTCACACAAAATTTAATATGAAATATATATATGATGTTTTCATATTAATTTCCACCAATATGTTTTATCCAAATATTCAATAGAAATTTATATAGTGGAATATTGAAGATAATGTTATAGTGGAACTCTACATTAGAGTATAAGTTACAAATATTATAGTAATATAAATTTTTAGTTAAATTTTTATAAAATAATTTAAACATAAAAATGAAATGGAAACACATTTTATATGAATAATTAAGATATTTGAGGTTGAATTTATAGTATGAATTTCTATTCAGTATCGCAGTGTAATACACTATTTAAATGTAGAATATTTTTTCATAAAAATTCTTAGATTCATATCATAGAATAGGTTAATATTGTATTATCAAATATTAAAAAATTGTTGGGTATTAATTTTAAATAATTTTTTTGATTAACGATTTTATGTTCTATATGGAGGAATAGATGCCTTCACTATATGCTGATTGTACTATAATAACTTAAGATAAGATATAAAAATTATCAAATAATTATTTTCAAATGTATCTAATAAGGTAGTAAGAATCATAACAAAAAAAATAATTGAATTTCCTCCCACAAATACATCTGTAGGATATAATAAATTAAATAGAGTGTGTTTTTTGTCTCTAATGAAATAATCATATAATATATTTATGAAGAATCATTATCATCCCTCGAAATGTCCAAAATAAACACATATAATTATGTTTAAGATACTGATAGAAGAAAATTATGTTTTAGAGTTCGATGTCAATTGTATATAAGGTATTAAAACAAATGTTTCCTTTTGACTTTTGTAAACATTTATACTAGTTTAATATATTTTAGCGATCTCAATTATTAATTTTATAAATTTCTTGAAGTAATATAATTAAATGGATTTTTTGGGTGAGGTAAATAAATTATTTGAGTATGTGTAAATGTAGTGTTGTGAAAATATATCATTTTTCTTCAGTATATATTTTGATAAGTATAAAAAATCAATATACATTTTATGTTGAAACAATGATGATGATTTTTATGTTATTTTTTTAATAATATTTGAAAATATTTGAGAAAAAATCTATAAAAAACGCAATATTCATCTAACTAATATGATTAATCATCGATATATTATACACCTAAAGCACCCATCTTCTTCTCAAAATATTTATATCATGATATTTCAACATAATCATTTTAAATAAATATAGAAATATAGATATGACCATAATCTAATTTCTTTAATGTTTGATAACATTATTTATGAATTACATATAACAATGTACTTCCATGTTTTGAGTAAAATGTAAGGACATATTTTTTTCATTGTGATATCATTATCTATAAATTATTTATGTTTTTCCTATATGTAATGTTCCAATAAAAATTTCCAATTTAATTTGCAGAAGAAACTATCATTCTTGTAATATAAAATCATAACAAAAAACATACAATCTCATGATGGTGATTATATAACACAAAACACTTTAGGGATGCTGATATTTCCTTAGTGCTAAATGTTTTTGTGATAGATATTCATAACAATTATTTAAGTGAAATTTATTGTAATTAATCTTAATGAATATTCTCAATACATGTTTTTTGTTGTATAATTATTTTATTTTTTTCAATTATTTATGAAAAAAATATTGGTTAGGAAATTAAAAATTTTAGATGGATGATAAGATCCCCCAACTTCATTTCCCTTATCTTTCATTAATTTGATAGGTATCTAATATGTATAAAATAGAAAAATTATTTTTTTAACATGAATATCATTTTGATGGTATATATTATAATATTAATTAATTTCGGTGAATGTTCAAATAATATGTAATTTTGAGGGTTATCTATGATGTTCACGTCCAGGTTTCATATTACAGTTTATATAAAATATATTAATATGAATGTTAATGATTTAATAAGGTTGATTATCATTTTTTCATGTTTCAAGTTTTTTTGATTGACATGATGTAAGATAATTTCAGGAATAATTTATATTATTTGGGGAAAAATGATAAAAACAATAAATAGGTTTAATAGAGGAGGTAATCATATATATATTGAAGAAAACTTTTTTAGAGAAACATTATAACGAACTATCAGGCTCAGGAATGATGTTTATAACTATTAGTTGTGATAAATTAGTGGGTAATGACATTTCCATTTACAATTCACATTATTTTCAAAAATAATTGTGCATCCTAAACACATCATGTTATCATAATAACGGTGGATAGATTTTAAATCTTATTATATGATAATCTAAATTCCAAATACAAATATAGGAATGTTTAGACATAATTAAATTCTTTTGAGAAATTAGATGTCAACAGAGGAAATAATATAATAAAATAAAAAATCCATTAATATGATATCATGATTTTTATATTTTCTGAAGCATTTCATTTATAATATTAGTTTTAATAATGTAATTAGTAATATTATATAGTTTATATTAATTCTTGGTGTTATAAATCTATGAAAAATTGAATTTCTTATTAAATTACATGAAATAATTGAAAATTTAATTCCAGCGACAACATCAACCCTATGTATTTCTAATGTAATTAATTTTATTGTTTCGATGTTTTAGGAAGAACCCTAAACTAATTTAGAACATCTATTTTTGAGAATGAAATATATAATTATAGATATATGGAATTAATATTGAAAAAAATTATATTTTATTTGTTTTAATTATAATTATTCAAGAAAACATTTGATATTATTTTTTAATTATAATCCATCCAAAAACCATTTAATATTTTTAGAAATATGAATCATTAAAAAAATTTAAATAATTATTTAATTTTAATTACACGATAAAAAATTATATTTATCTTTGGATTTTAATTCATCTTAAACACATAGAGATGTTATTTAAATTTTAATGAATCCAAGACTCTTTTGATGATATGTAAATCATATTAGATAATATAATTTTTTCCCAATATAAATTGAAGGTTTTTTTTCATTGTTAATAAATGTTTCTCTTACTATATTATTATTAATAATGGAAAATATAAAATAAATGTAATGTGATATTAATAAAAGGATATCATTGCAACAAACCATGAATGTAAATATTATATCATTACAAATGAATACAAAATATAATAAAAAATAATATATATTTTTTTTTAAAATGAAATATTATATAATAAAAAATAACATGGGTAATATTTTTGGATTTATGTAAAAATTATAATATATATATAACATAAAAATATATTTTTTATTTATAATTAATAGATAACAATAATATAAATAAGTGGATCATATTAGTATTACTGTTATTTTCATATATAAAAAATTTTAAAAAAAGTAATAAGATTAAATGAAATTTTATTATTTTGATGGTAACAATAAATTATAACTTATTGAAAAAATATATATTTTCCCATTTTCATTTAAAAACCATTAAATAAGGGAAAAATACTACACATCTATCAATAAAAATTAAGTTAAAAAACATAACATTGGATAATAAAAATAAATAATCATTTTATCTTATATAAATATATAAATATATATATAATGTTATTCAATATAATCGAGAATGAATGTGATATATAAATATATATTTATGGATATAGGATAATGATATAGTATAAAATGACAATTAATACAAATTAAAGATGAAAATAAGATTCTAAATGAGATTAACTAGATTTTTTAATGAATAAAAAATAAATTCTCCATATATCAAAAAATAAAAAATAAACCACAAATATTGATTAACAACTAGAATAAAAAAGGGAATTCATAATTATTCCACCCAAAATGACTTAAAATCCAGAAAATTTTTTTTAAACATTATTCAATAAAAAACAACATCATCATCACCTGGGACTATTTTTTCATTATATTATCTACCTATATTGTCACAAATATCTATCATATAATTATTATTCACTAATATAAGAATATATTCCAATGTTTTAAAAAATTATTCATACATTGTAGTATAAGACCCAGAATCAACTAGTAAATAGTCCATTTACTTTCTCACGTTAATCTATGAGTAATTTAATATGTACAGTTTGTGTATAAAAATATTTTAAAAAGATAGATGATAAAAAATTACTTTTGGATCTATATTACGGTAGAATCATTTATAAACATGTTTACAAGTTCATTATGGTGATATATGTGGCTACATTTATTATAACCTACCTTATCTTTTTGATAATATATCATAAGAGATCCTTGTCAAAATTTCATTTATACAATAATATAAACAAACGAAAAATAAAAATTTTCCAGGAATATTATTTTCTAGGACCTGACATATCATGAAGGATTATATATAATAGCTATTCCTGGATTAGTTCATAAACATTATCATAAATTCAATTAAAACACTCTAATGGAATAATTAAATAATTTTTTCTCATTCACATGAACTTTTATAATGGTATTCTATTTTACACATAATCCATTGAATTTAGGAATGGTAAAATCCATTCCCTATGATAAAATCGAGACACAAAAGAATTGAATATAACACAATAATTATTTTAGATAATTATTATATAATAAAAATATTTTTAATGGAAGAAATATAACCAAAATATTATATATATATATATATATATATATATATATATTCCTAGTATATCCTCAACCCCTAACAATATATTCCATGAAGACACAACTTCGTCAACAAAAAGTTAAATTGAACTAGAAAAAATAATTATATGGCTTATCTATGACAACCCTGCTTTTATTACATACATAAACATGATTTATTATATAAACAATTAACTTGATACAATATGGGCGGTCGAGAGGTATAATGTCTTTGGTGATTATTATAATTACATAACAACTTAAAACATAAATACAACATCTTTATTGAAAACATCTTTTACATGACAACTACATTCCCTCATACTTAGCATTGCATGGGATAACCTCAGTACATTCATAATAAAAGGGTGATCTATAAAGCCCAGTAAGGGAATAAACATGGAATACATGAGGAGTAAAATACATGTTAGAAAATAGCAATATCAATAGAGCATAAGAGAAACATGGAAAAAAAGGTACGATAAATCATGATAATTATAACATGGAAATGTGGCAACAACACATAACATGGGATTAGCATGAGCCAAGGATCATTTCACATAGATCATGTGTAAATCCTAATTGCACATTAAGCATGAGTAAACCCTAGTTTCACATGAATTAGCATGATTCAACATTCATTTCACTTGACGTATCGTGATAATCTACTTTACACAATGCATTGGAGCGCTATAAGGGTGCACCCTTCTTAAACATTTCATTTCATGCATAAGTGTGCCACATAGATCATAAAACATGGATTCAGAAAAAATAATCATTTAGTCAACGATGAAGGATTGTAAAATTCATACATGAAACTTTATATACAATATGTAAATGTGCATAAAGGTGAATACCCTTGATGGAGAAATGTGTATGGTATTCACTACACAACGGCATTAGCTTATAAAATCAGTGCAATTTTGGAAGCGTAACAGCATGAAATTAGAATTCATAAAAATAGTTGATGAGGGAGAAAGGGGCTCCTCATTATATTTACATGAAATTGACAATAAGTAGTTCATTTAGATACGTGTCTCATCAATTCTAATGGAATTTAGATTCATGATACAAAAGTATTTCTTGAATATAAATGATGAGACAGAAGTTCCTTTCGGAATTTCGGTATAGTAACAGGTGTACATGAGAGGAATTTAATGAGAGAGAAAGGGGTCTCCCATCAATCAAACATAAAGAGGGCAGAATTATGGAGGTGAAAAACCATACCCCAACATTCATAATTGAAATTAAATGGGCAAAACAACTTAATGAAAATTGGACAAAAATGAGAAAGGATGAAAAAACACTTACTTGGAAGTGTGCTTCCAAAGGCTTGGGAGAGGCTTGAGAGAGGCTTCTTGGGAGCATGGGGCACCCTGAGAGGATTCTATAGAGATTAGGGCAGAGGCTGGATGAACTCCAAAGGCTTTGAGTGAGTAGAAAGTTGGATCTTGGGTGGGTTTATATTGGAAAGGTGAGGGAATTCTTTATTGTTTAGGTTTGGGACCCCTTATATTAAATTAATCCAAACCACAAACCATCCCATGGTATTTTGCCCATGGTTTTTGGAAAAAAGAATATGAAAACAATATTTTATAAGGCCAAAGTCTGAACATCTTATAATAATAGGGTTTCTTATGTGGAGGTGAGTCACTCTCCCATGGAAAAAAAATTAAAAAGACAAGGTATTTAATAAGTCTTGAAGGGTCCATTAATGCTTTGAAAAGTATGTCAAACAAACCCAAATTTACATTATTTTAATGTTAAAACATATATTGGCAGAACATAAAGCTTATAGTATTTTATTACATCACTATTGGGTCATTACGATGTCATAAAAAACATTATATATTTATACAGTATTTAATTTTTACCCAAAAAATTGATTATCTCAGATAATTATGAAAAATTCACCATTGGATAATTTTGACGTCCTGATTCAAGAAATAAAATTTATTGTATCTTATAATTTTCTAAATATGTTAATTTTTACTTTTAAAATAAAAACGGACATTTATCAAAAATTCACGTGTTTTGACAAAAATGGCTTTCAAACCTTAATAAAAATTACAATTCATAAACCTATATGATCATTTATATATAATAAAATTAATTTAATAATATTAATAATAATTTTTTTTTTCAAAATATTATTTTATTCAAAAATCTCTTAATTTAATAAGATAGAATTCTTAATTAAATAGTAATTAAAAAACACTATTTTCACTTTAAAACCTATTTACAATGTATCAATAATGATAAAAAAGTATACTCATTTTTACATAAAAAAATAATGTACATGAACATAGTATTAGAGATTTGATACATAACCCCTTAAAACATCCACATAAGACCTAAGGGTATGGTGTGTGATGGTGACAGACCATTGGGGTGGCTCAGATAATATCGCTCAAGTGGTAATTTCTATAAACACCCACTTTTCCTGTAGAAATTCACGTTCTAACTTGACATGATGATGCTCATCATGGGTTTGGTCAAGAGTGAAGCCCATATATGCCACCTCTTTTCTAAACTCCATCAAATGGGCTTCGTATGGAGCAATTCTACTGGATGAGGCCATCGATTCCTTTGACTGAGTAAATTGGGTTTGTTAAAGCCCTATATTTATAATAATCATGTGATCACTCTTCAACTGCTAAAAAATAAATAGTCACAATTCTTAACATAAAACCAAAGAATTTGACATTTTATATAAACATTTTACATAAATAGACATTTAACTAGATCAAGAGGGATTTTCATTAATTAAACAGATGTGGGTAACTCTGCTTCATTATTTCCTCTAATTCCCATGTCGCTTCTTAAAACTTTGGTTTCACCACAACACCTTTACATGGGGAATTTTCTTATTTCATAGATCATTTTCTCTACAATCTAAGATCTTCACTGGTAACTCCTCATAAGATAGTTCATCCTCCAACTGTACCACCTCAGAAGAGAGTACATGTGAAGGGTCCGGTATGTACTTCCGTAAGAGTGATACATGAAAGACATCATGTACATTGGCCTTGGTAGGTTGAAGTGCTAGTCAATAGGCCACAACCCCGACACTATCATGAAACATGAAGGGGCCAATGTACCTTGGACATAACATCCCTTTCATTCCAAACCTCATGACCTTCTTCCATGGAGATATGCATAGAAAATCCATGTCTCCAACTATAAACTCAAGGTCTCGACGACGATTATCTACATAACTCTTCTGTCGACACTGGGCTGCCCTGATATAATGCTGAATGGTTTTCACCTTCTCCACCATTTCCTTGACCATTTCCAGTCCAAGCAGCTTAAGTTCACCAACCTCATCCCAACATGCCGGTGTTCTGCACCTTTTCCCTTAAAGGGCTTCATATGGTGCCATTTGGATGCTCGAGTGGAAACTGTTATTATAAGAGAACATAATCAGAGGAAGATGTTGATACTACCTCCTTTAAAGTCCATTGAGAACGATCTCAACATATCTTCATGTGTTTGGATAGTCCTCTAGGATTGGCCATCAGTTTGTGGATAATAGGTCGTATTGGAGATCAGTTTAGTATTCATTGCTTTTTGAAGACTCTTCCAAAACATAGATGTGAATCATGGATCTCATTCATATACAATAGATAGTGGCACTCCATGAACCCTTACCACTTCCCTGATATATATTTGTGCCAGTTTATCCACTGAGAAATCCTCCCAAATTGCAAATAATTGTGCAGACTTTGTAAGACAATCCACAACAACCCAGATTGAATTGTTGCCTTTGGATGTCGTCAGAAGTCTAGTGAAAAGTCCATGGTGATGTTCTCAAATTTCAATTCTGGTATGGTCAATGGTTGCATCATCCCCTTAGACTAATGCCTCTCTGCCTTCACATGCTGGAACACCAGGAACTTTTATGTTTATTCAGTGATCTACTTTTTCATATTATCACATCAAAAGTTTTCTCAGATATCTAGATACATATTTGTGCTCTCTGGGTGAATAGAGAAATTTGAACTACGTGCATCATCCAAAAGTTCCTTCTGCAGATCTAGACATGATGGAACACATAGTCTTTTCCCAAACCACACAATTCCTTCTTAATTAAAATTAAACTCCGAGGATTTCCCTTTTTGGATAGCTTTCGCTTTTTTTTGACTTCCCACATTATCCTTTTCAGCATTCATTTACCTTTCCAAAATATATGGTTGAGCAATCATTTGTGAAAGGATTGATGATGTTTCCTTCTCTATGATTCCCATTTCCATCTTAATCAAGTCTTTGATGATTAGATCCTTCTAAATTCACATCATTGATAGAATCGATCGATCCTTTCTACTTAGGGAATATGCCACCTTGTTCGCTTTCCCGGGGTGGTAATGTATTGAACAATCATAATATATAATGAGCTCTATCCATCTTCTCTGGCACATATTAAGATCTTTCTGTGTGAATATATATTTAAGACACTTGTGGTGATTATATATCTCACATTTCTACCCACAAAGATAATGTTGCCAGATTTTTGAGACAAATATCACCGCTTCCAACTCCAGATCATGCGTTGGATAGTTTTGCTCTTTGAATTTCAACTGCCTTGAGGAAGAGGATATCACTTTATCATTCTGCATCAGCACACAGCCTAATCCATTCTTCGAAACATCATTGAATACCACAAAAATTTCCCCACATGTGGGTAATGTGAACGCGAGCGCAATGATAAGCCTCCTTTTCAGCTCCTTGAATCTTTATTCTCATTTATCACTACAAGAAAACATTACTCCCTTTAGTGTTAGCTTGGTAAGAGGGTTGGACCATCGTGAGAAATTTCTCACAAATCATCAATAATATCCAGCTAAACCCAATAAGCTACAGATATCCCTTACCGATGTTGGCGTTGAAAATCCCTCAATTTCATATGTTTTGGAGGGATCCCCAGATATCCCATTTCTTGTGATGATATCACCCAATAATGAGACTTTATTCAACCAGAACTCACAATTTATATACACTGCATAGAGCTTCTCCTTACGAAAAGTCTTTAGTACAGTACATAAATGCTCCTCATGATCCTCATAGGGTTTGGAGATGTATTGTGGTCCACACAGATGATCAAACAAGTCATCGATCTGTAGAAGAGGATACATGTTCTTTATCATGATTTTTTATGTTCACAATAATCGATGGAAAGATTCATTAACCCAGCCTTCTTCTTGACGAAGAGGACTGGTGCACCCCATAGTGAGGCACATGGGCGTATAAACCCTTTATCCATATTTTCTTATAGTTGCTTCTTCAGATCATCAAGCTCCATGACTTACATTCTATATGGAGTCTCGGATATTGGTAGTGCCCCTGGTACAAGTTCATTTGAGAATTCAACCTCTCTTATAGGAGGAAGACCAGGAAGTTCCTCGGGAAACACACCATTGAAGTCCCTCACAATAAGTATTTCTTCAAGGATGGTTTCTTCCTTGAACTCAATCATCTGAGCCAGATACATGTGCTCATAAGGCAGTAATATCCATGCTTGAGATGATGGAGCTAAAGTAGATTCATCTTTCTCCTTACACTTGTAAATAATCTGTGGTTGATTCTACATATAGAGTGTGATTTCCCTCTCCCAAAAATTTATGATGGCTCTATATAAGGAAATCCCATCCATTCCAATAATTAAATCAAATTACACCAGAGGGAGTATGATGTGGTTCTCCAGAAAATTCAATCCACAGATGATAATAGGGGAGGACTTATATTCCTAGGATGCAATGATTTCCCCATTTTTCATACTCACCGACATCTTCACTTCCATGATTTGTGGTGGTGATGAGATTGTTCTACTACACATTCTAGATATAAAAGAATGCGTAGAACCTGAATAAAAAATTAGGTTCTCTATTCTGGAATGAATAACTAGAAAACTTGTCACTACTTCGTTGTCAGGTATCGCTTCAGCAGAAGTAATGGAAAACGTTCTTCCTTGATGCCTTGGAGGTTGTTGGTTGACTCCGAAAACCATTGGATTAGGGAACTGATTTGCAAGATTCCCCGATTCATTGAATTTGTAACAATGGAAAACACGTTGAGTTTTGAATGGAGTGTTCCTATACTCTGTCGCAGCCGCGGGTATTTCTTCCCGACAGTTAACAGCTGGGTTCCCTTCTCTTCCACACCAAAAGCATTTCCTCGTCCCCTAAAGGTAATTTCCATGGTGCTTATTTCCACACTTTTGGCAAGTCGGGTGTTAGATCATCTTAGTACTGTTGGATTTATCCATCAAACTGCCAACATTGAAGTCCACCTTACGCATCTTGTCCCCATGATACCCATGTAATTTCCCGATCACCATTTTGATCTTGAGGGCACATCGGACAATTTCCTCATAGCTGTCGAAGTCACAGATCACTAATTCTTTCCGCAAGCTAGGCTTCAGCCCACCAAAGAAGTGGTAAACCTTGAATTCGGGGGTAACAACAAAGCCGGAAGTGTATTGTGCAATCCTTTTGAAGTCTTCCTCATATGCTCCAACATATTCTTCACCTTTTTGTTTTAGGGAAAGGAAGTCCCTTTCCATCTTATGCCGGATGGTGCGTGGAAAATATTTATCGAAAAACATCTTCCAGAAATCCTTCCATTCCAATGGCTCGATCTCCT
Organism: Viscum album; assembly: GCA_963277665.1. Taxonomy (NCBI): domain Eukaryota; kingdom Viridiplantae; phylum Streptophyta; class Magnoliopsida; order Santalales; family Viscaceae; genus Viscum; species Viscum album. Next base: position 1,099,225,810 of record OY728121.1, on the reverse strand, counting down.
CATCAGGCTTCATATTTTTGATCAACGTCATACATTGATCAGCTTCACCCTCCATACGATAATCCACCAGGAGAACCATCTCTTGTTCAGAACATTGACGGATGTAGAATATCTTTTCAAAGTAGTTGATCCATTGTTCAGCGATCGTGGGATCAGATGATCCACTAAAAGTATGAGGCCTTTGTCTCATGAAGCTGTCGATAACAAATTTTTCTTTCTTATGGGGGTTTTTACATTCCTCTTGACCCATGTTTCTATTCAAATCTTGAGTAATCTAAGAGAGAAGCATGACAATGTTCACGATTCCCTCTCCCATTGGATTGAGCATCTCATTAGTACAATCATCACACTGATCTTCACACCAGTTGTTATCCTGAGTCCTCTTATTACCGGCCATTGGCTGGAATAAAAAGAAAGTTATGGGGTAACACATAAAGGGTAATCCAAATTCAAAAGATGATAACTTATAAATAAAATTTTATTTACTTAACGCATGAGTCTATAGGATTCAACCTAGGATTTTCGTGATTTACATTCTAACATATATTCTTAGGGGCATTTTTTTAATTCCATTAATAAGGTTTCATACTTAGCTTTTGAATTTATCAAACATATCCCCCAGGATTGTCGTAACCAAGAGTGTAGCAAGGCCCATTGTTGTGCACCATTTCCCATTCGAGTCTAGCTTAAAGTGGTGTTTTCGGGTTTTACCCATAGGATACATCTGTGTCAGAGTCGCCTCTACCTACTCGTATCCAGACAGGGATGTATTTGTTTGGTAAACCACATACTCAATACTTACCAAAACATAGGTATGTTTTTATTATACATAGTCTTGTCTCTACGGCTTTTCTAATCCTAATCCCAAAAATATCTTAACCAATCCTCTAATACCAACTATGACAACCCTGCTTTTATTACAAACTTAATAAGGATTTATTTCATAAACTATTCACTTGATACAACAAGGAAGATCGAGAGGTATACTATATTTGGGGCTTAGGATCATTACATAACAACTTAAAACATGAAATACACCATCTTTATTGAAAACATCCTTAACATGACCACTACATTCCCTCATACTTAGCATTGCATGGGATAACCTCAGGACATGCATAAGAAAAGGGTGAGCTATAATGCTCATTAAGGGAATAAACATGGAATACATGAGGAGTAAAATACATGTCATACAATAGGGATATCAATATAGCAGAAGAGAAACATGGACATAAAGGCTTGATAAAGCATGATAATCATAACATTTAAATGTGTCAACAACATTTAACATGGGATTAGCATGAGCCAAGGATCATTGCACATAGATCATGAGTAAATTCTCATTGCAAATGAGGAATGAGTAAACCCTAATTTCACTTGAATTATCATGAGTCAACACTCATTGCACATGACATATCATGACACTATACTTTACCCAATGCATTGGAGTGCTATAAGGGCGCACCCTTCTTAAACATTTCATTTCATGCATAAGTGTGCCACATGGATCATAAAACATGGATTCATAAAACATAATAATTTATTCCATGAAAAATTAATGTGGAATTCATACATGAACCGTTATAATAAATTAGTAAATGTTCATAATGTTGAATACCCTTGATAGAGAAATATGCATGGTATTCACTACACAATGGTATTGGCTTAGAAAATCAGTGTGATTTCGGCAGCATAACGGTGTGACATAAGAATTCATAAAGATGGTTGATGAGAGAGAAAGGGGCTCCTAATAATATTTACATGTAATGGACAGTAAGGAGGTCATATAGATACATGTATCAACAGTTGTAATGAAATTTATATTCAAAATACAAAAGTATTTCTTGAATGTAAATGAGGAGAGAGAAGTTCCTTTCAGAATTTCGCCATAGTAACGGGTGTACATGGGAGGCATTTAGTGAGAAAGAATGGGGTCTCCCATTATTCAAACATAATGAGGTCAGTATGATGGAGGTACGAAACCATACCCCAACATTCATAATTGAAATTAAATTGAAAAACAGCTTAAATAAAATTGGACAAAAATGAGAAAGGAAAAAAACCCATACAAGGAAATGTGCTTCCAAAGGCTTGAGAGTGGCTTGAGAGAGGATTCCTGAGAGCATGGGGAACCTTGAAAGGATTATAGAGAGTGTAGGGAAGAGGTTTGACGAACTCCAAAGGCTTTGAGTGAAGAGAAAGTGGGTGCTTGGGTGAGATTATATAGGAAAGGTGAGGGAATTCTTTATTATTTAGGTTTGGGACCCCTTATGTTAAATTTATCCAAACCACAGACCATCCCATGGTTTTTGCCCATGGTTTTTGGAAAAGGGAAGATGAAAAGAAAATTTTATATTGCCAAATTCCAAACTTCTTAAAATAATATTCTTGCCTATGTGGAGGTGAGCCACACTCCCATGGAAAACAATTAAAAAAGACAAGGTGTTTAATAAGTCTTGAAGGGTCCATTAATGCTTTGAAATGTAAGTCAATCCAACCAAAAATCAAAATATTTTAATGTTAAAACATATATTGGCTGATCATAAAGCTTATATTATTTTATTACATCACTATTGGGTCATTATGATATCCAAAAACACATTATATATTTAAACAGTATTTAATTTTTACCCGAAAAATTGATTGTCATATAAAATTATGAAAAATTCATCGTTGGATAATTTCGACGTCTTGATTCCATAAATAACATTAATTTTATCTAAATAATTTTATAAATATGTAAATTTTCAGTTTTAATATAAATACCGACATTTATCGAAAATTCACGGGTTTTGTCAAAAATGGCTTTCAAACCATAATAAAAATTACAATTGCATTCATAAACTTATATGATCAATTATATATAATAAAATTAATTTAATAATATTAATAATATTATAATTTAAAAATATTCTTTAATTCAGAAATCCCATAATTTAATAAAATAGAATTCTTAATTAAATAATATCTAAAAAACACTACTTGCACTTTAAAAACTATTTACAATGTATAAATAATGACAAGAAAGTATATTAATTATTATATAAAAAATTAATGTACATGAACATAGTACTAGAGATTTGATACATAAACCTTTAAAATAGCCACGTAAGAACTAAGGGTAAGTGTGCGATGGTGACAGACTCTTGGGGTGGCTCGGATAACATCGCTCGAGTGGTAATATCTATCAACTTCCACTTTTCCCATAGACGATCACGTTTGAGGTTGACATGGTGAAGCTCAGCTTGTGATTGGTTAAGATCGAAGACCAACGATGCCACATCGTTTCCAAGAATCGACAAATGGGCTTCGTATGGAGCAATTCTACTGGATGAGGCCATCACTTCCTTTTTCTGAGTAAATTGGGTTTGTTAAAGCCCTGTATTTAAACTAATCATGTGATCACTGTTCAATGGCTATAAAAGAAAAGATCACAATTCTTAATAAAAATCAAAGAAGTTGACATTTTATATAAATTTTTTACATAAAGAGACATTTAACTAGATCAAGAGGGATTTCCATTAATGAAACATTGGGTCATTACATTATACCATAGTATTAAATCTATAATATAAAAATAAATTAGAACATATCACTATTATTGATTGTTGAAAATGAATTTTTTTGAATTTATATAAAGTACTAACACATTTAATAACTCTCCTTTCAAAATTATATGAAATATTAATTATAAAACTATATAATTTTTTACATATTTTAATATATAAAAATGATTATAAATCATTACACCCATTTAAATGATGCCACCTAACAAGAAAATATTGTGGTTTGCTTTACCAAAATAAAATACTATTTTTTAATTTCAAAAAAGGTATAAAATTATCTAAATTGTTAAAAAACTATAATATTTTACATTTTAAACCATAAATATTCATTAAAATAAATATTATATGTCAATTTATATTAACTATTTATAACATATTAATGTATTATTAAACATATCATGACTCAGTAGAAAAATAAATTGGTATCAAATAATGTAATTTACAAAGGATAAAGTTACCACATATGCATAAAAGAAGAGGTTCCTTGGAACAATGGGATATTATTAGGAGGGAGATTCCAATATTTATATTATTGAAGGATGGATGTTTATTGATTTTGTTTAAATCCTTACTTATAAATGGATTATTTAAAAAAAATATAATCAACAACAGGAAGTCAAATAACTCATGCATTAATACACATATATAATAGTATTTGTTTAAAAATAACGAATAACATTATAGTAACACATTCCTTATTCCACCCAATGTTATCTGATAATTGTTTTTATTACTATGTCAAAATAAAATATATTTATTAGTGGTACATGATATACAAATAATAATCAATCCACCATAATAATGTGATAAAAATGAATTTGGTTCATGTCTTCCACAATGAGGGATTTGATGTAATAGAAAATGATAATTAAGAGTTATAAATGTGGATATAGAAACTATAGAACAACATATATAAATCTCAAATCACTTATAAATAAAATTTCATGTTTATTTATAATCAATATCCATTGATATATAAATATTTTTTTAAAATTTCTTTTAATTTATCATTGAAATAAAAAAAATCATATGGTTAGGCACCATTATATTTTTTTCTACCTATGTGATGTGAGTGTAATAAGAATAAATTTTATCTATATATTGTTCTAAATCATGTAAATCATAGATAGAACCATTGAAGTTTTCATCAAACATGCCTCCATTAAATTATAGTGACACAATCTTTTAATTCCCACTACTCTAATATGAAACTGAATAACATGCTAATGACATAGAGCTGATGTGGTCATAGAAGCATGAAAAAAATTCTCAAATAAATTCCATTGTAGACATATATGAAATATGTGGACGCTTCCAAAACATCATAATGTTGACATATTATAATTAATTATGTCTTCATTTGATTAGATGTACAGTAGGACGTAGTATATTTTTTAACGGTTTCTATTGGTTGTGAATACCATCATCCTTGAATAAATATTTTTAAAAAAAGATGATTTAGTTGTATTCTTATTTCTACACTATCATTCAGTAAAACAATTTTCATTATTTTTAATCATATAAGGATATCATGTTAAAATTCAAAATAATCATCAAAATGTAAACAATTTATTTATGAATATTTTAATCTTATGTTTTCTATGATTTATGTTATGAAATGGCCTTTATTGTCTATAATTACTTGGATTAATAAAATATTAAATTATTTAATATCATTATGATACATTTTATATTTCACATGATATAACATAATGATTATTTTCTATTTGGATCAAGATACTTCATGGGAGAGGGTAATTTAAAAAACAAAATTTGTTGAATTTTTTAATTATTCAATAATATGTGATATTATAATCCTTAATTTTCAAATTATTAGGGAATTATTATTGGTCATTTTGGATTTTTTGAGCAATGTGACGGAATTTTACAGTCACAACATCAACAAATGGTCGTGTCTTATTAGTTTTCATTGATAATCATATTAATTTATCTTATGATATTATAGGTTACTTGAATTGGATAAATGTATTTTAATACTGATTTGGGTGAAGAGTTTATAGGAATGTTGTTATAGGGGTGTGTATTAACTTGATGGATGATTGGATTATGTTACATTATCTTTATCATAACTGATAGTCAAATTAATTGTTATTTAAATGAGATCATTAGGATATTTTTTGGGGTTAGTAAAATTAATATCTGTAGTTTATCTAATAATTTGATGTATTTTCATACTACAACTAATGGAAAAAAATACATTGTCATGAGGATGAAAAATTTAATAATGATTTTGATTGTTGTTATTTTTAAAAATATTGTATTATGTTCAATAGAAATTTTTAATTCAAATGTTGACAACATGTTTAAATTAGATGTCCAAATAGATACTCCAACTAATGATTAAATAATATTTCCTCTTTAGGAGTGCATAATGATGTTTTTTATTTTATGTACCCATTTATATGATATAAATATATGTAATGTATTTTTTATAATTTCCCACAAGATATATCAACTTTATGTTTTCGAAATATGGGTCAACTATACATTTAAATTGATATTTCACTAGTTATTTTGACTGTGGAAATTATTAGTTAAATTTTTAGTGGAAGGTATTAGATGAGTCTATTTTTTTACATTCCATTATACAATTTTAATTAGTAATTCATTAAAAAAATATAAAAGGAAATTAAAATGGTAATACATCTTCATGAATTTCATTATACAGTTCATGTGTAAGTAGAAGTGGAAATTAATATTAACTCATGAATGGAAATTTTTTACATTAAAATTTTGATACATTTTCCCTAATTAATATGGGGATAATATCCTACAATGATGAGATGATTAATTATCCAATTCTAAACAATTCTCTTTGGGTGATGTTTAAATCAGATGATGATAACCATTCTTTATACATTATGTATGGACGAAAAAAGGTTTAATGTATATTAGTAATACTATAAGGAGAGGATATATGATATATTACATTAATATCGTTCTTTTATGCATATACCAAGTAATTTAATTTATATTATTAAAACTATAATAATATGGTTAAATTTCCTCATGTTGTTACATTAAAATTATTTATTTTGGGAATGGGGGTCTATTTCTCTCTCTTTAGAAATAGGGAAATAATTCATATTTATAATGGGAATTAGAATACATTTGATTGTCTAAAATCAACTCATGTGATGATGTTCAATGGAATGATAACCCAATTCAAAATGATAGTGATGGACGTTAGTACTTTATCACATATTAAAAAGAATTAATCAATTTTATAGACCTAAAATCATGTAGGAGGTCATGAATTAATTTAGTACATGTATGTGGAATATTTTAATTTTATAATTTTTATGATTTAAAAAGGAATAAATTTATATATATGAATGGTACAATTTTTTTACTTGGAAATATGATATCAATATAATTCATCATTTCCCTACAATATGAAAACTCATAAAAAATAATTTGTTACAAATATATTTTATGATGATACAAGAAATAATGTATATTATGTTTTATTGTGGTATTTTTTTACACCTCTTTAAACACTAATATATGATCTTTAGCCCATTTTAGTTTTTGAGAGCTTCAAATACCATAATGAGGTTGTTGTTTTTTTTAAAAAACCTTATTTTATTATCAAAAAAAATGTGTTCCTTAAATTGTTTATTTTTTTAAGGGTGAATCAATGAATATATGATCAATGTATATACATTGTTTAATATCAACTATAGAAAAATAAATTTTTCATTTTTTTCAAAAAAACCATGATAGTACCTTCTTGAAAATACATTTAATTAAAAATGGTTTAAAATTTTATGTGATTTCATAAAATATTGATGTTTTTTATAGATAATATATGATGTTTATTATCAGATTCCAATTTGAAAATCATTTTGGTTAGGGTGGGAAACATTATGATATGTATATACGGATGATTAACTACATTAATGTGTTTATGTTTTTATTTTTAATGAATTTTTAAATTAGTATATATTTCATGTTGATTTATAATTAGTTACTCATTTCATTATGTTACATTTATAAATTAACACACTTATTATGTATTATATTCAACTGATGTCAATTATTGTGTATTTAATCATTAAATTTGACTTTTTTTAATATTATAAAAATGAGGGAAATATATAAATATTAAATGGGGGTCTTCTAGGAAATATTTAATCTTTTATGTATTTTTCATTCATGTATACACTAAGTATAACACAATTATATTTAACTTATTTCAACAAGAATATTAGTTGAAAAATTCATGATTGATTCCATATAGTAATGATATAATAGCTTATTATTTTTATAAAAAAACAGTAATAGGATATGAATATCATTTCTATGTTTCATATAATTATTCCAACAGAATTATTTAGTGTTCCTAATAAAAATTTGATTCATTCGGTTATGAAGAGGTCGTCATGGAAGTGGATTAATAAATGAAGAATGTATGAAAATCATATTTCATTTAGTGAATCATTTGACTTAAAATGGTATTATAATTTGTGTTATGAATATAATTATTCTAGTAAATTGTTAATATTGAATCTATTTAACTATGTTATATGATGTGAAATTGATATCATTAGTGTGGGAATTTGATCAAGATTGATGGGGAAGGTAATGTATTAGTTATGTTAGAAGATGATGGACTTAGGTATTTATGTTATGATTATTATAATAGATGATTTTAATTTTAATTTTGTGTAAACCATTTGTTTGGATTTTCTGTTACTATATACATCTTGAATGTACTCAAATTTCATACGCACCCCACTAATGTCAGGTAAGCTAAGTAGTTCACATATGTGGACATTTTATCTTGGATTATTCCCCACCAACCATGTTATATAGGTAATATATGGATATCATCCATAATTATCCCCAATTTCTCTTAATATATAAATTGTTTGTGATGTATCAATGACATATTTATTATATATAAATTATTTAATGGTTAGTTTTTTTATAAATATATACTAATTAACAATATTGGGGTTATGATGGGGTTATGTGGTGGGACTCATAGATTTTTTGAGGGGTGAAAGTGGTTTATTTCACACATGTTAATGATAAAAAACAAAAATGGGAATATGAAATGTTGTTATGAAATGGCGATGTTGAATATTATACAAGATATATAATTATCATTGTGATTATTTATTTAGATATGTGTATATATGCATAGGGATGGGATCGAATAATAGGAAAATCATCGTTAGAGTTTGAGATAGACTTAGTCATTGGATAAGTTAAAGTGGGGAACCTTCTTGAAATTTCTATAATTTCATTAATTTTTTTACAACATATAGATATAAAAAAATTTACATAATCTAGGTGAGGCAAGTTGATACACAATTTCCCATAGGTGATTATTGGTTCTATGTTTTGTTCCCCTTGTAATTAGTAATAAACTTCTATATATAATTCATAATTTGTTTCGGTGATCAATGTATTTTTAATTTTATAGTTATTCTTAAATATATCATCTACTTTCTTGGTTTCAGTTGTAATTTGGTGATTGATATAGATATTACTAGCTCAATACTTGTTGTTTTTAACAATGATTTTGTGGGCGTTTTATTTTGGAAATTTATTTTTAAATCCTTATTTATGTATCACATTTAAATATATTTTGAATTGGTTTTTTATTTAATTTTATATATTTAATTAGTGGAAGATACCATGTTTGTAGGATTATAATTACAGTACCACCTTTTTTATTCTTCTATTATTTATCATTAACCCATGGAATAATAAATGTTGTATTCTGGGATTACCAATTCCTTCATTACAATCCCAAAAAAATTCCATGTTGGGTTGGTTTTAATTGAGTTGTATCAATAATATATATATGATATAGGGTAGATATTACTAATAGTCAATATTGATACCATCATGGATTTGGTAAGGAAATATGGTTAGTCGATCATATGATATTATATTTAAGGGAGACTAGATATGAAACAGGTGATTATGGAACATTATTATATGTGTTATTAATCATGAGATTATAGAATATACAATGTATGCTACTTATGATTTATGTATAGAAATTATAAATAGGTAAATACATCATTCTTGATTATTGTTTTTTCAGAAATTATAGCTATTCTTTGTAGATAAAATGAATTTAAATAAATTATTTCAATATTTTTGGGATTTCGATTTTTAATATTTACTTTGTATAGATGTTTTCTGATAGTCATTTTTGTGTGGATTAGATGGGAGGAGTTTGGTGTACTTATTTTTAAGATATTAGTAGGGTTTAACTAAAGGGGTAGGATGGGTCTTAGAGGATGTCATTATGTGAGATTCGCCCTTATTATGTTCTGTAATAATATTAGCCTATCAATAATTAGGATATGTAGCTCATAATAATTCAGTTATATACCTTTTTTATACTAATATATGATACATATGTGAATTAGATTTTATTTGATGTTATTTAGTTCAGAGTGTTATGTTTCAGATGTTATTTCAATTTTTTTGGAATTGAGATGTGTCATATGTATAATGAGAATATTTTTGAAAGTAGTCTCATAAATATTTTTTATTACATAATGATCCTTGTGATGTAAATGATATATTATTTATTTTCCATAAGAAAACATGAGATTGAAATGCCTAATAATTTTCTTCATATAACGTCATTTTCTATAGATCCTTTCCAAAATGAGATGGATAGAGAATGATTTGTTGAGTCATTAAGGTTTTTTTTGATGAATTTTCCATTTTTTTCATACATGGGGAGATTGATTGAGTCATTACGGTTTCCTTATGACCATACCATTCCTCTTGTTTTGAAAATTACAAACAGCTTATCTCAAGGAAAATCATTTTCACCCTTTCTTTTAATTCATTAAGCAAAATTTTATTCCCCAAGGAAATTTATTATTATCATGTTTTTCATTGTTCATTTCATAATTTTTCTAAGTGTAAAATTTGGATTGAAACCAGAACCTCGGAATCCTATAATTACGTAGATATGAATCATTATATTTTAGACTCCAGAATTCACAATACCAATTCTCATATGTCTGATTATAATCTCTTCTAAGTTCTGAATCCGAATTCTAATTACGAATTATAGAATCTGAACTCTTCTGAGTTATGACTCTGAATACTAATTATTAATTTTGGATACAAACTCTTTTGAATTTTGACATCGAATTATAATTACGAATTCTAGATACGATCTCTTCTGAATTCTTACTATAAATTATGATTACAAATTCTAGATACAAACTTTTTGAGTTCTGAATCTGAATTCTGAATATGAATTCTGATTATGAACACTTTTGAGTTCTGACTCCAAATATTCAAGAACACTGACTCTAAACTTTTAAAGTTTAGGTACCAAATTCCTAGAAAATAGAATATGAATTTCTTAGTATTATAAAATCAAAATTCAATTTTGGTTAGACTTTGGAAGTTCATATTTTCTAACTCTCAAAATATTTTATTTTAGTTATGTAACCATATTTTACATATAAATGTTTTATTAAAAATCTATGTCGTGCTTTTAGTTACTAACTAATAGTTGTTTGAGTGATATGTGTATAGGTCCCTATGAAATTCAAGGAAAAATATGGCCATTGGAGGAGGGATCCAATTGTTGAAGTCGTTCCTATAAATAGGACCTCATTTGAAAGAGTTCATAATAATTCTAAGACTCTATAGATTACATGATGTTGATGTCATTTCTAGAGAGAGACATTCATTGCTTCATGCATATTGAAATTCTTGTTCAGTTTTTTTGTGCAACCCTGATTGTTGCTTTGTACAATTGAGGGATTTCGGGGATAGGAAGATAGAGGTGCCGACTACCTTGATGTTGAGGTATTTTTTGCTAAGGAAGACCGAGGTTTCTACTTCCTTAAAGTTGAGGTCTTGTAGGGATTTCAAGGTAGACTCTGATCTTTGTATTGAGGGTTTACCCTGGTGTGGGTAAGATAGAATTTCTTGAAAGTATAAATCAAGGGACCATTATCCAAGGTTGTTGGATACCTTTCTCTTTGGGTTAAAAGACTTACTAATGTTACTTGTTTTGTTACATGTTTTTCAGCTGCATTTGTAAGGTTGAGGAAAGTATAACTATCATATACATTCTAATACTTGTAATCTGATTTTGTTATATTATATACGCTTTATGTTGGAATCTTCATCTTTATGTACTTTTATTAAGTTTCATTTTCCAGGACCATCTTTCTGGATTCAAATTTTTGGAATCATATATCTAGAATCAAGAAAATTTGTAGAACTAGAGGTTTTGTGTATTACCTTGTTCAAACTTTCTAAACATAACCATCATTAAAGGTTCCAAAGGAATTTTTTAAATATACAATTCACCCCCCACTTTTATTTGAGTATCTGCATCGTAATGTGATACTAAAATCAGTATCATATCTATTGTATCTTTCGATTCTACATTTGGTATTATATAGTATATCATACTCTCATACCATCTCAAAAATTTGTATTAGAGAATTTGTTCAATATGATTTAATCTCATTATTAGATTCAGAAGAGAATTATTATTCCTTTCATTTTCAGGAATCAGTTTTTCAGATTCACATAGTTTGGATTTATTTTTTTTCTTAGAGATACTCTTGTTCTTTATTTTCCCTGCTTAAAATTATTTTCCTTGTGTACAAAATTTTTCTAATAACATTTTTGTGTGGAATGAATTTTCTTCTAGATGGGAGGAATCAATGTTGGTTCCATATACAATCTTAATCCAACTAGACCACCCATATTTGATGTAAATGACTATAAATATTGGAGAGATTGTATAAAGAGTTTCATTATCAATACTGGAGTTGATAACTTTTTTATGCTTATTGGATGATATAAAATCCCTGACAAGGAAGTTAGTGCCTTTACTAATCAAGAAAATCGTGAATATTAACTGAATTATAAGGTACACAATACTTTAAATTGTTCTATGTCTAGAAATATATATATCCACATTTCATCTGGTGAAGAAGAAAATACTATATGGAAGAAATTCGAAGTTAATCACATTGGAAATTCCAAAGTTATTGAAACAAGAAGATCCATGCTTAGTGCTGAATATCATGGTTTTTTCTTTCATTATGGAGAACCCACATCTATGGTGCAATAATGATTCATGACTATTGTGAATATTTTACAATCCATGGGTGAGAAAAGATTATACGATGAAGATTTTGTTGATAAGATCATAGACATCAGGTCAAATGATTTGGAATCCAAGAGGATAGCTATAGATGAGAATAGAATGGTTACTTAGAATTTTTGATGATATGTTTGGAACACTACTTCAACATGAGACTAGAATGAAGAGAGATGCTGACAACATAAAGATGAAGAATGGAAATGTAAGTGTTGATTTTACTACTACATCAAATCATATGAAAGTTAAAACTTCATAGAGAGTTACCAAATCCAAATCTAAGAAGGTTATTATTCAATCCTAATCTAGTGGAAGTGATGCTTCATAGAATGAATAAGATAATCGTGCTCAATGGATGAACAAGATAGGTGGACATAGAAATTTCAATCCAGATATTATAAGAATGAATGGAGATATAATAAAGATTTAGAAGTCACATGTTATAAATGCAAGAGATTTTGACATATAAGACCTGAATTTCCTATGAGTAAGAGAAAAGAAATAAAAGAAAAGAATTCTAAGAGAAACATAAAGATGTATTACAAGGATAAAGCTAAGAATGTACTGAGAGATAATGACACCTAGAGTGCCAGTGGTGGTGAATCTTCAGATTATGAATCTTATAAACAAAATAATCATGGTCTAATATCCAGACTACCTATTTACAATTATTGTTTAATGTCTAAGGTACATAATGCTGAATATATGATGAATATATCATTTAATTCTAAGGATAGAAAATATTATAACTCTTCTGATAAAGAATATTCTTCTGATGAAGATAATACTTTCATATATATGAATAATTTTATAGGTTTTCCAAACTTCATGAGATAGAGAATTAAGAACTCATGAAAAAACTAGATAAGGAAAAATCTATGAATACTATTCTTACTTATAAAATATCAGATCCTTTCTAATGATTATGTTAATAAAAATTCTAAATTTGAACGTATTTCAAAAAATCTTGATGAAGTAAATTCTGAGAAGGATAAACATTCTAAAGAACTGGAAAATGTAATTTCTACAAAAAACGTTTTCAAGCCTAACTCTAGATCAAAATCAATTGTTTTGGAAGACAAGAACTTGGTTATCAAACTGAAATCCAAAATATTTTCCTTGAGGATGTGTTTGTAAAAAATTTCCTTAGGTAAGGAAAATTATGATAAAATGTATTCCCAAATTCAACATCTAAGGAATATATCTGGTTTTGTTTATACTAGTTCTAACCCTTTTTTAGTAACAATTATTTTGTTCCAAAAAAGTGCTCTTTTTTCACTATGTGTCAGTGTGGTGGACACCGGGAAAAAATTGTTCCTTCAACAAAACCCAATATTTAGGATTCCATAAATCCTATTTTTCTAAAAAGATGTCGGTGCCTAAAGTTTTTCTTTCTATGAATTCTGGATCCATGCAAGGATAGATTCCAAAAACCAATATTTTTCTTATTTTAAAGAAATTAGAGATTTTACCAACAGCAATACATGGTACATGGGTAGTGGATGTTCCGCGCATATGACTGGTAACAAAAACTATTTTGAAAATATTATCAAGAAAAAAGGAGGAAAAATAACATTCGGTGATAATGCTCAGGGAGAAATTATTGGTATAGGTAACATCGTTTTTCTTGGAAAAACCTTTATTTCAAATGTTTTATTTTTTCAAGGTCTTAAGAACAATCCCATTAGCATAAGTCAATTATGTGATGAAGGTTACCTTTTTGATTTTAGGAATGACAATTGTTTAGTAAAAAATTCCAAGTAAGAGTTAATTCTTTTTTCCCAAAGGCAAGAGAATCTTTACTAAACATAGAATACCTTAAGAGCCAAGATCTACCTGGTCTTAGTGCAATAGAAGATCATTCTTGGTTGTGGAATACAAGGTTAGGACACTTTAACCTTAGGAACATATGAAAACTTTCTAAAACAAGATTAGTTAAGGATCCACTTGAGCTTAGATCAGATTATTCCAAAGATTAAGACCCTTTTCAATATGGAAAGAAACATCAATCAAGATTTAAATCAGTCGTTGATGTCACACGTACTGATGCATTACAGTTAGTGAATATGGGTCTTTTTGGTCCTACACAAACTGGAAGTATTGGGGTATGTATTTTGTATTTTTGTTAGTTGATGATTACACTAGATTTACATGGGTCTATTTTCTAACAAAGAAGTCAGAAGCCTTATCCTATTTCAAAAGTTTTAGTGTCGATGTTAAAAATGAGAAAAACCATCCATTGAAAAATATTCATAGTGTTCATGGAGGATAATTTCAAAATTCTGATTTTGAAACTATTTATAGTAGAAAAGGAATTAATCACAAATTCTCAACACCCATAACACCTCAAAAAAATGGTTTTGTTGAAAGAAGAAATAGAATTTTTCAAGAGATAACAAGAACCATGTTGATTGAATATTTTGTAGCAAAACAATTATGGGTTGAAACTTCAATACTTCTTGTTATACTATAAATCGAGTTTTTATTAGACCTTTTCTCAATAAAACTCATTATGATTTATGGAATTGTATAAGACCTAGACTTTCCTACATCATGGTTTTTGGTTGCGAAGTATTAATTCTGAATACTAAAGATAATCTTCATAAATTCACACCAAAATATGATGAAGGAATTTTTTTAGGCTACTCCACAAATTCTATGGCTTATAGATTTTTCAATACAATCACTTGTACTGTTGAAGAGACAGTGCATGTGAAATTTGATGAAAGTTCTCCTTTTGTTTTTAAACAACCCCTACCTACATCTTCAGATGAGTTTTAAAAAATTTATTATCAACCTTTGACATATGATCCTTCTGAAAAAGAAAATGTTCAAGAAGATGCTTCTGAAAAATTTACCCCTGAAGATTTTATACCCTATGTTGATGAATAGGTTTTACAAAACCCAAATTAGTTGTTTCTTAAGAATAATAGTTGTGATAGAATCATTGGTGATGTGAATCAACCTTTATGGTCTATAGGTTACTTAAGAAATGAAGTATAACATCTATCATTCCTTTCCCAATTAGAACCAAAAAGCACTGATGAGGCTTTAGGTGATGATGATTGGATTAAAGCTATGCAAGATGAGCTAATGGAATTCGAAAGGAATAAAGTCTGGACCTCGGTTGATAGACCTAAGGAAACATATATTATTGGAGTAAAATGTGTTTTCAAAAATAAGTGTGATGAAAATGGAATCATTATAAGAAATAATGTATGATTAGTTTCTAAAGTCTATGATTAATAATATGGAATAGACTATGAATAAACCTACTCTCTAGTAGTTAGACTTGAATGTATTTGTATTTTACTCGCCTTTGCAGAATTTTTCAATTTCAAAATTTTTCAAATCGATGTGAAATGTGCTTTTCATAATGGTTATTTTCAAGAGGAATTTTCTATTGAACACCTCTTGGTTTTGAAGATATAAAACTTCCTGATCATGTTTCTAGACTTACCAAATCATTGTATGTACTTAGACAAGCCCCTCAATCTTTATATGATATACTTACATGATTTTTGTTTCAAAATAATTTTGTGTAGGGATATGTAGATCCAACCCTATTTATAATTAAAGAAAAGAAAAATGTTTTGATTGTTCCAATTTATGTTGATGACATTATATTTGGTTCAACACATCAATCTTTAAATTATTCCTTTGCAGATCCAATGAAATCTGAGTTTGAAATGAGTATGATGGGTGAGTTAACATTTTTACGTGGTTTTCAAATTTATCATAAACAATAAGGAATCTATATATATCTCATTATAAGAATATTAAATATCTTCTTAAAAAGTATGTATATGACAACACTAATAGTATAAGTACTCCCATTCATACCTCAAACACACTTGATCTTGATGAAGCGGGGAACAAGTAGATCAAAAAAAATATATAAGTATGATAAGAAGTTTACATTACATGATAGCTATACGTCTAGACTTAATGTTTTCAGTATGCTTATGTGAAAATTATCAATACAATCCTATGAAATCTCAATGCGGTGAAAATAATTTTCCGCTACTTAAAAGGAACCATGGATTTAGGACTAGTTATACTTCCAGAAATGATTTTGTTTTAATTTTTTTCAGATGTTAACATTGTTTGATGTAGAATGGATAGAAAGAGTATATATGGAACTTGTCATTTCATAGGAGAGTAATTGGTTTCTTAGTCATGCAAGAAGAAACACATAGTAGCACTTTCCACTATTGAAGTTGAATATGTAGCAGCTGGAAGTTGTTGTGCTCAAGTGTTGTAGATGCAACACACACTCACAGACTATTGTAGGAGTTTTTACCAAAACAAAAATTTTGTGTGATAAAACATGTTCCACTTCCCATCGTAAAAATATTGCGCATCACTCTTGTGAAAAACAAATAGTTATCAGGAACCACATTTATATGAATTATACACAAAAAACAGATATCATTCTTCAATTCATCGGAACACAAGACCAACTTGCTGATATTTTCACAAAATCATTACCCTCTGATAGATTTGAATACATTAAATAGAATATAGGAATGATAACCATAAGGTAATCCTCCTTGTTAACTTTAAGTTGAAATCAATTTCTTTACATTAATAAACTCTTTTTCATAGGGGGAGTACAGTGTTTTTTGAAGTTTTTCATATTTTTCATAATGAAGTTTTTCATATTTTTCATAATGAAGTTTTTCATTTTTTCATAATGAATTTTTTCATATTTTTCATAATGACAATTTTATTATTTTTTGTAATGATGTTTTTCATATTTTTTTTGTAATGAATTTTTTCATATTTTTCGTAATGAATTTTTTCATATTTTTTGTAATGATGGTTTTCATATTTTTCGTTATGATGTTTTTAATTATTTTCGTAATGAATATTTTCGTAATGAAAATTTTCATAATGAACATATTCATAATGAAGATTTTTATAATGAATATTTTCATAATGAATATATGCGTACTATGTTTTTTTTCATACTAATGTTTTTCGGAATCTAAAATTTCTTCAAGAATAATTTTCCTCAATACGAATATTCTTCCTAGAAATCCGAAACATATGACTCTTTCTTGTGTTTTTGTAAAAAACCTTTACATGCTAATAGCTTCATTTATATTTCGTAAAATTTTTTGCAATCTAGTTTCTTTAAATCCGAATGTTTTTCTTTATAAACCTCAAAATATCATATTCAACGAAATTTTCTTTTCGGATGTCATTTCAACCGTCAAATCTGATTAAAACAATTCTCAGCAATTAAATTCAGAAGGGAAGATGAACAATCAAATCAATGGCTATAATAAGGGGACCCCTGATGGTTGTCATACATCGATATTCAATGATTTTTTATGTCGAAGCTCTGCCCCACTACAAAATCCCGTTCTAAATTTTCAATGTTTCTCAATTCAGAATGTCTGTTGATGTTTCTTCTCAAGAGATGTCTAATATCAAGCCAATTGCGTAGTGGAATATATATAGGGAAAGGTTGGCAAATTCAAAATTTTTCAATAAGTATGACTCTATTATCTACAATAATATCAAACACAATAAATGGGAATGTGTTTGAATTTCAAAGCCAGGGGCTCAAGATTGTGTTTATCCGGACTTGATGATAGAGTTTTATGAGTCATCTTATTATATTAAGGAAGATTTTAGAGAAAAAATTTTCTTCAAGAGTTATGGAAAAACATATGCACATTCATACACCAAGGATGCTAGCTTTGTAGGGTTATCTTCAGAGGGGGAGGAAGAATTTCATTCTCACAAGCTACCAGATGATCAAGGGTGTTTTGAAAAAGTGAAGGGTATGCAATGTCTTGGACTTACAGATTTCAGGACCACAAAAATTTCTCACTCTTCTAACAACAATCAGATCCTACAGTTATGGGTTCATGGTTTTATCGTACCATGAAAGGGTTACAGGGACACTATTAAGAAAAGTGATATGTATTTCGTTTACTTTTTGTTTAGTCTATGGAAGATCAATATGTTGAGGCATATTCTCATTACAATAGATAATATCAAGAATTGGAATCTGAGACCACAGATAATAATGTATCCTACCCAACTCTCTAAGTTGATAGTTATTTGACTTGAATAATTCAAGATTCCTTGCAGTTACAAGATGAGGAAAAAAGTGATGTTAGTAAGTGATGCCAATTTGATAAGAATGAATTTTGGATTTTCTATATAATCGAGAGAGGTTTATGGTCTTCCAGTGGAAGAGGCAAAAGCCGTTCTGAATAATGCTGAAGAGGTTGACCCATCTAACAAAGCTGGAAAAAAATAAAATTGAAGGAAGTAGTAGCTGAAGGTGAAACCCTTAAAGCTAAGGAAGCTCAAACTACACCTCCAAATCCTATGAAACACAAATCTTATTCATATGAAGTTGATTCAAAATGGAGGAAGGATAAGAAGAACTGGAAAAAATGGGATCCACAGTTTGGGCTAGACACTGCAGAGGCCAAAGCATTGAAAGTGAAATCTACTGAAGATCTTGAGAATAAAGCCATAGAGAAGAAGCATAGGGAGAAGATGTTAGAGGCAATGATTGTGCAATCTCATTTGATGGCAATTTAAGTTGCATCCGAGAACATTCTGTTACCGAAATCATTCTTAGTTGAACCATTACCTGATACACAGGGGAAAAATTTTATGACTTCGAAAAAAATTCAAGAGAAGGTTACTGAACATATAGAAGTTTTAGAAGAACTGCAAGAAAAGGAAGAACGTAGTAGTCACACTAGTGATCTGATAAAACAAGTTGAATATTATCATGAGAAGGAGAGTGCTTCAGAAAAGTTGTCAATCTGGACATCTCAAGCCAGATCTTAGAAACATGCTACCCTAGGAGTTGATGAGAAGGATGAATAAGAAGTGAAAAATTTATCTGAGTATGAGAGTCATAATCATGACTTCATTTATACTGAAGATATTCATGCTGGAGTTGAAAAGGGAAATTTTGATGAAGATAGAGTTGTTCATTTGTCTGAGAGTGAGCATGAGTCTCCAGATGAATAATATATTCTGAAAAAGAACAAAGGAAAACAAGTGGTTGTTGACACACCATGAAAAATTTCACTAAGGATGAAACAAGCTAGTGGATCCTCTAAGAGAAATATTGTCGAGCTAGAGAAAGAACTACAACCTAGCAGAGTGTCAGACTCGGAGTCATCAGCTCTAGGAAATGTTTTTTCCATTCAGTCCCTAAGGAATCTAGTGAACACCATTATGATATTTCCAACATTTAACTCCAGATGCAAGATGCTCCAGTATAGGATGAACCAAAAATCAGATTATGTATCCATGGTGATGGAAAAGTGTATAATGATTTAGGCTAATTACAAGAATTCCCTTATCATCTATGATGTCCATAGAAAATATTGCATGAAAATGGTGAGATGGTAGAAGAATATAGTTGAAGAGTTGAGATAGATTGATGACTTTAAAAATTATTTTTAGGAATCTATTGATACTAAAGACAGAAAAACGATAGATATTAAAAATATCTTTGAGGAAAAGCTAAATCATTAACAGAATTCTCGGATTCATGATTTCAATGATCTGAATGGAAACTTGAATTATGTTGTCCAATATTGGAAAACAGAAAGGAATCTCTGGATTGAGATTGAACAAAAGTTAGTGAATCAATATGACCTATTGAAGATTCAGGAAGAGGCTTTGAAGGCTCAATATGATTGGGTCAAATCCTTAGAAAAGCAAGAAGAGGAGAATCATAGAGAGATAAAGAAGATGAAAACCATTGTCAAGAAGATGATAACAAAAGAAAAAGAATAAAAATAAATCCAAATATGATATTTTTTTGTATCTGTTTTTCCATATTCAAATTCTTCCAATATTAATGAAATTTTGGGTTTCTCATTCTTTTCACACTTTATACTAACATTTCAAGTGCCATTTTTTCTTCCATTCCCACAAAATCATTTTTAAAATCACAAAGGGGGAGAAAGAAAAGCAATTCTATGTAAAGAAGAAATATCCCTAAGTAAGGGGGAGTTTAACAAAGGGAGAATTTTCCTTTTTGAAGATTTCTATACTCAGGATAATGAAAATTTTCATTCTGGAAATCTAGAATACGATCCTTAGTGTTCCAAAGCCTAAATGGGAGTTAGTCGTATTAACCATTGAAGATGATTAAAGGGAGATATTTTTTATTTACAATGTCTAGAAAAATATCTCTAAGTCCTTATATTCTTTTTCATAAGAATGTTTATGATTTCCAAAAAGGGGGTGATTGTTGAGTCAATAAGTTTTTCCTTATGACTTTTCCATTCCTTCATACTTGGAGAGACTGATCGATTCATTATGGTTTCCTTATGACTTTACCATTCCTCTTTTTTAGAAAATCAAAAACACCTTATCTCAATGCACATTGTTTTTACCATTTGTTTTACTTATTTATGGAGAACTTTCTACCCCAAGGAAATTTATTTTTATCATGTTTTTCATTGTTCATATCACAATTTTTCTAAGTGGAAATTTTCAATTGAAACCAAAACCTCAGAATCCCATAATTACTTTGATATGAAGCATTTTGGTTTAGACTTCGTAATTACGAATATGAATTCTTAGAATTTTGATAACGAACTCTTCTGAGTTATGACACCAAATTTTAATTACGAATTCTAGACTCCAAACTCTTATGAGTTCTGACTCCAAATTGTAATTAAGAATGTTGTATACGAAATATTCTGATTTCTGACTCCAAATTCTAATTACAATTTCTAGATACGAACTCTTCTGATTTATGACTCGGAAATCTGATTATGAAATCTGGATACAAACTATCTGTGTTCTAACTCCAAATTCTGAATACGAATTATAGTTATGAACTCTTAGGAGTTCTGACTCTGAATTCTCATTAACTCTGACTCGGAACATTGTATGTTCAGGTTCCAAATTCCTAGAAAACATAATCCAAATAGATTTTTATTATAGACATTGAATTCAATTTTGGATAGACTCTGAACGTTCATATTTCCATAAAATCTGAATATTAGATTTTTGTTATGTAACCACATTTTGCATATACTTGTTTTATTATAAAATGATGACATGCTTTCAGTTACTAACAAACCGTTGTTTTAGTGACACATTTATAGGTCCCTTTGAAATTCATTGAAATGTATGACAGTTGGAGGAGAGACCCGATCGTTGAAGTCGTGCCTATAAATAAGAGCTCATTTTAACGTGTTCATAGATTTTCTATGACTATAGAGATTACATGCTATTGAAGTGATTTTTAGAGAGACACTTTCATTGCTTCGTGTGTACTGAACATCTTGTTCAGTTATTATTTTTGAGACTCTGATTGTCTCTATGTACAATCGAGGGCGTCTGGGCATATGAATAAAGAGGTGTTGACCACCTTGAAGTTGAGGGCTTCTTTTCTGTGGAAGACATAGGTGATTACTACCTTCAAGTTGAGGGCTTGGGGGAATTGCAAGATAGACTCTGATATTTTTATGAAGGGATTACCCTGGTCTGGGTAAGACAGACTTTCTTGAATATATAAATCAAGGGACCTATATCCAAGGATGTTGTATACCCTTCACATTGGATTAAAATACTTACTACAGTTACTTGTTTTGTTAAATGTTTTTCCGCAACATTTGTAAGGTTGTGGAAAGTATAACTATCTTATACATTCTTATACTTGTACTCTGATTTAGTTAGATTCTATATGTTTTAAGGTATAATCTTCATCTTTGTAAACATTCATTAATTTTCATTTTCTGGAACCCTCTTTCTGGATTTACATTCTCAGAGTCATCTATCCGGACTAAGAACCATAATTTATGCCACTATTTGGATATTGTTGGGAGAATTAGTGATCTTTGTCCAAATAGTGGCATAAATTATGGTTCTTAGTCTTGAGGAAAATTTTATAGTTATATCTCTCATAGTAATTCTTCTTATATAAATAAATAGAATTATCCTAAACTAGAAGTTTATAGTAATTATATGTGAATATGAAGGTTTATATGGAATCTAAAATAAAAAATTTAAAATAAATCTTCAACAATTTCATAAGAAAATTAAGAAAATAATCGATTCCATCTAATGATCATACATAGTAAAAAACTATTGATTTTTCATGTTAAGTAGTTAGTATTACTATTATTACATAATATGTACCATAAGAAGACCAAATGGATTATGCATAAAGGATCTCATAATTCAATATCATAAAAAATAATAACGATTTGAATATTTATGAAGTTAAAAACCACAAGGGACTGGACATGTATAGTTATGATTCCATTATCTGGCCTACTGTTGTCTAGTCTAATAAAGAAATTAAATATTTTATTAATGTAAATAGTTATTTAAAATTGTATCTTTTACCTCTATATTATATTTATTTTTATCCCTACACACGGTAAAATTCTATTTTATAGGTGGATTTCTCTGACATGGGGGTTTAATAATCAATCATAAATCCCAATATTCCCCCAAGTATCTTATAGAAATAATTTTATATACCATTATGATCAGAAATAATGGAATTATTTATTACTAAAATTTTTTGTAATCTCATTCAAATCATGATTTTTCCTTGATTCATAACAATTTAACATGTATATGGATATTGATTTCTAGATAAGGACCTTCTTATGGGAATTGAAATTATTTTCACATTGAAGAGGACTTTATGAAACAAAATGGGTCATATCAATGAAATAATATATTTCAGGGGATGACATTTCCAAAACATTATGCACTTTACATTATTGGTTCAATAATGGAAAACATTGTTATGATATCTTTTTTTAATCACACATGGATTTCCACAAAAGAAGTTATATTCAATTATGGGTGAAATCTAATGTCATTATTACACTTTCTTTTTAAAAAATATGTTAATTAAAAAATAGGACTACCAAAATAGTATAAATTCTTATATCTATTTTCACTCTTTTAAAAAAGTTTCTGAGCTTCATGAGTGATATTTTATCACAATATATATGTCGCATGTGTCATCTAACTATTATATATTAATTAGAACCCGGTAAAATTTGGACTAAACCTTGGATGGGTGATTAATTACTAGATGCTTAATCTTTTTATTGAGGACGAAATGTTTCCACTTTATAATAAGGAAACATTTTTTCTGATTATTTTCTTTTTTTTTGATAATCTAGAAGTTTATTTAAGTATAACATTCTGAAAACTAGGATATATAGTGGAAGATAGACATAATTCGTTATAATATATTCCATTATATTATTTCTCTCAGAATGTTTCCCTATTTATCAAAAAACCACCATATAATTAATTGAGAAGGATATTCCAAGGATATTCGATCCAACCGTAGAGAATGCTCTTTAATATATTGTGGATACACTTCTTTTTTCATGACATATAAACATATACTATATTTTGGTATCAAAATTCTATAATATTTTCTTATATTATACTGTCAAATATTCTATGAGAAATATTCATATTGGATAATAGGATATTTTCTCATTAGATTGAACATCTATCAAATTTAGCATTAATTAAAACCTCATATTTATTAACAACATCATTATTTACTTATTCATGATTTATCATTTAAAAAACCCATGAAATATATCAGAAATAGAAATTAAATGGTGGAGTTTATCTGTGATGTATCCAACTATCATATCATTTAATCTACAAAGATATTAAGAAAATGTCCCTCTTTTTGGTTGCGGTATACTGAGGTTGTGAGATATATAAAACTATTTTCAAAATATATTGAATTTGAAGATGTTAGTGTAGAGACCTGAAGCTTGACGTACATTGACATTACATTACATTTGTGGAATACGTAGTACATAAAAAAAACACACACACAAGGATCGTAATAGTTCAGTGTCTTTGGAAACTCAGAATATAATCTTCTAATCCTGGTGAAAGATCTTCAACATCTCCCATAAAGATCTTCATTTTTTTATACCTAAAACCTTTCTTTATATCCTGGGTAAAATAAAACAAAAAAGGGTGAGATCAAATGCTCAGTAAGGGTAAACAAAAGAAATATCAATCACATCGTATACATAAGAACATAATTTTTGGAAATCTTAACCTGCAAAAGAGATCATAATTTTCTAACATGGGATAAATCATGGCAGTGAAATGTAATCACAATAATCATAACATAAAACATGAAACTTTGTGGAATACACACATAATCATAGAGAATCATTTCTTGTTAGTCAAGACTAATTTCCAAGACTATCTTAGTGTACAAAGTCCCTTTCTGAAACGAGTCACCCTTGTTTCAGTCCTATTTCACTGAACCGGTATAACCTACCGTTCCAGCCATGTCTATCTCATTAGATATAAAATCTTTACCCAATGCATTGGAGAGAGATATAGGTCCCACCCATCTTATAATGATACCATTCATATGTGTAACACAAAATCATAAACGATACATCATAGCATAACCCATGTAATAAAAATGGGAATCTTAAACATTATGACATCATAAAACAATTCTTATAAGATAAAGGAATTCATAAAAATAATTTCATCAAAACATAATCAAATAAATGTAATAATAGGGATGAAAATAGAACCCTTTATTATCTTAGATGGAAAATAATTTTGATAAACACTTGAACTCCATTCAATTTTAAACTAAAAAAAGATGATTAAAAATAAACTTGAAAACTTGTAAAGGAAGATTTTTGGAAATATTTTTTTAAAAATCCATTCATGCCGTATAAGTTAAAAAAACATTCTTCTCGTACTTTTGTCGGAAAAGTCAAAAAAGTATCTCGTAACGTAAACAAAAGAATGATTCCTTACATACCATGTAGTAAAAGAAAAAAATGGGTAAAAAGGACATTAAACATACATGAGAACACTTTTATAAAACATTGACATGGATGATATAAATAACCCCAGTAAATATTTATGAATAAGAAATCTCGGATAAAAATGAGATTTGCAAAATTATCACTTACCTTAGGTCTGATTTGCTTCGTAAGTGTCCGAACCTCCTGTATAATGATTTAAATAATGTCATTTACTTATTACAGAATCCTATTCATTGTTATTATATCATATATGGTTCACTTATGACTTTATATTACCGGTTCATTTGTAAATTCCATGTTAAAGAGCGTTTTGGGTAAAATTGAATCATTTGTCATCCGTGTTTTGACTTGTAATTATTTATATGATTACTTAGATCATGATTACATAATTACAGAATATAAAACATGATTTATATATAAATATATTCAGAATATACATGTATATAATAAATCAGTAATTGGAAAGAAATACACCGTTCATGGAGACGGTAGGCCGTACGTACGCATGAACGCTGTTTTCGTTTCCTTATTGAGTTGAACGGAATTAAGTAGATGACATACATATATATACACATAAATCTATTATCATTATTATGTCATATATTTCATGATTACTTATTATATATACTTTATAATCATTCATGAATGGTTAAAGTGGAAAATGAATCTCATCGCGTCGTGGAGACGGTAGTCCGTACGTACGCACGAGCGATGATATCGTTCTCATGATCGTGGGACTGTATTGGAGTTTATTTATACTATTTAAGAATCAATATAACTTTAAAATAATAATATATAGTTATTATTTACACCATTATACCCATCCAAGTAAGGTGGTGGTGGAAAATATATTTCACCATGGCGTGGAGACGGTATTCCGTACGTACGCACGTACGGTGATTTCGTTTTCCATAGGATGGATAGATGGTGAAATAGGATTGTTTCATACTTATAATAACATATCCGTATATGAGTGATACTGATGTTATTACTTCATAATGAAACAACCTAAGAAGAAGAAGTGGAAGAAGAAATAAAGGTGAAAGAATCGGTAACGGAAATTACCTCTTCTTTGAAGCGCCTCTTTGAGACCTCCTCTTATGGCACTAAAATTTGTCATTGAGGAAGATAAGAACCTCAAGGATGTTGCTAGGGAAGTGGAGAAGAAATTGTTTCAGGGTTTTTCAGAGATTGAATGCTCAAATATGTGTGAGGAAAAGAGGGAGTAGGTGCCCTTTTATAAGGGAGGAGAGAGGCACCTTTGGAATAACTAAAAATATTGTTTTATTATAAAGTCAAGTTCGGTTTTAAATAGCTCCAAATTGATTTATTTAGAGTATAAGGTGGGTATTTGTCTAAATCCTATCATCCAATAGTATTTAGACAAGTTTAGGTTATTATTTTAACCTTATCAATTAGATTTAACTCTAAGTTAAATAATTTAACTTTTACCGTGTCTTTTTGTTTTCTTACACTATATGGTTAATAAACTTACTATATCAAGCCAAAAGAACCCCAAGTTGTTTATTATTAATATATATAATCTTATATTAGTCATTTGGCCAAACCGTGATTTTTAGGAATAAAATAACAATTAATAATATAATATTTGTTTTAAAAACTAATTTATGTCAATTCTGACACTATTTGGTACATGATTTTTTATGAAATTCATAAAAGAATGATAAGTTAGAAACAAGTCACTTAAATCAACAATAATATGTCATATTAACCTATAAAATTAGTGTAAGTTATAAAAAGTCTCAAATTACATTTATTTGGGAATTTATAACATCAATTATGTCAATATTTCATTAATAAGACAATTACTGCATCATCTTTGTGTCATAATAAATGATAATTATCTAATCTCTAAAAATTCTAAATAAATTCCTATGATGTACATAATTGTATTATAATTCTGGAGACTATTCATGTTCGAAGTTTCATGAAGTTTATCACTAGATTAAAATTAATATACTTATAATATTTAAGAAAGTGACATGTTGTCACATTCTTTGGTTTTAATAATAATTAAATTATTTTCATTTACAAAATTTAATTAAATGAATCTACTCCAACCCTTAGGTGATATGGGTCGACTTTTAGTCATCCAATAATATTTTGACATTTTTTAGGGTAATTTAAAAATATTATATTTACCCTTAATTACCAGATATACTTTTAACTATGGTAAATTAAATTTAATGTAGTTACTATTCATAATTCCCAAAAATAAAAAGTAGCGTATTAACATAATTTGGATCCACTGATTCCAAATATGAAATCCATTTTTCCAAATTCAATACAATAAAGTTGCAGAAATTAAATTAAAATTAATCCCGTTGTAGAAAGAAAACAGGTTTTCTTTAAAACATTGCAAAATATTGAATTGATTTAACCTACGAATTCAAGGTAAAATCAATGCTAATTTCATACATTATATTAAATGGTAAAAATATATATTCTATTTATACTTTAAAACCATTCAATATTATAATTTAACCACATAATATATTACGATGAAAAAAGTTGTTTTTAATTAAAATATAGCGTGTTTTTACTATTCATTAAAATATGAAAGTTATCGGAAAATATCAAAACATTATCGAATGTAAATTTTTATATCATAATTCAAAAGAAGAATTTTATTTTGTCAAATTGAACTTTTAAAAATTTCAAAAACTAGATTTAAAGTGGGTGCACCCTCAAAAGGCGGCTAAACTGGATTTTTTCAAAAATACTTATTTTACCCGAAAAATTTATTTTGTTCTTATACCATGTTCTAGAAATGTGTAAGATGAATAATAATGTTATAAAATTCAAAATTTAGTTAACACTATTCATAACGGCTCGTTCATGACAATATTATAATAATATATCGTTGTTTATTAAAACTTAAGATTGCGTACAACACACGCTATCGAGGAAGGTCGCGATTGCGTGTAATGCAAGACAAGTCAGGGTTGCGTGTTGTGAAAGAATCCTTCATTGTTTCGTATAACAGAATCCAACCATATTTCATTTATACATTGAATATATATATATATACTCAATTTTGCGTAGAATAACTATTATCAAAATTGTGTGTAACATGGTCAGAGAATTGTCTTCCGTATACTGCAAGCTAATACGGTGTTGCGTATAGCGCAAGGTAATCATGGTGTAGAATACAACACAAGACATAAATGAAATTAAAATAATATTTTTCATAAAATCTAGGGGTGTTACAGCTAGGATCCTGTTGATGGATCACCCATATAGATTAATGTGATAAATATTAGAGAAGTGTTTATTTATATAATGATGAGAAAGAGAAATTTTGTTTTCTATTACTATAACAGTAAATAATTTATAGGATGATTGTTTAATAAAAATTTAGAATAAAAAAATTGGAAATGAATCTGGGTGTCAAGAAATTACATATTCTATATATTGTACTTGAGTTATAGAATGATGTTGACATGACTGATTTCACGAAAATCGTTCATTTTAAGAATTAATCATTAAAAAAATAAAAAATCATTTGGTTGTATAATTCGTTCTCGCAGATGAAATATATAGAATGAAATATAAATGGGAATATCAATTTCTTTTCTATATTATTTTCAAGAAGTAAAAATACCATCATTGATACTTTTATATTATCATAAAATTTTGATGTAATATTATTTCTATATTATTGTTAGGAATATATCTTATATGATGTTTAGAAAATTAACCATGCCAACATCATTTGAAATTTTAAAAAATATGCATCAATACATACTATCATCTATGTAGAATAATTCTTGGAAAACAATGTCATCATATTGTTTTTCAATTATTTATTTTTTTTTGTTTCTAGAGATTTTATGGTTTTCGTTAGTTTCTAAGATTTTATTAGGAAAACGGTTTGTTCATAAGGTTTTCTCGGTTTCTTATGGTTTTCATTGGTAATGTTGGATTTAATGTAACATTTAGAGTTTTCAATGGTTATAATAGTTTTTTATAGTGTACTATGATTTACCCAAAATTTACATGGATTTTCAAGGGATCATAAAATTATTATTGTGTTTTTATAGTATTGTAA
Organism: Viscum album; assembly: GCA_963277665.1. Taxonomy (NCBI): domain Eukaryota; kingdom Viridiplantae; phylum Streptophyta; class Magnoliopsida; order Santalales; family Viscaceae; genus Viscum; species Viscum album. The sequence continues at coordinate 1,099,196,221 of OY728121.1, read as the reverse complement.
TGTTTTCCCAGATTATTTATGGTACCACACTATTTTTAATTACACTGGTGTCTTTTTAATTTTTTTTTAATTTTTTTTATGTATTTTCCTCAATATTTTATGTGTATTCTATATTTTTTATTGTTTTTCTTAATTTCCATGGTTGTTCCAAGTTTTTTCAGTAATGTTCTATATTTTAATGGTGTTTTCGGGTTTTTGGTGGTTATTAGAGATGTTTTATGATTCAATGGTTTTAAAATTTTCTAAATGTTTTTAGTACTTTTTTCATTAAAATGGTTTTTATTATTTAATAAATATTTTTAATGGTTTATTACTTTTTTATATTTTTTTATAATTTTTTACAGCATTCCTTGAAAATTCATAATTTTAAATAATTATGAAATATTTACTATGGTTTATAATTGTTTCTATTATATTCAATGTTTTTCATTATTTTATATAAATTTTCAATATATTTAGGCATCTTCATATACATACTATAATTTATAGGGGTTTCAACAGTAATTTTGATGTTAAAGGTAATTATGAATTGAAGAGGGTTTATGGTTTTGTATGAAATTACAATGTAGTTATGGTTTTTAAGGATTTATATGTTCTTACAAGACTGTCAATGATTTCTCAATATTTTTTAATTATTTAAAAGTTCTATCATGGGATTTAATGAATTTTCAGTGTGGTTTTTTGTTTTCTAATGTTTTATATAGTTACATTGGGTTTAGATATTTTCTCTGTGTTTTATACACTATTTATATATAATATAGATTTTTTCGTTATTTTATAGGCTATTACAAAGATTTTAATGATTATTTAATGATGTTATTGAAATGTTCATTTGTTTTATATATTTTCATATTTTTATTGTATTTGGTGGTTCACTAGGGTATCTTCTCATATTATAGTGATATTCTGGATCATATATTTATAGTTTATTTTAATTTTTTTTGTGGTTATGAGTTTCCTATAACATTATTATTGATTTAAATTGTTTTTTGGAATTTTTAATAATTTATATGGTTTTTAATATTTCCTAGATATTATTAGGATTTTTTAATTCTTTTCTTATTTTTCATAGGTTTAATAAAAATTTTATTAATTTTTAGGCATCTAGGGTAATTCTATTATTCATGGTTTTCTATTATTATTCAATATTATTGTGGTACATTTTATGATTGATGGTTATTTCATTACATTTATTTGTTTACTACAACTTACATAGTTTTTTCATTATCTCGTAGGTTTTTCAAGTGTTTTACAATGTTTTTAATATGGTTTCCCGGGTTATTGGGGATTTACATAGTATTTCATGTTTTTCTAGTGGTTTTTACTTTTTTCATGGGTTTTCAATTTTCTCAATGTTTTTTATGTTTTATATAATATTACTATATTCATTGTTTTAGATGAGTTTTTTAGTGTTTTAAATGATATTTTTGAATTTGGAGGGGGTTTTTATTTTTTTAGATTTCTAAATATATCACCAGGTTAATTTTGATATTTCTATTGTGTTATAATATTTGTAGTGCTTGGTAGATATTTTATATTTTTTAATGTTGATTTATTGTAATTTTTTTATTTTTTTATGATTTTAGGGTTATTTAATGTTTTATTTCGGTTTTTATGGGTTTTCTAATATTCAATAGTTTGATGAAATGGATATTTTAGTGTTTCATTGATTTCATGATTCATTAGGTTTTTATCATTTCTAGGGATATTCTAGAATTCCAATAATTTTGATTATTTTTTCTCTGATTTCAATGTTTTCATGGTTTTCCATGTTTATTAGTATATCCCATAATTTCCAGGATTTTAAAGGTTACCGTGGATTTATAGGGGTTGTCTTAGGTTTTCATGATTTTTCAATGTTGTTCAATGTTTTAATGGTTTTATAATTTTTCTTATGACTTTCATGGTTTTGTAATGTCTTTAATCTATATCAATTTTTTCATTATTTTTCACAATATTGTCTAGGGTTTATAAGTGTATTCTAGGAACTATGGGCATATTTATGTTCTGTATCATTTTAAATGGGGGTTTTCACAGTTTTCTATTTGTTTTTATAAAATTTTAGGGTTTTCATTATATTATTTATTTATTAATACTTTTATGAATTTAAAAGGGTTCTCAAAGGGTATTTAATGTTTTTAGGTATTTAACTTTGATTTTATGATTTTAAAGGTATCATAAGGTTTCCTATGTGTGTTTATGGGTTTCTAGAGGTTTTCACTTTATTTAATTTTTTTCTTGGATTTATTATTATTTATAGTATTTTTCTAGTTCATTCATTTTTTAAAAACAATTATTGTATTTATGAAACTTATAAATGAATATATGATATAATTATATCATAGTATATATGAAAATATATATTGAAAATGATAAATAATGTGTTTGTATTTCTGTGAAAAAGAAATCTTATTTAATATATCAAAAATAAAATAATATTTTAAAAGAAAATTTATTTTTCTAAAATAGAATCATGAATAAATATTTTTTTTATGATTATAAGATAATTCAATAATTCATTAGTTAGTATAATAATGTGTTATAAAATTAGTTGTTTTATTATAATATGATGTTCCTCGAAAAAAAAGTTTATTTATTTAAAATGTAAATTTATCATATTTAGAAAATTATTCACATAAAATGGGTTTCATTTTGTAATTATATATGTAAAATACTTTTTAGGGGTGTTTTTTTTGTATTTTTCTAAAATAGTTGTATTTTTTTGAAGAGTGGGATATTTTAATTTACAATATAAGTAATTCAACGAAATATTTAGTCATGTATAACGTGTAGAAAATGTATTAACCCATTGGATTGAACTCATATTGTCTAGTTATTTTAATTAGAAATATGAATCATCATTATTAATAGTATTTAGAAAAAAATATAAGATAATGATTTAAATAATGAAAAACCACTAATCCCCTCAAATATAAATACTGGCCCTCACCAAACATTCTTTTCACACCTAAAAATACTCGAATATTTCTTATTTAAAACCTCATAATAATTTATTAATGCCTATGTTCTAAATAAAAATCCAATCTCATGACCTTTAAGGATTCATTCATGAAGAATAACTCATTCGGTAAAAACCGTAATCCTTCCATTTAATTTTATTTAATTTATATTCTTATCTTATTCATCCCTCACTCAACCATTAAAAATAAACATCATAACACCAATAACATTCACGTAAAATAATGTTATTAATTTTTTTTACGTCAACAATGAATTATATTTTATTTCCATTTTTACTGTAAAAATTATAACATCAACCATGTGGTACTAATTTACCACCTTCTCAGATGATGAATTTTTGTTTTTTAATTACATATTCAAGGCTGGTCATAAATCCATTTTTATGGTTAAAAAAGATTACTATATATGTATTCAAACATTAATAACACATTAAAAAATATATATATATGTATATATATATATAATAGTATTTCATAAGACAAAACCATTACATGATTATCAAAAAAATTACTAAATAATATAAATGGTTTTCATTAACTCTTTATATAATGAAACATCAATGTATCTTGATTAAGAAAGATTCTAGCTAAATATTACCATTTTACGCGTTCCTTCAAACATGTAAACAAGTGATCCAATAAGGGAAACTTACAAAACAAATAATTATGAACCAAAAAAAATGAATAATATAAATCCTCCAAAAGTCCATAAATAAACTCAATAGAATTATACTAATCAAAATAAAAAAATATGTGGTTATTAATTAAATTTTTATAAATCTATTTTTAATTTCAAAGACATTATGTACAAGTGAAGAACACTTTTTTATATATTTTAATATATTCTCACTAAACAGCCTTTTTTCATTTGGGTTACGCTTTATTTGTATTTAACCTAATTTAATTATTAATTATTCTTATATACTCGTCAAAAATAATATTTTTATGTCTGATATATATGTACCTTTCTTGAGTATTCTTTCATTGATGGGAAAAAACAAGATTAATGAGGTTCCAATCTCAATTCACTATTATATACAAGCCCTATTAAATGGAACATCCCAATTTAATACACATTTTCATATAAAATCCATACTCTATTTTAATAACCAATTATTTTATTATAAAATTATTTTTGTCATTGAAAACTATATTTCTTCATTTATTGTTTTATCCAGTCAATTATATGTTTAAATATTTAAATAATCTATAATATTTTTTCATAACCACACTTATTGAATAATTTTTTATTATTTTATCAGACACACATTATTCTTTTTTTTTCATTTTTTTTGGACATAATTTATCATGATGTATGCCAATTTTCCCTTATGAATTACAATGTTTTATTTTAATCCATTATTTCGTGGACATCATTATGATATTCCAATTTTTTTCGACTTATTCACTCTTATTCCATTTGTCTTGGGTATGTATACTTCTATATTATTATTTATCATTATTCATTAATGACTTTATTAAATATATACACTTCTAATAACATGATTGTTATTATTATTTTAACGGTATACCATTTTTACGTATAATGTTTTTTTTAAATTTTTATTAACTAGTAATATACTATTAAATTTTTAATTTACACCCAGTATATATATATTGTTAAGTCATATTTTTTAATGAATTCAGCATATTAATGATGAGTGATTTGAAATTGTAGTGATTGGTGGAGCCAATTTATAGATTACCCATCGATGAATCAATGAGTCTCATGATACAAAATAATTATTTAAAAACCCTTTCGTGTATTTTATAAGAATAATTATTAAGTTATATAAAAACAAAAATAAATACTATTGAGATAATAATTTATCAGGTATCAAATACATGACATAAAATTATTATGATTTTTTTAATTATGGTTCAATAAAAACATTCCATGATATTTTCAATATTAAAATTATATGTATTCATTTTAATTCAAAAAATATTTGTGGATTTGTTTACCTAAACATAATTAATATTTTTTAGTGTCATTGATTCATTTATTACTAATTCATTTAACACATACTGATCATTTGAGATCACCATTTTATTTTTTTCCCATCTCCATGTTATGAAGTTGAAATCATTAAATAAGTATCAAGGTAGTATTTTATTTCCATATTCATGTTTTATGATTGTTTTTCAATTTGATTATGTGTTCATGTATTTATTTGAAGATACTAGACTGATCTATCATTGGTAATGTCATATCATTTATTTAATCCTTTATAATAAAATCAACTGACTCGGTGCAACTAGGGTTAGGGTTGTTATAGATGGTATTAGAGAATGATTAGTAAAACCCTTGGGAAGTAGATTATATATAAATGACAGAATAAAAACAATTAATTATAATTAATTTTAGGCACAAAAATCATGATGAATATGACATAACTTAGTGTGTTCCATTATTTAGTGATGTAACCTAATGGATGAAATTGTATCATTACATAATGAAAATGAATGAATTTACCCATTAAAAATTTCAAAAGGGTTGTTGTTGTAGACGATGAGTTTATGGATATATTAGAATATCATACATAAGATTTTATTAATAACATGTTACACCATTGATGGATTGATTCAGGAAACAAAACCCTTGTGGGAAATCTAATTGACCTGTAACTGAGCAGTGGATTAAGGACATGGAAATGATATTTTCATAATTTAAATGCAATGGAAGTATAAATATAGCATTTTAATTATATTGTATCAAGATATATTTTTATCAATTATGCTCATCGATCTAGAATACCGAGGATGAAGTTAAAATAAATTACAAGAAATAGTGACCTTTAGATGAAATATTCATTGATAGATAACTCCCTCATGAGAAATGAATAGAAATGAATATAAAATTCATTAACATGTTTATAAGGGATGAATGGAGTGTTTAAAATAATAATGCCAACATCACAAGACTATCCATGTATGATATAGATTATATATGTAATTTAGATGATAAAATTTACCATTTATTTAAAGGTATTAACCCTAGTCTACAAAAGATAATAGCTTCTAAAACTTTTTCATCATATGATTAAATTATGTTATGTTCCATAAAATTGAAAGAGGAATTTTATAGATCAAATATGATTGATAAAAGTAAAATGATGACAAGGTATTATGATAATAATGGAAAAGGGGAACCATTAAATAGGAATAAGGTATTGATGAAACTCCCATTATATAGAAATTTTTGAAATTATGGTCCTGCTAAATTCATGAAAGGTGTTTCATTTTTTAACATTTGGAGAAAATGTTCGTCGATCTAATGACTGTAAGGGTAGGAAACAAATCAATGATTTTCAATGATTCATTATAATGAAATAAGGAAAAATTCAAAATAATGCCCCAAAAAATATGGGAATCTAACATAGAAGAGACCATGGAGAGATGAATAAGATTATGCAATCACTACAGTAGAAGTAGATGTACCCAATGATGTGGTATCTTGTAAATTAATCTTATCTTCATATTTAACTAATTCGTTATTTGATACTAGATCATCCCAAAAATTTATATCTAAACAATATTAAATAAAAATAAGATATTTTCATTTTGATTAAATATGTGATTTCCATTCAAAACCGAAAAATAAGTCTTATTGTAATAAAAAATGTTTCATTCATTCCATATTATGAAGGAACCATATATTTCAGTTCTCAACATTATCATTAATACAATGGTTGAATATTACATAATCCTTAGTATTAATTGGATAAAAAATACCAGGTGAGTATATATTAAACAATGAATAAAATTTTTATTTATAAGGATGGTGTAGAATCCCTTATCCTTAAACAAGGAACATAATAATAGGATCCCTTCCATGATCACCCCCAATATCCCTATTGAATGAAATTATTTTTTTGAAAGGATACAAACATCTGGGATGATGAAATTATTCTTTAAATTGTGGATTTTCAATTATGAAGGATGAAATTGATGCATTTCCTAAATAATTACCTAGACTCTGCTAAGATCAAGAGGTTGAATTTATTATTTAACAAATCCCTGATTCAATAATAATATCAACTATTAATTATAGAATAGAAATTGTATAACTAGCGGAGTTAAATATACAACAAGAGGATTTGATTATTAATTGATTTATCCTCCGTAGTGTTCCCTTATGGGGAGCCCATATTTTCTATATTAATAATAATTATGGATACTTCAATCTATGTATATAATATAGCGAAATCAATGATATCAAAATAATGAACATCTTCCCTCATCCTCTCATTGATTAACTGATTGATTAACTTCAAGGAGCTCCATATTTTTCAAATATTTACCTTCATTATTCATATCATTAATTATCAGTACTGAATAATGATATTATAGAAATATTATATTAAACATTGTATAGACATCATGAGTTTATAGTAATGAAATTTGGACAGAATAATTCACCATTTATTTTTATATAGTTAATGATTAGAGTAATCAGGGAATATCGTTATAATATTTTGTGGAATTTATTGATTATACAATGATTTTCAATAAAATATATGTGGACCATTAGATCCACGGATGGTCTATTATAATCACTTATTGAAGAAATTTATTATATTTTATATCTTGTATGTTTGAATTATAGCTTCAAATAGAATTTTTTGTTTGCGATATTTTATGTAGCTATGGAATCTTAGTTGATCCTATGAAGATATGATAAATCCATGATTAAGCAGCACTAATGATCAAAAATGAGGTACGTAGATTCACTGGATTAACAATATAATATTGGTGTTTTATCATAGAATATTTTATGATTTCCTATACCTTTTACTTTTTACATTGGTATAGAGTTTATCTTCATATTTAAAAAACATTATATATAATTTTTAAAAATTAGAATTGATTATTGGTTAATGACATAGTTTTGAATATTCTATCAAGAAATAAAGGTGTTATAATATATAATAATTTATCTATTAATATATTAGGTTGTGTTCTTACATGAAATAATAATGTTATTTTATATGGAATACAACAGATGAATATTCATGAAAAAAATTATCCAACAAATTTTATTTAGTTAGCATCTATAGGATTTTCAATTATGATATGGAGACACAGTATCTATATTGAATAATGTGAGAGATATACATATCACAGAATATTGATATAGATTTTTACAATTAATGAAATCAACATGATGCTAATACAATGGCTTGAGTTAAGAAAATATTTTGATTTCTCAATTCACTACCACCGATGAAAAGAAAATAAGGTATAAGATAAATCCAGAAAGAAAGGTGACAGTATTATGAAAAAAATGATTATAGAATATCCAATATTCATGTATTTAGTAATGCACGATAAGTTAGTTGATATGTTAGTGAATAAAACTCATTTTTCAGATGATTTATAAAATGTCTTTACATGAGAGGATAAAAGTATTACAATTTGATGTTTATATTTTTCAAAATAAAAAATTTATCTTAAAATGGATGTTTTAATGGAATCATTTATGATTCAGAATTATTTAACATGGAAAGAGGTTATATGATCTATAAATACTCACATAAAAATGGAAACTGTTTTTTGATGCACATATATCAACTTTCTCTATACACTATTTTAATACCACGATGTATAGTAATATGAAGAATCATTTTTGGATGGATAACATGAAGTGGAAAATTTAATACTATGTGTAGATTTTTCAAGTTTTCCAATATCTGAACGCTAATAGATATAATACAAGATGATTCATGCAAAACATACATATTATAATTTGGTATCAAGATGACATTAAGATAGACTTTTTATAGGACTATCATGGGAACCTATAAGTAATGATGCGACATGGGTTATATTTTATCATCTCAAAAAATCATCACATTTTCATGATATATGAGAATATTTACCTCTTGAGAGCCTAGAAAGACTCCATATTAATGACTTTATATGACTTAATAGTGAACCTATATCAATTGTTCTTGATAAAGATCAATATATTACAATAAAATTCTAGAAGAGTCTTTAGAGGGGTTTGGGTAGTTAAAATCATTTTAGAACTTCTTATCATAATAAATCTAACAAAAAGTTTAATTGGATTATTTAAACATTAGATTACATTTTTTTATTATTATTACTTTACTTCTTGGGTTTTTGGGAGCATAAATTGCCTTTTGTATTATTTTCCAACAATAAAAGTATCCATTATAGAATTAAAATGGCACTATAAAAAGCATTATATGGAATGATATTTCATACTTTAGTTTTTTGGGATGATGTTGGAGAGAGAAATATTTTAGTTTTAAAAATATTGAATATAAATAAACAAAGGTAAAAAATATACAGACTAATACAATAGCATATCAATGTATTGGAATGCTAAAGGATGAAAAAACAATGTATGGATTTTAAATTTCAAGTTAGAGGTCATGAATTTCGGAATATACCCCTATGGAAGGATGTTACAATGTTTGGTAATAAAGTGAAAATGAAGCCCGGGTGCATGAAACCATATGAAATTTCGAAAATATTTGTATTTATATATTACTAGTTATGAATTCCACCAAATATATCAAATGTCCATGATGCATTCTATATACTAATATTAATGAAGTACATGCCAGACCCGATGCATATTCTCGCCAATTAAGAATAGATCAGGAAAATGGATTGTATTACAATGATGATCCCATCGAGATTCATGATAATAATTTCAATCATTTGAGATATCTGTTGACGAGGCTGGTATGTTTTCATTGAAGAAACCATAAAATGGAATATTTAAAAATGAAATCTAATGATGTTATAAAGAAGAACCACAATAATTTGTTTAAGCGGAATATTCGTTGAAAATTTTGAGGGAGAAATTTATTAATTATAGAAGTGTATAACCCCTTATGAATATATGGTTTTTATATTCTTATATAAATTCAATTATTGTGATATATTATAAAATACACACCATTGATCATGAATGAATAGTAATATACTGTTAAATAATAACATTGCAGTTGAAATAGTATTGTGACCATTAAAAATAGTAATGTTAGCATTAGAAAAGCCAACTCACCAATGAAAGTATAAATAACATTTTGGAATCATATGTATGAAAATTAAATATAATTATGTCATAGTAAAAGTATGCATATATTTAAAAAACATTATTCTAACTATTGGTATTTTTGTAAAACATAAATGTTTATTTAAAAATTTATTATTCATATAATGATTTTTTTAATTTTTTTTCATAAAAAATAATAAATTAATAATTTTATCTCTTATTATTATATGATAATTTTATTATACTTTGATTATAATTTCAATTTTTTAAGAAATTAATTATAATTTAAAGAACTATGATTTTTTAATAAATAAATATTTTAATTAAGTATTAGAAATTTATCATATTTAGATAATTAAATCTATGAAATGGAGTTAATATTTGGATTATACATGTATAAAATGGTTAGGGTAAATTTTTGATTCATTTTTAAAATAGTATTATTTTAATGAATGGAGAAATAAGATAATTAATGATATAACTACATAAATGAATTTTTGAGTCATTGATGATGTATTTATTAGGTAGAAAGCCATTAGTTAGAACTCATATGTTCAATTTATTATACATAGTCACCATAATAATTTATATTCATAGTCTTGGGAAAAAATAATAATCATAATGAAATGAACAATAAAAAACACTCTTCTTCTCCACTATAAATACCACCCCACTCCCTCACTTTTCCATACATCTACAAACCATTATAGTTTTCTTAACCTAAACCTCTTACCCATTTATCTAAAATTTTTCACCAAAAATACCAAGAATAATCCTATTAATGTTGTTTTTATGGGGAATTATTAATGAGGTGAAATAATTAATCTTTCCATTTCATTTTCATTAAATTTATTTTATTTTTTTCTCTTTCCTGAACCTCCACTACCCAATGAAACATGATAACTCCATTTTATTTTATATACTATAATAAATATTATGATGATTATGTATTAACCATCAATATTATTCTCTTCCCAATTTTATTATAAAAATCAAAGAATCATACATGAGGAGATTATTTACTACCTTCCTGGATGATGAGTTTTTGTTTTTTAATTATTCATTCAAGCCTAATCATAAAAGAGAATTTTTGGATAAAATATTATATAATTTATTAATTACTAATTATTTAATGTTTTGAAAAAATTATATATAATAATATAAATTTATAAGACAAATCTTCATTGTAATGATCAAAAAACACCAAGATAATATAAATGGTAGTAAATAATAATTTATTTTAGTGATCATTGTCATAGATGGAAGATAATTGATTTAGGAGACTATTAAATGTACTAAATTTAGGTTAATAAAAACATTGGATGACTTTTGCCATTTTAATTTACCATTAGTACTTGTATATATGTAATCTAATGATGAATACTAATGGAATGAACCCTTCTAAATAATATAATTGAACATTGTATATCATCATAAAGGTTATAAATGAACATCACAATATTATACTAAATCAAATAAATGTTTAATTTTTTCTTAATTAATTTATCAATGAATCTAATTTTATTATATAGAAAATTAAGAACATTTCTGAAACACTTTTATACATTAGGTAACTGATTCTATGTTATCCTAAAATTTAATATATAGTTATATATTATCCCTAATTGTTCAAAGGAAATTATTAATTTTTAATATTTTTTCATCATAAATTCTATTTTTATTTTCTATATACATGAACCGTGATACAAGATTATTTATTTTACTAATAAATACATTTTTTAATAGTTTCCCTTCTCAATTAATCATGGTAACCATGAATAATTAAAGGTAACTTCCTAATTTCTTACTCATTTTCATGTACTATATATAACTTTTTTATCACAAATATGTTTATAAAACGTTTTTTATCACAAATAACTATATATATTTATTTATATTTTTATAAAAATAATTAAACCTTATCACATTAAATACTCTTTAATATTTTTTATTAAATTACCCAATGGATAAATATGGGGAAATGTTTCTCAGAAAATCACACTGAAGTCCCAATCATAATAAAAATCCAAAACACATACATCATTTATGTTAAACATTCAAGCTGGTAAAATAAATGGAACAAGGATTTATTACTCATTAATATCCCTTATTTTACACATTAAAATTTTCAAAAAATTCTTGATCATATAAAATATGAGATAATTAAAACATCAATAAAAATATTACATCATTGTCATCCAAATTATCCCATGTTTCAAGTGAAACTTTTACAGCAGCACATTGAAATATTTGATTGGATAATTTTTTCAAAATTTTATAGAGCCAATAATGGATGTGAAATGATACAAAATAGAATCAAATTGGAGAGGCCCAAAACATTATGTCTCATGGGAAATGAGGCATTTCCTAGATGAGACAACAAAAAACAAGAAAATCTAATAGTAGAAGAAATTACATTCCAAGGGTATGGATTTTAATTTAAAATTGTAATTTTTTATGCTCATAAAAAATACAAATGAAAATAAATTTTCGTATTTATATTTATTTGTCAGTCGTAATGAAACCCTCTTGATATTTATGGAATGTATTTACATATTATTCATCCATCCATACATCTACTATATCTATTGTTCCCCCACATCCTTAAAATTTTAATAGGCATCCATGTACAATTGATTATTCTTTCCCACATCAATTTCCTCATCTGAATAAGAGGATGAAATCAGATCATCCTAAAAAGTTATTATTGGAGGGGAGTTTCTTTCCTAGTGGTTGGTGGTTAAATCTTATTCCTATTACCTTTTAATGATCTTATGAAAATTGTTCTTTTGAGGTGAGAGTACTCTTAGAAAATACACATTTTTATAGGATTTTGGGTAATGTATCAATCAGTAGCCACAAATGGTTTTTTCTTTTTATATCACTTGATTTTAGGAAGTAATCATAAATTTGATTAGGTTGATCATCAACCGCAATCATAGATTCACTAGAAGCAGAGAGTTTACACTTTCATCTTTTCTCTTGTATCATGTGATTTATGTTTCTCCGCAGGGGGGAGTAGTAATGACTCTTTTGGCTTTAAGAAGAGAATAAAAAAAGACTAGGATTTTAATTGAATGACATGCAGAATGAGAAGGAATGGAATTTTATACAATCATCTCCTTATTAACCTCAACTTTCTACCCTCTATAATTATGAGGCCAACATGAGCAACATGACTATCATTAATCTCATCAATTATAGGCTATTAGTTTCCTTTCTATTCCGATGTGACTTTCTTGGTCATAGAATGTGCTTCATTAATATCTGATTCTTTCTGATCATTTACAAACATAAAAAAGAGTGAAATTAATTTGGTAGACATTCATAAACCACATACTGGGAGATACCAGATTCACCATTCTGAATCCTAATCGGGGATGGAATATCCTTAGAGATGTTTGTTTTAAAAAAAATTATATCCACTTATGGTCATGAGAAGATTATAATGGATAAATCCTAGATAAAATATTTTCAATTAGTACTGAAATCATAAACATATATTTTTGATTAAATAGGTTGAGGGGTATTTCTGGAAAACTAATCAATATCTAGAAATTCGGAGACTCCAAAAAAGGATCCAAATTAGTGGTACATTCGGGAACTATCATCGTATAACCCCACCCCCCCCCCCAAATTAATTCCTTGCCCAATGTATATAACAATCGTCTTCAGAGGAGAGTAAAAAACACATTTGAAGAATTCCATAGACCAATATCAAAACATGAAAAGTTAATGATTTCAAAAATAGGTGTTCAATATATCAATGATAGTCTACAATTAGAACACTTTCCAACAAAAACAAAATCATAAATCTGAGGCAAGAAGATTTACCTCGTTTAACAAGAACAAAATCAACATTTGGGAATGGTGTCAATAGAGGTTAGAGATGATGTTTAAATTAGGGACAATGTGATTGCTTGTACTATGCTCAGTGTTATTAGCAGTTCATCGGGAAACCACATCTATAATGGTTCTTGTAGCTGGAGTAGGGTTTTCCACCTATTCTCTCAATGTCTAATTCATCGAGTCTCCAACTGAAAACTTGTAGAATTCACTCTCCATTATATTTATGAACATTATTCATTAATGATTTCATTAAATACCATATTTATATATATCATGAAAATTATTTTTATTATACTTGTATGTTATTTATACATATTGTGCTTTCATTAAAAGATTTCATTATTCTGGAAATATATATAAATTTTTATTTTCTAATCAAAACATATATTTTGATAAGTCATATTTTTTTGAATGAAATATATTTATAAATAAGAATTCGTACATGTAGTGATGGGTGGGGGCCTGTTATTGATAAACCCATGATGCATTGAAATGATTAATGTGAAAAAAGGTTTGGTGAAACCCCATTTGTGTTTTCATCCATGTAGAATCATATGGGCATATACCCACAATCACAAGCCATCATGACGATATAATGGTTCATGAGTCTTATACATGACATCCAATGATTATTTATTTTCTTCATTTAGTATTTAGTATTTAGATTGTATGATATTTACCCAATAAAAAATATATATGGATTCATTTTCAATCTCGTCATAGTGATGTATTTTTTGTTTTTATGTTCATTACTTTGTCATTAAGATTTTCAATTATTGTCTTTTGTCTACTTTTTATTAATTAATTTATTAATTAATGATAATTTGATATAACCCATTAATTATTTCTTATATCCCAAGGTTATTAGGAATAAATAATTGAATAAGTGTTATGGAAATATTTTATTTCTCTTTATTTATGTTCTTTGCCTAATTTTATATGTAATAATGGACCCAAGTATGTATCTTGTTTATCAATACTACTAAACAAATCAATCATTGGTGATGTTATATCTAGTATATATGATATTATAATAAAATAACTGATGACACTAGGATACAAGGGTAAGGTTTGGTACATTTTTTGCTATTTATTGGGTTATAAAGACGTTTTAGTATTATTCAGTGACATTAATGGATTTTTAAGTCTTCTAGTTTTTATGGGGTTTCAAGGATGTAATACATTTTTTAAATTTTTTCACCTTTTTTCTTTGTTTTTTTTTTTTTTTTTGTTTTTTCAGTGATTTAATCGATTTTAACAGTTCATTAGTATTTCTAAGGTATTCAAAAAAAATTAAAATAATTTCTAGTGTTTTTTATGCTTTTGGAGTTTTAATGGTTGTTTTATATTTATTAATATTATTATTTATTTTCCTTGTTTTACAATGCTTACTATTTTTTCATAGTTTTTATATGACTATCCTATGTGAAACAATGTTTCCGTGGGTTTTTAGGTATTTTCCTATGTATTAATGATTTTAAATAGTTATTATTTCATGAGGTTTTAGATATTTTTTTCCTATGAATTTTATGGATTTTATAGCTTTTATGATTCCAAAAAATAGATTTTTTTCACAACTTCTTAGTTGTTTCAGGGTTTTTTGGGTTTCATTGTGAATATTCATGATTTCATAGAGTTTATTCAATGTTATAATATGGGTTTTCTTAATAGATCATGGTTTTTGAGTATTTTCCATGATTTATCAATATTTTTCTTGATTGATTATGGTTTCAAGTAAATTCATTAGATTTTACGATAATTATAATTTTTCTATTGTTTTTATTATTTTTCTGTAATTTTTATCTTTTCTAGAGGGTTTCCTTAAATTTTCATATGGTTTTTCAACCTTTTCAAGTATTTTCTAAAATCAGTAATTATATTTTAGGGGTGTAAATGGTTTTAATGTGAATTTCATTTTATTTATATGTTTTTTGTTTTAATTATCATTTATTGTTTTTTTTAAATTTCATAGGTTCAATGAGGGATGTAGAGTTGTTTCTTTCGTATTAGTCATATTTAGGGTTTTCATGGTTTTTCATTTTGTTTAAGGAATTATAATCGGTTTTCATGTGTTTTGAATATTTTTTAGTTTCATTAATGGTTTTCGATGTATTATAGGTTATTATTTTATAATTACAATTTGTACATTATTTTTAGTTCTTTATTGGTTTTTACGATTTTACAGGATTTCTTGGGGTTTATATGTTTTTAAGGGGTTTCTTGGGGTGTATGGCATGTGGTGGTTTTAAAATATTTTTCCATTTTGATATTTTATCAATATTATAATGGTTTTATGAATTATTTCATGTTATTCGAGTATTTATTAGTGTTTTAGGTTTTCAAATAGATTTCCAATGTTTTATTTTTTATGTAGTTTTTATGGGTTTTACAAGGTTCTAGTTTATTTCAGATAAATTTTTAGGTTTTTATCATTTTTATTAGGTTTATTAGAATTAAAATTATTTTTAACAGTGTTTAAATAATTTCAAAATACATTATTTCTTTTAAAATAATTTTTACTTTTCATATCACGTACTATTAATTTTTATAGTTTTTACTTGTTTTATGGAATTAATATTGTCTTAAAAGTTTTCATGGTTTTAATTGGTTTCTGATGTTTTATAAGGATTAAAATAGTTTTAATGTATTTTCCTTAGAATTATATGGGTTTACATGTGTTTTTGTTTATATGGATTTTCATAGTTTTTCAAGGTATACTTGTTATAATATTTTATTAGGTTTACCATTGTTTTTTAGTTTTATAATAGTTGTAAGGAGTTTTTATTTAATTTTAATTTTTTTTTTCATTTTAGGATATTTCTTTTATTTTCATTGATTTTACATGATATTCATTTTTTTCCAAAGTATTCAATTGAATTTATGGTTTACTGAGATATTTTATGTCATTCCATGTTTTTAATACCCTTTAGGGTATTCCAGTAATTTTTTTATTAGATTCCTTGTTTTTCATACATTAAATGGGTTTCTTATTATTTTTTATTTTTTCTAGGTATCCTTGTATTTTCAATGTTTAAAAAAAATTTCAAATAATTTATTGATTAGAAGAATTTAATTACCATTTATATATTTTTCACGGATTTTCTCGTATTGTCAATGTTTTTATAATTTTCTATAAATTATAGCGTTTAAATTGACATTTTATCTATTTTTATTATCAAATTTATTTCACTTTATTCTATTAATATTCATGATTTTTCAATTTTTTATGATTTTCCCATTTTTATAAGTTTTATAATTATAATTTTCCATCAAATTCATGATCATTTTGGTTTTTCCCTGTGTTATAAGGGTTTTTCGGTTTTAATTAATTGTTGGTTCTTTTTAGGTGCATTAGGGGATTTTTTTAGAGCACATTGACTTTTTTAGTTTTGTTTGGATTATATATATTTTTGAAATAATCCTCATGTTTTTATAAGTTTTCATGTATGTACAAGTAATTCCTATTTCCTTGGTGTTTTTAATAATTTTTAGTATATTTAAGGATTAACTTATTTTTTTCATTTAGGTACTTTTTTAGATTATCATGGTTCTTCGTGGTATTTCTGGTTTTGGAGTTTGAAAATTTTTTTCTGGTTTTTTAGTATTTTCAATTTTTCATGGAAAATATAATTATTTATAGTATTTTTAAAGAGGTTTATTGTATATTAATTATTTTAAATTATTATTCAAGAATTTAAATATTTTTTAAAGGGTTTATTATAAATTTCATAAAACATTTCTATAGGTATATAATCATTTTATATGTGTTCTCGGGGTTATAATGGAATAAACTATTTTCCATGTATTTTCGAAATTTTTGGATTATCCATGACAATATTAGATTTTCGATCAATTTGAGGTTCTTCTATGTTTTTTATGATTTTTCCATGTTTTTAATGTGTGTATTAATTTTTTGTTTCTGTTTTTCCATTCTTTAACGGTTTTCTAGTTATTTTAAATTGTTTATATAATATAATGGTTTTATGGGTTTTTATTTTTTTAATATATAATATATTTTTCTACGAATTTATGGAATTCGACTATTTAAAAAAATTGCTTTTTCAATGTAATCAAATATTTTTAAGGGATTCATGTTTTCATGGGGTCTTTGTTTTTTAATTATTTCCATGGACTCTAATGTGTTTCATATGATATTTAGGGTAGGTATAGATTTTATAAAGTTATTGTATTTTCTAGTGTACTAAGGGTGTTCATATATTTATTGAAATTTACTTGGTATTAAGTGGTTTTTATGATTTCATAGGATTTACAATTTTTTTATTTATTATTATGTTGTTTTTTGGTTTTAATGTTTTTTTTGGTTTTCTAATATTTAATAGGATTTTTAATGTTTTTTTTCTTTAAATGTGTTTTGTATATTTCTATGCAGTTTTTATATGTCCTCTGTTATTTAAAATGAATTATATGTGTTTTATTATTATTCATTTGTTTAATAAAAGTTTCCATTGTATTCATTTTATTAATTTATTTGAAATTTTTTTATAGTTTTTTTATAGTTTTATAGTGTTTTTATTTTTATCATTAGTTTTCATGGTTTTTGTGATTTCATAGTGTTTTTATGGTATTCCCTTATCCAATATTTTTTTACTAATTTTGAATTTTTTCATTGTTTTTAACTATATTTGAGTGTTTCCATATATTTATTGATATTTACATAGGTATTTAGGATTTATAAGGTTATATATTTTATTACTATATTTATTATTATTTTTTTGATTCATCTATTTTAATTCATGGGTATCTAGAGATTTTTAGATTTGTAGAGGGTTTTCATGTATTTAATGTTCATTAAATGGGTTTTTATGTTTTTTGAAATTTTTGGAGTTTTTAAATGGATTCTATGGTTATTTGAGTTTTCCAAAGTTTTCTATTCTTTTTCTTGGACATTCATCGGATTTAATGTGGTTTGAAAAAAAAATCATTGTTATCCACGGTTTATCATAGAATTTGATATTAATCCAATATTTTTAATGTATTATAGGGGTTTCAGTGATTTATTGTGTTTTACATGATTATATAGAGATAAAAATTTTTTTTTTAAATATTTTCATTTTCTATTTGAATTTATAGTGTTTCATATGGTTATAAATTGATTTATAAAACGTTGTTATTCTTTCCAATTTCTCATAGGATGTTCAATATTTTCAATGGTTTTCCTTCGTTTAATAATTTTTTTTTATTTTTTAAATAATTCCATTGGTTTTATGGTAATTTAGTGATTTTTGTGTTTTATAAATGTTGATAAAGTTTCTCAGTGATTTAATTAGCTTTCACATATTTTAGGGTTTGAAAAGCCTATTTTGTTTTTACATCATCTTCACAAGTTTATTACTTTTTCCATTTATTTTTATATTTTTTGTTGTTACATATGATCTTTAATAATGTCTAGAAGATTCAACATTGTTTTGCTGGATTCTGTATAATTCATGATTTGTATGGTATTTTTTGAACAATTATACTTTATCAATGTTTTACATGGGTTTTCTAATTTTTAGTATTTATAATTATTTTGAGGCTTTTGAAAGTCATTTTTCTTTTTTAATGTTTTTCTGGGGTATTGAATATTAATAACAATTTTGGAAATTTAATTGTATTTCCCTTGTTTTAATGGTGGTTTTTAAGGGTTTAATAGAATTCCCGGGATGCATGATTTTTATGGTATTAGAGGTTTTATAGTATTAAATATTTCTATTATTTATAGAATTTTCATTATATTCATCTTATTATAGATTTTTCATGGTATTTTATGTTTTTTCATGGTTTTCTATAGTTTTCACATGTTTTATCGGTTTAGGTAGAGGTTTGTTGTGTTTTATAAAATTTTATTATTAATTTTATTTTTTTCAAAATTCTATAAGGTGTTAATAGTATTCTAATATTGTCATGGATTTATATAGTATTTATGATTTTAAGTGTTTTTTAGGAATTTCTTGGTCTTTATATGTTTTAATTTAATTGAATATATTTTTATGTGTTTTAAAGGGTTTTTTATACTTTTCAATGTTTTCAAAAGGTTTTATTTTGTTTTTGTGTTTTTTTCTTATATTCATAATATTTTTTATGGTTTTTGATTTTTTCATATATTTTCAAATATTTCTATGAGTCTTTAAATTATATTATATTTTATATTGTATTTTATTATTTTCCTTGGGTTTATTGGGTTTTCAAGGCTTTTAATGTGTTTTCATGCTATTAACATGATTATTGTGACATTTTATTATTTTTCTAGGACTCTCTGGATTTCAATGGTTTAACATATTTCAATTTTTTTAAGTGAGACCAATTTTTTTGGAAGAGTATCCTCGGTTCCCTTATTTTATCTAGGATTTTTACTAATATTTCAATAGTTCTAGTGTTTTTAGAATTTGATTATATGTTTATATTCTCAAAGGAATTTTTTGGGTTTTTTAATATTTTTTTTGGATGTTATGTTAATTTTTTATTGTTTCTTATGTTTTCAATTATTTATTGGTTTTCTTGGACTTTTAGTATTTATATATGTATTTATATAATTTTTCATTATATATAAAAAGTTGATAATTATTTTAATTCATTATAATGAATTTCTATGAGTTTCATTTTTTTAATTTTGTAGGTTTTATTAATCTTTTTCAAATATTTTTTGAATATTTATATCTTTTCAAGGGTGTTAGGTGTTTTGTTGGGTTTTATAGGATTTAAAAGTATATTAATAGGATTTTATGGATCTTGTAACTTTTTAACGTGTTCCATATATTGTCCATTGTTGTTACAGTTTTACATGATTTTATATTAAATTTATTTATTTTATAAATAGATTCAATTGTTCACGATCATTTTTAGGGATTTTTGGTTAAAATATTATGTTTTTATATGGTTAAATGTTTTTTCATATTTATATAATTTTTTTTAAAAAAAATAATTTTTCATAGAATGTATAGTTTTCCTATATTTTTAACTTTTACCTTGGGTTTGAATGTTTTTTAAATTTTCTATGTATTTTCGTAGTTATATTTCATTCTCATGGATTATATTATGTTTCACAGATTCTCCTAAATTAAATAGTTTATATATGGTTTTGAGGGTTTCTATAGAATAATTTGTTTCCAACAGATTCAATTAGGGTTTCAATGTGTTGTAAATGTTTTTAGGTTTTATTTTGTTTTACGATATTTTCTACGTTTAAAATATTCTTTATGGAATTTGGTTAATTTTTTTTGAATATTTCAATTTTTTTTCAAGGTTTTATATATATTTATCATTTTTGGGGGTTTAATGATTACATGGTTTTTTTATTACTCATGGTGTTTTTATGGGGTTTATGTAGGTTTTATAGTTTTCATGTTTTCATAGGATTTTGGGATTTTTTTGATTTTTCAAATTATATAAGAGATTTTTAATGTTTCCTATGATTTAACGGATTAAAATGGATTACTTTCATTCTAGATGTGTTTTTTTGTATTTAGTATAATTTTATTCTCTTCAATGTGTTTTTATATTCTTTTAATTATTTTAGTTTATTGGAGGATTTTTAGGTTTTTCATGGTTTTCCAATGTTTTCTAATATTGATTTGGTTTTTAGGGATTTCAAGAGTTTGGATATGTTCTATAGTGTTTCCATGTTTTATTATGGTTTTTAGGGTTTTTCATAAATTTATGGGGATTTCAAAGATTTCTTCGTCTTTATATTATTTTATGTTTTTAATGGATTTTCAAATTTTTATGGAGTTTGAAATGTTTTTTCCTTATTTGTGTCTATTTAACATTGATTTTTAATGATTAAATTTCCATTTAATGGTATTTAATAATTTAATGTTTTTTTATTAAATTTTAAAAATAATTTCTTTTTATTTTATTATATTTTACTAATTTATAGTCTTTAAAAAAATTAAGTTTTTTATTATTTCTAGTTATTTTTTGATATGTTATCGTTTTTTATTGATTTTTAATAATTTTAATGGTTTTCTATTATTCTGTTTTCAAAAATAGTCACTATTTTTAAAATTTTAGTGGTTTATATATAACATTGAATCATTTTATATTTTTTAAGGGTTTTATTTCTTAATCTATGTTTTTTAGTGTTTTCCAGAATAATATATTTTATTATATTTTTCTTAGTTTTTATGGTTTATATGGGATTACATTAAATGTTATTATTTAATTTTTTTTATTTTATCGACTGTTTTATAGAAAGTCATTATTTTTATAATTTCTAATGGATTCTACGTATTTATTCTTGTATTTAATGTTGTCTTTTTTTTATGGATTCAATTGTTTTTAGTGTTTTACATTATTTTGCAATTTTTCATTTCTTCAATAGATATTAATATTTTTATATTGTTTTAAATAATTATTTTTTTTCAAGTGGTTTTCAACGGTCAATAATTATTTCTTTGATTTTCCAATGTTTTTTATTATATTTATGGGTTTCCATGGTTTTCATGGGCTTTAGTTTTTGTAATTTTTTATAATATTTATCAACAGTTTCATGGTTTTGTATTATTTTAGATTTGTTTTCTGTGATTGTACATTAGTTTTAATGGGTTTTAGGTTTTTTTGGGAAATCAAGTCTTCGAGGGGTTTTATTATTTTTTACGGTTTATACTGATTTTCAATGTGTTTATGCTTATACAATAATTCTTATTTTATTGGGTTTTATTTATTTTCATATAAATTTAAATGATGTTTGAGTTTTTAAGGTTTTTCATTCTTTATCTAGGTTTTGTAGAATTTTCTTTGTGTTTTTCATGATTTATAATGATTTTATATATTATTTCTTATGGGAAACAAAGGGTTATAATGTTTTTCCTTGTTTTTCCATTATTTTTTACTATTTTATATGGTTTTAATATTAGGTTCATATTTTTTTCAATGTTTTACCTTAATTTTTCTTGATTTTTTTCTTTGAATTTAAGTGTTTTTTTGTTTTCAAAGGTTATCAAGTTAATTTAATGATATTATTGTGCTTTATTAATAAAATAAATTTCAATATTTTTTATTTTTTTAAATTTTTTTCATGATTTCGTAGTTTTTATGGGTTAATAGCATCATCTAGTATTTTTTAATTATTTTAAGGTTTTAAATTTGTTTTAGGTTTTACTATTTCAATTCACAGTTTTCAGGCATTTTCATGATTTTTATATTTTTTATTACCTTTATCTGTTATATATTATTTTTAGGTTCACCAATATTTATATTGTTTTATATAGTTCTATAATGTTTGTGTTATTATTTATTATTTTTAAGTAATCACATCCATTATAATATGTTATGTGTAGTTTTAGTTATTTCATGGTTTTTTAAATTTTTTATGTTTTTCATGGATTTTCAATTATTTTTCATGGCACTTAATCATTTTATATTTATTGTATAATTTTCATTGATTTTCCATTTTTATTGTGTTTGAATTATTTTTAATGAGTTTATACATTTTTTAGGGGATTTTTAATGGAATTATGTGTATTGGATGATTTTATAGAATTTTTATAAATTTGATTGTTTTTAATGATTTTTTTGTTTTTTATGGATTTTTATTTTCATAATTGGTATATTAATTGTTTTCCAATGTTACCTAGGTTTACATAATGGTATCTACGATTATATAGGATACTCAATTATTTTCATTGATTCATATTGTATTTTAGTGTTCAGTAGGTTTTTTGTTTTCAATATTTTTAGCATTTTTTTTATTTTTTCATCTATTTTCAATTATTTTCCTTTTTTTAATGTTTTCATGGGGGTACCATGGATATCTATAGATTTTTTATAAATGATTTCTATTGTTTCCTTTTTTGTTTTTGGAATTTTTATAGTATTTGTGTATTTCATAAGTTGTTATAAATTTTATATATATTGTAATTTGATTGTATATTTTTTTATGGTTTTTTTGATTATTGTCGATAGAATCCTGGGTTATTAATTTTTTTAAAGTGGGTTTATAATTGTTTAGATTTATATTATTTCCCATGGGATTCACAGTTTTAATTTTTTATTAGTGATTTCAAGGTAATATCATGGTTTTTAAGGTATTCAGTTAATTTTTACGAGTTTCCATGATTTTTTATAGTTCTGGGGTATTAAGTGTTTTTATGGTATTTTCAAGAGTTTTATGTTTTTATGGTTTTCAATAACTCTATGGGTTTTTCCATGGTTCTACTAGAATTCTCATGTCATTGAAGAGATTCCATAGTTTTTCATTATTTGTGATGGATTTTCAAGGTTAATTTTTTTCATTTTTAGATTTTTTAGATAATTCATTTTTTCATTATATTCAAAAGTTTTTATGGTTTCTAAACGTATTTTGTTATTTTCTAATAATTTTATAGCAATATGTTTTTAGTTTTTCTAGGAGAGATTTTATATTTTATCGTTTTTCATCATGTATAATGTTATTTATTTGTTTTGAAAGACTTCTAAATTTTCCCATAATTTGTATTATTATAATAATTATTTTAGGTTTTTTCTATATTTATCTAGATTTTCTGGGATCTAATTATTTTTTATGGTTTATATATGTTTTCTTGTGTTTTCAAGGATCTCTATGAAATCATGGAATCCTATATGATTTCAATATTTATAGAGATTATAATGGTTTCAATGGGATTTCTATTTTATTTATTTTCCTATTTTATGGTTCTTGTTTTGATTATGAAGGGTATGTAAGGGTTTTCAATGGTATTATGTGATATCGCATGTTTTTATGTTTTTTTCATGGGTTTATTAGTGTTTTGAAGTATTATACAAGAGAATTAGTTTTAACTTTTCTTAATGGATTTCATATGACTATAGGATCTTATAATGTTTTCAAAATTTAACTATAGTTCTTTTAAATTTTACAAGATATTCTATATGTGTTAAATTTATTAATGATTTTTCATGGTTTTGGATGGTTTTCCATAATTATCAGTGTTTTAAAGATTTTATGGGATTTTAGAGATTTGTAGAGTACTTCATGGTTTTTGGGATTCTATATGAATTTTTGGTTTTTGGTTTGTTAGTAGGTCATTCCATAGATTTACAGGTTTTAATGGTTTTCAAAATTTCGATAGACTTATAATATATATTTATGGATTTTGAACATTTATTATACTTTCAATGGTGTTTTAGAGTTTCCAAATATTAATCATGTATTTTAATGGATTTCATAATATTTAATTGATTTCCAACTTTATAAATGTTTTCGTTTGGTTTTCTTTAATATTCAATTGTTTTGAAATATTTTTCAAAATATTGGTATTTTTATTAATTTTTTGGGAATAGGATAGTGGTACATAAATTTTGATTATTTTCAAGATTTTCCAGCGACATTTAAGGGGCCTTATTAGATATATACGGTTCCTTATTGATATCAAGGTTTTTATTTTGTTTTTAAGAGTTTTAATGGGATTCAAATAGTTTCCACCAATCACTTCATTTTCCCAATGATTTTAAGGGCATCTAGTATTGACCAGTTGTTTCAATTGTATATATGTGTTTATTATGTTCATTAGGGATTTGTGAGGTTTCTATAGAATTTATCCTATTTTTATGTGATATATTTTTTTTTGGGTATTTCATTTAAATTTATTATTAACATTGTGTCTAATGTTAATAATGGTTTTATATGGTTTTCAAGTGTTTTTAGGTTTCAATGGTTTTTAAAAAATTTATTAATATTTTTATGATATTCTTATTTTTTATCATTTTCTACAGTGTGTTAATATTTTTCATATTTTCTTGGGGTTTTTAGATTTTTCTTTGGTAATTTTAGATTTCAATATTGTATAATTTTTTTAATTGTATTTTATAAGAGATTTTATAGTTTTTTGTGGTTATAAAACTTTTTAATGGTTTTATGTAATTTTTATATTGATTTCTTATTAGTTTTTATTTTTTATTGTTTTTCATAGGTTATTAGAGATTTTATGATATTGATGCATTTATAACAGATTATTCAATGATTCTGGTTATAATGGTTTCACAATTTTTTAGTTTTTTTTAGTTTTGTAATGGTATTCGAGGAGTTCCATATATTTTATATTGGTTTTCAAATTTTTTAATGGTTATTATGGGAATTTTTTATTTCTGAATTCTTATTATGGTTTTCGGTTTTTTTGGTTTCATGTTCTTTTTTTAGGGGTTATTAAGTGTCCCTGATAATTTCAGGGGTTCTTTGGATATCTCTATGTTTACTTGGGTTTTTTAAGACTCCCAAAATTTTTTGGGTTTGTAATGTTTTTTATGAATTTTTCAATTATCTATTTTTCATTTCAATGGTATTACACATTCTCATGGGATTATCATTGTTTTATTTAATTTTCTATCCTTTTAAAACATTTTGTATGTTTTTAGTTTTTTTCATCATTTTGTATATTTTCTGTGTTTTTTATTTTATATGGTTCATTATAGATTTTAAGGGTTTTCCTATGTATTCATGGTTCATCATGGTTTTTTGTGCTTCTCATGGTTTTTATGGGTTTTGGATTTTTATTGATATTGAAGAGTTTTTCTTGGGAATATTCATTTCTAAAAATTATTTTCAAGGTTATTATGGTTTTTAAGAATTTAAGGGGTTTTAATTATTTTCTATGACTTTATTTGTTTCTAAGGATTATCACATGGTTTTCTAATTAAATAGGATTTCAAACCTTTATTGTGTTTTAGATGATTTTTTATATTTATTTGTTTTTTTGGTCTTTCATGACATTCCAGAGATTTCATCATTTTGATGGTATCACTAGTGTTTTCACAATTACTAGGGATTTAATGGTTTTAGATTTTTTTAATATTCCCAATGTTATAAAATCATTTAATTGGAATAAAAAAAATTTTTCAAGGGTTTTGGGGGTTTGTATGTGTATCACGGAAGATATGGGCGATTTCTGTTATTTATATGATTTTATTGGTTTTTATGTTTATCAATATTTTTTCATTGATTTCTATGTTTTATCCAATATTATTTTCATTTTTTATTAGTTTTTATATTATTTTAATTATTTTCTAGATGTTTTGATAGGTTTTAGTCACATCTATTTCTCCTAGATTTATCGAGATTTAACTTTCATTATTCAATAATTTTGAACATTTGACATTATTTAATATTGTGTATACTAATTTACCAAATGTTTTATTGATTTACAGGGTTTCAATGATTTTCTAATACTTATCTATATCCCTGGTTTTTTTTAGTGTTTTTGATATGTTTTTAGATATGTGGTGGCATTCCCAGGATATCAATGGTTCTGTAGATTTTTTTCTAGATTTTATAGTTTCTTTACAGTTTTAATATAATTTTTATTGTTGTATAATTTTTTATGTGTTCCAAGTACTATTATGTTTTTTTCATAGGGTCATATGAGTATAATAGATATTTATTAATTTTAAAATTTTATTAGAGATAATTTCAAATTTTTATAGTTTCTAATATTTTTCAAAGTATACTGTAGTTTATTTATTGTTTTCATGATTTTTTATAAATAATCAATGTTATTATGTAATTTAATGGGTTTTCGGGGTTAATTATATTTTTTAATGATTTCAAGGGGTTTCATGTTTTTTATGGTTATTTGGATATTCATATAATTTTATTAAGATCTTTAAGGATTTTCAAATTAAATTCATGTGTTTTCCAAGGGATTATCAAGGGATTCAATTTATAGCCATTATTTTCAATGGTTTTTTTTCAAGTGTCATCAAGATTTTTCAAAATTAAGCATTGTTTCATTATTTTTTTACCATTTTGCATTGTTTCAATCATTTTCATGGCTATTTTATGGGTTTTCTTCTTTTGTAGCATTATAAAATGGTTATTACATGTTTTTCATGTTGTTGTAGCATTTTCATATTTTTCGTGGATTTAATTGTTTTCAGACATTTTATGGTAATCTTGATTTTATGTAGTTTTCTATAGGATTCAAATTATTTAAAAATAATAATTATAAGTTTTTTCCAAGACATTTTAATGATTATTACATTATTTTATAGTTTAGAAATGTTTTCCTTGTTTTTTGTATTTATTTTAAGTTCATTATAAGGTTAAATCATCATTTATAGTGTGTTTAAATATTTTTAATGTTTTCCTAACTATATTATAGGTTTTTTAGGGTTCACATTGTTTTTTACACTCTAATTGTGTTTCATATGTTTCCCTGGTTATTATTAGACTTAAAATAGCTATAACGTTTTTAATGAGGTTTTTATGTTCTCGTTTGGTATCCCACAATCTTCATGGTTTCTTCTAAATTTCACATGATATTCTAGTGTTTCTAGGGTTATAACGGATTTTATCACCTTATTCATTGTCTTTTAGGGATGGTTTTCAGTTGGTCAATGTTTCATATGCTTTCAGCAGTTCTTATAGTATGAATTATTTTTACTGGGTTTTAACTATTTTTTATCTCCAAATTTATTTAATTTTTTACAATCCTTTCAAGGGTTCTGCAAATTTTTCATTGGTTTTTGTTGTTTTTATAGTTTTGGGGACTTGAATACTTTTCTTGGGTTTTCATTAAATTTCTCATAATATTTACTTATTTTTAGTGTATCCTTGATATTTTAATGTTTTTAATGTTTTTAGGCATTATTTCATCATTTTTAAGGGTTTCTATTTGTTTTCTTATTTTTTTATCTATTTCTTCTGCATTTTTTTTTATTTTCATAATTTTTATTACTTTTTTAGAGTTTTTACTGAATTTTCACATTTTCCAAATGATTTTATATTTCTTAGACGGATTACAATGTTTAGATATGTTTGTATGGTTTTCACAATCATGATGTAATTTTTAGGTTTCATAAGGTTTTCCATTATTTTAATTATTTTTATAATTATCAACTATTATTCATTTTTTTATTGGATCACAATGGTATAAAATATATTGAAAGTGTTTTTACGGGGTTATAGTTATTTTTTTATATTATATTGTTTTTCCTATGAATATAATTTTTTAAACTATTTTAGTTTTTTGATTTGTTTTTAATTTATTTTTATTGGTCTTTATGATTTTCCATTACATTCTATTTTTAATGTTTTTCATGGTTATATTGGTTATTATACACTTTGGGGGTTTTTTAATATATGGACATATATTCCCCTGATCATCTCCTATGATCCATTTCTAGTGATCATGTGTCAACATCCCAAACCATTGTATGAAAATAAATGACATGATCTATTGATATTGAAAATAAGAAAAAAATAAGAGACTGTTACAGTACATCCCATATTGAAATTCTCACAAAATAAATATATCCATAATTCACCAAAAAGGATGATCGATTGTTTGATAACATGAAGAATTCAATATGAGCATAAGGGTTCATGATATATACATAAGAGTGAGTATTCATTAATAACATGAAAAAATTATAATGAGGAATTAAATAAATATCTAATGGGGTGATATAATTTTATTACACTTTTTTCCAAAAAACCATTAATCCTAATTAACATAGTTGAAAATTTGTAACATGGTGATGACATAATAAGATAATTACCACAATTTTTAAAATTTAATACACTATTTAAAGACATTTGGGGAACCATAACACCTTCAGAGCCTTTTGTACCTAAACCATGGCATTAAGGATTCCATGGAAATATTTGGATTGAAATTCATAGAACTAGATTGGTTCACTTTTAAAAGAATTTTTATAATTTAATTAGAGTATTTATGGGCCTTTATTATTCCACTAATAAGGTTTTTTGGGATTTCCTTGAAATTTCACTATTTACAAATACATGAAATACTATATTATTTTATCACACACTCTAGTATTTGGGACTAAAATACGTTGCAATTAGTCATGTCCATTTATTTTAATTTTATTATCCATTTCAAAACCTCCTTGAAATCCCCAATTAATATTTGTAAAAAATTATTCTAATGAATAAATCTTTTTAATGTCATTACATTATTTTTTTGGTGCCAATAGGTCTATAAGAAATATTTTAGGGGGGAAGGTGGAGTCTATAAAAAAATCTGGGACAAGGTTGTAAAATGTAGTGGTGTATATTACATCATGTAATTTTGTTGATATATATTACTATAAAATATTGTTATAAAATATAACATAAGGAACAATATGTTATTTTTCAAATCCATTATTGATCTAGGGATATTTATAGTGTAGCCATTCAAATTTATAGTTTTTTGGTTTCATAGATATTTATGGTAGTGTGGAGTTATTCTTGTAGTGTAGTTCCTTTGGATAATGATTCCCGTATGTGTATTCTTTATATGTCTCTAAATATTTCTATTGAGATATTTGATGATGTTATCATGTGTTTTTTGGATAATCCCACGTACCATGATTTAAAATTCATTAGTTCAGTGGGATGAGACCTTATATGGTGTAGCATTACTAGGTATTGTTTGATTTTTTGGAATTATCGTTATGGTTTACCATGTCTTGTTTTCTAGAAACGGTTTTTAATTGAAAACACTCTACATTTTAGTTGATGATGTGTGGTTATGTCATCTTCTTCTATAATTATACTATGTTTAAAACTATGTATCCCCTTCTAAAACAATATTATTATTATTCTTTCTTATTAATATTTAGTGACTCCTGGGTCTCTTTGGGAATAATTTTACTTCCCTTAATTGAGGTATTAATCCTTTACATGAGGAGGTATATTGCTTTATATTATATGTGAATTTTATCATTTTATTCTATGTAGATACATTTTATATCCATTATAGAGAGGGTTGTGATGTGGTTTGACCTTAGATTTTATTCAATATCATTATGGTTTAGGTTTTCTGTGGATCCTATTACATGTTTCGGATCTTGAGGGATTTTTTTCATTATATAATATCTATTTTTGAAGCAACATTAAATGTGGGGGATTTCAGAAATTTTTTCTACCTAATATAACACTATGTATTATTTGATTTTTTTAATCACTTCCAAACTTTTTTATTATTAATATATATTATTTGATATTTATATCCATAATATTTAGAGAGAAGAATAGTTTATCAGAAATATTAAATAATATAGAATGAATGTAAATAAGATTTTAAATTGGTTAATGTATAATTTAATAGGTAATGGGAGTTGTTTATTTATTAAATATTTAATAGGTATTTATTGTACGATAGTTATATTTTCTAATGCATGATGTTTTGGTCCTATTCATTCTATTATTTTTTAGGAACCTATGTACCTCAATATGTGAATTATTTTAAAAAACCCATAATGCATATGAAGACGTTTTAGTAAACTATAGATGATTATGCTTTATAATTATTCATTAGTTGAAAATGATGAAAAATGAATGGATTTGAAAGAGGTATTAATTTATAAAACGGTTCTTATGGGTGAATTAATGGAATAATAAATTTAATGGGTTTAGATATTGGTAATTTATCAATCTAGGAAACGGGAATTATGTGTTATAACTTTACTTTCTTTGATTTATAATAGTAAGTATAATCACATGAGTAATGATTGATTAAATTGACGTATGTAGTGTATTTGAATACCCAACATGGTATTTATGAGATAACACATTATGGGTTTCAATAATGGTATAGGGGGACCTAATTGTTTTACTTCCAGTTTATAATACCTTAATATGATTGATATGGATGTATTGATAATGGGATGATGACAAGATATATAAATTAGTGAACATGCATAAAATTTGAAAATAACGAAAATGGTGTCCTTCATCTTCATAATACATTCATATTACAGTTTTTAATGTCTATATTAGAACGAAAATATATGTTCTGTAATTGTAAATGAGGATACATGATAAGTTAATGTGGTTATGTATATGTGGTGATGTAGTTACAAATATGAGACAATGTAAAGTTGGCATTGGATAAGATTTTATGATATGTGGACACATGAATCATGTTTGAATGAGGGGTGGTGATTTATAATTTATTTCTAATGATGTATTATTTTCATATTCCCTATCATATTTGGAGATAGGTCATCCTTTTATATTTCTACCATTTTGAAATGTAATTAAATCACTGATTGGATATAACTATAGAAATGTACGAGCCTTGTATTAAAAATGTTTTGAAAATGGTCGTAGAGTTTATGTTATTTATTTATATATTTTATAAAATTATATTGGATTATTGGTTGTGGATTTGGTTGAGGATGTATTAGAAATTATTTAAATAGAGATATTCATTGTGGAACCTCAAATTCAATTATTATATATCGTATAGTTACACATAATCATATATATATATATGATATTATTCTTAGTTTTGTTGATATCACTCCTTCTCAGTCATAAATATTTAATTTACATGAATATTGATTTGTTTTATATTGGGTAACTTACTGGGTACTCTCACTTATTTCAACTTCTTAGTTTTCTACGTTTATACAATATAGAATAGTTTTTATTATAATTGTTGTTCATGTCACTCAAGTGGAGTCGGTAAATGTAATGGAGTTCTATATATCAAAATTTCATGTATTTACTTAATGTTTTATATTTCAATGATACTACTGATCAAATTATTAACCAAATTTCTTCCTGGAAAAGAAAGTCTTTTTCCCTGGCCAGTAGAATCTTTCATGTGAAATCTTCCATCGTTTCAAAATTGGTTTATTCTGTAATGATGTACAGGTGGCCTACCAGTCTTCATAATTAAATCAATTCTTACATAAAGGACATTGTCTGGTCCGGGAATATTGTTGAAAGGAAGCTTGTTTCTGTTACCTGGTCCACCTTATGTATGCCCCATGAGAAGGTAGGGCGTGGAATCAAAATCCATAAGCACTTTAATGAATCACTCTAAGAAAAAATCACTTGAAATGTCATCAATAATACGGATGAATCCGTTTCTTTTTGTAGAAATTTCTTTCTTGAAAAACTTAACAATCGAAATATGAATCATGTAAACTCTTATATCTGTCCATCTATTAAAAACTCATTTATCAATATCATGCACAACTCCAGATGAATGGTTAGCACTGAATCCAACCTGAAATTATTGATTGATAACTGGATCAGTGCTCCTCTCAACTCTATGCTCACTTCTCATAATCCACAAGACCATACAAACTGCACCATAAAGGAGATGATGAATACTCCCAACATAGGTCTTCTCGAAAATATAAAGCATGTTATTTATAATTACACTTTCAGTAATATAGATGATTTCTTTATTTGGGAACCAGTGCAAAATGGTGTTCATGACTCTAAAACATATTACAAACACTGTTTCTCTTCTTTTGATAATAAATTTGCATGGTTATATCCTTTTGATAAAACTTGGATTAAACCCTCCTGACTTAATCTTATCTGGCGCATTTTCCATAATCGCCTTCTTTTTGAGGTTTGCCTTCAATCCTTCGGTGTCCAACTTAGTTCGAGATTCCACCTACGTCTTCAATACAGGGAGGACATCAATAATTTATTTTTATCTTGTGCCACAAATACTGCTCTTTGGAATTATATTACTTATATAATTGACTGAATATGGTTATTTGTTGATTCAATATGCGCCTTGATCAAATGTTGTGTTGATAAGAATCTCTCGGATCAAATCAGAAATCTTTTTCTTACCACATTTTCTGACCTTTTCCATGATATTTGGTATTATTGAAATGTAGTTATTCACAATAATTATTCTATCAATCATAATGCAGATCGGGATAGAATTATCATTGTAATAAATGATGCTTATATGATGCAAAAATCCAACTACGATATCTCAGTTGGTGACTTCATGACTCTAGAAGGTTCGGTATCAAAGGAATTTACAAGAAACTGAAGAACGTTTTTGATGTTTTCGGGCAAGCCCTACTTCCTGGATGGTTAAACATCAACATTGATGATGCTTCCAACGAAAATCCAGGCCCCATCGGTTGTGGGGCCATTTTCGAGGACTCTCTTGGGCATACTCATGGAAGTTTTTTTAGAGGCTGTGGGTTCTCCTCTTCCATTGATGCTGAGATGATGGCAGTGATTCATGTTGTCAAATTTTTTATGCAAAGAGGCTGGAACAACATTTGGGATGAATGTGAATCCACCAATATTAGTCACACCATTTTGAATGGTGTAATCAACCATTCTGGAGCTCTCACAGTGTGATGGATGAAATGCCTCAACTCGCTTCTAAAGATTAACTACATTTCCACTCACACATATTGTGATGCGAATATGGTGGAGGATGGTCTTTCCAACAAGGGAATCAACCATGACACTATGTGGTGTGATGTCCTTTCGGATGATCTTTACCCTTTTAATAAAAAAGACTGTAATAAAATGTCCTCTTTCATACTTTTGTAATCTTCCTTCTATTTTTAATAATACGTTGTGTCTTTTACGTTGTCCAAGACATTGCCTTAAAAAATAAAGTAGTTAGGAAACTTTTTAGGGTTTTGATGGGAATTTTATGGAAATAGTTAAATGAGATCCATGCATATGATTTAAAATAATTATATATTCTACGAGATAGGTATATAAGTTTCCCTATAATACAATTCATGAAATTTTACAAACACTTAAAATATTTTGGTTAAAGAATACTAATTTCATCATATAAATAATAGGTCTAATCATTCATTATCATCATTAGATACATTTTATTAATAATTATGAATATTTTATGTGTTTTTATAATTACTCATTTATTCTGAGTTTTATAATTATTTCATCGTTACTGAACTAATTATATTCCTTTTACATAAACAATAAATTGAAATTAAATAGAAATAATTTTTAACTGAAACCTTTTTTGGAACTTGTACGTGTTACCCTATATTTTTATCAACATATTTCATTTTGAGTTTATTTTTATGTGGTTTTTGTATATGGTAATGTTTTGATCTATTAAAATGATTAACAAAATAGGTAGTAATGAATAATTATCCTCTAAATTTTATATGGAATTTTTTTTGAGTGCATATATAAAAATTGTTTTTTAGTAAAAAAAAAATCGATATTTTTCAGTAATTTATTTTGGGGTACTTCTTGAGAGTATTTTAATTTCAATTAATTATTTTATACCTTATGATACTGTGTATTTTTTGATATATAATATTAATTTGTTAAGATTCTATTAAAATGATTAATTTTTTTTCTTATTTTTATATATAATTTTTAAGATAACAAGACTTATTAAGAGTAACATATTAAAATATATGTATTTTTTAGTATATAATGAAATAACTACTATTATAAAAATTCTATGTTATATTTGAATTAGATATTATCTTTTACACATCAAAATTTAATTACAATTCCATTAGTAGTTCATGAAATATAGATGATCCCTTATAATGGTATGGTGCTTATTATTAATTACTTTAAGACTGCCTAATTATGAAATATGGTTGTATGGTTTGTTATGTACACAATATTAAATATTTTCCCATGTATATTATGTAATGGGAATTCTATATATAAATAAAAATGTAAAATAATTAAATCATTAATTTATTATGAAATAATATTTTATTATGGTTGAATTTTTAATTACTTTTGGGTGGTTAGTGTCTAGAATAATTTATGAGGATAAATAATGAGAATATTATAATTTTAATTATTGTGTGTATGTATAAATTAATATATTAAAATATAAATTTTGATGTTTTTATTAATTTATTACTTTCATTATATACTTCAATGTGCTATTTGATGATTAATTCCCTTAATGTGTTTACATGTTTTCTTTAAAACCTTTTTAATACATATAATGATTTTATAATGGATGTCATCATGTGTTGTTTTCTCAAAAAATAATTATGCTAAAAAGATATATGCTATTTATAGTCAATGTAACATGATTGTTCTTAGTGATGTTTCATCTTTATATGATTTTATTTGCCTCATTGAGTTGATCGAATTATTGTACATGAATGATTAAACACATAATGTTTCTAATGAAAGTGGTTTTTTTGAAATATATGAAATTTAGTAATGAAGTTCATGTTGCACAGAAGACAAATTTCTATGAAAATATTAATGAAGATTTAATTCATTATTCTATTCATATTATGGGGTTTTTTTGAATACTATGCTTCCCGAACAAGGATTTATGTTTCATTTTATGGTGGTTCTGTGGATGGTTTGGTACAAAAGAATATTATATTGGGGGTATGCAACTTTTTTTCAGTATGGGATATGATTTGTGATCATTGATGTGGGAATTATGGTTTTAATTATTTTTTCGGAGGAAAAAATGTCATATGGTTATATAGGTGGTTTTTTTTGGAATTGGTAGATGTTCTATATAATGGTTAGTTATCTGGATATATAAAAAGATTCATTGATCAGTTGGTGTGTTTCTATGTGAATGATTCAATCCAATATCTGTCTGACGCGCCTTTTGAGGTTTATTCTGAAATTTTTATTATTCAATTGGAATGTAAATTTTCAGAATGTTTTCATCCTGTTAAGAATAAAATGTGTGAAAGTGATTCCAAGGATAGAGCCTTGGTGAAATATCACCTTAAAAAATAATTGATTTTCATCAGTTTTTTCACATGAAAAAATATTAAATAATGGTTGGAAAAAATTGAATGTTTCCTTTTGGTCTTTGAAGTCCTTAGATAAGAATCATGTCATGTAATTTTTTTAATTTTACTATAATGTTATTAGAATATGTTTGGAGATTAATTGTACTAAAATTTATAATATATACTAGGGGTATGTCCTTTGTTATTAAATTGAGGTATCTTTTGAAGAGGGACATTTGTGATCATATGAAATGGTATCAAGTGGTTTAGTAGGGATTTGAGATTATGTGTCACATTATGATAACATTTAACGAACTAATTCTTATATTTCTTCATTTTCTACAAGATGATAAAGAGGTATAGCATATATTTTCTAGCCTTCCTTGATAAAAACGATAAAATAATCTATGATTCCTTTCATATTCTTGTATTTAGATAATGTAATAGATCAATAAAAGTTCATGGATATAGATTTAATTGTAATGGGGTTTTCTATTTAAGGAACATTCAAATAATTTTTGAATAATGATCTAAATACTCTATGTTATGATACTCGAATTTTGCAGAAGATGATATTTAGAAAACAATCATCAGTTATATAATAGAGTCACTCCCTTATGTTGAGAAGATCATGTTACATGGTGTATGATAAATAGATGAATTCCATGTTTAATGTTTTGGGAAATCATATATATGACTTCCCAATGATTTACCAGGTTTCATTTTAATCTATATAGTATTAGTTTATGGTATATTTTTTGCGGGTGAACTCCTTTCATTGAATCCTAATTAGGCAATATAAATAATTTTAATGGAATATTATATTGACATATAAATGATAAATTAAATTTCATTTATTATATTTCCATGGAATATTTTTATTTTAAATATTTTAAATGGAATGGGTTGTGTTTTTTAAAGAGGGTTCATTTTTTAATTATTTTAGGTGAATTTTGTAACTAAATTAGATTTTGTACAAAGTAGTTTGATTCGAATTAAGATCTATTAGTGGTTCTATTCTTTTTGAGAGTTACATTTCATGGTATTTTGTAGTCATTAGTATTTTTATTATTGGGTGAATTCTTTTTTCACACTTTCTGAGGTGGTTATGATTTTTTTCAACATTTAAGATGTTCTTCCTAGATGATTATTTTGGTGTATGATGTTATTTATCCTTATATATTTTGTTTTTATTTTAAGTGATGTTTATAATTTAAGATTTATTTGAGGTAATGGATACAAATTTCCCAATATATTATGTTTTTATTGGGGGGAAAGATGTACCAAATATTGACTGAAGTAATAATAGTTTGATTTAATACACAAATTCCTTCTAGGTATTGGTTATATAGTGTGAAGCTTTCCACTACATCATTAATTATAGTTGGATGTTATGGATGTCGTAAAGATCCTGAATATTTGGGGATGTGATTTTTGATATCATATTGGTTTTCCCTTCCAATACAATGATTTTTATAGTTTAAGTAATAGAATTGGACATAGTTTGGATTTGGAGATATTTCAAGCATGGTAGTGATTTTATTGTGGTGTGAATGGTCAAAAAAATGATTATGTTTTATCTACTATTTGAAACTCCACTACCACTTGTCATTAATTTAGGAAATAGTGGTATAATAGGTTCATCAGATATTTCCAATGACCATGGAGCCGATTTTGGAGGTGACTTGGACTGAAGCACCTTATGTTGTAAAATTTTAGACTTTATAATGGTTTTGTGAAAAAATAGTCAGATTTTAGTGGGGCCTCCTTTTATGAACCATAGTTTTTTGTGACATCTATATTTCCTACAGAGTATCTGGTTGGTTTATACCATGACTTTCTAAATTTCTTTTTTTTAATGGGGAATCCCATCTGAAATCCCACTTTATTTCATTCCACTCCCTTACCTCATGATTGACTCTATGGTATTATTTGGATTAAATTCAAATTCCTTCAACAATATATTGATTTTTATCTCTTATTTTTTTATTCCTTATGATCCATGGTGAGTTTATTCCTTGACATATATATCCTCTATTTATTGTTACTTAAAATAATTATTTTTTAGTGATTTTGATTTATTTTTAATGGGGGGTCATTATGATTTTTTGGAGGATCTTCTACTATAGATTATGTCCTGATCACTTATCCATCATCTCTTAAATTTTTTAGTATATTGCGATGAACTAGTTGATGTAAGGTATATATAAACTCTCCTTCTATCTTCATGAATAATATTCTTGATTCACAT
The DNA here is from genome assembly GCA_963277665.1 of Viscum album. NCBI lineage: Eukaryota > Viridiplantae > Streptophyta > Magnoliopsida > Santalales > Viscaceae > Viscum > Viscum album. The sequence goes on along the minus strand of OY728121.1, from coordinate 1,099,157,688 downwards.
ATTCTCAAATCATCCAAATGTGTTTCCATTATCTTCTAAATTGATTTATGTATTCATCCTTGGTTATTAGAGTGGTTAATAAAATTTGAAAATATAAATATAATGTATATTTGATATAAATGAGATGTTATAATAATTTTGAGGAAATTCAATATGGAATTCCATTTTTTATGTGCTCTAATTATTTCATGATAAGTTGTTTTTATTGGGTTGTATTGGTTGATGGACTCTTCTATAATTTTATCTCTAATGTTTCTATTAGTATTTCTTGACCCCTTATATAATTATAATATTTGATAAATTAGGTTATGTAAATTCTGATGTTTCAAATATATAATTTTAAATCATTATTTTAATTAGTTGTATATTCATGATTTTATGTGATTTTTTTCATCTCATTGAATAATTTTGAAATTAATTTTCAGTGTTAATAAGATAATGATTTTATGGATTAAGATATTAAAATAAGTATGGATACTACAAAATCTATTAATCATATGTTTGATAATGACATTTCAAATTTACGTGATATGATATAATGGGGTGGTTATTGTGACAATGGTGATGAGTTTGTAGTTTTTTGGAAATTAATGGTATAAAATATTTTGTTTTTTTAATAATATGATTATTGGTAGAAAAACCGTAATTATTCATAATTATTAGTATTCGAATGGGTAGTCGGTTGTTTATAAATGATTATAAATTGAGAATGATTGATCTGTGTAACCATGAATGTGAAAAGGATGATGAAAAATTATTTCATTTTAAAGGGGTGTGGTCTTATAAATTGGTTGTAATAATTATGCAAATGGTGTAATAAATATAAAGTAGATGGAAATAAGTAATTTATCATATCAGGAATATTGTAGAAATTTGAAAATGTTTCTTATGTGATTTCATATCACATGTCGTGGTTATTAAATTGATAATGATTTTTTATAGAAAGTGTATAATTGATGTGTAGATTATATTATTTTATGATGAATTATAGATGTAATTGTGGGGAATTTATGAGGTAATGGGAATAATATGGTGTTACTTTTATTCTATTATGACTTGTAGTTGGTACAATGAAATTGGTTGTGATAGAATAATGATTTTTATATATTGTACATGAAGGCCTGGTAGGGTATTTATATGACGATACATTGTGGAGTCATTCGTAGTGGGAGAAGGGGATACAGTTGATTTCCTATATGATCATGATAACTACTGTGATTTATATAGATGTGATTTTGGTGAGATGATGAGGTAATATATATTTTGGAAGAATACATGGCAGTAGGATGTTATGATTTTGATTTCCATCATGTTAACAATACCTTACTATGATGGTCATTAGAGGGTGGATAAGATATAAAATATATGTTTTTCATTTGATGATTGTATACATTAAATATCAATGTTGTTAGGGATATGTGGTGTTGTAATTATAGATAAGTGGTAGTGGAATGGTGGCCTTGAATAAAAATTTTTGATAGGTGGACACATGATTTGTTTTCATCTATGGGTTATTTATTATGATATTTAATTGATAACGGATTCATTCTCATATTTCGGATTCGATTTTCAGAGGGGTCTTCCTACCATCCTAGTAATGTTTCATGATGTAATATAACTATTGATTAGTAAGAGTGGTGGAATTTTTAGGTCCCAATATTCATGGTTATTTTATCGTAGGGGTGGGTGTGATTACAATTTTCAATCCCATTTAAGAAATTTATTAATTTATTATGAGTGTGATTTAGGATGTTGTGGGAATGATGGAAATGGAGGTTTGTGATGTGGAAAGTGGAATTAGATATTTATTTTTATATTATTTCACTTCATAAATATATTCTTCTAATTATGTTTTTTATTTTTTTAGTTTATATCTCTCCTTCTCAATATTTTATATTTATTTCACACAAATTATTATATCTTTTAGTAGGATTTTCATACATAGTACTCCCAAGTACTCAACTGACATTACATTGAAAATAATCAGAATGGAATAGTTGGGATTCATGTATTTTTCATGATTATTATTCAGAGTGTAAAGATGACTTAGAGTTCTAGATCAGATTTTTTTTCATTCATATATTGATTTTTTTCCTTATGTTATGTAACATATGGGTTAATGGAATGTAACTCACAGAATGGATTTTCCATACTGTGGATTGGAGGTTGTATTATTATTCTTAGGATTCTATAAAGGAAATAACCAACATTTTAATTTTTTATACCAGCAAGTAGTATATCAAAACCCAATAGAAGCTCACAAATATTGAGTGTAATTGAACTAATATGGGATATGATGAATCATCTTTGAAGAGAATGTTTAGTTTTGGAGCAATAATGGGCATGAGAACAAATGATAAAGGATTTTCTTTTGATCCAATGATGAAATCCAAATAGAATAAATTTTATTTTCATCTTAAGACTTGTATAATAACTAGATCAATATTTTATTATGATTGGATAAGGTGTCACAGGAATTACTACATCTCCATAAGAGATGATTTTTATTAGGATGAGTATGAGAATTATAATCCACTGGATGACGATCTGTGCAGTTTGTTGCATTGTTTTTTTGTTTTTCAATGTAGTAAAATTTACTTTGTCTGACCCATTTCCCATATTGTCTTTCAGGTCTTATTATGTCTTCTTTTTTTCATGAATAAAGGGGATTGACCCTATCCTTTAAAAAAAACTGTTTTAAACCCTCATGGATAATCTCCAACCTAGGTCTTTTTATAGGCAGGCTTCATAATTCATTATTTCCCTTGTTTTTTTCACTCAAATGGTTCCATCTAGGGATGGTCATAAAAATTCTCTTCATAAAATATGTTATATATAGTATTATACCTCAGATATATAGTTTCAAATCTAGATATGTCAAATAATAGTTTATTAATCACATTTTCATACCATTATATAAGTCAATCCTATTGGAATTAGTCCTTATCTTCACTAAAATATGGGATTCTTCATATCATTAATGATTATATTTTGATTTCCTCTAATCTAGGATCCTATAAATCAGAAATTTAATAATCACTCATTCTCATGGATGAGGCACCATTTTTCATTGATTATTATTTTTAAGGTTTAAAATTTATTCATTTTTTCCCCAATTTTGGAATTTTATATTTCATATAAATTCATTACAATAATTTCTTCTTTCATAACATACATGACTAAAAATAAATTTTATAGTTAAGGGTAAAATTTTAATGGGAGAAAATATTTTAAAAGTATTGAAAAATTTTAATGGTGTTACTTTATAATAGAATCATTCTGATTATTAATATTCTAATGTGAGCTAGGAATCATTAATTTTTATTATAAGTAGTGATGGTACAAAATTTTGAAAACACAATACCATTGACCACATCTATATTATCCTTAATTGTTTTCCTAAGAGTGAAACATAATAGATATATGGTTTAATGTTTCTTAAAAATTATCCACCAAAAGTCAATAATAAATTTCTCATCCCTATCATAGAAAAAACATAAAGATAACCCATGAAATCTAATAACATATAAAATAAAAAAAGAATGAATTATTTGAGCCATTTTTTAATCAAAGTAAAAAATAGATATACTCCTAAACTATTACACAACCAAAAATATTTTATCCTTTACTAGTTGTTATATTGTCACTCCATGAAAACTCTAGTGTAGAAAACATTTTTTACGTCGGTTATTTTTCATTATTTACGTCGGTTTTTAGGCGACGTTAATACGGACGACGTTATAAATAACGTTTTTTACGTCGGTTATTTAAAACCCGACGTAACATCCCCAACATCACGGTTTTTATCACGTCGGTTCATTAATAACCGACGTGATAAATATGCGTGGGGGGGGGGGTTTATCACGTCGGTTATTTTCTAAACCGACATGATAAAATGCCTGGGATATCGTTTATCACGTCAGTTATGACATAACCGACGTGATTAACCCTTCCCCGGGCCTATTATCACGTCGGTTTCTTAAATAACCGACGTGATAAAAAGTCCTTGGAAACGTTTTAGCACGTCGGTGATCCAATAACCTACGTGGTAAAAGGCCCGGGAACGGTTTATCACATCAGTTCTCGAAAAAACCTACGTGATAAACCCCTACCGATTTATTTACCACGTCGGTTATAAAATAACCGACGTGAAAGCGATATTTTTTTTTAAATAATTGCACTGCTCTCACCAAAAAGCAACTAGAAACAAAACAAAAATAACCATGCCAGCCCTCCCCCAAGCCCCAACTGAACCCCACCCTCGTCTATACCCACCTAACAACCTGGCCAGCCCACCCCCACCACATTGGAGCCCCACCACAACCCTTGGACACCCCCCACCCCTTGGACAGCCCCCCCCCCCACCCACATTTACACCCCCATGACCCCTAGTACAGCCTCAAACACCCATTGGACACCCCTCCCATATCCCTTGGACACCCCCCACCCCTTGGACACCCCCCCACCCCTTGGACAGCCCCCCCACCCTCAATTACACCCCCAAGACCCCTAGTACAGCCTCAAACACCCATTGAACACTCCCCCACACCTTGACAGCCCTCCCAGACCCCTTGGACACCCCCCCCCCCCCGACCCCTGGACACCCCCCCCCCCCCCCCGAGCCCTTGGACAGCCCCAAACACCCCTTGGACACCCCTCCCATATCCCTTGGACACCCCCACCCCTTGGACACCCCCCACCCCTTGGACAGCCCCCACCCTCATTTACACCCAATCGGCCCCTTGGACAGAACTCCCAGACACCTTGGACACCACTCCCATATCCCTTGGACACCCCCCACCCCTTGGACACCCCCACCCCTTGGACAGCCCCCCACCCCCTGGACACCCCCCGACCCCTTGGAACCCCCCCCCCCTACTCCTTGGAACCCCCCCCCCCCCCCCCATCCCCTTGGACAGCCCCAAACACCCCTTGGACACTCCTCATATATCCCTTGGACACCCCCACCACTTGGACACCCCCCACCCCTTGGACAGCCCCCCCCCCCCCCCCACCCTCATTTACACCCAACCGACTCCTTGGACAGCCCCAAACACACCTTGGACACCCCTCCCATATCCCTTGGACACCCCCCAATCACCGACCCACCCCCTTGGAACCTCTCCCCCCATAGCAAAATCCAGACCAGAAAAACCATCAACAGTAGACCAAAACAAGAAGTAGAGAAAAATTAAACATTCACTTCTATAACATTCAAAACTTACACTGTCAACTTCAAAAAAAACTAAATCCAACCTAAATGACTACTAAATACACAATTACATTGACAATATTCAAAATTACATTTTACATTACAAACAACTAAAAGTCAATCAAACCTGTAAAATAATTTGACCACTCCACCTGTAAGTGTTTGATATCTTCAGCAGTAAAGGGTTGAGGGTCATCAAAAAGCTACAAAGGAAAAGGATAGTAGTCAACGTGTATAATGAATAAATCAAATTGAAATATTATGAGAAAGAGGAAATCTTACCAGGTCAAAACTCAGAACTGCCCCAGTTGTTATTATTTCATACATAAATCATAACATGTAATATCCGCATTCGATGATACCTTGTTGCTCATGACATTTCTGTTTGAATGAGTGTAAATTCAATATATTATTTTTATGTAATAAATCAAAATGTAAAAATTATAAATGGATATTTACCTTCGCATGTACATATTTGATCTTGAAATTCCTTTTCTTTGCGCTTTTTCGAAAGTGGACCCATGCCCTGTTAGAAAATAATACGAATGGGGTAAATTTAAAATTCATTATAATATATAAAACTATTGTGAAATTGAAACTTACGTTTCCAATATATTCTTAAAACTTTCTCACACATCATCATGGAGAGAGCATATCCAATAAAGTGTTTTCTCCCTAGGGCAAAAAACCCCTAACATCCAATGATCCCTGATAAAAGGAAATTTAACGTTAGTGGTTTTTTATGTTATAAGATAATTAACTCTTTGAGAGGGATGTGTTTCATACCTCTCACAAAAAGGCATCATCCAACACTGTGTGATTACATTCTTTTCAAATCTATCAGCAATATAAAGCATTCTTTGTTCCTCATCCAATGTACATGCTTCAGGGGAAATCAATTGCGGGTCCACGAATCCATATACATCTGTCAGCTCATTCTTCTCACAAATTTTATACAGATACCTAATACAAAGCAGACATAAGTATACATTTTTAATAAATATAACGCAAGGAAAAGGTGTTAAGACTTACATGATAAAAATTTGCACCACGTTGATGCCCAACTTATCTCCAGTGACAAACTCCATGATATCAGTTTTCATAATCCCCACACTTAGTTCACGTCCACAGACATGAGCTTCCATTGTAAAGTCATAATGATCCACCAACAAATTTGAATATCTTGACAATTTGTCAAGACTGCTAGTATTTGCATCTGATGTCATAGCTATCTGTCTTTGTTGTTGTCTATACAGTATTTATTTACCTTTGAAGTATTCCTGTAAAAATAAATTGAAAAATATATTAGTTTTCAAATGATAAAACATTAATAAAAATATAAAATAAAAGATATAACATCCATACCTCTATGGTAATGAGTCGAAGAAGTCTGGATGGCCAATGTAAAAAATGGCTGATACTATGTCCAACTGTCATTACCTCATCTGTAGGTAATGGTATCCGAGCTGATCTATCTATAATATCCTGTACAGTGACCCTCTGATTCTCTACCTCTAACTGTTGATGATGAACTGTATCCCCTATACAATATACCATCCCATATGAAACTATATGATGTTGAGGATCATCGACATACAACTCACAATAAGTAAGTAGCTGCGGCGGAGGAGGATGATCAAAAATGGGGTCCGCAGGCTGAGGTGGGGGAGTGGGAGCTACTGGGAGAGGTGGAGTGGGAGCTGCACCCTGAAATTGTCTTTGCAAGTCTGCAAACATAATCTACACCGATGCTCTAATATTGTCCTCCATTGTCGCATTAATATTATGGACTTCAGCCTCCAAGGATTCTATTTTTTTTTATAAACTCCCTCAACGTTAGAAGTTGAGGAACGTGGAAACACTTTTCTTACCGATACACCTGCCGGATATCCCCTTACACGGCCAGGATGTTCGGGCTTTCCCAATGCCACAGATAAAATATCTTCCCTCCCAGATGGTGTAAATGTCCCCTGTGAACTCTGCTCCTCAAGAGAGTCCTGTAATAATTAATTGAACATTTCTATAATGATTAGAAATATATGATGAAAATAGTAAACTTAAATAAATAAAATAGATATCTTACAATCATCTCAACTACGAGTCTCGATTCTTCCGAAAGATATTGTCCTTTTTTTCCCTTCCGAGCTCTTTTCCATTTCTCATGTCTAGATGGAGGGGATGGAGGTGCCACCTCTCCAGAGCTTGAAGACTCAGCTCTTAGTTGTTGAAATTTTTCTGCCATCATTTGTTCTTCCAATAATGCATACCCTCCCCGAGATAAACTATGAGGGTATACATTTTTAGATTGGATATCTTGATGAGCTTTCCTTGTTTGCTGTAAATTAAGAATAAGTAATCATTAACAAAACAATAATAAGATCATTTATATAAGAAAGCTTATAAAAGTTTACATTGCCCTTACCAAAAATGATTCTTTTCTTCTACTTTCAAAAAATTGTCTCCATGTGTCTTCATCTATAAAAGGATATATACGACATGGATTCTCATGACTCCTATGACCATAAATGAAATCAGATGAGAGGGTTGATTTGAAATCCCTCCATATCCTAGCAGCCAACGATAAGCATTTCTTCCTGACTCCTCCAGTGTCAGGAATATCAAATGTTATATGATAAAAAAGAGGTTAAAAATATTATATATACTAGAAACATTTAAAGAACAGCCAAAAAATAGCAAAAGATCATACCAAAATGGTCTACCACAGCTGAGAAATTATCGCCTTATCCACAATTCTCCAATCATCATAGAGAATGCTTACTTTGCTCTTAGCCTGAGTTGCTTCAAAACCCTTAAAATCTTTAGCATTTGTACCTCTAGGAAGATCATCATCATCAAACTCCACGACTATCCTCTCCTCCTTCGTACGGGCAAGTGATAATTTTGGTAAACGTGTGCACCCACGCTTACCAACCTTTGAACTCTTTTTCGTAATAGGAGCATGTGAATGTTCCTCCCCAGATGTATGACCAATATGCTCATCTACAGAATCATGTGGATGATCAACAGATTGATCTGTCATTTTCCTTCAAATCAAAAAAACAAACATTAGTTCACAAATATACAAATTCAAATATTGTAATACTACTTAATCAGAAAATAGAAAAGTGTACTAAATTACATAATAGTAAACATTGGTAATATGGTAAGCATGTTAAACAATGATAATCATGGTAAACACAGGCAAAAGGTTTCCAAGGAGTTGGCCCAAGAAAGCTGAAAAGTGGACTCACTTAGTCCACCGGTCCGCCGGTGTGAGCTCACCGGCCAACCGGAGGACCCAGGCAGTAGACTTGCCCACTGCCTGGTGCCACCGGCCGGCCGCTGGCTCACCACCGGCCTGCCGGTGGACCAGACAGATCCTTCTTGTCTGGCCCACCGGCCGGCCGCTGGATCACCACCGGCCGGGCGGTGGACCAGACATCCTTGCTCTGTCTGGACCACCGGTCGGCCGCTGGATCACCACCCGCCGGCCGGTGGACCAGACAGAGAGCCTTCCTCTCTGTCTGGACCACCGGTCGGCCGTTGGATCACCACCGGCCGGCCGGTGGACCAGACAGAGAGCCTTCCTCTCTGTCTGGACCACCGGCCGGCCGCTGGCTCACCACCGGCCGCCCGGTGGACCAGACAGAGAGCCTTCCTCTCTTTCTGGACCACCGGCCAACTGGTGATCCACCACCGACCAGCCGGTGTGCCCAGGACTTCTCCTCTTTACGGTTTTTATTTTTTTATCGTTTTGGTTTGATACATGTTTTAATAAGTAAAAAATTTACAATATCTAACATTATATGAAAAAACTAAATGTAAACAAGAAATAAACATGTGTTACCTGTAATTTTAGGAATGTACAGTTGGATTGTTTTCCCAAATTCCTTCGTCGTGATCGTTCCTTATGGCACAAACCATGTCTTTAACATACTCATCATTATGTTCTGTTAATCTTTCCATGGAAGTAGGGATCTCACATAAATCAGCATCTTCATCAAATTCATCCTCACCAACATATTGTTTTTTCCCTTGTAAAACAACAGCCCACTGCATATCTGATTGATCTACTACATAGAAAATTTGTTTGGCATGTGTTGCCATTATAAAAGAATCAGTTGTGTCTTCCAATCTATTCAGATTAACAAGTGTCATTCCAAATTCATCGTGTCTAACACTGTTGTTACCGATAAACCATTTACAGTTAAAACCATGAACATTAATTTTAAAGTAATCAGCCTCCCATATGTCTTCAATCACTCCATAATATGCACTTGATGCCGAAATTGGGTTTCTGTCCTTAGCACTCGAAAAATGCATTGCTTCTGCAAACACCAATACACCACTATTCTGAACTGCACTTCTGTTGTCATGAGCTTTCGTATGAAATGTATAGCCATTAATGTCATAAGCGGACCATGTTATCACATCTAAAGATGGACCACCCACTATCCATTTTAATGTCTCTGATACATCTGATCTACCAAGCAAGGTCTTTTTAAACCATGGCAAAAAAGTTTTGTTGTGCTCATTCAAAATCCACATTTCTTTCTTCTTTGGATGACATTGTTTCAACTCATTAATATGCAATGTGATATATGGTTGAACATCAGCTATGTTATTCAAGATGTATGATTCTAACTTCTTCATATGTTCAGCTGACAGTGATTTGAATTTCATGCCACGAATCCCCTTTCCCTCATTATTAACCCGTTCATGGCGAGATGGAGGCAAACCTATGTGTTGCGCCGTAGCCACGTAGCTCGTACAAAACTCTGCTACCTCCTCAGAAATATACTTTTCAATAATGGAGGCTTCAGGTCGATATATATTTTTAACATATCCCTTTAATATTTTCATATACCTTTCAAAAGGATACATCCAACGAAGATATACAGGTCCACAAAGCTTTATTTCTCGAACCAGATGAATCATTAAATGCACCATCATATCAAAAAAAGTTGGAGGAAAATACATTTCCAAATGACAAAGTATAAAAATTGCATCCTATTCCAAAATGTTCAAAGCATTCACATCAATCTCCTTGTTACAAATTGAATTGAAAAAATAACACAACCTCATTATAGTCTTTCTGACACGGATGGGCAATATTCCACGCAGTGCAACTAGTAGAATTTGTTGCATCATGACGTGACAATCATGTGATTTCATACCTATCAACTTCAAGTCTTTCAATGAGACAAAAAATTTTACATTTGAAGAATAACCTTGAGGCACTTTGATATCATGAAGACACTGATAGTAGCTACTTTTCTCCCTCTTCGATAATGTATGACAAGCCGGGGGAAGAAATGTTCGTCTTCCTTTAGGATTGGGAGCTAACTCCAAACGTATTCCCATTGATAGTAGGTCTAACCTTGCATTCAACCCATCTTTTGTCTTTCCTTTAATATCTAGCAATGTTCCGATCAAAGAATCACAGATATTCTTCTCCACGTGCATGACATCAATATTATGTTTGACTTCATGATACCTCCAATATGGTAGCTCAAAAAATATTTACCTTTTCTTCCAAATATGTCTATCATTACCAGATTTTTGTGTCTTTCCCAATGTCACATCAAGGTTTTTCACCCTCTCAAAATAAAAATCTGGGGATAAAGGTTTTAGAGCAGTATCAAATTCTTGTGAGCCATTTAATGCCTTTTTTAGTCTTCTATAAGGGTGATCCATAGGCAAAAACTTTCGATGACCCATGTACACTGTTTTCCTCCCATGATGCAATTGACAATATGACGTCTGTTGTTCGCAAATTGGACATGCTTTATGCCCTTTAACACTATATCCAGACAAATTTCCATATGCTGGGAAGTCATTTATAGTGAATAGAAGCACTGCATGCAGTTGAAAATATTCCATTTTATAAGAATCATACACCCTAATACCATCAGCCCATAACAGTTTCAAATCATCAATCAGCGGTGACAAGTATACATCAATATCATTACTGGGTTGCTTTGGACCAGAGATCATGATACTCAACATGACATATTTGCGCTTCATACAAACTTCAGGAGAGAGGTTGTAAATTACCAATAAAACAGGCCATGAACTATGTGTGCTACTGAGGGTTCGGTATGGATTCATTCCATCTGTGCACAAGCCTAGTCTCAGATTTCTAATTTCATTTCCAAATGTAGGGTACTGGGCATCAATTTTCTTCCATTGTGGACAATCAGCTGGATGACGTATTTTTCCATCATATACCCGCTCATCAGCATGCCATCTTAACCTTTTTTCATCATGTGAATTAGCAAATAAACGTTTGAAACGAGGAATTATAGAAAGATACCAAAATACCTTTGAAGGGAGCTTTGTAATCTCTACATCAGCTTGTGATTTTTCTTTCACCTTATACCGTGATGTCCCACATTTAGGACACTCTTTCAGAAATTCATATTCCTTCCTATATATAATGCAGTCATTCGGATAGGCATGCATTTTCCTGTATCCCAATCCCATCAGGCATAATATTTTTTTGGCCTTATAATGTGAATCTGGAAGATCGTTATCTTTTGGAAGAATGTCTTTCATCAATTGTAGCAGCTCTGTAAAACTTCTGTCACTCCATCCATGTTTCGCCTTCAGGTTAATCAATCTTAACACCGCCGACAAAACCGTAAAATCTGTACAACCAGGATATAATGGTTTTTCGGCATCACCATATAGACGTCCAACTGTTGGTTCTATCTCAATTTGTTCTGCTTCAATATCGCGAATCATTTCTTCAATTCCATCAGATTTACCATCTTGCGATTCATTATCATCAGTGACATTCTGTCCAGTTTCCCCATGCCAAATCCAAGGGTTGTAACTCCGATTGAAACCATGACAAATCAGATGATCTTTTATCTCTCCACTTATCAACTTCTTCATATTCAGACATTTCAGGCATGGACAGAAAAAAATGTCACTACTTGGAACATTTCGTTTAGGAAATTCCAAAAAGGAATCAACACCTTCCTCATATTCATTGCTCATTCGATGTGCCGTAATCCAAATTCGACTCATTATTACCTATAACAAATAGCAAATATATATATTTTTTATAGATAAGACAAATATATGTTTATTTGAAAAAAATCATAATTTGAATGTAAACTATTTTGAAATATAAAACAAATCGATGTGTATTTAAAAAAATATGCTTGAATATTATTTTTTAAACAAAATATAGTAAGATATAACACCCCCCTGGACACCACCCCCACCCCCTACCCCATTGGACACCCCCCTGGACACCCCCCAACACCCACCCACACCCTTGGACTGCCCCCCCACACCCACCCACCCCCTTGTAAACCCCCCTGGACACCCCCCGACCCCTCTGGACAGCCCCCGCCCCTCCTGGACACCACCCCCACCCCCTACCCCCTTGGACACCCCCCTGGACATCCCCCAACCCTCTGGACAGCCCCCCCACCCACCCGGACAACCCAAAATACCCTCTGGAGAGGCCGCCACCCACTTGGACAGCCCCCCACACCCATCCAACCCCTTGGACACCCCCCTGGACACCCCACCGACCCCTCTGGACAGGCCGCCACCCCCTTGGACAGCCCCCCACACCCACCCATCCCCTTGGACACCACCCTGGACACCCCCCGACCCCTCTGGACAGCCCCCGACCCCTCTAGAAAGCACCCCCACCCCTCCTGGACACAACCCCCCACCCCGACCTGCTTGGACACCCCCCTGGACACCCCCAACCCTCTAGACAGCCCCCCCACCCCTCCTAAACACCACCCCCACCCCCTACCCCCTTGGACACCCCCCTGGACACCCCCCAACACCCAACCACACCCTTGGACAACCCCCCCACACCCACCCACCCCTTTGTAAACCCCCCTGGACACCCCCGACCCCTCTGGACAGCCCCCCCCCCCCCCCCCCCCCCCCGCCCCTCCTGGACACCACCCCCACCCCCTACCCCCTTGGACACCCCCTAGACATCCCCCAACCCTCTGGACAGCCCCCCACCCACCCGGACACCCCCAAATACCCTCTGGATAGGCCGCCACCAATATGGACAGCCCCCCACACACACCCACACCCTTGGACACCCCCCCTGGACACCCCACCGACCCCTCTGGACAGGCCGCCACCCCCTTGGACAGCCCCCCACACCCACCCATCCCCTTGGACACCACCCTGGACACCCCCCGACCCCTCTGGACAGCCCCCGACCCCTCTAGAAAGCACCCCCACCCCTCCTGGACACAACCCCCCACCCCCGACCTGCTTGGACACCCCCCTGGACACCCCCAACCCTCTGGACAGCCCCCCACCCCTCCTAAACACCACCCCCACCCCCTACCCCCCTTGGACACCCCCCTGGACACCCCCCAACACCCACCCACACCCTTGGACAGCCCCCCACACCCACCCACCCCCTTGTAAACCCCCCTGGACACGCCCCAACCCTCTCGGGGATTTATAGAAAACGATGAAAAATTAGTGAAATCATAAAATTAGTCAATATTGCAAGTCGAACTAATAGATCTAGGGATGATAAATAAGATTATGGTTCCAAAATGAGTTAAAAGGGTTCGCAATCGAAGAATCTTAGCTAGTTTCAACAAAAAAATCACAACACATATATATATACTATCCGCGAAAAAAAACAAACGAGTGGGAGGATTACCTGAGTGCTGCGAGTTTAGATGATTGATCCGAGGAGATTAAATATGAGAAACGATGATCGCAAAACGAATATAAACCCTCGAAATGGACGATCTGATTCGGGTTTACGCGCGAGAGAGACGAGTCGCGACTGTCGACGGTAAACTCGCGAATGACAATCCACGGGGCTGGGTAAATTTTTAAATGAGTTATCACGTCGGTTATTCAATAACCGACGTTATAATCTTTTTAAAAACATTTATAACGTCGGTTATTCAATAACCGACGTAAAAACCTTCCACCGATTCTTTTTTTACGTCGGTTATTTTATAACCGACGTTATAAAGGGCTCAAAATCCGCGTTTTATTACGTCGGTTATTTTATAACCGACGTAAAAAGGCCTTCAAAAACCGCTTTTTTTACGTAGGTTATTCAATAACTAACGTAAAAAACGCCCCCCGCTTCTGTTTTTTACGGAGGTTAATGTATAACCGACGTAAAAAACGAAGCCGCGCGATTAATAACGTCGGTTATAAAAATAACCGACGTTAAAGGTGTACTAAACACAGGTTTTTTCGTCGGTTATTAAATAACCGACGTAACAAACCACGTTTTACATATTATGATGTCGGTTTTATATAACCGACGTAAAAAATGGTGACGTAAAAAACGTTTTTTGCACTAGTGAAAACATATAATGACATTTTAATGAAAGGATGAAAATAATTATTAAATGTTGTATATAAAAATTGTGAATGAAAATAAGATTTATCATGTTCAAACACATTTCAATTTATAAAAATGTGCATCAGCTCCCCATGCACATGACGCCAATTAAAGTTATTACACAACAAAGAAAAATAATTATCATCCACAATGTGACACATCAATCTACCACAAATACATCATTTAATAATATATTCATTAGTTGAGTAAGATATAATATATTATTTATTAATTTAATAATGAAAACTATAATACTTTTTGAAATACAATTTTTATGATTTTTTAAAAATTTTAATATTCCAAAAAATTAAACATAAGTTTTGTAAATTATTTTCACCATTTGAAACACATATCTTTCAAAATATATAGTTGATATAAGATAATATCTCCTTGACTTGAAATAAGATATAATATTCAATTTTTAATATTTAAACATAGTGACATATTAAAAAAATTACAATGGATACAAAAAATATATCACCCTACTAATTCATTATTCATGGTGAACATTGAAATTTTAATCATTTTTAATATGTGTGAATCATAAATTCTAATTTCCATAGTTAATGTTACAATTTTTTATCTTAATATTTCATAATACACTTATTTATCAATGGTAGAGTAGGTCAAGTAATACCTAATAATTTTTACACTAATCTTTGTGAATTAATTAGTTTCATCTAATAATATATACATGTTTTTTTAATCCTTATACAAAAAATTAAATCCCAAATACCTAGGGAATCATAACAATAATTTATTTAAAGGATTTTATTAACCTAATTATAAGTGTAGAGAATGAATTATATTGTTAATTTCCTGACATTTGCCTCACTTTATTCATGACCAATTCATTCAATTTGGAAGAAATGGTCAAAAAGTCCCCCATAAACATCAAATAAAGGTCACATGTACATCGAATATTCTAACCTCATTAACATTAATTGGTGTTTAATAGTCCCAAATGGAATTCATATAATCCTTTTTTACTCTCGAACAATATAAAAATATTGATTTTTGTCCCACTCTTAGGATTCTTATATCATGTTTTTTATGAAAAATTTCTCATTATCCCCTCAAAACAGTTGTTTTCAATATTATTTTCTTCACTTTTAGCTACATCATTTTTTTAAGTCAATCACCAACCCATTTTTAATTTTAATTTATTCATATTTTTTATTGTTATCCATTAATTTCCCCTATTATTTCACCATGTTTAGGAACTATAAGTAAAAAAATGTAAATCACTTTCTCTTTAGCACTCTGATTTCCAATTATAGTGTACATTGAAATTTTAACCAAATATATTAAATCATTAGAATGTAAAAATTTTAAAAAAAGTTAAAGATAAAATTAAAATATAAATAAATAGGAAAAATTAAAAAATTATAATGATAAAAAACATATAATATTAAGATGGGATTATCGATTAATGATAATGATTAAAATTATTCATTTATATTTTTATATATTTTCCCATTCGGGAATAATAATACAATTAATAAAATAAATCATCAATATGTAGATCTAGGGGAAGTAATAATTTAAAATACTTATTTGTTAAAAAAAATATAATTTTAAGGATTTCATTAATATTGAATTATTTTAATAATTAATCCTACTAGGTCTCATAATTTTAAGATGGATTATAGTGATTATAAATGTGGATGAAAAATTATATTCTGAAATATAGTTATAGCAACCCTTATTTTCTAACATTTCTTTAATGTAATTTCAATGATATATAAGATAGAATAATTACACAAAGAGGATCCAATAATTTAGTGTCTAGGGAAAACATGGACCAAACATTAATTTTACAACATAAACAATTTTTTTTAAATTTCTTTTTCACTACTTTTATATCCGCTCTTGACTCGTCATTAGTAAAAGTAGTAACCTTAGGAAATACATCAATATGGGGTGATCTAAAATCCCATTAAGAGGATATATATGAATAGAAGAAATGTTACAAGGGATGAGAATATCGTTATCATGATAATCATTTTAAGAAGCATTAGATAATAACATTGAATGCGGAAATAAATAAAAGTGAAACATCATGCCTTAGTGGTCAACTAGCACACATAGTTTTGAATAGAAGATAGAAACATGTTCACACATATTACAATTTAACTCATGGAATTTTCACTTTACCAAATTCATTGGAGCACTATATAATTCCAGGTCCCCCTGTCACATCATGGCATTTACATTGCGCTGTATAATTCCGAGTACAACCGCCACATCAAAACTATATCATTATCATGAATGATTAATTCTAAATATATAAATCATAGACATAAATATACCCTATAAATTAAATTGTTTCCGTTTCATAAAACCAACATTTATAAACATTAGGTTCCTAAAGAAATGTGGGAATATCATTCTTAACATAGAAGGATCAACCATGAGTGAGAATGAAAAGGGTTGTTTTTCAAAGAAGATTTCTTTTGGAGAACGTAAAATTTGACAGAAACTTCAGTGAAAAATAAATATATCCCTTAAAATGTAATATAATGGTTAAGGAATAATTTTAAAGCAATAAATATATTGAAAATTGTCTGAATGTCGGAAATACTAAATAAGGAAAAGATGGATTTGAGAATTCCCCTAACCTTGTATCGAAACACTTACATCACATTAATGTCCTGTATAAAGACATTAGATTCATTAATTAACAATTATAGAACCTTTTATAAATTAATATAGTTGTTTATGGCTTCATTACATTATTTTATGGGCCTTTGTAGGAGTTATAGAGTTTAAATTCATTGTTCTTGAGTTTCATTTTTCATAGTATTCTGGAATGGTTCACATGTACACATGAATGAAAGATCGTGTAGAACATTGATTCACATCTATAATTTCTATTACATATAATTAATGATAAGACAATATTTTAAATGATCTTAAAATAAATTATTTTATATTATATTTGAATCAATCATTAGTTAAAATTTAATGATTTTCATTTATGTTAATTTGGGAGGTTTTTTATCACAATAAACATGTTTTGTTTTATCATTTAAATAAATGTATAAATATTCAATCCAGAATATAAAATGTGTAATAGAATAAAAATTAAAATATTCATTGAACCATTTTATTGTTTTATTGATAGCCTTGAATGAGTTTAAGTAAAATGGAAGTGCATTTCTTATTATGTATGTAAATTAACACATTATATGAAACGATTTAATTTGTATAAACAACAATATAGATGGGGAAGTATAATTAAAAATGTTATGTTAACATTATATAATACTATTATATCATCATATTAGAGTTATCTTCAAATTTGGATAATTAAAGTTGAGGAAATGAGATGAAAAGAAATATAATTTGAAACAAATTTTAAAGAAAAGAGTGAGAAAAAACACCAATAAAATATATATTTTCTGAGAGCCTTTTTATAGGATATGTTTTAGTATTTTTATGAGACCATGGGATTCTTTAATTTAGGGAGTATTTTGGGTATATATTTGATCAAAATTTGGAGTATGCACAAGGCATTATTTGTGTGATGAAATGAGGTTGTGAGGGGTGGGATTTATTGTGGATGCGAGAGATGTTTTCTAAATATTATATTCATTAATTTATTATTTCTCCAAAAGACAAAAAATATCTAGGATTTTTATGATAGGAAATAGTAATATCTACATGTGATATTGATCTAATGGCCATTTATAAGATTCATGAATCAAGCATGATGCATATATTCATTTGTTAACATATTTTGTCAAATTTTTAATTTCACTATTCCAAAAAAAAAGAATCATAGAAAATTGTCAAAAAATAACCATTACTAATTTTTTATGTGTATAATTGAAAAATTAACTCCATTTTATGAAAATAATTTTCTATAAATAATTATTTTTTAAATTAAAATCATAATTTCCATGAAAAAATACATATTTTAAAAATAAAACAGATTTTCTAACACTTTTAAAAATTAATTCAGATCTCATGAAATTATCATATAATCATAAGAAATAAAAATACTTGTCTATGGATAAATTTTAGGAAAATAAATTATCTGTTATTTTATTTAATTAATCATTAAATATTCATAACTTACCAAAAAATTATATTATAATGTAATTAGATCATATTTTCACATAAAGTGTAGATACATTTAAGTTTTAATATCATTGATTAGATTCCTATTCACATGGATGATTTACTATTCATAAGGGTCATATTACTATTTATAATCATGAAATTACAATTAATAAGTGTGTGTTACTATTCAAAAAAAATTTAAGTATGTCCTATAAGACTCTAAACAACTCCCAGATCATGACCGTGTATGTCAGATTTTTTATATTCAGAACTCCTAAGTGGAAAATTTATCTTTAAATTTTACACAGTAATTCATTTAATCATGGTGTGGAAATGTGTATTGTATTGTTATTTTATGTGATTATGACATTACTACAATAAGGGAGAAATTTCATTGACAAAATTTTGGGTCATTACATTTTTCCCTTTTGTAATTTTTCCCAAGAAATTTTGTTTTACATAAATAGGTGAGGGTACTAACGCTTTATCACATCCTCTGGTTCCCATTATTATTTCTCATATATATGGTTCCTCTATAATAAGTAGAAATTGTGGGTTTTCTTGTTAAGTATATCCTTATCTCTATAGTACATAATCATTACTGGACACACCTCATAAAAGAGATCATCATCTAGCTATTCCTCCTCTCAGTTCAATAATTTTGTGGGATATAGTATGCAATTTATTAGGAGTGATACATGAAACTTATCATTAACATTATCCAAATTCAATGGAAATTCAATAAAATATTCCAAAGATCATAAGCATTCAAGGACATAAATGTAGACTCTATACCTTTGTCTTTGTATCCCATTCATTACAAACCGTATAACTCTCTCCCATATAGGTATTTGACAAAAGACTTTATCTCCCACATCAAACTCCAAGTTCCATCGACGATTGTCTACACAGCTCTTATTCTTACTATGGAATGTTTGGATTTGTTGCTGGATGACATGAAGCTTCTCTGACATCTATTTTTGAATGAACATATCTAAGTACCTTTAATTCAATACCATCATCGCAACTGGTTAAAGATTCACATCTCTTTCCATTCACAGCTTCATGTGTAGCCATCTGAATACTTGAGTGGAAGTGATTTTGGTATGAGAAAGCAATCAATTAGAGATGTTGATCCCATTCACCTTTGAATTATAAATACTATGGTATGATTTTATCTTCATGTGACTAGATAGTTCATTCATATTGGCCATCAATTTAGGTGTGGTAGGTCGTGATGAAATTCAATTCAGTAGTCAATGAATGCTAAAGACTCATTCAAAATTTAGATGACATTCTAGGAACACGATCAGAAAAAATAGGTAGTGGATCCCCATGCAGTCTCACCACATCCATCACATATATATTTTTGAGTTCTGAAAATGGAAATTATCCTGAATAGTGATAATCTGGGTAGTCATGGTGAGTCGGTACACCACAACCCATATAGCTTTATTTTGTTTTAATGTCTTCCGGAGACCCGTGACAATGTCCAGAGTGAAATTCTCCCATATCTACAAGGGTATTCAAAAAGTATGCATCCTCCCTTTGTAAATTTTTCAATCTACTTTATCCTACTGATATAACAATCACCAAGAGATATATTTCTTAATATCATTATTCATGTTATCCAAAAAGAATTTTTCTCAAAGAACTCGATATATCTTGGTACTACAAAGAAGGATATAGAAATTGAGATATTTTAATTGTTCAATAGCTTCTTTTTATATAGGGTTATAGGGGCACACAAAGAATCATTCCAAAAAAAATCACACCATTGTCATTGATATGGAGATCTGGAAACTTCCCTCCCTTTACTATATGAAACATCATTTGTAACTCCAGATCATTTCATTTTTATTCCTTAATCTTCTCATGGATAGATGGTTGGGAAATCATTTGTGCAAGGTAGGAAGAATTTCATGATGCTATGATTTCCAAATAAATCAATTTTATATCAATTAATATAGGCTCTTTCTCAATCTGAATCATTGATAGAGTATCATGTTCATCTCCGCATATAGCATCAGCTTCCTGGTTCACTATATGGGAATGATAGGGAATAGAGAAATCATTATTTTTAATAAATGTAAACATATCATTTGATGCATTTTGAGATACTTTTGTGTGAATATATCATTTAGACTCTTATGATCAGGTTAATTATCACACTTCCCACCATAGACATAGTGCCACCTGATTTTATAAGAAATATCATAGCTTTCAGCACCAGATCATGTGTACGGTAGTTGTTTTCAGGGATCTTCAACTTCAATAAGGTGTAGGTTATCATATTATCTTATTTTTGGAGTTAAAAAACCAATATTGTCATTGAATAATCAATTTAAATCTCAAAACATTTTCCAATTTTCTGTAATGCGAATACATGTGTAGTGATCAAGCTAATCTTTAGGTTCATGAAGCTTTCCTCACATTCTTACATCTAGTCATACTTTAACCCTTTCCTTTTAAACATAGTTAGCAGTCTTGAAAATCTTGATAATTTTTATGGAATACATTAGTAGAACCCATCATATCCAATGGGAGTATGGATTTCTCTCAAACTAGAGGGTATATTCCATTCTCAATATCCTTTGTTTTTGAAGGCTCTATATAAATTCACTCACTTATGATAACATATCCTTAGAATGTGACATACATCATCCAAATAACACTTACTGAACATGTTGTACAACATATACATTCTCAATATCCCCGAATTAATTAATATATGTTCTTCATGTTACTCATTTTTCTTGGATTATATGAGAATATCATCAATAAAATACTACCATAAATTTGTAAAGGTAGGTTCTAAATGGAGTATTCATCATATCCATTAATATTTATGGGTAGTTAGTAAGTCTAAAGAAAATCTCCAGAAACTCATAGTGTCCATATCCTATATAGATGGATGTTTTCTAAATGTATTCCTCATTTAATATAAGTTGATGATATCTAGAATGAAGGTCCACCTTTGAGATGTATGGAGGTTGTCTCAATTGATTGAAGAAGTCATCAATCCTCCGAAGAGGATGCATGATCATTATAGTGATCTTTTAGAGCTCTCAATAATCGATAAACATCTACATTGTTCCATACATCTTTTTGAAAAAGAGAATTGGTTCACCCCACAGTGATAGACTGGGTTGTATGAACCCTTTGTCCAAGTGAACATGTAGATTCATATTTAACTCCTCACATTTGATAGGATCCACCCTATAAGGACTCTTTGAGGTAGGAGCATCTCAGGATATGAGTTCTATATACATATCCACCTCACGATCTAACGGAAGTCAATGTAATTATTTAATAAATACACTATTTTATTCCCTCATGATGGGAATTTTATCTATGTTGACAATTTCCTTTGCCTTAACCATTTGAGTGAGTTATGGTTTTTAATAAGGAATCAACACCCACGCCATAGAAGTATTTTTCATAATAGATTAATGATCTTCCATGAATTGGTAATGGATCATGGGATGGATTGAAATATGAATAGTTATTTCATTTTCTAATCAGTTTCTATAAGCTCTATATAATGAGAGCCAATCAATTATTATTATAGTGTCAAATTCTACCACGGTTTGTATCACAAGATTCATTGGAATAATCAACCCACATATGAAAATAGTAGAAGAGTCTATAAATTTGGTTGTAATGATTTCCCCTCTTGGTGTATTTTATGATATCTCTACTTCATGGTTTGGGGGTTTTGATTCAATAGTTCTTTTAAAATATTTTAGTTATAAAAACATTAATAGGAATATAATCAAATAACACACTTTCCATTCATCTGTTAATTTGAAGTGTACCTTATATGACTTTATTTTCTAGCTCAAAATCCATAGTAATAATGGAATAAAACATACCTGATCATTTGAATTTAGTGGCTAATGATGCTAATTACCCTCAAGGACTCAATGATAAGTGCACCGGATTTTATAGTTCCCTATTTCCCTAAATTTTTAGGAAAGGATCATGGGTGGTTCTCTCCTTTATTCCACCGCATTTTTGTGCATTCTCATGCGTTTTCGACACTATTATAATTTGTGGCCTTCTCTCCCAAACATGAAGCATTCCCAATCCTATTAATGAAATTCCCATGATGCTTCTTCCCCCATTTTTGACATGTGGGTGGTTTAGTTTTCTTTCACCCAGTATCACTAAATACTTTAACTTGAAACTACATCATTGATTTGTATCACCAAATAATTGGGACTATTTTCCAAACATTATCTCCCCATTAAGAGTGCATCTAACTAATTCGTAATAACACCAAATATCTATAATTTTAATACATTAATTATGCTAGGGTTTTAATCCACTAAAGAATCTATAAATTTTTCTATCATTTTTTATACTAATCCTAAAGCATACCATGAATGCCTTGTGAAATTATCTTCGTAGACCGTGAAAAATTCTTCATCCATTTCATTTAGCTCAACGAATTATCTCTCCAACATTATAGGATGAAATTTTGGGAAATACATGTTAAGAAACATTATCGTAAAGTCTTTCAACTCCATCACATTAATTTCATCTCTCTGCTTGGTGTTTTTAATCAACTCCCAGCATTGGATGGTCACTCTAACATGAAGATAAAGGGTTAGAGTCACATTCCTTATCTGAGAAAAATGATTCACAGAAGAGATCTTCTACATCTAGTTGAAAAACTATTATTTCATTAGTGGATCATATGATCCACCAAATGTAGGTGGTCATTGCCATATAAAACACATGATATACAGCTTCTCCCTCTTTGGTGATGGAAGTAATTCCAAATTATTCAGGTTATTATTCATATCCTAAGAAAACCAGGTAAGCACCTCAATGAAGTTTTGAACTCCCCCACCCAAAGGATTGTGAATGTTGTTCAAGAAGTCATTGCATCATGCCTCACATGGTTTCTGGTATGCGTTCTCCTAGTTCCCACCATTTATAAATATAGAAACCGATATAAAAAACATATGTCATTATTTTATGAATAAATAATTTATTCTTTTTTAAAATGATACTAAAATTATATCTTTGATATCCCTATGTTTAGAAAAGATACATGTGTGAATACATATACTTAGTCTCATACCAGGTTGTTCACCGGAGTTCTATAATCCAAATTCCCATTTTAACAAAATCATTCCACTAATACCATCTATAGAGACCTTGTTATTTGTACATTACTTTTAAATAATTTTAATTAAAAATAATATAAAATCCATACACAATGGGGACACAATGTTTTATTATCTTTTTAAATCATAGACCAAACATCACATTTACATCATAAACATAAACATTTATTTAATTCATTCTTATATAGCTTCTTATTAGATATTTACTTCTCCTTAGTACAAGAAATCACATGAAGATATTAATCAAAAAGAGGTGATATAAAACCCCAAGAAGAGAATAGATCAGAATATGAAACAATTTCACTAAGGGTGAGCATAACAACATCATCAACATCATCATCATGAGATGAAGAAATAGATAATATAATGGAATGAGGAAATTCATAACAATGAAACATTATGTATTAGTGGACTTTTACTAAAAACAATTGTGAAAAAACATATCAGATTATTCAAGAATATTAAATATTAACTCAATAAATTTATCTCTCTATGAAATTCATTATTGAACTATATAATTTTGGGCACACTCATCACATCGTTTCAATTACATTGTGCTGTATAATTCTGGGTGCAACCATCACATCATAACATTATCATTATCAAGCATGAAACATAGAACATATATAAATAATGGACATAATTAATCAATTGAATGGAAATGTGTTTCATTTAATAAATATTACATTAATAAACATTATCTTCCCAAAATAATGGGGAATATCATCCTCGATATATAACCATCAACCTTGAGTGAGAAGTAAAAGTTGTGTTTTTTAAAGAAGATTAATTTTGGAAGAAATATGTTCGACATAAACTATAATGTAAATCATGTATATCCTAGAAAAGGTAATATAATTATGAATAATTAGTTTTTATGGAATAGAAATACTGAATATGGAGTAAATGGGGAGAACCCCGAAGAAATAACGTTGGGTTTGAGAATTCTCTTTACCTTGTATACAAAATATTCCATCACATTAATGTCCTATATAATGAAATTAGATTAATTTATTAACAATTAAAAAACCTTTTATACATGATTATAATTCATTATGGTTTCATTATGTTTATTTATTGGCCTTTGGATGAGTCTTTGGGTATATATTCATTGTTCCACGGTGTTCTTTTTATTAGTTTTCTTGAATAGTTCACTTGAACACATGAAAATATTTTCATGTAGAACATAGATTAATGTCCATAATTACTGTAACAAGTTAATAATGACCATACATGACTTTAAATGATCTTTCAATTAATTGTTTTATATACCTTGTGAATTAATAATCAGTTAAAATTTTATGATTATTATTTTAGGGTAATTTGACCAGTTTTAGGATCACAATGAACATGTGTTGTTTTATCATTCAGAATAATGAATAAAAATAGTCTACAAAACATAAAAGAGGTAAAAAACATATTAAAAAATTTATCAACCATTTATTTTTATTATTGAAAAAATTAAATGAGCTTATCGAAAATTAAAGGGAATCACCCTTGATGTATATAAATAAACACATCACGTGAAACAATTTCATTTTTAGAAACAAAGAGAGATAGAGTATAAGGAGTATAATGAATAATCCATGACATAAATGATAAAATACTATTATATCAATCATACAAGAGTTATCATGAAATATTGATAAAATAACTTGATGATAATATAATAAATAAAATGAAATTTGAAAGGCATTGAAATGAAAAAAGGGAGAGAGAAATTACTGTTTTAATATATCTTTTTTGAGAGCCTCTCTAAAGGATTGATTTTGGCTCTTTTATGATACCATTGGATGCAGGACTAGGATTAGGATCTTGGGAATAGATTTCTATAGAATTTGGTGTAGGAACAAGGCTTTAAATGTGTGAGGAAATAAGGATTTGATGGGTGGTATTTATAGTCGAGGTGAGAGGGGTTTTCTCAATATTATATTGATTAATTTATTATTTCTATAAAAGACAAGAAATAGTGAGGATATTGTGACTAAAAATAGTAATATGTGTATGTGTGTTCGAACCAATGGCCATTATCATTAACCATGGCCCAAGAATGATGAAGAAATTCGTTTATTAAAAATATTTTGTAAATTATCAAATTTTCCTAATCCAAAAAAATTAATTTATTTTAGAAAAATTACAAAAAAAAACCGATAACCAATTTTTCATGTTAAAAATTTGAAATTGAACACCATTTTATGACAAAAAAACTCCAATTTTTATTATTTTAATATTTATTTAAAAAACATATTTACTTCAAAAATACAATTTTTAAAATTAAAAAAATTCTATCACTTTGAAACATTAATTGAGGTCTCATGAAATTATATTATAATCCAAATAAATCTATATATTTGTTTATGCAAACTTTTTATGAAAATTTATTTTCTTTTAAATTGGTAAATAATTAAATAAATATTCATGACTTACAAAAATACCAACTCAATAATGTAATTATATCATATTGTCACTTATAGGATGGAGAAATTATATTAATATTATCATTGATAAGGTAACAATTCACTATGATGATTTAATATTCATAAAGGTGGTATTACTATTCATATGTGTGACATTAATATATATAGAGGTATGTAATAATTAAATAATAATATATGTTTTTCCCATCAGACTCTAAGCATCTTACCGATCACAACCTTATATGTCAGATATTCGAAATTTAAAATACAAAAGTTAGAACTGTATTATCAATGCTCACATAGTAGTTCATTTAAATTTTTTTTGGAATTGTATTTAGTAATTTTATTTGAGGTGATTAATAAATTACTACCTGAAGGGTAATATTTAATTGATTAAAGGTTTGGTCATTACAATAGTGATGATATATTTTTAATCAAATGTGATAGTAAAATGATGTATGTAAGTGATTAATATTATAAATGATAATTTATGTTGGATTTATTTTATAGAGGAATGGAGAACAAAGAATCAATATAAAATTTAGAACATTATTTCATTACATTGCACTTATTAAATAAAAAATACAAATCCATGACACACAAGAAATTTTCCTATCAATGATGTTCCACATTTTTGTGTTGATCAGACATATATTTAAGAAAATATAATAGAATAGTGGATTTTTGGTGAATATAAATATAGAGTGGATTATAATTGATGTATGTTTGACATTATAGAGGTATGGAGAAGAAATATGAATTTTAAAAGTTATAACATGGTTTCTTAAGTGTGTGTCCAAATACCAAATTGTACGAACCCAATATATGATAGGATATTTTAACATAAATATAATCATAATTCATGTGTCTAGCTCCCATGTATCTAAAACAACATAAAAAAATTTCTTTCAGGGTTCTTAGTTTGTGTAGTATTTTTCATGGTTTCTCTCATTTTTGTGGGGTTTTCCAATTATTTTACCATATTTTCAATATTACATAATATATTTTTCATGGTATTATCATGTTATTCATTGATTTCACTATTATTACAAGATTTCCCATGGGGTTTTCAAGTTCCTATGAATTTAAACATAATTTCATGGGTTTTCATGATTTTTCTTAGACATCTAACAATTTTCATGATTTGTTAAAATTATCAATGGATTTTTATTTTTTTAATTATCTAATGAAGGTATATAAAATATTTTATAAACATGTATTTTTTTAATGTACATTCTAGAATATATTGTATCTCACAGGTTATTTTCCGTAAATTTTTAGAGTTTGTAGATGTTTTTAGGGGATTTTGGGTTTATTGGTGTCTAATTATTTCAAGAGTATTCCATGTTTCATTATATTTTATTTGTGTCTTCCATTATTATCTGTATTTTATATGTACTTAAAAACATTTTAAATTTTTAATAGTTATTTCATGGTTTATAATATATTATATTGTTTTTATATATTTAATTTTTTTATTTAATCATATGTTCTTCTTTAATTTCCCTAGTTTTTTAGTAATTATAAGGGTTTAGAAAATTTTTCATGGTTTTATAATTATTTTTATACCATTCTATTTTTTTGTTTTCATTAGGCTTCTTACGTTTTATAAATTTTGTTAATATTTTCATGTTTTATTATAGTTTTTTAGTGTTTATTGGTTTTTACTAGTTTTATATTGATTCCATGGTTTTCATTATTTTTTGTGCTTTATAGGGATTTTATTTTCATCTATGGGGTTTTCAGGGTTCCAAATGGTGATACTAGGGGTTTTCCTGGTTTCTTGGTATGTTTCGGTTTTCCTTGTTTTTCACAGTTTATCATGGTTTTTATGTTTTTTAATATAATTTTCCATAATTTTTATGCTTTTGGGGTTATTTGGGGTTATATAGTTTTATTTTTAGTTCTTATTAGGTTAATATTATTATCTAGGGATTTTTTTATTGTATTCTTCTATGATTTTCTAGTATTTTTAGTGTTGTTTTTTAAGGACATTTTATATCATATCAATTTTTATCATTGGATATCAAATGGACATATGTATTTTCATAGTTTGATGGTTTTTCTTATTGTCTTTATTTATTTATTTATAAATATTTAAGGTTTCTAGAGAAGTTCAATGATTTGAAATGATTCCAATGTCATATGGGAATCAAAATTGTTTTTAGGTTCATCCATTTATTTAAATGTTTTGGACGGTTTTATCATGTTTTTATGTGTCATATGGTGTTTTCCAGGTTTTCAATATTTCTAGGGTTTTTAGTCGTATTTAAGGTATTTCATTATTTATCTGTGTTTTTTATTTTCCGATGGTTCTAAATTATATTATTTTTTATGATCTTTTATGGAGTTTTAATGCTCTATTTTTTTCTAATGATATGTTGAATTTTCATGGATTTTAAGGGTTTTTACAATTTATTAAATATTTCAATGGGTTTCCAAGATTTCATATAATTTTTCATGGATTGTTTTATAATCCATGTATTATATGTGTTTACATAATTTTTAAAAGTATTGAATAGTTTTTATATGATTTAATTAATAATCATAGTATTCATTGTTTATTCCTAGATTCCCTTGTTTATTTTTAAATTCTATGAGTATTTTGAATCTCAATGTTTGTAATGTAATTAGGTTCTTTTAAATGGATTTTAGTGTTTTACACATATTTTATGTGATTTATTTATAGACTAAACATTTTTCAATGGTTTTCATTATTTTTAGGGGATTAATTGATAAATAAGGGTTTATAATATTTTTCTCGTATTTTTAAGTGGTCTTTAGGGGTTTTAAGGGTTTAATGGGGTTTTCATTGTATTCATAATATATTAGTATTTTCAACTGGTTTTTTATTTTTTAAGTATGTTTAGGTTTATATAATGTTTTATTAATCTTTTTCTTTGATATCCATTGATATTTAATATTTTCTTTAGGATTAATAATTTTATAATATTTTATAGTGTTTTTATTGAGTTTTAAATTGTATTTCATTAATTCTTATCCTTTTTTTGGTTTTTGGTTTTTCTGATATTTATGATATTCCCTTGTTTTCAATAATACTATTAGGCTTTAGGGTTTCTAATAAATTAATACAGTTTTATAATATATAAAATATATTTTCCATTGTAAGTGGTTTTTAGGATTTCATAGATTTCTATTTTTTTTAAAAACATTATAGTGGTTTCTAAGTCATTGTAGATATCTCTACTATTGTTCATGGGTTTCCAAATAAAAATAGATTTATACTATTTTAGTGTTTTTATAATTTGATGGGATTTTTCATTGGTTTTCTAGGTTATTGGTTATTATTTTCGATTATCGTAATCCTTTAGGATTTTTTAGGTTTATTAAATATTTATAGTGATTTTACATGTTTGGTAGGTTTGTCTCATTTTTATAATCATGAACACTTTTTCATTAATTTGATGGTAATTTAAGGTTATCCAATTTATATATAATATTTTTTGGTTTTTTAAGCACATAATAGGTTTTCTATATGTTTTAATGATATTTTTATTCTTTTTGGTCTCTATCATGGTTTGTTATGTTTTCATGTTTTTCTATAAGATTTCACTCATTTATAAAGTTGATTAAATTTTTTGAATGTTCTTCAAGTGTATTATAGGTTTTCCATGATTTTCCATATATTAAAGGGGTAATCATTTATTTAGTTTTTTATGTTGTTGGATGTTTTAAGATTTTTTAAGATTTTTTCGATGTATTTTTAACATTTCCATGGATTTAATGTATTTTTCATGATTTTAGGATTATATTAATGTTTTAGAGAATTTTATAGATTTTCAGGTTTTTCTAGAAAATCTGGAATTATACAATATTAGTCCTGATTTATCATTGGTTTTTATAATTTCTTAGTGATTTTAATGGATTTCTATGTTTTAGCTGGTTTTTATGATTTCCATAACATTTTAAGGATTTTCAATAAATATAAGAGAATTTAAGTGTTTTACTATTTTTATTTTTTTGGAATTTTTTTTTTCTATTTTACAAGTTCTTCTATATTTTATTTACTTTTTCATAAGATTATATGGTTTACAAGTGTTTTCATTATTTTTCTCGTTTTAAGCCCTAATTTTTTAACATTTTCATGAATTTTTTATGCATTAATAAGTTTTCAAATTTTCTATAATTTATCATTATTTTCCAATGGTTTCAATGGGATATAATGTTTATATTGTTTATCGCAATCATTCATGTTATTTTTTTAGTTTTTCACGATTTTTGTAGTGTTTTTAGGTTCTCTCATTGGATCTGAAAGTTTTATTGGTTTTTTATTTTCTTCACTAATTCATTTGAGTTGTAATGATATCAAATAGTTCTTCATTACATATAGTTAGTTTTCATTGGATTTTAAGGTTTTAAGGGATTTGAAGGTTTTATTATGGTTTCAATGTATTTTTTATATTTTAATGATTTCTTATGGTATTTTTCGGGTTTCGAGGGTTTATAAGAAATAATAGTGTTTTCTATATTTCATTGTTTTAGAGTGTTTTAATTTTTTAACATACTTCATAGAGGTTTTACTAGAATTTCATAGTTATTAGTGTTATATGGTTTCATTGTAATATAAATTCTTATCAATATTTTCATGGTTTACTAGTGTTTTTAAGTGTTTTAGAAGTTTATCCATGGTTTTAAAGGTTTATCAATTGATTTATACAGTTTGATGACATTTTATAGGTTTTCCTTGGGTTTTCAAGATTTTATAGTTTATTTCACTTTTTATATATTTTTTATTTTTCAATGGTTTTATAGGGTTATAGTCGGTGTTCTTGGGATTTTTTAGTTTCTCAAATTTTTAAAGGAGAAGGTATTTTTTCATAGATTTAAATTTTTTAGGTTTTTTTTTGAATTTTTTATCATTTAGATGTTTTTATAGTGATTCAAGTTGTTATAGTTTTTATGGATTACATGATTTTAAAATTTTCAATTATTTTGATTCCATTCATGATTTTTAGGATTATTCATGTTACCCTTATTGTAAAATAATTATTCATGTGGTTTTAGGTTTCTCTTAGAAATTCATTAGTTGTTGTAGTTTTTTTACAGTTTTAATTTAGTTTCATTTTATTAGGAATTTACATATTATTTTAAGGCTGTCATGTATTTTCATGTTATATATATATTTTTCTATTTTCATAGTTATTTCCAATTGTTTTATTTAGTTTTAATTATTTATATGAAATATCATTGTTTTATCATGTCCCTATATCAAATGAAGGTTTGTTATGGGTTTTCTAGATTATTATGATTTTCCATTATTTTTCATTATTTTATTTGTTCTCAATGGTTCTTTTGATTTTATAATTTTTATGATTCGTTGGGTTTTGAATTTAGAGGTATGTTTTTTTATTTCTTTTTATGGTTCCTAGGGGTTAACAGTCATTTTTTTGGACTTTACATTGTTTTTATTAGTTTTTAGGGTGTTAAATGCTATATGCGGGATTGAATCATATTTCATGTTTTTACATAGTTCATGAGTTTTATTACTTATTAATATTATTTTATTATTTTTCATCATTTTCAAAATATTAAATGATTTTATGGATTAAAATATTTCGACTATGATTGACGGATTCGATCATTTTCCAGTGTTTTTAATTTTCGTTAGGTTTTTAGGTTTTGGTAGTTTTATTTTATGTTTAGAAAAAATCTCTCTATTTATCCAATACATTCCACGATATTCTCTATTTTTTATATGTTTTAGTAGAGAATTTATATTTTCCATGGTTTTTCAGGGGATTTCATGGTATGTAAATGTTTTCCATGGTTATTATATGATTCCATAGTTTCTAAAAACATTCAAAATATTCAAATTTTACATTGTTTTTATATGGATTTTTATGATTTTCAACATTTTTAAACGATTTTGAAATATTTATAGGAATTTTTAATCATTCATTATTTTCTAGGTTTTTCATTGGTTTCTTTGATTTTTTTTTATTTTCTAGAATTTTCATAGATTTAATGGATTTTTATTTTTATCTAATTATTTCATTGTTTTTCATGCATCATTTAGTATTGTTTTAATGTTTTTTAATCATATATTATATATTATCATGATTTTTTTGAAATTTTTTATTTTTATAATTGGGTTTACTAGGGTTTATCTGTTATTAGTGGGGTTTATATCACATTTTTGTTTTTATTGGGTTTTTATAATATTTTTATTGTTCATAAGGTTTATTAATGATCTCTATAATTTTTATATTTTTCATTTATTTTAATATTTTCACTATATATTTCAATTTTTTATTAGTTTTTTGTGATTTATTTTTCGTTCTTTATAAATATTGTATATTTATTATATATAGAGTTTGACGTGGTTTTTGTGAATTTCGAGGCTTCTCGAGACATTTCTGGGGAATCATGGTGGTATCATAGATTTTCAATTTTTGGACGAGTAAAAATATGTGCTTGGGTTTTATAGTTTTTTAATGAATTTTATTTATTTATTAGTGATTATATGTTATTTCATTTTTTTCTATATTTTCATTAAATTTTTATGGTTTTTACTTTTTCAAGGTGGTTTCATTTTTTTCAATATATTTTTTTTATTCTCATGGTGTTTTAAAGGGTTTTTATTTATTTCTGTTTCATTCATTATTTTCATTATGTTTAATGATTTTAAAGTGAAATAAATATTAATTAATGTATTTTATGTGATTTTATGGTTTTTATAGATTTTAGTTTTTCCAATGGTTTTAAATGTTTTATTTGGTTGTCATGGTTTCCCATAACATTTCATGGTTTTATTGTTTTTTTGGGATTTGAATTTTTTTCTTGTGTTTCAATGTTTTTAATGGGATTTTAGGGTTTTTTTAGTATTTATTTTTTTGGGTTGTCATGGTTTCCTCATGGTTTTTAATCTTTCACAATGTATTATACATATGTAATGAATGTAACTAGGCTATAGAAGAATGTTGGGTTTTTAATTATATTAAATGGCTTTTCAGAATTTTATTGACTCAATTATGGTATATGGGGGTTCCAAAAGTTCTTAAAAGTTTAACATATTTTATATAGTTTCCTATGATTTTTTATCAGATATAATGTTTTATGGGTATTTGATGGTTTTCTTATATGTTTCTTAGTTTTTATTGGAACTCATGGTTTCAATATATTATATGGTTTCCAAAAAAAATATCAGGATTATACCATGTTTTTTTTGGGTTTTAGTGTATTTAGTACAATTCATAGGTTTTATGGTTTTCTCGAGTTCATGATTAATTTTTATTGTTATTTAAGGTAATCTAGGGATTTCAGGAATTCTAGTTTTCCGTGGTTTCCAAGGATTATCAAATAAATTTTTTCTTTGTAGCATTCTATAGTTTATTTGGGATTTCTATGAAATTATAGAACTTTCTTATGGTTGTGTGGGTTTTTCTTGAATTTTTCATGATTAAAATGGTATTAAATTATTCTATAGGGGGTTTCACTTTTTTCCATGTTTTTAATGGGTATATGGTTTTCATTATATTTTTTATGTTTTTATGGGATTTTATGATATTCCATGGTTTCAATTTTTAATAGTTTTTAATGATATTTTCCATGGTTTTCAAAGGGTTTCACAACATCTACAATTTCTCTTAGTTTCATATTTTCCTATAACTTGCATATTTTCCTATGTTTTTTAGATAACTATACAAATTTGGAAAATAAAATTAGTTTTCTATAGTTTTTATAGTTTTGTATGGTTTTCAATATCATATAATTTTTTACAATGGATTCAAGAATTTATGGGATTTATCATGGATTCTCAAAAATTTCATCAATATTAATATTATTACAAGGTATTCAATGGTTTTGTATATGATTACATATTATGGGATTTTAACATATTTCTATGATATCAATTATCCTTCACATTTTTTTGGAGGATTTAGTCTTTTTATGGTTTATCATGATTTTATTTCATTTTATAGTTTTGAGGGGTTTTATTTGTATTTCCTTGGTATTATATGGGTTATTATAGTGTATCCATGTATACAATTTTTTATTTAAATTCTAGGTATTTTATAACTTCTTGTGGGTTTAAGGGGTTTCTATTGTTTTCTATGTTTCCCAATGAATCTCAATGGTTTCTAGGTTTATACTAGTTTTAATGGTTTTCTAAGGATATTCATGGTTTTATGGGATTTTAGTGGGATATATGGGTATAAGGATTTTTTTATTTTTAATGTTTAACCACTGGTTTTATGACTTTTAGTAAATTCATAGGATTTCCTATGTCATAAAAAAATTCTAGTGGTTTTTGGGTGATTCATGTTTTTCCTAGTTTTGACATATATTTGGATCTTGTAGAATTTTTTATGGGTTATCAAGGATTTTAGGTTGGGGATATTGGTTATTTTAGTACTTTAAAGTATATTCAAGGGATTTGAATTAATTCGATGAATTTAATATATTTTAAATGTTTTCAATAAGCATAAAATTTATCTAGTAATCCTGTATTTTATATTTTTTAGAGGATTCTATTGTTCTATTTTGTTTATCATACATTTGTTACAATTTCAATGTTTTATATATTTTCAAAGGATTTGAATGATTTGTTCTTATTTTGATATTTTTTATTTTCATGATACTTTTCAATTTTATTAAAGGATTCTCATGGTTTGTAAGTTTATTTAAGTTATTTTCATAAGGCTTCAATTTTTGGTAGGGGTTTAATGTTTTTTTCAATGGTGAAAAATATATGTTTATGGTTTCTTATTTATAATCAAATTATTCTAAAGTGTTCTCTTTTTTGGACGACTACATAAAATTACTTAATGTGGTATTAAATTTTTTCAAAGTTTTTAGAGTGTATGTTTTATTCCTAACATATTAATATTATTTTAGGTTTTGAAATTTTTTTAAAAATTTTGGGGCTTACCAGGAGATTTTCTCAATTTTCCATGGGTTTCCACAACATTGATCATGGGTTTTATTGGTTATTTGGGTTTTAATAGATTGTATTTTTTGATTATATGTTAGGTTGGTCATGGATTTTATAATGTTTTCATGATTTTTCTTTTTTATCAATAATATTTATTGTTTTCCTAAATTTTTATGGGTTTTAAGGTATACTAAGGATTAATAGACTTTTAATAGATTCATGATGTAGTTCAATGGTTTCCCTTTATTTTCTATGCCTTTTATGATTTTCAATTGTTTCTTGGCAGTTTTTGGGGTTTCTTGGTCTTTTCATGGTTCTTACAAGATTTCCTTTATTTTTTTAATGTTTTGAGGGTTTTTTGATATTAATTAATTTTTCTCATTTTCATGATTTATAGTATTATTCAATGTTTACTTGTGTTTTCATGGTTTATATATGTGTTTTCTTATTTTTTAGGAAATTATAGATATTTTGTGTTTTTTTCAGGTTTTCGATTGGTTTTTAGTGTTTTTAGAAATTTATTATTATATTCATGTGTTCTCATGTGTTTTTTATTGAATATTTTGACTTTATAATATTCATTAACAACTTTGCATCTGTTTTTAAGGTATTTATGTGTAATTAAGATTTTCAAAGTACTATTTTTAATGATTTTTCATATTTATGTTATTGATGTTATGGGATATAATATTATTTGATGGATTTTTAGTTTTTCAATTATTTTCAACTATTTTTTTCTGATTACTTGGGATTTCATTTGTCTTTATTATTTTATTATTTTTTTCTATTATTTATGGTTCTATTTTAGGAATACATGGGAAACCCAAGTAAAACATTATAAAACTTTAGGAATAAAGTTGAAACCCAAATAATAACATTAATAATATTGAAAGTCATCAGTTATCCTAAAATGTTTTTATCAAAATTTGGAAACCATTAAAAAAACTACAAGTCCCTAAAACTCCCAAATATATATAAAACACAGTAATACTCAACAAAGAACCATTTTATCCTATAGACCACATAAAAGACCAAATGTTTTGTAAAATACAGTAAACCCTATAAAATAAATTATTTACAACAATAAAATATTATAAACCCATTACATAATGTAAAATATTATAAAAAATATGAGAAATTATGTAAAATTGAATAATTTAGAAAACTGATGGAAAAATTAAGTAAAAATTTGTATTCCCTATTAAATCCAAAAAACTGAAAAAAAAAGCATGAACATCCCTAAAAACCATTAATAACACTTAATACCCTGAAAATTCCATAAAACCCATGAAATCCCATTAAACCCCACAAAACCCCCTTCAGAAACCGAGGAAAAATAGTTAAATCATTGAAAACCCCTTCAAATACTATGATAATCCCTAAAACCATTAAAACATCTTATATAAATAAAATTCATGACAAATTCTTGGAAATCAATAAATAACATAAAAAACCAAAAAAATATTGAAAATCATGGAAATCCCTTTATAAAATGAAAACCCATCATTATCCATCTATAAAACCTTACAATCCCTTAAAAAAATTGAACACTATAAAAATTACATAAAACAATTGAAAACCAATATAAACCAATTTATATTTTAAAAATCCATAAATATTAATGATTTAATTAATAAACCCTTGAATTCCCTCAACATTTTTAAACACATGAAAACCCATAAAAGTATATAAAAGCCTTTACAAAAACTATAAATACTAATCAAATAAGGAAATCATATTAATTTTTTTGAAAACACATATAACTGGAAAATAATAAAAATCATTACAAATAAAATAAACCCAAAAAACCATTCAATGTGATTAAAACCACTAAAAACATTAAAAGTCCTTTAAACCATGAGAATCCAAAAGATTCACAGAAAATCATTGAAATACATAAAAAAGGATAATAATGAAAACTCATGATTCCACCAAAGAAACCATAAAAATAATATGAATAAAAATATAAATAATGAAAATAAATAAACACTGAGACCTTGAATATCCCTTAAGATAATGAAAAAAATTTAAAACATTAGAAATATTAAAAAATTGAATGATCCAATAAAACACTATTGGAAACCAAAAACACATTAAAAACAATGAAATACCATAAAATCATAAAAATAGTTAAAATCCTATAAAAACCATGATTACACATCATATCCCCAAAACCCACTTAATACTATAAGATACCACAAAAAACCGAAAAGAATCTACAAAATTCTATGAAGGACTATAATAATGTTAAATAGACATAAATCCTCGTGAATAACCTTGTAAATTTATATAAATAAATTGTATAACATTGTGGATCCCAAATGAAATCTTTTAAATTATAAAAATTCAATGAAATCTCACTAATACCATAGATAATTAATGAAACCGTGAAAAAACATAAAAAATGTTTTATTATTTGAAACATAAAAAATTGTGAAACTCATGAAAACCCTAAAACCCTTTATAAAACCTAGAATATAATGGGAGGCTATAGACAAATTAATTTTTTTGAAAAATATTGAAACACATAGATAAACATAGAACTATTGAAAATATTATATAAAATAAAAAACCATCAAACACATAAAAAACAAAAAATAAAATGGGAAGCATTAAAAATAAGGGAAAACATAAATAAACATGAAAATTTATAGAAAAAACTAGTGAAAATATTTAAACATAAAAAACATCCTATATAAACTTCATAAACAATCCAATACATTAAAAACCTTGGAAAAATATGAAAATACTTGGAAAATATAAAAATAACTTAACCAACATGACAACCCCATGAAATCTATAAAAACCCTTCTAACCCATTTAAACCCATTTAAAAATTGAAAACCTAAAAAATACATTAAAAAAGTATGTCATCTATAAAAAATCATCGGAAAATATACAATACCCTTAATGATATGTAAAAAATAGAAAATATATGAGAAACATTGAAATTTTTTTAAACCCCCTGAAACACCAAAATCCCCCAAAATTATTGATAACATTATTAAAATATATAAGATCCATTGGATTATTTTGGAAACCAAAAAACACCATTAAAACCAATTGAACCAAAATAACTATGAAATCCCCTAAAATTTGTGGAAATTGTGGAAAATTATGAAAACCTCCTATCATATTTAAAAATACTAAAAAATAATAAAAATTAAAAACCACTTAAAATTATGAAAGCCACAACAAAACCTGGGAAATCATGAAGTCCATAAAAACATTTAATGTAATGGAGAACCCTTGTAATCATTCAAAAAACACTATAATCATTAAAAATAATACCAAACTATGAATATCCATTAATTTCATTTGAGAAATAAATAAATCCCATAAATACCATGAAAAATCAAAAAACCCACAAAATATATAATAAATAGGAAAAAAATGAAACTCATAAAAATTATAAAAAAACACACAACTACCCTTTGAAATGAAATAAAACCATTAAAACCCATGTAAAATATTTAAAAATCATAAAAAACTATTTAAAAACTCGGAATACCATATAATATTTTTTAAAAATAATTGAAAATAATGAATGACAAGAAATGTTTTTGAAATCATAAAACCCACATAAATACTGATGATAAGAAGGAAAAAAATATTCATGAAAACCAGGAATAATTTTAGAAACACAATAAAACATAACATTAGTAGAATAATTGGATAATCATGAAATATACTATAATGTAGTAAAAACAAGTGGAAACAATTATTTAAAGTATAATATAAAATTAAATATTACTAAAAAATTAAACATAATTAAATATATAGACTATAAGAAAATATGTAAATAAATATAAAACAACCAAACCCTAAAATAAATAGAAATCCAGAAAACACCTAAGGCACTAAAAAAGTAGAAAACAGAAAAATGAAACACTACATAAGACTCAAGTAATTTCTAAAAACCATACAACCAATGAATAATAATAACGAACCCTATAAAACACTATGAAACACTAAAATCCATATAGAATAATTTAATAAAAACTAACAAAAACAATATAAAACATTTGGAATCCAATGAAAATATTATAATCCATTAAAATCCTTAAATATCCTAAAAACACAAGAAAGTATTTAAATAATTATGAAACTGTGAAGATAAAAAACGTCCCAACACATGAAATACCAAAAAACCATTAACATCTCTATATTCTACAATAAATTTGGAACCCCGTGAAAATCAAAGAAAACTAGTAAGTCCATTGTATCCCCATGAAAACACCAAAAACATTTGGTATAACAACGAATAATAAAAAAATTCATCAGACCCTTAGAAACCTATGAAACCCCTGAAATATAATGATAAAACATTAAAACGAATAAAAATCACTAAAAATAAGAAAACCATTAAATAAATAACATGAGAGAATCCTAATATCCCTGAAATATTAAAAACACTAAAAAAACATGGAATACCATATTAATCCCTCCAAAAAAGAGAAAAATATTCCATATCCATGAATATATATTAAAATACATAAAAAAAGAAAACCCTAAAACCCATTAAAATCCTAGATGCTAAAAAATCACATTATGGTTCATAAAAACCCACAAAACCCTAAAACCAATTAAAAACACATAAAACCCTAGATATATTGTAACATATGCAAAATATTTATTATCAATAATAAATTAATCACCTAGAAAAATTTCAAAATACATCCAGAAACCCTAAAATCTTTAAAAACATATACAATACCCTATAAAACATCAATTTTCCAATATAAAAACCATGTGAAACTCTTAATAACTCATGAGAAACCCACATAAATTCAATAAACCCATATAAAACACTATAAAACACTATAAAACATGGAAAAATCCTCATGATCATTAAAAACCAATAGAATACAATAAAAATGGACAATAAAATTCTAAATCCCAATTAAAAACCTAACATTATCATTACAAAACACATGACAACAAGATTAATACCCTAAAAATGATGAATATCCCAAAACATCCATGAAATTGTTAAAACCTATATAATAACACAGAAGTGTTATGCAAACTAGATAAACCACCAATTAAAATATGGAAAATCATAATGCATTTAATAACCCTTAAATAATAAAATATCCCTTGGAATGTTTTGAAAATATGAAAACCCTTAAAACCATAGAATATTCAAAAAAATAGAAATTCATAAAACCCCAAAAAACCATGAACAACCTATAATTACATTACTAAAATAAAAAAAACTTAAAATACATTCAAACACACTAATCCCAATTAATTAATTGAATGTTTTACAAGGTATTAAAGAATCCAAACAAATATAAAACCCTTAGAATACCCGAATGACCCAAATAAAACTGAAAAACTAAAAAATACATTATAAATACTTATAAGTTCATAAAAATAATTGAAAGTAGTAGAAAACATGAAAAAAATATATAATAAAAAAATAATGAAATGGGCGATGATTTTCTCGAAATGAATTATATATCCTTAGTATATCCTAAAAAGATATATAAAAAACAACAATTCCATAAAACCCCATAATACAACAAAAATACTAATATAAACTCTACGAATTAATAATAACACCACATTGACAAAAAATAATAAAAAACAATATAATTTTTAGAAAGCACTGAAATACCATAAATATGTTCAAAATTCATAAACGTCATGAAAACCTATAAGAACTCTAGAAACCCATATTAGGATATATAAATTTCTAGAAACATTAAAAATATTGAAAATCAGGAAGAATTTGAAACCACATTAAAATAAATAAAATTATTGAAAACCACTAAATTAATAGAAATAACTATTAACTCTAGAAAAATAATGAACAAACATTGATATTTTTTGAATGACTATTAATTTTTTAAAAACATTAAAACATTCAAAACCCTTGAATAATAAAAAAACCATTGAGTATTATAAAATAAGTAAAACACATATGTGGCTTGGAAAACCCTTAAAACATTAATAAACATAAAAAACTATGAGAATATAATAAACCCATATATACATTAAAATACTTCAAAACCCTTAAAAATCATGGTAAATACGTATCAGAACCTAATACTCATGAACATAACTTCAAAACGATAAAAACCATAGAATCTATAAAAATCATGAAACACCAAGAAACCATAGTTGTACCCAAAAAAATATAGATATATTAAAGACCCATTTACCCCCTAAAACTGAAAACATATGAACGTCAATGAAAAAAATACAAAACACTTGTAAAATATGAAAATCCTTAAGACTAAGAAAATCAATGTGAAGCCCTGAAGAAACCAGAAAAAAATACTAAACCCTCACAATCCTGACAATCCCAGAAAAACATTGAAATCCATTAAAAATATTGAATTATTAAAACACTTATAAAACTAATTATAGAAATTAAAACCTATAAAACACATAAAAACCATATAAAACATTAAAAATATTGTAAAACATACATAAATGAATTGAGAAAGCATAAAATCCTTGATAAAATAAAAATATATAAAAAAGGATGAAAAACTGTTAAACAATACAAAACATTAGAAAGTCCTAGATATGATGGAAAAATCATGGAAAGTGCATAATATAATTGGAATAATTTTAAACCCTTGGGAGACCAAAAAAAATTAAAATCCCTTGTAAACCCCAAAAACATTATAATTATATTAAAACATGAAAAAAATAGAACACTATAATGACAATTTGACATCTATAAAATCCTCTTTAGACCATCCAAAACATTGAATATTTACTAGACACATTTAATATAATGAAAATATATAGAAAACAATGCATACCCGTGAAAAAATCTGAACACATGTGAAAACATGAATATGATAAAAAATTAAAAAATTAAACAATGTGGTCCCTACTAAATACACATGAATGAACTTAGAAAACATGGAGATTTGATGAAAATAATATTATACTATGATAATCCTAGTAAAATCAACATGAAATCCATGAAAACCCTTAATAACTATTAACACCCATGCCCCCCCATAAAAACAATGAAATCCTAAATGAAAACCCTAAAATCCATATAAAATTGGAAA
The DNA here is from genome assembly GCA_963277665.1 of Viscum album. NCBI lineage: Eukaryota > Viridiplantae > Streptophyta > Magnoliopsida > Santalales > Viscaceae > Viscum > Viscum album. Next base: position 1,099,115,544 of record OY728121.1, on the reverse strand, counting down.
AACACCTAATATTTCATAAAAATTAACATAAAATTATAGAAAATATGAAAATAACCTAAAAAATATTTTCATCCCATTAATAACTAAGAAACCATGAAATCCATGAAGAATAATAAAATTCTCGAACACACTAAAAATATAGATACCCTTGGAAAATAATAATAATACATAAAAACTATGAAAAAATAATATGAATTATTAAAATCCATAGAACACCTTGTTTCCACATGAATACCTGTTTGAATTTTGAAAAATAATTAATACCCTAAAAACCCTATAAACCCAGGGAAACCCTAAAACTGTTAGAAAATGTTGGGGAATGTGAAAAATCTTTAAAAATGCCAGAAAACTCAAATATTTCCATGAAAAGTACTAAAACATTATAAAATCATTAAAAATATAACACCCCTTGAAAACACTAATAAATTATTAAAAAAATAAAAACTAATAGATACCCTAGAAAAAACTCGACCAAAAAATGAAAAACAAAAAAACAAAAAAAAAAAATCGAGTACACTATATGTCATAAAATACAGTGAAAATGAATTGAAATATTTCAGAATTATGTGATAATTAAAATACCACTAGAAACACTATAAAATACTATAAGCCATTATAATCTTTTTGGGGAACCATATAATTCAGGAAAAATCAAGCAAACCTTACAAATCACAAAATATTCCCTGATAAAATGATAAATAAATAAAAATAAGAAAAAACACGTAAAACCCATGAAAAAATTGTGAATACCTAAAAACTAAAAAAAGATAAATAAATTAAATGACCTTTTCAAATTATAAAAACCCTTAAAAATTTAGATAATTTTTTAAAATTCCTAGAAAATGATAAAAAAAACATTCACATCTATGTAAATCTATTGAAATCTGTAAAGTTCTAAATTTTTTCCCGTAATTTTGTTATTTATATGTTTATATTACAAGTCTGTGAAAATAAACGGTGCATGAATTTGAGGCCCGTTGTTCCTAGAATGAACATATGAACATTTTTAGATACATTCTGTAAATGCGTGAGCGGCGTTTTGTAATTTTTGAATCATTGCTCGGAATTGAAATCTGAGGGCACCACTGAACTTTCACCACTAATATTAGCTTAAAGGGACCATCTCCTCGACCATATTAGGTCATGGGTGGAATTTAGTTTTCTATATTTTTGTGGGAGAGTTAAAGGAATGAAAATAAAATAAGACATAAACATTTTTTTGAAACCTCCATTTTGAATACTTGGTGGTGGGGACAACCCATACTCCACATTAATGTGAGTTAATCCTTAGAATTACCCTAGTTAATGTGACAACATTAATTTAGTTAATGTTCCAAATTTAATGAATTCTGTTTATTAACTTTATTAAGTGGATCCTCACATTTCATGAGTTTCGGGAAAACGTTGGCTAAAGGAGAAATTGAGGAGATATATGGAGAAATATTCTACAAAAAATGAAATCCTCCAAATTAAGAACCTATTCAATAATGAATTACCTCTATGTCAATAATGATGATGATGCCAAAGCTCAGATCAGGATCGGGATGTAGGAGAAATGAACTTAGACATCTTCTTCTTCTTCTTCGCATCAACTCCAAAAAACATCAGGGTAGAGAATCATTTATATTTTCATCATGGTTTACATTGAAATAATTCAATTGAACTGCCTTCTACCATTCTAATGTGGAGGGTGTGGTCCAAAGAAACACGGACCCATCTCTACGCAACCCTCCTTATTTTATTTGTTCTTCACGGGCCACGATGACGACGACAACACAACTATGACACCGAAGGAGTATGCGGTCTGTTGACCGTGGCATAAGAAGGTGGTAGTCAGCACCCCGACCAGCCTCTTGGAACAAGGGTGTCACATGTTGTCACCTCCAGTTGTGAAGGACTGTGCGGCCTGTTGGATGCGGCGGTGGGAAGATGACAGTCAGCACGCAGGCCAGCAGCGTGAAATAGGGGTGTTGTGCATTTGCGCCGTCGGTAGAGGAGGTGGTCGCGGGCGGAAGGCCGCAGAGGTGCACTAAGACGGCTAGAAACCGGTTGGACATGGGAGTCCAACGGTGCCAGTATGACATTGGGAGGAGGATCTACCGAGAATCAGGTCGGCCGAGTCAAGATGAGCGGGACCGCTCTGGCGGGTCTCACGGCCCTGCCAAATGGTCCATAGACCGATAGGGAAAACTGGGGGGTATCTCCCTCCGGGTGTCTAATGGGGCTAACACCTCCATTGAAGACCACCCAGATGAGTGGGATGCGATAGCGGGCCACACCCAACGCCGGTCGGGTCGCGCCCAGTGGGCCTGGCTCGCCATAGTCCAGGCCATCTAGGACGCATTGGACCCGCCACACCAACAGTCTTCTAGAGCGGGCCGGGCTGCCACATCGCAAGTTGACCCAGACCTGGGACGGGCTATGTCGACCTAAACCATTTCGAATCGTCCCAAACCTGGTCGATCCAGGTCAGGCCGACCGCGACGGACCGGACTCGGTCCCATCTGGATTCAGTATCTCATTTTGGCAATAAATTGAGAATCGGGTGTCTGTTCGAAGAACCATCTATAGTTATTAAATTCATGGATCAAGATGGTTATTTTGGTTTACTCAACATGAGATTGGGATAATGTGATAGTACATATTGGTTGAATTGAACAGGAATCCAACCTAGACCTTGTAATGGAAATTTTAAATACATACACACTGGGCATCTGATTGGCATGCCACTAGTTGCGTTGTGCCCCTTTTGACGTAACAGACCATTGGGATACTTTAATGTGTCACTTTGTGGCATCTAAATTAATGAATGATGGCTTTAAGAGCGGAACATCCCCGAATCAAACAAGATTAGTGTGGGAACCCTATGACTGGTTTTACTTGAAGAATATTCAGATCCTGTGTGGTTCAGCGCTCAGCGATCTTATGTGGGTCCGTGCATACCGATACTATGTGGGTCAATGCTGAGTGATCCTGTGTGGGTAAAAGTATATAGATCCATTATGGGTTATCTTCCGATCTGTTGTGGGCCAGTTCTCAACGATTCATTGTGGGTCAACAGATACTGATCCTGTGTGGTTCATCTTCAGATCCTATGTGGGTCTTTTCTTACTGATCTTGTGTAGGTTAGTGCATACTGATCATGTGTGGTTTAGATCCTATTTGCGTCATCAGGGGTTATATATCTATTGATCCTATGTGGTTCACTCGGGGTTTTTTACCTATCAATCCTATGTGGGTTAGATAAAGTTCTACATAACAGCATAAGATGATCTAGACTTACAACTAATCAAATGTACTTCTGTACATAAGTTATAACTGGTGTGAGGTAATTCCTGACCTTGGTGGTATTCTTATGTGTTTCTTTATCTTTTGTGGTACTTACCCTTTTTAGGTTACCTTCATGGTATTCTTTCATTCGTGGAATAGTTGAGAATTGGGATAAAGAGTTGGGCTTTGTGTTTTATCATGGGTGAGATAGGTATACTAGATTACATAGGTATATGTATGAGCATATACCTAAGCCTGGTTGACTATTGTTTCCATGCTTTTTGGTACATCTTTTGTGTATTTTAGAGACTTTGTGGGGTCTCGGGGACCCTAATGGGTATTTTTTCACTCACTCATGCACATGATACAACCATGCCATGTTATGTCTTGTGAAGATGACGGACAAAGCTGACTGAGGATGAGGGTAAAAAGATTGGATGTCGCTTGGAGGTGGACCGTAGACGAGGCGTACCACAGAGACGATCATTTGAAATATTAATATACCCTTTAGGTTGGATCTGTTAGGACCAATAGGGGACTATATACCCTGAGAGGGGGGGGGGTTGAATCAGGGAATGGATATTCTTTCAAAAATTTCTTCCTGTCCCAATGGATCTTGACCAATTTATTACAAGGGTCACTTTGTTTGCACTAGTGTGATTATTACGACCACTTCGTTTCTTCTTTATCTGATGATGATACTTTGAATGTAGTGACAAGAAGAAAACATGTAGACACAATGATTTTTACTTGGTTCACCATCACTGGGCTACATCCAAGGAGCATACGCCGACATGTTGCCCGATGTACAAAATTACACTATTCTTCACTATATGTCGATACAAAGTTCGGTCTAGATCACTTCTATTCCCAGGCTCAGTGCCTTTACAAAGTTTAGGGTCAGCTCACTGCTTTCCCAAGCATCACTCCCAGTTTCTCTCTCTCTGGATCAATGCCGGTGGAGAGGATCACCTTCTTCCTCTTCCAAGCTCACTGCTCTAGAAGGGAATCCAATCAAAGTTTGTAGACCTGTATGTCTCATCATTTGCATGAAATAATGCATATTCAACTGTTGATAGATGCTCTTTTGAAGTCCAACATTCATCCACTGATGAATACCTCTTTTCCCCTAACCACTGGGCAACAACCATTGGAAAGTACCTTCGCAATGCACCCTACTTCGCGAAGCTCCCAATTTCGCGAAGCTCAAACAAGCCTTTGTGATGCTCCTGCATTTTCGCGAAGCAGTTTCGTGAAGAAATCTCGCGAAGCTCAAGCCGTCGCAATGTAACGTCCCTCGCCAAGCTTACTAAGCCAATGCGGAGCTCGCAGGTTTCGCGGAGCTACAATAGCCGCCGCAAAACACCTCTTTCATGAAGAACACTGGCTCCGCGAGCCACCTTCGCAAATCAAGAGAGAATGATATTCTCTGAATGTTCTCTCTTCTTCTCTCAAGGGGTCGACCTCTATTTATAGGTGATTCCACCTACCCTCTTACTTTCTGCGCGAAGTCAACGCCACGTCATCTCATATCGCGAAACACCAATGTTTCCGTCGGAATTCTGTACAAATTGCGAAGCACAAGGGAAATTTTCCGTTCGCGGAGGGTGACATAAACGCAAAGCATCACCGTCAACATTCCTTCGCACCTTCTCCGTGAAGCTCCCTCGCAAAGACCTTCACCATTGCGATGTGCTTCAACTCTGCCGTTCCCAAAGCTTTGACATAATCTTGAAGCATCACCGCCTCAATTTTTCTGGACTTCGAAAAATCCAATCCATGCATCCTATCTTCGCGAAATACCTGCCTTTGCCATATTAAGTTATTCTCTCCATGGAAATCCTATTTTCGCGAAGCTCACCAAATTCCAAATTTTGGAACACAAAAATTTGGCAAACACTGGGAAACAGCGCCACCTTGTACTGCTCTTTTGTACCACCTCCAGATCATCCTTTACATTGTCATCGTTCTTTGTCAACAAGTATTGTCAACAACATCTTTGGAACTCAACAATTTCTTCATGGAAACCTGCTTTTTCAACAAACACAATCAATCCAAAATTTTTGCAATGTTACCTTGAGGGATTTTTTCCCAACAATCTCCCCCTTTGGGTTTGTTGACAACTCTTCACAACTCTGCTCAGAATGATTTTCTGCACTTTGATACCTCACTGAGTCTTCTTCCAGCTGCTACCACTATTCGCCTCTTGCAATTATGATAGCATTCAAGGAATCACTTAAAACGTACTCTAAACCCAAATGTTCAATGCTCTACGTGAGAAATAAGAGTAGCATGAAAATTCATCAATGAATCACTTCATGTCAAACCCCAATTGTCGATTCCAACATGATTCCAATTCATAAACTGATACAAATGGTTGAAACACTCTGATACAAATTGGTGAAAGCTGGACACCTTATCACACCATTACAACATCACTCTTCCGCTATTTTCACGATCCTCTGCAGTCGTGATATCTATTCTTTGATCGATCACTTGTAGCATCGTCAGATTTCAAAAAGCCCCCCCTTTCTCATTGCTCCCCCTATATGGCTACTCCACTGGTCAGCTTCTCCCCGTATCTATCATGATTTCTCAAATACCCACACTTTCTCCCCCTTGAACAATCACCATTTTCTCCCCCTTTGTCAACGAACCCAAAGGTCACTTCTTTGTAGTCTGTAACATAGTAGAGAACACTTATCAGCACATTAGGAAAAAACACATCATACCTCGGGGAGGGGGGGATTCCATATCCCCACTATTTCAAGTGCGGGGAGTCGACTGATCTCCCAGAGCCAGTCGATGCCTTTCAAATTCTTCCTTGGGTAAGGCCTTTTTCAGAATGTCTGCAACCTGTAGCTCTATAAGAACATACTCCATCTTCACAATTCCCTGTTCAATCTTCTCCTTGATAAAATGATAGTTTATGTCAATTTTCGTTGTCCTTGAATGACGAATGGTATTTTTGCTAAGATTTATAGCACTTGATTTATCGCACTGGATTCCGATCGGAGACTTCACTTCAACTCCCATATCTTTAAGCTGCTTCTTCATCCACAATAACTGTGTGCATGCTTGGATGGCCTCAATATACTCAGCTTCTGCGGTGCTCAATGAAATGAAATCTTGCTTCTTTCTTAGCCAAGAAATACAAAATCCACTAAGATAGAATGCACCTCCAGATGTTGATTTTCTATCATCCGCTGAACTGGCCCAGTCTACATCAGTATATCCCAATAACTCTGTCTGAGATATATCAGTATATGTCAAGCAAAAATCCACTGTGCCCTGGATATACAGAAGTATTCTTTTCACTGCAAGCATGTGGCTTTCCCTGGGATTACTCTGATATCTCACTGCTTGGCATGTGGCGAAAACAATATCAGGCCTTGTTGTAGTTAATTGCAACAGTCTTCAAATAATTTGCCTGTATTCTGTGATATTAACTGTATTTCCATCTTCATATTTTGATAATTTCATCCGGGTAGAAACCGGAGTCTTCATCTCCTTGTATTCGCCATTCCAACCCTCATCAGAACCTTCTTTTCATATTTCTGAAAGACATGTTTACTATGCTTCATTTGAATCACAGATTCTGCAAATATTGATTTCGCATTGAATGCCATTCTCTCGGTGCATGTTTCAACCCACATAATTCCTTCTTCATCCGAAAAGACTTGTTCTCATCCTCATGAATAAGAGAACCATATGGTTGCTCGATATTCACTTCTTCCTCCAGAATCCCATTCAAGAATGATGATTTGACGCCCATCTAGAATACCTTGAACTTTTGTTGCACTAGAATGGCTAGGAATACTCTGATTGTCTCCTGCCTTGAAATTGGTCAAAATGTCTCATCAACATCTATTACCTATATCTGGGAGTCTCTATTGCACATCAGTCGTGCTTTGTTCTAAATCACTATTCCATATTCATTGATAATTTGTCTTGATAGAACCATTAAGTCATTATGACGTTTTTATCTTCTGGCCTTGAAACAATCTCCCATGTCAAATTCTTTTCTAAATCGGAATCAATAACTTTTTCTCCCCTTTTGTTGCTTTCTTCCTCAACACATTCATCAGGAAATTGCTCGCTGATTAATTTTTCAGTGTCATCATTACATTCAGCTAAAAACTTTTCACTATGTCATTGTTCAATGATGTCATTTCATTGAACTTCTTCTCTCAGATTTTTGTTGACACGCCGTTTATTTTCCCTCGCAGCTTCATGGTATCCTGAAAGAAGTCAGCTGATACCACATTGTTAGATCAAAAAAATAAGAATGAGGTGCATGATTATTACTACTTCTCCCTTTGTTTCTTTCTACCCTCGATAGGGAATTCCTGAGCTGAGTCATTCAATTATTTCATTGATGGCTCTAGCATCTGATTTTGTTATAGAATACTCCACCTATGTTACACAACACTTATATCTGTTAGGCCCAACGGTAGAGACCCATAACCATTCTTCTCCTCGTGTACCATTTATACTAATCCGGCACTCAACATTGATCCATTAACCAAATCTCTAAGCCTACTGAGTTGAAACTTAGTGTAGGAAACAAGAGATAAAGCTAATAACACAATCACTTCTAATTGTGCTCAGTTTCTCCCTTTCGTTTTCAATTATTCTACCAAATTTGAATCGATTTAAACTCTAGAGTATATCACTTCTCCACTTCGCATCCTTAGATGCCACTACCCCTTGGATCGTATCTCCCTAAAACCTGAAATATATTAATCATCAGTTAATAGCATTTATATACATAGGGTGATGGGTTTTCTAGAATCCTCAAGATGAGTATTGTAGTTGATCCTGATGGGTCAACCCTTTGATTCTTTCTTGGAGTGCATCACACCCCTTTCTTGCTTCCTCCAGCTGCCCGGACAACTTCAACTGCTCTGGAAATATGACTAAGCATTCATTACCCACATGCTGAGCCTTTCTATGATATGTATATTCTGTAGGCACTAACATTCTTATCACATGGGGTATAGACCCACTATTACTCATTTACTTCATTGAGGTTCTTCCAAAATTACATTTTCCTTGATTATTTCTCTGAGCAGGAATCTCATTCCTTGTCATCTTCCCTTGCTTCTTCCACCATTGCAGGGATTTTCCTTTTTCTTCCAGTCCTCTCCCTGGCACATGATTTGTGAATTTTTCAATGCATTCTTTATTTATCTTTCATTTATCAGATTTCTCAATCACCACACTCTTTTTCACTAGTGGTGACTACTCCATTGAATGTGAACCCTTGTTATTCACAACTGTAGTGTTTCCTCCCTTTTTCTTCCATATTTTTTCATGTTCATTCTTAGAGGGCGGTTGTGAGTGTGACTGATACACTTTTTGTTCAGCTCATTATGATTCTCTAGGAACTATATGCTTATTCTTCAACATACAACTTTCTCTCCCAGTGTACGATTTCTCATTATACACCACTGGAGTTGAGAATATCCTTTGGAGTTCCTTTTCTTTCCTGCCTTCTTCTTGCTGCAATGTCCTTCCAAATTCCCATGATTAGAACATATGAAATAACTTCCATTAAAGGCATACCTCATTTCATCATCTCTTAGCCAAGATGTTGATGCATCTTGTGTTCTTCCCCTGACATTGGGCTCTTAAGCTTCTTGACACATATTCATGGTGTGTCCCATTCTTCCACAGTAATAGAATCTTATGAATGCTTTCCTCTGAGACACTCTTCTCTCTGATTTCTCATGATGCTTTGTCTTATCATTAGGTTTATCAAAGTTTATATTTTCACAGCCTGAAATGTATTCCAGTGAATCTGGACATAAGCTTGATGTGTGGCCATGAATCCCACAGAAATAGCACATGCTATCATTTCTTCCTGTAAATGCCCTTTTAGGTCTATCTGCAGCACCTCAAGGTCTTCCATATATCTAGATATTTTCACTGCACTTTTCCTATCATGCATAGGAGTGAGATCATCATATCCAATTCCAGATTTTCCCAACATGGTTGGCCTTTGGGATGATACAATCCTTTCATGCTTCTCTTCTGATGTAGCATATTTGGATTTCATTTGATCATAACATGCCGAAGGATAATCATATAATAAGTGCAGCGCATCCTTCAACTTGGGATTATCTTTGGATTTAGACTTCTCCATTTTCATCTTGGCTGATTCTAGCTCTTCTTCTAACTTTTGATACTTCATATCCCTTGATCCAATTTGGACATAAAGTTATCCCTTGAGAATCTTCCCTCTACTCATCTCATCTTCCAATTCACGTGTCAGCTTATCCACCATGTCACTCTGCTCCTTTACATGTAATTTTTCTTGAGAAACAGAATCAAAACAACATGCATTGTCTTGTTGTAGTCTTTCATTCTTCTGAACTAGATCAAATAGATGTGTAGCAAGATCAACATTTCTAGCTTTCAGATTCTGAACTTCATCTGACTTTTGACTCTCTTTATAATCACCAGCCTTTTGTTTTCCATTTATTTTAGCCAGCTATTGTAGTTCCTCACCTTGAGAATCATTCTTCTCCTTTAGGTTAGTTGCCACACCAATAAGCCATTGATTTAAGCCTCTTAGCTTGTTGACCTCAATCTCCAATACTTTGATCTGGATTTATTTAGATTTGACTTCTTCGGTGTTTCCAACGTCACTTGGAATATCAAGTTCTTCGATGCACTTGACTTGATCTTTCACTTTTCTATTCAAGCCATCGATCCCCCTTTTCTGTTCTTCAATATTAAGCTTATACTCACCAACTCATTCTGAGTTCTCTGGTGCGGATAACTTGAGTTCCTCAATTTTATCCATCAACTCAGACTTCTCTTCTTCCGGCTGCTGCATATAGAGTTTGGCATCATGAACAACATTGTTAGATTTCTTGGTTTTTTCTCTCCAAAAATCTATCTCTTCAAGAGCAGCCTCTAACCCAGATTTCATATCTATTCTTCCTTCAATTTTTTCTTCTACATCATCACTTGTTTCAATATCACATTGAAGTTCGTTTACTTCACTCATTCCTGCATCATGCTTGAGTGAATCAATCTTTTCCCTGTTAGATTCATCTATACCATCCTTCAGTAAACTTTTTGATTCTTTTAATTAAATCAAACTTTTTCCATACACACTTCCCCACTGAGGAATTCCACATGACTTCTGCTTCTTCTTGGATGTTTTTCCATTTTCCATGGCTCACTGAGATAAGAGCATACTGATTATTTAAACACACAGATCGACAACACCAAGTCGGAGAAAACAAATTTGATAAAAGTAACCTTCCCTATGATACCAATTTTTAGGACCAATAGGGTCCTATATACCATGAGAGGGGGGTGAATCAGGGTATGGATATTCTTTCACAATGTTCTTCCTGCCCCACTAGATCTTGACAATTTATTACAGGGGTCACTTTGTTTGCACTCATGTGATTATTACGACCACTTCATTTCTTCATTATCTGATGATGATACTTTGAATTTAATGTCGGGATGCAAATAGGCAGACACAAAGATTTTTACTTGGTTCACCCTCACTAGGCTACGTCCAAAGAGCATACGCCGACAAGTTGTCGGACGTACCAAATTCAACTATTCTTCACTAGATGTGGATACAAAGATCGGGCTAGATCACTTCTATGCCCAGGCTCAATGCCATTACAAAGTTTAGGGTCAGCTCACTACTTTCCAAAGTGTCATTCCCTATTTCTCTCTCTCTGGATCACTTCCGGTGGAGAGGATCAACTTCTTCCTCTTCCTAAGCTCACTGGTCTAGAAGGGAATCCACTCACAGTTTATAGACCTGTAGGTCTCATCATTTGGATGAAATAATGCATCTTCAACAGTTGATAGATGCTCTGTTGAAGTCCCACTTTCATCCACTGATGAATACCACTTTGCCCCTAACCACTGGGCAACAACCTTTGGAAATTACATTTGCAAAGCACCCTACATCGCGAAGCTCCCAATTTCTCGAAGCTCAAACAAGCCTTCGCGAAACTCCTGCGTTTTCATGAAGCACTTTCGCGAAGCACTCTAGTGAAGCTCAAGCCGTCACAAAGAAACTTCCCTCGCCAAGCTTACTAAGCCAACACGGAGCTCGAAAGTTTCGCGGAGCTACAATAGCCTCCGCGAAGCACCTCTTTCGTGAAGCACACTGGCTCCGCGAGCCACCTTCGCACATCGAGAGTGAATGATCTTCTCTGAAAATTCTCTCTTCTTCTCTCGAGGGGGTCGGCCTCTATTTAAAGGTGATTCCACCGACCATCCAACTTTTAGCGTGAAGTCAACGTCACGTCATCTCAAATCGCGATGCTCTAAAGTTTCCGCCGGAATTTTGTCTAAATCGCGAAGAACCACTGCAATTTTCCGTTCGCGAAGCTTGGCGTAATCGCGAAAGCATCACCGTCAACATTCCATCGCGCCTTCGCCGTGAAGCTCCCTCACAAAGCCCTTCACCGCTGTGATGTGCTTCAACTCTGCCATTCACGAAGCTTTGACGTAATCGCGAAGCATCACCATCTCCATTTTTCTGGTCTTTGCAAAATCCAATCCATGCATCCTATCTTCGCGAAATTCCTGCCTTTTCCCTATTAAATTATCCTCTCCATGGAAATCCTATTTTCTTACTGCTCTTTTGTACCGCCTCCAGATCGTCATTTCAATTTTCATCATTCTTTGTCAACAAGGATTGTCTACAACTTCTTTGGAACTCGACAGTTTCTTTATGGAAACCAGCTTTGTCAACAAACACAATCAATCCAAAAATACTGCAATGTTACTTTGAGGGATTTTTTCCCAACAGGATCCTTGGTGGGTGTTCACAGGAGATGTTTCCAGTTTTACTTGTACCTTTTTGTTTTACTTGTACTTTCCATTTGGGCTTGTATTCAGACCCCTTTACATACTACACTCACTCTATTTTCAATATAGTTTACATTGTTCTTGTATCTTGATATGTTCTTAGTTGTGTGGGTTTATAGGTTGTAAAGGCAATTCCATCGCAGTTTTAGGGATATGCCTTTCCCGTATAAGTCTACTGCCCCTAACCTATGAATGGCATGCTTGGAGTAGATACAGCACGGGCCCCAGGGGACGGGTCGTGAAAAAATCCCTAAATAATACTAGGATGTAATAAAAATTAATAAAATATCCGGAATACCTTTAATGTGTTCTCAAAAAATGAAATAAGAGACAAATTGAAGGGATCCTTCAAGATTTCGTGGATATTTTGAAACTACCATAAAAATAAGCAATCCATGAAAATACATAGAAAATAAAAAAAAAATTGAAAACTATAAAAAAATATTCAGTACCTTTGAGAATGATAAAACCATTAAGTAACTATACATACTATTTGAAACCTAATAAGACCATTAATACACAATAAAATATACTCAATAAATATATAAATATTTGAAAAAAGTACCAAACTAGATTAATCATTTGAAAACATATATAAACCATAGATGATTTATAAAAACTACACACAACTCAAAACCATTAAAAACATAAACACCCTAGAATCTATAAAAAAATTATATTACAAAACATATTCTAACCAAAGAAAACCCCTTATAAAAATAAAAATAGTCAGATAAAACAAATGTTGACTGTGAAAATGCCTAAAAACAATAGAAATCCATAAAATAACCTTGAAAAATATTTAAATAATTTAAAATTATTTTAATAGAATGTTAAAACCATAAAAATGTTAAAAATATCTCTAAAATCATAGAAAATAATTAAAATTATAAAAGGATTGATAACACATGGAAACAATACTGATATAAAAAACGTTATTAAATAGTTAAAATCAAGAAAAATCATAGAAATGTTTAAAAAAATGTCTTGACTACAAAGTTATAATTGAGAAATAAAAATACGATAAAAATCATATATAATCCCAAAATAATCCATGGAAATCCCTTATAATTTCTAATACACCCTAAACTGATTGAAAAATCATAAATAAATATAGAATTAATCAATCATAATAGATAAATTTGGATACTCTAAAATAACACTAAAAACCTTATAAGAGGGAAAAATGAAATTAAAATACCCAATCCCCAATAAATATATGACCAAACATATAAATCATTTTGAAGGACTGGAAATAAATAAAAATTAAAAAGGTAACAACGAATAAAATCTCAGAAACTCCTAGTTTAACATTTTATATACATAAAAAAGCATAATAACAATAAAAACTGATTGAATATTTTTAAAAAACATTGAACATGTTTTGTAACAATGGAAAATATTGGAAAAAACTAAAATCCAAATAAAACCAATAAAACCCCATGAAAATGGTATTAAATGTTTGAAACTATAAAATATCAAGAAAACCCAAAGAAAATCAGGAAATCCTAGAAAACTATTAAAACCATTAAAACCCTCTAGGAACAACTAAACCCAAAAAACGATGGAAAAAACATAAAATCAAAAAAAATATTGAAAAATATTTAGAATAATGAAAAATAATACCAAACTATAAAACCTGAAAAATCATGACATCCTATATAAATACCTAGGAAAATCATACAAAACTAATTAAAACAATAAAAAATGAAACCACAAAAAACCATATAGTATCATGAAAAACATTATAAACCACTAATTCCAAGAAAATACACCAAAACCTACTGAAAACCCTGGAGGTCATTGATGAATAAAACTTTTTTACAAATCATTAAAAATATTAGAAGACACCAAAACCAATGACAATTTTCAAAACAAATAAAAACTATTAAAAAATTTATAAATATTAAAAACACTATCCCTTTCTAAAAAATACGAATGTTTCAAAAAACCCTATAAAATAATAAAAATGAATCAAAACCCTGTAAACACCACATACACCTTTGAAACCCACGATAAATCATCAATATAATGAAAAATATGGAAATTATGATAAATATATAAAAACTATATAAAACACTATCTTTTAGAAAGAAAAATTTATAATAGTAAAAACCTATAAAACCCTAAAAAATTGGAAAATTTTAAAACATATTTATAACTATGAAAACCCATAAAACTAAATAGAGAGCTATAAAATCTTGAAAAAACTATGAAAATAAAGGATATGATGGAAAATCTCTAAAAAACTAAAAAAATAAGATAAAAAAAACAAAAAATTCATTTGAAATTGAAAAACATAATGTTAAATACAATAACTATAAAAAAATAAAATACTAGATATGATTCATATAATCCTAATAATATTATAAAATCCTAAAACCATAATAACATAAAAATATAAAACATTGACAATTCTAAAAATGAATGGGAAACCCCAGAAATCATAAAAAATGATGATAGCCCCTCAAACACCTTACAAAAACATGTAATAATTAGTTAAAATTGAGAACCCCTAAGAAACTTAGAAATTATATATAACGTATATAAAGTGAAATATCAAATAAGATAAATATAAAACCCTAAAAATAACGAAAAAACCTAAATACAGTTAAATCCCAAAAAATCCATGATTATTAATAAAATCCTGTTAGAGCCTTAAAAAACATGAGAGAGCCAAAAATTAGATGATAAAATTTAAATTTCCCATAATCCATGAAAGAATGTTAAATCCTAGACAAAATTAAAACCCTAAGACATTATAAATCACTAGAAAAACATGTCAAACACTATGAAACACAATATGATAATACAAAATCCAAAAACCTCCAATAATATACATAAACTACTTCAGAAACCCTGAAACCTCATGAATACCAAGAAAAATAATGTATAAACAAATAATCCTATATTTCATTGGAATCCTCTTTTAAATAATCAATATTTAGTAAAATTATAAAAATAATAAAAATACATAAAAACCCAAAATGACTATGATAAACAATAAAACGTCTAATGCACCCAAAAATTTTGAAACCCCAAAATCAAAATATGACAATGAAAATCATCAAAACCCCAAAAATAATAAAAAACTATGAAAAGAACATCAAACTCATGTAAAAGATTAAATGGTAAGAAAAATATACAAAATAAATTGTATCTCTAAAAAATGAAAATTCTAAATAATATATAAACCCATCCAAATTTTAATAAAATAATGATTTTTTGGTGAAAATGCTAAAATGAATCCAAAACATTGAAATTGATGACAATCAATGAAATTTTCATAATATTCAATAAAATACATGAGAAATCCATAATAAAACATGGAAATAAAGTACACTATAAAAATACTAAAAACCCGAAAAACCTGCAAAACTAAAAATTATGAAACACTTTGAAATTACAAAAAACTATAAAAACACAATAAAAATTATCTAACGTAGAAAACAATATGAGGATCCTAAAACCTCGTGAATATTCATGAAAATATATTAGTTCAATTATAATAGATAAAATATAAATAACACCAAAAAAATAAAAAACCACTTCAAAAATATTGGAAACCCAGGAAACATATATATACAATTAAAAAAATTGTCCTCAAATTGAAATACCTAACACCCCCTAATGATAATAAATGAATATAAACAAGTGATGAAAATTAATATCATGAAAACTTATAAAATAACTAAAAAAATTGAAAATTCTAAAAAACCATTAATATCCAAGAAACATTCTGAAACCCCAACGAAAACTACCTAAAAAACAATAGAGAACAAATATTTATCTAGAAAATCCAAAAAATAATTTCAATAGAATGAATACATTCCAATAAAAAATTAAAATATAGAATGGAATTAAAATACATAGAAACAATTCCTATTCCCAAATTACTTTAAGATTATGTTTCTAAATTTTTAAATACTATTAAATAACTATGAACATATATAAAATAATAAAAAAAACCTTGAAACCCCTAGAAAATTTTGAAAATATTATGAAACCAAGGTAATAATTTTAGCGACTTGGATGATATTGAAAAAAACACATGTTAGTGAAAATAATTAAAAACACATGACATCCCATTCAAATCTGTGGAAAACCATGGAAAACCATACTAACTAAAAAAATTAAAAAACATTAACATCCCTAAAATTTAGAGGTGTCCATATAAAATGAGAAATAATCAAGAAAAAATTGAAATAAATAAAATTCATACAAACACTATAAAGCATTGATTAAACATAGAACACAATATAAATCCCTATAAACAAAAAAAATGAAAAAATTAGAATATTAGTGAAAACAATTAACACCCTGAAAAGTGAAAAACCAAATAACTCATTCAAAAAAATTTAAATTCATGATAGACCATGAAAAAACACCGAATAAATAAAAATACATGAATTCTAGGATGACCCATTTCAAACCCCAAAAAACATATAAAATACATAAAATAATGGAAACCCTTGAAAGGATATAAAACAAGTGAATATATTTTAAACAAAATTAAAGGTGTTATAATTTCTGAAGACGCAAATAAATACATAAGGTGTCTTTTAAATTCATTAGAATCCTATAGGCCTAGTCACAATATCAAAAAATAATAAGACCCTCTAAAACAATAATAAATTGCAGACAAACCTTGAAAACTCAACAAACCACTAGATAAACCTAAAGCACTATAAAATGAATAAAAGTAAAAAATACTTGTTAAAAATATAAAAACATGGTATATTTTAAATATTATGAAACCCTTTAAAACTATGAAAACTAATGGTAATCATTTTAAAAATATAATAACACTTTAAAATGAATGAAAAATAAATTTTTAAAATCTGAAAACTAAAAAAAAATTGAATCCTACTTGAAAATATTTGAAATAACTGAAAGAGTCATACAATATTAAAATCTATAGAAGAACCTGAAACACATGAATCCTTTAGAACTCCCAGATTAACTATTATAAACTTTTTTAATCATGACAAAAATTTACAACACCGGAAAGATATAAAATTAAGAAAAAAACCTGAAAACCCAAAAAATAATGAAATATTGTGGAATTAGAAAATCAATTTTGAAATATCCATCAATAACATGAATGACTAAAAATAATAATAAATACCATTAAATCTATAGGAACATAGAAAACCACGTCATATCATTGAAACCCTAAAAAAATATTGAAAAATTGAAAATATTCATTGGCCTCTGAAGACCCATAAAACATTATAAAAATTAAATCCTTGCAAACCCCATAAAACCACAAAAAAACCATGGAAACAATTGAAATCCACCCTAGAACTAAGGAAAACCATTTTAAATGAAACAGTGGACCATAGATACCCAGAGTCGGTGCATTATTACGTAATATTGGCATGATACAAGTAATCATGTCCCGAAGGACTGATCAGTTTAGTATTCATGGAAGTAATATATATGTAAATAAGTTTTAAATTACATCATGAAATAAAGAAAAACAAGAATATTTCACCTTTTAACAAAATAATATCCTTGGCCTTTCCCAGAAGGTTAATATAAATTTACTTCGTCACATCCTCGAAAAAAACATAAGTAATGGGTGAGCTCAGATGTTTAGTAAGGATAATAATACAGCTAAAACTGTCATAAATACGTATAAATATTTAAGGCAATTTATAAAACTAAGACAATATCATTTGAAACATAAACATCAGAATGATATGGAAATCATAAATTAAATAATTCCAATTACTTATTCACATGAATATTCTTCTATTCGAATAATCACACAAGATATAAATAGTTAATTTCATAATGATAAATTGCAAAATATCTAACATCATATCCACAGAGTCAAGGCCTCGTTCCAAGACTAATTATAAAATTTTATAAAGGACATGTTCCATGATAGTAGTTTGTCTCCTGAGACTGACCTACACATCAAAGAGCTATAGCGGGCTCCACCCTTCACATACTAAGTCCAACTAATTCATCATACAAAATTGTTGAGACATAACATAAACATTTGTATTAAAACTGTAATAAGAAATATCCATACATTGAACATAAACCATGAATGATATAAAAATATCACATCTATAGTTAAACATATCATAACTCATTCAATACAATATGGAATATTTTATTATAATAAAGCAACCTCAACAAAGAATGATATCCTAGTGATATGGAATCTAGTCTGGGGTGAAGTGGTAATTATATGTTTTAAAATTTATTTTATCAATAATGTATTGGAATATTAATTTTATTATGTGATTTGAATTCTTTTATTTCATAGATGATGATTGTTACTTATTTATAATGTGTTTGTGATGTGTTTTCATGATATTTCTAGAGTTTCCTATAATAATAGTAGTGTAGGTTATGAAATACAATAATTCAACTCACATAATAAAATTTATATTCCCATACATTGTTGAAAAAATAATTTTTAAAAAATATAATATCCAATTCACCCTAGAATAGATTCCATATCACTAGGATCAAGGGTAGATTATATTGATTAATAAATGAATACATACAAATACACATTCACAGAGACAAAACTCCCACCACAATAGTATTCTGAAATTTTTTTATAATACATATAATGATATCATCATATCTATTTGGACCAAATCATGTAACAATCTAGATCATATATAATATTAAAGAATGTTATGAACAATGAAAGAGAAACCCATTCCCTAGACCATATGTTGAACTCCACACCTGGCCTGAAGAAATACTTATACCTACAATTTATTAAGGAAAATTATGTATCGGTTGGTTTTCAGGGGTATTATTGTTATAATAAATAATTCCATGCTATTACACAATGGGGTTTCAACTGATAAGGTTTATTCAAGGATATTAAAAGAAAACAACATTGTTCAAAAAATTTACATTGAAATTTATGATTGAAACTAAATATCAAGCTTATATTAAAAAAGAACCATAAAATAGAAAACTCATCAAATTCAATAATTCAACATACATAATAAAAATATTATTCCCATACATTGTTGAAAAAATAATTTTTTAAACATATAATATCCACTTCACCCCAGACTAGATTCCATATCACTAGGATAAACGGTAGATTATATTGATTAACAAATGAATACTTACACATACCCCTTAACTGAGACCAAACCCCCACCACAATAGTATCTTGGGAAGTGATTATAATACATATAATGATATCATCATATTTATTGGTACCATATAATGTAACAATAATTATCATTGATAGTATAACAGAATGTTATGAACAATGAAAGATAAATCCATTTCCTAGACCATATGTTGAACTCAACACCTGGCCCGATGAATTACTTATACTTATAGTCTATGAAGATAATTTTGGTATAGGTTGGTTTTCAATGGTATTAATGTTATAATAAATAATCCCATGTGATTAAACAATGTTTATTCAACTAACAAGTTTTATTCAAAGATCTTAAAAGAAAAAACAATGTTCAAAAAATTTACTTTGAGATTTATTATGTAAACTAAATATCAAACTTATATTAAAAAAGAACCATAAAATAGCAGACTCATCAAATTCAATTAGGATCAAAACCCACCACCAGTAATTAGATCCATTAAGAAACATCCAAGAAAACAAAAAAAAATAGTGCTCCTTCCTAAAAAATCTATCCAATGGTTTTTTCTACATTTTATAACAATTTTTGGTTATTGATCTGAAATTGAAACCTCTTACGTATACAGGATCAGGAAATAAAATTACCTTAGTGTCGTCCAACAAGTGTGTTTTTCATTGAAATATAATTTATATTCTATTTCTATCACATTTTATGAACATCTTCACTAAAAACCTGATGGGATCTTGACCTTGATCCATTAATTCAGAAGGAATAATACTAGGGACTTCTAATAGTGGAAAAAAATAATATATAGATGATTAATTAATTAATTCAGTAATTTAAACCCACAATCTAGAATCTATCAAATTCAAAAAAAATGTTTATACAAGTGTGATTCAAGATCACTTCAGAGGCCTATTCACTGCAATAAGAGTCACATAACATAGAATTTCTAATAACCATGATGATCATTGATTCAATTCACATGTGCAGTTGAAATATCCTTTTCAGGACCGTATCCCTTGTATATTGATTTTTTAAGACCATGAGATAATATGTACCCACCTACCCATGAATTTTTACCAACTCCGAACACTAAACGTCCCCTTATCATCCAAATACTGTATTTAGGACCACTCTTTCACAACCACCCTTCATCCATAGGTACGACTCCTCGATTTAAAATAAAGGAATAATGATAATAATCATTGATTTATTCCTCTAATATGCCACAAGATGGTGACCAGAACTCAATGTATATAAATCACACTCATGAAAGGTATTTCCCATATAATGATTAAAGGACTGAGATATAATATTAGAGAGATAACATCAAAAACAATTGATGTATAAAAATTATCCCAGCTACATTATTTTATTTCAAAAAAATGGATACAACTTAATAGAAATAAAAAAATAATCTCATATTAGGGACAAAACAACACTCATTCCCCCAGCAAAACTACTTGAAATGATAATTCTAATCTAAAAACCATCTAGTGGAACACAGAAATAATTTTTATATATATAGTGAGAAAAAATGTATACTCAATAGGATCACCAAAATCATGTATCATAAAAAAATGAAATATTGGTATAATAAATCATGATGAATAAATAAATGAAAATATATCATTAATAAAATTGTAGATAACATTTTCTCTATCTTAACTATGTCTTTATAACAACGTAACTAATATATGTAAATTATTATAAATCAAAAGAATATATATAATAGAAGTTGAATAACATTAACTTATCAATTATAATTTCACACTCACATCCCAAAGCCAATTTTTTTCACCCCTCCTTTAAAAAATATCGATCTTTTTGAATTAGTGACGCCAATTTTTTTTACTAATTGTGTGAAATATAACATTATATTATAGTTATCATTATCCCAAACCTCTTATATTCAATGAATATTCTATAACCAATGTACATTAATTATGCCCCAATCCATCATAGAAAATTCATGTGCTCTAGGGGAAACCAAAAATTCAAAATGAAAGTATAACAATATGGGTTATATCTCAAGAAATTACACACAACACATAAATGTATTGTAAATATATGATCCATAAAAATATTTGTAATAACACGCCATATATTATAAGGAATTATATCTCATGATATTCCTACTCATATATGTGAGTAGGGATAGTGTATGTAAGGGGGAAGTCAAACATTCACTATATTTCAATATAGGATGTTTGAGAAGTCATACCAAAACATTTCTATGCCATTTTCCCAACTAATATGGTTGGGGATGAATATGAAATAAAAAAATGTTCATAATATCACACACAAAACATACAAATGTAAAATAAAAATCCTTATAATCGCCTATTATAATCATCACACATATTTTTTTGGAAACTATGGCTCTGGTCAAGGTATCATACCAATACAAATGTTTTTTATTTAATATTACTTAATTAATTAAAAAAATTAATAAATATTATACTGTTTTACATTAACATTATAATATATTTAATCATCAATGTATATTTTGATGTAGCCTATAATTTTTATTATATTCCAACATATGTCATCATATTTGGTGAATAACTACAACTGACCCATTAATTAATTTGTTCATCTATCAAATCATCATCATATTGGCACTATATGACATATAATACAATTAAAATTAAGTGATTCACTCATATTAAATTTCATCAAAACTACATTCCATTTTTATAAACTTATCATATAAATGACATTCATCTACTTGACCATAAATGGGAAATCATGAATAAATAAATAATCAATGATACCTCACCCCATAAAAATTATAAATTACATTGGTTTCTCACAGAATTATATATAATATAACAAGTCATGAAAATAGTAGAATCAACCATCAGTACACCCCCACGATCCTAGAATAATTCACAACATATATATCAACCAATATTAACATTATAGGGCTCAATCATATTTCTAATTAGTAATTCAAACCGTACAATCTTATCAATAAATCACATTAACTCCAAATATATTTAAATCATACATAAAACAGTAAATGTATTTTTTTCACATAAATAAAATCTCTATTTATATTTCATCGAGTCATTTAAGCCTCCCACCATATAAGCAGATATTTTTTTTCCTAAAACATTTTTTCATCATTTAAAAACATTTTTAAAATCATCTTGGATTTACCATTTTATTACTCTAATGTTTTATATATCATGTAACATATAAAAATAAATAGTAATATATATAATCAATAAAACATAATTTATGAATTAAATACACTTTTAATAAGTTAAATTATATAAGTATTTATTGAGTTCATGCCTTTATAATTTAATTAATTAATATTTTCATATATATAATATTTTATCAATTTATAGGCATATTGACCATTCTATATAACATAAATAATAAAATCATGTTGAATAACTAATAAATATCATTTTTTACCATATAAAACATTTGATCATAATTTCTTAACCATTAATTTAATTACACATAAGTAAATATAAATCATAGTAATTATTCGATTAGGATTTTCAATTTTCTATTATCAAAAAATATGATAATAATTCTCCACAAAATTTATTAAACAGGTTAACACCTCAATGTCTTGTAATTTTGATAATATCAATTAATATTTCTTATAAAATATATAATTATATATTTTACCCTCTTGAATATTTTCATGAATAATTTTCATTATAATATAATATGAAATATTTAAAAACATTAAATCTAATAATAGGACAATAAAAAATGTATAGAAATTAGTTAATATATACGTGATAAGAATTATACTATATAATTGTAACATGAATCTAATTAATGGGAGGATATTTAAATTTCAATTTAGTTATTCTATGAATTATAAAATAGTTATAAAAATTGAATAACATGGTATGTCTATATTCTGAAATAGGGTAAATAATTTATGAAAATGGGTTATCCTAATCTCCATATTATATTTTTTTAAATTTTTTTAAGGGTTTACACATTATGTTATGCAAATTGTTTTCATTAATTTCTAATTTTGAAATTAAAATAAAAAACACTGATAATGTACTTAATAGTCAGAATTTTAAAAATCATAAGATACTCATATTTATTTATGATATGTTGTTATACCTTTCATTTTTTATTAATTAAATTTATATTATAAATAATTAATAAAAAAACTTGGTATTATATATTTTGAATATAAAAAAATCATAGTGATCCAATATTTAGAAATTAATCCAATAATAAATAGAGAAAAATCAAAAAACATTTATTAATAATATTAATCTATAATTACTCTATATTATATTCTTCTTCTTTATGTTGATAATTTCATATTTAGAAATTATAACACATCATGTGATCATATTTCTTTCCTCCTCCATAAATCTCGTTATTTTAAATATAATGATGGATTAATCCACATAACTATCAAAATAAATCTACTATTTGATTGGTTAACACTTGAATATGATATAAAAATGGTTAATTATCTATCCTAAAAAATAGAATTATCAACAATATAGATGTAATGATCATGCAAGTGAGGCAATAGATGGTCTGATACAACCTCATGTCATAATGGATTCTTCCTTAAAATTGAAGAATGGTACTCTGTCAGGAACACTAATAAACATCAATAGGGAAGTTATGGTCATGTGAAAATTAAATTAAAAACATTAGGTTGAATGTAAGTGGATATGGAACATAGGGTTCCCATATAATAGATATAACACACCGAAGAGCACAAAACTACCCGGAATCATCCTTAAAATTTACAACTCTTACCTATTATGAAAAAAATAAGGAATCCGAGATGTGTTTAGTTAAATAACCATGTTAAAATATGAGACAATAATATATAATTTATTGGCTGTTTTATTACTCATGCATGATATATATATATATATATATATATTCAATTTCAAAAACATTATTTTCTAGAAATATAAATTTAATTTATATGTACCATAATTTAAATTATATAATTCTCATCCAATTATTATAATATCATTTTCCAATCAATTTCCAATATATTTATACGTAAAACCATAGTATTCTACAGAAAAATGAATTCTATGACATTATAGGAAGGAATAATATGAAATTTTAGGAAAAACTTTTTTTAGCATCATGTAGACAATGTTCTATGTTAAATATGATTACCATTATAAAAATAAATATTCTAGATAAACCCTTATATATTTTAATAAATATGTACCTTAACATTATATATATTGAAGAAAATTAATTTTACCTTAATATTAGAATTGTATACCATTATACAACAAAAGAAAACATTATCTAACCCTTAAATGAAGTATAACCTAAAATTCATAAATTTCAATGATCCAATATTAACTATAATATAGTGTTTGTGAATGAAATATTAACTTATGAACTAAGGGGTAACCTTTATGTAACTATTAGAAATGAAGAATTTCATTTACACACACATAGAGGCCTGATTACCTATTGAATGCCTTTTGAAAACATGACATACGTTTATATAGAATAGTCTGGGGGGTTTATGTAAGTGTAATAGAAAATGGTAAATAAAACAGCATTTCCAATATAACAAAATTATTTATAAAACTCATAAAAATATTTTAAATAACCTTATACTATAAATTCATGAAGTCAATTTCAAATTAGACAAATATTCATTGAACTTAAAAAGCTGATTTTTTATTCAAAAATGTATGGTTTTCTATATTCAATATAACATCTAAAATAATTAATTTTCAATTTAAATCACAAAACTATATTTAATAAATTTCTTAAAATACATGAAATCATCTATAAACATCCGGAAATTACATAAGGATAAGGTATGTTCCTAGAGAATGATGGGCTCTTACAATTAAGGGGTTTTATGAGTTTATATTGATTTGTATTGTCATATAGAGCATTATAATGTTTTTGGATTTATATTTTCTTCAATTATTTAATAGATTTACTATACTTCTCAACATTTTCAATGGATTAGATTTTGTTTCGAGGTGGTTTTTAGTGTTTTCAACATTTTCATGTACATTCTCAGGGTTTTTCAGTTTTTCAAGGTGTTTCTATTATTTTCCATCATTTTTTATAGTTTTATAGTGTTTCCTAAGGGTTTCATGGATTTTAAATTTCTATCATGGGGTTATGAGGTATTTTACCAGGTTGGAGTGTTTTTTTTTTCAATTTTCATGAATTTTCAATGAGGATTAGTGCATCTAAAAGTGGAATAAATTTTTCTTTTCATATTTTTCAATTATTTTTTTATTATAATATTTTTTAGATAAATTTTTTACGTATTTAATTATTTCCTAATTTTTGAATAATTATAATATTTCATTATATTTTGAGGGATTTTATTGTATTACAAACACTTAATTAAAATTTTTATTATTTATTAAGAATTTTCATGGATTTTCTATGTTATTATCAGATCTTGTGTTAGTATGAAATATATTTTTTCATAGTATTTTTTTATTTTTTTAGGGTTATATTTTTTTTCAATGTTTATAGGATGTTTCAATGTAATAAAAGATTTTTAATGAGTTTTATTATTTTATAGTGATTTTATGTCTTTAAAATGTGTTGCTAATTTATATTGACCTACTAAGGTGTACCTTATTTTTTAGGGTTTTCATTATATATTATAAATTTTACAGTTCCATTAGATTTTTTAAATATTTTCTACCTTTTTGAATGGATTTTAATTGTTTTCATGGTTTTCCATTATGTTCTATTTTCATTCATAGTTCCTCATGGTCTGTCATATATTTTATATAGTTTTCATAGAATTTCATTTTATTCAGATGGTTTAAGGGGTTATAAGATTTTAAAAAATTCATAATGTTTTAGAGGGGTTATACTCTATTCATTGGATTTAATAATTTCGATAATTGTTTTCATAATTTCATCGTTTTTTTGTTGAATTAATGGGGTCTAGATTTTTTCTTGTTTTTCTAAATTTTCCATGGGTTTTAGACGTCCTTATGTTTTAATAGTTTTTTAAGGATTTTAGTATTATTATGGGGTTTCCATGTTCATTATATTTTTATAAAATTTCAAGGTTCATTAATGTTTTAATGGATTTTCATTTTATCCTATGTTTTCATGGGAAATTATAAATTTTACAGGGATTAATAATGAAATCAATTGGTTTATAATGTATTCTTAGTTATGATGAATTTTCTTGGGGTTTCATGTATTTTCGTTGGGTTATCAGTCTTTTAAGGCAAATATATGAATTTATATGGGTGTGTAGTGTTTTTCATATTTTTCTTCGATTTATATCGTTTTAAGGATAATCCTTGGGGTTTAATGATTTTAATTTTTTTATGTTGTAACATTAATTTTAGTGATTTGAAGTCATTTTTTTGGTTTTTTGGTTTTTGGAGGGAATTATATAGTTTTCAGTTATTTATAATGATTTTCATGGGTTTCTATGGTTTTTTATGGATTCTAAATCAGTATGGTTTTTATGGTTTTATTGGATTTCTAATGTTCAAATTGGTTTTAATGATTTTGTTGGAGTTCAAATGCTCTTAAATTTTTTCATTATATGCAATATTTTTCAAAGTCTTTATGGATTTTTTAGGAATTTTTAACGGGTTGAATAGGCAATTTTCATTTTTATGGGATAGTAGATATTTCCAAACATTGAAAATACTTTAATTTGTGTTTATATATTATTCATCATTTTATTTTTTTCATAATATTGAAGGATTATTTATGATTTCTCAATTTTTTCTTAGGACTTTTTATTGTTTCAGTGAGCATTCTGTGATTTTTTAGGTTTTTCAATTTTTTCAACGTGTTCATGGTTATTCATAAAACATATAGGGTTTTACAAATTTTATCGATTTTTATAATGTATTCTATGGGTTAGGGTTTTTTAGACTGGATTTGATGTCATTGTAGAGGTTTTAGTTGCTTTCATGGATTTTATATTTTTTTCAATGAAGTTTTAATCTCATTTAGGGTCATAGTGATATTTAATGGTTTTAAAATTAATTTATTTTAATTTTATGTTTATCAAAAAAATTCATTGTTGTTTCATGATTTTTAAGAGTTTCACTATTTTCTAGGGTTTTCATGGATTTTTAGGGCTTCGAATTATTTTCAATATTTTTGTTGTTATCTGACTATTTTCAATGATGTTTTCTATTTTTTTCTTTATTTCGAAGAAATATGTTACTATTTTGGGGTTTCCATGGCTTTATGTAGTTTTCCATGTTTTTTAAATTTTTTAACTATTTTTTATGGTTTTTGATAGTTTTAATATAAATTAAGTTATTTGAATGGTTTCTACTTTATTATTATCATTACAAGGTGTTTTTAATTTTTGAATTTATTTCATTGATATTTGATTTCATATGATTATGGCGGAGTTCTCAGTGTTTTTAAGGTTATGGAATTCTAAATGATTTCTCATGATTTAGACAAATTTTCAGGGGTACTGAGGTCATTCAATATTGTCATGGATTTTATAGTAATTTAAAAGTATTATATAACACATGAGCATCGTGGGGATGAAAGTGGACCTGATAAGGAGAGTGTAATGCTCGTTAGTAGACAAGTCCCATTGTGTGGAATCAGAGGCCCAATGACAAGGGAGCGAACCAGAGAATTAAGGAGGCTTTAAATGGGTTAATCATTTAATTACAAGAGGAGGCCCATCCCCTTTTCCTATGGGAAGTATCTATGCCAATAATTACATGGAATAAAACCCATTTTTTTAAAAAAAAACCAAACCATTGTGTGCTACAAATTTCAATCCCACCCACCATGGAATCATCAATATAAAAAGGTGGTGAGCAACTTGTCATTATATTTTCAAAATGGTGTGATACTTGTGTCCTAATGTCATGGTAATGTTCCAATGTTGTGAAAGAATTTATTTGGATTTTTTACTATGTAAAACAATGAATTATACTAATGTATAGATACACCCTATGCGTGATTCAAATTTCATGTTTCTTTGGCTATAAATAGCCACCCCTTGTACCCTATGGACATCATGAATGGATGTAATGTTATTATGGTATGTTTTTCATGAAAAAATTGTATTCCTATTTAATTCTTGACTTATCAATGGATTGGACATCCTTTATGGGATATTGTGGCAAGTGTTCTTAGAGACAAGTTCTCTTTGGTTTCAACCTTGACCTTTTCCCCCTTCCCACTGATTTTCACTAGCCACACACTACAATCACTTGTTTTCTTACTGCGATCCAGGTGCTCAATGTGAGAAAATTATACACGATTCATAGAACACTGCCTATTTGGTCATTCATCGCGTATCATTTGGTATTAGAGATAATCTGCATGAAATAAAGTTCCTTAATTATTATCCTTTCTTCCATTTCCATGTCTCTTCGAATCGGGCCAACATCAATTTTTTTTCTTTTTTTTCATCTACAGACATAATTTCATCGTCTTTTCAGACCTATATTATATCATTATTTTAGTTTATAAGCTCATATTTCATTCCATTTGTAATCATTAAAATCAACTCAATAAATAGATAAATACATCGGGTTCAATTATTGAAAAAAATTCAACAATTTTAATACCTTGAAAATCAGTCATTTATTCCATTTGATGATACAAATTTTTGCGTTTCCTGCATTTATATATTAAAAATGATCTATTTTCTGTTTTATTTACTTAAAAAATCCCAAAACAACAAAAATTAAAGGCTCAATAAAAATTTCAACATTTTTATTCTTTTTCATCCATTTTCATCCCCTTCAAATATATTTCATCTTGAATCCATATTGAATTTTATCTTTGAATACAATTGTGTGATTTCCATATATCAACAGTCCTTTCGGTTTGTTGAAATTAGTTAACAATGATACAATAATCTAGTTGAGTGGTAAAAGGAAAGAGTGTAACAGTTCGATAAAATCCATAAATTGAGTGTAAACATGTGAGGGAGTGTCTGCGGTCCATTTTCATTACTTTTCAATATTTCTCATAGGATTCATAATTGGAAGAGATGAGTAACAAAAATGATGTAGACATTATTTTGTTCATGAGGGATGTACAAGATCAATTCTATATGTTTAATGCTTGGATGGATGAACATCAATCCCCTTTCAAATCAAGAGAGCCACCATGGAGTTGGGTTGTTGAAGATGAAGAAGAGTTAAATTATTTTCACAAATAACCAATTTGGAGAAATCCTCCACCATAAAGGAAATCCAACAATCATGGAAAAGTAAATATGATGATCTATTCATCAAAGGTATGAATGATCTTGAAATGTACTTGGAACGGGAAAGAAATGTCAACCATGTTTTTTGTTGTCACACATATTCGGAGGAAAAAAAGTGATATTGGTGGTTGTGGTGTAGACATACTATGCTAGTATTTGGTGGGACCAACTAAAAGTAAGTCGACGATAAAGTGGAGAAATACCCATCCACACTTGGGGGGATGTGAATGTGGTAGGGTGTAAGAGGTTCATTTCTAGACACTATTATCATGATTTGTTCCTTGTGTTGTAGGGTTTGAAAATAGGGTCCATGAGTGTTGAGGATTATCAAAAAGAGATAGATGTTACCATTATTCGGGCGAGTATTGAATAGAAGCGAGAGGCCACAATGGAATGGTTTGTGAACGGCCTCTACCATGACATTCATGACATATTAAACATGCACCACTACATGGACATGGAGGATCTACTTCACATGGATACCAAAGCGGAGAGGCAAGTAGAGGAAACAAGGTTTTACCCTACATCCAATGGTATGGATTAAAAATCTTCTTTCATGTTCATGGATTCTAAACCACAAGATAATGTAAGGGAATAGAAAAAAGATTCAAAATAAGTGACCAAACCAAAACCATCATTTTATAATCCAACGGTAAAATGGAGGGTACGGTTGTTTCCAAATACATGATACCAAATATTTTAAATAACAAGGATTTGGATATATTTCCTCAAAATCCTCACACAATTGGAAAATGATTATTTTGGGTGATGGATATGTTCTTATTGATTTCTCAAGCTGTGATGAATTTCCATAACTAGAGGACGATTTAGAGATGGCAGTAGATATCCCCACACATGGTGAAATTCTTATGGTAAGGTGTGGTTTGAGTTCTAATACCAAAAGAGATCATAATAAAGTGAAAAGGTATCACATTTTTCATACGAGATGCCTCGTCAATGATATGGTATGTAGTATTATTATTAATGGGGGTATTTTTTCAAATGTAGAAAGTGTTTTTTTTTGATGGTAAATTGGGATTCGCTACGACTATACATCCAAGGACATATAGATTGCAATGGTAAAAAAATAGTGGGTATGTCATAGTGACTATGAAAGAACAAATTCCATTTTATATTTGGAATTATGAAGACAAGGTGATATGTGTTGTAGTTCTGATGCAATCTAGTCACATTTTTTTGGGAGGTCCTTCGAAATTTTCTTGGAAGGTCACAAATGTTGGATACACCGAACACTATTCTTTTGAGTACAATAGAAAGATAGTTATTCATACACCATTGAGTCCTTTTCAATCCTATGAAGACAATGTGGTGATATTGAGAGATTATGTGATGAGAGAAAAAGAAATTAAGGAAAAATAGAGAGAATGAGAAAGGTGGAAAAATCAAGAGTGAAAAAAAGGAGTATTGAGTGAAATCAAAAAAATGAGGAAAATAATAGAGTTGAAAACAAGAGTGAAAATAATATTCAAAATATTAGTGATGAGGGAAAATTGATCTTATTTACAATAAAAATAGAGGTAGTGAGATATTTATAGGGGGAATAAACTCTCGTACTTCTTTATAAGGGAGATGGTTTTGCTAAAAACTCTCTTAAAAATTCCATGCCTTCTAGTGTTGTGTATCTTTTGAAAGAATTTGGTGATGTTTTTCGAGGGTAAATTCTCAATGGATTTCCTCTCTTGTGGGGTATCTAGAACAACATTGACATCATCTCAGGAGCAATACTTCCCAATCGACAAGATTATTGGGCTAAACCAGAGGAGAGTGAACAAATCCATCAACAAGAGGAAGAAATGTTGTGGATTGGATTTATTCTAGAGAACCTGAGTCCTTGTGCGGTACCCGCAATCCTTTTCCACGAGCAATATGTTAAATGGAGAATGTGTTTTGATTATCTAGTTACCAATGAAATCATTGTAATGTATCCCTCTTGAATGTCTATTTTGGATGATATGATTTATAAACTCCACTATGTGTTCTTATTTACTAAAAATGTCCCAATTAGTTGATACCATCAATTTATAATGAAAGAAAAAGATTAATGGATAACCTTATTTAAAACTATGATTACTTTGTACGAATATTTATTATGAATTTTGGAATAACTAAGTCCCCATGTACATTCATGGGCATAATGAATCATTTTTTCCGTCCATTCATTGGGAAATTTGTCGTTGTGTTTTTTAATGACATTCTTAGTTATTCAAAGAGCCTTGATGAAAATAATAAACATTTGAAACATATATTTCAGACTCATAAGAAAAATAGTTTTCTAGAAAACTTGAGAAAATGTACATTTTGTTTAAATTATGTTGATTTCTATGGTTTTTTGGTATGAGTTGATGGCATGAGGGTTGATGAAGAGAAGATGAAGGCGCTTAGGGACTGGACAACCCCAAAGAATGTCAATAAGCTATCGAGCATCCATGGACTTTAAGGTTTTTAACGAATATTCGTGAGGTATTTTTCAACCATTTTTGCACCATTCAATGAGTTAGTTAATAATGGGGTGAGATTTATGTAGGGAAAATCTCAAGGAGATGCCTACACGAAACTTAATGGTAATGATGAATTTTCTATTGATTTTGAGGATGATTGTGATTCCTATAGAATAAGAATTGTGGTTATTTTAATGATATAATATAATCCTATCACATATATTAGTGAGAAAATTAATGGGGCTGCGTTGAACTACACTACCTATGAAAAGGAATTTTATGCTCTGAAAATAAAATTAGAAAAATTGGAAACATTACTTGAGGCCAGAGGAATTGTTTTATTAATTATGATCATGAAAGCCCAAAATTTCTAAAGTCACATGGAATGTTGAATTGGCGGCATACAAGATGTCTTGAATTAAGTGAAAAGTTTCCTAAAAAATAATTTCATAACTCATTCAATACAATATGGAATATTTTATTATAATAAATCAACCTCAATAAAGAATTATATCCTATATAGGATGTTGAAATAGTTGAAAATTATTAGTAAAAGTCATTGATAAAAAATTTCATTTTTCATGAAATCATTTAAAAGACACCCAGTTTATAAAGGAAGACACTTGATATCCATTTTTAAATTAATGTGTCCCATACCTATTTGAATCTTTTAAAAGTAATTAAAATTTTAAAAAATTCATGTCCATATAAGTAAATCATTAAAATCATTTTTAAAACAAGTACATTAATGAATATTAATTAGAAGAATAAATATTTATACCATTTAAAATTATTTTTTAATTAAATAGTCGCTTAAAAACTATCTGTTTGAGAACTATTTTATGAAACATGGACATGGATAGTAATTATGTCCCAATAAAAACATACACATAAAAAATCTCAGATAATAATGAGATTGAGGAATTAACCATAATCGATTTGGTAACATACAAAACATACAATCCATAAAATAAATATCAATAAAAGATGATGTAAATACCGATAAAATAATTTATGTTATATAAAAAATTCAATCATGGGCCATACATACACCACACAAACTGAATTAGTGGAAATATAGTGTGACTCTCACGGGAATAAGAAGTGAGGGAAAACACCCTTATCATGTTGTAATCAATCGAGTCGAAAAAACAAAAGTGAATAACCACAAAATGAATTAGAAGATACCATAAATATAATTATAATCAAGATAATATATATCAAATGGATGTACACAATAAACCACATGAAAAAATGTGGTGAACACTGGAAATCTCATGGAATTAAAAGTGGGATAAAAAAAACCCATACCTGGTTTCTGAAATGACTCGTATGTTCTATGTTATTCCAGAATAAAAAGACATAAGTTAATTTATAATTAATTAAGAAAATTTTAAATTTTTATTATACTTTTTATATCACTTATTACCTTGAAATAACATTTTGTTAATTGTTTGATTTCATATCAGACACATTGTCAATGTTTAGAACATTAGCCAAAAATGAATTTGTTATAATTAATATTGTCAATGATTTCAAATTTCCATTATCTCCATGATAATTTTAAATATTTAGATATCATATATATCATATATATCCATTTTATATGTATTTACAATATTCCATATCATTTGAATTTATGAAATTTAACACTCCGTTCATAGAGACGGTAAGCCGTACGTACTCATGAAAGCTAATTCCACTTCTATTTTATATTTAAAGGAATGAAAACATAATAATACATATGTATATTATTAATAATTTCTAATATAATATTTTAAATATGTTACTTAAGTTCATTAACACCATCTTATATGTGTTCCATGTATGGTATGAACGAGTCATATCACTTTGAGGGGTCGGTAGTCCTCACTTCCTCAAATGAAAATATTGTATATATACAACATGACAAGAATAAATGATTGCTATAAAATAGAATTAAAGAAGCATATAGATAAAATAAATATCATAAATATCATATATAATTACAGTACTATCATAATTTCCACCAGAAGTGATGGTAGTAGATGATTGAGCAATCTTTCTTTTGTGAGGCAGTATTTTAAAGTCCATAGAAACTTTCTGTTCTATACCCATTAGATGGTGGTGTGTGTTTTTTTAGATGAAATACATATCATAACAACAACCTAGTATATTTAGAATAATTGTTTTGTTATAAAATAATGTAATAAATAGGGTTTAGGTGGTTGGAGAATTTAAATAAAAGAAAAGAACATATTAGGAGATGATACATTTTAATAGGGTAACATAATTTTTTAAAAAAGGGCTTATTGAAGTGCCCCTAGCTATTTTATGGCTTCTAAGTAGAATATACAGATGTAGGGAGCTTAATTAGGGAAATTATGGATGAGAAAAGATGATTGAGTGGTGTGAGTAATGGGTTAGAGGTGATAAATTTTTTAAGGGGAGGGGCTCCTTAAGAATGTTTGAAAATATTATTTTATTATATATTTATTTTCAATTTAAAAAAGACCAAAACTCATTAATGTATAATATAATATGACTAATATTCCATGTAAAACCATACAATAACAATTGGATATTTTTGGGATATTTTTTTAATTTTTATAATCTCATTTATTTAAATCATTCATTAATGAGATAAACACTACATCATTATTGTGTAATAAATAATTTTATTTAATTGATGCGTAAAAATTTAATAAAACTTCCTTGATGTGATAAATCTTTTAATATTTCAAATTAATTTTTATACTCGAAAATATAACATATATACCCCCATGTAAAATTGTTTTTTAAGATATATGTTAATGTTATTTTTGTCTTTACATTAAATTAGTTAATATAATGTGTCATTATCACTCTCAAGTGGAACCATGGGTTCTCAAAATAGACCGAAGGATTTCATTGGTAAAAAATGTATCAACAAATAAGAACATAACACCTTCTAGGGTAAATTAATATTATTATAATATTATATTGTAACCATTATTTACCAGATTTACCATTTTACCGTGGTATATAAAATATTTAGTAAAGTAAATTTTCATAATGTCTAAAAATAAAAGATATCTATTTACACAATTTGGACCTCATGATTCCAAATATGGAATCCAATTTTCCAAATATTAAACACTTAAACAGTAGAAATTAATTTAAAATTAATTACCATTGTAAAAAAAGTGTGTTTTTATGAAACAATAACTACCAAAAGATTGACACATGTTTATGTCCAATTTCAAAGATAAATTACTTAAAATGAAAAACATTGGATTAAATGGAAAACAAATAATATAATTATACTTTAAAACCAATCGTATTTATAATTTATCGTTATAAATTACTTAGATTAAAAATATTGTTTTAAATTACAATTTAGTATTTTTCACTATTCATTAAAATATGAAAGTAATTTGAAAAGTACAAGAAAATTATCCATCTTAATTTTTTATGTCCATATTCAAATGAAGAAAATAATTTTACTAAATTGAATATATAAATGTGTAAAATATTGAATTTACCAATGGTTATCTATTAAAATGTGGAAAACCGGTATTTTTATTTAAAATACATATTTTATATTAAAATTTGTATTTAACTTATAGTATGTCTTAGAAACTAAAAATATGAATGTTAAAATTATATAGGATATATATAAAATTAAAATGTGGTTTAAAATATCCACATCC
The DNA here is from genome assembly GCA_963277665.1 of Viscum album. Classification (NCBI taxonomy): domain Eukaryota; kingdom Viridiplantae; phylum Streptophyta; class Magnoliopsida; order Santalales; family Viscaceae; genus Viscum; species Viscum album. Next base: position 1,099,079,993 of record OY728121.1, on the reverse strand, counting down.
TTTTTTGAATGGTTAGTTTGGTATGTCGTGGTGTGCTCGACCTTGTTATTCTATATAGTGAAATCTACTGAAATTACATTAAAGAGATAATGTATTATGAAATCATGGGGTGGTACATTTTATCCTCCTTCAATAAATTGGGTCCTCTCAATTTGAATTTTTTTTTGAAAATTAATGTTTGAAAGTATAAAATACCTTTTTGGAAAACCAACATCGAAAATTGGGTTAATAAAATTTAGTCTTTATAAAATGGAAAGGGAAATAAAAATGTCAACATAAAATTTGGGTTTCAAACAGGAGAACATTGGTGGAAATTATAGAAACATAATTGTAGAGAAAATGTAAATATTTATAGGGAGTGATTGAAGTCATCAATCAAAAAAAGTGTTATATTGATGGCCTCAAATCCATCAATCTATGATCATTTAAAATATCACCAGTTCAAAAAAACATATGATATTAGGATAAAAGATTTATGATATTCTGATCCCCTTCCTAACATTTAATAATTAATTATTTTTTTAATTAAAGAATAAAGTACTTTATAATTACAGTTCTATCCTTTATCTAATTTCTACCACAAACATATCTTTCACTATAAAAGATAGAAGAACACAAAAATATTTTATTTATTCTAAGCATTTACAGTTCTAAAAAATGAATTTATAATTCATCCATAAATCCTTTTAAAAAACTACATTATAGAATCTAGGAAATCACATATTTTAGTGGTAGGTGATGCATCCTTGTCTCCCTTCTATTATGGGATCATGTCTCGCAGCCTTGACAGACGCGACAGGTTGGCACCCGACCCGTGGGTTGTCCTTTCTATGACGATTCAATAACTATTTTAAAGATTATTTAACCAAAATAATAGTTTCCAATGAGAATCATAATAAATTCGAACCATTAGACTTATCTAAAATACTTTAATCCAAACTCACAGATCAAGATTTTTAAAGATGGTAAACACAATGAAGATATTTTCTTCCATGTAATAACATGTGAATACCTTTATCATGTATTCTATTAAAACATTGTAACAACCTAAATTATGATAAAAATTTATTGAATACATTCATGAGCCCTTGTTCCTTATAGAATACTTGATATACTCCTTAAATTAATAAAATTGAATACTCCAACAATGATGGAATAAACAAAACATTAATTATTTCCAAGGATGTGAATAATATCCGATATAATTTATCAAAATCAATCATCTATTATTCCCAAATCAATACCTCGATATCAAAACCATATTAAATTTCATGTTTACTTCAACCAGGTATTTTCCAAAAAAAATTAACATGATATTGAGTCACATTCCATTGTACAACAAAATCTAAAATCCTTAATGAAATAGTACTATAGTATAATCCTTACATACACCATAATTCTTATAACCAATACATCGTTGATACAAAACTCAAATGATATAAATCATTAATAAACACATATCAACACTAGTCATTCCTCTTCATATGAGGTAGTATCATAACTCGATTATTATCCAATATCAAAATTTGTGACATACTCTTATGATTTAGTTATTGATTCACATAGTGTTATAACTCCTTGAATTTAAGGAATTGTACATTTGAAACATTTTTTACCCTTGAAATCACGTACTTGGTGTCCTTTTTATCCACAAATATTACAAACTCCCATTCCCATGCATCATTTACCAAGGTTATTCTTTCAATAGTTTCCACCTACGGGAAAATCCTTATTTCCCCTCTTCCCTTTATCCATATTTCCTTCCACTATCCTTTTCTATTAATATTTTCTTTCAATTCCATATGACATAGATAATTATTTACTTATATTAATAATAATTGATATTTTTTCATCATATGATGATAATACGTGGGAGACTATTCCCCTTTTTAATGTTGTCTTAATACCATGAAATATATGTTCCTTCTTACTCTTTAGATCATTCATATTGTTGTAGTTATCATTCCTTATACTCAGTTCCATTTATGAATAATGGAATACACCGGGGTAGTTTATGGATAGTAATGCATAATTCTAAACTTGTAAAACACTTAATATAAATTGAAAATTTTATAGATATAATCCATAATCATATAAAATATTCTTTGAGGATGTATATTATCATAAATTATTCATAATGGATTGTATAGAAAATGATAATCCTTATTAGAATATCCCCCATGAGTGTCGTAACCAATAGTGCAGAAAGTCCCATTGTCGTGTACCAGGATACCCCAGATCATGCCCAAAACTCTTTGTCAGATTTTTCACTTCTTGGTATATTTGATCAAGAGCCGCCTCTACCGGATCGTATCTAGATTGGGATGTAATGCATGGAAAATATAAAAAATCTATATAGTAACAAAATTTTAAGAAGTTAATATACACTAATCCTCTCAGTATATCATAAGGTAATGTTCTCTAATTAGAGTTCAAATAATTCTAGTTTCCATTGTTTGTAATTAAATTCTCTTATACCAATTGTAACACACTAACCGCAGTTTCCAATATTTGGTGCATTATTATATAACATTGTCATGATATAAGGAATCATGTCCTAAAAGACCGACCACTTTTGTAGCCTTGGATGTATTAGATACTTACATAAGATGTACATTACATAATGAATTAAAGAAAACAAAATTGTTTCCCCTTTAAACACACGAATATCCTTGGCATATCCATACAGGTTAATAATAATTTACTTCTTCAAAACCTAGGAAAAAGAAAATATAAGAAAGGGGTGAGCATAGATGCTCAGTAAAAATAACAATACAGTTGGAACTATAATTAATAAACATAAACATTTAAGACAATGTAACAAAATTTAACAAAATCCTTTGAATCATAAAATTCAGAATAATATGGAAAAGATAAATCAAATAATTTCATTTACTTATTCACATGAATATTATACAGGTCCAATTATCACATGTGATATCAATAGTTAATTTTATAATGATGGAATTCCAAACATCGGACATCATAACCACATATTCATGGCCTCGTGCCTATACTATAAACAAGATTTCATCAAGGCATTGTTCCAAGACACTAGTTTGTATCATTAGACATTTCTATGCATCAAAGAGCTATAAAAGGATCCATCAGTCACATAATAAGTCCAATGCATTCCTCATATTAAAAGGTTTAAGCATAATATAAACATTCTTATTAAAACTCAATTACGAAATGTAAATACTTTAAATATAAACCATGAATAGTATAAAAATACAACATCCATAGTCAAACAAAGTATAACTCAATCAATATAATTTGGATGAATGTATTATAATAAATCTACCTCAATAAAGAATAATGTCTTATAAAGGATGTTGACATAGTTGAAAATGATCATTAAAACTCTTATAGAAGTATCCCTTTCTCAGGAAATCATGTAAAAGTCACACAATATATCAAGGAAGACCTTTAAAAGACATTTTTATCTATGTTTCTAATATTACCTTTAATATTTTTAAATGAATTAACATTTTAAAACATTCATGTCAATATAAAAAAATCATTAAAACCATTTTGAAAATATCCACATTAATGAGAATGATTTAGATGAATAAATATTTAGACCATGTAAAATGATTTTTTAGTCATAGAGTCCCTTAAAAATAATACTTTTGAAAAACACTTTTATAAATCATGTACATGGATAATAAGTATGTCCTAGTAAAAAATTACACATAAACAATCTCGGATTATAATGAAATTGAGAAATTAACCCTTAATGATTTGGTATCTTACAAAACATACACCCCATCGAAGAAGGATCAAACAATGATGATGTAAATAGACATAAATTAACATATATTACATAAATAATACAATAATGGGATTACCTACACCACAATATTGGTAATAGTGAAAATATAGCATGAATCTCATGAGAATAAAATGTGAGATGAAAACCCCTTAAAATGTTGTAATCAATCGATTCGTATGACAAAAAGTTAATAACAAACAAATAAATCACATAATACCATGAATATAAAATTAATCATGATAATATATTTCATATTTCAATATAAAATACAACCCATGAAATTAATAAACGGATAACAATGGAAATATCACAGAATTAAAAGTGAGATAAGAAACCCATTACATCGTGTCTAACATGACATGTATGTTCCGTGTTATTCTTAAAGAATAAACGTAAGTTAATTTATAATTCCTAAAGATAATTTTTCATGTTTATTATTCCTTTTATATCACTTTTATCTTTTTTATAACAATTAATTAATTGTTCGATTTCATATCGGACATTTTGTCGACGTTCAGAACTTTAGTAAAAAATGAACTTCTTATAATTACAAATTGTCCATGTGGTCAAAATTCCATTATCCATAGAATTATATTCATGATTTAGATATCATATATATCATATATATCCAGTGCATATGTATTTATAATATTCTATAACATTTTATTTTAAGAAATGAACACACAGTTCATTGAGATGGTAAGTCATACGTATGCATGAATGCTGCTTTCATTTCAATTTTATATTTAAAGTAATGAAAACATAAAAATACATAAGTAAATTATAATTAATGTATAATATAATGTATTATATATGTTACATATGTTCATTAACACCATCCTTTTTACATTCCACATATATTATGAACGATTCATATCACTTTGAGGGGGCTGTAGTCCGCACTTCCACAAATGAAATTATCTTATATACACAACATGAAAATCATAAAGGTATGAAACAAAATTGAAGAAAAGAAGATTTTATATAAAATAAAAATCATATATAATTACATTTTAATAATAATAACCACCATAAGAGGTGGTATTATAAGATTGAACAATCATTATTTCGTGAGGCAGTAGTTCGCCGTCCACAGAAACATTATGTTTTATACCCATTATATTAAGGTTTGTGTAATTTTAGTTAGAATAATTCTCATAAAAAACCTAGAATAATTATGATACTGGTTTTTTATAAAATAAAGTAATGAAGATTGTAGAGGGGGTTGGAGAAGTAAATTAATAAAATAAAACTATGAGGAGATGTTACCTTTAAATCGGGGACCTCTCTTTGTTTTAAAGAAAATGCTTCCTTGAAGTGCCATATGACTAAGTTAAATATTATAAAAGGACTATAGGGATGTTCGAATCTTAATTTGGTATATTATGTATGATCTAAGAGGATTTAGCGGTGTGAGTAATGGGTTAGAGTTGATGGATTTTCATATGGGAGGGGAGGGGCTCTTTAAGAATGTTTGACAATAATATTTTATTATAAATTTATTTTCAGTTTCTAAAGTTCCAAAACAGATTACCATAAAATATAAGATAATTATTATTCTAAATAAAATAATCCAATAATAATTATAATGTTTTGATTATTGTTTTAGTTTAGATATTATCATTTATTTAAATCATTCATTAATGAGGAAGACACTCCATCATTATTGTGTCAGAAATAATTTTCTTTATTTTATGTCTAAAAATTATTAAAAAAACAATGATATAGGAAATATGTTTATATTTAAAATTAATATTTATAGTAAAAATATAAAATATATAACCCCATGTAATATTATTTAACTAAAAGATATATGTTTATGTCATTTTTGTATTTTCGTTAAATAAATTAATATAAAGTGTCACTATCACTCTCAATTGGCTCATTCGGGTCCCAAATTCAACCAATGGATTCCCAGTTTCCGATATGTGTCAAACAATAGGAAAATGACACATGTTAGGGTAATTTTATATTATTATAATATTATTTTCTTACCTTTATTTACCGGATTTACCCTTTAACCATGGTATATAATATATTTACTAAGGCTAATATTCATCATGTCTAAAAATAAAAGTTACATATTTAAAAATTTTGGAACTAATTATTCCAAATATGGAATATATGTTTCCAAATTAAATACAAATAAGTGGCATAAATTAATTTAAAAATAATTCTCATTGTCAAAATAAAAACAGTGTATTTAGAAATAATAACAATCGAAAGGATGACATGTGTTTATAACCAATTTCAATGTGAAATTACATCCAATGACTGAAGTTGGATTAAATTGTAAAAATAAAATATAATTTAACATTAAAACCACTCAAATTTATAATTTAAAACAATAAATTATTTTTATTAAAAAAGTTATTATTATTTAAAATTTATTATTTTTCAATATTCATCAAAATACGAATGTTTTCAGCAAAGTACCAAAAAATTATACAAAATAAATTTTCATGTTCCACTTATAAATAAGAATTTAATTTCACTAAATTTAATATATAAAAGTGTCAAATATTGGATTTAAAAACGGTTCTCTAATAAAAGTTTGAAAAAATGCATATTTTGAAAATACAAATATTATCATAAAATTTGATTTTTTCTTCATATTATGTCAAAGAAACCCAAAAAATGAATATTAAATTTATATAGGATATATATAAAATTGAAATTTTGGTATGTACTATTCATAATCACTTTTTAATGGTTTGTTTGGTAGGTCATGGTGTGCTCGATCTTGGTGTTGCGTATAGCGCAAGATATTGAATTAAGCTGAAAAGAAAACATAATGTGAAATCCTGGGTTGTTATATTAAACCCAAAAACCTAACAAATCATGGTGAATACAGAAAAAACTATATAGATAAAGAATACACAAAAAAACCATTTAAAACCTTATAAACACAAAAAAGTGAAAAACAAATATTGTAAAAGCCAAAAAAACTACAATCATAATAAATTAATTCAATTAATCAAAACTGAATAACTCTATAAAACCATAAAAAACCAAAATGACATAAACATAATATTTTTAAAAAAATATTACCTCTATTGAAACCACATGAAACCCATATAAAACCATACAAAACCATTAGTAAATTAGATAACAATTTAAATCTCTTAAAATAATAATACTCATATGAAAAATTCCAAAAACCCATGAAAAAATATGAAAACCCCTATAAATACAGAAATGTAGTATTAAAACAAATAAAGTCATTCAAAATCAATAAAAAAATAAAAAATATCAAAAAATAGGGAAAACCCTTAAATATTATAAAAACCCTAAACATATTTACAATCCATACAATGAATCAAATATCATAGAAACCTATATAAAACATTAATCATATTAAAAAAATCAGAATATATTTAAATTCCTTATAGAAGAATGAAATCCCTAAAAACTTATTTGAACCTAAAAATTATTTTGAATCCATAGAAATGACTTTAAACCCAGAAAATAAATTTATAAGTCTAAACTAAACTATTAAAACTTTAACAATAGTTAAAGAAAAACATGAAAAACCATTAAATCATTTAAATAATGATTTCCCATTAAAGATCAAGGAGAACTCTTTAAAAAACCAGAAAATATAACAATAATTTAAACATTCAAACACCCATGAAATATCATGAGAAGTATTAAATAACATAACAAATTTTAATCCCATGAATCCCATTGAATTACTGAAAAAATTATGAAACCCATGAAAACCCTATAAATCATGAAAACTCATGGAAACGAAAGGAAATCGATGAAATTCTATAAAACCCGTAAAACAATTGAAATTCCCTTAAATCCATTGAATGGTGGATAATCCATATAAAACCCAATTAAAACTAAATAATCCTAACAAATCTTTCAACACATATAATGCAATAATAATACATATAAAATAATAAACCCCTTAAAACCCCATAAAATATATTAAAACCCCTTGAAATCCCTAAAAATATTATTAAAACATAATAGACCCATAAAAACTATATAAAACCTTATAAATCACTATAATTCCCTATAAAACATTTTAAGACCATTAACACAACAAGGAAACCAAAAATCCTGATAACCCTTGAATATCTATAAAAACCCTTATAAACTATAAAAATCCTAAAAACCTGGGAAACTCTTAAAAACCATAAAAACCATTAAATGTCACGGAGACCATTAAAATTCCAAAAATTTAATTAAAATGGATAAAAACTCTATAAAATAGAAAAAAACTATAACACTTTGAGAACTTTAGAAAAAATATTAAATAAATTAAATTTTTCGTAATTCTTTAAAGTTATTATAAAACCCTCAAAAGAACCCTTTTAATCCCTAGAAATCTATAAACACTCTATTTATACCTAAAAACAGTAAAATAAATATGAAATTACCTTTAATAAATGAAAATAATGAAATAATATGAAAATAAATAAATAAATTTAAAAATAATAAAACTATCCAATAAACTAAAAACCATGAAAATTTAAATAAAACCCATAAACCCCTTAATATTATAAAAGACTATAAAATCTTGAAATGTTAAAAAACATATGTGAACTACTAGAAATAGCTTATATATAAAGAGAAACATATAAATGTATATAAATTTTTTATACGTGATGCATTACCCAATAAGAAGTGTCATATGAACCATTTATAATGCTCGTACGTTGAGAACTCGAATCGCTGTAAGAAAGCAAGTGAATGTGGTGTGTGGACATATAAAATGAGACGAAAGTGGGAAATGATCAAGGTGGAACCCAAATTGAAGTATTCTCTATGAAATATTGTCACAGTACCCCACAACGGATGACCAATCCTTTGATAAGTCATTAATTAAGCATGAACACCCAAGTTGAATGAAAAACTCACCATAATAACACTACCTTCATTCATAATGTACAATGCCTATAAAGGGGTGGCTATTTATAACCAAACAAACATGAAATTAAAATCCCAAATTTATTGGTTCATTACTTTAGTCTAATTATTTCTTTTCCATAGTCACAAATCCTAAATAATTATTTTGAAAATGTTTTCACTTTCCCTTGACATTAGGAGACAAGTAGCAAAAACTTTTAGAAATGTAAAGAAAAGTATCCCACCACTATATGAAAATGAAGATTCCATGGTGGGGTGGGCTTCAATTTCGTAGCACACCATGGTTTGGGGTTTTAAAAGAATTTTTTGGCCTTAATTAACGTAATTATAAGCTCGGATGCTTCCCTAAAGCAAGGGTGTTTGGATTGCTCTTGGAATTCTATGATTAACCCATTTAAGGCCTCCATCATTCTCTAGTTATTATCCCTCGTAATTGGTCCTCCAATTCCATGCAATGGTTCTTGTCCACTTTTGTGCAATCCATCATCCTCATCATTTCCCCCATCATCCCTGCGATTCCCATTTGTGTCATGATCCTCATCATATCCTCCCTCCTCAAAGGGTTTCATCCTCGAATATATAAATTAAAAGGGTGAATGAACAACAACATTAAAGGTGACCCTAATAATCCCATACATGTCAAGTAACATAATCTGGTAGGAATTATCATTGATATTCTATATCAAGTGTAAATTACCATCACCTTGTGGATGAACTTTTGATTTTCATTTATCTGGAAGCATCTTCTTCCTCCAGTTTACCCACACCTAATCTCCAGGTTGAAACACCATTTTCCACCGACCATTGTTGGAATGCTTTGTTAAATTTTCAATTCTTCCACTAAATTTTAGCCATTACCGTAGAATGAATTACCTTCAAAATAAATTCCTTATTTCCACATTCATGATTATAGAATTAATAAATAGGAAAAGGTAAAATATCAAGTGGAGTTAGTGGGTTAAAATCATACAAAACATCAAAAAGTGAAGCATTAGAAGTGGAGTGAATCACTCGATTATAAGAAAACTCAATATGAGGCAGTAATCATTCTAAATGTTTCAAATTTTTTCTAAGGATGGAATGCAACAATGTGGAATTTGTTCTATTGAACACCTTGTTTTGAGCATCTGTTTGTGGGTGTGGAGTGGTGGAGAACAATTGTTTTGTTCATTATTTGTTCCAAAATGTCCTCTATAAGTGACTAAGGCATTTGACATCCCTATCAGTCACAATGCTCTTGGGAAATCCATGTATCCTAAAAATTTCTTTGAAATACAAATCAGTGATATGATTTACATAATTGGTTTTAGAAAAAGAAATAAAATTATATATTTTACTAAAAACTTTCCCACCACCAAAAATATACAATCTTTAACTGATTGTGATCATGGTATGCCAAGTGAAAAATCCATTGAAATTTCAAAACAATGATTATAAGTAATGGATAAATGGGTGTATATATCATGTGAAAGAACTTTCAACTTTTCATGTCTACAGAAATTAAAATTTCCACAAACACTAACCACATACAAATGCATGTGAGGCCAATAAAAAGGTTTAATCAATAAAGAAAATGTTTTCTCAACCCCAAAATGTCCCATTAATCCACCACCAAGAGTTTCTCGAACAAGAAATTTACACATTGAAAAATATGGAACAAACAATTTATTTTTCAAAAAACAATCCATAATATTTTTAAAAATCAAATTTTCCATGTTTTTTATACAAAATCCAAATTTCAGAAAAATTTATATCATAATCATACATGCTTTTCAAAATTTCAAAACCAAGTATTTCAGCATAAAAAGAAGTGATAAGAGAGTATCTCCTAGACATTGCATCAATGACAACATTTTATTTTCCATGTTTTTTCTTAATAATGTTATGAAATGTTTCACTTAATTCAAGGAATCATGCATGTCGCCTATTCAACATTCCATGTGACTTTTGATATTTTGGGCATTTATGATCATAATATTTAAAAAATTCCCTTGGTCTCAAGTAATGCTTCCAATTTTCTATTTTTATTTTGAGAGCATATAATACATTTTCATAGGTATATATTTCAATGCATCCACATTATGCTTCTCACTAATGTATGTGATAGGCTTAGAGTCTTTCATCAAATAACCCCCAATTCATATTTTAGAGGAATCACACTCAACGTCAAAAACATTATAATAGTTTTCATTACCTTTGAGTTTCGTAATGGCATCTTCTTGATCTTTTCCCCACTTAAAGCTCACCCCATTATTAACCAACTCATTCAATGGTGCAGAAATGGTTGAAAAATACCTCATGAATCATCGGTAAAAACCTTCAAGTCCATGGAGGCACCATACTTTATTGAAATTATTTACGGTTGGCATGTCCTAAAGTGCCTTCATCTTATCTTTATCAACCCTCATTCCATCAACTCCTACCACAAAACAATAGAAAACAACCGAATTTAATCAAAATGTATATTTTTTCAAATTTTCTAGAAACCTATTTTTCTTATGAGTCTCTAAAACATGTTTCAAATGATCATTATTTTCACCAAGGCTCTTATAATAAATAATAATGTCATAAAAAAATAGAATGACAAATTTTCTCAATGAATGGATGGAAAAAACGACTTATTATCCCCATGAATGTACTTAGGGATTAAGTTAGTGGCGAAGTAATAACTAACTATTCATACAAAGCAGTCATCATCTATGAAACTCTAGAAGTATCAAGAAAACAATTTACGGAAAATAATAGTAGTGTAAGTCATATCCTCAACCAAATTAAGAGTGTGGATACATCACCCATCATGATTTTCTACACTGTTCCATTAGTTTTATGACAATGTTGGAAATTATAATCCATACATTGTAGACAATATCATGGTATGGTGGTTGTAATTCTTTCAATTGAATGTTTTTAATGTATATATTTATTTCATTTTAAGTGATTTTGTTGGTAATGAAAAATTATCATATGTTAAATTAATTCAATTGAATGTAGTGATATTCTAATATATTAAATGTTAATGGAAATTAGTAGAAGTTTTGTTGAGTTTTCATATTTTTTTCATGGTAAATCAAACAAAATTGGTGTATTATAACATTTTAATGTATATTAATGTTGATCATCTCTACCTCATGAATTATTATTTAGTATTTATGTATCCTTTCAAAAACCAGCCTAGAAACCCTAGTATAATAATGATAAAATCAACAATAATATATCCTGATAAGAGTTCCTAATCCCCATAGTGTGGAGATAAGAACATGGAATCATACAAAATTAATGTTTTAACATATTATCCACAATCATTTTGGACGAAATGTAAACAAATTAGTATAAATACAATAAAATTTTAATGAGATAACTATACTAGATTCCAAACATGGATATATAGGACAAATTACTAATTAAGTGTGCCAAAAAATTAAACAAACCATGTCTTAATAGACACAAACCTCAAATCCCAAGGATCAATATCTCAAACCACCACGATGTGGTGCTTTACCCCACCTTAAACATAGAATGATATTTTTTAAAAGCAGGTAAATGAAAAATTAGGATGTTAGATAAAAGGATAGTAGGGTCTCACCAATGATTTCATAATATGATTCCAACTTTTAATTAACCAAGTAAATAATTCATGTTTTTAATGTAACACAAAAGTAATTTCATGAAAATATTTATACAAAGCCTTATTTATGTTTCAAATGATGAAAATAAGTTAAATAAATTACATAATAATTTTTTTAAATGAATGAATTTATGAATTTTCATATGGAATCTATAAAGATGTTTATAATATAAAAATTGATTAATTATAAATACTATCAATTGAGAAACATGTTAAATTTCCAAAAATTATGATTTTTCTCAGAAATGGAACTCCACACACTCAAGGTGTCATGATTATATGTATATACAGACATCCCTTTCACACTGGTGAAGATAAATTCATCACCATACTATTGGGGATGTGATGTGATTGTTTTATGTTTTTTAATTTTTTAAATTGTTTAATTCTTCCCTAATATCTTAATGACTACATAGGATTCCATGTAATCTAACAAAAATAATTATTTTCAATTTATTTTAAACCTCTTAAAATACAATCAATCACATTGTCCATTCCAATTAATCCAATTTCTATTTGAAAACCAAAATATTCCTTTTTAATCAAGAAATGAATTTTACCAAATATAAAACACAAGGGTTTCTATAAAATACAATTTAATGAATCTTTTTCAAATATAACATTGAAATCAATTCCATCAAATAAATGACACAAATTTTGAATAACTTTTTTTCCATAAAAAATATTTTAGATTTTTTTTTCAATAATTTAAATATAATAAATTTCTATCAATTTCATAAAGTCATTTCATTTCAATGGAATTTGGGGGATTCTCCATATTTTTTTTCCAAATCTAATCAAAATTCCCCAAATAAATGTAATTGTTTTTTAATCAACCAATTTATTTCAATATTTTAGGAAAATTAATTTTAATTAATAATTGGATTTGAATCAAGAAATTTATTTTCTGTAAAAATTTGTGATCATGATGAAACCACCTACCTTGGGATAATAGAATCTCAAAAAATTAATCCTTAATCGGTACACTCAAATAATGAATATTGAAAATCATGATCTAAAAAAATATAAATTATAGATCCAAAAAAAGATAGTATTAGATCCTCGAACCAAACAATGATCTAAAATACACTTGGGATGAAAGAGGCGTGAGAGGGAGATGGATAATGGGAAGTGGGAACTCATTAAGAAGGGATCAATCAACATTTTAATATCTTTTATTCACTACTACGGGGTGTAAAAGGGATCAAAAACATCTAGGGATCCTACAAGGAAGAAGAAACCATAATGGTGTCTTATTATCCCATATATAAACTCCAATATAGGTGTCATGATTTTAAAAATTATGATTCAGATTATAAAATCTAATACTCAAGGTTTCCTTCTCTAGACTGTACTATTAGAAAGACTGTGAACCCTATTCATGAACATCTTTTTTTCTAGCTGCATCACTTTTACAAGGAGCATTCAATGTTTTTCAAACCATTCCCCCACTATGAAAACCATAACACCCTCGGTTTGGATGGGTTTTCCATGAAAGGTGGACAATTTGGGAATACAATCCACTTACATTGCAAAACACATATGATTACAAAATATATAATGATCACGCCCGATACAACCCAAAATAAATACACTCTAATGTGTGGTCAGAAGTTGGGTTTATGAATACTTTAATATTGTAAAAGGATTTTACAACCTCCACACCATATAAAATTATTTTCAACCAAAAACCTATCAAGAAGATTCCCTTGAAAAAAGATGATTCAACTTCTCTATCATCAGTGCCTCCTTCTCCCTCATATCATGATTACCATAACCATGATATTGTAGAACATAATAAAAATGTATCATCCTCACATGAGGAAACATAGTTTATGAATCAAATTTATATACTATATTCTTAGTCATAGATTGAACTGACTCGATATTGAGATCACATCAAATTAGAACATGAGAAGGATTAAAAATATAATTATGTTATTTAGATACATGAACACATTTTGTATCACTATCATCTATTATAGAAGTTCCAAATGTTAATCCACTTATCCAACATGATGGATAGATTCAACATGTTCTACCAAACTTGTAGTATGTGTCCCTTTACTCCCGTGCCATGATGACCCAATCCAGTTGATACATTCAAGAATACGTAGTCAATAACAAAAAATTCCAACAGTTTATATAAATTATTAGTATAAGACATATAATTGCTCATTTATGTTAACATCCTCTATAGAATAAACTAAATATATGTTTACATCGACTGAACCAGTCTACAACCAACCAAGGAACAATCATTGATCACTGAATAACACACAAAGATACCTACAAGGTCATCCATACAACACCATAAAAGGATCCATTATGTTCTCGGGCTGGTATCTATTGTTATAATAATACACTACCATCTTGGGTAGATTATACCACGCCCCCACCAAATTCGAGTAAAAATGAAAGAATCATAGCCTAAAAAATAATTTTTATTTTTTCCCTTTGGACAACAAAATATTGATGGTATTCTGTACTCAAATGAATATGAGATCCCATTGCCTCCTAGATGACTCTCCAAAAGCATTAAGTTAATTGAGGATAACAATAAGATACTATATCATAATGATTTCAGTTTAGATTAATATTATTCATTCGTAAATACATTTTACACATTTCCAAAATTGGATTGTATCATGAATTATTTTAATGTGAGAGAAAAAAGTTTTCTAATAGATCACATCCCACAACATGTTATTATTTCTACATATACGAGGAAACAAAACCACTAATTCCACAATGATTTCATCCAACATCATTGTCATAACTATAAGTGTCTGAAGAATACCCGAATGTATCTTGAGATCGGCCTTGATATTTTGGAATGTATAATAATGTGATGATAATTTAGAAATTAATCATCTCATAATAGGTGACTGGTATCAACATGGATTGTCTTAAAACATCTTAATAATTCATGACTGCACAGACCATTGATAATTATGGATATTCAGCATCAAATACATTAATACCACTAATATTTCCAAAAATAAATTCTGATATCATAGAATTATCCTGGTGGAGAATGAGCTATGAGAGTGGAATCCCCCATTATAATGATAGTCACTAATTCTATAGATCACATTGTCAATATTATATTCCAAAATAATCATCTTTAGAAGAGAGGAGGTTAGTCAGGTACCACCCAATGAATCTTTGGCCCATAATTCTCATAACCAATTATGATATATAGTGAAAGGTTCCAAAAAGATCCACTCTAATGAATAATGTTTTATGTACTAGGTCAGATTTTTTCTAGTTATAACAGATACAATGATTTACCATTTCCTCAAGGAATCAATGAAATCATTGTCATATTTTTTTTGAGATATTATCCCCCAATTCTTATAATATAGATTAAATTATTTTTTTATAATATATTACTCAATATATTGTCATCATAATACATGGAAGACCATTCTTTAAAAAGGTATTTATGTCAACTCTTTTGCATGCTCATCAAAAATGCCACTTCGAAGTCATGGATTCTGTAATTCTTCTTTTGTGGCCTATGCTATTGATATAAGTAAAGAACATTATGATTGCCCTACAAAAGAACAAAACTAAAACATGAACTTCATGAATCAAAGAATACCACATATCCCTTCATATCTTTTATATGATTCAAAACCATTGTATTACTCAATGGATTTTTTATTTCAAAAAAATTATTCTGAGATTTCATCTAATAATTTTTTTTACCCACATCTGAGATAGAGAAGTCATCATAAAACAAAACATTTAGATGTAATTAATGATCTGGAGATACTATGCATATTGACTTAATTATATAAAAATATGGAAAACACTTCGTGGTTTATCCCATGTTATAAAATAATTCAAATTTTCTGAATAAATTGAAATAGCATGTTATTATACAACTTTCCCTAAGAAATTCAAATCCTAAATAAAAAAAATACATTTCAAAATCCTATAATAATATATATGACACCTCAAAAAACCCATAAATGCTCTCTAATGAAGCACAATATTCTCCGAGGAAATAGATTAAATGAATATTCAATTCAAAAAGAACCCCAAAATGGAAGAATGATATTTATGGAAAATCATGCACACTAGATCTATAATGACTATTGGAGAATCAGTTTGAAAAATGTCAGGACAAGGTATAAAAAATGGTTGTACTTTCTATGAAATATAGTTTTATAGTTATCATATTTTTTTATCCTCATCTAATGGTATCTATATTAGAGTTCAATCCTTAAAAAACACAAAAATCATTTAAATTAGTCAAAAATGTCGTAAGTTCAGGGAAATAGAAACATTATTTTTAACGTGACTTGATTAATTTTTCCTTAAACAAATATAAATGCAATGAAAATTATTATCTTTCATTATAAAAGTTAATTGAACCACACGAGGTGACACACCAAAGTGTATACTGATTTTCTCAAAAATATCATCTAATTGTGACAACATCTCTTTTATTTCATATTTTTTCATGAGATAATAATATGTCGATACTTAATCAGTAAAAAAACATGATGTCCTTAAAAACTCTACCTCCCGTACTGGTGGAAAACTAGATATTTCATAAAGTAAAATGTCAAGATACTCTTTGAAAACTAGAGGAGAAACCAACTAAATTATTTTTTCTATAAAAAAAATGAAAAAAACATGTTATATTCCAAAAATCTAAATAATGTGGTTCAACTCTTCTACATTTTGGTTCTAATTCCCCATGAAGGATATGAAAACACCATTATGTGTAGTAAGGTAGACCTCTCTATGAAGACAATCATTAGGTGAATTATTTTTAATATTCAATTTACCCAAAAAATGAAGTCAAAGGGATTGAAGTTGAGAACCTGAAAAAACCATGAAATGGAATCATCTAATAGAGTGAAAAAAAGGTTGATCTATGGAGATCATCCTCTCTCTTCATTATAAAGATTGTAGTAATATTTATCACATACAATAAATTATATGTGGATGATGTAGCATATTTTAAATATGGGTTTAATTAATTGAATGAGATGCACCAGTATCAAATAAATCGATAATTACTAATAAATCAATAGTGATAGTACCTGTCATATTCACCAGACCTATATCGACTTCATTAGAGACTCATTAAAAACATGATGAAGCATCATTCTGGATTCATGTAGTTATAACCCCTTGGTCCTTGAATCATAGGATATGCATACAATTTTAGGAGGTTTTAATTATTCAATTCCACTATACATAGTTCAATAGAGATGGATGAACTCCAGATGTGACTTGAGAATCTGCAAGATCCACAAATCATGGTTACCTCAGTGAAAACCCAGTTTGAATGCCCTAGTTTTCCACATTAGAAGAAAATCAAAGGGCCTCTCACATGAACATGATGTGGTTTGGAAAAAACTATAGTTGATAACCACTATGAGATTAATCAAAACTCCTCTTATATTTAGAAGAATTCAAGATGTTGTCCCATTGAGAAAAGGGGATCTCTTAGTACCACTACGTTTCTAGACACATCCATTTTAACCATCAACATTTTACCCAAAACCTAATCATTTGATGGATGCAGTACCAAGGAAAGGTGAGAATGAATAATAGATCGAATTCCCTACTTGAACTATCATGTCTCCATCTTCTCATTTGACAAAATATAATGTGGAAACCTTCTAATCGATGAAAACTGGTTTACATACTCTATCATAGTTTTTCTTCCTCCACTTGTTTGAGTAACTCAACAGCCATGGATAACACCATCAACACTAGATAGAAATAGTCGGGTAAATGATCCATGAAGTATTTCACCTCTATATACTCATGTATCTTTTACATCCTCAACATGTCCCAAAATATCCTACTCTATAAATCTTATTTGAAGGATGAAAAAACTACCTTGATTTTCTCAATTTCATCATTGAACTAATAAAAATTCAATCATTATCAAACATGCATTATCCTCTTTAAAATCATTGGATATTATTAATACTAGCATATAATTTTGATGGAACTACATATAAATATGTCTAAAATCATCCCTTTGAGGATACATAATTAGATCCTAGAGAGAATTGGTGATGGTTCCTATCTTAGAGAATGTAATATAAACATGATCACCTCAACCATAATAGTTACATGAAAGGAATTGTTCACAAAAGATCAGATAAAAGTTATTTCATAATATAATTTGAATGTATTTTTTGAGGCATTAATATACACAACATCTGTAGAAAACAATAGACACATCAAATTAATAATAAAACCTTTCATGAGGGGAAAATAAGTATCATCAGATAGACAAAAGTGATATAAATTTCAACATATCCAATTTATAATAAAAATAAATAAATAAAAACTCAACACATCTTACCCTACACACAATATGGGACACAAGTCTATTTTCTATTATATATGACTTGGAACTCAATCACAAAAATATCTTATTTCATGAAACAATTACACAACTATTCACAAACATAATGAAAAGAAGCATACCCTCGAGCTATGATACCACCTTTTCACAAATATTCCATGAAAAAATCTTACTCTGATGACTAGAACAACACTAAAATGGGCCGAATGAGGCTCTCAAGCCGCATTGGTTAGTGAGAAGCACCTCTAATAAGATAAAATGAATGTGGGAATACAGTTTCCAAAAAAACTTTGAAAGAAAGATAATCAAGTTAGTACGCATTCTAGAAAAATTCCAAATGGATAACTATACTAGAATTTATACAGGAATAAATCCCTAAAACTACTTTAGTAATGTACCAAAAATTGAAACCATACATTTCAAAATTTTGACAACTCCACAACACCAAGGATGGAGAGATAAAACCACATCCAAGTAGTGGTTTTCCATTTCTGAAAATGGGGAGAAGATTATATAAAGGCACAAAAATTAATAGTTAGGTTGTGAGAAAGTATCCTAGTAAGCTCTCACCAAGGAATACAATATATGATACTTACATATAATTAACAAAATAAACATTTCTAAATTTTTAATATAATGTAAATATCATTTAATATAATAATTAAAAAAATTATACTTTACATTTCAGATAAAGGAAATACCTTAAATAAATAGATTTTTAATGATTATATATAAATTCCAAAGTCATGTGAAAACCATTTATGATTAAAAAATTACTTATATTTAAAAAAAACATGGTGAAGAGACAAATTATTTGATAATTCCAAGTTATTAGACTCCAGGGACACAAGGTGATAATGAAATATGAGTGTATACATGTCTCTTTGAAACTGGACAAGTGGATTTCATCACCATCTTGTTAAGGATGTCACAATGTAATTTTACAGTTTTCAATGTTTTACATCACATTTTTCTATGTAATTAACTCGCTAACATTGTAAAATTTCATGCTCTAAGAAAAACAACAATAATGGTAAATTTATTTTAACACCACCTAAAATATAATTTATTCCATCCTCCAACAGAAATATTTCAATTACGATTTTAAAACCAAAAAAAATTGCTTAATCAAAACATGCATTTCTCCAAAGACAAATCCCAATGGTTTTTATCAAAAAATATTTTAGACATTTTTTTCAAGTACAACATTGAAATAAATTCCATTAAATGATCTTTCATAATTTTACTTTCGATCATTTTATTTCAACAGTTTTCTAGGAAATCGATTTTAGAATTTTAATTTAAATCATTTAAAACATTTTCACAAACACACAACAATTCATTTGAATTACGGGATATTTCCAATTTTGTGGAAAATAAAATAAAAAACACTAAAATATTTTGAATTTCGTTTTTAATGATCAAATTGAAATAAATTTAACAATATATTTAATTTAAATCAATATTTTAATTTAAATCATGAAATTTTGTAATTGATCATTATAATGGAAGTAACATTATCATGATCACTAGATATCAAAACATGAATCCATAATCGATAAACACCAATAACTAATGATGACAATGAAAAAAAAATAAACCAAAAATTATTATCCTAAATAGTGGGTATGGCATCATTGAACCATCATGGATATCAGCATAACCGTAGGAATGATAATAGTAAATAGTGGGAGATATCGAACATGAAGAGGAATCATACCATGAAGGGATCAGACATTGTTCTACAACATTTGATTCAATTTTCGATGGGTGTATAGTAACCAAAATAACCGTTTGGGAGCCTGTAAGGATGAATAAAGTGTACTGGTGACATATGTGCCCATCAAAAACCTATAATATGGGTTTTTAGACTCAAAAAATTAAAATATGAATTAATGAATCTTGTACACATGGTTTCTGTGGTAAGAATAAATTGATAGAGGAACCATGTAACCAATGCATTCAACTATTTTTTAATTAACATGGATTATACTATGTAAGAACATTGTTCTTCAAACCATGAATCAAACATAAAGACTCTCACTACTGTAGATATCATGGTTTTTAAAACAAGGACACACGGTTTTAGAAAACCATATGCCAAACAGTGATAGACCATAATCATCCAAAATATCCATTATTTCAACCTGAATCCACCCAAAACGAATCTCAACAAAAACATGGTCAGAATAGGGGTTTATGAATACATGAAAATAGTAACATGATGACATATATTTACTATATTTAAATTTAATTTTATTTATATTATCTAAATAAATCTAATGGTCATGTTTTGTTTATTGAAAATAAATAATAGGATAAAAGGCATATAAATTATATAATATTAGGAATGAAACTTTAATTTTTATTCATTCTTACAACTATCAATTTTTTTAGAAAAAAAAATGTTTATGATTTAATATTATACTAGTTGTTGGATAATTCTTTTTCATGTCATATAGTTAATTATCTAATTTCCCAGTGAGTTGGGTTGTTTAGTTACTAATAATTTTTTTAGAAAAATATTTTTATTGAAAACATTATTTCCAAAATGAGAAATGACAGATGTAATATCTCATATACTTCTAGTTACATCCCACTTTATTTGTGGAAACTATATTATCATGCTTTTCCATCATGAAACCTTATGGATGAATATATTTTAGATATTGATATATTTTCCTAGAGAAAATTAAATAAATTTAATGTAGCTATGATTTTTTTAATTTGTGGAATCCATGTTTAATCATGGAAGAGGACTGAAACAGTACACTATGGGTTTGGAAATTTCTATTGTAATTCAGGATATCTGTATATGATCTATTTTTTTCATAATAATATAGTCTTTTACATTGTGAATATGTTACATAGTGTGAAAATATTAACAGGACAGAGTTGTGATCTGGTTAAGAGAATGAAATATTTAAATGACCTGACATTATCTGCCGTTATGAAATTCAGAGTTATGGTTATTTTAACCAAATGTGACACTTTTTCATTTTATATTTTATATTCTAAAATTAATTTCATGAATTAGATTCATATTTTGAATATCTCACAACCATTAGATATTTCTAGGATTTAATTTTTATTAGTTGTTTGTATTTCTCTCTTAAACCTAGGAAGACTCTACATGATTTTGTAGTGATTCATTCACATTCAAACTTTTTTTTTACCGATTGATCTTGGTTGATATATATTTATATTTTTACCCTCTAATATATTTTTTCATAGTTCTCGTGATGTGATCTATTGAAAGTAGTGAGTTGGGTTTTGATATTATTGTTGTGTGATTTGTTATTACATGTGATCTCATTTTTCTTTATTATTCAATGTAATTCCAAATTTAGAGTTTTTTATTTATCACTATATACTGGTAGGTGTTTTAGAAGATATCCCTTTTGTTCTATTTCAAGTAGTTATGTGATTCCACTAACAAATCATTCACATTTACAAAGGAGTTAGTGGGTAAAAATATCATGTTTTAAACATATATATATATATATCCTTATGGGAATAATATTTTTTAAAATTATGTTGTGGCTACCCATAAAGTGATCCTACCCTAGAAAAATAATTAACTACCTAATTGATTAAAATGTGATTTATCATGAAATGACACCACATGGTATTGCTTATGATATATTTACGAGGGAAAATTCCTTATTAGATTATTTAATTGAATTCTGATAATTTATATGAATTGGGTGTGTAAAATGGAATTATAATGATTTTAGATATAATTTAATCAAATA
Organism: Viscum album; assembly: GCA_963277665.1. Taxonomy (NCBI): domain Eukaryota; kingdom Viridiplantae; phylum Streptophyta; class Magnoliopsida; order Santalales; family Viscaceae; genus Viscum; species Viscum album. The sequence goes on along the minus strand of OY728121.1, from coordinate 1,099,057,608 downwards.
AAGGATTATTGAATGAATTTAGTAATTTTCTAAATTTTGAATTGGATATTTTGAGTCTATGTTGTGTTACTCATGTATTTGAACTCTTTTTATTTTGATGAAATGCCTATATAAAGGGAATGTCATGGTTATACTTAAACTCTTAAATAATTTTTTTCTGTTAGACTGAAATTATTATATAAAGGGTAAGTCCATTTTATGATGACCTGATTATATAAAAATATTTACCATGATATACTGAAATTCATATATAAGTGGAATGTGTTAGATATGAAGAAAGTAAAATACAAATGGTCATAGAGGAGTTGTTCTATATTGAATATAGGTCATTTTCATGATTATTTTTTTATTCCATGGATATGTGGTTACAATTTAGATGGCTGTATTAAATTCTCACAAATAATTTGGAATCATTCCAAAGTAGGAAAATTTTTATACTATAATAATTATTTGATTAATACTACTATTATCACTTTATTATACACAATTATTATCAAATTTTCCCATCATACATGGTTGTGTCAACATATAAATTTTATCTCACACTCTATATGGGATTCAATTGGATTATAAATAATATTTCATGGATAGAGGTTTGGATATGGTAAAAGGAACTTATTTTTAATTATAGCATACATGATGAGTTTTAGTTTGGTGACAAACACAAACATGCGGTTTGGGATCAATATGTTCTTTTTATTTTTTTAGTGTCATCTTTTAATATTATCTGTATGAGTTAAATTATGTAATTTATTATGATTTTATCCTATAATTATATGTTTCATTATTGTTTGTTTTACTTTTTTTTATCATATCTCATAAAGTTATATGATGTACTACTTCCACTAGTTTTGTTACTCTGATGTTGTATTTGTTTCTGCAATTTTTCAATTTTTTACTCTGAGGTATAGTGTCCCCAATATATTGTATACACCACCACTTATAAATGGCATCCTCATCCATATGGGGTGGTGTTCTTGAGGGGTAGTTTCCAATATGATTTTTCCATATGAGAGAGTACCGAGTCTGATTACATCACATCATGGACTTGGTAATGATCTTGTGTATTGGATTTGATAACCCATTTAATAGAAAAAAGCTCACATCATTTAGATTGAATTTATATTCATGTTCCTTGTTTTTTATGGTAGACATTACATCACCTTGGGTGATTCACTATTTTGAAATGTTATTGTCTCATTATATTTACACACATGTCCTTGTATCATGAGATATGAGTATACATGAATCATTATTGGATCATTAGTATTTTTATTTAAATACATTGATCTTTCTTGGTAGATATTTATTGCAAGTGTCCTATTTTCCTATATTATCTTTGAAATGAGATACCTATTGTATCTGATAAATTAAAATGAATAAACTGTTGTACCATGATTACCCACATGTTAATCCTATATTAGAGATAAAATAAGGCATCAGTAATTTTTTACTCCCACCTATTGAGGTTGACCTTTCTGTTATCAACTGTTTTATGAAGTACATTTATCTTATAGAAAAATCATCTTCCCTATCTTCGAAATACGAGTTTGTATAGTAGAAATTTTTATGATACTAATATTATTATATCGAAGTATCCTTTATCTCCTATGGATCTATTAGATGATCATAATTTTGAAAAATTAATTATATTCTTATGATCCATGTAATTGGCGACTATTTTCATAGTTTCATTGATGTCTGAGCTGATGATATAGTTTCAACTGATGATTCAACCAATGTTAAATAGGGAGCGAGCACTATGAAAATGAATACTAGATCAAGTTAATCAAGAGGTTTTTAATGAACCTTGAAAAAAATTTGTATAGGATGTTCAATATTTCAACATATATTCTCTAAAGACATATCAACCATTGTTTGGAAATTCTTGAGAAATTTAGGCAACATGATTAGTTATCCAATAAGGGATTAAAGGACATTATTATATATAACTTTTATCCTAAAATTATGGGAGATGAGAATTATTTGAAGATCATACACCTGAAAAAAGTGATCATATTTGTGATGAAATATAGTATACATTTCACACCATTCAATCAATATTTGATATCATTAGAAACTAATGAAATTTATTGTGTGAGGTGTTTCTATGAAGGTATTCTATATGTCGCCAAGAAACAATGAACATTTTTTACTTTAGTAACTTGGAAAATTTTATGAATCAAGCTGTAATCATGGAATTGTATTTGTGGGAGGTCCTATGAAGAATCCATTGTATTTTAGTAGGGGAAATTGGGGAAAATTATTCTCATCGAATGAAGTTCCACTATGAATTTTTTTACTGAGGAAATAGTGGGATATTAGACTGAGAAGGGGGTTTCTATCTTATTAATCTGTTATAATATATTTCTATTAGTGTTTAACGTTAGGTAAAAAGTGTAATTAGTTTCCATACCATTATTTGGAGTGATACTCTTGTGGTATGATGGGCCTCCGGAATATGATTTGTAAGAAAATGTGTTAATAAATTAGTATAAAGGTTCCTGATAGGTATTTGTGTTCTAAAAGGACATAGCTACCTCTCACTATAATAGTATCTAGAGAAGCATTGGATGTTCATGTGTTAGTAGGGGATTTCATACTTTGGTTTCGGAGAGGTAGAACCATCTAGAGGGAGTAGTCCACAGGTGACATACTGGCCTTCAGGCTTGTAATGGGATAACCTCTACCAGTTAAAAGGGATATATTCTTTTCTTTTAATAAATATGGATCTTCTCTAAGTGTTACGAGTACAGTATAAAATTTTGTTTTATTTTCTCTTTTCGAAATGGTTTTTGTCTTGGTTGTGGAAATTTTAGATGTTTTTTTACCATCGATACACCATTCATTGTGTATTCAGAGAATAAAAATAATGCAATTCATGTTCTCTAAAATATGCATGTTAACATTTCTTTTGAGAAATTATTTTTCAAGAGATGCAAGTTTTTTATTTTTTTTCTTGGTATGGTTTTTATAGTTCTATACCAAGATCATATCAATTATTGTCGAATGAGATTTAGGTTTTGATAACCATAAAGAGGTATATATTTTCAAAAAGTTGATTATGATATTTATGTTAGTCATATAATAACAATTTAGTGTAGATTGGATATTTTAATGAATTATATGTAAGATCAAACTCTACATGATGGTGTAATATATAAGGATACATTTTTTAAATGATAGACCATTTTCAAAATGTCTTCCCTAAATACGTTTGGAGATTACCACCCATGTGATAGATCGATTTCACGATATCGTTGGTGATGGTAGTAGAGCTAGTTTCTATATCACCATATATGATAACACATAATAGGATGTTTCACTTGTATTTGGACTATCATTAATTAAACCATATGTCTATCAGGAACTGTTACCCCCTTCACCGCATCGATTATATAATTGATTAACTGAAAAATGACCGATATTTCTCTAAGATTAGACTGAGATCAGTGTATCATCAATTGAGATTGACACCATTAAAAATAAATCACAATCATCTCATGACTACATATGGATTGTAAGAGTTCATAGGGATTTCATTCAATCAGATGAATACAGAAAAGTTATTAATGACATTAAAGAATCAAATCATTAATACTTTTACGAAATTGTTCATGGTTGTTTACATAGATGACATATTTTACTAGTCCTATTCAAAAGATGATCAATCCCAATTACTTATCATATTATTTACTACACTATATGGATATAAGATTTATTCCAAGATAAGTAAATGTAATTTTTATAATGGTAAATTTTAATTCTTGGGAAATTTCATCTCATAGGCTAGACACTCATTTGACCTAGAGAATATTATGTAACACACCAAGATTTCATAGTACGTTATCTCATTAAAGTAATTCCATAGCTTCCACAACACTCAACACAGAGTTCGAGGACACGACATCTTACCAAACTAGTTGTTCAAAAAAAGATTTTGAATAGAATTTATTAGTTTTTGAATTTTTTATACTCCATATAATTTTTAATTATGTATTATGTGTTTCTAAGACATATTACAATAACAAATTCATTTTTTCATATAAAAATGCATTTTTCACAAAAAAGAAATTTTACAACGTTTTAATGGAGAACCCTATTTAAATCCAATATGTGACACTTTTACATATTTAATTTGGAAAAAAAATCATCTTTATCATCAAGACATCAAATTTTAGTTTGGGTGAAGTTCGTGTATTTTTCTAATAATGATCATTATTTATGAGTAGTGAGAAATACTTTATTTTAATTGAAGATTGTGTTTAAAAAAAATTTATATAGAAGGATATATTATCTTTTAAATTGATTATTAAAGTTAAATAATATTATATTTTAACCATCTAATTTAATGTTGGTCTTTGAACGTAATTTCACATTGAAATTGAACATAAACAACTATCAATATTTTGGTAGTTAATATTTTTTAAAAACATGCTTTGGGATTTGAAAACATGAAATAAATTTAAATTAATTAATCCAACAACTATTTTTTGAATTTGGTAAAATAAACATCATTTTTGAATTCGTAATTTCAAATATATCTTACCCTGAATTTTTGGTACTTTTCTGAAAATAATCAATTTTTTATGAATAGTGAAACCACTAAGTAATAGTTAAAAATGTGACTTTTTCATTTAAACAAAATTTTACTGATTCTGTGAATTGAATTTAAAAAATCTAATATACATGGTTGTTTTTAGTATTTATATGTGGTTTAGTACGATAAAAATAATTTTTGGTGAATAGTAACATTTGACATTAATTTACCACGTTTAAAGATAAATAGGGTAATTCAAGGTAAAAATAATATTATAATAATAAAAAATTACCTTAAAACTTGTCATAACCTTATTGAATGAGTCATGGCCGACCATGGGCATCATTAGGTCTATTTTCAGACCCCTTGGAGCCACTTAAAAATAATAATGACACATTATTTTAATTAACATAAAGTTAAGACAAAAATGACATTAACAAATATCTTTTAGTATATAAATTTTTACATGGGCTTATATAAGTCAAATTTTTTACTATAAATAATAATTGGAAAGATAAATTGATTTCATAAAATATGTAATTTCTTTATAATTTTTAGACAACATATATAATAAAATATTTATGACACAATAATGATGCAGTATTTACATTATTAATAAATGATTTAAATAAATAAGATTATTAATATTAAAAAAAATATCCAAAACCTGCCCAATTTTAATTGGATGATTTTATTTTGATCTTGAGTCTTCATATGATTGACTTTAACGAGTTTTTACCTTTTGAAACTGATGATAAGTTTATAATAAAATTACATTTCCAAACATTCCTAAAGAGCCCCTCCCCCCTTATAAAAAGACACCACTTATAACCCATTCCTCACACCTATCAAGCCTCGTGGATCATCCATCCCCAGCCCAAATTAGATATTAATATCCCTCTCTTCCACATATAATCCATACCTTAGTATTAATTCTCTTCAAGAAGTATGTTATGTTCAAACCAAAGGGAGTTACCCAAATTAATGGTATTGGTTTCTCATAACTTATTTGTGTTTATTTTACTTCTCCAACCCCTAATCTCTTTTTATACCTTTAATTTATAATGAAACCAGTATCAAAAATATACTAGGATTTTGTTATGAAATTTATTCGAATGACACGTACACCCACCGCCATCTAATGGGTAAATAACATACTATTTATGTGGATGGAAAACTAACGCCTCAAGAAGAAATGATTATTCAATTATCTCATACCACCTCTCATGCTATCCATTAAGATGGAACTATATTTATATATGACATATAATATGTTTATGTTTTATTTATTCTTATTTATTTTCCATTTATATCATTCATTTATGGTTTCCTTTACGGGTAAAACACGATAATTTCATTTGAGGTAGCGCAGACTACCGCCCCCTCAATGTGATATGACTTGATAATGCCTTATGTGGGGCATATAAAAGATGGATTTAATGATATTATATACAATATTATAATTTAATTATAATATATTTATGTATCATTATGTTTTAATTCCTTTAAAACTGAAAATATAAATGAATGTAGTGTTCATGCATATGTACTGCTTACCGTCTCCATTAAGAGAACATTTCATTAATAATATCCAAATGTTATGTACTGTTATAAATACATATATGTACAATATATATAATATATATTTGATATCTAAGTCATTTATATCTTTCTGGAGATAATATACATTTTTACACATGGAAAATTTGTAATTATAACAAGTTCTTTTTTGACTCATGTTCCGAACATCGATAAAATATCCAATATGAACTCAAATAATTAACTAATTGTTATAGAAAGGTAATAAGTGATATAAAAATAATAATAAAATTGATAAATATTCTTATTCAAGTATAAATTAACTTAATTTTATTATTTTGGAAGAACAAGGAACATACAAGACAAGTCGGACTTGAGGTAAGGGGTTTCTTATCTCACTTTTAATTCTGTGATATTTCCATTGTTCCCCACTTCTTTATTACATGTGGTTTATTGAGTACTAACATTTGATATATATATTAACATGATTATATTTATATTAATGTTATTTTGTGTTCTATTTGGTGGTCATTAGATTGTGGACATATGACTTGATTGATTAGAATGTGGAAAGGGGTTTCTTATCTCACTTTTAATTCCATGAGATTTACGTTGTTTGACACTTGATTATTGCATGGAGTGTATTGTACACTTCCATTTCATATATTTTATCATTATTCTATTTATATTCATTGTATTCTATGATTCCTTTGGTGGTTATTTACCTTTTTTTGTATGACTCGATTGATTTCAAAGTGGTAATGGTTTTTTATCACACTTTTTATTCCCATGACATTCAAGCAATATTTACCACTATTTATTTTTGTTTTGTGTATGTACTTCCAATTATTGTACTCTTGGTGTAATATAATTTAATTTATGGGTATTTAAATCTTAATTTTATGATCCTTCTTTCATGGGGTGTATGATTCGTTAGTTACCAAATCGGTAAGTGAATTTCAATTTTCAATTTCTACTCATTGGGATTTATGCATAATTCATTGATTATTTTGCTCCATGATTTTGTGTGGAATCACTATTTATTATTTATATAGTAATTTACACTCCCCTTTGCGTGAATATACTTTTGACACATATAATCACTCAATTGATAATTTCTCAAGTCAATGATATGAAGTTGATTTCTGTAATATTAACTCAATTTCCTTTCATTGAGTTAAACATACAAGTCATTCATGTTGTTTTTACAAGAATATGTGTGAATATCCTCTGATTGATTTACACTGAATATCCAATCTCATTGTGTGTATTTATATACTTCACATATGATTATTTCATTGATTTATCCTTAATCTAAGGATACAGTCTTTATAAGGGATTTCATCTCAATTTACATTCCATTGATACATCATTGGTTTTATATGCCAATAAATTTTTCATGGTGTATATAATGTACTTTGACATAGTATGTCATGAAACCCTGTATTCACATGATATTACAATGTTTTTGTTAACTCAATTATTTGAATTCAACTATCTCTCATTTTGTTAGAATCTCTATCTAAAATATCTTTTGAAATGTTTCAAAATTTTATTCTTCTAAATCTATCTCATTAATGTCCATGTTTTCAAAATGGTGTTAAGGTTTTATTTGTATGCACATAAATGAGTTAAAATATATATTCCCTTGAATAGTTTCAACGTGGTATTGAACAATTTGATTAATAATTCTATTTTAAACCGCTTCTTGCTAAATAGTGAATCTTTTAAATGTTTTCATAAAAAAGGTATATTTCTCTCAATGATTTTTACTGATCATTTTCAACTACACCGACATACTTTATGGGATATTATTACTGATCGAGATTTATTTATTATGATAAAAATATTTTATACAGTATTGATGGTTTTGTGATATGTTTTTCGGTGGATGTGTTATTTTCATACAATTCATGGGTTATGGATAAACTACTGGCATTTAGTATTCTATTTTTATTTCAAATGTTTTTGTTATGTTTAAGACTTTTCCTATAAGTAATGCATTGGAATTAGTATGTGACTGGTGGAGACTTCTATAGCTCCTTGATGAATCCATAGGTCTCATGGGATAATCTAGTGTGTTGGCACAAGGCCTTGAAAAAATCTTATATATAGTCATGGCAGGAGGCCTTGTCTGTGTGGTTATGATGTCCAACATTACGAATTCTCTGATTATCTATTGATACTTAATTTGGTTATTTGACTAGTAGAATACACATGTCTATGTATTATTATGGAATTATTTACTTAGATCATATTCCATCCATAAAGAGTTTATGTTTACTATTTGTAATGGAATGGTTTTTCAATTATTCACCATGCCTAATGTTTATCTTATCTTCCACTATATTGATTACTCTTACTGTGCATTTGAGCTCACCCCTTTCTTTGATTCATTTTTCCAGGATATGAAGAAGTTAGTTATGAGTTATTTATAGGAATAACATTTGAAGATTGAATGTTTCTATTTTAATAAGTTAGTGTTCTTTTTCTTTTCACGTTTTAATGTTGAACTTATGTATGTATCTTGTTTCCAAGACTATTAAACTGATTGGTCCTTCGGGACATTATTCCTTGTAATCATTCCAATGTATTAAAATAATGCATCAGCTCCTGGATTATGGGGTTGGGGTGTTATAGTTGGTGTCAGAGGAAGTTTAGTAAAAACCATGGAAACTATATTTAGAAAAAAACATTGATTAGAGAACATTACCCTAAGATAAACTTTGAGGATAGGTATATAAGAACATCATAAAATTTTTGTAATGTAGTGATTTTGTGTATTTTCAAGAAATACATTTTTGTCTGGATATGAGCATGTACATGCGACTCTGGCACAAATTTTCATAGGAGTGAAAACTATAAAAAGGAGTTTCGGGCTTGACCCGTGGTATCCTGGTACATGATAATGGGATTTTCTACACTTTAGGTTACAACACTCTCGGGGGATATGATTAGGATAATTACCATTTTCATTACAAACTGAATTGATGTATTTTAATATATGATGAAAATAAATGGCCTTGGTTAATCCTATGGTGTTTCATATTGAAAATAAGGTGCCATTATATTTTCTAAATGATTTAATGACTCACACTATTCATTCTGGTTTTAGTCAAACTAGTTCTTCAATTATATTATCTTACTTTTTTTATGAAAACAGGAGGTATGAGATAATATTTATGTATAAAATTTATTTGGGTTATTTTTGAGGAATTTAACTCATTTTTTGGAATATTATAAAATAATATAGTTTTTTAAAATAGTTAAACACACAGACCGTGTGACAACCCATCACGTTGGACAGAGCTACGGGAATCGAACCCACAACTAAAGTGTGACTGAGATTTATCGCTCCGACTATAATACCTGATGTCCCTGGATAGTATGACTAATTATTTTTAGTTAAAGGATTTTATGGATCAATAATATGTTGATTTTGGGAACATATGATATATCCTTAGTATAGGAAAATTATATGGTGATTATGTGATAAATGTTATTTTTGAATATGTTCTCTATTTTGGTAACACTATATGCCTAATGAAAATAGATTACTTTGGGATTTCAATTTAGGTGTAATGGTATAATTTTATTTTGGTATAATTCTTCTTTTTATAGTAGAATTGTATAAATTTAGGATATTTATTGAAATGATTAATCAATCATAGAGAATATGTGATTAGGTTAATTAATTTTATGTATTTGACTTCAAAAGATGTCGATTTTATTTGGAAGATAAATGATATGATTTATTGTTGAAGAATATGTGATCAAATCCTTATAAATTTTGGGTTTCAAAATTAGTTTGGATTATTTTTCCGAATTTTAAGAACATGTTTCTTTCTTTTCTAATTGATCTTTGTTAAATTAGGGTATTTTTTGATTAATTTTGTAGATTAAGAGTAGTATTTCATTCTATAATGAATTATCCTATTTGGGGATCATCTGATCAAGTATATACCATTTTGTTATTGGTTGATGTCTAAAGACAAGGGAAATATATTGTTAATCATTTGTAGATAATGTTATTCTTTATAAGATGGTTCTGCCACTTCAGGTGTAACCAAGTCATCTTGAATAGTCATCATTGGGAGAAAAGATGAGTTTTTGTTAGAAATTTATTAAAGGGTGAAACATTACTTATAATGTAAGTATATTTCCTTATTCTCTTAGATTATATCATAAATAAAATCCTCAAAATTATGAAAAGTTACTTAAAACAAGAAAATTTCACGTTAACTTTTCCGACATGGTAATCAAAGACCCTTCAACCCATCACAAGTGTATGGATTTTAGATCATTTGGTTTCTCCTAATAATTTTCTCCATCACTCTCTATCTGAACATGATGGATTGATTTCTTTTTGATAACCATGTTTTTCTACATTGAACCCTAGAATGTGTTATTTTCAGTAACCTTCATACATATCGTTCTTTATTTTAAAATAGAGGCCTCATTAATCCATTTTTCTATGTTGGCTTTCAAAGAAGATATTTTAAAATATCAAAACACATGTTTTTAATCACGATCATAAATTGTGAGGATGAAATTTATTGATGGAGTGGATAATGTAACACCCTATGATATCATAGTATGTTATCTCTTTAATGAAATTCAATAGCTTACACCACACAAAACACCAAGTTCGAGTGCACGACCACCTACCAAACTAATCGTTCAAAAAATGAATATGAATAGTGTTGACTGGATTTTTCAATTTTTATACACTATATAATTTTAACATATGTATGATGTGTTTATAAGACATATTATAAGATCAAATTCAATTTTTCAGAAAAAAAAATTTATTTTTCAAAAAACGATATTTCACTAACTTTTATTGGAGAACCCTTTTTATATAAAATATTTGACGATTTTTCATATTAAATTTGAAAAAATAAAATTTTTCATTAAAATCGGGACATCAAAATTTTCTTTGGATGAAATTTCGGTATTTTTCAAATAATGTTCATTTTATATGAATAGTGAGAAATACTGTATTTTAATACAAAATTGCATTTTAATAAATTTTATTTTTATTGTTATATTAACATTTAAACTTTTTTTGAAGTGTAATTATATTATATTTTACCATTTAATCCGATGTTGGTCATTGGATGTAGTTTCACTTTGAAATTGAACATAAAAACCTATCAATCTTTTTATAGTTTATATTTCTAAAAAAGAGACAATTTGTTTTGACAACAAGAATTATTTTTAAATTAATTATTCCATCTTTTATGTTTTGTCTTTTTTTAAATAGACTTAATTTTTGAATTCGTAATATCAAATATACCGTAGGCTGAATTTTTTGTAATTTTCTGAAAAACATCAATTTTTGATGAATAGTGAAACCACTAAGTAATAGTAAAAAAATCTGACTTTTTCATATAATTGAAATTTTACCACTTCTGTGAATTGAATTATGAAAATACGACCTATATGGTTATTATTAGTTTGTAAAATGTGGTTCAGTAACATGAAAATATTTTTAATATGAATAGTAACTTACGACTTGTATTTACCACAGTTATAGGTAAATAGAGTAAATCAAGAAAAATGTAATATTATAATAATACAAAATTTCCTTAAAACTCATTCTAAACTTATTGGATGAGTCATGGATGAACATGAAAATAATTGGGTCTATTTTGGGACCCCATGGCGCCACATAAAAATGATTATGACACTTCATTTTAATTAACATAAAGTATAGACAAAAATTAAATTAAAAAATATTGTTTAGTATATCAATTTTTACAAGAGGTTATATAATTTATCTATTAAAATATAAATAATAATTGGAATGATAAAATGATTTCCTATATTATAGTATTTTTTTATAATTTTTAGACATAAATTATATTAAATTATTTAAGACACAATAATGAGGCAGTGTTTAGCTCATCAATAAATGATTTAAATAAAAAAATTATTAATTTTAAATTAATATCCAAAACCGATCCAATTTTTATTGGATGAATTTATTTTTGAACATGAGTCTTCATATCTTCTACTTTAATGAATTTTGGACCTTTTGAAACTGAATATATGTTTATAATAAAATATCATTTTCTAACATTCCATAAGAGCCCCTCCCCCTTTTATAAAAGGACACCACTTCTAACCCATTCCTCACACATCTCAATGGCTCGTCCAACCCCTACATAAATAAGATACCAATATATCTATCCTCCATCTAGAATCATTACCTTTGGCAGAAGTCACTTCAAGGAGTCTGTTTGGTTAAAACCAAAAAGAGTTACCCAAATTAATGTTAGTGGTTTCTTTGATCTTCCTTTATTTGATTTTACTTCTCCAACACCTAAACTTTTTTTATTTCTCTATTTTATAACAAAAACAGAATACTATATTTACTAGGATGTTTTTATCAAATGTATTCGAACTACATTTACACACACCTCCGTCTAATTGGTAGTGAACATACTGTATCTGTGGATGGAAAACTAACGCCTCACGAAATGATGATTATTCAATTATCTCCTACCTCTTATAATGGTGGAAATTTATATTAAATTTTATTTATATATGATATATTTTATTTTTATGTTTTCTTTATTCTTATGTATTTTACATTTATATAATTTATTTATGGTTTCCATTATGGGTAAAATGTGATAATTTCATTTTAGGAAGTGAAGTCTACCGCCCCCTCAATTTGTTATGACTCATTAAATCCATATGTGAGACATATAAAGGATGGAGTTAATGATATTATATATGATATTATACTTTAATTATAATATACCTATTTATCATTATGTTTTAATTTCACTAAAATACAAAATAGAAATGAAAGTAGAGTTCATGAGTAGGTACGACTTACCGTCTCAATGAACGATGCATTTCATTTCTTATCTCCAAATGTTATTTACTGTTATAAATACATATAAATATTTGATATAATATATATATATGATATCTATGTCATTTAAATAATTCTAAAGATAATGGAATTTTGACCACATGGAAAAAATTTAATTATAATAAGTTAATTTTTGACTCAAGTTCCGAACATCGATAAAATGTCGAATATTAACTCAAATAATTAACTAATTGTTATAGCATGGTAATAAGTGATATGAAAAGAATAATAAACATGAAACATTTTCTCAATCAAGTATAAATTTACATATGTTTTTTATTCCAGAAGAACAAGAAACATACAAGGCAAGTCGGACATGAGGTATGGGGTTTCTTATCTCACTTTTAATTCTGTGAGACTTCCATTTTTCGCCACTTATTTATTGCATGTGGTATGTTTTGTAATTCCATATGATATATATATTATCATTATCAACATTATATTCATGGAATTTTTTGATTCAATTGGTTGTAATTACCTTTTGGTCATACGACTCAATTGATTAAAACATGGTATGGGGTTTCTTATCTCACTTTTAATTCTACGAGGTTTCCATTTTCTAGCACTTATTTATTGCATGTGGTGTGTTTTGTACACCTATTTTAAATATATTATCATTATTATATTTATAATCATGGTATTTTGTGATTCATTTTGTAGTGATTAGCTTTTGTTCATTCGACTCGATTGATTTCAATGTGGTAAGGGTTTTTTCATCTGACATTTTATTCTCGTGAGATTCATGCTATATTGGCCACTATTTCTATTTGGGAGGTGTAAGTACTAACGGATATGGTATTGTTGGTGTAAAATAATTTAATTTATATGTACTTACATCTTCATTTTATGATTCTTATTTCTTGTGGTTTTTGTTTCGTTAGTTACCAAATCATTTAGGGAATTTCATTTTTCAATTTCTACTCATTGGGAATTTCTCACACTTCATTGATTATTTTATTCCTATTTTATGTGTGGAATCACAATTTATTTTTTATGTAGTAATTTTCAATCCCCATTGTGTGGATATACTTTTGATTCCAAAAATCAGACCACGGATAATTTCTCAAGTCACTGATTTGAACTTCATAAGATTAATCATAACTCAATTTCCGTTCATTGAGTTAAACATCCATGTCATTGGTATTGTTTTTACAAGAATATGTATGAATTTCCTATGATTTATTTACACTTAATATCAAATCATATTGAGTGTACTTATATTTTTCACACATAATAATGTAATTTATTTATCCATAACCTAAGGATACAATCTTTATATGAGATTTCATCTCAATTAAAATTCCATTGAGACTTCTTTGTCATTATCCACCAAATCATTATTTTATGTTGTATATAATGTACTTTGTCATAGTATATCATGAATCCATTTATTTTCATGATATTATAATGTTTTTATTACCTCAATTTTTTGAATTCTAGTGTCTCTCATTTGGTTAGCAACTCTAACTAAAATATCATTTTAAATGATTCAAAGATTAATTCCTCTAAATCATCCTCATTCATGTAAATGTTTTCAAAATTGTTTGAATGTTTTTTTAATATGGAAATTAATGTTTTGAAATTTCAATTCATTGGAAGAGTTTCTAATAGGTACGGAACAGTTTCATTCAAAAATCTATTCTAAATAGCTTTATGATAAATAGTGATAATTTTAAATGTTTTCAAGAAAAAGAGATATTTCTCCAAATGATTTTTTCTGATCATTTTTAACTACGTCATCATACCTTGCGAAATATTATTTTTGATCGAGGTTGATTTATTATGATACAAATCTTTCATACTTTATTAATGGTTTTTGATATGTTTTATTGTGGATGTGTTATTTTTATACCATTCATGGCTTATGTATAATGTATTGATATTTTATATACTAGTTTTAATAAGAATGTTTATGTTATGTTTAAACATTTTCATATGAGGAATGCATTGGACTTAGTATGTGATGGGTGGAACGCTCTATAGCTCCTACATGCATTGGTAGGTCTCACGAGACAAAATAGTGTCTTTGGTACAAGGCCTTGACAAAATCTTATTTGTAGTATTGGAACGAGTCCTAGAATAAACGTATATAATGACTGATATTATGAATTCCATAATTATGAGATTATCTATCTGTAGATCATGTGGTTATTCAACTAGTAAAATACCCATGACTTTGTTTTATTATGGTATCATTTACTAAGATCATATTCATTGCATAATGTATTCATGTTTACTATTTGTAAATTTATGTGTTTTCAATTATTCACCATGCCTAATGTTTATGTCATCATCTATTGTATTGATTACTCATAGTAAGAGTTTGATCTAACCCCTTTCTTATGATTCATTTTCCAAAGAAATGAAGAAGTTAGTTATGAGTGAATTGCATGAATAATCTTGGAATCTTGGATGTTTCTAATGGAATACATTAGTGTTGTTTTTCTTTTAAAGTTGTAATTTTGAACTTATGTATGTATCTTGTTTCCGTGACTACTAAACTGATCGGTCCATCAGGACATGATTCTTTGTAATCATTCAAATGTATTAAAATAACGCATCGGCTCTTGGATTTTGGGGTCGGGGAGTTACATATTGATATTGTGAATACGTGGGAGACAACCAAAACATTCTTCAAGATATGGGGTTTATTTGGTTTTCCATGTTATTACTGGTGCTTTATTCAAGTCTTCTGCCATATGAATGCATCAATGTCTAGGCTGACAAGCAAAGGAGTTATTTTTTTTATGATACATGAAAAATATATTTTTATTTAATAAAAGGAATGGATGACTAATCATTGATCCTCACATTACATATTCTTGGTAATTCATACACTAAGAACATTGACTCATCCATATTTGGACTGGGATCAATTCTGATGCAATAGGACCCAGTGGTTTCATAAAGATACAGACTGTTGAGAATGCGTGATATGAATTGTACTACTCATGGTCTCAAGGTAGAAGCCTCTGTACATTACCTAATATAATGGAGAAAGTGTATTTTAGGTGACAATTTTGTGGTGTATACATACTAATATATCATCAGGTAAATCTTTTCTCAGGCAGACATGAACCATTAATAGAATATGAAAGTTGAGTATTTGTATCTTTTAGACTTCTAGATGGATTATAAATTAGGTAAACAAAACATCATTTCCAATTCCAAAATTTTGAATATTATTAAAGGAGAATATGTGTATGTTTTTTCTAATGAGATTAAACTGATGTCACTCTATACATACATGCATCGAGATATTCATGATTCCCAGGGATGACATGAAATGACTTTGACATATATTATTCCTACCCATTTGGACCAAATCAAGAATTAGTAGAAATGACATCCAAAAGACTTTTATTTAGGATACAATTTATATAGTAGGTCTACACCACTAGTATAGTATTCAGTATATAGAAACAATATTTTTTTTCATGGCAATGTATGGGTACCTATTAAATTGTTAGAGGAGTTGAGGACTGAGTTTTGTTCTTCTATATGGGGAGTACATCCTGTTCTAAAAAAAATGTATAATGATCCTCATGGAAAATGTTTTTGGATATGGATGAAAATTGAGGTAATCATCTTCATGGTTGGAGGTTTTTCATATCAATGGTTGAATGGAATGAATTATTGTCTAGATAGGGTATTGGATCTTAATCCTACTATAGAAGAGATATGGCATAATTTCAATAAGGATTTTCCAACTGATTAAACAGGACACATTGCAATAATGATACATTGCTAGGGATCATTGATTTATTGTAGAAGGTAGACCATTTATTTATTATTAAATAGTCCTTCACATTTGATGATCTAGGTATTTTATACATGCCAGAAATAGTTTGTATAAGGACCTAGCCGTAAACATTACATAATTTTGAATTTTGTCAAGAACTCACATTGAAGACCTTTTCAGGTTTATGGTTTTAGAGAATTATGCCCTAACTATTACATAACCACTTGAATATTACATGTAGACACTACTACCTAGTATCAATTTTTCATAAAATTAAAACTCTTAAAAAGAAACATCTGTAGTTCCATGTTTTAGAAAACATGACTTTTCCATGATCACATCCTTCACCGTATTTATATTTTAGTCTTGTGGAAAACATTACAAAAACTTGTGAAGAACACACAATTATCAGTAAGGGATATAAAATTAGGATGGAAAAATGTATCCCATCAATAAATAGAAATCAATGAAACTAATACTTTTCAATCATAACATAACATACGAAATCATTAGATTTATAAATAACACACTGAAATCAAAAATGATAAAGGTAACTTATGGAATTAAATAAATAATTACATTGTATCTATCATAGATACATAGGGAGTCACATTTGGAATACCCATCATAGTATATTCCCAAAATATCTTAGGAGAAACAATAATGTTTACCTCCATTATGTTAGCTAATGAATTGGAGAGCTATCTTGGGCTCACCCACTCAAGGTTTATCACGGAACCGCCCTTATACATAAAAAATTCCCAATAACCATAACATAATCATAACACCTAAAAAAATTATAAATTAAAGATAAAATTTCAACATTTCAGTCACAATATATCATTTAATGATATTGACATAATCAATGATATATCAAACCATTTTCAAAACCATTTAAAATATTTGATAAAAATATTTTTGAATCAAAGTTTCCAATACCACATTGAAAATTTTAAATAAATTATAATATGAATAAATTAATTTCATTATTGAAAAAAACAATTTTGAAAACACGGAAATTAATGAAAAGTATTTAAAAGAATAAATCATTAAAACATTTAAAATGGTATTTTAGTAAAAGAGTTTTCAACAAAATGAAAGACATTTGAATACAAATAATTGAAAAATAAAATATATTCACAACTTCATAACATCATGAGAATAAAGGGATTCATGATATAATATTCCAAAGGATAGTATATACACCATTTATGTGTGAATTGGTGCATAATAACAATGATGACACGGTTGAATGTAAATTGAGGTGAAACCCCTCATAAAGATGTTATACTTATATTAAGGATAAATAGATTATGTAATAAAGTGTTTCAAATATAAATACATTCAATATGATTGGATATTTTGTGTAAATCAAACATAGGCCATTAACCCATGTCCTTTTTAAGTCAAAACCAATGACTCAGACGTTTAACTTAATGAATGGAAATTGAGTAAAATTTACTCTTATCATGATCATATTGATGACTTGAGAATTTATAAATTGTGTGATTATGTGTATCAAAATTATATCCACACAAAGGGGAGTTTAAATTACAACATAAATAATGAAATAGTGATTCCATAAATAATCATAGCATAAAATAATTATGAATTAAAAGATTAACCCAAGGAATCAAAATTGGGTTAAAAAGTACCCTTTCTGTGTTGGTAAATTATAAATAATACACCACATGAAAGAAAAATCATTCAATGAAAATTTAAATACCCATAAATTAATTTTTATTAAATAATGAATATAATAATTGACAGTACATACACCACTCAAAGGGAAATAGTGGTAAATATTTCATGAATCTCACAGGAATAAAAAGTGAGATAAAACCCTTTACCACGTTGTAATCAATCGATTTGTATGACCAAAAGTTTATAACCCCAAAATGAATCACAGAATACCATGAATATAAATATAATAATGATAATATATATCAAATTTCAGTACAAAATTCACCAAATTATATGAATAAGTGGCCAACAATGGAAATCTCATAGAAATAAAATTGAGATAAGAAATTTCATACATCGTGTCCGACATTACTTGTTTGATCATTTTTCTTCCTGAATAATAATCATAAGTTAATTTATACATGATTAAATCCATTTTTCAATTTTATTATTCCTTTTATATCACTTATTTCCATGTTATAAGAATTATTTAATCATTTATGTTAATAATGGTCTTTTTGTCGATATTTGGTATATTAGTAAAAAATGAACACCTTATAATTACAAGTTCTGCAGGTGGTCATGAGTCAATTATCTCCAGAATGATATTCATGATTTAGATATCAATTATATCATATATATCCAATATATATGTTTATTTAAAACATTACAATATATTTAGAGGTAAGAAATGAAATGCACCGTTCATGGAGATGGTAAGCTGTACGTACGCATGAGCGTTACATTCATTTCAATTTCATATTTAATTGAATGAAAACATAGTAGTAAAATGGTATATTATAAGTCCAATATAATATAATATATAATTTCTTTATCTCTATCCTTTATATGTCCCATGTATGGCCTGAATGAGTCATATCATTTTGAGAGGGTAGCTGTTCGCACATCCTTAAGTGAAATTATCATGTTTACCAATAATGGAAACCATAAAGGTATGCTATAAATGAAAAAAATACATAATAATAATGAAACCATAATCAATATATATATATCATATATAAATAAATTTCTATAATAATGGCCACTATGGGAGGCGGTAGGAGATATTTGAACAATCATCGTTTCGTGAGGCAGTAGTTCATCAACCACAGAAATAGTATGTTCTTAACCCATTAGAAGCAGGTTTCTATAAGTTTACTTTGAATACTACTCATAAAAATATCCTATAATATTTAGGATATTGTTTCTGTTATAAAAGAAATGAATAAAAAGTGTTTGGGGGTTGGAAAGGTAAAGCTAAATAAAAGAATTTAATGGAATCAGTTACCTTTAATGCGGGTAACTCCCTTTAGATTGAACCAAAATGACTTATTGAAGTGCCTTATACCTAAGGTAAGGATTATAGAAGGAAGAGAGGGATATCTAGAGCTAATTTGGGCAGGGTTTGGATGATCCAATGGGATTTATAGGTTTGATGAAAGGATTAGAAGTGAGGGCTTTTATAAATGGGAGGAGGGGTTCTTTAGGAATGTGTGACAATATTATTTTATTATATTATTATTTTTTAGTTGTAAATGTCAAAAAATAATTAAAGTTTAAGATAAGATGACTTATTGTGGAAATAAATTTATCCAACAATAATTGTATAGGTTGGGAATGTTATTTTAATATTTATAATCTTATTTATTTAAATCATTAATTAATTAGGTAAATAATGCCTCATTATTGTGTCATAAATAATTTTATTTATTTGATGTCTAAAAATTATAAAAATTATGTCATGATGTTTTAAATAGTGTTATCTTTCCAATTTATTTTTATAGTCAAAAATAGAACTTTTATAAACCAATGTAAAAATTAATTTACCAAAAGATATTTATTACTGTCATTTTTTCCTTTACATTAAATTAATTAATCTAAAGTGTCATTATCACTCCCAAGAGGATCTATGGGGTCCCAAAATCGACCCAAGGATGACCATGGTCGACCATGACTCATCCAATAATGTAAGGACTAATGTTAAGGTAATTTTGTATTATTATAATATTCTTTTTACATTTAATCTCCCTATTTACCATTGACTGCTGTAAATAAAAGTCAAAAGTTACTATTCGCCGAAAATTATTTTCATTTTATTGAAAAAAAATTTACTTACTAATAAAAACCATGTATGTTAGATTTTTTAAATTCAATTCACAGAAGTGGTAAGATTTCATTTAAATTAAAATTTTTGTTTTTTAAACTACTACTTAGTGGGTTGGCTATTCATAAAAAAATGTCGTTTTTCAGAAAAATTCCAAAAATGCAGCCTAAGATATATTTGATATTCCAAATTCAAAAATAATTTCTATTTTAAAAAATTAAAATAATTTAAGTAGAATTAATTAATTTAAAAATTAATTCCTGTTGTCAAAATAAATAGTGTGATTTTGTGAAACAATATCTATAAATAAATTGACATTTAATTATGACCAATTTCATTGTGAAATTAATTACAATGACCACTTTTGGATTAAATGTTGAAAATATAAACTAATTATACATTATAACCAATTAAAAAGATAATCCAAATTATATATATAAATTAGATTAAAAATAGATTTGAATTAATATATTGTATTTTCACTATTCATTAAAAATGAATTTTATCAGAAAAATACCAAAAAAATTTCAAAAGTAATTTTTGGTTCCTGATTCTAAAGAAGAAATTTTTTTTATCAAATAAAACTTATAAAAGTGTCCACAAAAATATTTAAAGAGGGTTTTACATCAAAAGGTGGTAAATTGACCTTTCAGTGAATATTAGAGTATTTATGTTTAAAATAGAATTATATTCTTATTATAAGCCTCTGACTATTATTTGATAAACATAATAAAATATAACATACAAGTATAATAAATTTTTTAGTTAGTTTTTTTCATTCCATCCATTACAACATCTAGGCATTAAATACCATTTCAAATAATATTATTTTAATATTTTTCAGTATGACCAAATGTTATTTACAACGTAATATTTCATAGAAACCCATTGTTGGGTATCAGGTACTACATCGAACATAGCATCCCCTTTAAATTAAAAATAAAAAAATTAAAATATTAATAAATATGAAAATTTCATATTCTTTATTTAAATGGGATGTTACATCCTTCCAACCTTTTTGGGATTTTCATAATCAAAATATTAAAATTTTGCTACGAAACATCATTGAAAGCCCCACATAAGAAAAAATGTCAATAAAACTATCCTTTTTAAATAAAGGAAAACAAGTAAAAACAATACCCGAGACAACATATACAAGGATTCATTGAAAACATGGATATGGAGGGGAAAAACCATCATGTTATGATAGAGAGTGATAGAAAACATGATTATGAGAAAATTAACCACCATAATATCAAAAACATTTTATGGTTTAAACAGTCTTTGATAGCCCAGTAATAAAAGAAAATAGACAATTTTTTTGTTTTACGATACTCTTCATTGAGGAATATATTTATGAGCTTAACTAAAATCATATGGAGACATACTTACTTGTCATTTAGACATTCATATTTTACTATATTTCTAATTCAAACTCATATTTTCTCCAAACGATGATATTCAGGATGACCTGTTCATATTAATAGTTCCATAATAAACATTGAGATAATCACATAATCCACAAAAGATTAACTATATATTTCCCATGTATTTAGACCATAACCAAAACCAAAATGGTTAGTGTGAGATCAGATAATACACAGAAAGTACTATGTTTTACAAAAAGATAAACTACTCTTCATATCCAAAAATTGTCAGTCAAAACCTGGAGTTCAACAAAGTCCTTTTAATAAACATTTGTCAATAGAATTCATCAAAGTAATCCAAGATAAGATTGAAACCCAAATCTCAGATGGATTTAATTACATAGTCTTCTAAGATAAATCTTAACATTTATCTCCAAATAACATTAGTTATTATTAATGTATCATATTGAAATGTAATTAACCTAATCGCATATTCTCCAGGATAGGTTAATCATTTCCATAGATAACCCAAAATATACTTATTATTGATTTATAAAATCATCTAACTAAAATAAATTTGTCATTCTAACCATGGACTTCATGTAGTACAGGGGTAGGCAATAAACCCCAGTAGCACATTTGGTGTGAGTTCAATTCCCGCAGATTTGTATAATGTGACGGGTTGTCACACAGTTTGTGTGTTGTAATTTTTCAAAAACTATACAATTTTATAACATTCCCAAAAAGAGATAAATTCATCATAAATAACCATAACATATTTTAACCACAATTTTTTTCAAATAACATTCATTTTGAATCCCAAAATGTATTAACCTGTAATTTCCTAAAAATCAAGGATCATATAATCCCAAATGGTTATTTATAACTATATCTTCAAAAGAACAGATAATTATTCCTTGAATAAAATATTCATATATAATACTTCAGGGTTACACAGATTATAAAATGTATTCTAATGTAACACCATCATCAAAAGAGCCTTAATACTTTTAAGAATTTCACCATCCTACAATCTACTTTAACTCTGGAATCTCTTATATTTTGTATTCTTACTCATTCATCATTATTCATGATTTGTTAACCATTCATTTCAAACTTATTTTGAAATATATCTTTCCTAAAAAAAATTCAGCAATCGTATACAAAGATTAAATAATATCAAAACATATGATAAGAAATAATCCATACCTTTCATTGGTCATTGTTAGTTTCTTCATCCTCAATCATAATGGAATTTCTTATTGGTACACAAATATATGTACGATCCTGGTGATCCCATTCCGGAAACTTTTTCATAGGGAATATGTTTGTATAATGAACATGCACACCACATTTAAAACATTAAATTGATCCCTTAGAAAGATCTTATTTCCCTTTCCTATAGTCAACTAGATGGTTTGATTTTCTATGACAGGTTCTTGCTTTATGAACATCATTTCCACATCTATAGCATTTTCTCATCCCTATGAATCATTTTCCTATGTGTTTCTATCCACATCCTTGTCACATTGGTTTTTGATTATACATTCCATTAGGATTATTACGTGAAATTCCATGGAGATTTGTTTCTATCATATGTGATTCCTTATAAAAGTCCCCAAGGTTCAGGTGGTCAAAGATGACTCCATATTGTTGGTTGAGAATAACCACAAGAGTTCTCATTGCACCTCTCATTTTGTTAAATTTGTCATTCAGAAAACCTTCAATGTTTTATTCACATCCATTGTTACATTAACACATAATAAATCCAACCATTTACTAAAACCAAAAATCTCAGAGTGAGTATATCAGTAAAGTCATCATATATTATCTTATGAATATGGTAAACACAAAAAAATACTTTTTCATGTTACGTTGAACTCATTATTTTTATATAAATAAACTATGACTCTTTCCAATATTCTAAAAATTATAGTTATGTCACTTATGATTAAATAATACCATATCCTCTAAAGTTATCTAAACCGACCTTGGATACCAACTATAATGACTTAGACTTCAATATTATATAATATTGAATTATATCAAGAATTCACATTGTGGATCTTTTCATGTTTAGAGTTTTACAGAGTTAGGCCATAACTATTACATAACAACTTGAATATTATATGTAGACACTACTACCCATTATACATTTTTTATAAAATAAAAAATCTAAAAATAAACATTTTTAGTTCCACATTTTAGATAGCATGACTTTTCCTTGATCTCATCCTTGAACCTGTTCCTTATTAAGTCCCTTAGAAAATATTTCAATAACATGGAATGAGAAAAAAATCTCAGTAAATTTTATGAAAAAAGGAAATCAAAACATTAGCAAATCAATAAATACAAATCAACAAAACTTATACTTTTCAATCATGACAATCCTTACAAAATCATAAGTTTTATAAATAACACAAAAAATTCATCAATCACAATGTTAACTTTTGGCATTCATAACATACATACATTGTAGCTATCACAACTACATGGGTAGTCACATTTGGAATAACCATAATAGTATATTCCCTAAATATCATAAAGGAAACAGTAATGTTTACCTCTGTTATGTTACCCAATGCATAGGAGAGCTACCTCGGGCTCACACACCAAAACATCATCACATAAACACCTGTATACATAAACAATGCCCAATAACCATAACATAACCATAAAAAATAACACAAGAAAAAGTTAAAGATAACATTTCCACATTGCTGTCACAATATATCATTTAAAGATATTGAAATAATCAATTCTTTATCATACTATTTTCAAAACCATTTAAAACATTTAATAAATGGTTTTTTGAATTAAAGAGTACCATACCACATTAAAACATTTAAATGAATTATCATTTGAATACATTAATTCTTATATCCTAAAAACCATTTTGAAAACATGGACATTAATGATAAATATTTAAATTATTAGATCTTTAAAACATTTAAAATGATATTTTAGTTAAAGAGTTTTTAACAAAATGAGTGATGCTTGAATAAAAGTAATTGAAGAATAAAATTTAATCAGAACCTTATAACATCATTAAAATAAATGGATTCTTGATATAATATACCAAAAGATAGTATATAAACAATTTAAGAGTTAAATGGGGCATAATGACAATAAAGTCCCAATGGAATGTAAATTGAGACGAAATACCAAATAAAGATGGTATCCTTTGATTAGGGATAATTCAATTACATAATAATGTTGTAAAAATATAAATACACTCAATATGATTGGATATCCAGTTTAAATAAATAATAGGACATTCACACATGTTCTTTTTAAGCCAAAACCAATGACTCAGGTGTTTAACTCAATGAATTGAAATTGAGAACAAATTGCACTTATCATGTTCATATCGATTACTTGAGAATTTAACAATGGAGTGATTATGTGTATCAAAATTATACCCACACAAAGGTGAGTTGAATTTACAACATAAATAAAAAAATCGTGATTCTACACATAATCATTTCATGACACAATTATGAAATAGAAGATTATCCCGAGGAATGAAAATTAGGTTAAAAGGTTCCCTTAGAGATTTTGTAACTTGTGAAACATAATCCAAATGAATGAAGGATCATTAAATAAAGATGTAAATACCCTTAAATTAATTTATACTACATAAATAATACAATCATTGGCAGTACATAAAAAACTCAAAATGTAATAGTGGAAAATATTGCATGAATCTCTTGGGAATAAAAAGTGAGATAAAACCATTTATCACGTTGTAATTATTTGATTTGTATGACCAAAATTTAATAACCACTAAATGACTCATAGAATACCATTAATATAAAGTGTATCAGGATAATATATATATAATTTCTGTACATAATACACCACATTCAATGAATAAGTGGTGAACAATGGAAATATCACTGAATTAAAAGTGAGATAAAAAATCTCATACCTCATGTCCGACTTGACTTGTTTGTTCCTAGTTCATCCTGAATGATAAAATTAAGTAAAATTATACTTCATTAAAAACTTTTTTCAAGTTTATTGTTCTTTTTATATCAATTATTAACATGTTATAAACATTATGTAATCATTTATCTTTATAATGGTCATTTTTTTGATATTTGGTACATGAGTCAAAAATGAATACATTTTAAGTACAAGTTGTCCATGTGGTCAAGAGTCCATTATATCATGAATTA
The DNA here is from genome assembly GCA_963277665.1 of Viscum album. Lineage (NCBI taxonomy): Eukaryota > Viridiplantae > Streptophyta > Magnoliopsida > Santalales > Viscaceae > Viscum > Viscum album. Next base: position 1,099,031,563 of record OY728121.1, on the reverse strand, counting down.
TATTCATGATTCATATATCATATATATAATATATATTCAGTATATATATTTTTTTTAATATTACATAACATTTATAGGTGAGAAAAGAAAAGCATCGTTTATGGAGACGGTAAGTCGAATGTACGCATGAACGCTACTTTAATTCCAATTTTGTATTTAATGGAATGAAAACATAGTGATTCATAATTATATTATAATTAAAGTAAAATATAATATATAATATCATTAACACGATTATTTATTCATCCCACGTATGGAATTAATGTGTCATATTACTTTTAGGGGGTTTTAGTTCACACTTCCTCAAATGAAATTATAGAGTTTACCCTCAATGGAAACCATAAAGATATGCTATAAATTAAAATAAATATAGTAGAATAAAGAAATAATAAACATTATATATATATATATATATATATTTCATATATAAATACATTTCCATCATAATGGCCACCATAAGATTTGGTAGGATATATTTGAACAATAATTGTTTCGTGAGATAATAGTTCGACGTCCAAAGAAACAATATGTTCATTACCCATTAGATGGAGGTGTGTGTAGGTGTTGTTCTAATCCATCTCATAAAAATATCCTATTATATTCAGGATTTTGTTGTTGTTATAAAATAAAGAAATAAAAAGTGTTTAGATGTAACATCCCAGGTAAATAAAGAATAAAGAATTTTCATATTTATGAATATTTATAATTAAATATTAATTTTACTTTAAAGGGGTTTCTATGTTTGATAGCGTACCCGATACGCAACAAAGAGTTTCATTGAAATCTTACGTTGCACACTAGTAATGAAATAATATTATTTTAGATGGTAGTTAACACATAGCCATTGTATTGGAGGTAATGGATAGAAATAACTAACATATGATTATATATGTTTTTAAAATGTTTTTACATTTATCCAGTAAAAGATAAAGGCTCAAAATACGAAAAGAAATCAATTTTAGGCATTTATACCATAATTTTCACTAAAGGTTCACTTATCGCCTTTTGATGGAGAACCGTAATTAAATATAGTTTTGGTCACTATTATTCATTCTATTGAACCAAATAAAATTCTTCTTTAGAATCAGGAAATCAAAATTTACTTTTTGTAAAATTTTGGTATTTTTCCGATAAAGTTCATTTTTTAATGAATAGTGAAAAATGATGTATTTTAATTCAAAACCCCTTTTTAATCTAATATATATATATGATTATATTATCGTTTGAATTTATTTTAAAGTGAAATTAGAATATATTTTTACCATCTAATCCAATAGTGGTCATTGGAATTAATTTCACTTTGAAATCAGACTTAAACTAGTGTCAATCTTTTGATACTTATTGTTTCATAAAAACAAGCTATTTGCTATGACAACCGGAATTAATAATTAAATTAATTAATGAAACTTATATGTTTTTAATTTTGTAAAATAGAAATCATTTTTGAATTCGGAATATCAAATATATCTTATGGTGACGTTTTGGTATTTTTCTGAAAAACATGAATTTTTGATGAATAGTGAAACCACTAAGTGGTACTTATAAAAACTGATTTTTCATTTAAATGAAAATTTACCACCTCTATGTTTTGAATTTCAAAAATCCGACATAAATGGTTTTCATTAGGACGTAAAATGCGGTTCAATGAGATTAAAATAATTTTTTTGTGAATAGTAAGTTTTATGTTTTTAATCACGATTAGAGGTAATTAGTGTAGTTTAAGGTAAAAATAATGTTTTAATAATATGAAATGACCTAGAAACCTGTCCTACCATTATTGGATGTGTCATGGACGACCAAAAAAATCCATGGGTCAACTTGTGGTCCCCATGGAGCCACTTTGGTAGGAAAATGACATTAATATCTTTTTATTTAAAGTTAAAATAAAAATATCACAAACATGAGTTGTTTTACTAAAAAAATTATTAAATGGGGTTATACAAGTCATATTTTTTACTATAATTATTCATTAGAAATCTAAAATGATTTCCTATATCATGAAATTTTTATTATAATTTTTAGACATTAAATAAATTAAATTATTTATGACACCATGATGATGCGGCGATTACCTCATTATTTAACGATTTAAATAAAATGAAAATATAATGTAAACTCTAAGCACTACACATGTCAAAAACCTATTGTACGGGTTTATTTCGAAATCATATCACCTTATCCCCTAAATATATAATTTTGGGACCCTTTTTATCTGAAAATAATTTTATAATAAAGTATCTTTTCTTAACTTTCCAAGAGTGCCCCTCCTCTCTACTTATAAAAGCCCCCACCTCTACCTCCTTACCCACACCTCTCAAGCCTTTGGTTCGGCCAAGCTCTGCCCATTTTGTCTCTCCACATCCCTCTTTTACTTTTAAAGCCTCACATTGGGACGAAGTCTTCCCAAGGAAGCCTTTGAGCTCAAAACAAAAGGAGTTACACGTTTTAAAGGTAGTGTTTTCTCTTGTGTTCTTATGTTTTATTTTTCTTCTCCAACCCCCTAAACACTTTTTATTCATTTATTTTGTAAAAACACCTATATATTCAATATAATAGGATGTTGTTATGTGATTTATTCGAGCTACACATACACACACCTTCATCTAATGGTTAAAGAGCATACTGTTTCCATGGATGGCGAATTCCTGCCTCACGAAACGATGTTTGTTCAATATTCTTCTAACACCATCAAAGGTGGCCATTAAGATGTCAATATATTTATATATGATATATAATATTTTTATTTTTTCCTTAAGCTTCTTTATTTTTCATTTATGTAACACCTTTATGGCTTCCATTATGGGTATACGCGATATCTTCATTTTAGGAAATGCAGACTACCGCCCCCTCAATGTGATTTGATTTGTTAATGCCATATGAGGGATGTATAAAGGATATATTTGATGTTATTATATATGATGTTATACTGGAATTATAATATACCTTTATATCATTATTATTTCTTTCCATTAAAGTATGAGATAGAAATGAAAGTAGCGTTCATGCGTACATACGGCTTACCGTCTCCATGAATGGTGCATTTCATTTCTTATCCCCAAATGTAATATATTGTAATAGGTACATATATATAATGGATATATATGATGTATGTTATATCTAAATGATGAATATAATTCTGGAATTTAAATATACATACCTCTCATTTAGTATTAATTTCATTAATATGACATAGAAATGAAAGTAGCGTTCATGTGTACGTACGACTTACCATATCCAAGAACGGTGCATTTCATTTCTTACCTCTAAATGATTATGTAATATTATAAATACATGTATATGCTGGATATATATTATATATATGATATCCAAATCATGAATATCGTTCTGGATATAATGAACCTTTGACCACATGGACAACATGTGTAAGAAGTCCACTTTCGACTTAAGAACCAAATATTAAAAAAAACATTATTAACTTAAATGATTAGATAATGTTTATATCATGGAAATAAGTGATATAAAAGGAATAATTAACATGATAAAGTTTCATAATCATGTAAAAATTAAATCAAATTTATTATTCAGTACGTTAAAAAACGACCGAGTCAAGTCGGACCTGAGGTAAGGGACTTCATCTCAATCTCCATTCATTGAGGAATATTTTGTTATAATACAATGATTTCTTTTATATGGTGTATAAACCCCTTTGAATTTTAATTTTATACAAAATAAATATTTTTCTACGAAGCATTTTACAAAACAACAAAAAGAAATGTTTCTTTTAACGTATGTGGTGACATCGACCTTTTCTACCGCCGCGAGTATTATTTGGTCTTTGACTTACTAAACAAGCGGTAATGTTTTTAAAATGAAATAAATACCATATACGCATTTATGTATTTTTGTATTGAATATGGTTTTTATAACCGATTTGTTATGTCAATATATTTATGTTATATATTGTGATCAAAGTGTGGAAATGTTTTCATTCCATTATATTGGTTTTATGTCTTATGATTTTATAATGGTACTTGGACATTTGACGGGTGGTTACGTGATAAACCATATGACGGGTGGTGCCGTGAATACTAGGACAGGTGGTTAGGTTATAACCTCCAATGCATTGGGTATGGAAGTCAGTCGTATGGCTATTCCATTAAGTGATATGTGTGGAAGTCGACCATATGATTATTCTATTTAAGTATGTTTATGTCCCATGTTACCTTTATATGTAATGTGATCTTGATATGGGTTTTATGGTAATATTTTGGTTACAAAAGGGTAAGTAATGATCTTTTAATCACTGAAGAGTTTATCCTACTTCATAAAGGTGAAATGTATTACTTTGATAAAGTATACATGGTTTACTTGTTGTTTTGATAAACTAATAATTTTTATTCTTTTTGTTTCCCTTACTGATCTTTTTATGCTCACCCCATTTTTTTTTGAAATGTTTTTCACAGGACTTAATGTGGAATAGGGTCAAGGATGGGATCAAGGGAAACTCATGCTATATAAAAAATGGAACTAGACATGTTGTTTTTTTAAGAGTTTTTATTATATAGAAACTTAGTAGAAGTGTCTACTTTGTAAACTTTTGAGATGTAATTGTTATGTCCTAATTCTATAAAACTCTAAACCTAAAACGATCCTGAATGTGAATTATTCATTTAATTCAATATTAAGTAAGGTTTATGGTCGGGGGCTTATAGATGGTATCAATGGTCGGTTTAGACAACTTTAGGAGTTAGAAAATTGTTAAATTATAATTTAATTTATGGTATGATTGAAATGATATAGAATTTAAATATTACCATGTTGCTTCACCTAAGATATTTCTGGGTTAAGAATGGTTTTTCGTAGAGGAAATATAACGGAATTTCTAGGAAGGAATATAGTGGGAAATGAACTTTCAAATTAGTATCCTGAGATGGTCAGAATCAGAACTAAATAGTCTATTGCATTGATGGCTCAATTGACTCAGGTTACTACCGAAGGAGTTGAAAAGATGATTGGTGAATGCTCCAGTTTTGGAACTACCTTCCACGAATGGGGAGTTTGTTATCTACAGTGATGCTTCATTGAAAGGACTTGGTTGCATCCTAATGCAGAATGATCAGGTAATTTCTTATGTTTCACGTCAGTTGAAAACTCATGAGGTAAATTATCCTAAACATGATTTGGAATTAGCTACTGTTGTTTATTCTTTAAAAATTTCGAGGCATCATTTGTATGGAGTAAATTGTGAAATATATACCGATCAGAAAAGTTTAAAGAGTATATTCACTCAGAAAGAATTGAACATGTGATAGGGGAGATGGCTATAATTAATCAAGGATTATTATTGTACAGTTCATTACCATCCGGGAAAAGCAAATAAAGTGGATGATGCTTTGAGTCGAAAAAGTAATGATTCATTAACAATGTTGTGTTTGGAACGGGATCCTTTGGTTAAGGATTTGATGAAAATTGGCATGGATGTTGTTTGTGCAGAATTTCCTTCTGTTTTGTTTCAGTTATAAGTGAATGATTCTCTATCAGACAGAATTAAGCAAGCACAGAAGAAAGACCATGGGTTGCAGAAAAAGGAAGAGTTGGTTCAGAATTATAAGTTTCCTGAATTTAAAATTGATAATGACCGTGTTTTGAAGTTTGGGAATAGATTATGTCTGCCTGATGATTCAAAGTTGAAGAATGAGTTGTTATATGAGGCACATAGTTCCCCGTTTTTAGTTCATCCTTGCAGTACTAAGATGTAGAGAGATCTTCAGGAGTTTTACGGGTGGGACGAAATGAAAAGGGATATTGCTGATTTTACTATGAAGTGTTTGACTTGTCAATATGTTAAAGTAAATCGGATGTTACCGAAAGGGATGCTTCAGCCTTTACCAGTACTAGAGTGGAAATGGAAAAATATATCCATGGACATTGTTTTGAGATTACCGAATATATCTCGAGGTAATAATGTAATATAGGTTATTGTTGATAGATAAACTAAATTTGATCATTTCCTTTCCATACAATAAACGTTTTCCCTAGATCAACATTTCCGTTTGTATCATAAAAAGATAGCCAGGTTACATGGAGTTCCTCTATCCATTGTATCTGATCGTGATCCCAGGTTCACTTCTAACTTTTGGAAAATCCTACAGAATTCATTGGGTACTGAATTAAATTTTAGTATAGCTTTTCATCCTCTATCAGATGGGCAGTCAGAATGAACAATTCAGACTTTGGAGGATATGCTATGTTCTTGTTTGATTGATTATCAGGGAAGTTGGGACCAACATCTTTCTTTGGTTGAGTTTTTTTATAATAATAGTTATCATTACAGTATACAGATGACACCATTTGAGGCATTATAGGGAAGTGGTGTCGAACTCTAGCTTTTTGGGATGAAGTGGGTGAAAGGAAGCTGATGGGACCTGAATTGGTAGATGAGATGGTAGAAAAAGATTAGTTGATTCAGAAACACATGAGAACAGCTCAGAGAAGGCAGAAGAGTTATGCGGATAACTGATGGAAGGATCTATCTTTTGAGGTAGGTGATCATGTTTTTCTCAAAGCTTCACCGCGGAAAAGTTTGATGTGACTTGGTAAGAAAGAAAACCTGAGTCCAACGTTCAATGGAGCATATGAAATTCTGGAGAAAGATGGATTAGTTGCTTACCGAGTGTCTTTACCTTCGAATTTATCTCAGGTACACAATGTTTTTCATCTTTTGATGTTGGGAAAAGTATATGCCAGATCCATCTCATGTTTTGAGCCTATAGGTAGTTCAGTTGGAAGAGAATCTCTCTTATGAAGAACAACCAGTCCTGATTCTTGATCGAAGAGTGCAAGTTTTGCGAAATAAGGTAATTTACCAGGTAAAGGTTTTGTGGAAAAACCTCATGGTTGATGAGGCAACGTGGGAATCTGAAAATGCTATGAGGGATAAATACCCCCACTTATTTTGATAAGTGAATGAAATTGCGAGGACGCAATTCCCAAAAGGGGGGAAGGATGTAAATCCCATGTAATTAAAGAATAAATCATTTTCATATTCATTAATATTTATGAATTAAATATTAAATTTTCTTTTAAGGGGTTTCTATGTTCGATAGCGTACCTGATACGCAACAAAGAGTTTCATTGAAATCTTACGTTGCACACTAGTAATAAAATAATATTATATTAAATGGTAGTTAACACATAGCTGTTGTATTGGCGGGAATGGATAGAAATAACTAAAATATGATTATATATTTTTTCAAAATGTTTTTACATTTATCCAATAAAAGATAAAGTCTTAAAAAATGAATAGAATTCAGTTTTAGGCATTTATACAATAATTTTCACTAAAGGTTCACTTATCACCTTTTGATGGTGAACTATCATTAAATATAGTTTTGATCACTCTTATACATTCTAATTGACCAAATAAAATTCTTATTTACAATCAGGACTTCAAAATTTACTTTGTGTAAATTTTTGAATTTTTTAGATAAAGTTCATTTTTTAATGAATAGTGAAAATGTTGTATTTTAATTCAAAACCTCTTTTTAACATAATTTATTTATATGATTATATTATCTTTTGAATTGTTTTTAAAGTGAAATTAGAATTTATTTTTACCATTAAATCCAATAGTGGTCATTGGAGTTAATTTCACATTGAAAACGGACTTAAACAAGTGTCAATCTTTTGATAATTATTGTTTCATAAAAACACGCTATTTTCTCTGACAACAGAAATTAATTACTAAATTAATTAATGCAACTTATATGTTTTTAATTTTGAAAAATAGACATCATTTTTGATTTCAGCATATCAAATATATCTTTGGGTGATGTTTTGGTATTTTTCTAAAAAATTTCAATTTTTGATGAATAGTGAAACCACTAAGTTGTATTTATAAAAAATGATTTTCCATTTAAATGAAATTTTACCACCTCTTTGTTTTGAATTTCTAAAATCCTACATACATGGTTTTTATTAGGAAGTAAAATTTGGTTCAATGAGATTAAAATAATTTTTTGGTGAATAGTAACTTTTATGTTTTTAATCGCGATTAGAGGTAATTAGTGCAGATTAATGTAAAAATAATGTTTTAAAAATATGAAATGACCTAGAAACGTGTCCTACCCTTATTGGATGAGTCATGGCCGACCAATAAAATCCATGGGTCAGCTTGGGGACCCCATGGAGCCACTTTGGTTGGAAAATGACATAAATATCGTTTTATTTAAAGTTAAAATAAAAATATCACAAACATGATTTGTTTTACTAAAACAATTTTTAAATGGGATTATACAAGTCATGTTTTTTACTATAAATATTAATTATAAATATAAAAAGATTTCCTAAATCATGATATTTTTTTATATTTTTTATACATTAAATAAATTAAATTAGTTATGACACTATGATGATGCAGTGATTTCCTCATTATTTAATGATTTAAATAAAATGAAAAGATAATGTTAACACTAAGACCTAAACATTCCAAAAACCTATTTTATGAGTGTCTTTAGAACTATTATCACCTTATCCTCTAAATATATAATTTTTGGACCCTTTTTATCCAAAAATCATTTTATAATAAAGTATCTTTTCTTAACTTTCCAAGAGATCCCCTCCTCTCCTCTTATAAAAAGCCCCCACCTCTACCTCTTTACCCACACCTTTAAAGCCTTTTGTTCGTCCATGCTCTACCCATTTTGTCTCTCCAAATCCCTCTCTTACTCCTAGAAGCATCAAGTTTGGCAGAAGTCTTCCCAAGGAAGCCTTTGAGCTCAAAACAAAAGGAGTTACCCGTTTAAAAGGTAGTGTTTTCTCTTGTGTTCTTATGTTTTATTTTACATCCCCAACCCCCTAAACTCTTTTTATTATTTCATTTTGTAACAACACGAATATATTAAATACACTAGGATTTTTTTATGTGAATTATTCTAGCTACACTTACACACACCTTCATCTGATGGTTAAAGAGCATATTGTTTCCATGGATGGCGAATTCCTTCCTCACGAAATGATGATTGTTCAATATTTTTCTAACACCTTCAAAGGTGGAGATTATGATGTCACTATATTTATATATGATATATAATATGTTTATGTTTTCCTTAAGCTTCTGTATTTTTCATTTATGGAACACCTTTATGGCTTCTATTATGGGTATACGCGATATCTTTATTTTAGGAAGTGCGGACTACCGCCCCCTAAAAGTGATTTGATTCGTTAATGCCATATATGGGATGTATAAAGGATGGATTTAATGTTATTATATATTATGTTATATTGGAATTATAATATACCTTTATATCATTATTATTTCTTTCCGTTAAAGTATGAGATAGAAATGAAAGTAGCGTTCATGCATACGTATGGCTTACCGTGTCAATGAACGGTGCATTTCATTTCTTATCTCCAAATTTAATGTACTATTATAAGTACATATATATAATGGATATATATTATGTATGTTACATCTAAATTATGAATATAATTCTGGAATTAAAATATACATATCTCTCATTTAGTTTTAATTCCAATAATATGATATAGAAATGAAAGTAGTGTTCATGCGTACATAGGGATTACCGTCTCCATGAACGGTGGATTTCATTTCTTACGTTTGAATGATTATGTAATATTATAAATACATGTATATGCTGGATATATATGATATATATGATATCCAAATCATGAATATCATTCTGTATATAATGAACCTTTGACCACACGAACAACATGTAATTGTAAGAAGTCTACTTTCGACTTAAGAACCAAATATTGACAAAAGAATCATTATTAACTTAAATGATTAAATAATGTTAAAACATGGAAATAAGTGATATATAAGGAATAATGAACTTGAAAAAGGTTCTTAAGCATGTAGAAATTAACTCAAATTTATTATTCAGGGCGTTAAAAAATGATCGAGTCAAGTCGGACCCGAGGTAAGGGACTTCGTCTCAATCTTTTTTCATTGAGGCATATTTTGTTACAATACAAGGCTTTCTTTTATACGGTGTATAAACCCCTTTGACATTTAATTTTATACAAACGGAATATTTTTCTACGAAGCGTTTTACTAAACGACAAAAATGAATGTTTCTTTTAACGTATGTGGTGACAACAACCTTTTCCGCTGCCGCGAGTATTATTTGGTCTTTGACTTCCTGAACAAGTCTTCATGTATTTAAAATGAAATAAATACCATATACGCTTTGATGTATTTTTTTATTGAAAATGGTTTTTATAATGGATTTGTTATGTCAATATATTTATGTGATATATTGTGATCAATGTGTGGAAATGTTTTCATTCCATTATATTTGTTTTATGTCTTATGATTTTATAATGGTACTTGGACATTTGACGGGTGGTTACGTGATAAACCATATGACGGGTGTTGTCGTGAATACCAGGATGGGTGGTTATGTTATAACCTCTAATGCGTTGGTTATGGAAGTCGGCCGTATGGATATTTTATTAAGTGATATGTGTGGAAGTCGACCGTATGGTTATTCCATTTAAGAATGTTTATGCCCCAAGTTACCTTTATATGTTATGTGATCTTTATATTGGTTTTATGGTAATCTTTTGGTTACAAAAGGTTATGTAATGATATTTTATTCAGTGAAGTGTTTTTACTAATTTATAAAGGTGAAAAGTATTACTTTGATAAAGTATACATGGTTTACTTGTTTTTTTGGATAAACTAATAGTTTTCATTATTTGTGTATCCCTTACTAAGCTTTTTATGCTCACCCCAAGTTTTTTTTTGAAATGATTTTCACAAGACTTAATGTGGAATAGGGTCAAGGATGGGATCAAGGGAAAGTCATGCTATATAAAAGATGGAACGAGTCATGTTGTTTTTTAAGAGTTTTTATTCTATGGAAACTTAGTAGAAGTGTGTACTTTGTAAACTTTTGAGACGTAATAGTTATGTCCTAATTCTCTAAAACTCTAATCCTGAAAAGATACTCAATGTGAATTATTCATATAATTCAATATTAAGTAAGGTTTATGGCTGGGGCCTTATATTAGATGTTGGAGAAATCAAATAAAAGAAAACAATTTAAGGAAAATTGTTACCTTTAATTCAGGTAACTCCCTTTGGTTTTAACCAAAAATATTTCTTGATGTTCCTTCATTATAAGGTAAGGATTATAAGGGATATAGAGGGATCTTTAGAGATTATTTTGGAAGGATTTAGATGATCCAAGGGGCTTGAGAGGTGTGAGTAAGGGGTTATAAGTGAGGGATTTTTATAAGGGGGAGGAAGGGTTCTTTAGGAAAGTGTGAAAATGTTATTTTATTATATAATTATTTTCTTTTTTTAAAGGTCCAAAACTAATTAACTTCAAATATAAGATGAATCATGGTCGAAATAAATTCATCCTATAATAATTGGATAGGTTTTGGATGTTATTTTTATATTTATAATCTTATTTATTTAAATCATTTATTAATGAGGTAAATATTGCATCATTTTTGTGTCAAAAATAATTTTAATTATTTAATGTATAAAAACTAAAAAACAATTAAAATGAAGTAGGAAATATTTTTTTCATTATAATGAATATTTATAGTCGAAAATATAACTTATATAACCCCATGTAAAATTTAATTGACTAAAAGATATTGGTTTGTGTCATTTTTGTCTTTACTTTAAATTAATTAATCTAAAGTGTCATTATCACTCTCAGGTGCCTCCATGGTGTCCCAAAATCGACCCAAGGATGCCCATGGTCAAAAATTACTCATCAAATTTGGTTAATACATGTGTTAATGTAATTTTGTATTATTATAATATTCATTATACTTAGAATTAACAGATTTTACATTTAACTGTGGTAAATAAAAGTAAAAAGTTACAATACAACGAAAATTATTTTCATCTTATAAAATAAAATTTCACTTAAAAATAAAACCATTTATTTCATATTTTTAAAATTAAATCCACAAAATTGGTAAAATTTCATTTAAATGAAAAAGACAGTTTTTTTACTACTACATAGCGGCTTCACTATTCATAAAAAAACTGATGTTTTCCAGAAAAATATGAACAATTAAACCTATGATATATTTGATATTCCAAATTAAAGAATTATATATCTTTTAGAAATGTAAAAACATATATGTCGAATTAATTAATATAAAATTAATTCCTATTGTCAAAACAAATAGTGTGTTTTTAAGAAACAATATCTATCAAAAGATAGAAACTTCATTAAGTCCAATTTCATTGTGAAATTAATTCCAATGACCAAGATTGGATTAAATGGTAAAAGTATAATCTAATTAATCTTTAAATCCAATTGAAAAGATAATATAACCATTTAAATAAATTATATTAAAAAATATTTGAATTAAAATACATTAATTTTCACTATTCATTAGAAAATGAATTTTATACGAAAAATACCAAAAATTTACACAAAGTAAATTTTGGTGTCCTAATTATAAATAATAATTTTATTTGGTCAAATATAATTTATAAAAGTGCGAAAAATTATATTTAAAGAGGTTTCTCGATCAAAAGGCGGTAAATCAACCTTATAGTGAATAATAGAGTATTTATGTTTAAATTAAATTATTTTTCTTATTTTAAGAATCTATGTTTTAATGGATAAATGTAAGAACATTTATAAATCATGTATAATACTTTTTTAGTTATTTTTTTTCATTACCTCCATTACAACGACTATTCATTGACTACCATTTAAAATAATATTATATTATTATTTTTCAGTATGACCCAACATTGTGTGAAACATATGATTTAAAAGAAACCTGTTGTTGTGTATCAGGTACACCATCGAACATAGAATCACCATTAAAGTAAAATTAATAATAAATTTGGAAATATTAATAAATAAAAAAATTCCTTATTCTTTATTTACTTAGGATTATACAGTTTGACTACATGTTGTTCCACGATATATCATCTATGATATATATCTTTGGTTCACATAATGGTTTTGGAAGGCTCTCTAAAATTCAGAAGAATCATATGTAACATTAATTATAGTCTATCGTCCTCTTAGTTGTGGAAAATCTAAACTGATGATTCATATTCTATATAATATTTTATGAGATTTGTTGCAGTATGTTGATTATTTTTGGGAGTATAATATGTCATTGGTGGATTTTTTATATAATAACAACTTCCAAGAATCACTATTGATTTTAAAATTAGAATAATTCTATAAAATATCATTCCATTCTCCACTGTTTTGTTTATAGGATGATGAGTCAGTGCTAATTGCACCTAGTCTCATGCTAGGGATATCTGAGAAGGTTTAGTTTAATAGGATATGGTTTGTTACCACATAAGGAATATATAAATTTTATTATTAACACAATATATAACCTATACAGTTTTTTGTGGGTAATTATTCATTTTATTGGGTGTAACCAAGGATGGAGAAACATGACATTCATAATCTGGGTAAGCTTACACCATGGGTTTTTTGGGAATTTGAGATAGAGGAAAGGGTCCTTCCAATGGAGAACTGATTAACTTTTTTATTGTGCATCATTTCCATAGGTGATATCTTTTTTATGTTATATAAGTGAATATATCATCCTAAATCATCTCATATACTAGATTTTGATGAAATAATTCTTTGTGCAGATGCATCATTTAAGCTAAAGATGATATAGATTTTAGGACATTGTGAGATATATCTCTAGGGAATGACTATATATATTGTTTTAATATAGTAGAAGAATGTTAATGTTCATTAGGAGACCTAGGAGAGGGAAACTAATATCAATTCCTAGTGCCAAACATCTTCTCCAATACTCAATAGTAATTCAGGGAGAATCTCAGATATGATCTGTTTTATAGATGTTAGGTTTTCAGATTAAGAGATTTTTTAGGTACATCCCACAATATTTATTAGTTGAATACATTTAGTTTGAGGTTTTGGTTTTCATTATATGTTGGGATCGATTTTATTTTGGGGATATAAATATTTTTCAATTGAAAATTACCAATTGATTTGGGATGTATGTCTGATTTAATTACTAGAGTCTATGTTTTATCATGCAAAATTCTTATGAAGGTAATCTATGGGATTGGAAAACATCAAATCTAGATTTGGATGTTTCTATAAAATCTAAGAAACTCATTATATGTTGGATGCCTTCAGGTCATGATCATGTTACAAGACATGAATCGGTCAATGGGAAGGATTTATCAATATATCGAGGGCGTGAAATGGTTACAGGCTACGAAAATACTTCACATCATGAAATAGTCAATTAGGGTTATTTTAATACAAGGTTATGTTCTTTCCATTGTATCATATATATCAATAATTTCATATCATGAATGGATTTCACATTATTAATATCTCATTAAAGGAGTTTTTAAAATTATTTTTTTCATGAGATTTTTTATCTGTTGTGCATCTTTCTCTCCCAATCCCTTAGATGAATCTATGCGATTTTTAAGAAACTACATCCCTTATGGATGTATCAATATAGTTGTTCATTTCTAAATAGTTTCATTTATTTTATTCCTATATCTTTTACTTTTCACCATTATCATAATGTGATATTGTGACTTGGGTTTAATCATGATGGGATTGTGATGTTGTGTGATATAGGATTTCCTTGTGATATCATTCGACTTCATTATTCATTGGCATTTATGGATATGGGTTTCTATTTTATCACCAGTTAATGGTGGGTGGTCTAGATGAAATAGAATTTGTTATATTTATATTTTTAAATGTTAGGGCACCATTGTAAGATTATGTAGAAAAAATTTAAGCTTATTTAATATATTAATGGGTGATAGATATCAACCACTTGGACTACCCTTTCAATCCCATTGGGACTGATAGTGTTGCTACCCATTTTATTGCTACCCATTGGGTAATAATACCATGGAATAGTAATAATGAACTTTTTAATGTATTAAAATGTGATTTATCATTACCTTAGTCTTCAGGTTTTTTATTATGATAGACTCACCATTGAAAATGGATTTCTTGTTTATTTATATGTCATGTGATAATTTATATAAATATATTGATTAAACTGGTTTTTAATGGATGGAGAAATTATTTAATTAATAAATAGATAATTGAAAGGAAAATAGTAATTGGCTGTGTAGACCACTTTGGCTTCTGAAAATATATTTTCTTAATATCATTATTATAACATCTGTGTTTTTTTAAATTATATATCAACATCTTGTCATTATTATGTTGAAATAATTTTATAATTGACTTTTCTAGGTTATAGGAAAATTCATATATAAAGAGATTATCTAACATCTAATAAATGATTACAAATTAGGTTTTTCCTAGATATGATGAAACGATTATAAAAAGGTCACTTCATAGTTAATCTAAAATTATTATATATATATATATATATTGTCTTGGTTATGTTGAAATAATTATATAATGGGATTTTCCAATTTATAATGTAATAATTATGTAGCTTTTTCATTGTTTTTTTATTATACAATGGATTATTCATTAGTATTTTCATGGTTGTGTTATTTTCTTAGCGATATTCTAGAACTGTGTTGAATTATGTTGATTGTTATATTGAATTAATTATTTGATTAATACAACTATTATCTCTTTATTTTATGCAGTTACAATCGTACTATTTTTTTAGACATGGTGGTGTCATCCTATGGAGATTTACTGACACCTTATTCAGTTCATCATTTGGTACTTAATAATATTTCACTAACACAAGTTTTTATAAGATAAATGGACTATAGTATTGATTTTTTCTTGCATAATAAGATGGATTCTAGATACAATAATTATGTGGGGTTCTTGATGAGGTGTTTTGATTTTTATTTTAATAATTTTTACTTTTAATTTTATGAGTGTAAATTAAAGATGTTCAATTATGTATTTCCTTACATTATATTTATTAATATTATATGGATTTTATGGTTTATCTTTTATCTTTCCATTTTATGATTTTCAGTTACTTCTGTTTGTATTTCTCTTATATTTTTAGGACTTATTTTTATTAAAAGTGTACTATGCGGTATAATCTCCCCACTATGTTTTATATACCCTTCTATATGTTGGTAGAATATAGTGTTTAGGGAGTCATGATTGAGTTCCAGTAACTAGAATTATTTGGTGGTGTGAGGGTGTTTCTGGTCTTGGTATTTTAAACAAGTTCTTCCATAAAGAATTAAAATTCTATAAATTTTTTTTTCATAAATGAATTTCTCGTGTATTTTCAAAATGGTATATTTTGAGGATTTTTTTAAAAAACACGGAATAAAATGTTCCCATTTAATTTCTTATGAACCATTTATATGTTAAATTAAATGTTTTCTGTGAGAAACCATAGCATCATAATTTTAAATTTAACAAGTTTTGATATTAAGTTTTGATAGGTGTGTTGAGAAAATATGAAATAATTAAAAAATAATGTCTATGTCGTGATCTTATTAACTTGAAATACTTATGGATTATTTTATATATCAAATCTATGATTTATAATAAATTATTATGAAATCATAATAATATGGGTTTTAATGCCATTATATGTTTGAGATGTAAAAATATTATGAATTAAATATGTTTCATGTATTTAATGTTTTTTATTTATTTTAAATCAGGAAAATTGATTTTATTGAAATTAAGTCAAAATATTAATTTAATATACTTTGTGATATTTTATATAGAAAAAATTAAAATCCCTAAGTAAAATTACATAAATTCATGGTGTAAATATGTTTCCTCCTAAATGATGTTTAATATTTTTTTTAAAAAAAAATATGAATTTATTATTTCTGAATGGTTTTCAACATATAATTTTTTTATTGTTTTAATTATTTATATTGGAATTGTTAAGGGTGTTTATATGTATTTTTTATTTTGTGTTTATAATGTTTGTATGAATATAACTTTTAAAGTGATTCATGTATTCACATTCAACAACATGATCCATTCATCGATTAATTTTTTAGATTCATTATTATTTTCCCTATAATGTTTGATAGGTATCTATATCATTAGAGAGTGTTTTGATGATGTTTCATATTTATTTTCTTGTTCTGATAGTGTGTGTTTTGTGTACCTTGTGTAGTGAGAACCTTGAGAGGTATCTCATGCATTGGTTAAATCATTCCCTAGTTTTTTTATCACATATTCCCATATTAATACTAAATTCAAGAGGATAATAATTTCTTCGGAGGTATGTGATGATAGTGTTTATATTTTCCAAATAATTTCCCCAGTCTTTTATGTTTTATATATGTTTTGTAGAGTTTTTTCAAAAAATGTGATTCATATGTCATTTTGAAATATAATTGAATTAAAATTTCATATAAGTAATTTGAATTTGAAAATAATATAGGGTATTTAAAATAATATTTTGTTATTTATTTTAATCTAAAATTTCTCAAATTCAAATCATTCTAATCATTTTATAGTATAATTTATCATTAAATAATATTATATGTCTTAGAAATAATTATGATGTCATATAAATGGTTTTGTTTCATGATATTAAAGTTTCAAGTTTCCGTACATAAACACACCATCTCTGTAAGGGTATGACATGTTATCTAAATTCAATATAAAGGTAGATATTATATAATCATTGTATAATTGTAAATCACAAATTATAATAGCAAAAATAGGGTAACAATATTGATTCATAATGGTAATATTATGTTTTCAATCCTATTCTAATGGCCAGTAGTGGCTTTGTCTTCTTGGTTAAAGGTAGTTCATACCACTTGTATGGTTAATCTCATATTTTACTATTCGTTTAATTTTTTTCCATTCTTCTATAATATTAATCAAAATTACCTTTAATTTGCATAACACTCTCTGACATTCTTATAAATATGAGTAATCATATACCCAAATCATTGAAATGCATTAAAGGTAAAAAAAATTACATTACACAAGTCCAAAATGAGGTTTAATGGTATATTTTTAACTACACTTTCATCTACTTCTACCATATAACATCCTATAAAAATTATGATGAAAACACATGGGTGAATGATAAAAGATATGTGAAATAATTGGAAACTATATCAACAAAATTCAGATGTAAATGTAATAATTTAAATAAATAAACACATATATTAATGAAATATTTTAGGGAAATAATAATGATAACTTTAGAGAGATATAAATATAAATATATTATTATTTTCATTCCCATTAAATTAAATATATTACCATAATATTTTATTCTTTTCTACTGTAACATTTCTTTTAAATCGCCACAACTCATATTCCTAGATTTTATTAAAATAGCATGGAGTTATGAATTCTAGGGATGCTATTTTTAGTAGGGATCACCTCTAAATGTGTTCATTATAATATGTGAAGTCTCTTTTCTGACATCTATTTCCTCCTTTCTTCAGTTCTTCTTACTTTCTCCTGACTAGAACTTATCCTTTAGAGTTTTTTAGTGTTCTTGGTAGATTTCTTTTGATAAAAATGGTGAATTAAACTATTGTGGGCCTAGGTTGTGTGATCCAAGATTTCTCCTCATTAGATTGTTAAAATTAATCATTATTGCAAATAATTTATTGTTGGGGATATATGAATATATATTTATATTTCATGTGAATGTGAATGTGTGAACTAATCATTATTTAGATTTTTCTAGATAAAAAATAAGGATCTAACCATAATTAAAATAATAATTTAGACATTTTTGTTGTTGTAATCAAATATTATGCCATGTTTTGATCTTATTTACTAATTTGGAATCATTAATTTTTAACATAAAATTATACAATAACATATTGATGAATGAATATTGTTATTAAATTAAATGAAATATTTTAGTGTGTTTTTTAATGATTAATTACAATGTAATCAAAAATGAATTAATTAATATATTTGAAATATTAAATACATGTCTACTTAGATCGTAATTGAAAATATGGATTGAACAATGAAATTTTAAATAGTGATAATCAAATATCTAGGATAATTTTTATTATCTTATTATTATGTAATATGACTTTTTTGGGTATTTTATTATTATTATTATTTAAATTTAAGAAATAGAAATTTAAGATAATATATGTAGTAGAATAAGTTTCCATGACTTTATAAATAAGGACAATTATCCTTGAGGGAGAAATAAGATAATAACTTTATAAAAATTATTTATATTTTTTCAAAATATTGACCTATAATGATGTTGAATGTTATGAACTATTTTAGAATTAATTGACTCTTATAGTTCCTATATAAGAATTATCATTTTATAAAGAATTTATATTATCCCTAAAGAATATACATATTATAATATGTAGTTTTTGTATTGACTGATAATATAAAATTTAAATGATATTATATTTTATTTGATATGAATATAACATTTTGTGGAATAATTATTGATAATGTAGAAAATATCCATCATATAGAAAACAATAATAATGCATCACAACCAGAATATTATTTGATTATATAATATTTATACCGTCAAATTGAGTTAATGTGCTTGAAAATTATGTGGATCATTAATTTTACAATTATAGATTTTAGATAATTAAAATATGATTTATTCCATGTTACCAATTAACAATAGTTACTTTGGAGTTATACTTTTATTTTGGATATTTAGATTTAATATCTTTTATGATGACTCAAAATATTTTCTAAATAGTCTGTTATTCAGTTGGTTGTTTTGTTGATGTTCTATAGCATGATTTATTTTCATATAAATTTTTTACATAATTTAAATATATTTTATTAATTAGTTAAATAGATGAGGCATGAATGTAATAGACAATTTTTATCATATTTATTAAATACATATTTAATTTTTGAATCACATTAAATTGATTAATGTTATTAATATCAACATTTACAGGTTTCTTGATGGGTAAAAATAATTAATAATAACTATTTTAATCCATTATTGAGTTAAAATGGTATTTAATTAATAAAAACAATTTTCAATGAATGAAATAATTTATTATTTTGGTGGAATTAAATACTTTGATGTAATGACCTTAGTGAATTTTTATTATGAGAAAAATAAATTTGAAAATTTATTTTTTCCCAACTATATATAGTCAACATTTCATTGATTAAAAACATTTTTTGGTTGTAATTATTAATAATTAATGAGATAGAGGAAAATTTATATATTTATAGTTGATTATACATTATGAAATGGGTTAGGATATTAGGGAAAGAGTGATGTTTGACTCCAGTGATTTAGGGTATTGTTATAATATATGTAATGATGTGGCACTCTAGAACAATCAGGAATATTTTTGACTGGGTCATGTGTATTGATACTTACATATTTCATTATTCTTTCTTGATGGTCTGATTCACAAGTGTTTTTAACGGATTAGTTTACAATTGTGTGAAGTAGTTTTATTATATACACCTTGTGTGAATATTTAAAAGCGGTATCTTAGGATTATTTATTTTGTATATAAATTATTAAGAATTAATTTTTTATCCAATAAATTAATGTGGTAGTTTTTTAATAATATATGAATATTTCATACATTATAATACGATAATGAATAATAAAATTCTATTAGAAGTTGGATTGAATGTTAAATAATATATCTTGTAAATGAAAAAATAATAATATTATTAACTATCATAATAATTAATTATTAGTAAACAAGTTTCTTGGGATCTTATTTGATACATATAACATAGTATTGGAATTTTGGGGTCATGTGTGAGGATAGAGGTAGAATATTCTATGACCATTCAGTTTCCCTGTATGGTTTTTGGGGTAATTATTTTTATTTTTTATTTTATTTCCTTCCCCACACATATCAGCATAAAAAATGGAACTGATATTTTTTGAGATTTTTCTCTCCAGTATTCTGGATAATGAGGGAATAAATTGACGACTTATTATTCTCCCCATATATCCCATTATATGTATATGAATAGTAATATCATGGGTTATAATAGAACATAGTATAGAGTTTCTTCATTCTTTTTTTTATGATTGATTATATTTTTATTATAAATTTATGTGTGGGTTTTAATGGCTTTAGGTATAATGCATAATTGGATCTGGGTATGGTGATTTCACCACTCCAAATGTGGATGTCCCAGGGTTTTGGTGGACTGGGGTATAATGTATGTACATAGGTTGATGTGTATTAAAATCATACACTTGGATACTAATGATGAATATGATGATGGTATTTTTGGGTTTCTCTAGATACACAATTCCATGTCATTCTAGGTTATAACATGTAGGATTATTCATATGAGGGTGATCATATAATGTGTTCTATTGGTGGTGGAGTAAAAAACCAATATTGATATTGATGCTCGGTACCTCCATCTATATATATCATTTTTTATAGATTAATTCACATTGATGCATTACATGGTGAGTTATTTATGTCAAGGATAGTGAATCTTGTATTACGTGTATAATTGAAGAGTTAATTTAATTGTCTAATTCACTGGGTTTTATAAATTTTCATTCACATTTTTCATGAGAACATTAAGGTAGGATCCTACATTTTATACATGAATTTCTCACACAATATATATATAATTATTAATTTATTATCATATTGATGGTGAAATAGATTGGAATTTACCGTTTGATGTGTTTTTATAGATGTATTGTATCTTTAGGGTTATTAAATATGATTTATATTTTTTATTTTTTAATATATATCTAATATTTCTAATAAATTATAACATTTAGAATTAATTAATCATACATTTATCGTCTTTATTGTGGGTTCCACTATTATATTTTACCTTAATCCCTATATCATTAGAGTGGGTAATGTTTCCCATTTGTGTGATTTATATTCCATTGATTCCATTCACTAAATCAAGGAATATTAATGGATGGATTTATGGGGAAATTATATCCCTTCCCTTTTTCAACATGTGAGGGGGAAATTTTGATGGAGGGGGGGGGGGTTATAGTAAAAAACATTAAATATAGTAGAATCTAAAGATAACCCTGAATGAATAAGGAAAATATTCAATAACCCATTTAAATCATTAAAAAATTTAATATGTGGAAAAATATATAAATACTAAAAACTAAATCAAATAAATGCACTAAATAAACACGATTAATCAACATTAATAATTCCAAAAGAACTATAGATTAAAATTATAAAATAATAGAAATCCATATAAACACTATTTAACCATCTACACTCATGAAAAACCCCAATGTGATATAGAAAACAACCCAAATAAATATTTGAAAAAAAATAACACTACAAATACCCTAAATACTGGATCGGCATTGAAAATATTAACACCATAATAAACCTGAAATAACACTTAAAATATTTCCAAACATTATAAATTACATAAAGCCTTAAGAAATAATAAAACTCATAAAACCCATCCAAATCACAAGAAACAACAAAAAAACCATAAACACCCCAGAAAAAACGTTTATTCCTTTAAAAACCCCGTACTACATGGAATAACATATAAAATTTCATAAACCCTATAAACCCATGTAAAATAATAGAAATTCCTAGAAAAATAAAAAAAATCACTTCATCTTTATAAACCAATGAAAAATCATAAAAGCCCAAACCCCATAGGAACATGGATATAATTCAAAAACATCCTTAAATAAACTAAATGTCCAAAATTACCATGAAAATGCATGAATAACCATAAAAAAGCAGCAAAAATATGAAAACCATAAAACACATGTGAAATATTGTGAAAATCCATAGAAATTAAAAAAGAAAATTATAAAACCATATAAAACACATAAAATATTTAAAAATCTATAGAATTATTTAAAAAATTGGAAAACAATTAATATTGTCAAGATCCATAGAATAACATTAAAATATAATTTAATTTAATTTTATCTATCATCATTCTATATTATTTTAAATAAGTATTTCTTATTTATCATTATTTATTCATGAAATAATAATATATGAAATTGTAATGGATATTAAATAGTAGTTATATAATGAATTTTTATATTCTAGGTTAATTAATTGTGAGTTTTGTGTGTGGTTCAAACAGATGATATTCATTACGTTCTTGTTTCATCAATAATAATAGACCTAAGGTGTTATTTGAATTGTGAGTAAAACATTGTGTACTACTACTAAAGAATTATAAAAAATTATTACCATATTATTATCTTATCTTAATAATAATGTTTTATAAAAATGGATGATAATAATTTATAATGTCACCCATTTAAGTGGTTAATGATTCCTATATAAGAACATTCTATAATACATAGGCAAGTATGAATATAATGTTATTCTATTAAATTTTCATTATAATAGAATTATAATATAATTTTATAGAATTTAATTAATATATTAATAATAATTATAAGGAGGTGTAATATGAACAATAATTAAAATGATCATAATATGTTATTATATATAAAAATGAGATCTTATCATTTCTGTGAAACCTTCTTTGATTTGAATTATATATGTAATCGTATTTAAACTAGAATGAGTAAAATGGAAAATATATTAAAAATAAGGATAATATGGGATTATTGTAGGGATGAGTCCTTATTTTATAAATGGATGGGAAATTATATTAGATTGGCCCTTTTATACGTGACAATAGGGGGAATGTTTACAAATATTCATTTATTATTCTCTGAGAGATTTAATTTTAGAAGTTATGTTACTCAAAAATTTATAATGAATTGATATTTTTCATGAATCTCGTCATCCACATAGTTTGGTGACAACATTAATGATATTTTATGACATTCCACCTTATTTTAATCATTTTACCTCATTTTATCCCTTATTATGGAAGCATACTTTTTTCCTCAAAAACTAATCCTTCTTCCTAAAAATTAAATTCAGATTATTAATTATTTTGGAAATGGTAATTCAAAATAATAAGTTTATTTAATTAAATTTCGTTCCAAAATTTATTTTTAAAAATTAAATAAATTTTCATAATGAATAAAAATATTTTTTTAAAAAAATATTTTATAAGAATAAAAAAAATTATTCTTCTACATTGGAAATTAATAATTATTAAATATATTTTAATTAATTTATTCAAATATATTAATAATAAATTTGTATAAAATGATTATTTCATTTCTGTTATTTTTAATTATGATTAAATACATGAAATATAGGAAAAATTATTTTAAAAATATTTGTTTTTATTATTAAATGAAATTATTTCTATTTAACTAAATTTAATTATTACTTTATTAACCATTCATTTAGTTTTAAAAATTCATTTATATTAAAATTAATTTGTAATATTTTAGATGTTTAATTAAATGAATCTTTTAAAATTAATAACTTTAATCCATAATTCATAAATTTAATTTCATTATAATAAATTTTATTTTCATAAATAATTTAGTAACTTTTTTTCTATCAACTATATACCAATAATTTAACAACTAATAATTTTAATTTTATTATACTCAATATCTATATACCTATAAAAATTGACAAAAAATTATGAAATTAAATCCATTAAATTTTATAAATTACATTTATTATAACATATCAAATTTAACATTTCATTTATTAATAATAATTTCAGTGTTTGTAAAATTTATTCTCTATTCATTGTTTTTTCTCATTATAGGTTAAATTCTTCAGATAGTGTTACTCAAGTATGAAGATTATACATGAAAATTTATAACTATAAAAACATTAACCACTACGATTTATTATCTCATTTTATTTTATGTACTTTTATGGGATGTATCCATCTACAGAATATAATACAATGTTTGATATTGATTTACCTAAATTATTTGGTTATATTAAAATAAGGTGTTTTTAATTTTATTTGTATCTTGTATAATTTATTTTACCCTTTAGATAAATAATATTGAAATATTAGAGAATAATTAATTATTTTGAGTATATAATTATGGGAATGTGAATCGGTTTTAAAACCATGGATGCTAGATAAATGGGATTCATACGATAGCTGATAAGTGATTATCACTGCATGTGATTACAATTAAGGTTCCAACAAGCATTTGTTTAGTTATATGTTGGGAATGTAAGTTATTCTATAATATTTCATAGATAATAAAAATATAACTTCTTCAGTAAAAACCCATGTGATTTCTCCAAACACTAAAAAATGAATCACAACATCTATCAGTCCAGTTTCATTATAAATATTAGCAATTAATATTTTATTATATAGTTTTAGTTCTCATAGGGTATTACATGGAATATGTTTTGACCATTTAACTGTCTTTGGATGTGACACAAACACTATTATATATGATGAAATTATTGCATTTCAATCATGGTTATGTTGTTTTCAAGAAAATATTTTTATGGTGGAATGTAAACGAAATTATGTTGATAAAATAATAATTAAAACTAACATAAGTAGATAAATGTTTATAAGGGTCTATTATATATTTATATAGATTGTAGTATATTAACAATTCATTCTAAATTAGTGATTTAAACTGTGAAATATTCTGATAACTATTTGTGTTGTTTGTATTTCAATATGATGATCCCATTTGAATTCAATCCTTTTCATGTATATCATGGATTCTATATCAATATTTTAATCATAACACACTAAAAATTTATAAACTGTCAAATTTATAAAAATTCATAATTAAATCATTAAAATCATTTTAGGGATAATTTGAAGTAATATCAAAATCACACTAAAGTATCTCATATTATGTGAATGAATTAATGCCCTAAAATTCATGGGAATAAAATCATAGATTATTGAAAAAAACAATGATAATATCTATCCAAACCTTTGTTGATTATTATGTAGTATTTATATATTCTCTATCATTATGGGGTATTATTTAAAAAGATCACTAATAAATAAAAATTAGGATTCTACCTCCAATGGTATTGCATAGGAAACTAAAATGCATACACACTAAATATGGTCTATTTAATCCTAAAAAGGTACGGCGACAACCAATCCATAATGATAATTGTAAATAATTGAATAAGAGACCTTTAGGTTTCATGGTTGATCGTGTATCATAATGAAATGAACATATCAATTATATAAAGTTTTTTCATTCAATGTTGATTCTCTAGCACCACTACTAATCCATTTTACCCTCTATACAATACTAATAAAATACGTTTATCTCATATTTATAATAATTTATTATTTCAATGATAATTTTAAAATTATTAGGATATAAATCAATCATTATGATGATTTGTAATCAAATAAAAACATTTAGATATATCTAGAATCACCCAATGTAAATTTGTTTCAAATTATTGTAAGAACCCTTCCCTATCACATTCCACTGCATATATATCTCATGTATATTGTAGAATGAAATCCAACAATATAACCAAGATGTTATATGGTCCTCATACATATCATAGGTTACTTTATTAATATATTTTATTTTATAAATGTTATTTATTAAATTTCATATCCAATAATCTCTTACATTCCTTTAAATTATATATGTACTTTTTTAAAAAAAATTCCCTTATTCATAAATTTATCCAAACAATTTTCAATATAGTTTATGAAAATAATTTAATTTTTTATTAGAAAAATTTATCCAAAATATATGCATTTTCTATGGAATAAATTTGTAACCGTACATACCATTATAATAGAAAATATAATAATAATTCACTAATTATTAAATTTTAAAAAAGTTCAACCTCTAGAAAAATATCTTTTCTACAAAATATATAATGTGTAATAGCATGATATAGTTCAAAAATATTAATATATCTAGAAAAACATTCACACCATAAAATGTATATTTTATATCATACATATACTTATACAATCCCAATTACCATCAAATTATGAAATAAGTAGATATTGATTAGATTAATCTAGTATATGAAAACAAATATATTTTACATTATTTAAGAAGAATGGTACTAAAAAAATTACATCACTTATAAATCATTCTAGTATATAATATAAAAGAGGTAAATTTAAATATATTTTACATTATTTAAGAAGAATGGTACTAAAAAAATTACATCAGTTATAAATCATTCTAGTATATAATATAAAAGAGGTAAATTTTCAAATAATAACCATGAATATTTTTAATTTTTAAATTGAAGGACAATATTATATTTTTTACTATAAAAGTTGAAAAATTATATCATAGATAAACTCAAAAAATATAATTATCACTTCCTTACGTAACCACCCCTTGATTAGCTAAGACAAAGAGTATGTATAGAAATTATATCAAAGAATTATAGTTAAAGTGATATATATCTCATAAACCTCATGTAAAAGGTAATACTATTAATCATAAACCCTTGGTATATCAATTTTTTTATACAATTACATTTGATATAATTTCATTAAAAAAATAAAAATATTAATTCTATAACTATAATTTCAGGGGACTATATTTTATCATTAATCAGAATTCAACTAAAAATAGTCATAACAAATCAATATAGGCTATAATATTATCGAATTATCATTGATTAAAAACAATTCTATCTCTTATATTAACATGATAATAACATGACACTATTCATGTAAAATATTTATCACACATAAATGAATGATAATGTATTATTACATTTATTAAAAAAACATGATATATTCCCATTAACAACAAGAAATGAATATATACTCACATATATTATATATAGAGACATTACAAGGCCCTAATTCGTAGAGTATATTAATATATTTTTAAATGGATTTGATATGTTCAGCACTATACCTAGTTAATATATCATTAAATTTATTTTCTCATGAATCATTCAAATGTGAAAGTGTTTGTTAAGGATGTGTATATTCTTTTTATTTGACCATGGTTCTTTAAATATAGAAATATATCCATTTTTCATTGTATTTATTGATTTCCCCTTATATTTTATGAATAATTATTTTCTCTATGATAAAATTACTAGTCTATAAAATTATTCAAAATATGTAATGTTTTATGTGGTCTACCACTATTATCTTGGCCACTACTGTGGATATTTTTGAAATCATCTGAATGTTAATTGTCTATTTATGAACAAAATGAAACCATATTGATATATCAAAAAATATTCATTTATTTTTAAACGTGAATAATTGTTTCCATTTATTATGATCTCATACTAACCTCTCATGAGAAAAAAAGACATATCATCACTTCTTTTCATGAACTTAAGAATTTTTATTGTATTAACCCAGTGAATTTCAATAGGATTTGAAAGGGGGGTAATTATTAGTCCTAAATAATTTGATATCTGAATATGATCATAAAACATGTTATACATTATATATAATATAATAAATATATATAAGTAATTTTATCCATGTTTCTCCTTTGTAAATCATTAGAAATAAATCTTGATTCAAAAGCCTTTTTTATGAAAAACTAGTAATTGTAATTTTAATGTGTTTATCATGGTAATACACATTAAAAAATATCCAATATTAATGTATTGAAATAATTAAACAATCCAGTCCTATATATTTAACATCCCAATATTTTAAAAGGAATTATTATGCACTATATCAATCAAGATATGAAACACCGATCTTAAATGAACAAAAAAATATAATTATATAAAAGGGGTTGTTATAAAAAATCCAGTTATTTGGATAGAATGAAACATATTATAGAAATAATGAAAAATATAATTTTCCTTTTTATTTATAAATTATTATTTTTATATTTTTAAATAATAAGAGAATTTTTTAGTAATTATAATTTTTTATTTCAAGAATACATTTTCTTCAAAAAATTGATTTTCTTGTATTTTATTACTTAATATTATTATTTATTTTTCTAATTTTAGGAAATTTATTTCATAAATTTAACATCATTTTTAGATAAAAATATAAATTTTTTATTGGGAAGGTATTCTATAAATTTTTAGAAAATATTTTGTTTTTAGTAAATATAAAAAATACTAATTTTTTAAAATATTATTTCATTTATAATAATTAGATATATTAAAATCATGAATATGTTTTTAATTTTTTTTGTAAATAAATTATTATTTATTTATTTTAAAACCTCATAAATTATATTTAATTACTTTTTTACTATATTTTAAAATGGTATTTTTTCACGAAAAACAATGTTTCTATGAAAATTGTTTTAAAGTACCAAATTTGTCTCCAAATTAATTGATAAAAATAATCCCTATTAGGGAATGTTTTATAAGAATTTATATATTATGAATTATTAAATAACAATTCTATTTTATATAATGTTAATTATTATTCATCAATATAATATAAAAACATCTTTTGCATGAAAAATAAACACCCCAAATCCCCCTATTTTGTTGTCTCTATATTTTATTATTTCATATTTTACTATTTTATAATTTAATTTTATAAATAAGAATAAATATTTATGATAATAACATCAACATTAGGTATTAGATTCAATATCATGTTTATAAATAAATAATTTAGATGGGTTGAAAAAAGATTTACCATAGTATATTTAAAATATTTAAACTGGTTAATGTTAAAAGGTAAATGCTGAAAATACAAAAACAAAATATAACATTAAATGGATTATTGATGTGTTTCTAGACTATAACCAAAATTTACAATGTTTATTATTAATCTAATTACTTTCAATTAGTTACACCCAAATGTGGTTGAATTTATATGTAATATAATCATTATTTAATACCAAAAAATCCACCCATTCTTAAGTACAAATATAACTTCATATCACATCATATCTCTTGAAAATGAATAATTCAAATAAAATATAAAAAACGCTATCCAACACACTCTACACATGTCCATGTTATTCTTGTATCACCAAAATACATTGAATTTCATTATTGCTGATTTCAAAGAGGTGATATTCAAGAGGTATCTTTATCACCACACCCCTGTTAATTTCATATTTTCTTCTATGTTCTCCACATATCCTCAATCCATAATTTAATAATAACTAGAAATTCATGATATATATAATAGTATTTTATATTTATAATGAAATATTTTATATCCATTAATTATATTATGTCATCTTTTTCAATGAAACGATTCCATTCGGAAAATTATTGTGGTTAACCGCCTTGGTGGATAATGATTTTTGATTTCCATTACCACCTTCAATGATGTTAATAAAATTATAATATTTGTAAATCAAATTAAATAGTTATATTATATCATATTTTCTATTTTTTAAATAATATATAGAAATAATATTAAATAAAACAATAATATTTTCTGATGGTCATAAAAACATCATTGTTAATGTAAATATTAATCAATAACATTTTATCAAATTAATCTTCAACATTTTTGGAAAAAAAGATACATTGTAATATATAGAATTTTTTAAGATAATTAATACCATTTCACTCTACTATTAGATTATAATTTCCATTTTTCATGAAAATCCATAATTTTACACTAATGAACTGACCATGAAACCATGATACAAATTCACCCGAAATAATAAAAATATTATTAATTGATAGGTTGTAAGATGTAATAAAAAAATAAGGTATTATAAAAATTAACGTATTTCTATACTATGTTAATTATATTGCTTAAACCATTATAAATGTGTTGTTACATTTTTTTAATGAAGTCGAACCGAAGGTAATGTAATTCTTTTCCCAATTTCTATTATTTGGGTTAAATATATACTACATTGATTATTATATGCTAATATTATTTTTGAAATAAATAATTATTATATGACGTTTCATTTACAAATTCCTATTTTTATTTATAGTATATACACATAATAAATATTTATTATTAAATATCAAATCAACGATATGATAATTGTAGGGATATTTGTTTAAAAACAACATTTAAATGTTCTTTTTACAAATGTAATATGGAATGTTTTCTAAATATATATAATTAATTGAATTTAAATCCTACATGTCTATTTAATAGTATAAAAATTGTATTACAATTTTATATAGTTATATTCAAGGAAAATTTCTTCTAAATTATGTTAGATGTTGTTCATAATGAGTGATTTCATAATGAAATAATTATTTATACAGGGAGTGTTTTGATGATGTAATATATCGCATTTTGTGATAATAAAATTTTAAGTAAGAATTATTAATGTTATTTTGTTGTTGTGATATTAAAAATGATGCATGGTTATGTGATAAAATTTGTAAAATTTTTTATGCTATTAAAAAATGACAGATGCTTCCATGAAAAAAAAGAATGTGTTGTTGCATTATAACCTCAAATTCATTGGGTACTCTGGGTAAGTAGGTTTGATATATTGGTTCCAATTTTTATTTGAATGAAATGTAAAATTATGCCCCATGTTATGTAGTTATAAATTATATTATTTCATTTGAGTTGTTTTGAAAAATCACTTGATTTCAAAAAATGTATGACAACAAACTTTATAAAAAGATGATTTGTTTTGAGAAACAAGTTTTCATTTTTATTTAAAATTTTTTAATTTGTTCCAATGGAAAAATTATATACTTATTTATGTAACTATATGATATTTTTTTTATACCATGTTTTGAAATGTCATTCATATGATTTAATGTGGAATAGAGAACAAGTTTCGATGATGAAAAATATTTTGATGATTTTTTAGGAAGATAAAAAATTTTCATTTTAAAAATATTTCTATGAAAAAATAATAATTAATATAAGTTTCCAATTGTAAAATATATGTATATCATGTATTATTTTTATCGAATTATATAAACTAATGAACATAAAAAATAATCAATGATTTAATAATTTGATTTCTATTTCAAAATCACTTATATTCATAATGTTCAAGGAAATGTCCTTATAGTTCGTATCAAAGAAGGTTATAGAAAATATTAGAGATTAGGATGCTTTCTTATGTTGTTTTCTTATGATTTATTTACACCATAATGTGTTTAAATATTTAAGGATGATTTATTGTTGAATGTTTTAGACACCCATTTTTTCATTAAAGTGATGGGTTTATAAGATATTAATTATATTTTAGGGATTATATTTTTAATGGTGATTGATTTAGGTTTAAGAGATTTAATTTTTTATGTATTATAAAGTTTATAATGTTATCATATTAAAAATTTCCATTTTAAAAATCACATTTTATCATCAAATTAATTTTTTAATGATGTTATTTTATGAGGATTGAGAATCGTTTATGAAAATGTAATGAAATATTTCTTTCAAAACCATCTAATATTGTTCAGATTATTTCATTTTCAATATTATTCTAAATTAATATATAAATAAATTTTAATGTTTTTATTACTTAAATAACCTTCTAGATACTATTTTATTAATATAAACCATTTTATTTGATCCAAAATTTTAATGGTTCATTGTTTATTTTTAATTTTATTTCAAAATATCATGATTACCAACACTCTAGAAAATATAACATCCCCAATTAACATGACCATTTCATTTCAAGAAATAATTATATAAGATAATATCAATGAAATCATAATTATTTTAATTTATGAATGAGTTATTTTATTATTTTTTATCTATACAACATTTTTGGGATGATATTGATGATTCAGAAGTATTTTATTCACATTTTTTATTATAGAAGTGTAGTATAAATTAATATGATGAGGAATAACGATTTGTGGTTTAATAAAGATGAAGGATGAGGTAGGTGTTTATGTATTTATTTTTCAAAATTATTATATTGAAGTATTTAATAAATATTATTGGATTCATGGATGAACTGAGGATTTTTATATAGTATTTGTTTATAAATTTATAAACTTATGTTTGATCGTATTGATTCATTTGAAAAGTATTAAAAATAAGATAGTTTTAAATGTACATGTATCAATTAATGTTTTGATGTGAAAATACATATTTGAGGAATAATTCAATTAATTATCTTGGACTTATGTTTAACAGTATATTCAGTTTTTTGGATTATATAATCATATAATTTTATATAATTACATGTTCTTTATTTTTTTGATAATAATGAAATGTCGCAGATAACCATTGAGGTTAATTATATTATTGTTATTATTTAATATTATATTAATATTTATATAGTTTTATAAAGATTTTAATAATATAGTTTTAAAAAATAACATCTACTAGATAATGTGACATCATGTGGCATCTAGGTGGACCACATGGATTCCTCCCAAAACAAAAGGGATACAAGGGTGGAATGCCTACCAATAACCTATGTGATGTCGTAGTTAGTATTCAATTTATATTTCTATTAAATGATTTTATAAGTGAGAAATATGTTAAATTTTGGATCATATCATATATTATATTGACAATTGTGGGATTGTAAATTGATTTCATGATTAATTGATCAATTTTTTTTAAAAAAAATTTAATATTTTGGGATCCATATATGATTAAGTTAATAATAATACTATGTTATTTTTTCTGATAAATAAAAGATGAATTTTCCTTGAAAATAATATATTATTTATTGTGGTGAAGGTTATTAATGGGAATAATTATTTTACTATTGAGATTACATTTTAGAGTGATACATTAACAAATATAGATATTAATTTTGTAGAAATGTTTAATTTATCTTTGAATATTACGTGATCAAATCCTTTCTATTTTTGGGTTTCAAATATTATTCTAGAATATATTTAGGAATAATAAAGATAATTATTTGTTGAATGATCTATGTTTCTGTTTTGGTATTACTCTTTAAATTTGGATAATGAAGTGTTTTTTATATAAAGGTTTATAAAGTATGGATAAAAAAAGTATCATGTATACTGAATTTTGGTTATTTTTAATTTATAACGACATGAGGAGTATATAATTATAGTATTGTGGACCTTTTAACCCATAAAAGTTTATTATGAAAACTTTGAAATGAAAAAAATTATATTTAATATTAATCATTTCTATAAATGATGTTGAATAAATACTAATTTTCATGTATGTATATTTGTGTTTGTTAGTAGACTAGGAATTAAACGATTTCCAAAACTCTATATATTTTTTTAAATAAAAACATTATTGAAAATTTTCAATATCAACGAATAAATGGTCATTTTAGTAATTATAAATTTACAATATTATGATGGATAACATTAAAATGACTACGATCTATATCAGTAACCGTTAGAACAAGGTAGATATATATTTCATCCCTGCGTATATTTCCTGACTCCACTAATCAGAATCATAATTTTTTTTGTGAAATATGAAATTTCATTTCCATCTTTCATATAATAAGTTTAATTGATCATTTCTATTATATGGTATTTCGAAAATTTTATTTTGGAAATTCAAGTCCCAATTTTTTTGTCCCAATTTCAAATTACATGCACATAATTAATTAAATGGGGGAGAATTTGAGATTCCAATATTTTAAATGGGACGACTATATTTAATAGTATACAAGATAAGCAACACCAAGTTTAAACGAACAACATATTCTTATTACTTAAAAGGTATTATTATAACTTAGACATTAATTTTTTTGGTAATGAACAGTATTAAGGATATCATAATATATATTTAATGGTTATACTCACTTATAAATTATTATTTAATTTTTTTTAATATATATGAAATTTTTTTGTAAGGTTATTTTACTATTCAAAAATAAAATTTCGCCATAATGTGGGTTTTCTTTTTTATTATGAGTGAATGTTATAATTAGTTTATATAAATCATAAAAAAATTAATATAAAAAAATATAATTAATTTTTGATATATGAATATAATGTTTAACTTTCAATGAATCTTTTTTTGTTTTCAAAAAATATTGGGTTTTAGTGAATATTAAAAATATAAATTTTTCTAAAATTATCATTACTTTAAAAAAAATAAAAAATATAAGATTAAAATCATGTCTGTAATATTATTGAAACTATATTAAATGTTACTCAATTATATTTTAACCACCTAAATTAATTTTATTCAAATATATATTATATATTTTAATGGGTTTTTTTGGAATGTTAAAAATATTTATTTTCTTTTCAATTAGTTTAAAGTACATAATTTTTATCATTTATAAATTATTAAAATAATTCATAATGGGGATTCATTTAAATGTAATTTATTGATTATTTATCATTATATATTAATTCAGTTTCACATAATGAAAATTATAAGATATAGATTTAATATAGAATCATATTTTTTATGAAATAGAATTTTTTCAAAACATTCATTTTTATTGCACTTGTGGGTTTATTAAGTCTAATTTTTCTAATTATGTGTATTAAATTTTCTAAAATGGTGACAATTATTTGAATCAGAAGATCATAATGTTATCATATGACTATTTTCATTTTTATTCTTAAAAAATTTACCATAGGAAATATGATTTACTATAATATATGTAAAATAATGAAATAAGTTATTGTTAAAATCTAAAATCTTGAAATATTTAAATAAATAAAACATTAAGTGTGTGTTTGATTTTTTTAATATAATATATCTTTAAAAAAAATATTATTAATATTATTAATTGGTATTATTGACACTAAAATTTTGTTGGCTTTTAATATATAATAATCATTATTTAATCACATAAAACATCTCACCCTCAAGTATAAATACAACTCTTTATCACCCCTATATTACTTTTTCGGCATGATGATATGAATATAATTTCAAAAAAAATATCTGCCTAACTCTATCATAATTTTGTTAATTGTTTCACCAAATGTCCAATTTCGCGTCACATCATAGGTCCTTTATAGAGGTAGTATTAAATGGGTAACTTTCTCAAACCACCTCTCTTAATTTATTTGTTTCTTCTATATTATACCCACATATATAATACATAATGTAATAGTTAATCTATTATCATTTATATAATATAAATTTATCATTATAATATATTATATTATATCCATCCATTTTACCATCTATGCTTGTTCAATGAAATGACACTGTAACACCCCGAGATTTTATAAAAAATATTCTTTTTAATTTCATTAATTTCCTGTGTTGTACACTACACCAAAAGGAGATTGCACAACATTCATCCTTGACATGGCTTGCATTACACGCAATAAATACCTTCCTCGATAGCGTGTATAGTATGCAATACCGAGTTTCACTAAATGAGATATTATTATAATATTATTATGAACTAGCAGTTATGAATAATAATACCCAATTTTTGAAATTATATAAATTTTAACTTTCAAAATGGACTTTGTTTTTGTATTCGGAATATCAAAATTAGCTTAGGGTGAAATTTTGGAACTTTTCAGATAAATTTCATATTCTGATGAATAGTGAAAATTTGTAAATTTTAATTAAAAAAAACTTTTTTAATAGAAATAATTAATAGTGATAAATTATTAATTTAAGTGGTTTTAAGCTATATTTAGAATATATTTTTTTCATTTTAATACAATGTTGGTCATTGGATATAATTTCACATTTAAACCAGACATAAACAAGTGTCAATCTTTTAATAGTTATTATCTCTTAAAAACACGCTATTTGTTTTGGCGACGAAAATTAATTTTTAAATTAATTAATGCACCTGATATGTTTTTAATTTGGTAAAATAGAAATCATTTTTGAATTCATAATATCAAATATAGATTAGGCCTAATTTTTGTTATTTTTCTGGAAATGTTCATTTTTTGATGAATAGTGAAACCACTATGTGGTAGTTAAAAACTGAAATTTTCATAAAACAAAATTTTACTACTTATGTGAGTGGAATTTTGAAATTATGAGATACACGGTTAATATCAAGGACTAAAATGTGGTTCAATGAGATGAAAATATTTTTTGATGATTAATAATATTTTAATTTTATTTACCACGGTTAAAAGTAAATAGGATAATTAAGGGTAAAAATGATATTATTATTACCCTAAAACATGTCCTAATTCAATTTTATAAGTTTAATTCCACCAAAAACAACCTTAGGAATAAAATATGACCATTTAGGCCAACTTGGATTAGATTAAGACATTTAATATTAATTTATTTAAAGAAGGGTTAAAATAGTTAAAATCAATGTTTAATAAGTAAATCATTTTTAATATAGGGTTCTAAATAATATAAATTCGACTATAAATATTCATTAGAAAGCTAAAAATATTTCATACATAATGTTATTTTATTTATAATTTTTCGACATTAAATAAATTAATTTATTTATGACACAATGATGATGTAGTAATTATCATATTAATAAAATATTGACATAATTGATGTTATAAATACCCAAATAAATTTAATTTGAGACTTTTTATTAATTCAACTAATTTTATGGGTTAATATGACATGTTATTATTGATTTAGTTAACTTCTTTCGAACTAATAATTGTGTAATGATTTTCACAAAAATCAATTACCAAAGAGTGTCAAAACTGACATAAAATAGTTTTTAAAACAATTATTATATTATTAATTTTTATTTTATTTTTAGAAATCTAAGGATCGGTCAGATGACTTATATAATGTTATATATATTATTAATAAACAACGTGGGGTTCTTTAGTCTTTTTATAGTATGTTTATTAACCGTATAGTGTAAGAAAACAAGAAGACACGGTAAAAGTAAAATTATTTAACTTAAGGTTAACTCTAAATGATAAGGTTAAAATAGAAACCTAAATATGTCTAAATTCTATTGGATGAGAGGATTTAGACCCATACCCACCTTAGCGTCTAAATAACTAAATTTGGAGCTATTAAAAACAGAATGTGACTTTATAATAAAATAATATTGTTAGTTTTTTCAAAGGTGCCCCTCTCCTCCCATATAAAAGGGCACCTCCTCCCTCTTTTCCTCACACCACATTGAGCCTTCATGCTCGGCCAACCCCTGAAAAATTATCTTCTCCACTTCCATTGAAATATCCTGGTGGTTCTGGTCTTCTTCAAAGACCAATTTTTGTTCCCTAAGAGGAGGTCTCAAAGAGGCGCTTCAAAGAAGAGGTAATGTCTGTTACCGATTATTTCAACTTTATTTCTTCTTCCACTTATTCTTCTTTAGTTGTTTCATTATGATGTAACAACCACAGTATAACTCATATACTGATATGTTATTATAATTATGAAACAACACTATTTCACCATCTATCCATCCTACGGAAAATTAAATCACCATGCGTGCGTACGTATGGAATACCGTTTCCACGCCGTGGTGAAATCTGTTTTTCCACCAACTCCATACATGGATCGGTATAATGGTGTAAATAATAACTATATATGGTTATTATAACATCATACTGATTCTGATATATTATACCATCCACTCCAATTCTATTCAATAATTATGGGAACGATATCATCGCTCGTGCGTACGTACGGACTACCGTCTCCATGACGCGATGAGATTCATTCTCCATGTTAACCATACATGTATGATCATAATGTTTATATAATGAATAATAATGAAATATATTAATGATACTAGATTTATGTATATATATATATATTTCATCAATTTAGTTTCATTCAATTCAATAAGGAAACGAAAATAGTGTTCATGTGTATGTACGACCTACCGTCTCCATGAACAGTGTATTTAATTCCTTTTATCGATCTATAATATATATATGTATATGGTGAATATATATTATATATAAATAATGTCTTAAATTATGGAATTATTTAAATCAGGATATATGTATTAACATCAAGAACGACAAGTCGAAACACATACGATAAATGAAATGATTTTACCCAAAACGCTGCTTTAACATGGAATTTACAAAAGAACGGGTAATATAAAGTCATAAGTGAAACATATATGATATCATAACAATGAATATGATTGTGTAATAAGTCAATGACATTATTTAAATCATTATACATGAGGTTCGGATACGTGCGAAGCATATCGGACCTAAGATATGGGATAATTATTCTAATCTCATTCTTATCTGAGATTGTTATTCGTAAGTATTTACTACGGTTATGTTTATTATCCATGTCCATATGTTCTTAAAATGTTTTCATAAAATGCTTACATTTCTTCCATGTATTATTAAATTCCTTTTTACCCATTTTTTACTTTTACTACATGGTATGTATGGAATCTTTCTTTACAATGTACTTTTTGACTTTTCTGGAAAAAGTACAAGAAAAATGTTTTTTTAACTTATACGGAATGAATGGATTTTTACTATTTTATAAAGCATTATTTTCATGAAGCTTCATCCAAAATATTTCATGAATATTTTAAAATAAATCCTTTCCATTTAAAATTGGATGACATTTTGTGAAAAGAAAATGATTTTGAAGAAGAAAGGATATTTTCCTCAAGAATTCATTTCAAGTGTTTTATCAAAACCATTTTTCATCTAAGAGAAATTATTTCATATGTTTATTTTTCAAGTATAATGTTTCTATGATTTACATGGTTTCACATTTCTTATTATGAAATGATATCCATTTCATTTATATGGATTATGTGATGATGAGATGATGTTTATGAAACCCATTTTATTTGTTAGGTTATTATGAATGATGTATATTTATTTTTTGGCACAAGTAATAATGATTTCATTATGAGATGGGTGGGACCTATATCTCTCTCCAATGCATTGGGTAAATATTTATATCTCATGAGATAGATATGGCTGGAATGGTAAGTTAATCTGGTTCAGTGTTACATGACTGAAATGGGGAGTGAACTCGATTCATAAAATGACTTTGTCCACTAAGATGGTCTTGGAAGCAATGCCTTGGCTATTATGGAAATCATGTAATGTGATGAATGGTTGCCACAATTACATGTTTTATTCCCATGCTATTTTATCCTGATTGATGTTCCCTTATGATATATACCTTACGTACTTCCATGATTCATGTCTTTGCTCAAGATTTTGATGTTTAGATTTTATGTTCATGTTTTTGCATTCAAATTTGTATGGATTGTTTTATGTTCTCTATGTTTACCTTTACTGGGAATTTGAGCTCACCCCTTTTATGATTTATTTTCCCAAGGATATAAAGAAAGGTTTTAGGTAATAAAAAAATGGGAAGATCATTATTGGGAGATGTTGAATATCTTTCACCATGATTAGAATATTTTATTCCGAGTTTCCAAAGACACTAAACTATTACGATTCTTGAGTGTCTATTTTTGTTATATATTAAGTGTTCCGAAAAAGTAATGTATTGTCCATGTACATCATGCTTTGGGTCTCTACAGTTGGTATCAGAGGAAAGTTTTAGTCAACCTTTGGAAGTTAGGATGTGAGAACTTGAGTGAGATCCCTAGAGATATTTCTAAGGTATGTATAGGGATGTCCCTAAGGTTAAGTATAAGTATAGGTTATAGTCTGAGAATTATGGTAATGATATTAGATTAAACCTATGATGTTAGATAATAAAGTTACTCCCCCTTTATTATGATTTTTTCCTCTCACACTATTCTTTTTGGGTTTTAGAAAATAGATGGAAACAAGATGATTCACGATAATGGGGGATATGATAAACAATGGAATGATATTATTCATGAGAAACCAAATGAAATGGGATTTGGAAGTCCAAACATCATTATTATTCCGAATCTGTAATCTCATAATATGATCAATAAACTCAAATTTGGAATGTTTCCTGACTTGGCTAATAAGAGAAAGTTGGATTTTCATGATGATCATAGAGGAAAGAAAGTTCAATT
The DNA here is from genome assembly GCA_963277665.1 of Viscum album. Taxonomy (NCBI): domain Eukaryota; kingdom Viridiplantae; phylum Streptophyta; class Magnoliopsida; order Santalales; family Viscaceae; genus Viscum; species Viscum album. The sequence continues at coordinate 1,098,991,123 of OY728121.1, read as the reverse complement.
TCCCCTATGTAAATCATGTGGGGAGAGGCATCAAGGAGAATTTTTCAAAGGAACAGGAAGATGCTTTGGGTGTGGAAAAGAAGGACATAAAGCCAGTAAGTGCAAATGAAAAGTTTCAGTTAACACCATGGATGAAGATAATGGTATTTCTACGAGATCAACAATGGGTAAATGTTTTAAATGTGGAATGTACGGGCATTATGCAAACCAATTCCCTAAGGGAACGTCTCATGAAGATAATCAATATGGTCGTATGGGTAATATTTATGTTGATGATGATGAAGAGGATACAAATGATATATGAGATGAAAGAATTGTTGAAGCTCAGTCAATGGTTCAAGAAGGTAGTGGAATGATTACATGTTTATCAAGTGTAATGTTGTATAAGTAATCTCATGGTACTATGGAATAAAGAGACATCTAAGGAATGTTACACCGTTGTCTTTCCTTAAGTTTTGAAAGTGTGTGGTGAATGGTACTAGTATTTTTGGAAAGTATATGATATGCGCATAATGATGAGATAAAGAGAAAATTAAATGTTTGATAGTACTCATGAGCTCATGACTGATATAAGGAGAAGGTTATATCATGGTTTGAGTATATATAATTTTTGGATTTTGGTATGTGGAAAGAGTTAACTTTTGACAGCATTTATGTTTTCACTAAGGTTTAATGGGTATTCATTTTTCAAGAGAATACATTATTAAGGTTTTCACATGATTGGAATGTGACCAACAAGATAATGGGGGATAAATGATGGTTGGTTGATGACATTTCAAGTAATCATTTTCTTTATACTATGAGCTTGGACCGAAGTATTTTAGATAAAGATTGGAATGGATTATGTTGGACATAAGAAAGTATTATTTAAGGATTGAACTTTTTTCGATATTATTGATGGGATGTTATAGTAATATAGATTTTAGAAAAAGGATAACCTGCAGGATGGGCGACCGCCCATCGCGTCGGACAAGGATGTGGGAATCGAACCCACAACCGAAGTGCGACTAGCCTTTATCGCCTACCACTGGCCTACATGAAGTCCATGTTTAGTAGAAACTAGTTTTATTATATTAAGAATATCATATATGAAGTATAATTCCATTTTAGGAACCGTATATGATTAATCTCACTATAGATCGACTTATGTATATTTAATAACTTTTGCTAACCTTTTGTTTGAGACAGATGGAATGAACCATCATTCTATCACATGATCTACTAACACTTCACGAATAAAAAATTAAACTTCATTTCTTTAAGAGATTAAGTGTAAATTGTTCAAGGCACGAACAATAGTGAGATTGTACCAAAATAAAGTAAGTATTTATTCTAATTCAAATTCTTCAACTTTAGGAAAATGATCTTGAAAACCATAAATGTTGTCCTAGTGCCCTTATATCCAATGAATCATATGGTACACTAGATCATCACAAATTTATGAGTTTGTGATTGTTGTCTTTTTCATAGCCATGTTCTCTATCATTCTCCATCAGAACTTGATGGTTAGATTTTTCTTCCATATCCATATTTTCACCTATGTGCTTCTACGTGAAAACCCAGGGATGAGTTAATTTGGGTAACCATTACATTTCATACTTTTGATTGTAAAGCCCTATTTTGGTCTTCCTTTTTCTGAATTGGGTTTCTATTAACGAAACTTTTGAGTAGTAAACCATTTATAACCCCCACTAATTTCGAGGGAGAAATTCATTTTAAGGGGGGTAGAATGTAACACCCCGAGATTTTATAAATAATATTCGTTTTTATTTCATTAATGTCTTGTTTTGTATGATACACAAAAAGGATCTTTCAAAACACGCATCCCTGACTTGGCTTTCATTACACGCAATAAAGACCTTCCTCGATAGCGTGTGTAGTACTCAATACCGAGTTTCACTAAACGAGATATTATAATAATATTATTATGAACTAGCCGTTATGAATAGTAATACCCACTTTTTGAAATTTTATAAATTTTACCATTCAAAATGGAATTCATTATTTGATTCGAAATATCGAAATTATCTTAGGGTGAAATTTTGGTACTTTTCGGATATCTATTATATTCTGATAAATAGTGAAACTTACTAAATTTTAATTAAAAACAACTTTTTTAATCGATATAAATAATAGTGATAAATTATTATATTAAATGGTTTTAAATTATATTTACAATATATTTTTACAATTTAATACAATGTTGGTCATTGGATGTAATTTCACAATTAAACCAGACATAATCAAGTGTCAATCTTTTGAAAGTTATTATCTCTTAAAAACACGCTATTTGTTTTGACGACGAGAATTAATTTTTAAATTAATTAATGTAACCAATATGTTTTTAATTTGGTAAAATAGGCATCATTTTTGAATTCATAATATCAAATATAGCTTAGGCCTAATTGTTTCTATTTTTCTGGAAACTTTCATTTTTTGATAAATAGTGAAACCATGATGTGGTAGTTAAAAAACATAATTTTTCATAAAAAATAAATTTGCCACCTCTGTGAGTGGAATTTCGAAACTCTGAGAGACACAGTTAATATCAAGGACTAAAATGTGGTTTAATGAGATGAAAATATTTTTTTGTGAATAGTAACTTTTTACTTTTATTTACAACGGTTAAAAGTAAATAGGATAAATATGGGTAAAAATGATATTATTATTACCCTAACACATGTCCTAATTCAATTGGATAAGTTTAATTCGACCAAAAAAAACTTTAGGAAGAACATATGACCATTTAGGCCCACTTGGATTAGATTAAGACATGTAATATTAATTTATTTAAAGAAGGGTTAAAATAGTTAAAATCAAAGTTTAATAAGTAAATCTTTTTTAATATAGGGTTATACATAAGATAAATTAGACTATAAATATTCATTAGAAAGATAAACCAGTTTACTACATATAGGTAATTTATTTATAATTTTCAGACATTAAATAATTTAATTTATTTATGACACAAAGATGATGCAGTAATTATCTTATTAATGAAATATTGACATAATTGATGTTATAGATACACAAATAAATGTAATTTGAGACATTTTATGAATTACTATAATTTTATATATTAATATGACATGTTAGTATTGATTTAGTTAACTTTTTTCGAATTAATCATTATGTTTTGATTTTGACAAAAATCAATTACCAAATAGTGTCAAAATTGACATAAAATAGTTTTTAAAACAAATATTATATTATTAATTGTTATTTTATTTCTAAAAATCTACGGATCAGAAAAATGTCTTAGATAATGTTATATATATTAATAATAAACAAATTGGGGTTCTTTTGGCTTTTTATAGTAAGTTTATTAACCTTATAGTTTAAGAAAAGAAGAAGACACGGTAAAAGTAAAATTATTTAACTTAAGGTTAAATCTAAATGATAAGGTTAAAATAGAAACCTAAACCTATCTAAATTCTATTGGATGAAGGGATTTAGACCCATACCCACCCTAGATTCGAAATAAGTCAATTTTAGCTATTAAAAACCGAATGTGACTTTATTATAAAATAATATTTTTAGTTTTTCCAAAGGTGCCCCTCTCCTCCCTTATAAAAAGGCACCTCCTCCCTCTCTTCATCACACCAATTTGAGCCTTAAGATCGGCAAAAACCTACCAAATTATCTTCTCCACTTCCATAGAAATATCATAGAGTTTCTGGTCTTCTTTAAAGACCAATTTTAGTGCCCTAAGAGGAGGTCTCAAAAAGGCGCTTCAAAGAAGAGGTAATGTCCGTTACCGATTCGTTCAAATTTATTTCTTCTTCCACTTCTTCTTATTTAGTTGTTTCATTATGAAGTAACAACATCAGTATAACTCATATACTGATATGTTATTATAATTATGAAAAAACCCAATTTCACCATCTATCCATCCTACGTAAAACAAAATCACCATGCGTGCGTACGTACGGAATACCGTCTCCATGCCGTGGTGAAACCTGTTTTTCCACCAACACCTTACATGAATGGGTATAATGGTGTAAATAATAACTATATATGGTTTTTATAACATAATACTGATTCTGATATATTATACCATCCACTCCAATTATATTTAATAATTAGGGGAACGATATCATCGCCCGTGCGTACGTACGGACTACCATCTCCACGACGCGATGAGATTCATTATCCATGTTAACCATACATGAATGATCATAAAGTTTATATAAATAATAATAATGAAATATATGAATGATAGTGGATATATATATATATTTATGTATGTCATATATTTCGTTTCATTAAATTCAATAAGGAAACGAAAACAGTGTTCATGCATATGTACGGCCTACCATCTCCATGAACGGTGTATTTCATTCCTTTTATCGATCTATAATATATATTTGTATATGATGAATATATATTATATATAAATAATTTTTTACATTATAGAATTATTTAAATCAGTATATAAGTATTAATATCAATAACAACAAGTCGAAACACATATGATAAATGAAATGATTTTACCCCAAACACTGCTTTAACATGGAATTTACAAAACAACGGGTAATATAAAGTCATAAGTGAAAAATATATGATATCATAACAATGAATATGATTCTGTAAAAATTCAATGACATTATTTAAATCATTATATAGGAAGTTTGGATACGTACGAAGCATATCAGAACTAAGGTAAGGGATAATTATTGCAATCTCAATCTTATCCGAGATTGTTATTCGTATGTATTTACTGGGGTTATGTTTATTATCCATGTCCATATGTTATTAAAATGTTTTCATAAAATTATTTCATTTCAATAATGTATGTTTAAATTACTTTTTACCCATTTTTGACTTTTACTACATGGTATCTAGGGAATATTTCTTTACGAGGTACTTTTTGACTTTTCCGACAAAAGTACGGGAAGAATGTTTTTTTAACTTATACGGCACGAATGAATTTTTATGGTTTTATAAATCCTTATTTTCACGAAGCTTCCTCCAAAATATTACATGAATAATTTAAAAAAAATCATTTTCATTTAAAATTGGATGACAATTTGTGAAAAGAAAAAGATTTTGAAGACAAAAGGATATTTTCCTCAAGAATTCATTTCAAGTGTTTTATCAAAACCATTTTTCATCTAAGATGAAATTATTTCATATGTGTATGTTTCAAGTATAATGTCTATATGGTTTACATGGATTCACTTTTCTTATTATGAAATGATATCCATTTCATTTATATGGATTATTTAATGATGAGATGATGTTTATTAAACCCATTTTATTTGTTGGGTTATTATAAATGATGTATGTTTATTTTGTGGCACAAGTATGAATGATTTCATTATGAGATGGGTGGGACCTATATCTCCCTCCAATGCATTGGGTAATGATTTATATATCATGAGATAGACATGGCTGGAATGGTAAGTTAATCCGGTTCAGTGTTACAGGACTGAAACGAGGATTGAACTCTATTCAGAAAGGTCTTTGTCCACTAAGATGGTATTGGAAGCAATGCCATGGCTACTATGGAAATCATGAATTATGCTGAATGGTTTCCACAATTAAATGTTTTATTTTGATGATATTTTATCCTGATTGATGTTCACTTATGATATATGCCTTACGTACTTCCATGATTCATGTCTTTGCTCAAGATTTTGATGTTTAGATTTTATGTTCAAGTTTTTGCATTAAAATGTTTATGGATTGTTTTATGTTCTCTATGTTTACCCTTACTGGGAATTTGAGCTGACCCCTTTTATGTTTTATTTTCCCCAGCATATAAAGAAAGGTTTTAGGTAAGAAAAAAAGGGGAAGATCTTTATTGGGAGATGTTGCAGATCATTCACCACGATTATAAGATTTTATTCCGAGTTTCCAAGACACTAAACTATTACGATCCTTGTGTATCAGTTTTTGCTATGTATTAAGTATTCCGAAAAAGTAATGTAGTGTCCATGTACGCCAAGATTTGGGTCTCTACAGATACAGTTTTCCAAATGATCATTGCTAACTGTTTATGTTGATAATGATATTTTATTTTCCAGTACTTCCTTCAATTGTTTTTCATAAAATTATTATTATTGTTATATATGATTTTAATATATGTAATTTGACATATTTAATGTTTCAGAAAAAAAATATAGGCATAATTTAAAATAAACTAACAATGATTTTAATGGTTATAGAAACCCCTAAAATAATCTAAACCTTTAACAGGACCATTTTATACAATGTATCATCCTTTTGTTAAAAAACATGATATATCTAAAAATTTATACATATATGAGTGAATTGATAATATTTATTTCCTCACATAATGTATTATTTTTATTGGAAAATAAAAAACATAATTATACACAAATGAACAGACCATAAAAAAATGGAACAAACACCACAGAAATAATTAAAATAAAGAATAATTATATATAAAATAATTGTATGATGTCATAAAAGGATCATATAATGAACTATAAATAGAGATATAGTTCATTAAAAAAATTAGAACATAATATAAACAATGTTTAGGAGTATTTAACACATTTCACAGAAGTCATGCCTGAGGTAAGGGAATTCATAACCCAATTTAAATCCATTGAGTTAAATTATACTTCATTGATAATATAGTTATAATATTACTTAAGAGATTAAATTTTATTATCACATGTTTTATTTCATATTTTTTATATAGATTTATTGTAGAAACATGTCATATATTTTTTTGATGAAGGCATACAACAATGATATGATATTTTTAAGGGAATTTCCATGAAAAAAATTCCTATTAATGTTTATTTTTACAAAAGTGAAATGGATTTTTCATTATATATATTGTTTGACAATAATTTCGTAATATAATTTCCATTTAATATATATATAATTACATGAAATGATTATATGGATACATTACATGAATTTTCTTTGTATGTGTGAAATTCATCTAAATGGGTTATTTCGACATGAAAACCTTTTATATATTTTTTATATTCATTCATATGAGTTTTCATTAATGTAAATTTATTTTGAAATGTTAAGATGACGATCATTTTGAAAACATATATCATTATTTACTGTAAAAATGTATGTTATCAAGAAAATGTTTTATGGGGTTTCACTGGACTGATTAATTCCTTTATTTTATCTCCCTAACTATGATTTTATACTCATCCCCCATTAAAAAATTGTTTGTCACAGTATTTAATGGTTAATAGTGATAATTATGATATCTAGAGGAAATTTTATAATATTTTTCAACAAGAGAAAACATTCTGTATTTTACGATGTTTTCCTCTAAAAAATAGATAATGAATATATGTTTTCACATATAATTTACAATCGTATAATATTTTATTTATTACTAATTCTCAAAACTAGAAAACTAAAATACCATCACGATTATAATAATGTGAATTATAGTTCAAAATCACTAGAATATGTAGTGTTTGTGGTTAGGTATTTACAATATATCCCAATATATCTTCGTAACTTGTTTAACCAATGCCTTTCATCGGGAAGAACATTTATAGCCCTATATTTATAAAATTATGGGTTAGGATATCATTTGGATATGTAGTGTATTATCCAAATACATTATAGGAAATAGGTCAATGCTCCCATAATCCCATATATATAAAAATAATCATATATGTTATTGATGGAACTATAATAACTGAATGCATTATGAATATATATATTCTTTTTTCAAGAATGTTTATTCTATCCATAAATGATCTATTAGAAATTGTAGTCATTAAATCCAATGTTTAGAACCCCAAAAGGAATATATGATTTCATATAATCATATATGAATGTATTACTAATAGAAAATTTGTTTTCATATTCTTTTAAATATCATATAATTTAATGATCTACTATGAAAGGAACATTTGGAATGGATATTATTATCAAAAATAGTGAAATTGTTCGTATAAATTATAATAATAATATTTATGATATTATTTAGTAAATATTTATTTATTTTTTATCACACTATAATACATGATATATTGATTATGGGAAACCAACTTAAAAGCTATATGTTTATCCTATTTAGTTAAATATAATAATTACTAACCATGGATAGTGTATATAGAATCCATATATTATCGCTACCTTATAAAAAATTCTTAGAAAGAGAATACTCAATAACATATAATAATATAGTAGGTTAATCATATATTATGATTACTCTATCATCATTTACAATAATAAATTCATTTCTCTTAGGAAGCCAATGAGCTAGGGCTTTTATTTGAGGTTTTTTTGGAATGTTATTTGACAAAGATTCTATAACCACTTATAGAATAGTCTCTTATTCTATATAATGAATGAATATTATATATTTTTGTTACCTTTTACATGTTAAATTCTCCTCCCTCTACTATTATGTCTTATAAATTAATTATCAAGTGTTGTTGAAAATAAGGAAACATATTCAATTTTTAATAGGAAAATTGAAATAATATCTCTTGGTTTCTATAGGATTAAAAATTAATCATTTTATTAATTTATGGTAATTTATTTAAGATTTTAAACACAAAAATATGCATCCAAACAACAGTATATTTTATGGTGAAATTCCACATTACTATCGTTTGGAAAGAAAATTCCACTCGTAATATGTTTATATGTTTTATCATTTATGTGTCGTAATTTAAAATTTTTTTGGGTGTGATTATTTTTTACATTATAGGATGATGTATATTATATAATATATATATATATATATATATATGTACAATGTACATCTTCCAAATGTATAAAAACACCATTAAATGGATTTTATATAAAATATAGTGGACAAATTACAATAATTAACATTATATGGATTTATAGAAATTCTATTATACTGAATTTTCCAAAATAACATACAATTATACCATATGAACAATTACTAATCCTACTGGATGAGGACATATAGAGTACCAAGATTAATATATTCATCATTAATGTGAAAAACATTTGATAATTGTGATTTTGATTTATTAAAGAATCATTAAAAAACATTTTGTTGTTATACACCTATTAATTGAAAAGGGAGATCATATGATGTCATTAGGACTAATTTCTATAAATGTATAATTTTACCATTCCAATATATATATAAATATATATCATCAATTAGTGGAAGTTATGGAAAATACACAGTCCCAATTTTTTGATTGAATTGTTATAGTATATTATTAACGAGCTGTCTTATTTTATAATCTGTATCGTTTTTTGTATACAGGATAAAATTTAATTTTATATTTTGAAACTCAATTATATTTTATTTCATATATTTTTTGATGATCTAGTTGATAAGGTGTTCTTATTGATATATATACTAATTTTGTATTGTCATTATGATTGAGGGTTCCCATGAATTGGGAACCATTGAATTTATGATAATTAATACAATGAGATTCCTAGGACTCCCAGATTGACCATAAGATAATTTAAATCATTGAGACATTGTTTCAGGTCAAGAGGCATCATTTATATGTTATTATAAAGTGTATTAAATTCTCGTATAGATTTTTTTATATTTCAAACATTGTAAATAATAATCATATAGTTATTATTCTTGGATTCCATAAGTTATATATTTCCATTATTAACTATTTATAATAGTTAGTAATGATAATTAATTTTTTTATTTATATGATTTAAAAAGATATTAGAATAAATATTTTGTACGGACCTAAAAATTATGGGATGAAATTCCATTTTAAATGAATAATTTCAATATTAAGATATTAATTTGAAGAAAACACATGCAATGCATTTGTTATTTTGAACCATAATATGGTCTCTCAAATTTAAAGTCCATGAAAGATCACACGTGTTAATAATATTACCATTATATAGAAACAATTAAAATTAGTGTACTTAGGTTATTGATATACACTTTTTACATTGATTAAAGAAGTGATTCCCTCAATTATTAGAACCATACCCCATAAGACATGTTTGTCAGAGCATCCATGGGCGATAGAATCACTAGAAATTTCCCCTCACCTGGCTCAGTGAAACATTCAATAACTACAGAATGAGTGAAATCATTTTCAGGATATGTTCAAGATCACTGAGATCATAACTCAAAATATATTTTTTCAGAAATCCCTTAATTGTCTCACCATGATACCCCTTACCCTTAGAACAATAAGTGGTGTAATTAAAGTGGATGTTTCTCAATATTAATAGTATGATTTTTTATATTTATATTTTTTAGTTAAAAAATGAATATATATATATATGTTTTATTACATTATAATCACTATATATTATGTTCAACAATAATTACCTCTTGATATAATGAATCACAAATTGTATTTTTGGAAAATATATTATTTCAATGATGACGTGCTATTTTTATAACTTCATGATTTTTAAAAATTGATTATTTTTTAATAAAAATTATTAACAAACAATATTTATAAAATATAAATGATAATAAATTTTTACAAATTCTAACATTATTTTATATTGTTCAAAAAACGGTATTGTAAAAAACGAGTATTTTTTAATAAATGTGTATTTTTAATTTAAAAGTGTGGATTATTATAATTGGGGAATTATTTGTATAAAATAGATATTAATTTTGAAATCAAAACATAGAAATTTGTGAACAATTAATTTTCCATTATTTTGTAAAAGGGTTTAATTTTTAATTCTTAATAAAATATGGTATATATATACATTGTGTATCATTACATCATAAAATTCCCTAGAGTATTGAAATATATAAAATAGTGTGTTTTCATGTTATCAGTTATTTTTCCATTTAATATGATTATTTTACATTATTTATTAATTTTATAAATACATAAAAAATCATCTAAAATCTATTTTATATATTCAAGGTTCTAAGATGAATTCCTTATAAATATGACTAACATCCACATCACTAATAGTATTATTTTTTATACTTTTAGTTATTCGACATATAAAATACAAAAAATCAGTCATATTTTTGAAAAACCATGTTGAAAAACTATGTGTTGGGTTCAGTTTCAAATAAATTTATGACAAAGTGTCCAAAACATATGTATAAAAATTTATAAAGATCCATCGATATGTATAAAGATAATCTAACTAAAACACTATTCCATATATCCTGAAAACTATTAATCATTAATTTAAAATCCCCTAACCTCAAAATATCTATCTCTTGGTTCTCCTAAGAATAATTAAGCTCCTCCCAAAAATTAATAGGTTCCCTTTAAATGTAAGGGATCGTATCATTCTCCACATTATTCAATTAGATTCGTTTTGTCGTACCTTTTCATTTTTAATTATTCTGAATTTCACATGTTTTTAAACAAACCAGTCTACATTAATTTCTATTACCAAGTGATGGGAGATATATTTTTCTCTGATTATATCCTAATATAATCCTTTATGTACTCTCATTATGCTTCCAATATTACCCTTGATTTTCCATGCGAAACATTTATGTATTGAATACCCCTCTCCATTTCTACAAAAGGGGTTGAACAATTTTTTTAATATCCACCATTTATTAGGCATTTATGTGTATATATTTCTATTTTAATAATATTTAGGATAAAATGGATAAAATAAAACCTTATCATTTATTATCTATGTGGAATAATTATGCATTTAAATGAATGAAAGTGGCAGGAGCGATATGAATTATATATCCCTATAAAGCATCGGGTATTATTTTTATCTCATGAAATTACCTGTATGGTGCATTATTGTTTTTCATTATAATTTCTATGATAATTTATTGGTTTTTATCCCTGACTTATGTTTATTATTTTATATTTTATGTTTTCCCACCTTATAATTTGACCTTTATTCTGTTATGTAATATCATTCGTTAATTTTGTATATTAAGATTCACAGCTCTCTTAAGTAACCATTATACAACTATTTAGTCACACATTTTTCATTACATTGAGATTGTATTTATTTATTCCATTACTGGTCATTATGAATCTCCTTTTTTATGTTCATACATAGGTTATCCTAGGTTTATTTAGAATATCTTAGTTATATAAGGTTATGTTTTTGTGTTATTTAAATAATGACATTGATCCCATGTTATATGGAAATATGTATTCAATTAAATTTCCCATATAAATTGGTCCACATGATGTTATGGGTATGTATTATGTTTTTTTATGAAATAAAATATGAAATAAATTATATTGATGATATGGGTTGTCATAGATCATATAAGATGAAAGTATATTTACTTTTTGGATAATGATTACATGAATTTTGTGAAATTATTATGGATAAGTGTAAACATAGTAAATTAAACCTAAATTGTTGTGATATTATTATTAATTGGTTATAAATAATATAAAAACATATTTAGATATTACAATTGGATGTGGCATAGACATAATTTTTCCAGGCGTAACAACCCCCAATAGTATATATTGAGACGCAATTAATCATATCATGGTTCATAAAAATAGGCCTTACATCAGACTTGGTTTGACACATGTTGTGTATATGATTTGATAAATTCAGAAGCTCCTAATGAACCATTTTTATGGGGGACAATTCCCATAAAACTTTTCATTAGGAAATAGATCACAGAAAATAGAGAATGATACAATTAAATTAATAGATAATGAAATATAAGTGTTATCCCTTTAGTTATTTTTATTTCAATTTTTGTTTTTATTATTTACAAATAATAATCCATAATTTTACCTTTATTATATTCATTAGATAGAAATAGGAGGAACAATGTTAGTATCTAATGTAAGGGGCAATGTAATGATAGACCATGTGAGATTAGAAACCCTAAGCAAGAAATAATAACATAATTAATGATAATACATTATCATGTAGACCAGGTATTAAAATAGAAGCCTAAATCATGAGGAATTCATAAATACAATAAAGAAAGGGAATGCGAAAATTGAGGCATATATAAGATAAAATCAAACCTCTTTCAATGGATCTGTCGATCACTTAACACAGGAATAGTGGATGAAATATATTGAAATTATATTTTTCATCCTTCAATGCTCTGATAAAGTGAGTGTCATGCTCGATGTATATCATATTGTATGTAAATATGATCAATGATAAAAGTAGATAAAAAATTGAATCCTAAGGATGAGATATATACACTGAGTAGGAAGCAATATCAAAAATATTTTTCCCTAAAATATTCCCTTTATCTATATAAATTAAAATGGAGATGTATTTCCTAGGGCATGATAAAAAATAATGTCTATCTATCAAGTCATATGATGAAAATCATAAAAAAATCATGATACACCTCTTCCATTCTCATATACACTGAATAATAATTAGTACTACTTCTATGGTAGGATAAATATGTGTCAATGAAAATATTTTTTAATTCACAAATTTATGATCTATGAGGAAATTTATTTGAGTTCCATAATTGTAGGAATATAGATCAGGAAAACAGAAGCATCTCAGTATTATATGGATAAAAGGGGAATAAGGGATATTTATCCTCACTGTGTGATGGAGTTAACTCATGGTAGTGATCAATTCTATCATCCCACTGGAATTATTTCGTAGAATAAATATCCTAGATTTTAGTTGAATGGGAATAAAATATTTAGGTTAGTGTAGGAATGGAAACTTACTTGTTATTTTCGATTATAGAACCCACCAATGTAATGGAATAATATAATGATCTATTAAACCCTAACTATAATATTAAATTTTGAATCTACAATAATCATGGACACTATGTGATAAAACTAACCATGAGAAGAGTTTTTAATTTCAATCAATGATTGTGAATTCTCAGCTTTAATGAGCAAGGCTGAGTGAGCTTATGGTCTCATAGCTTCTACAGTGGGTCTAGAAAGTGAAATGATGGTTGGAAAACTATATATTTATTCATGAATAGTGAATGTAATATTTTATTCAAAATATATGAATTCATTCATATAAAAATTTTTTTAGAACATTTCAAACACCACCTCAAAACACGGATGTTCAGTTTCCATTGAAGATAACAAATTGGTCAATTATTGAATACCAATAATATTACTTATCCCCTATCAAATTTTGTGGTATGATTTTTCGTATAATCTGTGATATACTACTATATGAGAAATTTGATGATATTCTAGTCATTGTTTTTTATTCTTTGTATATATCTAATATAAATTCTTATGAAAAGGAAATCACTCTTTGAATTTTTAATCACCTAATGATTTTATTCTATTTTATAGAGGTGAATGAATATAATTTAGTATCAAAATATCAAACTTGTATATTATATCATATTTAAAAATAGTATATAGGACGAATTATAGATTCTAATGAAAAAATAATCTGTTTTGACATGGAAATTGTATGTTAAACCTCTAATGTGTTTCTGGATGGATTTTTAGTTCTTTTGAAAGGCCACTAGTTTCTATTTTATGTAAAACATTTAGCTAATTAATTTCCAATTTTCATGTCTCTATATAGAATGAACATTTTTAAACCTTCAAATATATAGAATTTATCGTAAAAGAATCTAGTTAAATAGATTATACACCAAAATATTATACTATGGGGCACACCATCCTCTTCTTGAAAAAAAAGGATGTGTTAATGTACCGATGCATAAATTATAGTGATATCAACATGATCATGATAAAACATGTATAATATTCCATTTATTAATTACTTTTTCTCATCTATATGGATCATAATACTTCTATAAGGTTGATCTCCCATAAGAATATTATAACGTAATGGTGAAGAAAAAGGTTACCACAAAGAATGTTTTTTGTTGAAGGAACAAGTATTGGGATCCCGTAATGATTCCACTTGGACTCATTATTATCTGAAAAATATTAATATAATTTATGAATAGATTCTTTGTGGACTATGTAAAAAAATTATCGTAGTATTTATAGACAATATTAATTTCTACTCCAAAATCATGGAAGAAAATGAAATGAATTTGAGTTCTATACTAAAGATATTTGAAAGGAAAATATTTTTGAAAAAGTAATGTTAATGTGATTTTTTGTTAAATAAAGTATCATTAACGGGACATGTTATCAACAACAAAGTATTATATGTGGATCTTTCAAATAAATGAGGTAATTAAAGGATGACTCATGCCAATATCTTTAATGGAAACCCTTAATTTTCTTGGATTAGATGGGTACAATAATCGATTTTTGAGAAACGTTTCATAATTATCAATCACAACAACCAAGCATATTGGAAGGTTGACATTTCTCATGATACATAAGAACGTGACAAAATATTTAAATAGGATAGGAGGATGTGAATCAGTACACAAGTTATCACATTATTGACTGATGTAGAAGGATTTGTGGTATATTAGGATTCGTTTAAAAATGTCATGGTATTTTTACTTTTTAAATATGAAAAAGATAGAGAATATGCCTCTAACTCATTAAATATCCATGGTAATAAAAACCCAACACATTATCCATAATTGTTTCTAGTGAACTTCACATTAAATATTGGTCACATTATCTCTATTAAGAATAGTGTAACATATATATGGACTAATAAATAAATATATATATATTTAAACTAAGGGTCCTTAATATGCACAAATGATGGTTGTTGGAGATCATATAATATTATTAAATATTAATCAATCTCCATTATAGGATGGTGATCGATGATCAATATTCAGTAATTATAAACAATCTCTTTACCCTATCCATGATGTGAATTAAAAGGTGTCTAATATTCCTAGGCATAAAAAAAATCGAAATGGGTATGATAGAAGGATCATCAATCTAGAATTCTAAAATATCATTTAAATATTCTATTCTTTAGTGTATCAAGTAAACCCATATTGATAATGTTGTGCTATATAAATAGGTTGAAAAAATTTCATAGTTTAACTATATTAAAGATGGATTTATATGTTTTGGAACCATGTTTTGTGTCCCATGAAAGCAATGAATCCCTATGAAATTCCATAAAACAACCAAATAAAACATAAATAACTAGAAAACAAAATAATAAAATCTAAAACCAAAAAAAATTAAAAAAATTATATTCTATAAAAATTGTACCTCAAAAAACACCATAAAACTATAGAAAATCGTACAACCCCTAAGCCTCTTGAAAACCCCAAAAAACAAATTAACCATCCCCAAAAATCATAAAATTATATAATATATGATAACTCCCTAAAAATAATGAAACATTAAATGAAACCCCTTGAAATACTTTCATAAACATAAAATTCCTTGAAAATCAATAAAAAACCATAAAACCCCAATAAAACTATTGAAACCCCTAGAGTGTCACATAAACCATTACACCTTGGAAAATCACTAAAACACCCCGGAAAACATAACAAATTACAAAAATACACATGAAAATATTATAATAATGATGAAACCACGGTATAATAATAAAACCATAAATATCAATAAATTTTTTATAAATATTAAAAAAATATAACATCCCACGAAAAAATTGTTAAAACCCATACAAAGCGAAAACAGTCGAAAGAGACATTAATGTTTTAAAACCCCAAAGAAAATAAATTAAAACCATAAAAATTCATTAAAATCTCTAATGAACCCTTAAGAAAATATATAAACATTATTACACTATAAAATATAATAATACCATTGAACATCTCAATTAAAAACAATTAATCCCTTAAAAACTATAAAAAATCAATAAACCACTAAATAAACATGAATAACTCTAAAAACATAAAAAAATAAAAAAAATATAAAAACTCCCTCTGAAAAACATGGTGAACCTTGAAAAAAATAATCCATAAATAACCCTAAAGACTTAAAAAACCCATATAGGATTCTTGAATTACATTTTATGCCGTAAAAACATTTTAAAACAAAAAATATTATATAAAAACATAGGTAATCACTAAATAATTGGAAAATTGTTGCAAGGCCTTAAAAATACATGATTGTTCTAAAACATATAGAATTTATTAACAAACCAAAAAAATCGTGGAAAAGAATAAAAAACATGAGGGGAACTTCAATAATAATAAAAAATGGAATCCAATAAAACCAATAAAAAATGAAAACATTGAAAATCCACCAATAATATGAATAAATAGAAAATAAAAATTTTAAAAACTCTAAACCATTTTAAACCCTACTGAATAATAATGAAAACCAATAATTTTTAGCAAAATAGTAAAAAAAACTAAAACTGTGGGAATCCCATATAACCAAATAAAACCATGGAAAAATGTACACATTCACCCTGTATGAAATAAAACACATGAAAAACGGGAAACCCCATAGAACTCGAAAAAACATTAACAAGCACTAGAAATATCCAATAAAATAAAATGCCAATAAATATACTATTGAATCATGGAATACAGAAAAATCATGAATACCCATAAAAAACTCTAAAAAGTTATAAAATATTCAATAAAACAAAAAAATAGATTAAAATTTTGGAATATTTTAAAAAAACAATGAACAATACCTTCATCCCAACTAAACATTAATACCCCCTGAAATATATTTAAAACCATTTATAATTTTTTGAAAACATTTAAAATCCCTAGAACAAACATAATTACCCTATAAAATGTTGAACAAAACTCTTTAGACCCCTAGAAAATCATAAGTACCACTTTAAGCCCAAAATAAAACTCTAGAAAAAACAACTAAAAACTTATGATTTATTAAAATAGATGGTAAAAGCTATAAATTTTTTTAAAAATGAAAAATAATCTATGTCAAATTGAACCTTAATACAAGTAAAAAATATGAATAAATGCAAAAGAAATCTACATATCCTTTAATCCCCTAATGAAAATTCTCACACCCCACCGCCCATAAACACCTGTAACACCTGGAATCAATTAAACCCCATGAACCCTATGATAAATCATGATAACTCTAAAACTAATAAAATCCCCCCAAAATCGGTTTAAAAACTATTATGTCTTTATAAAACATTTCCAAATATATTAAAAAAGATAATAACATCTAAAATCATAAGAAATTTATTGAAACTCATAAAATCATTAAATCCAAGTGAGAAATCAATAACCTATAGAAAATCATATAAATCCTTTAACATACATAAAACTAACTAACAATTTATAAATTTTAAAAATCCATACACACATATCATGACCAATAAAATACATTTAATAAAATTAATGATCTAGAAAACACAAAAATAATTATAAAATAATGTAAAACCTGTGATAAATTAATTAAAACTCATGAAAAATAATAAAAATCCAGAATAATATGGAAGACCAAAATATTCCATGTAAAATCTAATAAATTCATGATAAACCACCAAAACCTATGAATAACATGGAAACCAATGAAATCCCCTAAAAAATACTGATAATACATTAAAAAGTAGAAAACTAAAAATCATGAAAATACATAAAACCCATAAAAATGTGGGAAAAAATGGGAAACCTCATAAAAATTAGAGAACCCTAAAAAATATAAAAACCAAGATTACCCACAAACATTTTAATTAATAGTGAAAACCCAGATAACGCACAAGAAAATACTTGAAGTTAATAAATTCATCACAATCCTAGAAAATCCAAAAAAAAGTGTAATTAAAATGTAAGCAGATCGAAATACTGTATAACTCTTGAAAACACATAAAATCCATAGGAAACATGAAATAGCCAACAAAAATATAAAATTCTATAAAACATTGAGAAATAGATGAAAATTGATAATATTATATAAAATCATGAAATATACATAAAATATCTTAGAGAACTAAGAATATCATAAAAAATTTCTAAACACATTCGAAACCACTAAAATTAAAATATACTTTATAGTATGTTATAACTCTAGAAACCCCTTTAAAATCAATATTTCCTTAGAATGTTCTAAAATCCTTTGAAAATATCACTAATGTAATAAAAAATGTTGAAATACCTCATATAAAAATGGAAATATATAGAACAATAAAAAAACCCTAAGACCCCATGAAAACACCTGTATGAATACCATTAAAAAAATATAATCCCTTACAAAAAGGAAAACCCATAGTTAACGATAAAAAACTATGGAAACTACTAAAATCGTATAAAATTAATGAAAAACATAATACCATTGAAAAAGAATGAAAAACATTAAAATCCCTTAAATACATATAAAACATTTGTAAACTACTAAAAATCCTTAAAACTAAATTTAAAATTCATAATATCTCAAAATACATTAATATTATTTAAAAATACTAGATATCCCTTAAATACACAAAAATTAAAACCCTGAAAATCCCAATAAATACATCAGAAAAATACTTACGACCCTAGAGAGGCACAAGAAAACCATAAAAAACATAAATCCCATGAAAAACATTAAAAATCCATTGAATATAAAATAACAAAAAAAAATCCTTAAACTTATTGAGAATCCTTGGAAATAAATAAAAATCTATAAAAATCTATGAAACCCATAGAAACCCATTGAAGTCTCTAATGATTTTAAAAATCACATAAAAAATTAACTTCTAAAAATTCATGAAACCTAGGGAAACATATAATGCAATAGATAATCAAATGAAATATATGAAAAACCTTTGAAACTAATAAATCAATAAAATCCCAGGAAAAAACATCAAAACTCTACAAAACCAATCCAATCCTCGAAAACCACATAAAATTTATGATAACCCTAAAAGGACAAACAATATAATGGAATCCCCTACAAGAGCATGGAATAAATAGAAAACAAAGATTATCCTTAGAAAACATTCAAAACTTTTTAAAAACAATGGCCAGACCCTACACCCCATGGAAACCATAAAATACAAAAAAAATCTTTTAAAACACATATAATCTCTCGAAATCATTGAATGGACATGAAAACGTTAAAAAAATAAATATATTATAAACCCATTGAATTCCTTTAAACACTATGGAAACCCCATGAAAACTGAGAGAAAATTCGAATATCCTAGAAAAATTTTAAAGCACATATGTTACTATACATATGTAAAAATGTCCATAAAAATAAAAAAAGTCATTAAAACCATGGGAAATAGTTGAAAATTATAAAGATAATATAAAAAATTCTAGTTGTATTTCAAAAACAATTGAAAAGAAGGAAAATTACCTAAAACATAAAAAAAATAATATTAATGACAATCTAAAATGAAGATTGATACTTGTGAAGTAGAAATAAATATTCTGTAAAACATTAAAACATGCAAAATCCCTTCAAACCATATAAAAACCTATAAAACAGATTAAACAAAAAAACATTATAAAATCATGGTAATCATGGAATATAATCCAAAACCACTCAATCCTTGAATAAAAAATGTAAAATGATATTAACCCCTAAACATCATAGGAAACCCATTAATAACCTTGAAAATATTAAATAATGACTGAAACCATTCATATTATAAAATCTACTAAAAACTAAAAAAACATAAGAACTCATTCAATACAAAAAAAATCATTGAATGATATTTAAACCCCTATAAAACCATGAAGATATCTAAAAAGAATTTCTAACCCATAAAACACTTTATTCACTTTTAAACCCATTAATCCCATTGAAAATGGATGAATCCCCCTTGAAATAACAAAAAACACTTCGAAATATAAGGAAATTATTAAAAAACAAAAATTCCCAAAAATAATTAAAAATGAAAAAATTAAAACCTATAAAACATTTACAACATGGATAATACCATGAATAACATGATATACCTTTTTAAAACCTTTTAAAAAATATAAAAACCCATAAAAATTATACAAAAACCTAGAAAATAATAAAAATCCATAAAAATATTCAAACCATGGAAAACAAGAAAAAACCTATAAAACCCTTAAAACCCATTAAAGTTGATTAAAACCCATGGAAACCCATTGAAATATTTCTAGAACCACAAAAAAATTCACAAAATTACTTATAACTATTGTAGGGGCCCAAAAACACCTAAAAATTATAATAAACATATTAGATCATTGGAACACCCAAAATCATGAAGAAGAAAAAAAAATTAAAACACCATTAAAAACTAAAAAACCTAAAAAACCATGAAAACCCATTGAAAATTGGGAAAATGCAATAAAACCCACATGAAACTCCTAAACCCCCATTAAAACCCTATAACTCTATAAAATTCATTGAGGGGCCCAATGAATCTTTAATGATGCCTAAAATTCTCTTCCAACATGAAAATTTGTTTACATATATGAAAAACCTTAAAACCCCATGAAATCTCAGAAGTCCCATAGAAAAGCCTGCAAAATATTAAAAATACTCTACAAAACCTGAAATACACTAAAACCATATAAAATACAATAATGCATTAAATCCCCTATTAAGACATTGTAAATCCATTAAAAATCAAAAACATTGGGAAGACCTAGAAAAGACTATAAAAACAATAGTAAAACATAAAAACTCTAGAGACCATTGAAAGATATTGGATAACCTCAGTAGACATTAAATCATTATGAAACCTCTAAAAACACTAGAAACCCTTAAAATACTAAAAAAATTATTGAAACATTGAAAATAAAGGAACCCCCCAAAAATCCTAAAAAATATAGAATCTATTGAAATGTTGTATGGAACTAGTAAAATACTAAAAAACAATTCAGAACCAAAAATCCACATGACCACGTGAAAACAAAAATTTACCCTAGAAAACTTCAAAATAACTACAGTTTACAGAAAGAATTAAAACAAGTAAAAATATATAAATCCTTATAGAAACCCTATAATACTTGAAAACATTAAAATTACATTGGAAAACCATAAAACCCCCTAAAATGCCTAGAACATATCAAAAAATCTACAATGAGCAATTAAATTCTTATAAAATATTCAAAACCATGAAAATTATAAAACCCCTAAAACCATAAAACACTATAAAGAACTAACAATCCTAAAAATCCTTAAAATAAATATATAATATTAAATAAAATATAAAATAATCCCTTGAAATACATTGAACTCTGATTTAATACCATTAAACACAAAAAAATAAAAAAATAAGTTATAACCTATTTTTTCCATATTTTATTTCTAATAGAAACATCTAATATAAATCTTTCACATTGTTTTATGTCTGTCTATAAACGATTGACATGGGAATGTGGCCATTATGAGTATTCTAGTGACACCTTGTAATGTGTGATGGTAGAGGAAGAAAGACATTGAGTTTATCTTACGTATAATTGCATGTTAATGTGATGTTATAATTCCTAACCTATTTATGATTCTAGATGATGAAATAATAAATGGGAACCATCTTGAGTCATATAAATAAAATTTAATCTAAAATGGTTGTAGATCCTTATGTGGAAAAAATATCCACCTTGTACTATGGACGACTGATCTCCGAACTAGGTCTTCCGAGTTATAGTGACTAATCGATGAATGAATTATCTAATGTAATGATAATGGGGAAAATAATATTTATAATGATACTTGATTTAAAATACCGTTATAGTCCACTCAGTTAGTTAGTATAATAGGGTGAATCTTTTTTAAAGGGAATTAATATTTGGAAGATGTGTGTGTTAGTGTCAACAACGTGATCTATTAAAACTTGATTATTTGGGGAAGGCATTGATAATTGGATACATAGCCAAATGTCTCATGTAATGATATGTGTAATCATTGAATCTATGGTAATCACGGTTCCAAGGCATGTAGATGGGATAAAATAGTTCTCCCTAGTGATGTTGAATCCAAGTTGAATTTATAGATTTATTTCTTTACCCATGTTAAGGCTACCAAATGTCTTCTTTTCACAAAAATATTCTCTATGGGAATTGAATTTCTCACCAAACTGTGGGATCAAATTAATTTCGTACATTTGGTAATGTAGAGATATGGACTGGGTCTGCTTCACACAATGTAAGGAAAAATAATATATCTACTTCAATCAATCCATGCAAAATATGATGAGTCTACTTCACCTAATTCCACATTAATGTGATTATTAATCATTTCCCAACATGGTAAATTGATTCCATTAGGATGAGCATTGACATTTAGATCATGGGTCACCACATTTGTTTTCAGGTGGTTGGTGCAATAATATTTCACAACATGAATTTCAATTTCCCTAGTTATATGAAATTGGGAGAAATGTTCTAATCATTAAAGGGTTATTAACATTTTGAATCTTTCGGTGAAATGATTACTCTACATTGATGGAAAATCATTTATGCTTGGTCATAAAATACAACTTTTTGGGGACATGGAGACATGGTTTAAGGGTGAATTGGGATCTTATAATCTTCTCAAAATGATCGAAATGAGAACCACTAGTATCATGTTTTTAAGAATATATCTTTAGTTTGTCACAATGTTTTGGTTGTGTTCATATTTATGGATTTGGTATAATAACATAGGTGTATATGGGTGATTTATTTTCAATATATACATACTAATAGTTTTGATTGACATAGTAATAATCTCAAGAATTTAGTGAACCTTGACCTTCCTGTTTGGGATGATTTCCAATCCCAAATCATAGACCACATTTATTCAATAGATCAGAAACCCCCCCCCCCACACCTTATTTTTTTGACATGCATAAAGTGGTTCAAATATTAAGGATGTTAAGACATTTTCCTTCAACTTTTGGTGCTCATCATATGTGTACGTGGTAGGTATTAATATGTAAACACCTTTATATATTTACACTATATGTCATAAAAATATACATGGGGTCTAGAATATATGGTTAACTAATTTTGACTTCAGTGAGATTTGAATCTTCGAAGTTCAAGGTTCACATATTACGACTATATTTCTTAAGTTATGATTAATTTTATTCTTATCTTTAGTGCCTCTTCTTCATTTAGACACTATATCGTAACAACATAACATTACATGGATGCATGTATTAAGTTATTCCAACTCAATAAAATATCAAAAAAGCATACTTAATATTGTGATTTTAGTTGTGAATGGGGAATCAGAAGAAATAATCATTCATGAAAACATGGTGAAAACATTTCCATCGTTATTTTTTCACATATTTTTTCTTCTTCTGAAAATTAGAGTTGTTTTAATTTTTTATTAGACCCAATTATATTATTTTTTTCATTTATTTTGGAATAAATCTTCTTCTATATCTAATTTTGATTCCATTTCATGGGTTTAACATTGTATTCACGATAGAGAGGTCATGTATCTAACTGATTTTAATCTATTCATGTATTACATTATGAAAGTCATGTGAATGAACCATTGAGATTATATATAACTAGGGATTATCTCACTCTGTTTTCATCAATTGATAAATGATGTTATAGTTATAGGGTATATGCTGAGCCTTTTGGATTTATTGTTCACCTTAAAAAATAATTTTTGAAAAACCACCAAATAATTTAAGGTGGTTATCATAATTTTAGGGGAGATAACCTAGGATTATTTCATACACAACTACAAGGCTTCCACTAACAATGATTCATGTACATCTGAACCATACACACACAAAAATACTTTGTCTTTTTCTATGTAGTCAAAAATTTGATGAAGGGTCAGCTAGAGGACCAGGACATACCTCCATAGGTGGAATAAATATATGTGGATGTTGGCCTACTAGGTCTTCATAAAGTTTGATGACATAAAATAGAAATTTTTTAATGTGGGAATATATGAGGTATTTATGATATCAAATTTTTATGTCTATAAATACAAAAGCCTTATTTTAGATGTTTATCAAATAGAGAATGGAAAAAATTCATTTCATATAGTCCATGGAAATTATGTATCTGTTAGTTGGTTAATTACTAGATTATTGGGGGGAATCATATGGTATATTTATGGTTACCTTTTAACTGCTAATATATTACTATAGTACCATTTATAGACACATTTACATATATATATATATACTATTGATGTTGGATTAGAATTATATTAGGAATGAACCTCGCTATTGATATGATGTCAGTTTTAAAAATTTAATGAATATATTTGTAAATTAGAGTAGTGTAGGTCCCTTATAATCCCAATGATCTTACACTAATTGTATAATATGGTTGATCCTAAATTGTATTTTCTATGTTTGAAATTGTTTGATATGAGACTTGAGGGTATAATTATAACTCCATGACTCCTCCAATAACCCAATTGGCCAGGTTTCTAACCATGTTGATCAGTGTCCAAGAGATTCCAATACAAGATTCTAATATTGGGTATTTTCTAAGGACTATTATTCTTGTAACCCATCTGGAAAAAGGTAATATTGTATATTTATTCATGTAGATGATATAATTGATAAATTAGTACTCTATTCATATGTCCAATAAGAAGGAACTTATCTATATATATGATCCTTTATTGGTGATTAGGGCTAGATATCCAATGATTTCAATTCAAATGAAATAATGGGATACATAAAAATACGTTATTTTATATTTATAAAAGCAATATTATATTTAAAATATTCATATTTATCTCGGAGTTTTGTTTCTCTACCTAGGGAAAGCCTAATAGTAGAATGATAATAAATTATGTAAGTTGTGGGATTTAATTTTTTTACTACAATATATACCTATAATTCTTTGTATTAGTCACATGGATTGATTGTGATATTTTTTGAAAGTAATATGAATCGTACTAGTTTGGTTGGATCTTAATATTCATAAAAAATCATACGGTGACACCTTTGAATGATTTCAGTGAATATCACTATTAGATCGTAGTTAGACAACATCAGATTATGATAACTCACATAGATACCTGAGAAATAATCTAACATCCATCAATTGTTTCATCCATTAGAATATAAACCAAATATTCCGTATGAGCGATATCATCTTATATGAAATCTATAATTTTCACTAGAGTACCAATAATTACATCAGTTGAATCCCATAAAAGAGATTTATGACCCTCCAAGAAGAACTATAAAAGAGGAGTCACGAGTGGAGTTATAGGATAATCTGATTTGTCATTGAAATATGTTTCATGCCATCCTCACACTGAGGAATCTTGATCCATATACTAAGAAATGTGGTGTTCAAGGTATAGGATATAGATTTTTATCTCTTATAATATAATAGGCCTATGAATTAGGTGGTCTCAGTGTAGGTCAGGAAATAATTATGTTAAAATGAAATATTTAGACAACAACTCTCCATAGGAGGTTTATCTTGAGGACATTGAGTTTTAATAGATGGGTATTGGTTCTATTGGGACCTAAAACCAATGGGTGGTTCCTTAGGGTAGAATTTGAAACCATTAACACGAGAATGTGAAGACACCCTTAAATTTTATTTTTGTGATGAACCCAACAGATGTGAAGATGTTTTTTTTAAGATCAGTACATTCTCATCATGGCCTCCTACTCGAGGGTGATAGTCACCTAATGAGTGAATGATCATTGTTAAAAATGATTAGTTTCAGGGGTTTTAAATGATTCTTTAGATGAATAGTATAACATATTCATCCATATTAAATCCATTTGTCTGATCCTCCCAACTATTTTACAACTTTACTCGTAAATTATTCAAATGAATTGAACTGTGTGTTACATAATGAATATGTAGGTTAATCTGAAAACATAAAAATCACCCATGTACATTCTAGGGTTAAATAATACTATAACCATGAGAGGGATCCTCATATGACATTGAAGGTTTGTTATCCCTTGAATAGAAAATAAATCATAGGGAAGAATATAAATTATTTTTATACATAATGTCTCCCCTATTGTCGATCCATCTGGACTGAAGGCCCAACCCCTCACCATCAAGAATCAAAAAAAAAAATACAAAACGTTTTCTATAAATAGTATTCATGTCATGAAATGTTATTCATAAATTATATCATTTCATTCATACATATAATATATATATATAGAAACACACGTATGTATTTCTATTTGATATCACCATGGATAACTAACCGTAGGGTCTCACTTATCTAATGTCTCTCATGGGAATCCTATAGAATCTAACTAGGGGATCCTTGATGAGATTGAAACACAAGATATTACGTTATTTGTGTCTGTAGTAGAGTTAGACCATATAGTGATTGTTCCACCCACCCACACTAGTAGATGTAGATATGCATTAGGTATGATGATTGAGATCAACATTGATGGTATGAAACCCATATTGACTTATATAATAATAACATGGAACACTATATTTATCATGTAATTAAACACAATGTAAAATATACTTACAACAATATAGGTTTCTCATTCTTCAACAATCAAGGGGAAAATTATCCATGAATCATACCCACTTGAAGTATTACATAAACCTCCACTAAGTCATTATTCCCATTCAGAGGTCCCCTCCATTCGTATTGTGAAGATGACTATCATAGTGGGTGGTAATGGATCAATTATTGATTAAGACATTCTATGCAATTCCTCGACCCCAGTTACCCAGAGTCGGTGCATTATTACATAACATTGGCATGATCACAATAAAGATCAAGTCTCGAAAGAGTGATTAGTTTAGTAGCCTTGGAATAACTAGATACATCCTTAATGTTTTACATTACATCATAAAAAAACATCTTGTCTTCATATCCCATCATACTATCCCTGCAGGTCATTCATAAATTACTTCTTCATAATCCTGGAAAAATAAAACATTGAAAGGGGTGGGCTCAGATGCTCAGTAAGGATAACATTATAGCAGCAGCTTTCATAGATAAGCATAAACACTTAAGGCAGTTTATAACTAAAACAAAAGCCTTTTAAACTTGAACTTCAGCATAAAATGGAAAAGATAAAATAAAATAATTCCTTTTACTTACTCACATGGATATTCTACTAGTCGAACAATCCCATTCAATATCAATAACCACTTTCATAATTATGGAATGCATAATTCCAGACTATCATAACCACATAGCCACGACCTCGTGCCAAGACTAGAAATAAGATTTTGACAAGGCCTTGTGCCAAGAAACTAGTTTGTCTCATGAGATCTACCGATGCATCGAGGAGC
Organism: Viscum album; assembly: GCA_963277665.1. Taxonomy (NCBI): domain Eukaryota; kingdom Viridiplantae; phylum Streptophyta; class Magnoliopsida; order Santalales; family Viscaceae; genus Viscum; species Viscum album. Next base: position 1,098,963,252 of record OY728121.1, on the reverse strand, counting down.
TATAGCGGGCTCCACCCGTCACATATAAAGTCCAATGCATTCCCATATGAAACGGTTTAAACATAACATAAACATTCATATTAAACTAGCATACGAAATGTCAATAATTTTACCACAAACCATGAATGGTATAAAAATAGCACATCCACAGTCAAACATAACTCATTCGATACAATATGGAAGATTGTATTGTATCACATTAACCTCAATCAATAATAATGAAGGATATTGACAGAGATGAAAATAATCATCAAAACTATTTGAGACAAATATCCACCTTTTTCTTGAAATCATTTAAAAGTCACAATATTTGTCAAAAAGACATTTAAAAATAGATTTTTGAATCAAAGTGTCCCATACCACTTTGAAACTTTTTAAAAGGAGTTTTGATTTCTAAACATTCGTTTCCACATAAATAAATCCTTAAAAACATTTTTAAAACATGGACATTAATGAGAAAGATTTAGGTGAATAAGTCTTTAAAACATTTGAAATTGGTATTTTAGTTAGAGATTCTAACCAAAAGAGAGACACTTGAATACAAATAATTGAGGTAATAAAAACTTTTTAATATCATGAGAATAAATGGATTCATGATATACTATGTCAAAGTACATTATATACACCACATAAAAGTGATTTGGTGTATATCAACAAAGAAGTCTCAATGGAATGTAAATTGAGATGAAATCTCTCATAAAGGCCGTATCCTTAGGTTAAGGATAAATCAACGACATAATTATGTTTGACAAATATAAATACACTAAATATTATTGGATATTCAGTGTAAAAAAATCAAAGGATATTCACACATATTCTTGTAAAAACAACACCAACGAATTGGATGTTTAACTCAACAAATGGTGAATGTGTTAAAACTACTCTTATCAAATTCATATCAATGACTTGAGAATTATCAATGGAGTGATTATGTGAATCAAAAGTATATCCACAGTAAGGGGAGTTGAAATTATGACATAATCAAGTGAATAGTGATTCCACACATAATCTTGGGGTAATATAATCAATGAAATATGCATAAAGCCAAATGAGTGGAAATTGAAATATCAATTTCCCTTATCGATTAGGTAACTTACAAAACATACAACCATGAAATAAGTATCATACCATTATGATGTAAATACCCATAAATTATAGTATATTACACAATGCATACAATCATGGACAGCACACATACACCACATGCAATAATTAAATGGTGAACAATGGAATTCTCTCGAAATTAAGAGTGAGATAAGAAAGCCCTTACTTTGTACTTTTTCCTTGGTCGATGGTAAGTATACCTCCTGTATAATGGTGAAATAATTGTTATTGAATTATACAATAATCATTTACTTTAATATGATATCATATATCATATTTTAACATTGATTTGTTAATATTATCTTAGAATTATCGTCATTTCGGGTGTTAACGGGTTCATTTTACTTTATATTCTGTGTTATGTGAGCCATATTCATTATTAATGGGATGTATATTATTCATATCCATAATTATATCAATTATTTAGATACTATTTTTAAATCATAAAATTATAATTATACTTGAATGGATATGATGGAGAATGAATCTCATCTCGTTCTTGGAGACGGTAGTCCGTACGTACGCACGAGCGACAATATCATTCTTTTATATTAATATAATATATAATTGGATGGTATATCATATATACAGAATCATTATCATGTTATATTTATTATTTAAATGAGTTAAACATCATTATTATACCCATCCAAATAATAATATATTGAATAAAAATCACCCCACGACGTGGAGACGGTAAGCCGTACGTACGAACGTATGGTGACATGTTATTCAAAGGATGGATAGAATACTTAATATGGTTGTACCTTATCTATAATAACATCACATTATATATATGATACTAGATTTATTATTTTAGAATGGTAAAAACAAAGGAAGAATAAGTGGAAGAAGAAAGGAACTTGGAAAAGCATGGAGAAAACATTACCTCTTCTTCGGGTTATTCCTTTTGATTTGATCAAAATGACTCCATATGATGGATTTATGATCAAACTAAGGCCTCTAAGTTCTAGTGAGGGAAGTTTAGAGAGTAATTTTCCAGATTTTGGCCGAAGCAAAAGGCTTTTAAGGTGTGAATAAATGAGAAGGAGGAGTGCCCTTTTATAAGAGGGGTGAGGGGCACCTTTGGAAAAGCTAGAAATATTAATTTATAATAAATTAATATTCGGTTTCTAATGGCTCCAAAGTTTACTATTTAAATTTTATGTTGGGTATGGGTTGAAAACAACTCAACCAATAGTATTTTGACATCTTTGGGTCATTATATTAACCTTATCTTTAAGTATTAACTCTTAGTTAATTAGTTTCACTTTTACAATGTCTTTTTGTATTTTTATATTATATGGTTAATAAACATACTATATACATCCAAGTGACCCACAAGTGGTCCATTAATGATATACCTATCATTATATAAGTCTCTTGGCCGATCCTTAGATTTTTAGGAATTTAATATCAATTAATAATATAATATTTGTTTTAAAAACTCTTTTATGTCAATTTTGACACTATTCAATAGTTGATTTTTGTGGAACTCTTAACAGAACGATTACTTCAAAAAAAATTAAGTAAATAATTCCTAACATGTGATATTAACTTATAAAATTAGTTTAATTCATAAAAAGTCTCAAATGCTATTTATTTTTGTATTTATAATATCAATTATATTAATTTATCACTATTATTGTAATCACTCCATCTTCATTGTGTCATAAATAAATTAACTTATTTAATGTCTAAAAATTATAAATAAAATATAATTATGTAGGAGATATTTTTATCTTTCTAATGAATATTTATAGTCTAAAATCCTACATACATATCCCTATGTAAAAATTGTTTTGCTAAAAGATATATGCTTGTGTCATTTTTGTATTTATTTTAACTTAATTAAAATAAAGTGTCATTATCACTTACAAGTGGATCCATGGGGTCCCCAAATCGACCCAAAAATGTCCATGGTCGACCATGTATCAACAAATTGGGTTAAGACACGTTTTAGGGTAATTCAGTATTATTATAATATTATTTTTTAACCCTTGTTTACCGGATTTACCCTTTAACCATAGTAAATAAAATATTTACCGAAGTAATTATCCAAAATGTCTAAAAAAAAGTTACCTATTTACACAATTTGAACATACTGATTCCAAATACGGAATCCATTTTTCCAAATTCAAAACACAGAAGTGGAAGATATTAATTTAAAATTAGTTCTTGTTGTTAAAACAAAAAGCATGTTTTTAAGAGATAATAACTATCAAAAGATTGGCACTTTTTTATGTCTGGTTCAAATGTGAAATTATGTTCAATGACCCACATTGTATTACATGGTAAAAATTTATTTTAAATATACTTTAAAACAACTAAAATTAATAATTTATCACTATTAATTATTTTGATTTAAAAAGTTGTTTTTAATTAAAATTTAGTAATTTTCACTATTCATCAAAATATGAAAGTTATCCGAAAAGTACCAAAATTTCACCCTAGGATAATTTCGATATTTAGAATCCAAAAATGAAGTCCATTTTGAGAGATAGAATTTATAAAATTTCAAAAAATAGGTATTACTATTCATAACGGCTAGTTTGATTGGTTATGGTGTGTTAAAATCTCGAAGTTGCGTACAATGCACGCCATTGCATTATTTGAAAGGAAACGTACCGTGGAAGATTTGGGTGTTACATTCTCCCCTCCTTCAATAAATTGCGTCCTCGCAATTTTTAACATTGTGCTTGGGAATATAATGGAAAGTTCCACATCCGAAAAAGAGTCAATAAAACTATCACTTTAAAAGAATGAAAGAGAGGTATAAAGTTCATCTAAGATAACCCATACTAGGATTCCATGTAGGAAAACAAGGATATGGATGATAAACTAAGTGTCAAGTTCTGATGGAGAGGGATAGAAATCATTATCAGGAGAAAGTTAACCATAAGAAAACCTCAAACTTGTGTTGGGACAAACGGCCATTAGTCTCCTAGTAGGAAAGTAAATGGACAACATTTGTTTTAAGTTACATTACATAAGGACGAGGAATTCATTTATGATATTGACTAAAAACATAAAGAGATATACTTACTTTTTAAGTAGAGTTTCATTATTTAATAACTTTTTACCACTAACTTATTTTTTTTTTGAACAATGAGTATTCAAGAAGAGTTGGTCACAATAAAAGAGCTAGAATAAACTTCTATAGAAATACATGATCAATGTAGGATAAACTATATATTTAACTTGTATTTAGAGATTAATCAAAACCAAAATGGTTAGTATAAGATCTGATGATCCCGAAAATGTATATTACATTAGAGAAAAAAATACTAATCTTAATTTCTAAAATTAAACCAACAATACCCCAATGTTAAATAAATAACATTCAATAATAAATTCTCCGTAAAATCCATCAATATAATCCAAACTAATATTGAAACCCAAAACTTATAAGAATGTAGTCTCCACGTTAAATTGTATCTCCAAACGACATCATATACTCTTAAAGTAACATACTTAAAAGTAATTAACCTAATCACATATTCTTTATAATAGGTTAATCATTTCAATAAATAACCCAAATAACTATAGATCCACAATAAAAACATAGATAAAAATCCACCATTACTCCACTAATGACATCCCATAGTATACTATTTTCCTTGGACATATAGTGTTCCCAACAAAGTGAACATCTTCCAAAATAACATTTTTCACTTAATCACCAAATCATTTTCCTATACTAAGGGTATTCATTTGATAAGACATAAGAACCCAAATCAACATATTATTGATCAATAAAATCATTTAACTAAATAAAATAGTCACACTAACCAGGGAATTCACTTAGTCTAGTGGTAGGCGATAAATCCCAATCGCACTTTAGTTGTGGGTTCGATTCCCACAGTTTTGTCCGACGTGACGGGTTTCCACACGGTCTACGTGTTGTCCTTTTTCAAAAACTATATTTTATAATATTACCAAAATGAGATAAATTCCTCAAAATAACATAATTTAACCACAAATGTTATATCATACCTTGCATTTTCATCCCAAATTATAATAACTTATAATTTTCTCAAACCCCGATGATCATATAAAACCAAATGGTTATTTATACCTATATCCACAAGAGAAGAGACAATTCTTCCTTAAATATCATTCTCACATGGAAAACTGCGGGGTTACAAATACAAGAGAAAATTATTCCAAAGTAAACCCATCACCAAGGAGTGCTAATACTTTTTAAACATTTCTCCAACCATTTATTTCCACATAGCTTCTTCTTTGACCAAGAAAATATCTTATAGAATAGGACAATCACTCAGGTAATGGCTAGGTCCCCTACATTTATGACAAATGACTGTAAATGGACACTTGGGACCATTTTTATCTTCTTCCATAGTACTCTTAATTTTTCTTCGGCAATTCTTCACTTTATGTCCTTCCTTCCCGCACGTAAAGCATTGCATTGTCCCATTGAGACACATTCCTGGGTGTCTCCTTACACATTTCTTACATGATGAAAATTGAGGGTTCTTTTCACCATGGTCTCCATTATTGGAGCTCTTATAATTTATCATCTTTGTATTCATTGTTGAGTCTGGGAGTTGGTTAATATATATGTTTTTGATTATATTTTTGGAAAACTGATTTGGCATAAAGATGATATCTTTTACACCTATCAACATTCCATTTTGTTGCTCATTTCCACCACTGTTCCCACCTTGTACATCATTCTCAAAGTAACTATGACTTCCTTGGAATCCATCCATTGATTAAAACCAGAAAGCATTGTGTGAGTAACAGTAGTCGTAAAATCATTTAGAGATTAAAATGTCACCATATTCTCAATTTGAAACATATTAGGATTAACCAAGGTCATTTACTCTCATCTTATATATATATTACTTAAATCGGTTTGTAAAGAAAATGAAAATTATCCTAAGCATATCCCCTGGGAGTGTCGTAACCAAGAGTGCAGCAAGGCCCGTTGTCGTGCACCAGTTCCCGTTCGAGTCTAGCTCCAAGCGGTGTTTTCGGGTTTTACCCCTAGGTACATCTATGCCAGAGCCGCCTCTACCTGCTCATATCCAGACAGGGATTTATTGCTTGAAAACTCACAAAATCTCTACAATACCAAAATTCTAGGATGTTCTTCTATACTAATCCTCGATGTTCATCTTAGGTCAACGTGCTCTAATCAGAGTTTATCTAAATCTAGCTTCCAAGGTTTGTATTAAACTTTCTCTGATACCAACTGTAACACCCCGACCCCAGTTACCCTGAGTCTGTTCATTATTACATAACATTGGCATGATCACAATAAAGATCAAGTCTCGAAAGACTGATTAGTTTTGTAGACTTGGAATAACTAGATACATCCATAAATTTTTACATTACATCATAAAAAAACATCTTGTCTTCATATCCCCTCATACTATCCCTGCAGGACATTCATAAATTACTTCTTCATAATCCTGGAAAAATAAAACATTGAAAGGGGTGAGCTCAAATGCTCAGTAAGGATAACATTATAGCAAAAGCTTTCAGAGATAAGCATAAATACTTAAGGCAGTTTATAACTAAAACAAAAGCCTTTTAAACTTGAACTACAACATAAAATGGAAAAGATAAAATAAAATAATGCCATTTACTTACTCACATGGATATTCTACTAGTTGAACAATCCCATGCAATATCAATAAAAACTTTCATAATGATGGAATGCATAATTCCAGTCTATCATAACCACATAGCCAAGGCCTCGTGCCAAGACTAGAAATAAGATTTTGCCAAGGCCTTGTGCCAAGACACTAGTTTGTCTCATGAGACCTACCAATGCATCGAGGAGCTATAACGGGCTCCACCCGTCACATATTATGTCCAATGAATTCCCATATGAAATGGTTTAAACATAACATAAACATTCGTATTAAACTAGCATACGAAATGTCAATACTTTTACCACAAACCATGAATGGTATAAAAATAGCACATCCACAGTCAAACATAACTCATTCGATACAATATGGAAGATTGTATTTTATCACATTAACCTCAATCAATAATAATGGTGGATGTTGACAGAGATGAAAATAATCATCAAAACCATTTGAGAGAAATATCCCCCTATTTCTTGAAATCATTTAAAAGTCACACTATTTGTCAAGAAGCCATTTAAAAATAGATTTTTGAATCAAAGTTTCCCATACCAATTTGAATCTTTTTAAAAGGAGTTTTAATTTCTAAACTTTAATTTCCAAATAAATAAATCCTTAAAAACATTTTTAAAACATGGACATTAATGAGAATGATTTAGGTGAATAAGTCTTTAAAACATTTAAAAATGGTATTTTAGTTAGAGATTCTAACCAAAAGAGAGACACTTGAATACAAATAATTGAGGTAATCGAAACTTTTTAATATCATGAGAATAAATGGATTCATGATATACTATGTCAATGTACATTATATACACCACATAAAAGTGATTTGGTTTATATCATCAAAGAAGTCTCAATGGAATGTAAATTGAGATGAAATCTCTCATAAAGGCCGTATCCTTAGTTTAAGGATAAATAAATGACATAATTATGTGTGACAAATATAAATACACTAAATATGATTTGATATTCAGTGTAAAACATTCAAAGGATATTCACACATATTCTTGTAAAAACAACACCAACGAATTGGATGTTTAACTTAACAAATGGTGAATGAGTTAAAATTACTCTTATTAAATTCATATCATTGACTTGAGAATTATCAATGGAGTGATTATGTGAATCAAAAGTATATCCACAGGAAGGGGAGTGTAAATTATGACATAATCAAATGAATAGTGATTCCACACATAATCTTGGGGTAATATAATCAATGAAATATGCATAAAGCCAAATGATTGGAAATTGAAATCTCAATTTCCCTTATCGATTAGGTAACTTACAAAACATACACCCATGAAAGAATTATCATACCATTATGATGTAAATACCCCTAAATTAAAGTATATTACACAATGAATACAATCATGGGCAGTACACATACACCACATGCAATAATTAAGTGGTGAACAAAAGAATTCTCACGAAATTAAGAGTGAGATAAGAAACCCCTTACTTTGTACATTTTCCTTGGACGACGATAAGTTTACCACCTGTATAATGGTGAAATAATATTTATTGAATTATACGAGAATCATTTACATTAATATGATATAATATATGATCTTTTAACATTCATTTGTTAATAATATCTTAGAATTATCGTCATTTTTGGTGTTAACGGGTTCATTTTACTTTATATTCTTTGTTATGTGAGCCATATTCATTATTAATGGGGTGTATACTATTCATATACATAATGATATAAATTATTTAGATACTATTTTTAAGTCATCAAATTATAATTATATTTGAATGGATATGATGGAGAATGAATCTCATCTCGTTCGTGGAGACGGTAGTCCGTACGTACGCACGAGCGGCAATATCATTCTTTTTATATTAAAATAATATATAATTGGATGGTATATCATATATAGAGAATCATTATAATGTTATATTTAGTATTTACATGAGTTAAACATCATTATTATACCCATCCAAATAATAATATATTGAATAACAATTACACCACGACGTGGAGACGGTAAGCCGTACGTACGCACGTATGGTGACATGTTATTCAAAGTATGTATAGAATACTGAATATGGTTGTACCTTATTTATAATAACATCACAGTATATATATGATACTGGATTTATTATTTTATAATGGTAAAAACAAAGGACGAATAAGTGGAAGAAGAAAAGAACTTCAAAAAGCGTGGTGAAAACATTACCTCTTCCTCGAGTTATTCCTTTTGATTTGATCAAAAGGGCTCCTTAGGTTGGATTTATGATCAAAATAAGTCCTATACGTTGTAGTGTGGGAAGTTGAGAGAGTATTTGGCCAGAGGTTGGCCGAACCAAAAGGCTTTGAAGGTGTGAATAAATGATAAGGAGGAGTGCCCTTTTATAAGAGGGGTGAGGGGAACCTTTGGAAAAGCTAGAAATATTAATTTATAATAAATTCATATTCGGTTTCTAATGGCTCCAAAGTTTATTATTTAAATTTTAAGGTGTGTATGGGTCGAAAAAAACTCAACCAATATAATTTAGACAGCTTTGGGTCATTATATTAACCTTATCTTTAAATATTAACTCTTAGTTAATTAGTTTCACTTTTACAACGTCTCTTTGTATTTTTATATTATATGGTTAATAAACATACTATATACATCCAAGTGGCCCCCAAGTGGTCCATTAATGATATACCTATCATGATATAAGTCTCTTGGATGAACCTTATATTTTTAGGAATTTAAAATCAATTATTAATATAATTTTTGTTTTAAAAACTCTTTTATGTCAATTTTGACACTATTCAATAGATGATTTTTTTGAAACTCCTAACAGAATGATTACTTCGAAAAAATTTAATTAAATCATTACTAACATGTCATATTACATTATAAAATTAGTTTAATTCATAAAAAGTCTCAAATTATATTTATTTGTGTATTTATAATGTCAATTATTTTAATTTTTCACTATTATTGTAATTACTGCATCATCATTGTGTAATAAATATATTAACTTATTAAATGTATAAAAATTATAAATAAACTATCATTATGTATTAAATCTTTTTATATTTCTAATGAATATTTATAGTCTAAAATCCAACATATATAAGCCTATGTAATAATTGTTTTACTAAAAGATATATGCTTGTGTCATTTTTGTATTTATTTTAACTTAATTAAAATAAAGTGTCATTATCACTTACAAGTGGATCTATGGGGTCCCAAAATCGACCCAAAGATGCCCATGGTCGACCATGTAACAACCAATAGGGTTAAGACACGTTTTAGGGTAATTTAGTATTATTATAATATTATTTTTTAACCCTTGTTTACCGGATTTACCCTTTAACCATGGTAAATAAAATATTTACCAAAGTAATTATCAAAAATGTCTAAAAATAAAAGTTACCTATTTACACAATTTGAAAATACTGATTCCAAATATTGAATCCATTTTAAAAAATTCAAAACACAGTAGTGGTAGATATTAATTTAAAATTAATTCCCGTTGTTAAAACAAAAAGCGTGTTTTTAAGAGATAATAACTATCAAAAGATTGGCACTTGTTTATGTCTGGTTTAAATGTGAAATTATGTTCAATGACCCACATTTTATTACATGGTAAAAATTTATTCTAAATATAATTTAAAACCACTCAAATTCATAATTTATCACTATTAATTATTTTGATTAAAAAAGTTGTTTTTAATTAAAATTTAGTAATTTTCACTATTCATCAAAATATGAAAATTATCCGAAAAGTACCAAAATTTCAGCCAAGGCTAATTTCGATATTTCGAATTCAAAAATGAAGTCCATTTTGAGAGATATAATTTATAAAAATTTAAAAATTAGGTATTACTATTCATAACGGCTAGTTTGATTGGTTATGGTGTGTTAAAATCTCAAAGTTGCGTAAAATGCACGCCATTGCATTATTCGAAAGGAAATGTACTGTGGAAGCTTGGGGTGTTACATTCTAGTGGATAGGAAAATTTGTTTAGAATCTATAGACATGACTACATCAATGATTTATTATTAAATTACTACTAATTAGGGGATTCCTTTTATAGGTTATATTTGTGTGGATCCACAATATAGGTTGGTTCCAATAATATAGACTAATATATTGATAGTGAATGTTATGTATTAATATTTATTTTCAAATAATATAAAATTCACCAACTAATTTTGTATTTCTCATATCTCTCATAGAATTATCACTACATATTGGAGTGGAAGACTCATAATGAAATATCAAAGGCTCCAATTTATGTTACAGTCTCTCATAATATATTTATGATTATTAGTGTGACTCTTTTATGAATTAGGATACTCATGAATTTTATAGAGGTTTCATAATAATTATTTGAGAAGCATGTGGTTGTTTATTTCTAATACACTAATTGATATATTTATCCTAATGTTCACTAACTTCCTTATTTTTCATTTTACATTGAAATATGGTATTTTACTATCAAGTCATCCATCATTATTGTAAATAGTTTTTTTTAAATATAAAGAAACGAGTAAAATCTAATCACAACAAAACCAAAGATGATTCTTGAGCCACAACTAACCCAAGGATGCCTCTATAGTCCATGGGATGGAGAGTCATGTAAATGGTAAAACTAAAATTTGGATGACATTTCCTAAGTACCTATATGCCAAAATACATATCTATCTCGATGTAGAACCGTAGTAGAATAATAGAAAAAAAAATTAAAATTACTAGGTAGACATCCATGAGTGGGAACACCAAGAAAATACAATATTATTTTATTACAAACTGAAATCTAAGGGGAAAAAATAATTACCAAACAGAAATATGTCCTAAACTGAAAAAATAAGAATGCAAAACAATGAGAGAGCCCAGTTCATGATCTCCAAGAATAGACCATAGTATGTTGACCAATGTATGAGGTATCCATATGATCATTTTTGTTCCGACCAACCTATCCATCATCATTATAAGACATGATATGTGATATTAAATACAATAGAAGGGTGGTTATACACATACATAGTGTGATGATACAAATGACAAAGGGGGAGATGTGAGAGATATATTAATAATTCATAGGTAGTGTATCGTAAGTAAGATGTATTTAAAGAGATAAAATCAACCCAAAAAAAGATAGGTAGTATCCAAATCCTAGCATTTGGGGATCAAAACTATGATTATATGACAAACACATCCAGTATTTTTAACCCCTTTTAGTATAGTAGAATCATCCATACATGAGAATCTAATAATAGAAAGCATGCAGCAGACCTCACACAACAGTTCCACTCATAGAAATAAGGTAATTAAATAAATTTGTATGGATACATAATGTATATATATATTACTATTTAAAATTAACCCAATCAGGATAGTTAGGATATCGCTATATTACTAATTGGCATGGGAATAGAAGATTCCAATAGTTCCAAAAGTTCATCAACAATGCCCATCATTTGGCACATCTTCCAATGTAAATCATATGAAGTACCATGCTCTCAGTAGCACAACCATTAGGAAAAAATCTCTATGTAGAAAATCCACTCCCTAAAGTGTCGGGGGGGGGGGTCCACTCTATGTATTTGTAAAGGATATATACATTATTTTATGTGGGTGGGTTACATTCTAGTTTCATGATTACCTACACCCTATTCAATAGTTGTTACTTGTAGTAATTATCCATAGAGGACTGACACCCATGCTAATTGGGGTTTATCCAGTGTCATAATGGCTTAAGCCTTATCTGACTGTGGGGTTCCACTGGGAATGTATCATTAAATGGAATTCACCCTATATGATTGGGGGAACCACTCATTTGGTAGAGTTACCAAGACCATATTGATGGGGAGTCCCACTCTATATGTAAAGGACTTATACACTAGTGTGACCGGGGGTTCCACAATATTAATTGAGGACCTGCACCCTACCAAATAGGTGGTTCCACCCAGTATATATATGTATAATACCTACTCCCATGATTATGGGGGTTCCACTCCAATTTCATGAGGACATTCATTGTATAAAATAGTTGGATCCATTAGGTAAAACTATGGCGATCGTTCATGGTCACTATCACCATTAATCATTTCCTAACCATGATTTGATCCCATGAACATTCCACATTATATCTAAAAACACTAAAATATTGGGATTAATTGTCTTATGCATGGAGAAATACTCCGGATAAGATATCCATGGTCCAAAACACAATTCCAAATTACGAAGATATGAGAGAATGCAATTTCTTATAAACGAGGTACCTAATATGTAGGGTACCCACATAGCATGTTATCCCGCTCTACTATTAAATTGTGTCACCACTATTTAATGGATTAATGACCACGTAGAACTACACATCATGTAAGGTAACTGCATAAAATTTCTCTACCGTTTTCTTCTTTTATAGTTATTTATTGAATTTCATATATACTATCTGAATTTAATATGAATTTGAAAAATAAATTACATAATTTTATTCTTATAAGTGAAACAGACCAGAAATGTGTTTTGATCAGTAATAGTCATACACTATATATATATATATTAAAATTAATGATTCCCATATCAAAGCATCTATAATTAATTAATGTTTTTTTTACTATTTATAATTTTCACAATAATTTTATAAACTAATTTTTTATTTTTTTACACACATGTTGTTTATCAGTTTTTAGTATTTTCCACGTGAATTGGTGTTACACTATTGTGGTCATCCTTATTTGTGGTTATTTAACTCTAAATTTTGAAATGGTATTCCACATTGTTTAATTGATTACTTAATTTTAAAATACGATGATATAATTTTGTATTTTCTAAAATTAGAATTTAGATTTTAAAAATGAATTCTTAATTTTGATATAGATTTTTATAGATCTTGTTCTATAAAAATATTATTGTATTGTTTATATATATTCAAAATCAATTTTTTGGGTGAAATATTTCGCTTATAACATGTTTTCTTCTAAAACCTCTTTTTCTGTTTTAAAGGATAATTTTTAAAATAAAAATATCTTGTTCAATAACGTTATTTTTAACTAAAATAAATTTTAACATTATTTCGAAATTTTCAAAAATGGGATAATCTTTCTCATTTTTAAAGATGATGTATCCAATAATCATAATGGATTTGTTTTCATGAACATCAAAATCGTATTAAATTTTATATTCTTCCTTAGAGATGTTTTCATCATGTCCCTTCTAAATTAATTCTCTAAATGTATAGTGAAATTATTTATAAGAATTTTCAATAAGCCCATATCTTTTCAACAGTTTGACTAAGTAATATTTGAAATATGACAGTTCTATTGTTCTTGTCAAAAACATATATATGGTTTTCGTTATATGATGGGTGCTCCCATAATTATATATATCTGTAATTAATTGGGTATGTTTTTAATATACCATGATCTCATTATGGGAATCATGTATTATTGCGTGATACTCTCTCTGGATTAGGAATTAATTATTACTCTAATATATTTTGGGAAATTGGGAAGTAATGCTTGGTACACTATTATAGGAATCATGAAATAATGGTTGTTTCAATATGTTGTGGAAATCGTTATGTAATGCATGTTTCACATTATTTTGGGAATCAACAAATAATGTTTCCTTCACTATATTAAGAGAGTCGATAAGTAATTTATTCCTCATTATGTTATTGTAATAACAAAATATTCATACTCTAATATGTTATAGGAATATGGTAGTTCTATCTTTTTTACCATGCTATGATAATTATTATGTGTTGTATGATCCATTATGTTTTTTGATATGTGTATTGTTTTATTCTTTACGAGATAATGATTAATTTTCGTAAATATATTATATATTCATATATTTTTTTTCATATTCATATTATAAGGTATTATTACTTTTTAAAATATAATTAACGTATTCAATGAATTATTATATGTAATCCACATCAATTTATGTATGATTTTATAATGAATTTTTCAAGGACCAAGACTATGATCAGCTATAAACTTATAAAGTGAATAAATTTTAAATATTATGTTTATACTTTCTAAAAATTTGAGATAACCAATTTCATATCCTTTACTCTCTATGTAATGTACTTTTGTTATCACATGATTTGCGAGTGAGTGTTTAGGGAACCTCAGTTGTTATCAAATTAGGATTTTGATGTTTTTTTTGATTAGTTAAATAATTATTATAGATGAAGACTACATAAAATTTTAGAAACCAAAATGGGTATTGCAAATTATTGAAAATAATTTTATTTATAAATGTACATAGTATATGGATTCATAGATGAAAATCCCTATCTGGATAAAAATATGTGGATATAGGCTCAAGCACAGATTATCCTAAGCATAATGAGCATGAAAAGGTTTTTATTTCTATTATCTTGATCGACGCATGTTGCATTAAAAATAATCATAACTAAACAATTAGATTTTTGGTCCCTAGGGATATGATTAGGTTGATTAAAATTATATTTAAAACATTATGAAGAATTTAAAAGGAAGAAGATGGTGTAATAGATAACGTGTTCGGTAATAGAACTTAATATTAATTAATGAACGGATAACCTATATTGAAAATTATAGATTCATAATTTTGAATATGAACATAATTTATCATTTACTCATTATAAGTATATATTTTTCATTAATAAATTATTATTTTATTATATGTCAACATTCCATTATTTAATGCAGTGGATAAATCCTAGTTGGACCACATTAAAAATAGATATATTTTGGAAATGAAAAAAACTTATTAAAATTAACATGATATGGTCTATGGTGAGAAATATTATAGTTATTACAAAATAGATATATCATATCCTGATTAACCTTGATCATGGTTAAATTTCATAAAAATTTATGTAATAGAAAATATGTTCTCATATATGATTAAATGAAATAAGATGGGTGGATGCAGATTCATTCTGTTATTAATGTGGGAAAATGCATCTAAGAATTTTCATAAAAGGATCATTAAATTGGTTGATGTTTAGAAGGATTGGCAATGGAGATTTCCATTTTCGAATCTTAAAAATAGTTAGGTCCATATCATATAAGAATAAAATCCCCAACTATTTATAAACCCACAGATAAATTCCTTAAATTCCGGGATTTTGGACAATTATTCAAATTAATTCTCTATCCTATGGGTTAATAAGGTTAATAGGTATTTGAATCTTTTAAGGGAATATGTAAGAACTCATGAAATGAATACCAATAAATTGGATAATGATAAATAATTTACATTTATCCTCTACATCATATTTTTGGATATATTTCTGGATTCTTTTTCTAGTTATCCACTATATTTAGGTTTTTTCGAATAGAATAAAATCACATCCACAATGATACGATAATTGTATAAAACATAAAATTATTTGATTATTACATAACATTTTATTTTTTGTGATATTGTTCTTCCTAAAATTTTATTTTTATTTTTTATAAGAACATGATGTGGTTTTGGTAAATAATTACCTCTCACTTCAAAGAATCCATAAATGTTTTTTAATAAACATGGTGCATTAATTATCTTACACCAAACTATTATCATATTTTGGTGGATGACTGACAATGAAATCTGTATAGTAATTAATTCCATAATTTCATTTTTAATTGTAATTAATTATATGAGTTTCATACTGTTATCCATTTTAGTGAGGATGATATATAATTATGAATTATATCTAATTTTTTAAATATATTCATAATATCATCATCAATTATCATCAGTGTGAAAAATAAAAATTTGACTGTGAAATTTATTTAGTGGGTCATAATGTAGAAACACAATTTTATTAAATAATATAATCTGATTAGTTAATATATTTAATATATTTATTTACACACAACACCAAACCAAGATGAACTATTATAATTTTTATTAAGCTAAAATTTTATTGAGAAAATTGTACTATTTCAATGTTTGTATTAAGTCAGTCAGTAAAAATATTGGTAACGATTTTATTAAATATTTGTAGAAGAAAAAGTCATTGTAATTTTTATTATTAATGAATTCACAAAATTGAAATATTGTATCTCAATAACTAATGAAATAATTAATTAATTTTATTATTATAAGATAAATTATATTTAAAAACATATATGTGTAATGCACGCTTAAATAAAAATAAATTTTTATCAATTTTAGATAATGAAATGGATAAAATTTTTGTAATATTTTTAAACTAAATGTTAAAATTATTTAAAAGGAACATTTAAAATTATTCCTAAAATAAGTTTCTATTATTAAAGATAACAACATTGATAATAGTTAAAGAGAAGTTTTTAAGAATGGTTTTTATAGGTCTTTTTGTAATTTTTATTCAAAGAAATTATCTTTACCCATTTTAAATATTGATTACATTTTTTAAAATAGAATATAAATAAATATATCTAATATAATTTAACTATTAGTTGTTATGAAATTGTAATAACAACGTTTAATTTTTGAAAAGACATTTTTTTAGAAATTAAATTTTCCTAAGTATCATATATTTTAATTTGGAAGTTATTTTTTTGGATATATAATTTAAATTATTTTATATTTAATCCAAATTAATATTCATCACAAAAAATATTTGTTATGTGTTTTCATTTATTTTTAGAGAATTCAACATTATTAATTTTAATTAAAGGTAATTATGGGTAACATGATTAATTCAAGTGGTTCAATTATTTTTATGTTTCCATGATAGGAAAACCTTATATAATATATTTATTAGGTTTTAAAGACATACATAATTGAAAAAAACATTTAATCACATTAATTACCTCAAACACATGTAATTTCATTCTAACCCCTCACTAAAAATTATATTCGATGGAATGGTCACACTTTTCACCAATAAAATAAGACCACGTCCACTGCCTCACAACACAAAACTCAATAATAAATATCATAAAAAATATTCTATTTTCACATTACTAGATTCCACTTCCACATTTGGAATTCTATTTTTCCTTGAATAATCTCTAAATCATCCTTTGAAAATGGTTCATTCAAGAGAATATTCGGTCATTTGACATGAGTATTACTTATTCATTAACATTCAATTTTATATAGATATGGTCTTCTCTACAACATAACTAATAAATCTACAATATGATAATTATATAATTATAATTTTTGTAATTTATTTTATTAAAATTATTTTATAATCATTATTTTCCTTTTACCCTTCTCATAAGAATTTTGAACATGACTTACATACCTATGAGAAGTGTACCTCATCCATTAACATCATGTTTTATGTTTCCAAATCTCCATTCATGAATAGTTAAAATGATTTATGAATGAAATTATTATGTTATATATATATTTATGAATTTTAATATATAATTTATTTTCTATTAATTTTTTTTCTATGTGAAATGAAAATGAAAATCTTCTACAAATGCACACCACCACATGTATAAAGATGCATGGTCTATTTTTTCATCACTCACCTACTTGATTGACTATAAAAATATTATCAATATATAGGATAGTAATGAGTAATATATTTTGCGAATAATTATTTTAAATAAAGACACAGAAATAAAAAATCATTAAAATCAATTTGTTAATATTAGAAAATCACCCTAACGAAGATCATCATGTATCATGTTCTAGTAAAAAATTACCATAATTTCTTATTAAGTTAACATGGAAATTATTAAATCAATGAAAAAAATTATTACATTTTTTTATAAAAAATTAATTGTGATATTTCTTTCATATATTGGGTTTCGATGTTACAATTATAAAACATGTCAGTAATAATCATAATTGTAAACATTTGATAATAAAAATATATAATTAATATTTAATAAAGGTATAATGAAGGATTATAATTTATGTGTTACAATGATAATACATAAAAATAATTTTTTTAGATACAATATTGTTATATTTATTCTCATTATATAGGAGGTAAATGAACATTCATTGAAGCAATGAGTTATGGTAAGGGTTTTTTCATCTCAATTGTGATTATTTTCACTGTACTTTGCCTTCACCAATTATTTTTTTATGGTGTATATAATTAATATGGGAAAATTATAACTATGATTATAAATTTATTTAAAAATATATCCTATATTCTGAATTTCAATTGGTTTTGGACTCAAAATATATCGATTTTGTATGAGTTCCATTCTCACCATATTATCCAATCAAGACTGATCTGAATGAATTTCCATCTTGGGAAAAATTTTAAATTTATCACTAAAAATTCGTCCATTATTTTATTGGATAGTTATTATTTGTTTTCTAAATTTCATATTTAATTTTTTAATTATAATTTTAAATAATTTACGTAATGTGATTCTTGTAAGTCTAATGGACACATATCTTCTTTCAGGTCTGAAATCATCTTCCTCTATGCGTATATTAATTTTATAGATGTACATATACATGAATTAATAATTTATTGAGCAAATATTTTCCTATTTTTATTTATTAAAAAAATAATGTTTCAATGATACCCATATATGACTTTTTGAATATATTATACCTTTTTATATATTCTATGTGAATTGATTCTTCCAACGTCATAAGAATAATTCATTATGAAGCTTCCATTCCTTATATTTACATGGGTTTACAAATGATTTTTTAATAATGATATTTATAAAGAAAATTAAATATTAATATATTTTTCAAAATGAGATTATTTATTCTATAAATAATTTTATGAGTATAAATTGGATTTTTATGTAATATATTCATAGGAAATATGTCATCATGATTTTTATATATTTTAAATAATTATTTTTGAAATAATATTTATATAATTATTTTTTGTTTTGTGAGAAACTATTTACGTATTTAAAGGGATATTTATAAAATGTTTTATCAAGATTAGTTTTTGTTAATATAAATTATTTTTAAATAATTTATAACCATTTAAAAAACTATATATCTGTTAATTTTTACAAGTTGTCTTATCTATTAATCATAAATGGGTGTATTTCAACTATTCCAAAATCATTCAATGTTTTTATGATTAACTATACTTATATTATTACACTATCATATGGTTTATTTCTATGGATTTATTATTAATTATACTATTTAATTTTACATCAATGTAATCACTTTTCCATGGGAAAATTAATTACAGGTTGGAATAATAATGTTTCCGTGATCTCTTAGAACGCCTATAAATTATTTTAATTATGTGTGGGTTGTGTCAAAAATTATATACCCCTTATTTTAATTTTTTTATGATTTTTTTCTAGTGAGATTATAATGGGAATTCGTTATTTTTTTCTCACTTCACTATAAAAATCAATAATTATTTCATACTCTATAATGTTATGGGAATTTGGAAGTAATGCATCCACAGTAATGCAATGTAGATTAAGAAGTAATTAAAACACCCTTATATTAGGGGATTCGGGATTTAATTTCTAATCTTCTATGATATAGGAATATATTTGTAAATTTTTACCCACTATATAATGGGAATCATGAAGTAATTATTTCTCTACAATGTCATAGAAACTATAATGTAATGTCTACCCCATTTTGTTATAGGAAGAAGATAGGTTTTCCTACTTCACTATATTATAGAAATTAGTAACTGATGTCCCCTCAACTATATTATGGTAAATAGTTTGTGATTCATTGTAAAATATTTTATAATTAATCATCTGTTTTTCTTTCTATAATCATACTTTTTCATTAAAATCTTTCTATAATGGCCTATGGATCTCAATATTATTAGAAACGTTTTTATTAATTTATTATTGATTATTAATGTTTATTTGAATTTTATTTTCTAATGTAATGTTCATGGACCTTGATTATTTTATCATATCCAATTGCTCAACATATACTCACCTATGATAATTAATTCATCTCACCTATGATTACCCATATTGAGCACTCAGAGACAATTATTTTTTAATATTTCAATCCCATGATAATAAAAATGAGTGTGATGAATGAAATGTATTTATGTAAGTGTATTATGGTGAGATTATGGAGAAAATTTCACATGTGTTTTAAAATAATTTCTTTATACATACAATCTCAAAATATTATCATCTTAATGGTTCTCATGATTATGTGAGACTATTTTGATATAAAATGTTAAATTAAATTTTATATAATTTTATCTTTTGTTAAAAATATATTTAAAGAATATTATATTTGAATTATTCCTTCTATTTCCATATCATTAGTTTTGGTTTATGGGAATCTAAATGCCTATCAAGTTGATGAATAAGTACATGAGGATAATAATTGCTCTTTAGAATTCATCATACCATTGACCATCCACCCATATATTCATTATTATGTTTATGGGTAGACATTTAGTGCTATGATTGGTGAGGATACAATAGATGCGGGAAATATAATCTTGGATTCCTCACAATTCCTTTAGTTTTTTGGTCGAAGTAATATTTAAAATCACTCTAGTTATCTCTATATTGACGTTGAAGTTGTGATGGCACACCATTTATTAGAGAAACATTCTTAATGATTCTTGAAGGTTCACTTTAAGTGGCTCATTTTTATGTTTGTTTGTAGAAGGTTATCAAAAAGCGATTTGGGTTGAAAAAGATGTTAAAAACTATTGATATTTGACAAACATGTCATCATTATATAACTCTATGGTTTTCCCCATCATGTATTCAATGATCTGAGTCAGAGAGAATTGATATTTTATTCTATAACATTTTTTGAAAAATGGAATTACATTATTGTAATTCCATGTAGAAATCTACAACAATATTACCCTAAAATTACTATAATGCCCATCATTTAGGGGAATCAAAATATTACTACAACCAAATTTCCCATATATGAATAGATGGTTTTAATTATATTTGTTTCATCAATAATTAATTCATTGATCAATATCGAGAATACCTCTTTCAAGAAATTCCTTTTGGGGACCCTGAAGTCACTATATATATACAGATATATAACCATTTTTCTTCTTTAGATGGAGGATATTTACCAATCACATTAGAAACAATATTCCAAAGATGAATTTAGATTTCATTAGATTGAAAAAAAATTATATACATTGGCTGTATGATTTTGATTTATTCTCCTTGGTACATACTTATATCAATAGTATTCATTTTAAAATATTAAGTGATGGGTGGCCACTAAAGATTAAATGTTTTTATATCAGTTTATATTTATGTGACCATATTTGTTTACATTTTATAAATTAAATATACACATTACGATCCTCTATTTCCTTAGTTTTATGGATGAGAATGGTTCATGAATTATTTATGGTACTGATATTCACCAATCTAAAATCATTGTTGGTGGTTGATTTTCTTTAATCATATATTGGACGAGCATCTATATGGTCAAATTAATCCTCTATAACTATAAAAAAATTATAATGAAGATGAAGGGTTATATTTATATACAAAATATGTGGGGGGACATGTTCATCTTGAGTAAATGATGAGAAACATCCTTGGGTTGTGAGGGTACTGGTGAAATTGTATTAACATTAGATGTATTATAGATCTATTATATTATATCCCTACTTAAATTATGGTTAATGGAGATACCAAAATCATGAGTTTTAGAAGATGATATGAATGTATTTCTAATTTAAATTGGTTATATGGTTGTATCTATTGATCATGATTATTATTAACAAATCTAGTTTTATATCAAATGAAAATCGAGATAATTTGTTATGGGGGAATATCCATTTGTGATGATTTTTTTTATAGATGAAAAATTTTCACTGTTAATCTCACCAAAATTAACTCAAATGGCTCTCACCACCATTATTGGGGAATGTAAACTCCATAGAACCGTGAAGCGCATTGAAGCTAGGATTATTTCCTTGGTAACACTAACAGAATGTATATAATCCCTACTATATAGGATCCAAGTGATTAGAGGTGTATATCCCAAATCCTTCGATATAGTGACCAATATTTCACTTCCTTACATCATCAATTTTTCATTACCACTTATATAATAAATCCTTGGTATAATTTGATTCAAAACATTCAAAGGGGGAACAATCTCCACATTTTACCCTAAAATTTTCATTAATATGGTATTTTTGGAAGTATTGGATGATAATGAAACCAAAATATTCATGTGGAGACATGGTTATCCATATAAGACACTGAATGTAATTTATGACAAAATAAAAATTACATACAGTAATATATGAGATCTATTAATTGGAATTTTACTTTGATACATCCAAGAGGATTTGGTATTCTTTGGTCATACCCTTTAATTGTCAACTTCGTGGGAGATAAGTTATAATCACAACAACCAAAGAACCATTTATACTAGAATGAGATAATTTTTAATAAAAAATCCCTTGACAATTAAAAATAAATGAATTTCAATATTATTGATCCTTATAGAGATATAATAGGATCTAATGTTCCCCTATATAGTGGCCTCTAGATCATGATTTGTGAATAAGAAGTCATTCAGAATTATACTAGGGATGTATTCACATCATTCACCTCACCCATATAATCATTTTCCATGAATTATATTGGGATCTGACATATCTCAATATGTGATTACATTTACTCTTTTGATATTATAGTTTTACACTAGAGTATGTTAATGGTTTTGATGATAGTAAAATGTTTATATGGTTTTTGTTATAGAATATAACATGAAAGCCTGTTTTTCAATGGAGGGTTAGTTTGAGCTGCTCAGCACACATTCATGTGCTAATCATACAACTGTACACTTTGAAAATTATATTTTAAAAAAATTGAATTTGAATTACCCTATGAGTATTGAATATTATATTGGTGGTTTGTTTTCTCTCACTGAATATCCATACCTAAAATCATAGATACATATATGGAATTGGTTTTTAAATTTTATATATTTTGAGATCATCCATAACCAGGTCATCCTCAGTCCACATAGTTTTTTCGGACCTTTCTCTATCTCTATAATAACATGTGGTGAACTCAGGTTCATATAAATATTATTTTTCGGAAAGGGTTTTTTATTGATGAATGAATTTGACTGACTTAATATGGTAACCATTATTTGATGGTGTCTCTTCTTTATAGAGTGGTGATCATTCTCCAAATGATGGGTGAAGAAAACCCATGAGAGTTTGGATTGTTATTAGATTAAATCGCTTCTCATATTATGGTATCCAATTCTATTTTATCTAATAAAACATGTCTCTAGATAGTTGAGTAATGGGTGTAACTTTGGTTAATTAAATCATAATTAGGGACATAATTGACTAATTGAGTTTTGGTTGGAGAATTGGATGAGTGTGATCATCAAGCATTTGGTCCATCCTATCATTGAACACATATTCATCCATGGTTTGTACAAACTACTCGTCATATTATTCTTATGAAATGGGTGTGGAAACAAAGGAACAATGTGTTGGAGAGTTTCATTGCATTCAAAATCAATAATTGATAATTTTCATGATAATTTTAATAAATGAGAATAAAAAAAGAATGTGGTGTCCCAATATTTGATGGAATGTGAAATAATTTGAAACATCACTGGGGATAACTTCATCAAATTTCCTAGATTTAGGAGAACTGATTATTTTCAATTTTCATAATGAAAGAGTGTTGAAACTACTGATTTTGTAAATAGTAGATTTCTTCCATTCATTTCTCATATCATGAGTGGCCTTTATTGTCTATATAAATATCATTTATATTCACCTATGTGGGTTTAATGTTTATAGAGTGGGTAAAACATTTCTATACAGAAATGTAGTCTTGGAAAATATCAGCATAAGGATGCTTTAAATTAATGAGGTTGATGACAGTTTTATTCTATAACCTAGAGCTGAATAAATAAGGGAAATGACAATAAATGTCTTTTTAGCCAAAGATGTGTAAAAATTCAAAACTATTTTAGCCGAAGAAGGTTTCACCACCGTGATTATTATAATTTTAGTTTTATTTTCACATTCTTATAATTTGTTTCCATCATAATGCCACAATAAGACACATATTGCCTAAAATTACACTCTAGGTCTCCAATTATATTAAATTTTTGAATTTCTGTATTTATAAATATTGTTTTAGGAGGACTGGTTCCCATCCACATGGGTTATAGTTTCTTAATGGTCTTCACTGGGGTGTTTTATACTTCTATAGACTCCATTTATACATAGATTGACATTATGTATGATAAGATATCTATATGAAATATTTTATCAGTCTACACATGAACAAGGTTAAAAAGAGATGATTCATGTGGAAACCCAATATATAATTATTTTTGAATCCCAATTTGAGTTGGAACTATGTGAATTTATTGAAAATAGTGTATTTATTTTCTCAGTGGAGGAATCTACTTGTCTTATTTAATAACAAAAATCACATATGCAAATTATTGAGATCCTGATCCAATAATATGAAAAATTCTATTATTATGGGATGAGTATTATATTATTATTGAGTGTGATTGGAAATATTATCTTCTTTAGAAATATTTTAATCAAATGGAATATATCTAGAGATTAATTCAATAATGTGTTGTTTCAAATCAACTATCTCAACCTCTTATTACACGAGTTTATAATCATTAAAGAATTAATGTACCTCTTTTGGTAGATGGTCATATATACCCACAAAAACTAATTTATCTTAAGATGAATCACATTTTAAGACTGTAAATAAAACATTTGGAGCATCTATGGTATATTTTTTCATCAAATTCATGATATTCACACCTTTTCCTATGTTTTAGTGTAAACTATATCATGGGAAAACATTTCATTATTTTGTCACCAAATGATTTTCCCTCAAACTAGATCATCTGCTATAATAAAATTTATGAAACTATTTTTTCATATAATGTAGAAATATTCATTTCATTATCATCCAATTAATAGGGTGGATCTTCATTCCATGTGCCCAATTTAAATGGCACATCAGAGTACTCTATTTGGTCACCTTTCTGAGTGAAAATCAATAATATATTTTAGGTTGTTAAAATGTTTTGGTTGATGATAATAAGAAGAACACATACCTACTACAATTCATTCTAAATAAAAAATAAAATAAAATTTTGTTTCTCTTGAAAGGTGTGAATATATTCTTTCTTACTACAACAGAATCTATCTATATTTTATGGTAGTGAGAATGGGATAAGATTATGTTTTTATATGAGTCCAAGAATCTAATAATTGTTTTCCAAAAATGAAATTGGTTTCACCCTAAAATACAAATATCCAAGATGGAATGTAAACATTCTAACGAGATCCTGAAAAATTAGATCATACCGAAGGTGGGAAATAACCAATGATATGGATCATATCAACAAATTGATCTATGTTTATGTTTTTGGGTCCCTAAACCAACTATTTATAGTGATTTGGGAGTCTATAGACTCATCCTCCGAAAGTGAAAGTATTTGTGTATATGGAATTTCTCCTCATGATACTCATATTTTATATTTTGTAGGTACTTACCAAACGACATTTCATAAATTCCCTACAAATGGAAAACAAATGATTGATTTTCATAACTATTCCTTTGATTCCAGTAATGAAATATATCCTTATAATGAGACTATAAATAAGTAAGATGTTTCTAATATTTCATTTTCAAAGATTAGTTTCCAAAAAGATAATTCTCATGTAATCATAGACTATTGTAAACAAGACGGTTCTCCCCATATTGGCCATTCATCGAAATAATAAGGTACCACATTATTTATTCTTAATTAATATAGCCTTCAAATAAAACAACTCTTGACTGATCATGGTCATTTACAGCCACATTCTCAAATAAAATATATAAAATTTAATCTTTTTCAATATATGGTTCGGGGAGATAATTCTGTTTTAAACCTCCTTCTCCTAATATATACTCAAGATTAATCAATATATTTTTTCAAATCCTTCCAAATTATGATAAATCACATAGAATAAAACCAATGTTTTTAGATTAGGTTAATGGATTATCCACTATAGAGAATGCTGATGGTATGGACATGTGTAGTGAATAGGTCATAGATAACATCTGGATAATGTTTTGGCCCATTTATACTCCCCTATATGATATCCATGTTTCATTAATGGATGATTGGATGGAGTTATTTTTCTAGAACTAGTTTGAATCCCCCCAATAGATAATAGAAAAAAATATATCTTATAATATGATTAAAAAATCCATAAAATTAATATGTTATGTTATTATATTTTATTTTTTAATTGCTATTAGCTAGAAATATGAGATGGGGTAAACACTCTAAGAAACTATGGAATAATTTTCTCCTTATCCTGAATGAAAATCATGAGTTAAAAAGTAATTATCCATACAATAAATATATATCTTTATAATGATAATTAAAATTATTTCAATTTACCATATCACATTGTCATTAGTGTACCTCAAAGAGGGATTCTGATGAATTTATTTCTATATGGGAGTTCTCAAGTCAAAATACTATATATTATTCTTTATCCATCCTAAAACATAAAACTACACATAAGGATCAAATTTAGTGTAACCATTGGAAGCACACCATAGAAAAACTACTAAGAAAAGCCTCTAAAAATTATTCATGTAGAAATATTCATTTCATTATCAACTAATTAGTATGGTGGATCTTTATTCAATGTGACCGCTTAAAAAAGCACATTAGTGTACTCTATTAGGTCCCCTTTCCGAGTGGTCCATTTTAGTTTATGGCATATGTGGGGGTTATTATTATTCATCAGATAATCCCCTAGTGGTGATACATGGATGGTAATATAGATATAATCCCTATCAATTTCTATAAAGTGTGGCGAGACTAATTTGAATGATTCAAGTAACGGTGTGAATAGTGCAGGTAAAGGGTACTAGTGGTCGGCACACATAATAGAAAAGACTAATTTCCCTATAGGTGGGATTATTTTTTCAACATCCATGATGATATAAGGTAACACAATGCTGTCAACACTATTGATATATGTTATTGAGGATTTGATGACACATAGGGTTGTGGTGGAGGTAAATATTTCCAAAATCTTATGGCATGTGGATTCTTCTTAATGGCTACAATATACACTACTAATGTTGTAATACAGATTTAGTATTCTTTCACACATGTGTGAGTCATTTTAATAAATGTACATAGTGTAACATTCTAATCACTAGTTCTTTCCAACTGTTATGAAATTTACCTTTCACAATCGAGATAACGAAGTTATTTTTTAGAGGCTTAGACTAAGAGTTTGTCTAAGGCGTGTTTCCTTCGGTTACACTAATTTTTATCCTTATGCGTAATTGTATGTTGTAGGATTGATAATGAATAATATATAGTATTTTAACATGAAAACTCCAATTTAGCAATAAATTTGAATGATTCCCTCATTGATGTGAAGTAATGGAAATGTGATATGTTAAATTAAAATAATTTGTATTATCCCTATATAAATATATATTTATTGGATGGATAATTATTTGAAATCAGAATATGTTCCTTCAGGATAAAGATAAAATAATTCTATAGTTTCTTCATGTTTTTACCCCATCTCACATTTCAAGGAACTCACAATTAAGAAATCAAATCTGAAAACATAACATATGAATTTTATAGATTTTTTATCATACTCATTATATGATATATGTTTTTCCATTAGCTATTGGGGGGATTCACATTGGTTGTAGAACAATATCGCCATTTAATCATCCTTTAATGCAACTAGGCTATCATATTGGGAGTATAAATGGTGCCAAACATGATCCATTTGTTATCTATAACCTATTCCTTACACATTTCCATACCATCAGCATCATCTATGGATGATAATATATTATCCTAGTCTAAAAATCATGGTTTTATTCTAATTCCATTATCATAATTTGGAGGGATTTCTAAAATTACCTTGATTAATCATTAGTATGTATTAGTAGATGGAGGTTTAAACCATAATCATCTCCCCGAACCATATATTGATGAGGATTAAATTTCATAGATATAATTTGAGAATGTGGTTGTAAATGACCATGATAAGTCAAGAGTTGTGTTATTTGAAGGCATTAGTCATGAATAATAATTAAAGGGGTACCTTATTATTATGATGAATGGACTCTATGGGGAGAACCATCATGTTTACAATAGACTATGATTACATGAGAAGTATCGTTTTGAAACTAATCAATGAAAATGAAATCATTGAAACATATTACTTATTTATATTCCCATTATAAGGATATATTTAATTTCTGGAATCAACAGAAGAGTTATAGAAATCAATGATTTATTTTCCATTTTTTGGAATTTATGGAATGTCTTTTGGTAAGGTCCTACAAAATATAAATGATGAGTACCATGAGGAGAACTTTCATATACACATATACTCTCACTTTCCATTGATGAGTCATTAGACTCTCAATTCACTTCAAATAGACTTTTTTGGTACCCAAAATCATAAACATAAATCACATTAAATAGACTTTTTTGGTACCCAAAATCATAAACATGGATCAGTTATTTGATATGATCAAACTCATTTGTTATTTACCACCTTTGGTGAGATCTCATTTTTCATGATCTCCTTAGGCAATTTACTTTCTGTCTTGGATATATGTTTTTTAGGGTGACTCTCATTTCATTTATGGAGAACAATAAATAGATTCTTGGACTCATATAAAAACATAATCCTATCCCATTATCTCTACCATAATATATCAATCGATTCCCATATATTGAGCTAGAATATATTCCCACCATTCTAAAGCCACTAAATTGTTTTTTCATTTTTATTCAGAATGAATTTTAGTATGGATGTTTTCTTGTTATTATCATCTACCAAAATATTCTAACAAACCAACAATATATATATAGGAATATGATCTAACTCTTATGATTCCATTGTAATATGTTTACGGTCCTCATAAATTGAGTTTGTATATAAGAATTCCTTTGACTATATACCGATAGATGTTGATGGTCTTCTATAAAATTTGTGTGACTTGGGATATGGGATTGTTCTTCTGGTATCTCTAGGATATACCAGCTATATCATTTTGTTTCATCTTTTGGGATGCGATTATATCTATGTACGATGTTAATAAATATTTTGATCCATTGATGAAAATATATATTGATTGGATTCGCTAATAATATTGGGAATATCATCCCATTATGTAATTGGAGTGGATATAATTTCCAATTATTCTCCTATTAAATTTATAAGTATATGGCAGAGTAATTCATATGAATATTATAGAATATGGTCTTACCCATGGTATCTGTTCTGATATGACAACATACTATTAGGGCCACCAAATCACATTGGATGGATTTTATAATATAACAATGGATATGGGCATTATATTATACAATCATGTGATGATCTACCCCATCTAACTATATAGTAATATATGCTTGTTACTGGGTTCCATTCATAAATTTCCCTTGGTAACACATCTTATATAGTTCATTCTGTATAGTGTTCATTGTTGATGTCTCATGGGAAGCCTCATCAATATTGCTATGAAAAAATCAGGTCACAAAGATTTTATACTTATGATGGTGAGTGGAAATAGTAAACCAAATTGACTTATGTAAAATAGTGAGGACATGGTCATCATATTCATATATAACATTGAGATACAAGAGGAGAAAATTTCGAAACTCGATGGGAGAGGATCCCTAATATATTGAATTTAGTGATAAGTAGAATTGGATTTATTATAGTTCACCTCTAGAGGGATGGGATGTGTGGATCATGTGTTGAGAGGTTCTCAAACATTCCCACAAATTTTATAATGGTACTATTTCTGTATTAATCCCTCACAAATATATTCTCCACCAGGAATTGGAGGCACAATATAGTTGAAATAATCATTCTGTCCATAGGGGGTTGTAGAATATATGATTATTCAAGAGTAAGAATGTTTTATCAATGAATATCACAATTTTTTATAAATGAGGTCCCTCATGAGGGGTACCTGGGAAATAGGAACACCAAAAAAGAATTAGCATCACTGTAGTATTGTAATTAAGATGTTTTTGGATGAATTTACTTAATAGATAAATGTTTCATGTTTGGTTTACTAATTTTTCATAATTTTTCATATAAATATTTAGTCATGTATTATAATGCCAATTTGAATCTTCTTTCCAAAGGAAGAAAGTTAGTGGGACATATCTTCTAAAACAATAGAATTCACATTGGTTGATGGTATTAGATAGAAAGGGTGGGGCCTAAACATGAACGTATACTACCCAAATGCATGTGTTAGAGGATCGTTGATGAATGTAGCTAATGAAATCATCCATAGGAACCATTATTGGTCGTATACCTATAAAAGAATCCTAAATGGAAAGGGTTCATTGAGTAGACGAAAATTTATTCTACGAACCCATACTATTATGTCTTAAACTATATCTTCCATGTTGAAGTGTATTATCCATGATTGACTTCACCAATGTTCCTATAGAAGGAAACTGATTATAACTAGAATATATTAATTAAAATCTCTTTAGTTTCATATCAATTAGTGGTTCTAGCTGATGTATCTCATTACCTATGGAATTAATTATTGAACAGGAAAATAATTGGTGCAGATGCCCTGCCAATACATATAGTGTCTTTGGAGGTTTCCCTAAAAAAAATTTATCTAGAGAGACTCCATTAGTAAAGGGGTTTTGAATCACTTGTTTTGGGTGAATATGGTAACCTGGAATTGGACAATAGAGGATGGTGCAACCTAGCGATAATGAATCCCTATAAAATTCCTCAATTTCATTCTTTCTTCCTAGTGAATGATAGCCCATGGATTCGGTTTTTCAAAATAATGCAAAAGCAAATACCCTAACATATAAAAATTTAGGACTCAAATGAATACCTAACTTCTACCAATATAGGCCTAAACAATGTTTCTACGATAACAATGAAATGATATGAAATATATCTCATTCACTCAATGAATGGAAAAGTATATGAGTCATTTTCATCCATCACGAGACTAAGAAAATGAGTCTTCTTGGTCCAATTGAGTAAACATGTATCTTTTCAGAAATCCAAATCCATGTGATATATGATGTCATTGGATGTTTATAGGTGGATGTCACAATAATATTTCAATTAATAAAGGTACTATGGACTAATTTAAAAATTATAATGGTCAAATAGTCTTTTTAATGTGTTTCTATAATTATAAACTATTGGGTGACATGACGAATCTCCTAGGATGGTTAATTCCCTTAGGGTTGGGTGAAAGGGCTACCAAAATGGTAGTTGTATAAATTGATGAAAGGAGATTTATGTGCATCTTCATCTTCCCTAAAATTTATAAATGATTATGCCATGGATCTTATATGTAAGAAAATATAAGAATTTGGGTTATTCAGATTTGGAATGCTTGTAGTGATGTGCATGAAAGGATCATGATAGTGGATATGGGTGTAGTTTGTTTGGAACACATGTACTATTGGTTGAAGAAGCATTTTCCTTATTCATTGGACTTTCAAACCCATGAAAAAGCCTATATAGTACCATTATCTTTTTAACTCCTAATTTATCTCTTTTTTAAAGGAGTTATAACACCATCAAAAATGTCTCAAACCCAGAAAAACCGTGGAAAAAATTAAAAACATCTTGAAACCCTATAGACATTACAGATTCTTGAAACTCTATATAAAATCATGAAAGCCCCACCAAAATCTCTTTTAACCCCTAATAAATTATAAAAAATACTATAATTGCATGAAATGTGTAATAGACCATAAAACCCATGATATCCATATAAACATATAAAAAACTATGGATTCCATAAAAGACCCTTAAAATTTTATTAATTCGTTATAAACCCCATTAAACTCATTAAAACATTGTAAACATACAGAAAATCTAGAAAAATGAATCAAAAAATCATAAAAACTATGACAAATAATCTTTAGCATCCATGGTATTACATGAAAACAATAAGAAACATTGAAATCCTCAAACAACCTATAGTTTTAAATAAATTTATACCTAAGAGACACTAGAAATATAAAATAACTGAATAAAACTCTAATCCTTGCAGAATTCCAAAAAGAGGAAAACCCCTTATGAACTTAGTAAATGATTAAAATCATTGAAAACCCTTGAAAACGTTTGATATCCCTAAATACACAGAAAAATCTACGAAAACAAGTAAAATATTTAAAATACTGAAAAATATTCAAAATAATTTAAAACACATCAATGAGATATAAAGACCCTATAAAATACTGAAAATTCCTGAAAAACCTAGGAAATCCATAGAAAATCATGAAATACAATGAATTCCCATAAAAAAAAATCCCTAAAACTCTAAAAATATGTGTATAACCTCAAAACCATTAGATTTCCATAAAAACCCATAAAACAGAAAAAAGACGCAGATATTATTATAGATACTTAAAAATCCCAGTAGAAAATATAATTCCCTATAATCCAAATCAAATCATTCAAATCACTATAAAACCCTAAATACCATTAAAACCCCTTGAAAATAATGAAAACCCATAAACACCATAAAACATGTAGAACCCCATAAGTAAACTTGATTGGTTATTAAACCAATTCATAAACAAAAAACTAATTTATATTATACAAAAAAAAATAAAAAATCATTAAAATTTAATTAATTAATGGAAGACCTAGTGAAATCATCGTAAAATCCTTAAACCCCAAAAAAGCATGCTAAATCCCTAAAAAACCAATAAAACTCTTATAAAATAATAAAAATTTATATTAAACACAAAAAATCCCAAAAATCACTACAATCCACTAAATGCCCAAAAAAATGAAATAAATTGAAAATCAAATTAACATATGAAATAGTATATAGATACATGAAAAAATGTATAATATTAGGAAATCCTAAAAAACATTAGAAAACACTAGAGTATCATAAAAACTAAGGAAACCCATTAGAAATCCATATAAAAAATTAAATCCCATTAAAAATTTCTATGGAAACCTATTGATCCATGAAAAGTCCTCAATTCCTAGAAAAAGGGTGGAAGTCACTTAAAACTCATCAAAATAGTGGAACTTCCTGAAAATAGTGAAAAAAATAAAAAACACAAAAACCTATAAAAACTGTAGAATACACTAATATAGTCTATAATACCATTGAAAAATTATAAAACTAGAAAAATCCCGATATCCTAAATCCCCATGTGCATTATAAAAAACATCAACATCTATAAAAATATAAAAAATCATTAAAAATCATTAAAATTAATAAAAACTACCCATCAAATATTAATAAATAATGTTGATCATTTAAAATCCAATAAAAAATGAAAATAATTGATTTATCTTAAAACCCATATAAAAAACTATAATTGATTTGAATATAATAAAAAATATTTAATACTGTTGAAAACTATAGATAATTTTCAAAACCATAAAAAGAATGTAATCCCTAAACACACTTTGAAAATATTAAAACTCTTCATTAACTAATAAAATCATACCAAACACTGAAAACAATAGAAAATAACTTAAAATAATATAAAATCATAAAATGTATAAAAACCCATAAAAAATCTTGATATCCAAAAAAATAAAATAATGAAATAAATTTAGAAAACCTCTAAAAAATTGTATCATCCTAGAAAACAGTACATTGAATTGAAAATCATTGAAAAAAATATAAAAATTTAAGAACCTAAATTCCTAAAAAACAATGAAGCCCAATTAAAATTATTAAACAAAATTTTACTATAAAATACATAATAACATTGAAAACCATGAGAAAATAATAAAAAATATAAAACCCCTTGAAAACCAAGGAACGCATAAAATATTCAAGAAAACCCATGAAAGTCCTTGAAAATCATGAAATCAAATCGATAACCATTATAAAATTGAAAAATAATGATAACCATGAAAATAAAATAAACCGTATAAATTACTAGAAATCTCTAAAAATCCCAAGTGACAGTAAATATACGTAGAAAAAACTAAAAACATTAAATTGTTAAGATACCACTAAAACCCCTAACATTTTTTAGAAATCGTTTAAAACCATTTAAAAAAACTATAAACCCATCAAACCACCTATGATTATTAAATAACTATATTGAATCCTGGAACACATAAAAAACATAAAAAACATAAAAAACCATAAAAAACCTAAAAATGGAAATTTAAACAACATCATAAAAAATACGAAAAGACCTATAAAAACATATTAAAATATGAAAAAAAATTAAAAACATGAAATCCATAGAAAACATAATAAAACTTGAAAACCACTAAAAACCAATGAAACAAATTCATATGAACATTAAAATCCAATAAAAACTAGAAGAACCTTATCCGCCCCTACAGAAATCCCTAAAACTATAGTAAACCATGAAAAAAAACATTAATAATATGAAACCCCCTAAACCCCTATAATTTATAAAAAAATCTACAAAACCATTAGAAACCCATGTAATGTCCCAAAACCCTTACAAATTACGATAAAAACCCAAAAACCTTCAAAATCATTGAAATCATCTAAAAATATAGGAAAACCCAAAAACTCAATGAAAACCAAGGGATCTCTTTAAAAATTTTGAAAACACTGGGAGAACATTTTAAAAAATCAAAAGGATATTAAATCCATAATAAATCATGTGAAACTAATAAAAAATTTAAAACCCATTAAACCACTCAAAATAAATAAACATATCAAAACATTCAAAACCACAGAAAATTGTTAACATCACTATAAATTCTAAAAGGCCATCCAAATAATTTATAATCTCAAATAGTCCATGGAAAACTATGATAACATATTAAAATTTTGGAAAACACTTAATACATTAGAAAAAACTCTAAAACTAAAATAACACTATAAAACTCTTAAATACATTTAAAAAAGATAAAACATAAACAAAACTATAAGAACCTAAAAAATATTTAAAAATCATATAAAACACATTAAAATACTCAAAAATTATTAAATACCTAAAAATGATGAAACAATTGAAAACCCATAAACCCATAAAAACTATATAAAATATGGAATAGATATATTAAATCCAGAATACCATGTAAAATATTTACCTATTTTTTAGAAAACATTAATAAATTTTATGAAATTGTATAAAATCCAACAACAACATGGATATCCCTAAATCCCCTAAAATAATTATAATATTATAATATTCATTAATAATTATTGAAACCCTTGAAAATCTTTGATATCATATATAATATCATTAGAAACCATAAAAATAATTAAATCCTTGAATGACAGGAAAAACATTTAGTATGCCCCTGAATATATTGAAAACATAGAGATTCATGATAAAAGATGAAAAATACTTGATAAGCCTAGAAAACTAGAGAATCTCCTTGAAATCCATAAAAATATTGATAAAATCTAAAAAATATAAAATCATTAAAAAAAATTAAAATATTAACAACCCCTTAAACATTCTCTAAAATAGTGACAATTCGTGAAAATGAAAAAAACCCAAAATACTAAAAACACTTTGTAAAATAAAAAAACCTATAACCCCCCCGAAAGATACTAAAAACCACTTAAAAAATAAATAACCCCAAAATGATTTTAAAATATTTGGAAATTACTAAAAACAAAATGAAAAATATTGAAAAACCTAGAAAACCTTGAAAATTCTTACAAATTCCTGAAAACCCAAACACACATTAAAAATCCAAAAACATGAAATACGAAATTGGAAAAAAAATGTATTGAAACTTTTACATTTCATTGATAAAATTTGGAAAAAAAATATGATAACTAACATAAATAAAACACCCTTGAAAGCTATAGAAAACAATAATAAGATTTAAAACTATTGAAACCCTTATAAAAACATCAATAAACATTGACAAACCATAATGATCGTGTAAAATCATTAAATCGCATATAGAAACATCATAAACTATGGAGACCCCAGCATGTTCCTAAAATAAACTATAAATACTGAAAAGAATGAAATATAATAAAAAATTATGAAACCCTAAACACATTATAAAGAAAGACAAATCCAAAAACATATGGAATCCAATAGTAATATAAAAATATTAAAACCCTTAAAACCCATCAAACACATAAAAATCACTACAAACCTATACAACACTAAAGAAACTATTCTACCATGGAAACAACCGATTTCTTATTAATACATAAAGATACAATGAAATTCGCAAACAATGCATGAAAATGTAGATAACTAAGAAAAATATAGAAAAACACTGGAATACCATGAAAAAAATTATAAAAATATATAACGATGGAAAACATAGTAAATCATGGGATGTCGCTGAAAAATTCCTATAACCAATTATTTTTTAAATAACAAAAAATACTCAAAATCATGAAAAAAACAAAAAACCAATGGATATGTCTATAAAAATGTGATAATAATACTCTTTCTGAAGAAAACATTAATGTGGATAAAACCCCTTAAACCCCATAAATATAGGAAAATAATATAAACCTCAATAAAATGAAATTCCAAGAAAAAGTGTTCTAACCCATGAAAAACCTAAAAAAAATTGAAATAACCTATGTAATAATAAAACACTAATAAATTTAGTTAAATCATAAAAAAAAAATATATATATTAATAACCATGAGAACCACTATAAAACATGGGACATCGATAAAAAACCATTGAAACGCAAATATAACATAGGGAAATTCATGATAATCGATAAATACAATAAATTTTATTCAAATAGTAGAACACCATGATAAATAATGAAAAACTAAATACCCCCATTAAACCTATTACAAAGCCCTAAAAATCAGTAAAAAATTTATTCATTATTTAATAAAATGGAAAACACCGTAAAACCAAAAAAATCCATCAAAACTATAAACCCCCAACAAACATGGGAAGAAAATAAAACCATATTGAAATCTCATGAGGCCATATAAACATTATAAAATTCTATAAAACTAATGAAAAATTAAAAATCACTATAATACACTAAGAACGTATAAAATAATATGATAAGCCTTAAAAACACATGAATGGCATATGGAATACAAAACAAACCTCTAAGAAGCGAGAAATTTTTTATAAAATCCTTGAAATTTTGTAATTCAATTAGAACACTAAAAATCCATGGAAAAACATTTGAAACAAATAATTTTTTTAAAATACTACGAAACACTCATAGTACCCAACTACTTACAAAACACAAAAAACATTAATACCCCATGAAAACTTTGAGACTCAATAGTGAACCGTAAAAAACCATAAAAACCCAAAAAGCCCGATAAAATACCAAAAACCCTATAAAACCATTGATTAATATATATAATTTCTAAAACCATTAACACAAATAATAATAATTGAAGGTCCTCTATAACCAAAAACAAATTGGTAATCCATAAAAATAGTATACACTGAAACTCTAAGAAACACATGAAAACCCTATTAACTCTTTATAACCATTAATTACCAGAAAAAACGTGAATTCCATTGAAAACCATTAATGTAATTGGGGAATAGTATAAAACTCTAAAAACATTACGAAACCCTAAAAGCATGAAACAAATTAGGGAAAATTGTAAAACCTAGTCAAACATAATAAACATTTAGATAAAAGAAAAATTCTGAAAAAACATAAAAATTGTGTAAAGCAACATAAAATTTATTAAAAATCCCAAAAATAATGAAACATGTTGGATAAATTAAAAAAATCACTTCAAACAACAAAACATTTTATCAAAAATAACGAACCCCATAATAACATTGATTTTCTTAAAATCCCCTTAAAATATGAAACTCTTTAAATGACCTGAAAAATAAAAAATAAATAAAAAATTATGATAATGATCATAAAAAATAGAGAAACCCAATATAAATAAAAATTTAGAACCCCAAAAAATCCTCTAAACTACATGAAAAAATTATGAGAACCCTTAACACCCACAAAAACCCGAATAAAACCATACAAAACAGTTCAAACTCTATCAACCTTAAAACCACATGAAATGACTTGGATTACTATCAATCACTGAATAAATGATAGAAAACATTAAAAACTATTATAACCTATGGAATACCCTGAAAAATCATTGACCACTATAAAAAACATTGAAACCCAATCAAATCATTATTTTTTTATCTATTTAGAAAAAAATTAATTTCCCATGAAATACCTTATAAAACTACATAACACTATTAAAAAGAAAACAAGATTCTAAAAACACATATAAAAAATAAACTAACATAAAAATCCAGGAATTATAAAATACTAAAAAACCATAGAAATCCCTAACAACATTAAAAATGCATATAAACCCATATAAATTCACTAAAAAAGTTTGAATTCCCAAAACCCTTTAAAATGGAAACAAAGAGTTAAAATATTAGAAAAAATGGTAATTACCATAGAAAGGCTATGAAATACCTAAAAACATGAAAACCAACTCAAACTCTAAAACCCATTATGAAACCATAAAAAAATAAAAAATACCATTAAACCCTTGAATATATAAAAAAATATAAAACCTAAAATACACTATAAACCTTAAAAAAAGGAAAACAAAAAAAACTATGTAAACCCCTATAATCCCTGAAAACCCACAACAAAATTGTAAATCCATAGAAATAAATGAATGAAATTAAAAAATCTATGACTAGAAAAAAACTCTGTGAAATCCAAAAAACCATGATAACATTATAACATAGTGAGACTCATTGAAAACCTAGGGGGGAATTTGAAAACCATACAAACTAAGAAAACTATCGAACACCTTGAATCCTCTTAAAAGCTTATAATACATAATTGACCCTATAAACCCATTGAAAGCAATAAGAATAAGATAAAATTAATGAAAACCATAAAACCTTATGAAATATTTAAATTTCATAAAACCTTATAAAATATTGGAAACCCATAAAATCCTGTTAAGACCTAAAAAATACTAATAATCCTAAATAAACTAAATATTTTCCTAAAATTATATGAAACGGGAAACTAATGAAATTTTCTTGGAATCAAAAAAATCATTAAAAATCAATGAAAACCAATAAAAATTAATTAAACCCCAAAAAAGTGTTAAACTATTGAAATATCATAGATAATATGCAAAACATATAAAAACATCAAATGATCTCTAAAAATTTAAGAACCCCATAAAACATTATAAAACCATGAAAAAATATTATTACCACCAAAATACAATAAAATCCTTAAAACCCCATCAATATTTTGAAACTTTTAAAATCACTAGGAAAAATATATGTAAATATATGGAAAACTATAAACATGAAAAAACATATATTAGTCCTAAAAGGACATGAAAAATTAATCATCATGAAACCCATTAAAAATAATTCAAAAACTACCGAAAATAACCGAAATACATGAAATCCAATAAAACCATAGAAATTTTAAAAATATCCTAATAACCCATTATATAACATATAATGTCAAAAAAATGGTAGAAAACATAATAAATATTATAAAATATCTAAATTTACAAAAAACCCCATTGAAAAATAATGACAACATTAAAATATTTTGTAAAATCAAAAAAACTGTATAACCCTTTGAAATATTTAAAATAATAATAATGTTAAATAACCCCAAAAAATGCATAAAAACAATACTATAACTCTTAGATCCCTTAGAAAGGAAAATAATTAGAGACTAAGGAAAATTGTTAACTCTATGAAAACCCATTGAAAGCCCTAAAATCATATAACCCTTGAAATCACTTGACATCCCTATAAAATCATGGAATGAAATAATTACCCATCAAAAATTAAAAGACACAAATTTTATGTGAAAATCCATGAATACACATTTAAAACTACTAATATAAAATCTCTAGAGACAAACCAACATATTAAAAATTTATAAAATTCATTAATATCAAAAAAAATACTAAAAAATCCAACTAAAAAATGAAAACAATAAAAAATCATGAAACGGTGCGAAAGCAATGAAATTTATGGAAAAATCATCAAAACCCCTAAAACTATGAAAATAGTAATGTCTCATGAATACCTCGTATAACCATTGATAAACCATTATAATCTATGGAAAACTATGTGAAATAATGAAATATTATAAAATCATATCATTACTCAATAAAATAATTAAAAATATATAAACATTAAAAAACAATGGAAGGGTCTATGAAAACATAAAACCCAATGGAAAAATATAGAAAACCCTGAAAATAATTAAAAATTAGAAAAAATATTAAAACCCATGAAAAACAAGGAATAATTTGAATAATAAGAAGAAAAGAAAAAAATATGTTGGAGAACCTTAAAAACCATAAAAATTATATATATAATGAAAACCCAACAAAATAATTAAAACCCCAACTAACATTGAAAATTGGGGGAAAGAGTTGAATAAGTATAAAAAGAAAATAAAATATTTAAATACTCTAAAAAATTAAAAATACCAAAAAAATGATGAAAAACATTGAATAGCGAAAAAAATGGAAAACACCAACAATTCATTGAAAATTTATGAAAAATATAAAAAACTCCAAGAATATCATATAAAATCATTACAACAAAAACACCTTGAAAAAACATGGAACACACTTAAATTTCCTAAAAAATTAAATTATCTAATGATATTTAATATTATTTCAATACCGATAAGAACCTTAAATAATCCATGAGACTACTAATTAAATAAAATATGATAGAAAAACCTAAAATCATGTTAACATATAGAAACTGTGTAAATAAATGAAAAAGAAAAAAAAAATAATAATAAGAAAAATATTTAACTTTTTTTGGCGAAATCTGAACCACAATAAAAAAATTACAAAAAACATGAATCCATTTCACTTCTCTATAATATAAATGAAAAATATTAGAACAGTGTAATGCATTACATAAACTAGAAAAAACTAAAATAAATCTTTAAAATCAAGAAATATTGGCAAACCCCTAGACAACACCAAAAAAATCTATAATAAAACTGGTAAAACCATGAAAAATTATGAAATTATTGAATCCCATTGAAATATTATAAAATATTAAAAAATAAAAATCTATAAAACCCTAAAATTCTCTAAAAACATGCGAATCTCTTCCAAAATAGGGAAAACCCTAGATAACCCAAAAAAAATTAAATCCCACAGAAACCATTTTAAAAACATAAATAACTATAAAAACATATAAAACCATAGAATGACCTAAAAACCCAGGTAACCCAATGAATCCATGAGAAAACTTATAA
This sequence comes from Viscum album, assembly GCA_963277665.1. Taxonomy (NCBI): domain Eukaryota; kingdom Viridiplantae; phylum Streptophyta; class Magnoliopsida; order Santalales; family Viscaceae; genus Viscum; species Viscum album. The sequence goes on along the minus strand of OY728121.1, from coordinate 1,098,921,444 downwards.
ATCCTGAAAATGATGAAAACAATGAAAAAATAAAAAAAAATATTATCATGAATAAACCTAGAAATCCTAAATAATTATAGGAAACACTAAAAATTAAAAAAACCAATGGAAACTAATAGGAACTGATGGAGAATAATTGAATACCTTGATAATTATGGAGAAAAAATATGAAATGTGGAAAATTGATGAAAACATTAAATCCAAAACAACATTTAAAACCTATAAAAAACCAAAACTACTATGAAAAAACACGACGACAGATTTGAATAACAGGGAAACCCCTATTAAACAATAAAAATAATAAAAAATCTATATATCTCTAGAAAACCATTAAAATCCAAAAAATATGAAATGTCACTAAAACCCCAAATAATAAATGTAAAACATTTAAATATTTTGAAACAACCTAGAAAACATTATAAATTCTGTAAAAAACTATAATCTATGAAAACCATATAAATTTGAGTAATAATGAAAAATATTATAGATCCCTAAAAACAAAAAATATATTAAAAACGTGAAAAACATTAGAACCCCCTAAAAATCATTGGATAACCGTGTAAGATAATGAAAATCAATTAAAAAATTGTAAACAACAAATAAACTCTTGAAAACCATCATAACATAGGAAACACTAATTTCACTATAATGAATAAACATGTTGGAAAACTTTTGATCCCATTAAAAATCCTCAATTACACTAAAGCATTTTGAAACCACTAGATAACTCAAGAAAACCTATGAATAATATAAAAACCACATGATAATCCTAATAAAACCTCATGAACTCTTAAATCCATTAAAAACCATGAAAAATATTGTATAAGAAAAATATTACCCTTCAAAAATCCATGAAATCCATACAAAACCCTACAAACCCATAAACCCATTGGAGCCCCAATAAACATAAAAAACCCTATAAAACCCATAGAAATCAAAAACATATTTTACACCCCTAATATAACTGGTAATCCCCCCACACAACTAATAAATGGAATATAATAACAACCTTGAAAAGAACCTATTGATGAATAAAACCACTAAAAACACATAGAAACCCTAATTAACCTTAGAAAACCATAAAAAAATAACAATCAAAAAATTACCAAAAAGAAATCTTAAATGAAAAAATTACCATAACAATCCTGAAAAACCCAAAAAATATTGAAAATTCATGAAAATAATAAAAACCATGAAAAACTAGAAAATATTCATCAAAACCATTAACCACACTAAAACAATTCATGAATAACCATGGAAACACAAGTTAACCATATAAAACCATGAAAAATATATTAAAATATATTAATGGACATTTAATTACCTAGAAAACAAGTAAAAAATTTATAAAAAAAGAAAATACTAAACATTCATTTAAAATGATAATTCCCATAAAACCTAAGATATATGTAATTACTATGGGAAATCATCAAACCCCAAAAAATAGAAAACACTAATAAGCTAATAAAAACACCAAAAATACAAATAAATAATTTAAAACTATGGAAACCTCTACAAAACACATCAATCCACAACTGATAATTCATAATAATGAAAAATAATAATAGATTTTGAAAAAATATAATAACCATAAAAAATCATGATTAATAATGAAAAACAGGTAAAACCATGGAAAACCCAAGTAATCTTTGAAGCCTTTGAAAACCAAAAATAAATGACTAATCCTACAACCTCGAAAAACAATTGGAAAACATTAAATAACATCATAAAATAATTAAAATATTAAAAATAATAAAAAATACTATAGAACCATCACAAAATCAAAATTCTAATAAAAAAATTGGAAAACCATAAACACGCCATCAAAAATAAAAAACATATATATAAACTAATAGAAAATTAAATATCATTAGGAACCGTAAAACATTATAAACCCATAAAAAACACTAAAAACTCTTATATCAGATATAAATATATAAACCATGGAAAAAATTAGAATGACTTTTGGAAATCCTTAATAATCATGAAATATCAAAAAAAATGAAAATAATAGAATCCCTGAATTCCCTGGAAAAATATGTAAAACCTGAAAAATATTGGAAAACTTTTAAAACGCATTAAAAATCATAAAAAAAGATTACCAATAAAACCATGTAGAACTCATGATTTCATTAAAATAACTAATAAAACAATGAAAACAAAAAAATCCTTAAAACCCCTTGGAAATATATAAAACAATAAAAACATGATAATCCATAAATACCATGAAAACAATAAAAATTCAAAAACACAATTGAAATCAGAAAAACATCTAGATAAAATTAAAATACCGACATCTTGGGAAGTAAACTTGCAATATGTCCCTGGAATGCCATTAAAAATATCTTAAAACCAAAAAACATGTGATAAAACCTAAAAACAACCAAAATATGTTATAAAAAATAAAATCAATTTAAATACACTGAATAATCCTGTAAAACGTTACAAAATGATAAATCCATTTAAAAACATTATTAAAAATTATAACTTATTAGACATATGAACAAATAAGAACAGTAAAATCTACCAGAAAACAATTCAAAATAGTAAAAAATCGCAAAAATATTGGAAATTTTGAAAACCAATATGAAACCAAAAATCCCTGAAAAATGTAGAAACCCCATGAAATACATAAAACCCATAAAATAATTTATATCCAATAAAACCCTTATAAAAAATTCACTATTATCACAATTAATTGATATAAAATTATAAAAACCAATGAAAATCATTAAAAAACAAAAAAACATGAAGCCCCATTAAAAACACAGAAACACTATGGAAAGACATAAAGACTATCAGAAATCTATGAAAACATAAAAATCCTAGAAAAATAACGAGAACACATGGAAAACCATGAATTTTTTTAATTACTATAAGAATAATAAACCCATAAAAATACTAAAATCCCAAAAATATATGATTATCAATAAAACCATGAGAAGAAATTTCATGAAAAGTGAAGAATAATTTTCATATTCTTCTAAAATCTAAAAATTGTTAATAATAGGAAATCCATAGAATCTCTATATAACTTTAAAATCCATGAGAATCATGATAACCTATGAAACAATAAAAACATAAAAAACCCCTAAAACCCCTTAAAATAATAGGTAATATTGAATAATTATGAAACCCCTAGAAATATCATAAGATCATGAAAATTCTAAAATTAACTGAAAACCCCAAAAATTCTAATGAAAATTATATATAATAAAGAACAAAAAAATAAAAAGAAAAATTCTTGATTCCTTTGAAAATAATAAAAACCCAAAAAAAATTGAAAACTATAAAAAATACTGAAATCTCATTATTCCTTGTGAAACCATGAAAAATCCTTTAAACAAAGAAAAAATATGGATAATGTATTTAAATCCAAAAAAAACTCAAAATACAAAATAACAACCCCCATGCAATACCCAATTCAACATAATAAAAACTATAAGAACCCAAAATACACAAGAAGACTCAAAAAATCAGAATCTAAAAAAACTCTAGAAATCCCTTATAAATAACAATACTCCTTTAAAACATTGATAACCCTTGAAAACCCCCTAAAACCACAAACAATATCAAAAAAAACTATTAAAACCCTTGAAATATTTGATAAAACATAAAAACCATTAATATCTTTATATAATTCTCAAAAACTATTTTAATTACTTTAAAATCAAATGAAAACACCAAAATGACCTTAAAATCCCGAGCAACCTTAAAAATCATCGAAAACCCTATAAATGCTGAGCACACCCTTGGAAATTCTAAAATCATTTAATACATATAAAATACTCAAAAACCATTCCAAAACCTAACTAAACATGTGAAAACCATAAAACCCCCTTATAAACCCTTTAAGCCCATAAACCCCATTAAAAACAAATCTGAAACTAATAAATAGAGGATTTCAAGGAAACCCATAATAATCTATGAAAACAATCTATAAAACTCTAAAATGGTGAAAAACACTAAAAAATAGAACTTAATTATTCACAAAAAATATCAAAGTTTTTATTTCATCATTATTGGTTTCTTATGTTTATTTATATATACAGTATACAATATTCCACTATGTTTGATGAAATGTGAGTTTAACAATGTTGTTATTGATGAACTTTTATGTGTTTGGAGGTTATTAAAATAATGTAAAGTGATTTATATTCTAAATTTTATTATGTGATCTCATAACTCTTATGGTATACTCATAAGAAGTTCTTAGATGAGTTCATGTGAGTGAAATATTAGGTAGGGTTTTTATGTAGGAGTTACGCTGAAGATGAACCCTAAAAGACATTTGTTTTAGGGATATTATGTTGGTTAAATTAAATGCCATGTTAAACCTATGTGAAGGATGTTTTCCAATGTTACTATTTTAATAAAAGTATCATGTGAGTTAAAATGGAGTTCTTGGTAGCCTCTTTAATTTTTATCAAAGGATACAAAATGTAAATAGTCCATAAATGACATGTGTAATTGAATAACCTAAATAAATTTTTTTGTGATAGAATTTTCTTGAGGGATAATGTGAAATATTAAGATTTATGGTTTTTTGGCGTTCTCAACATATATATGGCCCATTTATTCACATTATTGTGTGGAGTGAAAAATTAACTCATTTGCTCATTACTGGGATTTCAATAAGGACATAAAGAATATCATTACGATGTTATATTGTGGTAAATCAGAGTTAAATGAGGAATTTACATCAAAATTAAAATATTAAAAGATCCTTGTGTAGATAAGAACATAGATATGGTATCTTGTTAAGTGTGTATGCAGTGGTAGTCCATGTTTGGTTATAATGACCATATATTTTACAATATTTATTATGATAATTAACTCAAATATAATGGATATCATTGTCCACACTAAATGTTGAACCAAAATGAAACCATGATATTTTGATATTTTCAAAATTTTGTGATTCAATTAATAAGTCTGAATATGAGTAGCTAGATCACAACATATATAAATTTATATATTTATAATTGTTAATTATTATAAATTTTTTAAATCCATTATTATGTTTTTTATTCACTCATATTATTTAGTCAAATTTTTAATAAATATATATAAGTATATTTTTAATAATTTCTAATTTTAATAAAAAATAATACTTATTGATAAGATTAATAACCTTCTATTATAAATTTTAAAAAAATAATTAATTTTTTAACAATTTATTTACTTTTAAAAATTATTACTCATTGTATGTCTTGATTTCATTTAAATTTTAAGATAGAAAATTATTGTGATTCAATTTTACAAGATATTAATCATTTTTAATTTAGAATAGGAAAATTAGCTAAAATTATTTTTTAATGTTTTCAGTAATGTGAATACTTTCTATGAAAATAGTGTAATATACCCATTTTAATACAACCATTTTTATTACATAATGACTTTAATTATTTTAAAAAATATTACTATATAAAATAAAAAATAAAAAATTAAATAGATCATTTTAAAATATATATCAGATATAAAAAATCAACATGTGATATTTTATTTTATTTAGTAGTATTACATAAAATCTATTTTTTCTATTTCTTTAATTATGGTAAAACTAGGAAAAAATAGGTTTATGAGTTATTTAACTATAATATAAATACTATTTGATTAATAATATTTTTTTTAATTTCATTATAATAAATAACATTGATATTTTTTCCTTATTTAAAAACATTATTAAAAAAATCTATTTTACTAAAAATTGATTTTACACATTTCATATGCATTTGGTAAGATTAATTTCAATAAAAAATAAACATTAATATTATAAAATTCATTTTAAATTTTAAATAATAGTTTTAAAAATATTTACTAAAGTTGATTTATAATTTTTTTATAAAAATAATATTATTAGGATTAAATCTCAGTGAGATAATAATGGTGATTTTTTGAATTATAATTTTATTCATATCATATAATATCTATAGTATATTTAAAATAACAACTATTAAATAAGGGATCATATGTGATTTATAAACACATTAATAAATATATCAATACTCATATAAATGGTTATTAATGTAGAGTAATATTAAGAATCAATAATTCTAAAAATGTATTTTTAATCATAAATAGTATTTATAAATATTAAATGTTTAAATTTAAAAGTTATTTTTATATAATGAAAATATGTAATTAGAAAAACTCGAGGTTAAATTTATTTCCATAATATCCAAATCTGATCATATGAATATGTACATTTTTTAATAAAACACAATTCAACTTAGCTAACATGTAGACACAAATAAAAATGTAAAATAATAAAATGTAATATTTTAATTGTTAAAACCCTATAACATTAATAAATATTGCATGGAAAGAATTTTATGAGTCATTTTCAACCAGAATAATCAAACAATTACATTATTTTACATTTTTGAATCGATTAAACTTGAAATATATTAATGATATTTTTAAAATATAACGTGTGTTTGCAAAAGTTCCATTTTCCATGCTTACAAAACTAGGTCACCTAGACCGTTTAAAATAATGAAATTAATATTCAATGATTATTTTAAAATATTTAAAAATATCATATCATATAATTATTTGACACTTTATTAAGCCCTTTTTCACACAATGTTTTCATATTCCCTTCAATTCCAAGGTGTTTTCCAAGGAAGGGTCAAATATCCAACATACGTATTATCTTTTTATGATGATTTTCGACATAATATTCTTCTTATGAATATTTTATATCTATTCAAATATAATTACATAAGTATCAATATTATACTAATATTTTAAAATATTAAATAAATTAAAGTTATTTAATCCTTTTCATCCTCTACGATTGAATAAATCTTCATTAGTGTGTTACGTGATATAATACCTTCATAAAGAAACATCTTCTGTTTTATCCATAGCCCTTACATAATGATAAAAAATTTATAGTGGATGATTTAATTTTATTTATATAATATTAATATTAATCTTCAATTTCAAAGATATCATTTACCATTATTCCAACTAACTTTATGAGAATGTAAAAATTAATCATGTGTATGTATGAATTATCGATTCAATGAGAAATCAGATTAATTTTTCATAAAAAATATTTTTTTATTTAAAAATATAGAAGAAATATAATATTTTTTTCTATAATAGTATTAATAATTTTTATGTTATAAAAATATATAAATATTAATTAATCCATGGTAAACATACATAAATATTTACATGATAACTGATCGAAAAACCTCATGTAACAGTCATATATAAGAAAACTATAATATAATATAAATAAGATAATATAGTTTACTGAAATTGAAAAATATAATATATATGAATAATTTAATTGTGTATATATCTAATAAAACAATAATAATAAATCAGGATGTTTAGTGATAATGCAGGAGTCCTTCAGACATGAGTAATTGTTTCTTCACAAAACACCCTTCTTTGACAGACATATTATATTATATGACTAAATTAGATTAATTTCTGTCTATAATGCCAATTGAATAAATTATATAATAAAATATCATAATTCTATGTATTTTAATATCAAATTCAATGTTTCTCACATTCATGTGGCTTAATTATAGTGCATCTTATAACATAAGGGTTTTGCTATAAATGTTTCATCATTGAGAAATATTATAATTTGATGACCTAATTACTTTTTTAAATGTTTTATATACTACCAAGTAATGTATTTTGTTAGACCCTACTATTTAATTCATGATATTTATAGAACTATACGATTTTAAATCTTTCAATGACCATTGATTCAAAATTACTAATGTCAAAAGGGTTTTCTCTCATTCGCCAATTATTAAGGCATGATTTGATATTATTCACCAATATTCATTATATGACGTATCTAATACCACCATGACATATAATATCATTTTTCATTGTGAAACATATAAAATTTACTTACATTCATTATATTCTTGGATGTTGTACATGATTGATGTCTTCCCTAAAATATAATGTTATTTTATAACATAATAGGATTTTTTCAGATATAATGTTTCTCATTGAGTTTGATATTTAATAAAATATATTATAATCTATTTCTATTTTTTGATAATGGTTTCAGTCAAATAATGTTACATTGTCAGTTCAAATCATTTTTATAAAATTCAACTATGTTATGAATTATTCACATTCATTTAAATGATAATTTCCAATCCATCCCCATAATTAATATGGTCACCCATATTAAAAATTTTAATAGGAAACCTAATTAATTTATATCACATATAAAATTATTATTTCACTTCTAATATTTTCAAAATAATTTTTTATTACTATTTTATGATGTGGTATTTCTACAAAATAGTTTTTAATCATAGTGAGGGATCCTTTAGACAATTATTATGACATGTCGATTATGTATTCTATTTATTTATGTTAATTTTATGAAATTTTATTATCATGTAACTCTAGTATTAATTAATATATTACCCTTACATGTAGTGCTATTAAAATATCACATAAATTTATGGGGTTATAAAAGTTTTTAGTCCCCTTAAAAAATTTTATTTTTTAGTAAACCTATATTATTTTAACATTCCTATTTTATCTATCATGTCAAAGATCACCCCCATTAAATTATTTTTAACAATTAATATCTTCTAATATCAATGAAAATTTTTGGAGTACAGAGATGGTTTAATTGATGTTTAATGAAAAATATTAAGATCATGTCATCTATAAAATTTTATTTATTTAGATCATAAAAGTTCTACCCAAGTTGTTATTTTTAATTATTTAATTTAATTATCACTCTCATTAATTCTATAAAATGGGACTCCATGATAAAGTAATATGTTTTTTTTAATAAATAAATAAATTCTTTATCCCATTCAGAATCAGTGTGTCTTAGTCTTTCATTTTTCCATGACATTAGAGATATGAAACTAACTTCCTTTATGTGTTTTTGACCATTCATATGATTTATGTATGGTTTTATTTCCCCATTCTCCAAACATGTTATGAATTTCATTTTGAGTGAAGATCCCAAAGAATTATATATCCTTATAATACAATGAGATATATTTTTATCTCCTGGATAATATATGTGTTGGATGGGTTATTAGCATTAGCACGCTATGCTATATGTTGGGTTGACGCTGAATTATATATCCTTCCAAAGAATTTGGTAAATATTTATTTTCTATGTGATGTTATTTAAGGTGTTAAAATTTTTTCATACTCCATTATGGTACTTTAATAAACATTTTAATAGGAATGGGGAGTGAATTTAGTCGACTCTATGACTATTTCCACTATGTTTATAGGAATGGGAAGTTAAACTATTCCATCATTGGAAATTTTACACATATTTTATAAGAATGGGGATTAAAAGAAATAATCCATTTAACATGTCCCAATTTATAATGATGGTATTATATGTGACCCTTCAATTATTATTATAATGTCATCAACTATGTTTTTTCTACGTGCTTATTATTCTATTATCTTATAAATTCATTTCCATATTAGATTATTTAATTCATATGATAATTTTATTTAGATATCATGTTTTGACTCTTAACACTTATGTTATAATTTATTATCATCTTTATAACCTTAAAAATTTACATATGTATTTTCCTCAGGGTGACCAATGGACTCTCCCTTGATTTATGGAAGTTCAGAGAAATATATTAACATTTAAATAATGATGATGTTTTTATAGTTAATATGATTTATATATATATATATCCAATCTTCTATATATAGTATACATCAATATCCTTGGCTTGTATTATTGGTAAAGTATGTTATTAATCATCATATTATGTCATTTTAAGGATTTGAATCTTATACAGGTATCTTCTGCGTAGTGAGTTATTAAAGGGATATTGTCTAAGGATTGATCTACATAAGATGGTAGTTTCTATTAAATAGTATCCATTAATATAGTATGTGATGTGATGATGATGAAGAATAATTGTTCACCAAGGAATTTTACATGATGTAAATTTGTCACCATTAATTGGATTTCATCTCCATAATTAAAAGGGCATCATGTTAGACCTATTTTAGTGTGAGTAAATAAATATTTCATTAGATAATTTGTGGATTATTCTAGTGCAGTAGCACAATCAATTAGTTAATTAGACAATTAGTTCTTGTGAATGATCATTTGGAAACTATGATTAGTAATAAATATTCTCCTAAAATAAAAAAACACATGTATGCATCATTAATTCTTCTACATTGGAACATTATTATTGTGTACTCTATAGATTAAATCTCTTTTGGAAAACCAAGTAAATATTATTGTGTGTCCTGAATTATTAAATTTCATTACATATTTTTCTTATTAGAAGAAAGAATAGTTTTTTATATAACAAAGAAACATCATCATAATAGAGAAGAATTAATTCTTCACACACTGATACACCCACCTCCTCCTATAAGATTGTTTCACATAATGGGATTATTTTTTAGAAAACCAGTTAAATATTAATATGTGAATTTATCCCATGTTGGAATCTATGGTTGAAGTAAATCAAAAAGGTATTCAAGTCATTTATATAAATTACATTCCTATTTTGGAGGAGTCACATGTTAAAGTACATCTGATCATTAGGAATGTATATATTTATATATATATAGTATTTATACATAGAATTATACTTAGTACGCAATGTTGGTATTTTATATTTTGAGTCCGTACAGATCATTATATTGATTTTAGAGGTATTAATGTTTTAGGGGGAGATCTATCTGTAAAATCCCATGAAAATAAAGAATATTTCATATTTCATATTTATTAATATTTTTGAATTAAATATTAATTTTACTTTAAAAGGGTTGATATGTTCGGTAGTGTTCCTGTTACGCTACAATGGGTTTCTTTGATATAATACGTTACACACTAATAATATAATATTTTTATTTTATATAGAAGTCGAACTCATAGACATTGTATTGGAAGTAATGAAAAAAAGTAAATACAATATGATTATACATGTTTTTTAAATTAATTTACATTTATCCATTAAAAGTTAGAGACCTAAAATGCGAATTAATCTAATTTTAGGCATAATTTACATTAAAAGGATGAATTATCACCTTTTAATGGAGAATCCATTTTAAATCTAGTTTTGGTCAATTTAATAAATTCTATATGACCAAATAAAATCCTTCTTTATAATTGGGACATCAAAATTTACATTCTCTAAATTTTTGGAATATTTCTGATAAAGTTCAATTTTTAATGAATAGTGAAAAATATTGTATTTTAATTCACAATTTCCATTTAATCTACTTTATTTATATGGTTTGATAATCATTTTAATTGGTTTTAAAGTGAAATAAAAATATATTTTTACAATTTAATCCAATGTGGGTCATTGGAATTAATTTCACTTTTAAATTGGATATAAATAAGTATTAATCTTTTGATAGTTATTGTTTCTTAAAAACACACTATTTTTTTGATAATGGGAATTAATTTTAAAGTTAATTAATTCCACTTCAATGTTTTTAATTTGGCATAATAGACATCATTTTTGAATTCGGAATATCAAATATTTCTTAGGCTGAATTTTTTGTATTTTTCTGAAAAAACATCATTTATTGATGAATAGTGAAACCACTTAGTGGTAGTTAAAAAACTAAATTTTTCATTTAAATGAAATTTTACAACTTCTGGAATTGAATTTCAAAAATCTGACATACATGGTTTCCATAAAGAAGTACAATGTGCTTGATTAAGATGAAAATATTTTTTGGCCAATAGTAACTTTTGACTTTTATTTACCGCGGTTAAATGTAAATAGGGTAATTCAAGTTTAAAAGAATATTATAATAATTCAAACATACCTTAACACCTATCCAAACAATATTGGTTATGTCATTAATGACCATTGGAATCATTGGGTCGATTTTGTGACCCCATTGAGCCACATTGGAGTGATAATGACAATTTAGATTAATTAATATAGTGTAATGACAAAATTCACATTAAAAAAATATTTTAGTAATTATTTTTTATATTTTTTTCTATAAGTCATATTTTCGGCTATGAATATTCATTGGAAATATAAAAATATTTCCTACATCATGGAATTTTTTTATAATTTTTAGACATCAAATAAATTAAATTATTTATGACACAATAATGATGCAGTATTTACCTCATTAATAAATGATTTAAATAAATTAAGTTATACTGATTAAAATATTATCCAAAACATGTCCAATTCTAATTTGATGATTTTATTTAGACCATTAGTCATATTATCTTCATTTTTACTCATTTTTGGACCTTTTTAAACTGAATAACATTATATAACATAATAATATTTTCACACATTCTTAAAGAGACCCTATTCTCCCTTATAAAAGGAGAGCATTTATATCCAATTACTCACACCTCTAAATCCATTTGGATCGCCCAAAATCTGTCCAATTAAGGTCCCTACATACCTCTTCTCCCCTTATAAGCCTTACATTAGACAGAAGGTACTTAAAGAAGCCCTTTGGTTCAAACTAAAGAGAGTTACCCAAATTTAAGGTAACAATTTCTTTAAAATTGTTTTCTTTTATTTTTCTTCTCCAACCCCTAAACTCTTGTTATTACTTTATTTTGTAAAAACACCAGTATCCTATATATACTAGTATTTTTTTATGAGAATTATTTGAACAAAAATTACACACACATCTATCTAATGGATGAAGAACATAATGTTTCTGAGGATGGAAAACAAACGCCTCACGAAACGATGATTGTTCAATTACATTTTACCACCTATCATGGTGGCCATTATGATGGAAATATATTTATATATGATATATATTATGTTTATGATTTCCTTATTCTTCTGTACTTCCCAATTATATCAATCCTTTATGGTTTCGACAGCGTGTAAATACGATAATCTCATTTGAGAAAGTGCGGACTACGGCCCCCTCAAAGTGATATGACTCATTAATGCCTTATGTGTGTTGTATAAGGTATATAGTTAATGATATTATATTATAATGTAATTATAATATAACTATGTATAATTTTGTTTTAATTCCATTAAAATAAGAAATAGAAATTAAATTATCCTTCATGTGTACGTACAGCTTACCATCTCCATGAACGGTGCATTTCATTTCATTCCTCCAAATGTTATGTACTATTATAAATAAATATATATACTGGATATATATGATATATATGATATACAAATCATTAATATAATTCTATATATAATGAACCCTTGAACACATGAACAACATGTGATTATAAAAAGTGTATTTTTGACTCAAGTACCAAATATCGACAAAATGGACGTTATTAACATAAAAGATTATATAATGTTTATAACATGGTAATTAGTGATATAAAAAGAATAATAAACATGAAAAGGTCTCTTAAGAAGGTATAAATTAACATTAGTTTATTATTCAGGATATTAAAGAATGATCGAGTCAAGTCAGACACGAGGTAAGGGATCCGACCCCTCACTTTCTTTTCAAGTACTCTCTTTTATGTCATTTCTTTTATGCTCCATGTTCGTATGTTGGAGGATGTTATTTTATATTCAACAAACATTAATTTGTATTTTAATTTGATTAGATACCCCCTATTACTCTCATTAATTCATTTTAAGAATATTTAATTGGCGTTGTTAGGCTGCCGAATTTTTGTAATGGATTTTCTTATCTCACATTTAATTTAGTGACATTTCCATTGTCTGACACTTATTCATTGAATGTGGTGTGTTGTATACTGCCATTTGATATATATTATCATGATTCTCATTATCTTCATGGTATACTGTGATTCATTTTGTGGTTATTAACTTTTGGTCATACGACTCAGTTGATTACAACGTGGTAATGGGTTTCATCTCACTTTTTATTCCTGTGAGATTCATGCTATATTTGCCACTATTTCCATTTTTGTGGTGTATGTACTACCCATGATTGTACACTTTTTGTAATATACTTTCATTTATGAGTATTTACATATTCATTGTATGATACTTCTTTTTTGTGGGGTATGTTTTGTACGTTACCAAATCGGCAAGGGAACCTTTCACCCTCATCTTTTTAAAAGACTACTTTTTTATGTATTTTAATTTACATTTAATTATGATGGGATATGTTCTTATATATCATTGTTGATGTAAAATTTATTTCCATGTGATGAGATACCCTTTTTATCTCATCAACTCATTTTCTGAATTTTAATGTGATGTCGTTAGGCTGTCAAAATTTTGTAAGGGAACTTCTTAAACTAATTTCAATTCTTTGGGTTAAACGTGAACTTCTTGAATATGTCAAGCTATGAATATATGTGAATGACCTCTTATTATTTTACAATTAATATCCACTTATATTGGGTGTATTTATATTTTTCACACATAATTATTAGATTCATTTATCATTAATTTAAGGATACCATCTTTATAAGGGATTTCATCTCAATTTACCTTTCCATTGAGACTTCATTGTTGTTATGCGTGAATTCACTATTATATGGTGGATATACATTCCTTTGACATATTTTATCATGAATCCCATTATTCTCATGATATTATAATGTTCTGATTAAATTTTATTCCTCATTTATTTTTATTCAAGCGTCTCTCTTTTTGTTAAAAAACTCTTTAACAAAAATATTGTTTTAAATGTTTTAAGGATTTATTATACTTAATATTTATCATTAATGTCCATGTTTTCAAAATGGGTTTTAGGATTTATTTTTACAGACATTAATTTTTTCAAATGATAATTCATTTAAAATCATCAAAGTGGAATGTGACACTTTGATTAAAAAATATCTTTTTAAATGGTTTTGAAAATGATTCGATAAAGAATTGTTTATTTCAATATCTTTATTTGATATATTGAAATGTAGAAGTATTATATTTCCTTTATACATGTGTTATGTGTTATTATAATGTTATAGTTATTGGAAATTTTTTACGTATATGGGTGGTTCTGTGATAAACCTAGGGCGGGTGAGCCCGAGATTGCACTCTAATCCATTGGGTAACGTGATGGAGGTAAACGTGATGTTTCCCCAAAGAGATTTAGGGAATATACCGTGATGGGTATTCCAAGTGTAACACACTATGTTGTTGTGATAGCTACAATGTATTCTTGATATGGATGCCATAACTAACCATTATGATTTATGATTTGTGTGTGTTATTCATAAATCCCATGATTTCATAAGATATGTTATGATTTAAAAGAATTGCTTCATTGATTTGTATTCATTGATGGGATAAAGTTTTCCTTCCTTATTTTATAACCCTTACTGAGATTCTTATGCTCATCCCATGTTTTTGAAATGTTTTCCAAAGGACATAATGATTAATAGGGTCAAGTATGGGATCAAGTAAAAGTCATGTTTTCAAATACATGGAACTAGACATGTTTCTTTTTAAGAGTTTTTATTTTATGAAAAAAATGGATACTAAGTAGTAGTTTCTACTTGTAATATTCAAGTTGTAATGTAATAGTTATGGCCTAATTCTCTTAAACCCTAAACCTGAAAAGATCCTCAATGTGAATTATTCTTTTAATTCAATATTATGTAGTGTTTAAGGTCGGGTCCTTATAGTTGGTATCAGATGTTGGTTTAGATAACTTAAGAGGTTATGGTAAAATTTAACCATAAGTTACATTATCATAATGGTTAGTATTTTAGAAAGAGTCATAGTTATTTTTTTAAAGCTAATGTGTTTAAGATATCATGAATAAGTATATCTTAGTGTTTACACTCATCATAACATATTAAATGATTATTTTACTGATATACTCACACTAAACTTTTTGGTTATAGTAAATGGCAGGATCTAGCATGCACTAAAGTAACAGTGGATGTGAAGAAAACTATGACTATTTTCTGAATGATTAGCTGAATGATATGGGAGCTGCAACGAGTACTCTTGTGGTTATTCTCAACCAACAATATGGAGTCATGATTGACCACCAGATCCTTAGTGATTTTTATAAGACATCATATATGAAAGAAACAAAACCCTACGAATGTTAAGGTAATAATCATAAAGATAAGTATGTTCAAATACATATGTGTCATTAATGTGAAAAGAAACACATAGGTAAATGTTTCAAAGGGACAAAAAGATGCTATATATGTGGAAATGAAGGTCATAAAGCAAGAACATTCCATGGAAAAAGGAAGCATTTAGTTAACTCTAGAAAAGGGGAAAAAGTTCTTTCTAAAGGATCAATTGAATGTTCTAAATGTGTTGAGCATGTTCATTATGAAAACACACGTCCTATGAAGAATTTTCGGGGATGGGATCACCAGGATCGTACATATATTCATTTACCAATACCTAAGTCTATTCAGATTGAGGATAAAAAAACTGAAAATGACCAATGAAATGTATGGATTACTTCTTATCATATGTTTTCCTATTATTGAATTCCTAATATATGACTCATTATTTTTTTTTTATGAAAGAAGTATTTCAGAATAAGTTGGTAAAGAATGGTTAATGGATCATGAAGAATTTTGAATGAGGGAGAAGTCAACATATAAGGGATTCAAGAGATATTGTAGAATTTAGGATGGTGAAATGCTTAAAAGTATTAAGGCTCTTCTGATTATGGGATTACATTAGAAGACTTTTTATAGTATGTGTAACTCTGATATATGATATATGAAAATTTTATTCAGGGAATAATTATCATCCCTTTTGTGGATATAGTTATAAATAACCATTTTGGATTATATGATCCTTGAATTGGGGGCAATTACAGGTTAATACATTTTGGGATTTTAAAAAAAGTTATTAGATAACCTTTGTAATTAAAATATGTTATGGTTATTTTTGATTAATTAATCTATTTTTGGAATATTATAAAATTATGGAATTTTTTAAAAGGTACAACATGCAAACTGTGTGACAACCTGTCACGTCGGACAAACCTATGGGAATCACACCCACAACCAAAGTGTGATTGGTATTTATCTCCTAGCATTGTATTACATGAAGTCCCTGGTTAGTATGATTAATTCTTTTTAGTTAGATGATCTTTTGAGTCAGGAATAAGTTGATTTTGGGTTATCTATGGAAATGATTAACCTATCATGAAGGATAAGTGATTAGGTTAATTAATTTTCAGTATGAGATTTCAAGGGTAACTGATGTTATTTGGAGATAAATGTTATGATTTACCTTGGAAGACTATGTGATTAAATCCTTTATAGATTTGGTTTTCAATCCTAGTTCGAATTAATTTGAAGAATTTTAAGGGTAACTATTTATTTATAGTCTTTCTTGAACCTTGGGTTCTTTTTGTTGAATTTTGGAAATTAAGAGTAGTATTTCTTTTTATAAAGGATTAACCTTTTGGTGATTATCTAATCATATACTAAACGTTTTGGTTTTATTTAATTTCTGAAGAAATGGGAAATATATAGTTCATCTTTTATGTATTATGTGATTCTCTAGAAGTTGATTATAGCACTCTTAATGTCAAAAAAGCATCCTGAATATTCATCCTTTGGTGAAAATATGAGTTGGTGTTAGAAATCTATTAAAAGATGAATGTCTACATGACAGTTAAGTATATATCCATACGTTTTTCTTTATGATCATAAATAAATTCCTCAACTAAAAGTAAATTTAATCAACAACCATGTCTATTAACTTTTCCAACTGGGGAATCAAATACTGTTTAACCCCTCGTAAGTTTGTGGATTTCTGGTGGTTATCTTTCTCCTAAACATATTTCCTAACACTCTCTATCAGAACATGACCCTTTTTTTCTCCGCTATATCCATGTTTTCATGGAATCTTAGTATGGGTTAACTCGGGTGACCTTTGTGCTTCTCTTTATTTCTTTTAAAGTGATAGTTTTACTGAATCTTTTTTTGATGTAGAACTTTCAATGATATTTCCGAGCAGATTTTTTTTAAATTGAGAGAATACAATTTCCAAAAGGTGGGAAAGATGTAACATCCCAAGAAAATAAAGAATATGAAATATTTCATATTTATTAATATTTTTGAATTATATATTAATTTTACTTTAAAAGGGTTACTATGTTCGATAGCGTACTCGATACGCAACAACAGGTTTCATTGAAATTTTATGTTGCACACTAATGATATAACTTTATTATTTTAAATGGTAGTCAACTCATAGACTTTTTATTAGACCGAATGAAAAAAACTAAATACAATATTATTATACATGTTTTCTTAAATTTATTTACATTTATCCAATAGAAGTAAGAGGCTTAAAATGTGAATAAATCTAATTTTAAGCATAATTTACATTAAAAGGCTGATTTATCTACTTTTAATGGTGAAACATTTTTAAATATATTTCTGTTCACTTTAATACATTCTATATGACCAAATAAAATCATTATTTAGAATGGGGACATCAAAATTTACTTTGTGTATGTTTTTGGAATTTTTCCGATAAAGTTCACTTTTTAATGAATCGTGAAAATATTGTATTTTAATTCAAATGTGCCTTTTAATATAATTTATTTTTATGGATATATTATCTTTTTAATTTGTTTTAAAGTTAAATTAAAATTTATTTTTACCATTTAATCCAATTTGGATCATTGGAATTAATTTCACTTTGACGTTGGACATAAACTAGTATCAATCTTTTGAAAGTTAATTTTTCTTAAAAACATGCTATTTGTTTTGATAACGGGAATTAATTTTAATTTTAATTAATTCCACTTCAATGTTTTGAAAATTTCATAATAGACATTATTTTTTAATTCGGAATATCAATTATATATTAGACTGAATTTTTGGTAATTTTCGGAAAAACATCAATTTTTGATGAATATTGAAACCACTTAGTGGGAGTTAAAAAATTTACTTTTTAATTTAAATGAAATTTTACCACTTCTCTGAATTGAATTTTAAAAATCCGACATACATTTTTTTCATCAATATTTAAAATGTGGTTCATTAAAATTAAAAAAAAATTTGGTGAAGAGTAATTTATTACTTTCATTTACCGCGGATAAAATTAAATAGGGTAATTCAAGGTTAAAAGAATATTATAATAATTCATACATACATTAACACTTGTAAAAACCTTATTGTCTGAGTCATTAATGACCATGGGCATATTTGGGTCGATTTTGGTAGCCCATTGAGCCACATGGGATTGATAATGACAATTTAGATTAATTAATATAACGTAAATACAAAATTGACAAGAACAAAAATCATTTAGTAATTATTTTTTATAGCGTCTTATATAAGTAATATTTTTTACTATTAATATTAAATGGAAATATAAAAATATTTCCTAAATCAAGGTATTTTTTTAATTTTTATACATTAAATAAATTAAATTATTTATGACACAATAATGATGCAGTATTTACCTCATTAACAGATGATTTAAATAAATAAGATTATAATGATTAAAATATTATCCAAAAAATGTCCAATTCTAATTGAATGATTTTATTTCGACCATGAGTCATATTATCTTCATATTTAATGATTTTTTGACCTTTTGAAACCAAATATCATTATATAATAAAATAATATTTCCACACTTTCCTAAAGAGCCCATCCTCACCCTTATAAAAGGATAACATTTCTATCCAATTACTCACACATCTCAAGCCATTTGGCTCAACCAAACATGGCCCAATGAAGCTCCGTATATCCATCTACTCCCCTAAAAATCCGTACAGTAGGCATACGGCACTTCAAGAAGCCCTTTGATTCAAACCAAAGGGAGTCATCAAAATTAAATGTATCAGTTTCACTTAAATTGTTTCATTGTATTTATTTCACCAACCACTAAAATGTTTTTATTCCATTCTTTTGTAAAAACACCAGTATCCTCAATATATTATAATGTTGTTATTATAACTATTTGAACTACACTAACACACACCTCCATCTAATGGATGAAGAACATAAAGTTTCTGTGGATGGAAAACTAATGCCTCACGAAATGATGATTGTTCAATTACATATTACCACTTCTCATAGTGGGAATTATGATGGAACTATATTTATATATGTCATATATTATGTTTATTATTTCCTTATTCTTCTTTGACTCCCAATTATATAAAGCCTTTATGGTTTTCATAATGGATAAATATGATAATCTCATTTGAGGAAGTGCGGACTACCGCCCCCTCAAAGTGATGTGACTCGTAAATTCCAAATGTGGGATGTGTAAAGTATGGATTTAATGATATTATATTATAATGTAATTATTATATACCTATGTATAATTATTTTTTAATTCCATTAAAATAATAAATAGAAATGAAAGTAGCGTTCATGCGTGTGTACAGCTTACCGTCTCCATGAACGGTGCATTTCATTTCTTACCTCCAAATGTTATGTACTATTATAAATACATATATATAGTGGATATATATTATATATACGACATAAAAATAATGAATATCATTCTGTATATAATGAACCATTTACCACATGAACAACATGTGATTATAAATAGTCCATTTTTGACTCAAATACCAATTATCAACAAAATGGACATTATTAACTTAAATGATTATATAATGTTAATAACATGGTAATAAGTGATATAAAAGGAATAATAAACTTGAAAAAGGTTATTAATCAAGTATAAATTATCTTTAGTTTATTATTCATGATATTAAAAAAGGATCGAGTCATGTCGGACACGAGGGAAGGGATCCGACCTCACTCTTTCTTTTCAAGTACTATCTTTTATGTCATTTCATTTATTCTCCATGTGCTTATGTTGGAGGTTGTTCTTTTATATTGACCATAATGTAATTTTTATTTTCATATAATGATATACCCCCTATTACTCTCATCAATTCATTTTAGGAATGTTAAAGTGGTGTCGTTAGGCAGCCGAATGTTTTAAGGGATTTTCTTATCTCACTTTAAATTCCGTGAGATTTCCATTGTTCGCCACTTATTCATTTCATTTGGTGTATTATATACTTACATTTGATATATATTATCATGATTCTTGTTATATTTATGCTATACTGTGATTCATTTTGTGGTTATTAACGTTTGGTCATACAACTCTATTGATTACAACATATTAAAGGGTTTCATCTCACTTTTTTTTCTCATGAGATTCACGCTATATTTTCCACTATTTCCATTTGTGTTGTGTATGTACTGCCCATTATTGTACTTGTTGTGTAATATACTTTCATTTTGAGTATTTCAATGTTCTTTCTATGATTCTTCTTTCATGTGTCATATGTTTGTACGTTGCCAAATCGTTAAGGGAACCTTTCACCATCATCTTTTTAAAAGACTTATTTTTGTTATGCCTTATAATTTACATCTTTTTATTATGGTATATGTTCTTATATAACCATGTTGAATTATAATTTATGTCCAAGTGATGAGATACCCTTTTTATATCATCAACTCATTTTCTGAATTTTAAAGTGACGTCGTTAGGCTGTTAAAGTTTTGTAAGGGAACTTCTTAACCCAATTTCAATTATTTGGGTTAAACTTTATGAATATGTCTACCTATGAATACGTGTGAATGACCTATTATTGTTTTAAACATAATATACACTTATATTGGGTGTATTTATATTTTTCACACATAATTATGAGATTGATTTATCGTTAATTTAAGGATACCAGCTTTATAAGGGATTTCATCTCAATTTACATTTCCATTGAGACTTCATTATTGTTATGCACCAATTCACTCTTATATGGTGTATATACTGTCCTTTGTCATATTATATCATGAATCCCATTATTTTTATGATATTATAATGTTCTGATTAAATGTTATTCCTCATTTTTTTGTATTCAAGCGTCTCTCTTCTTGTTAAATAACTCTTTAACCAAAATATTATTTTCAATGTTTTATAGATTTATTTATATAAATATTTATCATTAATTTCCATGTGTTCAAAATGGGTTTTAGGATTTATTTATAATGACATCAATTTTTTCAAATGATAATTTATTTAAAATCTTCAATGTGGTATGGGACACTTTGATTCAAAAATCTATTTTTAATGGTTTTGAAAATAATTTGATAAAGAATTGTTTATTTCAATATCATCATTTGATATATTAGAATGTGGATGTTTTATCATTCCATTATACATGTGTTACGTTTAATGATTATGTTATTTTTATTGGGAATTGTTTACGTATACGGGTTGTTCCTTGATAAACCTTGGGCGGGTGAGCCAGAGATAACACTCCAATACATTCGGTAATGTGAAAGAGGTAAACGTGATGTTTCTCCTAAGAGATTTTGGGAATATACCGTGATGGGTATTTCAAGTGTAACTACCTATGTACCTTTGATAGCTACAATGTATGTTTCATATGGATTACATAGGAAACCTTTATGATTTATGATTTTTGTGTGTTATTAATAATTCTCATTATTTCATAAGGTATGTTATGCTTGAAAATTATGGTTTCATTGGTTTGTATTCATTGATGGGATAATGTTTTCCATCCTTATTTTATAACCCTTAATGAGCTTTTTATTTTATGAAACAAATGGATTCTGAGTAGTAGTGTCTAATTGTAATATTCAAGTTGTAATGTAATAGTTATGCCATAATTCTATAAAACTCTAAACCTGAAAAGATTCTCAAAGTAAATTATTCATTTAATTAAATATTATGTAATGATTAAGGTCGGGTCCTTATACTATCCAACACAATCTACACAATGATGATGTCATGTAAATCCTCACATTTCAAGTAGAAAAATATCATAAACATTTATGAATGAAATCTAATATTTTGATAATCAAAATTACAGGTTCTATATAACATATATAAGAAATTTAGGATTAACTCAAAAGAATATATATTTAGATTTTTTTATACAATAATGTTATAATGGAGAATATGTGAGGTCTTATATAATTACTCAATGACATGATTATAATCAAGAAAACCCTTTGTATATTTTTACCATGGTTCAGCTCTATAGTATTGGTGCTTGAGGATTAGGATCCAAATAATCTAACATTGGATAGTATTCATATAAATCTCATTGCATATAAAATGAGAAATAATTATAATGAATCTATGAAAAGTGTAATTAAAATGATTATAATTCAATACAATTAAGAATCTAACCATGGATTATGAATAGGATTAACAATATTATGATGAAACATTGTAATTATATTTTGTAAATATTGAATTTGGGAAAATTAATCTTCAACGGTGGACATAAATTAATGTTATATTAATGTGTAATGGTTATAAATATTATGGAAAAGTCTCAAAAAAATATTGAAGATGATGATGGATATTATGAAGTTCCTTTATAATAATATTCAACTAATATAAATCATAGGATATGTACTATTAAAATATACTATTAGTAGAACAATATAATATAACAAGAGGATAATATATAAAATGATATAGAGGTTGAAAAAATTAGGGACTATATTGTCTACAAATATTATTTTCTTATGGTGGTTGTAAACACCAATTAGATATTAAATGAAAATATTGATTATAATGAGGAATTAAATGATATATTTGATAAAAAATTATATATATTGGATCTAGATGAATAAAAATATGCTTGGAGAGTGAAATTATTGAATCATTATGGAGATTTTTAGGATGTCAAAATCAACATGTATCATAAGGAAAATAATATTTGTGTAATAGATTTCCCTATGTACTGATAATTCTTATTTCCCATATTATAGATCCCAATTTAGTAATCATTAGGATCGTTATTAAAGGGAGAAAGTATTATTTAGAAAGGGGTGAAGGATTGTTTCGAACTACTATGAGGGATATTAAGGATGAAAGTGGAAGAGATATTCTATATTAAATCATGGAACTAAAGTGTCATGTAGTGTATAAAAACATGACAATGCTTATGGTATTATATCATTGATCACATTTCATGAAATGTAAATTAGTTTTTTGGTGCTTGTAAATTACCAAAATTAATTTAAGAAGTGTTCTCAATATATAAACTCAATTCAATGAATAGAATGATCATGATATTATTAAACATGAGATGTAATGAATGAAGTGATGCATTGATGATCTTTTCATGTTTCTGAAACTTATCCATTCGATCCAAAATCATATGTGAAATTCTTATATCTTGAGTAAATTTTATTTTGGTATCTAGAATCATAGAATATGAATATATTATGAGTTGAGTATATTTTTTGGCACTTGAGTTTTTTTGAAAAATATGATTGAAAATGTTCTGGTGTGATTGGGTTGACTGACTAGTTCTTAAAGTATATGTATTTATGTAATACGATCCTAAAAGTGGGAGAGAAATATTAGAAGGTCTATATAATTATTGTTTAATTGGGGGAAGAAATCAGGGAATCAGGAATCCATATTCATGAAATATTGATATATTTTATATTTGGAAAATAATCAATTTATGATAAAATTGATATAAAATGTGTGTATAATGAACCCAAAATGAGGAGAGAAGATACCGGAAGGCCCATGGAATCAATATTTTAAAAGGGGATGAAATCATGGACTTAGGAATCCATATTCATGACAAATTGAATTATTTTATATTTGTAAAATGGTGGATTTATGATAAAATTGATAAATAATCAAATGGGGAGATGTTGGAACCAGACCAATTAATAGTGTTGGATTTATTATCAATTAATATTATACCTGAAGATGGATATGAAGAATATATATCCTGAAACTTATATATGTGTGAATGTATTATCATTCATTTAATATTAAAAAGTTCATTTGAAGATCATATAATGATATACTCAATTGGATGGTGCACTGATGCCTGAATCTGAGATAAATGTTTTTTGAAATAATAATGTGGATGTGGTAATCGAATATTACCTGAAGTCTTATACAGTCCCAAAAGAAAAAATATCGGTATAACATGCCATTATGTCTCAAAACATTTGACTGAAAATAGGAATTTATAAAAAAAATTCAGAAAAACCTTTAAGGGTCACTCAATTGTATAAGTGTGGAGGGGAGATGTTATTTCATAAACCTTTATGGGTCTTCTGTAATCATTTTATATTGTAATTTTGGAGGCACAGTTAAGAATAAACATATTCATGTAGAGTATTTAGTTAGACCACATGAGTAAAACTAGTCATGTGATGATGATAGGTGTACTTCTAATTAAATATGGATTAAAGAACATCACCTTAGATTGATTTATAAATCGATCAAGTAAGATTTAAGAGATCATATAATGAAGATTCATGAATCATGTGATTTTGTTTGTAATTAAAATTAGAATGAATTTTTTTACCTGAGATGTTGAAATCCATTGAGTTTCATGATATAGGATCCAAGTGACCACAGTAGTCTCAAGAAATAATTCAATGCATTCATTATAATCTCTTAAAGAGATATATTATGTTAGAGATGGTGGTTTTTTTTTCAACTATCAAATCTAGATCTCTATATAGGTCATACACAATGGTCACAAGATCATGGTCATGTGAACAAATTCTTGCAAGAAAAAATATGTGTAGAGTTCATATTATTCCTTGATGTTGAATGATGCTACATGATTAATATGTTGCAAGGTTTGAAAATGAATGTTCACATTAATGATTCGGTGAAACAGGTGGTAGATGGTGATTTTCATAATTAAGGTATCAGAAAAACCAATATAAATACACATTGACATGTATTCAAATAATTGATGAAAAACTAAGAGTGTTCCTAATCGATTTTATTAGTGTAATGGTTTATGGATAAGGATGATAGATCAAGTGATTTCATATACTCATAGTGTATATGTGATCTAGGTTTATAATGATAGGGATATGGGATTTTGGTAAGGTGTTTGAGGTCCATCAAATACATTATGTATATTGGAGATACACAGCGTAACATGAAATTTTTTCTCATATATGGGTTCTCATGATTGAATTCCCAAAAGGAGATGCACACCTTGGAGATATTAACAAAGATACGTCCAAATTGTATATGGTTTAAGTTTATTATTGAAATGATTACATCCTCAAAAACATGGAGAATGGTTACAGACCTAGGTCCATGTTCTCAATTTACATGCCAAATGTTTTAAAAGCAGCTATAAAACAAGGATTATGCACATACAGTGTCATGGTTTGTGTTTTTTCCTAAGGGTTATGCAATATACCTTACCTAATGGTGTTTATTTGAATTATTTTAATAGTAAACATTGCTTAATAAAGCAATATCAATTAAAGGTAGAAATACATGAATACAAATCATTTAACGTCCCTGTATAGGTAATATATCATCTTGATGATATCCATTATTGACGAAAAGTTATATTAAATAAGATAATATTAGTGTCATGTCAGGTTGTTAAAAAGAAAGAAAAATATATGATAATTTTATTAAAGAATCATTGCATGGAGAATAAGTTCTTTTGAGATTTTGTTATGAAGGCTAAAAAATTAACTCAATCATTGAAGAGATAATATCATATATATTTAAATAATATTAAAATTGATGACAAGTGAAAGAGAAGATAAAATTATGATTAATAATGTAAGCAGAGTCACTCGATGAATGAAGACAAAAGAAAAGTTATTTATCTATTGAAGAGATGTTCAGCTCTATAATCAATGGATGATCCATCATGAAAGTACTTTGAGGATGGGAAGAAGAGGATGTTATCCTTCGGTGTAGAGTGATCAAGGATAAAAAATTATAAAGGTAGTGAATAAGGAATTATGTGACCAAGACCAATCATTATATCAACATAACTAGTAAATATTAGTGGATTATAAAACATATACACATCTTCAGTTTGTTATCCTTGGACATAGACCATTTTTTTGAACCAGTTAAAATATTTTTGTTATATATATGACTAAATTTCATACATATATTTGATTGTTTGGGTGATTTTATGGCCATATTGTATAGGTTAAATATTGTTCTTATTGATGTGTGAACATGATGTAATAGAAATATCAAATCGATTAAAGAAAATGTTTATTTCTTCACTCACCTAGACTCCCCCCATCCTAGGGTGTTAATGGTTGTATGGCTAGAAAATTCATAAAACACTAGATCCCAAAAAACAATAAAAATATCAAAATATTTTGATAATTATTCAAAATATTAAAATCACAAAAAAATAATGACAATAATGAACGAATGTGAAAATCATTAAAAATTAATGAGAAATTAAAAACGCTAAATCATAAACATAGTGAAAAATATTAAAATTTTATGGGGGGACCATAAAAACCCTAAAATCGCTACAAAACACCAAAACCACCCAAAAAATAAAAACCTAATAAATAATAGAAAAATAATAGAAAACCTTGAAAATAATATAAATCCCATGAAAACCTTTGAACATAATGAAACCCACAGTAAACCACTTATTTTCTCTAGAAAACCCTTGAAAACATTGAAACCAAATTAAAAATTATAGAAAAACATGTTAAAAACCAAGAAGACATTAAATATAAAAAATTAATTAAAAACACGAGAAATTATATAAAATATCTTTATAATTATAGAAAATTCTAAAAAATCATACAATACTCTAAAAACACATGGATCCCTAAAAGCCCCTACAAAACCCTAAAAGCCATGGGGAAATACTAAAATCCTAATAAATCCTAAAATATATAACAAATGATTAAATAAATTTTAAGTCCCTAAAACCCCAAAATATAATTAAAATACATAAAAAATATGATGATCTATAGAAATAATAAAAACAATAAAATATTTTGTATTTGCATGGAATTAACAAAAAAAATCATAAAAACTTAATGAAAATTATAGAAACCCCACAAGACATTGAAAAACCTAGGACACCCATTAAGAATCTTGAAAACCAATGTAAAATCAAGAAAAAAATCCTATCAACCCATGAGTAACATATGAAAACCATGGAAACCCCTATAAATACTAGATAATATTGCCAGCCATAATAAACAAAACATACCATCATAAACATTAGAAACATTGAAAAAATGAATAGCCCCTAAAAACACATTAAATTTTTAAATAGGTTCAAAATCAATGATGTTCACAAAATCTTTATAAAACACTCAAAATTCCATTAAAACCATAGAAAATAAATAGAAATACTAAAAAACCTGAAATCCATGAAATACATAGGATTCCAAGAATTATGGAAAACTCAAATATTCCATAAATAATCCATAAACTAGAAAAAAAACTCTAGAAAACCATTAGTGATCGATAAAATGAGTAAAACCCCTCGTAAAACTAAAAATACCAAAGAAAAAATTTAGAAATACTTGAAAACAATAATCCATAGAATACCCCAAAATAGTTCTAAAAAACCTGAGAAACTATAAAACCCCTTAAAACCCTAAAACAATGATATCCCAAAAAATGTATAAACTAGAAAAATCCCAAAGAACCAATAAAAAATAAGAGCCATCAGAAATCATAAATTATAACATAAATCCTAAAAAAATTTACAACTATTGAAATTCATTAACTCAAAATTTTTAAATTCTATATAAACACCTTAAATCCCCCAAAAAACATTCAAAACTATGAATAATGGAGATTAATTCTTACCAAATTGAAGATATAAAAAACCATTAAAAATACCTAAAATCCTAATAAATGAAAATTTATTCAAATATTTGAAAACATAAAAAAACATTAAAAAACCATGTAATACATTGTTTACACTCAAAAAAAACTGAAAAATTTATCCTTAGCATAACAAAAATACAAAAAATACACTTCTAAGAACTAAAAGAAATTAATGAAAACCTTTTAAAACCGGTTAAAAACGTGAAACTAGTTGGAAAAAACTAAATTCCCTAGGAAAATAAAAATCCAATATTAAACATTATAACCCTATTAAATCATGTAAATGATAAAATCACCATAGAAATGCCTGCTAAACCATATTAAAACCGAGGAATCCTTATAAAAACCATGAAAAAAACTATAGAATCTTGGAAAACCAATTAAAACATTCCAAAACAATAAAAAATTATATAAGCCCTAACTGAACCCTGAAAATCATAAAATATTGACAAAATCTTACAAACCCTAAGGTACCATATGAATAATTATATCCCTATAAAATCAAAAAAATAATAATAAAATGTAAAAATAATTAAACACATGGAATACCAAGAAAACAATAAAAACCATAAAAAATATATCAAATGTCCTTTGAAGAGTTGCAATAAACTAATATCGTTATAATTACATTAAAAATGAAAAAACCCCAATAAAGGAATTAGTACCCTTGATGACCATGAAAACCCATAAAATTATTAAAAAACATAAAACCATGAGAAAACATTAATAACATATAAATACCAAGGAAATTTATAACAGACCCTACAAAACCCTAAAACCATTAAAATATATTTCACTAACAAATCATAAATAATATAACAAATCTTCAAATCCATAAAAACAACATAGAAAACAATAGTAACCTCTTGAAATTATTGAAAATTATGAAAATTAAGATAACTATGAAATACCATGGAAACCCACTAAATCCATAATAAATAATTATATAGAAACATTAAAAACATGAAAAAATATTAAAACACTTCAAACCCCCAAAACCCTAAAAGGAATGAAAATCCCTAGATATCCCTAAAATGAAAAAAAATCACAATAAAAAACCCACAAATATAAATACCATAATCCCCTAAAAAATTCTATAAGTCTCAATATTCCCTAAATAACATGAATACAGTAAAAACCATGAAAATATTCAAACCCTATAAAAATCAGTGCAAGAAACAACAAAAAATAAGATAATTCTATAATCACTAAAAACCAAATAAAATATATAAAACCCTTGAAGAACATGTAAAAAAAATTAAAACCATAAAAGAGCATGAAAATTATGAATATAAATTTAAAACCCATAAAATATACTAAGAAACATAAGAATTTGTAAAAATAATCCAAACATTTGGAAAGCACTAAAAAATTAAAAACATCTAAAAATATATGGAAAAATATATATACACTTATAAAACCTTATAAGAAACTACAAATACCTTAAAATCAAGAAAACCTATAATTTCCATAGAAAACACATAAACACCATAAAAAGACATGAAAACATGAAAATAATCAATGTTCACGGTAAATCTATGAAAAAAATTATAAAACATTTAAGAGGTATGGAGCACGATGAAAATCTTTTGAATGTGATTAAAACACTTAATCAATAATAAATATTACTAGAATTTATAAAAATCAATTACAACCCAAAAAAACCTAAAACCCAGGAAAACACTCTAAATTACCATTAAAAACAATGAAACCCATGAAAATCTTAAAATATAATTGAAAACAATGAGACCCCTAAAAACATGAAAACCCATGAAAAAATAGGAAAATACCAATAATATAGAAACCCCTATAAATTTCTAAAAACCCAAAAGACTCATAAAAATTGTGACTATATTTTTTAATTT
Source organism: Viscum album (assembly GCA_963277665.1). NCBI lineage: Eukaryota > Viridiplantae > Streptophyta > Magnoliopsida > Santalales > Viscaceae > Viscum > Viscum album. Next base: position 1,098,891,077 of record OY728121.1, on the reverse strand, counting down.
TTTGAAATAAATTCGAAACCCCTGAAAATATAAGAGACATATTTCATCATTAAAACGCTTTTAAAATTTATAAATCAATAAGAAACCCAAATAATACCAAAAAAACAGTGAAATTAATTGAAAACACTGTAAAATATAGGGTAATTGAACAAAACATTATAGAATAGTGAATACCATAATGAACACATGATTTCCCCTAGATGTTATTATTTAACCTGTAAATCCTTGAAATACTATGCAAAAACCTATAAATTATTGAAAGTTTTAATGTCCAAAAATCACTTGAAATCCGCTAAAACCCCTAAAAAACACTTGAAGACCATTTTGAAACATAGAAAAATGATTTTATGTTATTATTAATTACTCTTAATGCTGAATTTTATTGATAAATATATTATTCTTATCTAATTTATTATTTTATTTATTCAATGCCATTAATTTTTTTAATACTGAGTTTAGAAGTGTTTTTGGGAAAATATAAATTAATTAACAAATAAAAAATTTCCATATACAACAAGTACATATCCAAACATGAGAGAAGCCAAATCATAAAGGTGAAAATGAGCTCAATGATAGGGTATTGAAAATACATGATGGGGGAGTGTGGAATGATATATGTTGTAGATGATATGGGGTTACACCACATTCCAGAGATGATTGGGCACCTGGATATAAGAACTGTACTCCAATTCAATTGAATAACCAATGTGGGATAGTGAGAAGAAAAAATATATATAAATGTAATTCAAGGATAATTTACACCAAGAAGTAATATATAAAAGGGTGTAATATTATTATTCCATGCATATGATAAACTTTTGGAAAAAAATTATGTTATATAAATAAAGATATATAAGAAGTAGTTAAACAACAATTGGTATGCAGATTCAATGTAAAAAGGTATTTCTACAGCTTGATTTTACATCATTTTAAAGAGCCATATTAAAACATAAATATTCATTGTATAAATTTACACAATGGGGTTAAATTTAATATTACATCATTAAGGTGTGGATTAAGTCATAATAAAAATGGATTATATGAAAATATAGACAAATATTTACTATAATAATATGAAAAAATTTGAGGTTTAATTTATTTTATAATATTAAAAATTGAGATAAAAGATAGGGGACAAATTAGTGGGGTTTTAATATGATATTTGAGAAATTATGATAGAGTCATGAAGAATAAACTTTTTTGGAATTAGAATCCCAATTATGTTATAATTCTTGTATATATTTAAATTAAAAAATATCACGTTTAAATAGATTTTATCCCCTCATTATTGACATAATGGGTATCCTTTATTGTTTCCTATTGATATTTCACATGAATTTTTAGAAGGAGTTTAATATGAAGATGAAGTGGGAATGATATATGGGATAAATTGGAACAAAATATCTATAAAATGTGAATTATTCATTTTCATGAGATTGCATTACTAGAAACCCTCTTGGTTCAGCAGTAAAGACTATAATGACTCCAAAACACTATCTTTAATAGGCTATAGAATATATATAGCCAAGAAGGAATTAAAACATAAAAAATGAGATGGATGACTCTAATAAATCATAAAAATGAAAATAACACAACTAGTAAAATCCTCATAATAAATTAAATCCAATGAAACATTTCATGAAATGTAATATATAGAAAAAATATTTTGAAATAATAATAATAAATAAATCATATGTTATAATCACAACAAACCCCTATAAACTACATGTATCTCTTGGACCTAGTATTGTCATGCGTGATCACTCATTATTTCATGTAAATGGGAAAATAAACATATATATATAATTGCTGATAATACATGTAATATTTGTTGGATCATCCCCATACTCTATCAATTAAAGTTGGAATAAGTATTATATATCCGTGATAAAATAATATTAATGTCAAAATGTGTCCCAAACCAAATTAACCACCAAAAATCCATACCCTGTATCACATAGTATATATTACTCCAATGATAATAAAAATTCACTCATTACAATATATATCATGATGGTACTTAAAAACTACATCACTACAGAAATAAATACCCTCACAACCCAATATCATACACCATGAAATACCATCCACACCATATACATTTTTTCATATAACCTTATAATCTAATATCCACCCAAACAACACCATAACCACAAAACAACCAAATTGAATATCTTAATTACATTTTTATAACTAAAAAATGGTATTACGGAAACAAATATGTTTGAATGTTGAATAAAATTATGTATGTCATCCATATTCCCACCACCTTCCATGTACCATCCCACAATGTACCCAAATCATGATTATGTAACCATTGATTCATCATCAATTTTTTTACACAATAACAAAAATTCATTGAAATATGTGCACTTATATCATAACCATGAGTCATTATATCTTGTAATATCTCTATTGGAAGGAGTAATGATGTGTTATTAATAAACCATCCATATCCTATAGAATATATATAATATAGTTTACACAAAAAATACAATACATCTTCACAATGTCCATAATTAATCTTAACCCAATAGGTACTGTATTATAAAGGACAATGAAAATATATGGAAACTATCATAGCACACAACCAAAAAAATGGTACACACATAAAGGCATGATATTATAAAATAAACAACCACTATTTCACAACCAATTCTCAAAAACAACTACTAACATTAATACAACACGTATAATCCAAAATAATTCTTCCCAAATAGTCATAATAGTAAAAAAATCCCATATAATTATAATATATAAACAATAAAATTCCATATATATTACCTATAAATATTTACAACCATTCATAACCACCTTATCCACTATGTTTATTCTACTAAACCAACTCATTCACATTCCAATTTAATCTTATCATGATTATATACAACCTTGAAATATATAGAAAACTAATACCCCATAAAGCACAACATAATATTCTGTATATTCCAATAAAACGTCATCATAAATGAAATTGAATCATCAATCATAACATAAACAGAATCAAAACAATACATAACACTCATCTATTATGTGTAAAAAATATTCAATATCAAATTATTCATCTCATTGTTATAATTAAACATTGTAATTTTTATAATTATATATTTTCATATCTAATTTACCTATTTACATGGTTAGTCAAATATGAACATAATAGAAACACATATAAAATCCTAATGTATAACTAGAAAATAAAAAATTGTATCATACACATCAAACAATACAATGAAATATCATGATGCAATAATAATAATAATAATATCATGCAAACCATGCTTGAATTTAAAACACCATGTGATTTTCGTATTTTTTCATTATCTTATCAAACCATGTCCATTAATACATCCATTAAAATATAAAACCTTCCTGTTCAGATAAAGTATAATTAAATAAAAAAACATGTTTAAGTCTCATATATCAAATGAAAATCAAATGACTATATCGTAAGGATGAATATGAATTTATTTGTAAACACCACGAAATTTAGGATGATTCACAAGAACCCCGAACCACATCAAACCCCAAAAAAATTTCCCAAAAAGTAACAAATATGATGGAATAACTCTTCTATAGCCCCTTGGGTCTGAATGGATGATGATGAATATTGAAAATATGGAGATAGTCACCTATTATATTCAAATATCTAAATTATTCTGGGACATGGATCATGACCCATCATAGTTAATCCAATAAAAAAACAACGTGGTTCCATGGTTTGATGACAGTTAAAAGCCATAAGATTGTGTGAAGGGGAACTAGGATTTATTGTTGAAATATGTGAATAAAAATTATTAAATAAATTTATAAAATCAATCTCCAATTTTTTTTGAATTGTGATTCACAATATATTCTAACCAAATCGTTGGGGGATAAAAAAAAATTAAAATCAATATATTCAAAAATGATTATAATTGATCCTTGACCATTATGCCATTACTCTCAATGATCATGGATTAATGTGAAAACCAAATCCACCCTAAATCAATCCCAATTCAATATTTAATATAACATATTGAATCCTAAAATTATACTAAAATGAATCACCAATGAAATTAAACCATATCTAGATAAGATTAAATTTTTAGAATAATAGGACTGTCTGTAAAATAATATATGATTCCACAGTGAATTATATATACACTTGACAAGAATATGCACACAAAAATCATGTGGGCTAAGAATCAAGGTGCAACATATCCCTTTAATATAGAACCCCATGTGACACATTGCAACTATGGTAGTTAAACCTCTCCATCTCCCCCAACAAATTAATCATTATTAAACACTCTTGGAACTGGCATGATGCATATTGGAAACTATGTTTTCTAATGAAAATATTATTTTACTTTTGTTATTCGCCTTCAATAATATCTAACAACTTTAAACACAAAGTAGAAATCTAGGATAAATTTTTTTCTCTGTATTAATTACATTGCAACCAATTATCATCCTCACGAATAATAATCAAACCAGAATGTAAATAAAAGTTACCATGAATCCAAAACACCATTTGAGATACATCTCCATTAATATTTCCACCATTAATAAAATATTAAAAAAATATTGTATATATGAAAACTCAATTGACAATGCTTAATATTAAACATGTCAAAATAAAATATAGAAACTGGGATTGGAATGGATTCAGATACTGAGTATGAATATTCAATTCAAATTACCATGAATGCAACTTGAATTTATCATGACCCATAAAATGTGACCTGATAGAATTATTCTCACACATTTCACCTTCTCCTAAAAATCAGGACTATGAGTATATTTTCGTATAAATTTCATGTCATTTAAATCATCCAAATATCCCCAATAAATTAAAAGGGAGTTATTATATATTTTATGATGATACTCTAACACATGAAAAAAACATGGAATTGTTCCATCAATATTGGAAACACTAAGTACACCTCACCAATTTTATCTTGCACCTCAGAGGTTCTGATGAACCTTATATATAACATACATCCATAACCAAATCATTGCATCTCGGGATGATAATAACCCCCCATAAACACCTGATCACTCACCATGTACTTATTAGGAATCCTATTGGAATAAAAAACACTAATGAATATCTTAATATTCAATAATATGATTAAAAATCAAATATACCTTCTTTGTTACAATGTACACCATGTTTATCCAAATAACTGATGAATCTCCCAACATTTTACATAGAAATGGAGTTTTTCAATTCCAACTATATAATTATTCAAAAAAATTGATTGAAATGGACGAGTGATGACTATTGTCATTTGAAAACACAACCAATGGTTTGTGCTTACTAAGTGATCCTTTATAACCTAGAAAAAACATGCACAAATTGCCCTCTAATATCATGGTAGATAACTCTTTCATACAATCTATCTTAGGATGGAAATTAGTGTTAAGTCATAACAAGGATACAACATAATTAGGAAAACATATCACACTCACAAGATAACATGACGATCTTGGAAATATTTTAGCATCCTTATAACCCCATTAATCTTCACAACCTTCGACACATGCAGCCACTCTAGAGAATCCACTACACTCTACTCCCTAATAATTAATGAATGCGATAACATTATCAATGTATCAATAATCAGTTAGATTACATCACATCCTCCCATTTCTCTAGTTTATCTAATAAAAATCATTTTAATTATCATATCACATCCACATAGGTGCATTCATCGACTAAAATAAACTATCAAAAACATATAGCTCATTCTTCACCACCGGAAAAATAAAATATAGAGACTCAAACTATAAAACCTCGACCCAGGTTCTACAAATTATTCTCCCAAGCCTATTCACCACATCACCATAGAAATGACTCCCCATACACCAATTGTTCCCGATTAGAAATGATTATCTATTATTAATCATAAGGAGACAATACCCTATTTTATTAGAGCAAAACACCTTTGTAAAATAAATAAAAAAATGTAGAAGAATATATAAGGATGCACAATATCAATGTTATAAGATAACCAACATAAAAATTAAAATATTTACCTAAAATAAGAAACATGTTATGTCAATGAACGTGCCAATCTGATTAAAAACTAAACTGAATGTAAATACATTACTGACTCCCAAGAAAAACCATATCTTCTTCTCTCATCCATGATCAATCCCCAACTCATCTATATAACACAAGTCTGTTTCCCATAATATGTCCAGTGAATAGAAATCCCATTCAGGTACCTATCATGTAGCCTAATTATGGTGTGAGAAAAACCCAGTAGGCTACCAATAATGATGTTTATAATAAATCCAGAAAATTAAATCTCTATTCATTAGTATAATAAAATTAGTATAACAAATAAATAAATAGTTATTACATTATCATTTATTTTTATTTAACTAAATTAACTCCAAGGTTCCCAAGGGTACCCTTACCTCAATACTAGATTCATATCATGTCAAAACCTAAAGTGTAACCTAGGTAATATGACATCTTAATTTCATCTTCGTCTCGTTCCAGAGCACAATGTACTCAAAAGTGATATCATATCTCCTTACCAGATTTGACTCAGGATAGGGTTCGAAGTATTATCATGTGAGGCCATAGACCGGAGTACCAAAATAAATATTATTGATTCAAAATGACTAATTATGTTACCATTCATTAAACCACACAATTTGGATAAACATGTTACCATACATATTTATCAAATGAATAACCTTGTTAACTTTCATGAAATTAGAAATTTTGGCTGACCATGCTACCATATTTATTTCATAAATGAATGACCATGTAACCATTCAATTAATCAAATAAATTTAATAATTGTGTTACTCTAAATATTTTACAAATAAATGATCAGGTTACCATTCATTTAGACACACAAATTGTATGGCCATGTTCCCAATCTTAATAATTGGTTGAATGATCATGTTACAATACACCATATAATAACATATAATTTAATTACAATGTTACAATTCATAATAGGTATATAAATTTTCATGTTACCATTCACTATTTAATAATACATTATTGAAGGATTATGTTACAATTCGTAATAGTTCATAAAATGAGAATGTTATCATTAATTATTTGATAATATAGAATTTAATGAACATGTTACCAATCAAAATAGTTATCCAAATGAGGATGTTACCATTCACCATTTTAAAGATATGACGTGTATCCCATTTATCATGGTTAATCAACGTTAACCACATAATCAGATATATTACATCATCACATCATGTAGGACTAATAATGATTAAACCTCAATCCTAAATATCACATTATTTTATCAATTAATTAATCAGATCATCCTCATTTTTAATTCATTAATTAGTCATCACACAAAACCCTTTAATGATTTATCTAACTAATAAATCCTATCAATCTACTTAATTAACCCAACAGTTAATTAATAACATAATTTCTATAGTTAACTCATCCTTTAACTAATCACATTAGTTACAATATTCAATTAAAAAATTAACTAAACTCATCAATTACATCACTAATTCAACAATTTATTTATCACATAAATACCCTTTGTTAATTTCCACCATTAACTAGGAATGTTAATCAAATTAATTAATTCATCAACTAATAAATCGATATTTATAAACTCAAAATCCTATAATTAATTTTCTATTAAATTTTATGATTTATAATATCAAAAACTGATAATTAAATCTAAAATTATTTATCACAAATCTTCTATATAAATATCACAAAATTTGTAATGTTATTAATTACCTCATATAAATAATTCAATATCATAGAATTATGTTTACAATTAATTATCATAATTTTACAACTCAATATCATGTTATTAATTCTACAATGAATCATCTCAAATAAACAAGTCAATATCACATAATTAATTCAATAATTAATCATCTCAAACCATTAAGTAATTATCCCAATGACTTACATTATGTAATTAACTTTTTAATTAATCAAAGTCACTCAATTGAAATCTCCATGAAATCTCCATCATTTTATTTACTAATTCAATAATCCAACTAATTCAATTTTTTTTAACACAACAACCCCAAATTATTAATTCACCAATGAACCAATATGACACATATTTAATTAATGAATTCTTTAATTTATTAACACATAAAAACCCTCAAATTTTTCACTTATTAATTAAGAAGGTAAATACTCTTTATTAATTCACTATTAATTATTCTCATTCAATGAATTAAATTAATTCTCTAATTAATTTCACATGTCGTGTTCCACTTATTAAATCATATATAATTATTATTATTCAGTCCCTTTAACTGATTCACCTATTAATTTTTTATGTTATATTCAAACCCACAATCACAAAAACCCATCTAAATAATTCATAAATTTATAATTACAACATAATCCTATCAATTTATTTAATTAATTCCTCAATTAATTTGTATATCACAATAAATATAATAATCATAACAATAATTAATAATTAATTCTAAAATTTATTATCCATATTCAACATCATTATTTTGAAAATAATTAATTAATTATTAAATTATTCAAATTCACATATATCTATAAGTCTCTAATTAATTCAATAATTATATATTAAAATCTCATTTTCGTAGACTCATAATTAATTCCCAAATTAATTATATAGTCCATAACATAAATGTCCAAAAATTTATTCTATAATTAATTCTCTTTAGTCAATGATCTAAAGATATCATAATTAATTTAATAATAAATTATTCTAGATTTAGAATCTCAAAATCCAAATTTCACATTTCATTTAGTATTTTAATTCATAAAATTAATTTCTTTAATAAATATTGAAATTTCTGAACATCTAAAATAAATAATACAATTACACAGACATAATTGTAATAATGACTATGCGATTGAATTTTAGACCACCAACCTCAATAATGGTGGAAAACTTTTACCATTTGATAATTCCAATTTGAATTAGATCAATAGAGAACACAACTATGAACAAGATTGCGATATAACTCCTTAAGAGAGTTCTATGCAGTGATAAATTCTCGATGTCTGCGATAGAAAACAGCTACAATATTTATCTCAATAAAGACCAGATAATCCATTAGGAATGCATAAAGATACAGATTAATAATAAAGAAGAGTACATTAAAAATATAGGTCATAATATCCATGATTAGATGAGAGATCACATCTAGATCAAACCAGACACATGAAAATTAATAGAAGGAGACCCACAATATGGGGGGAGGTGAAAAAAGGGTAATCGGTCAAATATTTCAATGTGCAGATGTGTTTAGCTCTATGTAAAAGGTTTTTGGGAAATCATCTATGAAATATTTGGTGTGCATATTGCATCTTCAATAAATAAAAATATTTGTGGAGGGTTATGTGGATTTCGAGACACATTTTTCATTTACACCACATAGAAATTACACAACATGAATTCTCATTTCATGTCATGTAACAATCATTAATTTTTTTCATTGAAATAACACTAAACCCTTTACGAAAAATTTATTGCAGATTGCATGTGGTTAAATCCAATTACATGTGGTGAAATATTACACATGGTAAAATCTAATTTTATGTAGAGAAATCATACATAGGGTGAATTCCAATTTCATGTGGTGAAATATAATAAATTGTGGTGAAATATTATTTTCTGATATGTAGACATGTGATGAATGAAAGTTATTAGGGGTATAAATTTTCAATGTTTCCAATTAATTTGAGCAGTGAATGAAATTCAAAACATCCTATCATGACCTAAAATTTAGAAATATCCATACCTAGAAAAAGACATAATCTTACAACCCCTACAACTTATAGTATCCCTTCTTTTGGTTATACTCCCATGCACATTGAATATTAAATGTCATCAAATATTGGGCCACTGCGTGTTATTCCCTCCAAAGTATCCTCCTTAAATCATTCACATGTTTCTACATCACACGAACTATCAGCACTATGTTTTCCTGTAACGCCTTCTCTCAACGATCTAACCCACAGATCATATGATCTTCAATGAATGCATTATTATCAAGATAAACATTCCAAAAAATACTATCCATGTTTCCCAACTCATTGTTACAAATAACCCTAAGAAACGTCCAACCTTCTAAAATATCAATGCCATCAAAAACTACCTAGAATGGACAAACATCCACCACCTGAAAGGCTCCCCAAGACTTCCCCAATGAATTTAAATATCCACCTTGCATGATCCTCATTATCATTATTCATTGGTTTCTATCTGCTGATATAATATTTATATATAACTCCACACCTTAGGGTATTCATTAATACCAATTTGTAAATAATCTAAACCACCATTTATGGGGTTCACATAGAGAAGAACATGAATATGATATTCCATTTTGTGTGTGTAATGTGGTCGTCTGTGTATGTAAATACATGTTTTTAGTATATATAAGGAGTTCACGATGGGATCATACATGAGGGAATGTACATGTTCTATGGTATTACATGGCGAACCATTATCGTGAAATAATAAAACTCTAGTTTGTTCATGAGAAATAATACTTCACAAATGAATTACACACATAGATGATATTTTGAAATAAATATTATTTATTCTCGATGATAAAAAGGCTTATTCATATCAAAATGATGTTATTGTAATAAATAACTGAAATATATCATTACAAGATTCTTTTGGGGTATTAGTTGTAGCATTTTAAATCAGATAATATCGATTTATCATGTGTGGGAGGTTATAAACCAATATGGATTTTCAGTCATCTGTTAAAAATATAAATAATAGGGTGGTTTTGTAATTCTAAAATATTATCACATTTTAAAAATATTCTTCTTTGATTGTCTCGGATATGGTGAAAGATGATATGAAGGGAAAATTGTTTTATCCCATCACACCCTTATTCCCCCCTACTCCATATTAAGGGTTTCAAACTAGTGGGGCCAACAACCAAAAAAACATTTATAGCCTGAAAAAAATCTAGAAAAACTTATAAGTCACAAAAAATAGTGAACCCCCATGGGGAACACATTAAATAGATAGAAAAATACTTTAAACCCTTATAATACACAACAAAAAGCGAAAATACATGGAAATATTGAAAAATAGGAAAACCATATAAAATCCTATAAAACCTTAAAAAACTATGAATCCATAGATCCCACGAAAACCCTATATAACCATAGAATATTATTATGACGATTCAGATCCTAAAAACCATAAAAACCATAAAAACCATTAAAATACTGTAAAATCCATAATCAACCTTGAAACCCCATGTAAAATTGTAAGAAACCATCAAGACCTATATAATTCCCTAAACCCATTAAAACTATAAAAACCCTAAATAACCATGAAAAAAATGGAGAACCCTTAAATATATTAGATGAATACTATTAAAATCCGAAAACCGTAAGAACCATAAGATAATTTTAACACCCTAGAAAAAGTAAAAACACACGATAAGCCATGAAAACACTTTGAAAATATTAAATATAAAAAAAAATTAAATCCTAATAAAATAATTGAATTATTTTTGAATGAAATCTATAACCCTAAATACTGTATAAATACCCAAAAAATAATAGTCCCCTTAAAACTCCCTAAAAATCATGGAATACACTAAAATCCTAGGATAAATAATAAAAAAACTAGTAAATACATAAAATATATTAGAAAATTCTAAAACTGTTTAGAAAACACCTAAATACACAAAAAAAATTAATGAACATGCAACACTCTAGAAAATATTAAAACCCATCTAAACCGTAAAAATGTCAAATATAAAACACTATATTTTTTTATTTACAATCAATACCTAAGAAATATTAAGGAGAAACGTAAATAAAAATAATATATAGAAAACCATTAAAATATTTTAAAACATTATAAATACAATGAAAACCCCCAACCAATCGAAAAAGATTATAAAATTATTAAAATATTAAAAATCCATGAAAATATGTTCAACCATTTAAAACCCATATATACCTAGGAAAATAATGAAAAATTATTTAATTTTCTTATAACTATGAAAACCACGATAACCCGAAATATATATATATAAATAATAGGAAAAACATGAGAAAAATGAACACATTGAAATATTCTACAAATCCATGAAAACAATAAAATTGATAATAAAATGGAAACCCCTAAAAATAAAGGAATGTTATAAAAACCATGAAATTGCCTAAAAACATTACAAAACATTTTCTATCCATGAGAATCCCTTAAAACCCTAAAAAACCTATTAAATTTATTTAACCATAGAATCGATCTATAACCCATGTATATTATAAAAAATGATTAATATATGAGAAAAATTATGAGAAATCCTAAATTTTTTAAATATACTAAAAATAATGAAGAAATAAGGGTAACTATGGAAAAACTAGGAAACCATAAAAAATAAAAAAATCCCTTTGTAATCTTGTGAAACCTATACATCTTATGAAAAAAATATCTTAAACAACCTGAAAAAACCTATGAAACCCTTGGTAATCCATAAAAACCAATAAAACCCAAATATAGAAAAAATTAAGTTTTATAATGCCCTAAAAAATAATAGAGAACCCTACAAAACCATCAAAATATTTAACCAACACTAAATATTTTGGGAAACATGGATAAAACCTATAATCCAAAAAATGAAATAACACCTAAAACCATAGAAAAGTCACGAAAATTGTAAATAAAACCTTAAATATCTCTATAAAAATGTTAACATTTCAATGAACCCATGAGAACCTACAATAATTTTAAAAACATTAAAATCCTTGAAAATCCAAGAAATTCATCATAAATCCTAAAAACATGAATAATAATGGAAAATTGATTAAGACACTAGATAATAATATGAATCCTTAAAATGCCAAAAAACCCCTCAACCCTTAACACCCAATATAAAAAACTTGTAAGACTTCCAGACAATAAAAATTCTAAAAATCCTTAAAACCCCACAAAAATATTGGAAACTAGTACAAACAATAAAAAATCATTGAAATCCATAAAAACCGATATTAAAAGAATATTGATATGGAATATACATAAATTTATAAAAATATCAAATCCCACATAGAAATAAATAACCATCAAAACATAGATACACCATAACAAACCATTATGAATCAGAAAAAATCAATAAAAATACCATTATTAAACCCTTGAAATATAAGACAATCATTTTAAAATCCATGCCAGATCATAAAAACTGTAAAGAATTCCTTGAAAGAACTAAAATACCCTAGAAGAAAAAAAAATAATAGAAATAATTATAGAACCTTAAAAAATATTTAAAACAATTATAAAACTAGTAAAATTGAAAAAGACTCAAGAATATAATATATAAACATATATAATCTTAAATAACCATATAAAAGACCAAAAAACTTTTCAAACAACACAAAAACATTAAAAAACATGAATAACCTAAAATCTCGTAATGTCATGAATATATATGGAATGTCATGAAGTCATTGAAAACCCTATTTCTTTTACCTGGAAAAATATATGGTGTTCGATTTATAGTCAATAAATATTTTTCATAAAGATATATATTATGACTATAGATCATGAACCCAACGGATGTGTGAAGGTTGTTGAATTTATTGAATATTCTAATGCTGAACTTATTATTTTACTAGGATATTCTCACCTTGATTAAGTGTTAAATCCACACTTTTATTTGAAAAATGATGTGATATCATGTTTTGAAAATAATATTGTAGTATTATGTGATGTATTGTATCAACCTAAAATAAATTATGCTAGTGTAAAAATGCATTGTTTTTAAAAAAACATTGTTAAATTGAAATTGAAGATAAATTTTTTTTAATGTAAATGATAATGTTTAATGTGGTCTCATATTTTAGTAAGATACATGAAACTATATAAACCATTATAGGTCATGTTTTTTCAACTTAGGTAGTGATATATACAACATACTCCATCATAATGGATTAGAGCATTGAGGTCAAGTGGATCTCATGAGTATAAACTAGTCACATGTTACTGTTTGGATTTGGGCCTATATCTGATATAGTTCAACATAACGTGTAGGCATAGAGGGTCTTGAGATAAATTAAGATTGTAGAGATTATATTATGGAATTGAAATAATCAATTGATCTTAGTTACACCGTAAATAAAATCCATTTCATGTGGCCATGTGATGTCTAGTCTAATTTGATTCCATAAAGAAGGATTGAGTAAAATGAAAATGTTAAAAGGAATCCAAAGAAGTGGCCATGTTAATCCCATGAAGAGTGATATAATAATGAATTATATTTTATTTTTAAGACTATTAAATCCTAAAATCAAATGTGGTCATATAAATTTTATATTATGATGAAGTTCATATGATCCAAGTCATAAAATTAATTATTTTTAATAGGAAATTTAATTTTATAATGATGAATGGTGTCGCATGATCAACACATGAATAGGTTTATAAAATCATATAAACCTTAATAAGGCATTGTAATGAGTGGTAAACTGTGATTTTATTAATTAAGGTGATATAAAATCATTTATAAATTTTTATTGATCGATATTGGAAATGTTGATGAAAAACTAAAAGTGTTACTAATAAATTTCATCGATTATAGATGTTTAGGAAAAATTAAGATAGAATACATGATCATGTATACCAATGGAGGTTATCTGTTCTAGTATCATGTAAATAGGGATGCATGCTTTGGGTTAAGTAGTTTGGGTATTGTAATGATGTTTCATTGAATGAACCTACATAGATTTGCAGGAATATTATATTCATGTCAGTATTATTATTTTCATAATACCATAAGTAAATATACACCTATAGTTACATGATATTATACATAAAAATGGGTTATATTCCCAAGATCGTGTGTTCAATGTTACATGAGTAATTATTTATAGAGTTGTTATGTAACTAGGGTTGTTCACACATGAATACACACAAGTTGTCTTATTGGGGACTTATTTGTTATGGTATATTCAGTCATGGTATCACACTTGGGATATTGTGCCTGGGGTATTTTGATTTGTGTTATGTGATGGAGGTTATGAAATGAGTCCTATAGTGAAAAATGATCAATCAACAGTAGTAAATAAGATTTTTATAGTTGAACTGGAATCCTTAACAATTCAAATATAATGAATAATCAATCAATATAATATATTTTCTTGTTGGAACTCTTTCAATAGAATAATTTTACCGACACCTCTGGTCTTTTATGGGAAGGAAATAAATCGTTTAATTTAATTACAATAGTATCATCTAGAGAAGTTATTATGGTGAGATTGTTTTATAAAATAAAATGTCTTCACTCTATCATAAAATTTTTCATAACATCTAGAATCGAAGATGTTTGGGGTATAGAAGCCGTAAAACTAATAATTTAACTGTTATTTTGGATGCAATAATAGTCTCATGTTTAACAATGAAAAAACAACGTGTTTTTTTCATATTTAAGAGACCATTATATCTATAACTTGTGGCTTATACTTCATATAACTAGTTTGTGGAAGTGAAGATGAGGAATTATTACTTGGGTGAGGCGATACTATGCCTAGATAATCATTGAAGAAATTAGATTATCATACAGTGAATGTGACTAATCATTGTATACCTAAAAATATTAAATCATATAATATTATAACACAAATATACTTCATCAATCATTTCGTCTATGATATTGAACCATGGGAAGAACTAAAAAATATATATTTTTATTCAATGTAGTATATATGTTTCTTCATATTTTTGATTTTTTTGGTTATTTTGTTATACTCTAATAAAATATGACAATATTTCATACCAGTATTATAATTATATAACAATAAATGTTTTGAATTATTAATAAAATATTTTAATTTACCCATCTTCTCCATTCACCCCCTTTCAAGGAGTATATAGTTATAAAAAGTATTATATGTGGGTAATCATTCAAAATCACTATTCAACATTCAAATTATTATTTTTATTTATGAAATTGTATTGAATGATTAAGAATCTATTTTTTTGGAATTGGCTTTGATGGTTATTATAAATAAATTATTTTTTCCAAAAACATTACATATAATATTTTGTGAATTACATCTGTTGATAAAAATTACTATCTGTTATAATTTATAAAAAAAATTTTCAGAAAAGGAGAATATTATATAAAGATCATTGTCTATTAATTAATATAAGGTAACTACTCAATTATCTATTTTTTATGAAATTTTAAGGACACTAAAATCTTTTTTCATATACACTATACAGGAAAATCATTTCTTACATCCTGAATAATTGTTTTCAAAAATATTAAATATGAGATACCAATTAATAATATTGGTGAAGAGAGTAACCTAATAAATGGAATGATTAATAAAATTATGATGGAGAATACCATTTAGGGGTCATATACAAAAAATAATGTGTATGGTTATAATTGTGTTATTTCATTTTATTTATTCCATATGTTTGAGGTTTTTTCTACATATAAAGATTAAAATTTCTCTCTAAAAATTAAAGTGTGGGATATACAAGAGAATAATTAGTGATATGGTAATTTATAAATTTATCTATAAATGAATGTGGTCTTGAATAATAAAATATCAAATGATTAAAATATTTAAATAATTAATTGTTTTTTCAAATAATCAAATGAATATGTTGATGGTCTTGATGTAGAGATAAACCAATATTATAAACAGTTAATTTATTAAGTATCTAGTTTAGTGAACACAAAATAACCAGTTTATATCAAAGAGAAAAATGAACAATAATTAATGGTTATTGATAGATTCATGTCTTTCACTGAATAATGGAATAAGATAATTGAGTAACTAGATGAAACAAATTCATTAATGTACAAAAACTAAGGATTCAATTTAAAATTGTGAGTTTGGGAATAAATTATTTTGGGGATTTATTGATTAATATAATCCGCATATGCTTGATTAAAACTATGATAATGAATAAGTTGTTATGATGTATATTTATAAATTCAAATATATTGTGTCTTATATTCCACAAGAGATCCAATCATTACAAGGGAGGGTAGATTAGTGGAGGTCATATAGAATGTACAAAATATACAAATTTAAGCTATTTATGTTGTGAATAATAGTTTGAAAATAGTTGATATGGATCAGAATATTGAAAAATATTAGATAGCTATTAAAATTAAAGAAGATGGTGATATTATTAAAGATATCTCAAAATATATCAAAAAAAATAGAGGATGATTAGAATGTTAGATCCATTCATCTCAGCGATCATCTTAAAGATAAAAAAAATATAGAAATGAAGATTGTTCGAGATTGATTGATATAGAATCTATAATAATAGTTAAAGAAAAATATATTAGGGATGTTGATGATAATATCATTTTTCTAACTCAATGTAAAAGGATGATTTTCCCTCTATAGATGTGTCCATGTTAGATAATGTAACTCTACAAATATAAGAACATCATATTTGACGAAAAATTATACTAAATATAAAAATATAGAGATGATATTAGGAAAATATGAAAATAATAGTCTAAAAATAATATTTGAATGAAATACTAATATTATGGAAATGTATGACATTCCATGAGTATATTTCTAGAATCCTGACATATTAATTTCATAATATGAATGCCAGATAAACAAACATCTCAATTAAAAATAAAGGTGTGGGTTATCTTCTTAATGAGATATGATTAACATGCATTAATCACGGTAATTTGGGATGATATTGTAGCTATAATAATATATTTTAATAAAAAAGAAGAAATATTGATGCCCACAACTATATTGGCATATAAGAATAGTGAATACACTAAAATCTGCCCTATAAAAATTCATTGTAGTATTAGAGAAAAAATGATGATCTTAATGAAATGTGCACCAACCACATAATAATTTACACTCACAATATCCCTCTTTCATTATATGTAATAAAGTCTATTGAAAATATGGATATGTTATTCTAGTTGTGAGTAGGAGTCTTATTCATGTGATAGTATGCCTACATAGTAGGAAAAGTGTATAGTGATTGTTATTTCAACAAAAAGGGTGAGGCATTATGAATGTTTTAGTGGTTTCACAATACCCTTATATGAGGTGATAAAAGAAAGCAAGAGAAAGATCGATCTAGTAGAGAAATTTTTATAATAGGATGAATGTAACACCCCAATATTTCATAGTGCGTTATATTTTCAATGTAATTCAACAACCTGTACTACAAGCAACATTGAGTTCAAACGCACCACAACTTACCAAACTAGCCATTCAAAAGTGGATATGAATATTATTAACTTACTTTTGAACTTTATATAATCCTTATATTTTTAGAATCCATATAATGAGTTTCTTAGACATAATGTAAGAACAAATATATTTTTTCAGATAAAAGAAGCATTTTAAAAAAAATGTAATTTTACTGCTTTTTAATGGAAAAAACATTTTAATTTCAATATTTTAAACTTTTATATTTTCAATTTTACAAAATAAACATCTTCATTAGAATCGGGCTATACGAATTTAGTGCCGATAAATTTTTGGTGTTTTCAGATAACTTTCAAATTTGGGCGAATAGTGAAAAAACTACATTTTAACTGAAAACAACATTTTTAATAAAAGTAACTTATATTTTTCAACTATACATATTAATTGTTTGGATGTATAAATAGATTATATTTTTACCATTTTATCCAATGCCGGTCATTGGAAGTAATTTCACTTTGATATTGGACATAAACAACTGTCAATCTTTTGATAGTTATTGTTTCAAAAAAACAAACTTTTTGTTTTGACAACGGGAATTATTTTTAAATTAATAAATTAATCTTCTATGTTATGAATTTTGTAAAATAGACATCATTTTTGGATTTGGAATATCGAAATTAGCATAAGGTATTTTTTTGGTATTTTTCTGAAAACTTTTAATTTTTGATGAATAATGAAAAACATTTAGTTATAGTTTAAAACCGAATTTTTTTTTAAATAATTATTTATTTTATTTAAATTTATTTTTGGTAAAAATATATAAATAATACCTATATATGTTCAATTTAATTCATTCGAGTCAATTTATAATAATTTTAGATATATGCAAATTTTATTGAACTTTTCGCTAACTTTTACCCACCTCATATGAGAATTTGTAAATTCACATAAAACCTAATTTTACCACTTCTGTGAGTTGAATTTAGAAAATTAGAGAGACATGGTTAATATCAATTAGTAAAATTTTCTTCAATAAGATGAAAATAATTTTTGGTGAATAGTAACTTTTTACTTGTATTTACCACGGTTAAAAGTAGATAGGATAATCAAGCATAAAAATGATATTATTATTACCCTTAAACATGTCTTAATTCTATTGGATAAGTTTAATTCAACCAAAAAAAACCTTAGGAATAAAATATGCCCCTTTAGGTCCACTTGGATTAGATTATGAAAATTATTATTATTTAATTTAAAGAATAGATAAAAGTGTTAAATTCAATGTTTATTAACTAAACCATTTTTAATATAGGGTTATACATAAGATAAATTATACTATAAAAATTAATTAGAATATTAAAATATTTACTACATCATGATATTTTATTTATAATTTTTAGACACAAAATAATAAAATTTACTTATTACACAATGATGAGGCAGTAATTACCTTACTAATGAATGAATAAAATAAATGGTATTATAAATATTAAAATAAATATAATTTCAATTTTTTTATGAAAACCAAAAATTTTCTAGGAGTCTATGACATGTTAGGTCTATTTAAATTTATCTTTATCGATGTAATCATGTTGTAATGACTTTCAAAAACACAAAATATCAAATAGTTTCAAAATTGACATAAATTAATATTTAAAAAAAATATTTTTGATTAATTTATATTTTATTTATAAAAATATAAGTTTAGACCAAAGGACATATATCATGATATATTAATCATTAATTGACCACTTGGTGGACTCTTTAAATTTTATAGTATGTTTATTAACCATATAATATAAATATACAAAAAGACATGGTAACTGTCAAATTAATTAACTAAGAGTTAAAACTAAAATATAAGGTCAATAGTTTGACCCAAACCTATCTAAAACCTATTGGTTGAGTGGATTTAGACCTATCCCCACCTTATACATTTAATAATGCACTATGGAGATATTATAAACCGAATATGAATTTATTATAAATTAATACTTTAATTTTTTACTAAAGAGCCGCTCCTCCCCCTTATAAAAGGACATCACTTCTAAAAAATTATTAATACCTTAAATGTCTTTTGGTTAGTCCAACCCTTGAACACATTTTCTCTCAACTATCCTCACTTAATCCTAGAGGAATTACGTTGATCAGAAATTCAAACTAAGGATCCCTTCTAATCAAATCAAAAGGAAGAACCCAAAAAAGAGGTAATGTTTTCTCCACCCTCTTTCATGTTCCTTTCATCTTCCACATATTATTTCTTTTTTATTTCCATTATAAAATAATAACCCTAGTATATTATATATACTACGATATTTTACAACCATATTCATTATTCTATCCATCCTTTGAATGAAATGTCACAATACGTGTGTATGTACGGCTTACCATCACTGCGTCATGGTGTAATTTTTATTCAAAACATTATTATTTGGATGGTTATATTAATGATGTGTAATTGATGTAAATAATAAATATAACATGATAAATATTCTGTATATATAGTATAAAATCCAATTATATATTATTTTAATATCAAAAGAATGATATTTTCGCTCGTGCTTACGTACGGATTACCGTCTCCGTGACGCAATGATATTCATTTCGAAGTCCACCATTCATCGAAGATTATAAAAATATATTAATAATAAGTATTAAATAAATGTCATAATAATTACACTAGAGAGATATATATATATATATATATATATGTATGTATGTATTTATGTACATACATATATCTTATTCACATATTTGTATTCAATATGATATGATAACATAAACATCGTTTATGCGTACGTACGGACTACCATCTCCATAAACGGTGTTTTCCACTTCATATATATGTCTATTATGAATATTTATATTCTAAATATACATGATATATAAATCATGTTTTATATTCTAGAATTATTGAAATCATTATCTAAGTGATACATTCAAAAGTAACAAGATAAAACATGTACGATAAAGAAAGCAAGTATTATCCGAAATGTTAATTTAACATGGAAATTATCCTTAATGGGTATTGTAAAACAATAAATGAATAATGTATTATATCATATATATTAATATGGTTCTATTATAATTTAATAACACACTAAGGTCCTCATACAAGATGTTAAACGTACCCTCGACTAAAATAAAGTTCAAGGAAGGGGGTTTTCATCTCACTCCTTATTCCCATGAAATTCATACCATGTTTCCACTATTACCTTTTGTGTTGTGTTTGTACTGCACATAATTGTATTCATTGTGTAATACACATTAATTTATGCATATTAATTTTATGATACTTCTTTCATGGGGTCTATTTTTTTAAGTTACCAAATTAGTAAGGGTTAATTCCTCAATCTCATTATTATCTGAGACTGTTTATGTGTAAGTATTTACTGGGACATTTTTATCATCCATGTCCATTTTTCATAAAAATGATTTCAAAGTGAATATTTTAAAGATTTTTGAAAGGTACCCTTTTTCAAGATCATAAATTTAAATTTTTTAAGGATTTATCTTTCTGAATCTTTTAAATTAAAGTCCATGTTTTCAAAATGATTTTAAGGAATTATCTACATGGACATGAATGTTTTGAAATAATAATTCATTCCAAAAGTTTAAAAGTGGTATGTAAAACTTTGATTCATAAATATCTTTTATATTACTTCCTTTATAAATGTGTGACTTTTAAATGATTTCACAAAAAGGATATTTCTCTCAAAAATATTTACTCATCATTTTCATCCATGTCAGCATCATTTACCAGATATTATTTTTGATTGAGGTTGATTTATTATAATAAAATATTCCAAGTTGTATTGAACGGGTTATGATATGTTTGATTGTGGATGATCCATTTTTATATCATTCATGTTTTATAGTTAAATTATTGACATTTAGTATGCTAGTTCTAATAAGAATGTTTATGTTATGTTTCAACCTTTTCATATGAGTAATGTATTAGACATAGTAAGTGACGGGTGGAGCACGATATAGTTCCTCGATGCATCGGAAGGGATCATGGGACAACTAGACGTGGAATTGGATGAGGCCCATCCCAATTTGATATATGGTTTTGGCTGAGGACTTAATCATTATTAGATGTCTTGGCCGAGTCCATGACAAAAAGTTTTAGAATGTCTGGCATTATACATTCCCTCATTATGAAAATAATATTGATGGTTCATGTGGTCATTGGACTAGTAGAATATCCATGATTATGTTTTATTATGGCATTATTCAATCAGCTCATATTCCTACCATAAAAGAATTCATGTTTATTATTGGTAAAGGAATTGGTTTCAATTATTCAATATACTTAATATTTATGTTATCTTCCGCTATATTGCTTACCCTTACTGAGCGTTTGAGCTCACCCCTTTTTATGTTTTATTTTTATCTGGATACAAAGAAGTGCATTTTGATTAATATGAAGGGTTAAGCTAAGGGAATAATGTAGTTCATAAAGGATTACTTATGCTGTGTTATATGTTATAAATTTTAATATAACATTCAAGTATGTAATATATTTTACAAGAATGCTAAACTGATTAGTCCGTCAGGACTTGATTCCTTATAATCATGCCAATGTATTAAAATAATGCACCAACTCTGGGTAACTGGGGTCAGGGCGTTACAGTTGGTATCAGAGGAAGTTTAGCGATAACCTTGGAAAATGGAGTTAGATAAACTCTGATTAGAGCACATTACCCTAACAAATACTTTGAGGATTAGTATAGAAGAACTTCCTATAATATTGGTAACGTTGAGATTTTGTGAGTTTTCCAAGAAAATACATCCCGGTATAGATATGAGCAGGTAGAGGCGGCTCTGGCACAGATGTACCTAGGGGTAAAACCATCAAAAACCTCTTTGAGCAAGACTCGAACGAGAACCAGTGCATGACAATGGGCTTTGCAACACTCTAGGTTACGACACTCCAAGGGGATATGCTTAGGATAAATCTCATTTTCTTTACAAACCACTATGAAGTGTTTATGAGTATATACCTCCTCAATGAAAACAATTTGGTGATTATGGATTATATCCATAAACTATTCAATTTATGATCAGTATTTTACAAGTTTGGTATTATGAATTGTGATTCATAAACTAACATAGTGTATGTCATTGTATAGAAATGGAACCCAATAGAAGGAATGTGAAATCCAGAAATATGTATGATCCAAAGACTAAGAAGGACCCTATCTCTCATAGTATTAAGAAAACATTTAGAATGGAATTAGTCTCCCATGTATTCTCAACATAGGAAGAAATAGTATCATGTGTTAATAAGATAAGTAAATAATTCTCTATGTCCTATGGCTTTGAAGGGTAGAGAGACAAGAAAAGGATATAATAGAGAAATAGGGATAAAGGGAATAGGAAAAAAGAAGGATTTTCCCATATGTGATAACATTAGAAAAAATCACTATGGTAAATTCTTCAAGGGAATGGCAGTTTGTTAAAAGTGTATAGAAAAAGGACACCAGGTACATGATTGTAAGGGTAAGAAAAAAAATTTCAAATGTATAATGCTTCATCTGTAAGGCGTTGGGACACTACGTGAATAAATATCTCAGTTATCAAAATATACCTTAAATGATTCTATTAGATAATAATCAAGTTATGATACAACCTCATGTGAGGAGGAATGACTAGTGTTCTTATTAATATAGAATTATTTCATTTGAGTGTTCTATCAACAATATAATGGTTATATGAATTATGGAGATAAATAAAGATTGTACTATAGCACTATTTTATTTAGGATTTGAGATTATATGGTTCTATGAAAAGTGACTTAATAGTAAGGTACCCTTTTTTAAAACACAAGGTTTAAGGAAAGATAGTCCATAATATGGTCCTGATAATGAGTTAGTTATTTTGGAATAAGAGATGGTTGATTTGGATAAATTAAATTGGATAGTCATGACTTCCTTGAAACTGATTAATGATTTGTATATTCCATCATTGATTGAGTTTACAACATTTTTGGATAGAAGTAGTATATCCAGTATTATATATTTAATAATGTAGAATGAATTAAATCGATAAGGTTTTATGGTAATTCGGGATGTTACTATGTTTTAAAAGAATACATGTTGAAGGCGTTCACATGTTATTACTTGGAAAAAAGGATCTATATTGTGTTTAACTTCCTTATATATTTTGGACTGAGAGTTTAGATATAAGTATTTTGGATATGTCTAAAGGTTGAAATGGAATATGTTTGAAATTGGATACTACTGTTAAAGATTGTTTTGGATTATTATAAAAGGACAACCCAGAGGTCGGGCGACAACTAGTCGCGTCTGACAAGGTCACGAGACTCGAACCCGCAACCGAAGAGAGACAATGGTGCATCACCTACGACTGGACTAAGTGAAGTACTAGTTTGAATAATTTAGATTTCTTAAATAGTCTCAAAAAATAATTATAAATTCATTATTTTTGGAACCTTATAGGATTTGGATATATAAGTTTTTTTTTGAAATAATTCAGAGTGAATGATGAGTTTGTGGTAGAAATTAGTTAAAATATGAAACCCTACTTATCATGTATACATATACATTTTTTCCTCTTATTAAGGATAAATTTTATTAACCAAATTTCCAATGTGGGTTTTCCCACAAATGTATTTTCTATTTTAAACATTTTATTTTCGTATAACAATTGAAAATTGCAGGGACGAAATTTGTTGAAGGAGGGAAGAATGTAACACCCCCTGATTTCATAGTATTTTATATTTTCAAAGTAATTAAATAACTTTCACTACATGCAACACTAAGTTCATTCACACCAAGACATACCAAACTAGATTTTAAAAAGCAGTTTTGAATAGTATTAACTGAATTTTGAACTTTATATAATCCTTATAATTTTAGAATCCATATTATCAGTTTCTTAGACATAATTTATGAACAATGGCATTTTTTCAGATAAAGGAAGCATTTCTAAAAAATGCAATCTTACCACCTTTTAATGTCAAACCCTTTTTAAATCAAATAATTTAAACTTTTATATATATTAAATTTTCCAAAATAATCTTCTTCATTAGAATCAAGATATAATAATTTAGTTTCAACAATTTTTTTGGGTTTTTCTGATAACTTTCAAATTTGGGTGAATATTGAAAACTACTATATTTTACATGAAAAAACTTTTTTAATCTAAATAATTTGTAGTGTTCAACAATAAATATAAATGGTTTGGAAGTATAATTATATTATATTTTTACCATTTAATCCAATGTTGGTTATTGGAAGTAATTTCACTTTGAATTTGGACATAAATAACTGTCAATCTTTTGATAGATATTGTTTTTTAAAAAACGCTTTTTGTTTTGACAACGGGAAATAATTTTAAAATAATAAATGCAACTTCAATGTTTTTAATTTCGTAAAATAGACATCGTTTTTGAATTTCGAATTTCAAAATTATCCTAGTGTAAATTTTTTGAGTTTTTCTGAAAAGTTTTAATTTTTGATGAATAGTGAAAAACAATTAGTTATATTTTAAAATCGAATATCTATTTGAATAAATATTTATTTTATTTATATGTATTTTAGGTCAGAATATATACATAATACATATATAATTTCAATTTAATTCATTTGAGTCAGTTTAAAATAATTTTAGATAAATAAAAAATTTATTGAACTTTTCACCGTCTTTTACCCACCTCATAGGATAATTTTTAAATTCACATAAAACATAATTCTAATGCTTCTGTTAGTTGAATTTAAAAAATCCGAGAGACATGGATAATATTAAGGAGTTCAATGTTGTTCAATAAGATGAAAATAATTTTTTTGAATGGTAACTTTTTACATTTATTTACCACGGTTAAAAGTAGATAGGATAATTAAGGGTCAAAATGATATTATTATTACCCTAAAACAAGTCCTAATTCTATTTGATAAGTTTAATTCTACCAAAAACAACCTTATGAATAAAATATGACCATTTAATTCCACTTATATTAGATCAGGACATTTATTATTATTTAATTTAAAGAAGAGTTAAAAGTATTAAATTCAATGTTTATTAACTAAAACATTTTTAATATAAGGTTATACAAAAGATAAATTAGACTATAAATATTAATTAAAAAGATAAAAATATTTCCTACATCATGGTATTTTATTTATATCTTTTAGACATTAAATAATAAAATTTATTTAGGACACAATGATGATGTAGTAATTATCTTATTAATGAAAGAATCAAATAAATGGTATTATAAATATTAAAATAAATATAATTTCAATGTTTTTATGACATCCAAAAATTTTCTAGGTTACTATAACATGTTGGGGATGATAAATGTATCTTTTTGGATATAATAAAGTTTTTATGACTTTCAAAAAAAATTATCAAATAGTGTCAAAATTGACATAAATTAATATTTATAAAAAATATTTTATGATTAATTGATATTCCTTTTCTAAAAACATAAGGTTCATCCAAAGTACTTATATCATGATACATGACTAATTAATCTAACACTTGGTGGTATCTTGGAATTTTATAGTATGTTATTAAACATATAATATAAAAATACAAAGAGTCGTGGTAAATGTCAAATTAATTAATTAAGGGTTAAAACTAAAAGATACGGTTAATACTGTGACCCAAACCTGTTCAAACCCTATTGGTTGAGTTGATTTATACCCATAACCACCTTAAAATTTTAATAATCAACTTTTGAGCCATTATAAAATGAAAAAAAATTATTCATAAATTAATGCCTTATGTTTTTTCTAAAGAGCC
Source organism: Viscum album (assembly GCA_963277665.1). Lineage (NCBI taxonomy): Eukaryota > Viridiplantae > Streptophyta > Magnoliopsida > Santalales > Viscaceae > Viscum > Viscum album. Next base: position 1,098,864,172 of record OY728121.1, on the reverse strand, counting down.
CCTCCTCCCCCTTATAAAAGGACACCACTTCTAATGAATTCTTCATACCATCAAAGCCTTTGGGTTCAGCCAAACCCTGAACAAATATTCTCTCAAAAATCCTCAATTCAACCTATATGCCTTATTTTGGTCATAAATCCATCCTAAGGGATCCATCTGATCAAATCAAAAGGAAGAACACGAAAAAGAAGTACTGTTTTCACCACCCTCTTTCAAGTTCCATTCTTCTTCAACTTCGTCATTCTTTATTATTTCCATTATAAACTAATAAATAAAGTATCTTATATATACTGTGATATGTTACAACCATATTCATTATTCTATCTATCCTTTGAATGACATGTCATCATACAAGCGAACGTACTACTTACTGTCTCCACGTCGTGGTGTAATTGTTATTCAATACATTATTATTTGGATGGGTATAATATTGAAGTTCAATTAATGTAAATAATAAATATAACATGATACTTATTTTGTATATAATATATAACATCCAATTATATATTATATTAATATAAAAAGAATGACATTTTTGCTCGTGCGTACGGACGGATTACCGTTTCCACGACGCAATGAGATTCATTTCCAAGTCCACCATTCATCGATGATTATAAAAATATATTAATAATAAGTATGTAATAAATGAAATAACAATTCTAATGGAGATATATTTATATATATGTATTTATATACATACATATATCTTATTCACTTAGTTCCATTCATTACGATATGAAAATAGAAACATCGTTTATGCGTACGTACGGACTACCGTCTCCATAAACGGTGTTTTCCATTTCATATATATATCTATTATACATATTTATATTCTAAATCTAAATGATATATAAATCATGTTTTATATTTTTGAAGTATTTAAATCATTATATATGTGATAAAATCAAGATTAACAAGTTAAAACACGTACGATAAATAAAGCGATTATTATCTGAAATGTTAATTTATGATGGAAATTATTATTAATGGGTAGTGTAAAGTCATAAATGAATAATGTATGATATTATAAATATTAATATGGTTCTGGTATAATTTAATAACATACTACGATATTCATATAGGAGGTTAAACATACCCTCGACTAAAAGAAACTACAAGGTATGTGGTTTTTATCTAACTCCTTATTCCCATGATATTCATGCCATATTGCCACTATTACCTTTTGTGTGGTGTATGTACTTCCCACAATTGTTTTCATTGTGTAATAAACTTTAATTTAGGTGTATTTACATATTCATTGTATGATAATTATTTCATGGGGTCTATGTTTTGTATGTTACCAAATTGGTAAGGGTTAATTCCTCAATCTCATTATTATCCGAGATTGTTTATATGTAAGTATTTACTAGGACATTTTTATCATCAATGTCCATTTTTCATAATAATGATTTCAAAATTAATATTTTAATGATTTTTGAATGGTAATCTTTATCAATATCATAATTTTAAATGTTTTAAAGATTTATATTTCTAAATCTTTTTAATTAATGTCCATGTTTTCAAAATGATTTTAAGGATTTATTTATTTGGACATGAATGTTTTGAAATAATAGTTATTTTCAAAAGTTTCAAAGTGGTATGGGACACATTGATTAAAAAATCTACTTTAAATTACTTCCTTTATAAATGTGTGAAATTTAAATGATTTTACAATAAGGATATTTCTCTCAAAATGTTTTACTCATCATTTTAAACTATGTCATCATCATTTAATGTATATATTTTTTGATTGAGGATGATTTATTATAATACAATATTCAATATTGTATTGAATGGGTTATGATATGACTGACTGTGGATGTTCTATTTTTATACCATTCATGATTTACTGTTAAAGTATTGACATTTCGTATGCTAGTTCTAATAAAAATGTTTATGTTATGTTTCAAACGTTTCATATGAGGAATGTATTGGACATAGTAAGTGAAAGGTGGAGCCTGATATAGCTCTTCAATTCATCGGTAGGCCTCATGAGACAAGTAGACATGGAATTGGCCGAGGCCCTTTCCCAATTTGATATATGGTTTTGGCAGAGGCCTTAATCATTTTTAGACATCTTGGTCGAGGCCTTGACAAAATTTTTTAGAATGTATGGCATTATACATTCCCTCATTATGAAAATAATATTGATTGTTCATGTGGTCATTCGACTAGAAGAATACCCATTATTATGTTTTATTATGGAATTATTTACTCAGTTCATAATACTACCATAAGAGTATTAATGTTTATTATTGGTAAATGAATTGGTTTCAATTATTCACCTTGCTTAATATTTATGTTATCTTCTACTATGTTGCATACCCTTACTGAGAGTTTCAGCCCATCCCTTTTTATGTTTTACTTTTCACATGATTTGAAGAAGTGCGTTTTGATTGATAAGAAGTGTTAAGAAAAGGGAATAATGGAGTTCATAAAGGATTACTTATGTTGTATTATATTTTAGAAAGTGTAATGTATCATTCAAGTATGTAATAGATTTTCCATTTCTGCTAAACAGATCGGTCCTTTGGGACTTGATTCCTTGTAATCATGCCAATGTATTAAAATAATGCACCGACTCTGGGTAACTGGGGTCGGGACATTACAGTTGGTATTAGAGGAAGATTAGAAATAACACTGGAAACTAGATTTAGATAAACTCTGATTAGAGAACATTACCCTATGATATACTTTTAGGATTATTATAGAAGAACTTCCTAGAATTTTTGTAATGTAGAGATTTTCTGAGTTTTCCAAGAAAATGCATCCCTCTCTGGATATGAGATGCTAGAGGCGCAGCTGGCACAGATGTACCTAGGGGTAAAACCCGAAAACACCGCTTTGAGCTAGACTCGAATGGGAAATGGTGCACGAAAATGGGACTTCCAACACTCTTGGTTACGACACTCCTTGGTGATATGCTTAGGATAATTATCATTTTCATTACAAACCACTATGAAGGGTTTATGAGTATATACCTCCACAAAGAAAACAATTTTGTGATTATGTATTATATCCATAAACTGTTCAATTTACATTAGGTATTTTACATGTTTGGAATTATGAATTGAAATTCATAAACTAACCTAGTGTATGTCATTGTATAGAAAATGGTGCCCAATATAAGGAATGTGAACTCCTAGAATACGTACTATCCAAAGAGTAAGAAGGATCATATCTTTCATAGTATTAAGAAATAATTTATAAGGTAAGTAGTCTCCCATGTATTCTTAACATATGAAGAAATAGTATCATGTGTTCATAGTTTAAGTAAAGAATTCTCGATGTCCTATGGCTTTAAAGGGAAGCGAGTCGAAAAAAGGATGGAATAGAGAAATATGGATAAAGGGATGAGGGAATGAAGGATTTTCCCATATGTGATAAATATGGAAAGAATCACCATGGTAAATTCTTGAAGGGAATGAGATTTTGTTATAAGTGTGGAAAAAAGGACACCATATACGTGATTGTAAAGGTAAGAAAAAAAATTCAACTGTACAATGCTTCATCTGCAAGGTGCTGTTAAACTGTGTGAATTAATGTCTCATTCATCACAATATACCTTAAATGATGATATTGGATAATAATCAAGTTATGATATAACCTCATGTGAAGAGGAATTACTAATGTTCTTATGTTGTTAATATAGAAAAATTTAATTTGAGTGTTGTATCAACAACATACTGGATATATGAATTATGGAGATAAATAAAGATAGTATTGCAGTACTATTTTATTAAGGAATTATGAATATATGGTACTAAGAAAAGTGACTTTATAGTAAGCTACACTTTTTAAAAACACATGTTTTATGGAAAGGTAATCCTTAATATGGTCCTGATAATGAGGTAGTGATTTTGGAATAAGAGATGGTCGATTTGGATAAATTATATTAGATATTTTTGAATTCCATGAAACAGATTAATGATTTGTATATTCCATCATTTTTGGTTTTTACAACATTTTTTTGGATAGAAAGAGTATATCCAGTATTCTATAATGAATAAGAGAGCATGAATGAAATCAACAAGGTTTTATGGTAATTAAGGATGTTATGGTGTTTTAATAGAATACATGATAAAGGCGTTCATTTGTTATTACCTGGAAAAAAGGATCTACATTCTATTTAACTTCCATATAAATTTTGGTCTGAGATTTTTGGTATAAGTATTTAGGAAATTTTTAAAGGTTGGAATGGATTAAATTTGATATTGGATACTATTGTTAAGGTTATTTTAGGATTGTTATAAAAGGGCAACCTAGAGGTTGGGCGACAAATAGTCGTGTCTGACAAGGTCTCAAGACCCGAACCCGCAACCGAAGAGTGATAACGGTGCTTCACTTATGAATGGACTACGTGCTGTACTAGTTTGTATAATTCAGTTTTTTTAATAGTCTCACAAATTAATTATAAATACATTATTTTTTTATCCATATTGGATAAATAGGATTTTTTTGAAATAATTTGGTGTGAAAGATGAGTTTGTGGTATAAATAATTTAATAGATTAAAATCTACTTATCAAGTATACATATATATATATATATATATTTCCTCTTATTGAGACTAAATTTTATTAACCCAATTTCCAATGTGGGTTTTGCACAAAGGTATTTTCTATTTTCAACCTTTCATTTTTGAAGATCCATTTCAAATTGCGAGTATGTAATTTACTAAAGGAGGCAAGAATGTAACACCCCAATATATCATAGTACGTTATATTTTCAAAGTTATTCAATAACTTTCACTACACGCAACACTGAGTTCAAGCGCACCACGACTTACCAAAATAGCCGTTCAAAAGAGGCTATGAATATTATTAACTGAATATTGAACATTATATAAACCATATAATTGTAGAATCCATATTATGAGTTTATTAGACATAATGTAAGAACAAATACATTTTTTTTAGATAAAAGAAGCATTTTTCAAAAAATGAAATTTTACCGCTTTTTAATGGAGAACCATTTTTGAATCCAATATTTTAAACATTTATATATTAAATTTGAAAAAATAAACTTCTTCATTAGAATAGAGATATAATAATTTAGTTTCAAATTTTTTTTGGTGTTTTCTGTTAACTTTCAAATTTGGGGGAATATTGAAAAATACTATATTTTAACTGAAAACAACTTTGTGAATCAAAGTAATTTATAGTGTTAAAATATACATATGAATGGTTTATATGTATAATTAGATTATATTTTTACCATTTAATTCAATGTTGGTCATTTTAAGTAATTTCTCTTTGAAATAGTACATAAACATGTGTCAATCTTTTGATAGTTATTATTTCTTAAAAACACGCTTTTTGTTTTGACAACTGGAATTAATTTTAATTTAATAAATGAATCTTCTATGTTTTGAATTTGGTATATAGAAATAATTTTTGGATTTGGAAGAGCAAAATTATCCTAGGGTAAATTTTTTGTATTTTTCTAAAAACCATTAATTTTTTATGAATCGTGAAAAACAATGAGTTATAGTTTAAAACCGATTTTTTATTTAAAAAATCATTTATTTTATTTCAATTTATTTTAGGTCAAAATAGATACATAATACCTATATAATTACAATTTAAATAATTTGTGTCAGTTTATAATAATTTTAGATACATAAAAATTTTATTGAACTTTTCACCGTCTTTTACCCACCTCCTAGGAGAATTGGTAAATTGACATAAAAAATAATTTTACTACTTCAGTGAGTTTAATTTCGAAAATCCAAGAGACATGTTTAATATCAAAGAGTAAAATTTGGTTCAATAAGATGAAAATATTTTTTTATGAACATTAACTTTTTACTTTTATTTACCACGAATAAAAGTAAATAGGATAATTAAGGGTAAAAATGATATTATTATTATTCTAACACATGTCATAATTCTATTTGATAAGATTAAATCGAGAAAAAACAAAATTAGGAATAAAATATGACCCTTTAGGTCTACTTGGATTAGATTAGGACATTTATTATTATTTAATTTAAACAAGAGTTAAAAGTCTTAAATTCAATGTTTATTAACTAAACCAATTTTAATATAGGGTTATACATAAGATAAATTAGAATATAAATATTAATTATAAATATAAAAATATTTCCTTCATCGTGTTATTTTATTTATAACATTTAGACATTAAATAATTAAATTTATATGTGAAGCAATGATGATGTGGTAACTAACTTATTAATGAAAGAATCAAATGAATGTTATTATAAATATTAAAATAAATATAATTTCAAAGTTTTTATGACATCCACAAATTTTCTAGGTGACTATGACATGTTAGGGATGATTTGATGTATCTTTTTATAAGTAATCATGTTGTGATGACATTCACAAAAACAAAATATCAAATTGTGTCAAAATTGACATAAATTAATATTTAAAACAAATATTTTATGAATAATTCATATTGTATTTCTAAGAATCTTTGGTTCATACAGATGACTTATATCACGATAGAAGTGTCATTAATGGACCACATGGGGGTCTCTTGGAAGTTTATCGTATGTTTATTATCCATATAATATAAAAATACAAAGAGACATGGGAAATGTCCAACTAATTAACTAGTGGTTAAAACTAAAAGATAAGGTTAATGGTGTGAAAAAAACCTGTCTAAAACCTATTGGTTGAGTTTATTTAGACCCATACCCACCTTATAATTTTAATAATCCACTTTGGAGCAATTTGAAACCAAATATAAAATTATTATAAATTAATACTTTATGTTTTTCCTCAAGAGCCCCTCCTCCCCCTTATAAAAGGACACCAATTCTATCCAATTCTTCATACCATAAAAGACTTTTGTTTCTACCAACCCTAACCCAAATATTCTCTCAAATATCCTCAATTCAACCTAGCGGACTTATTTTGTTAATAAATCCAACCTATGGAGGCCTTCTGATCAAATCAAAAGGAAGAACCTGAAAACGAGGTAATGTTTTCACCACCCTCATTCAAGTTCCTTTCTTCTTCCACTTCTTCTTTATTTGTTATTTCAATTCTAAACTAATAACTCCAGTATATTATATATATTGTGATATGTTACAACCATATTCATTATTCTATCCATCCTTTTAATGACACGTCACCATACGTGCGTACGTACGGCTTACCGTCTCCACGTCGTGCTGTAATTTTTATTCAATACATATTTATTTGGATGGATATAATAATGATGTGTAATTAATGTAAATAATAAATATAACATGATAATAATTCTGTATATATGATATAACATCCAATTATATATTATTTTAATATAAAATTAATCATATTTTCACTCGTGCGTACGTACGGATTACTGTCTCCACGACGCGATGTGATTCATTTCCAAGTCCACCATTCATCGAAGATTATAAAAATAAATTACTAATAAGTATGTAGTAAATGACATTATAATGATACTGAAGATATAAATATATTTATTTATTTATTTACATACATATATCTCATTCACTTAGTTCCATTCAATACGATATGAAAATAGAAACAATGGTTACGTGTATGTACAGACTACCATCTCCATAAACGGTGTTTTCCATTTCATATATATGTCTATTATACATATTTATATTCTAAATATAAGTGATATATAAATCATGTTTTATATTATGGATGTATTTAAATCATTATCTATGTGATACAATCAAGAGTAACAAGTTAAAACACATATGATAAAGAAAGCGATTATTATCCAAAATGCTAATTTAACATGGAAATTATTATTAATGGGTAGTGTAAAGTAATAAATGAATATTTTATGATATCATAAATATTAATATGGTTATGGTATAATTTAATAACATACTACAGTCTTTATATAGGAGGTTAAACATACCCTCGACTAAAAGAAAGTGGAAGGTAAGGGGTTTTCATCTCACTCATTATTCCCATGATATTCATGCCATATTGCCACTATTACCTTTTGTGTGGTGTATGTACTGCCAATAATTGTATTAATTGTGTAATACACTTTAATTTATTTGTATTTACATATTCGTTGTATGATACTTCTTTCATGGGGTCTGTGTTTTCTAAGTTACCAAATCGGTAAGGGTTAATTCCTCAATCTCATTATTATCCGAGATTGTTTATGGGTAAGTATTTACTGGGAAATTTTATCATTCATGTCCATTTTTCATAAAAATGATTTCAAAGTGAATATTTTAAAGATTTGTTAAAGGTACCCTTTATCAAGATCAGAATTTTAAATTTTTTATTGATTTATCTTTCTAAAACTTTTTAATTATTGTTCATGTATTCAAAACGATTTTAAGGATTTATTTATATGGACATGAATGTTTTGAAAAAATAATTATTTTTAATAGTTTCAAAGTGGTTTGGGACACATTGATTCAAAAATATCTTTTAAATTACATCTTTTATAAATGTGTGAACTTTAAATGATTTTACAAAAAGATATTTCTCTCAAAAATTTTAAACATCATTTTCAACTATGTCAGCATCCTTTCCTGGATATTATTTTTGATTGAGGTTGATTTATTATAATAAAATATTCCATAATGTATTTAATGGGTTATTATATGTTTGGCTGTGGATGTTATATTTTTATGCCATTCATGGTTTATGGTTAAAGTATTGAGATTTCATATTCTAGTTCTAATAATAATGTTTATGTTATGTTTCTACCTATTCATATAAAGAATGTATTGGACATAGTATGGGAAAGGTGGAGCACGCTATAGCTCCTCGATGAATCGGTAGGTCTCATGAGTAAAATATACATGGAATTGGCTGAGTCCCTTTCCCAATTTGATGAATGGTTTTGGTCAAGGCCTTAATCATTTTTAGACGTTTTGGCCGAGGCCTTGAAAAAATGATTTAGAATGACCGGTATTATACATTCCCTTATTATGAAAATGATATTGATGGTTCATGTGGTCATTCTACTAGTAGAATACCCATGATTATGTTTAATTATGGCATTATTTACTCAGCTCATATTCCTTCCATAAAAATATTCATGTTTATTATTGGTAAAGTTATTGGTTTCAATTAGTCACCATAATTAATATTTATTTTATCATCTTCTGTATTGCTTACCCTTACCGAGCGTTTGAGTTCACCCCTTTCTATGTTTAATTTTTCCCTGGATTCCAAGAAGTGCATTTTGATTGATATGCTGGGATAAGCTAAGGGAATAATGTAGTTCATATATGATTACTTATGTTGTGTTGTATTTTATAAAGTGTAATGTAACATTCATGTATGTAATCTATTTTCCAAGACTGATAAACTGATCTATCCTTCGGGACATGATTCCTAGTAATCATGCCAATGTATTAAAATAATGCACTGACTCTGGGTAACTAGGGTCGGGGCGTTACAATGAATGGATGTGAATCCATTTATAAAGGTTGTACATGATGGGTTAGGAATAAAAATTTAAAGAGGAAGAATCATGTGGAACCATCCAACAAAATGAAGGATGAGAACTTGTGGAAATAATTCATAATCATGGTTATAGATTAGCTAGCATTAGAAAGAAAAAATATGTAAGAGGTGTTGAGGAATTAATTTTCATTTCATGCAATTAATTAGAATCTTTTCCAACAAAAAGTTGTTTTAAAGAAGTTATATGAAGAGTATGTTATGTAAGTGGTTTCATGAAAATAGACACTATCATGATGGTTTGTAGAGTAGCTGGATGAAAAGGGTTTACCCATAATGACCTTCCACAATCCTCATTTTGAGTATTATTGATCTACCCTTCTCCCCATTCATTTTATTTTTCATAATATATGTTTGAATTAGTACATTATTAAATACACGATACAATCCATGAATTTTATGTATTATTAAAGATAATAAATTATTATTTTGGATAGATATATATATTCCATGAAGTGTCGTAAATTTATAAAATTATCATAAAGTTATAGAATAACATGTTATTTAAATAAAAATAATTTTTTGAAAAATTATCTAGATGTTTAATGCTATGGAAAAGGAAAATCATATGACTAAGAGGCTGATAAAAATATGAATAGTTCATAATGCTATATTTTAATGAAAAAATGGTTTTAAGTAAGATTGAATATTCAACTATTGGTATCATTGTTTTTTTCAAGTGCTATTAGACATCCAAGAGAAAAAAAATAGTTGATATGCAGAAACAATACAATATTTCATATTTATATTATTTCATATAACGATTTATTATCATTTTTATATGTCTTGGATGCTAACAACCTACCAGATAGTCAATAATATATATAATAAGTGGTCTCCCTATTTAGAATTATGATTAAAAAATTGGTATCATCATAAAAATTTATATTAATATTTATTTTAAATCCCGAAATTGACATATTTAAGAAGAGATACGGATAAGATCGCAAGGCTGGTTTTAATTATCTGAAAAAGGATACCTATGAGGAGTTAATGACGATATATGCCAAGTGGTTCAATTAGGACATATTTTATTAGTGGTATCAATTTTCGTATCATGTGTCATATATTACACACTTGTACATAATTTCTTATTCATAGAATATTGTTTGTCTTATTAATATCACATTATGATTGATAAAAATAAGTTATCTTGGAATCATCTATGAATCTATGTGAGTGAAATGGATAGTGTTGGTGTTTTTTCATAAAATATTTTATTCCGCGATGAGTATTGACTCAATTTTGTAGAAGTTTATGTCATTGAATCAATATTGAATAGTAATTTTAATCTCTTAATATACACAACACATAGAAAATTGTTTATGTGGAATAATCACTCCCTTGGGTGTGTAATAGATTTCCCTATGTACTGATAACTCTTATTTCCCATATTTTAGAACCCAATTTATTAAACATTAGGATAATTATTAAATGGTTAAATGTATTATTTATAAAGGGGTGAATTATTGTTTTGAACTACTATGAGGGATAGTAAAGATGACAGTGAGAGAGATATTATATATTATATCAGGGAACTAATGTTTCATATAGTGTAGAAAACCATGACAATGCTGAAGGTATTATATCATTGATCACATGTCATGAAATGAAGTACTTAATGTTTTTTGGTTCTTGTAAATTACCAAAATTATTTTATGAAGTGGTCCATATATATACACAATTCAATGAATATAATGATCATGATATCACTAAACATGATATGTAATGAATGAAGTGATGCCTTGATGATATTTTCATGTTTCTAAAATATATAAATTCGATCCAAAATCATATGGTAAATTCTTATATATTTAGTAAATTTTATTTTGGTATTGATAATCATAGTGTTTGAATATATTATGGGTTGAGTATATATTTTGGCACTTGTGATTGTTGAAAAATATGATTGAAAATGTTCTAGTGTGTTTGGGATGACTAACAAGTTCTTGAAGTATATTGATTTATGTATGACGAACCCAAAAGGGGGAGAGAAGATATTAGAAGGCCTTTATAATTATTATTTAATTGGGGGAAGAAATCAGGGAATCAAGAATCCATATTCATGAAATATTGATATATTTTATATTTGTAAAATGAAGGATTTATGATTACATTGATATAAAATGTGTGTATGATGAACCCAAAATGAGGAGAGGATATATTGGAAGGCCCATGGAATTAATAATAAAAAGTGGTATGAAATAATGGAATTATGAATCCATATTCATGACATATTTAATTATTTTATATTTGGAAAATGGTGGATTTATGATAAAATTGATACATAATCAAATGGGGAGATGTTGGAACCAGAACAATTAATATTGTTCAATTTATTATCAATTAATATTATACCTGAAGATAGATATAGTGAATATATATCCTAATCCTTATATATGTGTGATGTTTGTATCATTAATTTAATATTAAAAAGTTCAATTGACGGTCTTATAATCATATACTCAACTGGATGGAGTATTGATGCCTGAATCGTAGTAAAATTTTTTTTGAAATTATAATGAGGATGTGGTAATAGAAGATGACCTGAAGGCTTGTTAGGACCCAAAAGAAAAAATATCTGTATAACATGTCATTATGTCTCAAAAAATTTGACTGAAAATAGGAATTTATAAAATATTTTTTTTCCAAAAAACATTTAAGGGTCATTCAATTGTATATGTGTAGAGGAGAGATGTTATTTCATAAACCATTAGGGGTATTGTGTCATAATTTTATACTGTAATTTTGGTGAAATGGTTAAGCTTAAATGGATTCATTTAGTGTATTTAGTTGGGCCACATGAGTAAAACTAGTCATGTGATAATGATAGGTGTACTTTTTATTAAATATGGATTAAGGCAGATCACCTATGATTGATTTATAAATCCATTGAGTAAGATATAAGAGATCATGTAATGAAGTTTAATGAATAATGTGAGTTTGTTAATTATTGAAATTAGAATGATTCTTTTGAACTGAGATGTTGAGATCATCTGAGTTTCACTATATAGGATCCATGTGACCACACTTGTCTCAATAAATCATTAAATACGTTTATTTTAATCTCATAAAGATACATATTATGTTAGATAGGGTGGTATTATTTAACTATAAAATCTAGATTTCTATAGAGGTCATGTACAATGGTCACGAGATCATGGTCATATGAATAAATTCTTGCAAGAAAATATATGTGAAGAGTTAATATGATTCCATGAAGTCGAATGAAGTTATATGATTAAGATGTTTCAAGGGTTGAAAATGAAGGTTCACGTTAATGATTCAGTGAAACGAGTGGTATATGGTGATTTTCATAATTAAGGTATCATAAAAACCAATATAAATACACATTGACATGCATTCAAATAATTGATGAAAAACAAAGAGTATTCCTAATCGATTTCATCTAGTGTAATGGTTTAAGGAGAAGGATGATAGATCATGTGATTTCGTATACTTATAGTGGATATGTGATCTAGGGTTAAAATGATAGGGATATGGGATTTGTGTATTGTTTGTGAGGTCCATCGAATACATTATGTAGATTGGAGATACACAGTGTAACATGAAATGTTGTCTCATTTATGGATTCTCGCAATTGAATTCACAAAAGGAAACACACACATTGGATATATTAACAAACATACATCCAAAGTGTATATTCTTAATGTTTATTTTTGAAATGGTTACATCTTCCAAAACATGGATAATGGTTACACAATTAGGTCCTTGTGCCCAATTTACATGCCAATTGTTTTAAAAGTAGTTATAAAACATGGATTATGCACTTACTGTGTCATGGTTTGCGTTTTTTCCTATGGGTTATGAAATATATCTTACCTTATGGAGTTTTTTTGATTATTTTAACAGTAATTATTACTCTGTAAGGCAATATCAATTAATGGTAGAAATGCATGAATTAAAATAATTTAGCATCCTTATATAGGGAATATATCATCTTGACGATAACCATTACTAAAGAAGAGTTACATTAAATAAGATATTATTAATGTAATTTCAGGTTGATAAAGGGAACAAAATAGATAAGATAATTTTATTAAGGAATCGTCGCATAGAGAATAAGTTCTATTGATATTTTGTTATGGAGGATAAAAAATTAACTCAATAATTGAAGGGATAATATCATACATATTTAAATAATATTACACTGGAGGAGAAGTAAAATAGAGGATAAAATTACGATTAATAGTGTAAGTAGAGTCACTCGATGAACAAAGAGAAAAAGAGAAGTTCATTATCTATTGAAGTGATGTTCAACTCTATAATCCATGGATGATTTGTCATGAAAGTACTATGAGGAAGGGATGAAGAGGAAGTTCTCCTTCGGTGACAAGTGATCAAGGATAAAAAATTATAAAGTTACTGAGTAAGGTATTATGTGATCATGAACAATCATTATATCAATTGAAATAGTTAATATTAGTCGATTCTCAAACATATACACATCTTTAGTTGGTGATCCTTTGATATAGACCATTTTTTTGAACCTATTAAAATATTTTTGTTCTATAGATGATTCAATTTCCTACATATATTTGATTGTTAGGGTGATTTTATGACCATATAGTATAGGTTAAATATTGTTCCTATTCATGTGTGAACATGATGTAAAAGAAATATCAAATAGAATATGGAGAATTTTTAATTTTTCACTCACCTAGACTCCCCCCCCATCCAAGGGTGTCAATGGTTGTATGTCTAGTAAATCCATAAAACACTATATCCCCAAAAAACAATTAAATCACATAAGATCCAAGAAATCGAAATTCCACTATAAACCCATATAAAAATATTAAAAAATCTTGATAATTATACAAAATATTAAAATCACTAAAAAATCATGAAAACCAATGAACAATTGTGAAAATCATTAAAAATTAATGAGAAATTAAAAACTCTATAAATCATAAACACCATGAAAAATACTTAAATTTTATGGTGGAACCATAAAAACTCTAAAATAACTACAAAACACCAAAACCACCATAAAATAAAAACCCAAGAAAAATTATGAAAAATAATAGAAATCCATGAAAATAATATAAATCCCAACAAAACCCTTGAATGTACTGATACCCATAGGAAATAACATATTAACTCTAGAAAACCCTTTAAAACATTGAAACCCTATTGAAAATTATAGAATAAAATTGTAAAAACTGAGAAGACATTAAATATAATAAAATAATTTAAAACATGATAAATTATATAAAATATCTTTATAATTATGGAAAATACTAACAAATTATAGAATACTCTAAAAACATTTGGATCCCTAAAAGCCCCTACAAAAACCTAAAAGCCATGGGAAAATAATAAAATCCTAATAAATCCATAAATATATAACAAATGACTAAATAAATGTTATGTCCCTAAAACCCAAAAATATAATTAAAATACATAAATATTATGAGGATCAATAGAAATCCAAAAAAATAAAATATTTGGTAATTGGATGAAATTAAAAAGAAAATCATAAAACAAAAATGAAAATTATAGAAACCCCACAAGACATAGAAAAAACTAGGAAACCCCTTAATAATCTTGAAAACCCATGTAAAATTTGAAAAAAAACCTATCAAACCATTAGTAACATAGGAAAACCATGGAAACCCCTCTAAATCCTAGATAAGATTGGAAACCATAAAAAACAAAACATACCATCATAAACATTATAAAACCTGAAAAAAAGAATATCCCCAAAAAAACACATTAAATTATTATAAACATTCAAAATCATTGATATTCGTAAAATCCCTATAAAATACCCAAAATTCCATTAAAACCATATAATATCAATAAAAAGTCATAAAAAACATGAAATCCATGAAATACATATGATTACAGGATTCATAGAAAACTCAAATATTCCTGAGATAATCCATAAACTAAATAAAAACTCTACAAAACCATTAATGATCAATAAAATGAATAAAAACCCACGTAAAACAAAATAGACCAAAAGAAAACCATATAAATCCTTGGAAAAAACCCTAGAAAACCCAAAAATACACCAACAGAAACCTGAGAAACTATAAAACCCCTTAAAACACTAAAACAATGATATCCCAATAAAATGTCACAACGAAAAAAAATCCCAAAGAACCAATAAAAATTAAGAGCCTTAAATATCCTTATTTATAACATAAATCCTAAAAAAATTATAACTCTAGAATGTTATTAACTCAAAATGCTTAAAATCCATGAAAGCACCTGAAAACCACCAAAAAAACATTCAATACTTTGAATAATGCAGATAAATTCATACCAATAAGATGATAGAAAAAACCATTAAAACAACCTAAAATCCTAATAAAAGAAAATTTAATCAAATCATTGAAAACATAAAAAACATTAACAAAACCATGTAATACATTTTTTAGACTCAAACAAATTGAAATACTAACAAATTAATCCTTATCATAGAAAAAATACAATAATACACTTGTAAAAACAAAAATAAATTAATGAAAACATTTTAAAACACTGTATGAAATTGAATCACATTGGAAAAAACTGAATTCCCAAAGAAAATCAAAATCCTATAGAAATCTTTATAACCCTATAAAATCATGTAAATTCTAGAATCACCATATAAATGCCAAGTAAACCATATTAAAATCAAGGAATCCTTATAAAAACAAGACTAAAAAACTATAGAAACATTGAAACCATTTAAAACATTACAAAACCCTGAAAACCATGACAAAATATTACAATAAAAAAACATAAAAAATATAAAAAATCATCAAATCCATAGAAACATCTTATAAAACTATGAAACCTCGTGAAATTATTGAAAATTATGAAAATTAAGTAAACTATGAAATACCATGGAAACCCACAAAATCCATAATAACTAATTATATGGAAACCTTAAAAACATGAAAAAATATTAAAACACTTGAAAACCCAAAAACTCTAAAAGGAACAAAAATCCCAAGATATCCCTAAAATGAAAAAAAAACCTTTTCATAATAAAAAACCCACAATATAAACCCCAAAATCACCTAAAATTTTCTAAAAGTCTCAATATTCCCTAAATAACATGAATACAATAGAAAACATGAAAATATTCCAACCCATAAAAATCCATGGAAATTCCAACAAACAATAACATAATTATAGAATCATAAAAAACCAAATAAAATATATATAACCCTTGAAAACCATGTAAAATAATTCAAAACCATCAAATAGCGTGAAAATTATGAAAATAAATTTAAAACCCATAAAAGATACTTAAAAACATAAGAAGTTGTAAAAATAATCAAAACTTTTGGAAAGCACTAAAAAAATTAAAATACTATAAATATATGGAAATATATATATATACACTTATAAAACCTTATAAGAAACTAAAAAAACCTAAATATAAAGAAAACCTAAAACAGCCACAGAAAACACATAAACACAATTAAAAAACTATAAAACATGAAAATAATTGATGTTCATGATAAATATATGAAAAAAATTATAAAAACTTTTGAATGTATGGGAAAGATTAAAATCCCTCGAGAGTGGTTAAAACAATTAATTAATAATAATTAATCCTAGAAATTATAAAAATCAATTAAAACCTAAAAGATCCTAAAACCCAAGTCAACACTCTAATATCCCAGTAAAGAAAATGAAACATTTGAAAATCCTAAAATAAAATTGAAAACCATGAGACCCCTAAAAATAATAAAATCCATGAAAAAATAATAAAACACTAATAACATAGAAACCCCTATAAATTTATAAAAATCCTAAAGCCTCATACATTTTTTGAATAAATTTCTAAAATTTGTGAAATAAATTGGAGACCCTTGAAACATAAGAATCATATTTCATCATTAAAAGGCCTTTAAAATTTATTAATCAATAAGAAACCCAAATAAAACCAAAAAACCCAAGAAATTAATTGAAAACTCTATAAAATATAGGTTAATTGAACAAAAAATTATAGAATAGTGAATACCATGAAGAACACATAAAGACCCCTAGATATTATTATTTAACTATGAAATCCTTCAAATACTATGCAAACCCCTAAAATTAATTGCAATTTTTAAAACCCAAAAATCCATGTAAATCCCCTAAAACCAATAAAAAATACAAGAAATCCATTTTGAACCTTACAAAACTGATTTTATGATATTATTAATTACTTTTAATGTTGAATTGTATGGATAAATATAGTATTATTCTCTAATTTATTTTTTTATTTATTCAATGGCATTAATTTATTTAAAGATAAGATTAAAAGTGTTTTTTTGAAAATAAAAATGAATGAATTAAGTAATTATTTCCATATAAAACAAGTACATAACCAAACATGAGAGCAGCCAAATCACAAAGGTGAAAAAGATCTCAACGATAGGGTACTGACAATACATGATTGGGGAGTGTGGAATGATATATGGTGTGGATGGTATGGGGTGAGACCTCATTCCATATATGATTGGGCACCAGATATATGAACGGTACTCATAATCAATTGAATAACCAATGTGGGATAGTGAGAATAAAATACATATATAAATGGAATTCAAGGATAATTTACACCAAGAAGTAATATAGAAAAGGGTGTTATATTATTATTCCATGCATATGATTAACTTTTGGAAAAAAATTATGTTATATAAATAAAGATATATATGACATAGTTAAACAAAAATTGGTATGTGGATTTAATGTAAAGAGGTATTTATACATATTTATTTTACAGCAATGTAATGAGACATATTATAAAATAAATATTCAATGTATAAATGTTTATAGTGGGGTTGATGTTAATATTACATCATTAAAGAGTGGATTAATTCTTATCAAATATGTATTTTATGAAAATATAGAGACAAGTTTTTACTATAATAATATGACAAAATTTGAGGGATAATATATTTTCATACATAAAAAAGTTAGATAAAAACTAGGTGAAGTGTTCATGGGTTTTAATATGATGCTTGAGAAATTATGATAGAGTCATGAATAATGAAATTTTTTGGAATGAGAAACCCTATTATGTTTTAATTCTTTGAAAAAATTAAATATAAAAATATAATGTTTAAATAGATTTTATCCCCTCATTATGGATATAATGGGTATCCTTTATTGTTTTCTATTGATATTTCGCATGAATTTTTAGGAGTTTAATTTGGATATGATATGGGAATGATATATGGGATGAATTGGAAAAAAATATCAATAAAATGGGAATTATTCATTTTCATGAGACTAAATTACTAGAACCCCTCTTAGTTCAGCAGTAAAGACTATAATGACTCCAAAACTCTATCTTCAAAAGGTTATAGAATATATATATATAGGCACGAAGAAATTAAAACATAAAAAATGGGATGGATGACTCTAATAAATAATAAAAATGTAAATAACACGTGTAGTAAAATACATATCATAAATTAAAACCAATCCCACATTTCATGCAATGTCATATATAGAAAAAATATTTGGAAATAATTATAATAAATAAATCATATGTTAGAAACACAACAAACCCCTATAAACTACATTTATCTCTAGGACCTAGTATTGTCATGTGTGATCACTCATTATTTCTTGTAAATTGGAATATAAACATATATGTATATATATATACAATTGCTGAGAATACATGTAATCTTTATTGGATCATCCCCATTCTCTATCTATTCAAGTTGGAATATGTATTCTAAAGCAGTGATAAAAAAATATTAATGTCGACATGTTTCCCAAACCAAATTAACTACCACTAAACCATACCCAGTATCACATAGGATATATCACTCCGATGATATTTAAAATTCACTCGTAACAATATATATCATGATAGTACATAAAAACTATATCTCTACAGAAATAAATACCCTCACACCGCAATATCTTACACCTTGAAATACAATCCACACCATATACACTTTTACATATACCCATAAAAGCTAATATCCACCCAAACAACTCCATAACAACAAAACAACAAAATTGACTATTTTAATTACATATTGATAACTAAAAAACCACATTACTGTAACCAATTTGTTTAAATGGTGAATAAAATAATGTATGTTATCTATATTCCCTCCACCTTCCATGTATCATCCCACAATGTACCGACATCATGATTATGTAACCATCTATTCATCATAATTGTTTTTTATACAATAACCAAAATACATTGAAATATATGCACATATATCATAACCTTGAGTCATTATATCATGTAATATCTCTATTGGATGGAGTGATGATGTGTTATTAATCAACCATCCATATCCTATAGAATATAGATAATACAGTTTACACAAAAAAACACAATACCTCTTCACAATGGCCATAATTTATCCTAGCCCAAGAGGTAGTGTATTATAATGGACTAAGAAAATATATGGAAACTATCATAGCACAAAACCAAAACAAATGGTACACACATAAAGTAATGCTATTATAACCTAAACAACCACTATTTCATAACCAATTCTAAAAAACAACTACTTACATTAATACAACATGTATAATAAAAAGTAATTCTTCCCAAATAGTCATAACAGTAAAAAACCATCTCATCACATTATGATATATAAACAAAACATTTCCAAATATATTACCTATCAATATTTCCAACCATTCATAACCACCTTAACCACTAAGCTTATTCTACTAAACCAACTCATTCACTTTCAAATTTAATCTTATCATGATTATATACCGCCTTGAAATATATAGAAATCTAATACACCTTAAAACAAAACATAATCTCATCTAGATTCCTATAAAATGACATCATCAATGAAATTGAATCATCAATCATAACACAAACAGCATCACAAAATTACGTAACACTCATCAATTATGTGTAAAAAATATTCAATAACAAATTAGTCATCTCATTCTTATAATTAATCGTTGTAATTTTTATAAATCTATATTTTCATATCCAATTCCCCTATTTACATGGTTAGTAAAATATGAACATAATAGAAACACATATAAAATCCTAATGTGAAACAAGACAATAAATTATCGTATCAAACACTTCAAACAACACAATTACATATCATGAAGCAATAATAATAATAATAATATCGTGCAATCCATGCTTGAATATAATGCACCCCATAATTTTATTATTTTTAATCATTATCTTATCAAACCATGTCCATTAATACATCCATTAAAATATAAAACCTTAAAGTTCAGATAAATTATAATTATATTAAAAAACATGTTTGAATCTCCTATATCAAATGAATATAAAATGATTATATCTTAAGTATGAATATGAATTGATTTTTAAACTCCATGAAATTTATGATGATTCACCACATCCTTGATCCACAAAAAACCCCAAAATAATCTCCCAAAAAGTAAAAATTTTTATAAATCAACAATTCTATAGCCTCTTGGGTCCGATGGGATGATGAGGAGTATTGAAAATATGGAGATAGTCACCTATTATATTCAAATACCTCAATTATTCTTTGAAATGGATCATGACCCACACAGTTAATCCAACGATAAAAAAAATCCAAAGTGCTTCCATGGTTTGATGATAGATAAAAACCATAAGATAGTTTGAAGGGGAACTTGGATTTATAGTTAAAATATGTGAAGAAAAATTATTAATGAAATTTATATAATCAATCTATAATTGTTGTTTAAACTATGATTCACTATATATTATGACCAAATCATTGGGGGGGTAGAAAAGTTAAAATAAATATATTTATAAATGGTTATAATGTATCATTGACCATTATTCCATAATTATGAATGATCAATGATTAATGTGAAAACCACATCCACCCTCAATCTATACCAATACAATATTCAATATAACCTATTGAATCCTATAATTATACTAAAATGGATCACAAATGATATTAAACCATATCTAGATAAGATTAAATTTTTAGAATAATAGGACTCTCTATAACATAATATATGAATCCAAAATGAATTACATATACACTAGACAACTATATTCCCATATAAATCATGTGTTCTAAGAATAAAGGGAAACATATAACTTCAATATAAAACCCCATGTGACACATTGAAACTATGCTAGTTACACCTCTCCATATCCCCCAACAACTTAATCATCATTAAACAATCTAGGTACTAGCATGATGCATCCTGAAAACTATGTTTTTTAATGAAAATATTATTTTACTTTAGTTATTCACCTTCAATAATATCCAACAACATAAAACACAATGTAAAGAACTATGATAAATTTTGTGCTCTATATTAAATACATTACAACTTATTATTATCCTCAAGAATTAAAACCAAATAACAATGTAAATAAAAGTTACCATGAATCCAAAACACCATTGAAGATACCTCTCAAATATTATTTCCACCATTAATAAAATATTAAAAAATTATTGTATACAGGAATCCTCAATTGACAATTCTTAAAATTAAACATTTCAAAATAATAAATAGAAATTGGGATTGGAATGGATTCAGATACATAGCATGAATATTCGATTCACATTACCATGAATACTACTCGAATTCATCATGACCCATAAAATGTGACATGAAGGAATTATTCTCACACATTTCACCTTCTCCTAAAAATAAGTATTATGAGTGTGCTTTCATATAAATATCATGTCATTTTAATCATCCAAATATCCCCAATAAATAAAAAGCAAGTTATCATGTATTTAATTATGATACTCTAACACATGAAAAAAACATGGAATTGGTCCATCAATATAGGAATCACTAACTACACCTAACCAATTTTATATTGCACCTAAGAGGTTCTGATGAACAATTGGGATTACATACATCCATGACAAAATTATTACATCTCACAATGAGAATCACCCTCCATAAACACATGATCACCCACCATGAACTTAGTTGGACTCCTATTGGAATAAAAAACACTAATGAATATATTAATATATAATAATAGGATTAAAAATCCAATATACCTTCTTTGTTACAATGTACACCATGTTTATCCAAATAACTTATGAATATCCAACCATTTTACATAGAAAGAGAGTTTTTCAAGGCCACCAATATAATGCTTCAAATAAAATTATTGAAATGGAAGAGTGATGACTATTATCATATGAAAACTCAACCAATGCTATGCGTTTTCTATGTGATCCTTTATAACCTTGAACACACATGCACAAAATTCCCTCTAATATCATGGTAGTTATCTCCTTCATACAATCTATATTTGGAAGGAAATTAGTGTTAAGTCATAACTAGGAGAAAATGTAATTAAGAAAACATATCACAGTGACAAGATAAAATGAGGATCATGGTAATATATTATCATCCTTATAACCCCATGAATCTTCACAACCTTATACACATGAAGCCACTCTAGAGAATCCACTACACTCAACTCCTTAATCATTAATGAATGTGATAACATTATCAATGAATCAATAATCACATAGATTACATAACATCATCCCATTTATCTAGTATATCTAATAAAAATAATTTTAATTATTATATCACTTCCAGATAGGTAAATCCTTCGACTAAAATAGACTATCAAAAACATAAAGCTTATTCTTCACCACCAAAAAAAATCATATAGAGAGACTCAAACTATAAAACCACAACCCCGAATGTACACATTAGTTCACCAAGTCTATTCACCACATCACCTTAGGAATGACTCCCCGTACACAAGAGGTTCCCAAATACAAATGATGATCTATTATGTATCATAAGGAGACAATACACTATTTTATCAGAGAAAAACACCTCTGGAAAATAAATAAATAAATGCAGAATAATATATAAGAATGCACAGTATCAATGTAATAAGATAACCAACATAATAATAAAAGTATTTATCTGAAATGGGAAACATGTTATGTCAATGAAAGTGTCAAACTATATAAGAAATAAACTGATTTTAATGACACTAATGACTCCCAAGAAAAACCACAACTACTTATCTCATCCATGATCAATCCCCAACTCATCTATATAACACAAGTCTGTTTCCCATAATATGTCCAGTGAATAGAAATCCCATTCAGGTACCTATCATGTAGCCTAATTATGGTGTGAGAAAAACCCAGTAGGCTACCAATAATGATGTTTATAATAAATCCAGAAAATTAAATCTCTATTCATTAGTATAATAAAATTAGTATAACAAATAAATAAATAGTTATTACATTATCATTTATTTTTTTAACTACATTATCTATAAGGTTCTAGAGGGTACCCTTGCCTCAATACTAGATTCATATCATATCAAAACCTAAACTGTTACCTAGGTAATATGACATCTTAATTCCTGCTTCGGCTCGTGCAAGAGAACAAAGTAATAAAAAGTGATATCATATCTTTG
The DNA here is from genome assembly GCA_963277665.1 of Viscum album. NCBI lineage: Eukaryota > Viridiplantae > Streptophyta > Magnoliopsida > Santalales > Viscaceae > Viscum > Viscum album. Next base: position 1,098,840,386 of record OY728121.1, on the reverse strand, counting down.
TACCTGATTTGAATCATGGTAGGGTTCGAAGTATTATCATGTGAGGCCATAGATTAGAGTACCATTATTACTATAATTTATTCAAAAAGAATAATCATGTTAACATTCATCAATCCTCAAAATTTTGATAAAAATGTTACCATACATATTTCCCAAATGAATAACCATGTTAACATTCATCAAATTAGAAAATTTTGATAAAAATTCTACCATCTTTATTTCATAAATGATTGACCATGTAACCATTCAAATAATCACAGAATTTGAATGACTGTATTACCATAATTATTTTACAAATAAATGATCATGTTACCATTCATTTAAAAACACAAATTGTATAATCATGTTCTCATTCTTAATAATTGGTTGAATGATCATGTTACCATACACCATTTAATAATACATAATGTAATGACCATGTTACAATTCATAACATGTCTTTAAATAATCATGTTACCATTCACTATTTAATAATACATTATTGAAGGAGTATGTTACAATTCATAATAGTTCATCAAATGAGAATGTTACCATTCACTATTTGATAATACAAAATTTAATAAACATGTTACCATTTAAAATAGATGGACAAATGAAGATGTTACCATTAACCATTTTAAATATATGACGTGTATCCACGGTTAATCCACATAAACTGCATAATCACATATATTACATCATCACATCATGGAAGATTAATAATAATTATACCTCAAACCTAAACATCACATTATTTTATCAATTAATTAATCTGACCATCCTCATTTTTAATTATTCAACTAGTCTTCACACAAAACACTTTAATAAATTATCCAACTAATTAATCACATTAATATTTTTAATTAACCCAACAATTAATTAATAATAAAATTTCTATTTTTAACTCAGCATTTAAATTATCACACTAGTTACATGATTCAAATAATAAATTAACTGAACTCCTCAATTACATCACTAATTCAAAAATTTATTTATCACTAAGATACCCTTTTTTAATTTCCACCATTAATTAGGCATGTTAATCAAAATAATTAATTCATTAACTAATTAATTTTTATCAATAAACTAAATATCCTGTAATTAATTTTGCAAAAATTATATGATTTATAATATCAAAAACTAATAATTAATTTTACAATTAACTATCACAAATATTCTATCTCAATATCACAAAATTAGTAATGTAATTAATTACCTCATATAACTAATTCAATATCACATAATTATGTTTACAATTAATGATCTTATTTTTACAACTCAATATCACGTTATTAATTCTACAATGAATCCTCTCAAATAAAAAAGTTAGTATCACCTAATTAATTCAACAATTAATCATCTCAAATCAATAAGTAATTATCCAAATGATCTACATTAAGTAAATCAACATTTAATTAATCTCAATTACTCAATTGAAACATCCCTGAAATCTCCTTCAATTTATTTATTAATTCAATAATCCAAATCTTACAATTTTACTAACACAATAACCCCAAATTATTAATTCACCAATTAACAAATATGACACATGTTTCATTAATAAATTCTTCAATTTATTAACACATAAAAACCCTCAAATTAATTCACTAATTAATTGTCTAGGTAAATCCTCTTTATTAATTCACATTTAATTATTCTCATTCAATTAATTAAATTAATTCTATAATTAATTTCGCATGTCGTGTTCCATTAGTTAATTCATTTATAATTAATATTATTCAGTCCCTATAACATATTCAACAATTAATTTTTTATGTTATATTCATACCCACAATCACATAAACTCCTCTAAATAATTCATAAATTTATAATTACAACATAATACAATAAATTTCCATAATTAATTCCTCAATTAATTGGTATATCACAATAAATCTAATAATCATAACAATCACCAAAAATTAAATCTAAAATTTATTAACCCTATTCAACATATTCAATATGACAATAATTAATTCATTAATTAATTATTCAAATCCAACAATCTCTATAAGTCCCTAATTAATTCAATAATTAAATATCCAAATCACATTTTTGTAGTCTCATAATTAATTCCTGAATTAATTATATAGTTCATAACATAAATGATCCAAAATTAATTCTACAATTAATTATCTTGAGTCAATGATCTATAGATATCATAATTAATTTAATAATTAATTAATCCAGATCTAGAATCTCAAAATTCAAATTTCACATTTCATTTAGTAATTTCATTTACAAAACTAATTTATTTAATGAAGATCGAAATTTCTTAACATCAAAAATAAATAACACAACTACATAGACATAATTGTAATAAGGACTCTATGATTGTATATTAGACAACCAACCTCAATAATGGTGGAACACATTTTCCATTGGATAATCCCAATTTGAATTAGATCCATCGATAATACTATGATGAACAAGATTGTGATATAACTCCTTAAAAGATAAGTAAGTAGTGATAAATTCTCTACATTTGTGATAGAAATCAGCTACTATATTTATCTCAATAAGGACCAGATAATCCAATAGAAATGGATATAGATGCAATTTAATAACCAAGAAGACTACATTAAAAATATAGGTGATATTATACTTGATAAGATGAGAGATCACATCCGGATCAAACCAGACACACCAAAATTAATAGGAGACCCACAATATGGAGGGAGGTGCATGAAGTGTAATCAGTCAAATATTTCAATGTTTAGATATGTTTAGGTCCATGTAAATTCTATGTGGGATATCATTTAGGAAATATTTGTGGTGCATATAGCGTCTTCAGTAAATAAAAATATATGCAGAGGGTTATGTTGATTTTGAGACACAATTTTCATTTACTTCACATAGAAATTACACGATGTGAATTACCATTTCATGTCATGTATCATTCATTAAATTTTTTCATTGAAATCCCACTAAAAACTTTACAAAAAATTAATTTCAGATTACATGTGGTTAAATCCAATTACACGTGGTGAAATCATACACATGGTCGAATCTAATTTTATGTGGCGAAATCATACACAGGGTGAAATCCTATTTTATGTGCTGAAATATAATAAATTGTGGTGAAATATTAATTTGTTACATGTATACATGTGATGAATGATAGTTATAGGGGGGATAAATTTTCAATGTTTCCAATTAATTTGAGCAGTGAATGAAATTCAAAACATCCTATCATGACCTAAAAGTTTGGAAGATTCATACATAGAAAAAGACTGAATCTTACAACCCCTGCACCTTATAATATCTCTTCATTTGGTTGTAATTCCAAGAACATTGAATATTAAATGTCATCAAATGTTGGTCCATTACACGTTATTCTCTCCAAAGCATCATCCTTAAATCATTCACATGTTCCCACATTATACGAACTATCAGCACTATGTTTTCCTACAGCTCCTTCTCTCTACGATCCAACCCACAGATCATATGATTACCAACTAATGCATTATTATCAAGATAAAAACTAAAAAAATACCATCCATGTTTCCCATCACATTGTTACCAAGAACCTAATGAAATGTACAACCTTTCAAAATATCCATTCCATCAAAAACTACCTAGAATGGATGAACATCCACCACCTAAAAGGATCCCCAAGACATTTCTAAGGAATTTAAATATTCCCCTTCCATGCTCCTCATTATCATTATTCATTAGTGTTTATTCTCACATATACTATTTATGTATAACTCTCCTCCTTAGGGTAATCATTAATACCACCTTTTAAATAATCTAAACCACCATGTTTTAATAATCCTTTGTTCAATCCTGAGAACCTCTTCTGTAAAGTATTGATGGTGTATCAGCCATCATCCATACCCACATATATACCTATTCATAAGCACAAATAAAAAGATACCCTGTATCAACCAAAAACAAATTTTTGTATATATGATTAATGGAAATGATATATTAGGGTAACACAGATGAGATCAATTTATGGGAAATGTTTGTAACTAATTTCAAGTAAACTAATAATTTTTTGATTAACACGACCAGAAATCATTCATTGCTGATGTTTCCTCCCACTATAGAAACGTAATAACCTTTCAAATGTCTTGGCAATCCTGGCCCACCCATATCTCACCACACTAATCAAAAACTAAATAGTCAGTCACACAACCCATAAGAAATTACACAAACATGGTCATTATCAATACCCAAACAACCCACATCAAGGGAAAAACAAAAAACAATGTATTTTGAATTCCTAACATTGAAAAATATAACATGATGGACTTACATAAAACTACTTCGTGTTTTTTCCATGTTTTCCAATCACGTGGTAAAAAATAAGGCATTATCATTACCATTAACCATCCAACACCAATGCCCTAGGTAAAAAGTGTAAACACATTATCACAGTTCAATTTTCTCATTCATACGAAACTTTACTCTAATATTTAAACATTTTACAATGTTACACATTTTCATGATAGTAACCATTTTCATTTCAATTTATCCTGAATGGAAAAACATTTATACTTCAAAAAATTCCAAAAACCCATTTTCTTGTGCATTCCAACAATGACGCATGTCAAAAAATAATCATGTTTTCATATAATTATTAATGTACGCCAAAATTTATGGTCATTAATGGAAAATATTCAACCTAAAAAATATCAGAAATAATATTCATATCACATAAAAACTGCATCACAAAAGGTGAAATAATATTCAACTATAATAGTAAACAATAATAACAACAATACCACCATGTGTACTTATGGTCTCCCCCACACATGGGGTATCTAATCACATGCATGAGCTCATAAAAATTCCCCTATTATTAGTAGTATCCTATCTATAATTCACAAATAGTAAGAAAAAATACAATGAAAAGAAAACTAGACCTCTCATAACACATTATAGTGTTCTAATTGGTTTACATGCACTAGTTCCCAGAGGCAGTTCACCACATGACCTTAGGCATGCCTCACCATAATCCAGATCTTCTGACTAGTAATGGGGGACTATTGTTGATCATTGGGAGATGGTACCCTATTTTATCCTTGTAAAACACTAGAAGAAAATAAATTATCCAATGAAAAGTCATAGATAAAAATGAAAATTATCAAGGCCACTATATAAAAAAACCAACAAATACAATATATAACTGAAAGGAGAATCATGATATGCCAATGCATGTTTCAATATGTCTAAAAAAGAAACTAAAGGTAAAGACAATAATGGATCCCAAGTATGTATTGAACCATGTCGGGTTCCCTAATCGATGATCCATCACCGACTCAACAATCTATCGAAGGGAATATTCCCTTAACATGTCCAAAAAACACAAAGTCTATTCGGGTACATATCAGGAATCCCGAGTTGGGTGTTAGTACAACTTAGTAGGTCACCACTGACGGTGTCCAATAAAATCCAGTCAATATCATGTGTATACGGTTGTGTAAATAAATAAGTACAATGCATAAATATGTATTTATTAAATTATCATTTATTCTTTATTTAACTATATTAACTCTAGGGTTCCAAAGGATGCCAGTACCTCAATACTAGCTTCCACCCATGTCGAAGCCTGAATTTTTACCAAGATAATATGACATTATAATACCTTCTTTGACTCACACAGGATATTAATGTATTCAAAGTTCATATCATATCTCATTACCAGATTCATCCCATGCCATATTTTGATGTATTCTAATGTGAGTCCGTATCTTTGAGTACCATTATGACTATTTTTATTTCATAATGAATTTTGATGTTACCATTCATTACATCAATCAATTTTGATGATCATGTTACCATTCATATTTCACATATGAATGACCTCACTAGTATTCATTAAATCAGTCAATTTGGATGACCATGATATTACCCTTATTTCACACATGAATTCATTTGTTACCATTCATTTAATCACACAATTGTAATGACCATGTTAAAATTGATATTTTATAATTGAATGACCATGTTTCCATTTATTTTCGCACACAATTCGAATTCCAATTTTTCCATTCTTAGTAGTTGTCTGAATGAGCATGTCATCATTCATGATTGAATAATACATAATTGAGTGGGCATGTTTCCATTCATAATAATTGGATTAATGACCATTTTACCATTCTCCATTTAACAATAAATAACTAAATGAGCATGTTTCCATTCATAAAAGTTGGCCTAATGAACTTGTTACCATTCACCATTTAATAATTCATAATTGAATGAGAATGTAATCTTTCCCAATAGTTGGCCGAATGAGCATGTTGCCATTAACCATTTTACACATACATATGTATCTCATTTATCAATGTTAATAAACATTAACTACATTATCACATATATCACATCATCACACCAAGAAAGATTAATCAAAAGTAAACCTATTTCCTCAATATCAAATTAATTTATCAATTATTTAATCAGATAATCCTCATTTCTAATTCAACAATTGGTATTCACAGGAAACCATTTAATTAATTCCCCAATAAATTTGGCACATTAACATATTTTAGTAATACATACATTAATTAATCAATTACCATATTTAGTTAATTAATTAATTAACAAATCAGATTACTTACTCATGTTAAAAAAATTATCTAAACCCATCCATTACATTACTAATTCAAATATTAGTTTATCACATAAATCCTTTTAATTAATTTCCCAATTTAATTAAGCGTATAAATCCTATTGACTAATTAATCAATTAATAAATCACATTCATAATCTCAAAATCCCATAATTAATTCTACAATTAATTATATCTAACTATATTTCGCAATATCGAATAATTAGTACTGCAATTAATTATCTCAAATCAATAAATCAATATCATATACATAATTATACAATTAATTATCTTAAATATACAACCCAATAACCTATGATTAATTATAAAATTAATCATTTTAAATCAATAACTAAATATCACATGTTAAATTCAACAAAAAATCATCTCAAACTAATAACTAATTATCCCGAGGATACAAATAAATTAATTCAACAATAAATAAATCTAATTGTCTAAATTTAAATAACCCAACAATATTAATTAATTAATTCACAAATAAATTAATCTAACTCATAAAATTATATTAACACAACAAACCCCAATAATTAATTCTCTAATGATATAATCCAATACATTTTTCATTAATTATTTCTTCAATTAATTCATCAATTAATTATCACATTAAAACCATCCAAATAATTCATCAATTATTTTTACACGTGAATCCCAATAATTAATTATTAATTAATTAATCGCGTTAATTTATTTCATCTAATTATCCTATTAATTTCAGATGCCCCATTCCATTAATTAATTCATAGTTAGTGTAACTTAATTAGTCCATTAATATTGTTTTCCAACGATTTCAATGTAACATTCCATTAATAAATTAAAAATAAATTAATCCATTTATTTGATACAACAATTATATAATCATGTTACTCACATTAATTAATTAGTTGAATAATTAATTCAAATTCTTATTCACAAAATCTCAAATAATTAATTAATCACTTATTTATTAAAAATTAATCTAATTAATAACCCAAACTATTTCCTCATTTAATTGTGATTTCTCAATCAATATAAAAATAAAAAATATATCAATTAATTAATTCTACCATTATTTATCCTTATAAAAAATATTTAATATACTAATAATGACATCCTCAATTAATTATTCAATATCATAAATCTTTATATGTCATTATTAATTCAACTATTAATTCTCCACATCGTAAAATTTTTGTCGCATAATTAATTAACCATTTAATTATTCATTTCATGACCTCATTATTACATTATTAATTATACAATTCATTACCTAAATATAATGATCTTTATAACACATAATTAATTTAATAATTAATTATTCATGATATTTATCCTCAATATCACAAAATCAAATTTCATTAAATTAAGTAATCCATAAAAATAATTAATTTAATGAAGAATTAAATTGATATAAATCTAATAAAATATTATAATTACATAGACATAATTGTCATCAAGACTACAATATTGAATTTTAGACCAACTACCTTAAGAATGATGGAAAATCCTTTCAAATGGATTATTCCGAATTGATGGACATCAATTGACAACACAATGAAGAACAATATTTGTATATGAATACTTTAATGTTGATGAAGGGGTGAAAATGTAATGCCCCGACCCAGCTACCTAGAGTCGGTGCGTTATTGCGTAACATTGGCATGAACACAAAAGATCAAGTCTCGAAAGACCGATTAGTTTAGTAGTCTTGGAAACACTAGATACATTCATAAGTGTTACATTAAATCATAAATTAAATCAAAACTAAAAAAACATCATGTCTTCATATCCCCTCATACTATCCCTACAGGTCATTCATAATATACTTCATCACAACCTGGAAAAATTAAAACATTGAAAGGGGTGAGCTCAGATTCTCAGTAAGGATAAAAATTTAGCAGAAGATTTCATAAATAAACATAAATATTTAAGGCAATGTATAACTAAAAAAAGCCTTTTAAACTTGAACATTAGCATAATATGGAAAAAGTAAAATGAAATAATTCCATTTACTTATTCACATGGATATTCTATTGGTCTAATAATCACATGAAATATCAATAACCACTTTCATAATGATGGAATGCATAATTCTAGACTATCATAACCACATAGCCAAGGCCTCATGCCAAGACTACAAATTAGATTTTGTTAAGGCCTCGTTCCAAGACACTAGTTTGTCTCATTAGACCTGCCGATGCATCGAGATGCTATAGCGGGCTCCAACCATCACTTATTATGTCCAATGCATTCCTCATATGAACAAGTTTAAACATATCATAAACCATTACATAATCGTATTACATAAAACATTCATAAAAGAAACATAAAACTTCCACATTTCAATCACAACATATCAATACAACACATTGATATAATAAAAACACTTTCAAAACCATTTTCAATACCAAAATAAATGAAAATTAAAACTTGATATTTATTTTTCATTTAAAAAAAGTTATGGCTTGTAGAGGAAGCTGAAACTCAAATAATGGTCACGGCGGCGAGAATGTCATTGTCGCTACATACATAAGAAAAAACATACCTTTTTTATTTTAGTAAAAACGCTTTGTATAGAATGATTCATTTTGAATAAAAGTAAAAGTCAAAGGGGTTTATACATCGTATAAAGGAATGTTGTGTATAAAACAAAATATGCCTCAATGAATGGAGATTGAGACGAAGTCCCTTACAAAGATCATTTTTTAAAATAAAATAGATCTATTATTTGTATTCACTATAATAACACATAATGAAAGTACTAATACATGATAGGACATAATAATATCATGACATAATTTGAATGTAGGAGATTAACCCAAAGAATGGAAATTGGGTTAAGAAGTTCCCTTACCTCGTGTCCGACTTGACTCGATCGTTATTTAAACTCCTGAATAATAAACTACATTTAATTTCTATTTGCTTAAGAACCTTTTCCATGTTCGTTATTCCTTTTATATCACTTATTACCATGTTATGAAAATTATGTAATTTTTTAATTTAATAACGGTCATTTTCTCGATCTTTGCTACTTGAGTCAAAAATAATCTTCTTATAATTACAAGTTGTTCATGTGGTGAAATATCCATTATATCCAGCATTATATTCATTATTTAGATATCATATATATCATATATATCCCGTATATACATTCATTCATAATATTATGTAACATTTAGAGGTAATAAATCAAATGCACCGTTCATGGAGACGGTAAGCCGTATGTACGCATGAACGCTACTTTCATTTCCATTTCGTATTTAATGGAATGAAATCATAATGATATAAATGTATATTATAATTCAAGTATAATATTATATATAATATCATTTACTCTATCCTTTATACATCCAACATATGGCATTAACGAGTCAAATCATTTTGAGGGGGCGGTAGTCCGCACTTCCAAAAATGATGATATCACGTTTACCCATAATGGAAACCATAATGGTATGCCATAAGTGAAACATACATATGATTAAGTAAAACATAAACATATTATATATCATATATAAATATACTGACATCTTAATGGCCACCATTGAAGGTGTTATATGAGTGTTGAACAATCATCGTTTCGTGAGGCAAAAATTCGCCATCCACAGAAACAGTATGTTATTTAACCATTAGATGTTGGTGTGTGTAAGTTTAGATCGAATACTTCTTATAAAAACATCCTAGTATATTGAGGATACTGGTGTTGTTACAATATAAATGATTAAAAATAGTTTAGGGGGTTGGAGAAGCAAAATAAAACATAATAACACAAGAGAAATCACTAACATTAAAACGGGTAACTCTTTTTGATTTGAGCTCAAAGGCTTACTTGAGAGAACTTCTGCCCAATGTGAGGATTCTAGGAGTAAGAGTGGGATGTGGAGAGAGAAAATGGGAAGGGTTTGGCCGATCCAAAGGCTTGAGAGGTGTGGGTAAGGTGGTATAAATGGGGGCCTTTTATAAGAGGAGAGGAGGGGAACTCTTGGAAAGTTATAAAAGGTTACTTTATCATAAAATGATTTTCGGATTTAAAAGGTCCCAAATTTATATATTTCTAGGATAAGGTGATAGGAGTTTGAAATCCACCCATCCAATAGGTTTTTTACATGTTTAGGTATTAGATTTTACATTATCTTTTCATTTTATTTAAATCTTTAATTAATGATGTAATCGTTGCATCATCCTGGTGTCATAAAAATTTTAATTTATTTAATGTCTAAAAATTATAAAAAAAATATCATGATGTAGAAAATATTTTTATATTTACAATTAATATTTATAGTTAAAAATATGACATTAATAACCCAATTTAATAATTCTTTTAGTAAAACAACTCATGTTAGTGACATTTTTATTTTAACATTAAATAAAAAGTATTTAATCTCATTCTCCTACCAAAGTGGCTCCATGGGGTCCCCAAGTTGACCCATGGATTGTATTGGTCGTCCATGACTCATACAATAAGGGTAGGACAAGTGTAAGGGTATTTTCATATTTTTATAATGTCATTTTTACCTTAAATTTCACTAATTACCTTTAATCACGATTAATTAAACTTTAAAGTTACTATTCATCAAAAAATTAATTTAATCCCATTGAACCACATTTTTCTTAATAATTACAACCATTTATTTTGGATATTTTAAAATCAAATCACAGAAGTGGTAATGTTTCATTTAAATCAAAAATCTGTTTTTTAACTACAACTTAGTGGTTTCACAATTCATCAAAATTGAAGTTTTTCAGAACAATGCCAAAATTTCACCCTAAGCTATAATTGATATTCCGAATTCAAAAATGATGTATATTTTCAAAAATTCCAAACATATAAGTTTCATTAAATAAATTTATATTTAATTCATGATGTCACATCAAAAAGCGTTTTTTAAGAAACAATATATATCAAAAGATTGACAACTGTTTATGTCCAATATCAATGTTAAATTAATTCTAATGACCACCATTGGATAAAATGGTGGAAATATATTCTAATTATAATTTCAAACAACTCAATAGTATATTTTATCACTATAAATTATTTTTATTAAAAAAAATCTAAGTATTTTTCACTATTCATAAAAAATTGGAAGTTCTCAGAAAATTACAAAAAATTCAACTTAGGATAATTTCGATATTCCGAATCCAAAAATGAAGTCCATTTTGAAATATAAAATATATATAATTTCAAAAGGTGGGTATTACTATTCATAATGGCTTTTTTTATTGGTCGCGGTGTGTTAGAATCTCCAACTTGCGGACAATGCAAGCTATTTCATTATTGAAAGAGAAGCGTATCGTGGAAGCTTGGGGTGTAACATTCTCCCCTCCTTCAATAAATTGCATCCTCGAAATTTGAAATATTTCATTGAATATAAAAGGTAAAAAATATAAAATACCTTTGTGGAAAAACCACATCGGAAATAAGGTTAATAAAATTTAGTCTTAATAAGAGGGAAATGGAAATGAGAAAGTCACCACCAAATTAGGGTTTCTAATAAGAGAACATTGGTGGAAATTATAGACACATAATTAGTGGAAAAACGTAAATATTTATAGGGATTGATTGAGGTCATCAATCAAAAACAAGTGAAAAATTGAGGGCCTCAATAACTTCAATCTATGGTGATTTAAAATATCATCAGTTCAACAAAACATAAGGTATTAGGATAACACATTTTTTTTAATATCCCTTTCCTAAAGTTTAAGAATTAATTTATTCATAGAATAAGAGAGAGGTATATATATATATATATATACACTAGACAAGGAGACTTTCAACCTTCAACTAATTTCTACCACAAACTCATCTTTCCCTCAAAAAGATAATAGAACTCAAAAATATTGTATTTATCCTAATAGTACAAGGTTCAAAATATTAACACATACCATTTAGATTAGGAAAACTATTTTGTAATAACCAGGGACTTCCTGTAGGCTAGTGGTAGGTAATAAAGGCCTGTCGCACTATGGTTGTGAGATCGATTTCTACAGCTTTGTCCGACGCGACGGGTTATCCCCCAACCTGCAGGTTGTCCTTTTCCTAAAACTATAGTATTATAATATTCCAAAAATAATCTGCATAAATGTTTTATCCTTAAACAATACTATCCAAAGTTCAACATCATCTATTCCAACCTTTATAGTTATCCAAAATACCTCCGTCCAGACTTTCTCTAAAAGGTCCTTAAATTCCGAAATCAATTGTAACATCAGATTCCCCATACAAAGTGATGTTTCTATTATTGTCACATACTAAAAATATTATTACCTTCATCATATTAAAACCTTAATGAAAACATCATGTACTGTAGTACAATCCTTATATATATTTCACATTATTCTTATAACCATAATATAGTTCTTGAGTCCAACAACACAAATACAATAATTATTCAACTTCATCTGTAGTAACGACATAAGCTTGGCAATGAACCCTTGGCCTTTTATGAGGTATGTTTCCCTGACCCTTAGGACATTGATATGTATAATTCCCCATTTCTCTACAATTGTAGCATTCAACATTGATAGCCTCTTTCTTTCCCTTGCAATCATGAGCTTGGTGACCTTTTTCTCTACATTTATAACAAATTCTCATTACTTTTAGGCAAGTACCGGGATGATTCTTCCCACAATTATCACATAATGGAAAATCCTTCTTTCCCTTTTTCCCTTTATCTGTCTCTTGTTCCACCGTTCTCTTCTTCTCTTTCGTTACTTTATTGTCGTAATATTTAGATAATTCCTTTTCTGTCTTGATATCACATGATACAATATCTTCATACAACGAGAAATATTTTGAGACTAAGGCTAGATGGAGAAATGGTTTTAACCCATCAAAAAACGATCAATCTTACTTCTTGGGTTATGTATATAATCTGCAGCATGCCTTTTTAACCTTTTAATGTTGGCCTCATACATTGCGACATTCTCATCTTCCTTTTGTCTCAGACTCGGAAATTGCATTTCCATATCTGCTCGATGGTTACGAGGGAAGTATTTTTCTATGAAAAGCTCTTTGAACTCCCTCCATTCCATATTAGATACTTCTTCATCTTCTTTCGTGTTTTGAATCAGCGACCACCATTGATCGGCATCACCAGTGAGCCGGTAAACTGCCATGAAAACCTTCTCCCTTTCGCTACTCCCCAAGGCATGGAATATTTTATCTAAGGAGTTTATCCATTTATCAGCTACTAATGGATTTATAACCCCATTAAATATTAGCGGTTGTTGCCTCATGAAGCGGTCTATCATTGATCCTCCACATTGCGGATCAGGGTACTCTATACGAGTAAGTATATTATTCATAACCTGAGTGAGTTGTCCTAGTATGGTGATAAGCTGATCAGCACCAGTTATATCACCAACTCCATTATAATTATTTTGAGAAGGAGGGAAATCCCTACATGGAGTGCGTACATTGATACGGTTTCCATTCCATCCACTAGGCTCCATTTCTAAACAATGGCATAAACTAGATTAGTTTATGAATTAAAATACATAATTCCATACTTGTAAAATACTTAACATATATTGAACTATTTATGGATATAATCCATAATCATAAAAAATGTTTTCTTTGAGGAATTATACACTCATAAACCCTTCATAATGGTTTTTTAAATAAAATGATAATAATCCTAAGCATATCCCCCAGGAGTTTCGTAACCAAGAGTACAGCAAGGCCCGTTGTCGTGCACCAGTTCCCGTTCGAGTCTAGCTCAAAGAGGTGTTTTCAGGTTTTACCCCTAGGTACATCTGTTCCAGATCCACCTCTACCTGCTTGTATGCAGAGAGGGATGTATTGCTTGGAAAACCCACAAACTCTCTATAATACCAAAATTCTATGATGTTCATCAACACTAATCCTCAATGTCTATCTTTGGGCTATGTTCTCTAATTAGAGTTTATCTAAATATAGATTCCATGTTTAGTACTAAACTACCTCTGATACCAACTGTAACGCCCCGACCCCAACTACCCAAAGTCGGTGCGTTATTGCGTAACATTGGCATGATCACAAAAGATCATGTCTCGACAGACCGATTAGTTTAGTACTCTTGGAAACACTAGATACATTCATAAGTCTTACATTACATCATAAATTAAAACAAAACTAAAAAAACATCATGTCTTCATATCCCATCATACTATCCCTGTAGGTCATTCATAATATACTTCATCACATCCTGGAAAAATTAACAAATTGAAAGGGGTGAGCTCATATGCTCACTAAAGATAAAAATATAGTAGAAGCTTTCAGAAATAAACATAAACATTTAAGGCAAGCCTTTTAAACTTGAACATTAGCATAATATGGCAAAAGTAAAATGAAATAATTCCATTAACTTATTCAAATGGATATTCTATTGGTCGAATAATCACATGCAATATCAATAACCACTTTCATAATAATGGAATGCATAATGCCATACTATCATAGCCACATAGCCAAGGCCTCATGCCAAGACTACAAATAAGATTTTATCAAGACCTCGTTCCAAGACACTAGTTTTTCTCATGAGACCTGCCGACGAATCAAGGAGCTATAGCGGGCTCCACCCGTCACTTATTAAGTCCAATGCATTCCTCATATTAACAGGTTTAAACATATCATAATACATAACATAATCGTATTACATAAAACATACATAAAGGAAACATAAAATTTCCACATTTAAAACACAATGTATCAATACAACATATTGATATAATAAAAACACATTCAAAACCATTTTCAATACCAAAATAAAAGAAAATTAAAACTTGTTATTTATTTTCCATTTAACAAAAGTTGTGGCTTGTAGAAGAAGCCGAAACTCAAATAATGGTCACGGCGGTGGGGATGTCGTTGTCACCCCATACGTAAGAAAAAAACATTCCTTTGGTCTTTTAGTAAAAACGCTTCGTATAAAAAGATTCCTTTTGAATAAAAATAAAATTCAAAGGGGTTTATAAATCGTAAAAAGAAAAGTTGTGTATAAAACAAAATATGCCTCAATGAAAGGAGATTGAGACTAAGTCCCTTAAAAAGATCATGTTTTTAAATAAAAATTATCTATTATGTGTATTCACTATAATAACACATAAATAAAGTACAAATACATGATAGGAAATAATAATATCATGACATAATTTGAAAGTAGGAGATTAACCCAAAAATGGAAATTTGGTTAAGAAGTTCCCTTACCTTGTGTCCGACTTGACTCGATCGGTCTTTAACCTCCTAAATAATAAACTATAGTTAATTTATATTTTCATAAGAACATTTTCCATGTTCATTATTCCTTTTATATCACTTATTACCATGTTATTAACATTATGTAATTATTTAATTTAATAACTGTCATTTTGTCGATCTTTGGTACTTGAGTCAAAAATAAACATCTTATAAATACAAGTTGTTCATGTGGTGAAATATCCATTATATCCAGAATTATATTCATGATTTAGATATCATATATATCATATATATCCAGTATATACATTCATTCATAATATTACGTAACATTTAGAGGTATGAAATGAAATGCACCATTCATGGAGACGGTAAGTCGTACGTACGCATGAACACTACTTTCATTTCTATTTCATATTTAATAGAATGATATCATTATTATATAGAGGTATATTATAATTAAAGTATAATATTATATATAATATCATTTACTCCATCCTTTATACATCCCACATATGGCATTAACGATTCAAATCACTTTGAGGGGGCGGTAGTCCGCACTTCCAAAAATGAAGATATCGTCTTTACCCATAATGGAATCCATAAAGGTATGCCATAAATGAAAAGTAGAGAAGCTTAAGTAAAACATAAACATATTATTTATCATATATAAATATAGTGATATCTTAATGGTCACCTTTGAAGGTTTTATATGAGTGTTGAACAATCATCGTTTCGTGAGGCAGAAATTCGCCCTCCACAGAAACAGTATGTTCTTTAACCATTAGATGTAGCTGTGTGTATGTGTAGCTCAAATAATTCTTATAAAAACATCCTAGTATATTGAGGATACTGGTTTTGTTACAAAAGAAATTAATAAAAAGATTTTATGGGGTTGGAGAAGCAAAATAAAACATAAGAACACAAGAGAAAACATTGCCTTTAAAATGGGTAACTCTTTTTGATTTGTCCTCAAAGGATTCCTTGGAAAGACTTCTGCCCAATTTTAGGCTTCTAGGAATAATAGTGGGATGTGGAGAGACAAAATGGGCAGGGGTTGTCTGAGCCAAATGATTGAGATGTGTGGGTAATGTGGTAGAGGTGGGGGCATTTTATAAGAGGAGAGTAGGGGCACTCTTGGAAAGTTATAAAAGGTTAATTTATCATAAATTTCTTTTCAGATTTAAAAGGCCCAAAAATTATATATTTCAAGGATAAGGTGATAAGAGTTCGAAATCCACCCATCCAATAGGTTTTTAACATGTTTAGGTCTTAGACTGTACATTATCATTTCATTTTATTTAAATCATTAATTATTGAGGTAATCGCTGCATCATCATAGTGTCATAAATATTTTAATTTATTTATTGTCTAAAAATTATAAAAAAATTTCATGAGGTAGGAAATATTTTTTTCTTTCCAATGAATATTTATAGTTAAAAATATGACTTGTATAGCCCCATTTACAAATTCATTTAGTAAAACAACTCATGTTTGTGACATTTTTATTTTAACATTAAATAAAAAGTTTTTAATTTCATTTTCCTACCAACGTGGCTCCATGGGGTCCCCAACTTGACCCATGGATTTTCATGGTCGTAAATGACTCATAATACAAGGGTAGGACAAGTGTAAGGGTATTTTTATATTTTTATAATGTCATTTTTACATTAAATTTCACTAATTACCTTTATTTGTGATTAATTAAACATAAAAGTTACTATTCACCAAAAAAATTATTTTAATCCCATTGAACAACATTTTACTTAATAATGACAACCATTTATGTTGGACTTTTTAAAATCAAATCACAGAAGTGGTAATGTTTCATTTAAACGAAAAATCTTTTTTTTAACTACCACATAGTGGTTTCACTATTCATCAAAAATTGATGTTTTTCATAATAATGCCAAAATTTCACCCTAAGCAATAATTGATATTCCAAATTAAAAAATGATGTCTATTTTAAAAACTTCCAAAAATATACGTTTCATTAATTAATTTTATAATTAATTCCCGTTGTCACAATAAATAGTTTGTTTTTAATAAACAATATATATCAAAAGATTGACAATTTTTATGTCCAATTTCATTGTTAAATTAATTCTAATGACCACAATTGGATAAAATGGTAAAAATATATTCTAATTATACATTAAAACCACTCAATAGTATAATTTATCACTATAAATTATTTTTATTATAACGTTTTTTTAAGTATTTTTCACTATTCATAAAAAATTGGAAGTTCTCAAAAAATTACAAAATATTCAACTTAGGATAATTTTGATATTCCGAATCCAAAAATGAAGTCCATTATGAAATATTAAATACATATAATTTCAATAGGTGGGTATTACTATTCATAATTGCTATTTTTATTGGTTGCGGTGTGTTAGAATCTCGAACTTGAGTACAATGCCAGCTATTGAATTATTGAAAGAGAAGTGTATCGGGGAAGCTCGGGGTGTTACAGAAAACATCCCTATGTCTGTGATAACAGTCAGCTATTAGAGTTCTATTAATAGAAACTAGATTATTTTTTTAGTAATCTATTTATAGGAATACTATTTACTAGAAGGTTGACCATAAAAATCTAGGTCTGAATATTCATGATCTAATGCGAGATCACATTAGGATCGAAGAAGACTCTCAGAATTTTATGTCATAAGTACCATAGTAAAGAATGTGGTATACCGAGGGTCATTGGTAAAATATTTCAATGGAAAAAGGAGTTTCAAACAAAGGTAGAGGTGTTTCGGATGTCTTCGTTTTATGATAGGGGCACATATAACATCTATGTTAAGGAATAATGTGTGTGTAGGGTTAAACAAAGCATAATATGTGTTTTTCATTTGTTCCGATTCAGAATTAAATGAAGGGAATTCCCATTTATCTTCATGTAAATTTTGTTACATTTTCCCATTGAAATATAAAAAACTCCTTTTAAAAACATTAATTTCATACACACGAGGTCAAATCCAGTTACACATGGTGAAAATATAAATTCATGTTGTGAGAAATAACATGGGTTGAAATCCAATTTCAAGTGGTTAAATCTTACTCGTAGTGAAATCTAATTATAGGTGGGGAAATCATATTTCATGAAATGTCAACATGTAGTGAAATACAGTAATAGGGGGAGGTAATTTTCATTGTATTGATTTAATTTATGTTGTGAATTAAATTCAAACCATACCATATATAAACAAAATATAAATGTTAATACCTAGAAAAATATGGGATCAAGCACAATAAATTCCACTTAACATGTTCATTCATAGCCATCAAAATTTAATCTTAAAATAATGATAAATCTATGATACACCCAGATGAGCTACAAATGGTTATTTTTGAAACTGACAAAGAAACACATTTGGCATTACTTTTAGATCATGGATATTTTTTAAACAATAATCGATAATACTAATCCCTCAAAAAATTATTTGGAGTGTCTCCATGGATTGAATGTAGAGAAAAACATCACATATTGGTCACATATTTAAAAATACATCTGTTCAGGGATCAATTATGACTAAAATATCAGATTATAATTGAATCCAATACTCAATCATTTATCCCTGTCAATATGAAATATTTCATGCTCATTTATCATTATCTATACAATATCATAGTAAAAAAACACCATCACAAGGATTCCTACCCAAAAAATATACCACACAATTCTCTTTTACCAGTGTATAAGAGATACCAATATAATAATCTAGAAAAAAACCGTCCATATCCATTGAAGCATATTTAATTCATTTTCAGAAAAAATATGGCTCAGAATATTGTGAATTGTAAAGACAGAAAATAGAATATATATATATATAATTTAATTTCACCACAACTTTTCAGAGAACACTACATCAACCAAGTAAAGATCATGGGTGATGTAGTTATTCTCATTGGGATATAAGTTTTGAGATCCATAGAATATATTTTTTATATTCATAAATAAAATTCAACATAGTATTCGATGAAACAAATTTATAATAGCTAAAATATGACACTTTCTGTCACACCCTGACCAATGCATTATTTTAACTTAATTATTTTGGGTCTCGTTTTTGAATTTGTGTTTTGAACCGGTTTTAAAGTAAAAGAAAAACCTCGTTTTTATACGAACGCGCGAGCGTATGCGTGCCCTGCACAACCCCTAATTTTTGTTAAGGGATTGTTTGTTATTGAATGTGTTGTTTTTGAGACACACAACCATGCGCGTGACCCCGCGCGTGAGACCGTGCGCGGTGTCCGCTCTCAGGTGATAATTTTATTATTATTAATTTAGTTAATATTTTAATTAGGGATTTGTTATTCTTTCAGATTTTATTTATTTATTTTATTTCATTTTATTCACTCTATTTATTTATTTTTATTTCATTTTATTTATTTATTTCATTTCATTTTATTCATTTTATTTATTCATTTATATTTCTATTTCATTTTACTTATTTATTTTTATTCCATTTTCCTTTTACTTATTTATTTTTATTCCTTTTTCCTTTTCTTTTTTTTCTCTCCTTTTCTTTCCTCCCTCACTCTCTCGCTCGGCTTCTTCCTTCCCCACCCCCCTACGCGCTACACCTCTGCCTCCTCCTTTGGTCACGCCGCAGCTTCCCCCGCTAACCCTAATCGGCGCCCACCTCTCCTCCTCTGGTGAACCGGACCGGTGCACCTCCTCCGGTCCAGTAAGAAGCGCGCGCCGCCCCCACACTCTTCCTCATGCCGCTTCGCGCTGCCCCGCACCCTCCCTTGGCCGCGCCCCTTCTTCACGGCCGGACCCTCCGGCGACCTCCCTAGCGCGCGGCACACCTCCGGCAGCCCTCGCTCTTACTCCGTTAGCCTCCCGCACTCTCGCCGCAGCGTTCAATCTGAGTTTATTGCGGGGCATCTGGTGAGCAATTGGAGTTGCGCACCAAATTCGTGAAGTTTATCTACACCGAGGTAGGTGGTTCTGCATGTAATTATTGTTTGGAAAATTAATTTGTGAGTTTGATGAATTTAGCATGTTTATTTATTAGTTTGTGTGCTGCAGATTTAGTTTTGTTTGAGGTTTAATACCCATTTGATTGGTTAGTAGAATTTTTATACTATATGTGTGCAATTTATTGTGAAAACCTTCGTTGAGCTGATTATTAGTGTTTTATTATGTTGCGCAAGGGCTAAGAATTATGTTTTGACATGTTATTGGCGTGCGTTTGGCCTTAGAAGAGGATGTTGGATGGGCTTTTGCGTTCAAAGTCTTGTGATACCGTTTGAAGTTGTTTCATAAAATTTTCAAGTGGTTTATTAAATCTTATCAAGTGTGTGAAGCATGTTTGGATATTATTTTGGCGTGCGTTTTCAAAAGTGAGTTTGAATATTCAAATGAGGGCATTTGTGTGTATGTGCCTTGTTGTGAAAATCATTGGAAGTGTTCAATCAATTGTTTGAATAGTGTGAAATGTGTTTTTGTAGGTACTTGAGGTGCGTGTGTGTTTAAAAAGGATTTTTGATGGGAAATGTACCACTTTGAGCATGTTAGCCTTGTTGTGCATTTCTCAATATCTATTCTAAATTCTTTTAAAAGATTGAAAGTATGTTTTAATGTCGCTTTAATGTACTTTTGGTTTTAAAGTGGCTTTTCCTACTTAAAATTGAGTGTGTTATTGGTGGAAACCCTTGTTGTGTTATTTTGAAATGTTTTATAGATTGTTCAGTGTTTAATTATTTTATTAAATTATTTTGTAGCGCGTTGGTCGTCGCATGGTGAGTTCGTGTGGTTGACGACAAACGCCTACATATATATACATGGGTAGGCATGTATATATATACATATCCTCCTTGCACATGTTTCCTCATGGCGCAGGGAATATGTGTCTGGATCAAAGGATATATATATATATGAAAATGTATATGTGTGTAGGTGAAGCGGTCTCGGGCTGCCATCGTCAAAAGCTACGTGCTTTGAGGTAGGTCCCCTATGCCTAAGCTTTTAATTTGAAATTCATAATTGCTTGACTGTTTTAAGAATATGTTTCACACTATGCTATATATATATACATGCTATGGAATCTGATTGCGATTGCTAGAAACTTTTATGCCTTGCATTGGTAAATTGAAATGTATTTCAAAGCCGTTGGTCTTAAGTGACTTTTCTTGGAAAAGAATTGATTTCTTAAATGGTTTGAATTGGTAATGTCTATTTCCAAAGGTGTTTGGCCTTCTGGCTGGTTGTTTTTAAAAAGTGTTCCCTTTATGTAATTAATCATGTTTGACATCTTAAGAATGTTTTATGAAATAGAAAAAAAAACTCTATTGAGGCCAGTTTGGCACTTTAAGTTTTGGATTGCGAAATATGAAAACCCCTTTTTGAGTCATTCCCCTAAATTTGAAAATAAAATGTGATGAAAGAGTTGATGAGTGGTTTGTGATGTGTTCCTAGTGTAAAGGCTTGTGCGTGTTTGTGGGGTGTAAAGAAGGGGAATGCACTTAAGTAGGGAGTGCGGTGGTGAAAGGTTGAATGAGTTTTAGGTAAAGAAAGTGTAATGTATTTGTTTGATTGCTTGATAAAGAAAACTCACCACCATTTGAAATAGAGCACAATGGGAAAACCCGGGTATCTAGGTGGGTGACCAGGACTAGTATGCTAGATGACACGGCAGGGGTTCGTCCCGGTTTGTCTAGCAGGATTGACGTGAAAACACTAAATAAACATATGAACTTCTGAGGGTCGTGGCCTTCTATGCCACGTTTTCTGAGGGTTGTGGCCTTCTAAGCCACGTTTCACTGAGGTACGAGGTCTTTAGGTTCCCACTTATTCTAGCTGCCTTTAGGGATTACCCATGGTGCTCACTTTTTGTCATGCTGCTTGTGATGTAACTTTCTTTCCAGTTGTTTCATACTTGATGCCTTGTTTGTGAAAACCATATTTTAATCCAAACTGGTTTCTTTTCATTTTGAAATGTTAAATGCATGCTGGAAACCTATTTTGAAAATGTAGTGGAAGTAAAAAAGGATTTACCTGAAAATGCAAACTCGTGACTTAAATTTGAAAAGGAGAAACACTATTTTAGTATATCTTATTTTCCAAACTGGCATTGGTTGGATTTCTTATTAAGGGAAGAGGCATAGGATGTGGTTGTTTTTTTTTGGATTTCCTACTGAGCATCTCGGTGCTCACGCCTACATTACTTTTCAGTTGCAGGGTTCAGTCTTGGATCGTTTTTTGGGAGCGAGGGTGGTTGTCGTACCGTGGTGATCAGTGGGGTCACCAGAGGTATGTCACGTTTCTTTGTTTATTCATTTATCCGCTGCCGCATTGTTCAATTTGTTTTCCTTTAGTTATCTTCTTGTTCAATTTATTTTTGCTTGTCTTTGTCATGGGCCAAACCGTTCCCAACTGGTTTGTTTTGATGCCCGGCACTAGTTGCCAGCCCGTGGGGATCGGGAACGCCCTTCGGGCCATGTCGCGGACCGGGTCGGGTGTCGGGTCGGATGACGAACCGGCCTGGTTCGTGAAAAAATGGTATCAGAGGTGCCCTTGTTATTTGGGGTGTCAAGTAGCTTGGTGATTAGGTGTGTCGGGACTCGAGAGGTAGGTGTGGGAAGGACGTCATGAACCCTTGCTCGTCCCGAGACTCGAGTTTCCAGGGGTAGTCCAGGATTTGAATTTTCTTCTTTGGATTGGTATGTGTGGATGAGGGATGACCAAGGAAGTGAGCCAGTGTTACGCGGCGGACTTGCATGGAGTAGCGACCCATGTACGACCCGAGTGCACGGTTCAAGATGCTTCCTGTGGTGGATGCCTGCTCGGAGCATGGTCTGCTAAGCCATGTTACCGGGTTGGTATCGCCACTAGTCCCTTATTTTTGGATGTTATAATGTGAGTTATGTTTGACCTTAATTTTGGTTGGTGTGAGTAAATCTCAAAAATGAAAATGGATTTTTGTGAAGGTGGTTTGAATTGGGAATGTGGTGTTAGAGTGAAAAAGTGGTTTTGAAATGGAAATTGTTTTCTTTTAACAAATGTGTGGTTTCAAAAGGGAAAATGAGGGGTGTTTTGGAAGTTGTTTTGAAATCTCAGTAACACTTTTTGGAATGTGAATTGGAAATGTTTTTGGAAATTGGAAATGTATTGCCTTAATGATAAGTTACTTTTTCAAATTGGTTGAGAAGTTGTGCTTTGTGCTTAATGGTCTGATTTGGAAATGATAAGTGTCTTTAATCTACCCTTGGTATTCCTACGAGTGATCACTCATTGAGGTGCGCATGTGGAAAGTGGGGAAATTGGTGACGTGAGTGGATGGGTGCTTGAGCTAGCACAAGGATATGTATGTGTGAGACTTCATGGGATACCGATGGTGGATATTTAAGTTGTTTTGTTTGCTGAAAGATGGTTTTCAAAAAGGGTTTTTCAAATGTTTAGAAAAGTGAGTGAGAAATTGTTTAGCGTTCTCTTTTCGGGTTGGGTATTCCTTTTCGTGAGTTCTTGGTTTTGACGTAATGAATTGTGGTTGGAATAGAGATTTGAGTTTGAACTTTCGTTTGTGATTGAGGTGTGAAATTTTGATTTATGATGAGTTTTGATTCGGATTTGTGTCCCTTGTTTTTGAGTATGCCACCCAGAAAAGTCCCAGAAAGTTCTAGTGAGTCACTTCTAGTTGTTGGTTCAACCTAGACTCTTAGCAGAGTGGTGGAATTGAATTCTTTTCGGTTGTTGTCCAGCTACCATGGTGATAGTGATCTATCGAAGGTAGCAAACTGGCTTGGTGAAATCGTTGGTGTTTCCAGGTTGTTGGAAACTCCCAAAGCTAAGAGAGTCTGTGTTGGTTCAGGTCCATTTGAAGGTGCAACTTGGGATTGGTGGAGGAGATAACCCTGGTGTCATCGCACGATGGTATGACTTGGAAGGTGTTTAGGACCACTCTCATTAGTTGGTTTATATTTGTGGAAGCGAAGGTGATGGAAGCGACAAGGCTCGTGAGTGTCCAGCAATGCCAATGAATAGTGAAGGCCAACGTTGGGCATCTCAAGAAGTTGGTTCCCTTTTCTCCAAAGATAATGTCGCAGAATCAGTTAAAGTTTCTCTTGTGTGGGGTCTTTGTCTATTGTTGAAGGACCAGTTCCCTTTGGTGTTTGGGATGGTTCCCCATTCTGTGAGAGCGAACCGGAGGAACCCATCTCAGACAAGTTTCATTATCAACTCCATCTTCTATTAGTCGGGCCACTCTCTTGTTCGCTTCTTGTGTGGCCGGTTTGGGTACTTTAAGCCTCTTTTTCATCATCATCCATTAAAGACTTGCTGTCGGTGTGGCTGTTTGGGAAACTTAGAGAGGTTCTACTAGTGGCTTCGTCAGGAGGAGTCTCGACAGGAGAATGTCATGTCCTGACTGCGGGGCAGCAGATGCTTCAAGACATCAGAGCTCCAACCACAGGTCTCGGAGCGAAGCCTTTCACGCAGTCAGGAATCATTGGGTGTGGGGAACCTTGGTTTAATTTTTTTGTCTCCAATGCTGAAATGGGGACGGTGTGAATTTCCTTGTTGTAGCTCTCCTGTCTTTGAAGGTTCTGTTTTTCTGTAATAGGCGCAAAGGTCTCCTTTTCTCGTTGTGGTCTTTGTTCTTTGAATACCCCACTGTGGTGGTAAGAAGGCATGGTGATCTCGTCTTTTTGGAAATTTTAGTAGTTGCGCCTCCCCAAATATGAGCTTTGGAGTTGTCTCTTTATGGCTGTGAGTCTCAAGATGATTATCTCTCTCTCATGTGGCTAGCTCCTTTGGTGACCCGTTCTTGTTTTAGGATGTTCTCGTTTTGGAGACACTTGCGTCTTGGAAAATAATGAATAGGGGTTGGTCCGATACGCAGTTTGGGGTCTTTCGGCGATGACCCCATGTGGTGGGGGGTCTAGTTTATGCGGAGAGTTCATGGGTCGGTTGTGCTAGGTTTCTCGTATTATTCTGTGCTAATTGGCTTCAGCTGGTCAGGTCTTAAATGGTGGGGAGACCCACCATGAATCGTGAAGTTCCTCTTTCTAGGTTTGGTCTGTGTGGTGGTTCCCTCTTGGATCAAGTTAGCAGTTCCAGAGTTAGTTCATGCTAAGAGCCTCAATGTCGGTTGTGATAGTCGGGTTCTTGTGGTGGGGAGAACCCTACTCGTTTCCTGATGGTTCTTTTCTTTTCAGTTCCCCTCAGAGACGGTCGGGTGTGACTAATGGAGTGAAAAGTCATACCAAGTTCGTGATTTTGTTGGCCTCGTTCAGTTTCGAACTCAACTTTGTTTCCTCGTTTGGCTTGGTGACTTTATGGGGGCAGAAAGTTTTTGTGGTGGGGAGAATTGTCACACCCTGACCAATGCATTATTTTAACTTAATTATTTTGGGTCTCGTTTTTGAATTTGTGTTTTGAACCGGTCTTAAATTAAAATAAAAACCTCGTTTTTATACGAACGCGCGAGCGTATGCGCGCCCTGCACAACCCCTAATTTTTGTTAAGGGATTTTTTGTTATTGAATGTGTTGTTTTTGAGACACACAACCATGCGCGCGACCCCGCGCGTGAGACCGTGCGCGGTGTCCGCTCTCAGGTGATAATTTTATTATTATTAATTTAGTTAATATTTTAATTAGGGATTTGTTATTCTTTCAGATTTTATTTATTTATTTTATTTCATTTTATTCACTCTATTTATTTATTTTTATTTCATTTTATTTATTTATTTCATTTCATTTTATTCATTTTATTTATTCATTTATATTTCTATTTCATTTTTCTTATTTATTTTTATTCCTTTTTCCTTTTACTTATTTATTTTTATTCCTTTTTCCTTTTCTTTTTTTTTCTCTCCTTTTCTTTCCTCCCTCACTCTCTCGCTCGGCTTCTTCCTTCCCCACCCCCCTACGCGCTACACCTCTACCTCCTCCTTTGGTCGCGCCGCAGCTTCCCCCGCTAACCCTAATCGGCGCCCTCCTCTCCTCCTCCGGTGAACCGGACCGGCGCACCTCCTCCCGTCCAGCAAGCAGTGCGCGCCGCCCCCACACTCTTCCTCATGCCGCTTCGCGCTGCCCAGCACCATCCCTTGGCCGCGCCCCTTCTTCACGGCCGGACCCTCCGGCGACCTCCCTAGCGCGCGGCACACCTCCGGCAGCCCTCGCTATTACTCCGTTAGCCTCCCGAACTCTCGCCGCAGCGTTCAATCTGAGTTTATTGCGGGGCGTCTGGTGAGCAATTGGAGTTGCGCACCAAATTCGTGAAGTTTATCTACACCGAGGTAGGTGGTTCTGCATGAAATTATTTTTTGGCAAATTAATTTGTGAGTTTGACGAATTTAGCATGTTTATTTATTAGTTTGTGTGCTGCAGATTTAGTTTTGTTTGAGGTTTAATACCCATTTGATTGGTTAGTAGAATGTTTATACTATATGTGTGCAATTTATTGTGAAAACCTTCGTTGAGCTGATTATTAGTGTTTTATTATATTGCGCAAGGGCTAAGAATTATGTTTTGACATGTTATTGGCGTGAGTTTGGCCTTAGAAGAGGATGTTGGATGGGCTTTTGCGTTCAAAGTCTTGTGATACCGTTTGAAGTTGTTTCATAAAATTTTTAAGTTGTTTATTAAATCTTATCAAGTGTGTGAAGCATGTTTGGATATTATTTTGGCGTGCGCTTTCAAAAGTGAGTTTGAATATTCAAATGAGGGCATTTGTGTGTATGTGCCTTGTTGTGAAAATCATTGGAAGTGTTCAATCAATTGTTTGAATAGTGTGAAATGTGTTTTTGTAGGTACTTGAGGTGCGTGTGTGTTTAAAAAGGATTTTTGATGGGAAATGTACCACTTTGAGCATGTTAGCCTTGTTGTGCATTTCTCAATATCTATTGTAAATTCTTTTAAAAGATTGAAAGTATGTTTTAATGTCGCTTTAATGTACTTTTGGTTTTAAAGTGGCTTTTCCTACTTAAAATTGAGTGTGTTATTGGTGCAAACCCTTGTTGTGTTATTTTGAAATGTTTTAAAGATTGTTCAGTGTTTAATTATTTTATTAAATTATTTTGTAGCGCGTTGGTCGTCGCATGGTGAGTTCGTGTGGTTGACGACAAACGCCTACATATATATACATGGGTAGGCATGTATATATATACATATCCTCCTTGCACATGTTTCCTCATGGCGCGGGGAATATGTGTCTGGATCAAAGGATATATATATATATATGAAAATGTATATGTGTGTAGGTGAAGCGGTCTCGGGCTGCCATCATCAAAAGCTACGTGCTTTGAGGTAGGTCCCCTATGCCTAAGTTTTTAATTTGAAATTCATAATTGCTTGACTGTTTTAAGAATATGTTTCACACTATGCTATATATATATATACATGCTATGGAATCTGATTGCGGTTGCTAGAAACATTTATGCCTTGCATTGGTAAATTGAAATGTATTTCAATGCCGTTGGTCTTAAGTGACTTTTCTTGGAAAAGAATTGATTTCTTAAATGGTTTGAATTGGTAATGTCTATTTCCAAAGGTGTTTGGCCTTCTGGCTGGTTGTTTTTAAAAAGTGTTCCCTTTATGTAATTAATCATGTTTGACATCTTAAGAATGTTTTATGAAATAGAAAAAAACTCTATTGAGGCCCGTTTGGCACTTTATGTTTTGGATTGCGAAATATGAAAACCCCTTTTTGAGTCATTCCCCTAAATTTGAAAATAAAATGTGATGCAAGAGTTGATGAGTGGTTTGTGATGTGTTCCTAGTGTAAAGGCTTGTGCGTGTTTGTGGGGTGTAAAGAAGGGGAATGCACTTAAGTAGGGAGTGCGGTGGTGAAAGGTTGAATGAGTTTTAGGTAAAGAAAGTGTAATGTATTTGTTTGATTGCTTGATGAAGAAAACTCACCACCATTTGAAATAGAGCACAATGGGAAAAACCGGGTATCTAGGTGGGTGACCAGGACTAGTACGCTAGATGACACGGCAGGGGTTCGTCCCGGTTTGTCTAGCAGGATTGACGTCACAACACTAACTAAACATATGAACTTCTGAGGGTCGTGGCCTTCTAAGCCACGTTTTCTGAGGGTCGTGGCCTTCTAAGCCACGTTTCCCTGAGGTACGAGGTCTTTAGGGTCCCACTTGTTCTAGCTGCCTTTAGGGATTACCCATGGTGCTCACTTTTTGTCATGCTGCTTGTGATGTAACTTTCTTTCCAGTTGTTTCATACTTAATGCCTTGTTTGTGAAAACCATATTTTAATCCAAACTGGTTTCTTTTCATTTTGAAATGTTAAATGCATGCTTGAAACCTATTTTGAAAATGTAGTGGAAGTAAAAAGGCTTTACCTGAAAATGAAAATTCGTGACTTAAATTTGAAAAGG
Source organism: Viscum album (assembly GCA_963277665.1). Taxonomy (NCBI): domain Eukaryota; kingdom Viridiplantae; phylum Streptophyta; class Magnoliopsida; order Santalales; family Viscaceae; genus Viscum; species Viscum album. The sequence goes on along the minus strand of OY728121.1, from coordinate 1,098,811,329 downwards.
AGAAACACTATTTTAGTATATCTTATTTTCCAAACTGGCATTGGTTGGATTTCTTATTAAGGGAAGAGGCATAGGATGTGGTTGTTTTTTTTGGCTTTCCTACTGAGCATCTCGGTGCTCACGCCTACATTACTTTTCAGTTGCAGGGTTCAGTCTTGGATCGTTTTTTGGGAGCGAGGGTGGTTGTCGTACCGTGGTGATCCGTGGGGTCACCAGAGATATGTCACGTTTCTTTGTTTATTCATTTATCCGCTGCCGCATTGTTCAATTTGTTTTCCTTTAGTTATCTGCTTGTTCAATTTATTTTTGCTTGTCTTTGTCATGGGCCAAACCGTTCCCAACTGGTTTGTTTTCATGCCCGGCACTAGTTGCCAGCCCGTGGGGATCGGGAACGCCCTTCGGGCCATGTCGCGGACCGGGTCGGGTGTCGGGTCGTATGACGACCCGGCCTGGTTCGTGACACTTTCCTTTGGAAAATTATTTATAGAAGGATCAATTGGATTTCACTTTCTTGTATGTCAATGCCTCATAAAATAAATCTTTATATAAAAACATGTATTCAGTCCTAGCTAAATCCTTTAAATGGATAATCATATAAGTGAAATTTTTCACAAACATCCTAAAATATCATATGAAAATATTGGATCCACCAAAGAAACAACCTCAATTATCATTGAATAATCCCCTACTAATACTCACTATGACATGACATGAATAATAAAAATCTCAAGTGAAAAAAAAACAATCGATTAACATTGGATAGATGTAATTTCACTAAATAACCACCAAAATTACTCTTAAATTCTCAATATAATAAACCTCTAACCCATAACACTTGGAGATATTGTTGATTAACAATTAAAAGAACTGATCATTGAAATATTTAACAAAAAGTTTCATAAAAAACATGAAAATTACTCATTTGTACATCATTTATAAAGGAATAACGTAGAACATGTCATTTCAATAACAACACCCAATTCTAGTCTTTATGATATGTTCCTCAATCACCCATATCAAATGACGTATAAGTGGTAGGTTAAAATTGAAGAAAAATTTAGGTCATTTAAAATAAATAAATAAATCATGAATCTTTGTGAGGGAATATTGGTTATTCACTATCACCTGATTCACTTGGTGATAGTCAAACAATATTAAAGATCATCACCATCCTTTTACACAGACATCATTAGAGATCCCCATGGTTGAACACTAGGTTTGATAAATGTGTTCAACAACATATCATCATTATGGATGATATCTATTTTATATTAATTTTTTTATTATTATTTATAATAAATAAATGGGTAATAAGTAACTTAATATGATATGATTCTCTAATATTTATGTTTTTTGAATTATTATACAGGACTGGCATATGGATTAATACTATGAAAAAATTATGGTACAACACCAAATTCATAGAAATGGTCATGGAACACGTCTAAGGAATTAAACAAATGTAGTGGGATAAAATAGTTATTCTAGTGCACGTAGACTAAGATACCCAACATGTGAACATGCTAAATGAAGTATAAAAAGTCACAAATAAAAAAAAGTTATTGCCCGATGTTAATGATACATGTCATGTACACATGTTATGAGATGTGATAAAAGTTTAATAGAAAACAATTCTCTGATTTCCAGCATATACATTATGGGATTTACATATCAAAGTTCACTTGAATGTCCATTAAAGACATCATTTTCCTTGGAAATATGAAGAATGATATGTGGGACTTTTTATATGTTGTTCTCATAAGAGTTTAAGGATTCCATTCATGGAATATATAGGATCATCTATTGCGAGGCTTTTGTAGGGTTAAGACCTATATATCTTCATAGATTCGTATAAATTATTTTTTTCCTCACATTGATGTATCATATAAAAGATTTTTTTTTATTCCAATATATTTCCTTTCATCAATACCATATAATTCGTTCTTTTTTAATCTTTTACATACGGGATTGGGTTTTCTATAAACCCTAATTTTTCCTTCAATGACATTGATATATATATATATATAAAGTTAGTTACTAATACATCATGTGATTCTAAGGCCTAGAGATCCCAAAATAATTTTTACAAAAATATTAAGAATACTTTCTACTATGAGAATGAATGAAATGAGATATCTATGAAACTATATCCTGGATCAGAAATTTTATGCAAATGTTGATTTTGGAGTATAAAGAATAACCATGGTGGGACATTTTTTTGGTCGGTGCAGGTCTCCTATAGATAAATTTCTAGGAGGTTGAAACTAAAATAAAATAATTAAATAAAATTAATTTATCTCAGAAGATAATATGAATAAATTTTGAAAAGGGACTTGGAGAAGAAATTTGAGACCCCCATTTAGTTCATAGTGTAGCGTTTTACCAATTATTCTCCTAATTTGATAGGGAACAATATGTTTATATTCTAAAACCATTGGTGGTTTCAAATAAATAAGAGTTTAATCAATTGAGCATGTGTCTGAGAAATTTCCTCCCATGTCCAGATGAGCTCCATCCTCTCCCTTTTCAGAAGATTAAATGCTAAATTCCTTTTTTATCCTGAAAAAATTATATATATGAGTAGATCAGAGGGTAGGGAACCCAACAACTAATCAAAAATCTAGTAGGAATTCTCTTTTCATATTATTCATTCCACGGACCAATCTTTAGATGTCAAAATTATGTTCTTAGTTTTTTTTATTTGAAACCCATTATTTATGGCCATACTAACACAACCATTGACCATTTCAATTATGAATGGCTCATTATTCATTTTCATTGTCTTACCTTTACATTCTTAGTCGATTTACTTTTTGATACATCAGAACGATGTTCTATCTTCATGTTAATCATGGATCTGTGAATGTCATGATCTAACAATTACAGATCAATGATTCATTCATGTTTCAACCACTCGAGGAGGTGTGACAGTAAGAGGTAGAGGCCACCTACTTTTCAACAAGATAAATCCTCGAAGAATATTCAATTGGATGATAATTCTATGTATATTAGTATGTGAGGATCATGGATCTATCATTGATTCAATATTATGACCACCAGAGTGGTCCTAGTGGTCCATAGATGGTGGTCGTGGTGAAAGTATGATAGGGAATGGATCTGGTGAGGTGGTAGTCCGGCCATGGTAGGTGGGGGTCAGTTGAGAGAGAGGGTGAGGCTCGAGAGGGCGAGAATATGTGGCTGGTGGTGGGGGCTCGGGGAACAGTTCATGAAATGGTTAGAATAAATGGGGCGACTGCTGCATGGGGCTGAGGCGGAGATTCTGGAAGTGGTTGAAGCATGGAGGTGAGTCGTGGGCCAAGGAAGTTAGGCATCTAGGCCACGAGCCTATCTTCGAGTGAACCATTAAACATCAATATTTTCTTCACGGAATTTCTATTTTACATGCCATCTATGGGAAAATATTCATATCATTGAGGGAAAGAATTTGATGCAAATTTCAGAAGAAGAAATTTCTAGACCATCGATTGGTCCGCCAAAATGCTCAGATAATAATAATATTTATTCTACTATAACTTTAACCCCCAATAATTTTTTCATACATTGTTTGAGCATAACATTGTAAAAATCATCTTGAAACTAAAATTGAGGTGGATTATTATCGAATGATTTTAGGTGAATATACTGAAATTGAGTTGTTGGTCCCATGAGGTCCGGTTTGCATGTTTGTGGTAAATTGTTACTTTTTTACTATGTGTCCAATTCAGACGACTTAATAGTCAATCTCATGTCTTCATATGTAAAGATAACAATGGTGTTATCGGTATTATTCATTCCAAGATTTAGTCTTTATCCCACATATTATTGTTCATGTACAATGATAAGTGATGACTCTTCTTCATCAGGTGTCCAATTTGGGAGAATGAATAGTCGATCATCCGCTCTTTTCAAAAAGGATATCAATGGTTTGATTTGTATTGTTATATGGGGGAATTCGCAGAGGCCCCAATGTATAAATTTATTTTTTCTCTTTAGACTAATGACGAGCATCAGGTGCTCGTTTGCCTTTTGGACATATGTTCCATGTACTCTTGGAGTACAATTGAGTTTCTAGGGATACTTTTTCACGGTTTGGTACCCATGTATGTCTAGATACATGACTAGGAAATGAGGTAGTGTCACACGTCATGTAGTCCCGATACACATCATGTACCACATGATAAATCTCTTCTTATTTATCACCTTTTTTTGGACTCTAATTTTGATATCCAATAATCATATCTGATGTGTTTCTGCATTTGGAACTTGTCAGATCTCTCCATAGAGAATTTCAGGATATGATGAATAATGTTATGATAGTTCCCCTTATCTGTGGAGAATTTATGTTATTGGCAGGAGTAATATCTAAGAAAATTCTTGATGGATGTTGTGGTTTGGTGATTTCATCAAATAATTCATAGGATAAACTCTAATGGTATAGGTAGCAGCTTTCCTTAATGATTATTTAGGGGTACCATCTAGCAGGGATAGTTAGTGTAGTTCATCGATGACTTCCATATGGCACCCTCCAACTGGGCTAGGAATTGTTCCTTGGTGAACTTCAATGTGGAATCCTCCATCAATGCATGGAATGGGTCATTGGTGGCATTATAGTGGAACCCTCCAGCCGGTATGGGCTTGGGTCCTTGACCTGTTTCAAGTGGAACCCTCTAGTCGGACAAGGAATTGGTCCTCGACCTATACCAAGTGGAATCCAATAGCTGGGCTAGGAATGGGTCCTTGATGAAACAGGAGTGGAACCCTCCTACCAGGATGGGCATGGGTCTTTAATGAAACATGAGTGTAACCCTCCATCCTAGCTGGTCATGGCTCCTCAACCTTGTGTCACTACCTTTTAACTATGCGAGTCAACGATGAGATATGGTTTTACATACCTTTGGACTGGTGGGAAAGATGAATGTTTTCCCCACCAAGACGTGTCCTTGAGATGAGGTGTAAAGCCATGAGGAGGAGTCATTGTCGCTCTAATCGGATAGTATCAGGGGGTAGTCATCGATTACTTTTTACTTGTGTGTTCAGGGAAGACTTGTGTGATGATGGGCATCATTGTTGGTTACTCTTGGAAATGTTGGTGACTCCTTTATTGGGATAAGATGTTTGATGGTGATCCACTTACTATATCTCGTCTGGGCTTCTATGACTAAGCATAATTATATATACTATTTCAGTATCGAATCTTCTGGTTTTTGTTACACTCCATCCACGATAGGTGAAGACGTGCAGGGTATGCCACACTGATTCCATGTCTAGATTCTCATGATTGTATGATTCTACTGTCCTACTAGAGGTAGTGATGACATGACAAGAATTTAATATTCTCACCATTTGTAGATCCTAGTGTATGGATAAGCTTACTTCACACTGTTGTTGAGAGGAGTTATACACAATTTACATAAACATATTCTATATTATACATTCATGTTTAGAATATCTCTTACCTCCCCCTTCACCTTTTAAGGGGATCCTATACAGTTTTTTTATACCCACCCTTTTATGGGATTTTCTTGCACATGTTGTTCCATTTGTAGATGATGAAAAAGTTGACCGTTACTTATGATGATATTAGGGATACGAGTGTTTGGACCTCATACAATGGTCATTGCATGGGATCCAAGGGTGGGGCTCCATTATCTATTTTACAATCCTAGTTGTTGATAGATTGTGACACTTTTCTTATTGGGCATTTATTTTACCTCTTTCTCTTTCAACTCACTTTTATGTACTTATAATGTTCATTGGTTGATACTTGTTTCTGGTTTATATATATAGCAGTGTTTTATATTGTTTTATTTTCCACATGCACTTTTGTATTGACATGGATACATGTGTGTGTGTATAGATTCTTACGAAAAGTATTCCTCATGTATTTTTTTCCTTTGGTTCTTTTAGCCACCACTATACTAAAATGTCTTCTTGGTGTAGTTGTGTCTCGAGACCAGTAAGGGTCAGGTAATGAGAATAGGGTATAAACGGTGGTTCGACCCTTGGGATATTGTTTGGTTATTACCGTAAAAAGGTCTATGATGGGATTAGGGTAACCGTGTCAACATGTCTCGAGAGTGGCTCTCTAGAAATTGACTCCAGATATGGTTCGGTAGTATATTTATCCATTCTGTAGGACCCTGATTACCCAGTTGTCTACTCGGCATGCTGACATATTTGTTGCTGGGAATTTCGGCACATGCATTATCTTTAATTCAATCTTTGTGTGTCCTTATTGAGTAAAATCCCCATCGTTGTGGATATATATATATACGTGTATGTATTTATGTATGTATATATATATATATATATATATTCTCATCCGATTATGGTATTCCTTGATAACATTTCGATTGAATCCATGATGACATCCATCCAATATTCTATCTCTAGTTTGTGAAAACTATTCCATGAGTGATGTGGCCTTTTTTCAGGACCTATAATACGATCCCCCTTCCTCTAGGTTGGAAGCTAACATCCCCTCCACATATGGAGTAACAGTTATTCCCATCATAGAAGTCAGAGGTCGTGCACAGGCTTAGCGCACTCCACAACTTCCTGTTCCAAAGAACACAAAGGTTTCGAGATGAACCATGTTCTCAAGAAGCAGTGTATTGGATAGATTTTATGGTCCCCCAATTCAATATTATTCAAACACCGACAGATTATATGGTGGCATTGGCAGAGATTCCTTTCCATGAAGTAGATTGGAGTAGGAAGAGACTAGTTACGTACATTCATTTGGAGTTTGTATACTCATGGGATAACTTCCAGTAGCTATTCCAGGAGGTGTATGACCCCTCCTTCTTATGCTCCATTCAAAATCAAGTATCTTTTGGAGCTCCAATAGGTTAGGATGACAATGGATGTGTATACAAATAGGTACAATGAGCACACACACTACTCTTTGGATGTGATTCATGACGACTACTTCTGATCAAGGATTTTTTATTAGGGACTATATAGGGAGATCTGAGCCAACATAGTACCCTTATGAATCCCCAACTATACTGGGTTTCTGGAGCGGGTGCTATTTATAGAGATATTTCAATCATAGGTGTACCTATTATCTAGTTTAGGAGGTGGGTGATAAAGTGGTGAGACAGCTCTCATAGCTAACAGACATCAATTAACAGGTCCTCAACATTGGATGCCTCCCCATGATCAGAATCAATAATTGTTCTATGTTAATATAGTGGACTGGGACAGCCTGAGGAGGGTCGATGTTATGCATGTGTCAGGAGAGGTCACATGGAATGAAAATACTTGACCAGATGTGTTGAGCATCTTTGATGTATAGTAGATGGACCTATAGGGAAGAGATTGTGTCATGATCATGGATATCCTAGTTGAGGACATGGTGATACCTAGGGAGGCTATGTTGGAAGGGGATAAAGAAGAATTGTGGTTTGTGGATGATGCTATGAGGCCCTCCCACCACAACCAGGTAGACCATGTCAGTCTTAGGGATCTGGTGGTTGGGTCCATGGGTAGTCGTATGTTATGTATGTTTACGATCAGCGAGAGCATGAGATGATAAGAGGTACATCTAATGTCTTTTCAAAATTTTGTAGTACATGTTTTTAGACACTACCGAGGTACCCTTCCATTCCTACTTCTTTTTTTGGTTTTACTATATTGATGTGGAGCTTCAGTGTAACCCTATGTCGGTGTTTCTCGGCATAGATTTGAATAAATGATGAAGATGTGTCCTTTCCCAACCAAAATTCATTTTCTAACATGATCAAAACCATGTTGATGAGTCAATATTTCCAAAATATGATAGTTTCGAGGTGTGTTTGGTGAGACCCTTTGACTTGTGCGTTCATGGTGGAGATTTGTAGTGGAGTGTAGGAACATTTAAATCCATTTTTAGTGTCTTCTATTTCATTATATCACTTTTCATAGAATTCTAATAGTTGGGGTGGAGGAGTGTCTGGATTGGGTTACCCTCATTCGGTAATAGGAGAATACACATGATGTATTCCTCGTAATTTTGGTCTCTATATTCTTAAAGGTGTATTAGTTTACTCAATTTCTATTTTAATTTGTACCGTTGGGTTCAGAATGTCAGCCTTTATATGATAGTAATCAAGTATAGGTCAAGTTGATAGAGACCCAATAAACATTACTATGTGAATCACTACATAGTTCTTGAAGTAGTATTCTTTCATTTGATTATCTAGAGACAGTACCTTCTAGGAGAGTACATTGTGGGTTTCACTGACCATCGGAGTCTCACGTACATCTTTACTCAAAGATACATGGACCAGAGGCAGTGATTCTAGTTGAAATTACTCTAGGAATTTGACATTGAGATATTCCATACTCTGGGAAAGTGATACAAAGTAATAGATGAAAATAGAATGATGTCTCAATCTCACCTAGTTTTGAATTTTTCTGAGTAGTTATTCCCCCTGTAGCTGACCATAGTGGAGTAGGAGGGTATAATTTTTCTACAGTCAATGGTGTTGACTCCTATGATTCTCGAGCATGTGGGAGTGTCCTTGTTCAAAGGCATTGATTGTGACATCTATTGTAACTGAAATAAATATAAGTGATGAACTATATTGATATATTTAAGTGGGTATTCATGAGATCTTGAACCAAGGGTAGGTAGTAGTTCTAGTTTCAATGCGGTGGGAGGTGATGCGAGGGTTCCACACTTCTCCCTTAACCGTACCTCTTAATGTGGGAATCATGTACCCTTTAGTAGCAGTTTTGTATGACCGGCATGAGACTAAGAGAAGTTTATTTTTTTCTCACGATGCCACAGCTATCAACTAGTGAACGTTATTAACAATGTTCTATTAGGTTGTTGCATCCTCTTTAAATCCCATAGTTGAAATGGAAAATTATATCCATGAACGTTTTCACAGAGAATCCAAACACAACAAAGGTCCATGAAACCATCCCTGTAATAGTAGAACTACTCACGAATTCAGCTCACTTCCTTTCTAGTAGGCAGTGGAGTTTAGAGATGTTTTTTGGAGAATTTTTACATAGGATAGGCCATCTAACGTCATGGGGAACACTTGATGACTGTCTCTGATCATGATTCATGTTTCCTTCCATAATTATTAAGAGAACTACGAGAGGAACATGGGACCCAACAACAGATGAGTACAAACATTCCCCCCTTTAGCTATTGGAAGACCAATAACACTATCCATGTGTTAGAGGTTATGAATAAGGCATTTTTGTTGGTTATTGGATGGAGATACAAGTTATCCCTTGGTTTAATTGGGTAATTAAAGATAGTGTTGAGGGTTGGAAAGGTTGCATACCACCATTCCCAACCCCCATAATTGGTGAAAGTGCACGATATTTTCCATGTGTTACAGGTGAGGAGATAAATGCATGGTCCTTCACACATCATCATCATGAGTATACCATAAAATAAAAGACCATCCTTTTGTTTTTTGTGTTATGGAAGCATAGAAACATGCAGGTGATTTCTCTATGAATAAGAGATCCATGTGTTTACTCATTATACATTGTTTTTCCCATGTTTTGGTTTTTTTTTGAAGAATAAATTTAATGAGGGAATGATTTATAGACCTTATTTTTTATTTTAGGAATCTGTAATATTTATAAATATATTTCCAGAGCCATGCGTTGATATGGCATGCAATTCCTTGGCCCAATGTGCCAATACTATGTTTTACAAATATGTGATGTATATATATTATATTATGAACATGATAGAGAATTGATTTTACCCTAGGAGGTGATGCGAGGGTTCCACATAAGATGGTCACAGGTTGAGGTGGATAGGTCATGGGCTATGGAAGTGAGTCAGGATGAGGTGGTTGGCCTAGTTGGCTATGGGTTATCTAGGGTAGGTTGTTCTAGTAGGAGCAGGACGATCTTTTGGTGGGCCTTAAAAATAAATTTTTTTACAAAATCTACAATAGTTTTATGCATTGTTTGTGTCAACAAATTCCAATCATTGAGACAAATCTTTTGAGGCTAGTTTGAGAAGCTTTTTATTTTTTTCTTATGGCTCAAGCCCCCGAAATGCACAAAAAAATTCAATATATTATTATTATTGTTGTTATTATTATTATTAATATTATAACATTTACCTTCCCTTAAATCTTAATATTATGTCCAATCAATGAACCACCATCATCTTCATGACCCTAACATTTAGACGGGTCATTCTAGACTAATTTCAAGCACATAAACCAAAATTGAGCTGTGGGGCCCATGAGGCCCGGATTGGGTATTTTTGGTTAAATGTTACTTTTTTCACTAGGTGTTCATTTTGGAGTAATGAATATATCATAGATTGTGTTTCACCATTAATATCACAACGGTGTGGTCTATATGATGTGTTTCGGGATTGAGGTGCATGCCTCATGGTGCACCATTCATATACGATGATGATAGATTTACCTTGTTCAGCGGGTGTCTGATTAGATATAATGAATAATAGATCCTATGTGGTCTTCCATAAGAAGCATAATGGTGTGATCTGTTTGGTTATCTAGGGTTGTATGAGGATTCATGTAAGTAAAAAATTACATTTTTACCTTCATTCCAAGGATGAGAATCATGTTCTAATTTTTCGTTTTCTCTAATGTTCCATGAGCTCTAAGAGTACAATGGAATTTCTATGGGTACTAGTTCAATGTTTGTAGCTGAGTTTGGCTTGATACCGAACCAGACAATGTGGCGGGGTCACATGTATTATGGGTACCAAACACATCATGTACCACTTGATTAATATTATCTCTCATATCTCCTTATTTTGGAATTAGATTTTGTCTTTCTATTAGACTATACAGAGATATTTTCCATTTAGACCATTATGGTGTCCTCTATAGTGGATTTCAAGATACAATATGAGATGTTCCGGGTGTAGTGCCTATTTGAGGTGATGCATGAGGTTATGTGTATTATCCCTATATGAGGTGATGATTGAAAAAAGTAGTGGAAATGTGATGACATCTGAAATATATGATAATACCTTCTAGATGGGCTAGGTAGTGGAATTCTTGGATTAAATGTTTGGGGTACCATTCAACAGGGATAGATAGTGTAGTTCTATAATCAGGTCTGAGTGTAACCCTCTAGCCAGGATGGGCATGGTTCATCGACAATCTTCATATTTGAACCCTCTAGTTTGGAATTGCATGGGTCCTTTAACTATTTCGAGTGTAAATCACGAGTCGATCTAGGAATGGGACCTTGATAATAGTATAATGGGACCCTCTAGTACAGATGGGCTTGGATCCTCGTCATATTCTACGTGGAAGCCACTAGCTAGTTGGGCATGGGTCATCGATGATACAGGAGTGGAGCCCTATAGACATTATAGGCTTTGGTACTTTAATTATGTAGAGGTAAACCTCCAGTAGGGATGATAATGGGTCCACTATGACACTATATTGGAACCCTCCCACCTGGATGGGCATGATTCCTCGATGACACTAGAGTGCAACCCTTTAGCTAGGTTGGGCATGCATCCTCATCCTTGAGTTCGGACCTCAAAACTGTCATGATTGGTGAAGTGACATGTTTTGAATTACATTTAGACTCATGACATAAAGAGATTCATTCCCCACCAACATGCTTCCTTGAGATGAAACCTAAAAGTATGAGGGCGATTTAGTGCCACCCATAGTGGATAATATCAGGGTTTGGTGGTCATGTCCTGTTGACTTATGTGTGAAGGGAAGATATGTGTGATAATGGGCACTATTGGTTGTTCTCCTGGAATGGTTGGAAACCCTCTTCATGAGCTGATCTATGAGACGGATTTCCCCTTACTCTCCCTCATTTGGAATTCATTGACTGGTCATAGTTATATATAACCAATTTCAGTACCTACTCTTTGGGTTTGGGTTAATATCATTCCAGGAAAGGTGAAGACACCCATGGTATGCCACATTCTTTCATTATCTACCTTTTTATTGTTGGATTAGACTAATTTCCTAATATAGGTAGTGAATACTCAACAAAAAGATTATCTTCTCACCATTTTTACCTTCTTGGGTCTGGATAATCATACTTCACTCTCTTATTGTGATAATCTATACACTCTTTTATTCATCATGTTCTATCTAATGATTTCTTAATCATTATATCTCTTACTTATCCCCCATCAACTTTTCGGGGTGTCCTGCTGAGTATTTCAATACTCACCCCCGCATGAGAATTTCTCACGCATATCATACCACATGAAGGAAATGGACATGTTGATCTTGACATCAGATGTGATTAGGGGTACAGGTGCTTGGATTGTGTATGTTGGTAGAAGATTTGGATATAAAAAAATGAATCTCTTAGTTGTTTTACTTTTCTAGTTGTTGTCTGGTTCTGACACTTTTTTGTTTGGGTGGTTAATTTTCCCCTTTTACATTCGGTTATCATTCCTATATATGTACTAATTAGTGGTTTATTTATGTCTATGGAATATATATATAGCGGTGTTGTAACATGTTTTCTTTTCAGTCGTCACTTTTTTCATTGAGTTGGTTGTGTGACTTTGTGGGTTCATAGGAAAAGGCCTCCATGTGTTTTTTGTCCCTTTAGTGCTTGACGCCACCCCCTAGACTATAGAGGTGGGTTTGATGTAGTTTTGGATATATCCTAACATGGTTCAGGTTATATCATATTTATCCTTAATTGGTGATCACATGTTGATGGTTAGCTAAAACCCACATGGGTGAGGATAATCAGTTAATGGGGGTGGGTACCATCATAGTTAGACTTACATTTTCTCATAATGTTGATTTAATGTGATAAAATAATGTTATTAATACAAATATATTTTATTTTTAAATAAATCATTGACAATATGTTTTCAATAATGAAAAAAACCCACCATGATTGGAATGATATATTACATAAAATTGAATGGAAATAGTCTTTTTTATATCAGAAAATTTCTGTCAATGAACATTAGCTCATTTGATTCATCTGAGCATGATGAATTGGGATTCTATAAATTTTTGATAGGTAATGAGCATTTATCTATAATTTAAATTATTTGGTTGTGTAGTTGTATAATATATTTAATTTACATGAGAAGTTGAATTAGTTTTTATAGAATGGTAATATCTAAAAAATGGTTCACTATCTATTTTTCTCTATTTTATTTCTTTTATTTTAATTTTTAACATTAGTTTAATTAAAAAAAGTAAAATTTGAAACATCTAACCTTTAGCATATAGTTGGCATAGATGTATTCACTTTTCATTTTGGATTTGAACCCAAACATCATCATTACATCACCATTGTTACTTGTACTTGTTGAGTTAATATAAATTTCTAATTTGATCCATGATTGGAGATATTATCAACTTATTTGGGAAAAGAAGTAGATTTTTCCATTTTTGGGAGAAGTAGAGCATTGCAGGCGACTCAAGACCAATTGATTAAGTCAAAGGATTTTTTTATCCTATTCATGTTTACTAATATTAGTATATTCAATTTATTTTTTATCAAATTTTGTGATCTATTTTATTATCATATATTATAATTTTTTTAGTTTCTTTTAGTGTGCATGATGGGTTTTTACAATACCTATTATTATCCCACACCATCATCAAAAACAAATTAATTTTAGGAGTATCCAACCACATGAGAATTATTAAATTTTAATGGGTGGTCCCATAAAGGTAAAATGTGGGTTGGTTCATATTCCTCAGGATATGATGGATACCAAACTCATCATTTGGGTGACACCTGCTACTAGTCCAATGGTGAAGATCCTAAATATAAAATCTTCCAAGCAATTGTGGGTCTGAGTAGTACACTGATGACAACTCATACATTCATCATACTCAAGAGAAACATCTTGAATAATGTTAAACAGGATTCTTCACTCTGTGTATTGAAATGATGGAAGAGAGGATGAACTATAACAATTCTAAACTCGTCGTGCATGTAGAATTCACTACTCAACCTGTCCAAATAATTTCAACTTTTATTTATTATTTTATTTTCCTTCTAAAAGATTCTAATGTATGTAAATGTTCATTCGAATAAGAATAATATCAAGAGTTGGTGGAAGTATATGATATTTATAAAAAAATCTCAATAGTAGTACATTTAATAAGATCACCCGTTTCTTTAACCAAATGAGAAAAATTATGATGTCAGACTATCCACATTTCTCAACATGTTCATTATTTTTTTTTTGAATTTTGGATGGATGATAATGAATCCCAAATCAATAAACATGTATAATTGATTACCCAAAAATCTCATGTTATTTTATATTTAAATTACCTTGATTGTATTATACCATTATAATCTACTGTTTTGATAGGTTGTTTTGTAGATGATGAATATCATGATGTGGAGGAAGTCAATAATGCAGAAACAGAAAAGGATGAAAAATCAGAGGCTGGAAAGAAATATAATTACCTATAAAATGTTAAAACCATGTAAATGGATGATTTGATGGATTTATAAGAAATAGATGAACAACGGTATCCCTTATACATATACAAAAATATATATATGAACAATGAAAACGCATTTTTCTTATGTCATAAGAAGTGTAAAGAAATATGATTGAAATATTTGATTGTATAGATGAAGTGGAAGTGGAGAATTACATTAAATTGGTTAAAATGATTAAAATTATGAATAAAGATGAAAAATTAAAGGAAGTGGATAATGAAAAAATAGAGATCAACCAAAATATTATAGTAAATAATGAAGAATAATGGGACTCCCTCTTGAACATTCTAGAAGAAGGGTAGAAATAGATGTATCAATTAAACTATTAATTCAAGGTGAGTAGACAAATGAAATTATGGATGATATTTTGGTGGAGCAACCAAAATAAAAACATTAGTTAGATGTTGATTTCATATTATTTTCATTACATGTGACAAAAAATTAATTCCAATAATCAATCATGAATTATTAATGGATGATAAACTGAAAGACTACCATAGATTTAAAAAAATTCCATAATTATTTAAATACAAGAGGGTTAGATCTATTTAATGATCCAATAACATAACCAAAATATTAGTCCAATGTAAAAATAGTTATGTTGTGCTAACATGAGGAATACTAGATTTTGAAATTTCTTTTCATAAAAAAGATTTATTTATTTATTAATTTGAATAAATCTCCCCATGATTGATCTCCTTACATGATTAATCTAAATATTTTAAATTTTAAATGGATGTTACAATTATATTTTATTTTTATCATTTAGGCATGTAGAATGAAGAATCGTGAAGTTATTGAAGAGTTTAAAATAGGAACATCTAATTTCTTGATTTTAATACACGTTGTGTAAACATAGTACATATTGTGAACCTAGTCTAATAGAGATTTATTATCTCATCTAGAAGCACCAACAGAATAAAAGTTTCCCTTTTTCCTGTTTATATTTTTGAATCCCAATTTTTGGGTTGCAACATGAATTTACGAAAACAAAAAAATGAATTATTTCATGAACATAAATGAATGATATTTTTTTGTAATCACACATCTAGGAGACGTCAGCACTGAGGAAAAGTATTTTGACATTTCATAAAATTTATAAATATGATACCCATAATTGGAAAAGATATATATGGAAATCATAAATTTAAAATTTTTACATTAATTTATAATTTCATAACAATGGTTACTATTATATCTTAATTTCATGATGTTGATTCTCGGAAACATGCTTTAAGTAAACTAATTGTCTATTTTTTTCCATGAAAAGATTGAAATATATTTTATTCTCATTCCTGAGAGGATTCAGGACCAAATATATCTAATTTTTTGGAATATTTATTGATTGAAACTATAGACATATAAACCAATTAGAACAAGAATTATTAAATAGTAAAATTTACAACTGAAAAATTATATTTTGAAATAATCGTGTCATTTTATTGATGATCCCTATTATACTCAGACCCACCAATACATTGATCTTACATTAAACCTATAAAATCCTAGGATGACCTTATTAATATTTAGCAATGCTTCATTCTAGAATTTCTTCTCATACCCATCACATTGTAATTTTCATTATATTCAATTGAATAAGTATGGGGGATGGGTTTTTATTGTTGTTATAAGATGTTACATCTTTATAGGATACTATAGGATTATTATATGGGATTTTGGGGAATTTTAATAGTCATATTCATTATATTCCATTTTATATCCCACTTATTATTTAAAAAAATAATAGAAATAAATAATGGATTTTTTATTGTTTAGGTAAGGAATCATCATTTTCATATCAATGATCTCGAAATAATATGTGTTTTGGTGACAGATTTGAGAATTATCCACATGGTAGGTTATGGAAAAATTGAAAAAACGGGTTGTGGATTGGGAAAAAAAATTTGATCCTATGATTTTTACCATATTTGGTTTGACAGTGGATCTGGGTTTTATTACAATAATGTATTTTAGAATAAACAATCAAGGGTAGGTTATTTATCTTAATTATTACATTGTCTGTGAGCCATCATTTTATGATTTCAGGGGTGTGTGAGATGGAATTACATATAGGTGAGGATAATTTCATTGAACTTGTCTTCTTAATATCATAAATTATACAATTTTTTTAACATCTATCTTGATAATTACATTATTTTAAACATATATTCCTTTAAACCCCCAGCCACGTAGTCATTTGTTGTTTATTTCAAAAACGTCATGATTAATTGTAGTACATTTCCTTATACTGTGGTTAGGATCATTTTCTTATGGTATGGTTATAACTCAAAATAAAATTGTCTCATTAGTGATGAGTGGAAAAAAATGGTCAATTGAATAATAAATGGCTTGGGAGTTGATTAATGGTTGAAAATAGTGCATGAACATGGATTATTGTCTTGAATTGAAATTTATAAATGAGGAATGAATTTTCATATAATTCATAGGTATGCATTATGGTTTTAGAATATGTAGTTAAAACATTTTTAGGAGAATAATAATATGAAAAATATTGTTTGGATGTATGGATCGTTTGAGTTTCATTGTTGAGGTTTTGATTGAGGATGATAAATGACTTTAATATGGGGGTATTTGATATCCCTATTTTATATACATACATTAGAGGGTTTTTTATATGAATTAATTTGATTTTAATTTATTTAATATCATATTATTCAATGATATTTGTGGTATATGAATTCCAATCCATAACTAAAATATGGGTAAATACTATGGAAAACATGGTTCCATGAAACAAGATTTCTAAGAAAGAATATGGAACACATCAAAGGTAAAAATTTAAATTATTAAGAAGTAATTGTATTTTCAATATTGGAAGACACATATACACAACTTCTATACATATAACACGATGTGTAAAAATTCAGAATCATCAAAAATGTTGGTACTAGAAGTTGATTATATAATTCATGTAAACATGTTTGTAGATGTGTAAAAAGTAGAATAGTAGATACAATCCGTGATTTTTAACATATCTTGTAAGATATTATCATATAAAATTCAACCCAAATAGATATTAAATGCAATATTTTACCATATGAATAGGGATAATGATATCTGGGCTGATTTATATGGGAATCTTCCAATATATCAAGGATTCCAATCTACGCATAGAGAGGATCAACTGTCAAGAAGATCTTGCACTGTTCTAATCTATATTTCATAGTAGACTGATTTTTTGTTTATGTTATTTTATTCATTACATAATGTAATAATATAACTATTTCTATTTTAATTACAATATATTTATTTTCATCATTGTATTGTAATTCATTCTTTCAAATTCTCTCTCTAATAGATTTTTTAAAATTTATTTGAGATCATCTAATGATGTTATGCTAAAACCCAAATGGTAGTGGGGAATTAGTTTAATGGGGTCTGTAACATAATTATTCAACGTACATTTTCTAATAAATATGATATTATATGATAGTATCATGTTGTCCCAATAAATCTATGTTATTTATAATTGAATCATTGACTATATGTTTTCAATAATTAGTGAAACCCTTCTTAATTAAGATGATTTTTTCATAACCATTTAATGTACTTACTCATCTACTTTTAGTGATATTAAATTAATGTGATTTAGATATTTTGACTCATCTGACCCATATAAAATTTGATTCTATGGTAGAATACTATGTAATAATAATTTTTTATATTAATTTATTTTGAAAAAACATTCTTGTAAAGGATTTCCTCTATATTTTATTCCTATTTTAATCACATTAATTTTATTTTAATCATATGTTAACTTAAATAAAACTATGAATGGAATGGATTAATATTTTGACTGGACTTGTAATTGATGTGTTCCATTCTTAATGTATGTTCAACCCCATACTCATGCTATGTTTCTCCATTTTAGCTATTAATATTCTGGTTAATATAATTTTTTTTTTCAATCTTAGAGAAATTAATAACATGACATGGATCATGAATGGAACAAAATGGAAGAAAAAATTAGTGACAACTCTACCATGAACTCAATTTCTCATTGAGGATGAAGGGATATAACATCCTAGATAAAAACATTAGTTCAATAAATTTTAACTCATGGTAAAATTCTCTCTTGATCCTCATATGAAACTAAAATCAACTATACATGCTATGATGATAAATTCTAAACATTCTTATGATTCATTTCAAGGCCCCATATTCCGTTGAAGACTACGTGATCACATTATATATCAAATAAAATTGATTTCCATTAAAAAATCACTAATAGATCCTATGAAATATAATTAATATTTTTAGAGTGTTTCATATTATAGTTATATTTAAAAACTAAAAAAATCCAAATGCTAGATGTTACCCAATCATAATATAAAAAATAGACATTCCTCATGTAAATAGAACTGACTTCAAAATGGGTTAGTTTGAAACAAGGGAACTAGAGGCCTTCCAATCTTATTTCCCAAATCATGTTTTAATGATGTAGAATAAAGTAGTGAAAGGATCCCAAATAAAATAAACTCTTAGACAAGCTGGATGATAAGAATGTGACGCCTACAAAAATCTCTAGCCCTGATGGTCTTTGGAACACAATGGAATGAAACTAACAGTACCCTAATCATCTACCTCATTTTCGCTAATGGTAAACACCTCTATGAACATGATAAGTTCTTTGTACAAGAAAATGGATAAAATAAATGGGATACTCTCTACCATATTAGTATCATATCTTTTAATCCAAATCCAATAGTCCTTTATGCGACTGATGAATCCATTGTGGAAAATATTAATATTTCTTCATAGTAAATTTACTAACATCCACGTACTAACTAAGGAGATTAATCTATCAATGGATTCAATGATTATTTTCACCACCAAAAGAAAAAACCACTATGTGAGAACTCACAGTTGGGATATAAGAATTGGAACATCAAAACAAACAAGAAGAGAAAGGTTGTGTCTTATTAACTAACAATCAATAACTTGAAAACCAACATATACATAACCCTATATCTTAATATCAAGTCTTTATAATGTTATAAAGGATCTTATCATGAGTTAAGTGATCTGATTCAAGAATGTTCTCTATCACTTAATTTGTCTCCATCACCTCAAGTTACATCAATAATGTAGAAGGAGTGACTTGGTGATGGATCACTAGGCATGGTGCTACATTAAAATTTCACTCCTTAGCCATGATTATAGGAAAAATATCTTGATCAAAATGGAGAATATTCATTATCTAAAATTCTATATTCTACAAACTCATAAACTTATGTGGAATAGTTGATAACCATTACCATTAATAGAATGAATTATTCATTAATGGAACACCATGTGAATCTACTTCAAGAATCATCGAAGAATGTTGCAAAATCCCCAAGCTCACCAATGAACATCAAAAAACATTAATGATAGTAACACATTAAATAAATTATAATAAATTTAACTCAGTACTCCTTCTATACATGCATCAAATTGAATGTGATATCAAGATCATCCAACCATCTCTTTGTCTTTCTATTAATGACAATCCCCACATATTTCAGAGAACACTTATATTATAACTCACATAGCATCTTCTTCCCTGAGTCAACCTCTCCATGATCAACCATATTGTATTCTACCAATGAATATTGTTTCACATCACTCACAGAAACCACCTTTTTATATATCTCACATACAATTTATATTAAAATAACAACTCATCATAATATTTGAATATTTAATTTTGTAATAAAATTAGAAAAAAATCATTTAAATTTCAATAAATTAACCATAATTAAAATATATTATTAATAAAGAATAATTATTTAACAAAATTAGGTTTATATACCATAAGAATCGTAATCTCACATTTTATGATTAGTAATATTATGGTCCTTGCAAAAGATCGTGAGGGACTCTATTCACCTATGACCAAGATGGTATCCCTTGATTATATAACACATTAGGTTATATTTTGTTTATTTCTCTGATATACCAATGAATTACCCATCAGTGTCATACATTAAAATCCATCCATACTCTCACACATTCCCATAACACCACACATTCCTGACCTCCTCCCTATAGAACCACTCTTATCTAAGTAGTGAATATAATTTTTAACACTGAATCTCTCCACTAATAGGTCGTGGGGAGGAAATAATAATTAGGGGTTTTAGGTATGTAAAATAATCCTCATTACCCTTATATATATAAATAACATAAATAGGTAAATATATTAAATCCAAATCAATAAATCAAACGAATACTGAATTTTATTTTATATTATATATAACCACGGTCTCAATAAGGAAATATTAAAAATAAATAATATGGTAGTAACTCCATGAACACCTATGAAATCCAACAATCACCATGATCTTGTATTGTCCAACTTGATCACTATATCTCTCCTAGATTTTTTCAAATACATATCTATGTGGGTGTGTGTTTTTTGGTGTAAATATGATACCATAAAGGAATACATTATAGGATCATCCTAAAACATCAATATATAAACATAGAGGACACTAGATAAGGCCTATATGAACAAAGAGCTAAAATGACCATTTACCTAAAACAGATAAACTACCACCCATCCTCACAATGTATTACCCTAGACGTGTCACAACTAATATTGTAACATAGAAACTAAAATAATATATAATAAGAAGGTAACCCAACACTACTTCCTTATATAAAAGGACTCCATTATTCCATAAAATCATATATCATGTTCTATCACCGCATATATATAAACATAGTCATATTATTATAGAACAATATATTTTTACAACCAAAACCATAACAACTTAACATCATAATATCGTATATACGTATATCCATGTTAATAACATCACAACTACATAACAATAACTTATAAGCCAATTTGGTGTGTAAAATGAAATAATCCAACCTTATTCCTTCCTCCATTCATGTACGACAAAACTATACTATCAAATCATAAGTATGTAATATTACAATCATTGTTGTTTTTTCATAAACATGCAAAATAATGATATTTAATCATATATATATCTATCATTAAATGGATTGACTATAGTCCATAAAATATTTGGCAGATAGATTAGGGAAGGGGAGTACTCCTGCACATGTGTCCTGTATAACCTACATATTGGGAGAAACACTTATAACCGAACTAACCTTATGGGTGTTGGTAATGTTACCTGAATTTGGTGGTAGTTTATAAAAAATTATAATGAAAATATATGTAATATAAAAAATAAAACATCTAAACATAATTTATACACTTAAAGAGACACTACAATAACCAACAATAATCAATCCTTCATCTCAAATTTTCACCAACCTGTTCTACCATCACTACAAAACATACTAACAACAATCATCCTAAAAAAATACGCAATACTAAAAAAGACTCCCCATATTATTAATCATTATCATGATATTATTTAATGTTTCATTAATTATCATTACATACAACCGTTATCAACCACTGTTACCATTCTCTATATTTTATGAAATCAATAAATTCTTGTACCACATTCAACGTATTAAATTTATATTTTCACACTATACAATATATTTAAAACTAACACACACCGAAACACGTCCATCGCTTCACCACATTCCGAAAAAATTTACATCACCATTGAGAACACATTATATGTCATAATAATATAATATAACCGTAAAAATATAATAGGCATACATTTCTTATAAATGTAATTCTATGTTATATTAATTGTTACATGAATTTATTTACACAAAAAAATCTAAAAATCTATATAATACTCTCTAGATTACTTATTTACATGATTGATCAATTAAAAATGTGTTTCATATAGAAATAATAGCTTCATGAATAACATTAAAATAGAACATAATGCGATGATAGTCACAAAATTCCCATAAATATAAAATAGTGCAAACAATATAAGTAATAACCTTTAAATCATTACCCAACACATAACCCCCATTAAATTACATAGGTAGGAACCATTAAAAAAATAATGAAAGATAAACCATTAAACCATGGAAATTTAATACTTGATAAATCCTTTTAAACAGTGTAAAATAAAGGATAATTCTTTAAACCCCTACCTTAGTAAAATATTCAAAGGATGATGTAAAATAATGAATGTGAAACGATGATCAAACAATATTAAACACATGGGGATTTAACAAAATGCATAAATATTAAAAAAACCCATCAGAAACAAAACTAGACACTAACAAAAAAAATTGTACCACTCTTCTTGGATATCTATGAATAGACGGTACCATAATGAATGATTAAAAAAGGTAAAAATAACACCATAGGTTATTTTATCGCAATCAATCCAAGAAAAAGATCAATAGAAAAATAATTCCGACCAAATTCAATCAAAAATGATCTAAAAACTTACTATTATTTTATGTGAGTAATAGTAGTGTATGTTACTTCTAGGGAGAAATATAATTTAAATTTAAATTTAAAGGCAATAATATCACGATGCAATGAATATGGTCACAACACAATGGTGGTTAATCTAAGATTTATAATGTGATCACAAAAAAATATTAAGGGATTAAAGCATTATAAAATGAATATAAACAAATAGGGAAATGGTGGAATAGATTTAACCTAATCATAGTTTTTTAAGAACCCAAAATCTTCTCACAAACCATAACCTACTACAATCAATCTGAGAAAACCCTAGAAATTTACCACAACATAATTCCCATCATCATTGTGAAGCATATCTCATATATGAATAAACAAATTCAATTAACTATTAAAATAAAACAATACATAGACTAGCTATAATATTAGAAAACATACCATGAAAAAAAAATTAGGCGAAACAAAATCTTATGGCCAAAACCTCATGGCTCAGTGCAACTGTATGATCTCAGATCTCTCATAAGGTATGGATTTTATTATATTTCAGTTTAAGATCCTTATTTTGGTTAAATTGGTGTTTTACAATGTTCATGTGATGCATCAGGGGTGTTCTGTGGTTCTCTCTCATGATAGAGAAAGCATAAGGGGGTTCTGGGCTTGACTCAGTATTTACACACAGTAAGTGCAAACCGTGTGGATATCACTGAAAATAGTGAGGCCCAAAAAATTTAAAATTTTAAAAAAAATTACATTATGGGGAAGTATGTACCAACAAGTGATTTTTATATATTATTATTGAAACCTTATAAATGATCCAAAGCTCCCAAGGTCTCTCAAGGGTGATTCTTCATCAATCCTAGGTCATTTGGAGTGACTTTAGTTGCAGATTGAACATCTAAGAATGTCTAATCCTATCCTTTTTTCACTTTTTGGGTTATGGTTCACAACATTTTCCTTCTCCTTATAAATCTCTAAAACCCCTTCTTTCTGGTGAGATTTAGGTTGAGGATTCATAAGGTGGTTCAATTGGGATCTATGTCCTCCATTGGGATTGAATTCGCCAACATATTCAAGGTAGGTGTTCTAATAGTCAAATCCCATGTTTTTTTGTATATTTGTGCATGTATGTTCTTTATTATTGCCATCTTTTGAGGAGATCTTGGTGCCTTTGGTGTGATGTGATGTATTTGGTTCCTAAAAAATTAATTGAACCCATCTTGATCTTCATTAAATGCATGGAGGATGAGTTGATAAAATTAGGGCCACCCATGGGGTGTGCTAGCCCTCTTGATTGGGCTAACAGAAATGTATGGTTTGAAATTGACTCATAATATTATCGTGTCTTAATGAGTTGGAAAATTGTTTAATGTAATGAGTTTTAATGGATGGTGTCTAGTTTTGTCTAATGTGGTTGAAGTCAAAGGGATTTTTTGGTTGACATTTAAATGGGTTGAATGGAAATAATTGGAATATTATAAGGAATCATGTGTACAAATGAATATTATTAGTGAGATAGTCATGGGAAATGCTAATGGGGATAAAGGGTTAACTAATATAAATTATTAATGTGTTAATGGATTGAGGTAAAATTTTAATATCCTAATTATTGGTATTTTTTGTGATGTTGTAATTGATGTTGTCTATGATTGTTTTGATGTTGTTAATTATGGTGCATGATAAAGAATCATGTGCACATGGATTGTTAGATTGGGGTATAGACTTGGGGTTCTGCACCCAGAGGTCGATGTTCGACTGAGGTTCTATCCGCACCCCCAAATTCATGGGTTAGGGAAGGGGACAAAGTTTTATTCACCTAAGAGTTTCATTCCACTCAGACTAAGGCTTCACGGTGAGGATAATGCGGTTTTTATAATGTGATTCATGGTGATATAGGAAATAATTTTTTTTCCCTATATTCTTGAGATCATTGAACATGGATAATCCATTGAACACGTTAAAATGGTAGACTAATCCTCAGGGGACTAAATAGTGAACCTAGATTCAATGGTAGTATTATTTTAAATGAACATAGTCTAGAATAACATGTTGAACTATTTAAAAAGACATACCTTTATTTATCAGTTGTATGCACCATATATTTTTGTTTGAAATTTTGTTGACACTGTTAGTGGTGTCCTACTGAGTTACACTCACATCCTAATCGGGCTACCATTGGGAGTCGTAGCAGATTTCATGCTTACAGGTGAGGAAGAAGGCAAAGGACCTATGATAGAGAGCTGATTTGGACGTGGGACTTGTATGGGTGAGGTTCCATACTTGGATTCCATACAATATTGGGTATTCTACTGTATTTATTTTTTTTGGGTTTTGTTCACATGGCACTATAAGATGTCATGACATATTTACTATTGTATATGGAAGTACACTATTTTGGGAATTAGTTATTTATGAATGTTATTGTTTTTTTCATATTGTTTCTATTATTTAAATTATTATCTCTTGCGGAATAATCTGGTTATGAGGGTATCATCTCCCCATGTGACCAATTAAACCTTCACAGCTACTTGGAAAACTCTTGTATATGGGGAGGCGTGCTTGAGGTCATGTGGCGACCCAGCTCGGGACATTGGATTAGTGGCTCCCAGGTCGAGAACATAACAATGTGGTATTATATTAGTTCATTTCCCTTTCTAACATTTTAGGGATGAAAGAAAATAGGTTTTGTAATTATTTGGCCTTGGTAATGAGCTTGTTCATGGGTGTAGCTCACTAATGTTTGAGGAAAACCCAAATCATCTGAGGAGGGAATTATTGTTCTTGGTTGAGTGTTGTTATATTTGATGATATTTCACCATCGAGTGATGCACTTGTTATGTGTTTTGATAGTTTTTTGGTACTTCTCTCATGTATAAAAGGGTAGGAGGTTGTGCATTGAACAATCATTATAGTTTTCTATGTACGTAACTAAAATACATCATGGTAAGAACACACACACAGGATGTGTATCGAGTGTATAAATTTTATGATGGATATGTTTTCTTAAAGGAAATGAAATTTCTCCAAATAAGATTATGTGAGTGGGTAAAAATAGAATTGAAAAATTCAAGTAGTCATTTGAAAATATTGCTTGATAAAGAAGTAAAAGTGTATTAATCTATTGTAAGAATAAATTGGGGTATGGAAATTTCTTTTAAGTAGATTAAAAAAAATCTTGTAACTATGTGAATTAGATACCTTTGTTAGTTGTGATAATAAGAGAGATGGAGAAGGGTAGTGATCTGAATGAGAGTGGGATCATTTGGGTAGTATATACATACTCCATTGGTGGAATGTGATGATCCTACCTATTTATTTTTACTTTTGTAAAATCATTATTATTGCATTCTAAAGATTGTGTTAGGCAGTGTAGATAAATTCCCTATCGAAGACGTGTCCCTGTTGCGAGACATGGGGATGTTGCTGAGAAAAATCCTCCAGTAGTAGTGAAATGGAATGTGGTGATCTAAAATATTATGGAATAGATTTTTTGTGATATCATTTCTCTTTTTATGAAAATTATGGAACGAGACATAGGGTGGGATGCACTGAATATGTTTGAGCTGACCAAAGAGATTCAATAGCACCACCCTGCGACCTTTACCATAGAGGGTAGACTAGATGAAGTGGGGTTATATATATGCTCTATCCTAACTATTGTGGATCATATAGAGACTCCTCTTGAGAGGAGAGTATGTTTATCATTATATATGATGAGAGGTCATGAAAATTATTGGTGGGACATCATGGTTCAGATGAAGTAGGCTGAAGGAATTAGGTGGAATTATTTTTGGGAGATGTTTCTTGAGCACATATACCTATAAACCTTGAGGAATGAGAATGCTGTATATTTTACAACATTGAACTAAGGGATAATTTTAGTAATTGACAATGCTAGTCATTTCACACATTTCAGATACATTGTTCCGACGTTGACTGTACATGAGGTAGTTATAGAGAAACTCTTCTAGGAAGGGTTGAGGCACGATATCTGGTCATAGGTGAATATCATTCATCTAAAATGATTTGGTGACATGGTGGATACATCCCTTATCTCGGAGGGGAGATAAAAGGGTGTTTAATGTACAATATTCATGGTTTCATTTGAGAGAGGAAGTGGTGCAAATTATGATAGTTGGAAGCATTGTTTTGGGAATTTTCAGTAGGGAGGAATCCTGAGAATTTTCCAGAAGAGGGGGTCAGCTTCAAATGGTAGTGACAGAACTTCGTCTATAACTATGCTAGGCTGGGATGAAAGAGTTACTAGTGTCCCTTCCCACCAGTTTTGTCTCAAAAGTGTGAAAGGTAAGGGAACTTACATATGTTTTGCAGTATCCTGCGATAATCACGTAATGATGGAGGTCATAGGAATATGTCGGGAGTAGGTTGGGGGTCAAATTCCTCATATCAGGCTGGTAGATTGAGCTCCACGGGTCATACTAGTGGGGGAGATTGATGTGGAATTCTGTGGAAACATCATCCTTACCAACAGGGCAGTGCAATTCAGTGTACATTGGTCGTATTCCATGGTATAGTGGAAGGTCATCTCTATTAATTTTGGGCTACACCTGAAGGTGGTGATGCAGGACCGCCTATAGTTTGAGGTATGATTCTTATAGCTTCCGCACATGAAACTGCTTATTTGATATATGTGATACAAATTCATTTATTTTTTATTATTTGGTTGTTATGTTGGGCTTAATAGTGGAGACTACATGTGTGTTTATGTTTCCTGATACACACTTAGGGGTACGAGTTGAGGACAACATGCAATGTATGTGTTGTGCTCTATAGTTTCATTTGTATAGTTTTCTATGGGATCTTTTAGTCCTTGAAAAGCCACATTTTGACCTAATCTTGTGGATGGGTTGGTTGGAGTTATATCAATACCATATCTACTATTACTGATATCGGGAAAAGCTCACAACTCTAAATGTGGTCACTTATGTCCCTCCTGGTGAGTGGGATACTCGAGTGGGCCACATAGGGCCGCTACACCATTAGTTAAGAAAAATCATAACCGAAGTGTGATAACATATGATGGATTATGTAGAGAATGTATATCCAGTCATTAATTTTGTTTTGAACCAGTTTCAGGATGCGTTACCAGATGAATTATCAGGTTTACCACCTGATAGAGATGTTGAGATCACATTTGACTTGTTTCCGCGAACAGAGCCAGTTTCTATTACACATTATCGAATGGAATCACAATATCTCCATGATCATAATAATTAGTTATAGGAATGGGAGGATATGGAGTTTTTATGTCTTAACACATCTCCTTGGTTATCTCCTGGGATGTTTTTTTAAAAGTATGATACATCACTATGTCTATATGTCTATTATAGAAAGATGAACCATATGTCAGTTAAGAACTGATTCTCTATTCCATGAATTGTGTAAATTTTTAACTAGATCAATGGTGAATTAGTGTATTATATGATTGATTTGAGATTCGGATACTATCAATTGTGGGTGCAACCTTTTGACATTCCCCAGACAAATTTTTCATGCAGGTATGGGTTGTATGAATTTCTGATAATGTTGTTTGGTTTGACCAACACACTGGCTATGTTAATAGCCTTGATGAATGATATATTCCACCCATATCGGGATAGGTTTTTTGTTTTCTTCTTTAACAAAATCTTGGTGTACTCCCAAACCCCAGATGATCATGACAAACATATTTAAATCATCTTTAGTAAACTATTAGGGCATAGGATTTACCCCATGATATAAAAATATTGGTTTTGGATTGATGAGATGCACTTTCTTATACACATAATTTTTTAGTTAGGTGTGTCAGTGGATCTAGAAAAGGTGTCGGGTGTGGTTTCTTGGGTGTAGAAAAAGAACATCTCTAATATTGATGGTTTTTTTTTGTTTTGACGGTTATTACCAATTGATTATTATTTATTTCTCTAATTTGGTAGTGAAATTCATAGGCCTAGAAAATATGGGAATTAAATTTGATTGGTTGAAGGATTGAGAGAAATATTTTCTGGTGCTGAAGATTTTGATGACCACCACACTAATTATGAACTTACCCAAACCTGGAAAGAAGTATACCATGCTCTGTAATGCATCTAGTGTTGGACATGGGGTTGTGTTGATTCCAGATCATCAGGTAGAAGATTGTAGGTTGAGGTATTTGAGACCACAAGAAAGGACATACCCTAATCATGACCTTGACTTAGTTGTAGTGGTTCATGCCTTGATGTTTTGGAGGGACTCCTTGTTGGGAGAACCATTCACAGTGTTCATTGGCCATAAATGTCCCACATAAATATTCTCTTAGTGGTATATGAATCTTCGATAGTGAGTTTGGGTTAAGTACCTAATGTATCTTTATATTTAGTTGGTCTAATACCTAGGGATAAAAGAGTTTTGTTGTTGATTCTATGAGTCAGAATACTCAGAACCAGGTGGTTCAGGAATCTAGTTGAGAATGGAAGATGATGGCCTTGTTTGTTGAGATTCATTTGGAGGTACAAAATTGGAACCGATAGATGTCTCTTTTGACTATAGTTGTTGGATTTGCACATTTGGGTAGATATAAAGAGATCAAATTAGAGGATCTAGAGGGTTTGGCTATAATGGAAGGTCATAATGGTGGGGAGTCACCTTCTAGTAGTACTTTTAGTGTCGAAGAGGTTGATTATGTTCATGGTCAAGTTGTAGTACCTGTAAAAGTAAAAGAAGAGTTGATGCACGAGATTCACGTGTCAAGGTGGGAAGTTCACCTGGTATTGACTAAGATGTCCTTTGATATCTATAAGATGTTTTTTGGCTACAAATGAACAAGTATGTTTCGTGGTTTGTGACATGATGCCTTAGCTGTCAGTAGGTGAATGATAATCATCAATGTCCTGGTGGGTTGTCGCAGTCATTGCCTATTCTAGAGTGGATGTTTAATGATATCACAATGGACTACGTAGTGGGTATTCCAAGGATGCCTCAGAATAATGATGCAATTTTTGTGGTGGTAAATCAGAGGACACAAGTGGATCATTTCTTGCTGATCCAGGAGACCTGTATAGTCGACTGGTTTTGAGAATTGAAATTTCATGAAATAGTGTTGTTTCATAGTGTGTTGAGGACTATAATTTCATACCATAATCCACATTTCACCTCAATATTTTGTCAAGGACTACAAAAGGAACAAGGTACCTAGTTTTTTTGGAGTACGGCTTATCACCAACAAACCAACAGGAAGAAATAGCGTATAATTCAGGTATTAGAAGACATGTTGAGAGCATGTGTTCTTGATTCTGGAAGATTGTGGGAGAATCACTTGTCACATGTTGGGTTTTATTACAACAATAACTTTCCAGATACTTTTCAGATGGAACCTTTTGAGGAATATTATCAGAGACCTTGTATATCACCCTTGTGATGGTCAGAGGCTAGTGAGTCTGAGAAGTTAGGACTGATTCTTGTGCAGGAGACGTCAGATAATGTTCATTTGATTCAAAAGCATATGGAAACATATTAGAGTAGGCATATGTCATTGCACATTAGCGCCATAGTCCTCTTGTGTTCATAGTGTGTGATAGTGTGTTTTTTAATGTTCCTCTAAGGATGGGTCACCATTGAATATGGAAATAGGGCATGTCGGTGCTTAGATATATGGGGCCATTTGAGATTGAAGAGAGAATCAGACAAGTGGATTATCGATTATATCTTCTATAATGGTATAGTGGGATGCTTGATGTTTTATAGGTTTCACAACACCAAAATTATTACCAAAATCCATCCAATGGGATTAATGTCATGGATTTAGAGCGTGAGGATGATGTGTCCTTTGAGGAGCACCATGTTCGGATTGTAGACCATAGTGAGAAGGTCTTATGGGGAATTGTGGTTCCTTTGGGTCATGTTGTATGGAAACATGGAAAAGTTCAGGACAAAAAATTGCAGTGGGAATCTAATATGTAGGTCCAGTGCGCTGATCTCTTTTTATTTGAAAATAAATTATGCTAATGAAGAATGGATAGGGAAAAAGATGTTTTACATGGGGGAGGGTTTAAGATCTCGGATCTACCTTAAGGTATGTCTTTTCTTACGGTTCAATTTAGGTTACATATTTTGGTAAAATATTTGTTTTTCAATGACCATGTGAATACTCAGGGGGTGTTCCGGGCATTCTGGGAATATAAGTTGAAGAAAAAGGGGGTTCTGGGAATGTTGTACAGTTTGCACACTATTAGTGGAAACTGTGTAGAAATCCCATAAGACAGTGTGAGGGGGATATTTTTTGGCACTAGCATCCGCACATTTTTCATACTATTGGGAATACTGTGCAGGTAAACTGTGTAGCCTAGAAAAATTTTAAATAATAAAAAAATTCCATGATGTGGAATTAAGTACCAATTCGGGATTTCCCACCACCATCCCTCTTGCAACCCTAAGAACTAAAAAATGATCCCAAGAAATCCCAAGTGATATTCTCGTTCAATACTATGCCATATAGAGTGCCATATGTTTTGTATTGACATTCTGGTTTGTCTAATCTCTTCCTTTTTTCACTTTTTGGGTTAGGGTTCACACATTTTCTCCATCTCCTTCTGATGCTCTAAAACCCCTTCTTTTATACTGTGATTTAGGTTGAGGCATCAAAGGGTGCTCTAATTGGTATGTAAGAACATGGTTGGGAGTGTGTTCGCAACAATATTAAATTAGGTGGTATATATTTAAATACCATTTTATGTTGATTTGTGGATGTAGGTTCTTTATTTATGAACTCTTATGATGAGTTCTTGGTTCCATTTGTGTTATCAGATGTATTCAATGTCTAAAAAATTAATTGAACACCTCTTGGTGCCCCTGGGATGTAATGAGGATGGAATGACCAAATTGGGGTCAACCATGGGGTGTGTTGGCCTTCCTGATTGGGATAACAGAAATGTAAGGTGGGAAATTGACTCATAATAATATAGTGACATAAAAAGTATACCAATTGGTTCATGTAATGAGTCGTAATGAATGGTGGAATGTTGTGTCTAAAATGGTTAATGGAAAATAGATTTTTTGGTTGAAATTGAAATGGGTTACATGGTTATAATGGGAATATGATATGGAATCATGTTTTCACTACAATATGATTAGTGATATAGGATTGGGAAATGGGAATGGGGAAAAGGGTTAAGTAGTATAAATAATGAATGTGTTAATGGATTGAGGAAAATGGTAATTTTATAATTAGTGTTATTTATTTTATGTATTAAATGATATTTTCTATGATTATATTCATTTGGTAAGTTGTGATGATGATAAATCTAAATGTAAACATGGCTTGGTGGATTGAGGTTTAGAATTGATGTTCTACGCCCATATGTCAATTGAGACTAAGGTTCTCTCTCCACCCCCAAATTCACATGTTTTGGAAGGTGATAGAGTTCTATTCCACTACCAGTTTCATTCCACCTAGACTAGGACTTCGATGTGAGTATTATGAGGTTTTTATAAAGTGAGGCCCAGTGAGATACGACTTGAATTTTTTCCAATATTCGTGAGAACGCTGAACATTCCTAATCCATTGAAGAAATTAAAAAGGTAGACTAATCTAGGGGGTGTCTAAATAGTGAACCTGGATTCAATGGTAGTATGATTTTTAAAGGAACATATTTTAGAATGACATGTTGAACTATTTACCATTACATAATATTATATTTCACTTGCATGCACTATTTTCTTTTTATAGATATTTTTTAGACGCACCTGGTGGTGTCCTATATAGTTATACTCACACCCTACTCAGACCACCATTGGGTACCCATGCAGATTTCATGGTTTTAGGTGAGGACAACGGAAAGGGAACTATGCTAGGTAGTTGAGTTGGAAATGGGACGTGTATAGGTGAGGTTCTAGACGATGAGTATTGAGAATTTTTGGGATTGATTTTTTCATTTTGGATTTCATTCACTTATAACTATATGATTCCACGACATATATATTATTGTATATGGGTTTACCTTGTTTTGGGAATTGGTTATTGATGCATGTTATTATTTTTTCCTATTGTTTCCATTATTTAAATTATTATCTATTGTGGATTACTCTAGTAATGGGGGTATTGTTTCCACATGTGACTTATTATACCCTCGTTGTAGTCACCAACCTCTCGCATACGGGGAGGCGTGCTTGAGGTCAGGTGGTGACCTGGCTCGAGGAACCAGATTAGTGGCTCTCGGGTCGGTGACACTATAGAATATCACCACACTTCTACCCAATATTTCACAACATAACTTTGTCAAATACTCATATCCATCTCAATTGAAAAAATGGTCCCAACAAAAACCATAAGTTATGATTTAATGCATACTTATAGTTGAAATATCAACTATATCATCTTCTTTTATTCCATCATTCACCTCAAAACATCTTCAACTACTTAAATACGTAGAGATAAGAGAAATGTGTTCCTCTACTGGATGCATCGATGGGAATTTTGTCCATGATTCAATATGGGTATACTTTATCAATGATTTTCTATGATCTTCACATATGTGGTTACTTGTTATAGGAATTTATTCCCTCTCTCATGTCTATCATGGATCACATTTTTGGTTTCTATGAAATCATTAGGAGTGAACACCTTGTCTCAAGTGATGTATTGAATAGTAAATGATATAGTTATGTCAATTTTTTTATAATATTAGGTTTTTTGTTTTTTCATTTCAATTTTAGTATTAAATATATTTTCTCTGATCATCATATATATCCATTGTGTTTTGATGGATATGTTTTTACTTAAATAATTAACTAAACATTTATATTTTTATTTGACCAATGAATGATTTTAGGTCATTATCTTTAAATATGGTTTTAGATCACATATTTACAAAATTAATCTAATTAAATGATCATATGATAAATAGTATTTAGTTAGAGAATGTTGATCAAGACCAAGACCAAATATTCAGTTTCACCCAATTCTGATGACATCATCTCTATTCATTGATAGTTTTCTATTCATTATATAATGATTCATAATTTATGAAATAAATTAACATTAATTAATAAAATATTTCATTATAGTGGATTTGTTTTAATTTTTAATCACATAAAATTATTGACCTTAATTTTCAAACTTTGCTACTTATCGTTGTTTTGGTCTGTCCAACGTTAAAAATAAATTATATTACACCCTGTTAGATTAATCAAAATGAACATATTTATAACATTAAACATGATTACTCATGTGAGTAATAATGATGGAATGGATATTAAAAATTAAGAAAAATCACGAAACACCTAAAAATTTTAAAAATAAAAATCACATGTAATCCACTTAAAACCCTAGATTCCTTTAATACCCTAGAAAGTCATGAAAACACTATAATCCATAAAATACTATGACTCACTAAATCCCTTAGAAACACATTAAAAATCATGAAACCCATGGTAAATTCTAACGTATGTAGAAAAATGTGAAAGCCCCTTAAAAACTAGAAATCAATTAAAAAATTTATAAACTACTAGAAAATCATAAATACTCTAAAACCCCTAAATTTATGAAAAATCATGAAAATGATATAATCTATGTATTTAATAAAAAAATTGTAATCAATGAAATCATAAAAAGACAAAAATCCTTTTAAAAAATTAAAATAATTAAGAAATTGTTGAAGGCATTAGAAAATCTAGGGTAACACTCAAATAACAATGTAAACCCTTAAAAAATTAGACACATAAAAATAAAAAAAAGCTTTGAAAAACTATGAAATATCCTATAATTAAAAATAACATTTAATGAAACATAAAAATAATTAATGTCCATGAAATACTCAAAAAACATATAAAACATATAAAATCCCTGACATTGCCTACAAAATAATGAAACCCATGAAAGACTATAAACCCACTAAAAACACTATAAAACCATGGATGAAACAAAAAAAAGATAGGAAACCTCACCAAAATATGATGAAATAAATGTGTGAAAATCCCTTAGAAAACATATAAACTCCCTAAAAACACATTAATCTCCATAAAATAATATATATGTTTCTAAACCATAAGAAAAATTTAAATTCCCCCAAAATCTAGAAAACCCCAAAAAAACTGTTGAAACATGAAAAAAAATTGTAATGTCATTAAAAATATTAAAACCCGTGGAAAACCCTAGAAACCCTTTGAAAACATTAGAAAAACCCTTAAAACCATATAAAATCCATTTAAAATCATAATGAAAATGAAACCTTTGAAAATCCATAAAATCCTCTACAGCCCTACGAAATCACTATAATACCCAAAAAACTCTAGAATTACATATAAATAAAATGAAAAAAAAATCTTTGAATTCCATATAAAATCTAGAAAAACATAGAAAAACATTGATGAAGAGAAAAATGTTAAAAACAACTAGGTATACCCAAAAACCAAAAATACCCAACCACGGTAGAAAATACATGGAATCTTGGGAACACACTAAAAAATATAAACCATTATGATGACCACTAAACAACCCTAAAATACCTAATGAATTGGAATATTCTAAAAACCCGTGTAATGTCATCGTAAACCCTAATAAAACAAGAAAACATAGTAAAAATTAATAAATCCCATTGAATTTTAAATAAAATAGAAAAATATTAAAAACATAGGAAATCATATTAATTCAAGAAAACCCATTAAAATTTAAAATAAAAACATATCTAAGAACTATATAAAAATAACACAACACCTTAATATATAATAAAAATCATGTGAAGTCCCCAATCACCCTAAAACCCACTAAATATCCTTGGAATCCATAAAAACTCATGAACAGTTTAAAACCCCATTAAATAAATAGAATCCCTTTAAATCCATGAAGACCACTAGAAACCCTAAGTATTATAAAAATAATAAAAAGCCATTGAAAACATTATATCCCCCATGAAAACCCTAAAAATCTAATAAAACTATAAAAACCTGTGAAAAATATTTAATAACATAGAATTTCATAGAAATAATTTAAAACCAAAAAAGCTTAAAAGTAACTAAAAAATTCTAAAATTACAAGAAATCATATGAAGAAACGAAAAAACATAATTTTTTTTTCAAAACCTTGAAAATCCTTGAACATTCTTGGAATAACTGAAAAAACATATTTTTTCATATAGTGAACACACTAGAAAAATATAAAAACACCATAAACCTTAGAAACCCATGAAAACCACTATAGAACCCCATAAAACCAAAAAAAATCCCTATAAACTAACACAAAACCACCACAAATCAAAAAAACTAGGTAAAACCCTACAAATATAATTTCATTAAAATCATGAAAAACATTATAACATTATAATATTGTAAATTACCATGTAAATACTTGGAATATCAATAAGGTATTGAAACCCATGAAAAATAAAAAGGAAAAACATTATTTGGAAACAACATGGAAAACATAAAGAGACCAAAAATCCCCTAAACCTTACTATAAAACATATAACACTCACATACAATCATGAATCAAAATTAGTTTATGAAAATACTTCGAAAAAATTAAGGAATACAATAAAAATGTTATTAATCCATGAAAACATCTCTAAATATCTATATACCCATATAAAATGCACGAAAACATAATAAATGATATAAAAACAATATGAAACACTGAAACCCCCTTCCAAATTTTAGAATAATTAAAATAATCCATTAAAATCTCCAAATAACACTATAAAATCAAGAGAACAAATTACATTCATGAAAATCCCTAAAGACATTACAAAACCATATTAAACAATGGTAAATCCTAGAAAAACTAAAACCCCCTAATATTCCAAAAAAATACTAAAATAACTATAAATCCATTAAAATCCTTAAAAATAATAGAATTATCTTAAAAACACAACCAACCTCTATAATTTAGTGAACACTCCATGGAAATTATAACAATCACTGAACTATGATACAAAATGTGGGAAATCCCTACAAAATTGTCAAAAAAAATCCTTAAAATGATTGAGAATAGATAAAAATACAAGTAATATGTGGAAGGACATAAAATAACATATAAACCCTTAAAAAATATAGATACATAAAAACCAAAAAACAGAAGAAAAACATGAAATCCACATAAAATTCATAAAACACCTACAAACCCTAAAAACGTAAATCCCATAAATTATCCTAAAAACCAACATAAAATGAAAATCCCAAAAAATAGTAAAAACCCATGTTAAAATTGTATAAATCCCGAAAAACAAAAAAACCACAAGAAAATCATAGAAAGAAACAAAAATAACTTTAAAATGATTGGAACTCATAAAAACCATTAAATCCATATGAAACATTTTATTTTATCAAAATTATGTAGAAAACACTAGAAAAATCTAGAAATACATGGAAAAGGTGATATCTAAGGAAATCATCAACAACACTAAATATCATCCAATCCCCTACCAATTATGAACACCATTGAAAATCCAGAAAAACATATCAAAAATCATATAATACTTTACAATCCAAAGGATTCATTAAATAACCTGAAAGACTAGGAAAATCCCTACTTATGAAAATTTTTAAAAGAAAAATATAACCAAAATCCCCGCACCCACCCCCAAAATTATAATATCCTATAAATCCCTAAAAACATGACTACAAATATTGGAATCACAAAAAACAAATAAAATTTTTAGAGAAACCAAACAACACTAGAAACATTCCATCTAATTGAAAATACTTGTGAAACAATTAAAAACCATCCAAATTGATAAATACCTTTGATGGAATATAAAAAATAATTCAAATCCCATGGAGACCCTTAAAATCCCTATAAAACCCATAAAACATAAAAAATCATAAAATCAATAAATAATTATAATTAACATAGAATGCAATAGAAAATCCAAAAAAACTCGTAAAAAACTAAAACCTTAAATAATATTAAAACACCTTATAAAAAAATATAATCCCACATAATTCCTATAACTATTAAAAATCGTAAAAACTTCAAAATGAATAAAAACAATTTAGACCCACAAAACCAAAAATCAATTAAAAACCAATAAAAATAGATATAAAATATTTAAAACCACATAAAAACCTGAAAACCAATGAAAACCATTAATAACTATAAAAAATCATATAAGCCCCTAAATTATTTGGAAAATAATTTAATTCCATGGAAATCCTTGAAAAATGAAGAATGTCATATAAAAATATGATAATCCAGGAAAAATAAGACAATCCATGATAACTTGTAGAAAACCATAAAATACAGAGATCATTAGAAAACACAATATAACACTTCAAACTAAAAAAATAAAAAAATAA
This sequence comes from Viscum album, assembly GCA_963277665.1. Lineage (NCBI taxonomy): Eukaryota > Viridiplantae > Streptophyta > Magnoliopsida > Santalales > Viscaceae > Viscum > Viscum album. Next base: position 1,098,773,309 of record OY728121.1, on the reverse strand, counting down.
AAAAAATAATAGTAATTTGAAAACACTTTAAAAATTAATGGCTTAAAACCCTATGAAAACCATAAAAAAATTAGATAACCATTTAAAACCCTTCAAAACCTAAACCTCTAAAAAACCATCATAAATCATGAAAATCATAAAAAACACTGAAAACTCATGAAATCCATGTAATCCCTTTGAAACCCACGAAAATAGTTAAAAATCCATTGAAAATATAAAAAAATTACTATTCTAAAATATCTAAATATGTACAATCAAACACAAACAATCCATGAATAATTATAATAATCCACAGATAGCAATAAAACCATTATAAAACTATGTAAAACAATTTGAAAAAAAATTAAAAACCCTAATATCTCAAAAAATAATTGAAAAATCTCTAAAACACAAATAAATATGAAAACCCTAATGAATAATCAAATCTATTATAACCTTTGAAAAATAGTAAAATGTTGTGATATTCTCATAGAAATCATGAAAATGGTAAAAAATAAATTGAAACCTATAAAAAGATAGAAATACCTATAAGATTATGATAATCCAAAAAACCATTAAAATAAATGAATCCCATTAAAACCCATAAATCCTATGAAAATATCTACAAGTAAAAGAAATATATGAAAAAATAATACATTAAAACCATTTAATGAACTTTTAAAATCATTAAATACCATGATTTTTTGGACAACCTATCAAAGAATATAAAATTAATATATATATATATATATAACCATGAAATCCCTAAAAAAACTATTCGAAAAATGATAATCCTATAAAATCATTGGAAACCTCTTGAAGACCATTGAAACCCCTAAATCCCTAAAAAATATCAATGTCCATTGAAAACCATAATGATTTCTTAATGATCATTAATGCTCTATTAAAACCCTAAAAAGAACATGAAATCCCTAAAAAATATTGAAAACCCATTGAAACCCCTTGAATTCCCAGAATCATCTAAAAATACTAGAAAAATAATAAAACAACTTGGATAAAAAATGGAACTCATAGAAATGATAAATAGGCCTATAAAACCATTGAAAATTATAAAAAATAATAAATCCCATGAAATCCCCTAAAATAATTAAATAAAATCCCTAGAATAGAATTAGAAAACATTGTAAAACACTAGAAATCCAGAGAAAACAAAAAATCATTAGACCCCAACAAAATTCTAAAAACCGATAAAAATATTCTATATTCCAAGAAAATATATGAAACCCAATTTATAACATTGACATCTTTTTTAAACCCTCTAGAACACTTAAATTTCATGAAAAACTAAAAACCATTAGAAAACCCAAAAAAAACTATAAAAATTTGAGAATTATAAAACCCATAATCCTATAAAACAGAAAAAATGAAAATGATGGTAAAATAATAAATGTCATGACCCGACCCTACCCAGGCTTGAGCCGCAACTACCTCAAGCCCACCTCCATAGGCCATGGGCTGGCGACCAGTGCCAAAGCCACAACAACTCTGGGAGGCCTTTTCTTAAGAACCTGTACACACACAGGCAGCACACTCAATGAAAAAGTGTAGAGTAAAAAAAGAAAAGCAAAGGGAATCTTCTATAAACAACCAAAAGAGTGCATCGACCTCTAAACAGTACAAGAAAAGTGCTGAAAAGTAAAAAGGGGCAAAACACGCACCCATCCAAAAAGTGCCACAACCCGGCAACAGGTAAACAAAAGAAACAGCCGACGGGTCCCCCACATGGAACCCGGCTATGACCACCGCACATGGTCCAAGCTCCCAAGATCCTATGCTCCACTGAAGTCACGCTCCCCCTGTCCGTTGTCTGCAAGGGCACACCAAGTGAGGGAAAAGATCAAGCAAGGGTGAGTATAAAAATACTCAGTAGGGTACCCCGAAGGCTCGAGGGAGTAACAAAAGAGGTACCGAATGGTGAGTAGTAGAGGGAACAGGAAAACTAGAGGAGTACAACTGAAAGTGCAGTAAAGAGTCCAGCTCAACCCAACAGGAGAAAGGAAGGTAGACTCGTCCAGGCATAAGGAGTTGGAAATGTTGAGAAGATGAATTTCCCGTCGAGTCTTCGCTACCTATAGCGGGAGAGTAGACTCATCCCACAATGAGAATCTAGACACGTAAAGCATGTGGCATACCTCGTGTGTCTTCGCCTCTCCTAGAGGGAGAGTAACCAAGACCAAGAAGTGGGTACTGAAACGAGATATATACATATTTATATGCTCTGTCAAGAAGCCCTAACTAGACCATAAGGGGATCTCCGTCCCGTAGCTCATCCCAAGAAAGGTTAGTCGCCAACAGTCCCAGAGGAAAACACCATCATCGATGCCCAGCATCCTGCACGTCTGCCCTAAACCGCAAGACAAGTGTCTCAATAACCGCACCTTGACACTATTCACTTTGGGCGGCACTGACTCACCTGCACGGTTTTAGATCACGTCACAAGAACGCGTCTCGGTGGGGAAAGTGCCCCTCGTACTTGAGTGTTCTAGGGAAAGTCAAACCACACCTCGTCACTGCCCTACAGTCGAGAGGTCTCCTCAAAGCCAAAGCCATTCCATCACCGACCCTTACAACCAAGGGTCCCGCTCCGGTGGTCATGGAGGAAAGCCACAGACTAGCCTAGTAGAAAGGACTGAGTCTGGAATTCCAATAGGTGTCCCACTGCCCAGCCCTACTGGAGGGTAATTCATAACTAGATATCGGGTGACCCACTGCCCAGCCCTGCTGGAGGGTAAACCCTAATACATCATCAGGCGACCCACTGCCCAGCCCCGCTGGAGGGTAATCCGTAATACATCATCAGGAGACCCACTGCCTAGCCCTGCTGGAGGGTAGACCTGGAATAAGTCGACAGGAGACCCACTGCCTAGCCTTGCTGGAGGGTATACCTGGAACTAGAAGACGGGAGACCCAATGCCCAGTCCTACTAGAGGGTAGACCCTAAGAGGTCGTCGGGTGACCCAGTGCCCAGTCTCTGTTGGAGGATAGACCCTAAGAGTGTCGGGTGACCCACTGCCCAGTCTCTACTGGAGGGTAGACCCTAAGAGCGTCGGGTGACCCACTGCCCAGTCTCTGCTGGAGGGTAGACCCTAATAGCGTCGGGTGACCCATTGTCCAGTCTCTGCTGGAGGGTAGACCCTAAATGTGTCGGGTGACCCAATTCCCAGTCTCTGCTGGAGGGTAGACCCAAAGATCATCGGGTGAACCACATCCCAGACTCTACTGGACGGTAAACCCTAGAAGTCAGTGAGAAACCCACTACCCAGCCCCGCTGGAGGGTAACCCGAAGAAGTCGATGAGTAATCCACTTCCCAGCTTCTCTAGAGGGTAAAACTCAGAACTCCTCTGGCCACCTCTACTAGAGGGTACACCACTAGCCAACCATACACGTAGTGGGTATCGTACGACCACCAAACTCCAGCACAACTCACCCAAAGGGGTACAGCGCCTGTTCCATCACTGGGTGTCACCAGCACCGCTACCAGCCGATCCATCGAGAACGAAACCAGGGGGAGACCACTCAACCCTACTGGTCAAACAAACGAGCACAGAGCCAGGGGAAAAGCCCCACCCTTCTGGTCAAACAAACGAGCACAGAGGAACCCTCTACGTCGCGAGAGGTGAAAGTACGCAAATCAGAACACGACACGCACATGGGGCCCACACGATTTGTGGCCCCAAGTCAACCCCAACCAAGCGCACAAACATCTCAGGTACAAAACACATGTACCTCCAAGCGCTCTCATATACTTCTAGAGTGTACCACTTCTCCAGCCCAATGGTTATCGTGCTCTCGGTACCCAACGTCAACGAGAAGACGTGACATAACAACTCCAACCAGCCACCTCAACGGCTGAGGCACATCCATCCACACGTCTTCACTCTCATGGGAGTGCACGCGATCACACGCCAAGGGTTCTCTGCAAACACGACAAGAACAACCGACATCAGAGCGTCTTTCACATTTCCACATTTAACAAAATCATGCAAGTGTCTCCAAACAACCAAACGGATTGCACTATTGTAATCCTCTCAGAATAACACGCGAGATAGACTACTCACTCGCCTCAAACGGATATCCGATGGAAAAGTCACCAACACCGCCTAACGCCCAAACGGCGCCCCGTGATCTTGATCCTCGGTCCCGAAAATAGTCGGGCGCGTCGCACCATTATGATCCCCTCAGGAAAACACTTCAAAATCACTACTCACATGGGTGCAACAAATATCCTAAGAAAAAGGTGCATTCTAGCGCACCACACACGAGAGGTGCCACGTGGGACCCGCATCCCGGTCCCGAAACGCAATGAACGGATCACACAATTGCAATCCTCTTGATAAAGCACACAAGATGGACTATTCACTGGTCCAAAACGGTCGCCTGATGATTAAGATGGAAAATCACCGTCGGCGCCCAAATGACCCTCGTGGGCCCCGCACCATCATGCGGAAATAGAGCGGGTGGATTTCACCATCACAATCCCCTCAGATAAACACCCAAAAACGACTGCTCGCTCGCCCCGAACGAACGCCCATTGAAAAAGTCGTGCGAAACGCTGCATGTAGCTCAAAATACGGGCCATGGGCTCCGCGCCTCAACTTCGGCCTCAACCCCTGAAACCACCCTAAAAAGATTTTCCCCGATACCAGGGTTCCAATGCCACTGACGGCGCTCAATTTGGACATTGGATGCATTCGTGCCGTCCAAAACAAGTTCCCCCGAAAAAATGACAACTCACTTAATGACGTGTCATGCCTATGAGGCCCCTCATTACGGGAATTAAAAATTCCCTAAACCATCTCCAAAAGCCCACCTCGTCGATATGGTTCCACCTCCACAGACGGTATGCTAATCGGACACCCGTAGCGGTAAATACGGGCGTCCGAAACCAAGGGGAGTGAACCCCTGGGCTGGACTGGCCTGGACCGGTCCATGCCGGCCGGTCCGGCTCATAGCGCCGGCACGCGGCTTAGCCACCCGGGATGGCCGTGGAGCTGCGGTCCATGATCTGACCGGTCGTGAGCGCCGGTCGGTCCGCCGTGCGATGACCCGCACATCGCGGGTCTTTCTTCCCCGTGGGGTCGCGTGCCGCGACCCCTGTCCGCTCCACCGTGTCGCAGGCTGCACCCACCATCGCCGCCTGGAGCCAGAGCCCGCCGCTAGCAGCTGGAAGCCCGGAGCTCGCCGCCGCCAGCCTCCTAAAGCCCGGCCCACTACCGGGATGCCGTGCCGCTGCCTAAACCCCGCCGGACCACCAGAAAACCACCAGAACTCCAAACTTTCCTGTAAAATTCGCCGAACCGCTGCGGCCTCCTCGTAACTCGGATTCTGATTCCGAAAGATGCAACAGAAAGAAAATAATGTATACTACGCATCCATGGGATTTGTTCGAAGTATTAACAGTAAATAGATGCATAAAATTGAACTGAAATTAGGTGCGGAAATAAAAATTGACACCGCAACCATCCTACTTGCAGGGGCGTTGCCCAAAGCTTCACAGGCGATCCGCTGCCGCGTCGTCGCCTTGCCGGAGCTGCCTCACCGGATTGAAGGAGGAGAGGGAGGGCTGCCTCCTGCTGCTATCCAGGTGGGGAAGAATAAGATGGAGGTGGTGAGTTAATTGTTTAAATAGAAAACGCTTAACCACCCGCCTGTCGGCCCGAGCCCGAACTCCCAACGGGGTCGAGGTTAATCCTTCCCTGGGGTAAACACCACCTCCCGAGCACAACGGAGGTCTTGGAATTTTAATCTGAGACCATGTTCAAAAGTTTAAAAACTGAACGTCTAAGGCTACCAAATTATGAAACGCCCCTGGGGCCATTTTTCACAGACGACCCGCACCCTCAAAACATACACCCCACCTAGGGTAAACGGAACATTACAAACTCAACGGTGCCCTCGGTTTTCCAATCTGAGCCACCGTTTAAGAGATACCTATGTTTCAATTTTAAACAAATTAATTAATCTGTTTAACGTTCCAGAAGCGGGCGAGGGGTCCAAGCGTCCCGCGCCGACAACTTTTATGTCGTTCCTAGGGTAAAAACCACATACCAGACCCATCCGTACACTCGGATCTCTGATCTGGATCACCGTTTAGGAGTTATCGCATTTATTTGGAGTTTCCAGTGTGAACACACTGAAAATTTAATTCTAGCCACTCCGGGGCTTGGAATCGCACATCGTCTGAAGGCGCAGCTCTAGAATATAATCAAGAATATTCCAAAGTCTTTCGTAGCAAAAACTGGGTTCTTACATAATTCCCTCATTCAAGCTTTTCATCCCTGAAAATCAAAACTAGGGAGCAACACAGGGTACTAACCCCACACCCGGCTCTTCCGTACCCAAAAGAACCAACACACAACTCTGCGTCACCACACACAGACCAAAGGATTGATCCGTTCACGTGAGGTCATCCCCTTCCGATGTCGTGCACCCACTCTAGACTTTGGGGTTAGGGTAAGGCGGTAGGGTACCTCGCCATCCCTTAACACAGTCTTAAACCTCCCGAAGGCTCTCAGGGGTAGCTCTCCTCCCCGACCAAACCTCGCATCACATGTCGCGAATGGAATCACTGCCCGCACCTGGAACAAGGACCAGTGATTTCCTCCTTTAGAATATCCATATGGTGAAACACCCAAATATATCTGATCACACAAGATTCCATAGTCAATGTTTCACATCCAAGGCCCTCTTACACACTTGGATGCGAAGGAGTCAACACCATCGACTATAGAAAAGGTCCCACGCCTTTTATCATACTAACGCAAGGTTACACTGACGCCCCGCGCCACCCTGGTAACAACTCAAGCAAGGAGCAGGGAGGAAATCATTCCACACAGAGAGTCTATCAAGTATACTTCATGAAGTATAAGTTTTTTCAAGCGTTCCTATCATCACCTCATGCTCTGCAGGATTGTAGACATCCAATGCTCGCGGCTGTCCGTGGTCCAAACTGTCAGCTCCTGGAGCCTGACTTGGACCGCCTAGTGTTGATGGGAAAACCTCGTAACGTTGTTCCACGCCTCCAGCTCCTACTTCTCCTCTACTAGCACCACTTCTATGAGAAATACTCTGATCACAGCACTGCCTCTGCTGTGGTTGTGTGCCTGCTGCCTGCCCGAAGCTCCCAACAACTCATGTTGGGCAGTCTCGTGCCAAGTGACCTCGCTCGTTGCAAGAATAGCAACGACTCTCTCTGGGCTACACTGGTGTCCTCCGGCACCATTTTGGTGTACGACCATACCCCTGAGTCCGGTTTTCAGTAATCCGCCAGCGTCGAGGTTCTGCTTGCTGACGCCCACTAGCTGCGGCAGACGCCTCGCCTCCAACGTGCCTGATGCCACCACCAACACTAGAACGCGACAGGAAGCCCTCTGTCACCAGCGCCTACTCCAGCACCCCCGAATATGTGGAAATGCCCAAGGGTACTATGACAGCATGAATCTCTTGGCGGAGACCCTGCTCAAACTTCCATGCTTGGAGGTTGTCATCATGGACCAAATCTGGGTAAAAGCGTGCATAGTCTGCAAAAATATCCGCGTACTCAGCCATCGTCATCCCTCCCTACTGAAACTGCAGGAGCTCCAGAATCCGAACAGAGCGTAATCAGGAGGGGAAAAACTCCTCATGGAACAACGACTGAAATTTTCCCCACGAAAGTGACGACTCTTCAAGAAACTGAGTCAGCAGACTCCACCAACGCCAAGCTGCTTCACAAAAAGGGGTGGCTGCCAAATCCACTCCCTAATCTGTCGACTTCTGCACAAGCCTGAAAAGGCGAACCAATGCCTCCAGCCAAACCTCTATTTCCTGAGGGTCTGCCTCACCACTGAACCTCAGCGGTCTCTACTGTAGGAACTCACGGAGCGCGCTCAACCTGCGCTCAAGCTCAGCCTGCTCTGCTGAAACTACCTACTGCTCAACAGGTGGGGGTGCTGCTACCGGCCCACCCGGAGAAAGGGCTTTCATGATGGGTTCTGGACTGTGTCCTCCTAGGTCACATGGTCTCTATAATGAACCAAAGATGGTATCCTAGCTGGCTGTCTTCACGGAGACATCCTGAATATTATCAAGTAGTGTCGTGGTCAGATGAGCATAATGTATATACCAACAACAATGATGGGGAGCTAACTCAAGACGGACAGTCAAAGACTCAATCCTATATGATGCACAAACATGTTTTCCCTACAAAAAGTGTCTCAGCATGCCGAGTCGACAAGCGGGTTATCAAGGTCCTTGTGAATGGATACGTCAGCCGCCACACCATCACTGGACTCCCTGGCCTGAGAGCCTCTCTCGAGACACATTAACAATGTTTCCCTATATCCCAACCAATTCCTATTTTAGGGATGTTCGCACAATGTCCAAAGGAATGAACCATCTCTGATACTACTTTGTCACGACCAGACCCTACCCGGGCTTGAGCCGCAATTACCCCAAGCCCGCCTCCATAGGCCAGGGGCTGGAAACCAGTGCCGAAGGCACAACAACTCGGGGAAGCCTTTTCCTAAGAACCTAAATACACACACACAACAAACTCAATGAAAAAGTGCAGAGTAAAAAAGGAAAAGAAAACGGAAACTGCTATAAACAACAACAAGTGTGCATTGAACTCTAAACAGTACAAGAAAAGTGTCGAAAAGGAAAAGGGGAAAAACACGTGCCCAACCAAAAAGTGCCAAAACCTGGCAATAGATAAAGAAATGAAACAACTGACGGGTCTCCCACCTAGAACCCGGCTACGACCACCGCACGCGGTCCAAGCTCCCAAGCTTCTAAGCCCCACTGAAGTCACGCTCCACCTGTCTGTCGTCTTCAAGGGCACACCAGGTTCGGGAAAAGCCCAAGTAGGGGTGAATATAAAAATACACAGTAGGATACCACGAAGGCTCGAGGGAGCAACAAAGGAGGTACCGAAGGGTGAGCAGTAGAGTGAACAGGAAAAGTATAGGAGTACAACTGAAAGTGCAGTAAAGAGTCCAGCTCAACCCAACAAGAGATATGAAGGTAGACTCGTCCAGGCATAGGGAGCTGGAAATGGTGAGAAGATAAACTTCCCTTCAAGTCTTCACTACCTATATCAGGAGAGTAGACTTGTCCCACCACGAGATTCAAGACACGGAAAGCAAGTGGCATAGCCCGCGCGTCTTCGCCTCTACTAGAGGGAGAGTAACCAGGCCAATGAAGTGGGTACTGTAACAAGGAATATACATATTCATATTCTCTGTCAAGAAGCCCGAACAAGACGATAAGGGGATCTCTGTCCTGTAGCTCAGCCCAAGAAAGGTGAGTCTCCAACAGTCCTAGAAGAAAACTCCATCATCGATGCCCAATATCCCTCACGTATGCCCTAAACCGCATGCCAAGGGGCTCAATCACCGCACCTTGACACTATCCGCTTTGGACGGCACTAACTCGCCTGCACGGTTTTAGATCACGTCACAAGAATGCGTCTTGGTGGGGAAAGTGCCCCTCACACTTGAGAGTTCTAGGGAAAGTCCAACCACACCTCGTCACTACCCTGCAGTCGAGAGGTCTCCTCAAAGACAAAGTCATTCCATCACCGACACGTACAACCAAGGGTCCCACTCCAGTGGTCATGGAGGAAAGCCATAGACTATCCTAGTAGAAAGGACTGAGTCTGAAATGCCAACAGGTGTCCCACTACCCAGCCCTGCTGGAGGGTAATTCATAACCAGATATCGGGGGACCCACTGCCCAACCCTGCTGGAGGGTAAACCCTAATACATCATCAGGCGACCCACTGCCCAACCCTGATGGATGGTAAACCACAATACATCATCAGGAGACCCACTGCCCATCCCTATTGGAGGGTAGACCTGGAATAAGTCAACAGACGGCCCACTGCCCAGCCTTTTTGAAGGGTAGACCTGGAACTAGACGACATATGACCAACTTCCCAGTCCTGCTGGAGGGTAGACCCTAAGAGGTCGTCGGGTGACCCACTGCCCAGTCTCTACTGGAGGGTAGACCATAAGAGATTCGGGTGACCCACTGCCTAGTCTCTGGTGGAGGGTAGACCTTAAGAGTGTTGGGTGACCCACAGCCCAGTCTCTGCTGGAGGGTAGACCCTAAAAGCGTTGGGTGACCCACTGCAAAGTCTCTAGTGGAGGGTAGACCCTAAAATCGTCAGGTGACCCACTGCCCAGTCTCTACTAGAGGGTAGACCCTAATAGTGTCGGGTGACCCACTTCCCAATCTCTACTGGAGGGTAAACCCTAGAATTCAGTGAGAAACCCACTGCCCATCCCCTATGTTCACTAGAGGAAATAGATGTATCTATGTTGGGACCTCATCATGTCTTGGAGACAACTAGCTAAGTTCAGTTGATTCCAAAGTTGACGGATACTACACAGTCTCATCATAAACCATAATCTAATCACCATAGATAACATTAAAGTTCGATGTCATGGATCGATTTTTCTTACATATCACACCAAGGTTGCAATATAAGAATATCGGGAGAAATGGTATGCTTTCACCAAGATACGTTGGTCCATTTGAGATTGTAGATAGATTCCAGATGATTGCCTTTCAAGTTTGGTTACCTCATAGGAATGAGGATATGAATGACATCTTTAAAATTTCTCACTTGTGACATTAATATTTGGAACCGTCTCACATCATTCTACTATAGGAATTGGCTTCGTAGGAAGAGGCATCATTTAATTATCATCACATTCATGTTGACTATTGTAGCAAGAATGTTCAACTTGGTTGATCTGTTCCATTAGTATAAGTGATATTGCAGCATAGACTAGTGTAGGATGAGACCTTGGCGAGGGAGGCCGACATTCAATCACAATGGCTAGAGTTATTCAATAATATTACTTCATCACTATTGGAAGAAAAATCACAGATGAATTTATTTGAGGGGGAAGTATGTTAGAACAATTTTCTTAGCATTAAGTATGGATATTTACATTTCAGTATTTACATAAAAAATGGTCAAAAAATATCAAAGGCTGGCTACAGGCATGTTACATGACGTGACTGGGAGTTACACGATGTGTGTTTCCAAATACACACCGTGTAATGAGGGTTTCATGCCGTATAATCCCATTACATATCTATTTAATGACCATGACATGATTTTTATGGACACGAAGAGAAGTTTCTTGTACACTTTATCAAAATGTATCATTTTCATAAAATCGTGTGGCTTCATTGACTCTCTCACATAGAGAGAACTAAGACCTCCTTCATTGAGTAGCATACTCTGTCATTCCAAATGAGAATTGGTCTCCTCTTTTGTTGTTTGACACATGATTCGTACATTTCCAGATCTATTGGAATCCCTTTTATGAGTGCTCGATTCCTTTTGAGTATTTCATCCTAACTTATTTTCTTGACCTAGTTATTTATGGTTGAAATTTTTTGTCATTTAATATATTTTCTCTGATTTAGGTCGAATTAAAAGTAGAAACTCGATGAAGAGAGTCCTATGTACACAAGTTGTGTGGTCTTGTTCCTTCTGATAGTTTTCAAGTTGAATATATGTGTCCAACTACCACGTGCTCAATTTTAGCATGTCACATTATTGATTTTTGAATTTTAATATTTCTTATTATTGATTCAGTAATAGGTTAGTTTTTTGAATATATATTTTGGTTTTGATCATCTCGATTTAGAACCACCCTGTGGGTGCATTTCCCTTAGATGTCCATTTAAATGAGAATTTGAATAAGTCATGTAATGAATTTCTTTTATGGGTTGATAAAATTGAAATGATTATTTTAATCATTTCACACGTGAGAAAAATGTTTATATTATTTCCATAAAATATGTTAAATTTTGTGCGTTGGTTATTATGTGAATTGTGCCAACATGAGTTGTTTTGTTTAAAGCCATATAATTGCTTAATTCACTGGTATTTTTCTATTAATGAATGTGTAACTGGATCGAATGATGAATGTGGGTATTTAGAAATGGGAGAGCCATAGTCATGGTTTAGAGAAAAGGTTGGGGTCATGTGAATAATTTCACCTTATATATCTTGGTTGAACCATTGTATTGGTTAAAAGACAATGGATAGACTAATGATGTAATTAACGTGAGAGACATGTGAGAGCCATGGAAGTGGTGGTCAGGCTCATGAGGCTTATTATAAATTCCATGTGAACCATGGATCCAATGAGGGATTCCATGTTCAATCTTTATTTTCAATTTTTATAAGTCGCCAATTCATTGTTAACACTATACAGACATGGGCTTCAGGCGTAGGCCAGGCATTGAGACATATATAATCCAATGTAATGGAATAATGAAATGGAATGATATATGAACTATATGGAATGCAAAAGAACAATCTGGGACATTGGCTTCACTAATATTTTTTTTAGATGGTATCTTGAGATATATTTTGTGCTTACTTATAGAACTGTTTTCACTTGAGTATCGTTGATTTTACTGATTTCACTATTTACACTTCCCGTTATATATATCCAATGATTGATCTGAAAAAATAATGGGTGGATTCCTTTAGTGATTTAGTCTCACACCATGTTTAGGTCATTATTTTGGGCCCAAACATATTAAATTAATGTAGGTGTTTATCAGGGAAATACCCCTTCTATATGTACTTGATATTATGTTTAGGAGTGGGAGGGAATTGGACAGATCTGAGGCTTCTATAGCTTTATAAATTCCATTGTTTCATCTGTTCTTTTGGAACATGTATTTTGGTTTACATCAGTTTACTTTTTTTGGGTTGTTTCATAGAACATAATAGAAATCATCCTCTTTTTCAAGGAATGATGTTAGGTTACTTCTAATCTCAATATTTTACTATTTAATTTAGTTGTAAGTTATTTACTACTTACGCTATTATATTTTTATTTATTCTAATATGTTTCACTATGCCAATGAGGTCATAGTTCCCCACTATCACAACCTCAGCCCTTTTTTCTAGTCGGAAAACATTGACATTTTGAGAGATGTGATTGAGGCCATGTGGCCAATCGGGTAAGGGGAACCAGATGAGTTCCATCTGGATCTAGGATGTTACATTAGAAACAAAATTTTTAAAATATATAATGATCCATTATGAGATATATTTTTTATATGTTTTTGGTATTTTTGGCCTCCATTATCATTGGAAATGATCTGGAAATGATATAGGGGTTATATGGGAATCAATTATCTATAAAATTAATAGGTGAAATTGACATTGTGAATTTTATTCACCATTCAACCATATAGTCTTCATATGGATTAATCAAGGAGGCTAAAGGGATTCTATAGTTTATAGTGGACAATTATATATCTGGAATGTCAAGTACAAATCAATTTTTCTGTTTTTTGTTAAAATGTATGGGGTGGACATATCTTGTAGAAGTTTGTAATAAATTGTTACCGATTTATTGAGAAGATACATTATTATAGAATTGTTTTATGTAGGATTTTCTAATTCATGTGATATTCAAATATATATATATATATATTATATATTATCTATGAATGAACATTATGTCTTGATGGATGGATTTCTTTTTAAAACAATAAATTATTATTTTGATTCATTCCTGATCATCGTACAAGTGTAAGTGATTATTTTAATTTATAATTTTAGTTCACCTATCTATTGATGGAAGAAAATTACATCATCGTATAAAAAAGAAATGTTTTACATAGGGAGTGAAAACAAGAACATGGATTCTCTTACATGTTCTTATAAAGACGACATTACTATTCATTAATACTTTTAATCTAATAATATCATGAATAAAAATTTATGAACATGGTGTGAATTTATAAATTAGTATTTTATTTAATAATTAATGGTTTAATATTTTAATCTATTAAAATAAATTACATCGACACTGAAACTAATTTAATAAAGATGTAATCTATGTGTTCGAAATTGGACTTTATATATACTACACCATTGTTGATTTAATTTTAATTAAGGGAAGTTGAAAATTCCAAACATTATTACCTGATAATAAAAAAATGATTTTGGGATTTCCGAAATAATACAATTCAATAAAAAGCATTGAAAAATATTGGAAACCCCTAAAAACTGATAAAACCTAGAAAATACTAGAAAACATTAAAATAACAAAGGAAATTATGGAAATCCCTAAAAACCCTAAAATATAAAAAACAAAAAAACCCTATCATACTCTAAAACCCCATAAGAAATCCTAGAAACCCCTATTGACACATAAAACAGACCAAAACCTAATAAATACTTTCAAACCCATGAAAAATTCAATATGTTCATGAATAGGGTTGAACAAAACATGAAAAAATTGTATGGCTCTAAAAATCCAAAAAAGGAAAAAATACTTAATAAAATATTGAAAACCAATACAAAAAATTGGAATATATTTGAGAAACACTTGAAAAATATAAAAAACATAGAAAAATACAAAACCAAGATAAACCATGGAAATAATATAACACTAAGAAAACCATGAAACCCCATAAAAACCCATAAAATAATTAAAATACATAAAAAATAGTGAAAAACACTAATAACCATCAAAAGGATTAAATATACTTGAAGACACTTTGAAAAATTTAATTATGCTACGTGATATTTTTATTAAAGATAATATTGCTATTCAAAAAACGAGTAATTCAACAAATATTATGTTTCATTATCCCAAATTTTTGCTACCAATATATATTTTTACCAATGAATATATATGTTGATATTGATCATTCAATACCAAAAAATACATTTCCAATAGTTAATTTAATTTCTTTATTATATTAGACCAGAGAATTTAATCCCAATCATCTGAATCTGTTATAATATTTAAAAATTGACACTAAATTATTTTCCATCAATAAATAATGTTTTACAAATCCATTCATTAACATTAAAGATTATATGAATTAAAAATAATGGTTAAATATCTTCATTAGATTATACATTTTATAACCATAGATAATATCAATTTTTATGGTTTCATTAAAAATATTTCATTCTCTATTTTAAAATTTGAATTTTCTTCAAATATTAATAGATTTATACTCATTAAAATTTCTCATTTAATATAAATTTTAAACATTATATAAAAAAAACTTAATATGTTATTATTTTATTTTATTAATATTTTTGTGTGATACTTTCACGATACAAGATAATTTAATATTTTATTTAAATTTAGTAGTAATTATTATAACTAATCATTATGATATTAAGGAATAAATTATTTAAATATAATAAATAATAATATATCATTTATACTTGTAATATTAATTTAAAAATAATTGATATTATGATATTAAATTTTTTAAAATTTATAAAACAAACTCCATATTTTTTAAATATTTTTATACATTGGATAATTATTATAAATATAATCTAAATTTAAATTATTGATTCATTTTTTTTATTTTTTATAATGATTTTTAGGAATAAAATTTCATTGAAATTATATTTTTTAGTTTTTAGTTTTTAGAAATTGATTAGATTTTGAAATTATGTAATTAATCTATTAGATTATTAAATAATTGAAGTTTTGAAGAAATTGGAAATTATAGAATGAGAAACCCCTAAAAACATATTTATTCCCTAAATCAATCAACCTCATTTTATTTGTCTTATTCTAGTGTGTTCTAAAAACAATAAATTTTCTCTTTATCCCCAAATCTCTACTATAGAAATTTATACAATATCAAATATCTTTTTTCCATTCCATAATAGGTACCATGGAAACCCTAAACATGTGTAAAATCCATCCATTATTATCTTCAATATGCATATTCTCATTGTTTACTTATTTAAGAATATTATATTAATTTTCCATTATATTATTTCCCTAAACGATTAGTCCATTTTAATATCACATAATTTCTTCCAATAATATTTCATATAGTTTATCCCTATTATACCCCATCTTCAATAGCATATGTGATCATTTTTAATCCAATGTTATATTTTTTTAACTAATCTTATAAAACTAATGTTACACCAAATAATTAATATTCATTTTTTTTATTTCCATTTATATATGGATTTTTTAGTTTTAGTTTGAAAGTTAATTATTTATTCAATTAACATGTAGTTGAAATAAAATTTAGTTATAACTTTTATGTTTACATTGTTTAATTATCTGAAAAATTAAAAAAATGATTTTTAAAGTATGTGATCCCTTTATTCATACATATCAAGTAATACAATGTTTTGATAAGCTAAAATCTAATGGAAGTAATCGGTACAACATTTCTATCACTAAATCAAGATACTGATTTTAAATTGTGGAATATATCATAATTTACGTGTACAACATACAAAGTTTGTTTTCAAAAGATGTTTATGTAAAATATATCAATCTAAATAGATTATTCACATTCTAAAAATAGAATTATTTTTGAGCTGAATGAGAACCCTTATAAACAAAGTCCAATTAAAACTAGAACACTATATTCCAAAACTAAAAATTTGCATGGGAAGGGTATCTATATTTCTATACTAGGATACTAATATCAAGGGTATGATATTATCATCCGTTTTCATATAATATGGAATCAATAAAATTGATAATAATTAAACACTAATAAATTTTGATATAGATACTGTCAAATTTTAAAAATATTACATCACGATGATTGTGAAACCATTAGAGGATTTATTGGTCAAAACCCCATGGTTATCTTTTTTTTACTCATTTTTTCCTTGTCTATTATTCTCACAGCTCTATCAATGAACTTTACTTTATTTTAATCACTAGTTGAAGCCTTACCAAATATATCATCTGTTTTTTGAATTATTAATTTAAATTATCAAAATATTGAAGGACCCTTAGATTAAATCCCTATTACACATCCATTATGATCCTCCCCCACATACATTTAGATATAAACATAATTCATTTATTGAGGAGGTACTAATGATCTAGTGTGTTATTTTATAACATCATGATTCAATAATTTTTCCTCATTTTATTTAGCTGAAGGTGACTCTAATAACAATATCGATCTTATAAAATTCAATTGGCATTCCAATTTATCTACCCACAAGTGGATTTGGTATGTATATCCCAACATTTCATGGTCTTATTCACTGTATTAAATTTAAAATAGCATACATCTAATAATATCGTCTACTCTATCATCCATCTTAAAATAGAACTACTTAGTTAACTAATCCATTCCTCAAAACAACAAAAATTCCTTGATTGGGTTTATGTGGTAGAATCAACCTCTAATGATGTATCTGTTTCACGAGTCTCCTCCTACTATAATCCATGTATCAAAACTGTATCCTAGACATAGTAACCATTCTTAACAATTAATATCATCTTTTAATGCTTATTATTCTTGAATAAGACAACACAAGAATAAATATCACCTATAAAATTATTATCCTTGGATGTGAAAAAATTAGGCTTCCTAGGAACAATATTGGAATCCTTATACAATGAAATTAATACGCATGTTTTTGATGCTCTCCCCATTATAAGGATCACTAATTTTTTAAAAGATTGTTTTTCCATGATTAAAGGATTCAAAATATACTCAATAAAATATCAAATTATCTCTTTTCCTATAATGTTATATATTGTATACCTTATGATCCCATTGAAAAATTCTACGCCAAGGGATCATCAGCATGATTAAGAGATTCAACCTACTCCACAACCCTAGACTCCAATTTTTTAAGATAGTTACCCTTAATCATTACATTAATGAGCCAATAAAAATTTACTAATTTAATAAAATCTTAATCTATAAATGTGTTAATGAAAATACATTCTTCTAATGAAATCAATAGATTACCACCCCATTGTTCATTCTTATTATACATCTATTATGGGATGTAAACGGTATTATACACTATAGGGTAGAAACATGTATAACAGTAAATATTTGAATATATGTGACATTTTTCTCAAAAAACATTACTCATACTACATTTAAATCCAAAAAAATTAAGACGAATCTTGGAATCAGGGTATTTTAGAAAAATACATGATGATATTAAATTAGATGAGGTGCTTCTTTGATGGAAAAATAAATTATATATACCAAAACCATTCCAAATTGATTTTATATTCTAAAATGGAAATGTAATACATATAATATGTAGATATAACGTCATTATTGAAGGATATAAACATAATCATGCCACCATCATCAGGATATTGAAACATAATGTGTTTAGGATCCTAGATTTTATTGACCACACAGTTGTTAAAACCCCCATATTCACTTAAATACACATAAATTTAGTTTAATAGTTGTTTTTATTACATGAAGCTAAAAAAATGAATTAAAGAATGATAAAGATTATATTAAATAAAATTGGGAGATAAAAAAAATTCATAATCCACTGATTAGATTAGAGGCCCTCAATTTGGCAGTTATGTGAAGGACATTTTTTAGGAAGAAAGGGTTTGTGAAGTGGAAAATGTAATGTGTGGGAGAAGGATCATGATTACCATCCAAAGTTGGTAAGGTTGGGGTCATGTTAAAATTTTAGGTTTGGTTATGTAATTGGTATCCTTAGTGGTAGGAATGAAATGGAGAAACACATCATTTATTTGTGAAGCAATATTCTATATAATATGTAGCTGAAGTTATAATTGAATATATTATTCATAAATTAATTAAAAAGGGTAATTTAGTCATGAAACAATGATAATTAAAAATTAAACATATCATAATTTTGAAAATGATCATGTTTTTTTGTGGTTTTAAATATATATTTTTTACATTGAATATGTTATTAATTTATAATATTATATATTTTTCTAATTTTCATTTTAAATTAACTATTCGATCTAACAGTTTTATTTTCTTATCAATTTTTTCATTTAAAATATTTCATATATATTAGGATTTGATATGGAATATACTGGGGAATATTCAATTCAACAATTGGATATAAGAGATTAATTAGTGGTATTTATTTATGGATTTTAATTAGATATATAATAAATCCCGATTACACTACATTTTTATGTGTTTTTTACATGATTACTTATAAAAATTATTATTCTCATGTTCGCGAATAATATTTTTTAGGTAATAATAAAAAATTGAGATGGTCCATATTTCTAACAAGGGACACTTTTATGGTTTCCTAATGAAAAACATATAAATGTACTAAAATATTCAGATAAAATACATGATCCACTGATAGGATCCATTTAATTTATGAATAATCATAATATAAATTTTTTTTAGTCTCACATAGGTATATTATAACATTTTTATTTCTGATATTGAATTTAATGAGTGTATGGAAGGATAAATTATAAAAAAATATATGAAAGGTATATCATTGAATATGTTGATCATTTTACATCCATGAATATGTATGTTACTATTTAAATTTATCAACTTATCTCAGTTATAATTATTTTAATTATCAAGTCAATGTTTCACTCTGTTTATGAAATGAAAAAATATAGAATAATATTTTTGGGAAAAGCTATCACCCCCTTCTTCCCATCTTTCAAACCATGAACATTCCTCAAAACTGCAATGAAGATAATAATGAGATGAAAAATAATATTTCCTTTATAGATCTAGTAAGAATAAATATCTCAAGTAATTTTTTTATATTCATTCCATTTATTTCACAAGAAATTGTCATTGAGTGCTAAGTTGGTCATCCAATTGATAAGATTGAATTATTCTCAACATAACTTTGGGGAATGTGAGTTACACAATCTAGGTATAAATTAATATAAGGGATAATTATTGGGTTCATTTTACTCAAAATTTGGGTTGGTGATGGATCTGAAATAGTTTATGTTAATATCATTGATATGTCTGAGTGTTCATCATCTATTTCTTGTTGGATGAAAATAAAACTTTTTATTGTTTTTTATATCTTAAATACATTAGAAATGATTTGTGAACATTACCTATCATTCAGACATTAAATATAGAAGAGAATATAGTATAATAAGAAACATTACCATAACATTGATAGTGAAATAAAATGTTATTTGACTAAAAATGAAGGAATAAGTGGGGTGAATAAAGACAATAACAGGGTTATAGGTGTTTCATATATGTATATTTGTCACTAAAAACATCTTCATAACAATATTTTTAATAAAATTAATTTTAAAAAAACATCTCATTATCCATATCATTGCGTAAGGAATTAGAAAGAAAATAATTAGCTTATTTATTTTTATTCTTCTAAATATTTTGATTTAAGGGATTATTATAATTATGATCTGATGAATCGGATACATTATTTTCATAAATATTTGAATTGGTTGATGAAATTCACTAAATTGATTCAATGACACATTACATTATTTATACAAATATAGTATATATATCTCAAACACTATATTGATTTTTCACTTATCTCAATGAACTTTCATCATTGAAACTACTCTCTTAAACCATCGTTATAACAATTTTCAAGGCATCAGTTGCATCACCATAAATACAATCTATCTGATCAGGTGGAAAATTATTTATATACTAAAAATAATTTAGGTACATTTATTATATTCTCCTTGGATTTTAATTATAAATAAATAACATCATCATATAAAAGAAAGATAAAAATTCATTACAATTTACTTATGTATCATATATCTTTGAGATTTTTTATAAAATTGTAACAAAAAACATTGATATGGTTCAAAAATAAAATTTATGATATAATATAATTCCAAGACTATGATATTTTCTTGATTTTTTTAATTTCATCTATCTTACAAACTCCAAGAAAATCTAAGTAACATCTCATTCAAAGTCTCATTAGAGGAAATTTTCGAAATATTTATTTCTATAATACCATTCATAAAACTTCCACAACACATTTATTTGGGACACAATGATATATAATATCTTAAAATTTTGTTAAATTATCTAAGTCACAATTATGGGTAGACACGAAATGGAAAAAATGTCAATAATGGATAATCTCACAACATTATATTCTGGGGATACTAAAAAGAGTTGTAATGTTATTTTTATTGTATTATGTGATTTTCTGTACATTAAAGATTTAAAACTTCCATACATTTTTTATTTATAATTACTTTTAAATTATTTAAAATTATGATATATTAATAATTTAAATTTTGAGTTTCATTTTTCATATCATTATTTATTTATCTTTTTATATATAATAAATTACTAGTGATCCTACTAAGTTGTTTTTTTACATTATGCTTAGTGGCCCTATGGAAAGTGTATTTTTATATAATACATGGTCATTAATATACTTATCACATAATTCGATAAATTCTTCAATATACTGATTCTATTCATTTTTCATTTAATTAACATGGTAACAAAGAAAAATTAATAAAATGAAATTTATATATCATTCTAATTATCAATCAATATCAAAACATTTAATCATCTTATCATAAAGTACAATAATATACACTCCTCATACTCTATGGGAAGTTACATACTTTTCACTATAATATATTATTTAATTAATTGAACACCATTTTTTTCTTTATATAATATAATGACATGATTCTTAACCACTATAATGATATCCTTGGTTCCACTCTCTAAATATTACAGTCAATCTAGCAATATTTTACATAGATCATGATAATTATGTCTAATTAGTTTAATAATATGTGGATATGTGTTGAAGAATATGAGAAAAAAAATATTTAAAGAGGCCTTATAGATGATTATGAGACTATGTATCTCTATTTGGAATGAATATTTTGAAATTATATTATCATGATAAAAAATTCAAGATATTATCAAGAGAAATGTTATATATGATTATTAGAATATAATTTTTTCCTAAGGATTATAGGTAAGGTAATAATTTTCTAAAGAATATATTTCAAAAATAAAATTATACCATTGAGAATTATATTCCTGATTTTGATCATTTATTGATGTTTTGTGACATTAAATAGTGTAATTATAAATTAATTCAATGGTTTATGGGTAGATTAAATAAATTCATTTAAAATTTAACAAAATGAAAAATATCTGTATATTTATGAGGTTTTTATAATTATTATTAAGGTAGAGAATAAAATGTGGACCTCAAAAGAAAATGATTCTCAATAATTTTAATAATGAATAATATTTTGTTAATATTATATATTATGTTAAATATAGTATTGGTGGAAGTGAATCAAGATTTTATAATATGAAATATAAAGGAAATAGAGTTTTATAAAACTAATAATAGGAAAATTCCATTCCATTATTTATATGAATTATATGTGCATTCAATGTCATAGGTATAGTAATATTTCAACTAGTTCTTCTTAAAATTAATTTCATACAATATTTTAGATTTAAGAGATAGAAAATTTCATCAAATAGAATCATTATAATGCTAAAATAAATAAAATGGGATATAATATTTTTTTTAGAATAGTATGTAGTAAATATAATTATTAAATGAACCATTTCAAAAACAGTCATTGGTCCTGAATAAATGAGTAAAAAACTCTAATATGTTTTCACTATAAATTAGTGAGTATGTATTTTTAAAATTGATTTTGGGAGTTATTTAAATTTTAATTCAATGATCCAAATAGAATATTTTAATATCCTACAAAATTAATAATTGGTTTTATATAATAAAACGGATTAACTCTATGGGTACACTTAATTTAAAAAAAATGGTTTCATTTTATTATTTTCTAGTAAAAACTATATTGATGGAGTACTATATAATTCTTTCTTATGGGTGAATATCATATTCATTTAGGTATACAATAGAGGTTAAATAACAATGTTATATATAATCGGAGGAATAAGACAAGTTAATTTAGAAATTGGGAAAAGGATATAAAATTCTATACATTGAATTCATCTAAAAAATTTAACAAAAATGAATTAATTAAAACCCCAATGGCATACTATTTATAAATGATTATAAAGTATATAAAAATTCTAATAAAAATATTTTTTTATTAAAGATTATAAAAATTTTAATCTATTTAGATAAAATTTATCTCGACCTAACAGATTTATATTTCATGGAGGAAGGTCAAGATGTTTTTTTTGAAGTCATTCCATATGTTTTACAACCATATAAAGGTGTTGATCACAAAAGCAAACTTACATAATTTTTTATATTTCCAATTATTTTGTATTATTATTTTAATCTATATGAATTATATGAATATTAAATAAACAAGTAAATAAATTGATGTAATGATACATAATATGTCTATGAATTAATACGTGTTTTATTATATAAATATTTTTTCATGGATAAAAGATAGAACATCATCACATGATCATAAATAATTCTGCAATTTATAATATTACAATAAAATAGATTTATTTCATTATCTAATTAATGATTTACTCAATGAATTACATAGTACACCCTATTTTTGACTGTTAATTTTCAAACATCCAACCAAAAAGTATTCATAATGGATTGAAATGACTGAAAAATACTTTTTTAAAGAAATACTTATTAGAAGTTGGTTATTCTATTTTTTATCTTAAACACTCTTATTGAATTTATTTTACTCCCAAGTGATATTTTTAGAATTTTTGTAAATAAATATGTGTTTTTATATTTTGGTGATATTATAGAACAACTCTAACTAGTGTTCGTCGTTCAATAATAACAAAAACTAGGGAAGGTATCAAAAATTTTATCTATTTAAATTACATGTGTTCTATTGGGATTTTTTGTATCAAATAAAGGTATCTTGGTGGATCAAACTGTGTAGGATGTAATTAATTATTGGTTACCTACCTAATCTGTTAACAAATTAATGTTTTTATATATTTTTGAAGTTCATTATATTCATGTTGATTAAATATTGGTTATTATCATGGAAATCAATACTAGAATATTCAATGATTTGGATATTTGAGAGGCTGGAGGGTGTAAATTATTCATTTCAGATCATTATGTTTTTTTTGTGATACGCTAGTTTTGAAATAATCTATTTAGAATCAATCATTTTATGTGGAGTGTGATTAATGGTGTATTTAATATATATTTTCATCATCCAAAGTGATCATCTTATTACATGTTTTAGTAATATATTTTTTGTATAATTTGGGAATACATGAGGTGTTTATTTATCCAACATGGATATTCTCTGATAAATGTTTGCATTAATTATTAATAAAAAATATTTCTATTCATTATGGCCATTAATAATTTTGTTTATAAATGGTCCAAAAACTATGATTTAGTTATGAAAATTCAATTAACATTTGCGCAAGATTATATATTTTTAAAACCGTATATTATTGGGTGTAAAAATATAATATTTTTTGATTTATACAGAATAATTTTTTACATTAAATTTCAAAAACCAGAATTCATAATATTTAGTAATTTATATTAGATTATTGATATGGAAAAAATATTAATGATATTTTTGTCCAACTAATAAATTCACTTGTTTATGATTATTTTGTAATGATTGGTTTCCCTATTAGAGAAAAAAAATTATGCATTCCATGGAACATTTATTTATAATATAATATTCTAGAACCTACTAAATTGAAAATTCATGTCACATTTAAAAAAGTAAAACACCAAAAATATATATTGTTCATATATATTTACCTAAAATGAATTATATATTCATGTAATTATTTTGAGATGTGGGTTATTTGATATACAAAATAATTATTTCAATCATATTTAATGTAATTAATAGCATATTCCAAAGCATCCATTTGATGATTGTAACATGGATTTCATTATATATTTTAAAGGAATTGGATATGAAAAATTAAATATTGGTTTTGATTATTTTTTACATATATATCACATTTTTTAATTTTCCATAATAGTAATGATGTAATAAATTTGGAAGGATTTTTTTCATTTAGAATTTCCACCTTTATTGTATACAATGTAGTATTATTTTAGATGGAGACATTAAACTCATATTATATTTTTAGATAACTATGATGTGGAATTTTTGAAAAATCCATCATTTTATTTCTTCACATCAGCCTTGAATCGATATTCAAATATATTTTACCAATTAATCATTTAATTCCATTATAACAATATTGGAAAATAATTATGAGTGTTTTTGATTTATGCCTTCACCAATATGAATTTCAATATAATATATATCTACGAATTACTACTAAATATTATAATTTTTAAGTGTTTTATGGAATCGATACAATAACTCCTATATAATTTCTCTCTTATCTATTTATTTTTAATTAAATATAGATTTTATAGGGAATGTGATGTAGATGAAAAAAGTTCAGAAATATATTCATTATCAAATAGATAAATAAAATGAATCATAGATGAGGTTCGTTAAAAAGAACCAAAATTAACCTAATTTATAATATTCACTAAGTAAATTTATTCAAATTTATGAGGATAATTTTTCAAAAACAAATAAAAATTTAGAACAATCACCTAAAGGTCTACACATTGTACTTTAAGGAGTTGGAGTAAATACATAAATGATTTATTTACATAATTATTATGGGAGAATTTTATAAATGTTTAGTAGTAGAAAAATATCTATATTAATTGAGAATTAAAAGGAAATCGGATTTATTTAAAATACACTCAAAAAATTATAGAATAATATTGACTACAACCAATCCAATAATAATGAATTTGGGCATGGGGAGAAAATTTAGGGAATTTTTTCTTTCAAATTTTTTTAGCCGATGGTTTTTTCATCCAATTAAATGGTGTTACCCAACACACATATTTTTGTACTAAAATTATATATACATATAGAAAAGGATTATAAAATATTTAATCTCAATTATATGTAACAATGACATGTATAAAGTCATCATTAATGGATAATATTAATATTTTTGAGAGGGGCCCATTAAATAAAATAGAAAAGTTTGTTTTATTTATTTTTTTTAAATTTGAATACTCCAATGCCTTATATAATTTTTCATGTAATTTTTTTCCTATTTAATTATTATTTTCAAGTACTATTATTAATATATAAATATTTTATTTTTTTATTAATCCAATTTTTAAGGTTATTATGGAACCTATCTCCAATGAAAAAAATAAACCACAAACTCTTAAGAATAAGATAAATAACATATATAATCAATAATAGATCAAGAAATTATTAATTAACTTGAAAGGTTACTCGTTCAATGATTTTTATTGAGAATAATTTAGTCTTTTATATATGTATTGTTTAAATCATGTACTAAAAAGTAATCATTGATAGAAGATAAATTATTCTTAATTTTAGAAAATATAATTTGAACTTGATCTATAAACCATTTAAAAAGGTCATCATTGAAAAAATAATGATATTATTTTTTACTCCACCACATAGGAGAACTATAATACCATTAACATGACATAAACATTCATTATTTTATTTTTATTTTATTTTTCTATTTTACTTTCTATAAAATATGAAATAATCATCCATCAGCCTAAAATCATTTGGGCTCCATAAAATTTCATGGGTCTCCGGTTGGTTAAATTTCATGTGTGATCCACCTTTTCACTCTATCTAGTTTTCATGGCATCACAATGGTAGAATATCCACTATGGTATTTTTTTTTCAAGTGATCAATTAAACCCAAAAAATAAATTAAATTTATTTCCACCTTTTTAATATGGGATAAATGAAATCTTCTGTTTGAATATTTTATTATTGAGGATATTAATATTAAAATAATTATTTAATGTGATGAATTATTTTTAAAAATTATATCTTACATCTTACTAAATAAATTTTTATTATATAATATATCAATAGATTCCATAATTGTATATGCCTATGGTCTTTGGAGATTTGTACACATAAAAAACATTTTCATATGATGTCTACAAAATCACCCTCAGTGTTCTCCATTACTATGAACCTTCTAATAAATGTCATATCGGAAATGATTATTCATAACCTATAGAAAAGAAACATAATAAATGGGGAAATCATATGGAGAATAATGTTACAAAAGATAGAAATCATTGATCATATAAATATATAATGAAAATAAGTGTATGAGAACATGATATTATCATTTAATGAAGATACACAACATATCAATTATGACAAACTTGATTCATGGTGTAAATCATGGCATTTTATATTAAATGAATAATAAACTAATCAATAAACACAATCCATGAGATAATAACATTAGAAATACAAATTGTTTTTTGAAATAAATAAGCATAGAAAATCATTTCCATAGTATTAAAGGGTCTCTTTGAAGAATATAATGTTTTATTAGGTCTAAATTATATTATATGTTAATATTCAAGGTTCACTCACAATACATATATATTTGATAGATTCCCTTACTGAACTTTGTTCACTCCTAATTCTAGTCTTATTTACCTCCTGATCTATTCATAATTATGTAATGAATTAGAGGCCATGTTAATTTTGGACCCACCCATTACCTATTTAAAATAATCCATTTGTGATGAAAAATATCATAAAATTTCTTATATAAATAGGTTTCATAAAAATTTTCCCATAATATAACCCATGGAAAATAAATAGAATTCATAACCATACTATCATCATAATCATATTCCATATAAGTATTAATATGCGTGGTATCATTTGATAATTTACATTGTAACATCAAAGGATTTAATTTTTATGAAAAACTCCATTAATGTATCACATTTAACATTTTTTGAGGAAAATGACATTTCTACATTGAAATCAATTATTGAAAATCTAATAATTTATCAAATATTAACAAAAAAATCATTATTAATAACCATAGAAACATTTATTGTAATATTAAAATGATTTATAAATCCTTAAGTCATGAAATTACATATTATTTGTTTATGTGAAAATAAATAATTACTTTTGCACTCTATTAAAAAATTTCCTGAAATACCTCATTTAGACAATGAAAAAAATAGATTACATTTACTCGGTTTTTTAAAAATTAAAGAATGTGTAAAAATGAGTTTACATAATAATTTTATAATATTGAAAATACTCTAGATATTATATTATATAATACATAGATATGGATGAAAATGTATTTTCAATGAAAGTGAGAAAAGAAGTCACTTTTCCTTAAAAATTCTCTTCTAGAATCATCAGTACGTAAAATGAGAAAAATACGATGAGGACTCGTATTGTTATTTAATAATCAATATAATGTAATATTCATCACATTCTTGAGATGTATATAGTAGAATTTAAGAATAATAAACATAATCATAAACAATCATATAAATAATGATATTTTAACATTAAACATGTATCTCGATATCCACAGTTTTTGAATCTTATATTTAATCCAATATAATAAATTTAAATTTATTAAGACTCTATAATATAATAAATTATATACATATAAAATCATATGACATCCCAAAACAACATTCCCACACCCATATTTCCATAATTTATATTTAAAATTTCAGTATCTTTGTGTTAACTATATCATTTTTTTATGAATTTTAGGATGTTAAGTATATTAATAATAAGTTTATCATTGTAAAATCTTTTATATAATATTACTAATGATATAAATAGCACATATATATTCATTATATATAAATTGATATTCATCTATAAAAAGTTTAGATAGAGAAATGAATTACACCATTAATGGAGATGATAGGTCATATATACACATGAATGTGGGAATACCACCACCTCTAGAATGAGGGAAATTATGTTCTTATGATATTTATTTATTGTTTTCTCAATAAATAATTATTAATTTAGTGAAAGTAGGAGAAATAACGACTCCATTTTATAAGTGAGGGGAGGCTCAATCTTTAAATTCCATAAAATATTAAGTTTAATGAAATTTTTTCCAATAAAAAATGGAATAATATTCAATGATCAGGAAAATAATGTTTAAAATCCCACAATAAAATAAATTTTTGATAGGTCTATGTTTTCTTTAAATATTATGTTTTGGTTTAACCCCTTAGTTGACCAATTTTAACCTTTATCATAGTAAATAATGTTTCACTTTCAATGAGTTATATTTATACATATAAGATGAAAATATTCACTAAATTTTGAAGGGATAACATTTTTTAAAATATATTACAACCATATCCTAATTAAATAATTTTTTTAATAACATAATTAAATATTGTTTCAATAAAAATTTCATTACTGTCAATTTTTATGCACTTAATTTAATTTTACATTAATAAAATAATTAAAAATATGTAATTTTAATATACTTATTTGACACATAAATAATATATAATATGTATCTACAAAATTATAGTAACCAAATAAATCATTCAAATTATATTAGTTTTAATATTTTAAAAATCACTTATTATATTTTTATTTTAAGATATAAAATAATTTGTAGGAATTGCATAATAATTTAAGGTATTTTTATTATAATGAAAATTACAAATAAATTACAATCAAGAAAAAAAATAATTACTCTCAAAATAATACATAAGATTCAGTAAAACCATTATTTTTTCTGTATATGAACATGTGATTGGTATTTATATATAATATAGTAACATTTTTTTTAATTTATTTAAATATTATATAGATAATTTTCATGAGCATGTGTACTAACACACAGATTTCATTCATATATATTACATATTTATAGATGAATATTCATTACATAATATAATGTTCCATGATAGAATCATATGGGTCTAGTGTCTTTGAAAACAAAAATAAATAAAAAAACTAGTTATAAGAGAACATAATATAATCCCACTATGTTCATAATATCTAGGACCCCTCATAGACATGTCATACATAATAAATTTTTCCATAATCTTGAGAAATCAATAATAATATTGGGTGAGATCGTATTCTCCGGAAGAGTAAAATAAGGTGATATTAATGATCTTTTAGGAAAATCATTAACATTTGCGTTTGAGAATATGATATTAACAATTGAAAAGAATATCCAAAACGACTTTTATTATTATCATAAGTGAGAGGAAAAATATTTCAAGTTCATAATACAAGAATAAAAATGTAAAATAATAAAAACAATTAATGAGGAAAAAAATGGACATATGAGTGTGGAAAAAATGATGGTGGAAATATTTTGAACAGGTATAAATAGGTATAGGTTCACTCCTTAAATTAAGGACAATGAATAAATACCTCTCATTAAATTATATACATGAATCCAGGTCCACACATATCCTTATTCACATCATATTAGGTCCATACATAACCTTATGTAAATGAAAAATTGTCTACACATAACCTTATGTACATGAAACTAGATTGACATATAACAATTTAAACGTAAATCCCAACCAACTAATAACATTGTGAACATTAAATCATGGTCACATATATCATACTTAAATCATGATATATAATTTATATCCCAAACCATTATAGGGAGATAAAGGTCTCACCCATCACCAAATCTATTCATTTTTTATCAATATGAACATAAAACATTCAACATTACTAAAAGAAAATAAAATAGATTTCCTAATCAATTCATCATGTTATATCAAATTGGGAAGAAATGATTTCCATAAACATTGTTTCATCATAATCATAGTCCATAAGGATAATAAATAAGTATTTTTTTTGGATCGCAACCCCAATGATTCATAAGAAACACCAATTGTTATTCTCATTGATGAATAGAAATAGCATTATATGAACATTATGAAATTCTTGGAGAAAATGAAATTTCATTTTTGAAATCACATTTTTAAAATATAAAAATTAACTAAATATAAAATAAATAATTTATTTGAAAATTACCCATGAAAATTTAAATATAAAAATTAAATCCTTAAGAGCTCATGCTAGTGGGAAATATAATTCATGATGTAGAAGATAAACCAATGATTTATTTCACATTTTAATTAAATGTAAAAAGTACCAAATTATAAATATAAAAAAAAATATGTTTTTTAAAATATTTATAAAATTTCATGTAAATGTAAAAATTAATTTAAAAGGTCTATATAAAATAGTTAAAACCATCTGTTGAACATTTTTAGAATACATTCTTATGGAAGAAAAAAGATTTCCAACCACAGTGATAAATAAAGACAATTTTATTAAAAACACAATTATTGTTTAATTAGTTATTAAAAAATGTAAAATTAAGATAAAAAATTTACTCTATTTTAATAACTAGATAAGAATAAAATTAATGAGAATATTTAGAGATAGGTTATAAAATTTCGTCATTCAAATCCTAATCGTAAACAACCCTGATAAACAATGATATTATAACATAAAACCTTTATCACTTTTGTAACATTTTATTTTTAATCCCCATGCTAGAATTAAAAATATATTGATATGTATATACAGTAATTTAAATGATAGAAACCATTAAATACAATCATATATATTATATACACCACAAAAAATAGAATCAAGTCATGAATATGGCATGTGTCCCATAGAAATAAAAGTGATGAAACAATATCATACCTCAAGTACCAGCTATTTTTGTACATGTTAAAACACCATATATAATAAATATTATCTTATTGTATTTATAATATTGAAAATAACTCATATATAAAATATGATATATAATATAATAATGACCTTTTATCACCCAATTTTTAACAGTCATTTTTAATTTTATGTTTTGGGTAATAACTTCTTTGCTTTTTCATGATTTTTTTGGATTAATTGTTTTCAGCCCTAAAAATTAATAGTGGTTTCATAATCTCTATAATTCTATTAATTATATATATACTATATATAATCATTATAAACATATTTATATTCATCTATAAATGTATAAATATAAAAATGAATTGTCCCATGCATGGAGATGGTGGGACGTATGTATGCAAGAAAGTTGATTCATTTTAAAAATTATTGGAAGTAAATAAATATATATAGTAATTAAAATTTATATAATATTTTTTATATCATATATGGAATATGTATTAATTTTATATCCACTTATTACCATCCATTTTAAAAGAAGTGAAAAATGCATCACATCGCTTCATGGAAGTCGTCGTCAATACGTACACATGAGTGACATTATCATTTACTAATTGATTGGCATATAATAATTTATATGTGTTATAATAATGATAAAAGTATAATTATATCATAAATATAATATGAATGTTTAAAATCCATCCTTATATCCAGTCTGTGAGAGACGGTGTTAGAAAGAAAATTCCATCAGTTCGAGAGGATGTAGTCCGTCATACAGATGATCGACAGTTTCATTTATAATTTTATATAACAGGTTATGGATGATTGTTTTGAAACTAATTTAATAACATAGATGTATATTTTAGATAATTAGGTTGTTATATCATCATAATTGATGAATATTTTAAGGATATGGGATAATAAATATACTAAAAACACAAGGATTAGAACTATACATCTTTTTTGGAGAACATCTTTGGGTTTACACCTAAATACACAGTAGCATGATTCAATAGTAATAATATGAAATATATGATGTGGATAGGTATTTATAGAATGTATATTTTCTATTAGTGTCTTATCCCATGAGATTTATTTTTGTATGTTGGGAAAGAAACCCACACAGATACTACATAGAAATTTCATAATAAAACTACAAAATAAAAAAGATGTATTGAACCATAATGATACAAATTGACCATATATTATAATTGAGCATTGTATGAGGTTATTATATTTATATAAAATAATATTTATATATTTTTTATTGAAAACATCACCCTTATTATTTGGTTGAGCCACCTGGTAAACCTGTTTTATCCTTAACCGCTCTAATTAATTTTATTTACAATTCATTGTTAATGAAAATAAAGTTTTAATTATTATAAAATATAAATAATCCTGACTAAAAATATGTAATATTTTTTAAAATATTAAGAAACTTATGTGGAGGGATTTAATTTAAAATTATGCCGACAAAAATTATGAAAAAGTTGTTTCCAAATGAAAAAAGATTCCATAAATATTAAATGTTTTAATATCAAAATCCAACATAAAATTTGCATAAATAACCTAAATTAATTGATTAATTAAAATATTTGAGCTAAATATAGTTTTTAAACGCTCAAAAAATAAAACATAACTTGAAAATTCTATAAAAATTGTTCAAAAAACGAATTATTTTGCTTTATTAATTAAAAAATTATTATTTTCATAAAATTCACAAATTTTCATGCTATGATAATTTTAATATGTCGATTTTAAAAATTACTTATATTTTATAAAATATATTTTCAAATAAACAAAGTAAATTACTTTTATTATTTGTTAAAAAAGAGTAATTGTTTTATAAAAATGTATATTCTGAGCATATAAAGACATTATTAAAAATTAATTAATAATATATATATATATATATATTCATTCATAATAACATATAAAATTAATTTAAAAAATGTTTCTATTCTAATTCAAAATAACCTATTTTAATAGATATGATATAATTTCATATTTATAAAATACAGTTAATAGTATATTATTGTTCTTTATGACTTAATGTTTCATGTAATGCATGCTATCAATGAAATTAAATATATTTAAGAAAAATATTACATTAAGACATGTTATGTTATATTATACCAATAATAAATTTATCCATAAAAACAACATAAGTTTGATTAAAAAAAATTAAAGATACATCTTCTCTATCATATCCATAGAGACTCATATAGCTTCTTTTTTTTCAGTGGGTTTTAAACATAATCTTGATTATAGGAGTGGTCTTTTTTCAATGAAATTTATGCCAATAATCTTGAATAATCGAGGATATTCATAATATGAAATATCATGATGAAATTTTATTACCATTGAGTTCGACACAAGAGACAGATCAGTTATGTACTACCTCAAAAAAGATACATTGAACACATCATTGACATCATAGAGGTTTTGTGGAAGCCCAAAGCAGGAAGCGACCATCACTGCACGATCAAAAATGTAGCATGAGCCAATAAACATAGTCATTATATTTCTATTATTCCCATATATTATAATGTTTTTCCATGAATAAATTCATAGTAAAATATTTTCACCAACATTAAACTTCTGATCACATCAATCATTGTAACATTAATTATTTTGTAGAATATGACCTACCGTGAAATGATTTTCAATTGCTCAAACATTCATTGTAATTTCCATATTAAAATAAGATCCTAATAGATTTATATCAATATAAGTGTCCTATCTTAGTAGTTTTTCACACATCATTATATATAGGTCTGCATAAAAACCCTTCTAATTTCATGAATGCATGTTTTTTTATAGAAACTATTCCATAAAAAATGTTAATCCCGTCCACCTTTTAAATCCATATAACGATATCGTATTTTATCCTATATGATTGTAATTTCTCACATCTTTTTAACATATATATGAGTATAATATGATTTTGTAAAATTTAGCTCCACATGCTAATCCTGTAAAATGTTTCAGTATAATTTTATATTAAACCTCAGATATCGATCATATACAATAGAATTTGTCACTCCATTAGAATTTATCAATTCATTATTTTATTTCTTATATAAATTAAATAGAAATAAATAATTTATGATAGTGGTTATTTTTGTTGAATTCATAATAAGATTTAATAAATCCCATATATAATTTTCTCTTTAGATGTTTTGGGGAGTTTCATGAAAAAATTTGTGGTGTTTTTCCCCATTTCCATTTATGTATGGATAATTATCATATCATTGCCCTAGATTTTTTATTCCAATAAATATATTACTAGGAACCAATTAATTGAAATATTTTCTAAGAAATACATGTCATCATTCCATTCCACCAGAAATACTCATTAACAAATACAACTGGAGGCATTGCACTATTGATTCTGAGTATGTAGACTATCATTTTCACAAATAATAATAATTTATTTCCTATAACATTACTAAGTTTTATGGTATCTTAATTAACTAAAAAAAAATATAAGATAAACCTTTTAGGTTGCCAATAATTTTAATATGTAATGGAATTACTCTATAAATAAAATTTTCACTATAAAAAAAACTGAACGGTTGTACTCCAAAATCCTAAAATATTTTTTATATGAAATTGAACTGGAGATCAAAATTAAACACATAAAAAATTGATGATATTAATGAATGTTATTTTTTTATTTAATAGAGACATATATTCCTTAACAATTAACACAGTCCTTAGATTTTTTTATTCTTATGACCACAATTTCACTAGTAAAAATAATTCATTAGAATAATTCATAAATAAAAATACATAATTACATAAATAATTCTAATCCAATAATTGAAATGCTGTTATTCCTTCCATAATCTAGGATTTAACATGAACATTTGGTAATTCACTCAGATAATATCTATGTAACCCATGCATAATACATTGAACTCCTCAACAATTTTTTACTACAGGGCTTTATTTTCCACAAAGAACGTAGTTTCAAATTTCATTGAGGCATTCTTTAGTGTTTATAATTTTACATTACAAGGATGAAGGAAATTGATCCTTCATTCATATATGATATCCACCATGTGAGATATCTTACAATTTTATCATTCTATTCATTGTTGATTATAATTGTCAGTAAAGTAGTAAGTTATTAATCATATATCATGATAACAATTTAGAAATATTTAAAATATTGTTCTCTATAGTAATAATATAGTTTGGTTTCCTATAATAAAAATATTTTCCATCATAATAAATAATAAAATTATTCCATTGGGTTCCATCAATGGATTAAAACCAAAATAATATTGTCATAAATGAAAATCAAAATGGTAGTTCACATGACCATGAAAAATAATTTATAAGTTTTCTTCATTGTGACACAATATTTTAAATCTATAACACTTTAGTTTTAAAATAGGTCATTCGTGGTCATCATATATTCAAATCCTTTTCCATGGTTCAAAATGATTTTGTCATTTTCCAACACATATCCTCTAAGAGTGACAATAAAGATGAGTAACAAGGCTCGTTTTCATTCACATGTGACGATCGAGTCAATATACAATGAAACCATTTCCAAATTACTACCCCTATGTATGAATTTTGTAGATCCAAATATACTTTTATTATAAAAACAATGATATTATTGTATAGGTACCACTTTATATATCCTTCATCATAATTCCACTACATTTTACTATACTTTGACTTATCCTTAGGGGTATGGAAAAAGCTTTATCATCATGGTTTTATAGGGATAAATAAATATTTATATAATAAAAACTATATTAACCCAAAAAATTTATAAATTAGATATTAAATTATATTAAATGAATATTAATTACATAATATATCAATCCATTCATGAATCATATGTGTATAATATCATTGTATGTCATCACCCGGCCCAACAGGGCTCGAGCCGTGACTCCCCAAGCCCACCTCCAATAGGCCCGGGGTTGGCGACTAGCACCGAGTAGGATATCACACACATGGGAGGCATTAGCCTAAGTTACCTGTACATACGCATCCACAAACACTTCCAGGCAATAGTGCATAGATACCGAAAACTGAAAAGTAAATCCATGCATACAATATATCCCAAACCAAAGTGCAACATAAAAAATACAAATGGGCAAAAGAGGGCACACCAAATGAAAACTACAAAGCGTGTCCAACGTGCTCTGAAGAAGTGGAACGCTGCCACAAACACCCGTCGGAAAGCTCCCTCGGCACCGCACTGGAAAACACCCCGGTCAGTCTCGCTCACTCAGCTCTGCCTACTCCAGGTCCTCCTGGGACTCCGTCGAAAGACCTATGGTCTGCACAAGACACAAACACCTGCGTGCAAAGCTCGTGAAGGGGTGATTATAAACATACTCAGTAGGCACCCCAAAAACTCAAATCCAAAGAGAGAAAATGAAAGGAAATAGCCCACTCATCCCAGCCAGAGGGAACCCAGATGAGAGTGAAACTCCATCTCATGACCATCCTCGGCTAAACACAACTAGTCATCTCATATCAGGTGTATTCCCATACATACAACTTGAACAATCCAGATATACCAGCTCATGCAACAAGCCACCTGAGGTACCGACCTCAACACCAGCAACAGTTCACAACCAAGAGAGTACACCACACGATCGCTGTAATCCCTCATGACTCTAATCTGAGAGATACACTCCTCTGGGTTTCTCACAAACCTCTTAGATTCTCACCCGAGAGATCACGCTTGTCGGATGACAACTCTGTAGATACCTCGCTGAAACAACATAACCACCAAACTCCTCAGATAGGGGATCACTCCTAGGGTCCGCTAGGGGATACTATAACCCAGTCCGGTATACGAACATCTCCAAGATAGGGGATCAATCCCAGGGTCCGCTGGGGGATACCACGAACAAATCTGGCATTCATAGATCTAATAGATAGGGGATCACTCATAGGATCCAATGGGGGATACCACAACCCGATCTGGATCACGACAGAAGCACATCTCAGATTGAGGATCCTTGACCATATAAAGGTGGTCCCGAAGATACTGGAACCCTATCTAGTATAACTTTAAATATAGGGGATCGAACTGACTATGCCACAACTCTACAGAAACCACACGCTGAGTAGGGGATCACATAACCAACGATACTGCAACCCTACTATAATCATGGTGTTGATAAGGGGATCGTATACCCGACGATTCCACAACCCTACGGAGCACGGCCCACTGCGTAGGGGATCATATTCCCGATGATGCCACAAAACCAACGGGGTTAACCAGCTAGATAGGGGATCGTCGCCCGTGAGTAAGCGGTCACAGTGATACCAAGAACTCGATCTCGGGAAAATATGCTATAGGATCCCACTCCGGGCCCACCGGAGGGATGCCACAACTCTAATAGTTTAAAAATCCCATCGAGAGGATCACAAACCTATACGAAAGTTGTGATGCCGCAAAAACCGTCATAGGAACAAACCATGGGAGTACCCTCGACCACTGCTGGTCCAAACATCGCTAACCTGAGCGACCCACAACAATGTTACACTACGCACCTCCAAAGCCAAAACCAAGGCCACCATCGCGATCTACATAGAAAATCACATAGGATAGGCTGCTTACTCCCCTGAAATAGAGCATCGGTTAAAAAGTCATTATTCACCGTAGCTAGATCGTGTGGGGCCCACACAACGATCCTAAAAACCATCGAACGAATCATACAACGACGATCCCCTCGTAAAAACAAACGGAATCGACTACTCGTTCGTCCGAAACAGACACCTGGTGAAAAAAGGCACTATTCACCAGAGGCAGCTCAGGTGGGGTCCACGCCTCAATCTTGAAACTCAATGAATGGATCACACTATTGCGATCCTCTCAGAATGACACATAGGATCAACTATTCATCCGTCAAAATCGGACTCCTTGCGTGAAAGATGTGTTTCTCTGAAAACGCCAAAAACCTGGCCTTGTGGGGTCCGCACCCCGTTCATAGTCTCAACACCCAGAAAACATCTCAAAACATCTATCGCACCATCCGCGTCTCAACGCCACTGATAGCACGTCAATCGGACTCTCCGTGTAGAAGTTACAACGGCCCGAAGTCGTAAAATAATAACATAAAATTATTTTATACGACGTTTCTAACTCCCGGGCCATGATCTGAAACCCTTAAACCTTCGAATCCACACCGGAGGGTTTACCCAATCGTCAGGGTCACATCACCACAAATGGAACGTGAATCCA
Source organism: Viscum album (assembly GCA_963277665.1). Classification (NCBI taxonomy): domain Eukaryota; kingdom Viridiplantae; phylum Streptophyta; class Magnoliopsida; order Santalales; family Viscaceae; genus Viscum; species Viscum album. Next base: position 1,098,734,824 of record OY728121.1, on the reverse strand, counting down.
ACTCCCGATTTTCATGATATGGGGGTTTAAAGACCCACATATAACAAAAGTGGCCGGACCGGCCGCCGCGGCGCCGAGGCCACGCCGGCGGACCTTCCGCGGACAGTCAGGGGCACCCCGGTGGACCATTTTGCGATACTAAAGCACCGTTGCGACCCCCGGGAAGATATCTTCCCTTAAACGACCTCAAAACGATCAATTCTTACCAAAAACGGGATCAGGAGATTAAAACACAAAACACCTACCTCGCGGGCGAAACGCCGAACCTTTAGGTGCAGATCGACGCCGGCGACGCCCTGAAGCTAGATCCCCTGACGAATGGCACAATAAATGGATGATTATGGATCGATTTGGCGAAGAAATGGAGGTCAGGAGGGGGGTTCTGTTCGTCGCTGCGTTTCGGAGGTAAGGGGAGGGGAATGAAATGTTTCTCTTTTTATTTTTTTTATAACACAACACATTTCATTCCCCACCAACTCGCCTCCGTCCCGGCACCCGATGCAGGCCAAGGTAAGGTCACCCCTAGGGTAAACATGTCATTATGGATGCAATGGAGGACACAGATTTGTGATCTGACACTCCGCTCAGATGTTATTCGAGCCGATGCCCGTACACTAACATTTCCATTTATTTACGAAAACGCCCCTGGTGGCGTTTCTCACCGCAGGCCAGCGCCCGCAATGTTTTCACCTCTCCTAGGGTAAATGGCACGTTCCAGACAAAACTGTACCCACAGATTCTCGTTCTGAGCTACAGTTTAGGAGATATCACACCCCTGATACGTGCATAGTATAAAAATAATTAATATTTTTATAAAATTAATTCCGGGCATACCGGGCCTTAGAATCGCACGCCGTCTTTGTACCTAGCTCTGGAATTATTCGTAGAAATATTCCAAATTATTACAGGGCCAAAAACCCGAGTTTCTACATCCTCCCCCCTTATAACATTTTGTCCTTGAAAAGCCATAAGCACAAGGAAGGCGACTGGACTCTCAAATGGGTCTTCCGCACCAGCGAGTTCGCCATCAAACACCCATGCCCGAACACATAAGTCAGAGGGACTCATCCACCACACCTCAACACTATCCTCTTTGGGCGGCACTGAATCACCCTCATGGTTATCATCGCTTCACAAAAACCTGTCTCAGTGGGGGAAGGATCCCTTTTCCTTACACATTCGAAGCAGACCAAACAACACCGACCCAAGGTCTTACCAACACCCTGCAGAAAACTCAAGAAAGCAACGGAAAAGAAGGGTACCCCTAAAAAATGTCTAACAAACTACTGCATGCAGAAAGTAGAAAGGAAACAATGTGTACCTCTATCCATTCATGGTTCCCCTGGGTGAAAAGCCTCCAGGGCATGCAGCTGTCCTCGCCCTCAACCACGAGCTCCCTAAGTTTGGTGTGGTCCTCCTGGGGGTGTAGGTGGTTTCATCTGGTACCGCCTACCACGTCCTCCTCCTGCACCCGCTCCTCTGCCACGTCCACCGCCCTGCAGACCTCCTAGATCGAGACACTGCCTTTGCCAACGTGGTCTATCAACCGGCTCCCTCTCAGTAGCATGTCCAGTCGGACAATCTCTTGCAAGATTCCCCCGATTGACGTAAGCATAACACCACCTCTCCTGCGGCTGACCAAAACGTGCATGTGAGCCCTATGATACCTGAGCCTCATATCCACCATCCTGGGGTCGCCTCCTGAAACTTCGGCCACGTCCAAACCCCTGAGTCTCTCGTCGACTACCAGATGACGATCTGGCTGACAATGTCTCAGATCTCACGTGCCCAGCACTAACAGACGAGATCTTCTCGGCTAGAAATCTATCCAACACCAAAGCATGCTCCAACACTCTAGCATAGGTGGGAAGACACATGGAAACCACTCATGCCCAGATGTCCCTGCGTAAGCCCTACTCGATGGTCTGGGCCCTAAAGAGAGGGTCTCAAATTATATCCACGGAGTAGTGTGACAGATCTGTAAACCTCGCTGAGTACACCGACATAGTCAGGACCTCCTACCGAAGCTGCAGAAGCTCCTGAATCCGCACTGACCTTAGCGTCACTAGATATAACTCTTCCCTCAAGAGCAACTCAAACTCTGCCCATGTGATCATGTCCTCATCAATGGATTGTGTCACCAGGCGCCACCATCTCCCGTCCAAAACATACAGAAGGCTCGCCGCAATGACTACCATCTGATCTGGAGGTGTCCTCACTAGGCGGAAAACTCGACTGACTGTCTCAAGCCAGTTGTCAACTGCCTTGGGGTCTAGATCACCCTGGAACCTCAGAGGTCACTGCCTCTAGAACTCGTGCAGTGCACTCAGCCTACGTACAACCCCATCCTGTACTTCCGGCACAACCAGCTGCTCAAATGGTGGTGGCTAAAATGGAGGACCACCAGGAGGTCCAGACTCAGAACCTATGCCTTGTTCCACAGCCTCTACATGGGGCGAATCGTCACCACAATCCAGTTGTGGAACCCTCGATGGCTGTCGTCGTGGAGGCAACCTGAAATATAATCAAGATGCACCACAGTCAAATAGTATATCTGGAAAGCTGACTCAATAAGGACAAGGAAAATCCAAAACCTAGTAATATATGATGCATGTACCATTTTTGTTTCCCCTACAACCAGTGTATGAATGTCCCGAGTCAAAAGGCAGGTTATCAGAGTCCTGGTGTATGGATTCGTCATCCACCACACCAACACTGGAGTCCATGACATGAAATCCGAACGTGAAACATCCTAACACTATCTCTATGAATCCCAAAACAAACTTACAGCTAGACTAGTTACGCTCTAAGATCCCAAAGGATGAACCTCCTTTAATACCACTCTGTCACGACCCATCCCAAAGGGACTCGAGCCGTGACTCCCCATATAAGGCCCCAGCCTTAAACCTTATTTAATCTTGAGTTATTACAATATTACACATTGAGGATCTTTTCGGGTTTACAGTTTTAGATAATTAGATCATAAAACATGAATTACATTCCACATTTAAACAAAGTGGTTACATAAAGATAGTATTCTTCTTTCCTATCAATGGAAACATATTTAAAATAAAACATGGATTCTTTCTGGACACTTCCTTGACACTATCATCATATCATGTACCTTTCCCTTGACCTGTGAAAAACATTTCAAAAAACTTGGGATTAGCATAAAAAGATCAGTAAGGGATATAAAAATATGGAAAGGAAACATTGGTACATATATACATAAGAATGAAATCATACTTTACCCATAAAACAGAAGCACCTTAACATACCTCATCAAATCATGAATAAATCATTGAAATCATAAGACATAAAGGTAATTTGAGGCATTCATAACATTCTTACATAGGGAGTAACCCTCTTGGTTAGGTTTGGAATACCTGTCACAGTATATTCCCTAAATCTCTTCGGAGAAACCTCAACGTTTCACTCCTTCGCGTTACCTAATGCATTGGAGATCTATATCGGGCTCACCCGCCCTTATTCTATCACAGAACCACCCATCTTCATAATAATTCCCAAGAACCTCAACATAATCGTATCACATAAAACATGCATAAAGAAAACATAACATTTCCACCTTTCAATCACAAGATATCAATACAACAAATTGATATAAAAACATTATGAAAACAATTTTCAATACCAATATAAAATAAAAGTAATACATGGTATTTATTTTTCTTTAAAAAAAGGTATGGCTTATTGAGGAAGCCGAAACTCAAATAATGGTCACGGCAGCGGAGAAGTCGTTGTCGCCGCATACGTACGACAAAAACATTCCCTTTTTTCATTTAGTAAATGCTTCATATAAAAATTATTCCTTTTGAATAAACATAAAAGTCAAAGGGGTTTATACACCGGATAAAAGAAGGTTGTGTATAAAACAAAATATGCCTCAATGAAAGGACATTGAGACGAAGTCCCATACCTCGGGTCCGACTTGACTCGGTTGTTCTTTAATCTCCTGAATAATAAACATGAGTTAAATTCTACTTGCTTAAGAAACTTTTTCAAGGTAATTATACCTTTTATATCACTTATTGCCATGTCATGAACACTATGTAATTATTTAAGTTAATAACGGTCGTTTTAACGATCATTGGTACTCGAGTCAGAAATAAACCCTTTATAATTACAAGTTGTTCATGTATCCATTATATCCAGAATTATAATCATGATGTATATATCATATATATCATATATATCCAGTATATACATGCCTTTATAATATTACATAATCATTTAGTGGTAAGAAATGAAATGCACCGTTCATGGAGACGGTAAGCCGTACGTACGCATGAACGCTACTTTCATTTCTATTTCGTATTTTATAGAATGGAATCATAATGATATAAAGGTATAATATAATTACAATATCATATATAATATCACAGTTCCATCCTTTATATGTCCCACATATGGTATTTAACAAATCAAATCACTTTGAGGGGGCGGTAGTCCGCACTTTCTTAAATAAAGATATCGTGTTTACCCATAATGGAAACCATAATGGTATTAACAAAATGAAAAATACAGAAGCTTAAGGAAAACATAAACATATTATATATCATATATAAATATATTGACATCTTAATGGCCACCATTGAAGGTGTTAAAATAATTTTGAACAATCATCGTTTCGGGAGGCATAAATTCACCATCCACGAAAACAGTATGTCCTTTAACCATTATATGTAGGTGTCTATAAGTGTAGCTCAAATACTTCTTATAACAACATCCTATTATATTTAAGATATTGGAGTTGTGACAAAATAAATGAATAAAAAGATTTTAGGGGGTTGGAGAAACAAATTAAAACAAAAGGACTCAAGTGAAGACATTACCTTAAAATCGGGTAACTCCCTTTTGTTTGAGCTCAAAGGCTTCCTTGGGAAGACTTCTGCCCAATGTCAGGATTCAAGGAGTAAGAGAGGGATGTGGAGAGACAAAATGGGCAGGGGATGGCCGATCCAAAGGCTTTGGGAGTGTGGGTAAGGAGGTAGAGGTGGGGGCCTTTTATAAGTGGAGAGGAGGGGCACTCTTGGAAAGTAAAGAAATGTTACTTTATTTTAAAATGATTTTCGGATTAAAAAGGTCCCACATTGATATAATTATAGGGTAAGGTTATAAGGGTTCAAAATCCACCCATCAAATAGGTTTTGGACATGTGTAGTTCATAGATTTTACATTATCATTTCATTTTATTTAAATCCTTTATTAATGAGGTAATCGCTGCATCATCATGATGTCATAAATAATTTAATTTATATAAAGTATAAAAATTATAAAAAAACTGCTATGATGTAGGAAATATTTTTATATTTCCAATTACTATTTATAATCAAAAATGTGACTTGTCTAACCCCATGTAACAATTGTTTTAGTAAAATAACTCATGTTTGTGTCATTTTTACTTTAACATTAAATAAAAAGTTATTTATGTCATTTCCCAACCAAAGTGGCTCCATGGGGTCCCCATGTTGACACATGGATTGTCTTGGTCGTCCATGACACATAAAATAAGGGTAGGACATGTTTCAAGCTCATCTCATATTATTAAAACATTATTTTTACCTTAAACTACACAAATTACCACTAATCGCGATTAAGAACTTAAGTGTTACTATTCATCAAAAAATTATTTTAATCTCATTAAACCAAATTTTAATTCTTAATGACAACCATGTATGTCGGATTTTTGAAAATCAAATCACAGAAGTGGCAATGTTTCATTTAAACGAAAAATCAGTTTCTTTAACTACCACTTAGTGGTTTCACTATTCATCAAAAATTGAAGTTTTTCAGAAAGATACCAAAACTTCACCCTAAGCTATATTTGATATTCTGAATTCAAAAATGATTTCTATTTTACTAAATTCAAAACATTTAAGTTTCATTAATTAATTTAATAACTAATTCCCGATTTCATTACAAATAGCGTGTTTTTTATGATAAAATAAGTATCAAAAGATTGACACTAGTTTAAGTCCAATTTCAAAGTGAAATTGATTCCAATGACCACCATTGGATTAAATGATAAAAATATATTCTAATTTCACTTCAAAACCAATTCAAAAGATAATCTAATCATATAAATAAATTACATTAAAAAGAGGTTTTGAATTAAAATACAACATTTTTCACTATTCATTACAAATGAACTTTGTCGGAAAAATACCAAAAATTCACACAAAGTAAATTTTGATGTCCCAATCATAAATAATAAGTTTATTTTGACAAACATATCTTATAAAATTGTCAAAAGATAGATTTAGAAAGGGTTTTCCATCAAAAGGCAGTAAAACAATCTTTTAAGAATATTAGTGTATTCCATGCATAAGATTGTATTTATTTTCATTTTAAGCCTCTAAAACACTGTATTAATCATTAATAGACATAGATAAAAATATCTATTATTCATTTCTTACTTGGGATGTTACATCCTTCCCCCCTTTAGAAAATTGTGTCCCCGTAATTTATTTACTTATCGAATAAATGGGGGTACATATCCCTCGTTGCATTTTCAGATTCCCATGTTGCCTCTTCCATCATGTTGTTTTTCCACAAAACCTTTACCTAATTAATCACCTTATTCCGAAACACTTGCTCCCTGTGGTCAAGAATCTGTACCGGTTGTTCCTCATATGATAGGTTCTCTTCCAGCTGAACTACCTCTAGACTCAAAACATGAGATGGATCTAGCATATACTTTCTCAACATCGAAACATGAAAAACATTGTGTACCTGAGATAAACTCGGAGGTAAAGCCACTCGGTAAGCAACTGATCCAACTGTCTCCATAATTTCACATAGTCCGATGAACCTTGGACTCAACATTCCTTTCTTACCAAATCGCATCACATTTTTCCATGGTGATACTTTGATAAAAACATGATCAACTACCTCAAAAGAGAGATCCTTCCTCCTATTGTCCGCATAACTCTTCTGCCTGCTCTGAGCTATTCTCATGTGTTTCTGTATCAGCTGAACTTTTTTTTCCATCTCTTCTACCAATTCTAGTCCCATCAGCTTCCTTTCACCCACTTCATCCCAGAAAGCTGGAGTTTGATACCGCTTCCCATATAATTCCTAAAATGGTGCCATCTGTATACTAGAATGAAAACTGTTATTATATGAAAACTCAACCAAAGAAAGATGTTAGTCCCAACTTCCCTGATAATCCAACGAACAAGCTCGTAGAATATCCTCCAAGGTGTGAATTTTTTGTTCTGACTACCCATCTTATTGAGGATGTAATGTTGTACTAAAATTTAATTCAGTACCCAATGACTTCTAAAGGACTTTCCAAAAGATAGAAGTGAACCTGGGATCACGATCAGGTACAATGGAGAGGGGAACTCCATGTAACCTGACTATCTCTTTAAGATACAAATGGTAAAGTTGATCTAGGGAAAAAGTATCTCGTATAGCAAGAAAATGAGCAGACTTGGTCATGCGATCAACAATAACCCAGATTGCATTATTACCTCGAGATGTCTTCAGTAATCCCACAACAATGTCCATGGATATATTCTCCCATTTCCACTCTGGCACTGGTAAAGGCTGAAGCATCCCTTTCGGTAACTGCCACTCTACATTAACCTGTTGACAAGTCAAACACTTCTTAGTAAAATCAGCAATATCTCTTTTCATTCCATCCCACCAGTAATACTCCCGCATATCACTGTACATCTTAGTACTGCCAGGATGAACTGAAAATGGAGAACTATGAGCTTCACATAACAACTCTCTCTTCAACTGTGAATCATAAGGCACACACAATCTCTTCCCAAATCTCAAAACACAATCATTATCAATGTTGAATTTAGGCAAATTACCTTTCTGAACCAGCTCTACCTTTTTCTGCAACTCACTGTCTTGTTTCTGTGCTTGCTTGATTCTGTCTAATAGTGAAGATCTCACTAATACATGAAACAAAACAGAAGAACACCCTGCACCAACAACTTCTATGTCAATGTTCATCAAATCCTTAACCAATGGAACACGTTCCAAACGCAACATTGCTAACGAAGCATTACTTTTTCGACTCAAAGCATCATCCACTTTATTTGCATTTCCTGGATGGTAATGAATTTTACAATCATAATCCTTGATTAATTCTAGCCATCTCCTTTGTCACATGTTCAATTCATTATGATTGAATATATACTTTAAACTTTTGTGATCAGTATGTATTTCACACTTTACTCCATACAAATGATGCCTCCAAATTTTTAAAGCAAAAACAACAGCAGCTAATTCCAAATCATGTGTAGGGTAATTTACCTCATGAGTTTTCAATTGTCGTGAAGCATAAGAAATTACCAGATCATTATTCATTAGGACACAACCAAGTCCTTTTAATGAAGAATCACTGTATATAACAAACTCACCATTCCTGGAAGGTAGTTCCATAACTGGAGCATTCATCAATCATCTTTTCAATTCTTGAAAACAATCATCACATTCTTTTGTCCAGATAAACTTAACACCCTTCCGAGTTAGCTTAGTCATTGGACTAGATAACCTTGAAAAATTTCTAACAATCCTTCGGTAATATCCTTCCAAACCAAGGAAACTACGAATCTCTGTTACATTTGTGGGTCTTGTCCAGTCTTCCACAACTTTTGTTTTTGCAAGATCAACAGTTATCCCATATTTAGAAACAATGTGACCAAGGAAAGAAATTTTTTGCAACCAAAACTCGCACTTGCTGAATTTTCCATACAGTTTCTTTTCTTTTAAGGTTTGCAAGATAACCCTAAAATGTCTTTCACGATCCTCTTTACTTTTAGAAGACACCAAAATATCATCAATGAAAACCAAAACAAACTTATCCATGAACTCATGGAAAATTCTATTCATTAAGTCCATGAATACAACAGGTGCATTGGTTAGCCCAAAAGGCATTAATACGAATTCATAATGGCCATATCTTGTATGGAACACAGTCTTCAGAACATCTGCTTCCTTTACCTTCAGCTGATGGTACCCTGATCTCAAGTCAATCATTGAAAAATACTGAGCTCCCTGGAGCTGATCAAACAAATCATCGATATGAGACAAAGGATATTTGTTCTTAACAGTGATGTTATTCAAGGCTCTATAATCAATGAAAAGTCTCATTGAACCATCTTTCTTTTTAACAAATAAAACAGGGGCACCCCATGGTGATGTGCTAGGTCGAATGAAACCTTTCTCTAATAAATGTTACAATTGGTCCTTCAACTCTAAAAGTTCTATTTGAGCCATTCGATAAGGGGGTTTTGAAATTGGCTTAGTATCAGGAACTAAGTCAACGGTAAACTCAACTTCCCGATCTGGTATTATTCCAGGAAACTCATTAGAAAAAACATCAGGATACTCATTTACCACTGGCACATCATTAATCTGAACAGTTTCTTTATTTTCAACGATGTGTGCAAGCTAACATTCATTTCCATCTTTTACAAGTTTCTCGGCCTCTTGATATGTTATCAAAATTAAGGGTTCATTCTTGTACACAAACTGAAAGTCTTTCTAAAAAGAAACTTCTTTAGCTCTACAGTCAATCTTATCATTGTAAATAGAGAGCCAATCCATACCCAGGATAACATCAAACTCTACTAGAGGTAGAACAATAAGGTCTGCAAGTAGGTTCTTTCCACATATAAGGATAGGAACATTCTTATAAATTCTTTTTGCCTCAACATTTACCCCAGGAGTTTTTACCAAAATTTTAGGAGTCATTTCTTGAGATGGTATTCCCATTTTACTTGAAATGTTTTCAGAGATGAAAGAATTTGTAGACCCCGAATCAAAAAACACACTGGCATAATCTGAAAAAATAAACAATGTACCTGATACAACTTCATTTGATGGCCCGACATCTGCTGAAGTAGTTGCAAAGGATTTCACCACCCCTTTCTTCTTGTAGTCTAACTACTTCCCATCACTCAATCTTCTTGTCGGACACTCGTTTTCATAGTGACCCATCTCATTGTACTTATAACATTTCACTAACTGTAAATCATATTTGGTCTTACCTTCACCTTGATCCTTTTCAGTGCAATCACGAGCCTTATGTCACATCTTACCACATCGTTAGTACATTCTATAATTCAGAAGACATTCCCCAGCATGCCTTTTGCCACATTTATAACAAACTGGAAACTTAGTTTTCATACCATCAGGCTTTTTTGAAGAATTCTTACCTTTCTCCTGCCACCTCGGTCTCTTCTTCTGCTGGTTGTTATAGAACACTTGATCATCGGAAACTCCATTTCCACCTTCTCAGCACATCAAACAATCTTTTCATAACTTTTAAACTCACGAGAAGCTAATGCCCTTCGATATTTTGGCTTTAATCCCGAGTAAAAACGATTGATTTTACTATCAAGGTCTCAGATAAAATTTGGAGAATACCTTGCCAATCGAGTGAACCTTTCTTCATAGGTATCCACTGAGTCTTCCTCTTGCCTCAATTCCAAGAATTGTTTTCCATCTTAAGTCGAAAAGCCTTAGGAAAATACTTCTCAAGAAACATACCTTTGAATTCATCCCATACAAGAGAATAAATTTCATCAGCGTCCCTGATATTTTTAACCATAGACCACCACTGATCTGCCTCACCCTCCAAATGGTAAATAGAAAGACTAACCTTTTGATTGCCTGAACACCCCATGACATCGAAAATCTTCTCTAGTGCTTTAATCCACCCTTCAGCTAGCAAAGGGTCAGATGATCCTCTGAATGATGGGGGATGCTGCCTCATGAAATGTTCCACCACTGACATGTTCCTCTGCGGTTGATCTGGCTGGTCTCATCCATGGATACCACCACCATTTATCCCTTGAGTCAACTACGCCATTACTGCAACAAACTATTCAGTTCCAATTCCGACCATCTCAGGATGCTGATTCGAAAGGTTATTTCCTTCTGCATGCCTTCCTAGCACTGCTTCCCTGTTTCCTCTGCGGAAAACCATCCTGAACAAACATGTCTTAGATGAAGAAACATGGTAATCTTAAAATTCTATATCACTTCAATTTGACCATAAAAAAATATTTTTGGATAATCATTTAATATAATTCTAACTCCTAAAGTTGTCTAAACCGACCTCTGATACCAACTATAAGGCCCCAGCCTTAAACCTTACTTAATCTTGAGTTATTACAAGATTACACATTGAGGATCTTTTCGGGTATAGAGTTTTAGAGATTTAGATCATAAAACATGAATTACATTCCACATATAAACAAAGTGGTTACATAAAGATAGTATTCTTCTTTCCCATCAGTGGAAACATATTTAAAATAAAACATGGATTATTTCTTGACACTTCCTTGACACTATCATCAAATCATGTACCTTTCCCTTGGCTTGTGAAAAACAGTTCAAAAAACTTGGGATGAGCATAAAAAGCTCAGAAAGGGATATAAAAATATATAAAGTAAACATGGGTACATATATATATAATAATGAAATCATACTATACCCATAAAACATTAGCACTTTAACATACCTCATCAAATCATGAATAAATCATAGAAATCATAAGACATAAAGGTAAGTTGAGGCATTCATAACATTCTTACGTAGGGAGTAACCCTCTAGGTTACGTTTGGAATACCCATCACAGTATATTCCCTAAATCTCTTTGGAGAAACCTTAATGTTTCACTCCTTCACGTTATCCAATGCATTGGAGAGCTATATCGGGCTCACCCACCCTTAGTCTATCACGGAACCACCCGTTTTCATAGTAATGCCCAAGAACCTCAACATAATCGTATCACATAAAACATGAATAAAGGAAACATAAAATTTCCACCTTTCAATCACAAGATATCAATACAACACATTGATATAAAAACATTATTAAAACAATTTTCAATACCAAAATAAAAGTAATGTAAAATAGGGTATTTATTTTTCTTTTAGAAAAAAGGTATGACTTGTAGAGGAAGTCGAAACTCAAATAATTGTCACGACGGCGGAGAAGTCGTTGTCGCCGCATACGTAAGACAAAATAATTCCCTTTTGTCATTTAGTAAATGCTTCGTATAAAAAATATTCCTTTTGAATAAACATAAAATTCAATGCAGTTTATACACCGTATAAAAGAAGGTTGTGTATGAAACAAAATATGCCTCAATGAAAGGAGATTGAGAGGAAGTCCCATACCTTGGGTCTGACTTGACTCGGTCGTTCTTTAATCTCCTGAATAATAAACTTGAGTTAATTTCTAATTTCTTAAGAACCTTTTTCAAGTTCATTATTCCTTTTATATCACTTATTGCCTTTTCATGAACACTATGTAATTATTTAAGTTAATAACGGTCGTTTTAACAATCATTCGTACTCAAGTCAAAAATAAACCCTTTATAATTACAAGTTGTTCATGTATCCGTTATATCCAGAATTATAATAATGAGGTATATATCATATATATCATATATATATATAGTATATACATGCCTTTATAATATTACATAATCATTTATAGGTAAGAAATGAAATGCACCGTTCATGGAGACGGTAAGCCGTACATACGCATGAATGCTAATTTCATTTCTATTTCATATTTTATAGAATGGAATAATAATTATATAAATATATATTATAATTCCAATATCATATATAATATCATATTTCCATCCTTTATACTTCTCACATATGTTATTTAACGAATCAAATCACTTTGAGGGGGCGGTATTCCGCACTTCCTTAAATGAAGATATCGCGTTTACCCATAATGGAACCCATAAAGGTATGCCCAAAATGAAAAATACAGAAGCTTAAGGAAAACATAAACATATTATATATCATATATAAATATAGTGACATCTTAATGGCCACCTTTAAAGGTGTTAAAAGAATTTTGAACAATCATCGTTTCGGGAGGCACAAATTCACCATCCACGGAAACAGTATGTCCTTTAACCATTAGATGTAGGTGTGTGTAAGTGTATCTCGAATCATTCATATAACAAAATCCTAGTATATTGAAGATACTGGAGTTGTTACAAAATAAATGAATAAAAAGAGTTTAGGGGGTTGGAGAAACAAAATAAAACAAAAGGACCCAAGTGAAGACATTACCTTAAATTCGGGTAACTCCCTTTGGTTTGAGCTCAAAGGCTTCCTTGGGAAGACTTCTGCCCAACGTGAGGCTTCAAGGAGTAAGATAGGGATGTGGAGAGACAAAATGGGCAGGGGTTGGACGAGCCAAAGGCTTTGGGAGTGTGGGTAAGGAGGTAGAGGTGGGTGCCTTTTATAAGAGGAGAGGAGGGGCACTCTTGGAAAGTAAAGAAATGTTACTTTATTTTAAAATGAGTTTCGGATTCAAAAGGACCCACATTGATATAATTAGAGGTTAAGGTAATAAGGGTTCTAAATCCACCCATAAAATAGGTTTTGGACATGTGTAGTTTATAGATTATACATTATCATTTCATTTTATTTAAATCCTTTATTAATGAGGTAATCGCTGCATCATCATGATGTCATAAATAATTTAATTTATTTAAAGTCTAAAAAATATAAAAAAACTACTATAATGTAGGAAATAGTTTTATATTTCCAATGACTATTTATAATAAAAAAATGTGACTTGTATAACCCCATGTAACAATTTTTTTAGTTAAATAACTCATGTTTGTGTCATTTTTACTTTAACATTAAATAAAAAGTTATTTATGTCATTTCCCAACCAAAGTGGCTCCATGGGGTCCCAAAGTCGACCCATGGATTTTCGTGGTTGGCCATGACACATCCAATAAGGGTAGGACATGTTTCAAGCTCATCTCATATTATTAAAAGATTATTTTTACCTTAAACTACACTAATTACCACTAATCACGATTAAGAACTTAAAAGTTACTATTCACCAAACAATTATTTTATTCACATTGAACCACATTTTACTTCTTAATGACAACCATGTATGTTGGATTTTTTAAAATCAAATCACAGAAGTGGAAATGTTTCATTTATACGAAAAAACAGTTTCTCTAACTACCACTTAGTGGTTTCACTATTCATCAAAAATTGAAGTTTTTCAGAAAGATACCAAAACATCACCCTAATCTATATTTGATATTCCGAATTCAAAAATGATGTCTATTTTAAAAATTTCAAAACATGTAAGTTGCATTAATTAATTTAATAACTAATTCCCGCTGTTAGGACAAATAGCGTGTTTTTTATGAAACAATAAGTATTAAAAGATTGACACTATTTTAAGTCCAATTTCAAAGTGAAATTGATTCCAATGACCACCATTGGATTAAATGGTAAAAATATATTCTAATTTCATGTCAAAAAAAATTCATAAGATAATCTAATCATATAAATAAATTAGATTAAAAAGAGGTTTTGAATTAAAAAACAACATTTTTCACTATTCATTAAAAAATGAACTTTATCGGAAAAATACAAAAATTCACACAAAGTAAATTTTGATGTCCCAATCATAAATAGTAAGTTTATTTTGACAAACATAGTTTATAAAATTGTCAAAAGATAGATTTAAAATGGGTTTTCCATCAAAAGGTAGTAAAACAATCTTTTAAGAATATTAGTGTATTCCTTGCATAAGATTGTATTTATTTTCATTTTAAGCCTCTAAAACACTATCTTAATAATTAATAAACATAGATAAAAATATCTATTATTCATTACTTACTTGGGATGTTACACCCCAATCCCGCCTCCAATAGGCTAGGGGTTGGCGACTTGCACCGAGTAGGCTATCACACACATGGGAGGCATTAGCCTAAGGTACCTGTACAAACACACCCACAAACACCTCCATGTAACAGTGTAGAGATACAAAAAACAGAAAAGTAAATGCATGCATACAATCTATCCCAATCCAGAGTGCAAAATCAAAATTACAAAAGGGAAAAATATGGCCCACCAAAAGAAAACTATAAAGCGCATCCAACCTACTTTAAAGAAGGGGAACACTACCACAAACACCCGTCGGAATGCTCCCTCAGCACCGCACCAGAAAACACCCCGGTCAGTCTCACTCACTCAGCTCTGCCTGCTCCGAGTCCTCCTGGGACTCCGTCGAAAGGTCTGTGGTCTGCACAAACCACAAAAATGTGCGGGCAAAGCCCATACAGGGGTCAGTATAAACAAACTCAGTAGGCACCCCAAAAACTCAAAACTAAAGAGAGAAACTTAAAGGAAATAGTCCACTCATCCCAGCCAGAGGGAACCAAGACGAGAGATAAAATCCATCTCGTGACCATACACGGCTAAACACAACTAGTCAGTTCAGCTCAGGTGTATTCCCATACATAGACCTTGAACAATACAAATATAATCAGATCACGCAACAAGCCACCTGAGGTACCGACCTCAACACCAGTAACGGTTCACAACCAGGACAGTAAACCACACGATCACTATCATCCCATATGAAACTCATCTGAGAGATACACTCCTCAGGGTTTATCACAAACCTCTCAGATACTCACCCGAGAGATCACGCTCATCGGATACCAACTCTAAGGAAACCACACTAAAACAACATAACCACCAAACTCCTCAGAGAGGGGATCACTCCTAGGGTCTGCTAGGGGATACTAGAACCCACTCCGATAGATGAAGATCTCACAGATAGGGGATCACTCCTAGGTTCCGCTAGGGGATACCACGACCCGATCTGGCATTCATAGATCTAAGAGATAAGGGATCATTCCTAGGATCAGCTGGGGGATACGACAACCCGATCTGGCACTTGAAAGAAGCACGTCTCAGATAGAGGATCGTCATCCATATAAAGTTGGTCCCGAATATACCGGAACCCTATCTAGTATAACTTGTGATTTAGGGCATCAAAATGATGATTACGCTACCCTACAGAAACCACGCACTGAGTAGTGGATCACATAACCAACGATACCACAACCCTACTATAAACATGGTGTTCAACAGGGGATCGTATAGCCGACGATGCCACAACCTTATTGATATTGGCCCACTGTGTAGAGGATCATATTCCCGATGATGCCACAAACCCTACGGCGTTAAACTAATAGATCGGGGATCACCGCCCATGAATAAGCGGTCACAACAATAAAAAGAACCCAATCTAAGGAAAAGATGCTAGAGGATCCCGCTCCGGGCCCACCAGAGGGATTCCACAACTCTAACAATTTAAACATCCCATCAAGAAGATCACAAACCTTTACGATGGTTGTGATGATGCATGAACCCTCGTAGGAACAAACCAAGGGAGTACCCTCAATCACTACTAGTCCAAACATCGCTAACTCGAGCGACCCACAGTAACACTATACTGCGCACATCGAAAGCCAAAATCGAGGCCACCATCGCGATCTATGCGAAAAATCATGCAGGATAGGCTTCTCACTTGCCTGAAATAGAGCACCAGTGAAAAAGGCAATATTCACCGTAGGTAGCTCCTGCGGGGCCCACACAACGATCCCAAAACCCATTGATCGGATTATACCATGGAAATCCCCTCAGAAAAACAAGTAGAATCCACTACCTGTTCGTCTAAAACGGACACATGGTGAAAAGGCACTATTCACCTGAGCCATCCCAGGTGGGGCCCAAGCCTCGATCCCAAAACTCAATGAATGGATCGCACCATTGTGATCCTCTCGGAAAGGCCCACAGGATCAAATATTCACCCGTCAAAATCGGACTCCTGGTATGAAAGATGTGTTTCTCCCAAAATGCCAAAAACCCAGCCTCATGGGGCTCGCACTCCGTTCACAGTCCCAACACCCAGAAACCTTCTCAAAACATTTTTTGCACCATCAGGGTCTCAATGCCACTGACGGCATGTCAATCGGACACTCCGGGTAGAAGTTACAACGGCCCGAAGTCGTAAAATAATAATATAATATTATTTTATACGACGTTTCTAATTCCTAGGCCACGATCTTGAACCCTTAAACCCTCTAATCCACACTTGAGGGTTCCCCCCGTCATCAGGGTCGTGTCGCCGCAAAAGGCACACTAATCCGACTACCAGATAGCATGATATAGGGGTTTAAAGACGCCCTCTTATAACAAAAGAGGCCGAACCGGCCGAGACTAGCCGGTCCGGCCCACCCTGGCCGGCGGCCCTCTTCCGCGCGGTGCACATTGCCACCGCGGTCCACCGCGGCTCCACCGCATGCCACCGCGCTCCGCCAGTGCCGGAGCCGCACTGGCAGCCCGTCAGGGGCGCCACGGTGGTCCGTTTTGCAATCCAAAAGCACCAGTGTGACCCCCATGACGAGATCTTCCCTGAAACGACCTCAAAACAAAGCAATTCGCAGCAAAAACAGGACTGAGGGATAAAAACGTATACCACCTACCTCGCAGGAGAAATGCTGAAGCTTCGGGTGTAGATCGACGCCGGCGACGCCCTGAAGCTAGATCCGCTGACGAACAGCGCCGAAAACAGACTATTCTGGCTCGATTTGGAGATGAAACGGAGGTCGGGAGGGGGGTGCCATTTTGTTACTGTGCATTGGAGGTAAGGGGAGGGGAATGAAATGTTTTTCTTTTATTTTTTTTATAATACAACACATTTCACTCCCCACAAACTCACCTCCGTCCCAGCACTCGATGCAGACCAAGGTATGGTCACCCCTAGGGTAAACGCGTCGTTCTAGACCCAACGGTGGACTTGAATTTGTGATATGACAATCCATTCAGAAGTTATTCAAGCCAACGCTCATACACAAAATTTTCCATTTATTTACAAAAATGCCCCTAGTGGCGTTTCTCATCGCAGGCCCGCGCCTGCAATGTTTACACCTAGCCTAGGGTAAACGACATGTTCCGGACGCAACCATACCCTCAGATTCCCATTCTGAGCTACCATTTAGTAGATATCATAGACCTACCACGTTCATAGTATAATAATACTAAATATTTTTATAAAATTAATTCCGGGCATATCAGGCCACGAAATCGCATGTCGTCTTCGCGCCTAGATCTGGAATTATTCGTATAAATATTCCAAAGTCTGATACGGCCAAAAACCCAAGTCTCTACATTGTAAACTTAGATAAGTAAAATATTTTCCCATCAAAGAGATTCACCATCTCCCACTATGTTATTCATAATTATAACCCTTTTTATAAATATCATACATTAAAAATATATTCAAAAACTATGGAATGGAAAAATTGGAATGAGTGAGATTAGATGCTCAGTATGGATAAATGCGGGTGATATCGATGATAACTTAGGCATAACATGAGTATAATGGTACAAGAACATGTTTTTAACATATAAAAACCACACACTACATTACATGGATCATAATCCTATTTAAAAGAATAATGGATTAAAATTCCTGATACATGGAATTAATTAAAATCAATATGAATGGGGCATAATGGAAAAACATAATCCTTGTAATGAGAAAAAAATTGTAATATGATAACATTTTAAACATGTATAAATTGAAAAAATACCACTCATTAAATTATATAAATGAAATAAGGCCATCGGATAAACATATAGACATGAATAATTCTCCTTAAATAACCTCTTATACATTATACCAGGCACATACATCAACTTATAAACAAGAAACTGTGTCGACACATAACCTTATGGACATGAAACCAAGTACCCCCATAAACTTATATATTAGATACCATATCCATTAATAAAATTATAAACATGAAATCAGGTTCATGCATAACAAAACTAACTCATGATTTATCAATATTTAACCAATGAATTGGAGGTGTATATGGGCTCCACCCATTAAATATTCTTTACATTTATGTTCCATAATACCATAAAACATTAATAATAACCCATTAAAAATAAACTTGTTTTATAAACATTTCATCATAGTATATATATGGGGAATACATAAATTTCATATACATCTTATTATATTACTAATAAACCATCTAGAAGGAGAATATGTATTGATCCACTATTTCATATCCCCTATAAAACATAAGTATCACCAATATATTTCGTTGTTGAGGAATAAAAATTTCATAAAAAGATCACTTAAACCATATGTTGGAAATTGTCCAATCAATTTTCAAATATATTCAATAAAATAAAATAATTTAACAACTAATAAAAAAATTATTAAAAATCCTTTAATAGCTATAAGGTAAAAATTTATTCATTTATTTGTCTTGATGGTGTGAAATAAAATTATTGTAATACAAGTTAAAACAAATATTTCTTTCATATTTTTGGTGATAAATCAAAAGTACCTCATTTTTGAAAGGACCAATATATTTCCTTTAAATCCTTTATGAACGTGTAAAAAAGGATATAAATCATTTTGAGTATTCATTTTATAATTTTAAAAACATTATCTAAAAAAATTTTATATGTGATGAACATAGAATAAAAATAACTTTCAATTGAAGAGAGAAATGTTGTAAATTGTTTCATAAAAATATAATTTTTGTATCTTCATTTCATAAAGAGATAAAAATGAAAAGATAACATATATTCTATTGTAATAACCAAATAATAAAAAATTCATTATTTTCTTGATATATATATTATAATATTCCATTACTTTATGTGTAATCATAATAAATTCTGATAAACAATGAGATTGTAACATAACACAATTACCACATTGGTATTGATTCAATTATAATCTCCATGAATGAATGAAACATGTAAGGATATTTTCATCACAAATTTTGTATGATAATAAATAAAATAAAAATAAATTTTTAGCATAAATTCCATGAAAATAAATATGTGGTAAATGTGGAATTTTCCTAACAGAAATAAAAGTGAGATGAAAATCCCTTACCTACAGTTCCAACGTTATTTTTATATCTAAAAAGGAAAATATATTAAATATAGGATTATCATACATATATATGAATTAACCATAGACATATATATCATATCATATAAAATTTAATCAAAATATTTTGTCACACTTTTATTATCAATTATTTTTTAAATTCATATTTTGTATATTAACTACTTCATTCTTCCTGTGTGTTTCGATTCGAAGTTTTTGTCCTACTTATTTATTCATGGATAGATAATATATATAATTTTAATAATTATATAAATAAAATATATTATCATTATATAGATATTAATATTCATCTATAATGTTTAATATCAAAAATGAGTTACTAATAACATGGAGATGGTAGTTCGTACATTTGCATGAACGTTGATTCTATTTTCTTAATGGATGGAATACGATAGAGGTAAATATTAAATAAAATATATATAATAAATTTTAAATAATTTATATCATATATTAACATTAAATACATATCTATTACCATCCATTATAAAATAAAATAAAAAATGTATCATATTTCTCTATGTGAGCGATATTCCACACTTATGATGGAGCGACAATATCATCTTCTAATGGATTAGATGGGAAGAAGGTAGGTGTGATATTATAGTTAAATAATTATAATTATGTCACCAATAACATATAAATATTTTATATCCATTATTATATACATCCATGATAGTTGGTAATAGAAGAAGAAATACATCTCTTCGCAAGGAGCTAGTCTGACACACCCAAGATCGACAGTTTTGTTTCTCATTTTATGGAAGGGGAGACGGATGTTAGTTATGAAAATAAGATGATAACATTATATATATGGTATATAATTATGATATTATTATATCATATTTAATAAATAATTAAAATTGGTTGAAGAATAAATAAAATGAAAACACGTGGATTAGAACTATATTTCTTATTCGGAGAACCTCTTTTGATTTACACCTAAATCAATATTAGGAAATCTTAAAAATAAATACAAGTCTTAGAAGAGGTGGGTATGGAATAAAGGAATGTATTTTGGAATTTATTTTTTTATCAAAAAGGATTATTTTGTGTTAATATTAGAGGACAAGAAATTTTATTTTATAAGAGGGGAAATGAATCATGTTGGAAGCTAATTCAATATACCCAAAGAAAATCCATAATGATATCGTGTTTCCCAAAAAAATATGATTTTAAATTAATAAATATTTGAATGTATTATATTTTATGTTTTAAATATTTCAATTCAAAATTATTTAGACAAGACTTATTATTAATATTACCATTATCTTATGATCAAACCCTGATAAACTGGTTTTTACATTAACCACGACAATTATTACTTTTATTTTTATCTATTAATTCAATAGAAAAATTATTTATTAATCATTAAATAATATTATATATTCTTATTCAGAATATGTAATTGATTTTTATTTAATTAAATTCACTTTAGTGGAAGATTTATATTTGAAATTAAACCCATAGACATGATAAAAATGTGATTTTGAGAAGAAAATGTTTTTGTGGGTGTAAAATGTAATTAAACAATAATTTACCATAAAATAAATTATCATAACATATATTAGATTAATAATA
The DNA here is from genome assembly GCA_963277665.1 of Viscum album. Lineage (NCBI taxonomy): Eukaryota > Viridiplantae > Streptophyta > Magnoliopsida > Santalales > Viscaceae > Viscum > Viscum album. Next base: position 1,098,713,452 of record OY728121.1, on the reverse strand, counting down.
ATATAATTGACTTTATAATTATTCTAAATCCATATCAAAACAAAATATAACATTTATATTCTTTAAATTAACGTAACTTTTTAATAAAAATCAATATTTTTAACAATTAATCAAAATATTAAACTATTTAGAAAAAAAATTCTAACACAAATTAATTGACATTATGAATTAAAAAATTAATTTTATATTATATATTAATTTTTTATTAATTTTTTTTACATTTATTATTTTCTCTGAAAAATTTATACCATCAATTTTTTAGTGAAATGATATTTTGAAGTTCATAAAGACAACTACAAATTATATAAATATTTACTAGTATATTTTAATTACATAAAACCATAGAAATTTAATTATAAATTTTTTTATTCATATTCCTACAATAAAATTTAATTTATAGGTCATAATTGTGATGTTTAGATAATAATAATAATATAATGTGGTACGTTAAAATGTCATTTTATGTGTATTGTAAGATATCAAAGAAATAAAATTTCCATAAATAAAAATCATAAAATAATATGTTGTAAAAAAATATAACATAAATAATAATATTTTTATCCTATGATGAGAAGGTTCATGCTCTCTTCTTCTAATAAGAATTATTATGAGAAATGATGCCCTTAATATTTTTTTTAACACTATTTATCCTGATTTACCCTTTACCGCGGTAATAAGTTTTACCAAGATTTCTATTATTTATGACTCGAATGGAGAACTATTTACCATATTTGGAAATAATTCTTAAAAATATAGAATACTATTTTCACTGTTCATTTTCTATTGGTTGAATAAATTCATTTTAATATAAGTCCGCATAATACGATGAAAATATTTCTTTATATAAATACATTCTTAAGAATAAAACTATATTTATTCATATCCCATTCCTAGAAAATAAATTTTATTAATATAAAAAAATATAATAAATAATAAAAAAAATCGATAAAATAATTCTCAGATAGTGAATAATTTTATTTATTAAGATAAAACTAGTGTTTACACATAAGAATGTTTTTTTATAGAAATTATTAGTTATTTTTAATTATTTATTACATTCATTTATAATTAATTGTTAACTATATATTTAATTTTATACATATTTAAAGAAGAAGTATTTTATTATATAGTTGTTATTTCTCATTCCAACAAATTTTAACATCCTGGTTATAATGTTATATTATTTTACGATTCATTTAGACTCATGGATGTATGTATTTTAATCTGTAAAAATAATTAAATTTAATTGAAATTAATTATATCATATAATATTTGGGTGTCAAATTTTACCCCACCTAAAATGAATTTCAACCAAAAACAACTACTCTGAAATGCAATACTGTTGATATCAATGTTTCATTACATCCCTAGGTTCCCATGAGTTTTTATTAAAATTAATATTTTTCTAGTGAAATTTAACTACGTTAGTAGTCTTAATACATAATAGTATATCTCTATAACCCCATATGTATACCGGTGTTATTCATAAGAAATATCAATTTCTAGTGGTATGCACTCTGATTTTACATCATTTTTTGGATCATGTATATTATTCCCTACTCTAAATTTAGGGAACACATCGTGAACTTGAGAGAGGTTCAGTGGATGGGTTGAGGGACAAGTAGTTTTTATTGTTCTATAAAGAATATCTAAGGGATTAATATAAATGGCACACATATTTCCATTATTTCTAAATATCATAACCTTAATCTATAATAAAATTCATACAAACACCTTCTCATAATCCTTGAACTCCAGATCTCATCTATGATTATTAGTACTACATTTTCATTGACTCTAAGATACCTTGATGTTCTATTTAGTGGTTTTTAATTTCATTCCATTTCCTCATCCAACTCAAGGCCAAATATAATTCCTTCTCTAATACACACCTCTAAGGTTGGAGTTATAATATTCTTTTAATATAATTCATTAAAATGATCTATCATAATACTTGAGTGAAGGATATTGTTGTAAGAAAACTAAACTAGGGGAAGATATTGATCCCAAATACCATTAAAATAAATAAAAATGATATCAAAATATCCTCTATGGTTTAATTGGTACTCTTACATATACCATCATTCTAAGGTTGATTTTTTATTCTAAAACATTACTCTATATCCAGACCATGCTAACTAATTCTCCTTAACATCATGGTAAGACTAGGATACTTATTAGATTTTATTGAGTGTTTTAGTCTCTGAAACATTAAGTCTTCTAAATGTATATTATGAAAGGATAATAAAAATGGAATTATTTATCCATTTAAATGAATTTTAATTAACAAAAAATTTGATCAACTACAAAAAATATAATATTATATAGTTAAGATGGTTAAGGGAGTTTGATGATAATATCAATGGGAATTTTTTACATTTCCATTAGTATTGTTAATGGTTGTAAAAACCGCATAGATTTATATCTATTTTCCTTAACTTAATAACATACCAAGAAAAAATATAAATAGTCTACAATATCTCTTTTCATGTTATCCCATCAGAAATATTGTCTTCGATATCTATACATCTTTTTTCATTTCTCGGTGAATAAATAATGATGATATATGAGCCATATCTAACAACACACTTTTCAAATATAGTACAAAATAATACATATTTATCGCCTCTTATTATTTCATCATAATCAAATTATAACATATGAACATTTCTGACCATATTCTATATTTCAACTTCTTCCATCTGTGCCTAATTATTCATCACATGGATTAATAGTTTAACAAGAATTTCCAAATAATAATATTTCTCCCCATTCTTCAATATTTCCATATCCATCCATTGAATATATATAAATATTTTATTTTTTAATCCTCATCATATATTATCTAGAATGATCCTTTTCAATGAGAGCATTTTGAACATTGATCTCTATCATGGAGTGGGAATTTTTTGAGTAGTCATAACATTCAATTAAATCTAACTAGAATATTCATTTCTTTTTCAGTGAATACATACAATAAATTTTATGATTACTATTTATGCCACAAATTTCATTATTTTAAACATGCATATATATCATCAGTGAAAAAATTATCATTTATAACTATAAATAATGAGTTGATCAATTTTTTCCATGAAAAATCACTATTCATGATGCATAAACTATCACCATATCATTCCACATGTTGAGACATCCTATTCATTGTATCGATGTATTAATATAGATCACATACCTTCTCTCACTATAAGGTGCTATAAAAATAGGTTCACTAAATGAAATTATCTTTAGTTCTTTCAAAATTTCCTCACACATTTCTATTTAATGGGACCTTGATCCATTTCTAGTTAGCTATGTGATTTAATAATAGTGTCCAAACAAATTTTCCACCAATATTAAATAATATTCAGAAAAAACAAAGAAAAATGCATATCTCAGTCACAATGGTAGGATTGGGATAATGTTCAATAACCCAAATCATTATCGGATCTCTTGATTTACAATAACATGATATTAAAAAATCAAATATGATCCTTTTTATATCTTAATATCAATTTTTTTATTTTTCAGGAAAATTATTCTTCGAAGGGGAATTCATTACAATCCTTAATTACTGTTCATTATCTTTCTCTAACATTAAATATATTAGAATATTATGTATAAATACGACCACAAACTAATCACGGTAATATCTAAACACTCTATTCATTAAATCCATAAATATAGTTGGTGCATTACTAATACCAAATGACATTAATTAATAAACATACTGTGCATACCCTGTATGAAATATTGTCTTGGTTATATCCTCCTTCTTGTCCCCCAATTTATTATTTATAGAATATATATAAATATTGCCAAAGTATTGATCATTTAGTAGTTGATAAAACATGTTGAAAATATTAGGAATATGTTAATAATTCTTGATTGGGATCTTGTTAAGTATAAGATAATCAATATAGTGTAAAATCAAACCATCATTCTTCTCACCAAAACCAATAGTTTACCAAATGGTGACTCACATGAACAAATAAATTCTTTTTCAACATTCACTTGAGTTACTTATTCAACTCATACAACTCTATCTAATTTATTTTATATAGGGTTTTTAAAATATGGGTAGCTCCATGTATGATTTCTAGTGAAAAATTTACTTAATGATTTGGTTAATGACTACGAAACACTTTTATAAAGACACATTGAAATCATTCATAGTAGGCATAACAATGGTATTGATTTTTTCTCCAACCATCAAAGATAATACCCCATTTAATATGATTCAAAAACCATAAAATAAATCCACCTTCCATTAAAATTTCACATTAATAATCTCATTAATAAGAGATCGAATGATGGTTCAAAATATAAAATGTGGCTTCACATTATTTTATGTTATTGTGGGATTTATTTAATGATATCTAATCAATCCCTAATATTATATCAAATTCAAATATAGCAATAGTAATGATATTTCATGAAATCACATTCCCACAAACATAAATATGAGGAAATTCATAGACATGTTATGTGACCATCATACAATTAGGGGTTTTCAGTAATAAATCAATATCTATTCATTTTGGTGGTACTAGGTTACCCTTAAAATTTACTATAATATTTAATAATGGGGTGTTCATGATTAAAATAATAATTAGTACTAGAGTGGATGATATGATTATATTTCATAAATTTATTATCCTCACTAAAAAAAGAGAACACTTATATTTCCCTTTGTCTTTGATATTTTGAGGCTCTTAAAAATGATAATTATCATTAACCACTGTGTTTTAGGACTGGTAAATATAATACACATACTATTTATATTTAAAACACTAGAGTGTGGTTGGTGTATTGTGTGGTTATCTTCATCCATCATTGACTGATGTCATCCCATCACAATTTAGATTCAATTACCTAATGACCTTCCTTTCAACACATAAAGCATTTACCAATCCCTTTAAATTAATTACAAACATGTTTCCTTCCACAAATATATCAGGATGGAGATCTAAACTTTTTCTCCCCATGATTTTTAGACCTTTATTTGAATTATATATTTTTTTATTATCAAATCATTGAGACATACTGGCTCTCCAATCTCCATTTCCACTGTGATAGAAAAAAAATATTGATTCATAGATAGTGATGTATCTTATAGATAATTCCCTTAGACAATATGTTTTTAAGCCACTGAAGAATAGATCAACCTATTAATTAGGTAGTATTATAATTATATAACATTAATTATCAAGTATTCTATAATTGACCATATATATTCTAATAGATTCCTCATCCTTATTATTTATCACAAAAAAAAATTCTCACTCTATTTTAATATGAATAATACAGAGTTATTTTTTATTGAGAAATAGTCTCTTAAAATAATCCCACTCCATAGATTCAATTTATTCCTTTACAATCATATATATGATAAGATTTCACCATTGATATAAATCAGATTCCTAAATGATTTGTAGAAAAAATATGCCTTTCATGCTTTGAATAATAGAGAATGGAAATATATTTTCAGCTATAACGATTTATTTATTTGTAACGAGTATATTGGAAGACACACTAAAATAAGATGGATGTTTCAGTATGATGGACCCAAATAAAACTTTTTCCCCCACTATTTCATTTTTAATCCACCATGATTCAAATTTGGATAAATTTTATCACAATAAATATCATATCATTTTCTGTCAAAATTTTAATTTGCACATTTCCTTTACGTACCAAAAATTCACTAAAACATAAAAACATAGTGTTAGAAAAAAATTATCATAGTGATAAAGATAAAAATTTTCAAAAATAATTTATTGTATGTCTAAATAATGGAAAAAAAATTTTAAACCTTATATTTAACCTAGTTTATCCATGATTACTACCAAAACATTATGATGTTATCATATACATAGTCTTATCCCTAGGGTTATCAAAGATGTTTTATCATCCTTGATTACAGAGGTATGAATATATTACTATTATATAAAGTAAAATGTCCCATTTCTTCATACATATAAAATTAATCATGTTAGATTAATATTCAATACATAACATAACAATCCACCCATGAATTGTACACATTTAGTGACTTTAAAATTTTCATAACATAAACATATTTTTCATTTCAGGCCCCCTTAATATTATACTATGTTCTTAATAACAAGAGCTATTATTTTATATATGATACCTAAAATAATATGTCATATCCCAATGAAAGAAAACATCAGAATGGTGTAGATCAGATACTCAATCAGGGTAAACTAGTAATACTCATTGATCACATAAATATATCAAGATCAGAAGGGTATGTGAACCTGAGCCTAACATTTGAAAAAAAACTTGGTAGATTAAAGATCATAATCATGATTTATTTTGTAACCCTTACCAGTTAAGAAGACATGAATCATATATGAATCAAAGAACCTGAACCATGATAGAATAACATTGGTAGAAGACATAGATTTTTGGCATACACATAATCATAGAAAAATATTTCTTTGGTAGAAAAGGACAAAGTACAAGAATATTGTTAAAAAAACAAAAATTCAATTACATAAGCTAGTCGGTAAATTTAAAAAACACTTTTCCTTCACATTCAATAAAAATATTCATCCAACCAAACAAAAAGTGGAATTTAATTAATTCCACATAGAAAAATTATTTTAAAAACTATATGTCAGTAAATAATATTAAATAAAGGAGAGAAATTAATGAAATGAACGTATTATTAAATTTAAATTAAAATTCAAAAGGAAACTTCTTCAATGGGAGATAACCTAGCCGAAAAATTCATCACTTGATACCTTTGATGAAGATTACTCCATACATATACCCACATACACCCCTATATATATCATTAAATAAATTGGATATATTCCCTTATCCATGAGTGAATATGTAAATTTAGATATATATAAATATATATTTAAATATACATACATATATATCTATGTGAAACCCTTTATGGAGCCACCAAATGGTATAATTCACCTAAAAGGAACCAAAATCACCAAATAATCTAAATAAATATTAATCCATAAAATGTTAAGCCAAAAAAATCAATGGACAATGGATGAACCAAAATGGGCCAAAGCGCTTCTCCTTCGAAGATGGATATAGAAACAAAAATGACGATGTCCCAAGATACCATACACATCACCAAAATATGTAAGAAGGACGCAAAATATGGTCAACCCATAAACTAGGATTTTAGCTGATAAAAAAATGGTGATGCAGAGAAGTGAAATTACAAATAAACCTAAAAGGAAGCATGGGGGTACATTCCTTGGCCAACCATGTGGAAAACATTAATTAATTAGGAGAGACATTGGATAAGGGGGTTTACTAGAAGGGGGAGTGTGTGCCACCGAGAGGAAGCATGTTGTGTCGCATATGGGAGGGGCTATTGAGAAAATAGATTATGGATTTATTTTTATTTTTATTTTTTAAATTAATTTATTTATTTTTGATAATTATTTTTTCACGATATAGCCACATCGTTTGGAAAATTATGTGTCAACCATACAGTTCGATTTGTTAAAAAATATAGAAGTTATTGCACTGTTAACACAGGGTTTGGAAACATATGCGCATTAACCATACGAGGCTTTATGCATACCCAAAAACTCTCATTTCAAGTTAAAACCATCTAAAAATGATTAAAAATAAAATTTCACTCAAAAATAAATAAATTAATAGGAGATTTTCATTTTTTAGGTAACAATTATCCCCACCATGACAATATGTACCCCCATGTTAGTCCAAATAGATTCAGTATTCAATAACAATGAAATGATGAACTAAAACCCATGGAAAAGGAAGAAAACAAATCACTAATGAACCATCAGTTGCTTCTATTCAAACTCAGAACTATAGATTCATAACAAGAATTTATGAGACCATGCTCAGAAAAATCCACACCTAAATAGAAAATATTACATAAGAGAAAATAGTTTGAAACATAACAGAGTGATTACAAATAAAAGACTCATTATTTTCTAAAAAACACTACAATTAAAACCATATCTACAAATATAAAAACCACAAAAAAATTATTCTGGTCTATGTTTAATCTCTACGAGAATCTATTATATGACCCAATTCACAAGTCAACCAACAAAAATGAATGGGTTCAGGTGGAGAAGAAACATAAATGTGCTACATCGTGAAAACCTATATATTGGGTTCATCACAAGCTCATACCATGGTGGGATCCCCATCATATTTGGATTCTATAAAAACATCTATTTCTCAAACATTAATAACTCTTGAAACCCAACAAAAACATGGAAAACCACAATAAATGAATCATGGGACAACAAGGACATCCTTTTTACATAAATGAAACTAATAACATTAAAAATACTATACCCATTTAAATATTGTTCATCAAAGACTAAAAACATCATTCCCTATACCAAAAATAACACATAACCACAAATTACATTAATTAAAACAATAATGCAATTTATAAAAAAAAACCGCTTGATTGAGCTTGCACCAGTGCTATGTTCATCCAACTGAGTTGGAAAATTCACCATTTGAGAAGATCTATAATCATATCACATCCTGGTGCCTCAAAAACACAAATTATTCAAATTACTTAAATTTCCATGGGTATGATAAATCGTTAGTGATTTGTGACATGAAAACTTCATATGCTTAGGCATACCACATGGAAAATGTTTCCATAAAATACTCTTGGATCAATCTAGTGAGGAAGAAAATAGTGGCCTATTTTACCTCTACTCAACTGAGAAGATTTATCAAATATGGATTCAACCTAAATAGCCAACATCAATACTTATCAATAATCATCCGTGAAAAAAGGTATTGTTTAAAGTTAATCATATTGAAGAACCATTTTAAAGAATATATCTTTAAAAAAATCCCTAGAATGGCTTGGGATATACATCACCAGCCTAGTGAATCTCAATGCATACTCCAACACTATACAATTTTCTTACTCAAGATAGTACAATGTTAAACTCATTGGATCCACACATCATATGATAAGTACTACTAGATGAACAAGGCTTTGAAACATTCCCATATGTAATTGTTTTTTGGTTTGGACTAAGGAATGGATTTCGACAATTCTCAAATTAGGCTATACAATGTGAAGTTGGATGGATTAAGCATAAGATTTTAATTTTATTCAATCAGAACAAATAAAATAAACATCATCACATTCCAACATACATTAAATTACACTAACGGATTTTAAAACAACTTTTTATTTCCAAATAAAAATATTTTAAAATTCCACATTCATTTTTCCAATTTCATATCATACAAAACCTTTCCAAAACCACTAAATAATTTAATAAAATATCTCCCATTTTCTAATAAACCCATTTCAATCTCCAAAATACTCAATTTTTTGTTTTAGAAATATCATTTTCGAAAGATCAAATACAACTTTTCAAACATAAAATAATTAAAAAATATAAATAAAAACTTCCCAAAACTAACTTATAACAAAATAATGTAGAAAGTAAACAAAATTCTCCTCAAATGGTGAAAATATGAAAATCTAAAAATGACAAAAAATAACTCATCTAGGTAAACTAGTGTTGATGGGTTACAATGTCATATGGTTGGTGGCCATAGGGAAATCAAGCCACCATATGAGATATTCATCCATGACTCTTCCAATATCTCCATATGTCATTATAGGCCCTCATAGATTACTGAGAATCTTTTCCTAGCTCTCATTTTATTTCCCTAAATACCCATCAACCCAAAATTACAAAATAAAGAATGAATACTAGACATTTTATGTAAACATATGTCTTGTTCCAGAAAGTGTTCGCTAGACACATCCACATGCCAAAACCCCAAGATCCAAAAGTCATACTATTTATAACTTAACATCCATAATAACAAAAGGGAGCTCTAAGTGTTAGGTCCTCAAAAGTACCTATGATTGGATAATATATTTTCACGAACCATTCTGGGTTGACCCCAAACTGATCAACTAATCCGGCCCATGACAAGGCCTAAGATGATTTCTAAATCTTCTTGGGATAGAAAGAAGATCTTATGGAATAAAAAATAGTAATTATTGGGACAATGTAACCCAATATAAATAAAAAACTTACAAGAATATTAAAATAGATTCCCAAAATAAATAATCCAGACAGAACAACTAAGAAAGAATGAAAATAGAACTAACTGAACCTGATGACCCCTAAATCCCCATGTGAATCTGAAGTTAACTCTCTAATCTCAAGACTCAATATCTCCTATAATGATTGAGATCACGATAAAACCATCACCTGAATCTAATAACTTGATTGATGTATAGGTTTTAGTATTAAAACACAATAATCATGCCTGTGTAATATATTCCCAAATTCATTTATATTATGCTAAATAATTAAACATTTTAGGGGTGAATTACAATATATAAAATTATTTTTTACAAACATTTTAAATGTAATTCAAATAACAATTTATTCCCATTATTATTTGAAAACATTTTCTCTTCCAAGAAAGAAACATTAACCATTTATAGAAGGCGGGATAGCGTTGAATGAAGTGTATAACATATATAAATCATTTTTCAAATTTAATTTGAAACTAAATTTGTCACCTTTACTTATGAGATTCACCATACAAGGAGTAAAATTAAATTATATCACAAGTCCAATAAAAAATAGAAATCACTTATTACCCACCAAACAATGCACCTCAATCATCTGTCGGAGATATCTATGTGCTGAATTTCTTGAGAGGACCGAGGAGCACATGAATAATATATAACATATTGTAAATGTGACTAATATTTATGTAACTCATTACCTGATGACATCATAGAACCCAAATGCTCGATCGCACCCCACCTGCGCTGACCGAGGGGAATAATCCCAAAATAGATAGTTCATAATAAGGGCCACTAGCTAGAGTGTAATCTAAACTAGTGCATAAATTTTTCACCAAAAAATTTCCATCTATCATGGTTCCCATGACACAAATATTAAGGGGTGAGCCAAAAAATTCCAAACATGCATCCAATCACATACACATTCATCACACATAATCAACAAAAAAAATAGTCACCCTAAATCCCCATTGAACAAGTCCCTCAACATTAAAATATTTTATCTTAAGGGAGTCCCGGATTGAGAACCTCCCACAATATACAACATAAACATGGTAATAGGACCATTCAATGATATTTTTCATGACATGAAATTTTAAAAAAATGTCAACCGGGCCTCACATGTTTTTAATATCCCAAATAAATTCCAAATAATGAAATACAAACCACATTCAAACTAAACCATTTTGAAACACAATTAAGAAATCCATTTTACCAAAAAACACATTCAATTCCATTCTATAAAATCCCAAAACCACTTAAGGAGGGAAACTATAAAATATGATGAACAATAGGTATCCACATTCAATATATTTCATTCATGCATACAAACAAAAAGAGTAATTTATATTATATGACATCAGATATTTACAAAAAAAACAATAAATCCGCAACTATTATTAAATAGATATGTTAATGGAAATAAATATTTGTATTCTTAAATTTATGGGAAAATTAAAAGGCAACCAACATAATAGTGAGAGAAAAAAGTCGAGAAGTACATCACGTGATGCCTTTGACGAAGAACGCTCCACAGTTTAATGAAAATAAACCCATATATATATATAACCCTTAACCAAATGTATATATTCACATAGCCATAATTAAATATATACGATGTGTATATATATACATCATGACTTATGTGTGTTAAAATCTTCTGATAGTCACCAAAAGATATAATTAACCTTAAGAAATCCCAAAAACACCAATGAATCTAAATATAAATTAAACCATAAAAATGGGTAGAAGAAACCAACCTGAAACAATGGAAAACAAAGAAAAATGGGACTAATCCTCTTTCCATCAGCATTAGATGGCTAAACATGGACTAATATGTATATGGAGAACCATAGTATTCCCTGAAAGGAATGAAGTAACAAAAAATTGGTCAATCCATAACCATAGATTTTGGACAAGAAAATGGGGTATCAGGGATGGGGAAAACATCCAAATACCATGATAGGATGCTATATGACTAGAAAAATAGGCTAGCTAAGTGGAAAACATGAATAAATCATGTGAGGTCATAGAGAGAGATGAAATCTGAAAGGGGATAGCATGTTTACCGGGGAATAAGGGGGAGGAGGTGAGAATAGTGTATGCTTTTTGTTTTAATTTAATTTCAATAAAGATAATTTAAAATTTTAAAATAAAATACTCAACACATGGTCAGTATGAATGGTTTGGAAAACCATGTGCTATCCATGCAGTTGGATCTGTCAAAAACTAAAGAAGCTATCACTTTGTTAGTACACAGTTTTGAGAACCGTTCTCTATAACCATATGATTTGTTTTACATAACAAAAAACACTCATTTCAAGGAATAAAAAAACGTAATGGAATAAAATTAAATTTTAACTCAAATAAATAAATTAATTAATAGATGAGTGGTGGGTTGTGGTGTGAAACGAATTCATTTAAAATATTTTTTGCGATATTTCATGAGGAAGATTACTTTTTCAATTTCAAATAAATTATATTTAATATAACAATTTCCCAAATATTATAGTAAAAACATTCATGAAAAATATCTCCGAAAATATATAAAGGGGGATTTAATGTATTATGTAGTCATGATAGAACAAAATTATATTTATGTCATATTATTTAATAGAAACCATTCCCTTCACACATTTCATAAAGAAGTCAAAAGGTACCTCTTACAAAAACCAATATAACGATTTCTTTTAAACAGTTTTAAAAAATCATTTATGGTTTAATGTTACATTATATAATAATATAATAATATTTAAAAAAACTCAAGAAATCATGTTTAGAAAACATCGATATGGATGAAAATTGATTCTCGATAAAAGAGTAAAATAGTGTTGGTTTTCCTAAAACATATACGTTCAGTATCATGAAAAAAAAAGAAATTACTGAAAGAAATTATTAATTCTAATAAATAACCAAGAGGAAAGTAAAATTCATGTTTTTATTAACAGTTAGATCTATAATTTCATTATCATAACCTTAGTCATGAACTATCTAGATAAATAATGAGATCTTAATACAAAAAACTTACCAAGAAACCTAATTTATCTACATGTTATATAAATTTTGATATAATACATTTAAACATAATATAATTATCTACCAGACTAATTTAAATAATTATAATTTTATATATTATACATTTATAACATTCTAACACATACTGGTCAATAATTACTTATTAAAATCCCCATTTCTATGGGTTATATCATTCATTTTGTTTTTGAATTTTTGTTTAGTAGTTCTTTTTAATGTGCATTTACCATGGATCCATCATATCAGCACTTAATAGTATTCATATAAGTATCATATATACTCATTAAATAATTTTTTAACACATAAAATTTATATATTCAAAAATAAATTTCATTGATCATGTAAATAGTAGGCCATATATTCAAATAAATGTGGTTTTAAAATTTTGATGGATGGAATGAAAAAAATATAAAAAATAATTCACCTTTTAAAATCATTGTGATTTCATATTAATGATATATAGTCATAATATCCATATTTATTTCCATCAGTGTCAATAATAAATTAAAAAAATAATCACATAACATAGTGGAGGTGGTAGTCTTGACATACGCACAAGAGACATTATAAATTCCCAACACATTGTAACGTAATGGGATAGATTTGATATTATCATTGAAAAATTATAATTATTTTAAAAATGAAAAATATTAATTTAAACCCATCATAATACACACCCTTTGAATATGGTTATGTACAATGAACTATATCATAATGTGGAGAAGGTAACTCATACGTGCACACGTGTGATACTTTCACTCCACATTTGATGGAAAAGTGGGTGTATACTGGTAGTTTTATAATCATAATAACATAACATTATATTTAGGATAATAAATTTAAAGTTTTCTTCAAAATATCTTACATTTATAGGAGATAAAAGAGGAAAAATGAAATTGATTGGTTACGTTGAATACCTATTCTTTGAAAGAAGTCCATTAGATCTCCTCATAAGGATCCTAGGTCTAGTCTTTGAAGAATAAAAACACCTATTAAACATAAATAATTATATTTACAAGATTAATTATAATTTTTTCGGTGTGAAATAATGTTAAAAGTGATGTTAAAAAGTGAAAGGATAGTTTCCTTTTTAAATGTGAGGGGAGGGGAACTCATCAAAATTCATAAAGTAATAAAAAATAAAAAATAAATTGTAAATAAAAATGATTCCAAATGGATATATGTTCTAATAAAAGTTATTAGTTTGTTTAAATAACATCTAATAATAAAAATTATATAGTTTTATGGGGATTTATAAACATTATATTTTGGTTTAACCCCTTAGATAACTTATTTTACCCTTAACAACGGTAACATCTTTTTCACTATTAAAAAGTTATAATTCTACAAATAAAGAGATTTCTGCCTCATAAATTTTCACTTTATGAAATTTTCAACCATTTATTTTTAAAATTTTCTACTTTCAATATTTTTATGTTTTTGAAATAATTTAATTAGATATTATTTTCATAAAAATCATTACTGTCATAATTTTACACTATTACATTTATTTCAATTTAATTACATTCATTAAAAATATGTGATTAATATATAGTACTTTTATAGATCACTAATAATATATATATATATATAAATATATATAATCAATTGGAACATTTTAACTCACCCAAATTACATTACATGGAATAATTTCACGATCATTTATTTTATTTCTCTATTAATTAATGACATATTTTGTCGATGTGGCCTAGGAATTTAAGGTAATTATATAAATAAAAAAAATTATTTAAAAATTAATAGTAAGAAATTAATTTTATTATTATAATAATATCCATTATTATTCATTCACAACTTTATTTCTCCCCGATATAATCAGATAAGATATATTTCAATGAAAAAGTGTGACATTTTGTTTTTTCATTACATTAAATGTTATATATTTCATTTTAATGTAAATATGTCCCTTAAAAAGTTTATTTTGAGCCTACTATAATAAGGGTATAATATACATGATCCAATAAGAAATAAGATAAAAATTATGGACATTAACATTTAGTTTTAACCTAGGATATCATGATTTACCCTTTTTGGAGGTGATAGATTTTACCACATTAATTCATCATAATTCGAAAAAAAACAAAACATATTTAACAAGTTTTGTCCTATGGATTTATAAATTAAAATAATTTTTTCAAATATAAATTTATTAAAGTGGAATAATTTCATTTATGAATATGTTTTTAATACGTGATGAAAACTGTTTTTTTGAAAATTTCATTTTTAATGGTATAATTGGTTTTATTCATATCCTTTCCCTATAAACAATTTGATGATTCCTATAACAATATTTTGTTCATAGAATACATAAATTTCGGAATAATCATTCATTAATAGTTAATAACATAATTAATTAATATAAAAACACATTTTGTGCATAAAAATAATATTCAGAAAAACATCTCTATTATTTTGAAATGATTTTGATTTTCATTTATAATATTTTGATAAAAAATGATTTAATTTTATTCGTATTTAAACCATGAATTTTTAATTATTTAGTTATAACTATTCATACCTACTAATTTAATAGTTATTTCGTAATAGTATACTATATTTCAGTATATTTAGCTCATGGTTGGGTGTGCCACAACCTATCAAAACTGTTCTGTTAATTTGAAAAACATCTATCATGGATTATTAGAGTGTTCTATTATTAGTTAGATATAGTCCTTAAAATAGTTAATTTTTCTCACTATCCATGTTTGATGATGAGTCTTTCACCAGTACAATCACATTTATTTACTTCTTTGATCTTCCACCTATTATTGTCATTTCTTTTACACCGTACAATATAATAGTTTTTAGGGTGTCTAATGTATAAAATTTATCATTCCATTGATCTAGATAATTCCTCCATACAGTCCACCTCAAATTATATATATATATATATATATATATATATATATATATATATCTGGTTGATGGAACAAAACATTATGAATTCTATTTTTAATCAATGAAGATATTTCCCAATCACATGATTTGTTACAAAATAAACACAACTTATCTATTATTTAATAAATGGAAGTTGAAGTACCCATATATTTATCTATGGAATAAATTCCATTTTCAGGATTAAATCACCCAGTACAATTAATAGGAACTTGAAATGTTTATTTATTTTCAAAATTTAATTCTCATTTCTAAAAAAACATAAATTTAGTATAATTATAGGTCTCTTATATATTATCAATGAGTATTGGATGTTTCATATATATGGAATCAAGTAAGAAATCGTTGGATTTTTAAAAAATCACCGACCTATGAATTTTAAATTTATCTACTATAGAAGAATTAATTTGTATAAAATATTTTTAATAATCTATTCTGTCATAATTTAATGATTGAAAATAAACTCAATTAATGTTATATGATTTAAATTAAATTGGTACCAAAAAATCCCCACGTTGAGGTTCCTCGACTTCTCCTTGAAGTACCTTATTTACTATGGGTTTCTTGTGAAGGTCCAATGGTAAATATAGATTAATATGGAATATAGTCATTATATCACTCCACTAATTACTTGCAATATGACCTTAAAATTTTCACTTATGGAAAAAATATAACCTAATTACAAAATCAACGGTATCTAATAATGGTACTCACCCTTTATCCGATTCCAAAAAAAAATAATACAGAAAATAATAAATATACATTTCAACAAAAATTCTTGTGGGTAGATATTATTTTGAGAATGATCCACCAATCTATGTATAGAGTATTATTTAATAATTTAATATATATTTTTATATTGTGGTATTTTTAAATACTAATTGGATGATAGGGGAATGCAACCACTCCACTAAAAGAAAATAGTACCTTCTAAAATTTAGTTTAAAAATCCACCAAAATTGATATATGTGGGGGGGGGAAATCAATCATGAAGATCATTCCCAATTATAAACATCATAAAGATCAAATATGAATTAAAAAACATGATGAGATTCTAGAAAACTAACCCTGAACTGGTGTCTAAATACACAAAACCTATTGACATGATTCTAAAAAGCCTCCATAAAAGTCATTGAGGCCTAAATAATGTTGTCAATGAATGATTCATAAGCTAAAAATCCTCAATTAATTCTTGAAAAATAAATTTTATTGATAAATAAACATCATTAAATATCTAAACCCAAGGAAATTATTACATTTTTCTCTTATCCTAATAATTAATTAAGTGTTAGTGTTGTTTTCATTATCAATAGAAGGGAACATAGATTAACTAATTATAAATGTAGTGATACATGGAGAATATTTCCACATTAATAATTTTATTACATTTTTAAATCATTATAATGGATCAATTTTAATCCTATGAAATTATAGATTTGTCATTAATATTTTATTTCCATTAATCTTTTATAAAGTCTAGAATTGGTGGTGAATATTTTAATCTTGTCCTTTTTCATTATACATGGAGAGTCCATAGCTAGTTTATTTTCTCCATAGACTTGGTCAGTAGAGTACTCAACACATAATAATCCATATTCTTCAACATATTTCGTCCCTTTTGAATGGTTACATTACATTTATGGAACATTTTTTCTCCTTAAATTATATATATTTTTACTTTTATGGTGTTCCAAGACATGATCACATTGATTAACTTCTAAGAAATCTTATTTTCCTAACACATGAAGATATGTTTTTATTTATTAACATTTTGTGGCATTATAATAGTACAAAGTTTCAAGGATAGTTCACCCATATCTTTTGTATATGTTCATATTATTATTTTTGTGAAAAATATCACAATATCTATAATTATTTACACAATAGTTTTACCATTAAATGTATATAACTTTTTGTCCTATTGATTTTATTTACTCCATGAGTAGTAAAATTATTTCTAAAACAATGATTTGTAACCCTAAATTTAGCGTATAACCAGATCATATATTTTATATATCATAAATTCATTTAAAATTACCATATGGATTAATTAAAACATATAAGAAACCTATTATACAAAAAACTATACAATTAATGGAATTCCTTTAATTGAAGGAAATACCCAGCACATAACTTAATTATAAATTTCAATAAATTATAGCCATCCCCCAATTTATGAAAAATCATGAAACATAAGAAGATATCATTTATGTTTTAACAATATAGTGTTCTAATTAAATTTTTTTATCATAAAATGGATGGGAATCCATTAGAATCTGTAGTAATGTGGGAATGATGTTATATACTACAAATAAATTAGCCCCATATAATTGGATTTTTTATGTAAAATGTATCTTATTTTGATGTAAAATAATGAAATTTTAATTTCAATTAATATATCAATTAGATACAAGGATATTTATCATTAGTATTTGACTTACAAGACATGGTATCTAGACTCATGGAATTTTCATTTATGAAATCCTAAAAACCAGCATTTTTTAATGAAAATAAGATATCAAATTTTTGAATTTTTACTAAGTTGTGAATCTAAAATAAGGTATTTCATTTCTATTAATGGCATATCATATCAATGAATTTATTACTAATAGGTTGATCCTGAGTCATTGGTTTTTTTCCTTTATAATATATACCATTATATGGGATAGTGACAGATTGAAGGATCTTAAGATTTCATTAATGATATTCATGTCATTTGAATGTATAAAATTAAGGGTACTTAAATACCCTTAAAGGTAATATAACATAGATATATTAAAATTTTAATTAAAAATCGCATGATAAATTGATTGGGGTACTGATAGGTACGAATATCTTATAATTTTGGAATAGTGAGACATCCAAAATTCTTGATGAAATTAGTTCATATAATAATGGGGTATTCCATTTAGGAAAAAAAACATTATCTAGGAATCTATTTAGAAGATCATAAGTAATTATACAGCTCACCATAAATGGAGGGTTCATTTAAAAAAATTATTATCCATTTTTCAACTATCATAAAAGGGTTTTCTTGTTATGGTTGGAAAAAATTCAGCAATAAAGGGGAACTTTATTCTAGTACCTTGAATATTCTCTTAGTTGGTACATGGTAGTTTATATTCAATATGATGTATAATATACTAAGAGCGTTCAATTAAAATTAATGGTTAACATCTTAAGTGAAATAGTTAGTTGAGAATGTCTTTAAAATCTACAATGTGAAGTGTATTTATGAAAAAGAATAGTGTTTTGGAAAGAATTGATCACAGTCATTGTTATATAAACATGAATTTAGAATATTTTATTTGTGAAATATTAAAAAATGAGAAAAATTTATGAATTTATAAATTTATCCCAAAATAGAGTTTTAATCCAATAATGTTTGTGTGATTACATAATGAAAATTTGTTAACAAGATGACGGATAATTTTTTAGGTTATTTGGTTTTTTATCTCCTAAAAATGAATATAGGATAACTTGATCAATATTTTTTCACGATCCTTGTGTCTACCAAGCATATCTTGGATTTAATTGGATTTATAGGTTAGTACAGTTGAGAATTTTATCATTTTATTCTTTATATTCATTAACAATTTCATAATCTTTAAAATATTTATTTTTAGAAGATGATGAATCTGTTTCATCGTATGTGCTTATATTTTGGTTTTTTTATAGAGATAGTTTTTTAATATATATTTGTAGTTTAATTTCATACATATTAGAATATAATTGTTTAACATGATTTTAAGGTAATAGATTTTTTATAAATATATGAGCATTTTTTCGTATTAATTGTACCCATGTTGTGGTTGTTTTATATATTCAAGGATAGTGAAACCTAACATGAGGGGTGAAATAGCCAATATTGGCCTATAGATACTTAATTGATAAACACACACAAACACACACACACACACACATATATATATATACATATATATCAGGTTTATACTAATAGGAAAAAATTATATCACATAGATTAATTATTTGGACATTAGACACAAAAAAATTTGTTTTCCTAGCAGTGTAATATTTTGCAAGACGTGAATTTTTAATTAAATTTTGTTGATGACAACATCAATCCTAATATTATAAATGTATTAAATTTATATAGATTTTTATATGGTCTATACCTATTTATATGTTTTCGTTTATGGTAGTGGATCATGCACTGAGGTGTGTCTCTATGTTAATGTTCATTAAGAATAGACCATAATGTGTGTTTTCGAACTAATTTAAATTATTTTTCACTTAATGTAAACGAGGAGTTAAATATTGATTAATTTAAAATTTTTGTGGTATTTTAATAAATGAGATCTATATTGGAAGACCTTGTGATAATGGAATGAGTTTTTTAGGATTAGATATCTTTCACATGTGTTTTTTATAATTTTATTTTGTTCTTTAAATTTTTCGTAATACATGAAAGGGTTCAACATAGTATATGAAGCCCTATATTTTGTTTATTCCTCCCATTTTTATTATTTCTACCTGACATGTTTCATATATGTGGAGATTAAGATCAAATATATTTTACCATGGGTAAATCATGGTTTTATATCGTTAAGATCAAACCATTGTGTAGTTATATGTTTAATTATAAGGGAAAACACTACACTAAATTAATAACAATCCTATAACCAATAAAATAAATCTAGATATAAAAGTAAATACATATACTATTATGATACCATTAGGACCAAATTAAATATGTGAATTTTAATGTATCATATCTATTACTGAAGTATATGACATTGTTTTATGTATTGTGGAATGGAATTGAGTGGGGGTCCTTCACGAATAAGATAATGACTAAAAATAAGTGAATTTATTATCAAAACACTAGTGTAATAAACCATGAATCTCATTAGGGGAAAATGTACATTTAGTTTATGTTAATACTGCTTTGACGTTTCAGACATTCTATTTTTTATAGTTATATATCAATGACTAAGGAATTATTTCTAGTATAAGGTCATAAAAATAAAACCAATCGGAATATTTCCTTTGAATAATTTATAATAACTATTAAAATTATAAATCAGATTCCATATAAAATATCATTCACGTAATATTTTTTATGATATTATTCATGTTTATGTTTATACAAATTGAATAATGTAAAGATATTTGTTTTAGGTTTTAAATCATATACTACGGTGCAATATTTTTAAAAATCATGTAATATGGAGATATACTATTAGGAGGGCATTCACATAAAAACCTTAACTCACAGTTTTTTAAATTAAGTATTTTATTTGTATTAATGATCAAAAAAACGTATAATCAAATATATATTTGATATTTTCTTATTCAGATGTTTCTTGAACTAAATATAGACATTAAATTAAAAATTATATTCAATTCATTAAATACTAATATATTGGGTAAAATGAATCCCCCAATTAGATATTTTAATTGGACATTATGTAATGATATCATATTGTTAATGTTAATATATTTCCAAATTTTAATGATCAGTCTATTATCATACCGTTATATAGGTTTACTAAGGGTGACCATTGATTATATCCAGTTATGAACATTACATGTTTTAATAATGTATTATAAATATATGAAAAACATATATATAGAAAATATATATTTATAAATAAAATATTTATTACTAAAAATATAATTTAGATTTTATTAGATTCATTACCTCCATTTTTGAAACATATATAAAAATTTCATCTAATAAAAACATTTTTGGTCAGTTTTTTTAACTAAGTATGAAAATTGTGGAGTTATATATTTTCTTACATTTAAATACAAATGAATAATATTTTTTTGATAATAATATAATTAATTTAGTTTAAATAAAAAATATTGATAATTTTATATTAATCAAAAGTATTAAGAATAATAATAAATGTATTCGAAAAATAGTTTCTGCACACTATGTGTTATAGGATTAAAAATAAATTATATCACCCCTAAAAATTTTATATGAAAAAAATATTTAATATATTTAATAAATTTGTCGAAATTAGATAGTTGGACTCAATTTATTTTTACTCATTAAAACTGAATTACTTTTGTAAAAATTAATTACCTCTATAAAAACCAAAGATATTAAAAGTGAAAAATTTAAGGTTAAATGACTCAAAACATATTAATAGAAGTCCTAAAATTTATTGTTGAGTATTTTATGTCATTTAATCTTCCCAAAATTCATTATTTGTCCTTATTAAAACCACTTGACCATTTAAAAGTGACTATGAATTTTATACTTGTACAAAACAATCAGTCATCTCCCTTAAAAATCTTCTATCACCACTCTATTTCTCCACACACTGCCATCCACATAGAATGGTCAAAAAACATCCAAATTAATTCCACATAAATACTATAAAATTATTATATGATATTTAATTTTCAAAATATCACCACTTAAAGACTTAATACATTTTTCAATGGTTTTGTATTAAGGAGTAAGGTAAAATTGTCGAGTACTCATTTTTATTTCCTTTTTATTTTATTTATTGTTCCAATTACCCAAAATAAAATATACTAGTGATGAAAAAAAATTAAATTATTATCTTAATTATGAAAAATCTTTATTATTTTTTTGGTATTTACAATTTTCCTTCCTCCCTACTATTCAAAAAAACAATATTTTATGTGTTACATGCAATCTAAGACCACCAATGCAATGTGATGTGTTTTTTAACCATAATACATAGATGGTTAAAAGTGATATTCATTGAATTAATATGATATTTAAGAAATACATAATATTATAAAAAATAAAAAAATCATAATTTAATTGTGTTTGATTGAAAATGATAACAACTATTTTGTGTACGTCTACACTGCCACCTCAAGGAAGAACCATATTTCATCTTTCATTTATACATTTATTTTTTTAAACATTATTAAAATATAATTTTAAAAAATTAATGAATAAGAATAATATCATTATACTTATATTATAATGATATTCATCTAAAGGAATCACTTTTATAATTATACTCACCTACAATTATAATGTGTTCTTGGTTTGGTCATTTTAAACACCAGTGTTAACAATACTATAAATTACTATCAAGGATGACTATAAAAAAATGTGTGGTGTAATTATTATAAAAAATATTTAAAATAATGTTTCATTAATGGTTTTGGAAATCATATATTAATATTTAATGAATATTAACTTTTGTTTTTTTTTTTTGAAATAAACACTTTGTTGATTCCACCATCGCAAATAAGAACAAAAATTATCATGGAATGAGATTATATATTGTTAAATTAGAAAAAATCATATATTAAAGTATATTATATAATATAATAATGGTTAAATTGGTATCAATTAATTGTAATCAATATTGACACATTAATGCTTATTTTAAACAATCTAATTTCGTAACATCTAATGATTAAAATAAAATATAACCACATAATAATTGTATAATAAAGGATTATATAAAAATAATAAATATAGTAATAAAAATTAATATGTTCATGAAATAGGTTGCTAAGTTGGATATTTTTATGATACATGATATTAAAGATATTTCATATGTGTTTAGATTAAAATGTAAGGTTGTTTTCCTAACACAATATCCTTTAATTGATTTATAATTCTTTATCATGGACTTCAATATTATATTTTTTAAAAATTGTATTCAATTATTTTATTATATTGTATTTATTATTTTGGTATTTAAATTTCTCTATTATAATATTACATTAAAATGATTCTAAAATAAAAAATATAATGTCTGAAATAGGGGTTTATTAACTCAAATACTTTCATACAGTAATTTTTAGTCCACAATGAAATTGGTTTTAATATATGGTTTTTTATATTCAATTACGATATTATAATTATGTTATTCCTTATTTTATTGTTAATTACTTAGATTGGACTCCTTCTTCCTAAAAATTTATTATGTTATGAATAATTTTCATACACTCTATATGAGAATTTATACTACCATATATGTAATAACTATTTCCTCCAATGGTGTTCTTTAATATTTAGAAATATAAATATATTTTATATCCCTCACCATTTCAAAATTAAATACATTTCACTCTCACTATAATGGGGATTTCAGTAATGTTATATAAAGTTTTATGAAAATTCCTTCCCTTACATTATTGTATGTTTTATCATCCACTCCACTATGATTAAGAAACGCCAGTATATATTATTTCTAGGAAGAATTATTAATGATTATTTTTTCATTTAAGAGATTCTATATGTTTTAAATTTAATTTTTTAATATTAATTTTTAATATGATCCTTATATTTTGGTTTTATGAATATAGTTTAAAAAAATTCGAAACAAATAATTTTTTATTTCATTAACTATTATGAGAATTATACTTTATGAATCATTGAGTCAATGTTTTTTAATGGTTTTGAAAATGATTACAATTAATTCTTATTTTTAAAAGAAAATTAAATATTTTTATAATATTAAAAATTATGATATATATATTAAAAATGAATTCTTATTTTCAAAAGGGGTTTTAAAGTATTTTTCTTTTCTGACATAAGAATTCAATATTTTCATTTTCAATAAAATATTTTTTAAAATAAAATTTCATTCATAAAATTTATTCTCTAAAAATTGATTTTTTATTGGGTTATTTACAAATATCTAAGCTCAAATTATTTCATTTTAATGAAAACAATTATGAATTTTTCAATATTATTTCTAAATACCCAGCTTCTTCCATCTATGAATTTGAAATATTTCTAAATATATTTCTTGGGCTTTGTGATGAGTTCGCAAGCGATCTTGACAACTCGTGTGCCTGAAATTTATTTTATAAAAATATTTTAATATATTTTATATTTTCATGCATGTATGTTCTTAAAGAAAATAGGATACCATTAAAACAAATTATCGAATTATAAATTTAAGACCATCATTGATCATTGAAGATGATTTTTACCCCAGGTGTGACCTAAAATAGGTCATCGTTAGGTGTTCAGATACCTAACCCCTCAGTGGTATATTTACTAGATATATTAATAACATAATTCATTCATTCATTCATTTTTAACCTAAATAAAATTATATTAGAGTGGATAAAATTTGAATGTTGTAGGGTTAGACACATAAAACTAGGGAGAATTCAAGCTATTCCCCTTCATTCTTCCAATGGCGACTCACCTCATATTATGATGAAATGTTCGATTAGGGTAAATTAAAGCACTGAAAATACAACCACATACATAAGCCATTATATAGAGATTTCATCAATAAAATGAAATCCAATATCGTATATGAACTCATTAATCTGTGATTCATAACCTATTTGACTAAATTGATATATTAGATCAATCCATTTCATGGATATATTCCAAATGTGTCCAATTTCATTAACATGTGTACTGATATTTTATTATTTATTTTATTTTCTCACCCTGATTATCATATTTCTTGACCATTTTACAAGAAATCATGACCAACAATGTTTTTCCATTGTTCTTTTTCATTTAACCCTAAATTTATTTGTGATCATCACCAGTTAGTACATGCGGTCCCTATTCCTCATTTTCATGAAGCACCAAGCTGGATCAAACCAACAAAATCATTATGGATTCACATAGAGGGAAATATCAACGATTTAGCCATAGATGTGGAATGGTTTTGAGTTGTCTATTATCATTTGTAGGATTGGCAGTCTTATCATCAATAGAGGATGGATCAGGGTGTGTGAGACGTATGGAAAATCTCTGAAGAATGACATAATCAAATTGCCACCCATCATATGGACAAAAATGTTGAATAGTGACTGAATACAATGATTTAAAGTGAAAAGGATGTTTAATATTAAGGCGTAAGGATAGATCTACCATGTGGAGTGTGGATCTGCATTTCGGTGAAAAACCTAAATACACACCATAACTATGATAAACACACGGCGTGTAGCTCCATAGCTTTGTAAGATTTGATATTTGTAAATTATACAGGTGTAATGGGATTGTTTCCTTCTACATGTCATGTATGATCTTCTCTATCTAGATTATACATATGACATTGCACACGTCCATGCACACGCCATGTGCATAAGATTAAGGACATGATGAGAGCACATGGGACACACCATGTGAAGTAACAATCCATGTGGAAAATTCCATTAACACATCTTGAGTACATCCAAAACTGCTATAAAGACATTTCCATTCAGTGAAATAGGACACCAAACTATGACAGTCCCCTCACACACCATCTATTACTTGGTTCCTTTTTATCCAACTTCATCGTTCCATGAATCTTTCGATTGGATTCATTTTTTGGAACATGAATAGTGTATCCAATGTTTTTTTTCACATATAACATGATGGTACACTCATTTGTGTATTTTTGGATATAATGTGTAATATTTACAGGAATGACACATGGTTAAGTTGTGATCGGTGATAGCAGCTATCGTGTAGGGTTAATTGAGGAAATCCATGTGAAACCATCGAGTAGAGATGGGAGGTGGGTCCTTGAAAAAATTTGATTGGAACCCTATAATTGAGATGGATATAGGGTCCTCGATGACTTTATAATGTAACCCTCGAGTAAAAATGGTCATTGGGTCCTCGAGGACTTTAATGTAGAAACCTCTTGTATAACTGGGTAGTGGGGCCCCAAATATTATGATTTGAACCCTATGATAAAGCTTTGAAGTGGGTCCTCAATGAGTAACAGTTATAACCCTCCAGTGTAGTAAGGTACTAGGTCTTCATGGACATCTAAATCGAAGACTCTATTATAGTTGGCCAGTGGTTCCTTAATGAAATCATAATTGAACCTAGCAGTAGAGATAGACACTGGTTCATTGATGAAATCCAAGTTGACCCCTATAGTAGATATATGATTTTTTCCACCATCAATAATAATAGTGAGTAATTCCTATTGTTTCGTGTTATCGGTACTCTACCATGAGAATGAGTCCCCTCGATTGTGTTACACATTGATAAGGAATTGATTGACATGGGTGGTAATATTCAGGTAGACGTGCGAGTTTCTAGGAATCGTTAATGGAATTTTGGAACCATTGGTGACTCATCCTTATAGGTTGATCTATGATATGGATATCCTATTAATATATTTTCTGTGATCCTTTCACTTATCATATATATTCACCAATATCTATTCCTTTAGATTTCTTTACATTCATTCAATAAGAGAAAAGATGTGTTGGGTATGGCATTTGATTTCTGTGTTTAGATTTTCATTGATGGATTATTTTACACTCCTAATATATGTTGAAAGGGATAAATGTGTAGTTCATCTAAACAATATATTTATCCTCTTGTGTTTGTATGAGTTTAATACCTTACGTGGATTGGGTTGAGCTATTATCTTTCATCACATCAAATTTTTTTTGTCTATTGTCTTTTTATTCCTATTTTATCACTTACTACTGCCCCTTAATATTTCATGGAAACATATTGAGTCTATATATAATCACCCTAGAAAAATATTTTCCCACACATGTCATGTCTTTTGTTGATGACAGATGGGTTGACGATGACAATTTAAAATGTTAGTGATAGCTATTATTTTGAACTGCATACAGTAGTCGTAACATGGATATACTGATCTGGGATCTCATATAATTTTATGATTTTAGTTTTTTCATGTTAAAAAATATTTCATGTTGGGTGTTTATCTTTACACTTTACTTATTTATTTATTCTTCCAAGCTCTTGTACAATCTATATTTTGTTCTTGAATGGTTATTTCTTAGGTATTTTGATTCTTTTTAATTTTACTCCCTCTTGACTTAAACATCTAGATGGTTATGTGTGTGAATATATATACATATGAAATGTTTTCATTGTGTTAATAAACCATTTAAAGCTATTAACCATCCCCTGAAATAGGGATGTGGCCTTGGGGTAGTTGTGTGTTGAGCCACATCTTTGATCGCGTCTTGAAAAATTTGTATCAATGAAAGTTTGATCCTTGGAATGGTGTTTTGATGAGACCAATTATATGTATTTGTATGGTAATAGGAAAATATGGACAGATTGTCTCAAGTGTGTCCCTAAGATAAGGAATCCACTGATTGTGTAGGTGGTCGATGTATCAATTCACCAGGACTACGACTACCTTCTTGTTGGCTCGGTATACAGAGACACTTCTTCCTAGGATCAATGGTACGTTCATCATATAGTATTGATTCTATGATTTCCTTTTCATTAATATCCCCATAATATATATATATATATATATATGTTCATCTTAACTCTACAAAACTTAATTTAATTCCATGGATTCCTCCATAACAACATCTAGCAAAGAAAATAGTTCTAGATTGTGACAATAATCCGATGATCAATGAGACCTCACTTCAAGTTCCATCTCATGATATTCTTATTCATGCTATATTGGTAGAAACACGTCCACCTGTGAATAACCATATCATTCCAACAAAGTAGGCTGGTGATGTCTGGAGTCATATAGAACTGTACGAAATCTAGTGCTTGAGGCTGTTAATCATTTATGTCAAGTTAGTTCGTTAAGAAGAAGAAAATT
This sequence comes from Viscum album, assembly GCA_963277665.1. NCBI lineage: Eukaryota > Viridiplantae > Streptophyta > Magnoliopsida > Santalales > Viscaceae > Viscum > Viscum album. The sequence goes on along the minus strand of OY728121.1, from coordinate 1,098,684,937 downwards.
TTATATAGTCAATACTCAATATATTCATTACTATTCAGAGCCGAATATTTCTAATGTTTTCAATTGTTTTTAGCCTTTTCCACGTAGCAGATGAGAACTGGTGGAGTCTTCCAACCTAGATGCATGATGATTCAACATTGTCATGAACCAACATCCAATAGCTATTCTGTGAAGAGAACTACCCTCTTATTTCTTATAGTTTTCATTTAGGATCATATGAAGATACATAATATAGGGATTATTATTGATTGGTATGTGGTGATGTACATAGAACATACCCAGTAAAACCATGACATGATATATAATGGATTCTTCTTATAATGAATGTTCGAGAAGGGACTATGCAGAAAGATCTGTGCTAGCATAGAGACATTGTGCATCCCAGCCTATGTTGGCTTACATGGCTGGTCACTATTTATCGATACCTTTCTCTCAGAGTTATTTCGGATAGCTAGAGCTAGTAGTGGGAATCACAGAGCTGGGGAGTCTACTGTAACTAGTCGATCCCAGTTGGTGGGATCTCTATATATGTTGCTTTTAATAATCTAACCCTAGTTCATGGTCATATGGTATCAGGATAGGGCATAGAACATGGGAGCCCAATAGAGGGAAGTGTTATGACTTTGATGGGTGATGTTACATAGTGCATCAATGCCGAAAAAGCTTTTTTTGAGGATTTTAGGCAATTATCTGATAGACATCCATGGAAGATGCAATCTAATGATTTTTGATATCCCATGTGAGGTAAGGGTGGTCCACATGGAACTTGTTCTGGCAGAGGAGAATAGGGATCTCTATTTTTTGTAAGAAACTATGTGATCCTTTCACCAACACCACCTGGAGGCCCACTTCAGTCTCAAGGAGCTAGTATCTTTGGGTATGGAAAATTGTAGGCTTTGGATTCTTATGAAATCATTTTTCATGAGATGAGTTGGGGTATGTTTTTTCCTGTTTCGCACCTTACAATGGTGTATAAGATGGTACAATGAATAAATTATAATTTCTTATCATTATAATGTTTCATGTCTTCATGGACATTTCATTTTTCTCCTATTAAAATTATCATCATATATGGTGGGAATGATGGTCAGATCGGGACTAGGAAGTGTTTCCTTCTTAAATTGTGAAGGAGGTTCCATAGTTTAATAGTCTTACTGAGAGATTTTAGGAGGTTGAGTATGCGTAAAATCAGTCTACATCAGTTATAGTGTCCTCGAATAATTTCCAATTATTTTGTTCGTGGATCCAAGACAACCTAATAGACTTGGTATCCCAAATTAATGGACCTGTATTCCAAATTTCGGTTCTTGTTTGATGATTATTTGTCCAATGTCACTTATGGATGCCATTGGTTGATAGGTAGAGAGTTCGGGGTTATCAAACTATTTTAGGGTATAATTATATCATATTCATGGACTCCCTTATATAATTAAGTGATGTTTATATACTTGTGAATCTATTGTTAATTCCCAATGAGAATTCCTAGAAATTACTCATGTGTATATAGATCAATCCTGGATACCCTTGGATTCGGAATTACGTTGACAATTCTAGGTTATTCCCTTTGATAAGGCACTCTATAGTTTTTCCTCATCCAAGGGGGTGGGGCTTTCTTCAATATCGGGAACAAAGCCATGAGATGGGTTTCCTATATATCCTCTTGAGAGGAATCAGAACCAATGTAGTTTAGTGTCACTTAAATAGACACAGTACATTTTAAGGACATGTGATGGGGACCCATACACAAAGTATAAAATCATAATGAAATGTTGTCTATGTTAAATGTTCCTAATCAAGATCCAATGTGAGGCTTATGATGAGGGTTCCCATGATGCCTAATAAATATATGGTATCCTGGATGAATATGAACCCATCGAGAATATGGCCTGGAAAATTCTATACTGATTTCGTTATTGTGTTTGTACCACAAGGAGGCTTCCTACATATCATAGTTAGTTAGGAATAAAATTACTCGTAGTTCAGCTTGATTTTTGACTTTATTAAGGAATTCACATGAGATATTCCCATTTGAAGGGGACATGATTAATAATTTCATGGTTGAAACTAGATGAATCATGAAATTTTATGAAGTCTTCAAACATATCCCAGTTTTGTTGGGACATAGAGTTATCATATATCATGTTATATTTATGGATTATATCATAGAGAAGGATCATATGAAATTAAATGGTTCAGGCTTAAACCGTAAAGGTGTAATTTGTTGAAATATTCTCATTAGAGATTATTCATTAAGAGGAGGACCTTGTGATTTTCTGGAAATTCTAATCAGGGCTAAATTTTAGGGAAATTGCCCCTTATGCTCAGGCCTTTTGCCGCTGTCCTACATATCCTAGTTATGGAAAGAATCTGCTTTCACTTTGTTCAAGTTATGTTGACTGTGTGTATATTGTGGTCATCGTTACTCTATAAGCTCTCTTGAGTCTTGATTGGTGTGAGAAATAATAGGAAGTTGTAGATCTGAAAGAACACACACATTCCCTTATCCCTTGACGGAAAAGGAGGATCCTATAACGAATGATGCTAGAGTGATGATGGATGAGGGTGTGAATCAATGAAGACTTCAATGTGAAAAGAACATGAAGCTCATTAGGTCAAACCCAAAATTTTTGGGGCTTACCCAAAGAGGGATTCCCTGAAACGGGTTCAATAAAAGGGGAGAATTAATTCTTCTCATCAAAAGTTAAATAAATCATAATTCCTTTGACTTATCAATTGTCCTCATTGAATGGAAAATCAAGTGATTACCCTTGATCCCTAAAATGGATAGGTTTAAATAAATATCCCATGGTTGGACTCCAAGTTACCATTGGAATGAATAGTTATTGGAAATCCAGAGGTCCATACAATTGTTGGGAATAACTGCATGACTCTACATACCATGGTTATGTAGACTCATAAGAGAGAACTGATTCACCCGATGGTTTGTTCATACGGGTTTCGAGGCATAGGAAGAGGATTTTTCCTGATGAAAGTGGACTGGTTCATGGAGGGGATTTAGAGGATGGGATGAAAATGGAAGGGTATGATCTGTACCGGATGGTGGAATGACCGTATGTACCCAACTCCACGAACCATATTTTCATGTTAGGTGGGATACCTTCTATATAGAGTTTTCCTACATGGATGCAAGGGTTTTCCATGTACAGAAATTGTATGCAGACATGAAATATGTCCATGTACCAAGGTGGTACGCAAGCCTGGATGTTTTTCACGTACCAAGATGGTATGAAAATGTGAAAGTGCTTCATATACCATTGTGGTATATTACCCGAGCCTCCGTTCACATACCATGGTGGTATGTGGTGTTCAATTCCCTCTGTGTGGTAGAATGCTACATTGGGAAGGGTTTCCTCTACCATGATATTTGTTATGTGGTACACTGGATTAAACAAGGGGTATTGGTACTGTTGCATACGGGAAGTTCATATACGAAAGGAGTAAGGATCAGAGTTCATTGTTTAGGTTCTTAGTTTACCCATACAATTATGATTTCTTTTTTTATGTTTTTTCGCATGTTTATACATGTTTGAAACCATTTTTAGTTCCGTACATCACCGATTGTTTTCCTTCAAATATGTTGTTCGTAAATTTCCAACTATCTCAAAAATAAAATCCTCTTATCAACACTACGTGGGATCCATTTATGTTTTACTGAGAAGGATGTATCCATGGGAACAAGACACCTATTTCGGAATCCCATGGATGGATCATTTGACCCTCGGATGTATTTTTCAATAGAATATTGTGGTGTTGCAATTCATGACGGTGGAAGTCACTACCTAAAGTCAACAAATTACATGGTTCATGGTGTGCTTTTTGACTTTGTCATCCAACAATAGCTCTTTCCATAGGGATGGAATGTTGGGGTGTACCTCTCTATCAGGTTTTCACCTACGACGTGTTTCACAGGGCCATGTTTCGCAAGTAGAAAATATCCATCTTCATTCCGACTACTATGTGGTTTTTACATTATCAATGCATTTCCTCATTCATTTCGTTATGTTTCTAGTTAACTGGCCAATACATTGCATGATAGTGTTTTGAAGGACATCCGCATACCACTCAATTTGTGGTCTTTCCCTTCTCCAGATATTTCACAGTAACCAATATGCGAAGCAGTTTGTGACCTTTTACAAATTAGATTCCTTCAAAAGATTCCACCAATTTTAATCCACACATTCATCTCATTCTTTTATCAATTTTAATGGTATATTTTCATTCCATTTGTAGTTTTTTTGGGACACCATTAATTTCCCCCCTCCTATAAGAATGTGCTACAATCTAGATAAAGAGGAGGCTATTCAGATGTTGATGTAGTCCCAATTTGAATGATCAAATACTACACTAGTTTTTTTTTCTTGAGACTTGGAACTCTATGAGCATAGTTCGAATTTCTCAATTATCATTGGAAACAACCAACAAACATTCCATATTTTCTATTATTACACTAATTGTTTCCTAAAATTGATGTCATGTGGGATTGGTTGATACAATAAGACATTTTCATATGCCACCTTTTGTAGGTTTTTGACTTAACAAGCATTGTATCTTTTCATTTTTTGGTTTCTCAAAAATTTTACTGAAACCGTATATAGCATTGGGTGGGTGATCTAACAATCAACTTTTATCCAAGGTTCCTTTTACAGGTTCTATACTTATAGAGTGTAGTGTCTCTTTTCCATGGGAAGTTTAATGTTTTGAAAAACATCGTATCAATACTAATGTTTTAGGTTGAATAATTTTTACTATGACTGGAATGATGTTTTTGGTTAGAAAACATTGATCATTTTTTCAGGGTAAGGAACCAGATTTATGACTCATTCACAAATACTGTCCTAAATAAATTGAAATATTGATGATGTGGTTTTCTTGAACTAGAAATTGAGATTTATGGATAGTGGACTTGATATGTGGAATGGAATCCATGGGGAATACAGATGGGGTAAAAGCCTCTCCTGATGAATAATTTTCCTTCTATTGACAGACCATTTTTTGAGAAATTTATGAAAAGTCGTTGGTGAATTATATTCATAGTCAATCAATGTTGTCAATGAGACACTGTCCTTCAATTTATATGGTCTACTATTTTTTTATAGAGTATATGATAGATTTCATTGTGTTGGACCAAAGTGGGTGTCCCATTGAAGGAATGATATTTGAATGTATTAAGGGAATTTATATAATATTTTTATGAAAAAATTCTTCCACATGAATTTGGCTTGTGTAATGGATGGTTGGAACATGGTTTAATTTAAATTCAAATATCTTAGATATTTGAGAATTTTTTTATCAAAATATTTTACTCTGACCAGAGGCCGGAAAATTATTTGTCTTTTCCACCATTATTCGGACAAGAAATGGACATTATCTTTAGGAATTAATAAGGTAAAATATGTAAACTATAATCTAGGACGTTTCTGAAACTATGGGGTGAGGTGAGACATAAATTTCAAAGGGGTTTACAAAGGTAGGGATAGACTCTCTTGGGGACAGATTTTACCTTGGTCGATATGCAATTTTTTTGGGCAACATATGCAAAGCCGTTGGGGGAGGTGTTCATAGTCAGACTAAGGTGTCCACAGAACATTGTTCATCCATTTCCCATTCCCATTGATGGTTAAGGGGATTTGGACCATTTTACATATAGAGTATGGTGTATGAAAATGGGTTCCTAATCAAGAAAAATGACATTTCATGTTGAGTTTTATAGGACTAATTAGAATAAGTGGGAGAATTTTTATCCTATCCATGTGAGTTTGGTCCTTTCACATGTCTGGCCATTATATAGGTAATGATGGGATAATTATGTTTCATGGCTGGACAAGACATATAAAATTCATATATCACTGTATATCATGTGATGATATGAATGAAATTGTACATAGTTTATTTATGTATCATCCATTCATGGATCATATTCATGAATGGATGAGACATTTTTTGGATAAGGATTCACCAATGAGGGGTGGTGTTTTTCAAACTTTCCCGCGCATACACTTTTATCATGTAGGGTCATGTGGGGAAAACCCATGGTCGGGACCTATATTAAGGGTGAATACTACATATTGAGTACCATGCCTTTCAAATGTCATGAGATTAATAAATTTTATAGAATTCATTGAGTATCTGAAGGATAATCAAGCCAGGATGTTCGGACATGTCCATAACAAGGATAGGAAGGATAGTGTAAACCATGGATTCGATAGCTCCTAGAACCATAGAAATGAAATGGGTCTTGGAACCGATTAGACATAAAAATAATAATTAAATCATATCCTAGGGACAAATTTTACCATGTGTTATGGGATATTTATAAGGAAACATATGCAAACCCACTGAGCCGTTATTTGAATAGTCAAACAACGGTGTTTTCAAGACACCGATTTTCCATTACAAATGGCCATGGAGGATTATCGAAATCCAATATTACTCAAATAAAGGAGTTTGATGACTATAAATAGTTTGAATGGAAATATTAGAAACCATCATGTTGTGATTATTCATAGACTTGGGAGTCTTTATATTGAGATTTCACATGTATGTGAGGTGGGAGCATTTTATTCCCTTTTCGGATTGGGGCCCAACATGAAGGATCCAAGTGTCCCTAGATCAGATTCCATGTACAAGTTTGATCAATGCATTAGGACTGTGTGAATTGTAGCTATATTTTGGGACTTTTTAGTTTAATTTCATAGGGTTTGGACTTAGAGATTCCCAATATAGAGGGGAACCCCTAATATTCATTTTAATGTTAGGAAAATATGGTCAGTCATTGTATATTGAATTGAATTAGCTCTATGGGGAATCCACTATTGAAAATCCTAATCCCACATGAGCTATGGTTTAGTGAGAAACCAGGGGAGAAAAGGTTTTCACTCACCCACATAAGGATGGAATGATCAAAGAAAAGGGTATTTTTGGTCGTGAAGTTTAATCCTAAGGTCGCGAGGATGTTCATTAATCTTATTGGATGAGAGAACTATTATGGTTCCATGATGTTTTAGGTATTCTATAAAGGATTTTAACATCACAGTTTAATTTGGTGTTGTAGGGATGAAATTTAAAAGGTATCAGACATTAATATGACATAATCATACTGAGTTATTCACAGTAGATATCATGCATGAGCAAGGGAAGATGTTCTAAACCATGATTCCATGAGCTCTCTAGTCACGTAGGATGATGCAAGGCTTAGGAGATAGTTGTAATACAGAAGTACAAATAGACTCTCCAGATGAATAATTTATCTTTGGTTAAGAGGAAATTTTTAAGGTAAACATATGCACAGTCGTTGGGGAATTTTATGCATTGTAAAACAATGGAGTTTATGGGACTTAGGTCATCCATTTATGATAGTCATGGGTGGTTATAATGATTATAGATTTCTTAAGGCATGGAGTTTGATAGATTAAAATGCTATTTATAGGTATGTGAGTAATATCCAAACGAAGACTTGTTCTAAGGCACAAGATCCTCTGAAAATATATGATTCATATGTAAGGAGATTCATGGTCCATTAAAATTTTCTAGATGTATGAGTATATATTTGGAATCACATACATCTATTTGTATTTCACATGAAGGAGATTGAGGGAATTTTTTTTATTCATCTTTCCAGATGGACCAAGGATTTATGGCCCTGGCGTCACAAGTATCATGATATTATTGAATCAATCAATACATAGTCCTTAAGATAACTTACTGTTTAATGTCGTGTGGTTAGGACTTCATTGGTCATGATGTTCGAGGTCTAGTGGTAAGGACGAGAGTGAACTATTGTGAAAATGGTGACCTGAGTGATGTGTTGAACCATGCATAAGTATGGAACATTTTTTTCATCGTTTACAAGGGAGATGGACCAAGATAAATGATCTTGTCTTCACCACGTATGCTGCGAGGGTAGGGATCATGCCGCATGTAGTTCTCAAAAACTCATTAGGAATGTCTCATAATAGAAAATAAATGTATGAAATGTATTGTGTGGTAATTGTACCCAAATATTATGGGCAATATGTCTCTACATTTCTTATTACAGTAGAAATGAATTCATTCGTTGTTCTTGAACTAATAATTCCATGTACAAGTCTGATCCATATGCCGGGAAGAGGGAATATTTCATTTTGGTTAGTGGTTGGAACAAGATAAAGGATCCAGGTGTCACCACATATCCAATGAGGTAAGGATTCAAGAAACACATTGTTCTATGTGTACCTTGAAGTTTTACATCTTGTGGAAAGGACTTGAAAACTCCCTGCATAGGTCTAACCTTTACCTGGGGAAAGGAGGCATTTTTTGTGTTGGTGGAAGGACCAGGATGAAGAATCCATGTGTCACTACTTATCCTATAAGGTAATGTATCATGACACATGTAGTTCTGATGCTGCCTCCACATATATGTTTTCATTATACACAAGGCAGGGGAATTTTTGACCATTTTTTATAAATTAAGCCTACTCATTACAAGAATCCCATGTTCATCCAAGGGAAACCCCTTAAAACCATTTCTATGCTCATGTGAGATATTCTTAGTGTGATAAAGAAGAAATACTAAGGGTATCCTCTCAAGCTAGAGAGGATGTTGAGAGTACAATAGAGGTATTTTGTTACCATGTTTTGGCAAAACCGAGATCATTGATTGAAGCATCTTTACATATCCCATTGGTAGATGTCAATCATGTCTCAAGTAGTTCTAAGACCATATGATCCATGTACCAATATGACTTGTTCCCATGAATGGTTGGCCTTTTTTTGGAAACTGTACATGGATGAAAGATCATAGTGTCACAGTGTATCCCATTGGTAGATGGGAATCAACACGTATGTAGTTCATTAGCATGACATGGTATGTAACTAATGAAGGAGACAATTTCCCCTCAGGTGAGAAAATTATTATGGCCATGCAATTTAAAATAATGTGGTAAGGATAAATATGTTTCTATAAATTTTAAAGACTTGTAGCTAATACATCATTTAAATGTCATGCAGCATGAATGACCTCATCATCCAGTTTATTGTCATACAATCATGATGTCTTCTGTACAATTTAACATCTTGCAGAATGGACTTTTTCTATACAGTTTAACATCTTTTGTATAGGATTTAGGTTATTCTATGATGATTAATATTATCTATCTATGAATAATTTTATTTTTATTACACAATGTATTTTACTGGAACCTATAATTAGTAAGGGTTGTGATGAGATGTACATCGATTGAAATTAAAGTATATTCTCTATTGGATTAGAACATTTGTTTATCATATGATACCTCCCATTTTGGATCCAACTATAGGGGATTCTTTTAATGAATTATCATAGTTTGTAAGACTAGAACCATCTCTCCTTCATGTAATGTTTGAAGACAACCCTTCTCATTTATAGATCACGCAATCTGGTTTCCATAGCCTACTAGATGGTGCAGAGTGTGTAATATTTTCTCATTAACCCTCTATGGATCATCAAACCCTTTTCGGTATTTCTCATATATAAAAAGTTGATCACATATAGATATGGGAAGTGATGGTAATTAAACATCAATGGGAAGGACTGCCTCTATCCCATATTCTAAAGAGTATAGGGTTGCTTGAGTGGTAGTTTGGGTTGTGGTTCGGTAATCCCACAAAGAAAGTATTAGATTATCTGGGAATGATTTAATTTCCTTCGCTACAATTTTATAGATTATACTGGATAGGTTCTTGTTGAAGGAATCCATCTACCACTTGTCTACATCATGATTGCAGGATGAAAGGTTAGCCTTGATTCTATACACCTTATATAGATTTTCCAATTCAACAGAGCAGAAATTGTTTCCATTGTTTGTTAGTATTGTGTGAGGGAAACCAAACCTACTGACTATGTAGGATTTCAAAAATATTATAATTTTTTTTCTCTATTTTCATTAAGTGATGATTCTTCTACCCATATGGAAAATAAGTCGGTTATTGTGAGAATATATTTGAATTTACTGGCTGTGGTGGAGAGGGAACAGTCCTTTGATGTCTATTCCACATATGAAGAATGGTAAGCTTTACCTATACATGTGAATTAACATTGATGTTTCATGGATAAAATTGGCATGGATTTGGATAGAATGACACATTTTGTTGAATATTCCACAATCCTACATCCGGGTGGGCCAATAGTACCCAAGCTTTTGAATCTTTTGTGAGATCATAGATGTTGATTGATGTAGTTCACATTTTCTAGATTTCAATTATTTTATAATGATGGTGGTCTCTTCTCCAACAATGCACCTCAGAAGAACTACATAAAGACCTCTCTTATAAAGTATCTTCTACCAACTTGTCCAATCAAACAACATAAATTTGATTATTGTCTCATTATTTTATACTAACCATCCCAATCTGGTGGGAGTTCTCCCTTTTAAAGATAGTTGATAATGGGAGTCAACTAGATGTTGGTAGGAAAATACATCTCAAATATGGGAATTGTCAGATTAATTTCATCCATGTTGTCATTAATGTTTGGAAGAGCTGTCTGGTAGTGAGAAATATTGATGACAATTCTGTTTTGATCTAGGTCGGCCAATTCATGAATTCATTTTTTAATGAATCATTTTTTTCAATATGTGAATGAGGGACATAATCCAATTTCATATCAAATGTAATTTCTACCATAAAATCTTGAACATGTTTCGTCAAATAGATCATCTCCTCTTTCATGATAGCATATTTACCATTGAATTTCTTGATGACCACTTCTAAATCACCTTTTAAATTCATGTGTTTGTCTTGCACATGGAGTGCTAGTTATAGGCCTATGATAAGAGCCTAATTATCTACTTCATTGTTCAACAATCCTTCCAATGGTAGGATGGAATAGATAAAAATTCTTTCCCTAGTGTTGTAGATATGATTTCCAGACCCACAATGTTGAATTTTGTGTATTTCATTATTTTTCATGTCTGAAATATTGTGGAACTATGGATGTGAATGTCCCACATTTAAGAGTTCTCTTAATTAGATAACACTTCCACATAAGGAACATCAACATCTAATGGGACCACCTCTGTTTAGGGATTATTTTCTAGGAAATCTACTAATTCATGGGCTATGATGGTTTTCTGAACTATGAACCATATATTGAAATGCAATAAGATGACTTCCCACCATGATAGGCATCTAGTTAACTTTGTACGACAGGGAATATAATTGGGTGGGTTCTTACATAAGACCAAACGGACATCATGGTGTTATAATTAATGCCTCAATTTATGGACCGTAGATATTAATGCAAGGCGTCTCTTCTTGATATAAGAATAAAAATCCTCATCATTAATCATAGTTTAGCATAGATAATATAGACTATTCTAACTACTGACATCATTCTTCTGTGCGAGGAAGGAAGCTATGGACAACTCTATGGTGGCTACATACAGAATTACTGGTCTTCCATGAACTCGAGTCATTAGAACAAGTTGAAATAATAGATACTTCATGTGATTCACGAACTCATTATGATATTTTTCAGTCCATTTATATTGATCCAAATTCTTCATTATCCGTGTGATAAGAATTCATTTTACGGTGAGGTTGGATATGAAGTGTCGAATGTAGGCCATGTGTCCTTGGTTTCATCTCATCTCATTGAGGTTATAAGGAGGCGACATTCTCTATATGGCTTTGTTCTTTTCATGGTCAACATTGATTCCTCAGTAGAATATGGAGAAGCTAAGGAATTCCCATGAGATAACACCAACAAAAAATTTTAGGGGGTTTGTTTTTAGATTACAGTAGCTGAGTTTATTGATGACAGTATCAATATCTGCTGGATGGTTCAAATTTTTTTTGATTTAACCACTAGATCATGAAAATAACATTCATCAAACGTTCCCAAGAAGGGTTTTGAAATGTACAGCATAGTGCGCTGATATGTCTTGCTGGTATTTTTTTAAACTAATAGGAATCACCTTAGAGAAAAATACTCCCTAGGGATCCATGAAGGTGGTGGACTCATCATATTCTTATTTAATTAATATATAGTTATTTTCTGAATATCCATCCATGAAAAATAGAACCCCATATCTAGCAGTTGCATCAATCCGCAATTCTATGATCGGTACTGTAAAATCATCTTTTAGGAAGTTCCCATTGATGTCCCTAAAATTAATACACACCCTGATCTTCTCATATTTCTTCATGATGGGGAAATTTTTTTCAAGTTATATGGGGTATTAGACCCCCCAAATGATTTTAACTCTAATGATATTATCAAATTCTTTCATTATTTTGGAAGCATGTGTCTGGTGTGTCTTTTTTGTGGCATTCTTTTAACCAAGGTGGTCCTCTTGAATGCCCATGTGGAAAGTGGCCACCACCAAGTCAAGACCTGAAATATCTATAAATTTACCAGTGAAAAAATATTGATTATTCCTTAGGAAAATGGTGAATAACCCTTTTTATTTGTATGGAATGGCCACATTATCCAATTTGGGTCATGGGCCTTCTTATATACCCATGTTGATTTCCTTGAGCTCGTCAACTATAGTGGAAATGTCTTCCTCTAATGCTAGAGGGGAATCACTTAGGTATTATTCTACTCTTGCAATGCATCCTCATCAACTTTTTCTTCATCTTATTATGGGAAAAAAACCTTGATTCAACATCTCCATAGTTGAGGGGGGAGTTTCAATTTTTTGACTAAGAGGTATGGTCGTCCTCTCTAAATCATCCATTAGAGGGGGCTTCTCTAGAGAAGATGTAGTGAGTGGTAAAAGAGTTACCTCATATTCATTGATTGAATTGACACTTCTTCTTACTTCAACAGGTGAGACAAGTATTATCTAGAGATTTCGTATCGTTTTGGACACATTTTTATCAGTACATTCCCTATTATATTAGGAGTCAATGATCCTTCCAAAATTATCAAGATTGGAATTCCTAATTGAGAACATGTGGACTGATGAATATGCATCATAATATGGACTTTTTATTTCAATCTAATTGATAGGAAGTACATATTCTTTCGTGAGAAAATACATGGGATCATTGGGAATCATATCCAAATCATTTAGGGTGGTGACCCAATAAATTATATCAGTTGAGGGTTTTTCCTCTTCGGATCATAGTACCCTTCGTCAAAATAGTGTGACTCGCAGGATTCGAATGGGGACTTATTGGAATGAGCTTTCCCACTATATCCATTGATGATATATTACAGGAACTAATTGTATAGGGAAGGGATTTGTGCATGTTTATGAGGCCAATTCCTTCCATGGAAGGTGTTGAATGCAGTATTATTTAGGACTTCCGGAAATTCCTAGTGAGCTACAATGTCATTGAAATGTGTTTAGAGCCTGATTTAGCTTAACAAATTCTACTCACATTTATTGTTTCCCAATATGGTCATGGTTTAGGGTGTCAAATCATCCTCATTGCGGACTAGAAGATGATGTGTATTTGGTGGGAGGAAATATTCCACAGATCCATTGTTAATGAAGAATTTTCATATATTTATGCCATTTATTGTGCCAGACACTTATAATGGTTTTATGTGTCCATTAACGGTGTTGTCTTTATCTTGACTTGTAATGGAGATAACAACATGGGATTATATATAATTAGTCTCTTTATGGTAGAATATAGTGGAGGATACATTGGATTCAACTCTTGGGGACTCAGTCAAGATTTAATGACAGCTTCCCTGAGATCTAGTGATTGGTTTAGTGCATCCACGATTGAGAACATAGATAGTACTAAAGATAACTATTTCAAAATGTCATATTTCTAATCTAAAGGTTGGCACATCCCATCTAGAGGATTATCTTATAATGGTTTTTTATCATCTTCAACATTTGATGATGTTAGGTTGTCCCTTGGAGTTGGTTCTAGAGGAACTTCTATATTTTTTTGGATTGGTTCAGGATAGTCTGCTCACATGTTGAGGGAAATTAGTAATCTGTTTCTTCTCTGTCAGATATTTTGGGAGAATTGGATTGTGGTGGTTTCCTATAGGGTGAAGAAAATTTTTGTAACCATGTTGGATCTGTTGTAGGGCCCTTCCACTAGTTTCTGAAACACTGATAGAATAAGATGGGGTGCTACAATATGATTGATTTCTACCATTTTTGTGTCTCCCTTTATATCCATAGCATCTTTGGTTTCTTTCTCCAACCCCACAATTGGGTGTGGGGAATTATGGTTGATAAATGTACTCATTGTCGGATAATGTATCCTTAAAATGTATTAAATTGATAGTGAAAAAAATGATATACTCTTTTGATTATGAATTTGACTCGTCATATTCCTCCGGTTGTACTATTCGTTGGGGGTGGTGCTAATGGTCCGTTTTGGCGGGGTGGTGCTTATGATCATATTTCATGGGGTAGTGCCCATGGTTTTAGATCTATTGGCATGAAATATTAATGTTTCAAATATAAAATTCTCTTTAGTTGATGTACATATCCCAACAAATTCTTTCCATCCTTCTGATTGGATTTCTTTTTGGATTTTTGTCCCTTGGATGATTGTGGAACTAAGGATGACGGTTGTGTTCCATTTGGAGATGTTGGAGTCCTTGTTAGTTGAATAAATTATTCTTGGAGGATACCATGGTCTATATTGATTTTTTTTATTAATACAACTATTAAAAAATTTCTCCTTTTTGTTAACAAAATTTTTTAACCCCCACCCCACTCTTCACCCTGGTCATTGCTGGAAACATATATCACTTGTTCAGGTGGTTTTTCTAGCATGAATTTCCTTGAATCTATTATCATTTTCAAGGGAATATTGGAAAAAACAATCTTGAATGTTGTGCCCCAATATCCGAAGGAAGTGATAGAAATTTGGATAGTCATTGAGACCTACATCATCATACCACTTCAGCTCGGGTGTCTGATGCAAGATACAATTCCCAGAAGCTATGAAGTAGACACAAACATGGTCATATCGGAATTATTAGAAATTATTTCTAAGGTCCTCAAAATTGAATTATTTTTTCCTATCTTTCCTTATATTGATATGGTGGGGGTGGCTGATGACATCCATAGGGCCCTGCATGGGTTGGAGGTGGCCTTGGAGTTGGATCTAATGTAGTAGGTTGTTGAAGCATGACAAAAACCGCTTCCACTCACCCTTCTCTTTTAATGTGGGATGATGGGGCCGTTTGGGACATGATATTTATATCTTTAAAGGAGTCATATATTCTTTGAGAAATGGTATAGATATCATGGAATTGACTTGTATCTCTCTCTGGAATGATCGATGTGCATAGCTCATCACATAGATTATCAATAGAAATGGCCTACATGAAATCTCCGGGGGGAGACCAATTCACAGAGTAAGATGGACCCTTCCATATGGATATAATGTATGATGATATCTCATTATCCCAAATTTTTTAGTTCATGTGGTCAGAAAGTATTATTTTTGGCAACGTTTACCAGAACTGGAACCTAAACTGGGACCCAAGATCCCACTATCTTGTAATTTATTTAGCTTGAATACTTGGGTACCATATTAAGGTTGATAATTGAAAGGGTTTTCACAATATAATCTAGGAATAATATATTCTTGATTCTCTGGGGTTACCATCATGGGATCATATTAAGATTTGTAGTGAATTATATGTTACATTGGGTCCCTGGAGGCATCGAGCACTGAACATATAGGGTTCCAGAAATGTGGCGACGGAGGGACCTTTCATATCTAATGGGGTAGGGCCTCCATTTCAACTGTATTGGAGTGCATAATACAAATATCTCTTCCATTCATGTTTTTAAAAAAACTTATTGCATTTAATATCCCTTGATGCATGTCCTATTCGACCTGAGTATGAGCTGGTGTAGCAGGGGGAAAGATTTGATGTGTTGGTGATACTCCATCTTGAGGTGGATACAAAATCCGGGGTATCCATTTTGGATTAACATGAATCTATTCTTGTTGCTTCCATGTTGGAGGTAAATCTTGATATCCTACCTAGATAGGGTTCATGTAAACGGATGGTCTCGACACCGCCTGAAACAATAATTCAATCCTTATTTAATATAACAAGATATGCTCTTGGGGATGCGGTAATTATGATGGAAGTATGTATAGATGAACCATTTGAGGAATATATCTGGTAGAACGACTATCCTAAACAGATCATCCATACATCACCACATCTTGTTCATTTCATCATCTTGTTGAGTGAACCTTTATTCGAGTTTCAAGGATTTATTTTCATTGGGAGGTTGTGGGTCATATGGAGCCATGTTCTTATTCTTCTCCTTATTGGGGATTCATGAAGGAACCAATGAGGGATTAGCTGGGCGAGAACCCATATTTAAGAAAACTATCTTGATCTTGGTTTTTACACATCCATGCTCATTATAGACTACCTCTGAATAGGAACCATATTCTCCTACATCCTCTTTATTTGAATTATCTTCAAAAATGTTAGGCGGATTGAAATCCATGAAATATATTAATGCATACCGCATTACTGGTTCCATATCAGGTGTTGAATGGTAGTAGATATTCTTATTTCCTTTATGGATCTTCTCCATACATTCAGTGATACTTATCAAGTATCATGGAAATAGTGAATTGAAGGGATCCCTGACATGACCTTGTAGTATGCCTCCATTATAGAGAATGTGGGTCATGTGACATTATGAAATGGGTGACCCCTCTATCCCTTATTCCCCAAATTGAGAGAATAAATTAATCTATTGGGTGGGAGTTTGAGGTATAAATTCCCCGAACCCTTTGGGATGGGTTTCCTCCCATCCTTTTATAGATGTCCCTTATCTTGGAATTACAAGTCTTATGGGGGAATTGTGTGTTCAAATTTCCCCAAGACCTGTGGGATGGGGATGGTCCCATGTTTTGACCAATGATACGTCCATTGTTTCCATCTAGATCTCCTACATTCCTAAGAAGGTGTGATCCAAAAATGGTTCTAGGTTTGCATGTTTAATACTTACTCCTGAGGACATGAGAATTGCTATTTGGCTGGCCGCCCATAAGAGGAAATCCGCCTGGATGATCTCAGTTTCTTGGTTCAGGAGTTTCTCGATGGCAATCGGTCATCGATATTGATGGTTTTGGGACGTACTCAAGGCCAGTTCTTGTTGAGTATTCCACATTTCCTAATTTTGAACGTCATTTTACTATCATCTTGAGATGATGTAATTGATAGATTCCACTTCCAATTGGATAAATGAGATAAGATGTTTGGTGAAGTATAGATCTCCATGTCCTCCCCATCCCTGGATATGTACACCAAACGTGTCGTCGTCGATAAGTTATCACAACAACTCCAAAATATGAAGGTAGTCCAGCTCAAATTCTTTCTTCCACCTTACTAAATGTTGGTTTCCTGAATAAAAAAGGGTATCTATGTTGAATTGAGGTGGAATTTATCCTAGTATATTAACATGGTATGTATACCCATCATAGGGTATAAATATGGATTGTAACTGGCGGAGAGTTGTCCTTATATTGAGTCGAGTCTTATTTAGGAATTCTTATAACAATTGTCTTTTTATTTAAACTATGATGTGGTTATATGAAAATAAATCACTGATATTTGATCTATATCTAGATCCCTTATCACAAGCAACACGTCTTGATGAAATTTCTCCAGGGACTCTTCTACATGATCTAGAAATTTTGGTTTCTTTTTAATTACTTCATTCCAAGTAGTGGGGCAGGTAGGAGTCTTATTGAAAAGTGAATGGTTCGAGGGTGGCTCTAAATATGATTTTAGCCATAGTATGTCCTCCCATTGAGAAAGGATATCATTTTTGGGGAGAGAGTATCCAACATGGCATACTCTATATTTTCATTATCCTCAGGATATGACGGATTTATCTCATTTGAACCAATGAGGGGTGTTCTTTCTCACTGGTGTGAATGTTGTCCAAGGAGAGGACCATCAATGTCAGTTCCATGATGGTGAGTATCACAGCATAGTGTTCAACTCTATAGAAATTTGTTTGTAGTCTATACCCTGGGGAGGACCTCCAGGGAGAATTTCATCAATTGAAAGTCCTTATTTATACTTCACATCATTGAGGGGATGACATTCATAATGACTATTGTCATGTAGAGTAATACGAGAATAGCTCCATGTATATGGATAGTATATGACATGTACATTTTGCGGATGAGCTACAAGAAATATTGTAATAAGAGGAGGACCTTATCATTGCTTGTTTTCACAAAAGTTAGGGCCTTCGTAGTGACTTCTATCATAGAAAGCACTATAATCACAGATTGATGTAAAACAACAGGGATAAGCATATCTATAATTTATACCATTGAGAGGACCATCAGTGTAGACGAAATCAATGGTTGGGACTTCTATCTGTTTGTTTATTTAGTCATGGGTTGGGCTATCCTAACCGGAATCAAGAGATAGGATCTCATGATCTATCAATTATAGAACACGGAGTAGGTCCCTAGGGTTCTCTAGTAAGGTCCATCAGATCTTCTATTAGTGAAATTATAATAAGTACCTTCACAATTGCTACTTCATCTTCTATAATTTTGGTAATGGATTTGAAGGATCTTGGCCCTCTATGGATAGATGATTGATGACATCAAGACTAACAACTCATTGTAGAGAATAATAATGATTATTTTATTCATATTCTTGTTATCTTTCACACCATTCATTTTAGTGTTCATTCTTGCAAGAAATAGGGGTCGCTTGTGGTTGCAACGACCTTCATTTGCGGGAGCCTATTTGGTTTGTTCATGTGATGTTGCTGGGATACGTCGACATAAATCTTGAGTTCAAAAAGGGATATGTGCCTATAATGGGGCATACACCACATGGGACTGGTGTTCCCCATTTGGAAAGGGTGTTTGATCACCATCTAGTTGTCCTAGTATTGCATAATATGTTCGTCAACACTCCAGGACTAGAGGAGTGATGCAGGTCTGCTCTGGGGAGATTATCATATTTTTTGGATGAATTTCCATGCCCAAGGATATCATATATTAGGCCCCACTCCTCTAATTTTATGTCGATACAATGATCTATTGACCTGTCTAGAGGATATATTCTGCGATAGATGTCTAGTATTCTATTATGGACAAGATGGGTTGGGATACATTTCTGGATAGAACATGTATTAATTCCCATTATAGTGTCAAAGTAGGAGTTTGTTCCTTCTCTGGTCCCCCATAGGATTCTGGTGGTTATTAATAGTTCTCCTATTTCGGGGAAATTGAATGAGTCAACCTATTGTTGTATTCTCCAGTTTCCACTGTATTTGAATTGTGGGATTCATATTTCTGAGCATAGATTTATATCTTCTCGTTGTCAACTATATTTTTCTCACATGAATTAATTTCATCTATAGGATATTTACATTTCTCATATTTTCATTCCCCCATTATTGGATGGTGGGATTCATTGTGGTAGGTTGGAAATTGTTGATTCTTATTAATTTCCATTGTATTTTAATGGTGGACTTCATATGCACTAGTATTGTTGTGGGGATACCTACAAGTTTCTACCATTTTTAGATAATAGTATTGATTTATAACAGCCAAACATTTTTTTTCTTGTAGCTAGGTCCCACTCTATTTGGAAGATGGACCTCTAGTGCATCAATAAATATTTGATAGTACCTACAATTGTTTTCTCTATTTTCATGTCATTAATAGTAATAATTGGATGTAATATTCATTTACTCATATTGTACCACCCTATATCCATGATGGGCTTCACAAGAGAGAGAAAAGATATACATCAACTCATAGATTGCTATATTATTTCCATGGAGGGCATTAGTATGAGGAGAAGAAATGATTACCTTCCCATTTTTTTCCATCTTGTTTGGTGGCAGATTTCCTCATCATGAACTAGGGTGGTCACCTTCTATTGATTATGCATTTTACACCCTCGAAGGCTATCTCGAGGGGGTTGTGTCTATTTGACATCAGTAGGTGCCCTCGTCATTTGATGCACTTCAGAGTGGGTATATCTGGTGGTATGCCATTGGTGGAAATGGTCTCTGGAAGGTTCCCTAAATGAGGTTCATGTGCAACTAGGATAATGTATGCATCATTGACTTCACATTCATCCAATCGATAAGGCAGGTATTCATTTTTATGCTCTAGGGTCAGGCTCCCAAAGGGTATGGAGATGACTATTGGGGTCAACCAATATTGTGGTTCTAGTTGCGGCTGAAGAGGAAGTTGGATATATTTTTCCAAGTGTGTTTCCTATCTCACAGCCTCCACCATGTGCAGAGTACTATTTTGATGGTTCTACTTGATCAACATGTTTGACAGCTAGTGCTGAAGAAGATAGGTAGGTGAGGGAGTCATGTTTGTCTTCGGCAACCTGACCACCTATGCGATCATAGACATGTGTGTCTAAGTAATTTATAGAGATTCTATTTGGATCGAAGAGAGATCTCTGAAACACCTGAATTATACATATGATATATATAGAAAAAACCTATATAAACTAGAATCTGATGATCACATTTGAAATTGATGATCATTCATGTCCCATACCCATTTTAATGTGAATGTTTCTTGATATGGGGTAATCGTCCACCATGGTGAAGGATTCAATTCAGGTTCACAATTTTTATTTCGTCCCAATTTGAACTAAATAAGGGTCTATAGGATGATTTGATGGATAACAGATTATTTATTTCTATTATAATGTATAACATCGGCCTAATAATTTTATTTAAACCTGATTCACATCGTGACCCTTTTTTGTGGGTGGGACTATCACACCGGAACTGTGTGGGGTGTCCTCATATTGTGAAGGAGTTTCAACAGATGAATGGTACAGGTAAGTAATTTTAGGGGGTTAAGTATGTGTGCAATCACTCCATGTGTGGTATGGTGTCCTTGTATGGTATTCAGTGGTTTTATTTTTGGAGCGAGAAACACCCAACGACCCTAGTATCTATGATACATGGATCATCATTACCTGGGCATGCACTCATTGGATGACGATTTGGAAAATTACACTTAACGGCTCTATTGGTTGAGAGGATGGGAGGTTAGGAATTTAAACTCATTTTGGGAGGAATTATTTCCTACTATGGGACTCTCTTATAGATTTAATAAATTCTCACATGTTCATAAATCCTTGGTTTTTTTTTCTGATGAGTCTCTCCATATATTACCTCTGGGTTCCAAGATCAATCATTGTTACAGATAGATAAGGAATTACTGAGACAATGTTGTTTTATGACCTTTGATGAGGAACTCTATAGATTATAATCATCCAGGGGGGACATAAGTTTCATTGATATCCGGATCGAAACCATGATTCGGTTTTACTACTTATCGACATGAGAGGAATTAGAAACCCTTTAGTTTGGTGTCTCTTACCTAGACACATCGACTTTTAAGGTCATGTGAAGTGGACTCATAGGTATAGTTTAACATCCTGCAGTTAGGACATCTAGGTGAAAACTGCCTAGTCAAGATCCTGTATGGGACTTATGCCGAGGTAGCCCTGGGAGGACATAAAATATATGGTATCCTGGGAGAATACAAACCCACCGGGAATATCTCTCTAAGAATGATACAATTATTTGATTATCAGGTTTGGACCTCAGTAAGTCATATGATCTGTCCCATTTAGATTGGAATCAAATCCCTTAATGTTCTGTTACAGTTGTGATTTGATTGGGGATTATAGGTGGGAGCATCCCTTTTGAAGGGTGCATTATTTCTCATTTCATTGAATAAATGCTACGGAGATCAGTCCTAGATGACGGCTTCCTACATATAACTATTATTGTTGAAATCATAGTTCTCATAGTTTATGTTACGTTGGAGCCTTATATCATTGAGGAGCCCTATTTGAGAGGACATGGATAGGGATTACATCTTAAAAATGGATTTTCACAAAAGAGACAAACCATTGATTAATCTTAACGAGGAGGCCCTTGTGTCTATGGGGAAATTCTTAACTATAAGGACATTTAGGGAGAATTTCCTTTTAGCTCAATCCTTGGCCATGTGTCTTACATATCACAGATAAGACAGTATTCAATTTTCACATATTTCAATGTTTTTCTATGGTTTGGTTGTTAAAATCACTGTTATACACTAAGCTCACATGACTCGTTCTCGATGTGAGAAACTAGAGGAATCCATAATTCCAACAAACCACACACATTTCCTTATACCTTGATGGAGAGGGTGGATCCTATGGTAGTTGATATCGGGGAGACTATGGATGAGGTAACAGAATAATGAACCCATCAATGGGAAATGAAAAATGAAGGACTTTAGGTCTATCCCAAAAGGATATGGTCTTACTCTAAGAGGGATGTATTGAAATAGGTTATGGGAAAGGGGAGGAGTGTTTCTTCTCGTAAAAATGAAATGAATGCATACTTCCTTTGAATTGTCCCTACCCCTCATTAACTGTAAAATAAAGTGATTACACCTGATCACTAGAATGGGGAGGTTTACGTCAGTATCCCATGGTTGCACTACGGGTTACCGTAGGAATGTATACATATATTCATTTTGGAGGTTTGTATCATTGTGGGTAATAACTCAATGACTGTGATTACCATGGGTATGTAGACATTGAAGAGCACAATAATGTGCCTGATGGTCTATTTATACAGGTCTGATGGCTTTGGAAGAGGATTTGGCCTGATGCTGATGGACTAGTTTGCGGATGGGATTTGGAGAATGGGATGGAACCAAAATGGAATGACTGGTACCAGATGGTAGAAAGTCTAATGGTACCCTACTCTGTATACCATATGTTCATCTGGGTTAAGGTACCCTCCACATAGAGTTTTTCTATGTGTGTGGAAGGGTTGTCTACATAATGAAGTGGTACATGGAACTGGAATCTGTATGTGTACAAAGGTTGTATGTGGGCTGTGATGCTATCGGTGTACAAAGGTTGTACAGGGTTCTGGATGTGGTCGGCATACTATGGTGGTGGGCGGAATTAGACTTCGTCCACACATCATGGTGGTATGTGGTGTTGGAGTCCCTCTCTGTGGTGGAATGCTACGCCAGACATGGTTTCCTCTATATATATATGTGCTATGTGGTACACCGATATGAAGAAGGGGAATTGGTCATATATTTCACAGGAAGTTCATTATTAAACCGAGTATGGTTCGCAATATTATCATACTATTATTCTTTCTATTTTTATGGATCACGGTGTGTTTATACAGAATAGAAACCATTCAGGGTTCCGTAAATCGCTAACTATTTTCCTTCAAAGTCTTTCAACTGTAAATCCCTATATCTCCCCAAAATCAGATTCTCTTCTTTGACCCCCTTGGGGTCGGTTTATATTGTATCGAGTTGGCTATATATATGGGAACATGACACCATTTTTGGAATTCGATGGAGGGATCATCCAACCCAAAGACTTCTCAGTCAACTGAGGTCCATAGTGTTGCGGTTTGCGGTGGCTGAAATCACAGCCTCAATTTTGCAAATGACATAGTTCGGTGGTATCTGTTAGCCTTTCCACATCCAAAAACTGGGAAGTCCATGGAGATGTTATGTGAGGATTAACTCCCCATCATGTTTTCTCCAATGAAGTGGTTCATGGGGTTATGGTTCTCATGTGGAATGTCTCCACCTCCACCCATCCAATTATGTGGTTCATGATTGACCAATGCCTCTTCTCGTTCATTTTCGAACTACCTCATTCTCTATCCAATTCTTCATGTGACATCATTTCACAGTTCATCTGTGTACCACTAAATTAATGATATGTGACGTCCATGTACCATTCCCAGTAACAAGTTCTTAGACCAGTTTTGTTCCTTTTCCAAATTTCATTCCTTCAATCGTTTCCTCCAATTTTCATACCCAAATGTATCTCATTCTTTTATCAATTGTATGGTAGTATTTTAATTCCATTTTCATATTTTTTTGGGACCCAACAATATATTATCTATTTTTATTCTTCTCCTTAGTCAGAATTATTAATCATAGGTTCCTGTAATAAAATAATCTCTGTAATCCTACTGTGAGAGATGGAGATCTATGTCATGGTGCTAGCCCATCAACATTGTCTCGAGGATCAAACATGGAGCACTTGTTCTATATATTTGATCTTTTGGTATTTTGATCTATCACATGGTGAATAGGGGTTCTCATGGTACCTTTTGGTCATTCTAATAGTACATTTTTATATCATATTGTGTATGGCTTTTTATTCCATGGTCTGAGACTAGATTGACTTTTAGCACAAATGAGTCTGATGCCTACACACTAATGGACTTAGATTCACCATTATGTGTGAGAGAAGTCTCATAGAAGGACGATTTGGTACTTTGATAAGTTGGGTGTATCCCATCACCCATAAGTTAGTGAGTATAACCCTTACTTGTATAGTATCTTCAGGAATCATGATTATATAAATAATGGTGGATTATATAGACATCTTCCCTGAGGATGACTCGGGACTTCCTCTAATTATATAGTTGATGTTTTGTTTATACATGCCTCATGATAATGTTGTGATTTATTTTGTGGTGTATATGATTTCCTCAACCCATATACAGGACCTCTAGATGTAGCTAGAGGACCATCAAGAGAATAAATTCATCAGAATCAGTGTGTCCCCAAGTGAAAATCATGTCACATTTGTGAAAAATAAGGGTGGGAGTTTGCAGGATTGTGTGGAGTATGATTTCTTAAACAATGTCATGATAAATCAAGAGTACACCATTACAAGGCTTGATGACCACATTTATCAATTCTACGATATAATATAGTCTTTTAGGATCAATATGAGATTTGGCTAGCACATGTTAATGATTCATGACCAGAACAATCCAACTCATGAAAATGATATTGATATTTTAGTCATTTCCTTGAGATTATGGATGCACATCATTCTAGGGTAGTGAATTGTGGTTTACATATGAATCAGAGTACCTAGTATGTTTTTTAGGGAAACAACCTGAACATTATATATAAGTGAATGATCATGTTATCATAGGACTATGATATTGAGATAGTCTATACTTGAGGGGAGGTAAATGTAGTAGTAGATGTCTTAGCAGGAATTCCGATTAAATCATAGTTTATATGGTTTCATAGAAGTTGGCCTACCTAGAGCTGATCCAAGTAGTGAAGGATGGTATATATTTTCTATAATATATAGTGGCGACTCCTTCACCTCAGGGTATTTTTTGAGAGTCCCGGTAGGGATATATCAACTATGATGTCCATTGTTATCAGATATCTACAAGGGAATCACCAAATGGATAATCTAAAGTGGGGAATCGTGTCGTATTTTTCTAGGGATAGATGATGGTTCCATTCATGATGTGGGAGGGGGTTAAGGGATAATTCCACTCTTCTCCCCTAGTTTTACATTCTGATTCAGGGAGATATATGTCGACCTTTAGTAGCATTTCTGGTGGTATGACCTGATATCAGGCATAGAATATTTCATCTATGTGTTGAAAAGGTCTGTAGTTGTATGATGATAACAACCTTTTTTAGGTTTATTGCAGGCCCATGATATCAAAAAGTGGAATTGGGATGGAATATACATGGTATAAATGATAAGGCTCCCACTAATAGTGATGATCCATGTCTCTTTCAGAGTGATAGTTGAATAACTAAAAAAATCAACACAAATCCTTTCTATAGAGGAGAATATTTGGATGGAGAGTATTGAAAAGTTTTATTAATAAGAAATAATTATCGATAATTAGGTTCCCTTGAATATTTTCTCTTATCGTGACATGTTGTTTACATAATGGTTGTGTGGATTCCTTCAAGAGGCATTCAAGACAAAAATGATGATGAGTAAAACCATTCACCCCCATACGGATGGGTAGAAAAATATCACTATCCATGTATTTGGGGATATGTTGAGGGATTGTGAGTTAGACATTGTCATGAGGTGGGATGATCCTACTCCCCTTGCAATGATAGTTCAAAAAAATATACCACTCAACCATTAGAATTGTAAATTTTTTTAGGCTGTGTACATGAGTCCCTACAAGGCACCCATGTTCTGGATAGAGTTCGGTGAGAATGCTCTTATTTTCCAAGAGATAGTACAGGTGATAAGGGGGAATGTCTATGTAATCTGAGAGAGGGTAATGATTTTCATGAGTAGATAGAAATATTTTGTTGATTTTCATTGAAGGACCTTGTATATTGGGTAGGGATACCACTTTTTCTTAAGTGTCTACCCATAGTTGAGATTGTAGAGGTTCATCTTAGTATGAATGCTCTCCTTGAGTTTCATTGGGCTGTTTGATATCGTGTAGAATGTTGGGGATATTTCTTACCACCTCACCCTACTAGTTTAGATAGATAAGTTGAACAGTGTATTCAAATTGTTGAAGTAGAAGAGAGATGTACATCAACCCACAAATGTCATCTACTAGGGTGAGTTGGACATCAACAACAGAGAAACCATTAACAAACACCTATTGAAGACTGATGATTCACTGTAGAGGAACCAAAATATAGGGGCCATCACCTTGGTTCACATGTTTTGGTACTACAAGAAATGTATAAGAGTTCTTTGGAGTAGGAGAACCATATACTTGATAAGTATCCTATGTCATTTTCTTAAATTTTTGTTCATGGATGAAAAACATGAAAAAGAGAATTATTAAGAAACACAATTTTTCCCTTCTAAGAATTTTTAAATATTTTATATAAATTTATTAAACTATGACGTTAGAAGGCATGAGGTTATGATAGACAAGGTTCCCAGATTTTATTTTAAAAATATATTATATATTTCTAGTATTCTCTTTCAAAAAAAATAGATAACTACTTTATGGAAGACCAAATTGAAAATTTGAGACCGTGGTTGAGTCTAATAAATGGTGTTTACCCTTGGAATGGCTGAAAATAAGATAGTTTATGGAGTTAGGATACCTCACAGGTTTTTGGGACATTCAAGGGCTAAATTAATTACTTAAATTAATCATTATTTCATTTTTATCCTAAATGAAATCATATATGATTAATTTCATGGATAATTCTCTATGGTTTACCATATAAACCCTAGGATAATTCCAAAGCTTCTCATTCCTACTTATATTGGATAATCACATTAGACAAGGATGAAATGTCAGATTAGAGAGATCAAAGCACCAAGAATTCAAAAAAATACATCAATTGTTTATGACTGTGTTCTTCGATAAAGAATGAAACAATATAAAGATAGGGCAAATTAATTTGTGGATTAGGACCTCTTTGGTAAATAGGTTGATAATATCAATCCCTTTCTTGGATGTACTCATATTGTGGAAAATTTTGAGTTCCCATGTATTTAAATTTAATTATTTATTCAATTTTCTCACCCAAACTATGCCTGTTCTTGACCATGGGACCAGAATTATTTGCCAAAAATATTTAGGCTATTTTTCTTGTTATTTTCCACTAAAAATTATTCATGATCATCAGTGGTTGGACCATGAAATACCGATACAATGTTTTTAGGTGGTTTTTAAGCCCGATCAGACCCCTGGAATCACAATATATCATGTGTGAGAGACAGATTGAAAAATCATGAATAGATCAAGGATATATTTAGGTTGTGAAAGACTTTTTGGATGATCAATAACCATATAATCATTGAAGAATGGATTAGGGGTGCGTGAGACATCTGGCGAATGTTATATGAATGATGGTTTCATATTTCCACCCATTGGAGGGTAGATAATAATGGACATTGACAAAATTCATTTATTTTGATAAAAATGAATCTCTATCTGAAGAAATATGGATAGATATACCATACATACAGTATATTTGAGTATCTATTAAAAATAATAGTACATAATGTGTACTGTGAAGAACCCATGTTGAGGAGCCCCTAGAAGTGGTGGGTAAGTATTTGGAAACATATAAGGAATGTACAAAATGATGTCCTCCCACACACCATGTACCACATTCAATGTGTGGATGATCCATGTGATGGAGCACATGAACAGGCATATTACATATTCCTGAGTACACAGACACAACTAGAACACATGGGTGGCACTACGTGTAAAGTAACACACTATGTACCAAAGTACGTGGACAAGAATTGAGTACACAGACATGGACACAAGGACATGTCCAGGAAGTCGAGTGGGCACTAAATCTATGTGGGTCCCCTCACATGGGTTGTAGTACCTTGATAAATTTAATTAACATTGAAGGGTTTTTATCTATTTCTCTTATACTGGGATTTTTTTCCTGTGAGTCCACTATCCTGAGGGTTTTTTCATTTATCTCAAGATAATGCAATTATTTATGGATTTGGGGATATTATTAGGAATGATATGGGTATGATTTTTGGTTATAAAATTTTATAGGATAGTAGTGATCATGATGGATCCCCAAAGGATTTCTTAGTGGAACCCATTAGTACATATGTGATGTGGGACCTCCATAAATTCTAATTGGAACCCTCCATTAGGTTAGGGTAGTGGTTCCTTGACTACTACAAAGTGGAACACACCAGTAGATTTGGAAGTGGGATCCCAATTACTTCTGAGTATAACCCTTTAGTATAGGTTTGAAGTGGTTACATGATGACTTTTAGGAAGAAATATCTTATAGATATGGGTAGTGGGTCTTCAATGAATTTTCAGTGGAACCCTCAAATATGGATTTTCATTGGGTCCTTGATGATTATCGAGTGTAACCTTCTCATAGAGTTGGGCATTGGGACCTTATTGAAATTAGAGTGGATCCTTCAAGTAAATATGGGTTGTGATCCCTCCCTTAACCAATGGAGTGTAACCCTCCTATTGTACAATGTTATGGTTCCTCTACCTAGATATTACGGCTGCTCAATAATCTGGAATAGTGATGAGGAATGTATTAAAATGGAATATTAATTCTAGGATGACGCTTGAGATGTGGCGAATCATTGACTTACTTTTAGTGAAATTGTTTACTCATATTAGTAGACTAAGGCTTGAGATGAATATTCTCTTATTCTATCATTTTTTTTCCATTGACTGAGCGTGTATATATTCATTTATATCCATGTAATGGGATTTGGGGACTCTTTTTCAAATATATACGAAGACGTGTAGTGTATACAAAAAGATTTTTGTGTTGAGATTCTCATGGTTGGATGAGTTTATTCACTTAATATTGGTGTAAAATTCATGACGAAAAGTTCATCTACACACCATGAAGATCCCCTTTTTAGCAAGGTTACTCCCTCCCTTTGTTTGTGTAGATGTGTTCTTCATTCATGAAATCCTGGTTACTATATACTATCATTATATTCCTGTTGTATCTCTTACTACTCACCAGTTATATTTTGAGGCAACGTACTATGTATTTATATAATCACCCGTGCATCATATTTTCCCCAGGTGTCATGTCTTATGAAGATGATGGATATGTCGCAGTTACTATAGAGTCTCTTACGGATACCATGTAATCTGGACCAAATATAGTTGTTACAGATTAGAGATTTGGATCATGGATCTATCAATGTCTTAATTTTTTTATTTTTAGGTAGGGAAAGATTTCTAGATGTTTTATTATTTTTACCCATTACCTTTAACACTGTGCTACCATATTATTTAATTGGCTAGAGGTTTTGTAAGCTTTGTAGTTTCATAGTATTTATATACGTCTAATTTTACACTTTCTTTACTTCTACATTGATAAAGTTGTGTATGTTTAATGATACATATGAAAAGGCCTCCCCATGTATGTTATTCATCAACGTTGGTCACTATCCCATAGCCTATAGAGATGTGTTTGGGGTAGTTGTGTCTTGGGCCCCATCTTAGGTTGACTCATGATAATTTTTTAAAAGGAAAATTTCTTATTTTATTCATATTTATTTGTCTAATTATTTTAATGTGGTGTTTTCATATATGCGAACATATTTTAATGTTCTATACATTATAAATGGAATATTTTCATAGGATACAATCCACCTTTTTTTCATTATATATTATGATGAGGATGTTTTATGGAATTTATCCAATATATTTTTCTTCTGTATGAGTAAAATAATCTATAATTAAATGATTAATGTTTTAAGATGTTATATATAAATTATTTTTGGCTTAAATTTAGGTATTTTTAATTTTTTAAATCCTTAATATAGGTTTCTTCCACTAAATCCCTATAATTATATTGTTTTTATTTTATATCTCATTAGATAATTAAGAGTGGTCACAATTGGTGTTTTTCCTCAACATAAATTTCAAACCCTCTTGGATTATGAAGAAAACATAAATAATGGCCCCTATATAATTATTCATTAAATAATAAGTGGTATCCTAATTTTATTATTCTCACAACGGAAATAGAGGGCATTCTTATATCACTCTCTCTACGTAATTAGTGGACATTCATGGATTGCACTCACAACATATAGGGTGAGAATTCTTAGATTATGATCTTGACATAAAGTGTTATCCTTCATTTATATTATCATAACATAAATGGTGTTAATTCCTTGATATAATAATAATATAATTATTCCATGTAATTATTTTTCCTTCCATAATTCCTTATTATGTTATGTTTCAATTACATTCTATATTTCTATGTCATATGCCTAGGATTAAGATCCATAGATCTTGTTTATTAACATACACACATATTCCAAGTAACATATTTGTTTAGTTGATGATTAATTTCATTTTATCATAACTTATTGAAAACACTTATATTCCGTGTTTTTTTAAAATATATTACCACCATGATCATTTTTTCTCATATGCTTATGATCTAAACCTTGGTAAAATGTTGATATGGTATTCATTACTAGGCTCCCAGCTTTCATATATTTCAATTCCTTAGGTTGTGAATATGGGTAAAACATATGTGGTTTCTAGAATATATTCTACTATGGTTCCTTTACAGATACATATTCACAAGTATTGAAAAATATGAATTATTTAGTTGAACCTTAAAGAGACTAAAACATCCATCCATAGGATTGTTAGATTATTCTTATAGGAATTATTTTGTTATATAAATAATTCAAATTTTATATATTTTTACCTTGCGAAATCAAAATTTTTATATAATTGTATTATTTAATGAAATTTCATTTAAAAATATATTCTAGCATGCAGGTCTGGGGTGGAACACATACATGAGGGTTGTATATGTGGTTCATATGTCATCTCTATACCAAAAGCGGTCCAATTGAAAATATATTTACCATTAAAAATATATTAAAAAGTTATTTTGGTAATTTGATT
The DNA here is from genome assembly GCA_963277665.1 of Viscum album. Taxonomy (NCBI): domain Eukaryota; kingdom Viridiplantae; phylum Streptophyta; class Magnoliopsida; order Santalales; family Viscaceae; genus Viscum; species Viscum album. The sequence goes on along the minus strand of OY728121.1, from coordinate 1,098,653,768 downwards.
ATTTGGGATACAAACAATAGTATATTGGATGATGGTGAGAAAATAAATTTGAATTATTTTGTCCTATATCCAGTGAAATTAAAATATATTAGATTTTATTTATTAATAAAAAATAATAATGTGGTGGTAAATTAAGATTATTTTTTAGATGATAGTTTATGAATGATCTCAAAGTATTAAATTTATGAATTATAATATCCTATGGTAATTTGAATAATGTAACAAGTAGTTAAGGAGAAAGTATTACATCCTAGTTTGGGGCCAATAGAGGCATCATGTTATGAATTATCACACTCGTACACTGGAATATTTCGAAAAATGAAGGGATTGACTAGATAAATATGTAATATATAAGGATAGGTGACTTAAAAATCATAGAAAATTATATAATAATAGAAATCAAGCCATATATTTCAATTCATATTCACTACAATTAAGTGAATTTATCATAAAATCGTGGGAAGTGGTTGTTTCATGGTTTGTAATTGTAAAATGGAAAGGATTAGATATGTATCATGTTTTTAACTGACGAAACCAAATATTATGTACATTGATGGGGGCCCAAATTGAAAGGTAAAATGTGGAATATAATGGGAGATAAAATTGAGGCTATGCTCATTATTATATATATATAGCTATCAATATGTTACATAATATAATAGGAATTGATCCAAACATAGGTTTTCCAAAAGAGGCAATGTATAATCATATGACAATTCTGTGGGGACCTGATGTGAATATCATAGTCGAAAACTATGGTGGACTTGATAGTAGATTATAAGATAAGTAATATCCAAGTTATTGGGAAAGAATAGAGGATCAAATTTAAACTATATATATTATGATAACAAGAATCAAGCCATATGTAATTCTATAATCATTTTTCTTTATGTGGGTCCAATGAAAATCCAATAATGAAATTTTATCCCCAAAAATTGATATTGTTTAGAGAATATAATTATGTGGGTAAAATTATTTTAAATACCTATCTTTAGATCTGACTAATACATAGGTAAAATATATGGAATTAGTTTCATAAGTCCATCTTATAAATGTGGGGTGTCATCCGATATAAACCACTACATGGTATTTATTTTCTTAATGGATGGATGAAATGTAATTCATTTTAAGAGATTATGACAATGAATAAACATTATACAATTTTTGGTCTTCTACAAAAGGCCATCTGTAATAAATATTAGTATATGAAAACAAACCAGTGTATTTTTGGTTTAAGGTCTTTTGAAATGAACCACTCCTTGTAGTTTATTATTATATATGAAGGATCATACATTATACATTATTTTTTCTTTGTAAGATGATGGGAAACTATATAAGTTGTTTTCATTTGGAAAGTACCTTATTTAATGAAATTTTCTGTCTCCTAGAAAGGGTAAAAGTTTCAATTATTTAATTTATTTTGATAAGAACACAATGTGATATATTCTGTTTGTGTATTGTATATACAAAAAATAATTTTATTTGAATTTTTGCAATATAATTCATAGTAAATATCATATTAATGGTAGGTATTATGACTTACTGACCCTTTTTGATTGTGGAATATGATTTATTATATTATACCCTATGTGTAATATAAGGCCCCTATATCATAAGATTCCTTTTTTGGGCTATTATTTCTAGTTATAATTAGTGTATTAAAATATAACACCAATTCTACTAGATTGAATGGATAAGGGAATAGTTTTATGTTAAATTTTTAGACTATTAAATTTTAGTGGACCATGAGTTTGTGTAGGGAACTCAATATCATTTACTATTGAATTTTTAACTCATAAAATAATGATTGTGACTTTTTATTTTCATTTAATTGATCCTATAACATTTTATTGAGTAATAGTAGTTGAAAACTAACTGAGAATATATATTCCATATCACACACTAAGGTTTATGGGGATGTTTGTGTAAGGGTGAGTGTAGTAGTATGATAATCCCAAATAAATCAATGACATTTTTAAATCATTTAATCATATCACTAACCATCTTCATCTATAATATATTTAAAATATTATCTTTAAGGACACATTCTATCTATTGGATTCTCCTTCATAGCGTGATAAGTTGTAAAAATATATATTTTATTTTGAGTATAAATGTTTCAAAACAAGTGAATAAGATTTAAAGAGATTATCATTGAGGATTTGGTAAAAAATTTAAATATTTTATTGATGTATAATTTTATAAAATTGGCCATATATTTTATATCAATAACTTTTATGGGAACTACCTTGTCCTACATCGATAATTTGTCAGTCATGATGAGGATAAACATACACTATCATGATTTTTGGGGTTGTTGAATCCTAACATATATTCCTTATATATTAAATTAATATAATAATTTTTTATCATGAGAAACTCTAGGAGATGATAGATAATGATACATTAACTTATTATGTGGGGGATCCCATTATAACTCCATATATTCATGAATTATCAATTTCCAAAAACAGCCAAGCCTCCTTATATTTTTGGATTTTTATCCCATTTAGATTAACAATAAATATTCCTGGATAGACCCCTGTTATTAAATTGAGGTTTTCTCCTCCTTCCACATAGAAAAAGAGGTCTCCTATATATATCAATTATCATAGAGTAAATATTTTGGGTGAATGCAATTATAATGTAATTCGAATATTTTTTACTTTCACTTTGTTTAATTTAATAACTTGAGGGGGTTTGGATTCTTATTAGGGTTTGAAGGAATTTATTTCTCCCACTTTTAAAATTTTTAATGAATAAAGTAGTATATACCTTTTATTATGATACAAAATGATCATTTAATATTTTTATATTATGATTGAGTGTAATTGAAATTGGTTATTTAAAATAAATGTGTATTGTGCCATCTTAGGATATGTGAAATAATATTATCTATGGGAATTTCCCCCATGATTTATCATGTATGATAGTTTACCAATTTTAGTTCACACTTTTTGATGTTATATTCGCCATAATAATTTTGTGAACTGAATCTGAGTATTTATTTTCATTGATTTGGGTGATTGATATTTTTAAGGAAAACTATAAACATTGATAAGGCATATTATGCTTATTGTTTTTTATTTCAACCCCAATGAAGAAAAATGTGTATAGAAAGAGAATCTTGTGAAAATAAAATGAATTTTACAATAATAGGTTTATTTAACAATCTTTGACTTGAAATGTTTAACATTATTATTGTAAATTTCACACCTTGTAATATCTGTATTTATTATCCATTGAATAAAATTTTTTGTTTGATATCATGTAATAATTGAATCATTTATTTCAAAGAAACAATATTATATTTTGTTTATATAAAATATGAAAATGAAGTAAGAAATTAATAAACAATGAATATGTAATGTGAAACACCGTTAAAAATTTTACAAGAGGAATAATATAATTTGTTGAAAATTATATGAACATGAAATTATTTTTCTTCATATAAGGCATTAAAGATCATATATGTAATTATAAATATAAAATGATATAAAAATATTTAAAATAAAATATGCAATTTGAGATTGATGTAAATGAATAGGATGAATGATTATATAAATTTATAAAAGTATATTTATAAATTTAATATGATCATTATATATATATATATATTGATATTTGGTTGTTGGATATATGGTCATTGGATATAAGTTTTTGGTATACAAAGATATATAGTAGGTATTGATGTTTGGTAATTATCAGTAAAAAATTAAAACCATTATACTTATTAATTAATAAATAATTTTAGAATGAAATTAAAATAATTAATTAATATATTTTATTATAAATAATTGGTTTCATATTGTTGGTGGGTTATCCAACTGGTAATGAATCCCAATAATCAGTCATCAGTCCAGGGTACAAATCCTAGTGGGAGAGAATTTCCACAGGTATTATAATAGTATTATAACAGCTATTGTAGTGGTACCATAACATTGTAGAAACAAGGTTATAATATAATATACTATTTTAGGGTGGTGTAGCTCAAGTATTATTCATCCTGAATCTTCCTTTGGGGTACTGGCCCTTTGGGCCATCAAGGGTGTGGTTACACAGGCATGACATGGAAAAGTGGTTGTGAAAACATGATGTAAGAAAGACCTTGAAGAAATAAAATGGTTAGCCTATGGTTTATGTAATAACGACATTTATTCCATGTCATTGTCTTCATTCCCAATGGGATTTTATGCTAAATTTATAATGTAAAAGAAAAATGCAGCTATTTGGGTGGGTTATCCCTTTGGGGGATATGACCTAACTTCCTAGCTTGTGTGTGTTCGGTGTGTGGGTGTGATTGTGTGTGTGTTTTAATGCAATGGTTCCCCAAACACCTAATATATATTATATTTTTTTTAATATATTTTATTATTATAATATTACAAATTAATTATTAGTTTTTTTTAAGAAAGTGACATGGATTGGTTTCCCAATCCATGCCCAAAGAAATTTATTAAGAACATGGTTTACAGTGAAAACCCGAGGTGTAATGAAGCTACACTATCAAAAATAGAAATCCATAGACAAATCAAATGAAACATGAATGAACAGATCAATCTATCCTCTAGCAGTCTGAAAATAGTAGTAGCAAGAGACCAACACCTCGATTGTGGAAGCAGAACCATAAAAAGATAGAGCAGTAGCAAGCACATCTATATAAACCAGATTCATCCAGATGCAAGCTACCCCTCAGATCCAATGAAAAGAAGAATATGATCCAGCCCAGTTTCCAGCATCAGAAACCCCATCATAATCAATCCAGAATACAAGAGGCATCATTTTACTAGATCCAAACATGAATTAGCAACCCAGTACATTTGAAACTCAAGAAAAACAGGTGATTATACATCATCAACTCTGTGCTGGACTGATGAAGAGCACAACCTATTCTGCAGATCCATCCAGAAGCATACTTCCATGAAAAAACAAGAACAAGACTTGATTCCAATAAAGTAATACCATGCTATAAAGAGGATAACAACAACCAAAGAAGAGCGCTCAGAGCCAGCGGAGCCCAAACAACCCCTTAGAGACACAATAGAACTGCCAGCGCTAAATTAGAGAACATAAACAGGTCATAATATGCAAGTCGTCCCAATGTAGTCCACATAATTTTTAATCTTCAAACAGAATCACAGAGTCCAGGTGCATGCATTCCAAGAAAACCAGATCCAATCATCAAGCATCGAAAAGCAAGAAACAGGAGAAAAGTCTGAACAAATAATAGATAGATGAAACCAAAGGGACGAAACAAAAAGAGTCCAGTAAGCAGGTATCTCCAAAAGAAAGCTTTCCCATAAAATCCAACTCCAGACAGAGAAAATTAGCAATGAAGGTCCTAACAAAAAGCCTTAAAATAGACTCCAAACTCAGTCAAAAATGTGTAGGAAACAGAACTGTGAAAAACCCAACAGAATCTAGCTTGAAAAGGTAAACTAGGTCCAGCAAAAGGGTCCAAGATAAGATGTAGAAACACTCAGGAACCAAAACATAAGCATCTAGATCGAAATCAGGATAAAAAACACACCAAATTTCAATGGTTTAAGATTAATGTTATTTACTATTAAATGTTGTCTAGTTATAAAATAATTTTTTAAGTGCCATGTATTATTTATCTTAATATATAAATTATATCGATTTAAAACAATTCTTCAAATAAAAAATTACAACTTATAAATATTTATGTTAACAATAATTAAATTAGAAATTGATGTGAATTGGTATTTATAATACTTGATGTGTCAAAATCAAATTTTCAATAAAATATTTTTAATATATATTATGTTTTCATTAAATTGTGAATTTATAATTTTAAAAAATTTAATTATAACAAACAGTGTACAATTTTATAATCATTATTTCATTCATATGTAATAAGGTTAATGTCATTTGTAGGAATAAAAATAAGTTACAGAAGAAATAAATGAGTTACCATGTTAAAGGTAAAATGAGGTGAAACATGATAAAAAAATTTGGAGAGACTTAAAATACAAAGGAACTATGTATTTAAATTAGGTGTATGAGGGTATTCATTGCCCATATCTATTATTGTCCGATTTTTTTCAACTTTCCATTTAAAATGAATATGTTGCACCTTAGAAAACGAATAATTAGCGAGTTTTCACTAAAAATAACTTATAAATGGAACCGACATATATATATCAAACTACATAATGATAGAATATTTTTTTCCAATTTATTAATGTTCATGAATCATAAAGTTAAATTAATTATTAGTAAGATTATTGATTTGAATAATTTAAAAAATGAAATAGTTTTTTTAAAATATTTTCTTATATTTATATATTTAATAGAATATTGTCCAAATTATATGATTTTAATTTCAAAAAACAGATTTAATTTTTGAATTCATTACTTATATATTTTTTTAAATTACGTTTTTGATCATTTTCAAAAAATATTGAAATTTTTAATGTATAATGAAATATACTAGTTTTGTTGAAAAAGTTATTTTATTTACATGATAAAATTATGATTGAAGAGACCCGATTTATCCTTGTTAGATATTTGAAAAAATGTACATATATTTCCAGATCTAGGTGCTGAGACTGCATGCAATTCTGAGGCTTGTTTTTTCCGAAATAAATTTTATAGTATTATTTCTTTTATTTAATAATATCCACACAATAGATATGGTATATCTCTTGAACATTATCTTAGATCTTAAATATTAGGATATGGTTGAGTTAGGAGAATGTAGTTTACACTAGGTGGTACATCACTTTTTTCAACATGGGACGTCTATGGATAAATCCACCCATGAGAGAAATTGTGGATAAATAATTAATCATAATTATTTTACCTCTAAAATCATATCAAATAACTCTTGAATTTGGACATAGATTTGAAATCTAATACTGCTATTTAGTATGTAATTAGGTGTTTTTACTAATTGTGGCATAAATTGTGGGGGTATGAGATGTTCAAAAAGGCAGACATTGGCATGTCTTTTATAAATAGAATCTTAAGAGTTTATGATAAGGGTTATGACTAATACTCCTTCTATATAAATATATACACTCTATCTATGACCTAATTATCTCTCACTCTTCATTCTTTAATGTTTCGAGGATGAATCTCGAGTAAAACATTGGTGGATATAATCGGGAGCATGGTGAACACGTTGACAATGATAAATGAATCAATTGAGGTCAGATTTTATTGGGTTTCCTCACTTTGATTCCAATTACTGAACCACATAATGTTTATTGGAATTTTATTCTTCTTTTTTGAATATCATTATTGATGGAAAACCTAACACAACAATCTATCAATTCTTCGAATAAATTCTATTTTCCACATTGTTTTCTTCGTTCTTCGTGGAAATCATCGTGTACCTTCAGATGCATCAAATCACCGTCGATTCAACGAGAAGATATCTGTTATGTGATGTTCTCAAAATGATGTTTCGGAAAACATGATCATCAAAAAATTTGGACAATAGTAGGATGCCCAGTGGTTTGTGGAAGAGAACCACCAGATAGCTACTGGCGGTAGCACATGGCAGAGGCGGGTAGGGGGATCGATCGGGATGGTGGTGCAGTTCTCATGCGGTGCGGATGGCTTGCGGTGGGGAAGGGGAGTAGGATAGTAGGGACAAAGATGAGAAGAAGCACCAATATCTAGGGAATTATTAGTAGGTTGTTGTTGCATGGGGAACAACTAGGTGGCTAGGAGGAGTTGCTGAGAAGGGAGGAAGTATAAGGCAATTTTTTTCTAGAGGTGGTCGACCGTGTTATCCCGTGGCACAGTGGATGAGGCGGACATCAGAGCATCCAAGGCGGAGCCCAAGTGGTCTCAGGCTATACCATATTGAATTGGGATGGATTATTTGGCATTATAATGAGCCGGGAGTGGGCATTGGGCTGGAATGGCGGGTAGATCCCATGTGGGCCAGAACAGGCAAGGCGTGCCTAGTGAGTTTTTGGGCCACAGATACAACCCCCCCCCCCATATCTCCTAAAAAGAGCATCACTTTTATGTGAAATCTATGGAAATGTGATAATCTACTCTATATGGACTCTTAGATTATATTTCAAGAATTTTGGGATTTGGTTTCGTCGCTTGGTTTCACGAAACACCTATGTTTAATAAAAATTATCTAATTACTATTTTTATGAAATATTGTTCTAGACATGTCTTTTAAAAGAATCATTTGATTTTCATTATTTTTATGGTGATGTGATACACTCTTCTAGGAGGAAAATTCGATTCATGTAGGGGAATTTTAGGTTTTAAGATCATGGCCCATTTTCATTAAATGCTGAAATATAATAATAATAATAATATAATAATTATTTTTATTGGGAAATATTGTATCAGACGTAACTTTTAATCACGATGGTCAAATGACCCATCGTTAGGTGCATCGTGACCCTAAAGTTGAGGCATACATTTAAATAATTTGTTCTTCCACATAAACTGAAATTGATGTGGGATCCCCAGGAGTCCCGGTATGGGCGTTTGTGGAGATATGTGAATTTCTCACCAGGTGTTTGTTTTAGATGTATGAATAGCTTATCCAGTGTGTTTTCTATGAGTATAGATCAACTGAGATCTATTTGACGTGTTTTGATATCATGATTTGAGCCCCCTAAAGCACCATATGTGTACGATGATGAGAGGGGAATCTTCTCCATCAGGTGTCCAACTGGGGTGAATGAATATTCGATCATGCATGTATTTTTTAATGATCACCATATATTGATCTATTTTTATGCCATATTCCTTATTATTGATCTTTTTAATTAAGGATACATGAAAAAATATCAATGGAAAATCATTTTTTTATGTTTGAAGAGAACACATGACATTGGTCAATATCGACTCTTGTGATAGTGGAGAAGATGTATGAAGTGATGCAGTCAAATGATCTAGGGACATTGAGGAAAAGGGTTTGTGAATCTTTTTTTCTCCCTTTAGACTAACCACATGTTTCATGAACTCTTAAGCCTTTTGAAAAGATGTTCTATGTACTTTGGGAATATGTGGTCTCACCTGGGGGTGTTCGTGTAAAGATTAATACCTGGCTAAGGCCAGGTATGCTGGTAGGAGAATAAGTAGGGTCATAGGACTTGTCGGCCCCACATGCGTCATCCACCACATTATGACTCTTCAATCACATTTTTTTCGACTCATTTTTTTCATGTGAGTAGCTCATCCAATGTTTTTCTAATATAGGGCGTTATAGTGTCCTCGGTACTAGATTTTGAAAAATTATTCGATATTTACCACGTGTGATTCCTATTTGTGGAAAAACCTGATGATGAAACCAATCTTATAGTATCATCAGAGTATTCGAGGCTTACTATCTAGCAGTGATGGATAGTGCAGTTCCTCTATGATTTCCAAGTTGTACCATGCAGTATGGATGACCAACGTATTTCATTGATGCATTCCGAGAGGTACCATCTAGTAGGGATGGCCGAAATTGCTCCACGCTGATTTCCAAAAGGTACCATCCAACGTGTAAGGCCAGAGTTGTTCTTAGATTACCCTCTAGTAGGGTTGGTTAGTGGGTTCCCCGATGGGATTTCCCGGCTTACCGTACAGGTGGGATGGGCAGTGGGTTCCCTGGTGGCAGTTACAGGTACCCCTCAAGCATACTACCCTTCTGTAGGGATGAGTAGTGGGACCCGTCAACGACACTTTTCAAGAAGTACCCTAAAAAAGATTACCCTTCAATGGTGTTTGGAAATGGGTCCTCTTTGACTTACTATGGATGATCCCCTTTGATTTATTAGGGTGTGTATACCAATTACTAGAGTGGCACCGTCCATCCGGGCTTGAATGTGTCCCTGACCATCATAAACAACCTCTCAACTATGTGGATCGATGATAAGACATGAACTGGTATACCATTAGACTCTCATGAATGTAGTAAAATTTTCCCATCAATACGTTTCCATGTGACACGACCTAAAACAATGAGGGAGAGACCGAGCCACCCATAATGGAAAATATCATGGTGTGTTGAATAAGTCCAATTAACTTTCTTGTTCAGGTAAGACCTAGGGTGTTCTTAGAATCATGTGTGGATATTAATGGGACTGTTGGTGTATCATCTTCTTATATTGAGTTGTGATATAGAGATCCCATTCCTCTCTCTCATTTGGGCTTCTTTGACAAAACATATCTATATATATCTTGTTTCAGTACCCAGGAGTTGGATTTTGGTTACTCTCCTTCCATGAGAGGTGAATACAAAAGAGGTATTCCACATGGTTTACATTTCTATCTTCTCAGGGTTGTATGAGTTTACTATACTACTATAGGTAGTGAAGACTTAACAGTAATTTCATCTTCTCACCATTTCTGTCTTGTTATGATTGGTTGAGTTTTTTTTCACTCTCTCATTCGATTGAGGTATAATCTATTATATTAACTTGTTATATCTATCATTTTCCTCATTATTTGTATCTCTTACAACTATCCCATTGCCTTTTTTGATCATCCTACTAGGTATTTTTATAATCACTCCATCGTTGGCTTATCGAACACGTATCATGCTTTAAAAATATGATGAATATGTTGATTTTGGAATCATAAGAGCTTAGGGATATGGGTGACTGGACCGCACATTGTGGTTGTTTCTTGGGATCAATTGGAGGCTATAAATCTGATGTTTTAAATTTCAGTTACTTCTATGTTATGGAAACTTTCTGGTTGGGCATGTATTTTTTCAATTGACCTTTTTGTTTACATTTCTATACTTTAACTTTTTACAGGTTGATGCATGTTTAGTTTCCTTTAATAGTAGTTTTGTATCATTTATTAATTTTCCCCAGCACTTATTCATTCAGTTAGTTGTGTGAATATGTACATGTTTGTAGGAAATGACTTCACGAGTTTGTTGTGTCTTCGATGCATATTGCCACCCCTGCCTATAAAGGCGAGCATGGGGTATTTGTGAATTGATCCCAGGCATGGGTCATGTCATGAAAAAGTGGTCTCAGAGGTGGTTTATTCCCTTTGAAATTTATGGTAAAATACCTATAGAGTAATTGGATGGGATTTATGAAAATTCTTTCAACATGTCTCAAGACAAACTATTAGTATATTGGGTTTATTGATGTTGTGGTGGTCGATATAGCCATTTTCAAGGACCCTGATCATCCACTTGTCGAATCATCAAGCTGAGACACATTAGGTAGGTAACATTGATAATTGTATCTTAAAATATTGAGTCTTTGACTATACATGATGATTCATCCCCCCCCCCCCCCGTTTTCTTGTTTTTTATGAATATGACCATTTAACTATAGTACACCTTTATATCTTCTCATATACCTCTATAACGGAAGCCGTCAAGGATACCTGCTCTATTTCATGATGACGGCCTCATGAGTAATTATGCCTCAGCTCACGTATGATCATGTTATCCCCTTATTCCATGTTGGAAGGTAGTAGCACCTCCACCAATTGAGCAGCAGTCCGCCCCAACAGAGTAGGCTGTGGATATGAGCAGGTTAAGTGCACTCTATGAGTTCGTGTTCCAGTGACCACTGTGGATCCATGGTGAGATAGAGTCTTTGGTAGTGGGGGTTCGGAAAGAGTTAGTTGTAAACCTGTTCTATATTTTTCATTCATAGATAAATCTGAAGGTGGATTTGGAAGTGTGTATTTTCCACAGAGCAACTGGTAATAAGTGGATCCCAGTTAATCAAGTACTTGATGAGTCAGAACTCTCATCAGATGACATTCAGAAGCTCTTTTGTGAGGATTACTACCCATCCTTCTTATTATATTGTCACATTAGGGAAATTCTTGTGCTTTATAATGGAGGGATTATTATGGATGTGTACATGGACAGGTTCATAAACCTTACACACTGCTCTTCAGGCATGATCTGTGACATCTACTTCTGAGCAAAAATGGTTGAGCATGGGATATATATAAAGAATTGTGTCTATAGAGTGACCTTGTGAATTCCAACATATTCCAGGGTACTGGAGAAGGAACATTTTAATGGGATATTTCTTTATAGGGATAAAAAATATTTACTTGTGGCAGGTGGTGAAACAGAGCTGAGTTTCTTTCCAAAGCGGGAAGATTATGGACAACTGGATTTCAACGTAGGATGCCTCCCCATAATCATACTCTTGCACGTTTTTATATAAGGAATAATAATCTTAGAGAACCAAGACAATCTATGGAGGCTTGGTGTTATTCTTTTGATGGGTGAGGTCACATGGCACAAGACTTCCTAACTAGAGTGATGATTTTTCTATACAGATGGTATATTGACCGCCATGGCAGAGACGACCCCATGATCAGGGATATATAGGAGAGGATAGGGTGGACCCTAGGGACTTAGTTCTAGTAGAGGATATAGAGGATCTTGAGGTTTGGGATAACTTTATGTTGTTCATTTAACTACAACCGCAACCAGGTGGCCCACATCAGGCTCATGAAGCTGGTAGCAGGGGCCGCAGATAGCTGATAATTTTGGATGATTACAATCCTATAATGAACGACATGATAATAGGTACACTCTATGTCTCATATAATTTTTATAGTAGAAGTTATTAGACAATTTATGAGGTAATATTCCCTCCCTTTTTATTTCTTGAGGATTTACTGGGATGAAATAGGGCATCGATGTAACCATGTTTTGGTGTTTTCTGACATAGCATTGATTGCATGGGAAAGAGGGGGCCTTCTCAATCGAGACAGGTTTTTGTAATGGAAAATAATGTGATGGAAATTTGGGCCCTCCTAATGAATATAGTATCCTATTTCAGTGGATGAGCCCATATGACTAATGTAAGAATGGTGTGGTTGTTAAGTGGAGTTTCGGAGAAGGTCCTTCAATTTATAGTGGAGTTTAACTTATTAACTATTTTTACTTGAGATGCATCTATTGGGTGCTGTAGAGTGTCTAGTTTAGGGTTACTCTTCTACATAGATAAGAAAATATGTGTGGGGTATGCCACATTCATTCCATGCCTATCCCCTCATGTTCGGATGAGTTTACTCACATGGGCTATTTGTTGGTACCTCGTATGCTCAATATCAACCATAACACAGAATTTATCAAATACGGGTCAAGGTGATGGATACCCCTCTGAATAATACTGTGCAACTCACTACATGGTGTTGGAAGATGCAGTCTTCACCCTGAGAGTATATAGACACTACCATCTAGGAGTGTGCTTTGTGGTGTTCAAATACCACCAGGGGCTCAAGTACATCATCGCCTAGAGAGACCTAGACACATGGCATCTACTCTCGTTTAATTTTTGCAGGACTATAACTTTGAGATAGTCTATACCACGAGAGATAGAAACTTAGTTGAAAATTCCATTAGTAGGAAGTCCCAAACTTGCTTATTGAGGGAAGCTCCAGAGTATTCGGCTTCATTGAAGATTATCCTGGTAGAGAATCAGTCTACAACTTTTCATCAATCAACGGTGTTGACTACATCACTTATTAAACAAGTAAGAAATTATATATTTTGTGATGAAATGACATTGAAACCATACATGACCAAATATCCCTATTTGATTCACCAGATGGATATAATAATGGTTGGAATCATGATACTTGTTCTGGGTAAAAACAATGATGCTAACCATGGTGTGGTATATAGAGGTTTGTCCAGGAGGGAACACTAATCCCCTAGTATAATCGAGAATTTTTAGACCATGAAAAAATATGTAGATGTTTTCTAATATATTATCAAACACCCCCCCCCCCAAATTACTCGAGTGGGTGAACAAAATCTCCCAGATGTTGCAGAATAGTAGATATATTCATGAACATACAAACATCATCCACTGGGAGGAGTTGTACTTTAATGATGGATACCCATTTTTAGAGAACCTAGTTTCGATCTGGGATCGTCTGTAGAGGACATTATGTAGATGGATCATCCCTTTTGTACGAGTGTGTTGATAGTACAGAATCCTGTGAGAGCCATGGGGGAGGGGGAGTGATGAAAGGGCACATTATTTGATGTTTCTCTAATGTTATTATTTTAAAGTAAAAACTTATTGATGTTGGTGATGATGTAGAGACCCATTTTCTTCCTTTAAATAATTTGTAATACTTCTAAATATATTTCCTGAATTAGGTGAAATAAAGGAATATCATTTCGAGGCCTAGTGTGCCCAGAATAGATTTTATAATATTATTAACTATATATTATAATATACACATGAGGGATATAGTATTTATATTAAACCATATCTCAGATTAGAAATCTGAAGCAATGGTTATGTCTGGAGTGTGGATTTTACCTATGAGGTACATAACATTTGTTTTCATAATAATTTTATGGAAAAGACACCTAGAAAAAAATAGTAAATAAAATAATTATTCATTATTCATTTACCCCTAACGTCATATAAAAAAAAGAATAGAGACATGGATATGAAATAAGATACCACCTTTTAGTTCAAAATGGGGTGTTTTAACTAATCCTAATAAATAATAAGTGGTTTGAGATGATTGTAAATAAGGCCTTTTGTGGGTCTCCTATATATAGAAACTTAAGAGTTCTTGATTAGGGTTAGCCTTCATCCTCTCTCTATATCTACCCTCCAAGACCTCCCTATCTGCCATTATTCAATATTTAATGGATCGAGAAGAAATCTCTAACAAAACATAGGAATATATAAGAGAGAGCTTGGAGAAAACATCACAATAATAAAAGGATCAATCAAGAAAGGATTTATTCTGGTTTCCACACTGAAATTCCATTTCCTAAATCATATTATGTTAGTTCTTTTTAATTTCTTAATTTTTTGACATCATGGTTGATCTTAATCCTAACATATTCCTTGACCCATTCTTGGAATCAATTTCCTTTTCCCCATTCTTCATTCTTTTATTGTGGAAATAATTGTATAATTTTGGACGAATCAAATCATCTTCGAATGGAAATTTATAGCTTTTTTATGTGAATATCTCAATTCAAGGTTTCCAAAAAACACGTTCATTGTAATTTTGGGATGACCATAAGATCCCCAGTGATCCATGGAATGGGAAAAAGGATATCCTCTAGTACCGGAGACAACAGAGTGGAGAAGGGCGGCAAGATGAGGCAGAAGGTAGCGAGACGAGGGGCTCGACCGAGACGGTAGTGCAGTTCTTTGGAGCTTTGTCTAGCGTTTTGTTGGGTTGGTGAGATAGACAATATGACTGTAGATGAGAGGGAAAAAGTCTAGACATGGAGGGCTTGAAAGGTCATTGTTCCATTAATTCCAATCTATATATATGTTAAATAGTGTATTCTTTTTACATAACATCTATAAAAACATGATCATATCATCAACATTGACATTTTGATGCATGTTTCGAAATTTGTTATTTGGTTTCATGGCTCTATTTCATGAAACACGAAATTTTATAAATAATAATATCATTATTATTATAATGAAATCTTTTATAATACATATCTTCTAAACAAAGGGTCTTATTTACGTTCCATCTAAGGATATGTGATCCAATATTCCACATGGTCATTTTTATGTGATGTTTTGAATTTTAGGGTTTGGGTACATGGCTATGTTGTATGAAATGTGAAAATATAATAATGATAATATAATTATTATTATTAAGAAATCGTTAAATGAACATAACTCTAGCTCAGTATGTCCAATTGACGCGTCGTCAGTGGAACCATGACCCTGAATTTAGGAAAATGTATTAAGACGTGGTTTGGGGAGTTAAACTGAAACCAATGTGTATGCCAATCGAGGAATGATTCATGCTTTCACGGTGAAATGTGAGATTTTCATTAGGTATCCATTTTGGATGAATGGATATCTAATCCTATGTGTTTTTTAGAAGGATCGCAACAATGTGATCCATTTGATGTATTTTGGGATCAATACATGAGCTCTATGAATAACTGTTCGTGTATGATGCTGAGTGATGTAGCCTTTTCATCGGAATTCTAATTTGGGTGATTGAATAGTAAATATTGCATGTTTTTCTATATGGATCAAATTGGTAAGATCTGTTTGGATGTGTGGAGCCTTATTTGTGTTCTAATTAATTGTGGAAACATAAAAAGAATATTAGTGGGTGATCCTACTGATATGTTTTAATAGAAACCACATCTTAGGTCATCATCAACTCTTGTGAGAGTGGATAAGATTTATGAAGAGATGTGGTCAATTGGTCTTGGGTCTATTTGATGAGGCATGTTAGTGAAACTTAAATTTTCACTCATTGGAACAATGAAGAGTTTTATGAGCTGAATAGCATTTTTCTATATTTTTCATGTACACTAGGAGTACACTGGATCGCCTACGGATACTATTGATTAGATTAGTACCTGGGTAAGAATAGGTACATATCCGGGTGACATGGTAGTGTAAAAAAGCATGTATGTCCCAGATGATTGATGAACCACATTATAAATATTTTATATCTCATATCTACTTCTTTTGGACTCATATTTTATAATTTTTACAGCATATCCAATGTTTTCTTTTTCATATGAGACATGGTGGTTTTTATCATAGTGGATTTTGAGATACGATGTGATATGTATACTATAGTTCCTCAATTCTTTCTAAGAGGTATCATTCATCATGGATGGCCAACATAGTTCCTTAATGCTTTCTAAGAGGAACCATCGAATAGTGATGGCCAACATATTTTTTTCAATGACTTTCGAGAGGTACCATTTATGAGTGATGGCTAGAGTTGTTCTGAGATTACTCTCTAGTTGGGAAAGGCTATGGTTTCCCTGATGTATGTTCATTGATTACACATTAGGTGGGCTAGGGTGTGGTTTCCCGTATATATTTTCTAGGTACCCTCCATCGTACTACCCTTCATCGGGGTCGGGAAGTGGGTCCATTCAATAATGATTTATTACAAGTACCCTCAAGTGGATCAACCTTTAGCAAGGCTAGGTAGTGGCTCCCTATTCACTACTAAGTGATGATACCCCCTTTCGTATTGGGGCATGGATTCCTGATGACTAGAATGGCAACCTACAACTAGGCTGGTAATGGGTCCTCATCTATGAGACATTACCTATAAAATATGTGGAACGGGGATGATACATGCTATGACATACCTCTGTACTCTTGGTAAATAGGGACACTTTCCCCACTAATACATATCCTTGTCACACGATCAAAAACAATGAGGGTGATACTATTCCTCCCAATGCGGATAAAATCAAATTGTGTTGATTGGAGCCCTTTGACTCGCATGTTTAGGGAAGACAGATTGGATTCTAAGAATCGTTGATGGATAAGTTTGAGACTGTTTTCTAGTCTTATTCTTAGATTGATATATGATATGTAGATCCCCTTAATCTCCCTCAATTGGGATTCATTGACTGAGAATATATATATCATGTTTTAGAAACTACTCGTTGAGTTTTGGTTACTCTTCTTCCAGGAGAGGCAAAGATGTGTTAGGGATTCGACATGATTTATGTGTCTAGTATATCATGTTTGGACATGTCTAATCCCATACTATAGGTAGAAATAACTTGATGATAATTCCATCATCTCACAATTCTGAGATCCTTGTGCATCTGTCAGTTTGATTTTACTCTCTTGTTGGGTTTTGTTGTACTCTATTACCATACCATGCTCTATCAACTACATTATACATAATTTTTATCTTATAACACTACCCTTTCACATTTTCGGGGCATCCTACTGTGTATTTTTATACTCACCACTCAAAGGAATTTTTTACCATATATTTTCCCTTATTCAGATAAAGAATAAAATGAACGTGACTTCAAAAGAGCTTAGGGATAATAGTTATTGGACCATGTATTGTGATCATAGCATGGAAGAAAGGATTGGGTCTCTCTTAGATATTTTTCATTTCACTTTCCTCCATGATTTTTATCATTTCTAGTAGGAAATCTATTTTTTTCCATTCCCTTAGAGTTTACATATTTATTATTTTTATGTTTAGAGGTGGATGCATGTTTGGTTTCCTCTTATAGCATTGATGTTTCTTTTGATACATTTTACGTTGAACATTTTCATTGTGTTTGTTTCATATGTGTTTATAGGTTCATAGGAAAATTCCTCCTCATGTTCTTTGTGCCTTCAACCCTTCTCACCACCCCTTGACCACTATTTGTGGGCTTTGGGTAGTTGTAGATCGAGACCCGGCATGAGTCAGGCCGTGATAATGATTTAATTTTTTTTTTAATTTAAAATAGTTAATTTTTATTTCATTTAATAAAATTATTTTTTATTTAATGAGTTTCATTCATTAATTTAGTAAAAAACATTATATATTTAAATTGTGCCAAATTTATGTGAAAAAAAAATTGGATCATTTTTCTAGATTGATTTTAAGATAAATTCTTCTAATTATTGTTTGCAAATTTTTAAAATTTGATGAAATAAATTTATTTATAAGTTCCAAATTTATAAAATAGGACAGCTTTATCTTTTGACAATATAAATTATAAGGATAATAATTTGTATCACCACATTTAAGGTTAAATTATGTATTTTAGGGTGAAAATAATATGATAAGGATTATAAAAGTACACTAACACTTGCATATAATTTATTTAATGAATTTAATTTTACCATTACCACCTAAGAATATTATTTGAGTTTTTTAATGCACATTTGTACATGATAAGTATTTCTATATTATTTAAATTAATGAAATTAAAAAAATTTCAAATTATTTGTCTTAAAAATATCTTATGTTTCATAATGGGGAAAAGGTATCTTATAATGAAATATGTCTTTCCATTTTAACATAATATACATATATTCATTATATTGATTTATTTATGTCATTTGGAGTCACTTGGATTATATTATGATTTTTAAATTTTTTATATAATGAAATATCAATGATGTAACATTGATGTTATTAATAAATATATCATTTTTAATTTGATGTTACCCTGAAGATAAAGTTTAATATAATTATTATTTTAAAATTTTATATTATTTATCTACATCATGGTATTTTGTTTTTTATTTTTAGTATCAAAATAAGGATCATAAATAATTATACATCAATGGTGCATTAATAATTTTATTAATGATTCAATCAAAAAATTGATATTGAAAGTATTAAATTTAATATAAATTGAATTATTTAAGATTCTACACGATTATTATAGATTATTATGAGATATTTTTTGTACAGTATACATTTTTTCATGTTTATATCATTTTCAATATTTTATTAAATTCTATATAATTAATAGTATAAAAACACGCACTAAGGATATTTAATAACATTAGTATATTATTAAATTATTTCAATATTATAAATAATATTTTAAAATAAAAATTTATTATGTTATGGTCTAAATTTCATTATTTTTCTATTAATGGTCTATTTTATATATTATAAGTAAGAATTGTAACAATTAATAATTGAATATGTTCCCACAATTAAATGTAAAATATGTTAATTAATGTTTAATCGAAATGATAAGGTTTAAAATAAAACAAAAACATATATAAATTTTATTTTTTTACTCTATTAAAACCTTATATCAACTATTATAGAAATATATGGATTTTTGTAGTTATTTGTAATTAGATATTTTTTATATTAATTTACTATTTTGAGAATTTCCAAAAAAAAACCCCTCTCATCAATTATAAAAGGGAACTCATGACCTATATTATTTACCACATTGGGACATATAGCTCCAGAAAAATATACCCCTTTATCTTTTAAAAGACAATTTATATGTTTTCATGTTATATTCATTTCTAATGACCATCCCTATATTCCATAATAAGATATCAATGGAAGACCACCAAAGAAGTGGCAATCGTCTTTTTCATCTAATTCATGTTTATTTTGTTATATGCTTCCTCTTACAATGTATTTCCCTGATAATGTAATAAATTTTTTAACATATATATGCTGATATGTTATTATGATTATGGAATAACAATATTTTATCTTTTATCCATCCTTTGATAAACATAAGTACCACATGATTGTGCATAAGACATACCATCTCCACGTAGTGGTTTGATTTGTTTTCATCCCAAAATTACATTTATTGTTATAATTATAGAAATAATAAATATATATGATAAATATAAATTTAATATTATTCTACATATGAAAAAATAATTTCCTCTGTGTCCATAGTCATCTAAATGAAGTCATTTTTCACTTATGAACCAAATGTCATCAAATTGTCCAACAAGAACATATATAATTCAGTCACTGTATATAACATTGTTATAATTAATATTAAAGTAATTTTAAACATTTATGTGATCTTAAAAAAGTATATATTCACATAAATTTATTTTTTAGGAGGACACTTGTTGTACATGACGAGCCAAACTCAAGGTAAAGGAATTTCTTTATCAGATTTTTAACTTTAGGTTAATGTTCTACTTAAAATATTTCTTAATGGTAAGATGATTTTTGAAATGACTTTTTATTATATTATATTTTATTTCCACTTATATTATGTGTATTTAAAAAGAACACAAATATTCAATTCACTTTTTTAATTCTCACATTCATGATATTATATTTATTTGGGACATTCTATTACAAATCCCTTTTAATTTCTCTTTTTCTAAAGTTAAAAAATATTTTCTTTTTAATTTAAATCACATGAAAATATTTTACTAGTTTCATGATAACATAATTTTATAAAAATTAATTTACAATATTAAATGGTAATTTTGAAATAATTTTTTTTCCTTTTTAGTGAATTTTTTTCTAGTAAAATAATGTATTGTATTCAATGTATGTTTTTATTTTGAATGGTTTTCATGTTTTATGATTATCTTATGGTTAATTGTAATTTCATGGATGATCAAAAAAGTTTCATTGTAAAACAAATATTGTTGGATCAGTGATACACCTCCAATGAATTGGAAAATTTTAATGTTTACTATAATAGTCATTCCATGTGTAACGGTGGTGGTAACATCATTATGTAGTCATGAGGTTCAAAATCATAATATTGCAATGAGATTTTCAATAATATGGTAGAAACAAGTGTTAAATCGTAAGTATGTCTGATAAGAAAATTATTCCCAATGATTTCTATTAGTTTTATTTATGATTGTATTTTTCTACCCGAATCTCTTATTTTTATAAGTTACAAAATAATGTTCATATTCAATCGTATATTTTAAAATTTATTTATAGAGTAATGATTTATTTCATTCTATTTTTTTACTATAGCATGATTTTTTTTCTAATCCCAAGTTTTAAAAAACATCCACATAATTTAAGGATGGTTAAATGAAAATAGGGAATCATGTTTATAATTGTGAAGTTATATTACAACGAAAAATCTTATTTTGTTTTACACGATTTATATTATGAAAAAAATTGATATTGAGTTTCATGTTGACATTATAATCTATAATATTCTATATATGATATTATGACCAAATTCACAAAATATATTATATTAAAATATTGATTGGAATATAATAATGTGAATTCTAATTGAAATAACTTTTTTATGTAAAGTTTAAAGGTCGAGTCCATGCAGTTGGAATTAGAAAATGTATTGGATAACATTAGAAGTTAATATATTGTTAATAGAATTAAAAAAATGATTTCATTTTAAAATTTTTATGAAATGATATATAATTTTAATATAATAATGTTTCTTAATCTAAATTATGTATTTTCAAAATGGTTTTCTTTAAAGAAAATGGGAATGCTAAATTGAGATGACACTAAGAAGAACATATTCTTTTGAATCTAAATCGTATAATAATTAGAATTGGATCGTAGTATTTTGTGGAATGGAATATTTCAATTGATTTATAAATTTTTTGGTGTCAATTAATGATAAAATAAAAAACTAACAAAAAATAACATGATGCTAGTGTAAAAATTTATAGGGAAGCACCCTATATCATTCAGTAAATCATTTGACCAATTGGCGGTTGAACAGTAGGTATGTGAAATATACAATATATTAAATGTTAAGGGGTATTTGAATCATTTAATTGATAATATTTAAATATACCAATTTGTAGTTGAAGCAAACCAGTTGTGGTTAATAGACTAAAATATTAGGAATAGTGAGGAGAATGATGATTTTTAATGGGTTGAAATAAAAATATATATCTTGAGAAAATTTATTTTATATGGTATTTGACATATGATGAAATACAATTTATGAAATTAGTATTGTATGTGGATTTAGTGGCTTTAATTGAAGAAACATTTACTCAATTGGAAAAGAATGCCCCAATTTTTTTGGATCTTGAATGTATAATGCATAATTTGAACTAAGGATTAAAGAAAGGATATCGATGGAAATATGAATCCTACGAATTCAAAATTTATGAGAATCTTTCTCATTATTATACTATTATATAAACTGAGTTTTTCGATGATCATGTGTAATTCAACAATAAATATAAAATAATTTATAGAAGAAATGCAATACATATGAATCAATCATTGAGATATGTAGGCATGAAAATCATATTTCATGTTTCTTGAAATTGTGGTAAAATGAAACATGCAGAATACGTTATCATGTATTGTAGATACATCCAATGTGGTATGTCAGGACATATGGCATATCGTTAAATGAGAAATATATTTGGAGTGATAAGTTAAATTTTTATAAGAATATAGTAAGTCTTTTTAATTATGATGATATGGAAAATTATGCACACACCTTCCTGAAGAAGGAATCAAATGATGGGAATAAACCAAAATATTTGGGGAATGATTGGTTTAGTAATTTGAAATTACTAAATAAAATGTTTTCTACCATATGATGTGGCATCAGGTATACTGTTATTTTTACTAAAATTATACAAATGTAATTTCTAAAATAATGTCTATATATTATTTCATTTTCTATATTTTTTTAAATTAGAAATTCAACCTCAAGAAATGAAGCCATAAAATATAATAATAGCACTATGGTAAATATTGAGGTAAAATGGAATTATAATTACCTTCCAACTATTGTTAATGGGGATACAATACTTTCAAGACATATTGTATTACCCTTCATAGAGTTTGATGTTATTATATATATGGATTTCCTCTCTATTTACAATTCTAAGATATAGTGTAGATATAAATAATTTGTTTTTATAAAGAGGTCATGTTTTTAAATAAAAAATCACATTCCATTGATAACATATCAATTCATTGAGAAAATATTAAAAGAGTTACATGAAATTTATCTTCAACATATTATTGACATATAGGGATTGTTAAAATTAATGATGCTTTGATGGTATATAAAATATTTTATGTTTTTAATGATTTTTATGGTGTTGTTTATGATATAGAAGATGAATTTACTTTTAAGTTATTTCATGATGCTAGTCCAATTAAAAATCCCTTGTCTAATGGAACACATTAAACATCCTGAATTGAAAAAGAATTACATATGATTCTTGATATTGGTTTCCTTTTTCATAGATATTAATCATGGGGTAATCATGTTATTTTAAACAAATATGGTTCTATGATAATTTTAATTGATTATAGTGCTTTGAACATCATCTGTGTAAATAAAACATATGTTTATACTTATATCAATTTCATGTTTTATCTGCTACGAGGAGCACATATTTTTTTGAAGATTGATATTAGATTCGAGTACCATCATCCTTAGGTTATGGAGGATTACGTTCCTAAAAAATATATTAGAATAGATAGAATAATTATATGTTTTAAGTTATTCCTGACTATTTGATAAATTTACCTTCATTATTTATGTATTTAATTGTAAAAAATTTCTATGAGTTTTTTATATATTTTTATTGATTTTATTATTCACATTTTTTTCATTAAAAAAGGTATAATGATCGTGAAAACATATAACTATTGTTCTAAAAACCCTCATATTAAAGAATTTATATGAAGAATTATGAAATATTGATTTTTGGTTAAAACATATTTCATTTTATGGGAACATAAGTAAATGTATCAAAATAATTGATCAATACAAGACCAAAAATTGTGATGAATGTCCAAGACCAACTAATGTTACTATGATTTTTAGTTTTGTTGGATTCATAGGCTATTAATAGCAGTTTTCTGAAAAAAGTTCCCAATTAGATAGTATAATAACTATGTTAAACTGAAAATGAGATAAATCTATATAGATAAAAGAATGTGATGATTTTTTTTAATATTAAAAAAGGGATCAGTTAATTATCTAGTTTTGAATCTACACTTGATAATTTTCTGTTTTATTATATACAATGATTCTTAATTTATGGGGCTTGGTTTCATTATGATGAAGAATGATCTGGTAATTTGTTACGATTCACCACAATAAAACCACTTGAGTTTATTATACTACATATGATTAGGAATTATATTATTTGATTTGAATTTAAAAAATTTAGAGGAATCATTTATATAAAAAAATGTGAAAAATACACTAATCATAAAATTTTGATGTATATATTAACTCAGAAGGAATTGAAGATAGTTTTTAGAATACGATAACAATTGATTAGGTATTACAATTGGAAAATTCATTAACATCCTATAAAAGAAAACACATTAGTTGATACATTGGGTTAGAAAACTAATTCTACATTATGAATGTTATGTTAGGAACACAACCCCTTGGTTAATAATTTGAGGAATTTTTCCGTAGATGTTATTAGTGTAGGAAATTCCTATATTTTGTTCAAGGTATAAGGGACATCACTTATTTTTTAAAAATTATGAAATATTTTAAAGAATACAATTTGTTGAAAAAAAATTACACTGTGTTAATATGGTCATGATTCATTAGTTTAATGTGGATGAACAATGTTATTTAAAATTTGGAAAAAGATTATGTTTCCCTTGTGACACCTAACTAAAGAATTATTTATTGACTAAATCATATAGTTTTCTATTTTCAGATCATCCTAATTTCAGTATGATATGTACTGACCATCACAAGTATTAATTTTGGGGTAGAATGAAAAGTGATATTGCTGACATAACTATGAGATGATTGACTTATTATAGGATAAATAATATAGAAAATTATTAAATGGATTGATTCATCCTTTTTTAGTGAAATAGTAGAAGTGGTAGTATATATCCATGAATTTTTTTTGTGGGATTACCGAATAAATCATAAAGTAAAAAATTCGATTTGAGTAATTATTGATTGATTATCTAATACAATTCATTTTTTACCATTAACGATATTATGTCCTTGGATCAAAATTTTAGACTTTATATTAAATGTATAATTATACTCAAATGATTACCTATTATAATTTTCTCTAATAATGATCCAATATTGACATATAATATCTATAATAGGCTATAGATGGATTTGGGGAATGAATTTAATTTCATAACTACATTTCATCCTTAATCTGATGGATAATCTATGAAAAAATTCATATTTCAAAGTATATTATTAAATAGATTTAAATAAATTACTAGGTAAGTTATAATAAGTATTTTTGATTGATTGAGATTAATTATAATCATACTTTTTATTTCAATATAATTATTTAACATTTGGAGGCATTATATAGAAAGTGATGTTAGAATACATCATTTTGGGATGAATTTAGAGAAAGGAAACTGTTCAGACTATAATTGGTTGGATAAATAGTTCAAAAAGTAAATATAATTTACCAGCACAAGGTGACATCATCATGTAGGCCTAGATTTTATGCAGATAATATGAGTAAATACCATTCATTCGATGTAGGTTATCATGTTTTTCTAAAGACGTCTTCATGGGAATTTATTATGAAAATTTATATGAAGTGAAAGAGAATTAAATGGTTCACTGGACCATATGAAATCTTTTATAAAATTATGTCTGGTTTCATATCGGGTAGAATCACCTCTAATTTCTTCATGGGTACAAAATTTATTTCAGGTTTTTAATTTATGAACTAATGTGCTGGAGTCATATCATGTTCGGAGCCCTGAGGTTGTATAGTTAGATGAAAACCTTTAATATGAAGAATATCCTATTCATATTATTTAACATAGATAACATGTATGGTTGAATAAGGAAATTCACCAGTTTGAGATTTTGTGTAGAAACCACATGGTTGAAGAAGAAACATGGGAATTCATAAATACTAAGAGAGAATAATATCTTTCATGTTTAATAAGTGAATAAAATTATGAGGATTAAATTTCCAAAAGAGGAGAGAATGTAATAACCCATGTACCAAAATAATATATATTTTTTCATATTTACTAGTATTGAAAAATTTAATACGTAAATTAAATATGTGTTTATTTAGTACTTTTTTTTTACAAAAATTGAATTATTTTTATTATACTGGTTTATTATATGGATATATTTAGATGATTAATTATCAATGTAGATAATATTAATTTTAAAATGAGTATTTTGTTTTTTATTAAAAACTATTAAATTATATTATAGTGAATTTTTCAGAATTTTCTTAAATTGTTGAATTTTTTAAATGAATAGAAAAAATAGATGTTTTATTAAAATAGTATATTAATTATATGTTAAAATAGTTCTTTAAATTGTTTTTAAATTTTAATTGGTTCATTTTATTTATATTAATCCAATTATGGTTTTTAATGCGGTTTTTACATTTGTTAGTATAAAAACATTTTATATTTAAAATAAAGTAATTTTCTATGAAAACAGACACGTTTATTGATGTATTTTTCCATATAATTTTAAATTAAATTATTCCACTTTTTTTATAACTTTTTAAAAATTGATTTTGTATTCAAAATATGAATGTACAAATTTAATAAATATTTATCTTTTTTTGGGAAATATAAATACTATACATAGAAATCATTATTATAATGATTAATGGTAAATTGGGAAATTTAGGGTAAATATAATATGATATGGATTTGAAAATTAAAATAAGACTTAACCAATATTTTATTAGATTAATCTAGTTTTACCGTTACCACTTAATGAACTAATTTTACATGAAATATGAATTATTTCTCTCGAAAATTACTCATATATTATTTAAATCAAATAATGTCCAAAATGTGACATCCTTTGTCTTAAAAATATAACATGTTCCCAAATGGTGAAAAATGAAGGTTATGAACGAATAAAAGGGGAAATTATTTACAAAATATTCCTATTTTCATTATATAAATTTATTTATGACTTTTGAGTCACATGGATGATATTATGATATTTATAATATTTTATATAATGAAAAGTCAATGATGTATCACTCTTGTTAATAATAAGTATATCGTTTTGAATATGATTTTATCTAGAAGATATATTTTACAAAAAATATAACTTTTAAATATGAAATATGTATCTACATAATGGTATATTTTTTTAAAAATTTTAGTGAAGAAATGTGTGTCTGAAATAATTACACAATGATTATATATTTATTATTTATTAAATGAGACAATCAAATAACAAGAATTTAAAATATTAATCTGAAAATAATTTGATTAAATTAATTTTCTCCCTGAATTTTAATGATTATTATGGCATATTATTATTTTAATATAAAATTTATAACTTATGTTTTTTATTTATTTTATTAAAATCAAAGTAATTAATAGTGAAAAAATTGACAGAAATGATATTATATCAAAATAGTACTTTAATAAATTAATTAAAAATCCTAAAAAATTAAGAAAATGAAATTTTTTAGACTATATATTTAATTATTTGAACATTAATTCTATTATTTGAATCTTACAAGTAATAATTACCACCTTTTTATATTGATTATGTTGTTTCCAAAATCAAAATAAAAATGATAGTATTGGTTAATCAGAATTAAAAGTTTTAAAATAAAACCAAAACATGTCTAAATTTTATTTTTAGATGATATTGAAACATTATTTCATCTATTTTAATAATATATTGTCAATTGTTCATGTTGTTCACTAAATATTAATTTAAATTAATTTATTATTTTGATAATATCCAAACACACCCCTCACCTCAACTAAAAATGGCACTCCTTCTTTCACTTTTTTACCTCACGTTGTGACCACTAGAATGACCAAACTCTACACATGTACCCTATAAAAATATTTAATTAGGTTTTTAGGTTTTTTTCTTCCAAAATAGCATCTATAGATCCCTTATGAAGAGATCAAATAAATCTCAATGAATAAGAGATAATTGTCGTTATCAACTCTATCAAGTATATTTATTCTTTCACTTGTTTTTAAAGTGGTGATTTAGTAATAAAATAATAAATATATAAAAAATTATATTACGAGATGTTATTATTATTATTATTTATCCATATTTCACATATTATCTATCCAATTAAAAACAAAATCAAAGAACCGGTGTATGTACAATATACTTTCTCCAGGTAGTTGATTGATTTGTTTTTCATAACCAATTTAATTCGATGGTTATAATGATGGAAATTATATATATATATGTTTCATATTAAAATAATACTATTATTTAGATGATTAAATAACATCCTATTTGAAAATATTCAAATAAACAAAGTTATTTTGCTCTTATGAACAAAATATCATCAAAACGTCTTATAAGAACTTAAACAATTGAGTAATTTCATGTTATACAGTAATAAGGGATATTAATGTAATAATAAACATGTAATGGTTCTTAAAAACATATATTATCCTAGTCTTGTTATTAATGATGATAAATATTTTATGTTACGATTTGGGATCAATGTAAGGGAATTCTTAACATAATTTCTATTCTTTTGGTTACCCAACTACTAAATTGATTTTATTTTTCTATGATTATTTGTGAAATGAAATTTTGAAATATTATTTTTTATTCCCACTTGTTTTATGTTTATTTACATTTAATAGACATATTTCATTCATATTGTTATGTCTCTCTTCCATGATATAATATCAATAATGATATTCAATTAAAAATCCTAATTAATGTATATTTTTTAAAAAATTCAGAATAAATTTTTTTAAACATATTCATCATGAAAATAACTCCCCATATTATGATGCATTAATGTTTTATATATATCTTTAAAATATAATAAGAATATTTTTAATGAAACTATTTTTTTTATAAGTGCATTAATTCCTTTAAAAATAATATATTTTCTTAAATTTGATGCATGGTTTTCATTTATTTATAATTATGTTATGGTTTAAAAAATAATTTTTTTATGGTTGGTTTTGTAATAAACTAAATATGGGTGATTCCATAATAGACCTCAAATTCATTGAGTATGTTGGGATTGGATCAGAATAGTTATTTCATGTGCAATTTTTATGGTTGCATCAAAACGAATCGGAGAGAGATAATATCGTAAGGTGGATGTGAGGGTTATAACCATATGGTAGTAGAATGTTTTCCATCATAATTATTTTTGGTAATAAAATGATTCCTCAATTTACCATGAATTTTAATTTATTCTCATTATATTTTTACATGAATCTATTGTTTTCATAAGGTAAGTTGTGAAGTTTATGTTCAAATGGATATTTTTACAATAATTTATGGACTAATGATTTATTTCATTCTTTTTCTTTCACATAAAAATCATTTCATGCTCATCGAATGTTTTAAAAAGATTTTTACAGGATTTACAAATGGGTATTTAAAATAATTATTCAAGTTTAAATTATTGATGATTTTTTATGAAGTGAATTATTTTTTTAATTATTTATATTGTGAAAAATAGATATTTAGTAAAAGTGTATACTTTTTAAAAAATGTGTTTATATGTCCAAGATTATGACCTAATTCATTAAAACTCTAATACTAAATGATCTTTCAGAATGAAGGAATGATAATTCAAGTTGTATTAACTAGATTTTTAAATTTTTAAAGGTCAGGTCCATACATCATAAAGGACATCGTAACCAATCAAAACCTTTGTTTAAAACATGAATTCCAAAAACAATTTTCTCCCCTAAATATTTCATGTCAATAAGGTACCTTTGACTTATAATATAGGCACATAAATAATTAATTCTTAAGGAACCCAGGTCGTGGATATAATTCATCAGAGTACCAAAATATATACCATATTTTTCTATTAAAATTTCATATATACTATATGTAACTATAATTAAATATTCAATGAACTTATATTATCAAAATTATGATTTTGAGATGAAATATTAATATTATATAACTCTACACTCTTACTCATTTACATGTATATCTTGATCTTATTTTGGTCATTTAGACCACTTATATGCTCAATTTTATACTTAATTAATAGTTCTAATCATGTATAAGTATTAAGATATTAATAAATGTAATTTATTATATTAAGGTTTAATTTAAGTCATTAATGTGTTTATTTGTGCATGACACAACAAAATTAATGGTAATTGAAATTTAATTTGATTTTATTGGTAAGTTTCCTAAAACATGTTCTTCATGTATTCCATTCCCATAAATCATGAATGAAAATTTTCATAAAATAAAAATAAGACTAAATAAATCATATGTAAGAAATAATTTAATTGGAATTAATTATTTTAAAATTATTTACATTTTATAAAATAATAATAATCCATATCATAATTACAGAAAAATTATGAAACAATTAAAATTTATAATATACTATGAGAAAAATAAACAATTACTAACTAAAATATGTGAAGTAAATTAGTATTATTGAACAGTATAAAAAGTAATATATTTGAATAATGTTATATAATAACTAATTATGACTTAAATTTTTATATATAGTAGGTTAAATTACCTTCTCATAAATCAATTTCAAAAGATAGTCCTTTATCTATTCTCACTTTGAGATCATTATTAAATATGTTTAAATTCTTATTTAGAGAAATTTTATGTCATTTCACACTATGAAAACATATATTTTCTTATAATATATTTATATATAGTGTCTTCATGTATTTCTAACCTTTATTATTCCATTATTTACAATTCAACCCAATCGATGTTTGTAGGCCAACATTATCTCTACATTTTATATGGAATCATTATCCTCCATGCATATATTTATTATACTTTTTTATGTATGTATCCATCTCTAATTATATGAATTTTAATATCGTTTTTCAAATTAATTTATTTTATTTACAATTCTATCCATATTTTAATGTTTTTTGTATATTAATTTTTCCACAACATTGACATTCTTTAAAAAAGTGAGAAATGAGTCTTATATTTAAATATTTTCCACATGATTTCATATTTCTCTAATATTCTTTAGTTTTTTTAAATAAAATCCTCGCTATGTTTTCATATTTATCCAAATGAATTTATATACCCATTTTTTTATAAATATTTTTTTATAATAAATGTTTCGAAAATTTAAAATTGGTTTTATCATGATTCCCAAAGTAATTTTAAAATACTCTTACTAAAGTGTTTTAAATAAATTTTAATACCATTTAATGTTTGTTAATACTCACTATGTATATTACCTAATGATTCCATCAACATTTTATCTTCAAATGAATTGATTTTTCAATATGGGAATCATCATGAAACCAATTAATTCTTCAAGTATTAATTATTCTATGATGGAATAAATAATTTTTTCATATTCTACTAGCACACATATTTATGGTTTTATATTATGTGATGTGTGGAACTAGAATTATATACACCTATAATATATTTTTTAAAATATTTATATCTCATGATATGACATGTTAGGGACTAGAGAGTGAACCCAATCTGCTATTAGACTCCTTCCACTATTTAATCTTGATATGGATCGTAGATATAGGAAATAATGATATATGATTATGAATGTTCCACATTCTTATAAATAATTTATTTATTCATGTCTTATGAATATTGACTCATGTTTCCACACTCTTATTACTTATACCTTATATTGTGAGATACTATGTATTCCACGACTCCTAATTTATATCTATGTTTTGTTAGGCAGGATTTACCTATGTAATGTTTATTAACAATGATTATTTTCGCATACCCACAAGCTTATCTTCTCTTCACATATTATATTTGATTATTTATACATTTTGTACCCTTATCAGGAATCTCATATCACCTTTTCTCATGGTTATATTCCAAATATATATGAAGAGTAATATCAAGTATGATATTTTTAAAAGGGTTTAATCTGGGAGGAGTATTTGTGGGAGATGTTGAAAATAACATAAAAAATTTTGTTCTATATCTCGTATCTAAAGAAAATAAACCTATAATATTTGGGGTGTGATTGATTGTGATATGTATTTAATAAACATATTAAATTATGTATTATTTATTTATGACTATATGGGATGTCATAGTTGGTATTAGAGTGCGATGCAATTATTTTTGAGGATTAAGATCTGAAGAGTAAGATGCTAGAATCTAAAAAACCTATGATGTTCCAAAAGTGATGTATGATGAACATATAATTTCAAAGGTATAAATGTAGGTTTCAAAATATAAGACATATTAGGGTTTATTTTCATTTTTATATAATTCTATACTTTGGTTATTGTTTCTTTATACTCAAAAAACATTTTTATTTTTAGTATGTTACCTGAAGTAACATAAATTAATTTAACAACTGAGTTGACAGATAATATAGTGACTATACATATGAGAAATAAAATTATATATGATCTAATGTTGTAAAAAATTTGGTTATTCCTTCCAAAATATCTTGATTTATGGTTAGTGACTTCAACGTTTTTGAACACCATAACACACTGAATAATAGAATAATTGATATTTATGTAATTTTACGATTAATGGACATCATGGTAATAATATTAAACTGTAAACATGTAAAAAATGATTGAATAATCACTCTAATAAATTATTCAATGTAATTAATGTTAATTTTATGTTTGTTAAAGTAGGTCATCAAGAAATAATCTTTTTAGGGAAACAGAAGAGATTAGTAAAAGTCAATGGAGATAATGATGATTTTCATAAGATTTCACAAATAATTAAATGTTTTTAATGTTATTAATTTAGGAAATATGAGAAAAAATCCAACAATAAAAGGGTTGATGATTAAAATAGACCTCAAAAAAACAAAAGACTCATGAGAAAGAGAAAGCATGTGCAATACAAAATTAAAGATTTGGTCATGAACATGATGTGGTGAAAGGTACATTTATCCA
Organism: Viscum album; assembly: GCA_963277665.1. NCBI lineage: Eukaryota > Viridiplantae > Streptophyta > Magnoliopsida > Santalales > Viscaceae > Viscum > Viscum album. Next base: position 1,098,620,795 of record OY728121.1, on the reverse strand, counting down.
CCACAATATAAATCAAATTGTATTATTTTATTCCAAATATGCCTATTCTTTTACATCTCGGATGTATTTTTGGAGAATCATGTAACCACCCAAATGGATAGATATTAAATTTTCAATGAAATTTCCCAGTATTGTGATGATTTAATTCCATGTCAATAAGTCCTCTATAATATAATTATGTTACAATAGGCTTACTATATATCTTATTATTCTCTCATTAGTTGAATTTGATCTTATTTTGGTCATGTAAAGGATATCTATACAAATAAATCATATCAATTTTTATGATAAGGAAGTCACATTTTATATCCAAAATCAATCTATGATTATCTATCAGTAGGAGCATAACCATGAAATTTGTAAAGATATTACATCCATTATATGGGTCTTAATATTAAATTATATAGGTTATTTAGTCTAAATTGTTTGGGAGAGACTCAACAATGTGGATATTCAAATTTTATTTCAATATTATGATTTTTTAATGAGTTTATTGTAATTCCACCAAATCATGAGATTGAGTTTTATATAGAACGCATACCTATTGGTATGCCTATATCAAATACTCCGTATAATATTTTCCAGATTAAATAAGATGTATTGAATTAATAACTTTATAAGAACATAGATAAGGGTTTTATATTTTATAGTGTTTCACCATGGGTTGAAAATATTCTATTTTTAATAAAAAAAAGACAAATAAAATCTTAGTTATATCGATTATTAAGAATGTAACAAAATCATGATCCATATCTAGTTTCGCATACACAATATTGATTACTTGTTTGGTCAGCTATGAGGGGATTAATAAATCTAAAAAATTGACCTTTAATATATATATATCAAAAAGTATTAAAATAAAATATGTGCACAAGATACCCATATATACAAGATATGAACACTATGAATTCATAGTGATTTCATTTAGCCATAGTGATTCACCATCCATATTCATGGATCTGATGAATAGGTTCATTAGAGATTACATTCATTAAATCATTTAATATTTTTCTATGATATTCTAATATATCCTTATATAACATCAGATAATGAATATAAATTAATGATTGTTATGAGTATCTTGATGAACGATAAAATGTATTAAAATTATAGAATGTGTGAATTATAGCTATTAAAAATATCATCCATTTCCTATGTACTTATAAGGAATCATATATCTATTTATCTGTTAAAGATATAGTTGATTGAGGAATGTACGAAAATAAATTTTGTAATAGAGTTTTATTTTTTAATGGGTTGGTTAGATACATGGATTCTTTATTTGAAATTTCCCATGACTATCATATGAACTAAAAAATTTAACTAAAATGTGAGTGAGGTTCATCTATACATATTAATGCGATGAACCTTTCAAGGTGGTCAAGATAATGGTGGTAACAATACTCATACATTGTAAAACATAGAGTGTATAATTGGTTTTGATATATATTGAAGCATCAAAAATGAATTGGGAAGTGTCCCAAAGCAATATAAAATTGTGACAGCTTACGGTTCTTGTCAATTAGGGACTCATGATGAAAACTACCCATAAAATTTATAGCTAGAACTACAAATTATTTCAATTATCTTATACATTTTTATATCAATGCTGATTTTTTTTCTTTATATATATTGATTACAAGAGATTAATTTATACATTCACACAAAGGTATTTGAACATATTTCAAAGGAGATGGTTAGATCAGATGAAGTACTATTACTTTTCACTACATTAACACCATGTAATGGAATGAAGGTTGTTGATTCTCAAATATATACAGGTCATTCTAACTTATCAATCAATATGTATTTAATTATATCCAATAATCATGGTATTTCTACGGATATATATTGAAATCATAAGGGAATGGTTTAAATCATATCAATAAAAAATTATTACCTAGTTTTCCATCCATATGAAGATAAAAAAATCATAGAAGGATGGTTTGGAGCTATAGATGATGGTTGCATATATTCAATGGTTAAACCTTGATAAAAATAGAATTATATGGTTTTGAAACCCAGATATTTTCCCCATTTGTACTATATGTTATTAAATAATTGTTGGATGGTGCATTAAATTCATTCCTATTTTCTCCCATAGAGAGAAAATGTTGTATAAATATCATAAAAATAAAAAATATTTTGAAAATTTTAAGAGGGGTATTTCATATTTTATATCTTGATTCTTGGTATGGAAAAAAGAAAGTATATAATGATAGATCTCTATGGGGATGATGAATCCATTACCCAAACCAGTATATAAATGAGATAGTATTACCATGGATTTCATTATTATGTCTTCCTGAGATTTCATAGGGATATATGGTCATTTGGGATTTACATGATCCCCTTATATAATAATAACAATTAATTATTATTATAGAATATTTCTCACCCAATTCATCTTCCAAGATATATATATATATAAGAAGTGGTAATTCTTTATATATCACCACTTTATGTTGTATCTGGTCAAGATCTATGGTTTAACCCAATGTTCTGGAGTAATATTTTATAAGCATTTGATATAGAGGTAATAATTATTACAACTTATCTTCATATAATTTATGGATAATCATAAAAGATTTTTCAATATCTCAAGGAAATTATAAGATCATTTCCAATTGATATCTAGGAGGTGGTTATTCACATCAACCCCTGTTTGAATTCCCATATAAGAACAATTTCTATTACAGAATTCAAATGTTATCATATGTGTCTCTTTTCGGGAATTGGTACATAACAACAACATGTTGTGATGAAGTTAAAGAGAATAATTTTTTTGGGAGTAGACCATGAGAAAAATATGTTACAATTGATTCAAACCATTTAGAATCAAATTAAATACTTTTTATTGATGAAAGAATAATTACACAGATAATAATTAATGCGATCTAGAGTTCAATTTATGATATTAGTTATTCCTTGAATTATCACAATTGAATAGGGTTATAATATTTGGGTAAAATGGAAATTTCATCCTAAGATAAATTAGCACATTATGAATCCATATTAACGTGTGGATGGTATATTATTTGATTAGAATTATTGAAAACCTCTTCCACGTTAATGATGTGTTACATTAATCAATTTTAAGGATGTACGTAAAAGAACATTTACATGAATTGAAATCAGATGTAGTACCACTGGAAAATGATCTCTCATTTGAGGAGAAACAATTAGAAATCTTCACTCATGGAGATAAAAAAGAATGAAATAATAACAATCATCTGACTAAATTTATCTAGAGGAATCATATGTTTAATGAAAATACATGGGAACCTGAGGATTTAATCAAGAATATGTACCACAATTTGTTTTCATTTGAGTAATGAAATTTCATTGTGGGGATTATTTAAATGGTATTGTAATGTCACACAATAGTTATTTTAGTATGTACTTACCTTTAAATAAATATTTTACATTCAATAGATTTTAATACATTCCACACTATACTAAAATGTAACATGTTGTATTTTAATGAGATAAAATATTATAAGGCATAATAAAAATCAAAAAATTATAACAGTGAAATATGAATCGTCATTATTAAAATTACAAGAGGAATAAAACCTAAAGTAAATAAAAATACCCTGAAAATGGAATCTGTGTCCCTTTTGATTTCATTGAATATCATATCAATGATTATAAATATTTAAATATGTAAAAACATGGGAATTAGAATATAAATATTTTTAACTATGTAAATAAATATGATGAATTATTATAGATATGTATGTAATATTATCTAAAACAATTTAATTTTATTGTTATATAGTTATTGGATATATAGTCTTAGAAAAAATGAATATTAGACATATATTCATTGGATATATAGTCATTGTATATACTGTTATCCAACAGTTACATTGAATTTGTATCGTTGTTTGTAAAAAAAATTACAATTAATAAAAATCAACATCTACAATGAAATTAAATTAATTATTTAAATTATGTTATTATAAATTTATTTTTCCATTAATATGATTATATATATTAATTTTAAGGATAAATATTTAATGTTTGTTTAAATTTAAAAATTAATATAAAAAAAATTATTGAAAAATATCAATAGTTAGAGGATAATAAATTTATTTTTAAGCGGATGTGTCTAAAAAAATTAAATTATAAAAGGGGATAATTTTCAAATATTTTTCTATGTATTGCGAGTCTATCAATTTATAATATTAAATTAGTCAATTATAAAGGGTCATAATAATAAAATTTTCAATATATAGATAAGTATATTAATAAAAAATTTATGAGTAATTGATATGAAATATGATTAAGAGTACATAATGTTTAAAAAGTCTCCCTTCTATAAAATCATTTTTTCTATGTAGTTTAGGTTTTCATTTAAAAGTAGATTTATTCATATATTGAAATTAATTTAAATTAAATGTAGTAGAATACTAATCAGAACAATGAAATTCATTATTAAGATTGATTCCATTTTTATGTATAGAAATAATTAACTTTGATAAAAATTGATTTATCATGGTAAATTTAAAATGAGGTAAAAACTGTTACACTAAGATAACATGACGTAAAATACAATAAAAATTATATATAAATTTTTTTGATGAGTATATTCATAAACTGTATCAATATATTTCCATATTTATTCACTTTCCTTTTAAAATTATTTCTTTACAACTCAGGAAATGAGTATTCATAAAAATTTTACTCGAAAATCACCATTAAAAGGACTCATGTTATTCATTATACAAATATCCCAAAAGCTTATATTACCTCTCTAAAACCTAACCATATTTACTCTATAATTTATTTTCAAAGACATTGGAATGATTATAGTTTCATTAAGGATGTCTAAATCCTTCATTCTGATGGAACCCATGTCGATATTGGGAGAATTAATCAAAATAATTACCCATTATTTCACCATATTTTTTAATTACCTTCTCATTTAAACAAATTATGAATCTTGTTATTAATTTTAATTATATTATAATAACATAAATATTTTTTAGATATAAATTTAATATATTTATATAACTTTGAACTATTATGCACTTATAATAATAGATTTCTCTTGTTTTGGTGGGTTCTACCACATACATGAATGATAATATACAAAAAACATCATTTTTATCATGAATAAGTATCATGATATTATTTATTGTAATATATTAAATATGTATTAACTTAATTAATTAATAGGTTTCTCCAATTATGATATAAAATATCACCAGTAATTAAAATTAACTTACTGTTAACATTAAATCACCTAAAACGAGCTCTTCATAGATTCCATTATAAAAAACATACTAATATTTCCATCAAATGAACATGGGACATAAATAATATTTTGAAAAAATGTTTCTACTACCTTGATTACCCTTACAATTATATGCTTTTTTTCAAATAATGATGATTGACATCACCAGTAGGAAACTTTTATTAATTAATCAAAATTAATAACATCTGATGATGAAAATAAACGTAGAATAACATAAAAATTTGTAATAAATGATCATAATTGAATAATATACAAGTTTATATATATGAATAATGTTATTAAATAATTTATTAATAATTCTACATTTATATTACTAATGTTCAAATAATCTTCACATAAATATTGAGTAAAGGTAAGGGTTTCTTTTCCAATCTCACATTGATAGCATTGTTGACTATATTAAAATTAATATTTAGGAAATTTGTATATATTTTTTCTCTAAAAACAAATATATTTTCTTATATATTTGAATCATTTAAATTTTATGATTTTTTGTTCGTTTTAACTTTTATTTGGTTAACCATTTTTCTAAAAGGAAGTGTGTAAGTGGAATTGAATTATACCTTCTTTCAATCGAGAATAATTCCCCAACATGTTCATATTACTTATATAGTTTTATTGATATTTTTAAATATTATTATATCATATCATATGGTATACATTCTATTTTTGTAAATTTATATAAAATAGTATTCTTATTTTAATGTTTTTTGTTGTCATTTTCGCTCCACGTTGATCGCCATTAGAAAATGGTATAATGAATCACATTATTAAATATTTTCTATATGGTGTTATTTTCCCACCATATTCTATAAATTATTTAAAATATTCACCTCTATGTTTTAATAATTTTCAAAATAAATTTGTATAACTAAAATTTTATAAATAATTTTAATAGGAATTTGTTTTATAAAAAATGTAATGGGTATTTCGTCTTATTTATCTATGTAATTTTCTCAAACTATCATTATTTATTTTTTAATCAACAGTAATATAACATAATTTAAATTATTTTTCACTGGGGATATTATAAAATGATACCACCCAAATTCTTTATATCTATAGATTATGATTAACCCTTATGTAAATATTTATGAAACTTGTTTCTTTTTCATGAGTTTTTTAATCTATATTGGAATTAAGAATTTTTCCACGATTAAGTCGATGACGTATGTATTTTTTTCATTATTTAAATACTATGTTCATATTTATATTGCCATTAAATTTTTAGGCATTTCATTATATCTCATGATATGACATTTATGGGACTGGGAAATAAAACTAATATATTATAAGAATTTGTGCACTATGATTATAAGAATCGGGGAATTCTAATCTACTTGGGACTCATTCCACTATTTTCGGATATTATTCTTAAAGATACTATATGGGGAAAAATATTCTATATTCTTACGGATGTTCCACATTTTTTTCAAGGTTCAATCACTTTTTTTTTATCTATGCACCTTGATTTTGTTGTCATTCACACATTCTCATCTAATGTTTACTTTAGATCATCAATTTTTTTACCATGTTTTCCATTACTCAACATCTATGATTTACATTCTCATATTTATATTCACAATGTTTGGAGAATAATATAGTGTATGATACATATAAAAATTGGTATCATATGAGAATATCATTTTTAGGTGATATGGAAAAAATTATAAAATAAATGTTTTGTGAATATATTTAAAAAACAATTAAATTATTGGTTATTGGTTGTGATTTATTTTATTATTTCATGGATAATCATGTAATATTGTTTAATATATTAATATTATGTGATCGGTCTGTCTCAGTACTCCCCTTTGGGTTTTATGAAGGTTATGACATTATCGTCTTTATGATACATCATGACATGATTGTACAAATAAAATCCATAAGCATTAAATGTGGTCTTAATAAAGTTATTATAGTAAGTAATAACCTCATTATTGGGTCTAGGATAAACTCATATATTCAGGGATGGTTGAGGTCAGTTAATTAAATATAGTATCTTATATTCCTATTTGTGATCTTGATAGAGACAATTTTTCATTGGAATTTGGGATATTTGACCAACAAAATGAAATTGTTTTTAAGAAACTTTTCAACTATGTCCATGAATTTGGAACCATGGGATGGATTCACATCTCATAATCTTGGTTATAACCATTATTATTGGATATAATTCTAAGATTATGAATAATAACATAGGGATCTAAAAAAGTTCATATATTTTTCCATGGAATGATATTCCATGGTTTTTTAAATATCACGATTTTTTTATCAAAGTCATCAATGTACATAGATGCACTGTTGGTATAGGTCATTTGACTTCTATGATTCCTAAATTATCATGTTTGATCACATTGATGGTTTTTTGAGATTCAGTCTTCAAAAGTTATTATATCATCATCATGATACACCATCTTTAGATAAATTTTATCAGAAGGATTATTAGTCTCATCAACATAAAATATATAAAAAACTCTATTTTATCATTTGAAATGTGATGATTTTCAATGTAATTTAGTGAGTATTTGAAATTAATAAATGTTACGTAAATGGTACAAATGGTTCTTAAAAAATTAATCCTTTTTATATGACCCTTTTTTATACTGTAGAAAAGAAATTGTTCTATCAACTAACGGATAGTCAAATACCTATTTAATAAAATTCAAAAAATATATAGATGATAATGATAGATTTTCTAGGAATACCACTCCTAAAATTCATGGTTATATGTGACAAAGAAATTACATATATTTTTCCTTCATATGAGAATACATTTTTTAAGGGGACATTCAATTTATCAAGAATAGTGAGATGAATTTCTATGTATGGATTTCCCATTAATTTTAGTGGGTTTGAAGTTGTGATTTTTATTTAAATCGTTAAATATAAATTAATGTGTGATTTCTAGTTCATTAAATGTTACCTCCTATGTAATTTTAATTTATTTATGTTTATTACCCTCTCTTTTGTGATACAAGATTTCAAACATAATGGTTTTCTCATTATTCAAATAGGGATCTTTCATGATGAATAATTGTTATTTTACTATTGATAGAAAAATTTAAGTGGTATTGATAGAATTATAGAATCAACACATACATAAATAGACATGGTCTACCTAATAAGGCCAAAAGTGATGTATCATTAATTAAAACATTGAATTCAGTCTTATAAATATGGAGATTGAATTTTTACATCATTATTACCATTAAATATTTTTCTATTAACTTTTTCATAATCATGGATTGTCATATAAAATGTTTGTAAATCATATTTTCTAAATCCAGGGTGGTGGAGGGTATTTAATGATATATGATTATTACTATAATATTTATTGACCAAGACACTATGGATTTTGATTTTGTTGATTTTTCCAGATATAATGCCGTGCCTCATATACCCATATATCATGTGTCCAATGTAATTCTAAATAAACACAATAATTATATATTATTTTGAAACGTATATATTTTTATATTATGAATAAATGGTATCCACCATTCATTAATCTATTATGGGGTTTGAAGGTGTTATTTTGGGATTATCTACTTTTCATCAGAAATAAAATATATGTATTCATGATAGGTCCATATAAAAGTCCTTTATCATGTCATATTTCTAGGAAAATGGCATGGTTCTTCTTCCATGGAACAATTACTGAGCATGAAGTATTTAAATTAAATTATATGTTAATGGAGAAACCCATGGATTTCATAGGCATGAGTCATTTTATAGATGAGGGTTGGATAAACTAGGTAACATCGATCTTTTATAATAACCTAGTAATGGTAATCTAGATAGATAGTTGAACATACATATTATTGATTGGTGTTTTCTTAATGACCACATATTGGGTTATTTCCTTTATCAATCTCACTAGATTATAATTTTCCCTGACTCGGTGGCATGAATAATATTTTGTAAAATGACCCTTTAGTTTATAAATGAGCTTTGGGCTTATCATCCCCTGTATATATCTGGATTCTTAGATGAATATAGTGAGATAAATATATATTATGTATGTACTATAGTCCTTCATTTAAATACATTATTTTTTTGACATTAGATATATAAAATTAATATATCTATTCAAAAAAGTGTTTTGTTAGTTGTTCGGTTCTCATCATCACATTGATGGGTAGTATGAAGTCAACGTGGGTTTGAAATAGTGGACCTATAGTAGTACTTTTTCCAACTTCACGAAACATTTTCAGTAGTTGATTCATCTTTGATAATGTTTTGATATTTTATGGGCTACCACTGGGGATATATATTAATTTAGGTTCTTGACTGAATTACATATTTAAACCCTGATGATGAATGGTAAATGATTGAATGACTTTTAATAAATTTGATATTTAATATTTTTTATTTATTTAAAGTACCTCCTTCGGTTATATTTCATAATTTAGTTTTTGGATGAAACAAGTTTCATGTGTGACTGAGGTATATTAAACAGTATAACACAATGTCCATTATTTTGGGAGTATTTCCTTAAACTAAATGAAATATTGAATGGTGTGTCCCAGAATTTGTTGGTATGGATAGTTGTTGGGGTGATTATTGGGACACACATCATTGTATTTCCTAATCTCTAGTAGCATAACATTATTATACTTCAGTGGTGATGAAAAGTAAATGAGAATCTTTTTATCTTATTAGAGGTAAAACATATCACTCCTAGATTAAAATTCTTCTTTAATATGACCCCCATACACATATTTTGTGTTAGGGTTAGGGTTTATGTATTGATTTTGATTTTATTAAGGTTATAATGGTGGTTCCAAAAAACCTAATTGGTTTGGAAGTCAAGCCATGTATCACCATTTATTTTAAAGTGGTGATGGTCATTTCTTTCTTCCTAATCATTTGGTTTTTGGGAAAACGGTTTTGATAAAAACATCCCATGGATTTGATAAATTATAACATATAGGAATTTAATAGATTAATTCAAGTATCACAATCCATTGAGTCACATTAAAAATATTATCATTATAGAATACATTTATTGGACGTTCTCTATGTAGACATACAAATCAAGATTTCTGTTTAAATCTATCACTAGGGAATATTAAAAACCCTAAAATTGAGAAATTAATTTATTGAATCATTGAATTTTCCATTATTTATAGATGGAGTGGTTAATTTTTCTTTTTTATATCAACATCAAACTAATCTAATATGATTACAATAAATAGATACCTTTAATACTAAAACTATCCATTTTTCATGGATGATGTTCTAAGTAAATTCATGCCCATAAAAGATTTGAATATATTAAATGATTGGAATCCTCTTATAATTCAGGGGATCCCAACATTTGGTCATATCATGAGATTTTGTTTGTGAAATTCTGAACCATGTCACCCTAAACATTTTATAATTAAACATCTAAAGGTTACACATCTTGTATTGGAACCATTAAGTCATCAAAACATGGATAGGGGTTTGTGGGTTATTCTATAGATTGTATGGATTTAATTATTTAAAATCTAGTTTTAATGACATAAAGTATTCAACTTAAAACATTGCTCCCTCTATTGGGGTACAACACAAATGATTCACATTAATTAATGTTTGATTATAAATCATGATAGGAAAATAATTTCCGATTCACTAAGGATGTGGTCAATCAAGAAATGTTGGTGATGTTTGGGGAATGCCTGGTGAGCTATCCCCATCATTGTGGGATTGAGGTTCTTTTGAAAAAAGGATGATCAGATAGTGTAAGTTGACCATTAACACAAATATCATCACCGTTTATGCTTGTTTTCATGGTAAATATCCTACTTTACATATTAAATTCTTTCAATTACTTATTTGCATTGGATTTTTCCTCCTAAAATGATATGGATACAACAAACCGTAGAATTGTATTGATTGAGGATATGATAATTCATTTACCATTATCTTTATTAAATGAATTTAAACCGGTTTTAAAAGATAACTCAGATGGTTGGGCCTAAATCCTAGGACTTATTTTTATTTTAGGTGCATTTTACTTCTTAATTTACATTCTTGAAAGTTAAATGTTTCATTATATGGTCGTATCCAACTAGATTATTAACAATTTAATACTTAAAACCACCAGTAATATAAATAATGATAATACAAACTAATTCATACCATTTTTTTACATGTTCATTATCATTATTTACACCATAATTGAATTTATATTCCTCTAAATAGTAATCATATTTACCACCCACATCAATTGTGGTGGTTGATTGATTATAAGGGAATATTGATTTGTGACCCTTTTAGTATTTTATCTTTTCATGATTATGGATGATTCATGATAACCTAGAAGATACTATATAATATGTTTTCCAGAGATAATTCAATCTAATACCCATTATTCATATTCCATTAAGATATTTTTTTTAATTTACTATTAATTAGGGTTTAATATCATTGATAACAACAATTTTCACACAAGTTGTGTCACCACCACTGGATCCAACATTCTCATGATAATTTTTATAGGTTATTTTGGTTTTGTAAGAAAAAAAATCGACCTCTTATAGGGATCAAATTATAGGCTGATATGTTATTACTATAGTTATATATCGATATTAGTTCTAATAAGGATCATATTCATGAAACCATATGACTGAAGGGATTCTTTTGTGGTTTCTCTAGTTTTGATAATATCTACATATGGGGGGAAAATTATGTGAGGTGGACTAGTAATAGAATTTTTTTCCTTCTTGAACTAAGTCATTTTATATAATGTGTGGAATAGTTAATTATATAATTAACTTCCCAGGAAAATCATGTGCATCTATTATAGTCATTGTAAATATAATGGTTTGGTAGAGAATATTGACTGGATACATACCATGAGTTTGGGGTGCCATTAGACATGAAAACATATCATAACTCTTTAGATTTTTTCATAGATAATGTAATTATGAAAATTGATTTTAATTTCCAACCACTTTTAGGAAATGTGAGAACCGAACATCCCTTAACACCGACCAGATTACGACTAGAAACATACAAAAAATGGACATATACCAGACAACCACAGACCGACCAGAACACCACAAGACTACATATCATAATACATGTAATCATCTCCGCATCCCACACAAGAGTCCCCTTCTTCCATAGTCATAGCTGATTCCCACTCAGAGGTTGATTAATATCACCTCAAGTAGTAGTTACTTTGGTCAAAGAACCCCTTCTAGTCCAGTAAAGGTTTCACTGGGCAAGGCTATTTGATCAAGCTCTCTTTTTTGAAGGAAAGAAGCACACCTTTGTCTTGTGTTAAGGGAAGATCTAGTACACATCTATTGCGGAATATAAGAGTAATCATTCCTTGTTCATCATTTGTTGTAGTAGAAATAGGTTCTGCACACTCTGCCATCCTATCAGTCCCATTCTGGACAATGTCACTAAATGACATAGGTAAAGGATTCCTTTTTGGTTTGGAGGATTATGATGAGGCTATCGATGTATACACATTAAAGTCTCTAAAATTCCTTGTTTTTTATAGGTCTCAAATATATTGGAATGATAAAAGTGTAAACCTACCTATGTACCTCATTGAGCTCCCAAATATTTTAGGTTTATTAATAATATGTTATGAATCAACTGCTGAACCACTTATGCATCGGTAAGTGGTATTGAAGGTTTAATGCTACCTAAAATTCTTTATTGTGTTTATGAACATTATATTAATTAGTAAAGATAGGCTAGTAAGTATATAGTTTTTTATATTCTATTAATTATTCGAAAATATTATCATGATTTAGTTCATATTTAATGGATAATTTATTTAACTTTTTAGTATAAAATGGTTGTTTCGCACATAAATTTTCACATTTGGTTAATCTTATATGTGTATATTCTTTCCCACCAAACGTTAATTATTTTAATGTAGGAATGAATTATATATATTTCCATTGTGTATGTATCAAATTTATTATCAAATAACTAGTTCATAATTGGACACATGAAATATATAAATATATTTTCAGGAGGATCACTATGTTCGGTTTTTCATTCATTAAAACTGTAATACCATCCAACTAATTGACACGTTTACTATGATTCCCCAAACCTGTACTCGTAAAATTTGATTCAAATTACATAATTTGTCCTATCACTTATTTTAAACCAAATTAACTAGCCCAAAAATAATCATATGTTATTATAATAACAACAAAAAATATTGTGTCACTAGCACACCAATGTCATTTTTGGTAATATATTGTATATTTATGAAAAAATTTATCAAACAAAACCCATATAGTTCCTGTCCAAAAGATATTTTCCCATTACACCAAGAATTACTTATTTTAAATTTGATTCTTGTCATCTTCCACATAATTTTCCACACATGATACCCTTTAGTATATACCATCTGCATTACTCTTGTTCATATCCTAGGGTATGTAAATTTTAGAAAGGTTGAGGTAATATGCTCAGAATGTGGTGCGATATATGGAAATGAATCATGTAATAGAAAGGGATTGAATAATATAATATGAATTAATAAGAATCAAATAATTTTATATAAAGGATCAAATGAGATTGAAATAAATCCATGGAAAAATAAGAGTACCAATCATTACTTGGAAAAAAATTACTTGAATCAAGTGGTTGAAGTGAAAAATTCAATTCTTTTTAATAATGACATTAATACATCATAAAATTTCATCATGATTTTACTATTAAGTATATATACAAGGACATCATGATCTTACCATCATGGCCACATGTTAGGAAATCATGATCGTATCATTATGGCCTCATTTCTAGTACATCTTGATCATGCCACAAATACCACATTTTATAGAAATAATAATAAATGTGTAATAATACATAAAATACGAATACTTTTTTCTCATGATACTTATCAATGAAACTTGGGGAACTATAATTTTGTGTCCCACCTATCACATAATTAGTTCCAACACATTCACCATGTAATGGAATTTAATAAAAATACCTTGCCTAATAATCTTTCATTAATAATCAATAAGCATAAAAATTTGACTAATGATTATATTGGATGTGAATAATTTACCTACTATTAAATAAATTAGCATGATCATAATACATAAAAATAATGATGGTGATGGAATCATTAAATAATATCCGTAGTAAACATAAAAATCCTTAAAGGATGTTGATATAGATGAAACAACATTTAAAATAAAAATAACATATTACATAAATAAAGAATTATAAATATCCTTCACATTTTTTAAACCCTTATAATAATATTTTCTATAAATTATGAATATAAATTTCATTAGAAAAACACGTACACTTAAAGGGAAGAATTCTTAAATAAAAATTATATTGAAAAATGGAAAATGAATTTATATGGAAAATTATAAAAGGATATTCCTTTTAAATATTCATAATAAGATCTTGTTTAATCACAAATCAAATCATAATCGACTTTTATAAATAATATTCAAGATGATGGGAAAAATTGATATAAATTCTTATAAATTTTTTTCTTTTTTTACCATAGTAGAAAATGGGGAAGTTATGGGTCACACTCAAAAAAAATTCAAAAAGGAAATGACATTTTTTTTAAATATTAACTCTTAAAAGTAATCTAAAATCATACATCCTAAAAAATATATAATTATTTCAATGATAAAATATTGATTAAAAGATAAAATATATAATCATGATTGGAAATTACTTATATAATGTTATAAAAAATAACATTATTGATAACAAAATTGGAAAATGATTAATAAATAGTTATATATAAATGTGGTAATTTGAAATAAGAATATAACATGAGATAATAAAAATTGGGATTAAAATATAAAAATATGAATCATTGGTGGAAATATTATTATATATATGGGATAAAATATTCCCAACCTGAAAGGTGTGAGATTGGGAATCAAACCCCTACAACTTTGGTAAATTTAAAATTACAATTAATTAAAGGAAAGAAAATTATATAGAATTATAAATAAAATTAATTAAAGGAATTATATGGTAAAATATATTCATTTGAGATTATATAAATACTACATAAATAAATAAGGTGGTGAATATTGAAAATGTCTCAATGATAAAATATTGAGATGAAAAAACCATTACCTTTTACATTATATTTTATGAAATAAATTTTAACAACTATAATAAAAACCATATCAATAAATTTTTTGGAGAATTTTTTTATATATATTACATTTTATATTATATATTTATACCCATTTTTTACACTTATATTTGTTATTTAATGTTTACTGTTGTCATCTGATGCTATTAATTTTGATTGTTTCGTATCTGTGTTGTAATGGTGATGTGAGACACCATTCATTGATAAAAAGTTAAAAATTAAATTATTATTCAATATATTATAATATTTGTGTTTAAATTATTTATGAAGTCCCATTTTTTTCCATGGAATATACGGGTATTTTTTGGGAAAATAGTATCCATAACAATATTGTTTATAGTAATTTACCAATATCAACTGGTTACGTTCTAATGATTGCTAATTAATGTATTTTAATAAAAAAATTAATTTAAATAACATATGTTACTAATTAATATCATTTATTTATGTTAATCATATTTTTATAATCATCCATGTATTACAAGGATGAAAAAAAAAGTATATTCAAAGAGGCGGTACTCTACACGTACACATGGTCAAAGTTTCTATTTCTCATAGATATGGAGAAAGGAAGAAAGTGGTTTATCATTATAGAATATTAATAATGTTATAAATATGATATTAATTCATTAAAAACATTTTTTATATATCTATAAATTTTATTTATGAAAGCTAGAATTTATTATTTGGTGGAGCTGTTAGTCAACACATATGCATCAATGAGGATCTCATTTTTTTATGTGAGGTGGGTAGATAATGGTTATACCATGAACAAAATATAATTAATTTATGATAATAATTATTAATTAATTATATTATAATATGTAATTTAGATTTTTTTTGAAAGGATGAAATATATAGCGAAGATATGACTAGGTGTGGGTAATTATCACCTTAAGAACATGAATTTTCTATTTGAGGACCCCATGGAAATGATGGAATCGGAAAAAATTATTGTACAAAAGGGATAAAAACATGAATGGGAAATATATTATAGGTAATATTGGAATGGGATAAAAAATAATTAAAACATGTGTAAAGATTTAATAGGTTTGGAGTGAACTCTGTTTAAAGGTGACAAAGTGGGACTTTACATTGAATTAAATGTTAAGTGATAGATAATGATGGAATATCCATGGAGTTAGGTAAATTTGGTGAGGAAATATTGGTGAGGAATGTAGGTGTGATATGAAGTCCTAAAAAATTCCACTATATAATCTATGTTCCATGAAAAGTTAATACAATTTTATTTACCTTAATTTACACAATGTTTACCCTAATTATCCTACATAAATATTTTAAAAGTGTAACTGTTTCATTAATAAAAATATAATATCACCCATTTAACACCCACTATTAGAGTTATATGATTATTATTTTATTTATATTTATAATATTTGTGTGTTCTGGAAATATATAAGGGAGGGTGGGTGAAGGAAGAAATCGTTTGGATTTCTATCATTCACTATACTGTGGGATCATGAATAGAACTATGTGTTTTGAAATAATATATATGGAAAATATCTGGGGAATTGTATCATAAAAAAACAATGGATTCTTATTTTTAATTTGGTGTCCTAGCTGGGAATCATAGATTAGTGAAACGGGAAGACCAAAACACCTATTATATGGATGTGATGGATGTGTGTGGTTTGTCTCACATGGGTTCCATATAGAAATATGTAGAAGAATACACAATGTTATGATTTTAAAATATTTTTTGAAAACCTTTGGAAACATTTTATTAACCCAAAATTTGTTTGGTGAATGAACCATATCATGGTCTAGTGTATTGTTTCAGTTTTCATAATTTTTAAAAAATAGATTCAATCATTGAATTTTCCGGGAAACAAGATTCAATATTGATATGAGGGAGATATTTTAAGAATTATAATTTTTTCTAAAAATTTATTTTCACCTTTAATAAATTCTATTCTCCCCCTTCTCATTTTTGATCATGATTAAATCATTTTATTAGGTGATTTTTTTGACATTCCATTACAGTTGATGATTTTCCTCTTGGACATTTTTTTGAATTGTTTTAACATGTTTGTGTCTTCTTAATCACAAAATATTTATACATAAATCTAAGTATATTGTTTTGGAAAACTTATACTTATTATTTTCTATGAAACATATTTAATTTAGCCTCATTATCTCTTATGAAATATGTTATATTTTTCAATGAAAATGTGGTTCTCTAAAACTGCACAATGAATATCGAATTTCAGTATACATTTTTTTAAAATGAGTATGAGGGATTTAGCATGGTGTGGTGTGTTTCCATGATTTATATCAAATATTTTTCATCTAGATAGACTTACCTATGGTTCTGATTCATAGCATAAAGGGACGTTACCACCAAGTGACAAATTGGGTCCAAGTGGACAGGTACCACTCAAGAGTATGGGTGGTTCAATTGTATTTAATTATCATGGAATGAATTTGGTCAATGGTTTTTTTGGGGGTGAGTTCATGAAAAGTTATATCAATTTGTTGTGGTTAATTTTTCATTATTATTGTATTTGTCTCTTTAGTAACTTTATTATCCTATTCTATTTTTTTATATTATAGTTTTCAGATAACATGTTCTTATATTACTTATGTGTGTAGTAAGTCATAGGGATTGTTTAATTTTTTACTTAATCACCCTCATCAGGTACACATTAGTGAATATGTAGACATTTTCTACCATATTCTGGGTAAGGTGGATTTCGTACTTTTTTATTGGAGCATCGTGATGGATCACTTTTTCCAATTTCGAGTTGGATCTTAGAGATTTTTTAAATTAGAGTCTTAGTCAAAACATATCAGTTATTTAGATACATTTATATCATGTGATGTTATATAATTTATTTTTTATGTTTTATAATGAATATTATATTTTTTAATTTTTCTAACATTTGGATTTTGGTCAATTTTTATATCACTCACCCTGTTAACTTTACCCCATTATGACTGTTGATTGATAGATTTGAATTATACTATTGGTAAAATCATACCCCTATTTTTTTAAACCATTGGAATTAATTTATAGCCTTTTTTGTCTAGGGACTTCATCTAATGTTAGATATATCTCTGCATTTTCCAATTGAATAGGTAAAGGTTGAGATGTTATAGATGGTATTAGCTATTGTATGGTCTATCAGTTGGGATGAAATACTTGTATATAGGATGTGTTAAGATTTTAAATATACTGTATAAAAGAAAACAAATTTATATTAAACATCATGGTACCAAGATTTTCTTGGAATAATGAGTGTTATTGAACCCTCTTATGCATTTTGTCATACTATCATCATGGTTTTACAAGATGATATTCCATTATCATGCATTAGTATAGATTTTCCACTATGATTGTATCATTCATATAATATTTGTTGATTTGGTATATGGAAAATTATTAGTGTTGGAATTTTTATGTTATCACTGGGTATTTATTTTTACCTTACTATAAGAAGATTCCAAGAGTCATGAGACTTAAAAAAATAACAAGAGGATTCTAGTGAGAACATGGTTCCACTTAAACCACAAGTGAATTAACAATAGGTTAGATGAATTTTTGAATAATTCATAGCTTTTTAAATATTCAATTGGCGAGAGGAAATAAATAATATAGCCACTCTCCAGATTTCAAAAGTCTTAACCCACCAATATTCATGGGAAATTGAGGATCCAATCCAGTTAAATCATATCATGGGAGGAAAAATAGAATCATTCATTCCTTTTATAACAATGGTCATATAAAATTTAATGTTGAAGTGTATTTTAATGAACATATAGAATAAGAATTTCTAGATATGGTTATTCAAGATAAGGATAGCTGATCTTAGGATTTTGATATATTTGAGGATATTTTTAATTGACAATCCCTCCCATAATCCTTATGAGCGGCATGAACAACATATATCATTCAACTAAATCATGTAAACGTCTCAGTTATTCAATATAGTGATCGATTTTCATATAATTATCATCTATCATGATAAATATAAACTACTGATTCCCTAAATGAATGGATATTTGAATTTTGTTTATGATCAATCTTTATTTCCTGAGTGGTGATGTACTATGTTGAGAATTACACAAACAAGGTGAAAAAGTCTATAGTGGAATAGAATTATATATTAGTGGTGGGAATACCTTCTTAATCCCTATAACATTTCGATACATCAATTCTCAGAATAAGAGTGGAAGTGATAATTACTCCCAGGATATAAGAGTACCATAATATCAATCCAATGGATTAATTTATTTTCCCCAATGTCATAAAAACAAACCCAATATCATCCAATGTGGTTTGTCGTAGAACATAATGATGGAATGTGTGTCACCATCTCTACACTATCATAACATTTATCAGACATGTCATATTAGGGGATATTGAAAAAAATTAATTCAACTGGTGGTGAGCATTTAGTTAATTTGGTTGCTTATAAATATCATTAAAGACACTCCCATACATGTAGTTCTTTCCCAAGGAATCGTTAGACTGAGGGTGATTCTTGAAAAACCCTGCCACCTTAGAAACAACCACCTTAGAAATGGATTAAGTATTATTTAGGAAGATTTGATTGATAATTATTTTTTATATGTTTATTTTTTTCAAAATATAATATAGGTCCCTTGATTTTTTTGATGTTACATCTTCCCCAATTTGATAATAATTCTTGTTTTAACATGTTAATATCAAATTATTTTCATTCTTCAGGTGTGTTAAAACAATGGGTATTTTCTATGGAAATTATGTCGCACTTTATGAGAATCAAGAAACATCTTGGGAAATGGGAGTGTAAATTACATTAATGGTGAACCTCTTATATAACTATTGAATTAGTATAGATTTTTTTTTGGGATTTCGCTCTCTTATAATTAATCATCATTGATTAAAACTTATAGAAATATTTTTTGGATGTATTCATGGATTACAGTGACTGATATTCTAATGAGTGAATTTTACTTCTCTGTATGGATTTTTTTCATAATTCATATAGAGATAAGATGTCAATGAAAGAAGATATAAGAATTTGGTGATAGTATTTGGGACCATTCCACTAAAAATATTTTTTTATGTAGGGATTTATTGATGTATCAGAATATTTTTATTTTCATAGTATGTAAGATCAGTACCCTGAAATATTTCTAGAAAACGTCATTACTCATCCACATTAAAAAGAAGTGTAATTTTATGTCGATATAATCCTTGGAACAACCCTTATTTCGCATTCATTAGATATAACGAAACTGATAGAGTTAAAAGACCTCAAGGTACAACTAGATGAACTGAAATGAAAGGGTATTATTATACCATGTACATTACCTTAGGTCACCCCCATTATATTTTTTTAAAATGAGGGAGTTATACTATATCATTTTGTTAATTAAAATTAGTTGAATCATGTTATTATAATGAATTAATATAATATTCCTAGAATTAATAGTCTTTTTGATTAATTTAACAGAGAAAAATTGTTCTCTGGTGTTGATCCTTGGTTGGGGTTCCACCATGTATGATTAATAAATGTAATTATTTCCATGAAAATTCATAAAATTCATTATGAAAATAATGGATACATGATTAGTACATTTTCATTCACTAATTATCCACTAGTACTCATAGAATTGATGAATTTTTTCTTTTAGAGATAATATATTCTCATGTACTCAGGGATTCCATCTCTAAAAAATGTTCATTGTTTATTATGGATAAAATTTTGGCTATCATTTTTGGGTGACAATATAAGAATTTCCCCTTCATATAGATCATTCTATGTTCAAAGGAATATTATTGGTGATTCCTTCATATGAACAACTTTGACTTACCTTATAAACCTAGGATGGGAAATTATGTGGTAAATTCCTAATATCAAAATTATTGTGAACTTGTGGTCAAATAAACATTAGGCAAATGGAAACTAATAGATGTGATTTTTGAAATTGACATTTAATTTACTATGTATAATGGTATTTTTAGTTTATTTTTGGATATAATTATCACTAACATGGTTAAAAAATATCCATGGAATCCCAATAGTCAAAAATTGATTGTATTTTAGTGATATTGAAATTCAATGGATGGGATATCATTAAAGTATATAGATAACATGAAGATTTGGTATTTTAATTTAAATATCAGATTATAGTTCATCTGTATTACTAATATCAACTTGTTTTTAATTATCACAATTCTATGTGATTTATCCACTTAATTATTGAAAAAATGTATATTCCATCGAAGGACCCTTTTTGATAAGGATGAATTAGTACAAGGATGAGTATGTTATGTAAGGTTGAACTTCTCAATAGATCAAGGATGCCCATTAATGGATATTCATAATGTTATAAGTGTTCACTATACCTGTATATATGTTGGAAAAAATTGTTATAGGCTTTTTCTCTATTCTGCCGAGAACAGTTTAGAATGTTCGACACCTTTTCGGGGATTATGAACATACCCATAATGTCATAACACTTCATTTATAGTCTACGATATGAATAGTTTTAATGATTTTCTAAACCTATATCATTGGGTAGTGGAAAATTTATATATGGTACTAGTTTATATTGAATATAATTGAGACCATAGATTTACCTCATGGTTTTAGAAGTCTATACAATTAGACCATTGGACAATGTTGACCCCAAACACAGATTATAATCCAAAAAAAGATTTCAATTAAAATTTCATGATTTAATCATAATAGGATGTGTTCATGGATTGTGTGATGGACTATGGTGGTTAATTATAATATCATTTAAGTTTTTTACAGTTGTTCTATAATAGTATATATCAAATGATGATATTTATGACCCTATAAAATCTATTTTATTGTTCTCTATGTTGCACACCAATTTTTTGGGTGTAGACTCGAGAGACATCACCAATTAGGTTAAGTCTCATGTGTGAGAATACATAGATGATATAGATGAAAAAATATTGAATACAAATTACCCAATGATGATACAAATATTGTGCAAATCAACTTCTTTAACGACTTCTTTTTTAAAGGATGATTATGTACTCTAGGGAGTGTAATTGAGGTTTTGGAATCCTTATTTTGGAGATAAATGGAAGTTGGATCATGATGAATTAGATCATAGGAAATTTTATCTTTTATTGGTGATGATTCATATCATTTATATCAATGAGTGAGATTTAGTTCGTTTTATAAAAAAATTTATATCCTATAATATAATATGTCTCTACCTGGTCATATCTATATATTAAGTATGTATAATGTAACTATTGGTCTTGATGTGAAATTTATTCAAT
Organism: Viscum album; assembly: GCA_963277665.1. Taxonomy (NCBI): domain Eukaryota; kingdom Viridiplantae; phylum Streptophyta; class Magnoliopsida; order Santalales; family Viscaceae; genus Viscum; species Viscum album. Next base: position 1,098,598,151 of record OY728121.1, on the reverse strand, counting down.
CCTAAATTAATTATCTAGATATTAAATAAAAATTATTTATGGAATAAATTTATCTTTTTTTGTAAAAATTCTGGAAATATTATTGTATTTAGAAAGATACATTGTAATTTGAGAAGTATATGCTAGGAAAATGGACAGGTTTTTTCTAAAATAATAAGAACATTGATCTTCTAAAATATGAAAATTTTAATGGTTTAGAGAATTTAACACCCTTGGATTTTTGTATGATCTAGTTATTTTATATTTTTATATAGTATTTTGTTCCAATTTGAAATAGGGAGGATTTGGAGGGAATTTGGGAAAATGATGTGGTGTTTGGGATTTTGGGCTTCACCACACCATGGCACTATACATGGTGATGGATTTGGTCTTGAGAATTTTGGATATATGTGAATGCGATCTACCTATGTAATAGGGATGTCATGATTCTATGGTTCCTACTATTTTTGTGGGCACGATGGTTGGTATGTGTATGCATGGGAAAGTACCATTCCAAAACACCTAGGGCAAGGACATGGAGGCTAGGTGGGGTAATTGTTTTTGGGGAACTATTGAAAATGGATTAAGTGAGAAAAAACATGTTACATTATTAGTTGTGCTTGTGTTTGAATTTTACCATGTGTGAATTGGCTAAAATATAAGGTGAGAATGTAGTATGTTGTGGTCCATTGAGTGGTTTGTACGACATTGTTTTTAAAAGGGAAAATTTAGTTGTTGAACATTAGTGGGAAACCATGTTCAATATATTTATAGTGGTTAGTATTCTGGGAAATAATAAATTATATTTTAAACTAATTTCAAACCGTAATTACAATCATTCTCCATCTACACATTTTGTCTCTCAATCCAGTAATTCAATGAGGTGATTGGTTAGATTTTCCCTTACAGTTGAATATTTTCCGATTAAAAATTTTTATGTGTTTTTTGTTAAAGTAATTTGGATTATCTATCACTATAATTTAATATATTTAACAAATTATTTTCTATTAGAATACTTATACATACTATTTTTGATGACCCTTTTTTAAAAGGATTTCGTAGGAGGTGATGGTCACGATCCCAATACCTCTCCCTCTAGAGGTGGAAGGACTAACTCTATTATCTATATCCATTCAGCCTTCCTTTTATTCGTTTTCAAACTAGTAAATTATTCCTCCTATTCCAACCATTGATCTTTGACATATTGTATGATATCTCCAAGGAGGTTTCTGTAATCTCCAAATATAACCCTTTATGTTTAAAGAATCTTTGAAACTCTTGGATCTATCCTTTTTAAATAACATCAAGAAGAATATCTCATTGGTTGATTCCTTTAACATGTTTATATTTTATTCATGGGTTTTACAAAAATGAGTGATTTTGGGGCTTTATAAGTTCCACGTAATGATTTGAATGTTGTCAAAGAAACACTTAATCTTAATAATTTGATAAATATATTAAATTATAGTGATAGATAATCAAAATTACTTTAACAAAAAACACATAACAATTTCTAATAGGAAAATATTCATCTATAAAGGGAAATCTCACCAATCACCTCATTGAATTCTTGGATTGAGAGCCAAAATGTGTAGATGGAGAATAATTGTTATTCTAGTTTGAGATTGGTTTAAAATTTAATTTATTATTTCCGAGAATACTAACCACTATATAGATATTGAACATGGTTTCCCACTAATGTTAAACAGATAAATTTTTTCTTTCAAAAACAATGACGTATAAACCACTCTGTGGACTAAAACATACTACGTTCTCACCTTCTATTTTAGCCAATTCACACATGGTCAACTTCAACCATAACCACAACTAATAATGTAACATGATTTTCTCACATAATATATTTTCAATAGTTCCCTATAAATAATTACCCCAATTTGCCACAATGACCACACACTAGGTATTTTGGTTTTGTACTCTCCCATGCATGCACTTACCAACCATCGTGCCGAAAAAATAGTAGGAACCACGAAATCACGATATCCCTATTACTTATATAGATTTTAATCCCATATAATTATTTGATTGTTATCGAAGGAAGACATAATCTTAATGTAGTCTATAGATCGTTGTGTGTGGAATATCTCTCAATTCTACCTCTCTTGATGTTATTCTTACATTACATGAATTGTGATGTTGTGTCTGTACAAATAGAGTTTAGTTTTCTTAAACTCCTACATCCCTTCCAAAATCCCATACTTATTTATATCCTTGGTAATCTGATTGACCAATTCTTGTGTTTGGATAGTAGAACTTAGTGGGTTTTTCACCCCATCTCCTTATGCATCGTTATTGATGTCAAAGATTCTAAACCACATGTTGAATTTATTTGGATCACTGATGGGGAGGATTTATGGTTTATGAAACCAATAGTTTTTGAATCATTAACTTACTTCTTCTATTCATGTCATTGATTGGGATATTTATCAACTATTTTTAGACTTGTCCATTCACATCACCCTTGTGTGGTGAATGATGCTCCTCATAATTGTTCTGCATCAGCTAAAACTCTCACATTTGAAAGACACAGTTCTAATGATTCATCGAATACTTTTCATCTCTAGAAATAATAAGTTCAGGATCCTCTAATGGTCTCTTCAATTTTTGATATCTTGAAACGTGATTTGGCTATCAACCAACAAGAAATAAATTATTAATCAGTGGAGTGTATGAATCATCATTTTTTCTCATTAATTTATTGAGATCGTGAAAAATAAAGTTTTCTAAAATGGTTTGGAGTTTTCCTCTATTTTATGATTCAAGTAGTATGGTTATGTTCCTTCAGGGTCATTCCTCCCTTTATTATTTCAGGTGATGCCCGACCTAAATGCAATATAAATTTGGGAGAGAGGCACAAATAGATAGAATGATATTTAAATTCAACATGGGCATAACCCTAATCATACAAGTGTACCACACATGTAAATCAATGTAGTTCCTATAGTTTTGATGAAGATGCATGTTATATAAAATTGAGTGAGGGCAGTGACCATGTCTATGCAAAAAAATTGGTACGGAAACCATCAAATTTTACACTATTTTGAAGGATTAGTGGAGGATGTCCTGGTCCAGGAATAGTAACTAAGATAGTCATCTAGTGGATGTATGGAGGTTACTTGCCAGGATTAGGCCTAGGGGAACTCTAGATGTCGAATTACAATCACATTTAAGAGATAAGTATCCATCATGTGAACTTGTTCTCTCTAGGAGTGATTACAATGATGAGTTTTCAATCCATTTCTTTATCAGTAGTTGGTATGGAGAAACAATTAGAGACCTCTATTTCCCATAGTAAATGAAGGGTTAGGAGGGGAACCATCATCTGCGGTGATGTATTTTGACTAAAGGGAAGGGGTTAGAGGGAGGAAAGACTACTCCCAACTACCTAAACTAATGAAAACAAAAATCACCTAGTAGGTCTAAGGGTAAGGAATGTGTACCAAGGCCTCAAGTCTTGGAATACAAGTTAAGTCCTAGTCTATGAAGTGGAATGAATAAGGAAAATTATTCATACAATAAGAATCATGGTCAGGTTGGTGTAGAATGAATTTAGGAAGGATAAAAAATAAATGCATTGATTTTATACTTCACACTAAGGATGAAAAGCATGAAAATGCAATTAAACAATATTCCCCATGGGATAATGTAGAAATAATATTTGAATGAGTGGTTCAAATAGACGTTAGTAAGGAACAATGGGAATGGATAAAAAATTGACAATGGCATGGTGATTAAATGGAAGGAAATTTTTTGTGGTAGGGTAGATACCGACATTGACAACCTCGATACTAACATTTAATACTTAATCTATGTAGACCTTAGCATGAATATTGATACTCTAAAATAAGAACTATAATTGTAATGATATTATAACAATTTTAACCTTGTTTTTAACCACTATGTTATTTCATTTTGGCTATACAAACCTTCATCATTGGACTGGAATTATTTCACACCATTTCATGAAACGTAATTTTGAATTAAAATTATACATTCAATAAAACTTATAAAATATCTTATAATACCTACGAATGATACTATTCTTTCAAAAATAGTTCTGATCATAAATACATAATATTTGATTTTTTTTATGTATCATAAAATTAAAAGTTCAACAATATACATGATGACATTTTATTTTAAAAAAAAATTAATAAAAACATTAGTAACATATACAGTTAAACATATTTGAGAATATTACGATTAGAAAAATTAAATGACATCCACTGTATATATTTTTAGTCAATGTAAAATTGAGATTATAAAACCTTCAAGAATATATATTTGAAAATTATGCATAAATTATTAAGAATTCATTAGAAAAACTATATGTCTTCCCTTTTTCAAAAAGTTTTGTAAATGTTAGAATGTTGATTATAGAAGAAGTGGATTGAATATTATTTTAAATTGGAAATTCACAAAATTAATTTAATATGTTAAAATCATTAATATTTTAATTTTTAGTGAAAATATTAGTAATATGGTTTTATTTCCTAATAAATTTATTCAATATATGTCCTTTTATGTGTGATCACTAAAATTAGTGTCTTATTTATATTTAAATAGATCATGAGGGATTACATGAATTTGTAGATAATGAAATTTCACTATTTTCTTCACACTAGATTAGATTTTGAGAGAATTTAGAAAAAATCATATGAATGTAAGATGTATCGAAACCACTTGATCTCAATAACATCTAACTACACCATAATTAGCTTTAGTAGTCAACATTTCGACCCTGTTTTCTGTCATTATAGATAGTGAATAAAAATCGTATCATAAAAAATGTCACATTAAATATTCACTCATTTTATCTAACCAATATCTTCCAATGTCACAATCGGAGTATCTTATAATGTTAAAATCAATTTTGTAAGAAAAAAATAGTTATTAATTTGATGAACCTTTCATGTATTTTAAAATGCATTTTTCCACATCTAAATTTTATTTCTTCATATATTCATGAATTTACATACATAAAAATTAAAAAAGCAAAATTTCAAGATGAATAACCCTTATATATAGTAATACTACTATAATATATCTTTCAAATTAATGATCAATGGGATTCCCAAATTCACCAATATCAAGATTGATTGTGGTGATTATGTGTGGACTAACACTCAAATAATTTACAAAAATATATTTTTTTGTTAAAACATTTAATATATTAATATTAATTAAAAAATATTTCATTCCAGTTTCCAAGAAATTTTCAAACCACGAAATAATGTTTTCTCACCCATCATGCTCATTTCAAACTGACTATTTATATGTTTTAAAAATAGCTGAGTTTATTTTGTTTATCCAATAATAGTGTGATAAAAAAAATTCAAACACTGATGGTATGTTTAAAAATTTTCATTATAAAAAATGTTACATCTATTTTTCCCTGAAAAAAATTATTTTCAAGAAAAATTCAAGTATGTCTATTATACTAGGATTTAGATCTTGTTTAAGACTATAAAGTTATTTGGATTAATTAAGTAAATGTCAAAAATATATATCTTCAAAAACAACAAGTCATTAAATGTATAATTCCCCTTTATCATATCAACTATAAAAATCCTTTTTGACATTAATTTAATATCAATAATATATTAGATGTTCTATGAAGGATAAAATAATATAAGCAGAATCGAGCCAATATTCTGATTCAAAATCCTTACCGTAATCTATTACTAATATTTAATAATAACCCTTAACAAAAAACAAAAAATTCTTTATTTTAATTAATCAGTTTTCACAATTTTTTTTTATAAAAATCAATTATACCCACGTTAATAAAATATATTTAGGTTGTTCAAACAAAAATAATATCTTGATAATTTTTTTAAAAAAAAATTATATTCTTGTATTACCCTTTTCCAACATTCATTACCTATGAAATCTCCATTCACTTTTAGTTCCAATTAAGATATGCACGCATGAATATAACATTCATTTCTTATGATTCTTTGAGTTATTAAAAGTGTACTCACATCACCAGTAGTAGTATCAGTGACATGATCCCTTATGAAAAACAGTATTTAAATAAATGGTAAGTTCTCTTCAACAATATTTTCTATCTATAGTTGAAGTAGTTTTTATATATTAAAAACCATTAAACTAGCTTTAGAAGGATTCATTATCAATGATTTTGGTTCAAATACTGATAAATGAACAGAATTTGTCTCAAAAAATTATTTTAAGTTTGACTAACTTATTTCTGTTTTAAAAAAAATGGATTAATTTCATCAAATTTTATATGCACTATTTCATAAAAAATATTAGTTTATTAGAAACACTATGTAACATACGAAATGTTGAGTAAAAAATAAAAATTCCTTCATCGTATTTATGATTAAATTTATGATGTTTATTGTTAGTATTTAAAATTAAAAATTCACACCTAAAGACTCTAATGTTTGAAGGTTTTTTCAATTCATAAATCATAAATAGATTTATTAAAAAAATTGATGATTTAAAACTAAAATTATTGTATTATCAGAACTACTCATTTCCTCAGCCATAATTGTTTTTAATATAATATAATATCAATAATGTTAGATTTATTTCCTTATTAATTATATTAATTCATTCAATCACTCTATTTTCTTGTGATGTTCTAGGTGATGATATTTTATTTTTTATCCCGTTCTTTGTACAAAATGTTTTAAATTCATTATTTTTAAAATCCCCACTATAATAACTCAAAAATGAAACCAAAGTTATATTGTTATAATATTTAATATAATAATGATAACTTATAATGAAAAATAAATCATCATATTTTATGAGTGATAAATTAGTTCCATGTAATTATAGAGTAATAATCAACAATAACACAGAAAAAATTAATTCCCCCAAGGATTCTAGTTTTTTTATGATTAAATATGACCATGTGAGCAAATTTTAAATCTTTGAAAGATGGTAATTAAATAAGTCATTTAAAAGTATAATTTTGTTCTTATCAATTTTACAAGGACTAATCACTCTAGTCGAGTTAAACATATGTTTTGGTAGATCCCTAAGAATTCCATTCCATTATATTTTATTTAATATTTGAAATTTATTATTACTTAAACACTTATATCAATTCCAAAAAAAATTCAACAATAATTAAACACGAAAAATTATAATTACTATGGCATTTTATGTCATATGTGTTACATTTATCATTAATATTGATAAATAATACAATAGTACGTTCTAAAATTTAAACATTAAATTTATCATTCCTGATGTTAACAAGATAACCATAATTAAATGGTTATATTATGATAAATATATTGTTAAGAACTAAAACATTATAAACAAAAAAAATTATTTCACTCATAAGAAATTAAACATCACTAATTCTAATCATTTAACATTACGATTGGTCTGAAAATGTGACTAATTCACCATTTAACATTGTCCCATTTTAAATGATATAATTTCCTTTGTTCTGCTGTTATTAAAAACCATTTCCCATGTATCACATATTATACCTATTTTTATTCAATCTATTTTCTAGAAAATATAATAAAAATTGTTCTCCATACCCAAAAATCCTTCGGTCTAAAAATGTTAGAAAACAAAATTTTTGCAACCCATATATTTTTAATACTTTTATATTGAAAAATTGTTAATTGATTTGAAAAAAAATATTTATCATTACTAAAATATCATACATGATTTAAAAAAAATATCTCTAGTGACCTGTACTTTTTCATTTTTTTAAAACGGTTCACTTTTTAGAATAATTTAATTGTAATAAAAGTTAAATTTATCAACAATTAAACCAACTTTATTATATGTTTTAGATGTTTTTCTTTTTTTTATACATCCTTTAAAAATTTATTCATCTGTTGTAAAATTATACCTTATTATATACAAACCAATACATTAAAAGTTATTTATAATAACTAAATTAATGTAACAAACTATTAACAATTAAACAGTTTTAGACTTTCATTTCAATGGAATTTCAAAAATTTCAATGATTATTTTTGAAATTATATAATCATATTTTTAAAAACAATACATTTAAAAAACATATTTATAATATATTTTTTTATTTTCCTTTTCATAGATAGTTATTAATATCACTATTTCTTTATAAAAAAAAATTCCTCATCATTCAATGAATTTATATTTTTTTAATCTGATGAAATTACAAAATTTAATCTAATGTATTATCTAATTTAGAATATATTGTCAAATTTCAATAGGATTCCCTAGATTATTTTATGATAATAAATTTCTCATATCTAATGATATTATCATAAAACCCGGTAAGAATTTAGTAGTTACTATGAATTTTTATTAATGAACAACCAATAGTTATTTCTAGCCATCTTTTGAACCTTGTATCCATGTATTTCGTACTTTTCATAATATTGTTTTTAGAAGTTATCCTCTATACTCATTAATTCTTTTTTAATGTAAGGAATTATGTTTTCATATTACCAGTATTATTACATTTATAATAGATTATATATAAATATTATCTCTTCTCATTTTTTATATTTTATATTTTCATTGATCATACCAAAATCTCTTATTTAATATGATATTATTAATTCTTCATACTGATTATGAAGATATTTTCTCTCATAACAAAAAATTTCTATAATCTAAATTTTTTTTATATTTCTTCTTCATAAAATTAGATAAAAAATTATAATATCATATATTAACATTACAAAAATTATATAAAAAATATACTATATTATATCTCTTATCCTTATCAATTACTCTTCAAATAAAATCATCAACACTATGTGTAGTAAAATATTTTATATCATCAGTAGTTGTATGATTATATTATCAGTCTTCTAAAAGAGTATTAATAAACATTTTGACTATATTATCCCTAGATAGATCCTTCTCACCTATATATTTCACAATAGTATAAATAGTAATAAATTTATAATTCATATGAGTAAAATAATATCTGGCTACAAAATCAAATACTTCGTAATATGCATATAACATCATTCTTCTAGTTTTGGGAACATTAAATTTTTTAAAATCAATAACCTCTAAATTCATCTATATGATATTATTTTATTCAATAGAAGAAATATGACATTAAATCTTTTTAATAATTGAACATAACAGAGTATTTAATACTTTATAATTATCTAAAAACAAAATCTTTATACTCTAGAAAATGTAAAAAGAATCTTATTTGGGATTTTATAGATTTATTCCATCATCAAAAAATTAACCACATAAATATTAATATAAAAAATAATCATAAAATCATTCTAGTAAACATATTTTTTACAATCAAATATCGTTGAATGACACAGATTCATATTACACATATATCAAATATGTATTCGTCATATCATAAAGTGAATATATTCAATACCTCATGGATAAATCAAAGAAATATAGATAATAAATATTAGTAAAACAATGGAAAAAAATTAAAACAAATTTGTGTTCTCATAGAAATAGAGAGAAGATATGATACCATATTTTATTCCAAATAAGAAAAAGTAGTTATACTATAAGATGGGGTAAATAATAGTCTAAAACATGACTTACCATATTCTTCATCCTAAAGGCATATTTTTATTGTAAATATGTTGTTCTTCCAACATCAAAATTTTTTTGAAGAAAACGTAAATATTTTTGAAATATAGACGTAGAAAAAATTTATGTAAATTTAGGGGAAATACAAATATGTTGATTAGGAGTAGTGGATATTTAGTTCTTTATAAATTCATAAAAATCCATCAAATGAAAAATTAGAAAAATAGTATAAAATTAAAAAAAACATGTATTATTGGGATATGACACAAATAATTCTATAAAGGATATCATAAGTTCACACATTTATCTAAATTAATAATATTTTATTTAAACTAATTCTGAGGTACCATTATTTCTATACAAGGAATCCCTTGACTTAAACCCTTTAAAAGGTGACTTTGTATTCCTATCCCCAAAATCCCTTAATCACATAGAATCTAAAAAATATAGATCTAACATTTTATCATCTAAAACCTTCAATAATGGTGATCCAAATACAAATCAATATTTAAATGTAACATAGATAATTTATAATGACAACCTCAAAAATGGATACTCAAAATGAATCCCTCAAAAAACTTCTACTATTGGAAAATCATTTAGAAATTAGTTGTATCAGGCTTCAAGATGACATGGAATTTCCTTTTGATATTACAATCAGTATTATAGTTATGATTCTAGAAGAATTTTTTATTTTTTAGAAAACAAAACAATGTTCATATTCGGTATTCTTCAGGGTATTTTGAATCTACATCTTATGGATCTTTGTCCTCTTTGAGTGAACTCAATGAATCATCACATCTTTTAAAGTAATTAGTCAGGTATTTCAATAGTGATTGTACATACGATTAGGTTTAATATAGTAATAAATTCATTTCATTGGGTTATCATCATATATGATAAAATAAATAATAATAATTAATGCTAAACCAATTTCACTAATTATTATATTATGATTTCATAAATAATAGTTGTAAAGTAATCATTGGATCAATAATATCTCCAACTTGAAAGAGATTAGTAACATGTATTAAGGGACTTTTCCATGAATTTAGGACACAATTACCACAATAATAAGACACATTCAATCAATAAGATAGTGAAGGAATAAATAGTCAATAAATAAAATACATAGATCCACATATGGGATTTATCCAAAAAACAGAATCCTATGTTATATCAAAAATTGATATGTGTTAGTCATGTAGTAATAGTCAAAAAGGATCCCCACAAACCTAAGATTAATACATATGGTATAGTAATAAATAAAATAATAAATATTTATTTCTGAAAAAATATTTATCTATGTTTGAGAATTTATTCTATTTAGATCCAACTCAACATAAATAGTAACCTAAAATAGTTCCCTTACCCTTCGTATGATCATTGACAACAATATATTCACATAAATAAGGGTGGATTTTCATGATGTGAATAATTAACCAAATTGAACACCAAAAATGAATTATTAAAATAAGTTTATTATATATCTATTATATTTATTTCACTAGTGAAAAATAAATAAATAATAAGAACATATCCTTATCAGGTCATCATGAATTAAAAAGGCTACCTTAAGCCCTTAACATACCAGCTACATATCCAATATTGAATAATAGTTATTTTATTCCACTAGTGTATCTCATGATATTAGTGGTAAATATTCACTAAAAGAATAGTCCCAGATAATTTACAAAATCAAATCTCATTCACTTTTGGGAGGTCACACATCATTATGCAACTATAACACCATCTCTCTCAGAGAGACTTAATAATCCCAATTCCACTACAAAGCCCTCTCACTTATGGTGTATTTATATTACCAAATTGCAAGACATCATTATCCCAATCAGTATGTGGTAACAATCCATTCACTCAATATGTGGAAATTTCATCAACTATTTGTATAATATACAACTTCAAAAAGAGTTACAAATCAAAACACAATTATTGATGTTATTTCACTATCCCTAATAGGTAATGACTTGAATATTAATTTTACTAGGATATCCCATTGGCTACCAAAAACTCATCCCACCTTTTTAGTAACACTAGCCACACATACTGACCAATAAAAGTTTTTTTGATAGAAATAGTCATCCATTTCTATATGTTAAGAAACACTATCAACATAATGTCAAAAAATCCGAGACAGTTCACATTGTGACCAAGTGATCCTTGTTCGAATTCATTCCTTAATCAAAGACACAAGGATATGTTTCATCAAAATCAAGTCATATTACACATATATTCCCTATAAAGGCTCAATTATATCATCTTTATCATTTTTATACATATTGATACAAAATATGATAAAATGTTTGGAAAATTAAGGCAATATCATGCATGGTTGCCAAAACATCTACCTTGAAATATCAAAACATTTATTGAATCCTTGTCAACAAGTGTAGTAGGTATCACTCTCAGTGTTTTTCCTTATGATAAAAACTCCTACCACTAAACCCATAAAATAAATAAAATGTTAAATTATGAACATTGAAACATCCAAGGTAAAAAAGGAATAATAAAAATAATCTTGTAAATCCATGGAATTAGACATATGATAAGTGTATCTTTTAAAAAACTCATACTTCAAATGGGGAAAAACGATATCAGATAGAATCATTGAAACCCAAGAGGGAGTGTCAAATCAAATGATATATCAATTGGAGTTAGGAGAGTAAGAGGATAAGATAAAAGAGTGGTGTAAATGAAATTCAAATTAAACCTCTAATATAAGACACCCTGAAGCCATTAGTTATCTTTTCGACTTGTACAGACTACTTACTGATCCATTAGTAAATTGGTACTTCCCCACCAGATTTCTGTTGGGTCTTTAACCCCAATATGAATTATTAAAAATAAAACTAGTACCATTGGGCCCTGCAATAGGTTATTGGTACCTCTCTAAAATATTTTATTCCGGTTTGACCATACCACCCTTCTCTAAAATCCTCTCAATCCCCAAAAAATTCTAAATATATCTTAGATGAACCAATAAATATAATTAAATGGTAAAAAATCAATCCTCAAGTTAATAACTAATATTTCTAGGCAATTAAGGGCTTCCCCTATAGGGGACTGTCAACCTCGAGAGGAGTTTGAATGAATTGTATAAAAATAGATCAATCTAATAAGTAAATACGTTTGACTCCCTCTCCTAGTTCTCCAATAGGATACTACTATACAATCATAACCCATTAAAAAGTCATATATTCATCCCCCATAAGGCATTCTCGCTACATTCAATGATATGCATTAAGTGCTCCTCATAAAACACATCCAAATATATCTCGAAATTTTCAATATCAATCTAGGGTGTTATATATTACTCTTAGATTAAGATATTTGAGTCATGAAACATATCATGTGTACCTTAAGGTCTTAAAGGATGATCTAGTTGATATTCCATATTCCCAATCTGCGTCATAAATTTGAATAGACCTAAAATCATTATGTCTGTTTCCAATAATATGACAAATGTCAAAACCCCAAAAAAGGAGTTTCACATAAGAATACCAAATCACCCAGGGAGGAATCTAGTTATCACCAAATCTAAGAATCAAATGATTTTTCCTACTCTGATTAATAACCATGTGCTTATTTATCATATTCACCCTCTCAATGGTCTTCTTATCCAATACTAATTTGACCACTACTAACTCACCCACCTCTTACACACACAATGGTGAGAGAATTGGTCTAATATATAATTACTTGTATGGGGATATTTGTATAAAAACATAAAATTAATTTTTATAAGAATACGGTTTCAATACTAGATGGTCATCCCATTATCCATCGAAAATATGCACACATTCCTTAATTATATCCTCATATATATGGAGTTTATATTTTACATTATTTTTATCTATAAATTTTATATGTTACTAATCATTAATTGAGGTCTGATGACCTTCTATAGGACCTGAAAAATTTTATATGTGAAACATGAATCTAGATTTGATATTATTTATTGGGGTATCCAATTAAACCACACTATCTCATGCATGTCCAACTTTCGATGATCAATTATGGACCGAGTTTATTGAATGGGAATTGAATGTGCAATTGTATTTAGTGTGTACAACACCACATATAAAAACACATGGTCGATTAGTATTAAAGGTAATATATTGATGATTTATATGGTAACCTAATGTCATTTCCACATTGGAATTGGAATGGGTTATTATAATCCACATATTCCCTAATGATCAAAATTTATTATTTGGTATGTATGGTAGTTAGAAACAAATACCACATTTTATTTACTTATGCTAGGACATTAATAAATTCACCTGATGTCATGGTATATCTTATTCAACCCCTGTATAACCTCCCAACATGATTCATGTGATCCCCTCATAAAATTACACCATATAGATTTTTTTCTACCACCCTATCATCAATGTAAATCACCACATTGTCATCTTCGGACTAACCCAAGGTTATGTCATCTCTTGTTATTCAATCCCAAATCACTATGATTATATATCAAGCTACTAAATAGAATTTAAATTTTCCACCAAGGATGATCTAATGAACCTAGTGGTAAATTTAATAGCACATTATCCCTTTGACAAGTATATTCAATGGTGAGTGAGCACACTCAATATCCTACACGTATCACCAAGGATTCATAAACTATACTAATATTTCATTATGCTATGTTCATCTACAACAAAATTCCATTTCATTAGAGAATATTCCATCTTGATTTCAAACATATTAATTTATATAACTTTATTCCTCTACCTCATATTGATACCTTCTCGTATGAATATCTACCGTAAGATATCAGGGTCTGTGTAGAAGAAAAACCTCCCTAAGAAGATAATTATGAAAATAGTGTAAGGCATGAACCATAGATATTTTCTCTTAATTAGAGGTAGGATAGTTTTTATTAAGGGATTATAGATGATGAGAAAAATAAATTACCACCTAATATCTCAGAATCAAAACAATAGTGAACCTGGGCTATCATATTTGGATACTATATAATTTTAAATGATAGTATTTAAATTATATACACATATTCATGGGGACTGTAATATTTTACTAACATTGGAAACATGTTAACCAATATTCTTATTTGGGGAAATATATTCAATTTCTCCTAAATTATCTTCCCATTTTTCAATCTTTATAGACATACCCCACTTGAAACCTTTCATGATAACCTAGGGAATGAAGAAATAAGAAATAGTGAGATCAAATTCTCTATAAGGGTTAACAAGGGAGACAGATAAGCATAATATGAATTTATGATTGTAAGGAAATGAAAATAATATTTGAAACCACAACCTACATAATAGAGATCATAATAATGATTCATAGAATAAATATTGAAAGATCATAAAACATGAAATATAAGGAAATTATAAAACATTATCTCTGAGGTCATAGGATAGGAATAAGATATGGAATTGGGGAATACACATAAGACATAAAAATATTACGTCAAGGATACCCAAGAATACATTCAAAAAAATTTATGAATTTTCAATCCACCCTTGTACCTACATTAAGATCGGGATTACCTCCCATATTGCCTCTCTATTCCTTTAGATAACCTCCCACGTACCCCTTAAGAGCATATAAAATTAATCATTTCCTAGTGATTTTAAGTGATATATAGGTCCCTCCCATCATAGAATAAAAATCATAAATATGTTTTCATTAAGATCATAATGAATTCATTATATCATAACCGATCTAATTGAAGTTTACTTCATAAATGATTCAGTCTATCATGACCTTTGGAAAAGAGATAGGTTTTATAATAATTTTATTATGTCATTATATAATAAGATATGAAAATATGTTAGATTCGCAAGAATTTTATCATTAAAAAACACATGGAAGAGAAACAAGTTTAATAAAAATTGTTTCATATTATTTTTTTTAAATAAGTAATAATAAAGGGATCCTTCAATAATAACCATAATAATTGATATGTAACATCCATCTTTTTCATAATAAATATAAATTTATTTTTAAATATCACACAGAATATATATTGATGGGAAAATGAAACTTTTACTTTGAAGGATAATTTTTTAAATCATAAAATAATTATGAACACTTTTCTTTGAAAATAACCATAAAATTTTTTATTGGAATCTATAAATAAATTCATATTCTTGCCTTTGGGAAATTATTTTCATTTTCAATATGATGAAATAATGATTCCATTATTATATTTGGTGAATGAAAAAGAGGCTTTTCTAATAAAAATACATGCTGATTCATTTTATAAAATTTTGTAAAAATTAATAATTATATATATACTAGTAAAATAAATCATTTTAATTGCACTAAATAATTTTTTTAGAAAATGTTTTCTGAATACAAGGTTTTGGAAGAAAAAAGAATTTTCAATGAAAAAACCAGTTTTGTTAGAAGAAAAATATATTTTGAATTGTGCATACATGAAGAAAGACTAATAATGAAAAATATGTATCCTCATGGAATAAAAAAAGGATAATAATATTGATGTGTTTTGTGAGAGGTTTAACATAATATTTTATCATTGAAAACATAATCATAAAAAATTCCAATTAACAATGATATTATAACATAAAATATTTAACTCTTCCGCAACATTGAAACTTAATCCCCATGAAATAACATTATAAATAAAAGTTAAAATGTAATGAAAATAAATAAATTAAAGATATTACATGTAAAATGTAGTTTATATTCATTTATTAAATTAATATAGGTGCATGACATAATCATATGTCTCAATGTAGAAAAACTGATGCAAAATTTCATTATAGATTTGTTTACTTTTGAAACATAAACCCCATGAATGAGAGATCCTAAAATTTTACTTCTAGTGATCATAATATTTATAATAGTAATAATTAAATAAATTAATGGATATTATATGCAACACATATGATGTGAGATGCTTGGGGTGGCCAGATCTTCACAGCATATGGGAGTAGATAAAGGATTCAGTTCGGGGATTGGTGGCAGATAATGGGTATTAATAGAAGATGTAAGTAGTTAATCAACGCTACATGGAGATTGAAATACAATATAGAAAACACACTCAAGGTATGGGTGTTCTAACAACCTGAACTTTTTAATTATCTTTATTTCCTAATTTTGTGTGGTATTTTATTTTATACTCAACGAAACTATATCCTTTAATTAATGAAGTGTGTATAATTAGAATGAGACCATTGGGTTTCAACTGTTATATGACTTTTGGTCATTATGACTATTGGAAACTATAATCTTAAGATTGTGTTTTTATAAATATGGTTATATTGGTTAATTAATACAGATAGAGGATTGAATTGCCACATCCAGTAGACTCGAGCCATATGAAGCCAATCTGTTGGAGCTTGGGAAGGAGGTAGCATCACTGGGCTTTGCTCTGGACCAAGCCCATGCTAAACTTCAACGTATGAAGCTTGAATGGAATCACCTAAGGGAGAAGTTCAAGCTGATAGAAATCACCACTCGAGCAATGTTATCCGAGCCACCCCACGATTCCATCACTATAGAAATCCTAAAACATAGCTCATATGATGTTGCAATAAGGGGCTATGTAATGAGACCTTAGATTCATTGTGTAATATTTTTATATAAATAATAATTTTATTTATTCTTATGGAAAAGTTTGTTAATCTCAAAAATTTGGATAAATATAGGATGTGTATTATTGATGAATTTAGTGGAAAAGGGGTGTTTTAACCTATTTTTAAATAATTAGTAATGTGAAATGATTTTCAATAATGGTCTTCTACAGTTGTGATTAGTGAGAAATTTAGAGTCTATCATGATCAACTGGGTTTTAGTGAATAGTAAAGTAGGAATGGAAACATACCCATATGAATTTTTATGAATAGTAATAAACAGTAATTTTACCAAAAAATAGAAACTTCTCCCATGAATGTATAAATACATTTTAGATATCATTAAAGTGAAAAAACGATCATATTTTATGTTTTACTTTTTTTGTAGGCCATAAATATTTTATTTACAATTTTATAATTAATTTAATAATTTAAAATGTTATTTTTTTCATAATATTTAATAATAAATTGTTACTTTATTGTCTAATGGTTATATTAAAATTTTATGGGACCTTGATTACTTTTTTAAGGTGTTACAAAATGAGTTGTAGTTTTAAAGTTGTATTTTTCGAATAAATAATCATTTTATTTAAAAATTAAATTAAAAATATTTAGAAATTTATTTTCATAAAATGGAATTCATTTTTGGATTCAAAGAATTTATATTAGGTTAGGGTGAATTTTTTGGTTTTTCGGAAATAGTTGAATTTTCAGTGAATAGTAAAAATGCGGTTTTGAGTTTCAGGTGTCTGATGACATCATTAATGATGTAATATTGAATTAAGCCTTCTGGTCTACTTTTGAATATTTATATATGCTATTAGGTGTCCCAAGTGGTCAATACCATGGGAAAATACCATGATAAAGCCCATGGGTTTTCAAATAGTACCGGTGAGGTGTCCCTTGAAAATTAGTAATTTGTTCACTCACTTTCCCTATAAATACAAAGCCATTTACCTCTTTCATTTCATTCCAAAATCATAAACAACGAAGTTATTGTCTCCTTACCTACCAAGGAGTCCTCCCAAGGTTCCCTCAAGCCTCCCAAGGTCCCGACCCTCAATCTTTCGAAGTTACTCTTCATGGTAAGGGATTCTTTATCCCTCCTTTTTTAAGTGAGGAGTTTTTGTTGTTGTGTCTTCTAGTTTCCATCTCTTTGTGTTTATGGTGTGTTATTTTATGTAATTATTATAGTCCATTTCATTTCTAAATGATGTGATCCCCTTTAGTCTCTCATCGATTTTTTTTCTGAGTTTTTAAGTGACGATGTTAGGCTCTTGAATTTCTCGTAAAAGAAATCACATCTTCTCTTTTCATTCATTTTTCTTTTTCATGTATTATGTCATTGAAATTTACATACAATGATCTTATCCCCATTTAATTCTGTATTTATATTGTAAAATGAGTTATTTATGAGTGGGTTACCCTTGTACCCTCTCTTTTTATTATTTTCTAAAACCTTGTTATATAGTCGTTATGCTGAAGAAATTTCACCACAATATTTCTATATCATTCCCTCAAGAAATTATCTTGTTCATTTATGTGAATAATCAGACCTATTTAGTTTATATGGGTGTTCATAAATATATAAGAAGGATATATTTTATTCTGGAATGTACATACAAATAACCCTCACTCCCTTTCCATGGGTTATAAATGATACAATGATCTTATTTGTAAGAGCTTTTAAAATGTCACGATTTTCAAATGAAACCTATTTCTTTTATTCTGTATGAGTTATTTATGAAATGTTTTATGTAATTAGACATTATAATTGGGATGGAAATATATATAACCCCAACTCAATTATGTTTTTTTCAAGTTCTTATTGATGTCACAATTAAACTGATTCCCTTGTTTACACTTACTAGGCCTTCTTCTCACCCTTTCCTTTGAATGTATGTCTCCAGTGTAACGCCCCGACCCCAGTTACCCATAGTCAGTGCATTATTACATAACATTGGCATGATCACAATAAAGATCAAGTCTCTAAAGACCGATTAGTTTAGTAGCCTTGGAATAACTAGATACATCCATAAAGTTTTACATTACATCATAAAAAAACATCTTGTCTTCATATACCCTCATATTATCCCTGCAGGTCATTCATAAATTACTTCTTCATAATCCTGGAAAAATAAAACATTGAAAGGGGTGAGCTCAGATTCTCAGTAAGGATAACATTATAGCAGAAGCTTTCATAGATAAGCATAAACACTTAAGGCAGTTTATAACTAAAACAAAGGCCTTTTAAACTTGAACATCAGCATAAAATGGAAAAGATAAAATAAAATAATGCCATTTACTTACTCACATGGATATTCTACTAGTCGAAAAATCCCATGAAATATCAATAACCACTTTCATAATGATGGAATGCATAATTCCAGACTATCATAACCACATAGCCAAGGCCTCGTGCCAAGACTAGAAATATGATTTTTCCAAGGCCTTGTGCCAAGACACTAGTTTGTCTCATTAGACCTACCGATGCATCGAGGAGCTATAGCAGGCTCCACCCGTCACATATTAAGTCCAATTCATTCCCATATGAAACGGTTTAAACATAACATAAAAATTCGTATTAAACTAGCATACGAAATGTCAATACTTTTACCACAAACCATGAATGGTATAAAAATAGCACATCCACAGTCAAACATAACTCATTCGATACAATATGGAAGATTGTATTGTATCACATTAACCTCAATCAATAATAATGAAGGATTTTGACATAGATGAAAATAATCATCAAAACTATTTAAGAGAAATATCCCCCTTTTTCTTGAAATCATTTAAAAGTCACACTATTTGTCAAGAATCCATTTAAAAATAGATTTTTGAATCAAAGTGTCCCATACCACTTTTAAACTTTTTAAAAGGAGTTTTAATTTCTAAACATTATTTTCCATATAAATAAATCCTTAAAAACATTTTTAAAACATGGACATTATTGAGAAAGATTTAGGTGAATAAGTCTTTAAAACATTTAAAAATGGTATTTTAGTTAGATATTCTAACCAAAAGAGAGACACTTGAATACAAATAATTGAGGTAATCAAAACTTTGTAATATCATGAGAATAAATGGATTCCTGATATACTATGTAAAAGTAAATTATATAAACCACATAAAAGTGATTTGTTGTATATCAACAAAGAAATTTCAATGGAATGTAAATTGAGATGAAATCTCTCATAAATGCCATATCCTTAGGTTAAGGATAAATCAACGACATAATTATGTGTGACAAATATAAATACACTAAATATGATTGGATATTAAGTGTAAAACAATCAAAGGATATTCACACATATTCTTGTAAAAACAACACCAACGAATTGGATGTTTAACTCAACAAATGTTGAATGAGTTAAAATTACTCTTATCAAATCTATATCAATGACTTGAGAATTATAAATGGAGTGATTATGTGAATCAAATGTATATCCACAGGAAGTGGAGTGGAAATTATGACATAATCAAATGAATAGTGATTCCACACATAATCTTGGGGTAATATAATCAATGAAATATGCATAAAGCCAAATGAGTGGAAATTGAAATCTCAATTTCCCTTATCGATTAGGTAACTTAAGAAACATACAACCATGAAAGAAGTATCAGACCATTATGATGTAAATACCCATAAATGAAAGTATATTACACAATGAATACAATCATGGGCAGTACACATACACCACATGCAATAATTAAGTGGTGAACAATGGAATTCTCACGAAATTAAGAGTGACATAAAAAACCCCTTACTTTGTACTTTTTCCTTGGTCGAAGGTAAGTTTACCTCCTATATAATGGTTAAATAATTGTTATTGAATTATAAAAGAATCATTTACTTTAATAGGATATCATATATTATCTTTTAACATTGATTTTTTAATAATATCTTAGATTTATCGTCATTTCGGGTGTTAACGGGTTCATTTTATTTTATATTCATTGTTATGTGAGCCATATTCGTTATTAATGGGATGTATATTATTCATATCCATAATGATATCAAGTCTTTAGATACTATTTTTAAATCATCAAATTATAATTATAATTGAATGGATATGATGGAGAATGAATCTCATCCCGTTCGTGGAGACGGTAGTCCGTCCGTACGCACGAGCGACAATATCATTCTTTTGATGTTAAAGTAATATATAATTGGATGGTATATCATATATACAGAATCATTATCATGTTATATTTATTATTTACATGAGTTACACATCATTATTTTACCCATCCAAATAATAATATATTGAATAACAATTACACCACGACGTGGAGACGGTAAGCCGTACGTACGCACGTATGGTGACATGTTATTCAAAGGATGGATAGAATACTGAATATGGTTGTACCTTATTTATAATAACATCACAGTTTATATCTGATACTGGAGTTATTATTTTATAATGGTAAAAACAAAGGAAGAAGAAGTGGAAGAAGAAAGGAACTTGGAAAAGCGTCGTGAAAGCATTACCTCTTCTTCGGGTTATTCCTTTTGATTTGATCAAAAGGGCTCCATAAGTTGGCTTTATGATCAAACTAAGGCCTATAAGTTGTAGTTAGGGAAGTTGAGAGAGTATTTGGCCAGAGTTTTTCCGAACAAAAAGTCTTTGAAGGTGTGAATAAATGAGAAGGAGGAGTGCCCTTTTATAAGAGGGGTTAGTGGCACCTTTGGAAAAGCTAGAAATATTAATTTATAATAAATTCATATTTGGTTTCTAACAGCTACAAAGTGTATTATTTAAATTTTAAGGTAGGGATGTGTCGAAAACAACTCAACCAATAGAATTTAGACAGATTTGGGTCATTATATTAACCTTATCTTTGAGTATTAACTCTTAGTTAATTAGTTTCACTTTTACAATGTCTCTTTGTATTTTTTTATTATATGGTTAATAAACATACTATATTCATCCAAGTTACCCCCAAGTGGTCCATTAATGATATACCTATCATGATATAAGTCTCTTTACCTAACCATAGATTTTTAGGAATTTAATATCAATTAATAATATAATATTTGTTTTAAAAACTCTTTAATGTCAATTTTGACACTATTGAATAGTTGATTTTTGTGAAACTCATAACAGAATGATTACTTAGAAAAAATTTAATTAATTCATTCCTAACATGTCATAATAACTTAAAAAATTAGTGTAATTCCTAAAAAGTCTCAAATTCTATTTATTTGTTTATTTATAATATCAATTATTTTAATTTTTAACTCTTATTGTAAGTACTACATCATCATTGTGTCCTAAATAAATTAACTTATTTAATGTCTAAAAATTATAAATAATATACAATTATGTAGTAAATATTGTTATCTTTATAATGAATATTTATAGTCTAAAATACAACAAATATAACCCTATGTAATAATTGTTTTGCTAAAAGATATATTCTTCTGTCATTTTTGTATTTATTTTAACTTAATTAAAATAAAGTGTCATTATCACATACAAGTGGATCCATGGGGTCCCAAAATAAACCAAAAGATGCCCATGGTCTACCATGTATCAACCAATTGGGTTAAGACAGGTATTAGGGTAATTTAGTATTATTATAATATTATTTTGTAACCCTTGTTTACAGGATTTACCCTTTAACCATGGTAAATAAAATATTTACCGAAGTAATTATCCAAAATGTCTAAAAATAAAAGATACCTATTTACACAATTTGAGCATCCTGATTCCAAATATGGAATCCATTTTTTCAAATTCAAAACACAGAAGTGGAAGATATTAATTTAAAATTAATTCCCGTTGTTAAAACAAAAAGCGTGTTTTTAAGAGATAATAACTATCAAAAGATTGGCACTTGTTTATGTCTGGTTTAAATGTGAAATTATGTTCAATGACCCACATTTTATTACATGGTAAAAATTTATTCTATATATACGTTAAAACCACTCAAATTCATAATTTATCACTATTAATTATTTTCATTAAAAAAGTTGTTTTTAATTAAAATTTAGTAATTTTCACTATTCATCAAAATATGAAACTTATCCGAAAAGTACCAAAATTTCACCCTAGGCTAATTTCGATATTCCGAATCCAAAAATGAAGTCCATTTTGAGAGATAGAATTTATAAAATTTCAAAAAGTAGGTATTACTATTCATAAGGGCTAGTTTGATTGGTTATGGTGTGTTAAAATCTTGAAGTTGAGTACAATGCATGCCATTGCATTATTTGAAAGGAAACGTACCGTGGAAGATTGGGGTGTTACATTCACCCATCCTTCAATAAATTGTGTGCTCGAAATTTTTAAAATTATTCTTGGGAATATAATGGAAAGTCCCACATCGGAAAAAGAGTCAATAAAACTATCACTTTAAAAGAAAGAAAGAGAGGTATAAAGGTCATCCAAGATAACCCATACTCGGATTCCATGTAGGAAAACATGGATATGGATGATAATCTAAGTGTCAAGTTCCGATGGAGAGGTATATAAAACATTATCAAGAGAAAGATAACAATAAGAAAACCATAAACTTGTGTTGGGACAAACGGCCATTAGTCTCCTAGTAGGATAGTAAATGGACAACATTTTTATTGTTTTAAGTAACATTACATAAGGACGAGGAATTCATTTATGATATTGACTAAAAACATAAAGATATATACTTACTTTTTAAGTATAGTTTCATTATTTAATAACTTTTTACCACTAACTTATTTTTTTGAACAATGAGTATTCAAGAAGAGTTGGTCCCAATAAAAGAGCTAGAATAAACTTCTATCGAAATACATGATCCATGTAGGATAAACTATATATTTAACTTTTCTTTAGAGATTAATCAAAACCAAAATGGTTATTATAAGATCTGATGATCCCCCAAATGTATATTCCATTAGAGAAAAAAATACTAATCTTAATTTCTAAAATTAAACCAACAATACCCCAAAGTTAAATAAATACCATTCAATAATAAATTCTCCTTAAAATCCTTCAATATAATCCAAACTAATATTGAAACCCAAAACATATAAGAATGTAGTCTTCCACGTTAAATTGTATCTCCAAACGACATCATATACTCTTAAAGTCACATACTTAAAAGTAATTAACCTAATCACATATTCTTTATTATAGGTTAATCATTTCAATAAATAACCCAAATCACTATAGATACACAATAAAAACATAGATAAAAATACACCATTAATCCTCTAATGGCATCCCATAATATTCTATTTACCTTGGACATATAGTTTTCCCAACAAAGTGAACATCTTCCAAAATAACATTTTTCACTTAATCACCAAATAATTTTCTTATACTAAGGGTATTCATTTGATAAGACATAAGAACCCAAATCAACATATTATTGATCAATAAAATCATTTAACTAAAGAAAATAGTCACATTAACCAGGAACTTCACTTAGTCCAGTTATAGGCGATAAATCCCAATCGCACTTTAGTTGAGGGTTCGATTCCCACAGCTTTGTCCGACGTGACGGGTTTCCACATGGTCTAAGTGTTGTCCTTTTTCAAAAACTATATTTTATAATATTACCAAAATGAGATAAATTCCTCAAAATAACATAATTTAACCACAAATGTTATATCATACCTTTCATTTTCATCCCAAATTATAATAACATATAATTTTCTCAAACCCCAATGATCATATAAAACCAAATGGTTATTTATACCTATATCCACAAGAGAAGAGACAATTCTTCCTCAAATATCATTCTCACATGGAAAATTGTGGGGTTACAAATACAAGAGAAAATTATTCCAATGTAAACCCATCACCAAGGTGCGCTAATACTTTTTAAACATTTCTCCGACCATTTATTTCCACATACCTTCTTCTTTGACCAAGAAAATATCCTATAGAATAGGACATTCACCCGGATAATGGCCAGGTCCCCTACATTTACGGAAAATGACTGTAAATGGACTCTTGGGACCATTTTTATCTTCTTCCATAGTACTCATCATTTTTCTTTGGCAATTCGTCACTTTATGTCCTTCTTTCCCGCACGTAAAGTATTTCGTTGTCCCATTGAGACACATTCCTGGGTGTCTCCTTCCACATTTCTTGCATGATGAAAATTGAGGGTTCTTTTCACCGTGGTCTCCATTGCTGGAGCTCTTATCATTTATCATCTTTCTCTTCCTTGTTGAGTCTGAGAGTTGGTTAATATATATGTTATTGATCATATTTTTGGAAAACTGATTTGGCATAAAGATTATATATTTTATGCCTATCAACATTCCATTTTGTTGCTCGTTGCCACCACTGTTCCCACCTTGTACATCATTCTCAAAGTCACTATGACTTCCTTGGAATCCATCCATTGACTAAATATAGAAAGCATTATGTGAGTAATAGTAGTCGTAAAATCATTTAGAGATTAAAATGTCACCATATTCTCAATTTGAAACATATTAGGATTAACCAAGGTCATTTACTCTCATCTTATATATATATTACTTAAATCAGTTTGTAAAGAAAAGGTAAATTATCCTAATCATATCCCCCGGGAGTGTCGTAACCCAGAGTGCAACAAGGCCCATTGTCGTGCACCAGTTCCCGTTCGAGTCTAGCTCAAAGCGGTGTTTTCAGGTTTTACCCCTAGGTACATCTGTGCCAGAGCCGCTTCTACCTGCTCGTATCCAGACAGGGATGTATTGCTTGGAAAACTCACAAAATCTCTACAATACCAAAATTATAAGAAGTTCTTCTATACTAATCCTCA
The DNA here is from genome assembly GCA_963277665.1 of Viscum album. Taxonomy (NCBI): domain Eukaryota; kingdom Viridiplantae; phylum Streptophyta; class Magnoliopsida; order Santalales; family Viscaceae; genus Viscum; species Viscum album. The sequence goes on along the minus strand of OY728121.1, from coordinate 1,098,572,298 downwards.
AAGTTCATCTTAGGTCTACGTGCTCTAATCAGAGTTTATCTAACTCTAGCTTCCAAGGTTTGTACTAAACTTCCTCTGATACCAACTCTAATGCCCCGACCCCAGTTACCCAGAGTTGGTTCATTATTACATAACATTGGCATTATCACAATAAAGATCAAGCCTCTAATGACCGATTAGTTTAGTAGCCTTGGAATAACTAGATACATCCATAAAGTTTTACATTACATCATAAAAAAACAGCTTGTCTTCATATCCCCACATACTATCCCTGCAGGTCATTCATAAATTACTTCTTCATAATCCTGGAAAAATAAAACATTGAAAGGGGTGAGCTCAGATTCTCAGTAAGGATAACATTATAGAAGAAGCTTTCATAGATAAGCATAAACACTTAAGGCAGTTTATAACTAAAACAAAAGCTTTTTAAACATGAACTTCAGCATAAAATGGAAAAGATAAAATAAAATAATTCCATTTACATAATCACATGGATATTCTACTAGTCGAACAATCCCATGTAATATCAATAACCTCTTTCATAATGATGGAATTCATAATGCCAGACTATCATAACCACATAGCCAAGGCCTCGTGCCAAGACTAGAAATAAGATTTTGCAAAGGCCTTGTGCCAAGACACTAGTTTGTCTAATGAGTCCTACCGATGCATCGAGGAGCTATAGAGGGCTCCACCCATCACATATTAAGTCCAATGCATTCCCATATGAAATGGTTTAAACATAACATAATCATTCGTATTAAACTAGCATACGAAATGTCAATAATTTTACCACAAACCATGAATGGTATAAAAATAGAACATCCACAGTCAAACATAACTCATTCGATACAATATGGAAGATTGTATTGTATCACATTAACCTCAATCAATAATAATGAAGGATGTTGAATGATATGAAAATAATCATCAAAACTATTTGATAGAAAAATACCCCTTTTTCTTGAAATCATTTAAAAGTCACACTATTTGTCAAGAAGCCATTTAAAAATAGATTTTTGAATCAAAGTGTCCCATACCACTTTGAAACTTTTTAAAAGGAGTTTTAATATCTAAAAATTAATTTTCATAAAAATAAATCCTTAAAAACATTTTTAAAACATGGACATTAATGAGAAAGATTTAGGTGAATACGTCTTTAAAACATTTAAAAATGTTATTTTAGTTAGAGATTCTAACCAAAAGAGAGACACTTGAATACAAATAATTGAGGTAATAAAAACATTGTAATATCATGAGAATATATGGATTCATGAAATACTATGTCAAAGTACATTATATACACCACATAAAATTGATTTGGTGTATATCAACAATGAAGTCTCAATGGAATGTAAATTGAGATGAAATCTCTCATAAAGGTGGTATCCTTAGGTTAAGGATAAATCAACGACATAATTATGTGTGACAAATATAAATACCCTAAATATTATTGGATATTCAGTGTAAACCAATCAAAGGATATTCACACGTATTCTTGTAAAAACAACACCAACGAATTGGATGTTTAACTCAACAAATGCTGAATGAGTTAAAATTACTCTTATCAAATTCATATCAATGACTTGAGAGTTATCAATGGTGTGATTATTTGAATCAAAAGTATATCCACAGGAAGGGGAGTGTAAATTATGACATAATCAAATGAATAGTGATTCCACACATAATCTTGGGGTAATATAATCAATGAAATATGCATAAAGCCAAATGAGTGAAAATTGAAATCTCAATTTCCCTTATCGATTAGGTAACTTACAAAACATACACCCATGAAAGAAGTATCATACCACTATGATGTAAATACCCATAAATTAAATTATATTACACAATGAATACAATCATGGGCAGTACACATACACCTCATGCAATAATTAAGTGGGGAACAATGGAATTCTCACGAAATTAAGAGTGAGATAAGAAACCCCTTACTTTGTACTTTTTCCTTGGTCAACGGTAATTTTACCTCCTATATAATGGTGAAATAATTGTTATTGAATTATATAAGAATAATTTACTTTAATATGATATCATATATGATCTTTTAACGTTGATTTGTTAATAATATCTTAGAATTATTGTCATTTCAGGTGTTAACGGGTTCATTTTACTTTATATTCTTTATTATGTGAGCCATATTCATTATTAATGGGATGTATATTTTTTATATCCATAATGATATCAAGTCTTCAGATACTATTTTTAAATTATCAAATTATAATTATACTTGAATGGATATGATGGAGAATGAATCTCATCCCGTTCGTGGATACGGTAGTCCGTACGTACGCACCAGTGACAACACCATTCTTTTGATATTAAAATAATATATAATTGGATGGTATATCATATATACAGAATCATTATCATGTTATATTTATTATTTACATGAGTTACACATCATTATTATACCCATCCAAATAATAATATATTGAATAACAATTACACCACGACGTGGAGACGGTAAGCCGTACGTACGCACGTATGGTGACATGTTTTTCAAAGGATGGATAGAATACTAAATATGGTTGTACCTTATTTATAATAACATCACAGTATATATATGATACTGGATTTATTATTTTATAATGGTAAAAACAAAGGATGAATAAGTGGAAGAAGAAAGGAACATAGAAAAGCGTGGTGAAAACATTACCTCTTCTTCGGGTTATTCCTTTTGATTTGGTCAAAAGGGCTCCTTAGGATGGCTTTATGATCGACTAAGGCCTCTAAGTTGTAGTGAGGGAAGTTGAGAGAGTATTTGGCCAGAGTTTGTCCGAGCAAAACGACTTTGAGGGTGTGAATTAATGAGAAGGAGGAGTGCCCTTTTATAAGAGGGGTGAGGGGCACCTTTGGAAAAGCTAGAAATATTAAATTATAATAAATTCATATTCGGTTTCTAATGGCTCCAATGTTTATTTTTTAAATGTTAAGGTGGGGATGGGTCGAAAACAACTCAAACAATAGAATTTAGACAGCTTTGGGTCATTATATTAACCTTATCTTTAAGTATTAATTCTTAGTTAATTAGTTTCACTTTTACAATGTCTCTTTGTATTTTTATATTATATGGTTAATAAACTTACTATATACATCCACGTGACCCCCAAGTGGTCCATTAATGATATACCTATCGTGATATAAGTCTATTGGCCGAACCTTAGATTTTTAGGAATTTAATATTAATTAATAATATAATACTTGTTTTAAAAACTCTTTTATGTCAATTTTGACACTATTCAATAGTTGATTTTTCTGAAACTCATAACAGAATGATTACTTCGAAAACATTTAATTAAATAATTAATAACATTTCATATTAACTTATAAGATTAGTGTAATTCATAAAAAGTCTCAAATTCTATTTATTTGTGTATTTATAATATCAATTATTTTAATTTTTCACTATTATTGTAATTACTGTATCATCATTGTGTCATAAATAAATTAACTTATTTAATGTCTAAAAATTATAAATAAAATATAATTATTTATGAAATCTTTTTGTCTTTCTAATTAATATTTATAGTCTAAAATCCATCATATATAACCCTATGTAACAATTGTTTTGCTAAAAGATATATGCTTGTGTTATTTTTTTATTTATTTTAACATAATTAAAATAAAGTATCATTATCACTTACAAGTGCATCCATGGGGTCCCAAAATCGACCCAAAGATGACCATGGTCGACCTTTTATCACCCAATAGGGTTAAGACACGTTTTAGGGTAATTTATTATTATTATAATATTATTTTTTAACCCATGTTTACCGGATTTACCCTTTAACCATGGTAAATAAAATATTTACCAAAGTAATTATCCAAAATGTCTCAAAATAAAAGTTACCTATTTACACAATTTGAACATCCTGATTCAAAATATGGAATCCATTTTTCCAAATTCAAAACACAGAAGTGGAAGATATTAATTTAAAATTAATTCCCGTTGTTAAAACAAAAAGTGTGTTTTTAAGAGATAATAACTATCAAAAGATTGGCATTTTTTTATGTCTGGTTTAAATGTGAAATTATGTTCAATGACCCCCATTGTATTACATGGTAAAACTTTATTATAAATATACTTTAAAACCACTCAAATTCATAATTTATCCCTATTAATTATTTTGATTAAAAAAGTTGTTTTTAATTAAAATTTAGTAATTTTCACTATTCATCAAAATATAAATGTTATCCGAAAATTACCAAAATTTCACCCTAGGATAATTTATATATTTAGAATCCAAAAATGAAGTCCATTTTGAGAGATAGAATTTATAAAATTTCAAAAAGTAGGTATTACTATTCATAACGGCTAGTTTGATTGGTTATGGTGTGTTAAAATCTCGAAGTTGCGTACAATGCACGCCATTGCATTATTCGAAAGGAAACGTATCGTGGAAGCTTGGGGTGTTACATCCAGGTTATGAGATACAGTAATTTTTCACTGGGTGAACTTATGATGAAGCCTTACAAGTGGATTAGAAGCATCTTATATGTTGTTAATTCAGGTTTTATGTTCCTGATTTCCAATACACTATAATTTAAAGATCTTTTGTTTGTAAAATGTAATGAAAAGTTATGTAATAAAAAGGTGGGATGCCATAGTAGTTATCAAAGGATAGTTTAGTTATTTATTGAAATTAGGATATGAAATCTTTAGGAAGATTCCTATAAAAATGTTTAAATATAGGAAAACTCTCTGGTATTTTGGTGAATATTGAGTAAGTGGTTTATCAAAAAAATAAATCCATGTCTGGATATGAGAAAGTAGAGGCGGCTCTAGCACATATGTACATATAGGTAAAACCCAAAAACACCTCTTTGAGCTAGACTTAAAGGGAACTGGTGCATGACAATGGGGCTTACTGCACTATTTGTTACAACACTCCCGGGGGATATTTTTTGTTAATCACAAGGTTTTTATAAATCATTATCAAGGAATTATAGAGTAATGTAATTGTTTAACCATGAAGTTTTAAGACATAAAATAATTTATAGTTAAATGATTCGTAAATGAAATAAGTTTCTCACTAATGTTTTACTCTATTAAAATAATAGGAAATAGGATGAACTTTGCAAATGGTGACACCAATGGACCATGCGATGACGAATCTCCGATGGAAGCCAGAATGGAAACATTCATGCGAATGATGAAACAACTAACTCAAGTTATTGGAAAAAATTAAATCATGCTAGGATACCGCTCTCACCGTGAAGGGAACAACATTCTATTGAGTCCTTTATGTGTCAACGACCAGAAAACTTCAGTGGATAGACCGACCCATTGATTTCTGAGTAGTGGATCAGCTCCATCGAGATAATCATTTTTGTGATCCGCTCTTCAGAGAAAGAGAAGGTCACCCTAGTTGTCGACCGCTTAGAAGGAGAAACGGACCAGTGGTGGGAGATGATTAAAACATGAGGTAAAGAGTGGGGGTCGAAGCTATAGAGTTGGAAGAGATCATATGTATTTTTTTGAGTATGTATTTCACATGTTCTATGAGAACAATAATGGAGAAGAAGATTCTCGAGGTGAAGCAGAAGAAGAACGAATCTGTCAGAAGATATGAGATGAACATCCACTGACTTTCAAGATATGGCTCTAGAATTGTCATGGATCCAAATGGTAAGGTTGATAGATTCTTCGGTGGACTGAGACCTGATCTGTGGAAGAATCCATCAAACCGATATTATAACAGCTATGAGAAGATTGTGCGAAGTGCGATGAAAGTCGAACTAGAGTTTGGTGAGATGTAGTGGTCTAATAAATGAAACTACAAAAAGAGATCTATAGAGCCAATATTAGGGAGGACCTTGGATCAAGGAATAGGAGTCAAGAATGTGCAACGCCCCATGTTTAATAAATGTTTGAAGAAACATTCCAGGAACTTCCTTCTCAGGAGAGATAAATGCAACATGTGAGGAGGAGATGGCCATGTTGCAAGGAATTGTCGTAGTGAGGTGAAACCTAAACTTCCAAACTCTAACGACAAGTGAAATATGGTGCGGTACATACCTGATGTCCAGTGCATTATGTGTGGACAACTAGGTCACTTTTCCAATCATTTTCTGAATCCAAGGGTAGTGGAGGGGAACCACCATCAGCCTCAGCAAAGGCCAAGGGAGAAAGGTCGTGCTATTTCTATCACGATATATGAAGTTGAAACTCAAAATGATGTGGTAGAAGTTACTCTTTTTGTTCTCTCAAAGCTAGCAAGTACTTTGTTTGATTCTGGTTCTACGCATTCCATTATTTCCTCCATGTTTTCAAAGAATTTAGAATCAACCGCCAACTTGATAAAAGTAGAGTTATCATTCAAGACTCTTGGTGGGATTAACCAAGCATCATCAGTGTTTAGAAACTCTAGTATTTACTTTGTAGAGAACAATATTATCGCAAGTCTAGTAGTCATTCCCATGCTGGAATTCGACATTATTCTATGGATGGACTGTCTCTCAAATTATAATATTAAGATCAAACGTAGAAGTAAGTAAATCTCAGTAGTCTTGAATGGAAAACCAACTGGTATCTTCCAAGAAGGGATATCTCAACTGGATCATTGCTTAGAATAATATCTTACGGAGTTTATCAGTGAAGAAGAAGAAGAAAATGTTAGTTTGAGGACAGAAAATGTACCCATCATATGGGAAAACATTGAAGTATTTCACGAGGAGTTTCTTGGACCTCCCCTGGAAAGAGAGTTAGAGTTCTCCATTGAACACGTACCTAGATCTCCCCCAATATCAAAGACCCCATATAGGATGGAAAATTTGGAGCTGGAGGAATTAAAGAAACAACTCCAAGATCTTTTGGAAAGGGGGTTAGCCGACTGAGTTTGTCTCCTTAGAGAGCACATGTTCTCTTTGTGAAGAAGAAGGATGGATCGATGTGTTTATGCATTGATTATTGTGATCTAAATGGAATCACAGTAAAGAACAGATACCCTCTTTCAAGAATTTATGACTTATTTGACCAACATCTTGGTGCTCAATTCTTCTCTAAGATTGATCTTCGATCTAGTTATCAACAATTGAGGGTGAAAATGAAAATATAACAAAAACTACTTTTCAATCTAGATATGGGCATTATGTGTTGGTTATTATGCCTTTCGGAATGACTAATGCACAAGAAATTTTTATGGATTTTATGAATAGAGTATTTAAAGGATACTTTGATAACTTTGAGGTAGTTTTTATTGATGATATTATGATATATTCCAAAATTCCTGAGGAGCATGGGGGTCATCTGAGGGATATTTTCCAAACTCTATGGAACGTAAAGGTTTTGGAAAGTTTAGTAAATGTGAATTCCGATTAACTCAATTTTCATTCTTGGGGAAGATTATTACAAATGAAGGAATCATAGTTGACCCTGCAAAAACACTATTTGTAGAGGAGTGGCCTCAGCCTATAACAATAACTGAGATTCACAGTTTCCATGGATTAGCAGTATATTATAGGAGTTTTTTGAAAAACTTTTCCTGGCATTATAATCCATTAACCAAGTTAACTCGAAAATGGGTCAAGTTCATCTGGACAAAGGAGTGAAAGGAAAGTTTCCAAGAGTTTAACACGATATTGGTTAATGCACCTATGTTAACTCTACCGACAAGTGAAGTAGGATTCTTTATTTTTAGTGATTCAGCTCTGAAAGGTCTTGGGTGCATCCTCATACAAAATGACAATTTCATTTCTTATGCATCTTGACAGTTGAAGACTCATGAGCATAACTATCCTATGCATGATCTGGAGGTGGAGAAGGTCATTTTTGCTCTGAAGATGTGGATGCACTATTCATATGGGGATAAATGTGATATATACATAGAATAAGAACATTTGAATTATATTTTCACAAAAAAGTAATTTAGCATGAGACAAAGGAGATGGTTGGAACTCCTTGAACACTATTATTGTCCAATTCATTATCATCCCATAAGAGCAATCAAAGATGCAGATGCATTAAGCAGGAAAGACCCAGTTGTTCTTTCCAAGATGAGGATTCTGAAAGATCCTTTGATCAATGACCTAGTAAAGCTGGACATGGGAATTATAAGAGAAAGGACATCATCAACCCTACCCCAAATGATTTCTCAATCATCACTACTAGATAATATCAGGAAATCTCATAAAGAAGATCCTTTGTTACAGAAGAATTTTGAGGCTATGAAGGATGGGAAGTTTTATGAGTTCAATACTGATCAAGAAGGTGTACTGAAATTTCATACAATATTATGTGTTCCATCTATTCTAGAAATATAGAATGAGCTGATGGATTAAGCTCATAGCTTTACTTTCTCAATACATCCTGGAAGCACAAAAATGTATAGGGACCATCGTGATCATTATTGGTGGGATAATATGAAATGTAAGATTGCTGACTACACTTCAAGGTGCCTAGTCTTAGAATACTTTCCATTTTATTTCAATATTCCTAAATGGGTATTGCAACCACTACCAATACCAGTATGGATGTGAGACAATATCACTATGTACTTTTTCACTGGTCTAGTGAGAACTTCTAAAAGAAACAATGCGATATGGGTTATTGTGGACTGTCTCACCATGACTGCCCATTTTATCTCCATTTGGGAAGATTTATCTCTTGATCAAATTGCCATGATATATGTGAAGGAAGCGTTAAGGCTACATGGATTTCTACTTTCTATCGTATATGTTCTTGATCCAAGGTTCACATCAAAATTTTGGAGAAGTATTCAACAATATCTAAGCTCTGAATTGAATTTTAGTACGACCTATCTCCCCCAAACTGATGGACAGTATGAAAAACTATTCAAACACTCGAGGACATGCTGAAAACCTACTCAATAGAATTTAAAAGGGTATGGGATCAACATCTCTCTTTATTTGATTTCTCTTACAACAACAACTTACAATTGACCATTCAAATGGCACCCTATGAATCTCTATATGGGAAGAGATGTAGAACTCCTACTTCATGGGATGAAACTGGTGACAGAAAACTTCTTGGACATGATATTGGGAAAGAGATGACAGAAAAGGTCCATGCAATCCAACAACACATTAAGGCTACTCAGATATGGAAAAAGATCTATGCCAACAACCATCAAAGGGACTTTGAGTTTGATGTTGGTGACAAACTCTTTCTTCGAATTTCAACTTGTATGAGAGTCATGAGGTTTGGGAATAAAGGGAATCTCAACCCTAGGTACATTAGCCCCTAAAAATCCTTGATAATGTGGGAGTAGTGGCCAATCAGCTTGCACATCCTCCAAATCCAGCCCATGTTCATGATGTCTTCCATGTATCCCTTCTGAGGAAGTATATACCTGACCCTTTATATGTTCTAAATCTAGAGGTGGTACAACTAGAAAATGTCCTCTCTTATGAGGTGCAACCGGTGGAGATCCTGGATCGTAGAGACATGGTTCTACACAACAAGACTACCCACTTGGATAAGGTTATGTGGAGGAACCAAAAATGTGAAGAAGCCATGTGGGAACTAGATAAGTCCATGAGATAGAAGTACCCACACCTTTTCCCATTGTAGGGTATGAGATAATATTTTGGGGAAATAATTTTTAAGGAGGAATAATGTAATGACCTGAATGTTTTAATTATATTTCTTTCCTAATTTTGTGTGGTATTTTATTTTATACTCAACAAAAATATATCCTTTAATTAATGAAGTGGGTATAATTATAATGAGATGGTTGGGTTTCAACTGTTATTTGACCGTTGTTCATTATGACAGCTGGAAACTATAATCATAAAATTATGTTTTTCTGAATATGGTAACCTGGTTAATTAATACATACAGAAGATTGAATGGCCTCATCTAGTAGACTTGAGCCATATGAAGCCCATCTGTCGGAGCTTGGGATGAAGGTAGCATCAATGGTATTTCTTGTGGACCAAGACCAATCTGAACATCAACATATGAATCTTGAATGGAATCCCCTAAGGGAGAAGTTCAAGCTGATAGAAATGACCACTCAGGAAATGTTTTCCAAGCCACCCCAAGATTCTATCACAATAGCGCACCTAAAACATAGGTTTTATGTTAGTGTAATAAGGGGCTATGTAATTTGACCTTAGCTGATTTGTGTAGTCATTATATATAAATAAAAATTTATTTTTTATTATGGAAATGTTCTTGAATTTCAATTAACCGGATAAATAGTGGATGTGTATTGTTGATGAGTTTTGAAAATAAGGCCTCTTAAATTATTTTTAAATAATTAATAATGTGAAATGATTTAAAAAAAATGGTCTTCTACTATTGTGATTAGTGAGAAATTTAGAGTTGAATATTATCAAATTGGTTTTAGTGAATAATAATGTAGGAATAGTAACATACCCATATGAATAGTAATGAATAGTAATTTTACCAAAAAAATAAAAAGTTCACCCATTAATGTATAAATACATTTTAGACTTCCTAAAAGTGAAAAAACAATCATAGTTTAAGTTTTGGTATTTTTGTATGCCATAAATATTTTATTTAAAATTTTATAATTAATTTAATAATTTTAAATGGAAATGTATTTTCTTAAATTTTAATCATAAATTGTTACTTTTTTGTCTTTTGGTTATACGGTAAATTTATGGGACCTTGATTACTTTTTTATGGTTTCAAAAAATGTGTTATAGTTTTAAAGTTTTATTTTTGGAATAAATAATGAATTTTTTAGAAAATTAAATAAAAAATAAATTGAAAATTATTTTCCTAAATTTTAATTCATTTTTTTTATTCAGAGCATCGATATTAGGTTAGGGCGAATTTTTGGGTTTTTTCTGAAATAGTTGAATTTTCGGTGAATAATTAAAATGCAGTTTTGAGTTTCGGGTGTTTAATGACATCATTAATGATGTAATAATTATTTAATCTTTATGGTCGACATATGAATATTGAGATATTCTACGATTTTTCCTATGTGTCAAATACCATGGTCAAATACAATGGGCAAGCCCCTGGTTTTTCAAATACCACCAATGAGGTGTCCCTTGGAAATTAATAATTTATTCACTCACATTCCCTATAAATACAAAGCCATTTACCTCATTCATTTCGTTCCAAAATCATAATAAATGATGTTATGGTCTCCTTACCTCCCAAGGAGTCCTCCCAATGTTCCCTCATGCCTCCCAAGGTCCCGACCCACAAGCTTTCGAAGTTACTCTTCATGGTAAGGGATCATTTCCTCCTCCTCTTTTAAGTCATGAATTCCTTTATGTTGTGTCTTATAGTTTCTATCACTTTGTGTTGAGGTTATGTTATTATATGTTTTTAGTATCATCCATTTCATTTCGAAATGATGAGATACCCTTTATTCTCTAATCAATTTGTTTTCTGAATTTTAAGTGATGTCGTTAGGCTGCCGAATTTCTCGTAAAAGAAATCACATCTTCTATTTTCTTTCATTTTTCTTTTTCATGTGGTATGTCATTAAAATATCCATAAAATAATATTATCTTCATGTTATTATGAATTTATATTGTAAAATGATTTATTTATGAGTGGGTTAAACTTGTACCAACTCTTTTTATTATTTTCTAAAACCATGTTATACAGTTGTTATGCTGTAGAAATTTCACCTCAAAATTCATATCTCTTTCTCCGAAGAAATTATATTGTTTATTTATGTTAATATCCAGACCTATTTAGTATCTATGGGTGTTTATAAATAAATAAAAGAGATATATTTTATTCTGTAATGGACATGCATATAACCCTCACTCCCTTTCCATGGGGTATAAATGATATAATAATCTTATTTTTAAGAGTTATTAAAACATCACGATTTTCAAATGAAACCCATTTCATTTATTCTATATGGTTTATTTATGAAATGTTTGATTATGATATATGTGTCTCACATGTATGTGAATACATATTAATGGTGCGCCTGGATATCACTCCAATGCATTGGGTAAAGAATTAATCCCTACAGATGACAAGTTTCAAGATACCTTTGCGAATAACCTTGGTAGTTTTTTTGACACCTTGGCGATGGACCTTGGTGATATTCTCATGAATGTCTAAATGAAATGTTCTAGGCACATATTCAATTTATGTTTCCAGTTATTTTCATTATGATATTCCTATAGTTCCATTTCTCATGTCCTTATGTTTTTATTCAAGTTCTTATTGATGTCACAAGTAAACTGATTCAATTGTTTACACTTATTGGGCCTTCTGCTCACCCATTCCATTGAATATATGTCTCCTGGTTTTGAGATGTAGTAATTTAACCTAGGATGAACTTATGATGAATCATTAAAAGTGTATTAGAATAATGTTTTATGTAGTTTTTTCATGTTTTATGTTCTTGATTTCCAAGACACTAGACTTTAAAGATCATCTTTTATAAAATGTAACAAAAAGTTATGTAATAAAAAGGTGGGATTCCATAGTTGGTATCAAAGGATAGTTTAGTTATTTATTGAAATTAGGAGTTGAAAAAATTAAGAATAATCCTATATAAAAGTTTAAATATCGGAAAAAATCCTGGAATTTTGAATAATATTGATTAAGTGGTTTATCAAACAAATACATCCATGTATGGATACGAGAAGGTAGAGGTGACTCTGGAACAGTTGTACATAGGGTTAAACCCCGAAAACACCGGTTTGAGCTATACGCGAATGGGAAATGGTCCATGACAATAGGCCTTGTTGCACTCTTGGTTAAAACACTCCCAGGGGATATTTTTGGTTAATCACAAGCTTTTTATTAATAATTTTTAAGGAATTATAGAGAAATGTAATTGTTTAAGCGTGACGTTTTTAGACCTAAAATCTTTTATACATAAAACATTATTAAATGAAATAAGTTTCCCACTAATGTTTTATTCATTTAAAATGGCAAGCATAGGAGGAACTTTGTAAAGGGTGACTGCAATGGACCATGCGCTGACGGCCCTCCGATAGATGCCGAAATGGAAACATTCATGCGAATGTCAAACCAAATGAATCAGGTTATGGTAAATAACTTGAATCAAGATGAGAGACTTATCTCACCACGAAGGGTACAACATTATATTGAGTCCTTTATGTGTCATCGACCACCAAACATTATTGGATCAACTGACCCATTGATTGCTGATAAGTGGATCATCTCCATCGAGAAGATCTTTTCTGTGCTCCGCTGTTTAGAGCAAGAGAAGGTCACCCTGGTTGTCAACCTCATAGAAGGAGAAGCTAGTTAGTGGTGGGAGCTGATTAAAAACACAAGTCAAAGAGTGGATAATGAATCTATGGAGTAGGAAGAGTTCAGAGGGGTTTTATTCAGTGTGTATTTCCCTTGTTCCATAAGAACAAGAATAGAGAAGGAGTTTTTCGAGCTAATGCAGAAGGAGAACGAATCTGTCAAAAGCTATGTGATGAACATCACCCGACTTTCACGATATAACTATAGCTTTTTTAGGTATCCAAATGGTAAGTTTGATAGATTTTTTGGTGGACTGAGACCTCATCTGTGGAAGAATATAGCCAATGGAGATGATGACATCTATGAGAAGATTGTGCGAAGTGCAATGAAATTTGAACTAGAGGTTGGTGAGAAACAGTGGTGTCATAATCAAATGAAAAAAAGTGATCGATGGAGACCAGATTAGGGAGGAAAATTGATCAAGGAAGAGTATGCATGAAAGTGCAATGCCCCACATGTAATAAATGTTGGAAGAAGAATTCGGAGAACTGCCTTCTTGAGAGAGGGAAATGCTACAAGTGTGGAGGAGATGGCCATAGAGAAAGGAATTGTCATAGTGAGGAGGCACCTCAACTTCCAAACACTAAAGACATGGGGAATATGGTGCAATCCCTACCTTCTGTCTAGTTATTTATGTGTGGACAACTAGGGTACTTTTCCATTCACTGTCTGAATCCGAGGGCAGTGGAGGGGAAACACCATCAGCCTCAACAAAGGCCAAGGGAGAAAGGTCATGCTTTTTCTATCACAAAAGTTAATGTTGACTCTCCAAATGATGTGGTAGAAGGTACTCTTGTTGTTCTCTCAGATATAGCAATTGCTTTGTTTGATTATGATTCTACTCATTCTTTTAATTCATCTATGTTTTCATTGAATTTATAATCAACCCCCAACTTTCTAAAAGTAGAGTTATAAGTCAAGAATCATGGTTGGATTATCAAAGCATCATAAATGTTTAGAATCTCTAGTATTTACTTTTCTAAGAACATTGTTATCGCAAATCTATTAGTCATTACCATGTTGTAATTCTACAATATACTAGGGATGGACTGTCTCTCAAACTATAATGCTAAGATCAAATGGAAAAGTAAGGAAATGTCAGTAGTGTTGAATAGAAAACCTATAGTTATCTTCCAAGGAGAGATATCTCAACCTGATCTTTGTAATGAAGAACCTCCTATATCCTTATTTATGGAGTTGATCAGTGAAGAAGAAGAAGTAAATGAGTGTTTGAGGATAGAAAATGTATCCATCATCCAGGAATACATTGAGGTATTTTCTAAGGAGTTGCCTGGACCTCCCCCAGAAAGGGAGGTCTAGTTATCCATTGAACTCATACCTAGATCTCATATAATATCAATGACCCAGTAGAGGATGGAAAATGTGAAGCTGGAGGAATTAAAGAAACAACTCCAAGATATTTTGGATAAGGGGTTTATCCAACATAGTGTTTCTCCTTAAGGAGCACCTGTTCTCTTTGTGAAGAAGAATGATGGATCGATGTGGCTATGCATTGATTATAGAGAACTGAATGGACTCACTTTAAAGAAAAAATACCCTCTTCAATGAATTGATGAATTATTTTACCAAATTTGTGGGGCTCAATTCTTCTCTAAGATTGATCTTTGATCTGGTTATCATTAATTGAGGGTGAAGAAAGAAGATATTCTGAAAACTATTTACCGATCAATATATGGGCAATATGAGTTTGTTGGTATGCCTTTTGGACTGACTAATGCACCTACTGTTTTTTGGATTGGATGAATAGAGTCATTAAAGAATACCTTGATAACAATGTGGTAGTTTTTATTGATGATATTCTGATATATTCCAAATGTCGTGAGGAGAATGAGGATCATCTAAGGGTTATTTTGAAAAATCTACGGAAGGAGAGGCTTATTGGAAAGTTTAGTAAATGTGAATTCTGGTTACAACAAGTTACTTTCTTGGGGCACATTGTTATAAATGAAGGAATCACAGTTGACCCTACAAAAACAAAAGTTACAGTGGAGTGGCCTCAAAATACAAAAATAACTGAGATTCGTAGTTTCCTTTAATTAGAGGATTATTATAGGAGATTTGTGGAATTATTTCACGACTTTATAATCCATTAAAAAAGTTAACTCGAAAAGGGGTCATGTTCATCTGGACAAAGGATTATGAGGAATGTTTCCAAGAGCTGAGGAAGAGATTGGTTACTACACCTGTGATAACTATGCCCTAATGTGGAAAATGATTCGTTATTTTTAGTGATGCATCTGTGAAAGGGATTAGGTGCGTATTCATGCAAAATGACAAGGTTATTGCTTATGCATCTCTACAGTTGAAGACTCATGAGCAGATCTGCCCTTTGCATGATCTGGAGGTGGAAGCGGTCATTTTTGATCTGAAGATATAGAGGCACTATCATTATGGTGAGAAATGTGATATATACACAGGCCATCAAAGTTTGAAGTATATTTTCACACAATATTAACTGAACATGAGACAAAGGGCATGGTTGTAACTCCTTAAAGATTATGATTGTTCAATTCATTATCATCCCAGAATAGAAAAAATGTTACATATGCATTAAGAAGGAAATACCCAGTTGTTATTTTCATGATGAGGATTCAAAATGAACCTTTGATCAATGGCCTAGTAACGCAGGACATGGGAATTATAAGGGAAGGGACATCATCAATCGTAACACAAATTATTTCTCAACTGTCACTACTAGAAAAGATAATGAATGCTCCGAAATAAGATCCTTTATTACAGAAGAAGTTTGAGGCTCTGAATGATGGGATGTTTCTTGAGTTCAATAATGATCAAGAAGGTGTACTAAAATTTTTAACAAGACTATGTGTTCCATCTATTCCGAAAATAAAAATGGAGATAATGGATGAAGCACATAGCTCTACTTTCTCTATACATCATAGAAGAAAAAAAATGTACAGGGACCTTCATGATCATTATTGGTCGGATAATATGAAAAGGTGGATTTCTTACTACAGTTCAAGGTGCCTGGTATGATAGAAATTGATAGCAAAGAAACATCTTTCTAAACGGGTACTGCAACCACTAGCCATACTAGTATGGAAGTGGGACAATATCACTATGGACATTGTCACTGGTCTCCCAATAACATTCAAATGAAATAATGTGATATGGGTTATTGTGGACCGTCTCACAATGACTGCCCATTTTGTTTCCATTCAGGAATATTTATCTCTTGATCAACTTTCCAGGATTTACGGGAAGGAAGTGGTAAGGCTACATGGATTTCCACTTCCTATCGTATCTGATCATGATCCAAGGTTCACATCAAAATTCAATAGATGTCTTCAACAAGCTCTGAGAACTGAATTGAATTTCAGTAAGTCCTATCACCCCCAAATAGATGGCCAATCTGAAAAAACTATTCAAACACTCAAGGACATGCTGTGAACATTCTGAATGGAATTTTTAGGTGGATGGGATAAACATCTCTCTTTAGTTGAGTTCTCTTACAACTACATCATCCACTCGAGCATTCAAATGGAACACTATGAATTTCTATATGGGAAGCGATGTAGAACACCGACTTCTTGGGATGATGCTGCTGATAGAAAACATATTAGACATGATCTTGGGCAAGAGATGACAGAAAAGGTCTATGCCATCCAACAACACATTAAGGCTGCTGAGAGTCGGCAAATGAGCTATGTCGACAACCATCAAAGGGACTTTGAGTTTGATGTTGGTGACATAGTCCTTCTTTGAATTTCACCTTGGAAGGGAGTCATGACGTTTGGGAAGAAGGGAAGCTCATCCCTAGGTACATCGGCCCCTCTGAAATCCTTGATCGTGTGGGAGCAGTGGCCTATCAGCTTGCACATCCTCCAAATATATCCCAAGTTCATGATGTCTTCCACATATCCCTCTTGAGGAAGTACATACATGACCCTTCACATGTACTACATCTAGAGGTGGATCAACTAAAACGTGAACTCTCTTATGAGGAGCAGTCGGTGGAGACCTTGGATCGTAGAGACGAGGTTATACACAACAAGACTACCCACCTGGTTAAGGTGTTGTGGAGGAACCAAAAATGTGAATAACCCTCTTGGGAACTAGAGGAGTCCATGAGACAGAAGTACCCACACCTTTTCCCAATAGAGGGTACGTGATAATGTTTGGGGGAATTTTTTTTAAGGGGGTAGGAATGTAATGACCCGAACATTTTAATTATATTTGCTTCCTAATTTTGGGTGGTAGTTTATTTTATACATAATAAAACTATATAGTTTAATTAATGAAGTGGGTATAATTAGAATGAGAAAGTTGGGATTGAACTGTTATATGACCATTGGTCATTATGACCACTGGAAACTATAATCATAACATTGTGTTTTTTTTAATATGGTTATCTTGGTTAATTAACATAGAAAGAATATTGAGTAGCCTCATCCAGTAGACTTGAGCCATATGAAGCCCATCTGTCAAAGCTTGGGAAAGAGGTAGCATCATTGGTCTTTGCTCTGGACCAATCCCAAGAGAAACTTCAATGTATGAAGCTTGAATAGAGTTTCCAAAGGGAGAAGATCAAGCTGAGAGAAATCACCACTCAGGCAATGTTGTCCGAGTCACCACAAGATTCTATCACCATAGCACACCTTATATTTTAGGTCCTATGCTGGTGTAATAAGGGGCTATCTAACGAGACCAATGATGATTTTTGTAATCTTTTAATATAAATAAAATTGTTATTTCTTCTTATGGAAATGTTTGGGAATTTCAAATAACTGGATAAATATATGATGTGTATTATTGATGAATTTGGGAAAATAGGCCGTTTAAAATATTTTTATATAATTAATAATTTGAAATGATTTTCAAAATATTGTTTTCTATAGTTCTGATTAGTGAAAAATTTAGACTCTAATAAGATCAACTTGGTTTCAGTAAATAGTAATGTAGGAATAGTAACATACCCATATGAATAGTAATGAATAGTAATGAATTGTAATTTTTCCAAAAAATAGAA
Source organism: Viscum album (assembly GCA_963277665.1). Lineage (NCBI taxonomy): Eukaryota > Viridiplantae > Streptophyta > Magnoliopsida > Santalales > Viscaceae > Viscum > Viscum album. The sequence continues at coordinate 1,098,554,077 of OY728121.1, read as the reverse complement.
ACTTCACCCAGGAATGTATAATTACATTTTAGACATCTTAAGAGTGAAAAAATAATCATAGTTTATGTTTTGGTATTTTTTTATGCAATAAATATTTTATTTAATTTTTTTAATTAACTTAATAATTTAAAATGGAAATGTATTTTCAAAAAATTTAATCATAAATTTTTACTTTATTGTCTTATGGTTATAAGATAATTTTATGGGACCTTGATAACTTTTTTAAGGTGTTACAAAATGAGTAATAGTTTTAAAGTTGTATTTTTTGGAATAAATAATGATTTTAATTACAAATTAAAATAAAAATATTAAGAAAATTATTTTCATAAAACGGAAGTCATTTTTGAATTCAGATCACCAATATTAGGTTTGGGTTAATTGTTGGGGTTTTTCTAAAACAATTGAATTTTTGGTGAATAGTAAATATGCAGTTTAGAGTTTCAGGTGATTAATGACATCATTAATGATGTAATAAGGATGTAAGCCTTATGTCAAATTATTAATAATGAGATATGATATGAGGTGTCCCATGTGTCCAATACCATGGGAAAATACCATGGGAGAGCCGATGGTTTTGCAAATACCACAGATGAGGTGTCCTTTGAAAATTAATAATTTATTCACTCACTTTCTCTATAAATACCAAGCCATTTCCCTCATTCATTTCATTCGAAAAACATACTAATCGAAATTATGGCCTCTTTACCTCTCAAGGAGTCCTCCTAAGGTGCCCTCAAGCCTCTCAATGTCCTTCCCTTCACACTTTTTAATTTACTCTTCAAGGTAAGGGATCTTTTCTCCCTCCTCTTTTATGTCATGAATTCTTTTATGTTTGGTATTCTAGTTTCCATCTCTTTGTGTTGAGGGTATGCTATTATATGTTCTTATTACTATCCATTTCATGTATAAATTATTAAATAACCTTTCTTCTCTCATCAATTTGTTTTCTTAATTTTTATGTGACGTCGTTAGGATGCTGATTTTTTATGTAAAATAAATCACATCTTCTCTTTTCATTCATTTTTTGTTTTCATGTGGTATGTCATTCAAATATACATACCATGATCTTATATCCATGTTATTATGTATTTATAATTCAAAATGAGTTATTTATGAGTGGGTTACCCTTGTACCATCAATTTTATTATTTTCTAAAACCATGTTATATTGTTGTTATGCTGTAGAAATTTCACCTCAAAATTTCTATCTCTTTCTCTCAAGAAATTATCTTGTTAATTTATGTGAATACCGAGACCTATTTCGTTTCTATGGGAGTTCCTATGTATATAAAAAGGATATATTTTATTATGTAATGGAAATATATATAACCCTCACTCCCTTTCCGTGGGTTATAAATGATATAATGATCTTATTGTTAAGAGCTTTTAAAACATCTTGATTTTCAAATGAAACCCATTTCATTTATTCTATAAGGGTTATTTATGAAAAGATTGATTATAATCTATGTGAATCACATGTATGTAAATTTATATTATGGGTGATCCCTGATATCTCTCCAATTCATTGGTTAAAGAATTGATCTCTAGAGATGACATGTTTCACGATACAATGGTGAATAACCGTAGTAATTTTTTTGACACCTTGTGGATGGACTTTGGGGATATGTTCATGAATGTCTAAATGAAATGTTGCAGCCACATATTCAAGTTTTTGTTTCAATTTATTTTCATTAGGATATTACTATACTTCCATTGATCACATAGTTATGTTTTTATTCATGTTCTTATTGATGTCACAAGTAAAATGATTCCCTTGTTTACACTTACTCGGCCTTCTGCTCACCCTTTCCATTGAATGTATGTCTCCAGGTTATGAGATGCAGTAATTGTACCTAGGGTAAACTTATGATTAAGACTTACAAGTGGATTAGAAGAATGTTTTATGTTGTTTTTTTCATGTTTTATGTTCCTGATTTCCAAGACAGTAGACTTTAATGATTCTTTGTTTGTAAAATTTAATGAAAAGTTATGTAATAAAATGGCTGAATTCCATAGGTGTGATAGCCAATCCATAAAACAATGCACTTTGGTTGAGGCAAGAAATTGGGTTTTTGTGATCTTGGATCACCAGTTAAACATGTATATTTACAAGGAAATAATGTAGAATATAAAGGAAAAAATATAGACAATCCTCACCCAATGGAGAGAAAAATAGCATAAGTTCTAAATCAAATCATGAATACCATACAAGTGCTATGGGGACAGAAATTTATAGCCAAGGGGGTAATACAATATTAAATGTAATAATACCCTAAAGTCATAAATGATAAACTACATAGTTCCTTTAATTTAATAATGATATATTCTACCAAATACTTTTAGAAAAAGTGGCACACAACTTTCCAAGTATTGCCCACCAGATTTTACATTGAGTGCCTAGCCCATTGTATTTGACATTGTTGTCCAAACTTTCTATTTCTAGAATCCTCCATGTGGGTAGGGAATTAAAATTAATGCAACCATGTGGGACGAGCACTAAACATCATGTTTGGGCACCAATAGGTGAGATAACTATACCATTTTCTCCACCCATATAAGGAATGATCCATTCGAAATTTAATGATGACATGTGGTCTACCATTGTTTTATTCATCCTATTTAATGTCCCACATGTCATCGGGCCTTCAATATCCAACTCCTCCACTTAGTTAATCAAATTGGTGCCTTCAACATGGTTCGCATCATCCTCCCCCACTTGAAAAGAAACTTTCCTTGACTCTTCATCCTCTACACCTAAAAAAGGAGAAACATCAGAAACATTGAATGTGGAACTTACACCATAATCACCTAGAAGAGCTATCTTGTAAGCATTGTTGTTAATCATCTTGATTACTCTAAAAGTTTTTCCACCTCAAGGAATTATTTTTTATTTATTTTTGTCAAAAAGTATTTCCTACCGCATATGAACCTGGACTAAGTCACGGGCCATTAAAAAAAATTCATGCGAGCCTTGTTTTATTTATCAACATAATATTGGGTCATATTCTTGATATTTATCCTTGACTTTAATGGATTCTATTCATTAATTTAGGACACCCTATCGCAATCCTAATAGTTTCCTCCAATAAAGAAAAAATAAACTAGAACTATAATTGTAAGAGGGTTAAAGCCGTAAACAATTTAAAATGGGGAAAATTGAGTTATGGAATGCATGACCTTGTTATATGTGAATTGAACATGTGGTAGACACTCCTGAAAATTCTTGATGTTCTTCTTGACAACTGTTTGTATAAGGATTGATAGTGTCTCATTCACCACCTCTATTTTTCAATCAGTTTTCATATTACAATTAGTGGAAAAAGGAAAATTTATTCCTACTTTTCTCATCAATTTCATCTAAAAGTAACTGAAAAATATTGTGTCTCGATCTAACACAATCATCCTTGGAATTCCATGGAGGTTTACTACGCCTTGATAGAAAAGTGTTTCATAGTTAGTGGAATCATCTATTTTTTGATAAGGAATATATTGTGCCATTTTTTGAAAACCGATCAACCCAAAAAAATGGAATCTCTCCCCCTCGTGGTCCATGGTAACCCCACAATAACAACCATTAATATGTCCTCCCTAGGGATGTTGGGTATTGGGAGAGAAATATATAGTCTATGTTGGAACTGTTTCAAGTTGGATTTATGGATGAGAATGCACTTTCCCATAAATCTATCAACATCTATAGATAACCTAGGCCAATAAAAAATCACACTAACAACACTACGAGTTTTTCCAACAAAAAAATGCCCCATTAACCAACCAAAATGTAACTCCTTCTGTAAGTGTAAATGGATTGATCAATTGGGAATGCAACACTTATAATTCTAGAATAATAATCCATCTTGTAAATTGAAATTTTCACATCAAACTGTAGGATTACACTATTCATAAGTATCTCAAAAATCATAATCAGTGGAATATAAATCCTTAATGTATTCAAAACTATGTATTTTTTAATCCAACATGAATTAAAGAGAATATCTATGTGAATGTGCATCAGCCACAATATTTTATTTATCCTTTTTAGGATTGATGACATATTGAAATGACTCATTGAATTCGAACCATGAAGCATGTATTCTATTAATTTTATGTTTGATTCCAATGTATTTAAGGGCCTCATGATCAGAATGGATCAAAAATTATTTTCACCATTGATAATTCTGCAATGTTTCAAGAACTCTAAAAAATTAATACAAATCTTTATCATATGTAGTGGAGTTTAGGATTGGTCCATGTATATTCTCACTAAATAATTAAATAGTCTTATATTCTTACATGAGTATTCATCCTAGTCCAATTCTACTTGCATCACAATTAGTTTCAAAGGTCACACTAAATTCCATAAGTTCAATTAGATGGTCATGGGTGAGTCTCTTTTTAAGTTCTCGGAAGCCCTTATCTTGAGTTATCACCCATTTGAAAGGGAAATTATTATTTTTCAACTCATTCAACGGGGCTTCTATTGTGCTTACGTCCATAAAAAATCTCATGTAAAACTAATAAGCCTATGAAAACATCTTACCTATGTAATGATGGATGGAGTAGGCCATTCTTGTATTGATTTGATCTTCTCAGTATCGATGTAAACTCCATTACTAATTGTGATGTTATTGAGGGCTCTATTGTCAATGCACATTCTCTATGTTACATCCCTCGGTGGCAATAGAAGAATAGATATGGCACTAAGAGTAGAGCTCTCTAACATATCCCACATCTAACATACCTTGAACTTTTCCTTTAATTCCTTTTTTATCTTTTGGTTTGGTGCATTATACCGAGCGGTTCAATAGTGATGCTACAGGTATGAGGTAAATTTAATGATCAATACCTCTATTGGTTGGAAAGCCAAGTGGCCCCTCTTCATGAATCACATATTCCATTTCATATAACAAATACTTAACAACATGTGATCAAGAAGATGTTATGTCGTTAGTGTTCAACATCACCAATTTGTAGATAATTACTATGATATTGTGTCACGAAATAAAATCTTCCTTATCCTCAACCATTTTTTCCAACATCACACATTTCCCCCCTCTCAAATATTTTCCACTTCTTGATTTTTCTTTTCTCTCTATTTCCTTTATACTCTCATTTTCTATTTTCCCCCCATTCTCTCATTTTTTATTTTCTCTATTTTTTCCTCATAACACGTTTTTTTATTTTCACTAAAAATGTGATTTTCTATAATTATTTTGGGGGCATGGGTTGAGGATTATAGGTTTCCCTTGGAGTACAATAGAGAAAATAATCAAGAAACCATCACGGGTAACATGATGATCATACTACCATGGTCATTCCAACAACAAATGGAAGCCTTCATAGTAACAACATCAAACAGGACCTCATATTTTTACTTTAAAATGAAGAATAGTACCTTCACTTCCTTGGTGTCCATTAGCTCCCCGTAATCATACAACCACTGAAGTCGGTATGAATTTTTATTTCTCAATGTTAGCATTCCAAAATTCTCAACCAACTCAGTGCTCTCCAAATTACTACAAATTCCCCCATCAATAATAATGCATCACACCATCCCATTGATCTTGCATTGTGTATGGAAAACCATATCTCACTTCTCCTTCTCTCCAAAGGTCATTTTTTCAATTAAAGTACTCGTAGTGACATGAATCACACTAGCTTTTCCAAACACACCACTATTTTTTTATTTAGATTATTCCCCATCTTATACTGAGCTCTCTCCATTGGTCTTCTATTCACCAAACATGTTGATGGTCATGGTGCACTGGTTTGGGTACTCACTAGAAATGTGAACTCTTCGTTGACATTTTTTACAATGTATTTCTTGATTCATGGATTGGTTATCTTCCAAAGTAGGTTTCATATGTGCAATAATTACCGTGTCACTTTTGCGATCAACTACCTCCTTTTCCATTGACGGATCTCCAATCTTTTCCCTTGGATTTATCCATGGTGTGAAAGGGGCAGTGGGTTTCTTCATGTTACTCCTCCTATTGATTTGTTTCTCGATCTTGTTGGCTTAATCGATCATATCTTGTATATCATCATGGTGTTACATCTGTACATAATCAGCAATCTCTTGATTGATCCCATGTAAAAACTATGTTGTGGTTTCCCCTATATCATCCACAATGATTTCTCAAATTTTGGATATTTGAATCTCATTATATTATTCTTCAACACTCTTACTCCCTAGGGTAAGACGTTGAGAATTGTTGTCGATATATCTATGGAAGTGTGAGGGAACAAACTGCTTCTACATGGAAAGCATCATATCTTCCCACGTTTGGATAGAACATCATCTTTAATGTGAACTATCCATTTGAAGATGATCCCCCCATATTAAAAAATAATCAATGAATTCAAGTGCAGCATGATTTACCTTTTTCTCATTAGAATATGTATAACAAGAAGAGACTTGCTTGATCTGCCTCTCCCACTCCATGTATGCTTCCAGATCATTTTTCCATTGAAATGAAGGGACCTTCACATTGATCCTGCCACATAGGTCATCATCAAGTTGACTCCTTCCTCCTCTTGGGTTCTGGTGAAACCTCCTCCTTTGTGGGACATCATCAAGATCTTCACCAATGTACACCATCTCCTCCTCCATGATGTGGGGCGACGTAGTGCCGGAGCATGTTTTGGATTATCATGGATCATCCTTGGACTTGGTTTATTCTCAAATTTATAAATCCATTCATGTAGAACATCCAACATTATATTCAAAATCTTCTCAAATTGGTTCATCAAATCATGAATTTGGAGTTGTGTATCTTTGTGTGTGGGAGATCTATGTCAACTTCCTTTATCACTAACATGATCAATTTTCATTCCACAATCTAATTCCATGATAAGTCATGAAAACAAAAACACACACCAGGTGGACACACACAATTATACACACTCACTAAAACACATTAGATTTAAACACGCAAACACAAAAAATATTTAAACACTCACAGACACAAGGATACACACTCACACATGTAATGTATTCACACTCACGCACACATGATGTAAACACAGACACACACACAACAAGATGCAAACCCTTAGACACACAAGATATATATTTTTTTATTTATCTCCAATCTCAACATTCAATTAAAATTACATGATCTTATAAGATATAATTACTTGATTGGGATGATATTCTATAACCAATCCTTCCCCAATCAGGATTTTTCGAGGGTTGTCTTAACACATCCCGCTTCTGTGGTAAAGGGTAAAGGGTGAATAGATGGTAGAAAATATGGTTAAAAGGGTGGAAAAGGATAGAAAGTTCTTGTATGGGGGTTTTGCCTGATTTTGAAAGATAAAAAAATTAATAACAATATTTTCAAGTATAATATGAAGATGAAGTATAATAATGGTGAATGTGATATACATAAATAGAAAGTGCTAATAATATAATGAACAAAAAGTAATTGTATCCTCCTTTTTCTCTTTTTTTGGATCACGTATCCCAAAAAAGTGTTGTGCTTGGTGTTTTAGAGAACAAGATGATTAAAGGGAGAGTAAGACAATTTAGTTTGATGTCCCTAGAATAAAAGATGTGCATAATTTTGATTATCAGAAAATGATGATTTGGAGGAATTTGATTTTTTTTTACTTTTTTTTCCATATGTAAATCACATATAATGAATGATACAAAAAAAGAATATGAATTAATATTTCACTCTATTTATAATAATCTACACCATCCCAAAATAGTCCAATTCAAGAGGCTTTTTTTAAAAGTTAATTTTTTAAGGGTGAATAATATGGAAGGATAAGGAGAGAGAAACAAGTAATGTAAATGAATGGATAGATGCCTACCATAGAAACCAGAGATCTGATACCTACTGATGTGAGACGAAGGGGGTGGACAAATCATCACAGTGTTGTGAAGCATATTAAGAATGAGGTTCGATGGTAAGTGGCAGATAATGGGTATGGATAGTGCATTCATGTCATCAATCAACGCTTTAAGAAGCGTGGCCTACTACTTAGACAAAACACTAAAGGGAGGGGTTATATAGCCAATCCTAACAACAACACAGTTGGGTTGAGGGATAGAATTGGGGGATTTGTTATCATTGATCACAAATCTAAATTATCGATTGACATGGAAATAATGAACAAGATCAAGGGGAAAACATGGACTATACTCACACAATGGAGAGAGAAAAAATGATAGGCCCTCAATTAAATATTCAATTCCATACAAGTGCCATGGGTGGATATATATTTCCAAGGGGATGGTGTAATAGTAATGGGTCTAATACCCTAAATTCATATATGTTAAACTACATTTTAAATACAATTCCCAAAAATAATATCTTCCAAATATTTTTTAGAAGTGTGTCTCACATCATTCCCACAGTAGCCCACTGGATTTGACATTGAGTGCATAGCCTAGTGGATTTAACATCGGTATCAAAATATGATATTTATAGAATCATTCATGTGGGAAAGGCATAAAACATTATGCAACCATGTGTACCGAGCATTAAACATCGTGTTTGGGACTGAATAAGTGAGATAATTGGCCCAATTTCTCAATCCATATAAGAAAGATCCATTGTTCCTTTAATGAAGCGAGATAGGCTCCCATTGTTTCATTGAACCTCTATAATTTCCAATGCATCATTAGGCCTTGAAAATCAAATTCCTCCACATGGGTAATCAAATAGAGGCCTTAGACATGGTTCAAATCAACATAAAATAAATTAGTGTCGAATATGGTATGTGACACACAGAAGTAAAAAAATGAGACTGAAATCTATCACCTTAACTCTTGACATCGTTTGGACACATTAAAATATCATATATAATAAATATATGTTTATTGAATATATATATATATATATTAAAAAATAATAATTATATGTATCGTACATTATATTATTCACTTATGTCTTTTTATTACCCTTTTATTATCAATTATATGTTTATGTCATGTTTCGAATAATAACCACTTTGTTTTTCATATATGTTTTGATTGGTTATTTCTAGCCCTCTTATATTGATAATGGTTCCACAATATATTGAAATATAATAATAAAATTATTATTATATTTATACATCAATTATACTTATAATAATAGTAATGAAATATGTTTCTAATAAATGAAGTATGTTATGATCATAGAGGTTGTAGGATGTGTGTACACATGAATAACATTCCCTATTTTTCAACTATCAATATGGAATGTGATAATTAATATAATATCTTTAAAAAAATATAATAATATAATTAATATATTATTCATTTAAATATACTTATTCTTATCATCCATATGGTTTGGTGATGAAAATAGAGTCGTGTCGCTTCTTGAAGGTGGTATTCCACACATACACAAATGACATTTTCATCCTTCAGTGAGTGAAAATGTAAAAAATAAAATGATACATTTTTTTATGATTTAAAAATATTTCATTATTTTAATTTATATCTCATATATTCATAAAATTTATCCTTATTATCTTCCATGCAATTCATTGGTGACAAATAAATCACATCACTTCGTTGGGTGGTAGTATATCGTACACACGAGCAATGTTATTGTAAACTTTTTGAAATAGAATATAAAAAAGGTATATATTATATAATGAATAAATATGTATAATTATGTAATAAATATATTATATATAAATATATATATATTATATAAATCAAGATATCCATCTATGAGTGAGGTAATGGAAAAAATAATGCCATTATTTCGTGAGGCGGTAGTCTGTCGTACACACGAATACTGATTTGTAACCAATTTTTGGGAATAAGGGATAGTTGTTTGTAATTAACATTAAATAAAAACATCTCATTATATATAATATATTAATTTGATTATATAATCTTGTTTTGAATAATTTAATGATCTTGAGGAAGAAATAAAATGACAATGCATGATGAAGACCCTTAACCCTTCCTCGGGTAACCTCTATTGGTTTTCTTTAAAAGTATACCATGGAAGGATTATGAAGAAAATAAGGATTATAAAATGAGGTGAGGGTATTTGGAAATTGATTTTGGTATGTCATGGGGGAAACCAAATTGGTTTTTTGTCTGATAAAAATTGAAGATTTGTCGCCTTTTATAAGTGAGGTGAGTGGTACACGTGTAATTTTTTAAAAAGAATAGGATGTATACATGTTTTTCTGATTTTAAAAGTAAAAAATGGTTAATAATCAATTATTATGAATTTTTTGTTGCTATATGACCATAAAATATATTATAGACATGTTTTTAGGTCACATTAATTGATATCTTTTTAGTGTAATCGCTGTTAAACACATTATTACCTTAACAACGGTAATTAATTTTTACTTGTTTAAATAATAATTTTGGCAAAAAAATAACATTCCATTATTAGATAATATAAATTATTATAAATAAATATATTTAATCCATTATGAAAATTTAAATTATCCAAATTATAAATGTTTTATTTAAAAACAATCTCACAAATACGTTGAGAAAGTGGCTTTTTATGGAGAAAATGTTCAACAGTTTACAATATTTTTTTATCCAATTTCAATATATAATGGATTTATATGACCTAAATCACATTAATAGATATATATTTAAAAAAAATTACATTAAAAAAATTGAAAATATTATATATCATTATAATTAATTAATTAAAAAATGGCTTTTAATTAGAATTTAGTATTTTCCACTATTAATCAGAAAAATAATCTTCTCATAAAATTCTACAAAATTCACCATAAAATAATTCAAATATTATGATTTAAAATTAATGATTTTAATTTTATAAATTCAGTTTTATAAAATTGTAAAATATTATTTTTAAAATAAGTGTGAAAAAAATATAGAAAACTTCTTTTTTGAATAATTCAGTCGTTAAGCATAAAATTTGATTTATTCTTATCTCTTGTTTTTGAAACTAAGAATTTTAATTTCATAAAAAAGGGCTAATATATAATATATAATTTTAATCAAAATAATTCACCAAATTTTTAGTATTTATTGATATGAAATGTTTTTATTTACATATCAAATCAATAAACCATTTACTTTTATTTTTAAATGGTTTTTATTTTCATTTGTAAATAATTTGTCACTAGAGAATAAATTTCTTATATATACATAAATAATATATTTTTTAATTTATTTAATTATATTCATACACACCATTCTAATGTATAGTTTCTTACTATCAAATTAAATAATAATAGTTCAATAAAATATCATGTTTTGTTTAAACAAAATATAGTGTTTAATAAAAGATAAACATAGTGTCGTGTGTAATAAAATAAAAACAATGTGATGAATTTAATATAAATAATATACTTCACAAAATATTGTGTTGTTTAATTCTACCCCCTTAAAATTAATTTCAACATCATAATTAGTCACATTCATATAGACAATTAAGGATTCTTCCACATCATAACCTCCATGGTTTCTAACATAGAATTCGGATGTAGGTGTTTTTACCATATGAACTGACCTAGTGACTGATCCTATTTTGTAGAAAATTTTATATTTAAACCCAAATCTCTACTTCTTATTAAAAATATGAAATATCATTCTCCAATAGTATTACCTCTAATTTCAGTACATGGGATGGATATAGATCGAGCTTCCAAAGAAGTGATACATGAAACACATCATGAACATGAGATAAGGTCAGTATATTATCAAAATTAAAATCTATTGTATCAATATAATAAATTATTATAATTGGGTTGATATAACTAGGTCATAGTTTTACATTCAATAATCCATTGGAAAATTCATAGAAATACCTTCTTATTAACTTCAAATTCTAGACCAAATTGATGATTATCCTAATAAATTTTTTGATCATTTGTTTGATGATTTGGTTTTTACAATGGTTTGTATATGTTTACAACTACTATTTTTTAAAAATAATGTTTATGTTCGTAAGGGTAAGACCAAAATCATCAAAATGAGTTTTTCTGGAATGTTAAAAGTTGTGAAAGGTTAAAACAAAAACAAAAAGGGGGTAAATGTATTGTTTCTATCAATGTTTCTTTTTGGATTCATTTTATCATGCATGGAATAACTAGACACTATTGTTCCTATAAATATATGTGTGGACATTTTTTTAATTTTTTTGATTGGACACACCATCGGTCTAAGTTCCATCGTCATGATGTTCATGATTTGTATGAAAATACAGCTAATTATAATGTTAGATATTTCTAAGTGAGGAAGTTGTAATTATTTTTAAAAGAATAAAGGAAAACCGGTGAATTCAAGAGTTATAAATTTCCATACAAACATGCCTAAACTCAGAAATTTCTTTTCTGTAATTGAAGTTATCATAAATCATGGAACATTATAATTAGAAAATATTTTGAATAAAAGGAGGAATTATAATGATTTTATTGGTTCTATAAAATAAGACAATGTTCAAATAAGATCTGGAATTACTAGATAGAGAAGTTATTAGAATAATGAATTAATTTTAGCAGAGAAAGATTGAATAATCTAGATGTTTCTCAATGTAGTCATTGTTGGTTTAATTACATCGTAATGATTAATTATTCCTAATACTAAATATATCGTAATAAAAATTTAATCAATCTATGTCTATGGACGAAATTAAATGAATCGTGAGTCTAATGATGATAGTCAAATCAGACTTACTCTGAAAAAGAAATTCAACCAGGCTATCTTTGAGAAGAAAATTCAAGTGGACTAACTATGAAGAATATCAATCAGAATGGATCTAAGAAGGAAAGTCAATCAGATTAACTCGTATGAGGAATGTTTCTTCATAATAATCTGAGTATTTTATCATTATACTTATGAATAATTAGAAAGGATGAGAATTCTAATTACTAAGATGATTAAATATGAATCAAGAAGGATCAATAATAGTTGATGTTGTCAAACAAGAAGTTCAAATATTTGTATATTTTGGTGTTTCTTAAATTTAGTAAGCAGTATAAGTGTTTCATTTTTCCTTCATTTCCCATTCTTCAATCATATAAAAAAATTCGTAGTAAAAATATACTTTGAAACCTTTTCACATGAACAAAATGTCATGAACCATCTCTTGTCAACCCTAAACCTATCATTGATTCAGAATAAGACATGGCTCAAGAGGCATTCCTAATCCTCTCGACATGTAAAATATTGACAAGGAATTAATATATAAAAAATGGAATTATTTATCATAAAAAAATAACCTAAATAAGAAAAAAATAATGAAACTAGAAATAAATAAAAATACCATAGTGTAAATCGTTTATAAAAAAATAAAAAGTATAAATAACCGAACAAAAAAGACAAATTGAACTTGATGAGAAAAATGTCTCCATATAGCCCCAAGTGTCACTATCCAATACTAAAATAATCATCACCCACACCTATAAAAACCAAGACGGAACCTACACAAAAAAAGTAAAAACAAAATAATGAACTATATGAATCAGGGTTATAATATAATAGAGTTCCCTGAAGTAATCCACTCCCAATGAACATCCTTTATTGAAAATAAAAATTACATTCATATTTGAAATACAATATTTAAATCTAGGTTTTACATAAACATTTCCTCTTTTAAACTAACAAGTGTCCATTTTCATTTTCCATATTAAATGTGGTTCTTCTCTAAGAGGTAGACATTATCATTATGCAAGATAAGGGTTGAATTTTTACACTAAAATGGAGAAAATATGTACAAATCATTTTCTAAATAGTTTTCTATAAATCCTTTGAAACCCCACAAATCATTTTTAAAAATGAATAACACAAAACCAGATAGTGACATGAATGATAACATAATAAGGTAAATGGAAAATAAAAAAAAGACAAACAACAAGTATATCAATCATCCTCTGTAGAAAACTATGTTCCTTGGGACATAGGAGAAACTAGTTTCTTAGTAGAAAATATATAATATACTATACATCTGACGCATACCAAAGGCATGCCTCATCCAATGACATCATTGTCCCCCATATGATCAATCGAACTGTACATGGGATGGATGGGGGAACTCTCTTGTAGAAAAAAAATACCATACTGTGGGCCACTAGCTTGAGTGAAATAGTATTCTAGTATAACATCTCTTAATTAAAAATTTGATTGATATTCCATGATCCAATGTCAATAAAATGGGTGATCAATCATTTATAGTCAAGCATCCAATCACATGCACATATATCATATACAAGAAATCAGACAACAATTAAACAATAAGACACCCAAATGAATAATATATTTTATTTCAATCTTCCGAAAACAAAGTATTACCTCACTTTGGACCTCCCACAACATTCAACATAATCATGGAAATAGTATTCTCTAATGAGAGTTTTCAAGGAAACCATTTTCACAAAATGTCCAAATTGGCCTAATTCACAAATTACGAAATCAAATGTTTTAAAAAAATATACCATCCTAAATCTGCTAAAACACACCATTTTCAATTGGAAAACCAATATAAAAATATATTTAAACACTCACACAAAATTTTCAAGCCAACCCCACTTTCCTCAAAATTCCAAATTTGTCACACACCGTCATCACATGTAAAACTATTTTCGAAACCACCAAATGAATACAACATTCAAACCTGAAACCATTTGGTAAGAACCCTTTTCAGAAACCCATTCCATTATTTTATAATTATAATACCATTACCAATCCAAATTCATTATTTTGTAACCACAAATCACATACAAAATATATCTTGACATTTTATCGAACACTTTCCGTGCATCACGTGAAAAATAAATTCTTAATACATTAAAATAAGAAAGAAATCATTAAATTTCTTGATGAACACTTATTCAAAAAATAGTACATCACTAATAAACATCCATGTATGTTATGAAAATCAACAGGAAAATGATTCTCATGTGTAAAGGATATGTCAAATGGGAAGCATACCTAAAATCACAGGCGCTTAAAATATGATAACCTAAAACAACTCCATAAAGGTTTTGACAAGAACAAACATCTAGTAGAATAATTAACAACATAGAAACCCTAATTTAAATTGAGGTGAACATGAAATATAGATATACATGACTATAGACTAAGAGTAACCACCAAGAAAATGGGAGAAAGAAGAATAATGAGAAGATTAGAGGTGAATACCTTGACGATTTAGCACCAAAACATGAAGAAATCACTTAGATATACCCATGGAACAGAAGAGGATGATTGGATTGGAAGGGTGGATCCACATTTGGGTTGAAAAAACTATGATAGAGGAAAATGGGGTATTTTGGGGTAAAAATGTTAAAGGGGTATAAGGGTAAATTTTTATTTTTAATGAGATGGACATGCTAAATGGTTAGGCTACACTATTTGAAAAACCATATAGAAACTGTGAATTACATATTTTACATGTGAAAAACACCCATTGTTATTATTTAAGGTTTTCCAAACCATACAAAAAACATGTGGTTTCCACTTTTACAAATGGAAATTTACCAAACAGTTTCCTCAGTGATGGCCCGTGGTTTTCCTTAACCATTCAACAACCAGGAACCACCTACTGTAGATTCCAAAAGATGTATTTATTTTCATGACCCCATGGGGAGAAAATGGAAAAATTACCAAACTAAAAATATGTAAATGGAAAACAACATAAAATTTAATATTAAATCTATTCAAGCCCAAAACTCAAAATAGAAAGTATAAAAACCATGTAAATAGTGCTAAATGAAGAAAATAAAAAATACGGTGTGACAAAAATGGCATAACACTATATAGTTTGATTCAGATATCCTTCTAGATAGAGATATTATAAAAATATCATACCAAAATAATTTGTTTACTTAAACAAGGAATATCAGGATTAAAAATAAAGTTGATTTTGAGAAGTACAAATTAATAAATGATTCATCATTGTGAGTCTATCATTCTGAGTTGATATGATTGAGCCAAATAGATAGACATTAATCTAATGTAGGATTTATATAGGGTTTTTTGGAAAACCATTGGGGTTCTTTCTTTTGTTGACCAATTGTTTATAAGAAATCATTATAAATTAGTAGGGGCCAGTATAGTTGTTTATCTCAACTGATTGATAGTATCTATTTGGATTTGGAACAAGTTTTATTCATTAAATGTTAATAGTTAATGTACATAGACCCCCAGAAGGTACAAAGAAAAAAA
This sequence comes from Viscum album, assembly GCA_963277665.1. Taxonomy (NCBI): domain Eukaryota; kingdom Viridiplantae; phylum Streptophyta; class Magnoliopsida; order Santalales; family Viscaceae; genus Viscum; species Viscum album. Next base: position 1,098,537,964 of record OY728121.1, on the reverse strand, counting down.
ATTTGGTTCTCACACAGAAGTTGAAACTTCTAAATGTCATGGGATTTACTTTTCATCCAATATTATCATGTGTGGGTATTTTCTAGAATTTGAATTTTTTTAAACTTTAATAGGTTATAGGGGATAATATTATTAAAATTTTAAGACCTATAAAAGTCAACAAATTCTTAAACACCCTCCCCTACCCCTTAGTTTTTTCTGATCCATTGGATCATAAATTTGTATTAGAGGAGGTTCCCTTGTTTAATCTTTATCATGGATAATCTCAAATTTATTCAATAATAGAGGTACTGCTATTTTTGGTAAAATTAATTATTATGGTTGGAAGAAGAGAATGATTACATATCTGTTATCTCTTGTAATGAATTATGTTTATGCTACTAAAACCGATTCTCCACCTATTTAGAATTATTTTCCATTGATTTTTTCTGAAAAGGGATACAATTCTGTAGATGTAAAGGGTATAAATTCTATTTGTATATATTTATCTGAAATTTTTTATATGAAGGTGATAGGTCTCAAAGCATTAGATTATATGGGACAATATAGATATTTTATTAGAAGGGAATACTAATGTAAAGGAAGAAAAGGAAAAAATTTGGCATTTTACTTATGATGACATAATAAAGAAATATGAAGAATATATTAATGAATACGTCTCTATAGTAAATAAAATTAACTGTCACATATTTGGTATTGTAGATGTCCTAGAATATTCTCCAATTATAAATAATCTCATGAAAAAATATCTAGACATGTTTTATTATAAATTTACTATTTTTAATATAAGTATAATTTATCTCATGATGAGTTTATTAACATTATTTCTTCTTCTGAAATTGGGAATGCTACAGTGTTGAAAAAAAGTATGATAGATAAAATAGTTATTCATTCTCTGAGAGAAATTGAAATTCTAGATCATGGAGATGTTAATCCTTGTGGATCCAATGATAATGTGGATGATGATTTGAATGAAAAAATTCATTTTTCATATATCCCTGAACTATCAATGAGGAAGCGGGAAGTATATAGGTAAATTTCCTCTCCAATATTTTGATTGTAGTTGAGTCAGACAATATTTTTTTAATTTTCCTATGAAAAATGTTGGATTATATCAAGATGATTCCAATGAAAATACCTTTATAAAATATGTGGAACAAATGCTCTAAATAATTTAATTAACTTATAAAATATTAGAATATTTTTATTAATAATATGGTATGTATGCTGAGTAAGAAAAATGAATCAGACATAGCTAAATGTAACCCTTTAGAATATAAAATCTCATAAAATGTCTGAAAATTCATTAAAAAATATGATATAATGGACGACTCAATAAATAGTTAAGAATGAAAATTGTAAAGAAGACTATCCTATCATAATATAACATATTTTGTGTATTGAAAAATAATTGTCTCTCAATAAATAAATCACTGTGATAATGAATGATAGTGTAAATGTTTTCGAAGGTGAAAAAGTTGTTTTCAAGAATGAATAAGAACACATCTAGGAGATTTCAAGTTACAAATATAGAATTTATAAACATGAAAAATGTGTTTAATATATCTGTAAGAAGTTTGGATCTATGTTAGACAATGTTATCAATTCTCAATAAAAATTCTTGATAATGAATGTACCATATGAATGATGACTAAAACATCATACCAGCTTTATTATTAAAATATTGGACTTTTAAAGTTAATGAGAAATCTAAAATCAAGAACCTAGTGAAATCCCATCACACAAAAATTAATGTTTCATTTAATCTTTTTTTATATATCAAGAGATAGAAAATGTTCTAGGAAAAATTATATTGAGTTGGTATGTTAGAAACCTATTACATTTTTATATTTTTTATAATTCATCTGGAGGAAGGTTGTTCCACGTCCATATTATGTTTTCTATAGAATAAGTAATTGTCCTCGACAGTATTTTTACATATAATGATTTTACGTCAACATAAAATTAAGAGTTGATTGTTTTTTTAGTTTTGATGAATATATGGGAACATGGAATATACATTTTGGAATAAATTTTCACTTCATGGAATCATGATTAAATAAATTGAATGTATTGATGGAAGATGAAGGTGTAAATTTCCTCACAAAGATTATGATAAAAAAGATCAATATTTTAGAAACATTCCAATGACAAATCAACTTGATTGTATGAATGATTCTTGTGGAATATGTGATAAACTATGTCATTTTTTTGGAAATTTTATTGAATATACATCTACGATATTTTTTACTTTAACAAAAATAAAGGTATGCGGAATAAAAAAGGATAAATAATGATCTTTTGGTTTCTAATACATACATGATTGAATTAAAAAATGATCAATACATAGTTGTGGTTGTTGCTTACACGTGATTGGTGAATCAAAATATTGAAACATGTTGAAAATCATGATGGTGGTATTTTTACCATTAGTTATGATAGTTCATTAATAATAGGAGAAATCAAAATAGCTGACATTGAAGTGGATATGATAAAATACATGGATATTTTGTTTTTTATGGGCCTAAATATTACTTACTTATTGTTTGTAAACATTTTGATGACATCTAAGAAGTTATATTAAAAAAATATTCCAATATTATAGAAAGATTGGAATATGTGAAATTTATTACAAAAGGAGAAATAATATGATGTAATCTCTTCCAAATGAGAGATTCTAAAAACTACTTCTACATGAGAGATGGTTATGAAAATAAATTGTGGAACTGAAGTATTAGACATCCTAGAAATAAAACCATGAGAAAATATTCTAAGGTTATTTTATTTCAAAATTTTTGAATTGAAAATAAGATAAGAAGATGTTTGGGTCACCTTTTAGAAAGGCCATATGTCTAATAAAAGTCCAAAGAAGGTTTAGATTCATTCTTACAGAACTCTTGAACATATTTATTCCAATTTGTGTGGGTAGATGAGTCATCAATATAAAATTATATTTATAATTTATCACATTCTATGATAATTTCACATGGATGACCGACATCAGTTTTATAAATCACATTTTGGAGGCCTCTAAAATTTTCAAATCCTCTAGAAATTATATTGAGAATAAAATGGGGGTTTATATAAATAAATTGAGAACATACAATAGTACTGAATTTGTAATGCCCCGACCCTAGAAACCTAGAGTCGGTGAATTATTATGTATCATTAGCATGATCACAAAAGATCAAGTCTCAAATGACCGATTAGTATAGTAGCCTTTAAAGTACTAGATACTTTCATAATGGTTACATTAGATAATAAAATGAAAAAATATAAGAAAATTGATTCCATAGACAACACTGAGATCCCATAAACTATCCCTACAGGTTAGTCATAATATACTTCTTCACATCCTTGGAAAAATAAAACATAGAAAGGGGTGATATCATATGCTTAGTAAGGTTAATAATATAGCAGACACTTTCATAAATAAGCATAAACATTTAAGGCGATGTATAAAACTAATAAACAATCCTTTTAAAAATAAACTTCATCATAATATGGCAAATATAAATAAAAATAATTCTATTTACATACTCACATGGATATTTTACTAGTCGAATACTCACATGCAATATTAATAGCCACTTTCATAATGATGGAATTGATAATTCCAGAATCCATAACCACATAGTCAAGGCCTTGTGCAATGACTAAAAATAAGATTTTGTCAATTCCTTGCGCCAAGACACTAGTTTGTCTCATTAGACATACTGATTCATCATGGAGATATAGTGGGCTCCACCCATCACATAATAAGTCCAATGCAGTCCTCATATGAAAAGGTTTAAACATAACATAAACATTCATATTAAAACTAGCATACGAAATGTCAAGAATTTATCCACAAACCATGAATGTTGTAAAAATAACACAAACATGGTCAAACATATAACAAAACCTTAAATACAATATAGATGTTTTGTATCATAACAAATCAACTTCAAATAAGCGTAAAATCCATCAAAAAATTTTGATATTGATGAAATCATAACCTTTTTATTGAAATATCTCATTCTATTTTGAAATTGATTAAGAGTAACAAAATTATAAAGGAAAAAATTATTTTGAAATTATTCTTATAATATTTTAAGGGAAGCTTCAAAAATTTTATAACGTCAGAAAATAACCATAGCCGTTGTATAAGATAAAAAACATTCTTACCTTAATTTTGTGGAAAAGGTCATAAAGTAACTTATTTGTAAAATTACTAGAATATTCCTTTATAAACATCTTATAAATAGTAAAACATGGGACTAAATGAAATTATCCCATATTTTAGTAAAAATTATAAATGTTTAGAAATAAATTTTATGAAAACGCGGAAGTTGATGATAAAGAGGCTCTAGAAGATACTAATGTAAAAACAACTTCGGATAATAAAGATATTGTGAAATTAACCCTTACCATGTAATTTTTCTTGGTCGATGGTAGGTTAACCTTCTGTATAATGGTGATGTAATTTTCATTAAATTAAACAAGAATCAAATATGTTAATATTATTTCCTATATGATATTTTAATATTTCTTTGTAAATAATATTTTAGTATTATAGTCATTTCGAGTATGAACTAATTCGTTTTACTTTATATGATTTCTTACGTAAGAAATTATTGTTAGGGATTGGATGTATCTTATTCATATTCAGAATGATATTAATTCATTAAACATTATTTTTAATCATCTAATGGAAATTATTCATGAATGGATACGATGGGGAATTAATCCCATCGCGTTTGTGGTGACGGTAATCCGTACGTACACACGAGCGACAATGTCATTCTTTTGATTTTAAAATATTATATAATTGGATGGTATATCATATATAGACAATAATTATCAAGTTATATTTATTATTTACATCAATTATACATCATTATTTTACCCATCCATATATTAATGTTTTGAATAACAACTACTCCACGAAATTAGACGGCAAGCCATACATACGCATGTATGGCGGCATGTCATTTAAAGGATAGACAGAATAATGCATATGATTGTACCATATTTATAATAACATCAAATTATATAGAATATACTGGAGTTAATATTTTATAATGGTATCAACAATGAAATAATAAGTGGAAGAAGAAAAAACATGAAAGAGGAGGTGAAATATTTACCTCTTCTTCGGGTTCTTCCTTTTGATTTGATCAAAAGGGATCCTTAGGTTGGCCTTATGAATAAATTAATTACACTAGACTAAAGGGATCATAGTTGCGAGGTTATTTGGTTAGGTTTTGGCTAAGACAAATGACTTTCATGGTGTGAATTAGAGAGAATGGTAAGTGCCCTTTTATAAGAGGGGCGAGGGGTACCTTAGGAAAAGCTAGAAATATTTTTTTTATAATAAATTAATTTTCAGTTTATAATGGCTCAAAAAATGATTTATTTAAATTCAAATGTGGGGATGGGTCTAAAAAAACTCAACCAATAGGTATTAGACAGGTTTGGGTCAATATATTAACTTTATCTTTTAGATTTAACTCTTAGTTAAATAGTTTGACATTTACCACGCCTCTTTTTACTTTTATATTATGTGGATAATAAATTTACTATATACTACTAAGAGAAGAAAAAGTGGTTCACTAATGATACACATATCATTATATAAGTCTTTTGGAAAAACAATATATTTTTAGGAATATAATATCAATTAATAATATAATGATTATTTTAAAAACCCTTTTATGTCAATTTTGACACTATTTGGTATTTTGTTTTTTATAAATTAATAACAGAATTTTTACTTTGAAAAAAAATTATCTAAACAAGAATAACATGTAATATTATCCTAAGAAATTATTTTAATTCATAAAAAGTCTCAAATTACATTTATTTGGATATTTATAATATTAATTATTTTAATATTTCATTAATATGGTAATTACTGCATCATTATTGTGTCATAAATAAATTTAATTATATAATGTATAAAATTTATAAATAAAATACCATTATGTAGGAAATAATTTTATATTTCAAATGAATATTTTTAGATAATTCAACATATGTATAACCCTATATTAAAAATGTTTTATTTATTATACTTTGTTATTAACTCTTTTAACTCTTCTTTAAATAAAATAATTATAAATTTCCTAATCTAATCCATGTGGAACTAAAAGGTTCATATTTTATTCCTAAGGGTTTTTTGGTCGAATAATACTTATACAATAGAATTAGGACATGTTTTAGGGTAATAATAATATCATTTTTAACCTTAATTACCCAATTTACTTCTAACCGTTGTAAATAAAAGTAAAAAGTGACTATTCATAAAAAATTATTTTCATCTTATTGAACCACATTTTACATACTGATATAAATCTTGTCTCTCGGATTTTTTAAATTCAACATACAGAAGTGGTAAAATTATGTTTTCGGTAAATTTGTAAAAGCTCTTATGAGGTGGGTAAAATAAGGAAAAAAGTTCAATAAATTTTTTTTATATCTAAAATTATTATAAACTAACTCCAATCAATTAAGATGAAAATATATTGATATTATGTATCTATTTTGACCTAAAAAATATTTATATAAAAAATAATTATTATTTCAATTAAAATCAAGTTTTAAATTGTAACTCAATGTTTTTCACAATTCATCAAAATTTGATTGTTTTAAGAAAATTACCCAAAATTCACCCTAAGCTAATTTTGATACTCCGAATCCAAAAATGAAGTCAATTTTGAATGATAAATTATATAAAATTTCAAAAAGTGGGTATTACTATTCATAATGGGTAGTTTGATTGGTTTTGGTGTGTTAGAACTCGAAGTTGCATACAATAAACACTATTGTATTATTTAAAGAGAAGCAGACCGTTGATATTTGGGGTGGTACATTCTTCCCTCCTTCAAATAATTTCATTCTTGAAATTTCTAATATTTTTTTTTCATAAAATGACTCGGATGGTTCTTCATCATATGTTCCTCAGGTTCCCACATTGCTTCTTCCATCTTATGGTTTCTCTGTGGAACTTTTACCAGACGAGTCGTCCGGTTTTTCAAGACTTGTTCTCTTGAATAAAGAACCTTGACAGGATCATCGCAATAAGACAGATCGGGTTCCAGTTCTAATTCCTCATAGGTGAGTTCATGCGTTTGGTCAGGCATGTATTTTCTCAACAATGATATGTGTAATACATCATGAACTTTGGAGAGACTTGGATGCAATGACAAATGGAATTTTATGGCCCCAATTCGTTCTAGAATTTCAAAAGGTCTGATAGACCTAGGACTCAATTTTCCCTTCTTACCGAAATGTATAACACCCTTTCATGGATATACCTTCATGAAAATAAAATCTCCTTCCTAAAATTCGAAATCCATACTTCAGTTATCGGCATAGCTATTCTGCCTACATTGAGCTAATTTGATGTGGGTATGGATTACCTTCTTCTTTTCCATCATTTCCTCGACAGGTTCTGGGCCTATGTGTTTTTTTCACCAAAATCATCCCAACAGGTTGGTGTGCAACATCTATTTTCATATAATTCTTCATATGGTGCCACCTGAAGACTTTAATGGAAGCTATAGTTATATGAAAATTCTACCAAAGGTAAATATTGATCCCACATACCTTGAAAGTCATGTTAGCTTGATCTCAACATGTCTTCTAATGTTTGAATAGTATGTTCTGATTTCCCATCAGTTTGTGGGTGGTAGGCAGCGCTAAAACAAAGTTCAGTATCTAGGGATTTCTAAATACTTTTCCAGAATCTTAATGTAAAACACAGATCAAGATCATAGACAATATATTGGGGTACTCCGGGAATTCTCACAACATTATTAATATATAGTCTTGCGAGATGTTCAAGTGGTAAATCTTCTCTTATAGCAAGAAATTTGATGACTTGGTAGGACAATCAATAATGACCCATATTTCATCGTTCCTTCTAGGAGTATTTTTTAGTCCCATGACAAATTCCAATATAATATTATCCCATTAGACTCAAGTATGGGAAGTGGTTTCATGACTCTCCAGGTTGTAGCATTATAGCTTTCACTTATTGACAAACCATACATCTTGACACAAAATTATCAATCTCCCTGTTCATGTTATCCCACCAAAAATGTTCCTTCAAATATTTATACAATTTGGTTCTCCCAATGTGTATACGGAAATTGGATTTATGAGAATGATCCAAAAATTTACTTTTTTAATCAGGTATATCGGGAACACAATGTCTCTTCCCAAATTTCAAAATTCCATCTCCATATACGAAGTCACTCAATCTCCCATCATTCACAGCATTAATTGTCTTTTTAAACTCCTCATCATCAACCTAATAACTTTTTATCCTTTCTAGTAAATATGGTCAGGAATCCATTTGAAAAAGTATTGATGTTTCACCTTACATGTTTATTCCCAAATCCAAAATTACTAGATCCATGAAAATAGGATCCCTTTTAACTCTCATGTTGTTCAAAACACCATGATCTTTTCAGCTCAAAGAATCTTCCACCTTCTATGCCTTCTCTGGTTGGTAGTGTATCATGCAATCATAATCCTTGTGTTGTTCAATCCATCTCCTTTCCCCGTGTTGAGTTCTTTATGTGAGATAATATACCTCAAACCCCTTTGATCGGTATATATCTCACATTTTTCACCGTATAGATAATGTATCTATTTCTTCAAATCCAATATTACAGTTTCCAACTCAAGATCATGAGTAGGATAGTTTTTCTCATGAATTTTTAGCTGTCATTATTCATATTCTATAACCCAATCATTCTTCATAAGGACACAACCAAGACTTTTTTTGAAGAATCACTGTAAATAACAAACCCATCATTCCCCGATGGTAGAGTCAATATAGGAGCATTGACTAATCTTCTATTCAGTTCACCAAAACATTATTCACACTCTTTTGTCCAAAAAAATTTAACCCTGTTTCATGTGGGCTTTGTTAATGTGTTATCCAACCGGGAAAAATTCTGGATGAAACGTCGATAATAACCTGCTAAACCTATAAAACTGCATACCTTGGTTATACTCATTGGTGCTGGCCATTCTTGGATTGATCTTGTTATAGAAGGATAAATGGAGATTCCATCATTAGAGATGATATGACCAAAAAATTAAATCTCTTGAAGCTAGATTTCACACCTGCTAAACATCCCATATAATTCATTTCTTCTTAGTTTCTTCAAGATCATGAGCAAGTGATTTTAATGACCTTCATAGCTTTTGGAGTATACTATGATATCATCAATATATACCACTAAGAATTCATCATGATATTCCTTGAAAACTCTACTCATTAGATCCATGAAGACATATGGTGGATTTGTCAATCCAAAAGGCATTACTGTAATCTCATAATGCCCATACCTGGTTCGAAATGTTGTTTTAGGAATGTGTTTATTCTTCAAACACAACTAATGATATCTATATTGAAGGTAAATCTTTGAAAATTATTGTGCTTTAGGATGTTGGTTGAATAAATCATCAATGCTTGGTAGGGGATACTTGTTCTTTTTTGTTATGTCACTGGTCTTTCTATAGTCAATGCACAACTCCATAGTTCCGTATTTCTTCGTTACAAAAAGAACAGGGGCTCCCCATAGAAAAATAGAAGGGAGAATAAATCCCTTATTACTCAATTCATCTAGTTGTTTTTTATTTCCACTAATTCCACAGTTTCCATTCTATAAGGGGACTTCAATATGGACCTTGAACCATGAATTAAATCAATAGAAATCTCAATTTATCATTCTGGAGGATGTCCAGGTAAATCCTTTAGAAATACATAAACATACTCTTTCAGAATATGTACATCCTTTATTTGAACAATCTTTTCCTCACCCATAGTTATGTCATTATTTTCCTCCCTAATAATTGATTTTAGTTGAGCTGCTGGGGGTGGATCCAGATAAGAATTAATTGGTGACGTTAATGCTCTAAAAATAAGGTATTATTTATCATCATCAAAAATTGTAACCTCCTTCTTCTTACAATATATTTTCGTATCATGGTCTGAAATCCAATCCATATAGAGGTGTATATCAAATTCAATCATGGTTATAATGATGAGATCAGTAGATAAATAAAATTTATATTCCTTAATGGGTGCTGATTCACAAAACATTGTTGCAATGATACATCCCTTAAATGTTTTGACTGACAACTCCCTCATTAAATCAAATTGGAAATATATAATTTTCATAGAAAACAGATATGTTATGAAATAATGTGATGATCCAAAATCAAATAACGTATTTTATAAACTTGAGGAAACCATTTAATTATCAGCCACCACATCTTTTAGAGCTTCAACCTCCGTAGCAGTGATAACATAAGCTTGTACTTGATACCTTTTCCTTTTTTGAGGAAGGTTCCCTTGACGCTTAGGATATTCATTCTAATAATTCCCCCTTTCTATAAAATTGTAGCATTCAAGATCGAGAACCTCTTTATTCCCCATACAATAATGATCTTGGTGGCCTTTTCACCACACTTGTAACAGACTCCCATTCCCTTTACGCAAGTAACAGGATGATTCTTCCAATACTTACTGCAGGAATGATATTCAACTACTCCCTTCATCCCCTTATTTCTATTTCTAGAGTGTTCAATATATCTCTTCTTACCCTGCTTTGCATTAAACTCGTATGATATAGAGAATTCTTTTTCTATCTTGATAGAAAATGAGATAATATCTTCCTATGATAAGAAGAATTGTGAGACTAATACTCAATGGTGAAATGGTATTAAACCATCAATGAAATGATCAATCTTACTTATTGGGTTACATATATAATCTACAGTAGGCCTCACTAACCTTGTAAATTTAGCTTCATACTTTGTGACATTCTCTTCCTCATTTTTCCTTAGAATCAGAAATTGTCTTTCCATATCCGCTCGATGGTAATGAGGAAAGTATTTTTCTAATTTAATTTTAAACTCCCTCTCTTCCATATTTTATATTTTATCATATTCATTTGTTTTTTAAATAAATGACAACCATTGATCATCATCTCCAGTGAGGCGGTAAACTACCATGACAACGTTTTCCCTATCGCTACTCCCCATGGAATGGAATATTTTCATTAAGGATTTTATCCGTTTTCTCAGCTACTGGTGGATTTGTACCCCCATATAATTTTGGTGGTTGTTTCCTCATGAATCGATATAACATTGATCATCCATGCTTCATATTAGGGTGCTCTATACGAGTATGGTTATTATTCATTACATGAGTGAGTTGTCCCAATATAGTGATTAGCTGATTAGCACCAGTTGCATCCCCAGTTCCACTATAATTATCTTGACTAGGAGTTAAATCCCTACATGGAGTGTGTGAATTGATAAGGTTTCCATTACTTCCACTAGGCACCCAGATAATTATGTATCCTAAGCATGTCTTCTAGGAGTTTCGTACCCAAGAGTGAAGCAAGGCCCGTAGTCATGCACTAGTTACTGTTCGAGTCCAGCTCATTGATATGTTTTCGGGTTGTACCACTAGGTATATATTTTTCGGAGCCGACTCAACCTACTCATATCCTGATAGGGCTTCATTGCTTGGAAAACTAAAAAATCCCTACAATACAAAAATCTAGGAAGTTCTTCTATACTAATCCTGAAAGTCTATAATAGGGCTATGTGATCTAATCAGAGATTTTCTAAATCTAGTTTCCATTGATTATACTAATATTCCCCTGATACCAATTGTAACTCCCAAACCCCAGAAGCTTTGAGTTGGTGAATTATTACTTATCATTGGCATGATCACAAAAGATCAAGACCTAAAATACTGATTAGTTTAGTAGCCTTGAAAGTAGTAGATACACTCATAAGGTTTACATTACAACATAAAATGGAAAACTATAACAACATTGTTTCTATAGACATCACAGAGATCACATAGACTATCCATGTAGGTCAGTCATAATATACATCTTCGCATACTGGGAAAAATAAAAACATAGAAGGGGGTGAGCGCAGATGCTTAGTAAGGATAACAATATAGCAGAAACTTTCTTAAATAAGCATAAACATTTAAGGCAATGTATAAAACTAAAACAAAATCCTTTTAAACATAAACTTAATCATAGTATTGAAAATATAAATCAAAATAATTCCATTTACTTAATCACATAGATATTCTAATATTCGAATAATCACATGCCATATCAATAGAAACATTCATAATGATGGAATACATAATGAAAGACTTCATAACCGCATAGTAAAGGCTTTGTCCCATGACTACAGATAAGATTTTCTCAAAACCATTTTCCAAGACACTAGTTTGCCTGATGAGACCTACCCATTTATCTAGGAGATATATCGGGCTCCACCCGTCAATTACTAAGTCTGATGCATTCCTCATATGAAAAGGTTTAAACATAACATAAACATTCGTATTAAAAATAGCATAAAAAATGTCAATACATTATCCATACACCATTAATTGTGTAAAAATAACACATCCATAGTCAAACATATCACTAAACCTTCAATACAATATAAAAATTTGGTATCATAATAAATCAACTTCAATAAGATTAAAATCCATCAAAGTTTGTCGATAGAGATGAAATCAAAACCTTTTTAAGAAAAAAATTCTCACTCTATTTTGAAATCATTTCAGAGTCACATAATTATAAATAAAACATTTATTTTAAAAATATACTTATAATATTGTAAGGGATGCTTTGATGATGTTATAACAGAGGGAAAATTTCCACACCCATTGTATAAGTTAAAAAACATTCATACAATAATTTTGTCGAAAAGATCACAAAGTACCTTATTTGGAAAATGACGAAATGATTTCTTTATAAAAATATTATAAAAAGACAAACAAAGGTATAAATAAATTTATCCCATAGTCTAGCATATAGTAAAAAAAATTAAATACATTTTTATGAAAACACAGATGTTAATGATATAGATGTCCCGGTAGATACTTAAGTAAAAACAATATCAGATAATAATGAGATTCTAAAATTAACCCTTACCATGTACTTTTACTTGGTATAGGGTTGTTTAACCTCATATATAATGGTTAAATAATTGTTATTAAATCATATAATAATAATATACATTAATATGATATCATATATGATCTTTTAATATTTATTTTTTAATAATATTTTAGTATTATCGTCATTTCGAGTGTTAACTTATTCATTTTATTTTATATGATTTGTTACGTAAGTAATGTTTTTTATGGATAAGATTTATATTATTCATATTCTGAATTATCTTAGGTCTTTATACACTATTTTTATTCATCTAATGAAAATTAGTCTTGAATGTATACTTTCGGGAATGAATCTCATCGCGTTCGTGGAGACGGTAATCCGTACATATGCACGGGTGACAATATCATTCTTCTGATATTAAAATAATATATAATTGGATGTTATATCATATATAATTAAAAAAAATCATGTTATATTTATTATTTTCATCAATTATACATCATTATTATTCCCATCCAAATGATTATGTATTGAATAACTACTACACCACGACGTGGAGATGGTAAGCCTGACGAACGTAGGTATGGTGACATGTGATTCAAAGGATTGATAGAATAATGAATATGGTTGTACAATATTTATAATAAAATAATTGTTTATAGAAGATACTGGAGTTATAATTTTATATTGGAAACAACAAGGAAAGAATAAGTGGAAGAAGAAAAAACATGAAAGATGTGGTGAGATATTTACCTCTTCTTTGGGTTTTTTTATTGGATCAAAAGGGCTACATAGGTTGGATTTATGACTAATATAAGGCCTCTAGTATGAAGGTATAACAGTTTAGAAGGTATTTGGGTAGGGTTTGGTGGATCCAAATGGATTTTAAGGTGTAAATTAGAGAGAAGTGGAAGTGCCTTTTTATAAAAGGGGTGAGGGGCACCTAATGAAGAGCTAGCACTAATTTTTTATAAGAAAATAATTTTCGGTTTCTAATGGATCAATAAGTAAATATTTTAAATTATATGGTTGTTATGGGTCTAATACCACCCATCTAATAGGTTTCAGACAGTTTTGGGTCACTATATCACATGTATCTTTTAGATTTAACTCTTTGTTAAATAGATTGACATTTACCATGTCTCTTTGTATTTTTATATTATATGGTTAATAAACTTCCTATTTACATCCATGTGAACCCGAAGACATTCATAAATTATACATCTATTATTATATATGTATTTTAGCTGAACCATATCTTTTTAGGAATATAATATCAATTAATAATATAATATTTGTTTCGAAAACTCTTTTATGTCAATTTTGGCACTATTTGGTATTTTGTTTTTCCTATATTCATAAAAAAATTATTACTTCAAAAAAAAATCATTTATCCAACCATAAATTTTCATATTTACATAGAAAGTCTTTATAAGTCATAAAAAGTTTCAAATTACATTTATTTGGATATTTATAATATCAATTATTTTAATATTTTATTAATATGGTAATTACTACATCATCATTGTGTCATAAATAAATTTAATTATTTCATGTTTAAAAATTATAAATAAAATTATGTAGGAAATAATTTATATTTCTATTTAATGTTTATATTTTTATTTATCTTATCCATAAGCCAATGTTATTAATGTTTTAGTTATTAAACATTGATTTTAACTCTTTTAACTCTTCTTTAAATAGAATAATAATAAATATTCTATCCTAATTGAGGTAGAACAAAGTGGTTCATATTTTATTCCTATGGTTGTTTTTGGTCGAATTAAAAGTATCCACTAGAATTAGTACATGTGTTAGGGTAATAATAATATCAATTTTACCCTTAATTTCCTTGTTTACTTTTAATTGTGGTAACTAAATGTAAAAAGTTACTATTCACCAAATATTATTTTCATCTTATTGAACCACATTTTAAATACAGATATCAACTGTGTCTCTCATATTTTTTGATATTTAACTCACATAGGTGGTAAAATTATGTTTTATGTAAATTTTCAAATGCTCCAAGAAGGTGGGTAAAAGATGGTAAAAAGATTAATAAAAATTTTATATATCTAAAATTATTATAAACTGACTACAATGAATTAAATTGAACTTATATAGGTATTATGTATCTATTTTATCCTAAAATAAATTTTAAATATATAAATAATTATTTAAATAAAAATTTGGTTTTAAACTAAAACTCAGTGTTTTTAGGCATTCATCAAAAATTCAAAGTTCTCATAAAAATACTAGAAATTCACACTAATCTAATTTCAATACTCCGAATCCAAAAATGAAGTCCATTTTGAAATATAAAATTTAAATAATTTAAAAAATTGGTTATTACAATTCGTAATGCCTAGTTTGATTAGTTTTGATGTGTTAAAACTCGAAGTTGCGTACAACACACGCAAGTATATTATTCAAAGAGAAGCATATCATGGATTCTTGGGGTGTTAAAGAATTCAAATGTAATACTTTATAAACTTCTCTGAGAAATAATGTAATTAAAAATATATATAGTTCAGTCAATAATCAAAAAAATATGTATTATCTGAAATAGAAAATAATTGTTTTTGGAAATTGGAAAATTCAAGTTAAATTTATAAAAACATTTTAGGTCATACTAGAGAGAAGTTATTTGTAATATTTTAATTTTGAAAAATACATTTTTGTTAATACTGTTATCCAACATGAATTCTATGAAATTTGGTATAAGAAAAAAATTCATTGAAATAGTTAAAGGATTTTTGAATTCCCTATAGACTAAAAATAACATGTCCAGATCATGGAAGGTTTGATGAGAAAGCTAAAGAAGGAATTTTAATTGGATATTCACCCAAAAAAAGAAGTGAAAAATGTTAAAATAAATGCTTCCAAATTTTAATGGATTCATATGATTTGACTATTATTGAAAAAAAACACAATAACAAAATATATTGATAATATATTAGAGGATTAACAAATTTTTTCCAATGAAATTTAGAAAAATTATAATGTTTAAGAAGATCATGAGAGGACGAAAGTGAATGTAGAAGAGATACATTGAAATTTTTTACCATAAAAAACCTTGTGGAGACCAAAAATATTTTTTTCATTCAAAATTATCCAATTCAGAGTAGAAGAATGTTGAGATTTGGAAATTAGACTACATATATTTCAATTATTGAGACACAATCAGTTTCAAAATTTATCCAACATCAATATTGGTGGGATTATATGATTGATGAGGGGGATCAGATTGGGAAAAATTAATCATGGGAATGTGTTCATTAGATTAGAAATAAAATTGTTGTATGTACAAAGTGGGTTTATAAAAACAAAATTAATGTTCATGGATACATTAAAAGAAGAAAATTAGGAATCATTTGTAAAGGATATGAATAGGGGTAAGGTTTATATTTTGAAGATATTTTTTTCGTACATGAAATATTATAATCCATTATAATGTTTCTATCACTAGATGTACATCATTATTACAGTTTTTATCAGATGTATATAATTTCATTATTCTTAAAAGGTGAGTTTGAGGAAAAAGTTTACATTGAAAAACATTATGGTATTATACTTGATTGTTATGAAAATAATGTTTTTTATATAAGAAATAATTATATTCGTTGAAACAAGATCCACGTGCATGGTATTAAAAAAAGATAGTTGTTAGAGAATGATAAATTTATCATGAGGGAAGGATGATAGTAACATTTATACCAAAGAAGTTAACTACATCACAATAATTGTAATTTTTTATGTGGATGATATAATTTTTTTCTATGGATGAAGAAAAATCGTTTGAAGAAATTATTGATGAAATGAAGAATAATTTTGAAATGTTACATTTGGGGGAATTAATATTCTTCCATGGATTTCATCTTTAATAAAATGAAATGTGAAATTTATTATCTCATGAAATTTATGAAATTGAATTATTAAATAGGTTGGGGATGGGAGAATCCAAATAATCTTTAAATCTTATTTTAGTGAATAAAAAATTGAGTAAGTATGAATCTATAAAATGTATGAACCATAAATTATTTCAAAATTTGAGAGAAACATTCCTATATCTCAAATCCTTGAGAAATAATATTTTTTATAACGTGACATTATTTTTTAGATATCAATATGAACAGAAATAGTCTCATATGTTGGTATCAAATATAGTTTTGAGATATTCTCAAGGAGGAAACATCACATGTTCATTTATATAAAATAATTTTTAACATGAAATTTCATGGGTTACTACTGCTGACTGGGATATAGACTGTAATTATGAAAAACATTCTTCTCCCGGAACATTTTTCCTAGGGGGGAATTGTTTTAGTAGAAATATTAATAAATTTAGATCCATATCATTGAGAATAATGGAATCATAATATGTTTCAGCTACTCGGGATTTTACATAGATGTAGTGAATGAAATTTCAGCTCTATGATTAGAAAGTTAAATTTTATACCCCAATGAATATACTTTGTGATAATTAGAGTTAAATTTAACTGTTTAAAAAACATGTCTGAGATTTAAGATCAAATCACATTGATATAATGTTTTACTTTATAAAATACAAAATTCTTATGTGAGTTGTTTTGTTTTAATATATCTTAATCATGTATAAAATTGGTAAAATATTCTAAAAACATATTCCAATAGAGATATTGGAGAACATCGGGATACAAATTCATGTTCATCCTCCTCCAATGAATTATTAAAACTCATAAGGAAATCCCCTTTTATTCATTGGTTTATTTTTACAATGGGGGATAATATTTACAACTTTATCATTTAATTATAATGAGAGGTAATAATATTAGTTATGTGAATCTTCTATTGTGGTTATCAAATATTAAGGAAGATAAAAACAAGTGAGAGGAAAAGATAAAAATGATGGGTGATTATCCTGACAAGACCAAAAAAATTTCTTATCCCCGAGAGATAAAATTCCATTAAAAACATTACATTATACAGTAGTTTGGTTTTAAGATAATTTTTTTATGAAATTATATGTTTTGATAAATGTTGAATACCTTGAGATATTTACAAAATTTGAGACTTGAAATTTTTTAGGGAGTTGAAAAAGTTATTAATGAATGTTTAAAAAAAAATAGAGGCGATATTGATGAACCTTTGTGATGTTATTGTTTTTTCAATGCTTTGTATCTATTGACAAATAATATTTTAGTAAATGAAATTTTTTGTTCTTAATGATCAAACTGAGATCATCATAATGAGTTTTTATTAGAAATATAAATGAAATTTAATGGTCAAAACCCAAAAAAGGTGGGGATTTTTTGTCTCTAAAGATGCTATTTTCTTGATGATGTTTATTGAACATAGATGAAACCAATTGTGATGTTGTTATAAAGATAAGTGAAGACAATTTTGTAAAGATATTGATCTGAAATTACATTTATGTTAGATCAATCTACATTATTTACAAGATTAATTATACACTATAGATTGTTATAATTTCACAATTTGAAGCATGAGGAAGTTAGAATGGTGTTGAAGAAAATGAAGGAATACATGTTAATTCTAGTGTTAGAATGTTTTGTACATTATAACATAAAGTGAGATAATTATTTTTTGATAATGAAGTTCAAATATGTCATGAAACCTTATTAGGATATAATATATTGAAAAAATTAAGTAATTGAACAGATTTTATTAGTTCCAATAAATAATAAAATGTTTGAATCAGATCAAAATGTTCTAGACACATAGTTTTTCAGAAGATTAAATGATTTATAACTGATGGGGGTGAAAATATTCAATGTTTCTTTTAGGAGTAACCATAGTTATTACAACATTTTAATGATTATTTTATCTTAATTAGAAATATATATTAATTAAAATTCAATCAGATGGATTCTATATATGATAGTCAATTGGAATGGGTCTAATAATGAAAGACCAAATATAACAACATTAATAATGAAAATCAATCGAACAATCATAGAGAAGTAATTTCCATTGTACTGACTCTGAGAAGGAAATTAAATTGGATTAACATTAAAAATGAAATTTAGTGGGACTGAATCTCATGCGGAATGTTCCTCCATCCTGAGAAATGGATGCTCGATCATATAAAAGAAAATATTGGATGTTCGACTGTGGTGGTCTGCCGGGAGCAGGAGGACAGGGGAGAGGTGATGGCTTAGTAGTGGGTGGTGGATAATGTTTTGAGGCTCTACCACCACCACCACCAGGAGGTCCACCCTGACCACAGGGAGCTGGCATACAGTGGCAGGCTTAGCTCCAGGGAGTCAAGGGCTACGACCACGGAGCACTTGAGATGATTCAAGGTACTATCTGTGTCTACTCCACCCATGCTGCAGTACTTATAGACACAGGTGTGAGTCATTATTTTATTCCCACTGCCCTCATTCAAGGCTCGGAGAATCTGACTGAGCCGTTGGCTCGATCCTTACACCTAGAGAATCCTAATGGAGAAGACTCGATGATTACGCACAGGTGCCAGTAGTGTGAGATTACTCTAAGAGACGAGAGCTTCGGCTGAGATCTTCTGGTAGCGGCATCGAGGACGGATGGCCAGGTTCACCTTCACTGGCGAGAAGGGAGCCTTTGCAGTGCAGGATGGACTTACACAGAGGAGGGGGCAGTCGATCACACATCAATTGGCTAGTCTCATCCTCAGAGCGGTTGATGTGGGGAGTCCGAGTTTTCCTATTGTGGTGGATTAGTACGTGGATTCTTTCCCTGAAGAAGTTCCAGGACTACCCCATCGCAGAGTGGTAGACTTTTACATTGACCTATACCCCGGGACGACACCGATATCTACTCCAGCATATCGGATGGCTTCCTCCAATATTCGGGAGCTGCAGGTACAGCTGAAGGACTTGTAAGGGAAGGGATTTATCCAACCCAGTGTTTCACCCTTGGCATCTCTGATTTTGATCACCATGAAGGCGGAAAATAGCTTGCGACTGTGTGTTGACTACCGTCTCCTGAACCAGTTGACCGTGAAGAACAATTAACCACTCCCAAGGATTGATAACCTCTTTGATCAGCTCAAGGAAGAATGATGGTTCTCAAAGATAGAGCTTAGGTTAGGCTATCACTAGATCATAGTTCTTGGTAAGGATGTGCAGAATACGGGCTTCAGGTGTTGGTATGGACACTACGAGTTCTTGGTTATGACCTTCAGTATAACCAATTCTCCTACAGTGTTCATGAGTCTCTTGAACAGGATCTTCCAGCCTTACCTCGATCTCTTTCTCGTATTCTTAAACAACAACATACTGATCAACTCGAATACTAAGGAGGAGCATGCCTACCATTTGTAGGTAGTACTGGACACACTCCAAGAGCACCAGCTTTATGGTAACCTCTCAAAGTGCCAGTTCTTGATTAGAGAGGTTCACTTTCTGGGACACATCATCTCAGAGGCTGGAGTTGTAGTGAATCCAATGATGATCGAGGTCGTACTTGCTTGGGATCCACCCTGGAGTGTGATGGAGGTGCAGAGTTTCCTGGGACTGGTTGGGTACTATAGGAGATTTTTTTCAGACTTCTCCAGAGTTGCAGCACCACTTTCAACATTGACGATGAAGGGGAAATACTTCATGTGGTCAAATAGATTATCTTAGCGCTTTCAGAAGTTGAGGTAGTGGTTGACCATTGCTCCCATCTTGAGGCTACCGGAGGAGGGTGTAGGGTACGTAGTTTACTGCAACACATCAGGGACTGGACTCGGGTGTGTCCTAATGCAGGAGCGAGCTGTGATCGCGTATGGTTCGCGATAGTTGAGACGGAATGAGCAAAGCTACCTTACCCATGACATGGAGTTATTAGTAGTGGTCTTCGCATAGAATATTTGGTGGAATTACCTAATGAGAGAGTGTTTTCCAGTCTACTCTGATCGCCATAGTCTCAGTTACATATTCTCGTAGAAGGACCTGAAACTGAGACTTCGATGATGGCTCGAGTTCTTCCAGGACTATGACGTCAAGATAGACTATACTCCTGGGAAGGGGAACGTTGTAGTAGATTCTCTCATTAGGAGATCATGCATTCAGATGCTAAGAGAGGCGATAGAGCAGCTAGCCATGTTGCAAATATCCATTGTGGATAGAGATGAAGTAGCCTATCTTTAGTCTCTCATATTCACTCCTCCACTTATTCAATGAGTTAGAGAAGCATAGAGTTGGGACGTTGATTGTGAGATGTGACGTACTCATATATCCTTAGGGTATTCACCTAATGGGTTTTCTGTAGGTGGGGTGCATGTCATACTTTTCATAGGATGTACCATGGTACCAGTTGCACTACATGATGAGGTGTTGAGGGAGTTCCACACTTCCCCTATAGCAGTAGCTCTAGGAGTGGAGAAGATGTATCAAGACCATAGATGACAGAACTTGTGGCCAGGTATGAAGAATGTAGTAGAAGAGTTTGTCTCACAATGCCTCACTATTCAGCAAGGGAAGGCAGAGCATCAGGTTCCAGCAGGCTTGGATCAGCCCTTAGAGGTCCCATGTGGAAGTGGGACGGGATATCCATGGATTTTGTGATGGGAATTCCAAGTACATCTAGAGGCCACGACTCTATCTGGGAGATCGTAGACCGACTCACCAAGTCAGCCCACTTCCTTCTGATCAGAGAGTAGGGCTTAATAGAGAGATTGGGATGGCTCTACATATAAATTATCTTACGACTTCATGGTGTGCCATAAGCGATCGTCTCTAATCAAGATGCTTGTTTAACTTCCCGGCTATAGAAGGGGTTGCAGGAGGCTTTCTTGACACAGCATCACTTGAGAACCACCTTCATTCCTTAGACGGATGGCTAGACTGAGAGGACCATTCAGACTCTCGAGGACATGCTCTGTGCATGTGTCCTCGACTTTGGTCGTAGTAGGGATGATCAATTACCCATGGTAGAGTTTTTGTATAACAATATCTATCACTCCACCATCAGGATGGCACCATATGAGGCACATTATGGTCAACCTTGCAGATCTCCTCTATGGTGGACTGACCCACGTGAGTTAGCGTTTTTAGGACCAGAGATGGTGTAGGCTATGATGGAGATGGTGCGGATCATACAAGAGCATATGAAGACTACACAGAGTAGACAGAAGTCCTCTACTGATAGGAGACAGAGACCACTGGAGTTCGAGGATGGCGACCACGTCTTCCTGTGGGTCTCACATTGAAGAGTTCTACAGAGATTTGGCTGAGGTAGAAAGTTATCTCCATGATTAATTGGACCATTCCAGGTCCTCAGTAGATTAGGTGAGGTGTCTTACCGCCTGGACCTTCCACCTCAGTGGCACTGGGGGCACGACGTCTTCCACGTATCTCAGCTGAGGAGATACGTGCATAACCCATCCCACATCATCAACCAAAGGGGGTTGGACATCGATGATGGGGAGACATTCACCGAGGTTCTAGTGGATATTGAGGATCGATAGGAGTGGGTCCAGCGTGGATGGTCGATTGCTTTGGTGCATGTTTGTTAGTAGAACAGGAACCTCCTGGACTGCACATGGGAGAGGGAGGCTCAGATGCGTGCTCAGTACCCCCATTTGTTCCATTAGGTTGTGTTGTAGCTTACAGAGATGTAAATATCTGACGTGGGGAGAATTTAAAGACCCAGATATTCATTGTATTTTTTTAAATGAACAGTAATTTTATGAGTCCGCAGTTTCTGACGACGCCAGATTCTGAGGCCCGTTGTGCCCGGAATCAATTTCTGATGTTTTGTTCAGGTATATTCAGTAAACGTACATGCGGGATTATATACCTTTTGATCCAGTGCAAAAAATTGAAATCTGAGGACACCGATGAACACACAGTGCTGGTATTCTGTTAAGGAGACAGTTACCACAGTTGCGTTTTATCAAGGATGGGAGCTAATTTTTGGGGATTCTTAATAAATTAAATAAAAATTTTGTGTGACATAATTTTATTTAAGTTGTGGTTTAATCCTCCAAGGGGATGTTGGAGGTGGGTCACATCCCCACATAACCTCCCTAGGGTGGATATTATGTGGTGGGGCCCACATGAGCCTCAAACTCCTCAACTCCCCTTGAACCCCCTTTAACTCTTGGAACTCCCCATAAATGTTTGGGAGCCTCTTCACTTTCCTCCTTCCCTTTTTATGGTTCCATCACACCAAATTAACTAATGCCAATTAATTTATTTGATAATGTTTGAATTCTTTATGCATGGAAACAAATAAAAAATGGAGTAGCCATTATATTATTTTTTTCCCTGGCGATTATTCTTTGGGGGTGCTTGGGAGGAATCTTGAAAGAACATCATCCTCTCAATGAAGAATGCTCCACGTCTCTAAAGAACATGAATAAACACCTTCTATCTTCTTCAACCGGATCAAGGGAGGGAAGAACCTCCGCTCACGAAGTACACAGAGGGCGTCATCCCGACGTGACTTCACTGAGCTCTACTGCCTCTGAAGTTGACGGAACGACATCTATCTTCCACGATGTCCATATTTCGTGACTCGTCAACATACAATGAAAAATACAAGTTAGGGGGTTTTGATTATTTTAATGTATAAATTTTACCCTTGTTCCTCATTGTTTGTTTGGGAACGATGATGGCCACTTGTTATCACCTAATCCAGAGGGTGTGGGCCGAACCAACACGGCCCGATGCCCCTCCGTTGTTTTTTATTGATTGACGTCGGAGATGAAGATGAAAGGATAGAGTGTCGTCACATAACACAGGAAAAGAACCATGGGACAGAAGAGGTGGTGGCATCAGCAACAAGAGGCATCGGCGGTAGTGGTGTCCGTGCACCGGCCATGCAAGCGGAGACAGGCGGCCGGTCAGGCCGCCCGGACTGTAGTACAACTGGCTGACCGATCCAACCGTTCCATGTGTAAGAGCCACGGTGCACGAAGGAGCCTCATGGACGGATACCACAGCCCACATCCGCGGGCCGCTCGGCCGGATGAACTGCTCGGCCGCCTGCCGGTCGGGATGGAGAACTGTGATGCCCACAGGCACCACGCGGTGGAGGACGTGGCCCTCATCCACAGGCCACTCGCCTGGGCGAACTGGCTGGCCTCCTACCGACTGGGCTGGAGAACTGCGGGGCCCAAAGGCGCTTCTTGGGGAGAACCATGTCCCGAAACGTGGGCCACGTCCGCCCGGCCGCACCGGCCGGCTACGACTGGCCGACCAGAGGAGGAGCTGGCACCGCCTGGCGCTGCCGGGTGCACCGTACTAGCCTGTAGTGCTGGACGGGTACGCAGGTAGGCCGCGCCCCACCTAGCCGGACCAACACCTTGCCGGGTCGGACCCGCTGAGCCGGTTCGGGCTGACCCGCCAGCCCACTGGTCTTGACGGGTCGGGCTCGTCTTCACGTAAATGCAAATATCTCCTAGACCGCATGTCCTATTGACGCGCCGTTGGCGGCACTGGGACCCTCGAAACAAGGAGTTCCTTTTGGGATACTCTAAGTGAGTTTTGGACAAATTTGTAAATTGACCAGGTTTAGATTGAGTTTAATTCCAACCGGTCCATGGAACAGAAATGCCAACAACTCTAAGACTGGGTGTCTGATTGACAAGTCGTCTGTCGTGTTGGGTTCCTTTTGATGAGAAATATCTCGAGGATAAATAAACTCAGGACTTCGTGTTTGTTTATATATAGACACATGGCTAGAGGGGAAGACCCTCCTGGAATCATGTGTGCTCTGTGCGGAAACCCTAGGGCTGGTTGTGGCTGCGACGACTTCTGTACCGGAATCCTCTTTGGGTTCGACAGCGATAAATACTGTAGCAGAATCCTATGTGGGTTCGACATCCATGACTACTGAACCGGGATCCTCTGTGGGTCCAATAGTTATGACTTATTATCCTGTATCATGAGTCGGTCTGACTGAATATGTGGTCTTATATCCTGTGTGGGTCCGATAACTTAGTTGGTCATGTATCCTTTTGGGTCTGACAGCTTAGATGAATCGATGACTACATCTGATCGTCTCTATCTCTCTATGAAAGATGTATACCTGTGTGAGCTGAGTCTTGTATTTCAATCATTATCATCGATGTGATTGACTTTACTTCCTCTGTGTACTGGTTTGTGCGTGGGCTCGAGAGTGGGAGTCCAACTATGATTGATAACATAGGTATATGTATGGTCATATACCTAAGTAGGGTTGGTTGATACTCTGTGATTATGTCTTTCTACTGTGGTTTATCCTTCTTAGATTCTGGGAGACCTTAGGGGTCTCAGGGTCCCTACAGAGTATCGTTATACTCAGCCCTGAATGGGTTATTCCTGCACTTCATTGTGTTGGTTTAAGACGACGGATAGCACTGGTCGTGGTAGAGAGTTTTAGAGATGAACGGTACTCGGAGGTGGACCACTTGGTGAGACATACACAGAGCAGACAGAGGGACCTGGGGTGCTGAGGAGGCCATCTGTACCCACACTTCAGGAGGGATTTTTGGAGGACGACTCAGTAATTGTTGTTTAACCTTTCTTCAGTTGTACTACTTTTACAGTTGTTTGTACTTTATTTTTGGGAATGTATTTATGGACCCTTTCCATTCAGCACTTTCTTTTTTATACAGTTTTACTTAGTGTTTACTTCCAGTTGCGTAATCTGTTGTTTTGTTCACTTATTAAAGTCAATGCCTTCCATTTTTATTGAAATTATGCCTTTGGTGCTAGTCAGTAGCCCCTGGCCTATGGAATGCGGGTTTGGGGTAGTCACGGCACATGCCTCGTGGATGGGTCGTGACAATCATAGCTTGGTATCAATTGTGTTTTTCCACATTATACTTTCACATGTGATGTTTGTTAGATGAGAGATATTATTTACTAGACATGAGAGGTGGGTTTTTTTGATTTCATTGCCCGCTCATTCCATGAAGAGAATCAAGTTAACATGGAATGTGGGAATTTCTATATCTTATTGGGATGTCTTGACCTTCATCTCATTTTTTTATATGTATTAATAGTTTTAATTATGATTTTCCTATTTTATGATCAGTTATTCTAGTTTTCTTGTGAATAAATATTCATCCAAGACATGTTTCATGTGGTGCACATGAGGGTAAAGCTAATTATCTACAAGGGAATCCTCCGATGGATCTGAATATTTTTGAGGCTGCCATGTCAACATATTTGTTGGTAATATAAATGTATCACAATTATAGAACACTTTTATAGAGGTACATCAAGGAGCTATACCAGATAGGGATCGATCGAAAGAGTTATTGCAATAGAATCCACCATCCTATAAGTATGTGAATGAACCAAAAGATGTAGAGGATTTTCTTGAAAATTTTAGTCGGATTATATAATTCATGTATTCACCTAAGAGTTTCATGGTGTATTTCATGGAATTTAAACAATAGGGTCACATGAAGTGATAGAGGGGTTCCATAATATTGGTAGATCGGAACATGGTATTATACTGGAGCAATTTTAAGAAACATATCTTTTAGATTTTATTTCTACATTCTCTAGTGATGGTGATGTCTTTGGAGTTCATACCATAATTTATGGGATATCCTTTAATGTATTTATAAACCAATTTGTTTTTTGTGGTGATTTTTTAGGATCCATATGTTTTAATGAATGGCCTTCTAAAGTATCAAAATTTCCAATATTGTTTATAACAATATATCAGATCATATGTATTTATATATTTTATCGTTACCTATATAGAGACAATGGATGGTGCTATGATGGAAGAAATTAATATGAAAGGTATGGATTGATATTTTCTATCGTCTCTTCCACCTAGTGAAGGCCTTAATAGAGCACTTGGGAAAAAGATGATGTGGGCATATCATCATATGTGTGTTGGGGTTGGATCATTACATCAGGCCTCCTCTACAATATAATTTCTACATAGTAGTGTTCAACTGATTTCTTATTAGTTTGGAAAAGATGGTAACACCTGGGATTATTTTCCTTCACATATAAATATGTGTAATATTTTTAGAAAAAAATTTCATCTTTTATGTTTCTATCAGGCTTGTATACTCTTTCATATGGTCTTGAATCATCACCTCCAAAGGATACTATATTGTAGTTAGATTATTCAAATACAATAGGGATCCAACCACTAGCCTTAGGAGTGAAGCACCATCTCACAGTAGATGAGTTTTCAATTAAATTTAATGTGTATATAATGATTGTGATAGGTACCATCATAATTTCATCATTCATAGAGATTGTTTTTATTGGAACTACCTGATCATTTATCCCTAGTAGTTTTTTATATTCATAAACATAAAATGAATCCCATTTAAATTTTTATGTAATGTTTCAATACCTTTTGGAAAAATCAAATAGATTGGGTTTTAGTTTCTTTAAGTGTTATTGATAGCCAATGAAGAGTTAGTCTGGGATATTCTTATTCTCAATTTGGTTTTGTTTGAAATCTTCATAAGGATGGATTCTCTTATTTCTCACCATTATATGTTTAATTATTATCATCGACATATATCATTTAATATTGATTATGGGATCTCATTTGTGTTTGAGGTATAGCGGAATATGAATTATGGTCTTGGATGACATTCCTTCCAAGAGCTCTGTAGTTTGTTCTCTGCAGTATTAGTTTAGTCTAAGTATCTTTCCTATATTTTTTATCTTCTTTATTTTTTTGATGATCTTTCAAAATGAATCATATATTGTTCATATTGTCTTCCTCCAAAGAGGGAGGGGATGTTCATGATTCAATCGGATCAACCTACACATCAATTTTTGATACCATACTACCTTATGGAATGATTAAACATGAATGATATCAACATTCAGTTACATGACATGATTGAAAAGAGTTTTTCAACTGAGTGTTTAACCTTTGGAATCTCGTTTCTCTTTTCCAAAAATAAAAATAGTTCACTCTGTTTGTTCATGGTCTATTAGATGTTGAAACAGATGGTGATTAAGAATAAGTGTCCCTTTCCATGTGTGGTTGATTATTTTATTATTTAAATTGGGTAAGTAGTTTTCAATGATCGATCTTTTAACATGTCATATTCAGCTCATAGTTCGAGTGTATGATATATCATTGATGTAATTCAAGAGCATGTATAGCCATTATGGATATCATGTGATGTCATTCGGTCTGACTAACACTCCTACAGTTTTGATGGCTTTAACGAATAAAATATTATATATGTAACAGTAAACGTCACTAGTAGTTTCCATGGATGATTTTTATATTTATTCGACACCCAATCTTTATAAAAAGAACAATTTGAGTATGGTTTTGGAAATCATGAGGAATCGAAATATATATGGAAAATTTTCAAAAATAAACTTCTATATCCCGAATATGTGAATTTATTGGGGCAGGTGATTTATGAACATGTTATTTTAGTTTATTACAAGACATATAAGGTTGTTTTTTCATGGTAAGAACCATGAAACATATTTGATATTTGGATCTTCCTTGGTAATTCTAGATACTATCAATGGTTCATCAAGGATTTATCAATTTAGGTGTAACCATTGAATAGTCATTATAGGAAAGGGTTGAAATTTATATGGGATTTGAAATTTGAGTCTACATTCACTAATTTTAAATGTCTTTTGAAATCATCTAATATTTCTTATATCACCTAAGCCTGATAAGGGGTATGTGGGTTTCTTTTATGCTTCTAGAACTAGTTTGGGTTGCATTATTAATCAGTATGATCATGTGGTAGTTTATGGACATCATCAACTTCAATCACATGAGATGATTTAACCCACTCTAGATTTAGAGCATCCCACGATTATAAATACTCCAAAGTGTTGGAGGTCATATCTTTTTTTAGATAGGATCATGGTCTTTTATGACTATAATATTAGGATCAATATATTTTCATAGAAATAATCTAATATCAGATAGAGGAAGTGTGTGGGGTACCATTAAATTTTTGAATTCAATTTCAACTACATCCCAGGGATTGGAATGTTTTTTTTTATTTTCATTACAAGAAAGCGTTTCTAACTTCAACTTTTGAATTGAATGAAGAGTGGGACATTATAGGTCTTTTCACATGGTTTTATCTCGATGTTGAGGATGGTGTTTGATGTAAGCTTCAGCTAATGTTATGTTATAATCATCTCTCCTTGAATCTATTATGTATATTCATTAGTACGATGATGATTTCAATGGAATTGTCGAAACCTTATACAGTAGAGAGACAATTTCAGATTTCTCTCTCTCTCATTACTGTGTATTCATGGTTTTTGCGTATCAATTTTTTATCCCAACATTATTGAGGTGCTTAATTTAATTTTTTTCATAATTTATCATATTCTTTTTCATCTAGGTACTATGAAGCTGTATTATGAGATAAAACTGTTATCTGGGAATACATTTATGAAGCATCACATTTCTTATTATGTTTCCCCTTGTTACACCTTCCAACATATAAAGGTACAATAGCTAAAACCATCTAGTTAGATTCATACACATTCAAATCTAGTTTTAAAATGGGACGATGTCTCCATGGACATTATTATTTTATTTCCACAGACTCCCCATGGGTGGAATACTATCATGGTTGTGATTGATCAGTTGACATAGTAATCTAACATTGTTATAATCAGGTACTCTAAAATTGTAGATTATCTAGGTAAGCTATATGTATAGTATAGTTTGAGGATACACAAGGTTATTTCTTCCATTACTTTAGAAAAGGATCGTATGTTTAATTTTATGTTATGCAGGAGTCTCTAAGAGGTGATGGGGACTCTGGTAAGGTTGATTATAGCATACTAAGGAGCCTGCTATTCAGATCCTAGATATTATTCCTCTGGCCTGTGTCTTGTATTTTGGTGGATCATGGGATAGACATCTGGTACTTGTTGAGTTTTTTATAACTACATTTATTATTCATTGATCAAAATGGATCCTTTTGATTAATTTTTTGGTCACCCATGTGGTTCATCTCTTTATTGGAAAGATGTGGAAAAAGCCTCAATTGTTGGATCAAGATTGGTTTAGGATAAATCTTTGAGGATTCAATATATAAATCATCATTTGTTTACAAATCAATGTCGATAGAAATATTACACTGATCATTTTCATTGTCATTTTGTGTTTTTCTATTGGTGACCCAGTATTCTTCAATGTTTATCATCAGTTGGTTCATCGTCATCTAGGGAATCATGGAATATTAGCTTTGAGAAATGATGAACCATTTATGGTCACTGGTTGGATTAGTCATGGTACTAATTGGATGGAATTTATGGTTCAATTAATATACATTCATGATTTTTTTAACATATTATACATCCTGAAATACCATCTTGATCATTCTAATTTTTTTAATTGGGATGTTTTTTAGTTATAAAAATATTTTTCTGATGTGGAGTTTCTAGTAGAGACCATTTCCTCTAATTTTAATATCATTCATGATAATTATACTATGTTTCATAGAGTTTCATGGAGATAGTGGTTAGATTCCTATAATACATAGCAGTGGGAGTTTTTGATTAGGGAACAGTGGCCATAAATATTTACCAGAATTCATTCCATAACATGACTTCCATGGGATGGAAAGTATTATGGTAGGGAGTTTGTATCATCATGTTATCATATTTCAGGTATTTCCCTTCTCTTAATTATATTTTTCTATTTATTTGGTTTCATATTTTGACTCACGATATTAGAGATAATTGTCCGGATAAAATGACTAAAATTTAAGTGATATACTCCTGATTAAATTAATGAAGTATGATTATAAATGTTTAGTAAATTAATGGGAATCTCCCTAGTTTTAGAGAATATTTAAGGTAATTTGTATTTTTCTGTTTAAAAAAATATTTTTTACTATCTACTATAAATTTTGAATTTGTGTATTCAAATTACACCATGTTTATTGTCAGTAAGTATGTTGTTATGAGATGAATGCACTGTGTGAATGGATACACACCATGAAAATTTTTTGGGTGACTTATAATGATTAATGATCATTTTTTTAAAAGGGGATGGGTTTTTTTCAAATATGGTCCCCGAGGATTATATGGGGTTTAAACGGATTACACACCATGTAATTCTTGTGAGGATGGATTTTTAGGGTTCCATAAAGGTGGTATTTCTTAGTTCTGCACTATTTCTTCATCGATCATGACCCAAATATCTATCATTGATATTTTGGGAACCTCCACTCATTCTATATAGATTCATTTAGTGTTTTATCATCATGGTTGTGAATGCTATCTCCCTGAGTTAGATAATCCTTCGTCGTATTTTTTTTTCATTGATCCCAATAGCATCATTTTATTGTGTTACTATATTTTTTGATCTCTGGTGGAAATTATCTTGGTATCATTAATATTTTTTCCCTGGTCTTCCTCGGGGGGTCATTCCCTTATTGGTTTTGGTGTGACAGGTGTGAATTATTTGTGGTTTGACAAGATCTCTCTATTATTCAGTCCATTTTTTTAATTTAATCAATTACAATAGATATTATGATCGATTATAGGCCCTCAATTATCATTTTATGTGTTCTTATTGATAGATCCCCCTTTTTTGGGAATGTGTGCCACTGAGTTTTAGTTTGGTGGTTTCATCTATAGACTATGATGGATGAACTAAATTTCTCTATTTTTGATAAATAAAATTATAAATGAAATGGAATGATTGACGTATTTTATTTCTCTATTTGGAAATGAGTTTTTAATATAATATGGGTTTTCCAAGATTTTGGTAAATGAAAAAGGTATTAAACCTGGTAATTTTTTTTCTAAGACTGGTTTTTCTACAATTTTTTGATGAATAGATTTGGAAAATTGAGCTCACGGTAAGACTTTGGAACTTAGGTATAATGTTTATTAATAGACTTCATCTATTTACACTATCAGGTGGTCCAATAATAGTGTTTTTATTTTTCCCACTAGGACTATTTTTCATGGGACATCATAAACACTATTGGGAGTTTCACGTTTTAGGTTCTTCTCCTTCTTCCCTAATTCGATGAATAGGACTTGGGTTAAGGTGTGTATGTGATTTCCTAGATTGGGTGTATGAGTTTATATGAATGAATTACTAGTATTTATCTTTGGAATGATGTTACCTATTCTTTTGTCTTGTAATATTTTTTTTTACTATCAATGTTTTGATATGATATTCAATACCTGTTTTATTTAATTTGATATATATACTTTTATATATGTATATGAAAATAGTTGAAACTATTTTACATGGATTTTTTTGGAAATCTAAAAAAATGAAAATTAAATTTTCTTCCATTCTTTTGATATATAAACTATTCAACTATATATTATGACTTGTTTCCAATAAATATGATAATAATATAGATTTAATTATAGAGACATGTTAGGTAACACATGGGTGGGATCCTACTGATTCTGTTAGCTCAAACTCTATGAAACTGTATGGTAGTGCAGAACCATTTGTATATAATTTCATACAGGGAAAGGAAATGTGTCCTAGTGACGTGGTGAGGTGTCTATAAACTATGAGTGGGTTGGTAAAGGTGAGATATTGGGGGTTTTCCTATGATTTTATATTGACTATTTGTTTTTATGATTTATTTTTCCTTTTATTTTATAACTAAACATTGGGTTTTTTGGACTTCTTTGAGTTGTATTATTTTTTACAACTACTTTTATCAATGAAATATATTATTTTTCTTCTTTTGTATTTTTCTATTATTTATTTGTATGTATGTAATTTTATTCTTTCAGTTCGGGAAAATCATTATCTATGGTTGTTGTTTGATACCCTGGTTTTAGTTGTCAGCCCGTGGACATCATGAACCCCCTTTTGTGTTTATTGAAATTTGTGCTAGTTACTAGTATAAAAGGTATCCAGGTTTGGTTTATCATAAGAAGGCACAGGACATGTGAACCCATGTGTAAATTAGTAATTCATGAAATCATGCACTCTATGAATCTTTCAGAAACAGGAAAAATCCATAAACCATAATGGAAAAAATTCACTCCAAGGGAAAAAATAAAGAATAATTTAAGTGAATATAATATCAATTCTTACAAACTTGGTATCTCAAAGGCCCCCTATAAAATTAATGGAAAGAGACAACCATAGCTTCCCACCTGTGTCTACCCAATATTACCTTTTATATTTAATCCCCAAGTAATAAGAAAAATGTAGAGGGACTCTGATACTATTTTTCAATTCCCATTGTTAGTTCACTAGCACCATGATGGTGTGTTTCATTTCCAATTCATGCCACCCATATAAATTTATTTTATTAGTGGTGAGGGAATTAATGAAACATTAAGGATACTATGTTCTAGATATCAGATAACCATCAATACAACATTTTACAAAATAATTAATAATAAAAAGAACCCAATATGGATTCATAGTTATGAGAGATATAAATAAAAACAGCATATACTATAACAAAAATTGATACATTTTAGTCATAAAATAGTATTCAAAATAGATTTCCACATAATTATAAACAATACATATTTTATTTAAAAGAAAAATAAAAATACATATGTGCAAATAAAAAATGATTATAGTTTTTCCTATAATCACATTTATCTTCAACTTGATCCACATAATTATCAACCAAATATAGGGCCCATTACCTTGTTAGGATCCCTAACAAAAAAGTCTACACATTCACTACGGTTTCTATGTAGGGTATGAATAATAAAGTCAGTATAACACCTCTAACACATCGTTAGAATAAGTTTGAAAATTATATGATATTTTCACTACTAATGAAAAATAAAAAATAGAAAATATTTATCCATGTTGTGTCATCATGTTCTGGTCATGCTTCAACAAACCATGCATGTACCTACTTCAACAATATACTAGATAAAATGTCATGTCAGGTAATATGTACTTCATTGGACAAGGATTATACCTTCTCACTCAATGATTAGTCCCACACAAACTCCATGACCAATATAGTCTCACTCAAGGTAGGTTAAACATCGTCATCTAGATATCAGCACCCTCTAACTCAAAGTGACCTCATACTCGTAATCTCATACCAGGACCCTCTCACATAGGGTGTGATTATATAACCACATTAAAAGACATTATATTCTCACTCGGAATATTTTCACACTATCTCATTACATCCCCTAATCAATTAACTATAACTAAGATGGTGTGCCATATAGCCTCAATCATTCCACCCCATATAATAGAGGTTGTCATCTAGTAGTGATATATTGTACCATGTATTGGGGTGACTATACCATCGATATCAGATAACCATAATTCAAAAAATTTATGGAAGTAGTGTTAAATAATCTTGATAGAACATGGAATCATATGGGTGAGATATACATCTAAATAACATCATATGTCATAATTGAAATGGTACATTCCAGTTATATAATAGTATTCAAAAGGGATAATCAAATTCATTAAATCAATACCTAATGTATATAAATGAAAAAAGTAATTAATATGATCAAATCATTCATAATGTAATTAAATTTATCTCCATCCAACTCTACAATAATTATTTTCTAATATGGAGGTCTTTCACTTGGTTGGATCCCTGACAATAAAGTCTGCACAAGCACCCGGGTGTCTATACAGGATGATAGTAATAAACATACAAGGGCACAAATAAATAATTGTTATAATAAGTATAAAAATTATTTCCAATTGTATTCTCTGGTGAAGAATAAATATATAAATATAAATCACACATCCACATTAGGTTATCATGTGCTAACTATGACACCATAAACCCCGACTATACTTACTTTGATTCCACGTTGAATAACAGTAATCTCATGTCCCGAGTATTTATTAAGACATGATGGGTACCTTCTAACTCAGGGCACAACCCCATATAGACTCCCAAAGCATTAAAATATCACTTATGGGTAGCTACACGTCCTCATCATTTTAAAATAACCCTCTCACTCAAAGAGGCCTCATACTAAGGTATCTATGATTTTTGGCATTCTAAAAAATAATAATAACCCATAAAACTACAAAAATCATTATGTATTGAGGACATAATTCCTAAACTCAAAAGAGATCAATCAGCATGACATGATGTTCAATCCATGTTTATATGGAGAATTCTCTAAAATAAAATAAATTTTTTTTCAATTTGTATTATTGAATCAACCATGTACAAACATGGATAAGAAGATGAATCTGGGGTATCCATGACATTAGACATAACAAAAGATATCCCTTTAAACAACATGGACATCAATAAAATATAAAAATAGATCATGGAGGAGATATAGAATACAACACGGAGATCAAGAGTGATGGTTAGACAAGTAGATTTTACGGGCGAAGGAGGAAACAATAAAAGAGGGGATATATAGGAAATTCAAAAAACCCCTAAAAGTCATTAAATATCCACTAGGTTCCCATTCACCTATAAAATATACCAAATTCTCTAAAATCCACTTATTAAACCTATTTTTAATACCCCTTGAGTATTCGGGACATATGGGTATTCTACTCAAGCTATCTGGTACATAGTGGTAATATATAAATTACTCGATACACCTATACAGTATTTTACAAAAAAACTGGTGTGAGAACCCATCTCTAAATGACTCTCGATCCCCAGAACCTATCATACATGCCTCAAATCATCCTAGATTAAATAATTTAATGAATAAATAAGCTTTAAATTCATACATAAACATTGAGGGCCATTCTAGTGTCTATACTGTCATCAGTGATATGTGTTTGATTGGTCTCATTAGCGTAATTATTATCAGAAGTGTTATTAGTGTTTAGAGTTTCATCAGTTTCATTAATTGCATAATAATTATTAGATCCATTGATTTAATTATATTTTTTAGATTCATTAATATATTTATTGTATTTAATGTTTTAGTGTCCTTAATTTCATTTGTATTGTTAGTGTTTTTAGTTTTTTGAGTGTTCTCAATGTGATTAGTGTCAGGTGTATCATCAATATCATTAGTTTCATGAGTGCCTTATATTTTATATTTGTATTTATTTTCCTTAGTATCATTACAGTATTTAGATTCAGTAGTATATTCATGGTCATCTATTTCAATATTACTGCATGTTATATATGTTTCATTAGTATCACTAGTGTTATTAATTCCATTAGAGTAGTTAATATGAATAATATTTGTTTTGTGATTTTATTTTCATTTACATAGTTAGTATCATCAATCATTGGAGTTTCATGAGTGTATTTTATATATTTAGTGGATTTATTATTTAATTATCTTTAAAATCATTAGTATCATCAATTTCATTAAAGTCAGTAGTATTATGATTATTGTTTTTTACATTCCAAAAATCAATTTCATTTGTTTCATTAGCATTTTTATTTTTTGATTGTGTTATTAATTTTTTAGTGATGTTAATTTAATTATAGTTTTAATGGTTACTAATATTTTTATGTTCATTATTATTTTCATTTTCATTAGAATTATTTGTCTTGATAGCATAATAAATGGTGTTAGTGTCATAAATTTCATTAGATTCATCCATTTATTTACTATCGTCGGTTCTAGTAGCATTGTTTAAACATTATGTATCATTAGTTTTATTAATCCTATAAATTTTATCTGGGTGAACAATTTCATCAAATTTATCATAATTTTTACTATTTCTAGTGTTTTAAATGATTGTAGTGTTAGTTTCATGGTTTTCAATAGTGTCTTGGGGGAATTCAATGACATATTTTCCTTTAGTGTTATTTTCATTTATTTCATGTGTCATTACTATCATTAGTGTTGTGGGTGTCATTAATGTCATTTGTGACATTAATTTCATTAGTTTTATAATCATTTTTAGTTTCATATATGTTTATATTTTAGGTGTTGTTGTCAATGTCATGGTTTTTATTATTATCTTGAGGTAATTTGGTGTCTTCTTTTCGTTTAGTGTTTTTAGAGTCATTAGTTTCAGGAGTGTCATTAGTTACATCAGTATTTTCGGTTTCATTAGTGTTGTGGGTGTCATTAATAACATCGTTTTCATTAGTATAATTATTTTCATTAGTCCATAACATCAATATGGGTATTAGTGTCATAAAACATTAAAAAACTGAGATTTTATTTTTAAAATAATTAATCTATTTATTTTCACTATTTTTTTAGAAATTAGTACTTTTTACATCATAGGTTTCATTAATATTCTCCGTTTTATCTATGTCATATATGTTATAATTATGGTGAATTCCATTAGTGAAAATATTTTTTATTGTAATTCATATTTTATATTTCATCCATTTTCTCAGTGGAATCAATGGCATTAGATTCATCTATATCATCGATCATTTCATTATCATCGACATTATTTTCATCACTAATGTTGTTAGATCCATAAATTTCATTTGTGACTTTAGAATTATCAATTTAATCATCTCATCTAGTGTCTTAGAGTCATTACATCCATTAGTGTCATGTTTATTGTTATTTTTTCATATATTGCGATTTTCATGAGTGTCATAGGTTTATAATTTTCACTAGTTTCTCTATTGTTTTCAGTGTTTTGGGAATCATTATTGTAATAAGTTTCATCGGTGTTATCAATATAATTAATTTCATTTGTATCTTATGTGTTATTAATGTCATTAGTGTTTTTAGTTTCATTAGTTTCATATGTTTTCTCAAATAAAATATTATTATAAGTTTGATATGTGTTATCATTATCACCAGTATCATAATTATCATTAGCATTTACAGTGAAATCAATTTCATCAGTTTCATAAGTTTCATTAGTGTCATCATCATCTTGATTTTAATCAGTATTATAAATGGTTTTAATGATATGGATGTTTAATCAGAGTTATGTGTGTTTTTATTGTTTTTAGTGTATTTAGTGTCATCAGTGTGGTCAGTTTAATTATTGTTTTTGACTTCATTAGAGATTCTAGTGTATTTAGTGTTTTCAATATCATTAGTGTTGTTCTTATTTTTTCTTATATTGGTTATATTTGTGTGTTGAAACTCACCAGCGTTATTTTTTTCATTAATAAATTTATTATGTTTATGGTTGTTTAAGTGAAGGGTATTGGCATTATTAACCCTTCATTTTAAGGCCTTACACTTATCTATCATGTATGACTGACAACAAAACCCTCACTAAGATCATATATATGGTAAGAATGTTTTCATTTCACATAAGTTTCCCTTATGAACCTAATAGAACCATTTTTCTAGTTTCTATCACTAAGAATGTGAATTCTCCTTTTCCCATTAATTGATATCTCAATATCAATAACTATGAAAATTTAAAAATTTGTATACATTAAATGATTATAAAACCATTAGATAATTCTTATATCATATATTTTACCATATCTCCCCAATGGAATTCCTATTTCTCTAAGAGATCATGTTGACATGGTATATTATCACACATAATAATAAGGATCACTTATCTTAAGGGAATTTTGGCCTAAATAAATTACTATAATTCTAACCAGACTATTGAGTTGGTGTCCAACACTAACCATCTAAATTTTTGATATAATGATTTCATATTTAAAAATATAATATGTATTATTATTTGATAGATTATGTAATTGGGTCCTTTTCATTTTGCAACTCCCAATACATTTAGTCACAAAAGTTTATAAGAAATTACTTCTCTAAGTAAACCCTCACAACATAAAACTTATGCATATGATTTTTGGAATCCTTCTCTCATGTAACTGCAAACACTAAAAAAACATAAATATCGTACTTTTCATATCATGTTATTTTCATGCATAAGCCTTTAAACATGTCATTCTTATGCACTCTTCACTAAGAGATCCTATTTGTATGGACATAAAATATAATACATATTGTTCCCCATGAAATGATTTGAAATAGTATCACATATTGTTCCTTATTTCATGGAATTAAAAGAAACAACATTATACCTCATCTCACACTATAAATAAAGAAGAAAAATAATGGTCATTATCTTTAAGAGGTACATTGTAATATCGCAGTCACGTGATTTTAAGGTATGTTATAATATCTACTCATATATATTTAAACTACAAGTAATGCCTTATTTTAGCATTATCATACAACCCTCATTTTTTGGTGATGATTGATATTCATTATCATATATATTTAAACATATCTATTGAACTAAAAGATATTTTACTCCCTCTTAGGGGATAATTTGTAGTGAATTTTCTATAATTATCCTTCCATTATGTAAATATCCTCGACATTATGAAATATTACATTTTAAAAAAAAATATCTCTATTATGAATTTGTAAATGTATTTATAATATATCCTAATTAATTATTATAATAGTTATATAAATTAAATATGGTGATATTAAAATTATATATGTAGTTTCTTTTAATTGTATCGGAATTGAAAAATCACTTTTACTAAATTTATCATGTATTATATATTTTAATGATTTAACGAACATGTTTAAATCACTAAAAGAGACACATAGTAAGCAAAAAGATCCTTTATAAGATGCGTTTACGTCTTATCCTATTTGTTTTTTTACATAAATCCCATAAACTTATGACTTCATCTATTTCCCACATGAATTTGAAATATGAAATTATGGTACGAGAATTAAGAACAAGGAAGAATTAGACCCAATATGAAATATATTACCTACAAAAGAGATTGATTGATTATAAATATATATTGGTGACGATTAAATGATGGGTTATTTTTTCATAACATTCCCATGGTATATATATTTCACCCATTTTTAATAAATATTAAGGCACAAAATTCAGAAACCATGATTGGGAAAATAAAATGATGACTAGGGATAATGTGAATCATTGGGTGATAGTCCCACAAACATTATAGTTATTTCCTATAAAACCCCTTAAACTACAAGGAACTATGATTTACTCTCACATACATAATAAAAGTATTATTAGATATGTAATTGGATGGTACATGGGAAATTCTATGATAGTGTTATCCCAACATTTAAAATAGTTCTAAAAAAATTTGAAGGACCAAAACCATAGAGTTTAATGTCATCACATCAAATTTGATAGCATTAAGCTAGACATGTCCTAACATTAAATAAATTAATGATTCTATAGTAAGGTTGATGCATCTTTTACAATCCTTATCAAATGTTATCTAATGAGGACCTCTACTGTAACCTTCCAATAACTCAAGATTATATTGGGAGGGATATTATCAATCATAAAAAACACCACCATCAAACAACCCCAATTATATATAAAATATATTAGAAAATCATTCATTGTTCACGTAGTTTTATGAAACATTATAGATATTCCTCTTAAGGAAAATAACTTATAGTTATCAAGAACATATCAACAAACCTATAGTGAAATTATCACCCCATACCTATACTCCTTGATCAGATGCTATAAATTAATACAATATACAAATGATTTCAAAATATGTGATATTATAAAATCATAATAAACATATACATTACATCATCTCAAACATTAAAATATATTTTCTAAAAATCACTGAATCACAGAACCCAACGATATTGTGTATCTGGTGACTAGATACATAAATTCATTTTTTCAGAAAATTTATTTTATATATCCTAAAAATATTGTGATCAAATTAAATCCTAATAGAAACATCATACCTAATAACCCTATTCATTACCTAGGGAATGAAAACATATGAATAGGTGAGTGAAAATACTCAGTAAAGGATAACATATCAAAGACTCATTAATGGTTACATTATATTTGTGTGATAAAACATGACTGTGAGAGAAATATCAAATTATAGATATCATAGAATTATAATTTTTTCCCTAAATAATTATGGAAGGAAATATAACCTAAAAGTATCATATATATACAACAGTGTAACAATGATAAGTCAGGATATAATGATCATGACCCATGGAGAATAACATAAGATTGTATAATAATAATGAAATGTGTCATAATCATAAGAATATGAAATCATTAAATTATGGAAATAAATAATTACAATATCTGCCGCACAAAATCATTGGAAAAAATTACCCAAAATCATTGCCACTCAAAAACATGAGATCAAATATAACAATAATCATGTTTATGCACAAAAGTTTGAATAAAAATATCATTAATCATGTTCATGAAAAAAATTTAGGAATAACGCTACATGAAATCATGTCTACACGAAATATTTTGAAATAAGCTACAAATAAACATGACAAAATAAAAAATTTCAATTGAAATTATCTTCAATAATTTCCATGCTCAAACTTATGAATAATGATTTTTTTGTATATTTATATGAATGAAATTGTAAAAAAGTTTTTGTAATCATTTCCTCATACAAAATTAGGAAAAATGATGTGCACATACATATCCTTGAATAAAAAAAATTAACTAATGTATTTGGTGGCTATAACAAACCCAACTATCACATAATGAAAAAATGTTTATATAATAACGTTTATAGTTCCATCATAGCATATTTAACACATGATAAATAAACATGTTACATTAAAACCTCCTTAAAAAGTTATAACAGAACATATAGATAATGTGTGATGATGGTATCATTATATCATATCCATAATGAAGAATAATTAAAATTAAAAAATATTAGAATGGATGAAAACCCCTTATATAAAAGAATTAAAAAATTTCATTATAAAATAATGAAAAAGGTCATTTAATTTTGATAATGTTTGTTTTAAGAAAAAATAATTTAGAAACCCATTGGAAAATAATTTTTATTTAGAACTGTGAACTCATGTAAATTATGATTTATAAATATAATTCTGGAATAAATCAAGAAAATTGTTCATACAAACACATTAAAAAGAATATTTTTTTACACTTTAATAATTAATGAAAAATATATGGAAAATGAATCATATGGAAAATGGTTAAAAATGCTCCTTTTAAAACATTTTAATGAAAGTGAGTGTTTATAAAAAAAAATTCACATTCCTATAATAATGGATAAATACATCAATAAAACACTTTTAATTACATGGTCCTGAAAGGAAAAATTCCTAGAAAAAAACCTGAGATTTTGTTGGCTCTAATTTCAAGAATCCTTTAAGTGGAATTTTGTACCAAAGGGAGATGAAATGGTGAGAATATAAACCCCACGAATAACTAAATTAAAATAAAATATATTCTTTTTGAAAGATATAGGTTAAATATTTTCGTTAGATAACATTTCATATATATTCAATATCATTTTGAAATTTACATTAGAAATAAACCCATACATGTCTGATAAATGTTGAATCAAAAGAAATTGAAAGAAATAAAATTATATATATTTTAAAATAATACGAATAACATTATAAACATATCAAAATAAATTCATGATATTTTATATACACTTTATAAATAAATAAGGTGGTGAACGTTGAAAAAATCTGAATGAAAAAAATGAGTTTATAAACCCTTATCTTTAATCCTAACTTTTAGGAATGGAATTTAACATCGTATATAATAAAGATAACAACCTTAATAACGTATTTAATAAACATATTCATATATATAAACAATTATACATTTCAATTATACTCATTAATTTAATATATATTAGTTAGTTATTGTTTATTTTCATCATCAGATGTTAGTAATTTTTTTCATACAAGTTTCATAATGGATATGTCAAACATCATTCCGTAATACCATAATAATAATATGTGGATTAGTGAATATATAATAATATTTTGGTTCCACTTATTTAATCATTCACATGTTAACATTATGTAAGATATGAGAATGGTTTATGAGAATAATATCCCTAATGAGCATGCTTCGGATAATATACTGACAACTACAGTTTACCCTATAATGACCATTATTTTCTTGTGTTATTATTGTAGAATTATATTATTGAAATAAATTTTTCATTAATATCACATATATAAATTAATAATGTTTTCATACTTATTCCTGATTTAAGTAATGATTTTGGTCTAGAATCATTCATGTAGTTGGTTTAACCAAACAAAAAAACAACATGTTATACTATTGAAATGGGTTAGATCATAGCGTAATAAAATAGTAATATAATTTTTATAAAGATAATAATTATTTTAATATCACATAATTATAATGGATAATGTGATTTATAAATACTGTTGTATCATCCCTACTCAAATCAGTGGTTCCATGCTAGAATTCCACATGACCTCAAGCGCACATCCCTATACACCATAGGCTACTAACAAGTAGCGATGGTCTTGATTGGTATCATGGGGAGATTATACACTCCATAAAAATAAACAATAAAAATAAATAACAAATCATGTATCACTAATTGAGTATATAGATGAATAAAAATGATGTATATATATATGAGATGCATTATTAATCGAAATCGACATTCAATAAAAAAATTAGAAAATCACTTACTCAGTCGATCATAAGTATAAGATACAAACTAAATAAAAGTATAAAAGGCACTAAAACAAAAAAAATCACAACATCCCGATATCTAGACTCATATTGAGTATTCCCACTCATTGATCAAACTTGGACCTCAATTCCACTTGTACCTGAAATAAGTCAGGGATTCTCATATAGCCAAGTGTCTTGGTCACCCAAGAAGGGTGTGAGTAAAACATAGTAGAATAATACTAACACAGTTATGTGAATCAATAATAAATATAGTGTTCATACATGTGATAAGAATGGATAAATAGTAAAAAACAATATGTAAACATTTCAATAATAACATGTAACCACCAATCTATAAGAAAATAGAAACCAACAATATGTCCCTTAATTGTGCACTAAATATTCTACCATGGTTCCCTGTCGTACTTTCATTGGATCCAAGTCAGAATGAATATCAACAATCTTCCTCACAAATCCCCTATTATGGGTTATTTGATAGAATATATAGGACACCCTCTTGAGGGATAGAGTAATTCATGCCAAGCATTATTGTTAACACATCCCCCTTAGGGGATAGTTAATGAAGCTCATCCGGGATGCTCAACTGCAATGATAGATTAATAAATCATATGATACAACATAAAAATAATAGGTAAAGCATCATAATGAATTAGGAAATTTTTAATATAATCAAAATATACATGCATGAAACACAAGAATAGGTTCCATAGGGATACCCACACACACACCACATATGAACAATAATCAATATAGGATTAGCAGTAAAAGAAGATAGACATTACATTAATAGTCAATCATTGCCCATTAGTAGTCAAGAAACAACCTATTTCATAAGGTCTAATATGACCATTGTAACCTTGTAAATTTATTAGTTATATTTTTAATAATTAGTTAAGAAAGGGAATAAATTAATTAATTAACCATAGTATATGATATTTTAATTTAATTGATCTGAAAAATTCAATTAAAATATCATATTGGGGTTCAATTTATTTTCTAGTTATTACATGGGTCCCACAAATAAGTGCCTTAGGTTATTATGTATTCGAATCACATGCCATCAAACTAAGCATAAACCTTAGGGTCATATACATCAGACCATGTACCTTAAACAATGATAAATACCATCTAAAAAAAACCTAGATTCTTTTTCTATGTTTTCCTACTCCATTTGGCCTCTAACAATTCCATGATGTTGTAATCATGTCTATAAATATCAAATTAATTAATTATAAATAAATCATATTTAAATAAATAAATATAATATAATTACAGAAAAAAGTGAAAGGAATAATTTTTTTAAGGACATACAAGATAGAACCACCTATTTGAATCCATGACCAACCATCCATGGAAGGTCCTTCTATAACATCTAACTTCATTTCAAAACAACACCCCATCACATAAAAACACTGAAATGACCAATTTAATATAATTAAATTGGAACCCATAGGATAAAAATAAACAAGAGACATTCCTTAGATTCAAAATAATCCAATGATTTTTGATCCACTTCTGGTGAACTCTTAGTTCTATAACCAAAAAAATCCCCAAATAAACTATATTATAATGTAAACAGGTTAACTCAATATCAAAAAAAATCAAAAGAATAGACCCTAGAGGGATATTACTCTAGATAAACCCTCAAAAATGGAATTTTTTCATCAT
Source organism: Viscum album (assembly GCA_963277665.1). Classification (NCBI taxonomy): domain Eukaryota; kingdom Viridiplantae; phylum Streptophyta; class Magnoliopsida; order Santalales; family Viscaceae; genus Viscum; species Viscum album. Next base: position 1,098,493,103 of record OY728121.1, on the reverse strand, counting down.
CACAGGAACTACTTTAGCCACACTAATCAAAATACCCATTATTCTCAAACAGTACGACCAAGATTTTGTTGAATTGTTTTCTAATTGTCAATATAAAATCCATACAAAGACAAATAAATGTCTATGATCATAATGTAGAAGTGGTATTTGAAGAATAATTGGTCATAAAATGATTACAATGGATATAACATACCATGAGGATTGTCCATGGTGAACGGAATAATAATCTAGATCTATATGAGGGTGAAAGAGGTCATAATCAATGAATAAAGTGGGATTCCACCTAGATTAATCATTGAATTCTATCTAGATCTACCACTCATCAAAGATAGATCATGGATGGATGATCATAAAGATGAAATGATGATTTTTACTCAAAAATTCAATCTAAGATTGCTAAAATATAGGTGTATTTTGTGGCCAAATGACCAAAATGTCCTTCATTAAACGCATGCATAGCGTGCCCCATGGGCTAGCAGGTAGGTTGTACTATATTGCTATAAGGTCTACTAGCTAACCATTGTTCCTACAATAGTATGATTTTTGTAACCCTCTCCACTAAGAATTTGAGAATTTAGTCATCTTTCAACTCTTAATTCAATCCTAATGAAACATCTTATGTGTCTTAATCTAGAAACTCCTCTGATCCACACCTGATTCCTCGAATGAATAGTTTACCAAATGAAAAAAAATTCCCTCCAAAATTAATCACTCATAATGAAATGATTCATCAAAATCTCCCCTCTATAGATCTTCTCATCCTCAATAAGATATGGTATCACACAAAACAAGCATCCAAATTAAAAATTATTTTCTCTTAAAATGGGTTGTTTGTATTCCATCCACAAGTTCCAAATCACTTATAAAGGATATTCTTAACTAGATCTCATATAATACTCCCCATTGAGGGAATCTGATAATAAATCTAAAAAGTTGATAAAAACTTTTGTTTTCTCCAAACATTTAGATCGTGAATACCAATATCATTGAACTCCACACAACATGGTGTCCTTAATTTATACCTCTTGAATAATCAAGGTTCTCCCCGCCTTAGAAACCACTACATGGAACAAGATTCTAACAGCACATTGTCACTCCCATGTGTGGTTCATTTCCAAAGTGCATATTTAATAATATAATGTGAATTTATTTTTTTATTGAAACCTCATTTATGGTTCTTAGATGAACCAATTAGCCTCTAAATTCCAAAAAAAACCTAAACAATCTGACCATTCATGAAATACCTCAACTAATTCATAACACCTCAATCATGGCTGATATGATGAGCTCGATGTGATTTTGAAAAACCACATTATATTTGACATTGAAAACACTTGTAGGTATATTTATATCCATCATCCAATGTATTTTTCTATCCTCAACCACTGATTCATCATGAAAAACTGATCATCATTCCTTAACTATCATAGGAATCATTAAATCAATCCAAAATACTCACTAATGTTTGAACTGACTTCAAAATATTTTTTCCCATGTTTTTTCACCAACCAATTTCCTCGGTAACACGTATTTAAATTATGAATTAACACACCAATGATCCATCATTGTATCATATCATAATAATATTTCTAAATAGTCCAAATCCCAATTATGGCCTCCATCTAAAACAACATCCAATTCAAAAAAACATACATTCATTATGGGACCCAACACTCATGGGGATAACTACTGTTTTCATTCTGTAGAAACCTCGATTGTTCCATGGAAAATATTATACAAGACCACCACCATTTCCCTAAGATTGTTCATACACTCCTGAAGAGTTTATTATCCCCCACAAGGTGTATACTTATTTTCCCTTCAAAACACATTCATCATCCAAACTGGCATTCAACTAGTCCCCGACTGAACTCAGTGAAAAATTGTAACATCCCTCATAAGTGATTGACAAGAAAATTACCAAGCTCCACACACACATCGATGTACTATTACATAGTTCAGTGTGTTCAATGGTATATTATCAACATGAATCATATTCATCAGTACCCTAGGTGTGGGTTATGACATTTCATTCAGATGAGTCTCATCCCCTCATGTAAGCCTCTTCAAAAAAACGATGAAATTTCCATAAAAAATACTATATACTGCACAATGGAAGGCTATTCCATTTATTTATTGTATTATTACATAGAGAAAACTAAACAAGAAATATCCACAAATCTACCAAACCCTATGAGATTTACACAAAAAATACCTTTTTTCCACTACTACGGGTGACCCTAAACTGAATTCATTAGAGACACACCATCACTGCCTTATCTACGTTCAACCATAGAAATTGGAACATTCCCAATGGTATGCTCACTACCCAACCACTAATGGTAAAATAACCACTCATGTAACCACCTCATGAATTCACCCACAATTTGTTTTCTAGTATGGAATAATACACCACTCCTTTATAAGAATTTATGGATTTCTCGATAAATCATGAACCTATATGTCTGGACTCACATGACAATTCATTTCCCCACAACAGAAGTGGCATGCTCCAATAACTTGAGCACACTCAACACTTCTCTTTATAAATGGAAACATCTTAATTTTTAGATTAACTATGAAAAACCTTCCACGTTTGGGTTAGATCATGTTTGTGTACATCCAGCCATGACCTAACCCTCTTAGGACTTGACATCTAAGATAATCACTCACTAACTAATGAGTGTTTAATTCCAATTTAATAGTCCTGGAAACTGATTTTTCTTCCTTCAATGAAACTTGAAATTATCTACCCTAAAAACATACTTTTAATAATGATTACTATCATTCTTGGTGATATATATTATCAAGTTATAGGAAATCATAAAATAACATCTATTAATCCTTTCAAAGGACAACCAAAAGCATATGAAACATTAGTCTATGAAAACTGACCATTAGTCGATAACCCTTAATATCACTTCACCAAGAACATTCTATCTTAAGTTACATCCATGTAGTGGAAGGAATCAACATGTTAGTAACAATATTATCATTTCCAAGTCCAAAAGGTCCTTAAAAATCCCCACAAAAGGTTCAGTAATGGTTTAATCACATGGTATGCCATCTAGACATATATACATGGTTTTTTCAAGAAGGTTTCTCACTTATAAAATCAGGGACGAGAGTCCATTAATTATAGTTTTTATTAAAGATAATTTCATTGGGATATACACTCCAAATAGAACATTATCGATTCCATTATTAATCAAACATATATAATGGTTTCTCATTAATTCTTCCATAATAAATCCATTAGGTCTCAAAGGTGATCTAAAAAGCACATTGCACCCCTTGTGAAAAAATGGATTGTGTTTTTTTCCACTTTATAACCACTATCATCATTTTCGTTTTCATTTCCTAGGTTCACCAGACTATTGTATCACGTAACATTATATCATAAGTATACGTGCATATATTTCATACAATAGAATTTCAAAATGAAATCATATGTGTAATATAGTAAAATTAATTAACACCTATGAAGTTGATATTTATCTCTTTAATAAAATCACATGCAAGAATCTGATCAGTCTTGTAAAACCGTTGTGATCAATATGATTCATGTGATACATATTCCTGATACAGAAAAGTATCAATTTCATTTTAAATCACGAGCACAAAATCCTTGTGTTTTATACAAGGTCAAATCATATATAAACATAATAGTGTAAACTAAGAACATCAATCTCATACCTTGGTAATTTTTACTTTTCTACTAAAAGGTGTATGGGTTGATCTAGATTGAGATTCATCCCCATCTCCAACACATTTCAATTAAAATAAGAAAAAAACCTACCTCTAATTCCATTTAATAACATCCCAACCTAAATGGCCAGTATGGATATAAATTCTATATGTCCTCAAGAATGAATACCCATTTTCTATAGGTTGTCGACTAGTAGGGAGTGTCTCAAGTTGAATAATGGGGATCATATATGCATAATAAATATGATAATCTCCCATTATGATTATCACAAGTATAATATAGAAACAAAATATTAGTAAAATGGGATTTAACACTTCAATACTCACATCATACTAATATCCAAAAATCATAGAGAGAAATCTCACACATTGATCAACCATGGGCCTCATCCTAACATGTATCTATGACATGTGAGGGATTCTCAATTACCCAAGTGGCATGGCCACCAATGTAGGGTGTGAGTACAACTTAGTAGGTCAAAAAAATGATGATTCATACATGAAAAATAAATTAATTTTAAATGCATGCGATAAAAATAGGTAATTAGTATATAAAAAATACCTAAACAACCAATGAGTATCATGTAACCACTAATTTATTGCGAAATTGAAACCATCTACATACAGAGAGATATTCTTCTCATTGTGATTCGGTATCCCCCATCCATACCTGTTTAGGCTTCATACTAGAGGGAACATCAATAGGTCACATGACAATACCCCTTAATGGAATAGTCCAAATAAATTATAACACATCCCCTTAATGTAGATTCCAATTAATTCTAACCGTTGTATTTAATACACCCCTCATAGTTGGACTGTCCATGAGGCTCATCTTTCACGCTCAACTATAGGCACATTAGATCATCACATAAAAATATAGATAAGAACGAGATATTAATCATAATATAAAGTCATGTATGTATACTAGTAATCTTAGTAAAAATGAAGTAAGAACAATAATAGATCTCACTTGGATACACATGCACATATCGTGTTGTAAATCATCAATGTAGGCTCAATATAGAAATAAATAAGAAATAATACGCTACTAGTTAAGCCTTGACCATCAGCGTCCATGAAAAAAGATAACACACAAGGTAAAACATAGACCTTGAATTATTGTTGATCTATTTCGGAATGTCTATATTAATTATTTAAGATATGTTATACATTGGATAAATAAACATGGACCCTACTCTCTCATTTTGGTTGACATGAACAATTAGTTAAAATATCATGTTGGGTCACATTTATTTTCTAGGAATTACGTGAGTATCAAGTTCAACTATATAAGTGTCTTGTTACATCTTATTACATGCCAATAAACAATGAAAATCCTTAGTGCATTTTATACAAAAATTCCTACCACAAATGGTTCTAAATACATTATATGAAAATCCTGGATGATTTTCCCATTTCATCTAAATTTAATCAGCCTCCCACAATTCCATGAGGTACTACTCTTGTCAAAGAAATAAAAAATACATAATTATAACTTAATTATACTTAATTATATGAATAAAATAATAATATTAAAAAACAAAAAAAGTAAATCTTTTCCAAAGGACATGCTGGATATCATTTCCTAGTTGGAACCAAGACCAGCCATTCATGGAAGTTCTGTCTTGCACTTCTAACATCGTTCAGGGAAAGATCCCAATCACAAAGAAAAATAATAATTAAAAACATAATATATTTTAATTTGAAACCTTATGAGAAACCACATAATTTAAATACCTTTATAACAACATCATCCAATGGAGGTCAACCCACTATTGTCTCACTACCGGTTATAAGATGAAAAAAAACCAAAATACATTTCATGATAAAATTCAATTTTATCTCAATTTTAAAATGAAATAAATAGTAGATCATAGAGGCACAAAAATTAATAAAAACACCAAAAAATGGAATGTGTTCATAATCAAGGGACCCATTAATCTATTATAATTAAATTTCCTATCATTATCCAACAATTCCTCAATGATCATATTCAATTATTATCTGATTCTCTATTTGGAACGTAGAAAAATGAAAATCAATTGAAAATATCATCATGTAGATTTGTAATTTGGATAGTAAATGGAAATAATATAATTAAAAGTGTTATGTCATACCATGAGGGTTATCCATGATGAATAGCATAATGATATACCATCTCATGAGGAAGAAGGAGGCCATAGTTGATTAATAATAAAGGATTCCATGATGATGCATCATCTGATTATACCTCAATCTTCTTTAGATTTAGGTGCTCTACTGATGGAAGGAGGATAGAGCTATATAGATGATTTATAATCAAAAAATTTACCCAATGTAGGTTAAATAAGGGGGGGTCTTTTAGTCAAAAGATCACTAGTACCCTCATTAATCCCTAGGGCTGTGTGCCCCACCAACTCCCTGACTAGGGTCCACCGATGAACTGATGGCCCAATGACATCTTACTCTAACCTGCTATGAAACATGACCAATTCCTAGTCACTAGCTTTCATATGGGGGATAATGGTTGAATGGGGATACTTCTTATTCCCGTTCGTCTTATCCCTCTCTATTGAGAACCTAAGGTTTCATTTAACTATTCATAATTGATTTAAGTCTTAAAACACCTCTTAATGGTATTCAAATATGAAATGCATCTATTTGGAACTCGGTTCTTCGAAAACCCCATCTATTAGATGAAGAAATCAATTTACATAAAAAATTCCCAACTCTTAATTATCTGAGCTATAAAAAGTGGAGATGATATAGTTATTGTTAATGTGGGTGACAAGATATGTACATATTTTGACTAAATTTCCCTTTCTTAAAATAAGTTCCACTAGAATAAAGGATACAAGACTCATTTTTGGAAAAAATGATATGAAATGACTAATAATTATTTATAAGAAGAAAAAGGTTCTTTGTTAATGAGTGATTTGATGGAAAATAGTGATTTTGAAGGCATAGAGGAGGGGTCATTTGAAGATGATTTTTTAGTGGTATTTCTTCATATTATCATTCCTTAATGTGTAAGTTTTTCATTTTATAAGAATTGTTGAAACATAGTTGAAAATAATGATGATTGAATGATTATTTAATAAGAAACATGGGAAATTTTTCATTTAAATGGTAACATAATATATATAGAAATCATTATTTTTATAGAAAATTAATTTTGAAAACATTAAATGATATTAAAAATATATCAAATCAATTAATAATAAAATTATTGTTAATATATATTTTTATAAATTAAAAAAATTATTTGAATAATAAATTAAATGTAATTAATATAATTTATTAATATAATGATACGCAATACCTTTAAAAACAACCTTTTCAAAAATATCCAATTTTATCATTAAATGATTTGAATGACATCATGTTAAAATTAATTATTTATCTTCTAACCAAAAAATATTACCAATCCATTATAATATTTTTTTAATTTTATAAATAAATAAAATAGTTATTTAATAATATTAACCATATTGAATGCATAGAAATTTATTTTTATAATAATATAGTATAAAAAATTAATTATTTTATTTTAATGTTTACATTTCTGAAAATTATTACATTACTTTTGTTACTAAAATTTAAAAATATTAAATATACCAATTTGATATATGAATACCAAAAAACCATATATCCAATGATCATATTTATGAAAAACAAATTCCAAATGGCCATATACTTACATGAGTGATGGTTATTCTTCCATGATGTCATTTTTTATTGAAGAGGAATTATCTAGTGATGAACTCATTTTCCCAGGGAGAAAAGAAGTAATGAATTTATGGGAAAATGGTAAAAGGCATGATGATTCTTATTTTTTATCTAATACAACGCAGATATGATCCTCATATAAAATGAGATAGTTTATGAGTGCTCTTAAGGACCCTCACACCAAACCTTATACAATCATACATGGAAATAAAGTCTTCAATATGGGAACCAACTATGATTTTGATGATACTAATTAACATCAAAATGTTCTCATGAGGATTGAGGAAGTATATTACACAAGTCCTATGACCTAAAAGGAGGTGATAATTGAAGGAATTTTGGATATTTCTACTTTAGGAGAGGCAACTGTCACTTCCTGAAATTCTATTTCAGATCTGATAATGTACTCCATGGAAGAAGAGATAGTTGAAATGAGGAAGAATATTTTCTCACCATAAGACGTTTTCAAAATGGTTGAAATAATTATTCAAGTTTAAACCATTTTGATTAAAAAAATAATAAATAAAATGATATTATAGCATAGTCTATAGGTTCAATGATGGTGATATTAATCCTGAAAAGTTCATCACGAACATGGAATAGATGTATTATTTCCTTGAGGACCATATAGAAGATGATCTGAATATGGTCCACTACATCAAATAAAAATTTCAAATTGTTCATGACTATAATAAGTTTAAACTATTATTCAATATATTGATTATGTCTTATGGTGTTAATATTTATCTGGGCTTCTGGTTATCTATTAGGGTTCATGGACAACCCTTGAAAGTGGATTTTAAAATGAAAATATTACAATTTGAGAAAAAACGGCAATATATCCAATGGCCATATATATAATTGTCATAATTAATTATATATATATATATCCATATAAAATCACTAAAATAATTTATCAAATTTACTTATATTTAAACATGCCTAATATATTTTAATGTTTTTTCCTTATTTCCACAGTTTCAACTATGGTTATGATTTTCATGGAAAACCACAATGGCAATGTTTTAATTATCATGGTACTTTTATTTACTTGTGGATTTATTCCTCTTGTATATTTATTAATGATTTTCCATATAATATTCTTGTATCTATTTATTGTATATCTTATATGCTAATATTTTATCTTGATTTAATTTATCATGGTTAATTTTATTTTTGTAATAATATGTTAAACATGGTATTAAATTAATGTTCAAATCATACTAAAATTATTGGGTGCTAAATTATTCACCTTAATATATTTTTTACTCATTATTTTAGTTATATTTCATATATATATAAAATTTAGGGTTGCCATAAAATATTAAATATTAGATATATAATTTTTGATAAGATATCTACCTTACTAACTTTGGAAAATCATTGGAACTTAACTTTTACACAACCAATTCAGTATATTTCCTATCATATTTGGGAACTAAGTCCCAAAAAATGGAATTAATTTTGATATAAATTTTATAGTCACCATTTATGTAATAGATGATCATAAGGTTGATTTATGATATGAGATATGATTTACTTATTCAAGAAAGTGACATGATATCTATGTATAGAGATCAAATCCATGTCAAAAATCACATCAAATTATACTGAAGAGATAATAATATGATTTTTATGAATTATATTACCAAAAATATAATATTAGATAATAGTAATAGGATTTGAATGTAATAATCATAATACTAATACTTTTCACAAATAATTTAATATATAATAATTGGTGTGGTAATTTTTTCTCCTATAAAACATCATGTAAATAATGGGGTGTGTATATAAAGAATCAAACATATAATTTTTATTTATGGAGTGGATAATGAGTATTCCTTACACAACATCATTTTCCTAGTCCTTTTTAGAAATTATGATTGTTTTGGATTTCCCTATCTCCATTTTATTTATAGGTTGTTGATCTTGATTGTTGTTATTAACACATTATTATGTATACATTTTGGTGTAATACCAATATGTCTCAAAATAGAATCATCAGATTGTGGGAGGTTTAATAGGATGATTATTATATTCATTATTCATATCCATTTTAAATTCATGTTCTCGATGGACTTCAATACTGCACTTGATTAATTTCACAATTACTCTTAGATAATTCCCCTACAATTATTTCTATGTTTTTGGAATATAGGAAGATTAATTTATCTTACAATATGTGTTTTATCATTTTAGTTTCCTCAAAACCCCATTTCACTAATATTATCTCCAAAATAATGAGAATAATTTGAGTCTTTAGACATTATTTTTACCTTGATATTACATAGAAAAATTTCTTCATAGATACCAAAGTGATTTTATATGGATTTCAAATTAAAAACATAGTGTTAATCCACTAAATAACTGATCAATTTTTCTTCTAGGGTAAATGATAAAATTGTAAGTATAACTTACAATTATTGTGAATATTTCTTCATAGGTATTAACAGACTTATACTCATTTTTCGTAAACTAAATGAATTAAATATCAATTTATTTGTTTAGAGTTTAAGAAAAAATATTTTTCAAAAAATGACTCCTTAAAATCCTATCATTTTATGGATTTAATTTCTTCTTTAGGTAATTTATTATTTAAAAAAGGAAAACCATTGGTATTATTCTTCTTCTAATTGATAAAAATCCATAATTATTTTTCATACACAATTTGTTGAATAATATAAAATATATTTTCAGTCATATTCATCAATTTCGTTGTAATTAGTTTATTATAAGAACTACTAATGTTCAACATTCTTTGATGCATAAATGAATCAATGGAATATTGATCACTATTTAGAGCATTTGATAGCTCAACATGGTTTATATTTTTTATATAAGATACTATATATTTCCCTAATGGTTATCACTCATTCTAAAACCACCTTTGGACTATTGTTGGGGTAGACACCGCATTTTCTATCATTATCATTTTGAACTTGGTTCCTCATTATTCTATCCATTAACAAAAAAAAATTAGTATGAGTATAATGTGATACTAATCAATGTAATAAATTAAAATATAAGGGATATAAATTTTATGATATCCTAAATTATGGAACCATAATATCAATCTTTGATATTTTAGGTTCATCCAACATAACTTTTGTTTTATCATAGGTTATGTTATATTTTATCTTCTTATTCTAATCCTTGATAATATATACACTCTACTCTTTTTTCAACTAGAAGTTCCCAATCGCCACACTCCATGATCCATTGCTAGAAATAAAAATGTTACACATATTATTTCATACTAACTGAGAATTCCTATAATTATTATACACTTATTTTACATCATATCTATAATTAAAAAATTTCATCTCCAAAATTCATAAAATCTCAAAACCCAATGATTTGGATTATTTAGAAACCATAAATAGAAATTTTATATTCTAAAATATTACTTCAAAATCCATTATAAATAATTTCACCACATGTTATCCTTCTATACACATCATACATAATGACCTTATTTTTTACATAGGGATTGGAAATATAAGAAGGGGTCATAGTAAATTTTAATTATATTAAAAAACATATCAATAACTAATAAAGGATTTGATTATAATTGAGTCCACCGGCGCATAAATGATATAAATATTTCATGTTTTTAGAAAAATATTTAATATATTTTTCAATAATAAACACCCTTGAACTATAAATGATTCATGTTTCTGAATATTTTCTACCAAAATAAAATTATTTCATAAATGATATTAAATATATCCCATTATGTTATCCTCACAATGAAAACATTTCAGAAGTATCCTATATAAAACATTTCTTTAGAAACTTCAAAAATATAATAATAAGAAAGGGTGACATGAAGTGCTCAGTAAGGGTAAACATAGTTTATATCAATCAATGGTCATTAGTGATCATAAGATATGAATAGGGTTTGTGAATATTATCATATCTTACGATAACATTACCAAAATGCATTGACAAAAAATCATGATTCATGGGATAAATTGTTTTTATAATAAAATTCAAGACTCGTAATAATGAAGAATCATTAGTACTCTCCAATCATCCTAGATAGGATTTCATAGAAATGAGACATATGTTTTTTCAATAAACATTTGAATAGAAAATTATTTCCTTATTCAATGATCACATCCAATGAAATAATAGTTAGAATAATCCCATAGAGGATCATGTTCACTCCATAATCTCATCATCTCATTTCACTCATCATTCTCATTATTCACTTTTTCAAATATCACATCTAAAACTATAATAGTAGATAGGGTCCCATAATGGATTGGGTTCATTTTCTATTATCTCTATATTATATAATAGAATATAAACATGTAATCAACCCATTAGAGGGATATGTAATTACTGTCCCACACATCACATAATGAAAATAATATATATATATATATATATATATATATGTTCCATTAGAATATAAAATCATTCGTTATTTCAGTATATATTATTTAATTAGTGGGAAACAAATGGGATTGAAAATAGTATTCTTAAATAGAAATACCATAATCAATCCAGTGAAATGAATTGGATTGTATCATATGAAGCTATACCTAATAAAGCATAAAATTACAAAAGGTTTTTATAAATAGATGGAAATTCCCTTTCCTAATATAATTAAATATATTCCTATAATAATAAGAGAAAATATTCTTTTATCTTGGTAATATTTAAAAACTAGAATTCTCAAAAACTTGGAATATAATTTTCCTTGTAAAACCTTTGAAACATGTAAAGTAATAATAATAATAAAATTATGTAAATTTTTGTGAAAATATATATTTTTCATATATGTTAAAAAGAAAACATTCTTTTCAATATTTTGTAAAATGTTAAATGTAATTCATATGGATTTTTTTTTGAAAAGATTCATTCTAATTATTTTTAATGAAATTAAAATGTAGAAAAAACTAATTTTACCAAAAAATATAGTAATTATAAAAAAATTTATAGACTCATTTTTGAAGAATGTGGATATGTAGGATAAATATTCCTAACCATGAATGGGAAATAAGGTCATATTTTATTAAAATCATTATATTATCATTCTTGAGTTCTAAAGAGGTAAAATGAAAGGAAAACATGAAAAATAAAAAAATATAATAATAAAACATGTGTATTTATATATATATATATATCATAAAACTCAACCATTGGAAATTTGAACATAAAAATGCATATTAAAATGAGATTGCCACATAACCCTTTCCTTATGTGATAAATTTCTTTGTATGCACTATAACCTCCTATATAATAAATATATACATTTTATAAAATTGTTAAATTATCATATTCATTGTTATATTAATATATATCACCCCATTATAATTTCCAGTTACACATTTATTATAAATTATTCAATAAAATAAATTTGAAAGTGTTCATTGTTTTATTTCCCATTAATGTTTTAGTTTGACTATTTTGATCCATTCACCTAGTTCATGGTGTCAATAATCCCAAAATATTAATAATATAATTAATAATAAATTTATTTATTATATAAACATTTATAACCATCCATATAGGGTGATAAAATTAATTATATCACTTTGTTGATGTGGTTGTAAGTACATATATACGAGTGATGTTTTCATTTTATAGTAAATAGAATTTTGAAAGCTAAAAAGTAATATATGTATATAAAATACTTATAATATCATAAATAAAATATATATTCATTAAATTCCTCCATATAAAAATCCTTGTATGTTTTACATGGAAAAAAATCACATCACCCGGTGGAAGTAGTAGTTTACACATATGCATGAATGATGTCATCATTTTCCAATGGATATAATGGTAAGAAGTTAGATAATATATTATCTTTAAAAATTAATAATTACTTAATAAAACCGATATATTTCCATTAAAAATATATTTATAACTATATGAGTGACTTTATGATGAAAAACTAAACACATTGTTTCTTTTAGAAAATTTTATCATACACACAAGTGGATTATTTCATTTTTTAGATAATGGAATGGAGGTAGAAAATAATTTTACTCTTAATATAAATTTTTTTAGTATAGTAAAGATATTTATTTCAATATACTTATATGGTTATGGAAGATTTACATTAAGTATAACAATAATGAAACTTGAAAATGGATTGTTAAAATTTATAACTCTTTAGTGGATAATATCATTTGGAAAATAGTTTAAGGAATAATATATAGGTCTTTTGGGAAGAAAAAAACCTTTAGGTCATTTATAAGGATGTCAGGAGGGTATTTGGGGAAATATTGAATATGTTATGGGGATAAAGTGGTGTATAGTAGTGAAAAGAATATGTCTCCTTTTATATGTGTGGGGAGATCAAAATAGACTCAACCAATAAGATATAACTAAGTTTTATTTATATATTGAATAATTATACCTTTTGTTAAACCCTTTTATCGAATCATTTGAACCTTAACTGAGGAAAAAAACATTTACAAAAGTAATATATTTCTATTATTAAAAATTAATTTTAACTTCTTACCGAATATTTTTTTACTCATTACAAATATGTAATTCATTTAACATCATTAAATTATTAGATTTGGAAGAAATTTCATTTAATATTTATATAAGAAACTTAATGAAAAATATTTTTATAAAAAAAATTATGAATAAAAATGAATTTTCACAAAAATAATTTATTTAATTTATTTAAATGAAATTTGTTGAATTAAGGATAAAAATAATATTTTTATAAAATTAAAATGAAAACAATATTAAATGCATGAATGTGAATACTTTATTAATGTAAAATTTCCAATATAGTTTTATTTTATAATAAATTCTAATTTATGTTCCATAAATTCCATTATGTGAATTAATATTCAACATGATAGTTCAATATTCAATATTTTTCTCCGTGAACATGTATTTGGTAAATATAAATGTTACATATATTTTTAAGTTACTCATATATCATAATGATATTGTAGATGTTTTGTTATCTGTAAAATCATTATTTTGACTATTCAACTATGAAAACTATTAAAAAATGTATCAAATATTCACCCTAAGATTATTTTGAATTCCTATATTTATTAATGATGATCATTTATTTAAAATTAAACATCTAATATTTTTTAAAAAAATATTTTAAATAAAAATATATGATGTATAATAAAAATAAATTAAGAAACCATTTTTTTCTTAGCCATTATTTATTAAATTAGTACCTGTTATATTTATTCAATTAATTTTTTCTAAATATATTTCATTTTTTATTTTAATAAATAGTTTTTGCATATGTTTGGTGGTGTTTTCATAAAAGGATATCGAATGCATCAAATTTAGTAATGGAAAATATATTATAAAATATTATTTTTCTACATTCTACCCCCATTATGATAATTTCACCCTCAAAGTTTCATTATTCTAAAGAAAAAATTGTTCCAACTTATACCTCATTACATCCTCAATCCCTGGTATAGTTTCCCCAAATTTTTGGTTTCATCGTATATCTTTGACCAGGTGAGTGGTATTTCTCTTCATCACTTTCTCTTTTGGATCTAAAATCTACGCAAGTTGTTCCTCGAAATAGGGATCATGTCAAGTTCTGAAAACTATAAGATTTTTCCATGTGATGCAGAAGTTATGTACTTCCTCATAATAGACGCATGGAACACATAAACAAGGGAGATACTGGAAGGATGTTCCAATTCATTATATACCATTATGATGTGATAAATAATATCAAATGGACTGATATATCTAGGTATCATATTTCTATTTTCCCAAATCTCAAAAATTTCATCCAATGATATATTTATCAGAATACATTATCTCCAACACTACAGACTAGATATCAATGAAGATTATTAGTATAAATTACTTGTTGACACTAATCTAGCTTGATATATTTCTTAATTTATCAAATCATCGCTATAATATCCTTAGCTAGATTAGGTCCCAATAACATATGTTCCCCATAATTATCCCAGCATATTTGAGTTCTTAACTTCATTCCATATATTCCTTTATATGGATCCATCTATTTTTTCATGTTAAGGAAATTTCTGTAGGAAAATTTGTTAAGAAGATGGTGGTGGTCTTAAACACCCTTTAGTTCCATTAATAAATATCTCATCATATCATCTGTATTTTAAAATTTCTCCTAGAATGACTATCTATGTAAAGTGTATATAATGTGTTAAATCTTGGATATAAATTAAATTACTACTGAAGACCTCTCCATAACATTTATGTAAAACATAGATCTCAGATAGATATAATTTTGAGTTTTACTCAATGTAATATTACCACTATCCTAATTTATATCATGTTATATCTATCTAGAGAAAACTATTCTTTGTTAGTAATGAAATTGAGAGATTTCATAATTTGATCAACTATAACTCAAATGGTGTTATGACCTTTATATGTGTTGTTGAATACTATGAAAAAATACATAATAATTTTTTCCCATTTTGAGATAGGTATTGTAACATACCATCAGACTTATAACATTCATCCATGAATTGCAGACAAACTATGAATCTATATACATACTCTACAATATCCCATTTCATTTTATTCCAATAGAAATGCTCCATGATATCCTTATATATATTTGTTCTTATAAGATGATTACATAATGATCAACTTTGTTCATAATATAATATATACTTATTCAATTATAATATTTATGGTTAAATTATTTTTTCCTAAACCTTATCATTCAATCATGGACATTTTCAAACACTTGAAAAATCATTAAATTCATTTTATATTTTACATCATATTTATAAACCACTTCATATTTATCATAATGGGAAGGTTGTACATTTATCTGGGAAATATATGATAGTTTCACTTTCCTTTTGATTTCAAGATGCATCCTCTAAAGGTATATAATTATTTTGTCTCCAATAATCATTATTCTCTAAAAGCTAATATTATCTTTCTAACCAAGATCATCAGCCACCATGTCTTCCTTCCAAGGGTGGTAATGTTTTTATTAGTAACAATCTTAGATCAATTACAATTGTCGCATTTGAATGATATTCAACTCTTTCTGTGTGAATATATAAATAATTATTTTGTATGCAGTATATATATAAATATGGTAAAATTCCGCATACAAATTATTTCTCCATATTTTCAATGAAAAATTGATCACTTTTAGCTGAAAATTAGTGTTGGGTAATTTTTCCCAAAAATTTTCAATTAGAATGATGTGTAATATACTACAATATTATTCTACATGAGGAAGCATCTCAGTCACTTCTTTGATGTAGTATTCTATATCACAATACCTTCAATACTATAGTGTACTGTGAGAATATGTGACTTGACCAAACTTCCCTCTATTTCCATTAAATTTAATTCACATTCATCTATCAAAATGATATTTTATCACTTCCATATCAAATTAGTTATTGTATTTGATATCTATTGTTAATTTCTTATAAAACAACGACAATATCCATCTAATCGGAGAAAATTATGGATCCCTATCATCATGTTAGTCTAGTCCATTTCATTATAATTTTTTCTTTGAGGGATCAACAGATATACAATCAAATGTAATTACATTATCCAATAATGGGATTTTATATATAAATAATTCACATGGTAAAAATTTTCTTTATTGATTCGTCTGTCTAAACATCATCAATTCAATCTTTATATAACTTTTATTATCATCCTTACTCTTTGAATATTTAATAATATCATCTATAAATACTACCATAATATAATAAATTTAATATCTAATGACTCCATCCATTATATCCATTAAGATATTAGGGGAATTGTTAAGTCCAAATGGAATCACAACAAATTCTTGTTTTCTATACATAAAATGAATTTTTGTCTTTAGTATGTCCTCCCTTTTCACCTCAAATAAGTGATATAAACCATGAAGGTCAATGTTGGATAATTATTATGATCTACAGATTATATCAAACAATCCATAAATATCGTAAAAGGATACTGCTTCTTGACAATGATCCTATTAATGTCTTGATAATCAACCTAATGAATCATTATCCCATCATTTTTCTTAACAAAAACAATAAGTAAACCCCATGGTGACACACTAGGAAATATGAATCCAATTTCTAGATTCATTGAGTGATTATTATTTAGTACCTATAACTAGATCTGATTCATTCTATGTGGATTGGATGAAATTGGTGTACAACCATGTATTTGTTATATTTAAAAATAACGTTCAAAAATCATGGGAATGATATTAAATTATTAATGAAATACATTAGAATATTCTTGACCAAATGGAATATTTTCATTGTCATGTCCCTCTGCACCCATTTTAGATGAATACCATTCATGGATAGGTAGTGAGAACAATGTAATTAAAATTAAATCTAATAGAATAACACATTCATTATCAATACTATATATTATCAGAGGTTGATTAAAAATATGAAACATAACTTCCCTTTATCAAAAATTTACATGGGATCTATATAAATATATCTAATAAATTCCCAAAAATCACATTAAATTCAACTATAGGAAGAATAACAATATTTTTAGTAATCACATTCCCATAAAATTCTATATAAGAGGTTATATTTACTTGATATTTAATTATCATACCATTTTTAATTTTCACTACTAACTTAATGTCTAATCATTAATATAGTGATTTGATCCCCTTATGAAATTATTCAAATATAAAAGAGTGGGTAGAACCATATTAAAAAAATAAATTTTCAATTATAGTGTGGATGATAGGTTTACCTTTCACTAATTCATTATAATGATCCACCTTAGTTTTTTTGATCACCAGATTATTCACTTTTTATCTCATATTAAGGGGTTTCTAATGCTGAGCTATATCATTAACCCTAGGATTCATGCACATACTATCATAATTTCTATAATCCATTCAATTATAGAATTGGATTTTGAGTGGTGAATTAAATTGATCATTCTTCTCATTATTGATCATCCTCTTATGGTCTCTTTAACATTCATTTTCTATACAGCCCTATTTTTCACACACAAAACATTTACTTGTCCCCTTTAGGAAATTTCCCCCACGATTATTTCTACACTTATTATAATATAATAACATTATAAATTAGATAGAAAATAACTGAGATAAAAAACAATATGTGGCATACCCAATACACTAATGGTAATAAATAAATTCCCATGTATTACCAAAACATTGAGGGATGATTTTCTCTTTTAATAACCATAACCAATTATGACAAAAAACAAGTAAACCAGACTACATGGTGTATGATGTATAAATAACACAACTCAATGAAATACCAAAAACAACAATATCAGAGTGTGTAATCCAATAGAAGTAATACAATAAGATTCAAAATGATAGACTCAAAATAGAAGACAAATTTAAAAAAATGGAGCTACCACAAGCTCAAAATTACATTGACCACCAATATCTATGATCTATAACAAATACTATATCATTCCCCATGCTCTACTATAAATATGAT
This sequence comes from Viscum album, assembly GCA_963277665.1. Taxonomy (NCBI): domain Eukaryota; kingdom Viridiplantae; phylum Streptophyta; class Magnoliopsida; order Santalales; family Viscaceae; genus Viscum; species Viscum album. Next base: position 1,098,474,249 of record OY728121.1, on the reverse strand, counting down.
ATATCTAACTTAATATATATAATTTTAGACAATTTTATCATATAAAAAGGATAATATGAATGGTTTAGTAATCATTCCCTTTAAGAAAATCCCATGATACATTTCCCGTATTCCACTAAGACTAATAATTTATGAACTCATAATCTAATAAAATTTATAGAAATAATATCATAACATGATAAATTTGGTTTCATATTATTAAATAAAGAGTATTTATAGATTTTAAAATAGAAGAATAACCAAAATGAGTTTTACTTTTAGGTAGTGGAAGAAATTCATTAATTTCAATTTGGAATAGAATGAATTGTTTACCCAAACATTTAAAAAAATCATGTCATAGACCTCCCTCTACTCAGGAATGTTGAGACATACTTTTACCAAGTCATCACGTGGTAACCCAACATAATATTGGTACTTCATAGCCATGATTTGTCACATGATTCCATATTTGATGTTGGTATGTAAAAGAATGATTTATCCCATGTTTCCATATTTGATTGTGGTACATCTGATAATGATCTATCCAATATTTTCTTATTTGACGTTCATACATCTAAAAATTATTTTCCCCACATGAAAACGAATAAAAAATACTAAGGTATAGTTATAATACATAGAAAACTATATTTATTTGATAAAATAAATTGATAAATTAGATAAACATGTTATGGGAGATGTTGATAATCTATATCTTAAGAACCAACCAGTGACAGAAAATCATTCATAATTTATGTAGTGTGAAATCATTAGAAATAATATGCATGTTTTTTTTAAAAAAATTGGAATATTTTCATTCAAGTAAAAGTGGAATGAGCGAATAACCACCTACCTCACAACCAATGACAACATTAATGTATAAAACAAATAATCCTCTAGAACTGAGATCGAAATATTATTCCTATAATAGATCTAATCATCCTCTCATTAGAACAAATCATAGATCATTGATCTATGCATAATATATCAGATATAATATTCCATGTGAGAGGGTATAATGTTATATAAATATAAATACAGATGGTGAACATAGAATTACCCTTATTTTTAAAGATTAAATGAAACAAGATCTATTAAAACCTAGATTCTATATCAAAGTGAAATGCTATGATTTCTTAGGAGAATAGTGGATTCAGAGAGAATTGGAGAAAAGATGAAAAAAATTCTTTAAAGGGTTAAAATTAATTTAATCTCTAATTTTTAGATCATTAAATACAAATTGAATGTATAGTCTCTCTATTTTATGAAATTGTATGCTAAATGTGTTGCTACCACTGCCTCTAAAACAAACCCTCACATAGTTAGTAAACATGTCTTGAAAAAACATGTACCAACCCTATGTTTACATCTATTTCTAAATAAATTGTATCTCCTGTACACCTGTATAGTTTGGAGAATTTGTGCGCTGGTTGTTTTAACCCTCCAGTCCTCATAATCTTGTTTCATAGTTTCCTATAACAAAACTGAATACTTTTCCCTAACTATTCTCATAACGGTAACCCTTAAAAACTCCTCCAAAACACATAAAAACTGCAAAGAGACTACCATAATGAAAATAAATTACTATATATCAATAAAATACTTAATAAAACTATAGTGTACCTAAAACCTGGGGTGTTACATTATCCCCACAAAAGGATATATTTCCCAAAAAATCTACATACAAATGGTGAAATGATATGAAAAATAACACGAATTGAATGGATAAATTCATCCATGATTTGAAATTCAGATCACCAACTAACCACCAAGGGGAAGTTGATGACATGGACCTTATTGATTTAGTAATGATATTTTACAAAATAGGAAAACCTATAAATTTTGTTTAGTATGTCGAATGTATTCTATAGGAAAATAAATAACTTCTATAGATTTTCTAGGTGAAAACTATTTAACTTTAAAATTTCACAAAGACAATATAATTATTGGATAAAAATATGGCAATAGTAAAAAATAGTGATGATAACATTAAATGAACATAGATTTTGGTATGATTTCTAAATAATGTTATATAAATCTACATTAGGAATCCAGTAACCTATGAAATCTCTTCTAATGAACGTGATCCTTCCATGAACTTTAGAATTTTATCACACAATTCCAACTAGATCAAATAAATGTATGGTTTCCCCCTTCCTCTAATATGGTATTTTAAACTGATAGATAACCAAGATTCAAAATTTCAATCCAACAACTAATGGTTGAAAAAACATGTAGGTTTTGGTCAATTATGAGGAAAAGATGAACATTATTCAAGGTCATTAGTTCTCAGACATATCCCATGACTAAAACATCATAACAATTATTCACTAAATGGTAAATAAAATTTTCAACCCAAATGTCTGGTTGATGGAAACATCAACCACATCATGATTTATAATAACAATGTCACTAAACCCTATAATAATATAAGTACCATATTTGCAAGGATATGGATGATCTTTGTTACATTCCCACCTGTCAATGTGGAACATTTTCTATCATGTATACATTTACATCACATGGATGGAAAAACTCATATAGGTTGTACTGAGATAAGGAGGAACCATAATTGGTACCCAATAAACTAGAGACTATTTTGAACATCCCTTAGATTTATCTATACCATTAATGTTGAATTAAATTAGATGGAAATGAAAATATTTCCAATATTATTATATTGAGATAGTCATTCTATCTAGAATAATATCTACCCAATAGAAAACTATAAAATCATGTAGATCAACATAACTCATGATCATGTCGGTGATTTGACCCATAAATCATTCAATATTCAAAATTTTAATAACTCATCACCTAGAGACTGGTGAATATGAAAACCACTACCTAAATGATCATTAATGAAGATATTTGGTTAGAGTGACCATTGGTGAGACCATACATAAGAAAACATGAATAAGAATCTAGAAATAACCCACTGATCATATAGGGTATGATTCATTGAGATTACCTATGAAAATACATCACTCATTAATAAATTAAGATAAAATTTATTTAAGAACCTACACCATGTAATACATTAAATAAAATTATCAAACTAGAACTTATATAAATTTACAATAACAACTCATTTCCCAACCTCTATTAAATGACGAAAACCCATCTCTGAAGGTACATGAGTACCCAGCCAATCAGATCAATCTGTATATCATTGAATGTAAAGAATAATTGTATTCACAATATTAAAATAAATAAACATAGAATATATCTACTTATACCAATGTTGTACCATTTTAAGGGTTATTTAGAATGGTTACAGTTTTACATACACGGATATCTCACTATTCACAAGATGTTGTCATTTTCATCCTAGGAGACATCACTCCCACCATATTCTATTCCCCATCTATAGATTATGTCTACCACTGAGAATGAAATATAACCTACACATAAGGATAATAGCTTTCAAGTAAAACCAACACAAAAAGTTTACCATAAGGGTGAAATCATAGTATGTATAAAATTCATGAAATCACAATTAGATGTATAATTAAAAGATGTGTTGCAGTATCCAAACAAGTTAAAAATATTATTAAAACAATAATAGATTCATATATACCATATAAAAAACATCTATTTCATTAGTAATATATAGAGAAAATATTTATTTTTCATGGTACCGAATTATTTTACATTCCAACACAACATATTTTTTACTATCCCCCAATTATGCTCGTAAAAACAATCCCCATGATCCACCAGAAAAGATCTCAATATCCAAATAAATGCCAAAATAATTGATAAATATTTATTTCAAAAGTAATTTTAAATAAATAGATTAAATTTCTAATTTTTTTTTGATCTATTAAAACAAATTTGAAATTCCACATAAAAAACACCTTTAAAAACCATATGTAATAATTCCATCATTATGGAAAAAAACTTTTTAAAAACAAAAAAATTATAGGCTTTAGAAAAAAGATGTTTCTATTTATTTCTCTAATTATACCAAATTAAACTTAAATGGGGTCTTTAAATCTTCAATAAATCAAAAATTCCAAAATAAATTCATAAAACCTTATAGAGAATCATTTTTTATAATTAGTTTTATATCTACAAAAGAAATTGAAATAAATTATTCCAAATTAATTCAATAATTTTAAAACCTATTTTTCATTAATACAAGTCTCATTAACTCATATTATATAAACATGACTAACCATATCATATAAAAACAAATATGCACTGATCGTCTCATATTCAATAAGTGGTAATTAAATTTATTATTAACTCTTGATTAAAAAACAATTTTGTGGTAAAAAATTACCTTCTCTTCCTAAATATATATCATTTATAATAAATTATTCAATGGAATAAAATATGATAGAATTACTCTACTACCATATTTCATTCCATTTGGTTCTATGGTTATGTATATTATTGAAGTAAATTTTATTAACAATCATGAAAACTCAATAAATGATGAATTTATACAACAAAAACCTCAAATTTCATTAATTACAGGTGTTTCCATAAAAAGCTAACTATTTATTAAAAGGTCTTCAAATACGTAAAACATTGAAATATATTCTTCTTATGAATATTTCATGACATTATTATTTTCTCAAAACACGCTTCACTAATTATAAACATTACAGGAAATAATTTCATAATTATATTTAATTATTTGGTATTCAATGGAAAAATAATTACTACATTTTTAGTATAATTCCACGGCATGTCATCTAATAAACAAAGGATTTCTAAAATATAGCATTACAACATGCTTTGTAAATTTGAAAAATAAAAATTCAATATTTTATACTTTAATGTGACTAGACATGTTGTACTAATATTGAATATAACAAGGAATAACATTGACATGAAATTATTTTTATCCAATAATGATATTAACTATGGTAATAATTACACCATGTCCTTGCAAGATTTTTTCTTAATAATATGAAATTTTTATTGAAAGAAAAAATCACAGAATTTAAATTAACACCAATAATTTCTTTAAAATGTTAAATTTATATAGTGAATAAAAAGTATAGAAGCATGATTACTGATATTTATGTTACTAAAATTGAAAGAGTTACTAAGAACATAAAATAATAAACACGTAATTACTAATTTGACTGGTCAATAAAAAGATACAAGCACTTTTTTTATAACATAAATTTTAATTTCCATTTAACAATAGTGAAAAATTACATTAATTAGTTGTTTATGTTTAGTTTGATACCAATTTCATGTTTATTTAAGAAAAAAAATGAAAAGAATTCATTAATAGAATACTATACCAACCAAAATTAACTATAATAATATTACCAATGGTCAACAAACAACATTTAATCATACTCTATTTACCAAATTTGTGAAACCATTTTGTTTTTAGAATCATTTGGTTTCATCCAAAGAATAATCATCAATTTAAAATATCAAGGATATCATTTCACCATTCAATAAAGAATAACTAAAAAATATTACATGAATTATTTCATCATAGTGGTAAGCCTCTATACTAATGAATGATACATAGAACTAACCAAATCAACACATGATTTTGTGGTGACAGCAACCGTAGAAGTGTTTCACCATAGTTTTTGTTCTTGAATAACCCTTTTAACTTGATGTTCAGTATAAAGAGGATAAATAGATTTTTTATACTATGAATTTTATGTAAAAAACATCACATCTTTATATTCCATTTCAAAAGATAGAATTAACCGATATGATTTTTTAACATCTTAACTCTGTCAATTGGCATGAAAATATCTGATGTTCAACTAAAATTAGGTGACACCCCCATGAAAAAAATAGTATTCAATAAATTCCATGGGATTTCTAGAATGTTAGGTGATGAATCTACCATTAAAAAGTAAAACCTATCACGATAGAAATGAAACAACTAGACAACAAGACCTGATTAATTGATTATAGAAAAATAAACCACAAATAAATAAAAAATAAAACAACAATATCAGAGTCGAATAGCCGGTATGTGTTCCAAAATATGATTATTGGATTATATACCCCAAAAGGAAAACAATGTTCCAAATCTGGAATAGCCTTAAGATCTATATAGTGGTGTCTATTAAGATTCAAATCATATACCAAAGGCTATAGAATACTACATATTACTCTAGAAAATTGATATATATACCATAATTTTCATCATGTAAAACCATGTATACATACACACCAATTTGAAAATGCTAGGGGTGAGTAATAATACCTAGAAAGAAAACCCCAATAGAAATTTATCATTTCCCACTAAGACCAAAACATGGTTAGATCGTGGTATTCTAAAATGGATATGAATAATATCTGAATCTAATATATCAGTTTCCAAAATATTAAATAAAGTATGTAAATAGATTTTTCAAAAGAAAAATTACTAAACATGTGTTTTCTATTCATGTAATATAAGAAATTAATTAATTTCAATATGGAATTAACGACACTTTTTTAGTCATCAAACACTAAAAAATTCATGACATTTACCTCTTATACACATTATTGGGGAGTCTTCATTGAACTAAACCATCATTTGGTGACCTAATTTAATAATGGTACTTATTAACATGACCCATCCTAGGATTCATTATTTTATAGTGGTATATCCAACCATAATCTATCCATGGTTTTTTTATTTGATATTTTTACTTCCAAACATGATCCATACATGATTCCCTATATAATTACGAAACCTCCAAACATGATTTTTCTCAAATGAACATCATCACTCAAGACAGAAAAATTATATCAACACATGTAAAAACTCATTTTTCATTCAGAAACTCATTAAATTAATTTGATAATCAATTTTTGAGTTACTCCCAGAAACCCAATTTCATGAAATAACTAGTAATAGAAATTAAAAATTAGTTTCAATATGGTAAAATTATATAAAATAAAAAGAGAAATTTTTAATGAAATCAAGATCCTTCATATATAAATAAATGTTGATGATTAAAAAACACCTACCTCACAAAGGGTGGTGAAATTGATTAATGGATAAATGAAACCCCTATACTTGGATTCTAAATCTCTTCCCCTTAATAGATTTAATCAGGATCTCAAAAAAACATCATAGGTCATGATCATTCCAAAAATAAAATAGATCTCCAATTTCATGTTATATGAGATGAGGATATATATAAAGATAGATATAAAATAGATACATACCATTGAATTCAAATATCTAACAAATATAGATCGATAAAAATTTGAATTATAGATCAACATGAACCGCAAACAATTCTTAAGAGACGAGAGGAGTTTGAGATCCTAAGAGGAGTAGAAAAATAGAGCTTTTTGGATGTTACAATCAAGTTAAACTCTATTTTTTTAATGTATTTAACACATATGGAATGGTTAGGCAACACGGTTAGACAAACCATGTTCTTACCATTCACCTTCCTCTACCTCTAAACAATCCCCTCACATGTTTTCTTGGAATCGTTTAAATAATATTATGTCGACCATATATTTACCTTTATTCCAACTTTCATGGTTTTTCATGGTCAATCACATAGTTTTGAAAAATCATACACTAGAATTTCACTCCCTCTTATCCTCTTATGCCTATAACATATTTCCAGGGAAAAATTCACATAGATTTACCTAACCATTCTCAAACAATACACCATTAAAAGACTACTAAAATTCACCAAAACTATATAGAGTCTCCTTGAACTAAACCCATGTATTACATAAATTTAAAATATATAATAAAATCATCAAGTATGTCAAACTGCGTGTGATAAACATTTTTTATAAAGAATTGTTGATTTTCTATATTCCCTTAGTTTTATTATTATAATTTCATCAAAATATATCTTTCTATCCTTATGACCAAAACCTTATGACAAATGAGAGTCTAAACTCTTTATTTGTACCTTAAGGTCATGTTAAACGATTTATTCATACCTAATAATGTCTCACAATATAAAACCTTCTAGAGACTCAATTTTAAGCTGCTGAATAATTGGTCAATTTTTTTAATGATATAACAAAAATCATACACTGCATGTCTTGTAAAATATTCCCCATAGGTAATAATTGATTCATAATCCTTTTTCTTAAGCTCACGTAATTCCCTTGACATTATCATATGAAGAGTTAAAGGATGTACTTTATGAAAAATATCCTCTTAAACACTTCTCTTATTATGGTATTAATTTCTTAATCATTCCCCATATTCTTGATAAGAGTCCACCGGTGATTATCTTCACCTTCCAAGTGATACATATCTAAAACAACCGTCACAAGTTATGAGAAATAGTGAATGGAAAATAGATTCCCAATATCATTGATCCACTACTAGATAATAAATGGATGGTAGGTCCCACTGATGGAAGGTGAATGTTTCTACATACACTACTTAATGGTTAGTTCTTCCTTCATTTTTTCATTTTTAAATCTTGAGTGACTCATGTAACTATTCATATCATGATAGATTTCGGTGAGAATTCCAGAATATGATTCATCGTAGATAACATCCCATCTGTTTTCTCATGGGGAAATCTATCACATTGGTTTAAATATTTATTATTCACTTGATTTCTCCATATTCCAGCCATTGAGAAGAACCAAAAACACTAGTGTAAGTAACAAGATTCAATAATCAATAATCATAGTTAGAATAATATGAAAATGAAAATGATTCCAAAAAATTCATAAATTATAAAACATTATTATAAACATAGGGTATGCTAGGTTTCAATATAAAAAATATTTGAACCTCTCTTAATGGTTCATAATGATAGTGTGAATTAACTAACTCATACCCCCATGGGTGTCTAGTCATGTTTACATTCTTTGGTGTGCTCATCATGCATCGGTAAAATATTTAGTTGATATTAATTCAGACATTTTTGGGTGATTAGCCCTAGGCGCATCAATTCCACTACTATATCAACATTATAGTATATATAAAGGGATTAAATTTCAATAAAATCACATTTTCTATACATTAAAAAATTAAAATTTAATAATTATATTTAGATGTTGATCTAGGTTTTTCAGAAAAAGGTTTTTAATAAATAATATTTTCTATGATACCAAATGAGGTTACTCATGCCCCAATTACATAAATATAACATCATTTTAGATAAATATTGAGTAGAATGTTCTATTATAAACTTATTAGAAACTAAATGTTTTATATTATTTGGATACTAGATACATAAGAAACATTCTTCATGAAACATCTTCAACATATCCCAAAATGTTCATCTCATAAATAAACTGTATTAGTTATATACAACTCAAACAATTTCTTCCTAATCTATTGAAATGGATACAAAATGATTCTATAAGATTCATCGTAATGTTAAACATTGGAGAATACAACTGTTGATTGTAACTAAGAATAATATAAGAATATGAGTCTGAGAACATATTCAAAACTTATTAAAAAATACCCAAACTTCATATAAAATAAATAGATATTACAAACATAAATCATTTTAATAATAAAAATCATGAGTCATAAGATTAAATACTAAATCATAATCAATCATAATCCATGATATAGAATCATAATAATAAGACAAAATATTATTTCATATTCATAATATTATAAAATTAGTTTCATCATCATGGATTTCATCCAAGACTATCATAATTGAAGAGTCTTATAGAGGATTGGGGTCACCAATTATTCCCATAATTTCCTTAACAATGTGTCACTTAAAAGAATATCATAATGGATAGAGTGTAATTATATATTATGATCACTTAATTTTAATATCATTTTCATATTCAAGGCTCACTGCCCGGACTATCATAGTGGTTTGGGTTCCCTACCCATACCGATTATATTATCTTATGAGATATAAATATTTACTCAATGCATAAGATTGATATATAACATTGGTACCACATTTTAAATAATTTAATACATACATATTTGTTCCAAATAATTTTAATAGCATTCATCATTTCATCAGATCGTAATTTAATCATTTTATAGAAACATGTCTTTTAAGATCATTATTAAACATCATCATCATAATTCATATAGAGAAAGGAATTGAATTCCATTATAAGAAAATATATCAGCTTAATAATAACATTCCTTATTTTATGTTATCATAGATGATAAATACCTTTTATAAAATCATTAAAAACATTATTTGAAAAATTAGTGAATGTATTATTTTCTTATAGAAATTTTTAAAAAGTAAAATTCCTTTAAAATATGGAGAAGTATTTTCGTTGTAAAACATATTAAATATTTAAATGGAGTTTCATTGTGAAAATATTAAATTATGGTATAGAAAATTATTCACGTCTAAAATATTAAAAAAACATTCTTTTCATACTTTTGTGAAATGTCAAAAGTAATTGGTATGGAAAATTTTGGAAATGATTATTTTTAATCATTTCTAATGAATGTAAATGGTAGTATAAAATAACATTACCAAAAAATATAGTTATTTAAAAATATCTAATAATATATTTTTAAGAACATGGATATGGAAGAGAAATATTCTCAGCCATAAAAGAAAATATATTCATCTTTTCTTGAAAACATTCTTATGGACTTTTTATGTTCCAAAGATTGAAATTAAGGGAAAAATATAAACAAAAAATTAAAAAAATATAGCAGAGGAAAATTAATGGTTTTTAATAGATAAATATCTTTCAATTCCCCCAATTGATACTTGAATATGAAAAATCCAAACTAATAAATGAGAATGGAACACTATCCTAACCTCCTGTCCATACATGATTCAACCCCACTATAAACTTATATATATAAAATATAAATTTTTTATAAACATATTGTTGAAAAATATTAATTTTTTATTACTATATATATCAGTCATTTATAATTACTAATTACACATTTCATACAAATTATTTATTTAAATAAATATTAAGGGTGTTGACTATTTAGTTTACAATTCATGTTTGAGATTTACGGTTCTGGAACATTCACCATTTTCTTGAATTCATCATCTCCGTAATATTAATAATTTCATTAATATGATACTTATTCATCAATTAATATTTTTTTAATATAAATATATGGTGATTAAATATGAATTATATCACTTCACCGAGATAGTAGTCCATATGTATGTATGAGATATGTTTTCAGGTTCTAATAAATTGATTGAATGAACATTAAATAGTAATATATACTTATAATATATTAATAATATAAAAAATATAATATAAATTCATTCAATCCATCCATATAACCAGGAATATATAGATTACTTGAGAATGAATCAAATCAGATCATAGATTTTGTTGTTCAGACATATGCTTAAATGATGTAATCATTTTACAATGGATAAGAGGGTAGAGGGGAGATAATATTTAATAATAATAGAAAATGTAATTATATAATAAAAATAATATATATCCATTATATTCGACTTTAAAACTCAGTGTCTGTTGCACTAATGAAAAAATAAACAACCACTCAGGGGAGTCGGTTTTCCATATGTATGCATGAGAGACATTTTTGAATTATTATAGGATGGAAATGTGGTAGAAAATACTTTTACCATTAACATAATAATATATACGTATAGTAAAGATAATGATTTAACTATATTAATATTGTTAGTGGTGATTTGGTTGAATTTTAAAAATAATGAATCATGAAAATGATTTGTATGAACATATACCATTTCCTTGCTTAATCTATTTTTAAAACCACATTAAGGATTCTTAGATGAGTCTTTTTTGGATGACCGAAACCACTAGTTATTGGATAATGATATTAGGATGGTATTTTGGTTGATATTAGTTACGAAAAAGTGATAAAGTGGTGTAAGAAGTGATAGTATTATGTTCCAATTTATATGTGATTAGATTTTGAAATACATTCAAGCAACCATATAAAGATGTGGTTTAGCTTTATATTTAAGCCTTACCCCTATGGTTTAACCATTTTCACTCATTTTATCCTTAATTGTAGTTATATGTTTACTGAGGTAGATTATTTTTATTAAGGAAGTTTATGTTAACAATTTTACATAATATTTATTATGATAATTAAAAATATTTAATCCATTTTACACGATTCAATTCATTTTATTGTAGAAATTATTTTTAATACAAGTACATAAAACACCTTGAAAACAATTTTTATAAAAAAATTAATTTTTATAAATTCAAACGAATTGAAACTAATATCATGTATAAAATTTTCTCCCATAAAATTTATTTATATATGGACAAAAAGTGATTTCTTATGACAAAAAAAGGAATCCCAAACTAAAATAATTACAATTAATAATTATTAAATAAAAGGGACAAAAATAGTTTTTCCCTAGATAAAAATACAGTTTATGAACTATAATGAAAATCAAGGGTTTATAAATTCAAAAAATAGTTTTATGTTCATTATTTTACTCCTTAAGAATATTTTTCGTTGAAAAAATTGAGATGTTTTTAAGTTGATTTTATATCATAATAATGTTACAAAAGTTTGTGTGGCTGTAAAATTAGTATTTTTATTATTCACCTAAAATCATTCTATTCATGAAAACCTGGAGAAATCATCCTAACATAATTTTGAAATTCTTAAATCCATAAATAAGTTCATTTTTTAAAATTTAAATAATGAATTTTTTTAAATATATATTTCAAATAAAACATATATATTATATAATAAAAAAATGTTTTTAAATAAGGCGTTTTTTACTTATCCATGATTAATTAAAGTAGTATGTCATGTATTTACTTAATTATTTTATCTACTTTTTTACTTAATAATACTATCATATATATCAAATTTTATTATAATAAAGTATTATTCACTAGTGTTTTATTTTCGGTGTATCAAATTCTATCAAACATGTTGATCTTATTAAAGATAGATTTATTCTAAAATCTCAAGGTGTTATAATATTCATGTGAGAAAATATAATCATGTATGTAATATTTAATAAAAAATTAAATCATAAGATTTTTTTGTAATAAATGATAAAATGATAGATAACCCCAAAATAAAATATATAAACCATTGAGTCGGAGTGCATAGATATGAGACAACAATCAGGATTCATGCAGAATGACATATGAATGTGGAATAGTAATAAGAATTGAAAATCCCTATATTTTGAACATAGAAAACTTCAACCATGTCTAGACACAAACCTATATAAAATGATACTTTTAATTAAATTCATGCATAAAATTGTGAATAATGCTACCTGCATTCATGTCTATACATATAATTTGGGAAAAATCTATTTACACACACGTTCAAAAAAATAAGTACAGGTAAAAAATATATATAATCATCTCCACAAAAAAATAATTAAAAAATACATCCACAATTAATTCCACCAAAAATATTTGAAAAAATTTATCCTTAGTTAAGTCCATGTAATCACATGTGAAAAAAATCTATTTGAGATCATGTCAATGAAAAAAATATGAAAAAATATAACCATAATCTTGTCTAATTATATAATTATTGTCTCATTCTATAGAAATATTTACCCAATGTATTTGGGTGAAATAATGGACTCATCCATAACATTATGACAAACCATACATATATAAAAATGAATAATTCAATCATAGCCTAATAAACCCATGAGAAGTAAATGTTTTTCATGAAATAATACATATGAAATCATCATAAGACATCTAATGAAAGAATTTATATGGCTTAATTTGAACATATAATAATCGATTCATAAAAAATGTAATATTATTGACATAGATGAAAAATATTTTCATAAGATCATTTGAAAAAATATATTTGAAAAATAAGGACAAATATCCATTAGTTTTGATATATTTTTTAAAAAAATAAAATAATCTGAAACTAATGTGAAAAGAAATTTTTTTAGAAAACATTCAAATTTTTTAAATCATTTATTGAAATTTATATTTTAGAAGAGGTCACCAAACTTTTTCAATGCAGAAATCCATAAAAAAGAAAATTTTAACACTTTTATAACTAAAATCAAATCAATAGAACATGAATCGTACAGAAAAAATTTATAAATTATTACATTAAAAAGAATATAAATAAATTCTTATTTAACATAAATTTACACTAATAGATATTTAAATTATATATAAAAGAATTCATAAAATAACTTTACGAACATTGACATGAAAGAAACAGATTCTCAACTAAAAGAAATATATTAGAATATTTTCAATTAAATTGTGTAACAAAGTGAGATGAAATGGTAAGAATAATTTTAAAAATAACATTTCCAACATGATTAATATTTTAAAATATATTCATTTTATACTATATACACCACATAAATAATAAATGTGTATAATAGAAAATATATCTTAACAATATATAATTGAGTTGATAAACTCCTACATTTAATCCAAACTTCCATGAATGATATTTAACCTCATGTATAATAAACATAACTATATTAATCACTCAGTAAATAAAATTAATAATAAATATTAAATAAAATATTCTCCAATGATATTCATTCCATAAAAATATATTAATTAGCTATTATTCATCTTTATTTTTAGATGTTAGTAATTCTGATCACTTTTGTACATGTTTTAAAATGGATATATCGATCTTAGTGACTTAATACATGGTTAATAATTAAAAAAATTATTATTGGTATTATCTTAATTATTATATAAGAATTTTTATAATCCAATTTCAATATTATATATAATATGGGCATGGTTCATGGGAGTGCAATCCAAAATGATCAAGCTTTTGGTAATTACTTATAACAACATAATACATTATAATGACCATTATTATTTTTCAACGATCAAAATATTATAATGGAATAAACTAATACATAATATAACATATCGCCGATATAAAAGTCTTGATAAATATTCCTCATAAAATGGATGATATTGGTATAACATCATTCATGTAGGTGGTTAAACTGGCCCAAACAAGAACATGTCTTACTAATGAAATGAGTGATAACATAAAGTTATTTAACATTATTAATTTTATTTCCTAACAATACATAATTTAATATAAAATAATTATAATAGAGAAATTTGATATATAAATAGTTGATAGGATAATATTATTGAAAATTATAGTGAATAACTATATATTAATTTGATGAATTCTATCATTCTCTAAATAGGTTCCATTAGAATGAAGAATATAATATTCCTTATTAGGATTATAGGATAAAAAAAAGTAATAGAATTATTATAGAGATGAAGATGAGTAGGGATTCAATAAATATTTAAATGTTAATAATTTCCCTGTAAGGGGTGTAGGAGGGGTCCTTTTATAGGTGACATTTGAGTGACACTTTCACATGTTTTAATTCTGTGATGTATAAGGTTTCTATTGTAAAAGTAATGCTAGTAAATATTAGGCAATATTTCTTATGGAATAATATTTGATAAATAAATATCTTATATAAACATATATATGTAGTTATTTCTGATATTTTAATTCTTTACTACTTAGTTTCACCCCCTTTTACTTTATTTTACATTTATCCTAGTAACTCAATTGTTACCTCGACAGATATTTTTATTAATAAAAATTAAACTATCATCATTACATAATTATGATGTAATGATTTAAATTTTTTTATTCATTTAATCTTTTCTAATTTCTTAGTATTAGAATCTTATCTTTTAAAATAAATATAAAATATACAGAAAAAAAAAAATTATAGGAAAATACGTTTTTAGAATTTATGTACTCTTAGTCCTTGTTAATATCAATTACATTATATATAATTGAAAATGTACTGATTATTACATTGAGACAATTTATTAATGTAATTATTTAATTGTCATCAATTTAATTTATTAAACTAAAAATACCGAACAATTTAAAAAACCACCCTTTTGATAAATATCCTCATTTATCATTAAATTATTTCAATTGAATCCGCCTAAAATTAATTATTTATCATATAACCATTATATTATATCTTTCAATTTGAATATTTATTATAAATCAAAAAATACATCAAATCATTATTTAATATTATTATTATTAATATGTATTTACTAAAAAAATATAATTATATTTTATTATTATATTTTATTATTTGATCTTATTATTAATCATTATTTATTTATATTAGTTTCATTTTATTACTAATAATTAAATATGTTCAATATTGTTATTGGGTACACTCATACCCAAAAACCGTATATCAAATTACCAAATTTCTAATGACTATATATCCATTAGAAATATATCTAACAGACATATACATATTCTGTTCATATTTCATTTCAGAAAATAGGCTTAAAAATCACTAAAATCATTCAAACTATTTAATTACCTCTCAATATTTTTATTATATTTATAATTTTTTTACATTCATTCCAAAGATTCCATTGGGTTGAGGATATTAATGAAAAACCTTGTGGATGAAGATTCTATGTTTATGATATTTTTATATACTTGTGGATTTATTTCATATGTATTTTTCATAAGGATGATTCATATTTTGTTATAATAATGTATTGTTGACCACTCAAGGTTAGATATCCTAAGGTTAGAATTAGGGTATATTATATTAAAACAATTCCCCTTTTCGATCATGTTTCATCATTAAACAAAACAATCTTCACTCTTTTTCTCACTATTTGGAATGCGATAAATTGAAGACATAGATGTGAATATTACTTGGTTGAAAATAATCAGGTTAATAAAACAATCATGCAAGGGAAATTGGTTACAACCCTCCCCCCCCAACTTTAAAGTCACCCCTTATAGGATATAAATTAATAAATGGAGATAATTATCCCTGATTTCATCCTATAGTAGGCCTCAGGTGAGTGACAATCATTGAGGGTATAAAAAATACACACACAGGAGCCATTAGCCACTATAATATAGAACCAAGAGATATGATAAAAACAACCAAGAGATTTGGGTATAAAAAATAAATTAATGGAAACCAAAAACATTCCATAATTCATATAAAATTTAAACATATATAATGAGTCTCTAAATAAATACCCAAATGAAAACCCTACGGTAGTGACTAAACAATAGATCCAATATCTACGATTGTAATATCTAGCATGGTCCATGTAGTCCTCCTAATGAATTGATAAATAGTTTGTATATATATAGCATGAAAGCAAAAAAGTATACTTAGTAGGATCACCCCTAGAGTCACGCATGGACATGTTATAATGTTAATACAAATGCACCTGTGAGCAAACAGTACAACCAATTATACCAGATAAGGTCAACAAACCAATCCCATCTTCACCAAGGCATAATCACAAAATAATGCATCCATGATTAATGAAATAATAAGTATAAAATTGATAAAAGGTCATCCCACACCACCTTACCACGTTTTTCCTCTCTCACCAACATAGAACACATATTTACATAACTAATTTTATATTTAACAACTGGTTTCTCATCACATTACACTTTACATTTCAAGGACATTCTCACACTGATAAAACTTACATGGGGAAACCAATTTATTAACCATATATAAGTGGCTATACTTTTATTCAAGGTGATATAAATCAATTACACAATTTATGGTTCTATAAACACAGAAATATCAACAAAAAACACTCCTAGAATTAATAATTTTTAGTGATACAACAAGAATGCATAATATCAATAAAAATGTAATCATATGGTATTAAACATTCCATTAAGTCCCCTTTCCCTTAAGCTTCAATTAACCCAATTATTTTTCTATATTCAAATAGTTCATACCATATTACCAAAGAGTAAAAAAATAATGATCCCTACCACATGTATAACTAGAAGATAAGAGAAGGATCCCCTAACTCAGAAAAAGATATCTGAACCACTGTCAATGGTTGGAGAAGGAGGAAGACATCCATTGAAAACCACAACAATTTTAAAACTACATAATCATACTAAAAAATATATCACATAACATTACTTTACCAAATCACTGTTGAAAACAATAAATCTCTTAAAATAATCATTCCCCAAATGATAAATGGATAGAAAACTTAAAGAAGGAATGATGGTAACTCTCATAGAAACACCAAGGATGGATCTCCCAAGGCTGTGTTTTAAATACAATAATAAGGGGGCAGATGAAATCATAAGGATGATCTTGGGTCACCCATGAACAGATAAAATATAGAAAAAATTATATAGTTTAATTGGATTTTGGATTTTATACCCTATCAAATAAATATAAGACCATGAGGCAAAAACACTACCCACAACAAAGAACAACATAAAAGGGAAGACCATTGTGTATTGGAAGAGAGAATGATTTATTTAGGATGGTCAAATCAATTTCAGACAATTCTATATCCTTTTATAGATAATGTGTGGTTTCTCACTTTCCCTCATGTTCTTTATAATGAGGTTCTAATTATTAGTTAGTGTAACTAGAAGTGGTTTGGGGTGTTTAGCTTCAATAATCTTACCTGGTTCTACTTCGTATGAGGTTCAGGGCATGAGGTTGTCACCTTGGCATGACACATGGAGGGTATGTCTAAGAGGGTATGGCTAGGTCCTTGGTTCCATGTTTGTTCACCTTTTCACGTGACTATTTTGTGAGTGATCATGCTTTGGTGGAGGGTATTAATATTTTTTTGCTACTAGGGAGAGGCAGAACGTGTAATTTGTTTTATTTTTAAATTATATTTCTTTTGGTTAATTTTCTGGATTTTTTTTGTTCTCACGTGCCCATTAAAAGTGATTTGATAAATTAAAAATAATAATTTTTATTCAGTTAGGAAATGATGCTACACCGCAATCCATCTGCATGGAACTTGTAACGCCCCGACCCCAGTTACCCAGAGTCGGTGCATTAATTACATAACATTGGCATGATCACATGAAAGATCAAATCTCGAAAGACCGATTGGTTTAGTAGCCTTGGAAACACTAGATATATTCATAAGTTTTACATTACATCATAAAATGAAAAACTACAACAACAACATAATTTCTCCATAATCCACACTCATATCCCCACATAATATCCCTGCAGGTCATTCATAATTTACTTCTTCACTTCCTGGGAAAAATAAAACATAGAAAAGGGGTGAGCTCAAATGCCCAGCAAGGATAACAATATAGCGGAACATTCAAAAATAATCATAAACATTTAAGGCAATGAATTACTAAAACAAAATCCTTTTAAACTTGAACTTCAACATAGTATGGAAAAAGTAAAATGAAATAATGCCATTTACTTGTTCACATGGATATTCTACTAATCGAATAATCACATGCAATATCAATAACCACTTTCATAATGTTGGAATGCATAATGTCAGACTATCATAACCACATAGCCAAGGCCTCGTGCCAAGACTACAAATAATATTTTGCCAAGGCCTTGTGCCAAGACACTAGTATGTCTCATGAGACCTACCAATGCATCGAGGAGCTATAGTGGGCTCCACCCGTCACATATTAAGTCCAATGCATTCCCATATGAAAATGTTTAAACATAACATAAACATTCGTATTAAAACTACCATACGAAATGTCAATACATTCACCATAAACTATGAATGGTATAAAAAATAGCACATCCACAGTCAAACATATCACAAAACCTTCAATACAATATAGAAGTTTTGTATCACAATAAATCAACTTCAAATAATCATAAAATCCATCAAAGGATGTTGACATAGATGAAATCAAAACTATTTGAGATAAATATCTCCTTTTTTTTGAAATCATTTAAAAGTCACACATTTATAAAGGAAGTAATTAAAAGAGATTTTTGAATCAAAGTGTCCCATACCACTTCAAAACTTTTGAAAGGAATTAACATTTTAAAAACATTCATGTCCATATAAATAAATCCTTAAAATCCATTTTGAAGACGTGGACATTTATTAAAAAGATTTAGAAAGATAAATCTTTAAAACATTTAAAATTCTGATTTTGATAAAGAGTACCTTTCCGAAATTCTTAAAATATTCATTTTGAAATCATTTAAAAGTTACATAATTATAAAATAAAACATTGTCTTTGAAAATATTCTTATAATCTTGTAAGTGAATATTTGACGATTTTATAACGGCGGTAAATAGCCGCACCCGCCGTATAAGTTAAAAAAATATTCTTACCTTAATTCTGTCGAAAAGGTTAAAAAGCACCCTGTTTGGAAAACGACGGAAAGATTCCTTTATAAACCCATAAGGGTATAAATGACTTTAACTCATATTCTTTGTAAATAGTAAAAATGTTTTGAAATACATTTCGAAGAAACATGGATGTGGATGATAAAGAAATCCCAGTAGATAATTACGTTTAAACAACCTCGGATAATGAAGAGATTGCGAAAATAACCCTTACCAATTTGGTAACTTATGAAACATAGAACCCATGAAAGTGGTATCATACAATGAATATGTAAATACACATAAAATAGAGTGTATTACACAACGAATATAATTATGGGCAGTACATACACCACACAAAAGGTGATGGTGGCAATATGGCATGAATCTCACGGGAATAAGGAGTGAGATGAAAACCCCTTACCTTGTACTTTTCCTTGGTTGGGGCAGGTTAACCTCCTGTATAATGGTGAAATAATTTTTATTAAATTATACAAGAATCATATACATTAATATGATATCATATATGATCTTTTAACATTGCTTTATTAATAATATCTTAGTATTATCGTCGTTTCGGGTGATAATCGATTCGTTCTTCTTAAATGTTTGGTTACATAAGACATGTTTGTAATGGATATATTATATGTTATTCATAATAAGAATGATATTAACATTATTTTTAACCCTAAAATGAGAATAAGACTTTAATGGATACGATGGAGAATGAATATCATCGCGTTCGTGGAGACGGTAGTCCGTACGTACGCACGAACGCTACTTCCATTTAATTTTTATTTTATAAGAATCGAATCCAAATGATACATAGGTATATTACTATTCCAGTATAATATAATATTTTTTATATGTTACTTATGTTCATTAACACCATCCTTTATACGTTCCATGTGTGGTATGAACGATTCATATCATTTTAAGGGGGCGGTAGTCCGCACATCCTCAAATGAAATTATCGTATGTATATACAACATGGAACGAATAATGATATGAAATAAAATGGAATTACAGAAGCTTATATATAAAATATATATATTTAATATCATATTTAATTACAGTGCCATCATAATGGCCACCATGAGAGGCGGTAAGATGTATTTGAATAGTCATCGTTTCGTGAGGCGTTAGTTTGCCATCCACAGAAACATTATGTTCATCATCCATTAGATGGAGTTGTGTGTATGTGTAGTTTGAATACTTATTATAAAAACATCCTAGTATATTTTGGATACTGGTGTTGTTACAAAAGAAAGGAAATAAAAAGAGTTTGGGGGTTGGAGAAGCAAAATAAATGAAAATAATTTAAGAGAAATCGTTAGCTTTAATTTAGGTAACTCAGTTTGGTTGGAACCAAAGGACTTATTGAAATGCTTTCTACCTAAGGGGAAGCTTCAAGGAGGAGGAGAGGGAAGTGGGGAGCTTATTTGGGAAGGGTTTGGACGAGTCAAGTGGCTTGAGAGGTGTGAGGAATGAGTAGAAGTGGTCTCCTTTTATAAGGGAGAGGAGGGGCTCTTTAGGAAAGAGTGAAAGTATTACTTTATAATATAATTATATTCGGTTTATAATGGTCCAAAAATCATTGAGGTCGAAGATACGATGACTCATATTCTAAATAACATCAACCAATAAGAATTGGACAGGTTTTAGATAATATTTTAATCATTATAATCTTATTTATTTAAATGATTTATTAATGAGGTAAACATTGCATCATTATTGTGTCATTAATAATTTAAATTATTTGATGTCTAAAAATTATAAATAAACTATCATTATGTAGGAAATCTTTTTAGATTTATAATGAATATTTATAATCGAAAATCCAACATGTATAACCCTATGTAAAAATTGTTCTTCTAAAAGATGTAAGCTTATGCCATTTTTATTTTTATTTTAACTTTATTAATATAATGTGTCCCTACCACATACAAGTGGCTCCAAGGGGTCCCCAAATCGACCCAAGGATGCCCATGGTCGGGTATGTGTCCACCAATAAGGTTAGGGAACGTTTTAGGGTAATTTTGTATTATTATAATATTATTTTTTAACCCTTATTTACCGGATTTACCCTTTAACCATGGTAAATAAAATATTTACCGCAGTAATTATTCAAAATGTGTAAAAATAAAAGTTACCTATTTACATAATTTGGACATCCTGATTCCAAATATGTAATCCATTTTTCCAAATTCAAAACACAGAAGTGGCAGAAATTAAATTAAAATTAATTCCCGTTGTTAAAATAAAAAAGCGTGTTTTTAAGAGATAATAACTATCAAAAGATTGACACTTGTTTATGTCTGGTTTAATTGTGAAATTATGTCCAATGACAAACATTAAATTAAATGGTAAAAATATATTCTAAATATACTTTAAAACCACTCAAATTCATAATTTATCAATATTAATTATTTTGATTAAAAAAGTTGATTTTAATTAAAATTTAGTAATTTTCACTATTCATGAAAATATGAAAGTTATCCGAAATGTACCAAAATTTCACCTTAGGCTAAATTCGATATTCCGAATCCAAAAATGAAGTTCATTCTAAAATATAATATATATATAACTTCAAAAAGTAGGTATTACTATTCATAACGGCTAGTTTGATTGGTTGTGGTGTGTTTGAACTCAAAGTTGCGTACAACACACGCTATTGTATTATTCAATGGAAAGCGTACCGTGGAATCTTGGGATGTTTCATTTTAAATTTTTTTGATGTCCCCATTTAGTCAAAAAGTTTAAAATGTTTTATTTAAAAAGGTTTCACTATTAAATGTTGATAAAATTGCAATACTGAAAATGAATCTGTTCTTGTATTATATCTAAGAAACTCATAATATGGATTCTAAAATTATAAGGATTATATAAAGTTTAAAATTTAGATAATACTATTCATAACCTCTTTTGAATGGCTTTTTTTTGTAAGTCATGGTGTGATTGAACTCGGTGTTGCGTGTAGTGAAAGTTATTGAATTATTTTGAAGAAATAACACACTATGAAATCTTGGGGTGTTACATTCTCCCCTCCTTCAATAAATTGAGTCCTCGCAATTTGAAATTGTTCTTCGAAAATAAAAGGTTGAAAATAGAAAATATATTTGTGGGAAAACCCACATCAGAAATTGGGTTACTAAAATTTAGTCTTAATATGAGGAAAAGTGAAATAAAAGGGTCACCACCAAATTATGATCTCGATTAGGAGAACATTGGTGGCAATTAGAGACATATAATTGGAGGAAAAACGTAAATATTTATAGGTAGTGATTGAGGTCATCAATCACAAACACGTACAAAATTTAGGTCCTTAAACTCATCAATCTATGATGATTTGAAATACCATCGGTTCAACAACACATAGGGTATTGGGATAACACATTTTTGACATTTCAAAATATCTTAGTTGAAATCCCTCATCGAAAAATGAATTAATGAGGCCTCTATTTAAAACAAAGAGTGGAAAGTATGAAGATTACCGAAAATAACACATACTAGGGTTCCATGTAGGAAAATATGGATATGGAAGAGAAATCTAACCATCAATTATCTGATGGAGAGTGGTAGAGAACATGGCTATGAAAAGGCCAAAAATCCCAAAGCCATAAATTAGTGATGATTTAAGGTACCATCTAGGACAACATTTTTGTTCTAAGTTCCTTTTATTAATGTTGAGGAATTTATTTATGAGATTGGCTAAGATCATAAGGAGATATACTTACTTTCTAATTAGAGTTTTATCCATTAATAAATCTCTACCACAAACTCATATTTCACTCTAAAAGATAATAGAATGTAATTTTTTTTTCTATTTATACTATTCGTACAAGGTTCCAAAATATATGAATTTATAATTCATCTACCAGATCTTTAAAAAAACTACATTATTTAATCCAAGACATCTCGTGGGCCAGTGGTAGGTGATACACCCTTGTCGCCCTTCGGTTGCGGGTTCAAGTCTCGCAGCATTGCCGGACGCGACGGGTTGCCGCCCGACCTTCGGGTTGTCCATTTATGGCAATCCAAAATAATCCAAACTAGAACTGTCCAAAATACTTCTGTCCAAACTCACAGTCCAACATTTATAAGGAAGGTAAACATAATGTAGATCCTTTTTACCCCGTAATAGCATATGAATACCTTCATCATGTATTCTTTTAATACACTGAAACATCCTGATTTACCATAATCTTTGTTGATTACATTCATGCTCCCTTATTCCATATAGAATGTTGGATATACTTCATCAATCCAAAAATGTTTTAAACCCTAACAATGATGGAATATAAAAATCATTAATCAGCTTCAAGGTAGTCAAGAATATCCAATATAATTTATCCAAATCAATCATGTATTATTCTAAAATCACTACCTCGGTATCAGAACCATATTATGGTTTATCTTTCTCTAAACCATATATTTTCCAAAAATTTAACCTTTTATTGAGTCACTTTTCTTTGTTCCACACAATCTCAAGTCCTTAATGAAATAGTACTGCAGTACAATCCTTATATACTCCATAATTATTATAACAAGTACATTGTTGATACAACACTCAATTGACATAATCAACATAAGAACTCTAATCATTCCTCTTCATCTGTGGTAGTATAATAACTTGATTATTATCCAATAGCATCATTTGCGGCATAGTCTGATGACTGAGACATAGGTTCGCGTAGTGTCCAAACTACTTGCAAATGAATCATTGTACATTTGAAACCATTTTCTTACCCTTGCAGTCACGTACTTTGTGCCCTTTTCCTCCACACTTATAACAAACTCCCATTCCTTTCAGGCAAGTTCCAGGGTGTTTCTTTCCACAGTTATCACATATGGGAAAATTATTCTTTTCCCTCTTCCCTTTATCCATCTTTCTATCTTCCATCCTTTTCTTCTCTTGCTTCCCTTCAAATCCATAGGACTCAGTAAACTCTTTACTTGTCTTATCAACACATGATATTATTTCTTAATATGATGATAATACATGGGAGACTATTTCTCTTATAAATTCAAGCTTAAGACCATGAAAGATATGATCCTTCCTTCTCTTTGGATCATGTGTATTTCTGGAGTTCTCATTCCTTCTACTGGGCACCATTTCTAAACAATGGCATACACTAGATCAGTTTATGAATCAAAATACATAATCCCATACTTATAAAACACTTAACATAAATTGATCTATTTATGGATATAATCCATAATCATAAAAATGTCTCCTTTGAGGATGTATATACTCATAAACCCTTCATAATGGTTTGTAAAGAAAATGAGAATTATCTTAAGCATATCCCCCGGGAGTGTCGTAACCAAGAGTGCAGCAAGGCCCATTGTCGTGCACTAGTTCCCGTTCGAGTCTAGCTCAAAGCGGTGTTTTCGGGTTTTACCCCTAGGTACATCTGTGCCAGAGCCGCGTCTACCTGCTCATATCCAGACAGGGATGTATTTCTCGGAACACTCACAAAATCTCTACAATACCAAAATTCTAGGAAGTTCTTCTATACTAATCCTCAAAGTTTATCTTAGGTCTACGTGCTCTAATCAGAGTTTATCTAAATCTAGCTTCCAAGGTTTGTACTAAACTTCCTCTGATACCAATTGTAACGCCCCGACCCCAGTTACCCAGAGTCGGTGCATTAATTACATAACATTGGCATGATCACAAGAAAGATCAAATCTCGAAAGACCGATTGTTTTAGTAGCCTTGGAAACACTAGATATATTCATAAGTTTTACATTACATCATAAAATAAAAAACTACTACAACAACATAATTTCTCCATAATCCACACTCATATCCCCACATAATATCACTGCAGGTCATTCATAATTTACTTCTTCACTTTTTTGGAAAAATAAAACATAGAAAAGGGGTGAGCTCAAATGCCCAGCATGGATAACAATATAGCGGAACATTCAAAAATAAGCATAAACATTTAAGGCAATGAATTACTAAAACCAAAGCCTTTTAAACTTGAACTTCAACATAGTATGGCAAAATTAAAATGAAATAATGTCATTTACTTGTTCACATGGATATTCTACTAATCGAATAATCACATGCAATATCAATAACCACTTTCATAATGTTGTAATGCATAATGCCAAACTATCATAACCACATAGCCAAGGCCTCGTGCCAAGACTACAAATAATATTTTGCCAAGGCCTTGTGCCAAGACACTAGTTTGTCTCATGAGACCTACCGATGCATCGAGGAGCTATAGCGGGCTCCACCCGTCACATATTAAGTCCAATGCATTCCCATATGAAAAGGTTTAAACATAACATAAACATTCGTATTAAAACTAGCATACGAAATGTCAATACATTCACCATAAACTATGAATGGTATAAAAATAGCACATCCACAGTCAAACATATCACAAAACCTTCAATACAATATAGATGTTTTGTATCACAATAAATCAACTTCATATAATCATAAAATCCATCAAAGGATGTTGACATAGATGAAATAAAAACTATTTGAGAGAAATATCTCCTTTTTTTTGAAATCATTTAAAAGTCACACATTTATAAAGGAAGTAATTAAAAGAGATTTTTGAATCAAAGTGTCCCATACCACTTCGAAACTTTTGAAAGGAATTAACATTTTAAAAAAATTCATGTCCATATAAATAAATCCTTAAAATCCATTTTGAAGACATGGACATTTATTAAAAAGATTTAGAAAGATAAATCTTTAAAACATTTAAAATTCTGATTTTGATAAAGAGTACCTTTCCAAAATTCTTAAAATATTCATTTTGAAATCATTTAAAAGTCACATAATTATAAAATAAAACATTGTCTTTGAAAATATTCTTATAATCTTGTAAGTTAATATTTGACGATTTTATAACGGCGGTAAATAGCCGCACCCGCCGTATAAGTTAAAAAAAACATTCTTACCTTAATTCTGTCGAAAAGGTTAAAAAGCACCCTGTTTGGAAAACGACGGAAAGATTCCTTTATAAACCCATAAGGGTATAAATGACTTTAACTCATATTCTTTGTAAATAGTAAAAATTTTTTGAAATACATTTTGAAGAAACATGGATGTGGATGATAAAGAAATCCCAGTAGATAATTACGTTTAAACAACCTCGGATAATGAAGAGATTGCGAAAATAACCCTTACCAATTTGGTAACTTATGAAACATAGAACCCATGAAAGTGGTATCATACAATGAATATGTAAATACACATAAATTAGAGTGTATTACACAACGAATATAATTATGGGCAGTACATACACCACACAAAAGGTGATGGTGGCAATATGGCATGAATCTCACGGGAATAAGGAGTGAGATGAAAACCCCTTACCTTGTACTTTTCCTTGGTTGGGGTAGGTTAACCTCCTATATAATGGTGAAATAATTGTTATTAAATTATACAAGAATCATATACATTAATATGATATCATATATGATCTTTTAACATTGCTTTATTAATAATATCTTAGTATTATCGTCGTTTCGGGTGATAATCGATTTGTTCTTCTAAAATATTTGGTTACGTAAGACATGTTTGTAATGGATAGATTATATCTTATTCATAATCAGAATGATATTAACATTATTTTTAACCCTAAAATGATAATAATACTTGAATGAATACGATGGAGAATGAATCTCATCGCGTTCGTGGAGACGGTAGTCCGTACTTACGCACGAACGCTACTTCCATTTAATTTTTATTTTAAAAGAATCGAATCCAAATGATACATAGGTATATGACTATTCCAGTATAATATAATATTTTATAAATGTTACTTAAGTTCATTAACACCATCCTTTATACGTTCCATGTATGGTATGAACGAGTCATATCATTTTAAGGGGGCGGTAGTCCGCACTTCCTCAAATGAAATTATCGTATGTATATACAACATGAAATGAATAATGATATGAAATATAATGGAATTACAGAATCTTATATATAAAATATATATCATTAATATCATATTTAATTACAGTGCCATCATAATGGCCACCATGAGAGGCGGTAAGATGTATTTGAACAATCATCGTTTCGTGAGGCGTTAGTTTTCCATCCACAGAAACATTATGTTCATCATCCATTAGATGGAGTTGTGTGTATGTGTAGTTTTAATCCTTCTTATAAAAACATCCTAGTATATTGTGGATACTGGTGTTGTTACAAAAGAAAGGAAATAAAAAGAGTTTGGGGGTTGGAGAAGAAAAATAAATGAAAATAACTTAAGAGAAATCGTTACCTTTAATTTAGGTAACTCACTTTGGTTGGAACCAAAGGACTTCTTGAAATGCTTTATGCCTATGGGGAAGCTTCGAGGAGGAGAAGATGGATGTGGGGAGGTTATTTGTGCAGGGTTCGGACGAGCCAAGTGGCTTGAGAGGTGTGAGGATTGAGTAGAAGTGGTCTCCTTTTATAAGGGAGAGGAGGGGCTCTTTAGGAAAGAGTGAAAGTATTACTTTATAATATAATTATATTCGGTTTATAATGGTCCAAAAATCATTGAGGTCGAAGATAAGATGACTCATATTCTAAATAACATCAAACAATAATAATTGGACAGGTTTTGGATAATAGTTTAATCATTATAATCTTATTTATTTAAATGATTTATTAATGAGGTAAACATTGCATCATTATTGTGTCATTAATAATTTAAATTATTTGATGTCTAAAAATTATAAATAAAATATCATTATGTAGGAAATCTTTTTAGATTTATAATGAATATTTATAATCGAAAATCCAACATTTATAACCCTATGTAAAAATTGTTCTTCTAAAAGATGTAAGCTTATGTCATTTTTATTTTTATTTTAACTTTATTAATATAATGTGTCCCTACCACATACAAGTGGCTCCAAGGGGTCCCCAAAACGACCCAAGGATGCCCATGGTCGGGTATGTGTCCACCAATAAGGTTAGGACACGTTTTAGGGTAATTTGTTTTTATTATAATATTATTTTTTTAACCCTTATTTACCGAATTTACCCTTTAACCATGGTAATAAAATATTTACCGCAGTAATTATTCAAAATGTGTAAAAATAAAAGTTACCTATTTACAAAATTTGGACATCATGATTCCAAATATTTAATACATTTTTCCAAATTCAAAACACAGAAGTGGCAGAAATTAATTTAAAATTAATTCCCGTTGTTAAAATAAAAAGCGTGTTTTTAAGAGATAATAACTATCAAAAGATTGACACTTGTTTATGTCTGGTTTAATTGTGAAATTATGTCCAATGACAAACATTAAATTAAATGGTAAAAATATATTCTAAATATACTTTAAAACCACTCAAATTCATAATTTATCAATATTAATTATTTTGATTAAAAAAGTTGATTTTAATTAAAATTTAGTAATTTTCACTATTCATCAAAATATGAAAGTTATCCGAAATGTACCAAAATTTCACCTTAGGCTAAATTCGATATTCCGAATCCAAAAATGAAGTTCATTCTAAAATATAAAATATATATAATTTCAAAAATTAGGTATTACTATTCATAACGGCTAGTTTGATTGGTTGTGGTGTGTTTGAACTTGAAGTTTCGTACAACACACGCTATTGTATTATTCAAAGGAAAGCGTACCGTGGAAGCTTGGGATGTTTCATTTTAAATTTTTTTGATGTCCCCATTTAGTCAAAAAGTTTAAAATATTGTATTTAAAAAGGTTTCACTATTAAAAGTTGATAAAAGTGCAATACTGAAAATGAATCTGTTCTTGTATTATATCTAAGAAACTCATAATATGGATTCTAAAATTATAAGGATTATATAAAGTTTAAAATTTAGATAATACTATTCATAACCTCTTTTGAATGGATTTTTTTTTGTAAGTCATGGTGTGATTGAACTCGGTGTTTCGTGTAGTGCAAGTTATTTAATTATTTTGAAGAAATAACACACTATGAAATCTTGGGGTGTTACAGAACTACTACCATGAAAACAACAAAAGAAAAAAACATACCGTTGAGATTATATTCCATACATAGGTGACCACGTTACAGCCATGTAATATTATGAAGAATAACCAAACTCTACCCATAAGCTCCACATAATATCCTCTACCTCAATTCCATAACTATACCAAAAATGGATGTAACAAAACAAATTCTCCTTCAATACTTGACACCATATATGTACTATCTGCAATGTAGATTCCATCCCCGGTGTCATATCACATTCTTATGTACTAAAATATTCATCTCATCTAAATAACTATGCTTACTCCCCCATTTACTCTCAATCTCCCGTAAGAAACCCCCACAAATAGAATCTACATATCGTAACAAGTCAGAAGGCCCTAGCAATTAAATCCTATTACAATCAATCTATTCTCAACCTCAATAATTAATACTAACTATAAATCAAAAGAGGTAAAATATTACAAAATACTATCCAATGATATTCCTCTAAAATTTTTCAAAATAACTGAACACTACTAAAAACAAAACATACTAAGAAATATTTAAAATACACATGAAACATTTAATGAAACCACATATTTTACATTAGCATCAATCCACCTTATATTTCCAAACCTATCTATACCAGCATCTCAACCTATACATTGAAAAAGGTATTAACTACCTCAATAATTATACAATTGGGTCCCAAGAACAAAAATTAAGGAATTACCTCTTCAATATCATGATATAATATACTATGGTAGGAATTGACTTACAAAATTGGTTTTAATACATGTCCTAGTATAATGTATCTTGATTATAGATTAGGGTTTAGATTTATTATATGATTTATTTTTTTTACACAGATCACATCATCCCGGAAAAGAATATCTCATAAACCAATAAGGTCTAAACATCATATTTTCATGAAAATTGAGATAGGGAAAAATAAATAAAACTCAAGTTATAGGGAATGGATATATATATATATCACTCTATAGTATACTCCTACATGAAACCACCCCACCACTACTCACAAACCAAAGGAATGGTCCATCCATTTCAACTTCTCCCAATGATCCTAGATCTCTATTGGATGCTCCACAATTTTTGTTTCATCCTAAATATCCAACCCTATCCATTCAATAACACTAGAGTCATTGTGATGATATCAATGAATTTACGAGATATATAAGGCATTTCAAATCTGGTGCAGTCATGGAATAATCACCAACTGATATGAGACCTCACCTATTCCCCCCATAACACCATGAATGGTCCAAAAACTAGGAAAAAGTTTATTCCCCCAAAAAACCTATATTTTCCATGTCAATGGGAGACTCATCTATAACCATTATATCCAAGGTCCTATTCCTGAGATAATCATGATACTTATTATAGTCTTTAACTACCATATTCTTCTCACAAATATCCTGAACTATCTCGGTGGTACTCTAAAATACATACAGACTAAGAACGGATTAATCCTCAGTCTCATCCAAACTTAATGATAAAAGGTAGGCCCTCTCATACAAAACCTCAAATGGGAATTATCAATTTATGATTGGAACCTTTTGTAAAATGGGAAATCAACCAATGTAAATTTCATTAACTAAGATCCATGTGGACCATGTAAGAATACTGACCTTGTTTTTAGGTTTGAGTTCAATTTTCTGGTTTTTTTAGAAAAAGAGGAGAATTTCGAAATTTTAGGAGAACATGCCATGTACGTTGGAGTACATGTTGTGTACCCAATTATTGTGGGTGACCACGTAAAGGTCTTGTAATGGCCATGTACATGGTCGTGTGAGGTGACCTAGAGACCGCCTAAAGTGGAGGCTGGTAAAGGAAAGTACACACTGGGTACTTTTAAAGAACATGCCATGTACTTTTCTTTAAAACTTTTATGTTGAACTGGGGTCATGTCTAATTGATAGAAACCTCTTCTTCTAGGTATGTCTCGTCCAAGAGTGATGGATACCAATGAATATTATCTGGGCCTCCAACTCGCCATTTGATATGCGAATCATACTCTGTCATTTGTGTTCGAATTCAATTGATGAGTTCTTTCTTCTTCTATATCCTCATATCTTGATTCCACCTCTCTCATGAGATATTCTTCGTTGATTTTTTTTGAAAAAATTTAGATATACTTCATTCTATGTCAATTCAAGGTCTGACTCTAGAGAATATCAATTACCCAACATCGAGGTATGTGGTTTGTTACTTTCAGTAGTTAGTCTATGAATATTATGTGCAAAAGTGTCCAATACCAAAGAACAAGGTATTGCGTGTTTAGAGATTTTTTGCTTTTTAATGCCTGTTATTCCTTCTTTTCCTATGTAGAGTTTGTTGGATTTTGAATATGGTTACATACTATGTTATGGATGTGTTTCACATGTTTGTTTGATATTGACTGTTTGGACTAGCCTTTCCGATTAGGCTGCGTTTTTTCCCTGGCTAGTGTTGTTAAGATGGAGGTATATTATCTGATGTGGTTATATGCATGTAGATGTTAGCTAAGTAGTTCATGAAATATATTATACAAGTAGTTCTTGTGATTTAATTTGGCTATTGAACATATTTTTTCATCATTTATTTACATAGGGTTGTGAGAACCCAGTGTTGTAGACCATAGGGTGAATGGAAATTGAGTGCTTCCCTAGAGTGTCTGTTTAATTTTCACTTCAAGAGACCATAGGTGGGATGGGTGTGATTTCTCCCTCAGAGTTTCTATAGATCCATATTGTGAGACCATATGGGGAATTGGATGTTGAGTACATCCCTAGAGTGTATAGTGTTTACCGATATAAGACCACATGGGGAATTTATAGTGAGTGCTTCCTTAGAGAGTCTTTGCTAAAGCTGAAATAGAGGGGTTAGACAATGAGTGTTTCTAAGAGGGTCACCTATGTTTGATTGGTTGAACCATAGGGGTTAGGCTTTGATTACATCCTATAGGATTACTTTTTTTGGATTGATTCTTACAAAATATATGAAAATCAATGAAATTGAAACAGTAGGATTGTTTACTTTTTAGTACATCCTTGTTTACTACTTCATTTTTCTTATTTCCTACCATATATATTCACTGACTATTATCAATAGATCTAGGGGTGTTTGCCTACAGTTATGGGTCTCACACCATGTTTTGGTCATGATTTTGGGGCCAAATAGATTATATTGATGCAGGTATAGATAACGGTAATCACCCTTCTACTTCAGGTACTTGATTGTTGTGGAGCATGAGAGAATAGGACCAAGTTGAGGCTTGCGATGCTTCTAGAGTTTATTTTTTTCTTTTTAACAGTGTTTATTATTTTATTCCAGCATTTTTACTTTTTTGGATTCTTTCCAAGACATATGTATCATGCATCATTTATATATGTGTTCTCTAGTTGTTAATTACTTTCAGTCTTCTGTTGTTTACTTATTTAATGTTATTACAGGTTCCATTGTTGTTATATGATTTACATTCTTTTGTGTTACTCTATGAATGAAGGAATTGTTTCCCCACAATCCTAACCGAGACCCTTTCTACTAGTCGGCAACCTTTGGAGTTAGAGGAAATTCCCTTATGGCCATGCAACCAACCCATTATGGGACACCTCTGTGTGGCACCCAGAACTGGGATGTTAAAATGTGGTAACAAAGGTATTTATTCCTTATTACTTACTATTCGGAGCCTATAGTCAGTGATAAGATAGAATAGGTAGATGGTAATAAGTTGTTCTCGTGATTAGATGACCCATTTGCAAGGAATATCCAATTTACCTCGTTTAGTGAAATTTTTATGGTTTTTCTATTATTACAGTTGATTTTATTTCACCATTAGGTGATTCACCTATTTGGTTCTATTAATGTGGATAATTATGAGGTTCTATTTATATTTAAACCTGATAAGATAAATGTATTCCATCTCATGCATCATGTAGCCACTTTCTAAATATCACATGTCATGCATTCTTTTCATGCCATTAAGGGTGCATTACGGATCACATGTTATCGTGATCGATGTTGTTCTCAATATTCATGATGTTGTGATAAATTCCATGATGGAATACCTATTAATTGATAAGGTATTGGATTGTATAAGGTTTCATTTTAATGAATAAAAAACATTTGTTCTTGAGGTTTTATTGGCACATATGGATCTCAATTTGGTGGATCATTACACAATTGTGCTAGTATATGACATGTATAAGATTCCAATCGTTAATTTGAGGGGATTATGGGCCCTCATGGATCATAATTTGGCTCATTAATGTTCATTTCAATGTTTTCCTGGGTTCCGGATTAGATTATGAGGCTTATTGTCCAAAGAAACCTAGAATACACCATGTGTATTGCTGAATACATGTCATGTATCCTTATGTTCGGGAAGTAACTATTTTTCTTAAGTACACACCGTGTAATTTATGTACACAATGTGTAGTACCTAACTGTGTCACTGTTTGTGTGGGCAGAGACATGAGGTTTGGAAATCCTTGGTGGAACACATCATGTAATTGACGTACACGCTGTATGTATAGGACATTTTTCAATCTGTGTGACCAATGACACGAGTGGATTTTGGGTAGTTATTACACATCGTGTATGGAACAAACACAACAGGTAGAGTCAATAGTGTAACCGGTCGTGGGAATAACAACACAGGTCGGTGAAGATATTTCGAGTACACGCCGTTTCTGGCACAAACACACCATGTAGTCCTTTTCTAGGAGAACCGTGAGGGTTAAGTCGTGCAGATGAACTCAGACAGTGGAATAGGACAAGTACACACAGTGTGTTATGTAACACCCCAGAATGATA
The DNA here is from genome assembly GCA_963277665.1 of Viscum album. Taxonomy (NCBI): domain Eukaryota; kingdom Viridiplantae; phylum Streptophyta; class Magnoliopsida; order Santalales; family Viscaceae; genus Viscum; species Viscum album. The sequence continues at coordinate 1,098,439,527 of OY728121.1, read as the reverse complement.
AAGGGTTAAATGACTAAATGATATGACTCATGTCAACAAGGTGCACCTTCCTTTTCGGGAGCCTGTCTGATTAGAACTCCAAAGTTAAGCGTGCTTGGCCTGGAGTAGTGATCAGGATGGGTGACCTCCTGGGAAGTTTCTCAGGGTGTGTGTGAGTGAGGACAAAACACACTGGAAAGGACATGTGTTGGCCTGTGGGGACTGTCATTAGTCAGATGACCCGTTCAGGCACGTTGGTGGACCCTGGGGTGCGCCCCACGTGTCTGCGGGGCAACTGGGGGTACCTGGTGGGCCAGAACTCGACGGCCATGTTAAGGCGGGGTGTCTGTGCTGTCACCGGGACCCGGTTTTCACATTTGGTATCAGAGGAGGAACCCAGCCTTAAGTGCGCGGTGCACTGCCTGGGTTGAGATGTAGGGCCCACAACGAGGGCGTTGTGCTCTAAAGGGGGGGTGATTGTAACACCCCAGAATGATAAAGGGTTAAATGACTAAATGATATGACTCATGTCAACAAGGTGCACCTTCCTTTTCGGGAGCCTGTCTGATTAGAACTCCAAAGTTAAGCGTGCTTGGCCTGGAGTAGTGATCAGGATGGGTGACCTCCTGAGAAGTTTCTCAGGGTGTGTGTGAGTGAGGACAAAACACACTGGAAAGGACATTTGTTGGCCTGTGGGGACTGTCATTAGTCAGATGACCCGTTCAGGCACGTGGGTGGACCCTGGGGTGCGCCCCACGTGTCTGCGGGGCAACTGGGGGTACCTGGTGGGCCAGAACTCGACGGCCATGTTAAGGCGGGGTGTCTGTGCTGTCACCGGGACCCGGTTGTCACATGTTATGACATCATTCCATTTTTATGTGGTGTTACATAGCCTGGTATGGAAAAAAGTACATGTCCACAATAATGATTAAGGGAACATGCCATGTAGGAGTTGTACACACTGTGTATCCACCTTTGATAATTCATGAATGCTTTCTTTCTCCTATTTCTTTCTGGCACTTCTATGTTTTAGTTCTTCATAATATTGAACTGAGGTGCATGATTGACCATACAAATTCATGACACCATGACATCCTCCGGTTGTAAGTCATATTCAAGGTAGTGACAAGACACCAGACATTACAGACCAGTAACTAAAAGAAGATCATCTACTCATGCTTGTCTTGGCACCAGCCATGATCATGAATTCAGGTGCTGATGCACATTTCCAAGAGCACTTTTGGAGTTTTATACCTACTTTCTGAGGAGTACTGCCTCCTACCCCATCTATGGAAGATTATAAATGGGATATTCAGTAGCATCATCCTCCTACTTTCTCAGGGGATGGAGGATCTCATGCTTTAGAATCAGGGTTAGAGGCCATTCATTCAATCTTCAAGCATCTGTAGATGCCTCCAGATATGAGGTTGAAGCTCACTATGTACATGATATGGGATTATACCATGAGAGGGTGGGATATGATCTCGCAGGTGGGATTCCAGAAAGTTCTTGCGTGGGATGAGTTCCAATGTGCCTTCTACGATTACTTCTACCCACAGACATTGAGAGCTAATTAATCCAAAGAGTTTAGGAGTCTGGAGAAGGGTACTATTTCAGTTATGAAGTATTTTTCTTGCTTCACTAATCTACCACACATCACACCCATTCCGGAAGGAGATGAGTTATTCCTGGTGAGGAAGTTTGGGGATGGTCTCAGGAATGACATCTGAATTTAGGTGAACATATACAGGTTGAATTCCATCACCACTATAGTATACCAAACATTGATAACGAAGCTAAATATTAGGGATTCTCGAGATGTGAGAAAGGGTGGTCAGCATCCGGAGCTGGTACCCATTCTACTGACAGCAAGAAGATCCTCATGGAGTCTATGTGCAGGGATCTAAGGAAGTGAGATACATTTTCTGGAGGCCAGGTGGTGTGCTACCAGTGTGGTAAGAGAGGAAATTCGAGGCCACATTTCCCGATAGACACAGTGGAGTGCCAATAATCTAGGAAGATGGGTCATCATCCGTAGTTATGTCAGTTTTTCTCACCAATAACATGTGATAGAGGATATGTTTGGACTCATCGTACCAGTGCAGGGCTACCAGTTTCTTATCTGTCTAAGAAATAGTGTTCTTCCAAACATTCAAACTGAGGTTGAGGTCATGGTCATGGTATCCAGTTGCCATGATTTTAGTGACAGTAGGGTGGATCAGATCAGGGTGGTCATGCAGGGTCACGGGGTCATGGTGCGGTCCAGACTTTGGCAGTGGAGCAGACCCAGAAAGAGCATGTCCCTGGACCCTCTACAATTTATGGTACAATTCTAGTTTCCCCAATCATAGCTTCTGCACTTTTCTATATAGGGGATTCCCATAATTTCATATCTATTGCAGTTTTGGAAATCCGTGGGCTATGTATCTTTACATATGTTGATTTATTGACATTGGAAACTCCGTTGGGAACTATTACATCTAGTGTACATCAGTTCAAGGAGTTCCCTCTTGAGGTTGATGGGTGTCACTTTTTATGAAAGCGCGATTTTTTAGAGATTATAGTATATGATTTTATTATTATTATGGAAATTCTAGTTCACATCCAAGATTTTAGAGTTTTTTATCATCTTAGGGTAACTTTTACATCATCCAAGGGCAGATCCTTTTTACATAAGGGTAAATGGGAAGCTCAGGCGAGCATAGAAGGACCCAAGCATCATGGGTTGGGAGGTTTTATAGCCTATATTTCTATTCTATATCTAGATGACCAGGGGACATCACAGTTGGATATTCTTCCAGTGGTCGATCATTTTAGGGATGTATTTCTAGAGGACTTTTTAGGTTTTCCTCTAGAGCGGGAGGCAAACTTTTCTATTGAGCTTTTTCCATGAGTAGCAGAGTTACGGGAGCTTAATATGTAGTTAGAGGAGTTGCTTTCTAAGGGTTCCATCTCTCCCATTACTTCTCAATGGGGTTCTACTATCTTTTTTTTGATGAAGGTATTCCGTACCCTCTGATATTGTGTGGATTTTTGGAAGTTCAACCAGTTAACGGTGAAGAACTAATTTACCTTGTCGAGGATTGATGATTTCATTGATTAGCTTCGAGGATCCCTGATGTTCTAGATGATTGAATTGAGATCCGGTTATCATCAGTTTCACTTTAGACCATCTGATATACCTATTACAGCCTTTCAGAGTAGATATGATCTATACAAGTATGTGGTTATATCATTTGGTCTCACGAATGAGCATGTAGTTTTTATGGCACTAATGTACAGATTGTTCCATCCAAACATGCATTCCTTTGTGGTGGTTTTTTTGGATGACCTATTGGTGTACTCTCACACTCGACACGACCATGAAAACCATCTTGATATAATTTTGAGTACACTGAGTGAGCATAAGTTATATGTTATGAACTCAAAATGCCACTTTGGGATGGACCAAATTCACTTCTTGGGTCATCTTATCTCAGAAAGAGGTGTATCAGTATAGCCAAAAAATGTGATTGAAGTAGTTTATTGGGAGGTTCTAAAGATAAAATTTGAGGTTTGGAGTGTTCTTGGGATGGCCGGTAACTACATAAATTTCATACAAGAATTATCAATCTTAGAAGTTCCACTGACGAGCCTAACAAAGAAGTGAGTGAAGTACTTGTGGTCATTTTTTTGTGATTCAACCATTTCGAAATTGAAAATGATGTTGACATCAGCACTCATAATAGTATTTCCATAGTGGAGAAACGGCTATACTGCGTATTGTGATGTATTAGGTATCGGGCTGGGAGCAGTTGAGGACACATGTGTGGAATTAACCAATGCACAATTTAGAGTTGGTTGTATATTTTCATAACTTCCAATGTTGGAGACATTATCTTCTTCAAGAGCATTTTTGGTTTTCATCGATCCAAAAATTCTCAAGAATATCTTTACTCAGTGTGATCTGAATTTGAGACAGTGAAGGTGGATTGTTTAACTTTAGTATTTTGTTTTGGGCTTTCCTACATGACTGGGAAAGGTAATTCATTAGTTGATGTATTGAGAATGAGGACTCAAATACAGGTAGTTCAGGAGGTCATTGGTGAGTGACATCTTATGGATCTGTTCATTGAGATTCATTTGGAGGTTCACGACAGATAGGGGAAGACATTTCATTCTTCTTAGGCTATTACCTCTATTCTAATTAATCAAGTTCGAATGAAGAAACTATTAGTTTCTAAAGTCATATTCTTATGGGAGGGCGTGTCAGGAGAGGAACCTATTATTGTATGGACCATAGGCATGAATGAGATCATGTGTTTTAATTGGCGTATATGGGTGCCAATAGAAAGACGTGAGGAGATGATGTGGGAATTTCATTCCTTAGTATGGGAAGTCCATCCTAGTTTCACCAAGATGTATCGAGATCTACACCGTCAGTATTGGTGGCCATGAATAAAGGGAGATGTTGTTGGTCTTATCATGAGGTGTTTCACCTGTCAGTATGTGTAGGTGGAGCTTCAGTGACTAGTAAGTCTTTTGGTCAGTTACCAATTCTTGAGTGGAAGTTGAATGATGTCATGATGGACTTTCTAATAGTATTATCGAGGTTATCTTGAGGGAACGATGCAGTTTGGGTTATCATTTCCAGACTCACAAAGTTTTCTCACTTCTATCTAATCTTGGAGACCTTCATTGTAGATGATATGGGAAGGTAGTAAATCTGAGTGATTTTATGTCTACATGGGTTTTCAAAATCCATAGATTCAGACAGGGATTCCCATTTTACTTCTCGGGTCTAGCAGGGATTACAGATAGCTTTGGGTACACAGGTGCTTCTGAGTATAGCTTACGACCCCCAGACATATTTCTAGTCTGAGCATATGATTTAGGTTCTATAGGACATTCTCTGAGAATTCATTTTATATTTTGCGGGTTCTTGGGAGAAGAACATACCTCTTATGGAGTTTTCCAACAAAAATTGTTTTCATGAAACGATTCAGATAGCACCTTATGGGGATTTTTATGGTAGGCCATGCCGATCACCCCTATGTTTCCTAGAGGTAGGAGAAGAAACAATATTGGGGCCTCGTATTGTGTAAGAGAACACAGAGAAGATAGAGTTCATTTGATAGAGGATGGATACTTCCCAGTCATGACAGGAGTCTTATGATGATTGGTGTAGATGACCTCTAGAGTTCATCATCGGAGATCATGTTTTCCAACATGTCACATAGATGATGGGACACGGGAGGATTATGAGACATGGAAATCATTCACCGAGGTGTGTCGGGCCATTTGAGGTTTTGGAAAGGGTCGGGCTGGTTTCCTATTGGTTTTAGTTACCTTAGAGATACTGGATTATAAAAGACATTTTCCATGTTTCTCATCTATGGCGTTACTTCTTAGACGTGTCTCGTGTTTTTTAACCCAAGTTGATTGAGATATAGGTTGATGAATCATTTGAGGAGCACCCCATCGAGATTTTTTATCATAGTGAAACGTTTCTCTGTGGCTGATAATGTTCCTCTAGTAAGAGTGCTATGGCAGTATGTGCGAGTATAGGAAAATACATGGGAGAGGGAGGCCGATGTGTGATCCCTGGGGCCAGAGCTATTTCATGATTCGTCTTCTAAAACACCTTCTTAGGAAAATTTGGTGACAAATATCTTAAAAGGGGAATTTTTTTAAGAACCCATACCTTATTTTAATTTTTGAGTTTTCTTTTCTGTTGTTTTTGAGAAACATAGGAGAATCTAGAAATATAAGGAGCACATTCCATGTACTTTGGAGTACACACCGTGTACCCGGTTTTTTTGGGGGACCATGTAATGGCCGAGTACATGGCCATGTGGTGTGACCTATAGACCGCCTAATGAGGAGTATTGTTAACGCATGTACAAGTTGTGTACTTTTAATGAACACATTGTGTGATTTTCAAAAAAAAATTTATGTCAGATTGGGGTCACTTCTAATCGACAAAAAACATCTTCTTCTAGGACTGTCTTCTCCATGATCGACTTACACTAAAAAAATTTCTCCAAGCCTATGGCTCGTTGTCTGTTCTTTGAATCGATGTTTTTTGTGTCGGAATCGCATCGGTGAGTTCTTTCTTCTTCTAGAGCCTCATCTGGTGATTTCTCCTCTCTCGTGAGATATTCTTGGATGAGTGAATTAGGTATTTTTGTATATATACCCTTTTCTAGGTTGATTCAATGGCTGACATCAGATTATATCAATTGTACAATGTTGAGGTATGTGGTTTGTGCCTTTTAGTAGTAAGTTGTTTAATATTATGTGCAAAAGTTATCAATAAACTAGAACGGGGTATTGCGTGTGAAGGGATTTTAGCCCTGTGAATGCCTGATATGCCATGTGTTTTTTATTAGAGGATTGTTGATTGTGAATAGGGTTACATACCATGATATGGACGTGTTGTACATGTTTGTTTCATATTGACTGTTTGGTCTTGCATTTTCGATTATGCTTCTTTTTTACATGACTTGTGTTGTTAAGATGGAGTGAAGTTATATAATGTTGTTATAGTCTTGTAGTTGTTAGCCAATTAGTTCTTGAAACCTATTATCCATGTAGTTGTAAAGGTTTAATTTGGATTTTGAACATCGTTGTGCACAGTTGACTTACACGGGTCTTTGGGAACCTTGTGCAGTAGACCATAGGGGGAATCGAAGTTGAGGACTTCCCCATAGTGTCTGTTTACTTTTCACATTGCAAGACCATATGGGGATGAGAGTGAGTGCTCCATTAGAGTGTATTTATATCAATGTTTTGATTCCATATGGGGAATTGGATGTTGAGTTCTTCCCATGATTGTTTTTAGTATACCGATAAAAACCCAGAGGGGGAATTGATGGTGAGTGCTTCCTCAGAGAGACTTGTCTAAAGATTAACCATAGGTTTTAGACTATGAGTGCATCCCAGAGGGTTTCCTGGGTTTGTTTGGTGAACCATAGTGTTTAGACTATGATTTTTTCAAGATGACGACCTATTTTTGGATTATTTCTTACATGATATATGAAAATGAAAGCAATGGAAACGGTAGGATTTATTACTTTTGAGTACTTCCTTGTTTACTACTTCATTTTTTTTATTTCCTGCAATATATATTCTCTAGCTTTTAAAGAAAGTTCATTGTGTGGTTTTCCACCGGGATTCATCACACACACTGTTTGGGTCATGCTATTAGGCCCAAACAGATTATATTTTTATAGGTCTAGATAAGGGAAAGTTCTCCTCTACTTCAATTACTTGATTTTTTATGGAGCTGGAGAGCATGTGACCAAGATGAGGCTTCTGATGCTGCTGGAGTAAAAAAAATCTATTTAATTGAGTTTAGTAGTTTATTCCTGCTTTGGGACTTATTTGGATACTTTTCTAGAAATATGTAACATGCATAATTTATATATGTGTGCCCTAGTTGTTTATTACTTGCGGACTTCTGATGTCTACATATTGCATGTTATTACTACTTCCTCTGTTGTTATTTGATTGACATTCCACTGTGTTAATCTACCAATGAGGTTATAGTTCCCCCATTATCACTCCCAAGGCCCTCACTACTAGTCAGAAGCCTCTAGCATTAGGGGAAATGTGGTTGAGTCTATGTGACCAACCATTTATGGGGCACCTCTAGAGTGCACCCAGAACCGAGAGGTTACATACCAGGACTCATTCCCACAACATATCCTATAATGTCTATATGGTCCTCTCTATATATCCTTCCATATGGGGGTATAATGTTGTGATGTTGTAAAACTAAGTTCCAAAGAAAAAATACAACCCTATACCGTGTCTTAATGTATAAGGAGTTTCCAATTCCAAGATAATGGAAATGGGAACTCCATTCATCCATACAACCTCATCCACATGCCTCATTTCCAAAACCTCTATGGCACCTGACTCCTTGATCACTATAAGTGAGCTGATTTCATCAAAAACTCCATTATTAAACATATATCTTCAAGACCACCATATAATTAAGGTAAACCTATGAGAAATCCCATCGAGATGTCACCTAATTTCCAATTGGTAATTTAAAAGCACTAAAAATACCTGCAGGAATATGACATTCAACAATATCCTACTATAAAACCAGTCATCAAGCCACAAACTCTTAAACCACCTATTTTATCTCAATCCATTGAAATTACATACTTAATCCATTGTACTTGTTTCATACTACCATTTATACAAAAAAAGATCATATGTGGAACTCATTTTGGACTCCCTTGTTCATAACAACAAAAAGAACAACCACCCAAGAAACAAATATACAGTTTTGATCAACCTCTGACCATCCTTCCAAAGAATCATCATAGACACGATGAGCATGTATCACCTCCATATATAACTCTCTACACCAAGACTCATCCACCTAATTATTTATGTATGACTACCATATCATATGAAATAAGATAATTCTCCCATAAACCACACTCACATAAATGTGTAGGGACACCAACCCCTCCATCCCTCTCAACGCATCTTAAAACTCATGAACAACATCCCTCCATGATTGAATGTTCGACATGTCTTCGATGACATTCCACTTCTTTTAGGTTTTTGCGATCTCAATGTAATAATCCTTGAGAAACCCCACCAACTTCCATTGTTTTAAATTAATGTCACACGGATACAATATATATCACGTGGTTTGATGATTGGTTAAGATTATGAAAAACTCCCCAATGAGCTAATGTCACTATATCTTTAGAGAAAACGTGCCCGCTACTAGCTATAAATCATTTTTTGAATACTTATTCTCATAGGGGAATAAATTAGTATACCCATAAGATATCCGTTAATTTTTATTAATTAATATTTATCCTAATCCCAGATGTGACGAATTATAGAAAACCTCAAACATCATCCCTTATTCTAAAAATTGGCCCACTGTTGCACTAATCCATTTAAATTCAGTTAGTTGAACACTACCTAACACTAATAATCCTATATAAAATATGATTCCTTTCTAGTTATGGTGGTCAATAAGACCAAAAATATTTGTAAAATTTCATATGATCCTCCGGTAATATTCTCCTATAACAAGGCATATTAAATCCTCTTCCACATTCTTGGGTTCTTCAAAAAAAATTGTTTTTATTTGAAACTGGATGACAAATACACCATACTAGGAAATAAAAATCCAAAAACAAACATCCCATGTATAAAACATAAAATTGTAAAACTTCTCATTGATATGATGTTTTGGAATAACTCTCATGTTAGATATGCGATCATCTATATACTCCTCTTAAGAAATTGATTAGATCAACATGAAATCCATAAAAATGACTATGATATAGTCTAATATCTTAGGGAACATGGAGTTATCAATCCCAATGAACATAGCTGGTGAATTCATGACTCTAAATAACATGACCATGAAAACAATGTGGACATACTTACATATAATAGTATTATTAATAATATTATCCTCATTCACCCTCAAACAGTGTTATCCGAATCACATATAATTATTTTACAACCAACATTCTCACATAATCTATTCAAAATGATCATTGATCTTTTGGATAGGGAAATTATTCTTGATCACTACCAGATTCAACCTCTAGTAGTTTATAAACATCTTCAGACTACCATTTACCATTATAGAAAATAACACTACACCACAAATAGTGACACACTAGGATAGATAAAACACTTATTTAATTATAAAATCTATATAAATCTCCAATTATGTTAATTCACAACGACTTAACTAATATGTATCCATAAATATCATATAATCATCGTGTTGTAGGTCTATCATGAACATTATACCACATAGAGGGTATAGAATCACAACCTCCTTGGGGAAAGCATGCAGCAAATATTTGATAACCCAAGGAAACTACAATATACTAGTGTCAAATAATTATTTGAGAAGATCCATAAAGAAAAGTAGGGGTTCCACATATCTACTACCAACTTGAAAACCCTACTCAACATTTAAAACAACACATTTTCCATCCACATTCAAGAACATGAATCTACTGTGGAAGGAGTCAACAACAACGCTTGTGCAATAAAACCAATAAATTAAGACGATAACATCAAAATATATATGTGATTTATGGAAGGTTCCCTGCATTACTGATGTGACCCCACCAACTGTCTACACCTCTGGTACATATTATAAAAGTATTTTATTCCATAGACTGATGTAGTCAACAATATGGTCATGTGAAGTCTCTTTATGTCTATCCTAAAAAAATACTAGAGTTGGTGCAACCAAGGAGTTTGAAGCCCCTAACTCAAACATCCCTCAAACAATATAGTTTATAAACTAATTGAATCATGAATGATCTCAATCCCATATTGAAATACCACCTATATCACATTAATATGATCATCTGTAGCTCTTTTTCCACTCTGTGGATAGACAATTCCACTATCATGCTCAAGTCAAGGCCACAATGGATGGGGAATATCCTATGGTAAATATTTTACTACACCATATCCTCTCAAGGGAGAAAAATCATGATTCCTTTAAGGAAAAAATGGACCTGATTGTTACATTCTCTAAGGCTAATGTTGAATCAAACAACCTACACTATATTAATCATGAATAACTAGGGCCCATAGATTTTGATAGTGATCATGGTCCCAAATGAAAAATAACACAGACCTAAATCATATCTTGTGAGAGCATATAAACCACTAGCAATAGAATCAGGGAAATGATATTTTTGAGGTCATCTCCATACATATTAGAAAATATATGTCTCCGGAACCTGAAATCTATCTTGGAATACACTACTTCTCTTATAACCCTTCTGGTTCCCCTCTAATGTTAAATATCTTCACAAGGGTATATGATGGAACACTTATTTGTTCTTCTAAATTATGATGTAAATTGGAAATTTAAAGGGGGTAACATAAAAATATATAGAGGGGTGTAGTCCCTCCTCATGATATCCCACATGAGACTCCTCATCAGAAAAAAGATCTGAGAAATAAGAAATAACCCTATAATTTGATCCATGCTTGTACACAGACATGATCCCCTACTACGCGGATAGAAAAACCTACCTCTTCACTTCCTTCATGGTAAACAGAAAGAGATCATCTCTAAACACTTTTTTTAAATTTGATTCATCAAATATACACCTCCTTTCATTACCTTATATATACTTTCCACCACTAACTCGTAGTTCCTCTCATCTGACTGACCTCCAATGGGACTCAGTACACTTCGTAGTCCTATATCATATTGAAGGTGATATCTTGAAACTCTAAAAAGCACTATGACTCTAGATTAAAAATAATCCCCCATAATTTCACAAAATCAACCTCTATAATTCATGAAAGGTCCTCTTCCATGAAATGTACTCCTATTATTGGCTTATCTTTTAGATGATCAATCTAATTATCCGGATAAACCACCACTACCAAAACTACTCATAGTTGACATCCAATAACCATAACTGAAAAGGAAACGATGATATTTTAACCATTGTCGTATATAATTTTTCAAGAATAATTTAATGAATTTTAAATTAATAATATATAACATTTAAGAATAATAACACAATAATTTTCAATGAACGTACATCTCCTAGGTACCTACCATGTATGTGTTACCACATCGCTTGGACATTTGGTAGTCCTATAGTCCTTGAATCAGATTACTAGGGGATAAAATATTATTTATTAACTAGAATTACCTACACTATTTCACATACCGTGAACAACAAATGTTGTTTCCCAATAAAAAAATGCAATCCCTACTATGCCTAACTTTTAATTACCTCTTATCCATCAACCAAATTCTTTCATACCATTCTATCACAACCCCCACCTCCCAATGATAACCCTCTTAGGCTGACAATGAGTGATGATAAATAATGAATCTTATGTAATAAATTCATTAGGACCTAGGTTTGTGATAATAACTGAGTGTATAAAAAATCATAAATGGTAGGAATTAGCCTCTATATTATAGGATCAGGAGATAGGATAAAAAAACCACCAGGAAACTCAATCACATAATATAAATGAAAGGATTACAAAATCAACCAATAATTCATTTAAAATATAAACAAAAACAAAGAGTCTCCAAAGAAATAATCAAACGATAACCCACATAGAAGGAAAAAATCAACTTCAATGTCCAAAATACTAATAACAAGCATAGTCCACATTTTATACCTAGATACCTAAAAACATTTTTTATATTTGTAGGGTGACCATAAAAGTATATTAAGTAGGATAAATCCTAGATTTTGACTTTCTATATGTGAAAAAGTGGATAATAATTCCCCTATGAGGAAATAATATAACCTATAGCAACTGAGCATTTAAACTAACGAATATCATCCTCACCAAGGAACACTCACCAATTAACTATTAATGTATAATAACATAAAAAGAATCAAATCAATAAAAGGTTACCTCAAACCTCTTTTCAACTAGTTTTCCACTCTCACACCCTAATGGTGTGCATCATAGAACTCCAATATCTTCTATATAGGCACCCTTCATAAACACACATAGTCCCTCGCATCATGCCAAGCACCATGTGTGAAACTAAAAATCACATCACATATCACCTGAAGACACTATGGCCATCACATCAAATCTTTCCTAAAGACGCCGAAGTTATCACATAACATCCATTCTGAAAATACCTTTATCATACCACCATATCAACATCCATAACAACTGTATTTGGTTGTCTTCGACATGATGGAGATAAATAGCATTCCCTCATATTCTATTGAATGGCCCCCACTATATCCATGACATCATGTCATAAAAAAATTCACTATTTCACTTTTCAATTCTATAAATAACCTCTCATGTATATCAATCTCACCATGAAGAGGGAGTATGAAAGAGGGGTATCCATCCATATATCCACTCCACTAAAATATTGGGGAAACATTCCCAATAAATTTGGTTGTCGGAACATGGTTCTTGATGTGGGTAGGTGCATATATAAATCATAGAGAAATAAAAGGTACATATAATAGTCAAAAACACATAAATTTCAGAACAAGTGTTTCACCATAAAATTACTACTCCAACTCATAATAGTAAAAAACCCTTGTAAACTATACCACTTCAGCTTCCACCAATAAATGTCTAACTTCTTAAAAATAATATTTCATAAACTGCAAGATATATTCCAAATTTCTATTAAGATATGAAAATCTATATATTTATAATTACTAAACAATTTTAATACTTGTCCCTATTAATTTTCCAACCCAGGAAAATTCAATTTCAATGTTAACATTTTATTCCAGTACTACCCTATGATGTAGCACGACACAACAACCCATTCTCATGATGCAAGGAATAAAAACCTTAACAATATTTTTCAACCAAAAATACCTCCTTATCACAAAATTAACATAACAAACTAACATCTCATCACATCTTCCACTCATTCCATTACCACACATCACACCCACACATCACATATTTACATAATGTTTTTTAGAATTAAAAATTGGCTTCAAATCAAATTGGTATTTAAATTTCACGCTAATTTTTATATTATGAGAATATAAATAAAGAATAAAAATTATTAAAATGAATTAAGGGGTTATCTATTAATTAAATTTGATATAAAAAAATCACACTATCAAGGGTTCTGTAAATACATAAATTTTTACACAAACATGGCTCCTAGTAAATGATATTGTCTGTCGTATATTAAAATGAATAATTTCAATAACAATAGGATCAGAACCAATAATGCATATGATTTCTTCCCAGTACCCTTAAAATTCATTTGATATAATTAGTTATCTTCATTAATCTAATGCATACCATCTTCCCAAAGAATTAAAAAAACAATTATCCATCAAAAATGTCAACTAAAAGAGAGATAAAGAATCCCCTACCTCAAATGAAGCTTTCAGAACCATTGATAAATATTTTAGAAAGATGAAGACAACCAATAAACACCAAAGTATGGGTAAAATTACATGATAAACCATGAAAATTCTACCCCATATCATTCCATGTGAAAAAGATCACCAAAACCAACAACTCACCTTACATTAGCTTTACTCGAGTGAAGAATTTGGAGAAAACTCGGTGAATGTTGAGATGGAACATTCCAAAACATTAAATAATCATTATCCAATCATTAGTGTTTAAATACAATTATAATGGGATAGATGAACACCTAGGGACATACCTGAGCCAGCTAATAATGATGAAAAAAATGGGAAGAATTATAATGTTTGAGGGGATTTTAGATTTTATACCTAGTCAGAAAACACCTAATACCATATTGTAGCACCACTCGCTATAGAGTAGACCTACTGAAAATTAAAGGACCACTGACATAGTGGAATAGATAATTCCATAGTTAGGATGGTCAAAGACACATATATGAAACATAGTGAGATATACTTTATAGATGCAAATACTTATGGTAGGTACCATGGTTTAGGAGGAAACACCACATATCTAACATCAACAATCAAGAAATATGATATTCCACAGTCCATATATATGAGACAACTTACAAAAACCCCCAAAAAACACCCATATAGGACACCTTGTTGCTTCCAACTCACCATGCCACTAACATTCCAAATTTCGGAGAACATTCAATCTCCAACATGAGGATCCATACCAGATCTTCTACCATCATTCCACACCTATGAGAAAATATTTAATGCAACAAAACACCTCCTATGAGACCTTACAATATATATATCCTCTCTATTCTCTAGCTTCTCTGCTCCATGGTTTATTATATGACTCTATGCCACAAATTTCAAATCAAATAAATTATTATGATAAATCCACTTTTTAACTCCCTAACTCTATCCTGACTACTCCACAACCAGAATTCCCACAATGTAAAAGGTCATAAGACCCAGCCCATTAAAAATGTTTCAATGAACCAAAATAACTAAATTGATATACTATTATAATTTTAATAGAACACTCACTATCCCTTGTGGTTTATAACCATTCACTCATTCAAAGATCATTTCTCTCTTTGGTGATGTGCACTATTCATTTGGTAGGATCCTTTGATAAATTTTACCACCAATGATTACACAACTATCAGTGTATCCTGAATCATATTATTTTATATAATGCATGAATTCTGATATACAAACAAATATGGGTAGTTCCCTTGAGTTTATCATAACTACCACATTCACAGAACCTTTTTTCAATGGTAATACTACTTCTAAACATTTTCTCATAATTAAATGTCTCAACACACTCAAAACAAATCATGAAGCTCTCAAAAGTTAATGAAACACAATTTTAATGAAGAAGCATGCTTATTTCATTGAAAAAGTGATGATTATGTAAAATATTTAACTTAAGAGGTTCATTATTTAAAGTCTTACATGAAAACAAAACCTTTGGATGCTTTAAATCATTCATCTTTTTTAAATGAGGGGGAAGCGGTCAATTTATATGAATGTACAAACATTCTACCAAATATATTCCCTTAACTAATATTTTTCAAAACATTATATGACTGGAAATCATGTGACCTCCATTATCAATTTTCATTCATAACCCACCACCCATACACAACTTCAAATCTATATTCACCATTATTGTGAAAATGTGCTTTTAAAAAATTCCCCAAACATTCAGGAAGGCCATTCTTCTACCAAATATTGAGGAGGATACCTCAATAATCTAATTTTCTGAAACATTTCACAAGTTTATGATAATTTTCTCTTGTTAACTGACCATAATTTACTCCTTAATCAACTTTTATTCCTATTACTATTAGACCCAATAATTTTGGAAAAAAAGAAATTTCTCCAAATTCAACATGAAATATATGAAGCACATTATAGAGATTCTCGAACCATTATTTATAAATATTACAAGGTTTTAATGGTCTTGTTTATTTTATAATAAATATTTCAAGAAAATAATAACCCAAAACACTAAAATGTGTCCTTGACGTATTCCTTATGAAAAATTTCCTCCTTTTTAATTTTGAAATAACTTCAAACCACATTTTGAACTTGTTGAAAAACAATTATGCGTATTATTCTTTAACCACCATTCACACATTTAGACTCCATAATTGGATAAATGAATTGGTAAACACATATTATATGCCTAGATGAGAAATTCTCAACATGAGAAACAAGAGTAATATAACACACCAAGATTTTATGATATGTATCTTGTCAAATAAATTCATTTTATTCAATAGCTTCTATTACTATAAAAATCGAGCTTAAGCATACCATGATATACTATTAAATATTAACATGAAGATTGGAACAGTAATGTGACCATTATGAATAGTAATGTCTCCATAATAATAATAAACTCACTGATGAAATTATAAATAAAGTTATGGTTTCTCATCAATTAAAATATGATATATTAATATCGAGTAATAAGTAAAAATGTTCTAACTAAATAAGTGTTGGTATTTTTTCTAAAATGTAAATTTTTCTTTACAATTTTATAATTAATATAATGATTTAAAATAATTATCTTCATTGAATATAATTATTAATTAAGAATTGATTTTATTATAATTATAAGATAATCTTTTGAGACCATAGTTAATATTTACATGTGTTGAAAATTGGTTATAATATTGAAATCAGTAATTTTCAAATAAAGGATGATTTTAGTTAAAATTAAATTTATAAAATGGGGAGAATTTTTCTAATATATAAACTAAAAATGGGTTGGGTGAATTTTTGGAATTTTTCTAGAATTGTTGATTTTTTGTGAATAATGAAATACGATAATTTAAGATATTTAACATTATAAGTTAAACACAAGATTTCTACGGTCACTACTAATGTAATACCCAATTAGTTCGAAATAACATGCACTATTTACTATACATGGTTACAATAATCAACATTATTGATATTCTTGAGCAAAAATAATAAACTAACGAAGAAAATATTCAGGAAATGCTCATCTCCACCCTAATAAATACCACCCCTTCTTCCACACCTAATAAGCCTTTATTCCGTTTTAAATTCTCCCCAATTCCATTACCAATACAATTAACCATGAATATTTCCATTTTTATTAGTAAAATACCACATCAATGTTTCCTAAATAGGATCCCAAAACGATAATATTTGAGTGGTAAAATCCTCCTTCATTCTCTTTTAATTTCTTTTAATTTCTCTTCATATCCTCTCATCCCCTATATAAATTTTCCTGTTAACTATAGTATAGTATATATATATATATATATATATTAGTTTTATTATGATAATGTAATATCCATAATTAAATATATTCTCATTTCCTTTTTTTAAATTTGATCATCGTATGTCATGTGCCTATTCAATACCTTCATGAACGATGAGTTTTCATTTACGGTTATCAACGAAATGTTTGGTCACAAAACCATTATTATGGATAAATAAAATTATAATATGTAAAGTATAACTTATTTTATCATATGAATCTAATATATAATCATAATATTAAATAATAATAAAAAACATGTTCATAATGATAGAAATAACACCAAAATAAACTAAACAATTATCATTAACATACCATCAAATGATTCAACTGAATTTGAGAAAAAAATTGATATATAGAACCAAATAAAATACTATATGTATATTAATATCATTCTGTTACACTTCTGTAGTTTTTCATACATTTTATAAGAACTCTCATTATTATTCACAAGGGAACCTTCCATTAAACAATGAAATTAATGCTACCTGAACAACATAATTAAACATTATAACTCATCAAAATAGCCATAAATGAACTTAATAAAATTATAAAAAATTATGTACATGTAAAAAAAGTTTTTAATTAGTTAATTAATAAATCTAATTTCCATATCCCGGAAATTTTGTTCATGTATAGAATGCCTTCCAACATAAGGTAATATTTTATCATTTCACTTTTATTTCTATGATATATGACTTATTCCCCAATTATTTATTTTTTTGTTGTTTTTATACTTCCTTTTGATATATTATATCATAAATTTACATATATTTCTATTATTCAATGTTAAATTTGATAATTATTAATTTTATAGGACATAAAATTCTTTTGATTACAAGTGGTGAAGGTTTTTCATCTCACCTTAATCTCTATGGACATATGACATATTGATCACTTATTTCCTCTAGGTATTCCCCCTTTTATTTATGATCATGAATCATTGTATAATTCATTAAATATTTATATTTATTTCATATTGTATAATATTATATTCTTATTCTTATACCATTTTTAGATATGGTGATTTCATTGAATGTTCTTTTATCTAGGGAAATATTGATAAGTATGTATCCTCTACTCAATATGGATAATTTGATAAGGAATATTTTTCATGAATTAAAACTATTTAGGAATATTTATTTATAATTGAATTAAAGGGTGTTTACAGATATTATATATCTCCTCAATGCATAAGTAGATCTCATGAGACAAAAATAGATAGAAAAAACCATTCGTTTTTGTTTCTAAGAAGAATCATACAAGTATTATGCGAAAAAAATGTAGGAAAAAATCCCTTCATGATTGTTTCCAAGAAAAATATGATGGATTAAACTACATCAACATAAACCATATTACGAATGGATTTTATAGTAAATATCAATGTTTTAGATACATGAATTAAAATAATTAATCATTTTTTTAATTCAGTATTCAGTTATTACTATCCCTGAGATTTTTTCATTAAAAAAATCTATGGATGGATTTTCATCCTTTGTTTACTGATTTAATGGATTTTTTTTCAGTTATTTTCCATGGAATATTTCTTATAGTTAAATTATTATTTATTAATGTTTATATTGTATTTAACCCTTATTAAGAATTTATCTCACTATTTTATTTGTATTCTATCCAATATTATTAAGATGAAATCTTTAAATAAGTGTCAAAGAAGAAGATCATTTTCATATTTTGTGCTCTATGTTTAATTAAAAATGAAATAAGGGAAGCATTTATAAATAGTGTTCTCAATACTACATAACTGATCAATCCATAGGGATTTGATATCTTGTATCTATTCCATTGTATAAAAATAAAAGTCGGCATTGGGTTACAGGGTTTGAGGTTGTTAAAGGTAACATGAAAATCTCATCAATGAATCACTTTATTCTCAATACCACTAATTAAATCTTCCTCCATTCAACTTTTTCATATAAACCAATAATAATTGTTGTATTTAATCGATAATATTTTCTTGTGATTAATGTATCATTTTACAATACCACTTACTCAGCCATACTTTATAAAACACTTTCTTTACCAAACGAATGGTAACTACATTCATGATTTGTCTTCATTGATAGAATAGATTTAGAATCACTATATTTAATAAACCTCCATACATCATTTCTCCCTCCAACTCAATATAAAAAATATCTCTCCTTAAACCAAATTACTCTCCCATCTAGTTGGTTTGTGTAGTCTCCCCCCACCCTTCATGAAATGTTTTCTCCACCTTTGTCAATAAACCCAAATGTC
Source organism: Viscum album (assembly GCA_963277665.1). Classification (NCBI taxonomy): domain Eukaryota; kingdom Viridiplantae; phylum Streptophyta; class Magnoliopsida; order Santalales; family Viscaceae; genus Viscum; species Viscum album. The sequence goes on along the minus strand of OY728121.1, from coordinate 1,098,420,105 downwards.
ACTACTCAAAAGATTATAATATGACAATAATAGTTATCATCACATAGGGAAATTTCTATCGTTCCTTAGTGATTGGGTTTTCAATGTCTGGACAATTAATGAGTGGAGAGTTATCTATACTCTAATATCTAATTAATTTTGTTCAAGTTATTATTTGGGTAAAGCCTTTTTGGGGATTTTTTGTGGCTTAATTTCCTATAGACAAATACTCAAATATCCCTACACCATCATCTATTTTGTCCTTGATAAAATGATATTTTATTTCCATAGACATTTTCCTTAATCGATGTACTATATCTTTGAAAGGATTAATAGCAATTTAATTATCACAATTTATTCTAATATGTGGCTTCAAATCAACTCACATGTATTCATGTTGTTACTTCATCAACAATAATGGTGGAAAGGATTCAGTGGCCACAGTATATTTGACCATTATAGTGCTCAGAAAAATGATGTCGTATTTTATAAAAATACAAGATGTAAACAATATTGTATGATAATATGTACCTCTTTGTGTTGAATTTCTATCATCTACTAAAAAAACTAATCTATGTCTCCATATCACAATAATTATTGTTGATATGAATCACTATATATAAAACATCAATCCACCATTCCTCTATGGATATGTTTTTGTATTATTTTAACTAGAATAAATTGTATTTATTTGGGATTTACATGACACTGTATTGCCTAATATGTTTTCAAATATGGTTCAGTTCACTACTAAGTAAAACATGTTTTCAATGATCTACCTATATTCTATAACATTTACGTATTTTATATCTTCATTTTTTGACATGATCATCTGATTACCACCAAAATATCTCATCACATTTGAATACATTATTCAAAATCATCTTAGAACCAATTTTCATATTTATATTGAGAAAAATATGTATCATTCTTTCCTTATGATACATATAGACTAATAAAATACATAAATTCCCCATTCATCAACATTTATATCTCACCCATCAAGAATTCCTCAAATTATTTGTAATGTTCTTTATTTTGTCTTCCAATTATTATTTCAGTTATATATAATAGCACTATAATTCATTGATCACTCACATTATTTACATTGATATTGAAAATAAATTCACAATTCTTGAAATCATGATTCATCAAATATTGATCTTGTATGGAATACCATGAAACTGGGGCCTAAATTAAGCCATAATGATCCTTTTTAACATGAATTTTTTTCTCTTCTTCATATATGAGAAAACCATATCGATACTCCATTTACACCTCTTATATCTGAACTCTATTCATAAATACTAACTTGACATTCATACCGAAATCTTTAATTTAATTTACACTATTTTTCCAAGATCATCATTTATCACTTTAAAAAAATTATTATCCATAGAAACATCTCTAATACAAAAAACCACTACCAAAAAATTTTTTTCTTATAGAGACAACATTCTCCGTATCTACGTTAATTAAATATTTTCATTGATCATATTATTTTGACTAATTACAACATAGATATTTGGTTTCTATATATATATATATATGTATAAATTCATCATTATCATCATCAATTTATTCTTTTAAATTAGAATTAAACCCTTCCACTACCCAAGATATGTTCACCTAGTCACCAATATCATCTAGAAACACCTCACTATTTTGAAGAAGATTAATCATATTTTTTAATAATGTGACATCATATATTTCAATGAAATTTCTTAATGGATTGTTAAATCAGTTATATGAACAGTTAATACTTGAGTATCCAAGGAAACTTCCTTCATCTCCCTGAGACTCAAACTTATTATGTTTTTTTACTTATTGATAATGAAATAATTAATTCAAAAGATTCAAAAGTAATTCAGCACAAGATTAATTCTTTACGCACCTTGTATGGATTATATTATTCCCTCAAACACAAAAAAAATCATTGTTGGATGTGTTGAATTTTTTTAGTACCTCTTCTTTATAGAACATCACTATTAAGTCATTCTAAAAAATCATTGCTTTGTCCTTGTTTTTTATGATGGGATTTATCCTCCCAACCACACCAGTTTGATTAGGAGTTCTCACTACTATTTCTTGGTAGCCTGTAAAATTTTTTTTATATAATATTTTACTTTTATGTTAGTAAAAAACATTCCACTATTAGTTTGGTATTTCATATTTTTTTTCCTAATAATATTGTTAACATTCATTCAATATTGATTAATTCAACTAAATACCTTGGACATGTGATTTATGACTATCATAAATGTAAGATCATTTATTTTTTATATGTATGAACATTTATCTCACCATTAAAAACCTATTATTTTTTTAGAATAATTTACTCTAATATATAGGGAGTGGTTTGGGAGTGTCTGGGCTCATTCAATGCCTGGCACTCTAGAATATAAAGATGCAGATTTCAATGCACAGTTATCCAAAACATAATGAAAACCATGTGAATCAACCATGTGAGACACTAAGTGTAGATAAAAAGTAAAAACAATTTACACTAACTCTGTGACCTGGGATGGATAACCATAATGTTTCCACAGTATTTTTTACAAAATTATTTCACATGGTTATCCTTGGTTAACCAACTATGCACCTAGACCATGTGAAGGGATTCCATGGGTAGTGTCTGTAACACAGTTGGAAGAATATTGGGAATCCATGTGACCACTCAATAAAGGTCAAGTGAAAAGTTTTCCCCTCAAATGTTTTAAATAATCAAAACACTCCTCTTCCCCTATTTTAGTGGACCCCATTCCAGAAGAATCCTCCTTTAATCTAAGATAAGGGTTCTGGTATCTCCTCCATCTTATCAATTTTTTCCTTTTCATGTAGTGCATTGGATCTGCAATTTTTAGCTCTGCAATCCAATCACATATATTATTTATATATATTAAAATCTAATACATTATTTTTTGTGAGATTATTATTCCCTATTTTTCGACTGTTGGTCTATTATTAAGATTTATCCAACTCTAGATCAATTCAAGTGGTGAAACTGGATGTGGATAGTACTATAGGACTAAGGTAAGTGGTTTTGATCTGTTCTATAAAGTGTATTGATTTTATATTATTGAACCATTTTTTCATTAACTAAACTCCTTCGGTTTCACTTCCATTAGGCCTAAATATTTAAATTAAATATCTCACCATGTTTAGTTTGAAAATGGCTATCAGTGAATCAACATCATAGTTTGAAAACATTGATGTGATCCACCCCTATTGGTGTTCCCATCCATATAGTCCAAAATAGTTTTTTATTATAATTATTTAACCACATTTTAAGGTGTCTGTTTCTTATTAGTAAATTACTCCCCAGAAATGTGAATCAAACAGAGCAGATGAGAGGCCATGTGTTTAAAACAGTATTCCTTATTTTAAAATTTGAGTAACCTAACATACTTGAATTAACTGATGTGGATAACAATGTTATTGTGTCAAAAAATTAAATTCCTTTCTAAATTTTATTAATAATAATTTATAATCAAAACCTTTATGTCATTCTGAGATGAATAATCATTATTCAATTTATGGATCATCATGGATGGGCTCATCGTGTTCTATAAATAATTTTTTTTTGAAAATTAGTAAATACCCATGGAGAGACTCATGGTATTCCACGTATGGGATCACCACGGAGCTTTTTATATAACATTATAAGTGATACTAGTTCCCTATGGGAGAAAACATAAATGGACATGGGATGAATATAGTTAAACCATGCCTTAAATAATACTCATTCAACGATGTGAGATTCCAAGGAAATGAAGGGAGGTTTTCTCTTGTTTTCACACCTTATCATGACTGATTCTTGGGACCCACATATATATCACCTTGGAGGGAATCTTACAACATTGGGTATTTATGGAGACCCAAGAGTGATACATGGGATTCATTTATGGTTCACCTTGGATAGGATACTGGTACATTTTATTAAATTCGTTTCATTTCATTGTTTTATTTATTTCTAAAATATATAACTAATATCCCAAGGATTTGACCTCTAAGAGAAATCACATAATTGAGTTATTTAAATATTGATTCTAATATTTTGGGGACCCATTTGTTACACCCATATTATATATGTATATTTTCACCTTGTTTCATGGGAACACGGATTGGGCCAAATAATGTAGTGTTGGTCAGGTATACATGGGGATCTAGAAAGATATATTTCATTATTTATTACGTTGAATTTATTATGCACCATCACAGTAATCATTTCATATGTACATAATGGATTTATCTAGACACCATTTTGGGTGGCCTACTAGGTATATCTCACACATATTTCTGGCCACCCATCAAACCTTAGCATACTTCATGATTGTAGGTGTTGTAAAGGGAAGTGTCCATTATTGGATGTTTTATTCTTAGTAATAAAATTGTGTTCATGAGAAGAGGAATAATCATATTCTCATGATTATATTAGTGTAATATTTTGGCATATTTTATTTTTTTAATGATGGCATAGATGCATGTTCTTTAGTATCCTATGTACCTCATTTTTTATTGATACATGGAATGATCAATCATTATTTGGAATCTATTTATAATGAATATTAAGAATATTTATTTACAATTATATAGTTTATTATTCTTCAACTACTTTTTATACTTATTTTTCTATTACTAATTTATTATTTAACATTATGATACAAACTATCCCATTGTGTAATAGTATCCCTACATACACACCCTATGACCTTGCTGCTATTCGATGGCCTCTAGAATATGTGGAGACATGCTTAAGGTCATGTGGACAACCGTCTCAGTGAAACACTCAGAGGATTACAGGGTGGGACACTATAAAGTCATCACATAGGATATTTTTTCATCTATGTTAATATTTTGGTATTATACAAGATAGGATAATGTATTTTAAATTGGTAATGATAATGTTCTTGGGAGTAGCTAACCAATATATTGGTGAACCCCAAATTACCTGGGATGAGTTGTTGTTATGGTTTTTTCTAGTTATAGTTGTACTGATTTCACCATTGGGTGGTGAACATGTTTTGGGATGTAATTATTATTATTGATATTGTTATTAGGAGTTTATTTTTTTCATGATTAGTAATGGACGTGTTATTTCATGCATCAATACGTGTACTATTGATCTTATATTTGATGCATTTTTTCATTCCACGTTTACTTTATGTTTATATTGAATGATTATTATAGTTTGGTATAGGATCATTTTATGTGTAAATGTGTTAATGTTTCTTATAGGAAAATAATAACTGGTTTAATTAATATACTTACATAAGTATAATGTTTTCCATATATATATTAAAAATGATTCCTTCATTAACTAATTATGATACAGCTAATCCCAGAACCAATGAATTTATGAGAGGAAATTTAATTTGTTTTACCTGATAAGTTCCAATTATAATTTATGGATCATGTACATTTATAAATTGGGAATTTTAGTTCATTAAATAAATTTAATAGATAAGAAATGTTAAATCTTGGCGTGAGATGTAAATTTTCAGTCATGGTTACTTGATAAATAAAATTCAATTAATAATCAGTATGGGACTTTTTAAATTTGGAATGGTGATGCACTTAACGAGATAGGGATAACTATATCCATATAAATAATTATTAATTTCAACTAGATAATGTTTTATAAATGAAATTTTATCCACAAAATGAGGATTTAAATTCAATAGTAAATTCTTGTTTTCTCTATACCTTTCAATGGACACGTCATATTATATAACATAAAATATGGGGTATGAGACCTTGACCCTGACCCGACTATAGTTGTGGGTAGTAGGCAGTGTCACCTAAGACTTCTATGATCTTCCATATCACCTTGTCCTATATTTAGGATGAGGCTATGATGTGTGACTCGTTATTGGAAGGCTATGTACCTATCCTTTTCTTCTTTCAACATGTTCTATCTACTATGAAATCACATCTGAGGAATTTATTTGGATATTGTAGTGACATTCCTCTATGACTTCCTAGAGTCATATAAAAAGATGGTGGAGAATATTGTTCCCCAAAGGAGGTGGGCCTAAATATACATATATTACCTCATTCTGCGCCACCAAATTCACATCCTATTGATCTTTCACTAAGAAAATATGATCAGTTTCAAGATATATTCTTTTATTTCATGCATTTTTTATAGGGATATTTATGGGGTACTCATACTATGGAAAAGCTAGAATAGGAATTTCAATAGAATAATCCTATCACCTTTTTTAGAGATGACGGTCCTATAGATACTAAGTATTTCATATATGAGATCATTTTAATCTTTGAGAATACGGGAATTCCTCTATAGTGGTTGTTCGATCTCCCCACCCATAAGCTTCATGACTCTACAAAACATTGGTGGGATGTAATCTCAAAGTTCGATCATTGGTAGGGCATAGTCTGGGAAGTCATCACGATGGCCTTGTATGACTACCACTTTTCACATATCATGTTAGTGAATCATGCTATATATTTTACCCACCTACAGTAAGGTTCCCTGGTAGAAATTGAGTACTTGGGCTTCACTGTTTTTCACCCTAAATTACTAGTGATTAGTTGATGACAATGAGACGATTTGAGGATGCGATTGTGTAGACAATCTGATCATAGATGAAAATCATCTGGTTGACCATCATTTTATAGATAGTGGGCACGACCCTCATCACAGAGCAGAGCTTGAGGGTAGTTTGAAATGTGAACTAGGATGGTTCATCTTAATGAAAGGAATATGGTTTTTCTAGTGGCTGGAGACATCATGTTAAAAGTGAACCTGGGGGATGTACTAGGAAAATGAAACTCCCCGATAGCAATGTAGTGTTGCCCCAGTGTTGAAAGAAATTCCATAGAAAACCCTAGTGTATGAGGAACCAAATCATGTGCTATGTTTGAGATAGGATGGTCCAACTAATATGTTTTCTCCAAAAATGACCTATTGTACATAGAAATAAATTATTTTCACTGAAACCAAATTGGGATACAGGATCTATAGCTCCACATCGGTATTGGATTCAGTCTACAAATGATTTATAAAAACGATGAGGTGTTCAAGGTCATGGTAGTCAGACATCTATGGTTCAGCTCCAGCAAGGTGAACCTGCCAAAGATAGTTAGGGTTGATCTCAAGGTCATCGATCTCAACACGGTACAATGTTCTAAACATATATTTATGTAGTGTATCTTACACCTAAGGAGATGAGTCTAGTTCCTTCTACTGTATGAGGTTCGATTCAAGTAGCCCCTATATTATTTTCTACCCTAACTAATATATGTTCTTCACAATATTTTATATTTGAAGATATTATGGAATGCCTATGACTATATATGGAGTACATATGTATCATAATGACTCTCAAAACACCGTTAGGGGATATTTCAAAGAGTATATTCTAGTGTAAGTGTTCCTCCTTGAGATAGGTGAGTAACACTTCCTGTGTAGTTTCATTTTCCATGAGATGAATGGTTTTGACGCCATTCATAGTATGGACTGGCTAGTGCCATAACATTCCCATGTTGATTGAAGTCACTTGAGGTTTTTTTACCTCATATAGGGGAAGAGAAAACACTCATAAGTGTTAATGGGATATCCTAGTGATTTAAGATGGACCAGAGCATCATGGGAATGGTAGGGTAATAACCTAGATGGCTATTCAATTTATTACCAATCATGCAATGATGATTAATGAATTTATTCTGGTGGAAGAGCATTTAAGGTATGCCTTCCATGAATATTTTACTAGATTATCTCATGTGGGATAGGTAGAGATCATCATCGATCTAGTTCCATTTGTCATACTAGACTATGTTCCTCCTTATATGATGGCTCCTACAGAGCTCTATAAACTCAAGAATAATTTTAAATACTTGAAAGTGAAGGGTTTAATACAACCCAGTACTTCGCCATGTGTTTCAAAAGACATTTTTTTACAATAATGTTAATTGAACCCTTAGGTTTTGCATGGATTACACATGATTGAACCAACTCTAGGTAAAGAACTGGCATCCACTACATCTTCTAGATGATCTATCTAACTAGATATAAGGATTTAAAACATTATCTATAGTCAATTATAGTCTGGGAGACAATAAATTTAATGTTAAAACATCACAAATACCATGTATTACATTTTGGAGATGATATAGATTGTACGCATACCTGATTATGTCATTCATCCTTAAGAATACACCTTATTTTTTCAGGGCTTTGATGAATTAAGTCATTTAACCACACCAAGATTCCTTTTTTATAGTCTTTATTGATGATATATTGGTGTATTATAAAAATAAACATGAGCATTCCACCCATCTTGAGATCATGTTGAATATATTGAGTGAGAACCATCTATATGATAATATATTAACATTCCATCATTGGATTTATAAGGATCACATAGTGGATATAATAATTTCAAAGACATGAGTATCTGTTATCCCAGATATGGTGAGCATCATAGTTACCTAGGGGAAGCATGATAATGTCTTTTACATATTCAGTTTCATGGGTATGGATGGCTATTGTACGCATTTAATTTAGGAATTCTCGTCCATAGAATCACCTCGTACAAGAATCACTAAAAATGGTGTGATGTTATTATTTTTTAAATACATTAAGATAGCCTTTTATAAATTGAAAGGCAGACTAAGTGCAGCACATATACTGATTCATCCAAATTCAAGGAGAGTCTATATTGTTTTTTATGATTCTTTATGAATTGTTTTTGGATAATTTCTAATGTATTGATATTCAATTTTCATACAAGGTCCCTTCCAAATTAAATCAATTGAGCCAAATTAGCTTACACATGAACTTTAGTTAGAAACCACTATTCATGATTTATGTTGTTGGAGGAATTATCTATTGGATAATGTTTCTTTGTTTATATATATATTAAAATAATTAAATACATTTCCCAATGGCATTAATTAAATATTAGATACCAAAGGTGGATATAATACTTATAGTCATTTTACCTTGATCTATCTTATACACCCAAAAAAGGTAATGTAGTATCTAACACACTGGGCCAAAAAAACACATACATAGGCCCCCTGAGAGGCTAGTAGTGAGTGGAATTAAATGGAAATGATATGTTTATATATAACTAGTGGTTCAAAAATGTAATAGGAAATCTATATTAGTATATTTAGCGATGACATCCTGCCTTCGGAAATAAGTGTGAATAAAAAGGCTATCTGATCCTAAGGGCCTTGTCTTGAGGGTGGGTGTCTTAGGTGAAAACCCATCGCATGGTTGGGTTTTTTTATGAGACTTCACATCCCAAAAATGTTTCTAGGATCCTTTAGAAATATATGAATAGTTGATGTGGAAATATCATGCTTCTGTCTCTCTAGTTAACTCTAGGATTACCAAGATGTATCAAGAAATAAATTGTATGTATTATTTTCTAGGTGTGAAGAGTCAGATTATAGTTTTAATCATTAGAATTTCCATATATTAGTTGGTCAAGAAAGAGAATAGGTGACCTACTAGAATTCTATAACCTATATCCTTTCCTGCATTGAAATGAGATGAAATCACAGTTGGTTTTTATGGTATTTTATAAGTCACATTTAGTTAGTGATACAATATGGTTTATCATCAATAGGTTGATCAGGGATGATGACATCCTTCATATTTGAGAGACCTTTTAAGTTGATGGGATGGGATGGTTTTACATTCAGAGATTATATGGATTTTTCATGTTCCCAATTCTAACATATCAGACTAAGGATCCTAGTTTACAATACAATTATATAATGGGATATAGAATTCACTGGGTTCATTGGTTTTCTTTAGTACAACATATCACCCTCATACCTACAATCAGTATGGTCGAATGACATGGGTGTTATTAGGAATAATTTCGGTATGCATCCTTGATTTCAAATGGTTATTTGGAGAAGCATGTACCTATATTTGATTTTTACTATAATAATACATTTCATGAAATGATTTTGATTGATTCATATGTTTCTATTTATTGTAGTCCATTACATTCACCACTATGATTTTTAGACGTAGGGAATGCAGCTTCACATGGTCAAAATCATGTTCAAGAGACATTAGTGTATGTGAAATAGATTTCGAAACATATGGCTAATACTCAGTTCTAGAAGATATGTTATACTAATAATCCTCATCAACCAATGGATTTTTATGTGAGACATCGACTCATTCAATATTTTTGTATTAGTTTGAGTCATAAAAGTATTCAGAAGCAGGTAAATCTATCACCTCATTATGTCAGACATTTCATGATATTAGAGAGCGTCAGTAATGAAGCCTATTGGTTGTAGTTACATCAAATATACCATCAATTCATGATATATTCCATGTATCGTAGCTTTTAGAAGGTAATTTTGGTTCATCTCATTCATTTCATCCTGATGATATTGAGTTGGAGACAAATGAGTCCATTGAGGAACATCTAATATGTATCCTTAATTGGAGAATAAAGCCTATTTGTGGAAGGTTAATTCCTCTAGTCAAGGATATATTTAATAAAGATCATGTATAGAAAAATACCTCAGAGTATGCTTCCCATGTAAATTCGTAGTGGAATGATATTTTCTCAGCTGAAACATTATTACCCTCAGAAGGGAAACTCATAGACAAGTATTTTTAAAGAGTAGAGGTTGTATCATCCCAATTTTTTAGAGAGGTATTGAAACTTGTTTTAGTAATAGAAACATCTCATGTAATTCATAAACTATATCTGAAATTATAACTAGTTGTTAAGAGAGATTAGGGATTGTTTGAACCTTGGATCTCTGTAATTTAAAGAGGTACATTGATCTTCATAGTTAGTGTATAGTTTATTCAAACAAAGCGACTCAACTGTACGGGGATCTCAATGCACAACAAGAGGGTTCACAATTTACCCTAACTATGAGACCCATGAAACATGATAATTTGGGTGATATAGACATTTCTATTGATCCATTTCACATAGTTTGTGCACAGTTAGTCATATTGTGTCTCTATAATGTTTGAGGGGGTTCCTTGGGTAGTGGTTCCCATAGAGTTTCTGCACAGTTTGGCCAACTGTGTGACCAAACTATTAAACCAATAAATTAATTGGTAAATGACTATTGCTTCACATAAATGTTTGAAATCCTTAAACCATTCATGCTTTTTTTGAAGGACCATATGTAATGAGAATCCTCATCTCCACTGTGCTCGGGATTTTGGTATCTCTTTCATCTGATTCCAATTTTCTTCTTCATAAGGTGCATTGGTTCCTCAACCGAATGCTCTATAGTACACTTTCTCCCATTACTAATTTATAATCCCATATACTATAAAAAAATTTTGTGAGATTATATGTCTTATAATCATTTCATTGGTCTATTATTTTGATTTATCCCATTATATATTAATTTATGGGAAAAAAAGATGTAGAGAGTTCTATGAGACTAATGTATGTGGTCTATTTATTTTCCCTAATGTACCTTGAATTAATTTTATGTGTTTTTCATCTTAAATTAGAATCCTAAAATTTAAATTCTATTAGTTCTAATTAATTAAATTAAATATCTTGTCATGCATTGTTTATCCTAGATATTGATAAATCAACATCATTGGATGAACTCCTTAATGTGAGACACCCATATGGGTGTTCCCTTTTAAAGGCCTAAATTATTATTAAACTTATATTTTTAAACAACCTTTTGATGTGTTTTTTTCTCCATAATAAATGATTCCCATGAAATTTTAATTGAACTAAGGAGATGAGTGGCCATGACTTTAGGCCCACATTCCTTATACTATGGTTTTAATGACATGAATAAATTGATTTAAATGGTGTGGAAATAATATTTATAGTTTGATAATTAAAATTCCTTAATTAATGGAATTAATCATGATAAATTATCCAAAAATTTATTCCATTCCAATAATTATTATTCGGATTCAATTTATGGACTATCATGGATGGGCTCTTTATTCAATATAATTATATTTTATTTATGAATCGAAAATATACCAGGAGAGATAGAGAGTATTCCTTAAATGAGCTCATCATGAAGATTTCTTTACCTCATTTTGAGAGATAATAGTTCCCTAGGGTAGTCACCCTGGATGGGATTGGTCGAAATACGGTTATAACATACCACAAATGATACTCGGTCCCCTATTTGAGATACTAGGGATATGATAGAAGGTTTGTTATTGTTTCCACACCATGATGTTATTGATCGTTGGGACCCATTTAAGGATGTCCATAGACATAATATTATTTAATTGAGTATTTCTAGAGCTCCAATAGTAATACCTATGATACCTAAATGGGTCACCCTGGATGGGCTCCATATGCCTTTTATTGAACCCTAATATTATCTATTTTTATATTCTAAAAATGCATAATTGAAATACATATAATTCATCCACCACGAAAAATATCATTTATGGGTTCAATTCACTCTTGGTGATTATATTATGATGATCCATCTAATACAACCATATAATATATGTATAGTATCACCTCATTTTAAAGACATACAAATTAGGCCTATGTATGTAGTGTTAGTCAGGAATCCATGGGGACCAAGTCTAATTTATTTATTTATTCATTAACTTTAATTTATTATGTACATATACACTGCTCATTTCATATACACAAACTTCATCAATCTGGACACCATTTGTGGGTTCCCACATAGTATATCTCACATCGTACTCGGAACACCATTTATACCCATTATGATTTCAGGATTGAAGGTGTGGTAAAAGGGAATCATCTAGCTTCCAATGTTTGATTTTGAGTACTAGGATAGAATACAATATTTGGAGAGTAATCCTATACTCATGATTCTATTAGTGGTAGATTTTGGTATTTTTTTATTTTTTGTTAGTATGGTATATACTTTTATTCCCTTATATCCTATGTTCATCATTTTTTATATATACATGAAAAGATCATACATCATTTAGTATCTATTTAGGATTTATATTTCACCTATTTTTTTATTTGTATGTGTTATTATTCCATTTTTTCTTATTATACTACTTTCTAGGTTTCTCATTTTTATTTATTGCTTTGCTACACTCTGACCCATGAGGTCATAGTATCTCTGATGAAAAACCCATGGCCTTCACTACAAGTAGGAACCTTCTTGTGTATTGTTAGGTCTTCTGTAGATCATGTAAAAAATTTTCTTAGGGAACTACACAAAGACTTCCAAGGTGGGATTATGTAACGCATGTCATCCTTCTATGATAAAAAATTAAAATAACATAGTATATATTCTCATTAATAGATCTTAGTGATATTGGTATATGAACAAAAACATAAAACAATTCAATAACCCTTTTTAACATTTTTTCCATTTTTATATATGAATTTCGAGTAATATTCCCTTGTTGGAAAACACCACATGCGTGTGTATGATCATACAATCATTTTGAGATATCATCGTCTTCATCATTTTTTACCACATCTTTCAACAAATTATCTTTGATTCCTAAGTAACTCAATAGTATTTATCTTCTTCTATGGATAGAAATATCATGTCTACTCCTCCACTAAAAAGATATAGATGATTCTTTATTTTCATTACTTTCATAAAAACATCACATCCTTTTCCATTAATGATAAACATTTTCTTATTAATTTTTCTTACATGAACCAAGATAGAAAGTGGACTAATAATAAAAATGATTTCATTAAGAACATAAACAATCAATATATTTTTTTTAGTATATATTTACACCCAAAAATGGTTTTTCCTGATCCAATAATATTTTGGCCTTCATAATTTATAAGTTTGAAAAAAACATCCTTTCTATTGTTTATTCTTAATACATGATTATTATTTTCTATCATGTGCAAAGTGCATCTTAGTTTTAGGGTATATAAATTGGTACAATGTGATCCATTAAAGGAAATCTATGTAACTACTTCTTACTCATCTATTTTCATTTTGATCCACGTTTTAGAATAACACATACTATCGCTTGACATGTTTTATATTATTTAGAATATGATGGTCCATTATTATCTGGTAAAGATGTAATTATATTTTTTCATTTTAATATAACTTGATTAATCCTCGACCTTTTTCCTATTATAATTTTGGGTCTTTAGCTAAACATTTCTATATATTACCGATGATAAATACCTGGACATATACCCAGAAATTTTACACCAAAAATAATGTCCATGGAAAATGTTATTATAATATTAGACTATGTTCAGGTATATTTATTCCTCTTATACCCCATATTAACTTTTTCCTATAGAATAATCATTTAGAGAATGACCTATCATTCCATAACAATAACACCTTAATGGAGGATCACCCTTGTGTGTATTTTAAAATGTACCAGTTTTCCATTGGGTTGTCTGAGTCATTCCCATATCAATCATTAAAATTTTAGTGGGCTCATCGGGACGTGTAAAAACCATCACTAAATTCTTTTTTTGATCAATCCCTATAATATTTTTTTATTATGATGATTCTTTTTCATCTCCTGGTAATCATTTTTTAGTCAGACTTGTATTCTCCACATTCACACATTATGTCACATTATTATTATACATTATTGGCATCATTTTAGGAGTCAAGACCCTCTATTAATCATTTAGTTTTCATCACAAGAAGCTAAATTCCTCCTCATTCTCATTTATATTTTTGGTTCACTATTTCATTGTATAAGACAAACCATTAAATACCATGGAATAATCATCATTTTTGAGCTTATAATCAACAACCATTATTGATATTTCTAACATTTCCAATTTTTGATTTTAAATCTATACCTTCAAATAAAGAATCTACTTTTCTTTTTTAATATATATATATATATATATTATAATTTAGAACCAATATAGCTGCTTTATTTATATTGTATCTATTAATATTTATCAACGATTGTAGTATCTAGATCTTATTAGAGATAAACTCTACCTTCCACTTCATCATCTATCTATTCCATTGACTATGAACTATATAAAATAACCACTAAAGAAAATTCATCACGGTATTTGATGTTTTTTTGTTTTATACTTGATTTCATTTTGAACAATTTTACTCCTACAAAACAATGTTTTATTTATTAATTATTTTGTGTTTCTTACGTGTCACATCTCTCAAATTAGATAGATATTTCATCATATGGGATTAATAACCCTTATCATCATATTGAAACTTCTTAGGACACTTTTTCGTACGATTCACATCCTTTACACATCAGAATCCCAAAAATTAATGATTCCTTTTAAAAATTAATTTTTCCCTTTATTTATTGAATGAATGGAATAACATCACTTCATTAAACTATTGTTCATCCTAAAAATCATCCATTATGAATGACTTCATGGGATTGATTAAAACCCCCTTATTTATCCCATCAAATATTGTAGTTTCTGTTTGGTACTTACATTCATTTTTTGACCATCATTCATTTGGGTTTTTTCTTGGGTCTATTTTTGTGTCTTTTGGAAGATTTTAGGGTTCTGTGTGACTATGCAAGGAAGGTACAAAGTCATGGAAAACCATATGGGTCTTCCCAATAATTTTTTCACCACTTTATGGGGTTATAAAGGAGTCCGTAACTAATGTTTCACAAAAAACGTTTAGCCAACTATTTGTAACCTAATATGGTCGTAACATAGCCCAAGAGGAATTACTAATTCCCGAATATTAACTACCTTTGGGAATGATGTTTCAACAATGAACACAAAATAGGGACATATAGATAACAAAAATGTTTGTATTCCAAAATAAGACAGTAGGTGAAAAGATACAATCATCCGTAAAAAAGGATCTAGATCCATAAAAATAAAAAAGTTACAAAAATCAAAAAAAAACCCAACTTCATGTGAAATATTTTCATAACTAGAATCCTTTATCCTACTAATGAAGAAAACCACAACCAAGTGGTTCCTTTACATTAAATGTACTAGATAAAACTGAATCCACATACACCCATAGGTGTGTGCAGGGTGGGAGAAACATTTCCCAATAGGTTCACACCAATTGAATCATAATAAGACTTTATAAAGAAAAAACAATAATTTTCAGGTAAAAGAATACATTTCATGAGATAAAATTTTATTCAGTTTAATAAAAAACATGGATAACACCCAATTTTCAAAAATCTTTTTTAGAATCCATATATCCATATTTTCAAATCATTTTATTAAACATAAAAAATATGCATTTTAAGAATAATAAATATCAAAATATTTCACCTGGGTATAAATAGTTCTGGGATAATGAGGATCCTCATAAAATTAACATTAGATTTATGCCACCTAGTTTACTCATTACCCTAAAAAAATAGGTCTTTGTGTATGGTTTCACACATGATAGTGGCTTCTTATTACAAATTAGATAACCTAGTGCACCCATTATCCATGAATAATAGGTATAGGGAGAAAGAGTGTATCCTTGATGATATCCCCCTAAATCATTAATGATCATATTCAGGTTTTTCATATTATATTCATTCAGTGGTAATTTCACCAAAAAATCAATAAAATCATGCTTTAAACTCATTTTTGATAACAACACTAAGGGATAATTCCATTTCACATATGTTATCCAAAATAGATAGATTTTATCAATAGATTTCTCATTCAATTTTAAAACCATTTAAAAAACAATCCATGATAAATAAAAAAATCATGCCTTCCAACCATTTTAGGAACAATATTAATAGAGAAATAATGAAATTCTTGTAGAATAATGTTAAATTATGAAGCTTAATTCCTCAAAACACTTGAGATTAAAACACTCTCATGGGAGCCAGAATCCAAGATAAACTAAGGGTTATAGTATAAATGGAATAATTCTCAAATAAGAATCTCTAATTCATAATTTCTAGAACAATGAGATATATAAATAACATACAACAACAATTCGTGAGGAACAAAAAATGATAAATGAATATTTGGACAAAAAAAACCCCATTACATGATGCATCTATAAGAAACCAAATTATATCATGATAGAAACAATATATCTAGCATCGACATACCCAATATAATGTTTTTTCAAGTAGAGAAGAGTTGATCTAGAAGAATAATGAAAAATGACTATGAATGGAAACATAACATTGAAAAACTAGATCCAAATACTAAAATTTTATTCAAAAAGATAACTAGAAAGAAAGGGATCTCTAAATTCTCTATGATTACACTATTTCGCTAAGATATTATTCTATTCGAAGAGAAATTAGAAAAAATAGATGAGTTTCATATCAAAAAACAACAATTTTTATTAATTATATTATGTCACCTAATTTTTCCACATAGTTCGGTAAACCATTCTGCAAATTTTTACCCCTTTCTATGAAACTATAAATGTTGTGTGGTTTAGCTACATAGTTTTTAAAATAATGCATCAACTATGATAAATTCATCTCACTCGTGTGTTATTGTTTGAGGATGAAGTTTCACAGTTGTATCTTACCATGTGCCTAACAATTCCCCACCCCCCTATGGAACCCCAAAACAAGGTGATAGTATCCTAAAAATACTGTGATGGTTTTTTTTAATAATGAAACAACCATGAATAGGCGCATAAAGTTCTAAAAACCTCAAAAACTTACCCAAAAGGACGTAAGAGAATACCTCATGAAATATTTTCAAAAAAGAAATGTAGGTACCTAAAAGAAACAACATGATTTGAAAATTCTCCCCCTCCAAATTTCATTCTACCCCCCATAAAGATTAGTAAGGGAATTTTATACCCCAACGAGATGATGAAACTACTCCCTTATCAAAGACTCCATCTCTCAAATCTCATAAGAGTAAAATCCATGAAACCACATCACTTGAACCAATTGTATATACTTACCATGTACAACCTTTTCTTGACAACCAATAACTTGAAGTAGTTTATTGATTAAAAATATGTTAGGTTCTATGTTAAATTCTTCCCAATTAATAACATGATATGGGCTAGGATGGTACTTTTTGATTTGGAATAAATGTAAAACATTGTGGATCATAGAAAAAAAATAAGGAAAATATAATTGATACAAAACCTTTCCAATTTGTTCAGCAACTTTATACAGTCTCATATATCTAGGAGTGATATTCCATTACTTACCAATCAGATGATAACCAAACTAGTGGGTTACTTTCATAAACACCTTGTTAGTAACTAGAAATTTTAAAAGAATAATTTTAGTGATCCACATAATACTTGTATTTTATTTGATCCATTAAAAAATAATAATTAATCAACTATAATTCTAAATTATCTCTTGAATCAAAGTCATTATAACCAAGGATTCTTCTCCAACCTCAAACCAATCGAGATGACAACCAAAATGATATACATATAAACCTTAAAAAGTATCCATTATAATGGATTATTGGTAACTATTATTATAATATAATTCAATGAATCCAAAATTATTATACCAAACACCTAAAAACTCTAAAAAAAATGCACAAATAATATCATCAAGAATGCGACTCTATCTCTCCATCTTCCCATTTCTCTACGGATGATAAGACATCATCAACCAGACCTATTTTCCCATTCCTCTTGGATGCCTTATAATATTTAGAGGTAATTCAAGGATCTATATCAAAAATATTGTCTGGTGGATTTCAAGGAATCTTTATCTCTTCCATAGATAAATTCACAAAGTCTTCCTATTTTATGGTCTCACAAATTTCTATAAAATGATTTGAATTTTTCAATGGATCGATCACCACCCATATGGAATTATTATCTCAGGTAGATTGAGTTAAAATAATAATGAAATATACTGAGATATCATTTTCTTTTAATGTAGGATGATAGAGATGCTGAATAAAAATTGAATTAATTTAATGCTTGACCTTAATCTATTTTCATGTGGATCCTCGAGACACAAATTTGGTTAAGTCTCAATTCATACTAGGCTACTAGATACAAACCTCATGCCATAAATCATATTTTTTTCATGTTTTACAGAATATATTTAATGATGATAATATTCTAAAAAAATATTTTTACAATTATATATAACTGCATAATATTTTATGATGAAATGGGTACCTTACGTGGGGAGAGACTACTCATAGATGAAATCCCCACCAAATAAAAGATCCCTCAGTTTTAAATCAGGATATCTTGTTATTCCTCCTTGTAAATAACCTGAAGGATAGAGGAATCAAGGTGAAAACATGTCAAAATACTACTAGATACTTCCTCTCTGACTCCCAAGGGAATCTAATTAAATAGTCACATCAACTTCAATTCCTCATTTTGTCTCCATCATAGACTAGAAAGTTAAAATATAGAAAATATTTTTAGTAACAACATTATACATTCCAATAATATAGTCAATTTCAAATTCAAAAAGAATACAAGGTATTCAAACCATTATCTTTGTTGAAGGACCAAAATGTTTCTATAAAAGATATATCCCATGTTTTTTTTGTCAGAATAAATGATAAACGTTTCCTAAAAGGATATTATATATATATTTTCATTGAATCAAAAACAAACTCTACATACAAATAATTATTGGGATAATTACTTGATTGAGGTCAAAGATGACATTATCCCTAAGAAACTACATAACCCCCTAATATAAGGACGAATCCCAAAACTACATCTGATGAATCATAAAAAACCACATAGTCATTCCTAGACTCTATTATAGTCATAGTTGGTGTTGAGTTCAATCATTAAATTTTTTCATCAAAGGATTTTTGACACTTTAAATCCCACAAGAACATCACCCCCTTCCATGTGAGACTAGTCAATGGTGATGTAATCATGGATAAATTATTTATGAATCACCGATAATATCCTGAAAAACAAAGGAACCATTCAATGTAAAATACATTATGTAGTTCATCCCATTACATGATAGCATGAACTTTTTTAGGATCAATTTAGAAACAATGTTCCAAAATCAGGTGTCCTTAGAACAAAACCACTAAGATCTAAAATTTACATTTTCACAGTTTTTTGTATAGTCATTGATCCCTTGGGATTCCAAAAAATATATATCGAGTGAAACACATGGATTTATTTAATCTCAAAATATAAAATAACTTTATCCATAGACTCCCTAAAAAGTAGTAAATGTACTAGTGGAAAATATAGTTCATCAATTCTATAAACACAATATGATATTTTGATTGAAAAAATAGAATTCTAAGATACTCAAAATAGCCTTCCCTTTACTTGAATGAAACATTAAGAATATATAATTTCATAATTATTTGTCAGTGATAACAAGATATAAGATCAATTTTATAAAACCAACTTTCCCAATTCCACTAACTAAATAAATAATCCATGGAAGAAAAGTTATTTTTTATTGTGTCACGACCCGACCTCAGGGCCCGTGCCGTGACTACCCCAAGCCCGCCTTCCATAGGCCAGGGACTGGCGACTAGCACCAATGGCGTAAATCCCGATAACTGGGAAGGCATTGCCATTACAAAAGCAAACAAACACCACAGAGTAAGCAAGCGGAAAAGTAAACACAAGCGAAGAAAAGAAAAAGGGCCGGAAATACAAGCCCAACTGTAAAGTACAACTCGAAAGGGAAAAACAGCAGCTGGAAGAACGAAGCGGCTCCTGGGTCCTCCTCCTCGATTCCTACCTGAAGGGTAGGTACAGATGGCTCAGCTCCTGGATCGTCCACCACGGATCCTACCTGAAGGGTACGTACAGATAGCTCCTCTACTCCTCGGGTCCTATTGTCTACTCCGGGTACGTCCGCCCAGTGGTCCTCCTCCGGGTACCGACCTGCTCCGCAAGCCTCAACTGCGATCTGCGCTGTCCGTCGTCTGCAACCAACACAACGAAGTGCGGGCATAGCCTGTGCAAGGGTGAGTATAAGCTACTCAGTAGGGACCCCGAGACCCTTAAGGTCTCACTAAATCCAACATGGATATCCACAAAGCAAAGACAGCAATCACGAAGTAACATCAGACTCTACTTAGGTATATGCCCATACATATACCTAAGTCATCAAGTAACCCATCCAATCACAAGGATACACAAAAATCATGAAATCAACGGATAACCATCACCCAGGTATATGCCCATACATATACCTAAGTTATCAAGCGACCCATCTCGATCACGAGGAAACGCAAAGATTCATTGACTCAGCTCAAACCAGGATTTTCATTATCGAAACCGTAGCTACTGAAGAGCTCCGTCTCTAGAGTGTACAGTGGTCCTGTCACGACTCCGAGGTACTGCTCACTAACCTAAGACTGCTGAGGTACTCCTCCTGTCGAGTACTGCGGGTTTGCGGCCAACTACCGGGCGCTCCGTCCGCTGAGGGTCTGTCGCCAAATACCGGGCGCTCACCCAAATAGCCTACTGAGGTACTCCTCCTGTCGAGTACCGCGGGTTTGCTGCCAACTACCGGGCGCTCCGTCCGCCGTGGGTCTGTCGCCAAATACCGGGCGCTCCGTCCACTGGGCTAGTCGACTCACTCCAAGTCGAGTCGGTCAAGCAGTCGTCAGGTCTCAGCCGGCTACACGGTCTCCGTACTCTGCACGCTCGTCTCCGGGAGGGTCCGCTCCATGAGTTACTGTTCGATACTCCAAGTATCTCAAGGTCTCACGAAGAAGTATCTCAAAGGACCGCCTCGTCACAGGGGTCTCAACGCAACAGACGGCGCGTCGATCGGACGCCCGGTCTGTGAGTTATTAGCCTTTTCGTCCCAGGGGCCCGGTTGGTTTCGTGAGCAAAACCAATCCCGGCCGTATCTCAACTGTACCCCGAACTCCCATAGGGTATACTCATAGGGACCGTTACTAAACGTAAACACCAACGCCGCTGACGGTTCGTCGAACGGACGTCCTGTCTGAAAGATATCATCTTTTCCGTTCCAGGGGCCCGGTTGGATTTCGGGTGCGATCCAACCCGGCCACTACTATCTGTATCCAAAACTCGGGCGAAGGATGTCAAAAGTTCTGTATCGTAAACAGGAACTCAACGCAACAGACGGTGCGTCGATCGGACGCCCGGTCTGAGAGTTATTGGCATTCTCGTCCCCGGGGCCCGGTTGGTTTTTAAGGCAAAACCAACCCGACCGTACTCCACTTGTGTCCAAACCTCGGGCGGAGTATGCCAAAAGATCCGTCTCACTAAGAGAAACACAACGCGGCTGACGGCACGTCAATCGGACGTCCGTAGCTCAAGATATGTGAATTTGACCGAAATGGTCCGAAAACGGGGGGGGTCCGGGTCCGGGCCGACCCGGCCCGACCCCCCCTGGGTCGGCCCGAACCGGGTCCGACCCGGTTGTCCCGGCCCCGCCCGGCCAGGGCCGGTCCGGCTCGGCTCGGCCGAGCGGCCTGACAGCCCCGCGGCACCCGCGGGGTGTCGCGCTGGACACCCGCGGGGTGCCGCCTGACAACCCCGCGGCACCCGCGGGGTGTCGCACTGGACACCCGCGGGGTGTCGCCTGACAACCCCGCGGCACCCGCGGGGTGTCGCGCTGGACACCCGCGGGGTGTCGCCGGACAGCCCCGCGGCACCCGCGGGGTGTCGCGCTGGACACCCGCGGGGTGTCGCCAGACAGCCCCGCGGCACCCGCGGGGTGCCACCCTGGACACCCGCGGGGTGTCGCCAGACAGCCTCGCGGCACCCGCGGGGTGCCACCCTGGACACCCGCGGGGTGCCGCCGCCTCCGGCCGCCGCCGGCTTCCGCGGGCCACCGGAGACGCTCCGGTGGTCCGATTTGCTTCCCGTCTGCGCCTACGGTCATCCCGGGACCCGACCTTCACTGCGGAGGCCTCAAAATTAACTTGCGGCCTCGTTTGTCGTCGCCCGTCAATCTGCGCTCAAGAACAAAATAAAATTAATTTAATCTGCGGCCTCTTTGGCGCTGCGCGACGACGTCACGTGCTTGATCGACTTTCTCGGCGTGGCGCGAAGGCGTCTCGATCTTGTTTGATTTCGTTCCACAGCGCGGCGCGACGGCGCCGCTCAATAGTAGCCGTACGATTCCCGCGTGGTGCGACGGCACCACGCCATCTCGCTCCATCCGCAAGAAACAACAAGAATAAAGGAGGGGGGGTTCGGCCGTGTTTGTGCGGCCCGACCCCCCTCGCATTAGATTGATAACAATCGGCCTTTCTAGAACGAAAATCCATCACAATCTTTTTAAAATAAATAAAAAGATTCAGAAACAAGGGCCGACAAAGAAAAAGAACCTTCAAGATCGAAGGAAAGATCAACAACTTTAAAAAGGTTTAAAACCCCTACCTCAAGCGTTGTCGCTCGCAAGTTCGTCGGGGAAGAGGACGATCGTCGCGGAAGAAACGTCGCCGGAGAAATGTCGTTGATTCCGTTGTCGTCGAGGTGCGTCCGAAGGGAGAACGTCGCTTGGAAAGGAACGATCGTCGCGGAAGAAACGTCACGGAAGAAGCGTCGTTGATTTCTGCGGTTTCGGCGTTCTTCGCCGGAGGCCGGCGTTCTTCGCGTTCTTCGCCGAAGAAGAACGCTCTCCTCCAAATTCTCCCCACGCCACAAGCTTCCACCCAAAATAAAATAAGAGTAATCTTATTTTATTAACGCACAAGCAACGATTAAAAAAAATAAACGAACAATTAATTCCAAGAATTAATTTACCAAAGACACCGCCCAATTAATTGGACGAAAGAAACAACCCAATTAAATGGTCTGTTAAGAATTTAGAAAACGCGTCGGTTGGCTTTCAGTTTCTTTGACGGGTTTTCGCGGGTGCGTTACTTAGCGGAAAGAAACGGCGGGGCTCGTGCGGGCCCCACCTCACAAATATCCTACCAAGGGGTAGGATATTTCTGGATAGCATCCTATCCAGTTCAACTCAGTTCAAGCCGCCTTTAAGTGGCTTCAAGTGGCTTCCAAGTGGCTTAAGCGAAATAAAATAAAGTTGTCGCAAAATTATTTTATTTCTTAACTTTAAGCCCGAAAATTAAAAACCACATCCGAGCAAATGCAACTCCGGAAGAGGCGTTTCTAAGCGAATACCGGCGCTGCGATTTCATCGGTGCCCTCAGAATTTGATTCCGGGCACCGGTTAAAAAGTTAGAAAAACCCGCTCGTCCGTTCACTGAACGTACCCGAGCCAAACTTCGGAAAATGATTCCGGGCACACCGGGCCTCGGAATCAGGTGCCGTCAGAAACTGCGTTCTTGTAAAATTCCAAAGAAAATTAAGAAAAAAATTTCCGTGAAATTTACGGGTCTTTACATTACTCCCACCACAGGGCTTTACGTCCCCGTAAAGCTTCACCACAAACTTAGGGAAACAAAGCGGTACTGAGCACGCATCTGAGCCTTCCGCTCCCATGTGCTCACCTGGAGGTTCCCGCGCTGCCAAAGAAAGTGCACAAGAGGAATCGACCATCCTCCTAGGATCTGCTCCTGTCGATCCTCGATCCCCATAGGAACCTCTGTATAAGACACTCATCGACACCGTCTATCTCCTCATGGTCGATGATACGTGAGGGGGTTGAGCACGCATCTCCTCAGTTGGGATACGTGGAAAACGTCGTGCACCTAGTGCAACTGAAGTGGATGGGCCAAGCGGTAAACCACCTCGCCTACCCAGCTGAGGACCTAGAAAGGTCCGTTGAACCTCGGAGATAACTTGCCTCCCAGGCCACATCTCCGTAAACCTCGTCGAGGTGAGACCCGTAAGAAGACGTGGTCGTCATCCCCGAACTCCAGAGGTCCCCATTTCTGTTAGAACTGAAACTCAAAACGACTGCTGCTATGAGGGTAAGGTTGACCGACTCAAGAATGATCGGTCGCACCCTCCTGTGCAAGAGTTACCCTGCACTGCCTGGGGTTTCCTTTTTACGCCGACCAAGGAAAACCCACCCCAACGTTTGCCTAATACCGTCAATTTGAGTGTGAATAGTTATTGTCCATTCCATACTCAAACTAACGTCGTAAGGCCTCGACGCTGCCACCAAGAGATTCCAACCAGAACTCTCGCCTCGAAGGTCTGACCACACCGCCGGCGTAAGTGTGATTATCGAGTCTCCTCCCAAGGTATCTCCAGACGTGAGGGTCAAGTCCACGGCTTACCGGAAACTCTAGGTCTGGAACAAGATTTGTGGAAGCGAGGAATGATTCATACCGACGTCTGTTACTACAGCAGCTAGTAGTGGACATAGACTGTCCCTTGAATCATTTCTAGAGCCATTGGGTCACACTCTTTGACCGCATGCAGCTGCACTCTTCCTCCGCCATTCAGCTCCCTGAGCCTGGCGGGAATAACCAAGGCGGGTGGTTGTAGCATGCTAGGATGTACACCACCTCATGCTGCTCACCTAGCAGTGCCTCCACGTCTGCTGCTTTGTAGACTCATCTCTCCTTTAAGCTTCCTCTTCTTGAAACATTTAACACGCCCGAGTCTCTAAGACTGGAACTGGTTTCCTGTTTCTTACTGCACTGTGCAGTCTTCATCCGCTCCTGGATGACTGCACCTCCTTTGCATATGATCTGGAAGAGCTGCTAAAATTTCTCCTTTGCCGAAAAGAGAAACCTGGTCTCATCCCCTCTCTAGATGAACCACGCACATTGCCTAATACAGTCAATCCTGGCATGAAGGATGCATTCATGCCATGGATGACGTCGTAAGGCCTCGACGTAACTACTAAGAGATCCAACTGTCACTCTCGCCTCCAAGGGTCGAGTCACACTGTCGGCATCAGTGTGAGGTCACTGGGTCTCCTCCAGTTGAAATCTCGAAAGTGAGGGTCAAGTCAACAGTTTAACCGGGACCACTCAGTAACATCACAAAAGAGGACAGGAAGGCAAACATCACAAGATAAGTGTCTTTATTTTATTGCAGCTCATGGTACAAAGACACAAAAACAACATCAACATGGAACTAGAAGTACAAGAGACGTATCCACTAGCTCCGCTCCTGCCCACCTGCTCCAGGATCTCTACTGCCTTGTCCACTTCTCTACTGTTGCTCAAGCATTCGTCGCTGCCTCTGCCTCGGTGGCTCCTCAAAAGCCTATGGATCAACTGTACGAGGAGTTGGACAGTCACGTGCCAGGTGACCCTTTCCGCGGCATGAGTAACACAACCTGCTCCTTGCACGGCTGGCTCTGTTCCCTCTCCGGGTGCCCCGCACCACCGGTCCTAAAACCCGAGATCGCCCAACTGCTTGTCTGGTCCTCCTAGACCTCTCCATCATCTGTCTACTGCCCACAGATGACTCGGCTTCTGATCGAAAAACACGCGGCAAAGGCAGCAGCTCCCGAACACCCTCGGGGTGTAGAGCTATTGGCACAAACTCCACCCTGAAGAAGGTATCGAAGTCTTCCCATGTGAAAGCCATCCCATCGCAAAACTGGAACAAGTGGCTCCACCACCTGCCTGCTGCTGCCTGAAGGAGGCTGGCAGCAAAGGTCACCATGAAGTCTGATGGCGTCCCCACTAGCCTGAAGACTCCCACCACAGCCTCCAGCCAATCCTCAGCCGCCTGCGGGTCCGTCTCTCCCCCGAACCTGGGTGGCCTCTGGCGCTGGAACTCATGCAGTGCGCGCAAGTAGCGGGCATCGCCTACTGCTGGGGCTGGTGGCATCGGTGGCCCAACGTATGGTAGTATCGTTGGTGCCTCCGCTGGTGCCTCAACTGCAAGAGGGCCCTGTACCGAAGCCTCGTCGCTCGACAGACTATCAGTACGCACATCCCTCCGGGCTCTAGCTGGTCGTCCGAGAAAAGGCATCCTGAAAGGAACAACGTAACACGGTCAAACGATTATACCTGGTGAGCTGACCTGGTTTGAGCTGTTTTAAGGGGGGAAACCTTTTAAAACACACACGCAATCAGTGTTTTCGTGCACAAAGTCGGAAATCAGTTTCTAGGGTCCTGGTGTATGGATACGTCGGCCGCCCGCACCAACACTGGACTCCCTGAACTGAAAACCACACTTGGTACCCTTAACACTATTGCTTCATAGAAAGAAAGATCAGAGTCTACGGTAGAACCGACCACCTCTGATACCAATATGTCACGACCCGACCTCAGGGCCCGTGCCGTGACTACCCCAAGCCCGCCTTCCATAGGCCAGGGACTGGCGACTAGCACCAATGGCGTAAATCCCGATAACTGGGAAGGCATTGCCATTACAAAAGCAAACAAACACCACAGAGTAAGCAAGCGGAAAAGTAAACACAAGCGAAGAAAAGAAAAAGGGCCGGAAATACAAGCCCAACTGTAAAGTACAACTCGAAAGGGAAAAACAGCAGCTGGAAGAACGAAGCGGCTCCTGGGTCCTCCTCCTCGATTCCTACCTGAAGGGTAGGTACAGATGGCTCAGCTCCTGGATCGTCCACCACGGATCCTACCTGAAGGGTACGTACAGATAGCTCCTCTACTCCTCGGGTCCTATTGTCTACTCCGGGTACGTCCGCCCAGTGGTCCTCCTCCGGGTACCGACCTGCTCCGCAAGCCTCAACTGCGATCTGCGCTGTCCGTCGTCTGCAACCAACACAACGAAGTGCGGGCATAGCCCGTGCAAGGGTGAGTATAAGCTACTCAGTAGGGACCCCGAGACCCTTAAGGTCTCACTAAATCCAACATGGATATCCACAAAGCAAAGACAGCAATCACGAAGTAACATCAGACTCTACTTAGGTATATGCCCATACATATACCTAAGTCATCAAGTAACCCATCCAATCACAAGGATACACAAAAATCATGAAATCAACGGATAACCATCACCCAGGTATATGCCCATACATATACCTAAGTTATCAAGCGACCCATCTCGATCACGAGGAAACGCAAAGATTCATTGACTCAGCTCAAACCAGGATTTTCATTATCGAAACCGTAGCTACTGAAGAGCTCCGTCTCTAGAGTGTACAGTGGTCCTGTCACGACTCCGAGGTACTGCTCACTAACCTAAGACTGCTGAGGTACTCCTCCTGTCGAGTACTGCGGGTTTGCGGCCAACTACCGGGCGCTCCGTCCGCTGAGGGTCTGTCGCCAAATACCGGGCGCTCACCCAAATAGCCTACTGAGGTACTCCTCCTGTCGAGTACCGCGGGTTTGCTGCCAACTACCGGGCGCTCCGTCCGCCGTGGGTCTGTCGCCAAATACCGGGCGCTCCGTCCACTGGGCTAGTCGACTCACTCCAAGTCGAGTCGGTCAAGCAGTCGTCAGGTCTCAGCCGGCTACACGGTCTCCGTACTCTGCACGCTCGTCTCCGGGAGGGTCCGCTCCATGAGTTACTGTTCGATACTCCAAGTATCTCAAGGTCTCACGAAGAAGTATCTCAAAGGACCGCCTCGTCACAGGGGTCTCAACGCAACAGACGGCGCGTCGATCGGACGCCCGGTCTGTGAGTTATTAGCCTTTTCGTCCCAGGGGCCCGGTTGGTTTCGTGAGCAAAACCAATCCCGGCCGTATCTCAACTGTACCCCGAACTCCCATAGGGTATACTCATAGGGACCGTTACTAAACGTAAACACCAACGCCGCTGACGGTTCGTCGAACGGACGTCCTGTCTGAAAGATATCATCTTTTCCGTTCCAGGGGCCCGGTTGGATTTCGGGTGCGATCCAACCCGGCCACTACTATCTGTATCCAAAACTCGGGCGAAGGATGTCAAAAGTTCTGTATCGTAAACAGGAACTCAACGCAACAGACGGTGCGTCGATCGGACGCCCGGTCTGAGAGTTATTGGCATTCTCGTCCCCGGGGCCCGGTTGGTTTTTAAGGCAAAACCAACCCGACCGTACTCCACTTGTGTCCAAACCTCGGGCGGAGTATGCCAAAAGATCCGTCTCACTAAGAGAAACACAACGCGGCTGACGGCACGTCAATCGGACGTCCGTAGCTCAAGATATGTGAATTTGACCGAAATGGTCCGAAAACGGGGGGGGTCCGGGTCCGGGCCGACCCGGCCCGACCCCCCCTGGGTCGGCCCGAACCGGGTCCGACCCGGTTGTCCCGGCCCCGCCCGGCCAGGGCCGGTCCGGCTCGGCTCGGCCGAGCGGCCTGACAGCCCCGCGGCACCCGCGGGGTGTCGCGCTGGACACTCGCGGGGTGCCGCCTGACAACCCCGCGGCACCCGCGGGGTGTCGCACTGGACACCCGCGGGGTGTCGCCTGACAACCCCGCGGCACCCGCGGGGTGTCGCGCTGGACACCCGCGGGGTGTCGCCGGACAGCCCCGCGGCACCCGCGGGGTGTCGCGCTGGACACCCGCGGGGTGTCGCCAGACAGCCCCGCGGCACCCGCGGGGTGCCCCCCTGGACACCCGCGGGGTGTCGCCAGACAGCCCTGCGGCACCCGCGGGGTGCCACCCTGGACACCCGCGGGGTGACGCCAGACAGCCCCGCGGCACCCGCGGGGTGCCACCCTGGACACCCGCGGGGTGCCGCCGCCTCCGGCCGCCGGCGCCGCCGCCGGCTTCCGCGGGCCACCGGAGACGCTCCGGTGGTCCGATTTGCTTCCCGTCTGCGCCTACGGTCATCCCGGGACCCGACCTTCACTGCGGAGGCCTCAAAATTAACTTGCGGCCTCGTTTGTCGTCGCCCGTCAATCTGCGCTCAAGAACAAAATAAAATTAATTTAATCTGCGGCCTCTTTGGCGCTGCGCGACGACGTCACGTGCTTGATCGACTTTCTCGGCGTGGCGCGAAGGCGTCTCGATCTTGTTTGATTTCGTTCCACAGCGCGGCGCGACGGTGCCGCTCAATAGTAGCCGTACGATTCCCGCGTGGTGCGACGGCACCACGCCATCTCGCTCCATCCGCAAGAAACAACAAGAATAAAGGAGGGGGGGTTCGGCCGTGTTTGTGCGGCCCGACCCCCCTCGCATTAGATTGATAACAATCGGCCTTTCTAGAACGAAAATCCATCACAATCTTTTTAAAATAAATAAAAAGATTCAGAAACAAGGGCCGACAATGAAAAAGAACCTTCAAGATCGAAGGAAAGATCAACAACTTTAAAAAGGTTTAAAACCCCTACCTCAAGCGTTGTCGCTCGCGAGTTCGTCGGGGAAGAGGACGATCGTCGCGGAAGAAACGTCGCCGGAGAAACGTCGTTGATTCCGTTGTCGTCGAGGTGCGTCCGAAGGGAGAACGTCGCTTGGAAAGGAACGATCGTCGCGGAAGAAACGTCACGGAAGAAGCGTCGTTGATTTCCGCGGTTTCGGCGTTCTTCGCCGGAGGCCGGCGTTCTTCGCGTTCTTCGCCGAAGAAGAACGCTCTCCTCCAAATTCTCCCCACGCCACAAGCTTCCACCCAAAATAAAATAAGAGTAATCTTATTTTATTAACGCACAAGCAACGATTAAAAAAAAGAAACGAACAATTAATTCCAAGAATTAATTTACCAAAGACACCGCCCAATTAATTGGACGAAAGAAACAACCCAATTAAATGGTCTGTTAAGAATTTAGAAAACGCGTCGGTTGGCTTTCAGTTTCTTTGACGGGTTTTCGCGGGTGCGTTACTTAGCGGAAAGAAACGGCGGGGCTCGTGCGGGCCCCACCTCACAAATATCCTACCAAGGGGTAGGATATTTCTGGATAGCATCCTATCCAGTTCAACTCAGTTCAAGCCGCCTTTAAGTGGCTTCAAGTGGCTTCCAAGTGGCTTAAGCGAAATAAAATAAAGTTGTCGCAAAATTATTTTATTTCTTAACTTTAAGCCCGAAAATTAAAAACCACATCCGAGCAAATGCAACTCCGGAAGAGGCGTTTCTAAGCGAATACCGGCGCTGCGATTTCATCGGTGCCCTCAGAATTTGATTCCGGGCACCGGTTAAAAAGTTAGAAAAACCCGCTCGTCCGTTCACTGAACGTACCCGAGCCAAACTTCGGAAAATGATTCCGGGCACACCGGGCCTCGGAATCAGGTGCCGTCAGAAACTGCGTTCTTGTAAAATTCCAAAGAAAATTAAGAAAAAAATTTCCTTGAAATTTACGGGTCTTTACATATTGTTCCTCAATTGAGCTTCCAATAATCCACATAAAAGAATAGTGTTTTATCATCAAACATGGAAAGGAGCATAGGGGATACCCAAGGTGACACATTGGGGCATTTGAATACTTGCTCTATAAAAGCTTCCCACAAAATATTAATCACTTTCAACTCATTTGGATCCATACAATAATATGACGTTTATGTCGATTGAGTTCCCAATATTAGGTATATAGGGAACTCCACCTCGCACTCTGAGGGTAAACATGAAAAGTCATCCAAAAACACTATAGGAAACTCATTAACTATCATATGGAGGTCACAAACACATGAATTATATCCAAATCAACTATAAAATAAAAAGTAAACATACCAAAATATGGAAGAGGTGGTCTCACTAAATTAGACCTCATATCCCAATCCCCCCCAAACACACAAGAGCTCCCATCAGGGGAAATATAATACAATAGATAATGATAAAAATTGATTTGATCCATATGAAAAATCAACCATTCTATCCCAAAAATAACATAAAATAGTTCTTTTTTAGAACCATAAAATAACAAACTATCTCTATGTCATATATAAAGAAAGAGAATGATAGACATTGGAAACCCTGATCATTCTTATTTTTAAGAAGAATCTCATATTCCATTACTACTGGAATGAGTTTTGATGATTCCAAACCATATACCCCATCAATACTAGTACCAAAAATTAATTACTACATGCTTGAAGGGTGTTCTGAATCCCCACACACTATAGTTTAACAACTAGGATTGAAAAAAAATAGAGGGAAAAATTCTCCCAACTAGTACCATCCAACATGATAAATATACATATACAGAAAGAAACAGTAGAATAATGCATGAATATATATATATACATGCCCTAACAGGTTCAGAATAATGGAAGTGATAGAATAAATATAGCTTCCAAAGAATCTCTAAGAGATAAGTCCAACTACAATGGATTACAAAACAAATGTAGCTACTCAAACATTCTCCATTTGATATCTCGAGAAAACTCCCACCATATCTCCAAAAATTACCCAAACCCAGCTGATTAAAGACCTCACCACCTCACTGTACTTACTTTCCTTTCCCTACACTAAAATACATAATAATTTTTATACAATTCCAAATTGTTGAATAAGGTGTGGTCTAATAGGCTCAGCAGAATCCTACCACGGTGTTTCCTAAAAATTATCATTACAATAAAAAAATTATACTGAGAATTAATTAAAATAATGCATCATATATAGTTTAACAGTTCTATATAAAAATAATGGTAAATAAATTAAATTTCCATTTAATCCATATTTATTAATAAAGTAGGTAAAATAGTTTTAAATCATTTATTACACATATATAAAAGAACATTTTTCAAATAAGACCATGTAATATATTTTATATCATATGAAATCTATAGATGTGAAAATAAAAAGTACAATAAAACTACATCCAAGTCATCAAATCAAATAATATGTAATATCACATGAAGGATCAAACTAGTTCTAGAAAGCAAGGAAACACATTCCACCAATATATAAAAGTGAAAGTATAACACTCCCCTAGACATATGTATCAAATATAGGTAGAATAAAAACACCCTAGAAAGAGAACCTACCAAAAATGTCTATTCTGTCCCTATAACAATAGTCCTAGAGAGAATAAGAACACCCTATGAGTAAAACCCCAGATAGTATGAATGGATGAGTCCTATTACTTCACCTTTCACCTATATACCCAAGGCTTACCAGGTTATCTATTTTCCAAACCATTTCATCATTCCATTTCATAAAAAATTCTTTGAAATCCAATAAAAGAACCAAATTCATTGAAAAATCCTTTTCATTTAACAACACCTTGGGAAAACAATTTTTTATCAAAAAAAACATCCACACACACAAATAAAATAATTGAATCAATCATTTTTATGTGTATAAATATTTATCAAAATTGATATATATTGGTCACCAACATTTTCTAGTGATAGAACCAACTATATGATTCTCGGGTGACACATGCTCATAATTCGGATCCACCAAGAAGAATAACACAACAATAATAATGTAGGACGTAGAATCAATTCCAAACATCTCATAATTGATTTGATTTAGAAAAGAGGTTCTGTGAAGATGATATATCACAAATTACCAAGATGAATTCACACCTTCTTCACCACAACCATCAAAGGAATGGCCCACAGAGTAGGATCACATAACTGATTTTAAAAAAAAAATATAATTACAAACATAGATCAATAAATACATTAATTTAACACAATAGTTCAATTATGATTAGTTGAATTGAATAATGGGAAGGATTATATTACTAGGAGAGACATTGTGAACAACCCTTATGATAAAATAATAAATGAATTTATAGAGAGGTATAAGAGGATCCTTTCTCCAATATAATTTTTTATTATTATTAAAACACTTTCAAGGGGGATGTGAGAAACCTCAAAACTAACTGGGTTAGGAAGAAAAATCAACTAAAAACTTATCCAAATCACTAGGGAAGAGTTCTACGATGATATAAAAGAGACATCACATTGAATGAATAAGGAATCACTCGTATAACACCTTGAAAATACACCCTTAAGAGGAATAAATAGTGTGTAATCCCTATACATGTAATTTAATCTATAATATCCATACACACTTACTAACACATCAACATTTAAAAAATAGATATATTAACATTAAATGTTGTTTAAACACTTTTCATTGTGTGTAGAAATTAACATTTTCTATTTATCTAACGATATGATCTTGGGAATAAATACTTGTTGTGTACTCCCATTACACAATGTGTAAATTCCTAGAAAAGAGAAAAAACAACAATTTTTAGTGGAAAAACTCCAATATTCCTTAATCATTTTCCAAATGTGGGGAGAACCTATTGTCCCTTTACAAATTTACACCTAAAACCCATCAATTAAAACATAGATACATACCTAAAATTCAATTCATTTTCCTAATAAATTTTTCTCCATCATCTGGATTCCCATGATGTACCTAAATAATGTGTAAATCAAATAAAGAGAAGTTAAATATTGAAAATATGGTAACTGGATGTTATAAATACCCCAAAATATGAATTTTAATCCTTGGGAATTCATGTGGGATCATGAAGTCTCTTGCAGAGGTGAGGAAACTTCTCCCTCATCCAAAACTATTGACCGCATCTCTCACGATAATTTGACCAGTGTTTCAATAACACACACAAAAATGGAATTTAAATTCCTTTTAATAAAATAAATAGATATTCAGCGATCACTAATTTATACTCCATAGTAGAAACGTATGTCTCTAACTCGATTATCTCTAACTCAAATTAATAGATGTATTTGGAATGTTTTCCCTAGTCATCAATATGTGGAAAAAATAAGTAATTTTTATAATCTAAAATGAAAATTCCAACTGATAAGAAACATACCTAACCCACATAGTTACCTCAAACAATCCAACATATCTCAGATCAATCATTCCACATTTCCCAAGATGATAGGGAGTCACCTGAGGACAAAAATTCATGAAAACCTAATCACCTATGGAAAACATCAATAGATGATTTTTTTGATCTACATAATACTTTTTTTAATATGTTATATAAAAAAAATCTGATGTATATTATGAATCATCACAAATTTCTCCTAAACCAAACATGGTCACACCATAGAAAAGTTTCCCACATCTGACCAACAAACAGCTGATCTTTATGGATGACCATACATAAACTCATAAGGATCCGTTATAATCAAAAAATGATATATTTTTTTATAAACCAATATCATAACCAAATGGATATCCCAATATCCATCAATAGCCATAACATGTGCAAGGAACATAACCTCCATGGTCGGAATTGCATGCTCTGTTTGACCGTCTATATGTGAATGGAAAGTTTTACATAAGAAGACTTGAATCCCCATATCCTCATGGAGACTCCCCCTGAAACTCAATGTAATCCAATGACCCTCTCTATAATAATAGTAGAACGAACCCCATGTAACTATATAATCTACCACACATGTTGCTTACCCATATCATAAAAAATTTTAATGTTCTTAGTCATAATTAAACTCTCAGACTTTTTAACCAATTTGCCATCACATAGATAGAACTATTTCTTCAGGGTGTCTATGTTAAAAAAAATTAATGTCTATGGATACATCATACAATTTACAAACCAGAACAAGAAGAGGATAAAGAAACCCAAAAGGTTTCTTATGCTCTTCATTTATCTACTGGAAAGTGTAACAGTGGGACACATAATCAGCAATACCATACCTCATACCCAACCTCAAGAACCTTCATTTCATGGAATAATACATATTCATCATGCCTAATTGAATGTTCCATGAAATACAATGACAATCAAATAGAATTGATCTCTTTGTAGATGGTGTGATGGAATATTGATCCCCAAAACATAGAATACCAACTCAAGAGAGAGAGAAACTGTAGAAACATTCTCCATGCCATATAGGGGTTCTCAAAATCCTCTAAACCAATAATCCAATTACCCACTCAACAAAATATACTCACGGAGAGTTCATGATAACTAAACATTGGTCAGATCAATACCTGAAAAAACCTCCAAGGTATCAAAATTGAACTGATGAAAATTTCCTATAAGGTTCCACTCTTCCTTTGATCACCACATATCGTATGATTGAAATTTTCTACAAAGGTAATTTCTAAAAAATTGTTCTTTCCCCTGGTGTAGGAATTTTTAATCTAAAATGTATGAAGTAATTCAACCCACTAACAATATCTGAGATTCAATAATTTATAAGATCATATATATCTATCTATCTATCTATATGTTCAGAAAAAGTTGTGCACCTCTCCCAAAAAAGATAGTTTAACCAACACATAAGCTGATGCATAACCATTGAAATCTCTATATCTTGAGTGGGATCACTATTTTAATGTGTTCTAAGATTATGAGTATCATAATCTGACACATAACCATTATTCATGAGAAAATTACACAAACAAAATTCAAAAGCATCACAAAAAACCAAAAACCTTTATCAAGATCAACTAAGATAAGAATTAAGATTTTGTCATAATTCATTTTAGCTCATTAAAATAAGACTCACACTATTCATCTAATATGAATTTCACTTGTTTCTTACTAATAAAAGTCAATACTGACTCCAAGTTTTAGAGATACTTGACTAAATGTCGATAGTATCCCACAATACTATTGAATATCATAATCATAATGATTTTTCATGGATCTTCCCATGAAAAAAGTAGAATTCACCATCTCATTAACAACAAATAATACATCCTAAAAAATCATGTGTCGCAATAAATTGACTTTTTAGATCAAGAAGTTATATTTCAAATGATTTCCATATAATAGTGAATCCTTGGGATTATAGAAGCAAACATAAATGGTGTTTGTAATCATAGATGAATATCGAATAATATGAAAATATTATCCATGAACACTACCAAAAAATATTTATGATACTAAGGGAAAAAATATTTTTTCAAATCCATAAAAACAATAAGAACCTGGATCTTCTTTTAATAAATGTCTCCTTTCTAAGTTGCTTTTGAGGAAAAGAGAAGTTTCTAGAAATTTAATGAGTACATACCGTGTACATTAATGTACAAATTTTTTACTCATTTTCTGCACGTAGTCATGTTCTAGCCATGTAACAGCTGAGCACAAAGCCGTGTGGGGTGACCTAGAGGCCACCTAAAGTAGGTCATAGTAAAGAAAAGTACACGATGTGTACATCTAAAGTACATGTTGTGTACATTCTTTTTATTTCACTAAATGGACCAGGGTTATGTCTAATTGAAAGAAACACCTCTTTCTAGGTCTAATTCGTCTTGGAGCATCTGTACACCGGCGAATCTTCTCTGAGCCCCCAACTTGTTTTCTGTTATCTTAATCGATCACTGTTAGTTGCGTTAGAATCATATCGGTGATTTATCACTTTTTCTTGAACCTCATTTCCTAATTTATCTTCTCTCTCTAGTTATCTTCACTTGAAATTTTTAGACGATTTTGTAGATCTACCACATTCTAGGTCGATCTAAGTTCCATAACCGGAGTAGATCGATCATAAAACGTCGAGGTAGGTGGTTTGTGCCTTTCCATAGATAGCCTTTGATTTATAGGTGCAAACTTTCCCAATACCATTGAACGGGATATTGCGTGTTTGTGGTTTTTAGCCCTGCTATTTTATGTTATGCCATGTTTGTTTGGATAGAAGATAATTGTTTATGAATAGGGATGACAATGATATTCCATGGATGTTTTGCACATGTTTTTTTTTGACCATTTGGTCTAGTGTGCCTATTAGACTGTTTGTTTTTCCCATACATGGTATTGAAGGATAGAGTGAATATTTATCTGATATTGTATGTTGTGTTGTAGACTATTTATCCATGTAATTCTTGAGGTTTACTTTTCCTACTCTATATATTGTTGTGTTTGATTGACTTACACAGGGAGTTGAGGACCTGGTGTAGTATACCATAGGGAGAATAAAAATTGATGGATTCTCCATTGTGTCTGTCTTAATGTTACTTTGTGAGACCATAGGTGAAATGAACGTAAGTGATTCTTTGGAGTTTTTTAGTTC
This sequence comes from Viscum album, assembly GCA_963277665.1. Taxonomy (NCBI): domain Eukaryota; kingdom Viridiplantae; phylum Streptophyta; class Magnoliopsida; order Santalales; family Viscaceae; genus Viscum; species Viscum album. The sequence goes on along the minus strand of OY728121.1, from coordinate 1,098,382,633 downwards.
CTCGATGCGGGACACAGGGGAAATTGGTTGTTGAGTGCTTTCTTAGAGTGCCTATTAGTTACTGATATAAGACTATTGGTGGAATGACGGTGAGTGCTTCCTCATAGAGTTTTTACTAAAGTAAAACCATAGGGGTTAGAATGTGTGTACATCTCAGAGGGTTGCTTTGGTTTGTTTTGTTAAACCAGATGGGTTGGGCTATGAGTACTTCTCAGAGGGTTACCTACTTTTTATTTGTTATTTTCTTAATACCTGGAACTAAATACCTTGAAACTATTGGATGGTTTACTTTTGAGTACTTCCTTGTTTACATATTATTTTTATTATTTCCTGCTATATATATTGACTGATTGTTACACACAGATCCTTTGGTGGTTGCCTATTGGTATTAGTCTCACACCCTCTTGGGGTCATGATTTTGGGTCCAAATAGATTTTATGGTTATAGGTATAGACAAGGGAAAGCACCCTTGTACTATAGGTACTTGAGTACTTTTGGGCTGGAGATTATGGGACAATGATGAGGATTACAATGTTGTGGATCTCTTTACTTTATTTTCATTTGGACATGTTTTATTATTTTATTCCAACATTTTTAATTGTTTGGATATTTTTATAGACATATGTATCATGCATATTTTATATATATTTGGTCTCCCGATGCTTGTTACTTTCGTTGTTTACTTATTGCATGTTTAACTGATTCTTCTATTATTATCTGTTTTACAGCCGTTGTGTTACACTGCAAATGGGGTCATTTTTCCCACACTATCACACCCATGGCCCTCTCTTCTAGTCAGCAGCCTCTGGAATTTTGGTAAATGCACATGAGGCCATGTGACCAACCAGTTATGGGGAGCCTCTAGGTGGCTTATGGAACCGGGATGTTACAAAGTGGTATCATAGGAATTCTTTTCTCTTGACTTGTTGTTTGGAGCCTATAGCTAGGGATAGGAAGGAATAGGTACTTGGTAATAAGTTATTCCTTGGAGTATCTATATTGTGTAAAAGTAAAATCCAATCTTCCTCATTGTAGCAATATTTCTAGTTTTTCAATTTTAGAGTTGAATTGATTTCACAATTTGGTGATTCACATGTTTTGTGTTGTTATTGATGATATTATTGAGGTTTTATTCTCGTTTCAACCTGATTAGATGAGAGTATTCCATCTCATGCATCATATATGAATTTCTTAAAATCACATGTCATCCATTCTTTCCATTCCATCTAGGATACATTAGCGATTGAATATTATAGTTATAGATGTTGTGTTAGATATGCATGATACTGTGATAGATACCTTGATTGAATACCTACTTTTTGATTAGTTATTATATTGGGTATATTTTTTGAATGAATTCCATATTATGGTTCTTGAGGTGTTTTGGGCCCTTATGGACCAGAATTTGGTGGATCATTTCACTGTTATAATTGTTTATGACATGCATGAGAAGCCAAGCTTTGATTCGCGAGGAGTATGGGCCCTCCATGATTGGAATTTGGAACTCTAATGTTTGTTTCTATTTTTTCTGAGCATCCAGAGTAGTTTCTAAGGAATACTGTATAGAAAAACCAACAATATTGGACATGTAATGATTAATACACACCATGTGTCCTGTTTGGGAATGAATTGTTTTTCTTAAGTACTTGTCATCTACTGTATGTACACGGTGTGTAGTCTATAAATGTGTCACTAGCCATGTGGGAAGAGACATGGGGTGGGGAAATCTTGGTGAACATATCATGTACTGGTTGTACACGCCGTGTTGTGTATACCATGTATCTGCCCGTGTGACTAACTACACGAATGGATAAAACATAAGTTATACATGTTCTGTAAATCTTAAACACGTTGTGTAGTGTAACCCGTGTATCCAAACATGTAACTAACAACACGGGAAGATGGAATCCTTCTTGTATCAAGATGTAACTATAATAAACACATTGTGTACAGTAATCCATGTGTTCACCTGTGTGACTAACAACATGGGCAGTTGAAACCAAAGAAGTACACATCGTGTCCATCTGGAACATTCCATGTAGGGTGAGCTGTGTAACAAGCAGTGTGACTAACAACACGGGTCGATGAATTTTATATCATACACGCTGTGTATGGCACTAATACGTCATGTAGTCTTGTTCTAGGATAATCGTGTGTCTCATTCATTTAAGATAACATGGTTAGGGAAAGAGGATTCAAGTACACGTTGTGTGTTAGGATAACATGTTGTGTGTATGGGGTGTTTCATGACCAGTTCTGGCAGAAGTACACACCCATGTTAAGGCATAAGAGAACATGTCATGTAGTCATTATCCACATCGTCTATACATGTTTTGAAAAACTTGAATTCTTTATTTCTCTTATTCCCTTCTTTCACATCTAGTTTTCAGTCCCTGTTAATCATTATCTAAATTGTGCGCTTGACCATTCATAGTCTTGCCACCAAGACGTCCTCTGATTGTCTTCTAGATGCTGGATAGTGATCAGAAACTAGACATGGATGATTTGGGACTACCATTATATCCTCCATTTATTCCAATATTCTCACAAACCATCACTTCGGACATAGGTGAAAACACACATTTCTGAGGGGACTTTATGAGGTCCATGCAGACCTTATGAGGAGGACTACATCCTGCCACATCTATGGCAGAGTTGGCGCGGGTTTTCCAGCAGTAGCATCCTCTCACATTCTCAGGGGATGGAGGAACTCAGGAAACAGATTCATGGTAAGAAATCATGTTATCTATATTGGATCATGTGGAGAAACCTCCAGAGTGGAGGGTGAAGCTCTATACATATATGCTACGAGACTCCTCCAAGAAAGGGTGTGATGTGATCTCAAAGGTGGGACGCCAGTCGTTCATGGCATGGGATGAGTTACAACATTCCTTCTATGACTAATTCTATTCAGAGACACTGAGGTTTGATCGAGGATCAGAGTTCATGAGTCTAGAGTAGGTTACTTTCTCAGTTATAGAGTATTCTTTTCGCTTTACAGAGTATCAGCGCTTCACGCCTATTTCAGTATGTGATGAGTTATTCCTGGTAAGGAAGTTTGATTATGGTCTCAAGAATGACATCTAAACTCAGGTGAACATTTTTTGGTTGACATCCATCACTTATAGAGTCAACCACATGCTAATCACTGAGCGAAATATGATGGATTATGGAGTTGTGAGCCTGGGCGACTCGATATCTGGAGTTGGTATCCCTCCTACTGACAGCAAGAAACTCTATAGGGTCTCTACGCATGGAAATCCAAAGAGGTGAGAGATATATTTTGGTATAAATGTGGTGTGCTACCAGTGAAGTAACAATCGGTATACGGGGCCTCATTTCCCAAGAGACCCAGTGGAGTGTTGATCTTCCTACAAGATGGGTCATCTTCAACATTTCTATCAGATCTTTTCCCCAGCAGCTACTGACATGGGTTCTTTTTTGACTCATCATTCAAGAAAAGCACCACAAGTCTCTCACCAGTTAGGGAAATACAGTTCATCTAGCCATTTAGGTCAAGGAAGAGGTCGTGTCTATGGTAGTCAGTCGCCATGTTTTCAGCGACAGTAGAGTGGATCAGCTCAGAGTGGTCAGGCAGGGCCACAGGGCCACAGTGTAGTCCAAACATTTGCAGCAGAGCACACCCAGTGGGATATGGATATCGGGTCCTCTACAGTTAAATGTATGACTCTAGTTTCCTATATTTTATCTTATGTTCATTTCGATATAGGGGCTTCCCATAGCTTTATATATGATGCTGCTGTGGAGAGACTTGGGCTCTATATCTTTTCTTATGCGGATATCTTGACACTGGATGCTCCGTTGGAAACTAGAACGACTAGTGTGCGTTAGTGCAAGGAGTACCCTCTTAAGGATTGGGGTGTCATTGTTTTTGGGACATCTACGTCTTAGTAATGAAGGGCTATAAAATCATTCTTGAAACTAACTGGTTAGTTCCCTTTCAGTCTATTTTCGACTATTATCATCATAGGGTGAATTTCAAGTCACCTGAAGGAGAATCGTTTCTTCATAAGGGTGAGTAGGATGTCTAGGCAAGTATAGCAGGACCCGAGCATCATGGGTTCGGAGGAGTTAAAGCCCAGATCACTAGTCTATATCTGGATGACCAGGGGACATCTCAGATAGATTTTCATCTAGTGACAGATCGTTTCTGGGATGTCATTCTAGAGGAATTTTCATGTTTTCTTCCGGATCTTTAGGTAGACTTTAGATTTTAGCTTGTTCCATGGGTGGAACCGGTGTCCATTCCTCCGTATTGGATGGATAAATCCTTTATAAAGGATGTCATGAAGAAATTGGATGAGTTGCAGGTGAAGGGTTTCATCTGACCGATTGCATCTCCTTGGGGTTCATCTATCCTGATTGTGAAGAAGGAAGACGATACCATTAGACATTATGTGGATTATCGGATGATGAACCAGTTGAAAGTCAAGAACTTATATCTCTTACCAAGTACTTATGCTCTCTTTGATCAGCTTAGAGGATATATGGTGTTATTGAATATTGACATGAGGTCCGGATATCATCAGTTTCACATTAGACCATCTGATATACATCTTACGGCCTTCTAGAGCATGCATGGTCCATACGAGTTTGTGGTTATGTCGTTCGGTCTTGTGAACATGCCTGCTGTTTTCTTGGAACTTATGAACCTAGTGTTCCATCCATACTTGAACTATTTCGTGATAGTCTTTGTGGATGATATCTTGGTGTACTCTCACACTAGACATGACCATCCTACCCATCTTGAGATAGTTTTGAGTACACTAAGAGAGCATTAGTTATATGATATGCTCTCAAAATGCCACTTGTTAATAGACCAGATTCACATCTTGGATTATGTTATCTCAAATATGGGAGTATCAGTAGACACAGAGAAAGTGAGAGAATTAGTATACTGGGGGAATCTAAAGAACATCATTGAGGTGCGGAGTTTCCAAGGGTTGGCTCGATACTACAAATGTTTCATACAAGACATTTCATGCTTAGAAGCACCACTAACGGGGCTGACAAAGAAGGGTGCGATGAACTTTTTGTCAGATTCTTGTGATTAAGCCTTTCAGAAGTTGAATGGGAGGTTGATTTCAACACCAATACTAGTATTTCCATTTTCGAGAAAGAGCTATACTATTTAGTGTAATTCTTTAGGTATCAGGCTGGGAGCTATGCATATGCAGGGGGGAGGAGTCGTTGTGTACGGATCTCAGCAGTTGGCACCACATGATTGGAATTACCCGATGCATGATCTTGAGTTGGCTGCAGTTGTTTAGGGTTTATTTTGTTGGAGACATTATCTTCTTGGAGAGAATTTTGTTGTTTTCACCGACCACAAAATTCTCAAGTACATCTTCACTCAGCGTGAACAGAAGTTGGGACATCAATGGTGGGTTGAGTACATTCAGTCTATTGACATTGAGCATGCCTATAGGAATGGGAAAGGAAAATCTATAGTTGATGCATTGAATAGGATGAATCAGATACATGTAGTTCAGGAAGCCAGCAATGTGTTGTATCTTATGGCTCTGTTCTCTAAGATTCACTTGGATGTGCATGGCAGAGAGGGATAGATGTTTCTTTCTTTTGTGGTTGTTACATCTAACTTACTTGATCGAGTGAAAATTAGGTAGCTATTAGATATAGAAGGCATGGTCTTATGAAGAAGAGGGTCAGAATAGGACCCTATTCCTGGTTGGACCGTAGTCAACGATGAGATCATGCATTTTTATTGGCATGTATGGCTGTCAGCAGACATACGTAAGGAGATGATGCATGAATTTCATTCCTCAGTATGGGCAGTTCATCCTGTTGTCACCAAGATGTATCATGATCTAAACCAACAGTATTGGTGTCCAGTAATGAAGTGATATGTTGATGGTTTTGTCATGAGGTGTTCTACCTGTTAGCAGTTGAAGGCAGAGAATCAGTGACAAGTAGGGCATTGGAAGCAGTTACCTATTCTCGAGTGGAAGTTGAATGATGTCGCGATGCATTTCATAACAGGGTTTCCATGATCACCTCGAGTGAATGACGTGGTTTTCATTGTCAGTGACAGAATCATGATGGCTTCTCACTTCTTCCCGATCAAGGAGAACTTTAGTGTTGATGAGCTAGGAAGGTTGTACATCCGAGATATTTTACATTTACATGGAGTTCCAAACTCCATTGTTTCATACAAGGATACTTTTTTTACATCTTGGGTCTGGAAATGGCAGGAGAAGGATTTGGGTACAAAGGTACTTTTTAGTACATCTAACCACCCCCAGACAGATGGCTAGTTCGAGCGTACGATTCAAGTGCTTGAGGACATGCTTTGAGAAAGCATCATTGATTTTGGAGGTTCATGGGAAAAACACATTCCTCTTATAGAGATTACCTACAGTAATACTTATCAAGTAACTATTAAGATGGAACCATACGAGACTTTGTACGGAAGTCTATGTCAATCAAACTTTTGTTTTCTAGAGGTAGGAGAGGCAACTATGTTGGGACCACTTATTTTCTAAGATTCCACAAAGCTAATAGAGATGATTCATAAGAGGATGGATGCTGCATAGTCCTGACAGAAGTTTATTGTTGATCAACTGAAACGAACTCTAGATTTTGAGGTTGGAGATTAGGTTTTCCTACGTGCCACGCTAAGGTGGGGACACATGAGTATTTTGAGACATTGTATTCTTTCACCGAAATACATGAGGCCATTTAAGGTGTTGTAAATATTTGGGCCAGTTTTCTACCGGTTGGAGTTACCTCAGAGGTATCGGGCTATGCATGGTGTCTTCCACATTTCTCATCTTTGACATAACTTCTCAGAATCATCTCATGTTTTCCAACCTGAGGAGGTCCAACTAGTGGTGGATACATCATTCGAGGAGCACCCTATCCGAATTTTTGATCGAAGTACGATGGTTCTCTATGGTCGGTTTATTCCTCTGGTACAAGTGCTATGGCAGCACGAGCGAGTATCGGAAGAGAAATAGGAGAGGGAGGCCAATGTACTATCACTGTGGCCGGTGATTTTTGGGAATTCTTCTTTTACGTCACCTTTCTAGGGAAATTGGGGATGAATTTCTTTAAAGGGGGAAGTTTGTAAGAACTCGGATCTTGTTTTTAGGTGTGTTTTCCTTTATATTATGTTTTTAACATAAAGAGAAGTTTCTGGAAATTTTTTGAGTACACACCATGTACTTTTATGTAAATGTTGTCTACTCAGTTTCCACACGTATTTGTGTGCTAGTAGTGTAACACTCAAGCACACAACCATGTGTGGTGACCTAGAGGCCACCTAAAGCAGGCCCCGATAAAGGAAAGTACACATTGTGTACTTCTAAAGTACATGTCGTGTTCTTTGTTTTTATTTCATTAAATAGTCCGGGGATGCGTCTAATTGACAGAAACACCACCTCCTAAGTCTGAATCAACTATAAGTGTCCATAGGCCGACGAATCGTCTCCGAGCCCTGCACTCGCCGACCGTTCTTCGAATCAAACTCTTTCAGTTGCGTTGGAATCGCATTAGTGAGTTCTCTCTTCTTCTTGAACATTGTTTCCTGATTTGATTTCTCTCCCATGTTATCTCTGGTTGAAAATTATAATTTTTTTTAGATCTACTGCATTTTATGTTGATTCAAGGGCCGACGTCATAGTATATCGATCTTGCAATGTCGAGGTAGTTGGTTTGTGCCTTTCCATAGATAGTCTTTCAGTTATATGTGCAAACGTTCCCAAAACCCTTGAACGAGGTATGGTGTGTTTATGGGTTTTTACCCTATTATTGTCTACTATACCTTTTATATTTGGATATCGGTTTATTGTTTGGGAATAGGGTTAACATTGAAATGCCATGGATTTTTTTCCATGTTTTCTTGTTTTGACCGTTTGGTGTAGTGTGCCTATTAGGCTATTTGTTTTACCCATGCCTAGTATAATAGGACGGAGTGATTATTCATCTAAAATGATATGGTGTGTTGTAGATTGTTTATCCAAGTAGTTCTTGAGGATTACTTTGGATGATATATATATCATTGTGCTTGATTGATTTACAGAGGTCTATGAGAACCTGATGTAGTAGACCATTAGGATAATGGATGTTGAGGGATTCTCCATAGTTTCTTCCTTATAGTTACGTTGTGAGACCATAGGGGGAATGGACATAATTTCTTCCTCAGAGTGTCTATATTTCCTCGATGCGGGACACAGTGGGATTGGACATTGATATCTTCCTCACCATGCCTATTAGTTTTTGATACAATACTATAGGGGGAATTGACGGTGAGTGCTTCCTCAGAGAGTATGTGCTAAAGCTGAAAAAAGGGGTTAGACTGTGTGTACATCCCAAATGGTTTCTTTTATTTGTTTGGATGAACTAGAGCAGTTGGGATGTGAGTAATTTTGAGAGGGTTACCTGCTTTTGATTAGAGGTTTTCATTATACATTAAATTGAATTCATTGAAACTATAAGATCATTTAATTTGGAGTATTTCCTTATGTTGGAATCCTCATGTATTGATCATGTTTTAATGATCAAAAATCCTATTCAACCAAGTTAAATCCATTAAATTATACAAAAATCATGTGTATTCAAGTCTATTTTTGTTTAATTATTCTCATGATTTATGATGAACCATTAATTGATCTACATTCAGTTTAATTACATTATACTATCCTTGATTTACTTTTATCATTCCTTCGTTGACGAATGCATATGTCTAATTAATTATATCATCATCATTGATTATGTTCGAATACATTTTGTTTGAAAATCCTAATACACTTTATGTCTACCACTGGTTATGTCTTTCTGGAAAAGTAAACAAGACATCATGATCGCAAAACACCGTGACCGCGAGACACCGTGAAGCGAACATCGTGATGCAGACACCGTGAACAAGACACGGTGACCACGAGACACCGTGAAGAACAAACCATGTAGAATCAGACACCATGACCATGAGACACCATGAAGCAGACATCGTGAACATGAAACACTGTAACTGAGAGACACCATGACCACAAGACATCATGATCATTCTAGACAATGTGTGTAGGAGACACTGTTTCCCTGAATAACTATGACACCATTTCATAAACTATTTTTTGCTTTTAAATTTAATTTCTAACAGTCATATTTGTTGATTTTAAATGCACTAACATAATTAATGTATATTTTTTGACATATCATCTGACAGTATGAGGTACGACATTCAACATCCCTACAACCTGTCAGCTCTAACACATGCATTTCCAAGATAAAAGCAAAGTGTGGCTAAGAATCAAGATGTGCACTACTGAACGAAAAACATGGTTGTGGGTAAAACAACGAAGACCAATGAGAAATTTTTTAAAGGAATGATTGTCAGATGCATGTAACCCAACACTATTGAAGAACATATGAAGTAAACCGGAATCCAGAGAACATCTTCGCATTGTCGAACCTCACGAAGAACACAAGGTGAATGGCGACCCTCTGTTTTACTAACGAGGACTCTAAATCTGCATCTACTTCATCCCAGAAGTCCATAACAACAAATACCAACACTCAGAGCATTTCTAAACCCATCTCAATATTACAACTTTGTTGTGTATCATTAATTAACTTTACAGAAGAGTGTGTATCTGTATAATAACACACTCTATCTCCTGCATCAAACTATAACATACAAGATATCCTTTCCCAAACACTCATTTACCTTTGTGTATTTCCCTGGATAAGTGTGGAAGAGGTCCTTGTGTGGTCTAGCTATTTGTACCAATGAAGAACTGTGGAAGAGGTCCATGTGCATCCTAGACAGTCTAGTGTACTATTGTTAACCCCAATCTATTGTGTGGATCAATTTTTATTTATATAAACTACATGGAAGAATGTGATCACCAAGTGGAGTGGATTAGGTCTCAAATTGAGACTATACCTGTTGTTTTATATTCGTATTGCTGCTTAATTTAGCTTTCTCTATTTTTATATATTTTCTATATAACTCAGAAATCACTAAATTCACTTTGATATTTACTCTTGGAAAGAAGTTAAAATGGTTTTTTCTTATTATAATAGGTTCTAAAGTAACATTAATAACTGATATTAAGATTTTTTGAGAACTAATCAATTTTCTAAGAAGTTATTCAAAAAACCAATATCTTATAACTGTATGACCATGATTAACTCGGTTGTCTTTAATTATTGGGGAAATCGTTTAAGAAATAATTTTTTCAGAAATTTTTATAGTTACTCAATTCACCCCTCCCCTCTTGAGTAATATACTCCTACCAATATTTGGTATCAAAAGATTGATTATTAGGACTCTTTTTACTCTTACTCAACTATGATTGTAGTTGAACCTTAATGATTTTTAAATTTCTGTTAATTCTAAATTTCTAGATCTTTAAACCTATTATGCTTTTATGGATAATAGATTGGAAGGTGATGCAAGGAACATAAAACTATTCTTTAATGGAACTATCTATGTTCAATGGATGATTAAAATGGAAATTCATTTAGAGATAATGAGTTTTGAAATTTTGTCATCCATTATAGATCAATACAAAATTCCTCTACTGATAGGATCACATGGGATAAACCTACCAAAATTGCCTACAATAATAATTGAAATGCTATGAATACTTTATACTTCTCATTAGGATATGTGGATTTTAATAGAATTCTTGCTTGTAAAACTGCCAATGAAATTTGGGATACCATGTCTGTCTCACATGAAGGAATATCTACTGTAAAATAAATGTGGATTAATAATTATATTATTACATATGTTAATTTTAAGATGAAACATGATGATCCTGTCTCTGAAATGTATCTTAGGTTCAAGGAGATTTTCAACATAGTGATCTCACATTGAAGAGAAGTCACTGCCAAGGAACAGATGATGAGAATTCTCAGATGTCTCCTGCATAGATGGAGAAGAACCTCTATCTCTATATAAGAATCGTGCAACATTAGAAAACTACATGTAAAATAACTCATTGGGAAACTGATGATGTATGAGGATGTGATGAATGTTACCAAGGAAGTAGAGGATGACCCAAAGAGAAAATCTATTTCATTCAACACCACCACCTCTAAACACAATGAAAAAGGGAAAGTGGAATTTTCTGTAGAAAGCTCCACCAGTGAACAATCATCACCTAAAAGTGATGATGAGATAGCTCAATTATAAAGAAGATTCAAAATATTTTACAAGAAGAATAACTTTTACAGAAATCCTAACTTCAAGGGAGAATATAGCCAAAATGGAAACTAAAAGAAGGACTGGAAAAGAAGTGACTAAACTGATGAAATTTTCTGCTATTAGTGTAAGCACAAAGGAAAAATCAAGGTTGGCTATCCAAAGCTAAAATACAAAAATAAATATGAGGACAAGGACAGAAAGTATTAAAAGGAAATGAATGAAAATTGGAGTGCTTCTGAGGATAGTTTAAGTGACTCAGAGACATCACACGATGAACAGAATAACAAATCCAGTATGTGTTTTATGACAATCACATCTGAGGTAACACTGGACTCTTATGTATATAATTCATACTATTATGAATATGAAAGTGACTCTGAAAAAATGAATAATGAAGAAATATTTGATTAATATAACATGCATGAAGAGACATGCAATGAACTAAAAGAAAAATATAAATAATTGAAGAAACAGTATTCTCTCACTGTGAATGTTAAATCTGGACTCACAACTAAAAATGAGAAAAATTCTCAACTACTCAAAGAAAACAATGAACTAAAACTGTCTAATGATAAATTGAAGAATGACCTTGAAATTATTACTATTGGGAATAATACCCTCACTCAAATGCTGGGAAAACAGATTTCCTCTAAATACAATAGTGGTATTGGTTATCAACCTGTTAAAAGAAAACTTGGTAGAACAAATTCTGTTTCAAGATCTAGGAAATATTGTTTTACTCCTAGTTCTGGACAGAAACAAACTAATTAAATTCATGGTACAGGTTCTACTGTTTCATGCTTTTTTGGACCGAATAGAGAATATTTTTCAAACACACTACGCATTGCATATAGGAAACCTATGAAGAAAATATTGGTTCATAAAGCACTTATTACTAATATTACTGGACCCAAACAAGTACGGGTACCAAAATCTATTTTTTCTTAATATTTTGGAAGGAAATCTTCTTAAAGAACTCCTGAAAAAGTCCATGGTACATGGATAGTGGATGTCCAATGGAGATGATAGGAGACTACCCATGATTTAATAACCTGAAAAAAGTAGATGGAGGACATGTCACATTTGGTGAAAATGCCAACAAAAGGATTATTGGCCTCATCCAAATCGGTAACTCTAAATCAGTTTTAATTTCTAAAGTACTATTTGTTGATGGTTTAAAATATTGTATGCTTAGTATCTCAAAATTATTTGATGATGGATTTCATGTTATATTTGAAAATGATGCTTGTAATGTCTTTAATTCTATATATGAATTAGTATTTTCTGCATTAAGAAATGAAGTTGTTTATTCTATTGATTTAGACTCTTTAGTTTCTCAAAATGCTTCATTCTTAAGTGTATTTCATAAAGAATCTTGGCTCGGGCATAGGATACTAGGACACTATAATGTTCACTCCCTTATAAATCTAACTAGAAAAAAAAAGTTCAAGACTTACCCAAACTGGAGTTTCCAAATGACAAAGTGTGTAATCCCTGTAAAAAGGGAAAACAATACAATGTTTCCTTCAAACCAATTAAACAAGTGTCATCTTCTCAACCTATCGAACTGGTTCACATTGATTTGTTTGGGGAATCTAGATTTTCTAGTTTAAATGGGAATCACTATGTTTATATTCTTGTGGATGACATTTATAGATATACTTTTACTATCTTTATGGCTCACAAAAGTGAAGTCTGCTCTTATTTTACCAAATATTCCAATTCTATATAATGTCTTTTTGGACATATAATTAAATCATTCAGAAGTTATCATGGTCGTGAATTTGAAAATCAAGAGTTTGAATCATTTTGCTCATAAAATTGATATAGTCACAATTTATCTACCCCTAGAACACCTCAGAAAAATGGATTTTTAGTGAGAACAAATAGAACCCTACAAGAAATCACTAGAACAATGCATAGTGAATATGACCTTCTTATTTATTTTTGGGTTGAAGCTTTCAATACAGAATGCTACATAATCAATAGAGTGTTGATCAGACATATTCTTAAGAGGACTCCTTTTGAGTTATAGAACAATAGAAATCCCAAGGTTAACTACTTCAAAGTTTTTGTTTGTAATGTCTATATTCTTAATACAAAAGACAATGTAGACAAATTTTCATCCAAAAGTGACGAAGGTCTCTTTTTCGGATATTTCGTGTCTATTAAATCCTATAGAGTGTTCAATTAGAGAACTAAATGTGTGGAAGAATCTGTTCATGTCAAATTTGATGAAACATATCTACTTGAGCCTAAAACCATTCTAGAGAACCTGGAGGATGATCTATCAAATCTGAACAACAATTCAAAATCCTCAAATTATTCTATTAAATAATCTATGAAAACTTTTAGTTCTGGAAATTCCGTAGAATCAAGTCACAATGAAACTGAATCTGTTGATGAACCTGAAATCACTAGTCCCTCTTTTTCAAGAACTATTAGAACCATTAAGAATTGTCCCTTAGATGTTTTTGTAGGAGACATAGAAAAAGGAACAGAAACTTGAGCTTATCTTATAAATCAGGTGGAACATCCAGTCTTCTTGTCACAACATGAACCTAAAAACATTAATGATGTTATCAATAATGAATTTTGGGTGATGGATATTCCAGAAGAACATAATCAGTTCAAAAGAAACAATGGTTGGAAACTTGTTGAAAGACCAAAGGATACATTAACCATATGAACTAAATGAGTTTTTAGAAAAAAGGTATATGAAGCCGTTAACATAGTTAGAAATATGGCTATATTATTTTCACAAGGTTATAGTCCTGAAGAAGGAATTGACTACGAGGAGACCTTTCCACCAGTAGCCAGACTTGAAGCCATCAGAATCCTGCTTGCTTATGATACCCATCTTAATTTCAAACTATATCAAATGGATGATAAGACTGAATTATTAAATGGGTATATTGCTGAGAATGTTATTTTTTGAACAACCCCTAGGATTTACAAACCCCCATTATCCGGATTATATTTTTAAAATATCAAAAGCTTTAAATGGTTGAAAACATGCTCTAAGAGCCTGGTATGATAGGTTGAGTACTTTTCTTATTTCCAAAGGTTTTACAAAAGGAATAGTTGATCTTAACCTTTTTATAAAACAAATTTCTAATGATGTTTTTGTTGTTCAAATATATGTAGATGATATTATTTTTAGAAATTCAAAAAATTATTTATATGTTGCTTTTTCTAAAATGATGCAAAAAAATTTTCAAATGAGTTTAATGGGTAAACTAAAATTCTTCCATGCATTTCGAATATTTCAAAATAATGATGGCATCTTTTTAACTCAAAGTAAATATACTAAAGATCTTCTAAATAGTTCTAGTTTGGATAGAACTAAAAGTAGTAACACTCCCATGAGTACCACTTGTAAGCTGGATCTTGATGAAGATGGAAAATATGTTGATCAAACCACTTATTGAAGAATGATTGGAAGTTTACTATACTTGACTGCTAGTCAACCAAACATTTTGTTAAGTGTTTGTATGTGTGCTCGTTTTCAAGATAATCCAAAGAAATCTCATTTAAATGTTGTAAAGAGTATTTTAAAATACCTCAAGCATACACCCAATCTAGGGTTGTGCTATCCTAGAATACAATCATTTGAATTAGTAAGTTATTTTGATGCTGACTTCGGTGGCTTCAAGTTAGATAGAAAAATCACCTCTGGAACATGTTACCTTTTTGGAAAGTCACTAGTATTCTGGTGTAGTAAGAAACAAAATTATATTTTATTATCTACTGTAGAAGTGGAATACATAGCTGCTGGAAGTTGTTGTGCACAAATTTTGTGGATGAAACATAAATTACAAGATTATGGATATCAATTCAGGAATGTAAATATAAATTCTGACAACACAAGTGCTATTAACATCTCTAAAAATCATGTTTCACATTCTAGGACAAATCATATTGATGTAAGACATAACATTTTGAGATTTCATTATCAAAAAGGTGATATCACTTTGGAATTCATTGTTAATAAGTTTCATCTTGATGATATATTCACCAAACCATTAAATTATTAGATAGTAGACTACATCATACATCAATTATGTATGATAAATGTTAAGTAAATGTCTTACTATTTTTTTAACTTACTGTTTCATGTTTACGGTCTCACAGTTGGTGTGTTTTTTGATTACTGTCTAACGGTTACTATCTCACTGTAACATACATTATCTATCTTAGTGAGATGTTCGGTTACTGTCTCAACATAAAATTAATATTTACTGTCTCACTGTAATGTACATTCTCTATCTCACTGATAAGTTCGGTTACTATCTCAACATAAAATTAATGTTTATTGTCTCACCGTAACGCACAATCATTGTCTCACTGTAATACTTAGACATGGTCTAACCATACAAATTATTTATAATTATTATTAAAAATTTTATAGTGGTAATTATTCTTTTCACTTATTTTACATTCCCGCATTTTTATTTTTGCGACATTTACTGTTCTTAAATGATAAAATAATGAAACTATCACTCGATTCTCAGAATTTCTTCTACTCACCCTTTTCAAACCCTTCTTCAACCCTGCAACTCTTTTCTCTCTCTATAAACCCTTCAGTGAATGCCAAGGATGAAACTTCCTTCATCGGTGACTCTTGGGAAGCATTGCATGAATAAGGAGAAGAATGAACCCAAGTATGCACCCGAATGACCTCTAAAATCGAATCTAGTAAACTGAGTTGGTGTACCTGAAAAAGTGGTTTTACCCAATTGTCATTTTTCTAGTAAGTCCTTTGTTTTGAAAGTGTTATAACATCAAGGATGGTTCGATTTTTTTGCAATGAAAGATAGACTAATATATCTTATGTTAGTGGCTCAGTTCTATCAATATTTTCAGTTCACTTTTGAATATGGTGATAGTTATGTTATTAGAAATTGGGTCATTGTCCAGAGATGCTCATTATCTTCGAGGATATGGGATGCATGCCTTAGGATACCTCATTAATTCTTCTGTGAGGATTATTAGAGAGGACCTCTGCCTTCATCTGAATTCTTTGATTTGGAAGATTATTTGAAAGCCTTAACGAGATGTGGCACCAAGAAGAGGGCCATTGCTGCTAAACTAGATGGATAATCAAGGCTCCTGTTCAAGTTTATTCAGAATCGGGTTAACCCCAGAAAAGGTGATTTTGCTGTTACGAAATATCAAGATGTGTTTTTGATCCACCTTATGAAAAATGGGCATAATATCAACCATTACAAGTATATAATTCATCATATGTGTGAGCTGATCAAAGCCACATCCAAGTCAACTTCCCTGTTTTACTCCTGGCTTATCTCAGCCATGATGCATGCCAATTTTTTGGTAGGACCTAACGAGAAATTTATAAAGGACTGAGAGTACTTCCTTTCAAAATTAACCATCAAGTGGATGAAAATAAACTAGAATCCTTGGAAAAAGGAATGGGTTGAAGACAATGATATAGTTTATGAGAAATTCAATCATGTGAATTATCCCTCAAGACCAAGAGATATATCTGATCTTCGTTTGGAACCAGATGAGATTGTTGAGTATCCTAAAGAAGATTATTAAGAGGATGTAGTGCCACCTAGGGAAGCTATTTTTGTTGAGGAATAAAAGACTACTATTCCTGATGATGTTCTTAAAGAATAAGTGCATGCTCCTAGAGAATCTGTTAATCTGGAAACTCATCCCGAGGCTGAAACAAAATCAGTTGCCAAAAAACCAGACAAGGATTCCATTGAAGAACCTATAGTTGAAGAACCTATAGTGAAATAGATACCTGTTATACAAGAATCAAATCTTCAGGAACTCTTAGTGGAACAATATGCACCTGAAATCATTCTTTCAACTGAGGAAAACATGGAGCTAGATTTTTAGCTAGCTAGACAAGAAATGAGTGAGGAACGTAGAGCTGAGTCTGTGGAATTAGACAGAGATCCTAAGCTTCTCAGTCCTGATAAAGAATCACCTGTTGAGGGGGAGAAAACCCCAAATATCAAGTCTATTTAAGCTTTACATCTAACTGAGTAAATTCTTGTAGACAATCAGTATAAGTTCCCTAGTTTCTTTAATGTGGATGACTCATAGCAGGTTTTAGAAACCTTCTTGGATTTTTTTCTATATTCTAGTTGAAATCAGTCTCCAATATCACACCTGATAAGTAAACTGATCATATACCTGTCCCTATTTCTGAACCATTATCTAATCAACCATCATTTGTGAGTAAGGATGATCTGAAGGAATTTGGTTCTAACCTCTTGTTTGGAGTTAAGGAACTCATGAATACCCAACCTCTTCTTGTGACCAATTTAAGTGAGAGAGATGCCTCACTATTACTGAAGAAATTTATTTTAAAAAATAACCTCAAATGCTTCATGAGATTCATGAAGTAATAGTTGAAAATAATATTCTTAGTAAGGATGTGAAAACTATAAGAAGTATGGTTGAATACATGCAGAGAGAGCTGCGTTAGAGATCAGAGCCTGTTGCTCCTCCTACAGAACCTGTTGTTCCTCAAATCCCACAGGTTTTTGTGTCTTATATTCAACTTTATCTAGCTTCTTTATATGAAAATATCACTGAAAAGAACAAACATATTGTGAAGGTGATGAGAGATATTGTTGTAAATAATAACAAACTCACTACAGAATATACCGCGTTATGTTAAAAGGTGCTAAATCAACACAAATCACTAACCACAGTTGTCAATTCCTTTAAAGCATCTGTTCAATCCTCTCAACCCTCCTTAGATAGCGATCTACTCAGAACTATAGTCAATGAAGAGCTTCAGAATGTACTCTGTGGTATCTATATGGATTCTCTATCTAATGTTGTCAAGAATATTGATAGTGTTCTTCACCTAGTCCAAATCCACTCAAAAATTCCCAATTATTCTATGCAAGAGATTACAAAGAAAATGTACTTCTACTTCAACAGAATCGTCTCCAACACCGATATGACAAACCATTTCAAGTATCTTGTGGAAAATCTAAGGATTCCTCCTATGACTGAAGCATACAAGACCCAATTCCAAAAGCTCATAGATTTTACATGATTGTTGGACATGTTTATGGAGAACAAGGATGACTTTGAAAAGGCCATGCAATATGGTGGGGTGATCATTGCAGATTTTATCAAACATCTGAGGCCCAATCTTTATGTTGAGAGTACAATCGTTGTTGCTCTTGCGGCTGCACCTCTAAGACCAAGTCTGCCTACCTTCACCTCTGCCCTAGCCTCCACTACTATGTCTGTCGGCCATGCCCTGAGTCAGATTAGGCCTATGATTGTCGATCAACAACTATCAATATCTTCTATTGCTTCTACTTTGGCTCCATCAGTATTTGAAGGCCTTCTTTTACCATCTTTATCAACCATCTCACTACCTTCTTCTACCTCAACCTCTTCCGCTATGGCTTTATCTTCTACTACAGATAAAGGAAAAGAGAAGACCAGTTAGTGAAGAATAACAGTGATTACTCTTTTTTGATAAAAATGATGTTGTTTTTGTTTTTCACTATTCTATTTGTATTTGATCGTATTTTCTTTAATGAAATCTGCACTTTTTCTTGACTCTTTTTATTCCATATATTTTATTATCCCAAAAGGGGTAGAAACGTATATATATTATCCATCTATCTCTATACTCGAATCTAATATTCACTTTAACATTACAAGATTTGTGATCATCAAAAAGGGGGATATTTCTGGTCTCCTCATGTATTAATCATGTTTTAAGGATCACAAATCCTATTAAACATAGTTAACTCATGTAAATAATATCACAATCATGTGTATTCATTTGAATTATAGTATAAATATTCTCATTATTTATAATGAACCATTAATTTATCTACATTCAGTTTAATTACATTATACTATCATTGATTTACTTTTATCATACCTTCTTTGACAAATGCTTAAGTCTAATTTTTTCTATGATAATCATTGCTTAAGTCTGAAAACAGTTAGTTTGAAAAGCCTGAGACACCATAAGTCTACCACTGATTATGCCTTTTTGGAAAAGTAAATAGGACACTATGACCACGAAACATCGTGACAGTGAGACACCGTGAAGTGGACACCGTGAAGCAGACACCGTGAACAAGACACCGTGACCACGGTACACTATGAAGTAGACACCGTGAACAAGACAACATGACTGCGAAACACCGTGACTGAGAGACACCATGACAAAAAGACATTTTGATCAATATAGACACCATATGAAGGATAAATAATTTCCATGACATACAGTGACACTTTTTCTTAAACTATTTTTTCATTTTTCAATTTAATTTATAAGGGTCATATTTGATGATTTTAAATTGAATGAAATTATTAATGTTTCTTTGTAGATATATCAACTGATAGTACAAGGTATCAGGTGCAGCATCCATGCAACATGTCGGCTCCAACACATGAATTTCCAATATAAAAGCGATGTGTGGACAAGAATCAAGGTGCACAATAATGAACAAAAAACAAGGTCATGGGCAAGACAATGAAGAACGTGGAGAAAATTTCTAATAGAACGATTGTCAGATGCATGAAACCCAACTCTGTTGAAGAACATCCGAAGTACACTGAAATTTAGAGAACATCTTCGCATTGTCGAACCTCATGAAGAACACATGTTGAATCGCGACACTCTGTTTAACAAATGAGAACTTGAGATCTGCATCTGCTTCATCCCAGAAGTCCAGAACTGTAAAAACCAAAACATGGATCATTTCTAAACCCATATCAATATTACTAATCTTATTTGTATAATTAATTAACATTCAAGTAGAGTGTATATCTGTATAATAACACACTCTGTCTCCTACATCAAACTGAAGGATACATGATATCCTTTCACAAACACTCATTTACATTTGTGTATACCCACATATAAGTGTGGAAGAGGTCCTTGTGTGGCCTGGCTATTTGTACCCACAAAAAACTTTTGAAGAGGTCCCTGTGCAGTTAGGATAGTCTAGTGTACTATAACTAATCCTAATACAGGATGTGGATCAAAGTTTATTTTTATAAACTGCTTGGTGGAAGGTGATCACTAAGTGGAGTGGATTAGGTCTCAACTTGAGACTGAACCACTTGTTTTATATCCATTGTTCTGCTTAATATATCTTTCTCTTTTTTATTTATTTTCTATATAACTCAGAAATCACTAAATTCACTTTTATAGTTAGTCATGGAAAGTTGTTATAACTATTTTTTCATATAATAATAGATTCAAAATAAATATTAATAACTAATATTAAGATTACTGAGAACTAATCAATCTTCTATGAAGTTATTCAAATAGATAATCTCTTATAACCATATGACCTTGATTAACTCGGTTGTATCTAATTTTTTGGTAAATAGTTTAAGAAATAATTTTTACAGAAATTTTTATAGTTACTCATTTCACCTCTCCCATCATGAGTAATCTAATATGACCAACACATTGTTTACATCTTCTTTTGATTATTACCTACCATATATATTCACTGACTGTTAGGCATATATCTTTGGGTGTTTTCCTACTAGGATTATTCTCACACCCTTTTTGGGTCATGCTTTTGGGTCCAAACAAATTATATTATTGTGAGTATAGTCAAGGGAAAGTGCATTTCTACTTCAGGTACATGACTGCTTTAGAGGTGGAGATAATGAGACAAAGATGAGGCTTGAGTTGTTGTGTAGTTTTTTAATTTATTTTATTTTGGACTTTTTTTTGTATTGTATTCCACAATTGGGACTTTTTTGGCTATTTTGATTGACATATGTATCATGAATAATTTATATATATGTGGGCTCCGGTTGTTGATTACTTCTGTTGTTTACTTAGTGCATGTTTTTCTGCTTCTTCTATTAATATCTATTTTAATTCCACTATATTACTCTACCAATTAGGGCATAGTTTCCCCAAAATCACACCGAAGGCCCCCACTGCTAGTCGGCAGCCTCTGGCGTTTGGGAAAATTCACTTGAGTCCATGTGACCAATCGAGTACGGGGTGCCTCTGGGTGTCTTCTAGAACCAGGATGTTACCAAAACTATAGGAGGGTTAGTTAGATCAAATGCCACCAGAAGATTTTTATAATTTCCATACCTAATGTTGAATGTCATCTTTGTTATATCATACTCCCAATATCTAAGATGATGATAATCTGACCTGTGATCGATCTTTATAAACCACTTTTCCACCTTTAAAAATAGAAAATCATCGACGTGAGGAAAATTATACATGTTTTTAACCATTACATTGTTCAAATTCTGATAGACAACTCACAATAAATGTTAACGAGCATACATCATGGTAAAGACCGCTATGGATACCCAAGAAAAACATTATGGGGAAACCATTCACTATCATATTTTTCAAATATATCTTGATATCTTCCATATAAAGTGGTTCAATATGATATGAATTCATCTAAATCATCTGCATACATTTCACCAAGTCAATTTTATAATCTACCACCCTCTCTAGCAAAATTCCGGAGAAATATTCATGGATAACTTAAAAAAATTCTTCAGCAGTAGTAGGAAAATTAATATAAGAAGAAAAAAATCAAGTAAAACTACTACAGTAGATATTAAACTCTTAAACTAAGTGAGGGAAGGTCATGTACAAGAAGACCATAGATCCAACTCTCCATGAAACACCCATGATCTCTCATAGTCCACACAAAATAATACATGTTGATCGTAAAAATTAACCTAAAATTGATGAGAAACAAACCAACCCATCATGATGGAAATGTCAAAATAAATCCAGAGTGAAAATAATAAAATCCATGTCTTACTCTACATCTGTTATCGATGGTGCATAATAAGAATACTAATTCCCCTTCTGTTAACACTTCCGAAGAGGTTCCTCTAACTCCATAACAATGTACATGAGTTCAATTGTAATTTTAAACATATTAACAAAACATTTACATATAAATGAGTGGGAAGCACTGGTATCAAATAAATAATTCACTATAGAATATTCAATAATGATGGTACTTTTCAATATCGCTTGATGCACATATAATTCCTTAAAAAACATAGATTCTATGAGATGTTGATTCAATCATGAGGCCTATTGAAAGATCCAAACAGTATTTTAATCATGTGATCACACCACAATATTATTTTGAGAAAATGATCCCCAGCCATGTCATAGATTACAAATATCTTAATAGATACATTTTATATAACCATAATGTCCACGAATATTTCACATATTTGTAGCATGAAGAATATAATAGATGTTTTGTCTGAACTTGACACACACATAGAAAGTTAGAGGTATGATAACAACTGTAACAAATGGTGCAGAGGAGGATTATGTTAAGAACCACCACCACCACACCTATGGTGATCTTTCCAGATCCTCTTTTCTAAGTAATGCCACTGAAGCTACCTATAGGTGGAAGATAATGGTAAATTGCAAACCATTCCGTCGATAATCATCTATATCATTATATCCCTCTCCATAGTCATTGCATAGGTCTAAATCTTCCTCATAAATAACTATAGTTTGATATATAATTGTAATCCCTACATGTTATCCTGATCCTTTAGATAATCATTCTTTAAAACATTTGGGGAGAAACAAACCATCTCAGCAATCCAATTTCCTTCTTCCTACACTGAGATATCTCCATGTTGTAATGAGAGGAATATAAAAGACTTCTCCATAATCAGCAACTCAGTAATAAAATAATGGAATAAGAGAGTTTTTAATGACGTTCAATTAAATCCCAAGTGATTACCCACCTATACCATGTAATTCGACCATCGGTCGACGGTAACCTTGAGTATGAATGATGTTCACTTCACCTTGGTACTCTCATTTGTGTTGAATAAGTGAAAAATATCATTGATATTTATAAGTCAGTCCTCTTCATCATCAGGTTTATTAACACCCCTAAAGGATGGTGGGTTCTTCCCCATGAACTACTGTGATCGATCCCTATATCCTAAAACTATTGTTTTAACCTCAATACCATCATTCTGAACATGTTGTGCATTCTATATGATATAAAAAACTAAATTATTGATAGGATTGATAAAATTATGATCCCTAAGAATATTCCATTGGGGATAATTTGTTATACCTTTCTTAGGAACCCATGGAACACGTCTTGGAGGCATACAGAAGCACAAGAGAATATAATAAACAATTGAACAAAATATTAACATTATATCTAGGAAAAAAACTATACGCAAAATATTTGATCAATATCTAGAACTCTTAACATGATACATGCATCCCAACATCCCAGGGTAACATTTGTTTCTTTACAGAAAGGAATGTCTAGGAACTCACCGCAATCTACTTTTCGTGTCTCATAAATCCTATACATAGTCTAACATCCTTACTAAGATAAGGACTCTTGATATAAAATGACATTTAATAAATATCAATGAAGAAACTTATTTGTATAACCCATCAATACATGTAATTGACATAAATTTCCATAGACACAAAAGGTGTTCATGATCCCTATGGGTTGGAAAGTAGTACTCAAGCATAAAAAAAGAGGGAATGATTTTTGACCAATCAAAACCATACAACATGACCTATATACGTATATAAAAAGTACAAAAAACCCATTCATGAATATATATTTCATAATATCTAATGAACCGTGGAAGTGATATAACTAAAATTGTTTCAGAATAATCACAAAGTGACTAGTCCAAATAAAAACAAATACAAAAAATAAATAGTTACTACAATAATGTCCATGTGATGACATTAAATTCCCTCCATCTCACCACAATCTACGCAATACCAATAGATATAAAACCACAATGTCTCACTATGCCACATTGATTTCGATATCATCAAAATACATAACAAGCTATATATACCACTAAATGGGTGTGATGGGTATTAGCCAACAGTTTATTAAGGATCACAGTCAGATGTTCTATAACAGGTCTCTATACAATAATCAAGCATTATGTACATTAAATAAAATAAGGAATGATATAAAATTTAATAGTTCTCTATATAAATAATGTAAAATCAATTTATTTTCCCATTTTTCCAATTTTTACAATAATGATGGTAAACAGATTCATATCATTTAATATATATATATATATATGTCAATTTAGATATATAAATCAATCCAAATAATGTATCACGTTTCTAATCAAATCTATGGTAGTACAACCAAAAAGTACAGTTCAAAAGCGACCAAGCTTCCAAATCAAAGAACATGTAATATCACAGCAAGGATAACATTAGCTCATGATAGATAGGAATAACATAAACCCAACATAGAAAATCATTTCTACCACATTCCCTTATATATATGCATAAAGAATAGTTAGTAAAGGGACACCGCATAATGTGAACCTCATAATTGTGTCTACTATGTACCTCTAAAAATATACCTTGAGATCATAGGACACCCCATGAGTGACCCCCCCCAAGTATAATCAATGAGACCTATTACTCTATCTTCAACTTATGAAACAAAACCTTCCCATGTGATTTATTTTCAATACAATTTCATCAAATATTTTCATCAAAACCTTTATTTGAAAATAATTTTAGTAGAACCATATCCCAATGCATTGAAATTAAAATTTCATTTATCAAAACAAGGGGAATCTGTATATTATCAAAAACTAATTTAAACACACAGAAATACAATAACCCATCATTCCATTTAAATTATAAAAAAATTATCAAAATTAGATTAATGGAGATCACCAACATAGGCTAGTGATGGAACCACCTAACTCCAACTAGTATCACACAACCCTATAAATGGGATCATCCGATAAGAATAGCATAAGAATAGAAATATTTTCCCTTAAATAATCCACCTATATCAAAAAAATTATCTTTAGTAAGGAGGGTTCTCAAAGAGGATATATAACAATATACCTCTATGAATGGACACCCACAGCACCATAAACAACAAAGGAATAGCCCCTAGAAGAATATCATTCAATGGATCAACAATAAATCAAGACAATTGTTGACATACATAAAAAAAATCAAATAACATAAAATAAATGTTCTCTCTCAATAAAAGGAAAAAAATTAGATGAAGGATTCAACTACCAAAATAGACACCGTATACAACCCAGATGATCAAATTACAAAAGAATATATCTAGGAACAGTGGAGGATCCCAAAAATTTTCTCTGAGGATATGTGGGTTGAGAAAAAAGAACCTAAACATTGAATAAATAAGTAGTAACTCATATGGAACCCTAAAACCCTCCCTTATGAGAATTACATAGTCTATTATCCCAATACACATCCTGGAATCTATTGGGTCCATATATGCCAAAAAAACCCATCACTTTTTACAAATATAAATATTTAAACATTACACATCCAATAAATGAAAATCATGGTGTGTAACCATTCAAGATAGTTATTTAGCTCATGACATGATCCTGAAAAATAATACACATTGTGTAATCCCATTAAATGGTGTGTAAATTCTCAATAGACAGTGAAAACATGAGTGTATAGCCAAAAAACACTAAACTGCCCTGAGCGTTTTCTGAAATCAAGGAGAAACCTATTAATCCATTGAATTGATAGTCCCAAATTCCATAAATTCATACAAACATACAAACATGAAATTTTTATCATTTTCCTATACAAATCCTCCTCATCAAGGGGAGTTTCAAGACACACCCAAATAAAGAATAAAATGAATAATGATATGAGAAATGCGTTAAAGACGCTAATGGTATGTTACATCAGTTAAATTGTATGTTTTAAAAGATCTTTCAAATGATTAAATATAAATGAGTGAGAGGAACATATATTGAATAAACCAATCTCTAAGGAAGATGTAATAAAAACCGCACCATGCATATTCATAGAACAGATTTCAATTACTAATGAAGACTCAAAAAATATGTGTAAATTATTTATTCTTCAGGATTTTTGTTGGAACCCTATAGTTCATGAAGCATAAGACTGTTTTAATTATCCTCTTTGCGTTGATGAGTATATTCCATAACAAGGAAATGATAGGTCCTAAAAAAACATGTAGGTGACGAGGATAGTCACATAACATTCAAACCAACTTCATGTGTCCTATCTATCCACACTGGTTACATGTCAAACAACTAATTTATAATGATGATGTATAAAAAGGATTTTGGGTATCATCGCCATAATTTCTAACATAAAACTCACTAGAATTTATATTCCCATTATAAGAACCACTAGAGATACCACCTAAGGAAAAAGATATCTACAAAGCCATGAAATACATGTCGAGTAATTCTCCCCCATCAATTCCAAATCCATGTGCTCTATATAGATAGACATAGGTGGTCATGTTTAAAATAAGTTATTATGACCTAATATATTATTGAAGGTCCACCTAAAAGCTTATAGCCTTCATCTTCTCATTAGAAACAAATTTAAGGGAGAATAAGGAAATATTCATGAAATTATTATTATACTTCATCACTGATCAAATCCATTTCTCGATTTTTTTTAAACTCCATGTAATATAATAGGATAATATAAATCAATAATAAATGTATTGTGAAAATTTCCTTTAATTATTTCCTCTCCAATCCCTCACATTTCTTATTCAAAAGAACTAAGTCACACCACCTTCTCCTCAAATAAATTATATTGAAAATGGAGTATATCCCTTGAAATAATCAAGAGTCACTAGTATTTCAAAAATAATTTCTATATTTCCCAAACACCACTACATATATATTTCTATTAAGCCACTTTAAAGAAACGTGGGAAACAGTAGTTCGCAAAATAAACACTACAGACAGAAAGGGCTCATAGAAAGATTGAACACAAGGGAAAGGTTATTTAAGTCAGCCACTCTATATAATTTCCATTGCATAGTACTAACCGGGTTGTATGAATCCTTATTGATAAGTTTCTCAAGGTGAGTAACAATTATGTCCATTGTCTGAATGAATTTCTCTATGTTTATTTTTCCTTGGATGATGCCCCAGCTATGATTTGGTCTTTATTTCCTATCGATGCTTCTTGCTCCATGGTTTCCTCAACTGGAAACATTATTTCATTATTTCATAAAATATCATCATTTTAGGCATTGGGATGAAGGAAATTTTCATTTATTTCATCCATGGAGTGGAATTTGAGCTTCAAACACTCCCCTACCTCTTCTTACATTACTTTTGATTCTCTAATTGGATCTCCACATTCCCCATATTTTAGAGATATGCATTCATTATTTCCAACCGTCCAGGATGACCTGTTTTCCATTAGTTTATGAAATTGAAAATAGTCTTTGAGTCCCTTGAAATTTTTCCCCTAGACCAGAATGCATTTACTTGAGTCACACATTCTTGTTCCCCCTTCTTCCTTCTTGGGTTGTGAGGGTCTTTAACTTGGAATCGGTCAGAACTATCCACTGAGATTTAGATATAAATATCTTAACTTAAATAATCCTCCTCATGATTAAATGTATCATCTTTAACTTCCATACCTTCAAAATGGTTTTTCAAATCAACCAACGGGTCCTCTTTGAGGTGTCTTAGCCTGTATGGAGAATCCACCTTTCCTAATTTAATCTCCAATTAAATTTTCTTCCCCTCACTCCTAGCCATCTGAAGGGATGAGCAATTAGGAATGGGAGTGTTTGGGTCCAAGGTCACTAAGACACTAACCCCATACTTCCCCCCATTTCCCTGATGAGTGTCTATAGAAGCTAGAAAAAAGACATATCATGTAGTGAATTTCGAGATATCGCGGCCTCCGTGCTGAAGGAAACCACATCGCCAGCACTACACGGGGGTATATACATCATTTAACTAGTGGTATTATCATATTCATAAACCATAAATTGAAGTTTCTTATTATAATCCTCTCAGTCCAGTCCTTGAGGACTCCCAGGGCCTTAGACATCACTTACTATAGATTTATCCACAACTAATTCGATAGTGCTAGAGGAAATCGAATGCTACACAGTATCCACATCCACCAAAACCTCCTTATTTTTTTCATCCACCTAAAATACCTCCACTCTACCCACCTGTATGGGCATGATCTCTAAATCGTGCCTTAAGTAGGAATGGAAATCCACGACTCATGGCTTTGAAGCCTTAACCTTAGAATCCTTCACTGCAACTGGAGACACAAATGAAGGATACTCCATGAGCTGACCATCCCAAGAACTTCCATCTAGAATAGTCTATAACTCCTCACCTGGATAGGTTTGTAAGCTACTTGGATCCCATTCTCATGAGACAGCCCTATGATCCTCCCAGGACATGTCAAAACCAGCACCATCCTCAGTCTTCTAGAACATAGTGGGGTTGACCTGCATCTAATACCCTTCTGGTTAAGGGGTCATCACCTGATGATCTCTTTCTCTATGATGGAATCCATAAACCAGATATCCTATCTATAGAAAACATGAGCAGTATGCTGGAATAGACTCAAAAACCACATGTTATTTCAATCTAAATTCTTCTCCAACCGAAATCCAAAACTAATCTGTTGGAGGCTTTGAAACATCATTCTCAAAAAATGTGAGGGGATATAGGGAGATCGACCATTGATTTTCGACTATCCAAACACAGATGCCTAACTACTAAGTTCCCCAACAAGAAGATAATCAAAAGATTCTGGCAAGGAAGTGGAAAATCTAGGAAACATACCCACACGATTTACATTGGCGCATACCAATTCATGTAAAAGTTGAAGGACCAGCGTAGGACTTAAAAACCATATATGTTGATAACTCAATGAGATCATAATCAATATCGACCTCTAGGAAAAAGTAAATCATCAGATGTCACAAATCGAGCAGAACCACCACCGTGTGATCATGAAGCCCCCGTGATTCTAAAATGAAATGGTCAAAGGCATGAATAGAGGGCCGACGACCCTTAAATCAATACATAAGAGCTATCTAGTAGAGATCTGAAGTATCATTGATTTCCTCTATGGAAATTGCTAGATGGGGAGAACCCTTATAGAGGTCGGGAACCTTAGGGAATAGGTGAATTTTCGAAAAAAGAAATAGGGGTTTTAGGGTTGGTTAAAGGGATAAATCTTCGGGGCTTTTAGGGGGAAGGGAAGATATTTCCCCCTCCCTCTACCAGGGAGGGAGGGGTCAGTGCTTATTGAATCACAACAATTTCTTCACCATCACCATCGCTCTGGATTCGACACCCAAACTCCCCAATATTTTCATAGTGTTTGAAATCCCAACAAATCCTCCACCTCCTTGGGAGTGTTTTCCCTTGTAAAAATGGGATTTTATTGTAAATAAATTATTTGTATCAATTATTAACATCATCGTTATGACTTTCTATATCATTATCCTAAATAGAGGTATGTTAAACACCTTGTTCCATTTTTCATATCATGATCACAATGGATTCAGTCAAATTCTGACCGACTTGAGGGTTTTCCCTTCATAGTTCATCAATATCAACCCTTTGAGTAACTAATGGATGTATTAAAAGGGTATATTACTACACATAAATAGATAAATAGATGAAATAACATGAAATTCATGAATCAATTCTAGTTTAGAATAACAAAATTGAACTAAAATTATGAAGAGACAATCAAAAAATTAATAAAGGAATCCACCCTAGATCCCAAAAGACTACATTTAAAACTACTATGGTAACTTTAGACTCATCATGACAAGAGATGGATAGGTAACCATTCACAACATACCACGAAATTTCCCACATTCATATATTCTCTTTTCCAAGACATTTATTATTCATACTAACATCATAAGTATGTGAACTTCCCTTTAATACCAATTTTCATGAACAAACAAGTATTCCCCAAGTATTTTTAAACTAATTCTATCATGACATGCTTAGAAGGTAATTCCCAACCCCATCAGGTTTTCAAAGAGTTTATGGGTATCAAGTGTTACCTTTGAGAATCATTTTTTCATAAATAAAATAAAAAAAATTAGATAAATAAAATGTTAAAAAAACAAAATAGACCAACTTTTTAAAAGGTAAAATCACCATAAATATTTTTTCTAAGATCAATAAAACAACCAATGTGAACATGTTCCGTAAAATCCCAACACAATGTGACATGAAAAAACCGATATAATCCAACATCCTTCTAATAAAAAAAACCTAACATAACTTTTTAGTGCCTTTACCTCACTTTTATTACAAAAAACTAAATATCTATACACCCACATGTGTAAATTGGGTGTGAGAAAATGATCCTAGTAGGATATCACTAAGTGTTTTTTTTATGAAAACATTATAAAATAAACCAATTATGTTTAGTTAGTCAAAGACAGATCATGAGATTTATTCTACTTATATAGATATTGAACATGGATAAATATTCATTTTCACAAATCATATAAATCACCCTAATATCATAGTGTTCAATGAATTTCCATAAACATTCCAAAAAAGAATTTGAATGAAAATTAGTATAGAAAGAAATCTCATGGGTATTAGTATTTATATATTAATCAGTGTCTTTATAATATTATCATAATCAGTAGTCCACCTGCTATGGACATTAAACTATCATAATTGGTCTAGGTGTACGATTTCTCTCCTCGAAGTGAATCCTTTCAATAATTTAGGAAACATAGAGTATACATTACCCTAGATGAACATGGTGTATGGGGAAATATTTCATCCCCAAGGATGGATCCATACCTCATCATCAATAACATTTAGGATTTCGATATTAGAATCATCTAATGTGATTTTCATCTTTGAAATTATATAAATAGTTCATTAAAAATTCTTTTGCTTACAATTGTAGGGGATAAATCTATTTCACAAACATTACCCAAAAGAATTATTTTTTCAAAACGTTTTTCATGACCTTATAAATCCATTTCCAAATCATTTCAAATATATATCTATAAATTATCCATTTGAAACTTTTTGGAAACCGAATTCGAAGATTAAATAATAAAGGATTTTATAATAATATTGAATCATAAAACCCCCCATCTAGAAACATGTGGAATTATTATACTCACATGGTATCTTAAAGCTAGTAGAAAAAAAGGATTCAAGAATACATTCATGAACCCAAAGTCATAAATTCTTAAATGAGAATCTCCAATTCATGATTTCTAGATATACATGATAGAGAGAAATATCTTTGAACAATTTCTAAAGAGTTACTAATGATCAAATGTTATTCAAAAAATAAAACCAATTACACTATGGATATATAATAACACCAATTATATAATATAAAAACCATAGATCTAGAATCAACAGATTTAGTATAACATTTTAATCAAGTAGGGAATAGTCAATCTAGAAAAATAATGAATAAATGGAACATACCATTGGAAATCTAGATCGAACACCCAAATGTTTATTGAATATGATCACTTTGAGGAAATAAATATTCAATTTGAATTACCCAACTATCCCTAACTTGGGCCAGTCCTAACATAGTTTAAACGGACTTACTGATCCTTATATGCTGGTGATGAGTGCCTAGGTAATAAGAATAGCAATTGGTAATGATTTTTTCTACAAAATAACATAAAACAAGGAAATATATAAAAAGAACATTTTTTTATTATAAAATAACATAATGAGTGAAAAGATTCAATAATCCAGGAAAACATGTGACAAGACCCATAAAACAAACAAATTACACAATATCCATAACAACCCAACTCCAAGTGACATGATTTAACATCCAACCTCCCACACCCTGCTAATGAACAGACCTGATTCCTTCCTATTATTCATTTCCCTTACCTACACTGGATTACACAAATATGCATACACCTAAATTTGTGTGTAGTGTGTGATAAAAATAGACTACTATGATCCCAATAAGAATTTCAAAAGAATAATTTATGAACTAAAATAATAATGAAAAATTATAGATATATAATGCATGAGATTTGATTCTACATAGTTCAAAACTAAATATCAAAAATTTCCCTTTTAAAAATTTATATAAATCCTCCCAATATCCTAGTATTCATATCATTACAATATACATACCATGTATTCATTTCATGGATAATCACTAGATAAAACACACACATGGGTATCTACAATTATGGGTTAATGGGGATCCTCATAATACTGCTATGATCTGTAATCAACGTAATGCACAGATTCGTCTAGAAAAATAGCTCTTACGGATATGATTTCACTCTCTAGAGTGTCTCATTCCCACAAAAGAAGAAAAATAGGGCACACATTACCCTTTAATAACATGTATAGGGGAAATGGTTCATCATTTTGGATGGATCCCAACCACATAATCAATCACATTTAGGTTTAACATATTAGAATCATATATTTGGGAGTTCATATTTGATATCATGTAAAGAATTATTTAAAAAATGTTCTATTAATAACACCAAGGGAGAGATATATTTCACATACATTACCTGAAACCAACACATTTTATCAAAACATTTGTTATTCTATTTGAAAAACATTTCCATTATATATTCATATATAATTATTTCTAACCATTTTAGAAGAAAAATAATTGATCATGTAAGAGATATTTTTAGAATAAAGATAGATCATGAAACTACCTACTACAAAACACATGTAACTCTAACACTCAAAGAGGATCCAAAATCCAAAATTAACTACGGGTTAAAGAATACTCTAAATATCCCTAACCCATGAATTCTCAAATAACATTTTCTAATTAATAGATTTTAGGACAATTATATTCGGAGAAATAATTTATAAATATTATTCAATAACAATTGATAATGAACAGTGAGACATGGATAATAAAACATAATTACACAATATATATATATATATATATATGAATACTAATTAGAACATTTCATAAACCGTAGATAAAGTATCAACATCCCTACATATAGTTTTATTCAAGGTGATAATAAAAAATCATGAAGAACAATGAATAATGACCAGGAACGGGAATATACCTCTAAAACCTAGATTAAACATCAAATGATAATTTTAATGAAATCATCAGGAGGAAATGAAAATCCAAAATCTCAAAGAGAAGTTCTAGTAGTCAATAGCATATTCCACTCCAATAGGAATGAGTAAAAAATAATGACTTTTGGGTTTCACATAAATAATTTAGATTAATTAAATATTATAAAAAGGTTTAAAAAACCATGCACCCATTTTTATGCTATTAGAGATGACACGTGGTTTGGATTAACTGTGTACCAACCTCACATATTGCCATAAAACTCTAAAAATATCTAAATTTATCATAGAAATATGATAAAAGACACAAATGAAATATGATCAAAATGATGGAAAATTAATTACCTACAAGGAACACTTGTATTTGAGACATCTCATTAATATATTTTTTCTGCCCCTAAAAAGCTATTTCGAAGAACGTTGGTCCATATAGACATGAGGCCACTGCTCCCTCATAAAATTCCTTAAGTTTACCAACCTAAATCGCCCAAATGATAATTTTGTGGAGATGTAAAAATACCTAATCAATGAATCCTCAAGTCACATGATTGGGAACAAAGTGGAGACATTAAATGACTTCATACACACCTCCCCATACACAGTGGTTGTCCAATAGTGGTGACAGTCCACAGTTTTAATGGGGGGATTATATCCTTGGAAATAAAATAAAAAATATATAAAAACATTAAAAATATATAATTAAAAAAGAAGGTAAAAAATATTAAAAACCAAAACATACCCCAAACATACAATGTTATGTACCATGGACCCCCTATTTTATGGTTCA
This sequence comes from Viscum album, assembly GCA_963277665.1. NCBI lineage: Eukaryota > Viridiplantae > Streptophyta > Magnoliopsida > Santalales > Viscaceae > Viscum > Viscum album. The sequence continues at coordinate 1,098,348,764 of OY728121.1, read as the reverse complement.
AATATAGTATCAAGAAATTCAATGTTAATAAATTCTGAAGAAATTTTTTATAGTATGTACTAATATCACTTGTGACTCCAATCCTCTATCTCAATAGCAGCCAATCAAAAATCCTTATACCTTTACTTTATCCCTAGCAATGAAATCAGCATGTGCATATAAATTCCCATGAAATGAGTGACTATAACTAAGAAAAACACTACCAAAGTGTCATTAACAAAACTTCACATGTATATATATTTTTATTAAATGATAATAAAATAAAGGAACACACAGTCAATCAATAACATATCAAGCATCAGTTTACTAACCAATACACCATAAAACCCAACCATACTTACATTGAATTCATGTTTTAATAACATTTTAATTGTAATGGGAAAATCAAAATTGGGATAAATAGTGACATGGATTCTCAAAATTTATTAAGGGATGAAGCCACATGTCAAGACACATAAGTCTATAATGCCCCATCTCCATCGATTCCTCTTGGGTCATCTCATCGAAGACAATCATGCCCCCCACACATGTCCATCATATAACTATGTGTTTTCATCATGTCACATATAGTGTATGCACATGCTCCCCCTAGGGACTCCAATTCATGATTGGTCCACCTATTACTTCATTACAATTCATAATAAAACAACGATATAGAATATACCAAATACATCATTGGAAATAATTTTATCATATCAATCACATATATCTAGAGGTAAGGCACCAAAATCATGGATTTTCTTAGCTACACATATAAAGGCATACCAAATCACCCAATTGTTCTCTATTATATGTCTACATGGCCAACGTTTAAAATAATTAAATGCACATATTTTTATTAATTCACATGCAACAGAACTTGGAAACCTACTAAATATCATTTTCCTATGTGGTATGTTCTTTCAACAATTAGCCCATTGACATCAATCTTTGATAGCTGTCAAGAGATGATACCCAAGTCATGCTTGTGGACCAACCAAATAAAGCATGTATTCCAAGAACCCCAATAACTGATCCCAATTAAATCACATCTAAGTTTATATAATGAGATTCTATAATATTATAAGTATAAGGGATTGGATATACACCAATATACCTATCAGGAACTTCTAACATCACTTGATCTATGGTTGATCATAGGAAGTCTACCAACATAAGATATCCATCACTAATCTATCAATGATCCAATAAGTCATCATTAAAGGGACTCAAATTCCATAAATATGGATATGACATACCAACTATTTTATTTGTTGGAAGGTAATAAGGTTTGATCTATAGGAAACCTAAAGAACGGAGGTTCATAGTTCACAAACCATAATTCATAAATAACCAAAATGCATGGATACACTGGTGGGTGATAGCCTATGATGTGAGGGGAAGGAAACGATGTTATTATAGGAGCCCCATGGTGTCAGATGACTAGGTTCATGGTCTTGGGAGGTTTGACCATGGAAAATGGTATCAGATCTAATACCAAGCCTAAAGTGGATAGACAATACCTTGTTGTGAGATAAGAGGTACACAATGAAAGATTTATTCTTTAAAGAAGGGACATGGTGCAACACCACTATACAATTAATATTTGAAATACTAAATTTTACTACCAATGTCAACAAGGTGAACCTTTTCTTAAGAGGCCTACCATATTATAACTCCCCAATTAAACGAGCATTACCTTGAGTAGTTTCAGTATGGGTGACCCCTATGATGGTTCATAGAGTTGTTTTTGAGACCATTCATGTTCTACAAAATTATATTCACATGATCAAATAATGCATCTACAGATTCACTTGGGGGTATCCTTATTTCCATTTGTGTATTTCATTAGTTATCTAATTTATCATTTTGAACATTTTATTTCAAATTTATGACCTGGAAAGTTGATGTTTCCAAGATTTTAGTAAATTCTATCATGATGTAATTTCATTAATAACTGAATCTGAATCGATGATTATTATTCTTCAACTAAAAAATGTAAAATAACTCTATTTATATGATCTATATGAATTTTATCTTAGTTTACAACTTCTTAAAATAGATTATTCCAATACACTCGTCTATGATTTGTTATTTTAGGAGGTTAAAATATTTCAGTCATAATGGAATGCAGATCCATCATTAATGGAATGAGTTAAAAAAGTGGTAAAAAAATTTTCCTCTAAAGGAAACTTGGAAGACTCCCTCCATGTGTTTTTATGATCCAAATTTGTACCCCTACCCTCCCCAAAATTATAATTCTATGTTTTTTAGTTAGGTATTTGGGCTTCACATTTTTATAACAAACTGATCCTTCTTTTTTTAGGTTATCACTTAACCCCCAAAAATAGTCTTCCATAATTAAAAACTAACATAGAAGAAATATTTTCCCATATAGATTATGAGGATTTACATGACATTGAATTCATTTATATTATGTTAGATAAATATCCCCCTAAATAATTTATTCCCATGACATTTGATTCTAATTCACTATAGTATTTTTTTGATAATTACCTACAGTATATACCATCCAAAAATTCTGTGTATAATTCTTGTATATACATCCATTCTTAATTATTATAAGTAGTGCTTCATTAGATTATTCCACAATTTAAAATTACTTCCCTCTATGATTTGAATCCCTTTTTTATTTACTAATATTACAAAATCTAGTAAGATAGATTCACTAAATTTAACCAATAGAACGTATGAAAATTGTTGGTCCCAAAAGGTAAAATAACCCAATAGGTGGGGAATTTTGGTATTTAGGATAAAAAATACCTATTTAGATCATGTTTCATAATTAAAAAAACTCACTTCTCTCTTCCTCTCAAAATTAAAAATATACTGAATTGAAATCATACAAGAGAAATTGAAATTTTACTTTATTGAACATAACTAATATAATCCAAATGGGATAAAAAGGAAATTTCATATGTTCAAAATTCCTTAAAGCAAATTTTTTTTACAAATTTTTGATCAAACTCACTCTCCCTCCAATTATTAACCCACTCATTCTTCAAAATATCATCGCTTTCTGTTGAAGTGTACTCTATGTTCCTTCAGTAAAAATCATTGGATGAACTATATAACCTCTGATAATACAACTATTGGCCTACCATAAAGGTATTATTTCATCCAAATAAAGAATTTTAATTTACCATATAAATTCTAGGTAATTCCATTAACATTCACATAAATCCTATATTCATGCGGCATATGTGCAACAATAACCCAAAATCCCAATTTTGTTTGAAAAATTAAAATTTTCACATAACTCATAATATTTCATAGAACTATAATAATTTAATGAAAATGTATTTTTCATTAATATGTGAGATCCTTTCATCACACAACTGATGTTCACATAAATTATTTTTACATCATGTTTTTTTGAGTAAACTTTATGAGAAAATAATACCTTTAGATTCTTTATATCTTTCTTTTTAATTGTGTGAGGGGGTAGTGGCCCACTTATATACATGGAATATCATTTGTGAAATTATTCACCTACCAGAAACCCTTAATGTAAGTATCCAATCCAAGAAACCATGCCACATCTATAATCACTTTGATATAGAACTCATCGACTTCCCTCAATTTCACATCTGTATACATTGTGTTCATGCAACTCAATTTTTCATGAATTATTGAAACATCCATGACACTATTACCTATTCCAAATATTCATTATCAAACCAAAAACCACCACTTTTTCAAAACATTAAATATGATGATGAAACTATTCACATATACAAAAAATCCTCCTTTTCTTTTTCTTCAACATTGATATTCTTCAACAAAATTAGACACAAGAATTCAGAAAACACTGGGAAAAATCACCACTATTTACCTGAAACATATAGAACAACTTTCCGAGTATTTAGAAAATTTAATAACAAATACATAATGTTATACACTATCATGTTACATTTTAAACACTCTCTTTCAACAGACATAATAACCTTGGAAAAATAAAATTTAACCTTGAGGGATTTTTTCCAAATGTATATTAATGTTAATCCTTAAAAGTAAAATTTTATCTAAAAGAAATAAATCATTTTTAATTTTATCTCTATATTATGGGTCGAATAATCTATTGATAAAATAATATTTTAATGGTAAATTACCAGTAAAACCTTATAGTATAACAATGACTATCACATCCATAGTTCATAGTAAAATCCCAAACAAAAATTCAGCATATTTTGTGGGGATTATAATCATAAATTCCTAATCATATTTGAGGAAAATATTAGAGGCCCTCAAAATTAATTATATTAATATAGGGGAATAATCAATAATTTTTGAGGTTATCCCCATTTTTATTTAATAGGGATCCATGGAGTTAATCCCCAAGGTAATTCCCATAGTGTTTTCATCCACAATAAATTAAAAATCCACCAGAGTGGTCCTTTATATTGCAATGAAAAATTAGGTAACAAAAGTGGTTCTTCCCATGGTACCTTCCAAAGAGGTCTTCCCATGTCAAAATAGAAACCACACATATAGGTCATATCTATAGTGTTCATGGATCATAAAAGAATAAAAATTCATCATGTAGTAATATTAGTTCATGAAACCATAGAGGTCATCCCCTTTGTACCCACCATGGTGGTCTTCCAATTCACCAAATAGAATTACAACATAGATTTCCTCACTGTGGAGTTAAAAATTCAAGAATATATAGAGGACTTCCACATGTACCCAATAGTGAGGTCCTCCTTACTTTAAACAGATCCCCCCATGAAGTTCCTCCCAATATAGAATATGAAAAAATCAACCACGGTGGCCCTCTTAATTGAAATATCAATTAAGTTCATCCCTATAATGAAATATAAAACCACCATAGAATTCATCATTATGGAAAAATCGTTACAAAGATACTCTCTTACCATGTCAAATTTTTTTATTTAATCCAATATTTCTCGTAAATTAATTTATCATCCAAATAAAATTGCCTTTGATTAATGGGTGATTTGAAATTTATATCATCTTAAATCACTTTGATGAACCATTTAATCTTGACTAGAGATTAAGACTCCAAATTTATCAAACCCCATATGAAAAAATATCCCAAAATAACCCATTTGGTTTAACCTATTGATGATCCGTAAATTGAAGATGATATATACTCAAATAATTTGGAGGAGGAACTAGTTTATAATAAATTTCTAGTCATTTATTGACATCTTGGTACCTATATTCTTGTTTTATCTAATCCATTGAGGAAAATTGTATACCAGTTGTCCACTACCACATATGTACAACCTTAAACTAGTTTAAATATAGGTACATTCAATATGATATATATATATATATATTGATTATCTCCTGGAAATGGATGAGTGACTCATAGATGTTGACATTATTACCCTCATATTAGCATATAATCCTAACTATGGAAAATAAATGTGTTAAATTATACTAAAATTACCTAAATAGCCTCAATGAAATCAATCAACTAATCAATTAAGAGTTTTATTATGATTGTATAAAAGGATAGAGAAAATTAAAGTATTATCATCCCCTATATCAATAAGAATAATCTCACAAGGTAGTTTTTAATGTGATCACCACATGTTATTATCAAAATATTAAATATAGAAATTTTATTTATATATTTTAATGGTATATAACTATATAGTGTGTAGGTGACACATACTGAATAGTACAATGGAATTGAGAGAATTCCTTTTTAGGCCTCAATGAATTTAAAAAATTATCAGGGCTCATGATGTTAAATTCAATAAAAGAAGTACCATCATTTACGGTATATAATTATAATATATAATATAAAAAATATACACTATATCAAACACCCATATGAATAAAAGTATTAAATTAATGAAATAGTTACATAAACAACAATATGGGATCAACCCCAATAAATTAGGATGGGAGAATATTTATCCCCACCATCACCACTTCTACCATTGATTGATCATATGGATGCCCAATGTATTGATTACCCACAATTGAGTTGTTCAGTATTTTCATGGTTTAGGAATCGTCTATAGATAACGCTATAAATAGGTAGTGATCACATTATTTCATGTCGATTAGTCATTTTTTTGATTGGAATAAATTAATTCAAAATAACATATCATGATAATTATCCATACTCATAAACACTAGAGTATTTCTAGAGATATAAATACATGATCCCCAATAATAGGTTAATGTATATGGCTGATTACGACTAGACTCTTAAAAAATTCTTTAATGCTGATGAATCCCCACACATCACATAAGTATATGAGGATTTAGTTCTCACTACAAGATTTGAATCACTAATTGTTATCATTGTGCATCCTTCCAATGAAATATAAAATAATTATAAGAGAAACCAATACAAAGTAGAGACATATGTGGAGAATTTAATTCATACATTGATATATGAGGAATGAATGTGTACTCTATATCAAAGGAATTTACAGAACATTATGATCCAATTATGATTTTTCATTACCAAATTCTTAATTAATTGGGGAAATGAATAATTGAAATGTATATACTATATACACCACACAATCATAACTAAAAAATATTGAATATTTTTATATTAAATAAAAAATTAACAAGTTAAAGGAAAATTAGAATAAACTCAATATAATTAATGATGATTTTTTATAGGGAACATTTCATTTCATGATCATTTCCATGACCAAGATATACCTATAACATATTATCCACCTTAATTAGGATAATCCTCTTTACCTAGAAGAGTAGAATAATTCTATCTAATTCATCTAAGAGGAAATACAGTTGTTTTTTTGAATTCCACACAAGTATACCATCAGATGCTCCCTCAATTGAGCTATCATTAGTCTCTGACTCTAGTGATTCATCTAGAACAAGTATTAACACATGAAATAGTTTCATAAGTTATAAGAAACTGGGTCTACATTTCTCGTATGAATCTTGAAATCGTGTTGTTTTTTAGAAAAAAGGATGAAATGTTAATTTTTTAATTACCCATCATGTACTATTGAGTAATCACTATGTACTCGACTGTTGTGGGTAGCTGTGTACTGGTCGTGTAATGACCATGTACAAGGCCATGTGGGTGACCTGGAATACAGTCTTAAGTTAGGGTTGGTTGAGGCTAGTATGTATCATGTATGTTAAATGAACACTTCATGTAATTTTATTTTTATTGGATTAATTAGATTGGAGTCACGTCTTATCTATAGAACTCCATTATTTTTCGCATGTCTCTTACAGAAGATAAACTTATGTCTGATTATTTTTGATCACCTTTAGTTCCTCTATACGAGCTCCAATTGAGACACTACTGGGTGCGTTGGATTTCCATCAGTGTGTTCTATCATTCCCTAGAGCATCTCTTCCTGATTTTTATTATCTTTTTAGTTATTCAAGGTTGAACATTTTTGACCATTTTGTAGATATAAAATCTTCTAAGTCAATTAAAAAGATGAGTTTCACCCATATTTATCATTCAATATCGAGTTTGGTTGTTTTTTGCCTTTCAAAATATTTATTTGAGTTATACATTCCTAAGTACTATTTACCCATGATTCTGGTATTTCATGTTTAAGATATGAACATTATTATCATCCATCATATATTGATTGATCGATTAAGGGTTTTCATTGAATAACATTATGCAAAATTTCATGTCTAGGGGACACCCCATGGGTGTGTTTCCTTTTTTGAATGTTTATGGATATTTGGTCTAGGTTACCTATGAGGTAGACCTTGTTTCCTTACCATTCTTGTTATGATCGAATTTATTTCTTAATTTCTACTTGTTAATGAATGTTATATGCATTGTAGCTATATACCATTATACTAGTTTATATTACTTTGGGTTTTTTGAAATCATTGTGAATGATTGTATTACACAGGGATGTGAGAACCTGGTGTAGTAAGCCCATTGGGGAAATTGACATTGAGGGATTCCCCATCATGTGTTATTTTACATTGCGAGACCATAGGGGGGATTGTGTTAGGATGGTATGTCACTGAGTATGATATAATCTATTATACCAAATATAGGATTGACATAAAAATGAGATTCTCATATACAATAGGGGGGTGAATTATATCTTTTAAAAATTCATAAGGGGATTATTAAAGATGGGTATTTTTAACAAGGTTAAACAATATAACTAACAAGACCTCTACAAGTTATAAAGACTTGGTAGATTACAGAAAAGTGATTCTGAAAATGAAATTTAACTAAAGTAACAAAGATTAAGATCCTACATTAAAGCGTATAGAATCTAACTATATCAGAGTACAAGGATGAGGAAGTGTAAGAGAGTATACTTTCCTCAACAATACAAAATGCAACATAAAAACATGTAAAAAAACAAGTAACAAGAATAAACTATTTTAACCCAAAGAGGAGGGTATCCAACAACCTTGGATAAAGGTCCCTTGATTTATACATTCAAGAATTCCTGTGTTACCCACACCAGGGTAATCCCTCGATACAATGATCGGAGTCTGTCTTTCTATCCCCGCAAGCCCTCAACTATCAGGTAGTTGGCACCTCTGTCATCCTCATCAAGGAAGCCCTCAACATCAAGGTGTTGGAACCTCTATCTTCCTATACCTGGAAGCCCTCGATTGTATACAACAACAATCGGAGTCGCACGAAGCAAATATACACTAGGAGAAGTTTGAACATGATGTTAAAACATTATTCACGAAGCTTGAGAGTTGATAAGAGCCCCTCTCTCTAGAAATCACATCAATAGCATATATGCACAAATTTCATAGCTCTGTCAATGTTTTATGTCAGGTGTTGTCCCTTCATTTCAAATGAGCTCCTATTTATAGGCGAAGCTCTAACATTTGGCTCCCTCCTCTAACATTCATATCTCTCCTTGAATTTTATAGGGACCTATACATGTGTCTCTCAATCAACAGTTAGTCAATAACTGAAATCATGACATCATTTTGTAATGAAACAAGGGTAAGAATAAGTAAAACTAATGTTCGGAATGTAAGAAAATAAAAGTTCAGAGTCTAACCAAAATGGAACCTGGAATCTATGATAAAGAAATAGTCGGATTCTGTTTTGTAGGAATTAGGAACCTGAATTCTATATAAATTCAGAGTCTGGTTTCAGTAGAATTTAGAATCCGAACATACAGAGTTTGGAGTCGAACTAGTAGAATCTCAGAGTCAAACTAGTAGATGTTCGGAGTCGAACTAGTTGAAGTTTGGAGTCGAACTCATAGAAGCTAGGAGTCAAACTAATAGCAGTTCGGAGTCAAACTCATAGAAGTTCAGAGTTGAACTAATAGAAGTTCGAAGTCAAACTAATATATGTTCTTAATCAGAATTTGGAATTGAACATGATGAGAGTTCATATCCAGAATTCGTATTAGAACATTATGAGAGTTCGTATCTAGAATTCAGAGTTGAACTGCATTAGAGTTTGTATCCAGAATTCGGAGTTGCACTTCATTAGAGTTCGTAACCATAATTCAGAGTTGAACTTCATTAGAGTTTGTATCCAGAAATCGGAGTTGAACTTCATTAGAGTTCATATCCAGAATTCGGAGTTGAACATCATTAAAGTTTGTATCCAGAATTCGGATCCTAAAAACTAAATACCTCATATCAAAGTATTATAAAATTCGGAGATTTAATATATGAATCTAATTTCTATAATTAAGAAAAATATTGATATGAATAATGAAAACAAGTTTGGGGTAAATTTCCTTTTGGAAGGAAATTTTCCTTATAGAAGTAAAATATAGATTTTCTTATGTATTAGGTGTTTGTGATATTCAAAACAAGAGGGAATGAAAAATTCATAATGAAAACCTTATTTACTCAACAATATCCCCCTTTTTTGGAAATCACAAACAACATTTCGAAAATTAATATATGTACATAGAAAAAATTTCTGTAGACTTTGAAATTAAAACTTCTCTACCTTTGTTCATGGTTGATGGTGAATATAACCAAATCCCCCTTAGGCTTGGGAACCCTAAGGATTTTATTCTTGATTTCCGGAATGGAGTTTTCATTATCATGGGAATGAAAAACTTCATAATGAGAAAATCCCCCTTACTTAAGGATAGTTCTTAACTAAGAAATTTTATTTCTCCGTTTTAGATTTTTTCATCTCCCACTTTTGAGTAGTTCTTTTTACTTATCCCCCATTGTGATATTCAAAAATAAATGAGGGAATAAAAAAGGAATAAACTACCTAAAACATTAGTACAAAATAATACAAGATACAAACAACCAATGATTTCATTAGAATTGAAAGAATTTTTACAAGGAAAGATATTTCAACAACAAAATTGGATTGGTCTATTTGTCTTCCTTTTCAATGGGGATTAACTTTTTCAATACGGTTTTCAGATTCTTCATGTCTTTCAATTCCTCCTCATCTTGTTTTTCTAAGGATTCAATCCTTTCATCTTGAGCCTTAAGAGCCTCAGATTGTGCCTTAAGAATTTCATCCTGCTTCACAAGCTTCTCTTCAATCTCAATGAGGAGGTCTCTTTCCCCTTTCCAGTTTTGAGAAACTGAGTTAAGCTTCCCATTCAGATCCCTCACCTGTTGATTCTGAGAATTTTTTTCAAGGGTTAGCTTATCCTGAAGATTCTTCATCTTGGAATCCTCAGTGCCAAATGCTTATTTTACATCATTCTGAAATTGATCGGGCTCTGTGAAATACTCATTGATTTTCATAGACCATAAAGTCATTTTGCTGCATGATTTTTTTGTGGACCTAATAATTGATAAGGAATTTTTTTTGATCTACCTTAATCATCACACTTTTATCCATCACCATGGATAAGTATTATGAATTTTGATTTAGGCTGTGTTCAAGCATCTGGCATCTGGAATATATGGTGGGAATGATCGTAATTGTATCCACCAATTTCTTTAAATATTAAACAACAAAGTCATGTCCCAATGATGATGATTCTGAATCAGACACCTTTCTTGGGGATTGTTCTTCTTCAATATCCACCAACTTTCTTCTTTAAGAGCCACCAAAATCCTTCTTTCAAATGATATCTTTTGTTGGGGTGTCCATAATCACTTTCTTACCCTTATCAACTTTCGGAATGGGTTCCTCAACAGGATATTCTTTATCACTTTCAGATAGTTGAACTATCTTGTCTTCATCAGGTGTCTCCTTTTCTTCTCCTTCCTCAAGAAAGTGTTTTTCATAGATTTCTTCCTCATAAAATTCATTTTCTTTCTCTTCTTCCTTGTCATAATCTCTCTTACCATCTCTCTCATATCCCTTTCCCGGAGTGACAAGCTTTTAGGACTCGGCCTTAAAAGTTCGGAGTGGTGGTTTTTCTGATGGGTTTGCCTTCTCTTGATATTCCACATCTTGTTTAATCAAGCCATCTACATCACCACTGTCTTCTTCATCTTCTTCTTCTTTTTCTACATCCTCCCCTTCTTATTCTATTTCAACATCTTCATTCTATTTAGGTTTTTTCAGAGTGAATTAGTTCTTTCCAGTGGTCTCTGGTAATGATTAAACAATTATAGTTTCTGGTACGGGAATCATTTGAGAAGCTACTTCTATGTCACTAAAAAGGGATTGTACTAATTCAGCTTTAGAAGTCTTTTTCTTCATCTTCTTCTCTTTTTCTACCTTCTCAAGGTATTCATCAGTCTTCCCCCTAAAGGGTTTAGCATCAGAAGGATCTAATCCATACTAAGGATCCCCTTTTTTCCTTTTCTCCTTAGTTTCCCTCCATTTAGAAACCACCTCATCTGGATATTCTTTCTATTTCATCGGCTTGGGAGCTGCGGATTTTACTTCCTTAGACTTAGGAGTTTTACCTTCAACCACCACTTCCTTCAGCTTCCTTTTATTCCCTGCCTTCTTAGATAGTTCTTCTTTCTCTACATTTTCCGGAATGGCATCTGCCTCCTCCTCTAGAAAATCATAAAACTCACCTGACTATTTTAAAAAATTGTCTTTCATAGTCTTTATGGTGTCATCACAAATCATCATCACCTTACGATTCCTCACTTTAGAAGTGAAACCAACCTTGAAAGAGTCAAGACACCGAATAATAATCATGGAGAGAATAGCAGGATACATAATAATTTGGGCTTTCAAATACCCATTCTTAATGTTTGGAACCATAATAAGGATGTTCCTCATCAGATTGATCTTTCTTAGATTTACCACGAAATCCTAGATGTACATATCGATTTTCATTAGGTTATCCTTATCACCTCTTCTCTGAACGAAAAAACCCTTGAACCCTCAACTGCAGAATATGGTTGTTGGTGAAGAGATTGGAAATCTATGATGTTTTTTCATCTTTAAGTCTATGAAATTTTATTTCCATCACTTCATGAAACTTCCTTTTACATCCGGTAACTTATGTGAACAAAATTAGGATTCACCATAGTATGATTAGCCCACCAAGCCTTTATCCTTGGTGTAAGAAAGCTTGTAAGTCTTTCCATAGCTCATAAAGTAGAATTTTTCTCTACCATATTCTTCATAGAAGGAAACAGACTCATAAAATTCTATAAGAAAATCTATATAAAAAACATCCTGATCCTTTGTCCTTGATATGAAAAAATAAACCCAACCATTTAGCTTGATATTTTTAGAAATAAGTGAATCATACTTACTAAAAAAGTTTGAATGGGCCAACCTTTCCTTGTAGACTAACCAACTTGAGATTGGCTTGATTGTATACATTTCTTGAGGGGAGGCTTCTACAGACATTCGGAATGGAGGAACACTGAAGGATTCAAAATGGGCTTTAAGAACTAAGTCAGAGCTTCGAAACGCAAGAGCTTTGAAAACCGATGTGGGACAACATTGGGGGTCCCCTTTATATAGGTCAAGGTGGTGACCTTTCAACTTCTAAAAAACAATCTAATGGTTTAAAAACTCTCTGATATGATCTAACGATCGAAAACATGCCCTCAAGGAAATCTTGAATCTGATCTTTTGAGGTTTTTGAAAAAACATGCATATTTATGGAAAAATGAATCTGAAAATTTTTAAAGAAAAAAAACTACAAGCAACTAAAAAATGATTATGAAAACATAAGTAAGGAAGTTATACCTTTCATATTTTCTAAGAAGTTTTTTCATAATAGGTGATATTTCTCTTAATGAAAATTTTACTATGAAATAACTCATTATGAAAAACTCACTACGAAAAATGTTAGTTAAAAAAAATTATGCAAAATATTTAAGTCCCAATACTCTATTAAAAAAATATGAGTACGAAAATTCCCACAATGAAAATTCTCATTAGGAAAATTCTTATTACGAAAATTTCTAGTACGAAAACTTCATTACGAAAATTTTCGGAATTAAAACTTCCTTACGAAAATTTACATTAAGAAAACTTCATTAGGAAAAATTTCCAGTAAGAAAAATTCCTTATGAATATTTCTAGTACTAAAATCTCATTACAAAAAATTTCAATTATGAAAACTTCATTATGAAAATTTCTAGTACGAAAACTTCATTACGAATATTTTCAGTACAAAAATTTAATTACGAAAATTTTGGAAAAACAGACTATGAAAAATTTCAAAAACATTAAAAGTAGATGAACTCCCCCTATGAAAAGGAGTTTATTACTATAATGAGATTGGTTCAACAAGAAGTTAATAATGGAATATTACCTTATGATTATCATCCTTATCTTATTTTTAATGTATTCAAATCTATCGGAAGGTATAGATTTTGTGAAAATGTCATCAACTTGATCTTGTGTTCCATTGAATTGAAGAATGATATCTCCTTTTATTGTGTGATCTCTAAGAAAGTGATGCCTAATATCTATGTTTATTTCATGAGAGTGTGTGTTACATCCACAACACTTGAGCACAACAACTTCTAGCTGCTATATATTCAGCTTCAGTAGTAGAGAGTGCTACTGAGTGTTGCTTCTTGAAAGACCAAGAAACTAATGAATCTCCTATGAAATGACAAGTTCCAGATGTACTCTTTCTATCCATTATACATCCACCATAGTCAGCATCCGAAAAACATTTTAAAAAAAATCATTTCCAAAAGTATAAAATAATCATAAATCCATGGTTCCCTTTAGGTAGAAAAAAATTCTCTTCACTAACTTTAAATGGGATTCCTTAGGATTTGATTGATATCATTCACATAAGAATACTGAAAACATCAAGTCAGGTCGACTAGCAGTCAAGTAAAGTAAACATCTTATCATATCTCTAAAAGATGTTTGATCTATTAGTTTCCCAGCTTCATCAAGATCAAGTGTGTTTGAGGTACCAATGAAAGTACTAATACTCTTAGTGTTGTCATATCCATAATTTTTTAAGAAGATATTTAATATACTTATGTTGAGATATGTAGATTCCTTCTGGTTTGTGTGAAATTTGAAAACCAATGAAAAATGTTAACTCACCCATCATACTCATTTCAAACTCAGATTTTATTAGATCCGCAAAGGAATCAGTTAAAGATTGCTGAGTAGAAAAAAATATAATGTCGTCAACATAAATTTGAACAAACAAAAAATTTTCTTATCTTTCTTTATAAAAAGGGTTGGATATGCATTTCCATTAACATATTTATTTTGAAGCAAAAATCCTGTAAGTCTATCATACCAAGATCGATGGGCTTGTTTAAGGCCATACAAAGCTTTGGTAAGTCTAATAACATGATCGGGATGTTTTGTATCTTCAAAACCAGGAGGATGTTCAACAAAAACATCCTCTTGAACATAACCTTTACGAAAGCACATTTAACATTCATTTGGAAAAGTTTAAAATTGAAGAATGCTACAATGGAAAGTAAAATACGAATAGATTCAAGTCTAGATACTGGATAATAGGTTTCTTCATAGTCTATTCCTTCATGTTGATTATAGCCTTTAGCAAGTAATCAAGATTTATTTCTTACTATGATTCCATTTTCATCACAATTATTTTTGAAGACCCATTTTACTCAAATAAAAAAAGATTCCTTAGGAATTTCAACCATGGTCTAGACATTATTCCTTTTGAATTCATTTTTTTCATCTTGCATGGATTTAATCCAATCATCATCACCGAAAGATTCATTAGTGCTTTTTTGTTCTAATTGGGAATGAAATGATAGATTCTCTACTTCATTTCATAAGGAACTTCTAGTCTTTACGGGTTGATTTACATCACCCATGATACTATCACTAGGATTATTCTTTAGAAACGACTGAATAGGGTTTTGTAAAACTTGTTCATCAACATAGGGTAGAAAGTATTCTGGAATAAATGTTTCAGAAGTATCATCTTGTAAATTTTTCTTTATCAGAAGGATTTTCTATCAAAGGATGATAATCAGTTTTTGAAAACACATCTGAGGATGGAGGTTGAGGTTGTATAAAAACAAAAGGATCAGTTTAATCAAATTTGACATGTACTGTTTCTTCAACAGTACATGTGTTTTTGTTAAAAACACTATAAGCCTTAGAAGTTGTGGAGTAGCCTAGGAAAATTCCTTCATCATATTTTGGTGCGAATTTGTGTAAGTTATCATTAGTATTCAGAATGAATACCTTGCAACCAAAAACCTTAAAGTAGGAATGTCTAGGTTTTCATCCATTCTATATCTCATAAAGAGTTTTATTAAGAAACGTTCTAATAAAAACTCGATTTATAGTGTAACAAGCAGTACTTACAGCTTCAACCCAAAATATTTTGGCAACAGAATACTCAATCAACATGGTTCTTGTTATTTCATGATTAATTCTATTTCATCTTTCAACAACACCATTTTTTGAGGTGTTCTGGGTGCTAAGAAGTTGTTAGTAATACCTTTTCTACTACAAGAAGTTTCAAAATCAGAATTTTGAAATTCTCCTCCATGATAAATATGAATAGTTTTCAAGGGAAGGTTCTTCTAATTTTTAACTTGGGCACTAAAACTTTTGAAATAAGAAAAGTTTCAGACTTCTTTGCGAGAGAATAGACCCATGTAAATCTATTGTAATCATCAACAAAAACAAATACATAGAACACTCCGCTAATGCTTCCATTTTGTGTTGGAACAAAAATATCCATATGCACTAACTGTATTGCATTAGTAGTTGAGACTTCACCAACTGATTTAAAACTTGATTTATGTTTCTTTCCATATTTACAAGGGTCACAGGCTTTTGGAGAATAAAATATAAGCTCCTGTATATCCTTAACTAAACCTTTCATACAAATTTTACATAAGTTCCTATGGTTACAGTGTCTTATCCTTCAATGTCGTAACCAAGAATGATCTTCCATTACACTAAGGCAGGATATTTCTTGGATCCTATGGTCTTCTATGTTTAGTGTGTAAACATTCTCTTGCCTTTGGGCAGAAAGAATAAACTCTTCCTTGGAATTGTATACTAGGCACTTATCATTCCAAAAATTTACAAGGTAGCCTTCGTCACATAATTCACTTATGCTTATGAGGTTGTTTTTAATACTTTTAACAAACAAAACATTTGAAATCCATGTTTTTTCAAGAACAACGATATTATCTATACCAATAATTTCTCCCTGAGCATTATCTCTAAAAGTTATTTTTCATCCTTTATTCTTGATAATCGTTTCAAAATAGTCTTTCTTACCACTCATATGCCGGGAACATCCACAATCCATATACCGTGTATTATTGTGGGTACTTTCCCTATTTTCCTGAAAATAAGAAAGAGATAGGTTTTCAAAATCAAGACTTTCTTGGTTCCGGAATTGTTAGATAAAAAAAATTTCGGTATCCAAATTTGTTTAGAAAAATATGATTTATGAAACCCAAGATATTTAAATCTATTCAAGGATGAATTTTTCTTCCAATGCCCACCACTTTGACACTTACTGCAAAAAGGGGCTCTAGAAGGAACAAAGTAGTTGGTTTTGAAAACCATTTTTTGGTGAGTATAACCTACTCCAGTAGTGTTTCCTTGAGGTTTAATTTGAAAATACATCTTGTCAAAAAAATTTGTCCGAGAGGTAAATTTTGGAAGAAGCTTCTTAAGAGAAAATATTTCATATTTCAGTCTGATGACTAAATTCCTATCCCCGGGAATCATTTCCTTAGAGTTAGATTTTTCCTCAATACACTAATTTCTAAAATAGCATTCTTAAGATCATTAAAAATTACTTCATTAAAAAAAATTTCCTTCTCATGGTCTTTAGAATATTTTTCTAAAATCTCTTCTTTATTTCTAAGAAATTTAGAAATATCTTAAATCCCTATTATAAGAATTTATTCCATAGTATTTGCCTTGTCTAATTTCTTATAAATTTTGAAATTTTTTGCTTCAATTAACATGGAAAACCTAGATAATTCTTCATATGAAGGTTCTTCATTTTTTGAAGATGAAGTATCTTCATTAGAAGTACTATTTTTAGAATAGTAGTTTTTATCAAGAGATAAATTTGTTAAAGCCTCGGCAGAGTGTACCTTGGCCATAAGACATGTTTTAGAGAAAGAAGTAGTATCAATGAATCACTTATTCTTCTGAGATGATGAATCATATTCCTAAGATTCACATTCTAAAGATTCTCCACCATTGGCACTCCAGGTGTCATTAGCTTTCAAAATGATCTTAGCATTGTCCTTGTAATACTTCTTTCTGTTTTTCTCAGAATTCCTTTCCATTATTTCATTTCTCTTGAGCATAGGGAAGCCAGGTATTATGTGCCCAGCTCTCTTGCATTCATAGCATGTGACCTCTGAATCTTTCTTATCTTTCCTTTCCTTCTTCTTATACTTGCATTAGAAATTTATCTGTCCAGCTATCTTGTTCGTCCTTCGATCAAGATTAGCTAACTCATTTTCTGAGACTTCACTCTCACTAGATTCTGATTGGATAATAAACTTCTTAGAATTTTATCTAGTAACTCTCTCTGGAGTCTTAGCTTTCATATGATTTGAAGTTATAGTAAAAGTAACACTATTATTTCCATTCTACTTCTTTATGTTGTCAGTATCTCTCTTCTTTATAGACTCATGTTTAAGAAGAGTTCCAAATAGTTCATCAAGAAAAATTTGAGAATGCTTTCTGTTTTCATCAACAGCAGTTCTCTTTTATTCCCACTCATTGGGAACAATATATATGATCTTGTCAACAAGAGATTCATAATCTAGATCTTTCTCTCCCATTGATTGTAAGATATTCACGATAGTCATGAATCTCTATTTCACCTTACAAATTGGTTCTCCATAAGGAAAATTAAAACCATGATACTCATCTATAATCATGGATCTTCTCATCTTCATCACTTTATATGTACCAAAATGTGTAACATCAAGTTTCTTCCATATACAATTAACTGTTTCACATGAAGAAATTTGGCTATATAAGTTCCTAGTCATTGAACAAAGTAAAGCATTGTGTACATTATAGTTTAGTTGATATTCAGGATTTTCTTGATTAGTGAAGTCACTTAATTCTTTTGAAGGAATCTTGTATCCACCAGTAAGCATAAAAAAATTCGCAACACCATTTTTGAAAATAAATGTCTTCATACAATCTCTCCAATATTCATAATAATTACCATCAGAAGTGGGGGGTCTGGTTCGATTCAGATTTTCAATGGAACAAATTTTTAATCCTACCAAAATTAAGAAAATATTTGTCACACAAACTTGTTAGCAGTACGAGTTTTTAAACTATAGGAAATATCTTAAGAAATAAATTAGATATTATATCTATAAGAAGATGTGAATCCGAAAAATAGATTCTGAAAAATATGAATATAAAAATTCAATTCCGAGAAATATCTTCTGAATCTAATCATGAGAATAATTCAGATTGAACCAAATCCTTTTGAAAACAATTGTTAGATTGGTACAAGGTTTGAGTTCACCTCCTCTGATATCAATTGTTAGGATGGTATGTCACTGAATATGATATACTGTATTATACAATACCTAGGATCGAAATAAGAATGGCATTCTCATATACAAGAGGGGGTGAATTGTACCTTTTAATAATTTCTAAAGTAATTATTAAAGATGGTTATGTTTAACAAGGTTAAATAAGATAACTCACAAGACCTCTATAACTTCTAAAATATTACTAGATTCCAGAAAATTGATTCTTAAAATGAAACTTAACATAAGTTACAAAGATTAATTTTCTACCTTAAAGTGTATAGAATCTAACTATATCAGAGTACAAGGATGAGGAAGTATAATAAAGTATACTTTCCTCAACAATAAAAAATACAGCAGAAAAACTTTTAAAAAAAGTAACAAGAATAAACTATTTTAACTAAAAGAAGATGTTATCCAACAACCTTCGATAAAGGTCCCTTGAATTATACTTTCAAGAAAGTCTGTCTTACCCACACTAGGGTAAGCCCTCGATACGAAGATCTGAGTATGTCTTTCTATCCCTGCAAGCCCTCAAATATTAGGTAGTCGCCAACTCTATCTTCCTAAGCAAGGAAGACCTCAACATCCAGGTGTTGGAACCTCTTCCTTCAGATCCCCGGAATCCCTTGATTGTATACAGAAACAATCAGAGTCACACGATGGAAATCTGCACTAGGAAAAGTTTTAACAAGCTGTTAAATCCTTCTGAACGAAGATTGAGAGTTGATAAGAGCCTCCCTCTCAATAAATCACTTCATCAGCATATAGGCACAGATTTCAGGGCTCTGTCAAAGTGTTATGTTAGGTGTTCTCCCATCTTTTCAAATGAGATCTTATTTATAGGAGAAGCTCCAATGGTCGGATCCCTCCTCCAACGGTCATATTTCTCCTTGAATTTCCTAGGGACCTATACATGTGTCGTTCAATCAACGGTTAGTCAATAACTGAAATAACGACATCATTTTGTAACGAAACAAGTGTAAACATAAGAAAAACTAATGTTCAGAATGTGAGAAAATAAGAGTTTGGAGTCTAACCAAAATGGAATTCAGAATCTATGACAATGAGATATCCGTCTTCTGTTTTGTAGGAATTCAGAACCTGAATTATATAGAAATCCAGATTATGAATTTCTATGGAAATTCGGAGTCTGGTTTCACTAGATTTTGGAATCTGAACTTACAGAGTTCGGAGTAAATCTAGTAGAATTTTAGAGTTGAACTAGATGAAGTTAGGAGTTGAACATGTATAAGTTTGTAGTAGAACTAGTAGAAGTTCGAAGTCGAACTCCTAGAAGTCTGGAGTCGAACTAATATTAGTTCGGAGTCGAACTCATAGAAAACCATAGTCGAACTAATAGAAGTTCGGAGTCGAACTAATTGATGTTTGTAATCAGAATTCGGTATGGAACAGGATGAGAGTTCGTATCCAGAATTCAGAGTGGAACTTCATGAGAGTTCGTATCCAGAATTCAGAGTTGAACTTCATTAGAGTTTTTATCCAGAATTAAGAGTTGAACTTAATTAGAGTTCGTATCCAGAAATCGAAGTTGAACTTCATTAGAGTTCGTATCTAGAATTCGGAGTTGGACTTCATTGGAGGTCGTATCCAGAATTCGAATTTAAACCTCATCAAAGTTCATATCCAGAATTCGGATCATAGAAACAGAATACCTCGTTTCTAAGTATTATACAATTTTGAGATTTTAAATATGAATATGATTTCTATACTTAGAAAATATATTGATATGAACAATGAAAACAAGGTAGGGGTAAATTTCCTTTGGGAATGAAATTTTCCTTATAGAATTAAAATATAGATTTGCTTAAGTATAAGGTGTTTGTGATTTTCAAAATAAGAAGGAATGAAAAAGTCATAATGAAAACCTTATTGAATCAATAGATTAACGGTGAGTACTCCCACATATTTTCTATAGTAAACCATTATGATACAATAGAGGGAGTTTATGTTGAGTGCATCCCCAGATAGTTTGTAGATTAATGTAAAAAGAACAGAGAGGGAATTAATGGTGAGTGCTTCCTCATAGAGTCTTGTTTTTCATGGGACAAAATGGGTAGGAATATGTGAGGTTTCCTAGTAGGTAATTATATCTTTATTAAATTTATTATATGTTGAATCATAGGGGTTAGACAGTGAGTATGTTCCTAGAGAGTTTCTTGTGAGTTATTTTTTTATTGTGAAAAGTCTTCCATGCCAAAGAACAAGCTTGGACTCGGTCTTACATTATTGTTAGATAGTCTTTTGAGACATATGTTTTTCTATTACACATGGGATACATATCTTAGTCTAGATCCCCTGTCTTCATTATTAAATTTATTGAATAATTAACAAATGTAAGTGAATGTAATTGGAGACTGTAGGATTGTTTACTTTTGGTACATCCTTGTTTGTTGCTTCATTGTGCATGTTGGATGCAATATATATTCATTGAGAGTTAGGCCAAAATATTTTGGTGGATGCCTACTGGGATTCAACACAAACCCTATTTGGGACATGATTATGGGCCAAAAAATATTATATGGCTACAGGTATAGATTAGGTAAAGCTCCCTTATTCGTTAGGTACATGATTGATGTGGAGCAGGAGTGTATGTAACCAGGCTGACGCTTGGGATGCTATTGGAGAATACATACTTTTTAGTAATTTGGTTTTAGTATTGTATTTCTAGTATGTTTACATGATTGGATGATTTCCTAGATAAATGTGACATTCATCCCTTATTTAGATATATTTTTTAGTTGTTTATAATATCTATCTTCTGATGTTTATTTATTTTATGGTATTACTTCTTCCTCTATTGTTTATTTTTGGTTGTTCTATTGTGCATACTCTGCCAAATGAGGGAATCGTTTCCCCACTATCATACCCAAGGATCTTACTTCTAGTCAACATACTCTGGAATTTGGGGAATGTGCTTGAGGCTATGTGACAATGTGGGTATGGGCACCATTGGGTGGCACTTGGAACTCGAACGTCGCAAAGTGGAATCAGAGGAAATTTTTTTCTTCTATGAAATATAGTATGGAACCTATAGCTAGAGATAAAAAGTAATTGGTAGTTGTTAATAAGATGTTTCGTGGAATATCTATCCCATGTATAGGTAAAATCCAATTTACATCAAATTTTATAATTTTTCTTTTTTTGGAATTGTTACAGTAGATTTAACTTCACAATTGTGTGATGCACTTATTTTGTGTTGTTATGAATTATATCATTGTGGTTCTATTTCTATCGCAACCTGATGAGATGAGGGTATTCCATCTCATGAATCATATAGTAATTAGCTAGATTTAACACCCCAAGCATCCATGGTACACTTCAATTTGAATAATACAGTAGTGTGTGTTGTACGCAACCTTGAGTTCTAACACACTACGACCAATCAAAGTAGCCGTTATGAATAGTATTACCCACTTTTTGTAAATTTTATACTTTTTATTTTTAAAATTGGACTTCATTTTTGGACTTGTAATATCGAAATTATCCTATGTTTAATTTTTGGTATTTTTCTGAGTACTTCCATTTTTTATGAATAGTGAAAAATAATAAACTTTAATTAAAAACAACTTTTTTAATTAAAATAATTTGTAGTGATAAATTATACTATTTAGTGATTTTAAAGTATTATTAGAATATATTTTTACCATTTTTTCCAATGGTGGTCATTAGAGTTAATTTCACTTCTAAATTGGACATAAACAATTGTCAATCTTTTGAAACATATTGTTTCTTAAAAACAGGCTATTTGTTTTGACAGCCGGAATTATTTTTAAATTAATTACATCAATTTTTGTGTTTGTAATTTGGTAAAATGTATTCCATATATGAAATCAAAAGTTCCAAATTTTGTAATTAAGACTCTTGCTTTTTGGTCATTATGAATAGTAATGATGACAATTATGTTAAATTATCATGATTAATTAGTAATCAGGTAGTTAAGGGTAATGAAATAATATAATAATAATATAAAATGACCCCAACATGTGTTATAATTCTATTGGTTGTGTCATGGCCGTCCATGGGATGCCTTGTGTCAAATTAGGGACCCCATGGAATCACTTTTGTGTGATAGTGAAATTTTATCATTTTATTTTTAAAGAAAAGAAAATATATCAAAAGTATGTAACACCTATGTAAAACAATTTTAATTTTGTCTACATAATTTATCTCTTAGACTATAAATTATAATGGGAAATCTAAAAATATTTCCTACATCATCTTATTTTATTTAATAATTTTTATACATTAAATAAATAAATTTATTTATGACACCATGATGATGCAGTGGTTACCTCATTAATGAACAATTTAAATAAAATGAAAAGAAAAGGTAAAATCTAAGACATAAACCTATCTAAAACCAATTGGATGGATATATTTAGAACCCATATCACCATATCCTAGAAATATATCATTTTGGGACCTTTAAAATTCTAAAATCATTTCATAATAAATTAACATTTCATGACTTTCCAAGAGTACCCCTCCTCTCCTCTTATAAAAGGCCCCCACCTCTACCACCTTATTCACACCTTAAAAGCCATTTGACTCGGCCAAACTCTTCCCAAATACCCTCTAACTTTCCTCCATTCATCTAGAATACTTAACTTAGCCATAAGTCACTTCATGAAACCCTTTTGGTTCAATCCAAGGGGAGTTACCCGATTTAAAGGTAATGTCCTCTCTTATGGTCTTTTGTTTTATTTTGCTTCTCCAACCCCTTAAACTATTTTATTTCTTTATATTGTAAAAAAACCAGTATCTTAAATATATTAGGATATTTTTAGGATAATTATTTTATTTACACTTACACACTCCTTCATCTAATGGTTAAAGAACATACTGTTTCTATGGGAGGTGAATTACTACCTCACGAAACGTTGATTGTTCAATATTCTTTCAACACCTCTCATGGTGGCCATTATGTTGAAACTATTTTTATATGTGATATATTTAATTTTTATTTTCTCTTTATTCTTCTGTATTTTTCGTTTATATCATACCATTATGGTTTCTATTATGGGTAAACATGATAATCTTATTAGAGGAAGTGCGGACTACCGCCCAATCAAAGTGATGTGACTCATTAATTCCATATGTGGTATGTATAAAGGATGGAGTTAATGATATTATATATGATATTATAATAATATTATAATATACCTTTATATCATTATGATTTCATTCCATTAAATACGAAGTAGAAATGAAATAAGCGTTCATGCGTACGTACGGCTTACCGTCTCCATGAACGGTGAATTTCATTTCTTACCTATGAATGTTAGGTAATATTATAAATTCATGTATATACTATATATATATATGATATATATGATATCTATATAATGAATATATTTCAAGAGATAATTTATATTTTTACCACATAAACAACTTGTAATTATAAGACGTTTATTTTTTACTCATGTTCCAAGGATCGACAAAACGACCGTTATTAAATTAAATGATTACATAATGTTCATAACATGCTAATAAGTGATGTAAAAGGAATAATGAACTTGAAAAAGGTTCTTAAACAAATATAAATTAACTATAGTTTATTCTTCATGAGAATAAAGAAGAATCAAGTCAAGTCGGACATGAGGTAAGGGACTTCGTCTCAATCTCCTTTTATTGAGGCATATTTTGTTTTATACACAACTTTATTTTATACAGTGTATAAACCCTTTTGAATTTTACTTTTATTCAATAATAATATTTTTATATGATGTGTTTTACTAAACAACCAAAGGTAGTGTTTTTGTCTTAAATATGCGGCGATAATGACTTCTCCGCCGCCGTGACCCTTATTTGAATTACGACTACCTCTACAAGCCATAACATTTTTTAAATGAAAAATAAATACCATATTTTACTTTTCATTTATTTTGGTATTGAAAATGGTTTTGATAATATTTTGATTATATCAATTTGTTGTATTTATATCTTGTGATTTAAATGTGGTAATGTTATATTTTTTTATGCCTGTTTTATGTTATACGATTATGTTATGGTTCTTTGGAATTGTTTTTGATATGTTTAAAACATTTAATATAAAGAATGCATTGGACTTAGTAAGTGACTGGTGGATCCCGATATAGCTCCTCGATTCATTGGTAGGTCTCATGAGACAAACTAGTGTGTTGGCACAAGGCCTTGGCAAAAATATTATTTGTATTCTTGGCACAAGGCCTTGACTATGTGGTTAAGATAGTCTGGCATTATGCATTCCATAATTATGATAGTGGTTATTGATTTTTCATTTGAATATTCGACTTGAAGAATATTCATGTGAATAAGTAAATGGAATTATTTCATTTTATTTTTTCCATTTTATTCTGATGTTCATGTTTAAAAGGATTTAGTTTTAGTTATACAATTTCCTTAAATGTTTATTATTGTTTATGAAAGTTTGTGTTATATTGTTACCATTACTAAGCAACTAAGCTCACCCCTTTCTATGTTTTATTTTTTCCAGGATGTGAAGAAATGTATTATGATTGAACTATAGGGATATTCTATGGGATAAGTGTGTTCAAAAGGGAAATGATGTTATTGTTGTTTTATTTCACGATGTAATGTAAAACATATGAATGTATCCAGTGTTTCAAGGATACTAAACTAATAGTTCATTCGAGACTTGATATTTTGTGATCATGCCAATGTTATGTAGTAATGAATAGACTCTGGGTAACTAGGGTCAAGGTTTGACAGTTGGTATCAGAGGCAGTTTAGTACTAACCTTGGAATCTAGATTTAGAAAAACTCTGTTTAGAGCACATATCCCTAAGATAGACTTTGAGGATTAGTTTAGAAGAACATCCTATAATTTCGGTAAAGTATAGATTTTGTGTATTTTTTGAGCAATACATCCTTGTCTAGATACGAGCAGGTAGAAGAAGCTCTGGGACAGATGTACCAAGGTGTAAAACCTGAAAACACCTCTTTGAGCTAGACTCGAACGGGAACGGGTGCACAACAATGGGCCCTGATGCACTCTTGGTTACGACACTCCCACGGTATATGCTTAGGATAATTCTCATTTTAATTACAAACCATTATGAAGGGGTTATGAGTATATAAATCCTCAAAGAAAACATTTTTTTATGATTATGTATTATATCCATAAATAGTTCAATTTCTGTTAAGTGTTTTAAAAGTATGGAATTATGTATATTTATTCATGAACTAATCTAGTTTATGAAATTGTTTAGAAATGGTACCTAGTGGAATGAATGGAAACTTTATCCATGCACAAAACCCATGTATGTATTTTCCTCCTTATCAAGATAATTATAGTGGATCTAGTGATACAACTGGTGATGATTAGCTTATCACCATACTGGGACAACTCACTCATGTTATGAATAATAACCTTACTCGTATGGAGAACCCTGATCTGCAACGTGGAAGATCAATGTTAGACCACTTCATGAGGAAACAACCACCAACATTTAATGGGGGTACAAATCCATTAGTATCTGAGCATTGGATAAATTACCTAGAGAAAATATTTTAGGATTTGGGGAGTAGTGAAAGGGAACAAGTTGTAATTGCAGTTTACCACCACACTAGAGATTCTGATCAATGGTGGTCATTGATTCAAAATACAAAGGAAGATGAGGATGTATTAAGTAGGGAATGGATTGAGTTTAAAGATATTTTCTTATAAAAATACTTTCCTTATGACCATCGAGCGGATATGGAAAGAAAATTTCTGAGTCTGAGGCAAAAAGAGGATGAGAATGTTAGAAAGTATGAGTCTAACATTAAAAGGTTACCGAGGCTTGATGAAGATTATATACGTAACCCAAGAAGTTATATTGATTGTTTCTTTGATGGGTTAAAACCATTTTCCTGTCGAGATTTAGTATCACAATACTTATCATCATACGAACATATTGTCTCGTGTGCTATCAAGACAGAAAAGAAATTCTCTATGTCTTATGACAACAGAGTAAAGAAAGAGAAGAGGATAATGGTGGAGGGAGAGATAGATAAATGGGAAAAGGGAAAGAAGGATTTTCCATTATGTGATAATTGTCGTAAGAAACACCCCAGTACTAGCCTAAAAGGAATGGGAGTTTGTTATAAATGTGGTGAAAAAGGTCACCTGACTCATGATTGCAAGGGAAAGAAGGAGGATGTAAATATTGAATGATAAAATTGTATAGAAATGGGGAATTATTCAAATTAATTCCCAAATCACCAAGGAAACTTACCTCAGAAATGGCCAAGGTGGAATGGCCATGTTTGTGCTGTTACTACAGATGAAGTTGAATAATTTTAGTATTTGTGTTTTTGGACTCATGAACTATATTATGATTATAAGAATAATGTGATATATATAAGGATTTTACTTCAGAACCTATTTTTTTAATTAAGGTTTTAATATGATGATGGTAATCAGATTTTTAGCATATGACTATAATAGAAACTTTACTTTGTTTGGGGAATCTGATTTTACAATTGATTTAGGAATTTAGAGACCTTTTAGACAGTGTCTGGAAAGAGGTATTTTGGATAACTATATTGGTTGGAATGGATTAATTTGAACTTCGGATAGTATTTTTTAAGGTTAAAAATTTTCTGAAGATTATTTTTGGAATATTATAATACTATAGTTTTAGGAAAAGGACAACCTGCAGGTCGGGGGATAACCCGTCACGTCGGACAAAGCTGCAGGAATTGAACCAACAACCATAGTGTGACATGCCTTTATTACCTACCAGTAGCCTATGGGATGTCCCTGGTTATTACAAAATATTTTTCTTCATGGTATGTGATAATATTTGGAACCTTATACCATTAGGATAAATATAATATTTTTGAGCTATATTATATTTGTGACTGAAAGATGAGTTTGTGGTTTAAATTAGTTGAGTGATGAAATTATATTTTTCAAGTATATATCTATATATATATATAAATATATATATATATATATATATATATCTTATTCTATGAAGAAATTAATTCTTAAACTTTAGGAAAGGGATATTAAAACAAAAATGTGTTATCATAATACCTTATGATTTGTTGAACTGATAATATTTTAAATCATCATAGATTGATGGCTTTGAGGCCCTCAATTTTACACTTGTTTGTGATGGATGACCCCAATCACTCCCTATAAATATTTACGTTTTTCTCTAATTACGTGTCTATAATTTCCACCATTGTTTTCCTACTCGAAACCCTACTTTGGTGGTGGATTTCTCATTTCCCTTTCCCTATTTTTAAAACTAAATTTTATTAACCCTATTTTTGATATGGGTTTTCCACAATGGTATTTTCTATTTTCAACCTTTTATATTCAAAGAACAATTTTAAAATGTGGGGATGCAATTTAATGACGAAGGTAAGAATGTAATACCCCAAGCTTCCATGGTACGCTTCTCTTTAAATAATACAGTAGCGCGTGTTGTACGCAACCTCGAGTTCTAACACACCACGACCAACCAAAGTAGACATTATGAATAGTAATACCCACTTTTTGAAATTTTATAAATTATATTATTCAAATTGGACTTCATTTTTGGATTCATAATATTTAAATTATCCTAATTTGAATTTTTGGTATTTTTCTGAGAACGTCCATTTTTTTTTAATAGTAAAAAATACTAAACATTAATTAAAAACATCATTTTTAATCAAATTAATTTGCAGTGATAAATTATACTATTGAGTGATTTTAAATTATAATTAGAATATATTTTTACCATTTTATCCAATGGTGGTCATTATAATTAATTTCACTTTGAAATTGGACATAAATAATTGTCAATCTTTTCATAGATATTGTTTCTTAAAAACACGCTATTTGTTTTGACAGTGAGAATTATTTTTAAATTAATTAATACAATTTCTGTGTTTGTAATTTGTTAAAATGGATTCCATATTTGTAATCCTAAGGACCAAATTATGTTATTAAGACTCTTTTTTGACATTATGAATAGTGACGACGACAATTATCTTTAATTATCATGATTAATTAGTAATCGGGTAGTTAGGGGTAATAAAATATTATCATAATAATATAAAATGACCCCAAAATGTGTCCTAATACTATTGGTTGTGTCATGGACAACCATGGGATTCCTTTTGCCAACTTAGGGGCCCCATGGAATCACTTTTTGTGATAGTGACATTTTATCATTTTATT
The DNA here is from genome assembly GCA_963277665.1 of Viscum album. NCBI lineage: Eukaryota > Viridiplantae > Streptophyta > Magnoliopsida > Santalales > Viscaceae > Viscum > Viscum album. The sequence goes on along the minus strand of OY728121.1, from coordinate 1,098,319,777 downwards.
TTTAAAGAAACGAAAATATAACAATAGTATGTAGCACCTAAGTTAAAAATAATAACTTCGTCTACATAAATGATCTATTATACTATAAATAGTAATTGGACAGATAAATATATTTCATACATCTTGTTATTTGTTAATAATTTTTATACATTATATAAATAAATTTATTTATGACACCATGATGATGCTGTGATTACCTCATTAATGAAGGATTTAAATAAAATGAAAAGATAATGTAAAATATAGTACAAACACTTGTGTAAAATCTATTGTTTGGGTGGATTTAAAACCCTTATCACCTTATCCTCTTAATATATCATTTTGGGTCCTTTAAAATCCGTAAAGCATTTCATAATAAAGTAACATTTCATGACTTTCCAAGAGTTCCCCTCCTCTCCTCTTATAAAAGGCCCCCACCTCTACCACCTTATTCACACCTTCAAAGACATTTGGCTCGGCCTACCTCTGCCCAAATACCCTCTCACCTTTCCTCCCTTCATCAAAGAGGCATTACCTTAGGATGAAGTCACTTCATGAAACCATTTTGGTTTAATCCAAGGGGAGTTACCCGATTTAATGGTAATGCCATCTCTTATGTTTTTTTGTTTTATTTTGCTTCTCCAACCCCGTAAACTATTTTATGCATTTCTTTTGTAACAAAACCTGTATCTTAAATATAAAAGGACGTTTTTATGAGAATTATGTTATTTACACTTACACACATCTTGGTCTAATGGTTAAAGAACATATTGTTTCTGTGGGTGGCAAATTACTGACTCACAAAACGATGATTGTTCAATATTCTTTTAACACCTCTAATGGTGGCCATTATGATGAAACTATTTTTATATATAATATTTATAATGTTTATGTTTTCATTATTCTTCTTTATTTCTATTTTATATCATACCTTTATGGTTTCCAATATGGGTAAACATGATAATCTCATTAGAGGAAGTGCGGACTACTGCCCCCTCAAAGTGATGTGACTCGTTAATACCATATGTCGTACGTATAAAGGATGGATTTAATGATATTATATATTATATTATACTAGAATTATAATATACCATTATATCATTAGGATTTCATTCCATTAAATAGGAAATACATATAAAAGTAGCGTTCATGCGTACGTACGGCTTACCATCTCTATGAATAGTGCATTTCATTCCTTACATTTGAATGTTATGTAATATTATATATGCATGTATATACTGGATATATATGATATATATGATATCTAAATCATGAATATAATTCAGGACATAATGGATATTTTACCACATAAACAACTTGTAATTATAAGAAGTTTATTTTTGACTCAAGTACCAAGGATCGACAAAACAACCGTAATTAAATTAAATGATTACATAATGTTCATGACATGGTAATAAGTGATGTAAAAGGAATAATATAATTTAAAAAGGTTCTTAAGAAAATATAAATTAACTATAGTTTATTATTTAGGATATTCATGAATGATCATGTCAAGTCGGACACGAGGTAAGAGACTTCGTCTCAATCTCCTTTCATTAAGGCATATTTTGTTTTATTCACAACTTTCTTTTATACGGTGTATAAACCCCTTTGAATTTTACTTTTATTCAAAAGGAATCATTTTATATGAAGTTTTTTACTAAATTACAAAAGGGAATTTTTGTGTCTTATGTATGCGGCGACGACGACTTCTCCGCCGCCGTGACCATTATTTGAGTTTCGTCTTCCTATACAAACCATAACTTTTTTTAAATGAAAAAAAAATACCATGTTTTAATTTTCTTTTATTTTGGTATTGAAAATGGTTTTGATAATAGTTTGATTATATCAATGTTTTGTATTGATATCTTGTGATTGAAATGTGGAAATGTTATATTTCTTTTATGCATGTTTTATGTGATACGATTATGTTATGGTTCTTGGAAATTGTTTATGATATGATTCAATGTTTTCATATAAGGAATGCATTGGAAATAGTAAGTGATGGGTGGAGCCCACTATATCTCCCCGATGCATTGGTAGGTCTAATGAGAAAAACTAGTATCTTGGCCCAGTTCCTTGAAAAAATCATATTTGTAGTCTTAGCACAAGGCCTTACAATGTGGTTATGATAGACTGGTATTATGCATTCCATAATTATGAAAGTGGTTATTTATTTTTCATGTGAATATTCGAATAGTAGAATATTCATGTGAATAAGTAAATGACATTATTTCATTTTATTTTTTCCGTGTTATTCTTATGTTCACGTTTAAAAGGATTTTTTTTAGTTATACAATTTCCTTAAATGTTTATGCTTGTTTATGAATGTTTGCGCTATATTGATATCCTTACTGAGAATCTGATCTCACCCCTTTCTATGTTTTATTTTTCCCATGATGTGAAGAAGTGTATTATGATTGACCTGCAGGGACAGTCTAAGGGATAAGTGTGTTCAAAAGAGACAATATTATATTGTTGTTTTTTTTCATGATGTAATGTAAAACTTGTGAATGTATCTAGTGTTTCAAGGATACTAAACTAATTGGTATTTTGAGACTTGATATTTTTTTATCATTCCATTGTTATGTAATAATGAACCGACTCTGGGTAACGATGGTCGGGGCGTTACACTAGATATCACATTTTATGCATTATTTTCATTCTATATAGGGTGCATTACTGATTTTATGTTGTTGGGACAGACGTTTTTCTACATTTACATGTTTTTTTGATAGATGTGGTGATTAAATACCGGCTATTTTGAGAGGGTATTATAATATATATGTTTCATTGGGATCAATGCCAAACTTTTGTCCCTGAGGTGTTGTGGGACCTCTTGCATTGGAATTTGGTGGATCATGTTTGAACTTTAATTGAATTTTCTCAAGATGTAATGTAAAAAAAGGATTCCAAACATTGGTTTGTAGGGGTATATAATTTCATGGGTCGGAATTTTTCATTCCATGGACAAGGATTATATTTTTCAGGGTTACATAGAATATTCAGAGTTCTACTGTCCAAAAATCCAAACAACACTGTGTGTGGTGTTATGAACTCACACCATGTTTTTTTGTTATTAAAGAAAAAAATTTCCCAAGTACACATTGTGTGTTGTGAGTACACACCATGTACAGATTAACTATGTAACTGACTATCTGATCATATACACGGGTTGATAAATGTTTGGAAGAACACAAAGAGAACTGGGAGTACATGTTGTACCAATGAGGCAATGTATTCGGTCATGTGACTAATGACATGGATGTATGATACTGAGGTTGTACACGTTGTGTTCCATTCAATCACTCCTTGTAGAGGTGACCATGTTTCGGCCATGTGAATAATGACATGGGTGGTTAGAACATAAGTGGTGCACTCCATGTGTATGGTGAACACGATGTGTACTGTTACCCATGCGAGAACGGTGTGGTTTAGTTATGTAGAAGAACATGGGAAGGAGGGAAAATTCAAGTACATGTCATGCCATAGGAGGAAAACATCATGTGTAGGGGTGTTAGACGGCTAGTTTTGGCAGAGGTACATGTTGATGTTAAAATATTAAGGGAACACTCTGTGTAGGGGTTATACACATTGTGAACCCCTGTTTTGTAAAAAAATTTATTCTCTTGTTCCTTCTTGCACTTTTATGTTTCGATCCTTGATAGAATTGAACTGAGGTGCGTGTATGACCTTTTACAGTCATGCCACCGAGATGTCCTCTGGTTGTACACTAAATATAGGGCAATGATCAGACACCAGAAATGATAGATCATGGACTACAAATAGATCATCTCATCGTTCATGACTCGGCACCAGCAATTCAGTCGTCCATAGGTGCTGATGTAGAGTTATGAGATGGTTTTATGAGTTTTATGCAGACCTACCAGAGAGAACCACATCCTGTCACATCTATAACAGAGCTGAAGTGGGTTTTTCAGCAGCATCATCCTCCCACTTTCTTTGGGGATGGAGGACCTCAGGCTGCAAAGTCATGGTAATAATCCATGTTGTCTATCTTCGAGAATCTCGAGACAACTATTGAGTGGATAGTGATTCTCGCAACCAACATGCTTTAAGATTCCACCAAGAGATTGTGGGATGTGATATCACAGGCATGATGCCATCGAGTTATGGATTTGGAAGAGTTTTAGTAGACCTGATAAGAATATTTATTCATAGATACCTTGGGGGAAAATCGAGCACAAAAGTTCATAAATCATGAATAGGGTAATCATTTAGTCATGGAGTATTCTTCTCACTTCACCATGTTGTAGCGCTTCACACCTATTCCAAGGGTGATGAATTATTTCTGGCCAGGATGTTTGAAGATGGTCTCAAACATGACATTTGTTCAATGGTGAACATATTGAGGTTAACTTTCATATCTTCTAATTTTGACCAGGTACTGGTCACTGAGTGTAATTTGAGGGAGTCTAGAACTATTACCTGGGGTGATTTAGAATCCAGAGTTGGAACACCTCCATCTGATAGTAAGAACCGTTGTATAAATTCTATACATGAAGATATGATTAGATGTGATATTCCTTATGGAAGCCAGTTGTTATGGTACCGATGTGGTTAGAGTGGGCATACAAGACCTAAGTGCTTGAAAGACCCAGTTGAGTACCAATCATGCATCAATATGGGACATCTTCAGTGTTTCAGCCAGGTTTTCTCACCAACATATAGTGATAGGATTTCTTCTATGAATCCATGTTTAGGAGTAGGACTACCTGTTTCTCATCAGTCTGGGAACTAGCATTTGTTCGTTCATTTTGGTCGAGGAGGAGCTCATGTTCGTTGTAGCTGATCCGTAAGAATATAGCGACAGTAGGTTCGATCAGCTCAGGGTACTCTGGTAGCCTCTCTGGGCTACAACATAGGTAAAACATTTTCAGTGGAGCAGATATAGTAGTAGAAGGATTATATGACCTCTACGGTTATAGGCATGATTCTAGTTGCCTCAATTTTAGCTTCTTCTCTTTTCGATACATGGGCTTCTCATAATTTTATATCTATTGCTATTGTGGAGATCCTTGGGATACGTATCTTTTATTATGATGATGTTATAATGCTAGACACTCTGTTGGGTCATAGAACGGCTAATGTACCTTTGTTCAGGTAGTTCCCACTTGAGGTTGATGGGTGTCACATCTTATGGGGCCTCTATGTCATAGAGATGATAGGCTTTGATATTATTCTCGGAATGGACTGGTTATTCTCTTTCCAGGCCTCTATTGAATGGTATCTTAGTAGGGTGTGTTTCATATCACCAGAGGGTGGGTCTTTTCTACACATGGGAATGTGTTTTTTCTAGGAAATAATAGCGGGACCCATACATCATGGGTTGAGAGGAATTACAGCTCAGATTGCTAGTTTATAACTATATGACCAGGGGACTTCATAGAAGGACATTCCTCCAATGGAGGATTATTTCAGAGATGTATTCCTAGATGACTTTTTATGTTTACCAATAGAGTGAAAGGTATATATCTCTATTGAGCTTGTGCCAGGAGTGGCACTAGTGTTCATTACTCCTTATATAATTGCTACACCAGTGTTATAGGAGCTCCCAAAGAAGTTAATGGATTTATAGGAAAAGGGTTTCATCGGACCCAGTACTTCTCCATGGGGATCACCTATCCTTTTCAAAGATGGTAGATGGTACCCTCATACATTTTTTGGATAAATAGAAGTTGAACCAGATGAAGTTCATGAACTGACATCCCTTGCCAAGGACTGATGATATCTTTGATCAGCTTCGAGGAGCCCACCTGTTCTCTATGTTTTTATGGATATCCTGTTATCATTATTTTCATGTTAGACCATCAGATTTACCTCTTAAAAAATTTCAGAGTAGGTATGGTCTATAAAAGTATGTTGTTATGTCATTCTTTCTCACAAACACACCAGCAGTTTTCAAGGAGTTGATGAGCAGAGTGTTCCAACAATATTTGGATTATTTTGTTGTAGTCTTAATGGATGATATATTGGTGTACTCTCACACTCAATAAGACTATCCCACCCATCTTCAGATCATTTATAGTACACTGGGAGAGCATCTGTTATATGCTTAGCTCTCAGAATGAGACTTTTTCGATGGATCAGATTCACTTCTTGGGTAATGTTATCTCCGAGACAGGAGTCTCAGTAGACCAAGTGCGAGTGATATATGTAGTTTCATGGGAGCAGCCGAAGAACGCCATCTAGGTACAATTTTTTCTCAGGATAGATTTTTACTACAAAAAATTTATACAAAACCATTCACACTTAGTATCACTATGGAGAGTCTTAACTAAGAAGGGTGTGAAGTACATGTGGACAGATTCATACGATTCGGCCTTTTAGGAGCAAAATTAGATATTGAAATTAGCACTGATACTGATTTTCCGTGATCTATGAAAGAGATACAATGTTTACTATGATGAATCAAGTAACAGGTTAGGAACAGTGCTTATGCAAGTTGAAGAAGTCATTGTGTATGGGTCTCGATAGTTGTGGTAACATGATAGGAACAAACCAATGCACGATCTGAAGATGGCCATAGTTGTGCATACATTATGTTGTTGGAGATATTATCTATTGGGATATATTTTTGTGGTTTTCACCAACCAAAAAAGTCTCAAGTGAATATTTACTCAGTGTGATCTGAATTTGATATAGCGAAGGTGGGTTGAGTACCTTTAGCCATTTGACATTGAGATTGCCAAAACGCTTGGTAAAGGCAACGTAGTGGCTGATGCGTTGAGCAGGAGAACTCAGATTCAGGTATTTCCAGAGGCCAGCAGTGAGTGGCAGCTTGTGTCCTGGTTCTCTGATATGCATTGTTTGTGGACGATATGAAGGGGAAGATTTTTAAATCTTCTGTAATCGTTAACCCTACCCTTTTGAAATGAGATTGAATGAGGAAGCTATCATATTCCGAAGGCCTGGTCCTACAGAAGAGTGTGTTGGGTGAGGACCCCACTCCTGGGAGGACTGTGGGTGACGATGAGGACTTGCATTTTCATACGCGTGTATGGGTTTCAGAAGACATGCAAGAGAATATTTTTCAAGATTTCCATTCCATAGTTTGGGAATTTCATCCTCGTGTCACCAAGATGTATCGAGATCTGCACTGTTACTATTTGTAGCTAGATTTGAAGAGATATGTTACTGGTTTTTTGATGATATGTTCCACCTGTCAGTAGGAGAAGGTAGTGCACCAGCATCCAGTAGGGCTTCTACAGTAGTTACCCATTCTCGAGTGGAGGTGAAATGATGTTGTGATGGATTTCCTGATAGGGTTACTGATGTAACCTTAAGAGAATGATGTAGTTTGGGTTCTTATTGATAGACTCATGAAGGTTTCACACTTCTCATTGATCAAGGTGACCTTCATTGTTGATGATCGTTAAAGGTTTTACATCTGATAGATTAAAATATTTCATGGGGTTCCTCACTCTATCATTTCATATAGGGATACTGAGTTTACTTATCATTTCTAGTAGGGAATAAAAAGGGATTTTGGTAAACAGGTACTTCTGAGTACAACATATCATCCCCATACATATGGCTAGCTCAAGCACACGATTCATGTCTTGGAGGACATGCTTTGATCATGCATCCCATATTTCGGGGGCACTTGAGAGAGACATAAACCCATAGTATATATTTCCTAAAATAAATGTTTTTAGGAAATGATTTAGATGGAACCTTATAAGGATTTGTATAGTTGGGCATGCAAATCACCCCTATGTTGGATGGAGGTAGGAGATGCAGCATTGATGTGACCTCATCTTGTCTAGGAGACCACTAAGCAGGTGGATTTGATTTGGAAGATGATGTATACCACCCACTCTCACCAAAAATCTTATGTTGATCGATGGAGATGACATCTAGAGTTCGTGGTCAAAGATTAGGTTTTCTTGCTGTCACACCGAGGATGGGACACACGATTATTAATAGATAGGAAATTCATTCACCGAGATTTTTCAGGCCATTGGAGGTTTTGGAGAGAGTTGGGTGGGTTTCCGATCGGTTTCAGTAACCTCTAAGGTACTTGTCTATGCCGAATGTCTTTCATTTTAATTAGCTATAACCTTACCTTTCAGACTCAACTCACATTTTTCATCTTGAGGAGGTTGAGTTGTAGGTGGAATCATCCTTTGAGAAGAACCCTATACAGATTATGGATCACAATATGAAGGTTCTCCATGGTCGGTCTATTCCATTGAATAGGTTCTATGGAAGCACGGGCGAGTACAGGATGAGACTTGGGAGAGGGATGCTGAAATACGAAAACAGTGGCCGTAGTTATTTGAATTTTAATCTTCTCCTCTCTTGGAATGAAAATTTGGGGAAGAATTTCTATAATAGAGGGAGTATTTTAGAACTCTGGTATTCATTTCATATATGGATCTTGAATTCGGTATGTTTTAAAAGAAAAATAAAGAAATGGGAATTTTCAAAGTACACGTTGTGTACTCAGCTACCATGTGTATCCTTGTACTAGCCATGTAACAGGTGAGTACATGGACTTGTGGTTGACCTGGAAGACTACCTTATGTAGGGACTGGTTGAGACTAGTACACAATGTGTACATTAATTGAAAACACTATGTACTTTTCCTTTTATTAGATTAATCAGACTGGGGTCACGTCTCATCACTAGAACTACCTTCATCTTCTCATGCTTCATATAGGAGAGAAATGTATGACTTATTATCTTTGAGAGCTTCCATTTCCTCTGTTTGAGCTTCGATCAAGATGTTGTCTACTGCGTTGGATTCCCAATGGTGAGCTCTCATTTTCCCTATAGCCTCTATTCCTGATTTCTCTTCTCTCTCGATTTTTTCAATGTTGAATGTTTTGGAACTTTTTGTAGATATATGATGTTCTAGGTAGATTCAAAGGCTATAGTTCAACCATATCAATTGTACATCATTGAGGACTATGGTTAATTTCCTTTTGGAGTTTGTCTTTTAGTTATATATTTCTATGTCCCGATTACCCATGATTCAAGTATTTAATATTAAGGATTTGAACCACATTATCATCCTCCTTAGATTGATTGATAGATTAAGGGTTTTGTGGATTTACTTTATGCTAAATTTCATGTATAAGGGACACCCTAGGGTGCATTTACTTTTTTGAATTTTAATGGTTGTTTGGTCCAGTTTTCCTAGGCGGCAGACCTTGGTTAATTTCCTTTATTGTTAGGTTGGAATTGATTTCTTAATTGCATCTTATTAATACCTATGTTATTCTTGGTAATTGCTTATACCTATATTAATCGAGATTTCTTTGGCTACTAGATATCGTTGTGCATGATTGTATTACCCAGGGTTATGGGATCATAGTGTAGTTAGAAAATAGGGTGCAATTGACGTTGGGGGCTTCCCTAGAGTGTCTGTTCTATTTACATTGCGAGACCATAGAATTGATTGATGATGATTTCTCCCTCGGAGTGTCTCTATGAGACCAAAGGTGGAATGGATGTTGAGTTATTCCTCAGAGACTATGTATATTATCAGTAGAAGACCACAGGTTGAACTGACGGTGAGTGCTTCCTCAGAGAGTCTTTCTTTTCATAGGACCAAAGGGGTTAGACCATGTGATCATTCTTAGAGAGTCGTTATATCATTATTTAATTAATGATATGTTGAAATAGAGGGGTTATACTGTGAAACAATTCCCATAGGGTTTCTTATGAGTGATTGGATGATTATAATGAGTCTTCGCAGACAAAGGACAAGCTTGGACTCAGTCTTACATGATTGTTAGATGTCTTATGAGACATCTATTTTTCTATTACACATGGGATACAGAGATTAGACTTGGTCTCAAGATTTTATTATTCAATGGTTTTAATAATTAAAAATAGAAAATTAATGTAATTGAAAACTGTATGATTGTTTACTTTTGAGTACTTCCTTTTTTACTACTTCATTTTTCATATTTCCTACTATATATACTCACTGATAGTTGGTTACAGATAATTTTGTGGATTCCTATTGGGATTCGTCTCACACCCTATTTGGGATATGATTTTGGGACCAAATAGATTATATGGTTGCAGGTATCGATAAGGGAAAGCGCCCTTCTTCATCATGTACTTGATTGATGTGGATCGGGAGAGCATGGGACCAAGATGAGGATTGAGGTGCTGTTGGAGTTTACTTACTTTTCAATACATTGTTTTTAGTATTCTATTTCCATAATTGTGACTTGTTTGTATGCTTCCCTATATGCTTGTGTCATGCATCATTTATTTATATATATGTTTCAGTTGTTTATACTATTTTTCTTTTATTGTTTACTTGTTTTATGGTAATACTGCTTCCACTATTATTTATTATTGGTTACTCTGATTTGAATACTCACCTAATGGGGGAATATTTTCCCTACTATCACACCCAAGTCCCTCACTACTAGTCAGCAGCCTCTAGCATTCTGGGAAATGTGCTTGAGGCCATGTTACCAACCCTATACAGGGAAGCTTTGGGTGGACCATGTAACAGGGATGTTACATAAATTCAGACAAAAAATTTCTTTTTTAGTGTTTCTGTCCTAAATTCAGTCATGTTTTGTTTTCATAGGTAAATTTTATATCATTTAATGTATTTTAATGGTAATGCATTATCATTCATTTTTTATTATTACATATAACCTTGGAGATGATATGATAAAAAACCCTAAAATATATGTATTATTAAGAAAAACCTGATTAAAAATACCATAGTGGGTGATCCATTTATACATTATCTGGATACTTTGGAAAAATACCATAGAACACATCTCATTAAAATTAATGTCACAATAAAATAAAATAAAATTTAATACCTCAGTCAACTAATTTTATAAAATCGGAGAAGGTAATATATTATATAAAATAATTTTATTTCCATGATCTTTATTATGATAATGTTGTATCCTTATTTTCACCATCATGATATTTTCTTAGTATCTCGCATTAATTCATTATAATAAATCCAGGGTCATATAATATGGAGATGATGGTTAATATAGTCTCCAATCCTCTAACAATAATATATATATTATGTCTCCTAGAAATAATCCAAATTTTAGGCATTAGTATACTTTCAATAAATTCATCTAACCATATAGGAATTGTGTTTGGATATAGATATCCTTAATGAAAATCTTATTTATTCCTGAAATTTCATGTACATGGGTAATTTTCATTAGTGGTGACTCAAGAAGACCAATTGAAAAATATATGGGGGATCTAAAATGAAGATATATTAGTTTGGGATTCATATTTTTTCTCCATCAAAGGCACATTTTTAATAATATTTTCACATTTCATATGGTTACAAAAATAAAAAATCAATATACAAATCCCTCACACATTCATCAAATTTTCTATGTAAATACCATACACTCAACTAAATATCAATGTTGATTCATAAATAGTGATCAAATTCATTAATGAGGAATATATTTTCAAGAAAAAATGACTCAATTCCTTTTATTACTATATACAAGAGTTAGTGGCATGGTTTCCCTCTAGTATTGTTCTAAAAACATATTCATGCTATATAATGATCACCTAGATTCTTTGATCAACCCAGACACTCCACTTTAAAACATATATTATGTTTAGATAATAATTCAAATTCTATATCAAAGGGTACATATTTATTTTCTAAAAATTGAAACGGATCATATAAATGAATTTGACACAGCTTTGGTTTATGGTGTAAAATCATCCCCCTAAACTAATAATAGAGTTAGTCAAATGTCATTAATGGGTTTCTAGCTTCAAAAGAATGTTCTTCCTCATGAGTGAGCTAAGAAAGAACAAATTCTTTGGTGGGAATTAAACTCCACAACATGTGAGAGTGAAAATACTACAAAACATCATTGAAAATGATGTATTTCTGGGGTTATTATCATGTTCATTGAAATATAAGATTACATAATATTTAATAATTAATTTAATTATGACATGTTTGGTGCATACTACACTAAAAACAATACCTCACCAGAAATTAGGATACACTAAAACTATTATAACTTGAATAAAAATGATTTCTTATAATTTTCAGTGAAATTACATTATTCTCTGGTACATGTCCTCAAATTTTACCAAGACTGGTAATTATTACATGAAACAAATACTCATGGATATTTTCTATATTGGTAATAAATGTCATGTGACTACACCCTTCATCTACTGCTTGGAATTTCTATCATATCATCACTATGGAATACTTATTTTCTATATGGATCAAAAATAATATGACAATTTTTGTGAAATTTGACGTCAATACAGAATTTTAATGACCTCAAACCATCCTCAAAGATAATGGAATGAATTTCTACTTGATTGATTTGAATAATTTGTAATAAGAATAAAATATTAAATCCAATCACTCCTTCCACAATCACATGGTATCTAAATTACAAGTGGAGGAATTCAATAACACTTCTAGAATATCCTAATGAAAATTATTGATATACACAACAATAATTATCCTCTTAAACCCTTTAATTTTTTTAGGCATATCGCACTACCAATCATACTACTGCATAAGGGGCCCATTTTCAAAAGTGTATAAAACCAAATCAGTATTAAATATCAAGGTTCAATTACCCTAAAATTCAATAGATATTCATAAACAATTTATATACGATGTATAGTCAAAACCATAATATGTGAGTAATAAGATCTTGATGAGAAAATATTACATAACAACTTGTAGTTTTACCAAAATATTCAAACCTAAGAATTCAATAAGATGGTTTTCCTCCATTAATTTAATTATATATAATTGGTAATTTAATCCTGTATATAAATGATTCTAGGGAATAATTCCAAAAATTGGGGTTATATTTTTAAGGGCCTTATATCATACATAATATTTACTCTAATGGATAATGCTCTCTAATCACCTAGGATGTAGAGAATATCATGCCTCCCACTAGTACAAGCAATATAAATAAACAATTTACCTAAAATATCTATATAAATTTATGGTCCCTTATCATAATATCCAAAACTATATAACCTAATTCCATTATCAAATAACCATAAACTATATGGTTTATAGTCTCCTTCATGAGACATTAAACAATATGAGACAAATTACATACCATGTGACCCTAAATTTTTTAGAAGGGTAATTTTGGTGTGACTATATTCTATATAGATTCATCATTGATATATGAATTTAAGACCAAAAAATCATATTCCCGTGTTTATGATATTGATAAATAAAAAAACCCCAATATCTTCTTCATTATTACCACATTCTCACATTCTCATATATTGTTCACTCAGATTATATTTCAACATTTCAAAGAGTTAATTTATTAAATACATGTGTATTGGTTCATACAAACATACAATATTTCGTAACTCCCAAATATCTAGTCATTGTCAAAGAAACAAGGTTCGTTGTTGTTTTATCCTCTACTTCATTATATTTCTTCAGTCCCTATCAAATCACATTCTGATTTACCTCTTATTTATATGCCAAGGTACTGTCCATTCTAAATCCATTTGGTCTTACTCATTCATCCATTCCTCATCAAGAACTAGGATTATCATGATATCTATTTACACAATGTATATAGTGAAATATGTATCTCTTATAATGTTCCTATTAACAATAATATTATATTAACTGCTACCTATATTTATTCTAGTATTGTACATTCATTTATTCTTGTTGACTAAGTATTTCATTATCAATTTTAGAATACCCACATGATATGAACTATGTGTGTATTAAACCTTGTAACCATATAATAAATAATGATACATGAATCCCTTATCCTATTCATATACATAAATTTTAGCCTCAATTTAAAACCTCCAGTCTAGATTTATATTCCAATTAGTTCTGGATAGTTGTATACAAATTCCTAAATTCTAGAGTGCTATTACGTTCTCTTGAAAAATAATCATTCTTTAAAACAATAGGGGGATTGATTTTTATCTATATTAAAAGTATAGTGACCTGTGAGTCACTTTTTGTGGTCCCAACCAAAAGTTTTTATTAAATTTTATTCCATATCTCACTATTGTGCTTAATTTGTTAATTAATGTTGGGTTTCAAATATCTCTCTTACAACATTGAATTTTCCTTTTCCAAAATAATTCTAGATTGATTCTTTTTATCAGAGGATATATAATAAGTCTGAAATCTCCTATCATGGGACAATCCACATCTATCATCCACCTTTAACCTGACTAATTACACTTTATTATTTTAAAGGTAGAATAATAAGAATTCCTTAGAAAAATTACCTTCCATATACCATACTTTATGTCCCAAAACATTGAATTAACGTAAAACATTCATGGATATTGGTAATGAGTGTGTTAGATATATTGGTACTACCTTCAGTATAGTTATAGAACATCAGCCACATATAAAGATAAATTATACCCATCCAAGGGTATATATTTATCTAGAGAAAAATATCTCCTAATCCCATATGATTTTGATAGTATTATATTGGAACCCATTATATGGTCAACAAAAATGGGTATACTCAATATATCTATTCAATAGTAAATTAATGAAACTATAAATTTAATATGTTCTCTACTCATTCTAGTCTATCCATATTCATTTGTCCATACCCAGTTCAAATATTTTAGGTAATGATTTACATTATCCAAAATTCTAATTTGTAAATGGACAAAAAAAAATCGTGTTTTGTTCTTTCACATAGTTTTCATATAATAGAAAAAAATAACCATTTAATTGTCATGATACTTCACCTTACCGTATTATTTATATGGATATAATGAATTTTTCAAATTAGGTATTTATTATTCTCAATATTTATAAACCCCCACAATAATTGGATCCATGTAATGTGAGTATAAATTTTGTGATGCTTTGGTCAAGAACTTTGTCAAAAACTGAATCTGGTCTCTATCATTAACGGCACCAAACCCAGTCCATGGTAATACATGAAGGGTTTTCCCTATCCCAATGGGTTGGTACTTATTTCTGGGTATCATGTATTATGGTTTTGAAACATTTTCTATAATTTTAAAATCATTTAACAACCAATAACAATCAATAAACCAAATCTAAAAATATATGCCAAACATTCCTTAAATAAAATCCATAACTGAACACATAGGTTTAAACATGAAAAATTTCCAAAGATGCATAAAATTATCATTAAAACAGACCAAGGGACTACACATTTCAAGGGGTTATCACCCATAATTCATATCCACAACACCGCAATAAGGGAAGGAACATGTAACACGAACAACCATCACCCAAGCCCTTACCTTTACCTACATCAAACATGATCAAGTAGACTTACACACAAGGGGTTTATGTAGGGTGTGATCATAATCCCAATATGATACCACCCAAATTATTCAGTATAATAAGCAATACAATATTAAAATCATGCATGATTTTGATAAACAATAAATGGTAGCTATAAATTCTGAAAAATGAAACGTTTAATGTTAAAAAAAATCAAAGGTAACTTTCAAAGAGTGACCACATTTAATTAAAAAATTTAATAAACTGAATGATTCTATAAAAACACACCATATTTCAATGATAAAAAAATGATCCAACGAGCACTAATCTCATGAACACCCCTTGGCACGAGTTAGTTTCGGGCCCCATGTACCTCCTATCTCAGTGTACAGTAACCATAGCAGTATATGTTCTCATTCACAAGCCACTAGTAGGGAACATACCCTTAGCCTATTGTTCCCAAAACATCATCAATATAATTTTTTAGTGCTTTCAATGTCTAACTTTCTATGTGAAACACGGATAAAACCCCTCCGAAACACTATTGTACTAGTACACATCCACCCACCTAGACACTCGGGTTTCTCCTTTTGTGATCAACTTAATTCAACATTTTAACAAAAGCCAATTTCACATAATATATCAATATTTTTCACAAAAATCCATTGAAAACCCTTCTATGAACACCATGTGCATAACCATATTTCACCAAAATAGAATTTACCGCACTGAGAAAATTTAATGAAACTATTTCCTTATTTAAAAAAGACCCCCAAATGATCGAACATTGGATATCCTTGAAAAATGGAAATTTCCACACAAAAATGCCATTTTAGCACCATTTCCGTAACAAAATCCCACAAAAATAGTTATCGCAGAAAAAACCAAGGAATATGAACATGAAACAAAGTCCCGAAATTTTAAATCATCCAAGAGTGCTTACACATGGTATAACCTACCACAATTGTCAAAACACCAAATCCTTGTGCGGAAGTTCACCCACACCACCGCCACACCACAAGGGAGTTATATCAAACCTAAACACACAAGATTAGAAAAATAAAACAAATATCAAACCAAGGGTTTGAAGCCATACTTTCTGGATGTTAGGAACATCATGAAAAATGGAATAAACTCTATGTATGTGGGAGGAGGATGGAAGGAAACACACTTCATTGAGAGATCTTGAAGATATCACCCCAAATCCAGCGAAAGATGAATCTCCAAGCAATAAAAATAGATACGGAGGATTGAATGTGTCTAAGGAGGATAAGTGGGGATGAAATGGGGGAAAGATTGAAAATATAATGATTTATGGATGAAACAAATTACCTTATCAAATTTTGAATAATTGAGAAGCTCTGAGATGTTTGGAAAAATCTGTTAGGAAAATGATATCTAAATATGGAGACACGCACATGGCGGCTTACCTAGGGATTTTGGATACTAATTTGAGGTGTAATCACCGAAAAAATTAAAAAATGAATGACATATTAAATAATTTATTTTTTTAAAGAAGGAAATGGGCTCACGTGTTGGCCCAATTCCTAACTAAATCACCCAAATCCAAAATTATAATGAGTTACTAAGGGGTCCAAATAGACATGGTGGTTTTAAGAGGTATGGAGAGGAAATATAGGATGTGTAATTTATAAAAAATTAGGGAAAATGAAAGATTTATAAAATAAAAAATTGTTTATAAATCTGGAAATGGGCTCACAGTTTGGCTGAATACATAAAAACCCACTATTTCTACCACAAATTCATGGGAAACCACCACAAAAAAAAGCAAGAATATAAAATTTAAGAAAAATAAATCTAAAATAAGTCATATATTTGGAAATTATCCCCAAAATAAAATCATTTCTCCCTCATAAAGGTAGAATAAATCCTGATCAGATAAGAGAAACGGAATCATATCTTCAACCCAATACTTCTGCTCCCATGTCTCATGCACATTGGTCCCATGATTCCTAAGGACTCAAACCAGAGGAATATTATTCCCTCAAATCACCTGTTCTTAGGAGTCCATAATATGAACTAGTCACACAACCACATACAGATTAGTCTCTATATCCAACTCCCCCCAATTCAGCACATGGGCCGAATCTGGGTTGTACTTCTTCAGTTGTGAGACATGGAAGATGTAATGGATTGACTTAAACTGAGAAGAAAAAAAAGCATGTATTCCACCTTTCCAAACCTCTCAGTAATCTCAAAACATCAAACATACATCATTGTTAGACTTCCCCTCTTTCCCATATAGCGATGACCTTGATGAGGGGCCACTTTCAGAAACACCTATTCACCCTCTAAAAACTCTAGGTATCGACACCTCTGATTAGAAAATGATTTGTTGGGACTCTGAGCATTCAAGAAATTCTTCCTAATTAACATGATCTTCTCAGATGTCTACATCACAAGTCTCATCCCCAATGGTGAGGTCTCACCTACCTCAGCTCCACACATGGGGGTGATTAGGAGGACTATAATGCGCCACAAAGGGATCCATTATGATTAAGGATTGTTAAGTCTCATTATAAGAAAGGTAAACCAATCCCAAATGGCTATACCAGGAACCTCCAATGTCCAAAACAAAATCCTATATCATGTCCTCTAAAATAGGATTCGCCTGCTATATCTGACCATCCGTTTGAGGATGGTATGCCATGATCATTTTAATCTAATACTTCGGGCCCCTATGAAGTCCTTCCCAAAAATGATAATTGATATGGGTGTCACTATATGAGATAATTGAAGATGGTATACAAAGAACCCTTACCACCTTATGAATATACCATCGGCCTAACTCATTCAATTTTGATGTATCCTTGATCTGAATGAGGTCTTATGATTTGGTCAGATGATAAATTGCTACACATAGGGAATTCTTATCCTAAGGTGTACGAGGTAAGCCTACAATGAAGTACATGGAGACCGCATCCCACTTCCAAGTAGGAATGGGTTATGGCTAGAGCTAACTGGAGGGCCTTTGGTGCTTTTTGTTCACCTTCTGACATGTGTAGCATCTCTACACAAAATCATATATGTCTCATCTCATACCTAGCCACTAGAACATTCATATCACATCATAATAAATCTTGGTGGTACCCTAATGGTTATCCCACTGAGATTGGTGAAAATACAACATCACCACCTTTCTCAGAGATGATGGAACTACTGAATAGCTCTTGAACCTCAAGATGACATTTTGAGATAATGACTAATCATAAGGAATCTCCCCACCATGATGAAACAACCTCAACTATTGAAAAATATCATCACTGGTATGTTCTTTCTAAATCCACTCCAATAGATAAGGATTCCACTAAATGATCTCTAAGAACACACCTCCACTATTCTCCTTGGTCTCCTCATGCATATGAGAAAAGAGCCCCATCAGAGTCCACTAATCATTGGGCATCCTCAATGCTTATACTAGTACTTTTTAACTCAATGAATCCTCCACACATTTCCCTTACCTGAGGTATAGACAATGTCAATGTCTAACCCCTGTAAGTGCTCAATCCAACAGTGCTACCTGGGATTGAGATCCTTATAAGAGAAGATGTAGGAAATGATTTTGTGATCATAATAGACCAAAAACTTCTCCCCACATAGGTAGTGACACCATGTTTTCAAATCATGCTTCACATCTTCTAGCTCCATGTTGTGGGATGGATAATATTTTTTGTGTGGCCAGAGATGGTGGGAGCCATACACCACCACATGATCATCCCACATAATCACACACATGAGAACCATACATGAAGCATAGAAATACTCCACATAGACCTTTCTAGATTCTAGAATGATCAACATTGGGGTGGTATTCAACCACCACTTTAGCTCCTTGAAGGATGCCAGACATTCTAGGCTCCAAACAAACATCATCCCTTTCTGAGTGTGCACGATCATGGGAAAATCATGCTAAGAAAAATATGGGTCAACCCACCTTTGGTAACCTTCCAGCCTGAGGAAACTCCTCATCTCAAACACGTTCCTTGGATGCTTCAATGAGGTAACCACACTGATCGTCTTGGGGTCCACCAAAACCCCCTGCTCCAAGATCACATTCCCCAAAAACATCACCTCCCTGATCCATAAAGTTCACATAGACAACTTTTCATAAAGGTGATGCTCCCGCAATATACCCAACAAGATCTACAAATGATTCTCATTCTCCAACTAAGATCAAGATTAAACCAGGATTTCATCCATGAATACCATGAAAAAAGATTCATGATATTGGGGGAACACCCTATTCATGAGTTCTATAAATACCTATAGAACATTGGTCAGTTTGAAAGGAATTACCAAGTACTCAAAGTGGTCATACATACTATGGAATTCCGTCATTGGGATGTCTTCCCCTTTCACCTTGAGTTAGAGGTAACCTGAATGCAAGTATATTTTAGAAAACAACTTTTACCCTTTCAATTGATTATACAAGTCATATATTCATGATAAAGTATATTTTTTCTTGATGGTTAACTTGTTCACCTTCTGGAAATCAATACACAACTAGAGGGACCCATCGTCCTTCCCTACAAAGAGAATAAATGATTCCCAAGCAGAGACACTTAGGAGAATGAATCCTTTGTATTATAAATCATACACTGGAATATTTAATTCCTTCAATTCGGTGGGGGACATTCAATATGAGGAAATAGATATCGGTTGTGCTCAAGGTTCCAAATCGATCAAGAACACCATATCCTGCTCTGGGGGTAAGCCTGAACATCATCTATGAATACCTCTGGGAAATCATCCACTGCATGAGATAACACACCCTTAGAAACCTGACCATCTTCCTCTAGTGTGAGTGATGATAACTGGAAGATAAGATTCACCAACTCTAGGAGTGGAGGTCCCGCACAAACCAACCAACTATCTCATTCCCCATGAAAAACCTGCAGACTGCCACCGTGTTCCGTGAAACACACCTACTGCCTATAGAAATCGATGGGTGCATAAAAGTGTACCAGCCAATCCATGGCATGTATCACATCAAATATATCCATATCAATGGCCAAGAGGTACCACTCCATCTCAACCCCTGACATGGAAAGTGCACATGATAGGAATATGAGACCCTCCTCCATGTAATTTCCTAGCTGTGTAACCAAATCCTTTACAAAGGTCAATAACTTGGTTGGAAAACTCTGTATGTTCACAATTCAGGTAGAGATGAATTAAATAGAATCACTGGTATCAAAAAGAGACTCGGCTATAGAAGAGGCAATCAGAATGGTACCTTGAATAGTCGAGGGTGCCGCCTATGATCCCACTATTTCCTAATCCATCACATGATGATGCACAGTCTTTGCCTGAGAAGGAGCAATATACTATGGATATTCCCAAAATATGATCTGTCTAGAAGATGATCTAGCACTACCTCCATTTCCACAAAATTGAGATCATGTTATCCTTGATGGCTCTAACTAAGCTGTCAATCCCCCAAAATCCACTAATCATGCACCGCATTGGAGTGGATGTTCTATCCTACAAAAGCACTACAAGTGTCCCATACCACCACTCTGATAACAAGAATACTGAGGAAATGTTCATACTTGTCAGATCTACCCTATCCTTCCACACTGGAGGCACACAATGGACCTCACATCAAAATCCACTGAAGAAAACTACGTGGAAGGTTGTCCTGAGCAGCCACAACCCTTCTTCACATTCTCCCCCCTCTTAAATTTCTTCTCTGAATTGATATAACTACCCATTACTAACATTTTCCTAGAGAAACTATCCCTCCCCTTATGGTCGATATCAATCATGCATGCTCTATAAGCCACTACAACATAGGTTTTCATCTTAAACAGGAAGTCCTCGGAATAGATCTCTGGATGCAAACCCCTCTCAAACATCTAGGCTTCATCTGTTCATTAGAGACCATTTATAGAGCTTAATGGACCATCTTGGAAAAATATTTGGGATACTCCATCACTAATGGATCCCCCTAAATAGGTTCCATAAAATCATGAGATATAGAATATGCAAAAACATCATGGTAGTGCTGGTTATTGAAGATAAACTTGAAGCCCTTCCATCCCATCTACTCATGCTTCCCATCTTTAACCATTGATTCCCACCACCTTCAAGTAGGACCCTCTAACAAAAAATAGGCACACTTCACCTTGCGTTCCTCAGTTTTTTCTAGGAACTCAAACATGCACTCAATCTTTTTGATCCACTCCTCCATATCATGGGGTTTTCTGCTATATCAGAAAGTATGAGGGCTGTTTTTAAAAAACCCATCACCATTTTCCTTCAAAGAACCAGTCTCATATAACCTAACCAGACCTGGAATAATAAGTCCTCCTTGTCATAGAGCTTGTACATACTAAACCATATCCTCTACTATCCTCTGATCAAGCGATGAGGTAGAAAAATATTCAGCATCCCCCTATGGGTGTATGGGAGATTTCTAGGGAGGCATGTTTCTAAAGAATACAACAGCACAAGAACAAATATCAGTACAATAATTCGTAATATTTACTCAATAACATCAATCATAAATTGGGATGACCCAGTCCTGGATTCCACTTAATGGATGCCCCAAGCCCGGTGGGCCACATGGCCTCAAGCGTATCTTCCCGAACACCGAAGGCTTATGTCTAGAAGAGAGGTCCTAGGTTGTGTCCATGGGAACAATATTACCTTATTAACAGAGTATAGAACATTACAAACAATATAATGGAATAGTAAATAACGGAAGTAATATAAGTGATAAAAATAATCAACGGAATAAAACTAATTCAATAGATAAATGAAAATAATAATAATTATATCAAGAATAATAATGATGATGTAATGTCATGATACCAGAAAACTAGAAAACATGGATAGAATACAACATGCATATCATTTTACACAAAGTAAATGAAAACAAATACTACTCCATGAATCCTCAAATCCAAATCAGTAATCTTCTATCAAGCTCCTTACAATCATCATGTAATTATATATTAGAAGCTATATGATTTTCATTGTCAATACCGTAAACCATGTAATCTACTCTGGGAACCAAATGGCACCTTGAGAGGGTGTGAGATAAATCTCAGTGGGCCACCACCAACATTGTCTATAACATCTGACCCATGTAATGGAATATAATAGTGTGTATGCATGCATATATAAGTAATGAAACAATACAATATAACTAAATTACCATGTACCTACTTTTGTCCTCATCAGGTGTCTGAACATGTAACCAGTTTATTAATTAATCATTCTCCATTTAATGTTAATAGTTAACATGAGGCATACACAGCACTAACATCACCTCATAATATTATAAGTATAGGAGGTCCCAAGACGTAATATGGAAACTTGATAATGATATCTAGTGATGGAGTTCCAGGGTAATAACCAATGTAACGTAAATCCCACATAATGTTAACTTAGCTATATCTGAATCTAGCTATGGGATAAGAGAGTAATATAAGGAGCGTAATCCATGTCATTCAACAACAAGGCACCTACAGTGTCCAAGGTGACCAACAAAGGTAAAACGGGGCTAAGAAAATACAGGTCCCTATGGGCCTTCACCATGGATCCTACTAGCCACTGATGGATCCAGGGAGTGTATCTGAGGTATCATGTGATAATGAAAATGTCCCTACGGTAGTATACTGTACATCCAGGGAATATACATGAAATGAAGTATAGGTGGGTATCAACCTATGCAAATCATATCATTGAATCGGAATGGGGTTCTCAAGACCCAATGTATTCCCCACACTGAATCCAAGGTGAGCTCGAGTTAGTCCATTCATATTTGATATTGTAGTCAAGTAATAATTAATTTTGTTAAATTATTTCCCTTCATTAGTGTGGACCATTCAAGTAGAGTTGAAACCATTTATATATTTTTTCATGCCCTTACATTCATTAGTGTGGATATGCCAAGTAGCATTTCAATAATTTAATCATGTATTAGATAGCCATTAAGACATATTAAATTGTTGAGGTTCACACTACAACCTTATATCAGCATGGAAATGTTTTCTACATAAATGTAACCATTATTCAATCTCTTTTTGTAAGGACAAGTTATATAATTGTAATACTTTCCCTTTCACATTTCACTTTTCACTTTTAATAACTGTTTAGAAGCACATACCTTAGGTGGGTCAAGGGGTGAGAATACATGGTAGATGAAATTATAAAATTCTCGGTAATAATAATCAATTAATGATAAAAAGATACATCTTTAGAAAGGACAAGAAAAGGAACACCCGAACGGTGGGTCAAATATGCCAAAACTCTAAAAACCCAACTATGTCCAAACCTTTGACATGAGGCGAATTGATTAGTGGGTGTAACCACTTACAACTAATCACATATTTGGAAAGACCATAACCATACAATTCTAATGAGTATAATCATTCCATGTTAATTTAATGAACGGTTTCCAACAAAACCAGTGGGCCCCACATGAACATTCCAATAACAATAAACATTAAGGATGCGTTATTGACCTCCCACATTAGGGTTGTATGATCCTTCTCATCTGGTATCGACCCTTGTTTTTTCTTGGATTAGAGTAGATCTATGAAAAGGTGAAAATTGCTCACGTGGTGAAATATTGGTCGATGTTGAAAGAGAAGAAGAACGGATACATGGGACTTGATTACATACCATTGTGTATCCAACATGAAAAATGAGATCTTGATCAGCTATTTGAGTATGGAGATCTCCCAATTACATGTTTAGTTCTTCAAAAAGCCCCAAATTAATAAATAATTAGGTCAATCCCACATAAACACATATTAGGGAGTAAGGGGTTATCTTAATAGATCATTAAGGGTGTTTTGTACATTTTACATAGGTTTTTAGCCTTCACGCGGTTTGTCCACACGGGTTTTCAAACTATGTACAAACCGTGCAAGATGTTTTTTCCCAAAAAGTCTTCATCCATGAGATTTGATCAAAACATGTGACATCCATGCACGGGTACCTAGGAAAAAGGTTTAGCTCACACAGTTAAGCCACACGGACATGGGCCAACCATTTGAGGTGGATCTGTCTGAGAAATCACCATCCACACAGTTTGGAAAACTGTGCTGAAATCCCACATGGTTTACTCAAACCGTGGGCAGATTCATTTATCTCTAAATGATGGGTTGCGCACACCAAAAAATCCCCAGAAACCCTCTTAACCTTTTCTAACTCACTAGGAATACATATTAGGCCCAAAGTAATGATTTAGTCTGAAAATTAAAGGATCTATTCCTGGGTGAAAACTAGGTTCTTACGGTCTTCCCCCCCTTAAATTAACTGTCCCCCGAGTTCTACTTCCACAGGTATGGAAACACTATCCAAGAACAACTATGGAAACTAAGCATGTACAACAGATTCCCTCTCCCAAGTCTCATCTTATACTTAGTCTTGATTCTATAGAACCCGTACGAGAGGGATAGACTTTCCTCGAAGAGAATTCGTGCTTCAGTCAATGATGTTGACTGGATATTCTTCAATGGTAGAATCAACATATAATTGAACAATCTTGAGATCAAAATCATGAGACAGCTCAACATGATATTGGTGAAGCTATGAGATATGGAAGACAATGTGCATGGAACAGTACCTCTGAGGTAGTAGCAACCAATAAGCTATCGGCCCGACTGTCTCTAAAATCTCAAAGGGACGGGGGTAATGAGGAGAAAACTTTCCCTTATTTCATAACCATAGATTCCCTAGCCTGGACGATACCCTAATAAAAACATGATCACAAACATCAAACTCAAGAGGTCATCGATGACGATCAGCATAAGATTTCTGTCTAGACTGAATAGTAGTCATACGCTTCCTGACTAGTTGGATCTGTTTTGAAGTCTCCTTAATGAGATGAGGCCCGAGTACGGCTGCCTCACCAGCCTCTAGCTAACACATGGGTGAATGGCATGGCCTACCTTACAAGGCCCCAAAAGGAGGAATCTAAATAATTTCATAAAAGTTGTTATTATAGGAGAACTATACGAGAGGGATATATATCTCTTAAGAACCCCCAAAATCATGGATGCCTGGTCGGAACATATCCTCTAAATCCTGTATTGTTTTCTCTGATTGTCCATCGGGCTAAGGGTGAAATGTTTTTCATAGAAGCACCTTAGTTCCCATAGATTTCTGAAAACCCTACTAGAACCATGAAGTGAAAGGTCCATCCAGATATGAAACAATAGTATGTAGAAGGCTTTGTAGTTGTTTGATCTCACAAACATATAGTCTTCCCAGCTTATGAACTGAGAAAGTCATCCGAATATGAATGAAGTGGGATGATTTCATTATTCAATCAATGACTACCCAGATATAATTTCTAACCCTTAGTGACCTAGGTAATCCAACTATAAATTCCATAAAAAATCTTCACATTTCCATTATGGGAAAGGAAGTGGTTGTAATAAGCTTGAAAGTCTCTATTGCTCCGCCTTCACCTACAAACAGGTGGAACACCTACTGACGAAGCCTGCAATATAAAATTTCATACCAAAACACCAATATAGGTGTTTCATATCTCAATACATATTGGATATTCATGGGTGAACTTCCACCAAGAAGCATGATAATTTTTCATCAAATCTTCTCTCATATCTGCAAGAACCCAGATATGACCATGTAGATAGATGACGTCATCTCCTTCTACAGGCCATTCCGAAGAGGGGATATCTTCTGGTATACTCTTATGGAGAACCAATATTTTAGTATCTAAAAACATCCTACTCTTCACTTTCTCAAGGAGGAAAGATGTTGTTATTATGGCTGAGAGGAAATACTACTCATGATAGTTGTGAATCTCCAGAAGAAGTTTAGTAAAGAAGGCAATCAACTTCTATTCATCACTGGTTTCCTATACAACATGCATTTTTGTTTTCATAATTAGTGCATCTACAACCAAATTTCCTTTTTCCATGTGTATATGCAAGCTCAAAATCAAAGGATTGTAGAAATTGGACCCATCATCACTGTCGAAGGTTCAATTCACACTAAGATAATTTATACTAGAGGCTCCTCTAATATTTATAAACCATAAAGTGCTCACCAAATATTGAATGTCTCTAGCAATTTAAGGAATGGAAAACTACTTCTATATCGAGGTCGTGCGTCAATTAATTTCTCACATGAGGCCATAACTGTCGAGATCTGTATGCATAGAATTTTCCATCATACATATCTAGTGAGCCCTAAGAAACTTCTGATATCGAACACATTCTTAGGCACTCCTAGGAGACTACCAACTAACCTTTTTAGGGTCAAAATATACTCCTAATTATAAAATAATATGACTCATGAAGTGGAATCTATCGATCCATATGTCACATTTAGAAATATTGATATAAAGCTGATTCTCTCTCAGTATACTCAGAACAATCTCAAGATGATTTGATTGGTTTTTACGAGTACGATGATACACCAAGATGTTTTCCACAAAGACCACAAAAAATAGTCCAAATAATGATTGAAAACCCTATTTATAACATCTGTAAAAATGTAAGGTGCTTTCATAAGATCGAACGACATAACAAGATACTCATACATACCATACCTATTATGGAAATTTTTTCAAGGTATTTCTGATGGTCTATCTCGCACATTATGATATCTTGATCTCAGGTCGACCATAGAGAACACCTTTTCTCTTTAGACCTAGTCAATGAGACCATCAATGCAAGGAAGTTGATAATGGTTCTTGACGGTAATCTAGTTAAACCTTTTGTAATAAACTCATAAATGGAGAGTTCAATTTGCATTCTTAGAAAAAATCATCGGTGAAACCCAAGAAGATGTACAGGGACATATAAATTCATTGGCCTCTAAAACCTCTATCTACCGCTTGAGCTCTTGATGCTCAGTTGGTGCCATCTTGTATGGAGGAATTGACACACGAGATACTCCTGGAACAAGATCCATTGTAAACATTACCTCATTCTTAAGATGTAAGCCAAAAAATTCATCATGAATGACTTCTTTCAAGTGATCTACTACTGGAAGGAGATTTTTTTAATGAAAACCTTGATCCTCCATGAAAATATTTTCAATATGGGCATTCAGTCTACCTATCCCCTGATTCTTCGGTCAAACTCTCCCATCCTAGACATCCAACTCACCTTTGATAAGAAAACTACTTCCTTCTAGTGATGTAAAAGAAATCCTATGATGATATCAGTCGAAAAAGGTATGATAGTGAATTAACCAGTCCATCCTGAGAATGAAATCGGAGCCCATCATCTCGAGAAAAAAATTGATTCCACAAGAAAGGGCAACTGCCAACCTCAAGGGGATATTCCAAGCACTTGCGAATTCCCTCTTTCCATATTCCCAATGATGTATTGAGGGTCATTACACCATAGTGATACTGTATATCTTGTCCAAGACTTTCCAAGATATATATAGAAATAAATGTTTTTGATGTAACAATATCAAACAAAGTAGAGACAACATTATAGGCTACTAGAATAGTACCTCATACTGTAGATGGTCGTGCAGCCTGATCCAAGGGTATCATATGTAAGGCTTGCAACTAACTCGATCCACTACCCTGTGCAATAGATACACTACCACGATCATGACACCATTGCTAGCACTACTAGTGATCATGTATTAGACAACCACATACATAACCAACTCCTTAGCTACACCTACCAGTTCTAGTCCAACTCCTCACCTAACGTGGTGGAAAATAACTCTCTCTTAAAGGTGGATTATAAGTATATCATTTTCTACTCCAAGCTGGTGGAGTGGTCCTACAACAACACTATAAATGAACAATATACTTGCAAGATTGGAAATCCATGGGGTCTATATCACATTGGGGATTATTATGCCCTGGTCTTCCACACTTATGGGACATAACAGAGATATCAAACTAGATACTCTGGTTGCCACTTCCCTAACGAAAATCCTCAAGGGAACAATTCATACAACCGGAAGAACTATTGGCATGATGCAAAACTGATCCATTAAACCTGGTACTTGCACTGTCCCTCAGGTTACACTAAGTGATAAGGGCATGTTTACCTTTAGAAGAGAAGGTAGGAAGGTGAAAAACATTCAACTAAGTTGATATGGCATACTAAATCCCATCCTTAAAACGTCTAGCACGTGAAATCTCTTCACCAACTAGAAGTGGTGAAAAACACAGTAAATCGGTGAAACATGCTGAATGTTCCATAACTAACATAGAACCCATCTTGAGATGAATGAAATATCTAAATCTTTTATCTCTTAGTGACTGAGGAAAGAACTGATCATAGAAGGCAGTTTGGATGTAAACCCATAACATGAACTAATGATGTCTGGCCTAGGTAACCACATCCCACCAATGCATGGTCGAATCCCAAAGAATGTTTTCATAATGATTGAATATCCACAACAGAGGCATTTCCTGATGATTAATGATAGACATAATGGCCTCTAGTGAAGACTCAGTATCCTAAGAATCACCATCCCTAGAAAAATAAAGAGGATGCAGCTGTTGGAACTCATGGGTCCGATCAGTCATCATAGGTGAAACTTTGGAGCACCATTCATGGATTTCGTTAGAAGTATGAAACCATCATGGGCATGGGAATAAGTGATCGGACTAGGTACAAAAGCTGGTGCATCATGTGGGACTCGTGGAAGTAATATTGGAAGATCAGGGCCCACCATGTATGGAGTGTGTTCGTTACCACTCTCTCAGCGAACGACATGAGGACGTCGTGGTGGAATTGATCAACAAATGATAATAAAACACCTTATAATAGGATTATAAGAAAGGATATAACATCACTAATGGAAGATAAATGTAATAAAACTCACTACCCAATGATTAATACCCAAACTACCTGATTAGATGTCTAGGTATCGGTAAGTTCTCAAGTATAAGATTCATGTTACCTTTCAATTAAATTCCAAGTTCACTCCTTTACCGATCATAAACATGGAAAGGCAAGATACGTATGTTCATCCAACTCATTTATATTTTATGATTCACTTTATAATGGATAGTCATTTCCTATGAATCAGTTCTGATACACTTATAACCATAAATGACACCAATTTACTTATAGCGAAATGGGTGAACTTGGTAAATTACTCATCCCAAACCATGGGGGCCCATACACCTCATGAATTGAGATAGGAAATCACTCAGTTGAAGACAATTTAATACAAGTACATGAAACTATCATAGAATCACCCAGTAATTATAGGCATATCAAGCAAAGAAAAGTAGTGAAATTCCCCTATATTGCATGGAAATATGCATTACATGTTAATTCTAGGTTCCTATAATGGTGCATGTTACCATGATCATTTCCATTATATAATCATGAAAATAATGAAATAAGATCCTCAAATAGAGAAATAATCAACAACACCACACGACATGTGTGTCACCCAATGATGAAATAATATCAACTGTAATAGGAAAAATATAACAATAATTACATTTTGGGTAACTTGGCTTTTACCGTGGTCATGGGTCCACGATTCACTAGAACGGCTTATGACCAAGTTCCAAGACTTCCTATTCTCCAATATATTTCCTCCAAATATTAATGTATGAAAAGAAGCATGGCTTTGATACCACTTTGTGACAACCCAGACCTGAATTCCACTTAACTGGTTCCCTGAGCTCGGTGGACCACATGGCCTCAAGTGCATATTCCCGAATGCCAGAGGCTACAGACTAGCAGTGAGGGCCTATGGTGTTTCTATAAAAAATATTCTTGAATTGGAAGATTATAGCACAACATATGGAATATAAAATAATAGTAAATAGAGGAAGAAATATAAGCGATACAAATAAAAATGGTACCAAACTGAAAAATATATAAATGAGAAAAATAACTACTTTTTCAACTGGAACAATGATAATGTCATGTCATGTTACTAGAAAATAGGAAAACATGGATACAATACAGCATGAATGAAAATTTCTACAAGGTAAATGAAATCAAATACCACTCCAAGAATCTCGAGATCCAACTCGGTCATGTACTCTCAAGCTTTATCCTATCAGTATGAAATAATGTACTGGAAGTTGTATACTACCCTTTTTCAATACCTTCAACCATTAAATATAATATGTGAATGAAATGGTTCTCATAAAGGGTGTGAAATAAATCTTAGTGGGCATCCACCAACGGTGTCTATAACATCCATCATGCGTAATGGAATATAATATTGCGCAGTCATGAATATATAAGTAATGGAAGAAGCACAATATAGGTAAATAACCACGAACCCTCTTTATCCATTGACTGTTGTATGAACATGTTACCAGTTCATTAATTAATGAATTAACATTTAATGTTAATAATTCATCTGAGTCAAATTTAGTACTGACATAACCTCGTAATATTATAAGTATTGAAGGCCCTAATACGTAACAAGGAAACCAGATAATGTTATGCAGTGATGGATTTCCAAGATAATGACCATGGTAATGTAAATCTCAGAGAATCCTAACTCTGTAGTATCTTAGTCTAGATAAATGGTAAGAGAGTAATACAAGGAGATTAATCCAAGTCATTCCACAATAAGGTTCTTACTAAGTCCTAGGTGATCGACCAAGGTAAAACAGGGATAAGAAAAGACATGGACCTATGGGATTTCACCTTGGAACCTACTTGCCAATGCTGGATATAAGGAGTGAATCAAAGGTATCATGTAATAATGAATGGAACCTAAAATAGTATATCAGGCATCCAATGAATAGATATGAACCAGAGTCATGGTGGGTATCAACCTATGAAATTATATCCTTGAAGCAGAATGGGGTTCCCAAGACACATGGTATTCTCCTCACAGAATCCAAGACGATATCACGTTAGTATATTCCTATTTGATATTGTAATCAGGCAAGGATTCATTTGGTTCATGTATTTCCTTCTATTAGTGTGAATAGTTCAAGCAGAGTTGAAACCATTTATTTAATGATCCAAGCCCTCTCTTCGATTAGTGTGGATAGGACAGGTAGCATTGCAACAATTTAATCATTTCTTAGTTAGCCATTAAGGCTTATTCAATTATTGAGTTTCACATCGTTTCCTTCCATTAACATGGAAATCGGTTCTTCAAATATTTAAACATTATCCAATCTCATTTAATAAAGCCAAGTTAAATACATAGTATACTTTCCATTTAAAAATTCACATTACCCTTTTAATAACCATTTCAAAGAAAATACCTTAGGCAGGTCAAGTGGTGAGCATTCAAGGTACCTGCCATTATGAAATTCTCAGTAATGAAAATCTGTTTATGATATGAAGACTCTCTTTTATAATGGTCAAGAAAAGGCACACCCGAATGGGGGCTCAAATTTGTTGAAACACTAAAAACATAATTATGGCATAAACCTTGACATGGGGAGGATTGACTTGTGGATATAACCAATAACAACTAACAAAATATTTGGAAAGAGCATAACCATACAATTCAAATGATCATAAGTATAGAATGTTAATTTATGGAATGGTTTCCAGCAAAATCTGTTGTCCCCACCCGAACATTACAAAAAACAAATAACATTAGGGATGAGTCATAGACCACCTACCATAGGTTTGTATGATCATTCCCCTCTGGTATCGGCCCTTGACATTCCCTGGATCAGAGTAGATCTAAGAAAAAGGGGAAAAACACACAAATCGAGATATCTAGTTCAAGATTTAAATATAAGAAGAATGGAATAATGGGGACTCATGTACTTACCTTTTCACGTCCAATGTGGAAACTGGACGCTCGATCGGATGCTAGATGATGGAGATCTCTTGATTCCAAGATTATATCTTCTAAAAGCTCAATATTGAGAGAAAAATAGGTCAATCTTGCATAAAATCAGATTATGGGGGAAGGGGTTGTCTTAATAGATCATTAAAGGGATATTTAGAAATTTTACACAGGTTTTTATCCTTCTCACGGTTTTTTCACACAGTTTTTTTAAACCGTGCATAAACTGTGTGAGATGGCTCAAACTGGAAAGTCTTCCTCTGCACGGTTTGATCAAATAATGCGCCATCCATGCATGGGTACCTAGGAAAAAGGGGGTTCTCGCATGGTTAGGCTGCACGACCATGATCCAACCGCATGATGTGGCTATGTCATAGAAATCACCATCCACATGATTTGGAAAACCATGCAGAAATACCACACTGTTTACTCTAAACCGTGCGTAGAGTCTATTTTCTCCAACAGGATGGGTTCTGGACTCTGAACAATCCTTGGACACCCTTATATCCTTTAATAATTCATTATCCATCTATATGAGGTCCAAATTATGTATTTAGAAAAAAATAATGGATCCATACCTATGTGAAAAACTATGTTCTTACCAAAATAATCAAAACCCATTACAAAAACAGAAGAAACCACTACTCCACCCCACGTGATGTCTATGTGTAGTATACAGCCAACACGTCTCACCTGGAAGTGAAGTCAAGTGAACAATTACAATATCCCTTGGTATCTCCATGTATTCCACAAGAGGTGTGGGCCAAGAATTCTAACAATGACTAAAGCTCTGATCCTTGATATTCCTACCTTCTGTCGATCCCAACTCATCTTAAAATAATAATACACCCCAAAAACAATAACTTCCTATTATACTATGTTTTCACGAAATGAATCTAGTATCCATCATTATTGGCACCAAACCAATCCCATGGAAGGGAATAAAAGGAATTCCATATCCCCATGGTCTGGTATAAGTTCCCGAGTATCAAGTATTATGGTTTGGGAATACTTTACCCTCGTTTAATATCATTTAACAACCAAAAACCATCAAAAAAAGAAATCTGAAAATTTCTGAAATACATGCCTTAAATGAAATCCTGAACTGAACATTAAACATGGCACAAGAGTTCCAAATATACATAAAGTAGTAGAAAAACATCCCAAAGGATTCCACATGACAAGGGTTATCACACGCTAGTCGCCTCCACAACACCGCAACAAGATAAGAAATAAGAAACTCAAACCGCTATCACCCAAGGCCTTGCCCTTATTTCACGACCCCTCCCCACAAAGTGTACCCCTCCTAGACTGGAAATGTGTGAAGGGAGATAATGAGCCCCGAATCCCACCTCTAGTAGGCCCCAGGATGGCGACTAGCACTGAGGGTATAATAAAAACACAAATGGGAGGCATTACCCTCTAATAGAACACATGTGGAAGAAAGAGATAAGATAGACACCAACCAACTCCAAATCATAACTGAAGTATAAAGGAAAACCAATGTGAACATATTTAATGACATTCAAAAGTACTAAAACTGAAAGGAAAAAAATACAAGTACCCAAAAGAAAGTAAAAACAGTAGCAACAACAAGCCCGAATAGCTCCTGCAACCACAAGCTAGTAGTAACCAGCATGATCTCCAACATGTTCCAAGTGACCTGAAAAATAGTTTATATATACGTAGGGTGAGTATAACAGTATAATTAGTTTGATCCTCCCTGAAGCCTCTTGTGAAAAGGCAATGAAGGCAATCTAAAGCACAGTGAACAATAATTGAAACTAACACGTCACCTAAACATGTACACTAAGTTCCCAACCTCACCATGGATACTCTCACCAAGTAATACATACAAGAATATAGGTTATAGCAATGAATATCAAGGGTACCCGGATACTAATTCCCCACTAGTTTTCTGCTTTTCCCCAACGACATACATTCTATACATCTCTCTCCAAAGGGTTTCCCAAATACACCTGGGCTAGGCTCCACAATCTGCACCATGTGCACCAAAAAGGCTTGCCCACAGACACCTATTATTCGAACCACCCCATCCTCACAACCAAAAGTAACTAGGTAGTTTTTGAGAGCCACCATAGCTTGCATAACATGTATCATACTTTGGGTATTATTCCTCAATCCATTACAGCCCATACACCGAGTAAGGATCGTCAAGCCATCAGAGCCTATACATGTTACACCTATAGTAGTCCATAGGATACTATATCCAGAATATATGTGTGTGAATAACCACAAGCCATTACAGCCTTTTACACAAATATATGAGGATAACTAACCGATGTGCCTAATGGCACTAGTATCTTCCAAGAGAAGAGAGTGGGGTCAAAAGGTTTAGTCCACCATTCACCCTCCCATCAAAATGTAGGGGAACCCCCCCCCCTCCCCCCAGGGCTCTAAATCCTCGGTTTTCCAGTTCCCCTTACTGACAGGGTGGAGTAGAGTATAGAAACACAAAAAGTACAGAATATATTATAACTCACAACCACGCTATGGGAATAACCTAGTCTCAGACACAACTGCAGCTAAAGTATCTCGGACTCCGGGCTGCCACTTCTAAGACTGGGTATACTATAAGAACACAACCATTTAAGGGTATTTATTTGATTACTTCATTCCCTTTTTTTCAATTCCATTGTACGTTAATTAATTCTTCAAAAATTAATTAACCATGAACAATTTCCACATTAATTTCCATTAACATCACATCGAAAACCCATTGTCCCTTCAAAAGTTCTCAACCTCACCATTAAGTTCCAACAAACTCCAACCCCATGGGTTAACATAATTTATTCAAACATTCATTACAGAGTTAATTTCCCATATTCCCAGGAATTCTAGAAAAGCATCATATGCTACGAAACTTAAGGGTCTCAAAACGGTGAGTAGATGTACTACCTATCGGGTATTTGCCACCTATAGCAAGAGCATAGACCCATTCTCCCTTGAGAGGCTAAAAACGGAAAGCACGTGGCATAACCCGCGTGTCTTCGCCTCTTTTGGAAGAAGGGTAAGAATGAAGATCTTCCTTGAGCATTGGGGAAAAGTAAAGTATATAAACAACCAAACAAAGCACCAAGCATCCAACAATCATATCATCCCATTCCATCATCCCTCGTTTCCTCCCTGATACCCATTTGCATAAGCCGATGCATCTTGCCACTCTGGGTGTCATCCGCTACCACAACCACATGGCCCCCATGCCCCCACATATCACAACACCCCTCTAGGGTCACATCACATCACAAGAAACAGGAAAGAAAACATCACATCAATTTGGGCTCTTGGCCCTTTAACAAGGAATCCCACCTTCATACACAAGAACCAACAGATTTTAGGTTTACCAACCAACGAAATTAATCACAAAAATCGGCATAAATTTGATTAACATAAATTTGGATCAACAACAATGAAAAGAACAACCAGATTCATTTACTTGCCTCTTTATATTAAGACAATTAATTATCAATTAATTCTGGCTTTACATTCTTTATCAATTTCATCAATAACAACATGCTAACAAGCAAAGAATAGATATCGCACTATTTAGAAAATCAAGAGGTAAACCGTTATCAGGGTACAAAGTAACAACATGCGATGAAACCAATTCTTTTAATCTGGTTCATATATTTAATTAGGTCAATTTCATTGTGATCCAAAGGGCTAAATCATGCTTACTCTATGATTGCACATAAACTATTAGAGAATCCACGAATCCCATACCTCAACAGTCAAGGGCCACTCAGGAATCCAGGTCGATTATCCACAGATCCTCTTTAGATCTCCTCTCCTAACACAACCAAGACCAAAAATCATCAATTTTGACATCCACACACCTAGATTTACCCATAACCGGAATATATCTATGAAACAGAGAGAAGTGGAGGAGTAGATCTAGGTAGATCAATGAATCCAAACAAAAAGGATCACATACCTTGAGAAACCAGCTTCGATTCACGAAAAGAATCCTCTGGATTGCCTCTAAAATGAATGGGAGAGTTTCTTCTGTCTCCAAGGAAGGGTAATCCTGAGTTAGGGATTCTTAGAGGATTAAACAAAACATTTATGGGAAAAAGAGTTCAGATCCACAATTTTAGGATCTAACATTAAGTGCATGCATGGTTAGTCTGCACAGTTTAACAAATCATCTGCTAACAGTGCGTTAGCTTATGCTATTAAAACAATACTCGCACGGTTAGGCCGCATGGTATGACAAAATGTGTGCCTCTTGTGCGAAGTCTACTGCCTTCAACACCAACCTTGCAGGGTCAGGCCGCACGGTTAGACAAACCATGCGCCTCCCGTGCGAAGGCTATTTCCTCTGACACCAACCTTGCACGGTTTGGCCACATGGTTTAGGAAAACCATGAACCTCCTGTGTGATGGCTATTACCCTTAATTCTATCTTAAATGTCCACCCAAACGCACCCCAAGTCACCTTCACCCCCCGAAACACCTCCAAAACCAAATTTTACAAAGGAATGGACCGAAGAGGACCGTGCCACTACATCAGATACCTCTCAAAACATTCTCATCCTCAAGAATCCAAAACCCACTTAAAGAGAAAACGAAATAGGGTCTGAACAACTACCCATAGAGATACCTCCCAAAAGAGAGAATGCCAAAAAAGAAACAAAGGGTCCCATCTCATAAACATGAAAGGTTCTTAACCACACAAGTTACAACGGTATATGAAAAGAGTTAAACATCAAACAACTCTGGGTACTGATCATGTATCTGTGACTCAGGTTCCCATGTACTCTACTCCAGGCCACAGTTCCACCAAAAGACACATTCCAAAGGAATATAATGCTTGTGCAACACCTTATCCCTACAGTCTTGGATCTCCATAGGTATCTCTTCAAAGGTTGTGTCATCATCAACATCGATATCTCCCCAATCGATGATGTGAAAGTCGACACCAAGATAACGACAGAGTTGGGATACATGGAAAACATCATGTATTAGAATCATTTGAGGGGGAAGTGCTACTCATTATGCCACAACTCCCTCATGAGATGACACCTTGAAAGTCCCAACAAAGT
Source organism: Viscum album (assembly GCA_963277665.1). Taxonomy (NCBI): domain Eukaryota; kingdom Viridiplantae; phylum Streptophyta; class Magnoliopsida; order Santalales; family Viscaceae; genus Viscum; species Viscum album. Next base: position 1,098,282,751 of record OY728121.1, on the reverse strand, counting down.
GGGGAGAAAGCTTACTCCCAAGACAAAACCTTCACTACCCACGACGAGGAGTCACCTTCAAAAACACATGATCTCCAACATTATACTATAAGGGTCTCCTCCTTTGATCAACATATGATTTATGATGATCTTGCGATGTCTTTATCATCTCATGAATCACCTAAACCATTTTTATTGTATTTAGCACTAGTTCCAGTCCATGAATTGCTGACTCTCCGACCCCAGTCCTGCACAATACAGAATGAAAAGGCCGACCATACAAGGCTTCAAACGGCTCCATACCGATGGTGGAGTGGAAATTATTATTGTAAGAAAACTCCACAAAGGGTAAGTGCCTCATCCATGAACCTCCAAAATCAACAAAACATGAGCGCAACATGTCTTCAAGAGTCTGGATGGCTTGATTCGTCTGACCATCTGTTTGAGGATGAAGAGCAGTGCTAAGGCATAGCTGAGAACCCAAAGAATGTTGGATACCTCTCCACACCCTGGAGGTAAAATGTGTATCTCAATTTTAAATGACCATCCTAGGGACTCCATGATGTATCACCACCTCCTCCAGATACTGCCTCAACAAAACTTCAACTGAGCTTGACTCCTTGATCGCTATGAAGTTGGATGATTTCATTAAACGATCCACTACAACCCAAATACTATCATATCCTCCCAGAGCTCGAGGTAAACCAGTAACAAAACCCATTGAGATGTCATCCCACTTCCACTGAAGTATCTCTAATGGCTGGATAAGACCACCAGGAACATGGTGTTCGGCCTTCACCTTCTGGCAGAATAAACATTGAGACACAAACCCCGCAACCACACGTTTCAGCCTAGGCCACCAAAACTGACTCCTCAAGGATCGGTACATCTTTGTCACACCAGGATGCACCGCTAAGGGAAAACTATGGAACTCCCTGAGAACCATCTCACGAATTGCCAAGGGAACAAAAAGCCTTCCATGATACAACACTTGGTGTTGTTCATCCTTAGAACAACCATCAGGGGCCTCACCACAAAGAACTCGGTCTTACTAGACCTCCACCTCAAGATCCCCCAACTGGGACTCTTCCAACTTATACATCAGGGATGATTGTATCGTCATTTGAAAAACACAACCTCTACCCCCAACTTCTCCCATATCAAGGTGTAATGCTGAAAGTTCGTCCATTACTCTCCAGGAATCACCGGATTCACGCAAAGCCTCATTATGTGACTTTCGGCTCAGTGCATCAGCTACCACATTCCCCTTCCTAGGTGTATACGATATTTTAAATTCGTATTCCTGCAAGAACCCCATCCACCGACGCTGCTGCAAGTTCCAGTCATGCAGGGAGAAGACATAACTCAAACTCTTATAATTGGTGAAAACCATAAAACACTCACCAATGTGGTAATGTCTCCACAAATTCAGAGAAAAAACCATGGCTGCCAACTCCAGATCATGGGTGGAATAGTTGCGTTAATGGGGACGCAACTACCAAGACCCATAAGAAACAACTGACCTCTACTTCATGAGAAAACAACCTAACCCCAGATGTGAAGCATCGCAGAAGACATCAAACTGAACTCCTTCAATAGGAAGACAAAGGACTAGAGCACTTACTAACTTCTCCATTAGATACTCGAAAGCAGCCTCACACTGATCAGTCCATATGAATGCATGATCTTTCCTAGTCAATGCTATCAGAGGATATGCGAATCGAGAGAAATTGGCTACGAACCTTCTGTAGTAGCCTGCGAGACCAAGGAAACATCGCACCTTTAACACTGCCTTGGGGGCTTCCCAAGACACAAATGCTTCTATCTTTGTTGTATCCACATATAATCCCTATTGGGGCACAACATGCCCCAAGAAACAAACTTCCTGAGCCCAAAACTCACACTTCGACAACTTCTTGAATAGCTGATGTTGGCGAAGAACTCCCAAAACGGCTCATAGATGCTCTGCATGCTCCTCTTCAGACGTGGAGTACACAAGGATATCATCGATGAAAACTACCACAAACTTGTCAAGGATGTCATGAAACACAGCATTCATCAATCCCATGAATACAGCTAGAGCATTCGTCATGCCGAATGGAATTACAACAAACTCATAATTCCCATGATTACAACGGAAAGAAGTCTTCGGAATATCCTCACCCTTCACACGCATTTGATGATATCCTGACAGCATGTCGGTCTTTGAGAACCAACATGCACCCTTTAGTTGATCGAATAAATAATAAATCCGCGGAGGAGGATAGCGATTCTTTATGGTCACTTTGTTTAAGTGTTGATAATCGACACACAACTGCAAACTGTCGTCGGCCTTCTTCACGAATAGAAATGTTGCACCACATGGGGACACACTTGGTCGAGAAAAACCGCACTACAACAGACCATCAAGCTGTATACGTTGGTCTCGTTACTCACAAGGGGAAATTCTATATGGAGGCAGAGAGATAGGAGAAGCTCTTAGCTGTAGCTCGATCCCAATTTTGATCTCTCATCGAGGGGGTAATGCTAAAACCTCTTCTGGGAAGACATCAGGGTACTCCTCTACAACCCAAGGAAACACCAACTCTGGAACCTATGAAGAACTCAGCATCATCTCGGACATCAAGGAAGATAAGTATGGAACGCACCTATGACCCATCTGAGGATCTCGCTCACCAACAAACACCACTTTCCCTCCATCTGCATCGATGAAAATAACCTTCTTCCTGAAGAAATCCACGATATTCTACACTGAATACAACCAATCCATTCGGAGGATGATATCATATGGTTGTGTTCGTAAACATAGGAAATCTCCCCAGGAGCAGTGTTTCCCAAAATCTAGCTCACAGTGTCTACATACTTCAAACAAGTCATCTCGACCTCCAACTGGCATAGTCAACGCCAAGGGCACTAGAAGCCTCTCAAACTCAAGTCCCAAATAATGGACAAGGGTAGGGGATATAAAGGATTGTGTCTCTCTTGAATCAAACAAGGAATACACCATGGTAGAAAACAATCAAAGGGTACCTCAAATGATATCTATCTCCTCTGGTGCTGGAAACGCTAGAGCATGAAGCTAACCACGACCTCCTCCACGGCCTCTTTGACCCTGATGACGACCACCACCACGGTCGTACCCTGCTCTCTGAGGATGGGGAGCATCATGGGGTTTTCCTCTGCCTGCCCCATCTACTCTCTTCTGGTCTAAAGCTGGTGCAAACTACTGCTGCTACTACCTCGCCTGGAACTGTCTCAATGGAGGAACCTGGAGCGTAGCACCCGGTGCACGATGACCACTCTGAAAGATCGAGCACTCCCACTGTTGATGACCACAACCAACACAAGAAAATCAATCTCTTGATCCCTTGGCATAGTCTTGAGAGTTTTTGCCTCCTGAGAAATGAGATATGGAGGGCTCAGACCTACCCCCAGCTGAACAAAAACTCTTCTACACTGAAAACCGGGAACCCCGGACCACAGCTCTTCTTCGTGAAGAATCATGTCGATTCCCCTCTCATGATGATCCGGTCCTGGCCAAAGTTCTCTCAACTACCTCTTCCTTCTCCATCACCTCAAGATATGTCTTCAGCATAAATGGGGTGACCTTGCACTAGATCTTTGGATAAAAAGCCTCTTAAAAATGCCTCGCCCTGGCCTCCTCATCTTGTAACATGTCCGAAGCATATTGTAGCAGGTTCCTGAAACAGATTCCAAACTCTCAAATAGTAGAGCTCCCCTGTCGAAGGGTAAGAAGCTTGTGGCGACAAGACGCCTTCACAGTCGAAGAAAGGAACTCGACTCTAAAAACGTCTCAAAACTCCTCCCTTGAGATCGCTAACTCCTCACGATCCCCATGGAACAAGAACGACCACTACCCTGCTGCTCCACGCAACATAGTAACAGCTATGGACACCCAGTGCTCCTTCCGAGCATGGATCGAACTAAAGCCTATCTAGACCTCCTCCAACCAGTCTTCTATGACTGCATCAGAAACAGATCCCTCATACTTCTGTAGACTCTGGCGCTAAAACTCTCGGAGTGTCTTCCTCCATGTGTTGTCGTCGTCAACCTCTACCCTGCGGCGACCTGCTGCAACAGCCTGCTAGACATCTTCTACGCAAACCCGATGAGGACGTCGACCAGGAGCCATACCCGAAAAATAACAAACACTTAGAGATCCTAATCCTGGAATATGGAAGACTCAAGATTAATTAATTAATTTTTTTCATTTATTCTTTTTAGGTTAACCTCTTCCAAGGTCTACTAATTCAAACACAGGAACAAAGAAGAATGATGCATGATCCCTTCCTAGTCCTCTACCCTGCAACCAGTATCACATTGTTTGGTGGCCATTGTAAACTTAAAGGTCAGTGCATCATATCATAGGGGGCCCTAAACGCCTATGTCTCAGCCGGTATCCAGTGTTTACCTCACTTGATAAACATGAATGGAACCGTTTCCCAACCAACCCATACATCCTCACCTGTGCCTAACTCCAAACTCCATCATATCTCTCAACCAGATCTCTAATACCACTCTGTCATGACCCCCTACTCCCCACAATTTTGTACCCCTCCTAGGCCAGAAATGTGTGAATGGAGATAATGACCCCTGAGTCTCACCTCTAGTAGGACTCGGTTTGGCAACAAGCACCAAGGGTATATTAAACACAAAAATGGGAGGCATTACCCTCTAAGAGAACACATGCGGAAGAGAGAGATAAGATAGACACCAACCAACTCCAACTCAGAACTGAGGTATAAATGAAAACCCAAGTGCACATATGTAATGTCATGAAAAAGTACTACAACTAAAAGTGGAAAAATACAAGTACCCGAAAGAAAGTAAAAAAAGTAGCGACCACAAGCCCGAACAGCTCCTGCAACCACAAGTTAGTAGTAACGAGCCTAACACTAGTGCAGAAAACGTTATTTACGTCAGTTATTTTTCATTTTTTATGTCGGGTTTTAGCCGACGTTAATACGAATGATGTTATAAATAAAGTTTTTTATGTCGTTTATTAAAAAAACGACGTAACAAACATAACATCGCGGTGTTTCTCACATCGGTTAATTAATAACTGACGTGAAAAACCCTGGGGGTGGGGTTTATAACGTCGGTTATTCTATAACCGCCAAGATAAACCGGGGGGGGGCTTTATCACGTCGGTTATACAATAACCGACATCATAAACACGTACGGGGGAGTTTATCATGTCAGTTATTTAATAACCGATGTGCTAAACCAGTCCCGAGAGGGGTTTATCATGTCAGTTCATCAATAACTGAAGTGATAAACGCCCTGGGAAATGGTTTACCACATCGGTTATTAAATAACAGACGTGATAAACCATTTCCCAGGCTGTTTATCAGGTCGGTTATTGATCAACCGATGTGATAAATCATTTCCCAGGTCCTTTATCACGTCGGTTATTACATAACCGACGTGATAAACCATGCCACTTGTGTTTATCACGTCGGTTATGAAAATAACCGACGTGATAAACACTTCTCGATTTCTTTATCACGTCGGTTATAATATAATGGACATGAATGACAAAAAAAAATTTAAAAAATCCACTACAGTCCTCTGCTCTCCAGCAAAATCAACCAGAAACCAAATCAATAATTCGTACCACAAAAACAGAAGGAGATTGAAACATGAACTAAAGAAAATTTAAGCATTTAAATTGATAACATATAAAACTTACCCCACTTGATAGCCCCCACCCTCATGTATACCCCCTGTACAGCCCTCCCCCACCCCATTGGAGCTCCCACCACACCCCTAGACTACCCCCGACCCCCTGGACAGCCCCAAACACCCATCGACAACCCCCACCCCCCCCCCCCCCACCCTCCTGAACAGCACCCCCTCACCCCCTCACCCCCACTTGATAGCCCCCACCACACCCCTAGACTGCCCCCGACCCCCTGGACAGCCCTAAACACCCCTCGACAACCCCCACACCCTCCTGAACAGCACCCCTCACCCACTCACCCCACTTGACAGCCCCCACCACAACCCTGGACTGCCCCCCGACCCCCTGGCCCACTCCAAACACCCCGTAACCCCCCCCACCCTCATGTATACCCCCCCATACTTTGGACAACCCTCGCCAACCCCATTGGAGCCCCCCACCACACCCCTGGACTGCCCCCCCCACCCTCTTGAACAACAGCCCCTCACCCCTCACCCCACTTGACAGCCCCCACCCCATTGGAGCCCCCACCACACCCCTGGACTGCCCCCTGACCCCCTGGACAGCCCCAAACACCCCACTACAACCCCCCCCCCCCCCCCACCCTCCTGAACAACACCCCCTCACCCCACTTGACAGCCCCCACCACACCCATGGACTGCCCCCCGACCCCCTGGAAAGCTCCAAACACCCCGGGACAACCCCCCCCCCCCCACCCCACCCTCACGTATACCCCCCACACCCTGGACAGCCCTCCCCCACCCCATTGGAGCCCCCACCACACCCCTGGACTGCCCCGAACCCCCTGGACAGCCCCAATCACCCATCGACAACCCCCCCCCCCCACCCTCATGTATACCCCCCACCCCACCGGACAGCACTCCAAGACCCCTGGACACCCCCAACCCCACTGAACACCCCCCAAACCTTGAAACCCCTCCCCCCAGACCAGAATCCATACCAGAAAAACCATCATAAGTAGACCAATACATAAAGTAGAGAAAAATTAAACATTCACATATATAACATTCAAAACATACATTGTCATCTTCAAAAAAAACAAAATCCAACCTAAACGACTACCAAATACACATTACAATGACAATATTCAAAATTACATTTTACATTATAAACAACTAAAATTTATTCAAACCTGTAAAATAATTTGACCACTCTACTTGTAAGTGTTTGATGTCTTCAGCATTATAGGGTTGGGGGTCATCAAAAAGCTAAAAATGAAAAGGATAGTAGTTAATGTGTATAATTAGTTAATCAAATTGAAATATTATAGAAAATTTTACGATGAAATCTTACCAGTTCAAAATTCCCAGTTTTCCCAGTTGTTATTATTTCATACATAAATATTAACATATAATATCCGTATTCGATGACGCCTTGTTGTTCATGACAATTATGTTTGAATGAGTTTAAATTCAATATATTATTTTAATGTAATAAATCAAAAAGTAAAAATTATAAATTGATATTTACCTTTGCATTTACATATTTGATCTTTTCATTCCTTTTCGTTGTGTTTTTTCGAAAGTAGGCCCATGCCCTATTAGAAAATAATACTAATGGGGTAAATTTAAAATTCATTATAATATATAAAACTATTGAGAAATTGAAACATACTTTTCCAATATATTCTTAAAACTTTCCCACACATCATCATGGAAAAATCATATCCAATAAAGTGCTTTCTCCCTTGGGAAAAAAACCCCTAACATCCAATGATCACTGATAAAAGGAAATTTAACGTTAGTGGTTTTTTATGTTAAAATATAATTAACTATTTGAGAGAGATGTGTTTCATACCTCTCACAAAAAGGGATCATCCATCATTGTGTGACTATATTCCTTTTAAGTCTTTCAGAAATATAATCCAATCTTTGTTCCTCATCCAATGCACATGCTTCAGGGGAAATCAATTGCGGGTACATGAATCCATATATATCTGTCAGCTCATTCCTCTCACAAATTTTATAAATATACCTAATACAAAAAAGACATAAGTATACATTTTTAATAAATATAACACAGGGAAATAATGTTAAGACTTACATGGAAAATATTTGCACCACATTGATGCCCAACTTATCTCCATTAACAAGCTCCATGATATCAGTTTTCATAATCCCCGCATTTATTTCATGTCCAAAAACATGAGCTTCAATTCAAAACTCATAATGACCCGCCTACAAATTTGAATATCTTGATAATCTGTCAAGACTACTAGAATCTGTATCTGATGTCATAGCCATTTGTCTTTGTTGTTTTCTATACAATATTTCTTTACCTTTGAAGTATTCCTGTAAAAATAAATTCAAAAATATATTAGTTTTCAAATGATAAAACAACTTTAATAAAAAAATAAAAAAATAGATATAACATTCATACCTCTATGGTAATGAGTCGAAGAAGTCTGGATGGCCAAATTAAAAAATGGTGGATACTATGTCCAACTTTCACCACCTCATCTGTAGGTAATGGTACCTAAGCTGATCTATCTATAATATCTTGTACAGTGACCCTCTGATTCTCTACCTCTAATTGTTGATGATGAGTTGTATCTACTATACAATATACCAACCCATATGCTACTATATGCTGTTGAGAATCATCAACATAGAACTTGCAATAAGTAGGAAGCTGTGGTAGAGGATTAGGATAAAAATTGGGGTTAGCAGGCTGAGGTGGGGGAGTGGGAGATATTGGCAGAGGTGGAGGATAAATAATGGGTTCTGCAGGGGGAGGTAGAGGAGTGGGAGCAGCATTCTGGAATTGTCTTTCCATATCGGCAAACATAGACTGCACTGACGCTCTAATCTTGTCCTCCATCGTCACATTAATATTATGAACATCAGCCTCCAAGGAATCAATTTTTTTCTATAAACCCCCTCAACATTTGAAGTTGAATAACGTGGAAACACTTTTCTTACCGATACACCTGCCGGATATCCTCTTTCACGACCAGGATGTTCGGGCCTTCCCAATGATATAGATAATATATCTTCCCTCCCATTAGCTATAAATGTCCCCTGTGAACTCTTCTCCTCAAGAGAGTCCTGTATTAATTAATTGAACATTTCTATAATGATTGATATTATATGAAGCAAATGGCTAACATAAATAAATAAAATATATATCTTATAATCCTCTCTGCTATGATTCTCGATTCATCTGAAAGATATTTCCCTTTTTTCCCTTCTGAGCTCTCTTCCATTTTTCATGTCTAGATGGAGGGGATGGAGGGGCCACCTCTCTAGAGCTTGAAGACTCAGCTCTTAGTTGTTGAAATTTTTCCGCCATCATTTGTTCTTCCAATAATGAATACCCTCCCCGAGATAAACTATGAGGGTATACATTTTTAGATTGGATCTCCTGATGATCTTTCCTTGTTTTCGGTAAATTAATAATAACAAATCATTAACAAAACGTTAATAAGATCATTTATATAAGAAATCTAATAAAAGTTTACACTGCCCATACCAAAATTGAATCTTTTCTTCTTCTTTCAAAAAACTGTCTCCGTGTGTATTCATCTATAAAAGGATATATATATGACATGGATTGTCATGACTCCTAAGACCATAAATGAAATCAGATGAAAGGGTTGATTTGAAATCCCTCCATCTCCTGGAAGCCAACGATTAGCATTTCTTCCTGACTCCTCCAATGTCAGGAATATCAAATCTCATCTGATAAAGAAGAGGATAAACATATTATATATACGAGAAACATTTAAATAATATTCAAACAATAGAAAAAGATCTTACCAAAATCGTCTCCCATAACTGAGATATTATCGCTTTATCCAGACTTCTCCATTCATCATACAGAATTCTTACTTTGCTCTTATCCTGAGTTGCTACAAAACCCTTAAAATATTTTGCATTTGGACCTCTAGGAATATCATCATCATCAAACTCAACGACTATCCTCTGATCCTGAGTATGGGCAATAGATAATTTTGGTAAACGTGTGCACCCAAATTTACCAAACATTGAACTCTTTGTTGTAATAGGAGCATGTGAATGTTCCTCCCCAGAGGTATGACCAATATGATCATCTCCAGAATCATGTGGTTGATCAAATGAATGATCTTTCATTATCCTTCAAATCAAAAAAACAAACGTTAGTTAAAAAATATACAAATTCAAATATTTTCATACTACTGTAATCAGAAAATAGAAAAGTGTACAAAGTTATATAATAGTAAAAATTGGTAATATGGTAAGTATGTTAAACAGTGGTAAAGATGGTAAAGATGGTAAAGATGGTCAAGATGGTAAACATGGTAAACCTGGTAAACATGGTAAAGTAATTTTCATTGAACAAAAATAATAGATATATAATTCATGTAATGGTAAACATCATAAAGTAAACTAAAAAAACATGAAACAAACAAAAACTTATACTTATTTTGTTTTTAAACATGTTTTAATTAATAAAAAACTTACAACATCTAACATTTATGAAAAAAATAAATGTAAACAAGAAATAAACATATGTTACCTGTAATTTTAGGAATGTACAAATGGATTGTTTTCACAAAATCCTTTGTCGTGATCATTCCTTATGGAACAAACGATGTATTCAACATGCTCATCATTATGTTCTGTTAATCTTTCCATGGAAGTAGGGATCTCACATAAATCAGCATCTTCATCAACTTCATCCTCACCAACATATTGTTTTTTCCCTCATAAAACAACAGCCCACTACATATCTGATTGATCTACTACATAGAAAATTTGTTTTGCATGTGTTTCCATTATAAAAGAATCAGCTGTGTCTTCCAATCTATTCAGATTAACAAGTGTCATTCCAAATTCATCGTGTTTGACACTGTTGTTACCGATAAACCATTTACAATTAAAAACAGGAACTTTAATTTTAATGTAATCAACCTCCCATATGTCTTCAATCACTCCATAATATGCACTTGATGAAGAAATTGGGTTTTTATCCTTAGCACTCGAAAAATGCATTGCTTTTGCAAACACCAATACACCACTATTCTGAACTGCACTTCTGTTGTCCTGAGCTTTCGTATGAAATGTATAGCCATTAAAATCATAATCGGACCATGTTATCATATTTAAACATGGACCGCCCACTATCCATTTTAATGTCTCTGATACATCTGATCTACCAAGAAAAGTCTTTTTAATCCATGACAAAAAAGTTTTGTTGTGCTCCTTCAAAATCCACATTTCTTTCTTCTTTGGATGACATTGTTTCAACTCATTAATATGCAATGTGATATATGGTTGAGCATCAGATATGTTATTCAAGATGTATGATTCTAACTTCTTCATTTGTTCAGCTGACAATGATTTGACTTTCAAGCCACGAATCCCCTTTCCCTCATTATTAACACATTCATGGCGAGATGGAGGCAAACCTAGGTTTTGCGGCACAGCCAAGTAGCTCGTACAAAACTCTGCTAGCTCCTCATAAATATACTTTTCAATAATGGAGGCTTCAGGTCGCTATGGATTTTGGACATACCCCTTTAATATTTTCATATACCTTTCAAAAGGATACATCCAACGAAGATATACAGGTCCACAAAGCTTTATTTCTCGAACCAGATGAATCATTAAATGCACCATTATATCAAAAAAAGTTGGAGGAAAATACATTTACAATTGAAAAACTACAAAAATTGAATCCTTTTCCAAAATGTTCAAAGAATTCACATCAATCGCCTTATTACAAATTGAATTGAAAAAATAACACAACTTCATCATAGTCTTTCTAACACGAATGGTCAATATTCCATGCAATGCATCTGGTAGAATTTGTTGCATCATGACGTGACAATCATGTGATTTCATACCTATCAACTTCAAGTCCTTCAAAGAGACAAATTTTTTTACATTTGACGAATAACCTTGAGGCACATTGATATCATGAAGACACTGACAAAAGCTAATTTTCTCCCTCTTCAATAATGTATGACAAGCCCAGGGAAGAAATGTTCATCTTCCTTTAGGAGTGGGAGCTAACTCCAAATGTATTCCCATTGATAGTAAGTCTAATCTTACATTCAGCCCATATTTAGTCTTTCCTTTAATATATATCAATTTTCTAATCAAAAAATCACATATATTCTTCTCCATGTGCATGACATAAATATTATGTTCAACTTCGTGATACCTCCAATATGGTAGCCCAATAATATTGACATTTTCTTCCAAATATGTCTATCATTACTAGATTTCTGTGTCTTTCCCAATGTCACATCACAGTTTTTTACCCTCTCAAAATACAGATCTGGGGATAAAGGTTTTGGAGAAGTATCAAATTCGTGTGAGCCATTGAATGCCTTTTTTAGTCTTCTATAAGGGTGATCTATAGTCAAAAACATTCGATGACCCATGTACATTGTTTTCCTCCCATGATGCAATTGACAATATGAGGTCTGTTGTTCACAAATTGGACATGCCTTATGACCTTTAACACTATATCCAGACAAATTTTCATATGCTGGGAAGTCATTTATAGTGAACAGAAGCACTGCATGCAGTTGAAAATATTCCATTTTATAAGAATCATACACCCTAATACCATCATCCCATAACAGTTTCAAATCATCAATCCACGGTGACAAGTAAACATCAATATCATTGTCGGTTTGCTTTGGACCAGAGATCATTATATTCAACATGACATATTTTCTCTTTATACAAACTTCAAGAGAGAGGTTGTAAATTACCAATAAAACAGGCCATGAACTATGTGTGCTACTGAGGGTTCGGTATGGATTCATTCCATCTGTGCACAACCCTAATATGAGATTTCTTATTTCATTTCCAAATGTAGAATACTACTCATCAATTTTCTTCTATTGTGGACAATTAGCTGGATGACGTATTTTTTCATCACATACCCACTCGTCATCATGACATCTTAACCTTTTTTCATCATGTGAATTAGAAAATAAATGTTTGAAACGATGAATTATAGGAAGATGCCAAAATACCTTTGTAGGGAGCTTTGTAATCTCTATATCAGCCTGTGATTTCTCATACACCTTATACCGTGATGTCCCACATTTAGGACACTCTGAAAAAAATTAATATTCCTTCCTATATATAATGTGGTGATTCGGACAGGCATGTATTTTCTTGTATCCCAATCCCATCGGGCATAATATTTTCTTGGCCTTGAAAATGTGAATTTAGAAGATCGTTATCTTTTGGAAGAATGTCTTTCATCAATTGTAGCAGCTCTGTAAAACCTTTGTCACTCCATCCATGTTTTGCCTTCAGGTTAATCAATCTTAACACCGCTGACAAAATCATAAAATTTGTACAACTAGGATATAATGGTTTTTCAACATCACCATATAGACGCGCAACTGTCGGTTCTATCTCAATTTTTTCTGCTACAATATCGCGAATCATTTCTTCAATTCCATCAGAGTTACCATCTTGTGAATCATCATCATCAGTGAAATTTCGTCCAGTTTCACCACACCAAATCCAAGGGCTGTAACTCAGATTAAAACCATGACATATCAGATGATCTTTTATCTCTCTACTTTTCAACTTCTTCATATTCAAACATTTTAGGCATGGACAGAAAAAAATGTCACTACTTGGAACATTTCGTTTAGAAAATTCCAAAAAGGCATCAACACCTTCTTCATATTCATTGCTCATTCGATGTGTCATAATCCAACTTAGACTCATTATTACCTATAACAAATATCAAAAATATATATATATATTTAAGATAAGATGAATATAAGTTTATATGAAAAAAATCATAATTTGAATGTAAAACAATTTGGAAATATAAAACAAATCTATGCGTATTTAAAAAAATATGCTTGAATATTATTATTAAAAGATAATATAGTTAGATATAGTAGTTTTAAATTCCATTTAATAAAAGAAATCCATGGCACCTACTTGGTTGATAGAAAATTGGAGAGAATGGAGTAAACCTGAGAACCAAATCATACTTAAAATAAAAAATCAGATGGAGAAAATCACCCCTCCTGGACACCACCCCCCACCCCCTACCCCCTTGGACACCCCCCTATACACCCCCCAACCCTCTGGACAGCCCCCACCCCCCGGAAAACCCCCAAAACCTTCTGGACAGGCCCCCACCCCCTTGGACAGTGCCCCCCAACCACACACACCCCATTGGAAACCACCCTGGACACCCCCAACCCTCTGGGCAGCCTCTCAACCCCTGGCCAACCCCCAAAACCCTCTGGATAGACCCCAACCCCCTTGGACAACCCCCCACACCCACCCACCCCCTTGGACACCCCCTAGACACCCCTAACCCTATGGACAGCCCACCAACCCCCTGGATAGCCTCCACACCTCTAGAAAACACCCCCACCCCTCCTGGACACCACCCCCACCCCCTACCCCCTGGGACACCCCACTAGACACCCCCCAACCCTTTGGACAGCCCCCACCCCCTGGAGAGCACCCCACCCCAACAGACTGTACCCCCACCCCTCACGAACACCACCCCCACCCCCGACCCCCTTGGACACCCCCCTAGTCACCCCCAACCTCTGGACAACCCCCCACCCCACGGACAACCCCCAAAACCCTCTGGACAGGTCTCCACCCCCTTGGACAACCCCCCACACCCACCCACCCCCTTGGACACCCCCTAGACACCCCCCAACCCTCTGGACATGCCCCCCCCCCCCCGGAATACCCCCCAAACAATGGTTTACATATAAAAACTAGGCATGGTGAAAAACTAAAAACACATGAATTTAATATATACATTAGCATGAAATAGATGGAATTAAATATTATTAAATATGGATACTTAAATGATCATATGATAATTAAAAATAACCATTGATATTCAACTACTCAAATGATCACATGTTTTCTCGATAACTAATATCATATTGAGGTAATGGATAATTCTAGAAATATTAAACATATTGTCGAGGCCATGGCCAATGCCTCAAAAAATACTAGGGTAAGCCCTCAGCAGAACCCATTTTTATTTGGAATCATGAGACATAGCGATGCATAGAAGGGCCATAGAGGTCAACATCCATTACATTATATGTCTAATAGATTCTCATATAAAATAGGATAGACATAAGCCACAACAACACATGAAATATCATTTCTGAATTCGTACATTTAATCAATAACCATTCTATGCAGTAATATAGGTGAATGAGATCATTACTTGTCAATGACAACAAAAATTACCATCAATGTCGGGCATTCGCGAAATAAAAACAAACTAAATAAAAGTATTTGAGCCTTACATAAATATTGTGAGTCGATCTAATAGATCTAGGGATGATAAATAAGATGATGAGGGAAAAAAGAGGTAAGAGGGATTGAAATCGATGAATCTTACCTAGTTTAATCACAAAAATCACAAAACATAAATATAGACTATCCGGGAAAAAAATGAACGAAATCAATACGTTGAAGGCTTACATGAGTGATGCGAGTTGAGATGATAGATCCTAGGAGAGTAAATATGATAAACGATAAAGGAAAAACATGTTTAACACAGCGAGATCGATGGGTTGGTTAGGGTTTACCGCGCGAGAGAGACGAGCCGTCGGACTGTCGATCGAAAAAACGTAAATGACAATCCACGGGGCTTGTTAATTTTTTAAATGTTTTATAACGCCGGTTATATAATAACCGATGTTATAAACTATTTTTTTACATTCATAACATCGGTTATTATAATAACCGACGTTATTAATGTATCAGATACATCTTTTTTTACATTGGTTATTTTACAACCGACGTAAAAAAATACGTGTGTTGGTTTTTTACATCGGTTATTCTATAACTGACGTAAAAAATACATTAAAAAATCATAGTTTTTTACATCGGGTATTGTATAACC
Source organism: Viscum album (assembly GCA_963277665.1). Lineage (NCBI taxonomy): Eukaryota > Viridiplantae > Streptophyta > Magnoliopsida > Santalales > Viscaceae > Viscum > Viscum album. The sequence goes on along the minus strand of OY728121.1, from coordinate 1,098,267,186 downwards.
GACGTAAAAAACGTTCTTTGGGTTGTTTTGTTACGTCCGTTATAAAATAACCGACATAAAAACCGAACACACATGATTTGTAACGTCGGTTATTAAAATAATCGATGTTAAAAACCTACTCACCGCATTTTTTACGTCGGTTATAAAATAACCGACGTAAAAAACCACGTTTCACAGATTATCACGTCGGTTATATATAACCGACGTAAAAAATGGTGACGTAAATAACGTTTTCTGCACTACTGTAATCACCAACATGATCTAAGTGACCGGAAAAACAGTTTATATATATGTAGGGTGAGTATAACAGTATAATCAGTAGGATCCTCCCCGAAGCCTCCCGTGGAAAGGTAAATAAAGCATGCTAAATCACAGTGAACAACAAGTGAAACTAACACGTCACCTAAACAGGTACACTAAGTTACCAACCTCTCCATGGCTACTCTCACCAAGTAATGCATTCAAAAATATAGAATATAGTAATGAATATCAAGGGTACCCCACTACTACTTCCCCACTGGTTTTCCGCTTTTCCCCAACGACATTCTTCATGTTCATCTCTCTCCAAGGGCTTTCCCGAATACACCTGGGTTAAGCTCCACAATCATCACCATGTGCACCACAAAGGTTTTCCCGCAGACACATGGGCTAAGCACCACACCATCCTCACAACCAAAAGTAACCATGTAGTTTCCGAGAGCCACCACAGCTCGCATAACATGTATCATATGTCGGGTATTAAAAATCATGTCATTACAGCCCATGCACTGAGTAAGGATCGTCAAGAAATCATAGCCTATACACATTACACCTATAGTAGTCTATATCCAGAATATATGTTTGTGAATAACCACAAGCCATTACAGCTCTCTACACATCTATATTGGGAAAACTAACCACTCTTCCTAATGGCACAGGTATCTACCAAGAGAAGAGAGCAGGGTCAAAGGGGGTAGTCAGCCATCACCCACTCATTGGAATGTAGGGAAAACACCCCCCTACGGCTCAGAATCCCCGGGGTTCCAGTTTCCCTTACTAACAGGGTGGAGTAGCTTATAGAAACACAAAAAGTACAGAATATATTATAACTCACAATCACACTATGGGCATAACATAGTCTCAGACACAACTGCAGCTAACGTCTCTCGGACTCCGGGATTCCACTTCTAAGACAAGGTATCCTATTATCACACAACCATTTAAATGTCATTATTAGATTACTTCATTTCCTTTTTATAAATTCCACTGTATATTAATTAATTCTTCAAACATTAATTTACCATGAAAAATTTCCACATTAAATTCCATTAACGACACATCCAAAACCCACTATCCCTTCAAAAGTTCTCAACCTCATCATTAACTTCTAACAAACTCTAACCCCATAAATTAACATCATTTATTCAAACATTCATTATAATGTTACTTTCCCGTATTCCTAGGCATTCTAGAAAATCATCCTATGCTACTAATCACAGGTGGTTCAACGCGGTGAGTATATGTACTACCCGTCAATTCTTTGCTGTGTATAGCAAGAGAATAGACCCACTATCCCTTGAGAGGCTAAACACGTAACACACATGGCATTCCCCGCGTGTCTTCACCTCTTTCGAAAGAAGGTTAAGAAAGACTATCTACCTTGAGCAGTGAAGAAAAATAAAGCAGATAAACAACTAAACTAAGAACCAAGCATCCAAAAATCACGTCATCCCATTCCATCATCCCTGGTGTCCTCCCTGACACTCATATGCATAAAACGATCCATATTGCCACTCTAGGCATCATCCGCTACCACAACCACAAAGCTTACATGCCCCCACATATCACAACACCCCTCCAAGGTCACATCACAGTACAAGCAACAAGAAATCAAACATCACATCAATTTTGGCTCTTGGCCCTTTAACAAGGCATCCCACCTTCATACACATGCACCAACAGATTTTAGGTTTACCAACCAGCTGAATTAATCACAAACATCGGCATCAATTTGATTAACATCAATTTGGATCAACAACCACACCAACAACAACCAGATTCATTTACATGACTCTTTAACTTTAGCCAATTAATTATCAATTAATTCTGGATTTACATTCATTATCAATTTCATCAAGAACAACATGCTAACAAGCAAGGTATAAATATCACACTATCTGGAAAATCAAGAGGCAAACCGTTATCACAGTACAAAGCAACAACATGCGATCAAACCAATTATTTTAATCCGGTTCAAGTATATAATTAGGTCAATTCCATTGTGATCCAAAGGGATAAATCATGCTAACTCTACGATTGCACATAAACAATTAGAGAATCCATGAATCCCCAACCTCAACGGTCAAGGAACACTCAAGAAACCGGGTCAATTCTCCATGAATCCTCCTTACATCTCCTCTCCTAACACAACCAAGACCAAAAATAATCAATTTCGATATCCGCACACCTAGATCTACCAATACAGGGAATAGATATAAGAAACCCAGAGAAGAGGTGGATTATATCTAGGTAGATCTATGAATCCAAACAAAAAGGATCACATACCTCGAGAAATGGGCTTCGATTCGAGAAGAGAAGCCTCTGAATCGCCTCCAAAATTCTTGGGAGAGGTTCTTCAATTTCCAAGGAAGGGTAATCCCAAGTTATGGCCTCTTAGAAGCTTATACAAACCATTTATATTAAAAAGAGTTCAGATCCACAATTTTAGGATCTAACATTAAGTGCTTGCACGGTTAGTCCCCACGGTTTAACAAATAGTGTGCTAACTGTGTGTTAGCTTCTTCCTTGACAACAATCCTCGCACGGTTCGGCTTCACGATTATCCAAACCATGCACCTCCCGTGTGAAGGCTACTTCCTCCAACACCAACCTTTCATGGTTAGGACGCACAGTTAGACAAACCGTGCACCTCTCGTGCGATGGCTACTGCCTCCAACAACAACCTTGCACGGTTTGGCCGCACAGTTTAAGCAAACCATGTGCCTCCCGTGTGAAGTCTATTACCCTTGATTTTCCCTTAAAGGTCCACCCAAATGCACCCCAAGTCACCTTAACCTCCTGGAACACCTCCAGACCTCATTTCACAAAGGAATGGACCAGAGAGGTCCGGGCCATTACACCTTACCTACGTCAAACATGATCATATATACTTACAAAAAATGGGTATAAGTAGGGTGTGAGCCTAATCCTAATATGATACCTCCCAAATGATTCCATATATAAACTAATACAAGATGAAAAATTTGCACATATTTGATAAAAAAGAAATAATAACAATAAATTTTAAAAAATGAAATGTTTAATGGAAAAAATATTTCGAATGGAATTTTAACATAGTGAACACATTTAATTAAAACATGTAAATTACATAATTTTTATATCCAAACACACCCTAATTCAATGAAAAATACAAAATATACAAAGAAAACTAATGTTAGAAATACGCATAGGCACTAGTTAGTTCCAGGCCCCATATAGCTTGTATCTTGGAGTAGAGTAACCATTGTAATATCTATTCTCATGTAAAATTCACTAGTAGGGAAAATATCCTTAACCTAGTGGTGCCAAAAAATCCTCAATATAGTTTTTTAGTGTTGTCAATGTCTAACTTTCTATGTGAAACAAGGACAAAACCACTCCGGATCACTATCGTACTAGTACACATCCACCCACCTTGATACCCAGGTTTCCCCCTTTTGTGATCAAATAAATTCCACATGATACCAAAATCCAATTTTAGATAAATTCATCAGTTCCTTTCACCCACATTAAAAACATCCACTGCACATTTTTTCCCCACTTATTTCACTAAATAAAAAAGTTAGACTTTCTATAAAACTACATCACACAATATAACAATGTTTTGTACATAAAATCCACTGAAAACCCCACTTTGAACACCATGTGCATACCCATATTTCACCAAAATATAATTGAAAGTATTGATACAATTTAATTATATCATTTCATTAATTATAAAACAACCTCAAATGATCCAACATGGGATATGCATGAAAAACACCCATTTTCCCACAAAAAATCCATTTCAGCACCATTCTCTTAACAAACGCCACAAAAAATAGTTTTCGCACCAATGAACAAGGAAGATGAACGCGAAAAAATTATAAATCCAGAAATTATTAATTATCCACGAATTATTACATCTGGAATCACCTACCACTAGTGTCAAAACACAAAATCCTTGTGTAGAAGTTCTCATGAACCACCGATTCACCACATGGTAGTTCAATCAAACATAAAACCACAAGATGAGATATGTAAACCCAAGATAAACCCCTAGTTTCTAATACCTACATACTAGAAATTATAAAATTCAATAAAAATGGAAGAAACCATAATCAAATGGTAAGAGGACGGATGTAAACCCACTTTTATGATAGAACTAGATGAAATCCCCCCAAATCCACCAAATGTTGAATCTCTAAGCAATAAAAATAGAAAGGGAGGATCAAATGAGTCTGAGGAGGTAAATTGGTTTTTGAAATGGGGGGAAATATTTAAAAATTAAAAATTAATGGATGAAATAAATTACCTTCTCAAATATAGATGATTTGAGAAACCCTGGGAATATTTTCTCTATTCCGAAAGGAAAATGAGCTCTAAAGATGGAGACAAGAACATGTGGGCGCACCTAGGGCTGTTGGATTTGATTCAGAGGTGGAATAACTAAAAAAATTATTAAAAGAATGATATATTAATGAATTATTTTTTTTAAATTTGTAAATGGGATCACAGGTTGGCACAATGCCTAACTAAATCACTAAAATCCAAAATGATAATTAGTTCATAAGTGATCCAAATTGACATGGGTGTTTTGATATGTCAGGGGATCCATTTAGGAATTGTAATGGATGATATGTTTTGAAAAATGAAGGAGTCATAAAAGAAAAAAAATTAAATATGGAAATGGGCTCACAGTTTGTCGTAAATATAGAAAACCCCCTATTTCATAAAAAAATCATTGAAAACCCTCACAATAAAGAAAGTGTATAAATAAAATGAAAAATAACTTTAAAATAAGACATTTATGTGACAAACAATGACCTTAAACTTCAATAATATCATACCTGTGATCAAATAATTGATGTTTAAAATGGCATAAGATTTATTGTTCAAGACCAATTTTGATTCAAATACAAGTTAAAAACCCATCCTTGTCAAACTTGTAATTCTATAAATTTAAAAATAATAAAATAGAAAAAAAATAACAATAAACAAAATACATAGATTCCCTTCACTTTTATTATGTAATTGTTTTTTTATTCATTCAAAATTTATTAACTTCACCCTTTTTTATAAGTTCTTTATATATATATTTTCCAAACACTACAATATTAAACATTTAGTAACCATTTATTCTAATATATGTTACCATAAACTCTGGACATTACTGGTAAAAAATTTATAACATTTTGTTTCATGAAAAATAAATTCATATAAATTGTATGACCATAATATTAAAACCCCAAACATAAAATTTATTTTAATTACAAAACAAAAAATAATCGTAATATCATTTAATTTTGAAAAAGAAAAGTGTGGCCTAAGAAACATTCATGTCTCTACATGATAATAAAAAACTGGTATAGCTTTAGAAAAAGTAAAAACAGTAAATAAAAATATATAAAACTCTTTATGTTGAAATCATGTTATGTGTATCCTGAAAAGAAATAAAATATTTTCATTCAATTATACCGTCATTCTTGGGTTAGAGAAAATTTAAAGAATAAATAAAAAAGGAAAGAATTATATTTGTAAAAAATATATTTCCCTAGAAGAATTTATTTTTATGGTCTCTTTGTATTTGGATGTGGTCAAAATTTTGATAATATTCATATTCCAAAAATATTTTTTATGTGACCTATTAGATGAACATTAAATTAATTCTATAGTACTCAAAAACCTCATATACATTACTCCACTCTCATAAAATCTACATTGAAACATTATTTATTTTGAGTTTCCTACATTATTATATAACAATTGACAAACCTTGGATCATAATGGTTGAAAATTCACCCCATATATTTCCTGAATATATTCATTTTTTTAAACAACATAGATGAACATAACCCCTTTTTAACATAAATTTAAGAAACTGACCGTTTATCACCATATATGGACCTCATAACTATCTAAGGGTAAATTCACAAAATATTATCAATAAATTAAATAATTATATGGTAAAATAATAAACAATTATCCATGATCAAATATTTATATAACACTTTCATATTTGAGTGGATTCAATTATTTTTTTCTTCCTCTATATAATATTTCACCTATTATCAATATTAATCCTACATTTTTAATAATGATAATATCAGTTTATTTAAATCAATAAAAATACATCATGTTTATATCATTTTATAAATATTCATATGATACCTCATAATATTTGGAAATGTTTATGAATATATATTTTTATTTAAATACAAAAAAAATATTTTGAACGGAGATAATTTCATTGATTAATTATGACGGAGGGAATATCCACATCATAAAACCTCACATTATTAGTTTTAAAATAAGTATGGAAATAAAAGTTAACATATAGATTATAAAAAAAATTATCAATGAAACCATGATGTTAAATTAGTGATTTTTTGAGTTCTAAATATCTTGTAAAATTTTTAACAATCTTGATGTTTTATCTTTCGTATTCAAATAATGTTTATATTCCTTTGTTATGGTGTATTCCCCCCCCCACCCATTTAAATCCCAATTAACTATATATATATGTCCTTCCCCTTTCTTCATAATTATTTTTAATTATTATAATGGGTGATTTTTAATTTCTATTCCTTCATTAGATAAACCATTTTACTATGTCTTTACTATTACATAGTAAATATTTTCTTTTGTATAATGCCTCATTGTTCTATATTGAGGTTTTATGTTTATTATTTTACTATTTGATTTTATTTTAATTTGTAAAATAATAAAAATATTATATTATCGTATATATAGTAACATGGATTTTATTGTAATAAAATACACCAAACCCCATATAGTGAAAAGATTTTAATGATGGTATTCTTTCTCACCATGTTCAATTAAGAGGTTTTAGAAAATGAAATTCATAATTCACCACCACATCCATTACCGAGTCTATTGGTTTATAAAAAAAGCCACTAGGATAATATTAGATACATTGGAACGAAATATGATAAACTCTAAGAATAATCCACTCTAAAAAGATATAGCTTTTACATGCGTAAACAACTTAATGCTTGAAAACATGAGGTGGAGAAAGAGAAACAATGACCTGCTTTGTAACCTATAGAATTAGAATAATTATTTCATTTATTTTTACCTTAGTTTTATATAGTGTTAATATTGAAAATTATAGAAAAAACATTTCTATAATTTGATATATATATATATATATATATATAATAAAAATAATTGGTTCTACTAGTACATGAAATTTCTTAGTAGAGAAATAACTTACTTTGTTGTTGATAGTGTGATAGTTGGAATAATTGGAATTGCCAACCATATTGTCTCCTTATTGAAACCCTAAAAATATCCATTTATAATTCTTGTATGAAAACATTATACATTACACTTTGGAAATTTATGAATTCAGTTTGAGAGGATATGAAGGAAATGGATTATTTTTAATGAACAAGGAAACCCATATTCATTAGGTTTAAATCTAAAAAATATATTTAAATTATTTTAACGAGAAATAATAAAATTTCAAAAAAAAACTGACATCCTTATAATTTAATTTAATAATTATGACACTCTACTAGTGATGATACTAGGTAATCTTCAAATATTTTTTTCAGATCATCTATGACATGTCATACCTTGTTCATCATCTCGGTATACTCTAAATAATATTCTATATAATGATTATATAAATAAAATAACATTATAATTAATAAATTTTATGATATAATTTTGATTATTTTCTTATCTTTGATGGGTACATCAGATATTATTTCCCACTATGTTTTAGCTATTTAAATAAAAATCACATCAAGACCTCTAGGTCATCTTCCTTAGCCATTTAATTTTCTTTATAAATTATCAATTGATCAATGTGAGATATTGGATATTTTTTATGATACATGGATTTTTTACTAAGGTATCATCATCTCTCTTTCATTGGAAAAATCTTCCATATCCATTCTTGATGATGCCAAAATATTGGATTGATATACCTCATCAGTGTCCACACTAGTTGAAAATGGTGTTATTTTTATAATAGATTAACACTAAAAGAATAATATAACATTATATAAATATAAATATTTTAATGAAATATAATTAATTGGATTATAAAATAACAAATATAAACCATAAAAGTTTTAATGGATAATCATTATGCATTCCTTTAACACTATAGTTAATATAGTGGAGAATATACTTATTTTTTAGATTCTATCTATGATGGAATGGGAAAATAAATAGATGGATCCATCATAATTTTCTTAATATTTTCTATATGAAGTTGGTACAGTTTTTCCTCCATTGTAATACCTTATTAAACATTATCCCCAACATCATTTCCTAGTATAGTATGTCAAGAAGATGCTATTAATGTGTAGAAACCCAACTCCAATATCCTAGAGATGGGTATTACTATCTAACATTTGTTTATGATAAAACATATATCATCCCAAATGACTGAAAACTTTACTAGTATCAGTAAACTAGATAGATATTTTAATCTTGCATTAAATTTAAAAACATAAATTAGAACCAAGTGAAAGTAAAAATTATGCATCCCTGAAATCTTTTAAAGATAACTTTTTCACATCCTAGGTAATGGGAATAAATAATTGTGAACTAAGATGATCAGTAAGGTTTTCATATAGTATATTTTATCATGAATCAATAAGGAATAATCAATATGTAATTTTAATTAACAGAAACACATGTCATTTAATGAATAAAATTATCATGAAAAATAATATGGTAGGAATAAATGACGGTCAAATATATTTCATATAAATAATTATACGAGGTTGAATCCAATATATGGATATAATAACTAATAAAATAATAACATATAAATCAATAACATAATTTTTATTGAGTTATTTATTAATATTTTACATCATGATATTTATACCATAATTTCCTTTCACCATGTCAATTTAATCAATGGGTAGGTGTGCATTAGAAACCCATTTAACATTAGATTACTAATTTATCTCATGAGAACATTTTATTATTCAAAGGTATATATATTTTTAAAAACCAAATATTTTTTTATCTCCACTTAATTCCTTGTTTATTTAATGTTCGGTTTAATTCATAAAGAATATTCTTTATTAATAGGTATGTGTATTGAGTAAAGAATATTGAATATCGTTAATTTCCTAGTCAATCAAATAACATTAAAATTAAAAAACCATTGGTAAAAATGGTATATGGTTTAGGAAATAATAATATCCATGAAACAAATGTGGATAATTAAGGGATATATAATCATAAATGATCATAAAAAGTGAATGTTTCATGATAAATTTCATGAATACAATTTTAATCAAGAATGTAAATTTCAATAACATCCATGTTTGAACTAATTAAAAAACATTTAGATAAAAAATAAGGATGGTATCATTACAATATATCACTAGTGTACTATAATTAAAATAATGAGTTTTTTAATTAATGAATACAAATACCATTAAAAAGGACATTAAAACATTCATAAGGAAAATACCCTTTTCAAATTTACGATCACATTTTTTTTAAAAATATCTGGAATATTATTAAAGTAATTTTAATTAAAAATAACATTGTTAAAATATAGAGTAATAATCAAATAATTGAGTGGTAATTATGGTGGGTAAATTTTTTCATTCTAAGTATGTTAAAACAATGATATTAATTTCATATATTATGTTAAAAGTCAAAAAGTACTATGTTTAGAAAGTGAAAAGAAGATTCATTTTCCATCATATTGTAAACATGAAAACATGGATGAATATTACATTAAATAATTATAGCATAATTTTAAAAACAATCATGAAAATTATTTAGAAATCCTAGATATGTTTAAAAATACGTTCTCAATAAAAAAGATAAATAAATTTTTCATTTCATCAAAAATATTTTTGCAATAAATTTATGTACCAAAGAGAAGAAAATGGTACTATTACATGAAATATTAATGAATAAATAGAGTAGATAAATGAAAGTTCTTTATTAGGTCATGATTAAATAATTTCATTTAATGTAAAATCACAAATAAACAATCCCAATTAAACTAATATTTAAGGATAAACCATTATGTCTTTGGTAATTCTAGAATCATAACCCGCATGAATGAAATATGTAAAAATGAAAAAAAATAACGTGAAAATAAATATATTCTTGATATAACATATAAAGTTTCGTTGTAAACACCTCATAAAAATAATTGGGTGAATATATAAAGTATCTATGAATGGAGTAGAAATTGAGAAAAAATCTATTAAAAATTATAACGTTGAAATGAGAATTATTCAATAAATTTATTATGTGTATCATTTGTTTCAAGATAAAATAGATTTATATACAATATAAAATAATCAAAATTAAATATTCAAATAATATTATAATATCAAAGAAAATGAATAATTAATATAACCCAATGAAAAAGAATTATGTTATGAAACACATAATATATAGAAACATCAATGTTAAATACCCTTGGATGAATTATTTTTATTTGAAGCATAAAATATCATGAATTATTATGTATTCATTATATAAAATTTATATTATCATAATATAGACCATATAAAATAAATTGGTTCATAACATTAAAATATGCCTCAATGACGAAAAATTGGGACGAATTCCTTAGGTCTGACTTGCCCCATGCTTCCATTATCTTCCTGAATAAAAAAAATTGGTTAATTATTTACATGATTTATAAAATTTTTAAATTTTACTTATTAAATTTTTTTTATTACCATATTATTTTTAATTAATTAATTAATTAATTTTTCATAAGATTTTTTCATTATATTCAGTTCATACATCCAAAATGACATGGGTGTGTTGAATATGGTCAATAAGATCATTTTTCTAGAAGAAATAGAATAATAATAGTGTTAAAATTATTATTTTTATACATAAATTATACTTTTAATAATAATCATTAACGATGGTTTTGAAAAATTAACTATACTACAATCATGGAGATGGTTGTTCATACGTACACTTGAAAGATGTTTCCATTTTCAACGATCATAATAGATAAATGTGAAGACTTATGTTACCATTAATTTTTTTAATAATATCATAATTAGTAACTTATTTATTTAAATATACTTATTAATATGTGACACGGTGATAAAAAAATAATCACATCTCTTTGTGGAGGCAGTGGTCCATACCTACGCAAAAACCATGTTATCATTTTTCAGTGAATGGAAGGTAATAATGTAAATTGTATATTATAATTCCAAAATGATGAATAATCTCTAAATATCATAAATATATATAGTTATATATTTAATTATTAAATCCATCATTATTACCATTTTAGAAACTGAGGTTATGGAAAAAGAATTATAATAGTTCGCGAGGTGGTAGTCCATCGTACATGCTAATGATGGTTTCGTTTACCATTTGACAGAATACGATATATATATATATAGTATTAAATTAACATAAAAATATTATTATTATAGGGAATATAATAATTTTATCATATCATAATGTTTGAATAAAATTTGGAGTAAGTGGAAGAAGAAATAAAATAAAATTTCACGGATAATAATGATAACTATTCTTCATAAAACCTCCATAGGATTAAACCAAAATCCTTCTTAAAATAGTTTAATATTGAAACAATTACTATATAAAGTTTTTAGTGAATTAATTAATGTAATAGGTTCAGTGTTGTCCAATGATAATTGTTCTTGAAGTGTGGAGAAGAGATGAGAGGGGGTTCCCTTCTATAAGTGAGGGGAGGATCACTTTTGGTACTTTGTAAGTATATAATTAAAATAAATTCATATTAAAATAAAACACTTAAATATTGAATTTTATAAAAAAAATTATATGATCAGTTTAAAATATTGAAAATAAATAGTAACTAAAAATTTATAAAATAGGAAACTAATCCTTCTCTCTTGGTTACCTACCGATAAACCCACCTTAACCTTAACTACGATAACAACTTTTTCAAACTAAAAGGGATATAATTTTATTTATGAGATTACAATTGGATAATAAATAGATAAATATTGTAATTATAGAAAATTTATCATCATCATTTCCCTCTTTAATTGTTTTTAGGATTTTATAAGTAATTTTATAAAATATAATTCAACCTAAAATATTATTTATGTCATTTTTGATAACATTAATTTAATTTGAATTTAAACACATGAATATAATAATGAATTTATAATATAATCCATTTAATCATCCATAGTAAATAATTATTTAATAATAAATTATTTTGACTCCAGAACTAACACCAAATAAATTACGTTTAATATTTTTAAAATAATTTATATTGAGTTTTCTAGTGTTTGAATGAGAATTTTGTTTGAGTTTTAAAAGTTTCTAAAGTAACAATATTACCACTAAAATATATAAAAAATTAAAAATAATTAAAATAATTTCATTATACCAGAAATAACAATTAATATTTATTCACCTCATATTATATTATACCCATGTTCTCATATAAGATATATTTAAAGGAAAGAGAGTGGAATTTTGTCTTTTTTACTACTTAAATTCTTATTTAGTTCAATTTCATGGAACTTTTTCAATTAAATATTTTAATATATATTATAAGCTTTAATATTTAGAAGTAATTTTTTCCAATATTAATTAATTTAAAAAATATTTTCCTTATTACTTAGTTTTAACGTAGGTTAACCTGAATTGACCTTTTACTATGGTGGTGATTTTTTTAATATTTTTACTATTCCAAATGATTTAAAATTAGGTTATTCTTTTTAAATAATATAAAATATTATAATTACAAATATGGAATCAATTTTACAAAATTAAATCCATATAAGTGGCATAAATTAATTTTATAATAATCTTATAATTCATGATGAAAAAAAGTTTTTCAGGAAATTTCATTTTCATGAAAAATATGATAATATATTAAATATATGACTAGAAATAACCATTAAATGAAATTAATATAGATAAATATATTATAAATAAATTTAATTTAAATAAATTCATATTATGGGTTTTTTAATTAATTAAAATAGAGAAGAATTATACACTTAATAACAGTTCTCGAAAAATGTATTTTGAAACCTAAAAATAAAATAATAACAATATATGGTACAAATATTATTAAAATTGAATTAATAAGATTAATTATAATTAGATAATACTATTCTACTTTGAAATAAAAATCAAATCATAATGGTAATTTTAAATTTCTTAATTTAATGAAATATATATGAGTTTAAAAAAAAGTAATATTATTCACTATTAACTAAAAAATTAATCCTTTCAGAAAAAAACCATAAATTAAAAACATGGTAATTTAGAAATGATAATTTCAAAAATTTGTTTTATTTTTTATAATTTATTTTATAAAAAATATACATTAATTATAAAATTTTCTCAAAAAAAATTAAGAATAATTTTCATGATAAATATATTTTTGAAGAATTTAAAGACATAACTAAAAATTGAATCCTTTGTTACCAATATATTTAATTTAAAAAAATTATTTATAAATAAGTCTAAGAATATTTTTATTATTATTTATATATCCAATTCAAAATCTTGGTTATAATGATCATATTTTAAAAATATATTTCACGGTTCGTTTAATCAAAGTGTTCACTGTCATGTTTTCTATCAAACATAATGTTATTATTTTAAAATATTGGGTTGTTAAATTCTCCCCAACTTCAAAAAATTTCAACTTTATAATATTAAATTGTTATAAAAAAATCAAGGGATTGTAATTTAATAATTCATTTTTTAAAAACCCACATTGTAAATAGGTTAATAAAACATAAAAATAAAAATATGGAAACTGAACTAAAAATTTCATAAATAATAACAAAATATGAGAACATTAATATAAGGTTAAAATATATAAATGGAAGAGAAACCTTTCATCCATGGAATAATATTGACCGATTTAGAACATGTTCTGGATAATGTTAATGACCATAATGCCATAAATCTATAATGGGTTAAATGAACATCTATTAATTGGAAATGATTATAATAGGATAATTTTTTTAATATTATATTCATAGACTTAAGGAAATCCATTAACATCATGACTATTACATAACAAAATATACCAAATTGATACCTTTCTATTGAAGAAGAACAATTTCATCCTTTGGTTTTTCTTTGATCAATTTCAACATCATATGTTACCATTAGAAATGAATATCCAAAATGATTTTTTCGAATCTAAATCCTTAAAATTAACATTTAATGGATCCTAGGATCTAGAAATGAGCGATAAATATTTTAATATATCACTAAATATTTACCAAAAATAAAATGATTAGCATAAGTTATCTAATATAGTACATCAATATCTAAAACCTTAATTATAACACCTAAAGATCATCTTAATCCATTCCATAAGTACTTATCCTCCAAATCATTTAAAAATAATAATTTAATTTTAATTAGGACATTATGTAGGATAATGGTCGGTGTTTCACCCTTTCCCCATTTAATTCTGTGTTCATGCCTCATATAATTTCCAGATTCAATGGTTGTCAACTGGAATTTTATTTCTCTTTTTATAGAACTAAATGAATATAATTCCTATATTGTTTTCAAATATACGATGGGTATCGTCAAAACAACATTAGTCATCAAATAATTTTTTATCCAAAAAGGTTTTCAAAACAATTTATTTACAAAATAAAATAACATTAATTGACTATTGTTACCTTAATATTAATGATCAGATAGACCCTAATGGATAAAAAACATTAAAATGATTCACATAAAATAAAAAATCATTATACTTAAAATAAAATTTTTACTACGAAGAAAGTAATATATAATGTTTACATATTCCTCAACCATATATTAAAATTAAATAAATGTATCCAAGTTACTATCATCGACTAAATCGTCAGATAGGGTATATATTCCTTCAAAATTTTAATAATACATACAATTATTAACCCATGATGGTACCTATTACTATTAAGCTATCCTCATCTAAATCATAAAATTAATGTCTCTGGTGAATTTCCTTAGAGTTTTTCATAGGTTTATGTTTCCGAATATATTTTTTCCAAAAAATATTTCTCAATTTTTCTTTTAAACATACAATGATACCAACAACAAAGACAATAACTCTATGTGCTTATATCAGGTGGTTACATTATTACAATGGTAAAATATACAAGTGATCACATCCCAACAGACAGAATGGTCAGTAGACTTTGTAAACTAGATACATACTTGAATCTCACACTATATTTGAAAACATATATTTCAATATAGTTAATTTAAATATTCCTCATCATCAATATCATTTAAAGATTCATACGTCAAATCCTACGAAATGGAAAACAAAATTTAGGAGAGATGAGATTCTATGTAAGGGTAAAATATAGTGGAATCTATCATCTAACAATAAGGAAAAATTAATATTGAATGGTAAAGAACTAAAAAAAATTAATTTAAGAAAAAACTTGAGAAAAAAGAATAATATGATAAGAATAAATAATGATACAATAGTTATAAATAAACCAATAAATGAGAATTAAGATAATCCATGGACATCATCATTAATAAAATTCTCATATGGCCATCAATAATTGAATTTAAAATTAAATAAATGATTAATATTGGATATTATGATTTCTTACATAATGATATCCATACAATAAGGACCATGCACCAAGGTTGTTTAATCAATGAGTATGTATGCACCAGAAACCCATTTATTTCTAACTTTTCAAGTTCTCTCATGATACCTACTGATTCAACAAGGGGATATATAATTATGAGCCAAACCATTCACTACACATCCAATTCCTTCTTCATATATTGAATGATATATTTATTTTATAAATATTCTTCCTTATATATAAATATTTATATTGATTTATGAATATGAAAACATAACAATTCCACAGTCAATAAAATAAAATTCAAAGTAACAAAATTATGTATTAATGGTATATAGTTTAGGAGATAATCATATATATTATAAAAATATTATGGATATTTACGGTCAATATAATTTTTAATGATTACAAAAAAGTGAATATTTCAAGGGAAACTTAATCAATATAAAATTAATTGAGAAAGATAACTTCAATAATTTACCTAGTCAAACTGATTATAAAACATCCAAACAAATAATCACGAAGGTATCAATATAAAATATCATCAGTGATTTATAAATAATATTATTTGGTTTTGTATTTTATTAATAGATATAACATAAAAAGATCATTAAAATCACTCCTGAGTGAAAACCCTTTTCACATTGAAAATTCCTTTTATAAACTAAAAATATCTACAATATTTAGGGAAGAATATTATTTTAAAAGAACATTAAAAACATGTAAATTATTCTACAAATAAATGACTTCTAGAGATGGTCTAAAAATTATGTTCATGCTCGGTATGTTAAAACAATGATTCCATTCACATTATTTGTAAAAATATATAATGTAACCTATTCGAATTGAGGCAAGAAGATTCATTTTAATAAATTTTGTAAAAAATAAATCATGTGTACTATCAAATTTAATAAATCATAGAATAAATATAAATCATTCTATAAAAAAATTTAGAAAACATTAATATATAATAAAAGGTATTTTTGAATGAAAATAGAAATAAATATTCCTTTTCATATAAAACACTTTCTTAATCATTTTATGTACAAAAGAGATGAAAAAATTAGACTTACTTTACAATTAATTAATAAAAAAAGGATCATAAAATTAAATTGTTTTATTATATGATAATCAAATAATGTCATTCAAAGTAAATTCAAGAATAAACAACCCTAATTGAAATGTTGATTGAATTATAAGACCTTACTTTTTTGGTAACGTTTGAATCATAAATCCATGAATGAAATAACTTAAAATGAATCATCAAATACCAAAAAAATAAATATATTCATGATATAACATATCAAGGGGTGGAATATTGACCATATAAAAATAAATAGGTTCATAATACAAAAATATATCTCTATAGGATTAAAATGAAGATAAAATCTCTTAAAAGTATCACACCATTAAAGTGAGAATTAATCAGTGAATTGATTACGAGTATCAAATATAAATCCACATAAAAGTTGAAATAAAAAAATAAAATAAAAATTAATTATACATATAATCATGGAATATTAAAGGCAATTAAGAATTAATATGACCCAATGAAATGTAATTGAGTTATGAAATACTTATCACTTCGTAAATTTCAAGTCAAATTGCTTGGGATTAAATAATTTCATATGAAATTTAAAATAAAATAAATTATTAAGGATTATTTATATAGAATTTATAATGGAATTATATATTCCATATAAAATAAATTTTTTCATAACATTAAAATATTCCTCATTAATGGATAATTGAGATTAAATCTCAAACCTCAGTTCTGACTTGTGACATACATTATTTATCATCCTAGATAATAAAATTATTTTATTTATTTAATTATATAATTATTTTTTAAATGTTAATTATTCCATTTATAATATTTATTACCATGATATATTTAATTACATAGTTAATTAAGTTCATGTAACACATTTTGATGATATTCTGTTCATATATCCAAAATGACATAGGTAGGTTAACTTGTGTCCTTGAGTTCATCATTTAATTTCTTAAATAATTATAATCATTAAATTATAATCATTTTTATAAAAAAAATTATTATTTTAAAGCAATCCATAATATATAGTTTTGAATAATGAACTATGTTACAATCATAAATTTGGTATCTCGTATGAATGCATGAGTAATGTTTCCATTTTCAATGATCATTGTATAATGAGGTTACATATTATTTTATATTTATCAAATGAAAATAATATCACAAATTCCATATTCTTTATCTAAATATACTTACACAGAAGTGAAGTAGTGGTAAAAATAAATCATATAGCTTTTTAGAGGTGATAGTCCACATGTATGCTTGATCAATGTTATCATTTTTCAATGAATTGAAAAGAAACAAAGTAAATTATGTATTATATTATAAAAAAATATAAATATTATATACATATATATATATATTAAATCCAAAATTACAACCATCTATAAGAATAGGTGATTGAAAATAAATAGCTTCGATTCAAGAGGTGGTAGTCTGTTGTAGACATGAATGATGGGTTTGATTTCCATTTGATTGAAGAGGATATTGATAGAGTGCATGAAATTAACATAAATATTATTAGGATATTTAGGATACTTATTTTATTATAATATCATTATTTAATAATATTTAAATAATATGTAAGAATAAATAAATGAAAAATTACCAGTTAAGATTGATACCTCTTCTTCATACAACTTACGTAGTTTTACACAAAAATACATTTCAATGATGGTGTTATTATAAATAAAATACCAATAAGAAGTCTTAAGTTAAGTATGGAATGTATTTTTATAGGTATTGGATAAATAATATTTTTAATTAAGTGTAGATAGTAGAGGAGAGGGGGTTTCTGTTTATAAGTGAGGGGATGGGAACTTTAGATACTTCATAAAGTAAAAAATGATATTTAAGTTCATATTAAGTAACATAATTTCTGATGGATAATTAATAGAATTTTGGATAGTATAAGGCTGGGATGTGTCTATAAAATATTATTTATACTAGTTTAAAGAGAAAACTAACCATTCTCTTATGGTTTGACACCTGATAAAAAGACATTAATCATAACCCTAATAACCAATTTTTCAGAATGAAAGGGTTATAATTTTACTTATATGATATAAAATGGGTTATAAATGGGATTTTTTTCTGAAATTTTAGACCATTTATAATCCTAATTGTATTATTTAATTATTTTTATTTTATTTATATAATTTAATAAAATATTATTTAAAATAAAACATCATTTTCCCATTATTGATACAACTCAATTAATTTGACTTTAAAGACATTAATATAATAATTAATTTAGAATTTAGTACATTTATACATAAATAATAAATCATTATTAACAATTAAAATATTTTATAACCATAAATAATCACAAATACATTACATTTAACGTTTTTAAAATCATTATCATTGGGTTTTCCACTATATGCACAAGTGTTATGTCAACATTGTAAAAGTGTTTAATGTAACTATATAATCACTAAAAATTAAAAATTAAAAACCATAATGAAATAAATTTTATTATACTAAAAATAATATTTAATATTAATTCACTTCATATTTTTATCCCTAGGTGATCATATAAGATATATTTAAAAGAAAGAGACTGACATTTTGTCTTTTTATTTACTCAAATTATTACATAGGTCTGTTCCATGGAAAAGTGACTGATAAATAATTCAATATAGAGAATAAGGTGATATGTTTCCTAATAAATTCACATAATTATAATTTATAGGAAAAACTGTGGCCTTATCACTTAGTTTTAACCTAGGTTTTCTCATCATACCCTTTTATAGTTGTGATTTTTTTACTAGGTATACTATCCTTAATTACAAAAATTAAGTCAAAATTATTACATAATATAAATTTTTATGATTAAAAATATGGAATTCATTTTACAAAATCATATACCTTTAAGTAGAAAAAAATTATTTTATGACAACCCTGCAAAGAGAGATGAAAAGTTGTTCTTTATGAAAAATTATTTAGCAATGAAAAAGATAATAGTATATTAACTATACGACTAGAAATAATTGTTATATAAAATTAATATAGATAGATATGTACTATATTCCTTTCATTTAAATAATTCATCCTTATTGTTATTTTAATTTATTGAAATTTTGAGACATTATGTACTTGAAAAAAGTTTTCAAAAAAAGTTTTTTTAAGCCCAAAAGTAAACATACACAAAAATAAGATATAAATTTGAATCAAATTTTTTTTACTATATTAAATCATACTAAATACTAATTATTTTATATTTTAATAAAATTTAAATCATAATGGGTCTTTTAGATTACACAATTTATTTAAATTAATAGAGAGTTTAAAAAACACAATTTTCACTATTCACTGAAAATTCACTCATTGTAGAAAAATATCAAAATTTCACCCTAAGATAATTGTAACATTAAGATTTTAAAAATATAATTTCATATTATATAATTATATTTATCATAATAGTAAAAATTAATTATATTTGTTTCATTTTGAAATCAATAAAAACCTATTTAAGTGAAAATATATTTTTAAAGAATGTAAAGACTCATCTAAAAACTTGTCCATATATACAAATATATTTTATTCATATACAATATTTATAAATAATTTTCGAATGTTGATTATTCCTTTTTATATATCAAATTCCAATGCTAGGTTATAGTGGTCTTATTTAAATAATATATTTCTCGGATCATTTAAGCATAGTGTTGTGTGTCGTATATGCTATCAAACTTAATGTTCATTTAAAATATTGGTGTTTTATGTAATGTATGTATGAATTCAATTTTATATATAAATTTATATCATATATTTTTAATTTATAGCTATAAATGTAGAAAATAATTCAGGGCTAGTTTTTCTATGTATATGTTCTTTCAATACATTCTGCTCACACATCTATGAGAACCCTAACTAATTTTGACAATATATCATCATGAAAATTATCCATTTATCCTAATTTAAATGAGTAAATTATCATAAATAATTAATATTAAATTTTATAATTATCTCTAATGTGAGAGAATATTTGTGGGATTATCCTAGAAATTCACAATAATATAGGCATTAAAATTCCAAATTTATGGATTGTTTGTGCCTATAAAATTAACACCAAAAATTTATTATATAATAATAACTATATAAGAAGTTTCTAAGAATATTTGGGCATAAAGTTATATAAAATTTGCAGTTGTGTTTGGGTATTACTTTTTTAGTGTAATAGAATCATTTACCTTTTTATATTCTGAATTATCTGCCAAACATTTCTTTCTTACTTCCACCTTTCATAGACTCATAGTACTAAATTACTTAGTTATTTTTTAAAGAAGGGTTGTTTGTAAATTTTTGATAAGTTATATGGGTTTTGTATACATCACTATCTCCATTGAATTATAACTTCCTCTATAACACACTCTCATTCATATCTTATGGGTAATATACTTCCCCATTTTCACACTTATCTCCAACCCAAACAATTGGTTCATCTTATGATTACATAAAATAATAGGAAATATATGATTTAGAATAATATGATTCAATAAAAATTTTGTCATCTATTGATTATAGTGTGTTAATTTAATCTATCATATTACATATCTTATATAACCATAGACTATAACATTTTGGACACCATAAAATATGTTTCCATACATAGAAACATAAATTAGCATAGAAAATGCCTTTTTGGGAATCAAAAATGAATAAAAAGATCAAAGAATATATTCCTTATATATTATATGTGAATCAATCCTCCAAGATACTATATATTCCCATAGATCCACATTGTATTTTCTTACATCATAGATCCCACAAGCGTCAACCATAATAACGCAAGTTGGTAATTCACCATCTGTTTAGAAATTAAACATCAAATATATACCGAAGCCATTTGTGGTATCCTACATATCCATTGATAATGTTTTAATCTAAAAATCACTATGAATGTTTCTCCAAATATTTAATCATGGAATTTCAAATGGGGTTTGAAATTCAAATTTATTATGGTGTGAAAAAATTCACCCATACAATACATTGAATAGTTCTAAAATATGCAATTAGGATTTCCTATAACATAATTATAATATGTATTGATAATTTTTTTACAAAATTGAATTTATTCTCGTTATATATACATCACAAAGAACCCTGATAACATGCTAGTATGTGAATCGTTAATAAGAATAAATAGCCACTCATCCCCATTGAGAGGAAATAAAAAAACATAATTAAGGGTTTATTGAAGGATTAAACCACAAACCTTATATATCATTCAAATTTTTTTAAAATAAAAATAATGAGTACCACACACACCATTATGGACATTTTTTTCATTAGGCTAATTATGTTTTTTCTTTTCTTCATGAATTCTGAAGAACATGAAAAAACACACTTCAAAATTGTTATTGGTTCATAATTGAGGTTCAATATTTATTGAATTTTGAGTTTATATTAGAAATTATTTTAATAATAATATAATTCTTTTAAAATAACCCCATGTGTTTATAGTCTTATATAGACTAATTAAACATATTCCCAAACATGGAGACTCGTAATATTCTATATGTGTCCCATAAGCCAATTTATACATCGTTGAATAATTAAGGGAAGGTGTTTTTAAGGGTCGATGTTACCTTTAAATATCATGGATGAAATTATTGGTATTATAGATATGTATGTATGTATGTATATGTATGTATGTATGTATTTATGTATGTATATGTGTGTGTATGTGTGGGTGTTTAGGAGATCCTATAAATTTCATAAAGCCATACTTCCTTGGGTTATTTTTTGGATTTTTTTGAGTATATGTTATCCCATATAACAATATATAATCGTTCATGATAGTAATATTGGGTGGAATTTATATTAAATATGATATATGATAGATAATAAAGGATCTCATTAATATATAATCTATAATTTGTAATTTTCTTCTTCCTCCATCATTGGAACCATAAGAAGATATTGAATGGTTTTATACTGTCAGGGTTGTAAATGGATGCAGTAGTGAGAAATAAAATTTTCTAGTGTGACATGTTATCTGATAGTTGATGGTTTTAATGGTTAAATTCCAATACAATATCCTAAATCTGGGGTCTTTAATAATGAACTTATTCTGGATTTATTTCATTAATCATTTCATAAATTTCTACCTCTCCCATATTAATAGGTGTAATATCAAAACAATGCTATTCAATTTCTATAAATAATAGATTAAGTCATTTATTATATATAAAAAATGGAAAACATTCCTTAAGAAAAAATAAATTATAACATGGAAGAAAAAATCAGGGAATTTTAGAAAATTGAATATTGTGTTCCATAATCCATGATTGATGAGCCACCTTTACGCAACCTTCTTTATTAAATCCTTGGTAGGATATGTATATAATATGAAATAAATTAAATAGAACATATATAATGGTGTAATATAAGTGAAAATTTATAGTATAATATATATGATACATTGAGGATAGTAGAGTTCCTCTAATGCGGTGGTCCCGCTATTTATAGGGTGAGGGGCGAAAAGTTTTAAGACATATTCTTTCAAAATAGATACAGGAACCCCAATCCTTTTTCCAAAAATTCTCAATATTTATCGTATTAAAGAAATATATTATTTAGGATTAATATATAGTAATAGAAATATTAATTATTCTTTAAAATTATACAGATATCTCAAAAATATTAAAAAAATAATGAAAGTAAAGTGGTGTTCCCTATTCAATTATGTGTAAACACCCTACTAAATGTTGAGCTTTATCCCCACTCAATGATAAGTGGATGATGATCATATACCTATAAATAAACCGTTTATATTTCATATTTAATATATAATACATAAAGTCATAATTCATTGAATGGGAGGGATAAAAACAATATTATTAATATGTAAAATATCCATGAACTCCCACATGTGATTTTGGATTAAAACCAATAGAATAGGGTCGAAAATAGTTAAAGTTAATTTATACCGTGGATCTGTAAATAGTAACTTCATAAAAAAACACTTCACCCATGTATTTAATCAATATATGGGAGAAGGAAACTATTTGATGAAGATTTAAAGGAAAAATGTATGAAATTTACTTGGTTCTATGAAACCTTTATTCTAACTGTGTTTCACTAAACCAACATATAAAACTAAGGGCTCTGGATATTCATAGATCACATACATATTCAAATCCCTTTCATTTTACCATGTTCACATTTATTTCCCTAATGAATCAATTTTACCTTGGTCCTATCCCAAGTAAGATGGATATTCCCAAACCCTTTATTCAACAAATACACATTCATGGTCATTCCATTTTTTAAATTAATATATATTAAATTATTTTATACACCATTGATATTGGGAAGTCAAGTACTATATATGATTTCCCCCATGGCATTCTTCTTCCTACAACATATCCATGAGGCATGGAAAATTATGTACCTTATTCATAATAAGTATCATTCATCTTGAGGAAACTATAGAATAATTTATTTACATGAATGATATAATATTTTTAAAGGAAATTTCATATTGTCCGAGGATTCTTTTCCTAGAATAATACCTATACATTAATATAGTTTATAGGTATACTTATTTAATGGAGTTTTTTAATTGGGTATCATTCATGGTTGAACTTACAATATTGTTGACTTCATACATTTCTCAGACTCTTGTTCATTAGGGTTTCCATATTAGATTAATCTATGTGAAACTGATTTTGGGATTCATTATTTTATATAAATCATAACATATCTATCCATTAAATTTACAAAAAATATTTATAATGGGTTTTTGATGAATATGTCCCTAATAATGTGATTTTTAAGAATTTTTTTATAAATATTTATAATATTATGTTAAATTCTAAGATATTTTTTTCCTTGTCATGTTCCCTTAAAAGATATGAAACATCGGTCCTTATTACTCAACCTCAAAAGGAATAACATTGATCCTCGTTGCACAACATAAAAATTCATGAATCAATGTTCCCAATCATATGAGCTTAAACTATATAATGAAACATCTCAAGAAAAAAATGATAAATTATGTGATAATACCTACTTATATAGATTTAAACACAATATTACACCTTTATCATAAAATAAAACCTTCATAACATATTTTTTATTGAGGAAAGATGCAAATTTTAATTTGGATTAAAATTTTTTAATTGAAGTTCATAGTTTGTTTTTCTCCCAGAGGGGATATATAGAATGATATCTATATGCTCAATCCTACCTCCATGAAATAGTTCACATAATTATGAAATTATATTAAATATGGTATAACAATAATACTAAAATTATAATAACTATAATAATTTTTCCACTAAATATGGGATAATAAAATAATTTTCATTAGGTTATTTTAAACATGTTAGTGTTAATTGATCTATTTTACCAATAGAAACTATTATTATTACATATATTGATTTCATGAATACAATTTAATCTATAAATAAATCTAAATCTAGATAATTGTCCCCTCTATGGAATGATTCATAATCCCATTTTCATGGTTTTGGAATATTAACTCTATACACATAATGTTTTATCCCTTTCCCCTATGAAAGGGAAATTGAAATAATATATCATATGGGAAATGTTGTGAACTATAAGTTTTATTATCAATAGTTTTGTCTATATCATAAGGGTCATCAAGTATTATAACTCTTGTGAGTTTCATTTGTCTCATTAGTATCAATATTTTTATTAGTGATATAATTCTTTTCAACATCCTATATATAATAACAATCTCTCATATTATAAGGTTCTTCAGCATCATAAGTATCTTTTTCATTTATAGTGTAACCAAAATTTTAAATATCCTTACTAGATTTTGTACTTTCATTATCATGAATGTTATTGGTTTTACAATAATCTGTTATTTCATTGATGCTATTAGTGTTATAAGTTAAATTATTGTCATTATTATTTTTAGAGTCCTTTTAATCAAATATTTAATTAGTTTCATTATAATATTAAATTTTTTACGTGTCACTAGTTTCATCAACACTGTCATCTTATTTATTTTTGTTAGTTTCACAAGATTCCAAAATATCATAGATAGAATTCATATTGTCATTATTATTAGTTCCGCTAATTTTATTAATATCACCATTGAATTCAATAACTTTTATATAATAATTGAAATTAGTTTCATTGGTTTCATTAATTTCGATAGCATCATGAGTGTCTTTAGTGGAATCATTTTCGTGATTCTCCTCAGTATCATTAGTTTTGTAAGTGCTATTACGATGTATAGTTTCATCAATGTAATCAAATTAATAAGTTTCATTAATTTCATAAATATTTTCAATATTTTGTGATCATTAGTTTCATTACAGGTTTAAATTTAATCAATGTTGTTAGTGTCTTTACTATTATTAATAATACTAGTGTTATTAATTTCATCATTTTCACTATCATTATTATTATTGTTAGTAAAATTATTATGGTAAATTTACTATGTGTTAAGAATGAAATTAGTTTCATATTTTTCATTTTTGTTCTTTACAGGTATATGTATAACAATTTTATGCATCTCATAAGTATTGAACATTTCAATAGTGTCATTTATATTTTTGGTATATTAAGGACCATTAGTGTCAACGATTCCCTCAGTTTCATCAAACTAATTAATATTATGAGTTTTATTATTGTAATATATGTCATTAGTGTGGTTATCCTCATCAATTCCATTAGTGTCATCATTTTCATGACTGTGGGGAATGTTATATGTGTGTATTATGTTAATAGTTTCATTAAAGACATTAGTCTCATCAGTGTGATTATTGTCACATCATAGATGTTGTTAATGAAATCTATGTCACCAGTCGTCTAAATAAACTCATATTCAGGAATTTAATAATCATTGATAGTTTTTTCATATCTTTTGAATTGTTACTATTATTATTATCATTGGTGTCACCTTTTCCAACTATTTTATTTATGTCATTAGTTCCATAAGATCCTTTTTTCATCATTATTCTCAATATCATTACTATCATGAGTATTTCTAAAGTTGGTCCTGCTATAAGTATTGTTGGTCCCATTAGTTTCATTATATTTTTATGTTTTTTAACATTATTAGTTTCATGAGTGCTATGAGTTCCATTATTGTAATCAATATCTCATGTATCATTACTTTCATGTGTGTCTCCATTGTCGTTACTGTCATGAGTGTCTGTTATTGTTAAATTAATTAGTGTCATTTTTGTTTCCAGTGTTTTAAATTTTTTCAGTTTCATCGGTGTCCTTATTGTATTCAATATAGTATGTGTAATGATTTCCTTTAGTTTAATAAATATCATTACTTTTAATAGTGTCATAAGGGTAATTAATGAGTCTACAATCATTGTTTAAAAATCATCATTGGTATCAGCTTTTTTATTAATGGTGTCCAAATATTCATTATTTTCTGTGTCATTGGTGTTATCACTTTAATGAGTGTAATCTATGTATATAATATCTTGATTGTCTTTAGTTTGCTTAGTTTTATTAGTTTCATTATTATCATCAGTTTCACTAATGAGAAATTTTTCATTTTTATCTTCAATTCCATAACTGTCAACAATAACATGAACTTCATTGATGTAGTCTATATGATCAAAAACATTAGTTCCAACTATTTCATTGGTCTCATCACTGTCATCATCTTCATAATTTTGGTTAGATTCGCTAGTTTCATTAGTGATTTCAATATAATTAGAGTTTTTTTCTTATTAATGCTCTTATTTTTATGATTTTAATTCTGATAAAAAATAACTTCATTTCCTTCAATTTCAATAGTCTCATTAGTTTTGTCAGTCTCAATAATGTGGTAATTTTCATGAGTGTCATCGTTAATGGAATTCATTCAATCAATTTCATAAATGCATTCAGTGTTTTCAATTTCTGGTATATTATTTGTGTTATTAGTTTAATTAGTGTCATTATTATCATAATTATCAAAAAAAATTGAGTTATATGAATGTATTAAATATTTCCAGTTCTGTTGGTTTCATCATTGTATTCAAGGTCACATGTATTTTCTTCATATTGGGTGTCATTATTGTTTTCATTGTTATCAATATCATATTTAATCTTGTTGTTGTTACTGATATCAAAATTATTTATTTAATCAGTATTATTAGTTTGGTAAGTTTCATGAGTTTCATTACTAAAATAAGTGTGATTCTTTTCATTATTGTTATCAATTATTTTAGTTTTCAGATTATTTTGATTCTAGTATGTTTTATAATGTCAACAATATCATTACATTCATCTATTATATTAGTAACCTTATTATAATAAGTGTCCTTGGTGTATTTAGGTTCATTTATATTTAAAGATTCCTTAATATCATATGTGTTGTGAGTTAAATTAAAATCATGAGTGTAATTATAAGTAGTAGAGTCAATATAGTCTATAGTATCATCATAATCGATATTCATTAGTTTTGAAATTGTATTTAGTTTTTTTAAATTATTTAGATTGTTTTATTTCATTAGTTTAATCAATTTCATTAATGTCTGCACTATTTTATATATCCTTAGTGTCATTAGTGTTGTTATTGTTGTCAGTGTTGTGATTGTATTAGTATGGTTAGCGTAGTTTGCGACATCTATGTTTCTAGTTTTATTAGATTCTTTTTTATTCTGAGTTTCATTGGTGATATGATTATAATTGTTATTATTTTATTTCTTAGTTTTGTTAGTTTTATAAGTGTTTATAGATTCATTATTTTCATTAGTGTTTTAAATGTCACCAGTGTCACAATTTTCTTTCATTTCATTAGTCTCATGAGTTTCATCAAGGACATTGGTTCAATAAATGTTATTAATTTCTTCATCATCATAAGTGGTTTTAGTTTTAGTAGTCTCATGAGGGGAATAAGTATCATTTGTATCATCAGTTTCTAATGCATCATTAGTGAATTCATGTCACCTTTTATATCATTGATTCTAGTTTCATGAGTGTCCCATGTATTATTAGAAACATATGAGTTGTTTATATCATTATTTTTGTTATCTTATTTAGTTCCATGACTATAGTTACTGTATTTTCTATTTTCAATGACATCATTGTCATTATTGAATTCAATTTCATGTCAAATTTCATTATCATAATTGTCATAAATTTGATTAGTGCCTTCAGTATTTTTAGTATTGTTAGACTCATTATTGTTATTTGGTTAATTTTTATATTTTATGTCATTACTATTAATACTGTATTCATTTTCGTCAGTATCATTTATACACTCAATTTTGTATGTTTCACTAGTGTTGTCATTTTTGTTGATGTTATCAATGATGAGTGTCCTGTTAGTTTCATAAATTTCATTAGTTTTTTCCAAGTTTAATTTTTCATATGTTTTATTAGTACTGTCAATCCCATATATGTTATAATTATCATTGATATTATTGATGAAATAGGTGTTTTTAGTATCCTTATTATTATTAGCTTCATTATTTTCTATGGTTTCCTTATTATCATTACTATTATTAGAATCAACCATAAAATTTGTTTTGGGATTGTATTCAGTGTATTTAGAATGATGAAGTTTTCTGTATCATGAGTGTTATTAAGGTAATTTTTATCATTTGTATTAATAGTTGTATTAATACTGTGATATCTTCAATGTCCTTTGTGTACATAATATCATAAATTTAATTATAATATTTAATTTAATATGTTTTTTTATTATCATTTATAACTTATTGTCGTTAATGTTATTACCATTATCTATATTATAAGGGTCATTAATATTTTTAGTGTCATATTTTTTAGTGATGTTTTCACCATTTCCATCATTTTTAGTGATTCTAATATTATAGAGTCATTAGTTTCATTAGTTTGATTAGTTTATCAGCTTCATAAGTGTCGTTATTATATTTAATTTTGTTAGTGTCTCCTGTGTCATCCATTTTTTATATCACCTATTATATGAGTATATCCAGGGTTTTCGACACTGTTGGTGTTGTCAGTGTGATGTGCATTCGTAGAAAAATCTGTTTCTTATTGACATTATTGTTCTTAGAACAATATTTGTTTTGATTTCCATCAATGTTCTATGTTTCAATACTTTCATTACTATTTTTAGTGTTATTACTATCATTATTATCCTTTTTTCCATTTGTTTCATTATTGTTGTCAGTGTAATAATTATCATCAATTTATTTTGTGTTTTTAGTTTATTGGGTATCATATGTATCATCACGGTAATTAGTGTCATATGTATCATCGTTGTTTTTAGTTATTTCAATTTCTATAATGGTATTAGTTTTAGGGAGTCATCATCATTGAATTTAGTTTTGTTAATTTCATTATTACTCTATTTATGGGTAGAATTGTTAGAATTTTTATTATTTTTATTTTCATTAGTTTCATTGGTATCATTATAAATGTTAGTATAGTAATTTTCATTATTTTTTATATGTAATTAATCGAATCATTGTTCTAAATGTTTTTAGTGTCAATGGTTTCATTCTTTTCATAAATATTTTCAATGTCATTAGTTTCATCCATTTTATCTATGTGACTAGCTTCATGAATGTAATTAGAATCATTATTTTTATTATTGGTGTCAATGTTGTGAGTGTTATTTATTTTTTTGGTGTCATTGGTGGTAACAAATTCACCATTATCATTACTATGGTATGTGTCATCAGTGTGGTGATTATCATAAATTTATTCAGTATTATAAATGTTGATATGTGTATTACTTTCATTATTATGGATACTATCAATAGTTCAATCACTATTTTCATTATCAACGTTGTCATTAGCATCATCACTATCTTAAATTTCAAAATTAAAATTAGTGTCATTAATTTTATAAGTGTAATATGTTATTTATTTCTCTTTAGTCTCATTAGATTCATTAGTTTTGTCGGTGATTTTAGTGTAATTAGTTTTAATATTATCTTCAAATTCATAATTTTCCCTGGGGTTTAACTATTTATTAATGATTAAAGAGTTATTAATTTCCTTATCTTATGTATAGTGTTACTATTGTTTTTTATATTGTTAGTGTACTATATCCACCTCCACATCAAATTATTTATTTATTTTTCAGGAAAATTCCACTTCCTAGATTTAAGAATTAACCCTAAAGAAATCATAAAAAAATTAGTAAGAATAAACCCAAACATAAATACATATTTATCTATTACTATATGGTATTACTAAATTAGTCATCCCAATAATTCAATGATATGTCCCTAATAAAAGTTTCTAGGTGTAAGGTGATGTATCCTTGTAACATGATAATAATAAAATTTGTTAACACCATATATGAATCAATGTCAAATGAATAAGGAATAAATTCCAATAACATAACAATGAGTTATATGTTCTATCACATCATATATAATTTCTATATATTTTTTCCCTATGTTTTATCAGGGTCATTAAATTATTCAGTGTCTTAAATGTTATTAGTTAATTCAATGTAATCATTGTCATCAATGTCATTAGCGTCATTGGTATCATCAGTGTTGTTATTGTTGAGATTATCATCACTATAATTAGTTTAAACATTATAATTGTTTTATTTATATCCTAATTTTTGTAGTGATTTTAGTTATATTAGTATATTTGTTATCATATGTTCCAAGAGTTTTGTTTGTATCATATATTTTATATGTAAATTCAACTTAATACAGAATTTCTATGACAATAAACACATTAGTGTGATTCATATTATTGGTGAATAAAATATAGTCATTATTTTTAATTTTTAATTTTCCTCCATCATGTCAGTTTCATAAGTTTTATTAGATTGATGAGTGTTATTAGTGTGATTAGTGATGTTAGTGTAATCAACCCCATAAATGTTAGTAATTTAATTAGTAAAAATAGTATTTTTGATATCTAAATATCCTATGTGTTGGAAGTGTCATTATTATCATGAGTTTTTTAGGTTCCTTTTTTGTTTAATATATCACTAGTGTCATCATTTTCATTAGGATCATTACCATTATTAGTTTCACAAGTTTTATTAGTGTTATTATTTTTGGAAATCTCTTGAACAATGTCAGTATCATCAGTGTTGTTTATTTTATTTATGTATTTAAAATTATTAATTTCCCCAATGTCTTCGATATCATCAATTTCACGAGTGTTTTCATTTTTCCTTAGTCATGATTATCGACTAAGTTGTTAATGATATGTGTATCAATTGTGATTAAAGGGTTTTTAATGTTTTCCACATCATTAGTGACATATTTACCAATATGGTGTTTAGTGACTCTAGTTTTGTTAATGTTTCCAATGTCATAAGTGTTGTTAGTGTCTTTATCTTCATTTAGGTCATTTTTTAAGAGTTTTTATTGTGCATATTTTTATTAATGTGGATATTTTTGTTAGTTTCATTATTATCATATGTGTTATTACTGTTGTGTGTTTTTTGAGTGTTGTGGGTGTTTATAAAGTTGAACTATGATATATATCATAAAAAACTTTAATTGTCTAATTAGTTTCATGTTTATCATAAATTTAATTTGAATAATTAATTTCATTTATTTAATTTGTCTTTTTATTTTTATTATTTTCATTGGTTTTGTAAATTTCATGATTATCATTATTTTTCATAGTTTTATTAAGGATATCAGAGTCATTAGGGTCATCAATTTAATTAGTGTCCCAACAATAAGTTTTTATAACATTATCAATGAATACAGTTTCATTAAGGTTTTTAGATTCATCAGTATAATCACTATAATTATATTCATTAGTATAGTTAGTGTCATGAGATTCTTCAGATTCATCTGTACATTTAATGTGATCTACATATTTAGAATCGTCTATTTCATTCTAATTTATTGTTTTGTCAGTTTAATCAATGTTACTGGTGTGTTTTGGGTCATTTTTGTTCTGAGTGTTTTGGGTTTCATCAATTAATTCAGTGTCATAAGTTTATCTATAGTCATAGGTGTTGTTATTAATATTAATTTAATCAGATTAATTAGTTTTAATATTGAATGTTGTTTCATAATTGATAGCAAAGTCAAAAAATGAATTGTATTTCATATTTATAAAAATTCTTGTTAGTATCTTAGGTTTCGTCAATGACATTGGTTTCATTGGTGTAATTAATAATGAGATTTTCATTGCTGTGGTTAGATTCATGATATCATTTAATGTCATCGGTGTTGTTAGTGTACTAATTTTCATCTAGGTTACTTATTTCATTAGTTTTGTCAAGTTCATTAGTCATTAATGTCATTTTCTAATATCTATCATCAGTATCAACAACATTCAGAGAAACATCACAATATATTAAATCATTAGTATCATCAGTGTCATCAGTACGATCAACATCATTGATTTCATCAATTACACTAGTTCCATACCTATCATGTGTATCACGGGTTTTGTTATTATCAGTAGTGTAAATAGTACCATTAATGTTGAGATTATTTGAAGTGTAATAATTTTCATTACTATTTTTTTTTTGTTATTAGTTTTTTTAGCATCATCAAGGTCAACAATATCATTTGTGCCCTCAATGTTTCTAGTATCATGATATTATTTAGTGTCACTATCATTCGAGGGATTCTTCTATGTCATTTGTGTTATTAGATTACTTTAGGTCATGATTGTCATAAATGATAAATATGTACACTGAATTATATATACATATGAATATTAATTGATTATATCATATTTATTGATATGCAGATGTAATATTGTATAGTATACATGAAACTAAGTCATATTGAATGCCATGATATAGAATGTTGTAAGGTGTAGTATAGAGATATATCACCAAATTCGTACCTATGTTTTTTAATATCTTAAGGGAATATCAAAAGTGTTTTGATATATAAATCATATGATATGACTGATAATGGAATGGATACATTAATTTTAATGTTTGGATCTCTTCCACATAGGTAAATCATTAAACACTTAAAATAGTTAATGGAAATCATTTAAGTGTTAAATGAATCAATTGATAAGGGGTTTAAATAGTTGGTAATTATATCTAATTGCACATACATTATGTAACATTTGAGTAAATTTATAAATGAGAAAGGATTTTTCTCAAGGAATATATAAAGGATGTTGAATCTATGAATTTAAATCTAAATATTATATTTATTATTTTATATCGAAGATATATCCTTCTTATACCATTACAATGGAGGTACTAGTATTTTGTCGATTTAAGGGGAATCCTCCGCAATTTTAGAATGATTTTTCAAACCATGGATAAGTGATCTACAATAACCATGTGGTTGATTTTTTTTTTAAAAAAAGGTGACATGGATTGGTTTCCCAATCCATGCCAAGAGAATTTTATTAAAACAAAAAAGGGTCAAAGTACACATGAGGTGTAGTAAGCCTACACCAGCAAAAACCAAAATACAGCCCATAAGAATGAATAATTAAACAACCTAGGCTGACAAGAACCATCCAAACACACTCCAACAAGAATATCCCACCCAGCATTCTAGAAAACCAGTCCCAAACCGTCTGAGCTATGCAATCCAGGTGGGCCAAAGTCTGTCAATAAGCTTTAAACAAGAACAGGAACTCCAGCTCTAGCATCATGATCTCCCAACAATTCATTCTAGAAGAGAAAACATGAACATCCAGACATAGATGCTCAGACATATTCCGATGCAAAAATATAGGGCATTCCTTCAAAACAGAATTGCAGAATCACAAGACTGAAGCTTCAAACAAAGACAGCATGCCTGCAGTTCATCAAAGTGAACAAGTCTCCAGAAGCATATCCATCATCATTAAACCAAAAAATATTCATTTCAAATTATACAAGGATTCAGTTTCAAATCATGGTTAATATTTGTTTATGGTTCCTTATTTTTTCCAATAATTAAATAAGACATATTCATTCCTTGGGGATTACTTCATTGGTATTAGATCCATAATACATTCATACGATGCATGAAATCATGATTAAAATAAAGAATAATGGATAAGGTATTTTATATCATAAAATTATTCATTTCAAATTATACAAGGATTCAGTTTCAAATCACGGTTAATATTTGTTTATGGTTCCTTATTTTTTCCAATAATTAAATAAGTCATATTCATTCCTTGGGGATTACTTCAGTGGTATTAGATCCATAATACATTCATACGATGCATGAAATCATGCTTAAAATAAAGAATAATGGATAAGGTATTTTATATCACAAAATGAAATATAGTGACTAAAACAATATCCTTGAATATGATATGGGATATTAAATTTTTGATACAATAATGTAATATCAAATATGATATCATAACCTGTGATATAATACAAATCTTTAATTTGGTATATTTTAATATATTGTATGTGTTCTTACGGGATATGATAGAGAAATTATTTTATATCGTAACTTAATATTGTGAATCATAAAATTCCAGAGAACTGATATTAGTATATTAGAATATATCATTATATCATTTTTCAGATATATGTGATATTGTAAAATTTATCTTCCAGCACAAATGGAAATTATTGTAACCATGGTTTATTGTTAAACCTCTTATGATGTTGTTTTGTATTTCAACAATACCTATTTAATTCTAATTATTGATGAAATTATTTTCATCTTATGGAAATATAAATTCTATAACATATTATAGATTTCAGAATTTTCCTAGCATATGAAGAAGCTAGCTCGAGGCAAGGAACCATTTGAGAATTATCTTGAAGCTACAAAACATGGGTGTTGAATACCTATTGGATAATGTTTTTAAAAGATTGTGAGGACCTATAATTTATTTTTAGATCATTAGAATTTATCTTAAATTCAATTTAGATATTCTATTCTGGTTTTAAAACTAGAAAATATTGTTTTCCTATGACAAGGCTCAAATAAAATAATTAATCTATATATCTTATGTCTGAAGAAATGAAAAGGTAAAATATCATTTGTGTTCTCTCCTCATATGAATTTTTTGGTGCCTTGTATTATATTTTAAAATTTTATATAATGACATTTCAATGTAAAATCTATAAATGGATTTATCTTATGAATGATTGTTGTATGGATATCATAAGATAATTTGTCTTATGCATATAAGATACTCAAGGGGTCTATAATTTTATTGAGTAATGTTAACAATTCATAAGATAATTTTTCTACACTGAGTGCATATGATGATTTATTTTATGAAATTATGACAACCCAAAATCAATACTTGGGTGTTATATAATTAAATGATATATATTCAAAATGTGAATATTATGATGCATGGGTATTTGAATCTGAAACATCATGTGTGAAGTACTATAGGGATCAAACATCATGATTAAACACATGAACATGATTATTAATAAAATATAATGTTTTTTAGATAAAGGATAACGATGGGATACTAATATGAGTTCAAAATCATAGAATGAGATTTCACATCATCGTGTCTTTTTATAAATATCTAAAAAATTAAAAAACATGTATTTCATGGAGAATTTGAAATTATAAAAATATTATAATAATTTAAATACAATTCAATGAAATGAAGAAATTCTTATGTTGAACATCCATGAATTTTTTTATTGATGTCAAACTCATGGTTTTTGAGTTTTAAATGATTCATTACTTGCCATAGGGATTAAATTATATTTCAATAAAAAATTTAGAAAAAATATTTTAAAAAAATTGTTCAATATAAATGGAATGATATATGATTAATATATGTGTTTTATAATTATATGTAGAATAATGGATACATTTTTGTATCAATGAAGATGATTAGAAAAAAAATATAGGTGATATTCATGTAAGGAATAATAAAAACAGATCATCATTTCTAGTCATTGTAGAGGCTCATATACTTATCATGTGATATTTCTTCAAGGAGCATTATTTCATAGATAGAATGTTGTAACTGGTTTGGTCCATCAGTTGTATTAGTTTAATATCATACCCTTTCCATAGTTCCTTTTGATAAGAATAAGAGAACAGTGTGGGGGATAATAACTTTGACACACCTAGGACATATTAATCTACATAGAGGAGAACCTAGTTAATAAAATTTGTGTGTCATTCATTGCAATATCATTTATATTTTTTTGGATAGCTACTAAAGAAAAAGGATTTTAATATGTCATACAACATTGATTCACACCCCCGAGTGTGTATCACCCTTATTGTGATCCTATATTTTGAATCAATGTGGGTTTTATCCATTTATCTCAAGTTCCTGGTATAGATAAATGGACTTTTTTATATATTAAAGTCATAAAAACATTTTATATTAAAGGATTTCACTCTTGAAAAGATATTCTGGTTATTGTATTCTTTTAATAATTCTTTGTGTTCTTGATTTTATTCAATATGGATTCACTATTCCAAATGAAAACTCAATATTGTTTTTGACATCTAGAAGAAATATAGAAAATGATTAGATATGTAGAAATTATCATTATTATTCTTTAAAAAAAAAATTATAATGTTCATCCAATGTATATTTTTTATTTATTTTTGGAAGAATTTTCATTGTATTTATGGATGAAATAAAAATGTGGAAGAAGAAAATCTACAAATCATTCGAAAAGAGTTTGCTGGTGTCAGAATTTAGGAGGATGAAATTATTTTTGAATTATTTACCAAATTAAATATTATTGTGAGAACTATTTTAGGGTTTAGAGAAAATCATGAGTATTCTAATATTATAATGAAATTGGTGAGAATCCTAAGAGAAAAATTTTATGAAAAATATAAACTCATGAAGATAGTGATCTTGATGACATTATCATTGATAAACATCCCAACACCCTCATTAGTCATAAAATGTGATGTAGAAATATTCTTGAGATCAAAGGTAATATGGAAATAAAAATTTACTTTAAATCATTTGATGTTGTGAATATTTAATAGAAACAAAAATGCTTAAATGAAGAATTAAACAATGAATATAATGTTGAGACTCTTTATCTAAAATTAATAAATATTAAAATTGAAAGAAGAAGTATATATAGAGTTAAACATCATTTTAAATGTTTTAACTATATAAAGGATATTCATTTATAAGATAATTGAATTATTATATTTGAAATAAAAAATGAAAATGAGATAGTTTATAGAATAACAATTACTATATATCTTTCAATTTATCAATAAAAAGGATCAAATATGTTTTATCCAAGTTCATTTAGATAAAAATTTCAAAAAATCAAAGGAGGTGTTACTAGTAGTAAACAATGTTGTGATGATGATGATTCTATAGTTTTCTCTAAAAAAAATTCAAATAATATTGAGAAGAATAGGGTATCTCATTTGAAAATGAATCATGACAATATTGGGCAATGAGATATTGTAAAGAATATACCATGATAATAGAGATTAAAATGTTGCTAAAAGAAATCGAATGAATGAGAGAGGTTACTACTCGACTAAAAATTGTGTCAAATGATAAAAAGAAAATTTTGGATGGAATAAATATTATTTTAAAATAAACATTGACACAATAGATTTATAGTGAAAATAAAAAAAATAGTTGAACATTTGACCACAATCAGTAAACTGGGATATACTAATATTGATAAACATAAAATTTATTAAGACAAAATCAAAGAGTGGAATAATAATAATGAAAACATGGGAATAATTATATTTAATATAAAATAATGTTCTTCACATAACCTTCAGTAAAAGTCTACTCTAAAAATGATAATAGATATGAAAAAGAAAAGTTTGATAAATATATCATTAATATTGATAATGGTTCTACAAATGAATCACATTATATATGAGAATGTAGAAGATATTAATTCCTTAAAAAACAATCCTTATCTATAAAATCTCATGAAGAATTTTTTTATAAAAATGTAAATCATTTGTTAATAATATTTATGTAAAGTCTCAATAATAGGATCTTTAAAAGTATACACTATATGGAAAGAAAATAGAGCAAGTTAGAAACCCGTTTATTAGAAGAATTTTTATTAAATAATAATATTTTATAGGAACTTACATAGTTTTTGATCTGTTGTTCATATTTATTATAGGTATAGTTATTATATATCTCTTGTAAGACTAATATGGGATAAGTAATTAATGGGAATACCAAATCCACATGTGATAAATCATCCATGACACCAAGATTATGAAAATAAGGATGAAGTAAGTAATGGTTTTAAATGGGTAAAATATTTTTCTGCAAGAAGTGATCATAAAGGTCATACTTCAGATGTCTGTGTTTCTTTCATCACATCATAATTGATTATTTCTAAAAATATTAGGAAAATACATAATCAAATATGAATAATGAAATAGTAAAATGTAATTGAATTTTCTTTTACATATTTCAAATATGAAAATCCTTGAATTATAGATAGTGTCTGTTCATATCATATGAAATATGATCTAAAAAATTTACGAATATGGAGAAATATAATGTTGGATCTTTAACATTTTTAAATTATATATCACTCAAGATCAAAGGTATCCGGAAAAATATATTAGAAAAAGTAAAATTAATCTGGATAGTGTTTCATTTGAGATGGATGAAAACATAAAATTTTCATTATATCATAACAATGTTAGGCACATAATTAGTTAATCTAAAAAAAGGATTCATAGTCAAAATAAAGAAATATAGGGTTGATTTTAAAAGATTTCTTAAGAACCTAATGAATTTTATTTCATATTAGGGAATTGAATGATTTTTTTTACTTGATGAAAAAATAAGAGAATGGGTTATTGGATTGATGGATGGGTCACCATGGATCATGTAACATGGATTGATATATCTAAGAATAATATGTGACAAATTTAACATTACTTAATGAATAAACAACAACTATTTTTAAAACATAAAAAAATGAAAATGGTGAATAAAACTCATAAGAGAATTCAAATTAAAACCTCAAATCCTCTTAAACTAATCATTATAATACATTTGGAATTATAAATAAGAATTCAATAAGTGGGAAAAGGTATTTTATACCATTTATATAATACTTAATAAGGATGACTTTCATTATGTTCTTGTCTCATAAATCAGAGGCCCCTTAAAAATTTAAGAGCATCAAAAGACTTGTAGAAAAAAAAATTAGCATGTACAGAAAGTGATTAATATGAGATAATGGATATAAGTATGAAAATAAAGTGTTCTCTAGATATCTAAATAATAATATAATCATACATGACATTATTTCTCTATATATTCTTCAATAAAATGGATTGGATGGAGGTTGGAATAGGAACCTAGTTAACTTATCCCGGACTATGCTAAAAGAACATGACACATCATGGTATTATTGTCTTCAATTAATCACAACTATAATAATAATTCTGAATATGTGTATCATAATGAAAAACATGCAAGTTACTATTTATGAGATATTTGTTAAATATAATTCGATTTATAAACATTTTTGGGAGTTTAGTAGTCCATTTTTTATCAATATAAAGGAATAAAATAAAATACTATTTAATGATAAGGCTCAAGATTGAATTTTTCATGGGTACCCATCAAATATAAGAAAATTATCTGTTATAATAATAAATATAAAGTCTTATTGATTGTAATGATATCATATTCATTTAAAATGATGAATGTAATAAACATGTTATCTTAACATATGTTGAGGATGACGTTTTAATTTTATCAACTATTGAAGAAAATAAAAAACATTAAAACTAAAACCAATGATATATATTTTGTTTTTTTATGTGATGGATATGGGAATGAGAAGTCTAAGAAGAAAAATATAAAATAGAAAAAAACATATTAATACTGAGAATATTATTTAATATTGGAATTAAGGTATGTAGACAAGAAACAATATTATTGAAATTGGTAAAAACAGTTATTCATCAAAGGATAGACCATGTAATGATGAAAAATATTTCAAAAAGAAGGATTGGGTTTAAACCATGAATGAAATAATGATCTATATTGAAATAAATGAATCTTTGGAACTTGCTCCCAAACCCATAGAATATAATTTTACTAGATCCAAATGGGTGTTCAGAAACAAACTTGTTATAATGGTAATGTTCCTAGAAACAAATCTAGGATAGTATAAAGAAGATACCCACAAATTGTTGGGGATGAATTTAATTAAAGAATTCATCCAATTGAAAAACACATATCCATTAAAATATTAATTTCCATTAAAGATCAAGGAATATTCAATATATTTTAAATGGATGTTAAATCAGTTTTTCTAAATGTTGATATTGATAAGGAGGAGTATATGGAAAAACAAAAAGGATTTATGATATATTAAGAACGAATAAAGGTATGTATGTTGTAGAAATCAATCTATTGTCTAAAACAAGATATAAGAAATTGTTATTTTATTCTTGAGGAGTTTTTAAAAGAAATTATTTTTCATAATGCATTGGTGGATATATATATATATATATGAAAATTAAAAACACCAAATCACTCATTTTTATTGTGTATGTTGATGATATAATATTTTCTAATAAAAAATAAATATTATGCAATAAATTATCAAGGTATGTGAATGGAATTTGTGAAATTCAAATGTTGAGTGATATATGATTCTTCATGGGGATACATATTGTGAAAAAAAAGTAACAATATTTTCTATTAATAAAAATGGGTAGCGGATATATTAAATAACATTGAATATATGATACTAGAGGATTGACCCCACTAATTCTGGTGTGAATGAAGCTAATAGAGGATAATTAAGGGAAATATATTCATGAAATTTTTTTATAAGACTATTTTTATGACTTATGTATGTAATACCATCAAAACCCAACATTATTTATATCACAACAACTTGTACCCAATATAAATCCAATCAAAAGGAAACACATAATTTTTTAGCAAATTAATTGATAAGATACATCTCAAATATACACAATTATGGGATGATGTATAATAATATGGGTGATATATAATTAAATGGTTTTACTAGTGTTGACTGGGTAGGAGGTGTTGATGACCAGAAATCATAATCTGGTGGAGTATTTTTCATTGTAAGGAGTTCTGTTTCCTATCATTCAGAGAGGTAAACATCAGTGAAACAAAGTAATATTGATTCTGAGTAGGTGGACACATCATAGGAATCTACATAGATGATATGGATGAATATATAATTGAATGAAATGATTTTTTAAGAAACATATAATTTTATAAGTTTATGTGATCATCAATGTTATGTAATGTGATGTAAAAAATCTATTATATCACACAAAGTCAAATCATAAGGATATAAATTATCATTTCATGAAGTATAAGGTTGAAGAGGAAACCCTAAAACTGTATGTTTTACCACTAATAAATAAATTTTTTATATCCTAAACTGGTCACTTTCAACTAAATATTTCTCAGAATCTATAGACAGAAAAGAGAAATAATCTCATTCCCTCTCATTGAGGTTTTTTTGAGTTTCCTGCTCTATCCATTCTTATTCTAAATTATTGACGAGATATTGTTTGTATGAGAGAAATGGTTTTCTTGGATTGTGATTTGTTTTGATTTTTGTATTTAATAGAGTCAATATGTTATGAGAAAGTATTATACCATCTACTTCTTTTTAGTTTTCATGATGATACAATATCGTTGAGTTGCATTGTTTTTTGGATAACATATATGATTTAATTAATAAGTCATTGTTTATATTATCATTTATCGCATGTATACATATTGATGATTAATTATTGATTTAATTACATTTAAGAGGCCATTTTGATTCATAAAAGTTACTCATTTTGGTTTTATTATACATAAGGTGGAGATAAAATAAAGGTATTTCCAAAAAAATTAAAGGGGGAGATTATTAAACCTTTTAGTATTTTATTTTATCTTTTAGTGATAAATATTATTCCTAACAATTCATGAAATTCTCATCATTTTACTGACATTTTCTGTCCAAAAAATATTATATAAGTTTGAAGTTTCCTAGAATGTGAATAATGTTGTTGAGGAATGGTGGTTCTATAAATTTTTTAAGTACATTGAAGCTGCAAAACACAAGTAGTAAGGACCAATTGGATGAGGTTTTTAATTGATTGATATGCCCCATAATTGATTTTATGTTCACTAGAATTTATTTTTAAATAAATCTTGTTACTATATGGTGTATTAAAAAGTAGACAAGTAAAATATCCTATAGTGATCCCTGCATAAGGCAATTGATTTATAAGGAGTATCTTTAAAAAAATTTCAGAGGAATATACCATATATGTTTCTCTTATTGTATGATTTTCTATAGCCCCGTAATTTGTTTGAGAAGTTATTATAGTGATACAGTGAAGGAAAATCAATAAATGGTTTTTTCATATGTGTTAATTGTTAATAGATACCATAATGTAATTTATATTGGGAACATAAAATACTCAAGGGGTCTGGAATATAACCGAGTTACATGAATGGTTTGTAAGATAATTCAGCTATGTGAAATGTGTAAAATGATTTACATTGTCAATTTCTAATTACCCTAAATTATGACTCTTGTTGAATAGAATTAAACTAAATATATTTATAATTTAATATTCAGATATAAGGATATTTGAATTTTAATATTCATGTGAAATGTTCTTCGTAGATCAAAAATCATAATCAAACCCATAATCATGATTCTTTCTGAAAATAAAATTTATTCCAACTAAATTAGTATGTTGGGTTATTAAGATTATTTCAATTCAATGGAATAGTCTTTCGAATCACCATGTATATGTAAATGTATCATGAAAAATAAGATGAATCTATTTCATGAAGAATTTTAATTTATAAAATTAAAAAATAATTCAAATATCACTCCTATAAAACAATTGAGTTCAAAGTAAGAGTTTTAGGAAGTTATTTAATGATGGATTGACTCGTGGTTTATGATCTTTGACCAAGTCATTACATGCCATCATACATTCAGGTATATTTCTATAACAACTTTGAAAATGAAATTTGTGCACTATTTTTTCATTAAAAATAAAAAGATATGTGATGATGATGTGTGGTTGATAATTTTAATAATGATAACTAATACATTATTTTATCAAAGAAGGAGATTGGAAAACATTCAAATGTGATTGTTTTGTAAGGAATAAGATAAAGGGTATCATCATATAGAGTCTATGTGGATAATCATAAACTTATCATGAAATCCTTCATCGAGTAGTTGCATTCTGTTGATGT
The DNA here is from genome assembly GCA_963277665.1 of Viscum album. Taxonomy (NCBI): domain Eukaryota; kingdom Viridiplantae; phylum Streptophyta; class Magnoliopsida; order Santalales; family Viscaceae; genus Viscum; species Viscum album. Next base: position 1,098,223,290 of record OY728121.1, on the reverse strand, counting down.
GAGATGATATCTTATTGGTTTTAGTACTTGTACAATTAAAATTTCATACCCTTTCACTAGTCCATTTGTATAAAAATAGTAAAATGTGAATGAGAAAATTATTATGACACAATGAGGATGTATTCATCCGTAATGAGGCAAACCACAATAATAAATTTCTTGTCATTCATTATTTCACTATTGAGATTTTTTTGAGAGGTGTTGAAGAATCAAAAGAGTTGAAGGGATTTTAATTTGGTATATATATTGAATCACCACCAGTTTGTATCCCCATTTATGTAATCCAACATGTCCTTATTGAATAACGTGATAGTGGTTTGAAACAATACATAAACTTATGATATGGAATATGTCATCAAATATGATAAAAATATAAAAATTGTTTTTCTATTTTTCAATTTTGAATTAACATAGATAATTTAAAAAATATTTATAAATTATGAAAAAAATTATATTCGTATTATTAATATAATTTTTAAGGAAATTTTAAATTAATCAATTTATAAATATTTATAATTATTTATAAATTTTTTTCACTCATTCAGTAAATTAACATATTTAATATTAATTATTAATATTACATGCTTTTTATAGATATGGCATGACATATAAATTCTATATAAATGGTTTATATAAATATATATAATTATTTACAATGTTCTTATAAATTAATAAAAATGTAAAATTTGAAAGATATTTTTTTAAATTATAATTTGTTTATAATTACTAATTGGAAATCTTCAAGTTTAATACATTAGTGTAGAAATTAAATCCAATATAATTCATTATATTTTACTTAAGTGTGACACATTTTAAAAAAAATATCATACAAAATCATAATATAAAAGAGTTCATATAAGAAAAAATAAAAAAATATTGATTTTTATTTATTTATGAAATATTTATAAATACTATTAGATTATAAAGTGTTTATATTTTATTATTTCCAAAAATACTCATAAATTTATATCTCATTTTAAATATATGGTTTAGTTTAACGTTTTTTGAAATAATTTTTAAAATTATCATACATGAATTTTTGTAGTTACATGACTAGTGTGATAATTCATTTTGGTTACTTCAACTGTAACATTGGCTTGTTCAATGGTTATGAGTAAGATTCTTTATGTTAATTAAAATTCTCTAATATTGGGTGTAAAATTTATTAATGAATTCTAGTATCTCTTGAATTTTGATCCATGTATAGTTTAACTTGAGGCATGGCTTATTCATGTAATTTGTAATATGATTTTGTCATGAAATGTGTGGTTAGATATTTTTTGTACACTGATTTGTATTATAGGTATTTTGGTTTCATATGAATCTAAGAAAATTAATGAAAGGGATTGATGTACCTAATTCATGTTATGCCTTTTTATATATGTCAATAATATGTTACTTTTATTTGGGTTAGTAACTCTATCACACTTGTGTTGGGATGTATTTAGGATATTCTGATAGACTATTATATTTTTTCCTAAATAGAACACACTCATTGGGGAAAGTATTTATCATTTTATACTCTAGTCCCATTAGGCATAATATATTTTCTTCCACGTAATTGGAATTTGGAATCATGTTTCCTTCATGAAGTTTCTCTTTTAAAAATTCAAGTAATTATAAGAAAATTTTATCACTCTTTCCCTTTCATACATTCAAGTTAACTAATATCAACATTGCTGATAACACTATTAATAAACTAAGAAAAAAATATATTCTTAGAATATCCAAAGATATATTCAATGGTAATTGTTTTTTCAATGGTTTCAACACCTACATCATGAATTAGTTCTTTAAGCGATCCTTTATCTCATGTTAAGCATCATCTTAATCATTATATATTGCCTTTTTTTTATTTCACCATACTATATCTATGGTGTCTTTCTATGGTTAAAAAATATAAAATCAAATATTCTTTTATTTCTTTTCACAAATAATTTTGTTATATTCAAACACTTCACACATGGATAGAAAATCCAATCATTATTTTTCGTAATTAGTTTATAAAATTCAATGAACATTCTCATATATATCACTAGTTATTTATGAATTTATTCAATTATGATCTATTAATTACCTAAAGTCACAATAAAATATATTAATATATTAAAACATGTTAAGATTTAAAAATATCTATAAAATGATAAATTGAAAACATATAATATTATACATATATAAACATGCGTAAAATTTTAAAAAACAATTTATATCCATAAAATAATTTATAACTAAAAACATACATTCAATTACAATGTAATTTAAAACCAATGTAAATTTTAGTGACAAAAAAATCTATAACTAAAAATATGTAAGAAAAAAATTCAACTATAATCAATTTATAAAATAAATTTATAAAACCAATGATTAAAAATAAAAACAATTATAGACAAAGAAAATTTACCAATAGTTTAAAATCAAAAAAAATTATAATAATTAAAATTAAGACCTAAAATTATTTTTAGAAAAAAAATTTACAATGACGAATTTTAAAAAAAAATGAATGAATAATTGAAATTTATAACAGAATATGACAAATTAATAATCAAAAAAGTTAATATAAAAACAAACAACATATTTTGGCTATTTATAGAAAATATATATTGAGGCCAAAAATTGCACTTGAGGGTGGTGAAAGTAGGTTAAATGGTGTATGCATGATAAGAAAATTAGAAAAAATGAAGTATAAAATCAATCAAACAAAAAAGCTAGAGAATGGTCTTGAATTGAGTGGATTTGAATTTTAATATACCAAATTAGGTCAAGGATTCTAGAAGATGAAAGTAAAATTGAATAATGAGGTGTAATAATGATAAAAATATTTATCCAAATCGAACAACGGTAGAAGATTTAAGGTATGTGGGTGGGTTTTTTAGTCAATAGTATGGGGTTATATGAAATACTGCATCAAAAAATTGGGATAAGTTTATGAGACGTAGATTTTTTAAAAACCTTCTAATATTATTTTTTTAAATAAATGACGTTAAAATTTCATCTGAATGATTTTTAACATAATTTTTTCCATATATTGATGATAAAAATCACTTTTAACATTTATTTTATCATAATCTATGTTTAATTCCTTCTCATGTCACTTTTAACATTTTTTATAATAATATAAATGTTAAAATTCTTATGTAAAATCATATTTTCTACTATTGTGGATAGATGATAAAATCATGATTTATACATTCTAGTGATGAAGAAATAGTTTCTAACATAAAGAGTAGTATGTAATGTATTACCCCAATTACTGGATGAATTTAAAGGAAAGGATATGTATTTTATCTCATCTATCTTATGTGTTCATAGTTTTTTTGGAAGAAAATGCATTTTCATGGACTAAAAAATATATTTTGATACATATGGATTATGATTAATTAGATTTTATAATATGTATTAAGTTATGTTAAGGATAAATATATATTTAGGAAAAAATATTTTATCCAAACTGTTGGTTATAATTTGAAATAATGTGTTTCCACCACCTAAAAATTTTATAATTCGAAGAGAAAGTCTTTATTTTAATATATTTCTCTAAACATATTGAATGTCATATAATATTTTTATTATAACTCTTTACTTGTTAAATATTCCCACTATAAGAAATTAAATTTATTTACTAACATAGATTATTGTGTCATGGAAATATATTTTATAGAAAATATAATTTCTATTATGCAAGTGAGAGTATATATAGACTTAGATAAATTTAAATAATAATAAACTAAACATTAAACCAATAAGATTCAACTAAATGTCTCTGTATATCTTAGAAAGGTATGATATGTGATGTTAAATAATGATATTAATGTAAAGATATTTTTGACATACAAATACAATATCAAATAAAACATTAAATTGAAATTATCAAATAAAGATTATGATGATGAACTTTTATTATGTTCTACATAGTTAATAATAGTTATTAACATCATATTATTAGACATTGTGATATACAAAATTCTGATACATATTTAATTAGTTAGTCATTAGAAATATTATTTCTATTATCACAATTTTTCAAAAAAAATATTTCTCTAATGATATTACATATTAAAAGGGTTTTATGTGAGGTTTATAATATGGCCACATAGAGATGTTGTAGGAATATTATAGAGATATAATGAGCTTAAAAAACCTAACATGTCACCAAACATACGTATTCATTGGTAGTATATCATATAGTTAATGATTACATATGTTCTTATATATTTTTTGTTTAATGTTTTAAATGGATTTTAAGAATATAAAATATATCAGGTTATATAGAAAAGGTAGTATACCCTTTATCATTGTTTTATGTTGGTATTATATAATAATAAAGTGAAATGATAATTAACCTCTCAAAGTATAACATTTAGCTTTCTTTAACTGATTTTCATTATAGAGTATTATATATTATGATGAAATGTTAATGTTAGAATGGGTAAGATTTTTCATAGAGATTTATAATATGGTTATGACACACAAAAAGAGTTTTTTATGTTGGATGATCTGCCGAGTATACCACACAGATTTCAATACACTATACCTTCAGTATGTTGGAGGTATATATATTATATTTAATACTAATACATGAGTTTAAAAAGATACCTATCATGATAACTTTTAACATTAATCCCATTCATACACTGGCCTTTAGATTGAGAAAATCAATGTTTGTTGAGAATGTTGTTGAACATTTAAGTAGTTGAGGTTTGACCAAAAATTTACTTTATTATTTCATGTGATGAGAATAAAATTTGTTCCCCTGATTGATATAGATCGTAATAGTTTATAGTCATAAATAGATATGGAAATGAGATATGTTATTATTTATTGACAGAGGGTCATGTGATATTCCTGTCCATAAGGATTAATGATATGCGTGATTTATATCCATCTAGTTAGTCTATACATCGGGAATCAAAAATTTAATTATTACTATATGGGTTTTACAAAAATCTATGTTCTAGAGTTTGTCAATTTCATAGAAAATTTTATTATATGATTATTTATAATTATATATGATATATCTATTGGAAATGGGTATGGAGATACATGTATTTTATGGAGATCATTCCAGAAGCCATTAATATCATGTGTGACACTAATAATTTTATAAAGGCCATTATTTTCTTAAATTTATGGATTAAAGAATTCATAATTATTTTCAAAACAATAAAATACAATCATTTCCCAAATTCAGGTTGTCTATATGGTGATTATGTTTCAGGAAACATAGAGTGATTCTGCAAATGTTTTTTAGAGTTTATCTAAATCCAGTTTACATGGTTATATAAAAAATATTTCATGTGATATGATAAATGGAGAAATTAAAGATTTATTTCCCAAAGTGATTCGAAAATATACCAAATGTGTTTTGTTCATAATTTTACACGCTATTTTATTAATATAAAACATGGTGAAATAGAAATAAGATTATACGGCATTAGTGTAATTGAGTGATTGAGATATATATTTCATAAATCACATATACATTTGATTTTTAATGGATTATATCATAGTGTATTATATGGTTATATTTTACTATGTGAAATATATAAATCTAATGAATATCATATTCCTTGGTATGGCATCTCATAAGGTTCAGTATTTTGATATCACATCACTTCCATACTAATATCGTATCGTATTATATGGGCATATCATAATTTTTGAGATATATAAATCATATTTAATTATTGAAAATGGATTTCATGTATTAAATGATAAATATGTTTCTCTTTCAAATAATTCATTCAGTAAATATATGAAAGAACCAAATGAATTGACATATTATATTTTTTAATGGTTGTGGGGTTACAAATAGATTATGATTTCATGAAATTACATTAATTTTCTGTACGATTTTAGTAAATATATGATGTCATGGGGATTTTTCTCAAGAGCTATACAAAGGAGGATGAGGTAATTTAAATAGAATCTCAGTCATATTATTATAATTTGATGCAAAAAAATCATCTCATTCATTATTTAGAACTAGGGTACTTGCACACCACTGATGCAAGGAGAACCATACCCATGTATTGGGTGGTACATCCACCCATGGATACTCTACGAGAAAGAATTCCTTTGGATACTTCCTAATGATTATTATTTGGAAAATATCCATGAATTATAGGCTTGGTCAACCCAGTGATCATTATATTCTACATTTTTTTAATATGAATGGTTTTGGTTGAAATGCTTGGTTGATATTGATTGATGGTTTCTTATATGTTCGGTTTCTTAAATAATTGTTATTCGGTCCCCAAGAACCCCATAATTTAATATCCACAATATCTTTTGTGTATTTAATATTTTTAATTTTATCAATCCTATATGTGTTACATATGTCATCTATTTTTTCAATGTTATCAATATCACCAGTGATGTGACTATTTTTATTATTTAAAGTGTTGTTAGTGTCTTTTGGTAATCAATATATGCAGTTTCGTTCTTTTCCATAGTATCAGTAGTGTTATTAGTGTTATAAGCATTGTGTCTATTATCAAAGTGTTTAATATAAATGTGGTAATCAATGTTTTCAGTTTCATAAGTGTTATATATATCATCAGTTTCATAAAAATGATAACTACGTCCATAGCCATTATTTTCATTAATTTATTTAGAGATATGGGGTTTATGAGTTTCTTTAGTTTCATCAGTTTCATGATTGTCATTAATACTTCTTGTGTCATGATTATATTTCATATCATGTGTATCATCAGAGTTATTGTTATTATTAGTTTTTTGAGATTAATGATGATTGAGGTTTTTTATTATTGATGTCATTGGTGTGAATTTCATCAATGATATTACTATCATGAGGGTTCATAGTGTCATTAGTGTCCCATGTTCCATGAATATCATCAATATCATTAATGTTTCCTATAAAATCGTTATTTTTAGTCTTAGTAGTGTCTCTTAAATAATAAATGTTATTTTTTTCATGTGTTTCATTAATTTCTTATTGACTTCAGTGTTATTAATTTCATCAGTTTCATCAATATCCTTAATTTTAGTAATATAATCAATATTAATGATTCCATTGGTATTATAATTTTTCATGAGCATCATGAATAATTTTAGAGTCATCAAGGTCCTCTATTTACGTAGCTTTAACATTATTATTAGATTCATATATTTTATGAGTGCATTACATATCATCAGTTTCCTCAGTAAAATCAATGTCAATAATATTTTCAATATCATTTTTTCATTACTTTCATTCGTATAATCAATTTAAAAAAAATTCATTTAATTGGTGTCATTATTGTTTTCATTGTTATCATAATCATTAGTGTCATAATTTCTTGTAGTGTTAGTAGTGTTGTTAGTATCATCAGTTTTATTAGTGGTTTCTATATTTCAAGGGTTAATAGTTATTTAATTTTCTTTAGTTTCATATTTTTTATAAGTGTAATTAGTGTCATCAATGTTATATATTATTAAATTATTATTATTTTCTTAGTGTCTCTATTATCAAGTATGTCATTATATTGGTTAGTTTAATTATAATTTTTAATGTTTTGGTGTCTTTATTATTTCTAGTATTATCATTTACTATAGTTTCATGATTTCATGAGTGTTTTGGGGTATTCAAAGTTATTATTTTATTTAAATTTCATGAGTTTAGTTGGTTTAATCAATATCATTAATTTTGTAATTTTCATTAGTTTGGTCAGAGGAATGAGTTTTTACAATGTTAGTATTTCACCCAATATAATTAATTTCATTAGGTTTTTTAGTTTCATAAATTTCACTAGTATGATTAGTGTCATATATTTTATAAGAATCATTAGTTTTATGAGTATCATCTGTGTAACCACCATCATCAAAATTATCAGTGTAAGTAGTTTCATTAGTTTCATTACTATTTTTGGTGTCATTAGTTTCATATTTATATTTAGTGTCGCTAGGGTCGTTAGGGTAATTATTTTCATGATTTTTGTTTGAGTTATAAAATTAATGTTTTTTTGGTTATTTTTAGTGTCTTCAATCCAATCCATGTTATATTTCTCTGGCCCAGATTACCTGAACCTTACATGAGAGGGGGAGCTAAAAGACCTCAAGCACACCTCCCACTACTCTGAAGACTATCAACTAGTAGTGAGGACCTAAAATAGTAGTGGTGATATTATTACCAAATAAATTAAATCCCTAGGTTCATGACCTAATCCACAATGAATTTTACATAACCTATGTGTATAATAGACATCATAAAAATATGTAGACATAAATATAGAGCCAATAGTGTCCACACAGTCCAGAATAGGAAATAAATAAATATAATACATGATGAGTAAAAATATAATATAGAGGATTCAATATTTAAAATTTAAAATATTATACATCATATAAATTTAATACTGTCAGAAATGCTCATACCTAAGAATAAAATAACTAGAACGAAACTACAACACCCTCTGGCCCAACTCACAAATTCATCATAACTAAATCTTTGTCCACCACAACCTACTAGACCTAAACGACATGTACATATTCGTGTGATTTATATACCTGAAAGATAACATTAATGGATGCCCATGTACATTGAATCCCATGTCATTTGTGAGGGTAGGGAGTGAGTACAATGACCCAGTAGGATTTTCCATATCTTCTAAATACACTGAATAATAAAATTATCAAGTAATTGTGCATGAAATATATATAAGGAGTGAAATTTGAGCATATGTAACATGCCCCATTAGAAACATAACACAAGATACAGTGAAAGAAAATGTTCTTAGTTATTGTGTTTTAATCAGTCCACCATGAAACCTAACCCCACATTTTATATCAATTGTTAGTAATATTTCTACCATAGACAATCACATGGGATACCACTAAGGTAAGGAATATCAATATCTCGGGCCAAGAATATAGGAAACTCATTAGGTAAAGGTATCACAATGGAAAATCATGGTCATATAAAAAAAGTCATCTAAAAATAAAACTTAGCCCATGCCACATCCCTCAATGTTAGGAAATACAACTGAGTCCTAACCATTACCATCTGACCCATTTTAGGGTCTCATAACAAGTTCATATATCGTTTTCTATCTTGTTCTCCAACCCTCTCACTTATGGTTAGGTATTATGTCATATCAAAGGTCATATCCTCTCACTCAGAGGAGGAGATGCATCATGTTCCACATAAATCACTAAATACACTCCCTTACTCTTTCATGGTCACATATAAAGTCCCAAATAGGCTTATATCACTTAGAGGAGGTCACAAATCAACATATAAGAATATCCCCTATCACATGGGGGAGGTTTTACATCAATACCTTGAGAATTACCCTCACTATCATGGGGATTCCACACAAAATCATATTAGCACTAATCCTCTCAATTATGATGAACCCAGTATCCTTTATCCTATTCAATTAAATCACTACCCACCTTCCCCTCACTTGGAAAATGGTCACAACCATCAGTCCCAACATATAAAAAATTAATAAGAAAAAAATTAATTAAAAAAGGTAAATATACCAATAACATTCTAACATCACATATTAAGCGTTAATGTTCCTTAAGTATAATCAATTGTCTTACTATTTACCAACCTCTCAGTGTTACCAACACGGGTCATGTTTTAAAACCTAACACCTCAAAAATGAAGGATTTATCACCCAAACCCATTGATAAAACTTTTATGTCACTCAACGATTAATCATGAATAAACATATCCCTCTAGGCCCAATGTACCCAAGAAAGTAACCCACCTCACTTCATGGAACTAGGAATGGATTAATCCAAACAATGTAATTGTATCTATATCTACTTTATAAGGGTCCAATTACATATTTTCATAATAACATAATCATGTGATATCTAATGGGATCATTATATGCCAAATCACACACCTACAAACATGACAGGAGAAGAAACCACAAATAAATATCATAGCATATTGATGATTCTTATATAATATTGAATAATCATGAATTAATATTAAAACACTACAAAATCATAATCAGAATTCAAAACAAAGTATACAAGATTTAGAAAATATGGAATTTCTCACATTGTGATAAAAACTCTACATAAGTCCTTCTAGTTATCCCTTAGAACATAATTTCAAATAATCTTAATAAAACATTTAGAAAATGAAACCCATATTGACTAAAAAACATTATACCCTTTCTACAAAGTCCAATTAAATCATTCATTGGAAAAATATATTTTTGGAGATTTTTTATCAAACAAATCACTTGAAATAAATCATTTAGAACATTAAATTGAATTTTAAACCATTTCTTTCAAGAATACATTTTTTATCAAAGAAAAATTCAAATCCATATTTAAAAATGAAAAAACATTTAACATTGTGAATAATACTCATGCCACCAGACAAATCCATAAATTGGGCCATCGACTCTCATTCTCCCAAGGATACACCATGCCACAACTTGACGGGACACTATTTGTTTAATTTTTTGGTTTCCTACTTATTTTTTCCAATAACGATAATTTTCATCTGAAATGGTAGTTTTGGGCATACAGATCATATCATATTGTTATAGTAGAGAGTTTTCTAGTCCATAGAGAAACCATGTGATAGATTATTATTTTTTGATAGATCAAAATTATATGATCAGATCATGGTTTGAAAAAAAATGTGTCATATCTATGTGAGGTGCTTCAAGGACCAAGTAGAGGGTTCATGATTGGAACACAGTTTGGATAACCATCAAATCAAACAATTCATAGTGTTCATGAGAGTTAAAAATTTAAAATGACTATTTTTCCCTTAAGGAAATTAAACTATAAATGGGGTATCTCTTCCCCTAATGCCATATCTTTCATCATACATACCCATGGGCGGATCCTAGCTACATAGCCTTACTCTTCTCCTCCATATGTTATCGGCCATTCTCCTATTGATTTTTCATGTGTTCATCTCTAGTTAGATTCTCTTCCTCCTAAATTTGTACCTTTAGTTTTAGTTTCAATTATCCCACCCCCTTACAGTTCACACATCCTTGAGTGATCCCTAACAGGATTTTGGTGTTTCTTTTGTAGAATCTTTATCAGCCTATTTTGTACGGTTTGATTGGATGGTTGTTCTTTTATTCTTCATCAAATTTGAAGAATCACACACCTTAGAGAACATTATTCTATATTTTTGAGGTAGGCTTCCCTATGTATGAGCCTTTAATTTTAGAAATATAATTTCATGATATATTTTCATGATTTTTTAATTATATAATAATCCATATATATCTTTTCAAATTTTTGGGATGATTGGGATACATTTTCAAATGTCATTCTAAATTTCCCTATGTTTTTACGTTGATTTTTCATATACTAAAGCATGTTTTTATGCTTATTTTAAATGTAAATTTCCTTCGGTGTTGATGTTTTCGTCTAGTTAGATTCAAATTCATGATTTTGTAAATTATAATAATGTATTTTACTTTTTAATTGTTTCCCATAAAGTCCTAGTGGCATGTTTGGTTTCCAAAGAAGTTTTAAGTGGTTTCAAATTCTCTTACTTATATTTTTATATATCTTATTCACATAACAATATATATATATATATCCTCTTTATACACACAATCACATGGTTGTTTGAAAATATAAATTGTTTTATGGGGTATTTCTATATATATTTAGGGTTATATGTGATTACATGTAAAGAATGGTTCTGGAACATGAAATACCTGGTGAAAAATTAATTTTTTCTATTGATAAATTTTTATTTATAAAATAATATATAATGATTGGTACATTATAATGATTCTTGAATAAAGTATTTTCACTCCAATGGAATCTGACATTTCTATGGCGTTTTTGGAAAATGTATTTTATATGACTGGAATGTTGGAATGATTTTACGAAAAGGGTGTTTCACATTAGTAGTGAATAAAGGTGAGGGTTTTTGTATTCTTGATTTTCATTATTGTTTGACTGAACATTGGTTTTTGATACAACAACTTGATTATATATTCCATTTATGATCATGGAACATGAGAAACCAGAGTATCTAGGTGGCTAGACTAGGACAAGTATGCTAGGCACGACCCACTCACTACAAAATATTTAAATTTTTCGAACAGGGGTGTATCTGTTGGTAAAAGTCAATTTTATGTTGGTAAAATGTTTTACCAACATATATTTACCTGTCACTAAACTGTTGGTAAAAAATCTTTCTCTAAATGTTTTTGCAATAGATAAAATAGTTCTGTTTCAATTATAATAATACCAACAAATAATATATATGTCCGTTAAAATGTTTAGAAATAATTTCTAATGACAAATCTTTCTGTTAGAAATAATATTTTCAGCAAATAATATATTTTTATAAATTACATTTACATAAAAATAATATATTTTTATTTATTGTAAAATTTCATATTATATTTCTTAATTTTTAATATATAATTATTAATTATTAAACAGAATACTGATTTCACACTGGATCAAAATTATAAAAAAATAATTATATTTGAAATGAAATTTAATAAAAAAATGCAGGATCCATCACAACACCCCATACGACGACCCATACAGTGACCCATACAATGACCCATTCCCAACTCCATCCATGTCGGCGACACCACTATCCCATGCCAGCAACAGCACCAGCCATGCCAGCGACAACACCAGTCCATCTATTCCATCAATCTAGTTCCATCACCAGGGACCAATGAGCACCAATGACCCATGCCAGCAACCCACTCCAGCGAGTCAGCTCCAACACTAGCGCATCCATGCCCATGAGCCAGGACTCACGAGTCATCTCTAACTCCATCGATAAATCACAATTTTTTGTCATACCACAAACTTCATCTTCAAGATATCCACCACACACAACCGAAGAGCATACCCAAAAACAAGCTAACTCCAGTACTAGTTAGAAACAAATCAATCCAGCTTCAGTACCAACAAGAATCCTCAAGTCACCGCTATGCCGCACCCCTATGATCTAATGTCTACATCAAGAAAAACCAAAGTGAAAACCCAACAATCAATGTAATATATATATATGAATTGAAACCAAATTAGAAATAAATTGATGTATAAAAAAATTTCATAGTGAGCATTTTACATCTTCCCTATTGACATCTCCAGAATCCGTAGTCTGAATGAGTCAAATATAGGTATCATTTGACTATTTGAAACACTATAAAAAGGTAATTGAAATTTTTACTTATAAGAAGAATTTAAAAAAATGTAGTGTTGTTTCTTTCTTTATATTAAAACAGTAGTAAATTCTTATTGAAATTAAGAGGGACTATGTTATTTTTGGTACCTGTGTTATTTTTGGTCTGATTGTCCTTGTGTGAGTTCACCAGCAAAGTCTGGAATTCACGGCTCATGTTGATGTGTGAGTTTGTCCATATCATCCAGGGAATTCAATTCTCCTTCCTCTTCCTGCATGCCAATATTCCCACCATAAGTGAAGTATTCATTCAGTGATGAATCAATTATCTCACCTGCACAACACATCAGTCCTAAAATGCTGAAAAACTGACACCCACTCACAGAACCAGTTAAAAATTTAGGGGAAAATCATCCCAAACATTGCAGGGGTGGTGGATTGAAGCCTTTCCCCTTCCTCTTCTAGCATGCGAAGATGACCACCCGAAGTTAAGTGTTAATTCAGCAATGAATCATTTATCTCACCCACCTAGCACATATTTTCTTAATTACTAAAAAAATTAACCCACTCACATAGAAAGTTAAAAAATCAGGGGGAAATCAGCCTGAACACTGCATGGATAGTGGATTGAAACCCTGCTCCTTCCTTTTCATGTATACGAAGATTCCCACTAGAAGTGAAGTAATCATTCAATGATGAATCAATTTTCTCACCTGCAAAGCACATCATTTCTAAAATGCTTAAAAAATAGCACCCACTCACAGTTCTAGTTAAACTATTTATCGAAAACATTGAATTAGGACTAGAAGGGAAACAAATGCTTACCAACTAGTTTGGATTTGATGATATTTCTTTGTGTTGTGAACAAAAATTCATCACTATATTATAAGAAAGAGATGAAAATTTGTTATACCTTTTAAAGAATATAATAAAATACTATAGACAACAATTTGATGCCTACCTGAATCTGGATATCTTTGAGCTCTAACATAGAATTTGATATGAATTGCAATACTTGTTTTCCAAAAAAGTACAACAATGATAAATCCACTATGACCAATTACTAAAAATTTCACTCTGTATCTGGAGAAACACAAAACACAATATCTGTAATGTAAAATTTAAAATTAATTCAAAAAATTTGTAATGGATATATATGTAAATCATCTCAAATGTTAGAAATCCATACGTTCATATGATTAATGATGGAGATGAATTACAATTTTTTGTACCAAATTATTTCATTGGAAGAATTTCTTCCAAAAGGAAAAGCATGATTCATAAAATCTGTTATAGTTTTAATTTTCTTCATAATTTCAAGGGGTACATTTTGTAACCTACAATTGAAATACAGTTAAATATATATTTATTCTCAAGTTAAACTTTTAAATCATTAAATATGTGGTTTAATGATGAAAACAGACTATTGTTGTAATTTACCTGCATATAAATCCTTATTTTAAATAAACCCTTGTATCAAATTAAAGAACCAGAGTTCCATTCAAGATATGTTTTATTATAGATTGACCTTATATGTGGGCTTGAATGTAGAGGGTTTGATCTCAAACTGGTCAGAACAGATGTTCTTATGTGGATATTAAAAGAATTAACAGCAAATGTAATAGAGTAAATTAAGATGAACTGAAAATTAGCATTGAGTTAATAAAATTATAGATGAACATAAATAAACCACAACTACTGATATAATGTCTGAATATAGTTGAGATGTTATCAAGAAAAACCTGATTCACTAGGAATAAAACTACATATAGTCATGGTTATTGTGTATTATCCGAAAGAATGAGTGATAGAAAATAATAAAGTGGTATACATTCATAGAGCATCCTATTTTTTATACGAAAAAACATCCCTCACCAATAGTATTCTGCGCAAGGGATTAATAGTATAACTTAACCATTTAACACTAATTTGAAATATAATTAAGTGTATGATGTGAGGAATATATAATATGAAAGTAAAATAGAATAATGTAATTTATTTGTTTTTGATGAATGGAATTATCCAAAAATTACATGAAAAAAATAAAATTAGACATGAATTATAAATTGGAAACATTTGAGGATAAAAAAATAAATTATAATTTAAAAACCATTTTACTCGGTTTATGACTCCATATGAAATGGATAATGATATGAAATATCATATAGGTTGTAATGTTTATTCATTATTAAAATCTTACTTGCAATCATATAAATCATATAAACATTGAAGAACATTGAGCTATTTAGCTTTCTAAAAAACCACAGGTAAAAAAATTAAAAAAAGGGAAATTGCCAAAATATTTTTTCCCAGTTTCACCTCTAGATTTGCAGATCCCTCTGTATATTAGGTGGACATTCTGTGTCAGGGGAATGAATTATGGGATACATTCATTCAATTCATTCTAATACACCACCCTCTTAAATGATATCATCCTCCCCAAGCTTGACATGCAGAAAACACATAGAAATAATGTCAAATCCTATTAAAAATTAACTTCATCAGTTGAAAGAAGTCTATAAGTATAAGTGTTTTTCAAGATACATTATTATATTCATTACTCATTAATTTTAAAGGTTAAAAGTGGGTATATATCCTACTGGAAAATCTATGGGAGCTCATAGAAAAAGGATCTTTCTTCTATTTTCATAAAAAATATTGTCAAGTGATGTGAGTGTTGTCTCATGAATTTCCAACCTAGCCTAAAAATGCAACACCACACAAAAACTGTTTTCCCTACCATAATAATGTAATATTAGTGTTGACCTCGAGTCATTTATCTTAAGGAATGTGATTTATTTACTATTTTAATTTTTGTTATATTTATGGATGGTTTTGACAATGTAATTCATATAAAAATGAGATATTCAGAAGAACAAGTGAAATAAAACTAAACTAGAAAGAAAAAACTACGATTCAACCACAAGGAATTGAAAATATGACTTAAAAAATGATCCAATGAAATATCAGTCAATCCAAATAAAAACTATCAATTATAAAAGACCAAAATTCTGCTATAGCTACAATCCAAAGTTAGATAGATTCAACACACTTTATCCAACTTAATTCAGTAATATATCCATACTTCATCAAAATAATTTTGAATCAATTTCAATAATCCATGAAATAAATATAATCTGCCATGATTATGACCAAAAGGCATGTAATTAATTAAAATCTTCCGATTCATAATAATTCATGCACGAAATTTAGTATTAAATTTATACTAAACCATGATGGAATTTAAGATGGAATCACAGACATATATGAATAAAAATAATATAAAATATTATAGATATAGTGTTTGGAGGATTTGAATGCATCAAGAGAACATATTATACTGGATGGAAGATATTAATGAATTCATCATCTACTGGAATAGAGAATGTGAACCTAGAAAACTACATTGAATCTATAGATTATGTTACTGAGAGAAAGAGAGAGAACCAACTACCTAAAAATGAGTACATTGCACAACATAATGCTACAAGGGCTGAGAAACAAATAAGAATAATATAATTAGTATGAGGTACTACTATATCCTACCAGAACATCATTACCGAGATCACCACTACTACAAGTGGACTACTTCATAATACCTTCTCGAACCGAGAAAACAACAGGCGGGAATGAACCTACTAATAATTTATATCGAATCCAAACAATTCTACCCTGCCACAATGACCATAACCAAATAACAGGCCTAGTACTCAAGTCTTTTTTATTTACATTGATGAAAATGATATCTATAGAATATTACTCAACAGTAAATCAATCAAACTCATTTTCCATAGACTTATTCAACAATCATTGTAACAAAAAAAATTACTTTAAAAAATGAGATTCTACATCGTCATCATGAACTATTCATTTAATGCAGACACCAAACCTACTTTACAGAGATTTTTTTCTTCAAGAACCATCTATTTCAAGATGCCAACTCAAACTCATTATAATTTGATACGAAATCATCAAACAACATCCATCATCATAGTTTGAATTCATGTTTCATGGACTAAAAGACCTTTGATCATTGGTCTATAGAAGAATATTGAACATCAACAAAAATCCAAATTGAGCCCCTTGGATTAATTTGGTTTGGGGTGATGATGGAAAAAATGACAGACTGGGCATGTGGGGGCAGAAAGGGGATCTCCAGTGAAGTGGCAGGCAGCACAGAGAAATGAGTAGGGCAAGAGATGGGCACATAGAACGGAGAAAAGGGTGGAAAATAATGCAACAATTTGATCAATGAGTGGCGGAAGAACTGATGTAGAATTATGGGAGTGGAATTTTAGGGTTTTTGGTGTACCATCGATGGCACAACAACAATTTGGAACAAGCGGCGATGAATTGGGGTTTGTTATGTTTTTTGCTCAAAATTAATAATTAAACATAGAAATAACAGTTTATGGAAAATAATTATTTAAATAAAATATCTTAATATATATATATATATATAATGTTTTATATTTATATATTTTTTGTAATAAAATATCTATTGCATACATATAACTAATTTACACGTGATTTGAGTCACCAAATATTTAGATAATTTATCAACAATTTTATATCATAAATATATATACAATTTTTATTAGAATAATTGATATTATTGAATAATTTATTAAAATAATTTTTTTATAATTATGAAATGGTTTTTGTTATAAATAATTTTTAATAACATTTACATTTGTTGATAAGACAATTGTTTTTGATACTATGATAAATCAATAGAATAAAATGCCAGTAAATTATTTATTGGTATTAAACTACTAAAATAAACAGATATATTTGTTGGTAAAAAAATTGTCGGTACCTATAATTAATACCAATAGAATTTTATATCTATTGTAATTGCTCATTTTTACCAACAGATATGTTATCCACTAGTAATTTTCTGTTGGTACAAGTCACTTTTTTGTAGTGACTCTACCTACCATGTGTTGATTCAATATGGTTTTCCTTATGACTTTTCTATTCCTTCATACTTTAGGGGAGATTGTTGAGTCAATAAGGTTTCCTTATGACATTACCATTACTTGTTGTTTTGAAAATCACAAACACCTTATATCAAGTAAAATTCCATTTTACCCTATGTTTTACATCTATAAGGAAAAATTTCTTTCCTTGAAGAAATTTATCCTTACCATGTTTTCATTTTTCATATCATAATTCGGTTTGTAACAAAAACCTCATAATCCTATAATTACCTAGATATGATGAATTTTGTTTTAGGATCCGAATTCTTAGAATTCTAGTTACGATCTCTTCTATGTTTTGACTCCATGTACTCTGAATTTAGACTCCGAACTCTTCTGAGTTCTAACTCAGAATTATCAGAATTATGGTCACAAACACTTCTGAGTTCTGACTCCGAATTCTGAATACAAATTCTATGTCAAACTCTTATGAATACTAACTCTGAATTATTGTTATGAATTCCTCTGAATTGTCACACATAATTCAGGTTATAAATTCGTATGAGTTCCAACTCCTAATTCTAATGAATTCTGACTCCGAAAATTTTAAGTTCAGTTCCGAATTCTTGTGAATCTACATTCTAAATTTTCTTGAAATTCATATTCTGGAATTCTATAGAGTTCAGGTTCTAAATTCCTTAGAAAATATAATCTGAATATCCTTGTATTATAGACTCCAAATTAATTTTTAGTTAGACTCTGAAAATTTATCTGCTTACATTCTGAATGTTGGTTTTTGGTTATATAACCTTATTTTTCTTACACTTTTATTTGTTTTAAAATGATATCGTGCATTCAGTTACTAAATAACCATTGTTTGAGTGACATGTGTACCGGTCCCTCCGAAATGAAAGGAAAAATATGACCGTTGGAGGAGGGAGCCGACCGTTGGAGTTGAACCTATAAATAGAATCTCATTTGAATGATCTCACAACATTTGAAAAATATTTTATTAATCTAGAGATTACATTCTATTGAGGTGATTTATAGATAGATACTATTATGCTTAGTGTGTACTGAACTTCTTGTTCAGATTTTCATTGTGAAACTCTGAATGTTTCTGATTACATTCGAGGGATTCCGGGGATAAAAACATAGAGGTGCTGACTACCTTGTAGTTGAGAGATTCCTTGCTGAGGAAGACAGAGGTGCCAACTACCTTGATGTAGTGGGCTTACTTGCTGAGGAAGAAAGAGGTGCCGACTACCTTGAAGTTGAGGGCTTGCGGGGATAGAAAGACAGACTCTGATCTTCGTATTGAGGGCTTACCCTGGTGTGGGTAAGACAGACTTTCATGAAAGTATAAATCAAGGGACCTTTATCCAAGGATGTTGGATACCCTTCTCTTTGGGTTAAAATAATTACTACTTGTTACTTGTTTTGTTACAAGTTTTCCACTTCATTTTATTTGTTGGGGAAAGTATAACTATCTTATACTTCCATATTCTTGTACTCTGATTTAGTGAGATTTTATACGCTTTAAGGTAGAATCTTTATCATTGTAAACATTCATTATGTTTCATTTCTACAGAACCATCTATCCGGATTCAAATTCTCGGAATCATATTTCCGGAATCAATCAAGTGTGTAGAACTAAAGGTTTTATAAATTACCTTGTTTATCCTTGTTAAACATAACCATCTTTAAAAGATCCAAATAAATTTTTTAAACTAGAAAATTCATGCCCCCCCTTGTATATTGAGTATCATTAGATACTACATACAATATCTATATTATTTTGATACTACATTTGGTATTATATAGTATATCATACTCACATACTATATCAAAATTTGGTATCAAATGATTGGTTTAATCTGAATTAATCTAAATATTAGATTCAGAAGAGAATTCATCATATTCTTATTCTTAGAATTAGTTTTCCGGACTCATAATGTTCGGTTTCATTTTTTTCTTCGAGATAATATTGTTCTATATTTTTTCCTTGTTGAGGAATATTTTCTTTGTTTACAATATTTTTCTATTTAAATGTTTTTTGTGGAAATATTTTTCTTTAAGATGGCAGGAATCAATGTTTGTTCCATAGAAAATCTCAATCCAAAAAAACCACCTATTTTTTATGGGAATGATTACTAATATTAGAGAGATCTTATGAAGACATTTATTATCAATACTGGAGTTGATAATTTTGTTATGATTACTGTTAGATATAAAATCCTTGAAAAGTAAGTTAGTACCGTCACTAATCAGGAAAAGCATGAATATCAACTTAATTATAAGGTACGAAATACATTTCTTTGATCCATGACTAGAAATATATATAGAAAAATTTCATCTTGTGAAGCAGAAAATTGTATTTGGATGAAACTTGATGTTACTCACTTAGAAACTTCCAAAGTTATTGAAACTAAGAGATCTGTGATCAGAGATGAATATAATGGTTTTTTCTTTCCTTATGGAGAAACCATATTTAAGGTGAAACAAAGATTCATGACTATTGTGAATAGTTTACAATCCCTGGGTGAGAAAGAATTAGATGATGAAGCTCTTACTGATATGATCATAGACATAATTCCAAATGAGTGGAAATCCAAGAGTACTAATATTGATGAGAATAGGAAGGTTACTCAGATTTCTCTGGATGAATTTTTTGGAACTCTTCTTCAACATGAAACCAGAATGAAGAGAGATGCTAACAATATAAAGAAGAAGAATGGGAATGGCAGTGTTGCTTTAACTATAACTTCAAATCATACGAAAGCCAAGACTCTTGAGAGAGTTACTAGATCCAAATCTAACAAGGTTGTTATTCAATCTGAATATAGTGGAAGTGAATCTCTAGAAAATAATATTTCATATCTTTCTCTAAGGATGAACAAGATTGTGGGACATAAGGACTTTCAATCCAGATATAAGAAAAAGAAAAGTAAAGATAAGAATGATTCAAAAGTCACTTGTTATGAATTCAAGATAGTTGGACATATAGTTCCTAATTATCCTATGATTAATAGAGAAGAATGAAAGGAAAATCATTCTAAGAGAAACAAAACTATGTACTACAAAGCTAATACAAATAAAGCATTGAAATCCAATGACACCTAGAGTGACAGTGGTGGTGACTCTTTAGAGGAATCATCAGATTATGAATCTTCTGGACAGAAGAATCTTGTTGTAATATCCAGACTATCTATTGACAATCATTTCTTGATGGCTATGGTATACAATGACGAATCAAGGACCAATGATTCATTAAATGAAAATTATAGTAATGATAAATACTATGTATCTTTGGATGAAGAATATTCATTTATAAAGATAATAATTTACCTACCATTGAAGAAGTTTCTAGGTTTTCTAGGCTCCTTGAGATTGAGAACTCAAAACTCATGAAAAATATTGATAACTCAAATTATAGAAATAATATTCTTAATAAGGAAATATCAGACCTTTCTAAAGATCTTGATAAGAAAACTGTTGATTTTTAAATTATTTAAAAAAATTGTGAAGAAGTAAATTCAAAGAAGAATAAACTTTCCAAGGATCTAGAAAGTGTAATTTATAACAAAAATGTTTTAGAGCCTAACTCTATCTCAAAATCATGTGTTTTAAAAGACAAGAATTTAGTTATCAAAATAAAATAGGAAATTTTTTCCTTGAGGAAGTGTTTTTCAAACATTACCTTAGATAAGGAAAATTTTGATAAAATGAATTCCCAAATCCGACCTCTAAGGAATTGTTTTGATTTTGGGTATACTAGTTCTAAACCAATTTTAAGTAACAATTATTTTTTTCCTCAAACTGATCCATTCTGTGCATTGTGTCAGTGCGGCGGGCATTGGGAAAAAAATTGTTACTTAAATAAAACTCAGTCTTTGGGATTTCATAAAGCCTATTTTTCTATGAAAATGTGGTTGCCTAAGATTTTCCATTCTCATATTTCTGGATCCAGGAAAGTTTGAATTCTGAAAGGCTAACTCATTGTTTTTAGTAAAATAGAGATATTACCAATATCAATACTTGGTACATGGATAGTGGATATTATCGGCATATGACTAGTAAAAAAAACTACTTTGAAAATATTATCAAGACAAAAGGAGGAAAAGTAATCTTTGAATATAATGCTCAAGGAGAAATTATTGGTATATGTAACATCTTTATTCTTGGATAATAATTGATTTAAAATGTTTTATTTTTTAAGGGTCTTAAGAATAACCATATTAGCATAATCCAATTATGGGATGAAGGCTACCTTGTGAATTTTAGGAATAACAAGTGCTTAGTACACAATTCCGAGGAAGAGTTTATTCTTTCTTCCCATAGGCAAGAGAATGTATACACACTAAACATAGAAGACCATCGGAGCTAAGATATACATTTTATTAGTGCAATAGAAGATCATTCTTGGTTGTGGCATACAGGGTTAGGTCACTGTAACCTAAAAAACCTATGAAAACTCTAAAATAAAAGACTAGTTAAGGACCTACTAGAGCTTATATTTGATTATTCAAATGTTTGTGACCCTTGTAAATATGGAAAGAAACATAAATCTATTTTTATATCAATCAGTGAGGTCTCAAATACAGATGCATTACAGTGAGTGCATATGGATCTTTTTGGTCCTACAAAAACTAGAAGCATTAGAAGCAAGTATTATGTATTTGTTTTAGTTGACAATTACACTAGATTTATGTGGGTATATTTTCTAGGAAAGTGGTATGATGCTTTTTCCTATTTCCAAAGTTTTAGATCGCAAGTTAAAAATGAGAAAAATCTTTCATCAAAAACTATCCATAGTGATCCTAGAGGAGAATTTAAAAATTCTGATTTTGAAACTTTTTGTAGTTGAAAAAGAATTACTCATAACTTCTCAGCACCTAGAACCCCTCAACAGAATGTTGTTGTTGAAAGAAGAAATAGAATTCTTCAAGAGATAACCAGAACCATGTTGAGTGAATATTCTATAGCCAATAATTTTTGGGCTGAAGCTGTAAGTACTGGTTGTTATACTATAAATTGGGTTTTGATTAGACCTTTTCATAATAAAACTCTTTAAGAGTTATGGAATGGTAGAAAACCTAGACTTTCCTACTTTAAAGTTTTTGGTTTCAAAGTATTGATCTTGAATACTAAATATAATCTAATTAAATTCATACCAAAATCTGATGATGGAATATTCTTAGGATACTCCATAACTTCTAAGGATTATAGAGTTTTCAATAAAAACACTTGTACTTTTGAAGAGACAGTACATGTGAAATTTGATGAAACTGATCATTTTGGTTTTAGACAACCCCAACCTATATCATCAGATGTGTTTTCAAAAACTGATTATCATCCCTTGATAGAATATCCATCCAATAAGTAAAATGTCAATGAAAATGTTTCCGAAGCATTTACCATAGATGATTTCCAACCCTATGTTGATGAACTTGTTTTACAAAACCCAAATTAGGTGTTTCTAACGAATCATCCTAGTGATAGTATCATTTTTTATGTGAATCAACCTATAAGGACTAGAAGTTCCATATGAAATGAAGAATAACATCTAGCATTCCTTTCCTAATTAGAACCAAAAATCACTGAAAAATATTTAAGTGATGATGATTGGATAAAAGCTATGCAGGATGAGATAAATGAATTCGAAAGGAATAATGTCTGGATATTGGTTGTAAGACCCTAGGAAACTTCTATTATTGGAGTAAAATGGGTCTTCTGAAATAAGTTTGATGAAAATGGAATCATAGTAATAAATAAATCTAGATTGTTTTCTAAATTCTATAATCAACAAGAGGTATAAACTATGAAAAAACCTATGCTCTAGTAGGTTGACTTGAATCTATTCATATCTTACTTTCCTTTGCAGCATTCTTCAATTTCAAACAAATCAAATGGATGTGAAATGTTCTTTCCTTAACAGTTATGTTTAATAAGAAGCTTTTGTTGAACAATTTCCCGGTATTGAAGATACAAAACATCTTGAACATGTTTTTAGACATACCAAAGCTTTGTATGGACTTAAGCAAGCCCCCCGAGCCTGGTATGATAGACTTACAATTTTTTTCTCCAAAATAATTATGTTAAGAGAAATTATGATCCAGAGATTTTTATAAAAAAAGATAAGAAAAATGTTTTGATTTTTCAAATTTCTATAGATGACATTGTATTTGGTTCAACTCAGGAATCTTTAACTGATTCCATTTAAGATCTAATGAAATATGAGTTCGAAATGAGTATGATGGGTGAGTTAACATTTTTCCTTGTTTTTAGAATTTCTCAAAAACCAGATAGAATATATATATCCTAACATATTTATATTAAATATCTTCTTAAAAAGTATGTATATGAAAAAACTAAGAGTATGATTACTCCCATTGGTACCTTAAACACACAAGATTTTGATAAAGCTGGGAAACCTATAGATCAAAAAAAATTAGAGGTACGATAGGAGGTTTTCTTTACTTGGAAGCTAGTCTTCAAGAAATAATGTTTTTTGTATTCTTATGTGCATTATATCAATCCAATCCTAAGAAATCCCATTTAAAGGTAGGGAAAATATTTTTTCGCTACTTAAAGGGAACCATGGATTTAGGACTCTTTTATACATATGGAAATGATTTTGTTTTAAAAAGTTTTTTTAATGCTAACTTTGGTGGATGTAAAATGGATATAAAAAGTACATCCAGAACTTATCATTTCATAGGAGATTATTTAGGTTCTTGTTCTTTCAATAAGAAACACTCAGTAGCACTTTCCACTGCTGAAGCTGAATATGTTGCAGCTTGAAGTTGTTGTGCTCAAGTATTGGGGATGCAAAACACACTCACAGACTATGGTATGAGTTTTACCAAAACAAAAACTTTGTGTGATAATACAAGTTTCATTGCCCTTAGTAAAAACAATTCACATCACTCTTGTGAAAAACAAAAATATATTAGGCATCACTTTCTAAGGGATCACACACAAAAAAGAGATATCATTCTTCAATTTATCAGAATGCAAGATCAACTTGCTGATATTTTAACAAAATATTTACCCATCGATAGATTTTAATACATTAAACAGAATTTAGGAATGATAATGTTAAGGTCATACTCATCATTAACTTTATATTGAAACCAATATCCTTACAGTAATAAACTCTATTTCATAGGGGGACTACATTTGGTTGTTAGTTCTCAATATTTTTCGTAATGAAGTTTTCAAAAAAAATCATAATGAAGTTTTCAAAATTTTTCATAATGAAGTTTTCAAAATTTTTCATTATGAAGTTTTCCAAATTTTTCTTAATGAGGTTTTAAATACTTTTTGAAATTATGTTTTCAAAAAAATTTCGTAATGAAGTTTTAAAAAAATTTCATAATGCTGTTTTTAAATTTTTTTCATAATGATGATTTTCATAATAAAGATTTTTCGTACTCAATTTTTTTTCATAATATATTTTTTTTCGTAGTCAAGTTTCTTTTTGAATAAAAATTTCTTCAAGAAGAGTATTACCTATTGTGAATAATATTTCTAGAAATCTAAAAGGTATATTTTTTTCTTAGGTTTTTGTAGTCATCATTTACTTTCTTGTATTTTCTTTTGTGTTTTAAATTTTTCGGATTCTAGTTTCCTTAAATTCGATTTTTTTTCCTTTAAAAAAACTCAAAATATAGTATCCTACCAAATTTTCCTTGTATCTGTCATTTCTAACATCAGATCTAATCAATATATTTCTCAACCATTGGATCTACTTTTGATGTTCAACCATCATTTCAAACACCTATATAAAGGACCCCCGAAGGGTTGTCCCGCATCGGTTTTCAAGCCTTTGCATGTTGAAGCTCTGCCCACCGTTCAATAACATGTTCTAAATATCTCAAATCTTGCTCAAATAGAAATTCCTGGTGATGTTCCTTCCCAAGAGATGTCAACATTCAAGTCAATTTCGGAGTGGAAGATTTACAGAGAGAGGTTGGTGCATCCAAATTTCTTTAACAAGTATGATTATATAATCTTGAAGAATATAAAGCTGAATGGATGGGAAAGAGTTTTCATATCAAAGGCATGAGCTCATGATTTGGTGAATTTGGATCTTCTTATCATGTTTTATGAATCAGTTAGTTTCTTTAAGGAGGATGGCAGAGAAAAGTTTTCTTTTAAAAGCTACGGTAAAACTTATTCCCTTTCATACACCAAGGCTGCTAGCTTTGTTAGGTTGTCTTATGAAGGGGAAGCTGAGTTCTGTTCCCATAAATTAACGAATGTTCAAGGATTTTTTTCAAAGTAAAATCTATGGACTGTCTTGTAATTTCATATATCAAGACTAAAAAGATTGCTTATTTGACTATAAGTAATTGGATCCTTGAATTGTGGATTCAGGGTTTTATCGTTCAGAGAAAAGGAGATAAGGACACCTTGAAGAAGAGTGACATGTTCATCCTAGATTTTCTGGTGAATCTGAGGAAGATAAACATGATGAAGAAGATTCTCATTACGATTGAGGATATTAAGAATGGGAACTTGAAAGCTCATATTATAATGTATCCAGCTATTCTTTCTAAGTTGATTGTTCGGTGCTTGGATTCATTAAAAATTTCTTGCGGCTCTAATTCTAGGAATTGAAAAGTCATGATAATCAGTGATGATACTCTTAAAAGGATGTATGTTGGTTTTTACAAGGAGTCAAGAGAATTCTATGACTTACCAGAGGAGGAATATGAAGCAGTTCCGAATGAACAAGAATTTCCAGAACCATCGAAGAAAATAAGGAAGTAGAGGAAATTAAAGGAAGTCGAAGAAGAAGACAAAACCCCTAATGCTATGGAAGCTCAATCCACACATCCACATCTCAAGAAGTAGAAAGCCTATCCAGATGAGGTTGTATCCAAGTAGAGTGAAGACAAAAGGAATCTAATGTAAGGAGAGGCACAGTTTGGTTTGGATCTTGCTGAGGCCAATGCTTTGAATGAGAAGATAGTAGATGTGCTTGAGAAGCAAGCCAAGGAAAAGAAGCAATAGAAGAAGATGTATGAGGATGAAATTGTTCAATCCCTTCTAAGGGATACTGAAATAGAATCCAAGAACATCCCATTACTGAAATCGTTCTTGGTTGAGGCTTTACCTGAGACTCTGGGAAATAAAATTTTCACTCCAAAAAAATACAAAGAAAAAATTGTTGAAGAAAATGTAGTTGACGAAAAAGGAGAAGAAGAGGTTGAAAGTAGTTGTGGCACTGAAGACTTTATAAAGCATGTTGAATATTTTCATTTAAAGAAAACTCCATCTGCGAATCTATCATTCTAAACTTCTGAAGCAGAGTCTTCAAAGCTCCAAATACCTAAGAAGGATGAAGAAGGTAAAGATGATAAGGGTGAAGAAGATGTTAATAAATTGTATGAGGAAGAAAGTTCAAACCATTATTTCATACACCCTGAGGATGCTAAGGCTAGAGCTGAGTAAGAGAAGTTAGATGAAGAAAACATTGTTCATCTATCCGACAGTAAACATAAATCTCCAGATGAGGAAGCCATTCCAAGAACCGAAAAAGGGAAACAGGTGGTTGAGGTTACACCCACTAAATTTGTTTCAAAGAAGAAGGAAGCTGGAAGATCTTCGAAGAGGAAGCTTGTTGAGCTAGAGAAAGATCCCTCATTAAGAAAAGTCACAGATTTAGAATCATCTTCTCTGGGACATGATTTCCTTGTCCAATCCTTGAAGAAGCTTGTTAGGACCATTCTAATTTTTCCAAGCATAGATTCCAGATGCCATATGCTTCAACATAATTTGAACCCAAAATCGGATTCAGTATCCATGGTGATGGGAAAGTTTGTCAAGCTGGAGGTAGACTTCAAATATTTCCATATCAGTAATAAAGCTCAGAAAATTTCTTGTAAGAAAATGGTTAGCTGGTCAAAGAATATAGTTGATTATTTTAGAGATCCTGATGATTTTCAAGATGATCTTAAGGAATATTTTGATACTGGATATGGAAAAATCAATGATCTCATGACTAACTTTGAGGAAAAGATAACTCTTGAGAAAAATACACAGATTCAAGAGGTAAAATATTTGAATGGAAAGTTGTATTATGTTGCCCAAATTTGGAAGTGGGAAAGGGATCTTCAGATCAAGATCGAAAAGAAGCTAGTAAAGCAAGATGAACAGATAAATGCTTAGGCAGAGGCTCTGAAGGCTCAGGAAGAAAAGATCAGAGACATAGATAAGAAAGAATATGAAGACAACAAGGAGCTAAAGAAGATGAAAACCATAGTGAAGAAATTGATACCCAAGGAGAAGGAAGGAAAATAGATCCAATCTGATCTTTTGTTGTGTTTTCCTTCCTTGTACAAATTCATTCAATTCTAATGAAATTTGGGTTCCTCATTTTTGTTTTCATGCTTTTTACTAATATCTTAGGCACTATAATTTCATTTCTATTCCCCCAAATTCTTTTTGAAAATCACAAAGTGGGATAAAGGAAAAGGAATTCTAATTAAAGAAGAAATATCCCTAAGTAATGGGGATTTTATCCAAGATGGAGTTTTCATTACAAGGATTTCCGTACTCCAGATAATAAAAAAGCACATTTCAGAAATCCAGAATATGATCCTTAGTGTTCCAAATAATAAGTGGGAGTTATTGGTATTCATATTTGTCCATATGATAAGGGAGATGTTCTATTTCAAAGTCTAGAAAAATATTTCTAGGTCCTTATATTATTTTTCATAAGGTTGTTTGTGCTTTCCAAAAAGAGGGATATTGTTGAGTCACTAAGGTTTTCCTTATGAATTTTTCATTCTTCATACTTTAGGGGAGATTGTAGAGTATATAAGGTTTCCTTATGACTTACCATTCCTACTGGTTTTGAAAATCACAAACACATTATCTCAAGGAAAATTTTGTTTTAGCATGTGTTTTACTTCTATAAGGAAAAATTTCCTTCCCAAAAAAAATTTATCCTTACCATGTTTTAATTCTTCATATCATAATTCATTTTGTAACCAAAACCTTGGAATCCTATATTTATCTTGATATGAAGAATTCTGCTTTAGGATCTGAATTCTCAGAAATCTGGTTACAAACTCTTCTGAGTTCTTACACCGAGTTTTCTAAATTCGGACTCTGAACTCTTCTAAGTTCTGATTCCGAATTCTCAGAATTCTTGTCACAAACTCTTCTGAGATTTGACTCCAAATTCTGAATACGAATTTTGAGTACGAACTCTCATGAAACATAATCTGAATTCTTGTTATGAATTCCTCTAAATTCTGAAACAGAATTCAGGTTACGAATTCCTATGAGTTATGACACCTAATTATAATGAATTTAGACTCCGAACATTATATGTTCGGGTTCTGAATTCTTGACAATCCAGATTTTGAATTTCCTTGAAATTCAGATTCTGGAATTCTATAGAGTTTAGGATCCGAATTCCTTAGAAAACAAAATCTGAATGTCCTTGTATTATAGACTCTGAAATGATTTTTCGTTAGACTCCGAACTTTTATTTTCTTACATTCTAAATATTGGTCTTTGGTTATGTGACCATGTTTTTACATGCACTGGTTTTTTTATAAAATGAAGTCGTTCATTCAGTTACTAACTAACCATTGTTTGAGTGACATGTGTACAGGTCCCTCTAAAATTCTAGGAAAAATATGACCATTGGAGGAGGGAGTATACCATTTGAGCTGAACCTATAAATATGAGCTCATTTAAAAGAGATCAAAACATTTGAACATTGTCTTATGACTCTAAATATTACATGATTTTGAATTGATTTCTAGAGAAATACTCTCATGCTTAGTGTTTACTAAACTTATTCTTCATAATTTCTTTGTGTCAATCCAAATGTTGCTGATTACATTCGAGGGCTTCCTGGGATAGGAAGCCAGAGGTTCCGACTACCTTGAAGTTGAAGGATTCCTTGATGAAGAATACATAGGTGTCAACTACCTTGATTTTGAGGGATTCCTTGTTGAGGAAGATAGAGGTGTCGACTACCTTGAAGTTGAGGGCTTGTTGGGATAGCAAGACAGATTCCGATCTACGTATCGAGGGCTTACCCTGGTATGGGTAAGACAGAATTTCTTGAAAGTATAAATCAAGGGAACTTTATCCAAGGTTGTTGGATACCCTTCTCTTTGTGTTAATATATTTACTACCTATTTCTTGTTTTGTTACAAGTTTTCCACTTCATTTTATTTGTTGAGTAATGTATAACTATATTATACTTCCTTATTCTTGTACTCTGATTTAGTGAGATTCTAAATGCATTAAGGTAGAATCTTTATCATTGTAAACTTTCATTAGGTTTCAATTTTTCTGGAAGCATCTTTCCGTATTCAGATTCTTGAAAACATATTTCCAGAATCAAGAAAGTGTGTAGAACTAGCGGTTTTGTGAATTACCTTGTTTAACTTTGATAAACATAACATTCATTAAAAGTTACAAAAGAATTTTTGAATGTATACAATTCATCCCCCTCTTGTATTTTGAGCATCATTTGATACAACATACAGTATCTATATTATTTCGATCCTACATTTGGTATTTTAGAGTATATCATACTCACATACCATCTCAACACCAAGATTATGTGAAACACAAACTAAATTATGGATAATGATCTAGATTTTTTAGATCAAGTTGGATAATGTACATTCATATCCATAGAATAATCATAGAGAGTATGATGATCCTAGGTCAGCATTGACCATATCTACTTAGTGATTTCCCATGGTGATTTATCTAATTTTACTCCAGATTCAATGTTATTATTTTATAATAGTCCATTTATTTGGTTTATATTTATATTGAATATAGTTAAAAATATGTTCTAATTCCATATATTTTTTAGCATCTAATGATCTGATATTTAATTCTATGATACCATACTAAGACACTAACCTTACAAACTAGTTACCTTATATGAATGCTTTGTTTGAAAATATCACTTTGGAAAATGGATTTCGAAATTAAATTAGAAAATTATTTTCTAAAGAATTAACATTTTACTTTTTTCGAAAGGAAAAAAGAAAACCACACACATATATATATATTAAAACTATCATGAAATGATTCAATATTTAATGGTAAGGCATAAGGAGTGGTTTTTTGGTACCCCTACTGGGAATTTTTAAGCTAATACCAATTTTTATATATATATATATATATATATATAATTTTTAAACTTCAGTTTATAGTATATATTTTATTCCTTCCCATGGGGCATCATGGTTGTCGTTTATTAGGTGCTCACTTTTATGGTCATAATGAGGCATCTGTGTCTATATAATAGTTTTTATTTCAATTTTTACCACATTTTCTACATAGGCTCTAACTTCATTCTACTATCTTAGGAATATATATATTCTAGTGGAAAATTATAGGAATGTTGTGAATGGTTTTTCCATATAGGAGAGGGATATTGGGGGGGGGGGTGAGGGATATTTTTTGTGTTGGCTACTAATTAACACTTTCCTATTTTTTAAGTTAAGTTAATATTATATTTATTTTTCATTGGCATGGATTTTTGATGTATGGAGGGTTCAATCTGTAATTTGTTCTATTTTCAACTTCTTACTTTCCATATTATCCATCATGAGTAATTTTTCATATAACTGGTCACTTGATACCCAAGAACATTTTTTATCCTTTAAGGATTGAGAACACCCTTAATGAATTTTCAAGGTCTAGCATTGGCATTCGATGGAGGAGAAACTTGGATAAATTCACTAAAAAAATTTACATATCTAGTTGGGTTATTTTATCTATAAGAACAATGGATCTCTCATGATTATAAATTGTTATTTGTGGTGTCTGGTAGTGAGAGATAGGATCACCATGGCTCAGGAATTAGGTATGTGTTAATTCCTGATCATAACCACTTGTGAACTATCCATGTTTACTAGGTAATGTTGGGATTAATATTTCGGTCCTTTTTTCATGATGAAATCTGAGTTGAGTTGTTGGTACATGTTGAGCTCACACAGATTGGTAACCCATGTGGATACCACGTACATAGTTTATTATTACAATCTATGATGTTTTC
Source organism: Viscum album (assembly GCA_963277665.1). NCBI lineage: Eukaryota > Viridiplantae > Streptophyta > Magnoliopsida > Santalales > Viscaceae > Viscum > Viscum album. Next base: position 1,098,191,213 of record OY728121.1, on the reverse strand, counting down.
AGGGGTGATACATAGTCCACCAAGACATATGGCAAATTAATTTATGGTAAATTATCTTTTTGTGGTTGGTTTTATATAGTGGGTTTTCAGTTATTTATGTTTGTACTAATTTTGGTAAGGTTTTCTGGATTTTAAAATTTTTTTCAAGTAAATTTTTATTATATTTAAAATGGAAGAGTGTGCTTTGAAATGGTTTTAAGTGGTTAAATTTTTTTAAAAAATTTAGAAGGGTTTTTTTATGGGTAAATGTTCTACAAAATTATTTTTGGATTTTCCTTGTATCAAAAAAACTCTTTTGAGATACTGGAAATCTAGTGTGGAAAATTTACATGGGGGTTTTTTAAAGAAATTATGAAATTAATATTTATTCCAAAATTTTGAAAATTATTTTAGTAACTAATGGGTAATTTAAAATTTATCCCTTAGTGAAATTATTGGATTTTGGAAAAAAAATTTAGGCGAATTTTGAAATATAATGTAACGTTGCCTTTTTTAAAGTGGGGTATGTTAATTTAAAACTATTATACATATTTTAAATAAAAATATTTAAAATAAATTAGAATAAAGTAGGTTGAATATTTTTAAGGGGGGATAAATTATTTTCATGGTATGTTTTTCAAGATGAGTCTTGAGTTTTAAAGTTCAAGGATGGGGGTTGTTTAAAAGAAAATGGGTTGTTTGGGAAAGATGTTTCTATTTATATGAGTTTTGTTTTTAGATTCTATTTAAGATTCACATCGGGACCATCTTATTTTTATTTGAGAAGTATGAAACAGTGGATTAATTTTTCATGTCATTTGATTATTACCTAGAAAAGACTCGATAATTATTGGATGGTTAGTCTCTAGAATGTCTTCCTCTATTTCATAGAAAATTTTGATTTTTGGAATCAATGATGTTCATCATTTGGTGGAGTGATCTTATTATGATTGAGGTGGTTGGATTCATTGATGAAATCTTGAATAAGGTTTTATTTGGGTATTCTCCTTGATAACTTTTTAGTTGTTATGAACTATTTTAGTGATAATTTTCTTTAATGAGGTACGTGCATTGGTTTTGGTGTTGCTTATTTGAATAGAAAAGTTTTGGGTGAGTATTTTGTTGGATCGAATAGTTGATATAAAAGTCTATTAGATGGAACAATACAAGAGGGGGGGTGAATTGTAGGTTTTAAAAACCTTTAGTTTTAGTAACAAAGAGATTAGTTTAAAAGATTTTAAACTAATACAAATACAAACACCCACAATTGTATTGAATGTAAAAGGTATGATATATTGTAATACTATTGTAAAGCAAAACAATTGTATTCAAGGTGAACACAATAATCAGAGTAATACAAATATGAATGATTCTACCTTAAAGCGTATAGAACCAATCAATACAATATGTAATGGAATGATTGTAATTGAAACAATTACAATTGAATAAGTAAAGAAAGGAAACAATACAAATCCCTTTCTAATACAACAGCGGAAATGTAAAAGTAATACAATTCTTTTAACCCAAAGAGAAGGGTTATCCTTTCACCTAGGATAAGAGGTCTGTCTCACCAACACCTTGGTGAGCCCTCGATACGATGATCGGCACGTCTGTCTGCCTATCCCCGGCAGCCCTCGATACGATGATCGGCTCGTCTGTCTGCCTATCCCCGGCAGCCCTCGATACGATGATCGGCTCGTCTGTCTGCCTATCCCCGGCAGCCCTCGATTTTGCAGGTAATCGGCACCTCTGTCTTTCAATTACTTGAAAGCCCTCGATACGATGATCGGACGCACAAGGCTGATGAGAGAAGTCACAGTGTCTCTCTCTAGAATCTTCGTAGTTCACAGAGTCTCTTCGTTCATCAGTATTTTCTCAGCTTCAAATGACCTCCTATTTATAGGCCTCGGGTTCCAACGGTCATATTGCCTCCAACGGTCATATTGAAACAGAAAGCACGACATCGTTTTGATTAGTATATAACTAACTCAACGACATCGTTTCGTTAGGATATGAGATATATAGAAATGTAAAACATGAGTACGATTCATATGCAGAGAGAGTTTTTGACAAAGTACCAAAACAAATAATGATTATCTGAATAGAAAAATCAGTACGATACGATTGACAGAGTCAGTACGATAAGATTGACAAAGTCAGTACGATACGTTTGACAGAGTCAGTACGATACGTGTTGGTCGGTACGATCAACATCGTACGATACGATAAACATGATAAAAGACAATTTGTTATTTACAAACATATGATAGAATACTTTTGAGATTTCCAAAACATGACATAGAATATATTTGTGATTTCCAAAACATGATGTAAAAGCCAAAAGAAGACTTTTGACTTAACAATCTCCCCCTTTTTGGAAAGCACAAACACACAAAGTAAATGAAACAAGAAAAACTTATCTCCCCCTGAGTTATTGAAAACTCTTCTGAATAAGAAATTGAATACAACTAACTCCCCCTTAGGTATTGACTTTCCTAAGGATTGTATTCAGATTTTCCTTAAGAGCATTGTAATGCATTCTCCCCCTTTGTAAAACAACCTTTGCTTTGTAAATATTCTCCCCCTTTGTGATTTACAAAAAGAAAGGAGGAATCTCGAATTGTCTGGAAGAGTTAGTGAAGTAATACAAGACAATTGATAAAAGAGAAAGGATTATAAGTTATTACAAAACAAACAAGTTCCAAAAGAAACAAATACAACAATCATTTGTTTTCTCTTTCCTTCTCCTTCTTTATAAGCTCATGAAGCACAGCTTTCATCTTCTTGATCTTCTTCTTGTCTTCAGAAATTGATTCACCCTGAGTTTTGAGAAGCTCCTGTTGATCCGCAAAAATCTGATCTTGATTTCTGATGGTCTCCTCCTGTACTCTGATTACTTCTTCAAGGGTATCAATTCTGTTTTGCAGAGTCTTGTTATCCTTGGACAACTCGGAATTTTGATTCTTCAGTAAAACCATTTCATCTTTGAAAGATGAAACCTTCGAGAATTCAGATTGGAAAGCATTCATCCTCTCTTGCAAATCTTTCACTGAAGGAACATCGGCTCTTTGAGACGACAAAAGGTTCAGCCTTTCAATTGTTTCTTTATCAAGCTTGTTGAAAGCAATTTCAAGCTCATTTGATAACCTTCTTATATCTTCAATAGCAATCTCATGGTCATTGATTGAGCTCTCTATTTTGTATGACCACTTGGTCATCTTATTACAAGCTTTCTTATGAGCAACTGAGCTTTCTGAAAGAACTTTCAGATCGGCTTCAACAGACAAGACTTTCTTTCTCAATTCTTTTACAGATCCAAACTTCTTTCTCTGATTTTCAGTGATAAAATCAATCTTTCCTTCTAGCCTCGGAAAATAAGGAATGGATTTCTCCATCCTTCTCAAAACTTGAACAATGTAATCACTCTTCTTGAGAGAGATTGTATGCTCTGAATCGGTATCATCATCGTACGATGCTAGTTCATACGATCTGCTTGAATCAACAACTGGCTGTTTCCCTTTCACTTTTTCTTTCTGCTTTCTTTCTTCTTCCACTCTGTCACTAATGACAACTACTTTATCAGATTGAGAAGATTGAGCATCTTGCTTTTCTCGAGATGACATCCTGTCCGAAGATTTTTCCTGATCGGCATGAGGAGTTTGTTGAACACCTTCGCTCAGCTTTTGAAGCGATTCCTCTCTACTTTTCTTTGAACTTTGAAGAAATTCTAACAGAAAATCTCCTTCTTCTACTTCCACTTCTTCTATCACTTGTTTTCCTTTTTCTTTCTCAGGCAAACTCTGTACGATGGGTTCTTGATGCACTTCCACAGTTAGTTGAGCACTAGCATCTTCAACTGCTTTCAAGACTTTAGAAATATCAAAGTCCTGAGCCTTTCATTTCAAAAGAGTCTTCTTTTTCTTTTCAGCTTGAAGGGTTTCTTCTACCCTTATTCTTTCTGCAAAGGCCTCAGCAGGGTCAAGTCCAAACTTTGGATCACCCTATTTTCTCTGTTCCTTGTCCTTTCTCCACTTTGCAACAACTTCTTTACTGTACCTCGGCTTCTTCTTCTTCGGCTTTGAACTAGTCTGCGGATCAGAATTTCGAGTAACACCGGCGGATTGATTGTCTTTGGCTGGCATAGGTGCCGATTGATTCTCAGGCAATTCAGCTTCTACATCTCTGACAAAAAGTTTTGAATTTGAATCAAAACAAACATTCAGTTTTTTCATCGTACTCTTATTAATGAAAGACGGCCACAAATCCATAGGTTTTCCTTTCAAAGGAATGTTACAAAACTTCATACTCTCAAGAATGAATTTTGTAAGGATAGCTGGATACATTATTATCTGGGATTTAATCCCTCCTTTCTTGACATTCTTGACGGTTTCAAAAATATATCCCATGAGATTCACTTTCCTCATATTCACAAGATAATCGAGCATAAAGACATCAGAAACTTTAAGAGTTTCTCTATCCCCTTTCCTTGGGACAAGAAAACCTTTCATCCATAAAGTGACAAACCGATTGTCCGGTGAAAGATGATAAACTTTCCTCTTTCCCTCATTAACAACAAACAAAGATTTTTCAGCACTCTCTCTATTAAACGTACCAACTTCCTCTGGTAGTTTGTGAGATGGACAGAATGAATCCCCTTCTATAGAAACGTTCAGAATGTGTGCCGCTTGTTTCACAGACATGGATAATTTTCTATCGTACACAGCGAAGTTTATAGTCATATCTTTGTCGAAAGACACGGTTTTGTAAAATTGACAAACTTCATCAAAAAGAACTAGATCTTGAGTATCAGGCTTTTCCACACAGAGATGTTCCCATCCTTGAAACAAAATAATCCTCTTGATTGTAGAATCGTACATATCGAAGAATTCTCGGGATACTAACCTTTCTCTGTGAAAGTCTTTCTCTATAAAAGTCTTTGAAGACATTTCAGCGGGAGTGTTGGCAGAGGATTGAGACATAAAGATGATGCCGATTGAGAAGATCGTACGATTGTTTATAGCTGGGGGAGCAGAGCTTCGCCTCAATTCCTGAACAATCAATGTGGGTTTGGGGAGGGGAGGGGGGGTATTTATAGGCAAAAAAAGAGATGACCGTTGAACTTCTACGGTCGAGATTAGATAATACCAGATCAATGGTTAGGATTAAAACAAAGAAAGAAAATAAAATAAAAATTGAAAAAGATACCTGTCGGAGAACAAAAGGTGATTGCCGGATTTGGTAAGTATCAAAGAAACAATCGTAAGGAAAAAAAACATGATGCCGATGGAAAACAAAGTCATTACTATGGTCGGACCATACGATGGAAAATAGTTGTTACTATTAACCGACAGTACGATGGAAAACAATCTCAATACTATCATCGGTCGATACAAAAAAAATATTGAATGATACGATGGAAAAGAATTTGAATACCATCATCGGTCGATTAAAAAAATATTGAATGGTACGATGGAAAAGAATTTCAATACCATCATCGGTCGATTCAAAAATTATTGAATGGTACGATGGAAAATAATTTCAATACCATCATCGGTCGATTCAAAAAATTATTGAATGGTACGATGGAAAAGAATTTCAATACCATCATCGGTCGATTCAAAAATTATTGAATGGTACGATGGAAAAGAATTTCAATACCATCATCGGTCGATTCAAAAATTATTGAATGGTACGATGGAAAAGAATTTCAATATGATAAACAGAAAAACTGAAATGGTCAATACGATAAACAGGAAAACTTAAAATGAAACAATAAAACTGTCAATACTATAAACAGAAAGAAACATATATAAAGAGAGTAAATATTTAAAGATCAGAAACATAAAGACATAAAGAAATGTCCTCCCCCTTTCTACGAGGAGTTTCTTACTATTAGGAGAGATGTAAAACAGGAAGTAGATATGAATGATTATTTTATTGTAATCATTCCTAGCTTCTGTTTTATAAATTCAAATCTATCGGAAGGTAAAGGTTTTGTAAAAATATCAGCAAGTTGTTCTTGCGTTCCGATGAATTGTAAAACAATATCTCCTTTTTGTGTGTGATCCCTAAGAAAGTGATGCCTAACATCTATGTGTTTTGCACGAGAGTGATGTGCTGGGTTTTTACTAGGAGCTATGGCACTTGTATTATCACACAGAATTTGAGTTTTGGAGAAACTCAAACCATAGTCAGTGAGTGTGTGCTGCATCCACAATACTTGAGCACAACAACTTCCAGCTGCTACATATTCAGCTTCAGCAGTGGAGAGTGCTACTGAGTGTTGTTTCTTGCAAGACCAAGAAACCAAAGAATCTCCTAACAAATGACAAGTTCCAGATGTACTTTTTCTATCCATTCTACAACCACCAAAGTCAGCATCTGAAAAACTTTTTAAAACAAAATCATTTCCAGAAGAGTAGAAAAGTCTTAAATCCATAGTGTCTTTTAAATACCGAAAGATTCTCTTTACGGCCTTTAAGTGAGACTCTTTTGGATTAGATTGATATCTTGCACATAAGCATACAGAAAACATCAAGTCGGGTCGACTAGCTGTCAAGTATAGCAAACTCCCTATCATACCTCTAAAAATTGTTTGATCTACTGGTTTCCCAGTTTCATCAAGATCAAGAGTATTTGAGGTACCAATTGGGGTGCTAATACTTTTAGTTTTTTCAAATCCATACTTTTTGAGTAAGTCTTTAATATACTTATGTTGAGATATATAAGTTCCTTCTGGTTTTTGAGATATTTGAAAACCTAGAAAGAATGTTAACTCACCCATCATACTCATTTCAAACTCAGATTTCATTAAATTTGCAAAAGAATCGGTTAAAGATTTCTGAGTTGATCCAAATATGATGTCATCAACATAGATTTGGACAACCAAAACATTTTTGTTTTCCATTTTGATAAAAAGAGTTGGATCAGCTGTACCTTTTCTATAATTGTTTTGTAAAAGAAATCTTGTAAGTCTATCATACCATGCTCTAGGAGCTTGTTTAAGACCATATAGAGCCTTGGTAAGTTTAAAGACATGATCAGGATGTTTTGGGTCTTGAAAACCAGGAGGTTGTTCGACAAAAACTTCTTCTTGAACAAAACCATTTAAAAAAGCACATTTGACATCCATTTGAAATAGTTTGAAATTGAAATATGCTGCGAAGGCTAATAGAATGCGAATAGATTCAAGTCTAGCTACAGGAGCATATGTTTCTTCATAGTCTATTCCCTCTTGTTGATTATAGCCTTTAGCAACAAGTCTTGCTTTATTTCTTACAATGATTCCATTTTCATCACACTTGTTTCTGAAAACCCATTTTACACCAATTACAGTTGTTTCTTTAGGTCTTTCAACTAAAGTCCAGACTTGATTCCTTTCAAATTCATTTAGTTCATCCTGCATTGCTTTGATCCAATCATCATCACCTAAAGCCTCACTTGGACTTTTAGGTTCAAATTGGGAAAGAAAAGCAAGATGTTCTATTTCATTTCTTAAGGAATTTCTGGTCCTTACAGGTTGATTTATATCACCAATGATATTATCACTAGGATGATTCCTAAGAAACAATTGATTTTGGTTTTGTAAAACCTGTTCATCAACATATGGTAGAAAATCTTCTGTGGTAAATGTTTCAGGAACACTTTCTTGAACATTTTCCTTATCAGAATGTTCTTCTAACAAAGGTTGATAAACATCTTTAGAAAACACATCCGAGGATGTAGGATTGGGTTGGTTGAAAACAAAAGGGTTAGTTTCATCAAATTTTACATGTACTGTTTCTTCAACAGTACAAGTGTTTTTATTGAAAACTCTATAAGCCTTAGAGGTTGTGGAATAGCCTAGAAAGATTCCTTCATCAGATTTTGGTGCAAATTTGTGTAAATTTTCTTTTGTATTCAGAATGAATACTTTGCATCCAAAAACTTTGAAGTAAGAAACTTTAGGTTTTCGGCCAATCCATAACTCGTAAGGAGTTTTATTAAGAAATGGTCTAGTTAAAACACGATTTATAGTATAACAGGCAGTACTTACAGCTACAGCCCAAAAATGCTTAGCAATTGAGTATTCACTCAACATGGTTCGAGTCATTTCCTGAAGAATACGATTTCTTCTTTCAACAACACCATTTTGCTGAGGAGTTCTTGGTGCTGAAAAATTGTGAGTAATACCTTTCTTACTACAAAAAGTTTCAAAATCTGAGTTTTGAAATTCACCACCATGATCACTATGAATAGTTATCAATGGTAGGTTTTTCTCATTTTTAACTTGGGCTCTAAAAGTTTTGAAATATGAAAAGGCTTCAGATTTCTTTGTGAGAAAGTAGACCCATGTAAATCTAGTAAAGTCATCAACTAAAACAAATACATAGTATTTGCCTCCAATGCTTCCAAATTGTGAAGGACCAAACAGATCCATATGCACAAGCTGTAATGCATTAGAAGTTGAAACTTCATTAATTGGTTTAAAGCTAGTTTTATGTTGCTTGCCAAACTGACAAGGATCGCAGACTTTTGAAGAATCATATCTAAGATCCGGTAGCCCTTTTACAAGTCCTTTCTTTGAGAGTTTTCTTAGGTTTCTCAAATTACAGTGTCCTAATCTCCTATGCCATAGCCACGATTGGTCTTCTATTACACTTAGACAAGGTAAGTTTTGGTTTCTAAGGTCTTCTAAGTTAATAGTGTAAACATTCTCTTGCCTATGGGCAGATAGAATGAATTCATCCTTGTAATTGTGAACTAGACACTTATCATTTCTAAAATTCACATGGTAACCTTCATCACATAATTGACTTATGCTGATGAGATTGTGCCTAAGACCTTTAACAAACAAAACATTTGAAATAAGAACTTTTCCAAGAAAAACGATATTACCTATACCAACAATCTTTCCTTGAGCATTATCTCCGAAGGTAACTTTTCCACCTTTTGTTTTGATAACCTTTTCAAAGAAAACTTTGTTTCCAGTCATATGTCGAGAGCAACCACTATCCATGTACCAAATGTTCTTATTGATACACTTCTCGTTTTCCTGAAAAAGAAACAATTAGATTTTCGGAATCCAAACTTGTTTGGATCCAAAAGGATTAGATAAAAGAATTTTAGGAATCCACATTTGTTTTACAAAATGAGCTTTATGAAATCCTAAGGATTGAGTTTTGTTAAGAGAACAATCTCTTCTCCAATGTCCACCACATTGACACTTGGAACAGAAAATGGTTTTTTGAGGAACAAAATAGTTATTACTAAAAACAGGTTTGGAATAAGTAAAACCAAGACCAGAACGATTTCTCAAAGGTCTTATTTGAGAGTACATCCTATCAAAGTTTTCTTTTCCATGAGTAAAGTTTGACAAACACTTTTTCAAGGATAAAATCCCTGACTTTAGTTTTAAAACCAAATTCTTGTTTTCTAAAACATTTGAATTAGAACTAGAGTTAGACTCTAAAATGTTTTTCTTTGAAATAGCAGTTTCAAGATCCTTAGAAAGTTTATCTTTTTCAGATTTGACTTTCTCAAGGGTTTTCAAAATACTTTCAAAATCAGAAGTTTTCCCATCAAGATCTTTAGAAAGATCTGATACTTCTTTAGTCAAAATAGAAATTCTAGAATTTGCTTTTTCAAATCTCTTTTTGAGTTTAGAATTTTCATTTTCAAGTAATTTAGCAAATCTAGAGACTTCTTCAAAAGAAGGTAAAGTATCATCTTCTGATGATGAGGGTTCATCATTTGAAGATTCATAATATTTATTATCAACATAATTTGCATTTAAAGAGACATTTGTAACAGTTTCAGCATTGTGTACCTTAGCCATGAGACAATGATCTTCAATTGGTAGTCTGGCTAGAAGTCCAATATTCCTTTGTCCTGACGTCTCATATTCTGAAGAATCATCTGAGGAATCACTACCACTTGCACTCCATGTATCATTTGCTTTCAAGCCTTTCTTCGTCTTATAAAACCTTTTCTTGTTTCTTTCAGAGTGTTTCTCTTTTCTATCTTTCCTCTTCCGTAAAGGACAATCAGGACTTATATGTCCTGCTTTCTTGCATTCATAACAAGTTACCTCTGAATCTTTCCTATCTTTCCTGTCTTTCTTTTTGAATCTATATTGAAAATCTTTCTTTCCCACAATCTTGTTCATCCTCCGAGCAAGATTAGCTAACTCATTGTCTGAAATATTACAATCACTTGAATCAGAAACAACAACTTTCTTGGATTTAGACCTTGTAACCCTTTCAGGTGTTTTAGCTTTAGATGCAAAAGCTACACTTCCATTCCCATTCTTCTTCTTATTGAAATCAGCATCTCTTTTCATTCTTGTCTCGTGCTGTAGAAGAGTTCCAAAGAGTTCATCAAGAGTAATCTGGGAAACTTTTCTATTTTCATCAATAACTGTTCTTTTTGACTCCCATTCATTTGGCATAATATCTATAATCTTATCAACAAGAGCTTCATCATCAAGACCTTTTTCTCCCATAGATTGTAAGCTGTTGACAATTGTCATAAACCTTTGTTGCACTTTACATACTTGCTCTCCATAAGGAAAAACAAATCCATGATACTCTGCTCGAAGCATTGCTCTCCTTGTTTCTATAACCTTGGATGTACCAAAATGAGTGACTTCTAATTTCTTCCAAATACAGTTGGCTGCTTCACATGAAGATATCTGGCTATATATATTCCTGGTCATAGAACATAATAAAGTATTGCGTACCTTGTAATTCAGTTGATATTCTTGCTTCTCTTGATTTGTGAAAGTACTAACTTCTTTGTCAGGAATTTTGTAACCCCCAGTAAGCATAATAAAATTGTCTACACCAGTATTGATGACGAAAGTCTTCATACGATCTCTCCAATACTCATAATCATTCCCATCAAAGATTGTGTGTTCCCTCTTATTAAGTTGAGTTAAAATATGAGAGTATCTATCTCTTGATTGAATAGTTCGATGGTTTGAATTATTCGATATCATTATTTATTTCTTGCGATTTTGATTCAATTTTTTTTATTATTTATTCTACCTCATACAGGATTATGAATTTCATGTTTTTAAAAGATGTTGTTTATTGGGCGGTTGGTATTTGGGTCATGTGGTTTCCTCTACGGTACTAGTTTATCCATTCGTTTGTCTAGATCAACAAAATTTTTTGGACTTTATAGGAGTGTAATGTGTCATGGTGATGATGATTTCACAAACTAACCCAACAATACATAATTTTTTTTTTATTTTTGGGTATTTATTTAGTTATTTTTACATCTAGTTAATTTTTATCCAAAAGTGGATTTTTTTGGAATGTAGAGCATGTTGAATGGTTAATTTGAACTGTTTTCCAAGCTACGAGTTAACCATGTGATAAATTCTATAATTTGATGGAGCAGAATCACGTCCATTGTATAGTTTTCTATATTATGAAACATGCTCGTTCAATGTGCTATGGGGGCCTATTAGAAGGTTTTGGGTTAGAATATGGTTTTTCCAACCATACAGATAAACCATGTGCAATGTCCAGAAGGGTTTAAATTATAAAATGAATATTTTTATCCTGAACCACAAATGGAGTCTCCCGTCCCATTAACCCAAATCTCACTCAACACGCCCCAAGGGGGATCTAATACATAAGACCTCCCACTTCTCTTCCCTTAATTTTAATCCATTTCTCGTCCTTATTTTAGATTTATTAGCTCTAGTTAGCTTCTCCTCTTCTCCTCATCCTTATTTTTCTCTTTGATTTGGTTTTATTCTCCCCTACCACTTATAGTGCATCTGAGCTTGGAAAAATACTTACTTTTTATTGATTATTTTCAATTGATTCCTGGTTCTTAGGTTTTTTACATGTTGATTTTTTGACCCATTATTTTGGCCTTCATATATGTAAATGACTCTTAGACATTGCACAAATTCAAATTTTTCTAGTATGTTACTCTATGTAAGAGAATGTAATTTATTAACAATAATTTCATGATGGATTTTTTGGGTGTTTCAATTATATTATAAGATATATATATATTTGAAAATTATTGGGATGATTGTAATGGGTTTTCCCATGACATTCCTAATTTTCCTATGTTGTTTCCATGGGTTTTCCCCTACTAAAGCATGTTTTCAGACTTCAATGAAATGTAAAACACCTATGTTATTTGATTTTTCTTAAAATTAGTTTTGAATATGTGGTTTTGAAATGTACAACATTATTTATCCATTTTACTGGTTTTCTTTAAAGTCTTAGTAGCATGTTTGGTTTCCAATGAACTTCTAAATGGTTTTTAATTCTCCCCATTCTTATTAAATTTGACTTATTCATGTATCACTATATATATATATATTTATACCTCATTGAAAATATTCAAACAAGTATGGATGAATATGTATATCGGTTTAAGGGTTATTTATATATATTAATTGAGTTTTATATGTGTATAAGTGTAATGAATGGTTTTTGAATGTGAAATTAATGGTATAAAAAGCAGTCTTTCTAAATGATCAATGTATATTTATTGAGGTATGATTCTAGGTTAGATAATTCTAAATATATTCAAAAAAATAAAGTGCACTCCACTGGGATGTCTAATTTCTTTGTTGTTTTTGGAACTCATATTATATATTATTTTCAAGTTATTATGGTTTTAAGAAATATGGACTTCACATTGGTAGTGTAGGGAGGTGAGGTGTTGATGTATAATTGATTTTAATTATTGTGTGATTGAGTTCTATTTTTTTACTACACCTACCTTATTTATTTTAATAATGGTAATATCACATCAAGATAATTGGTATATAGTAAGGAAGACTAGGAAATGTTTTTTAGGTATGACCCTCCCTACCTAGTAGGATTATTTGACAACACTGACTAAATTATGGATGGTGATGTGGGTTGGTTGGTACAATCATGAGAACATTCCTTATTATCCATGGTATGATCACCAAGAGTATCAAGATATTGGTTCACCACCAACCCCGGTTATTAGGGATTTACTATTCAAAATTCTCTTATTTTACACTAGTTTCTATAGTATTATTTTAACATGATATTTCTACTATTTTCCTGTTCATGTATAAAATAATAAAAATAGTGTTCTATTTACCTATGTTTTTTAGTACATAATGATCTGATCTTTACTATTATTATTTTATACTAAGACTCTTACTTTATCATCTCCTTCCTTTATAATAATGTATTATTGGAAAATCTCTCTTTAGAAATTGAATTTCGGATTCAAAGAAGAAATTTTTCTTTTTGATGCATTATCCTTTTAACTTTTTTTAAAAATAAATTGGAAGCATTATTTTTTTATATTTATATTTTCATTCAAGTATAAAGTTTTTTTATCATTAATGTTAATGAAAAGGGTGTGGGTTTTCTTTTTGAATCACTACTAGTTATTTTTATACATACACCTATACGTCAATAATGATTCTGTTATGGGTTCAAGACGACCTTTTATTCTCACTCATGGGAAATTGTAGTGCTTAATTGTTAGTTGGTGACTCATATATTCCCCAGAAGGAGGCTATGTTTGTATTTTAGTATTTTCTATTTCTATTATCACATTTGACACATAAAATTTTACTAGTTTATATGGTAAAATGTTTAGAGATATTATAGTGGCCAATGATATGAATTTGGAGGGAATAATTTCCTTGTTGAAGAGGGAGATAGGTATGGTGATAGAGGTTTTTGGTGCTCACTGTTTCATACTCATTTCCTAGTTTTCATGTTATATTAGTATTCTATTCATTTTTCTTTGTTGTGGATGTCTATTGTACGAATACATCATTCCAAAATTTTATTTATTTTCTACTTCATTATTTACATATTATCCATCAGGATAAATCATTCCCAATAAGTTCATCCTTAATAACTAGAAACGTGTTTAATCCTATAGGAATCAATATTTCCATTCGATCGTTATGATGAGTTACCTCAAGAATTTTATATAAGGATAGATCATGAATCTAATAGGGGGTAGGACCGATCTTGCGATGGAGGGATGGATTGGTTTTGTTAATGACATGCCAATAGACAATTAGAAAGCTATGGGGTCATTACTGACTATTAAAATAACTTGATAATATCACAATTTTGGGGGAAAATATGAAAAAACTCATTCATAGTTATTATCAATAACTGTAGCGATAAAACATTAATATAAAATCATAAAATGATTAAGATAAATGATAATGTAATGTCCTCTTACATCATTTGTAGTTAGTAAAACTCTACATGCTAATATAAAATGGCCAATATAACTCCTATTGGGAGAAATATAATAATATATAAAAAATTATAATATAGGGTGTTAGTACCATAGAGTGTAAAAGAAACTAGTGGGCTACGTAATTTAATATTTTTATCATTAGAGTGGTGGAACATGTCATATCTAGTTATTCGATCCCCGATATTGTCTGATGATCTCACAAAAATTAAAACGTTCACTGAAAATATATTTGAATGAAATACCTTGTTTGAAATGAAGCTATCTCGACTATAGCTCCACATGAATTACCATCGATTGAGGGATATGAATCCAAAACCCTCTAGATCGTCCACAAAAAATTAAAGATTCCACACACACATCAATCATGAAAATATGGGATTTAGCATGGATATTATATGATCTCTTTGATTTCGTGGAATTCACCATGATCACATGCCTTCAATTCATGAACAAAATCACTGATGTTCTCTTGGTTAGATATTTTATCTATCTTGGTATCAGGAGGATAAAGAGTTTCACAATTCCGGAATGATGAATATTCATTTAAATGAGATTTTCATCTTCTATATTTAGTGGACAATCAATTACCCAGAAGGGGTTCCCTCGACCCCATATATTTAACATCCACTAAATAATAAATAAATAAATAAATATTATGAACTAAAATAAATCATAAATATTATTTATTTTTTACCACATACTGTTAATATATATATATAATATTATGTGATAAAATAAACTCATTTAACTTGGTTGGTAATTCCCTCTAATATTACACAAACCTCAAATATTAAAATAATAATCATTCATATAATATTATTCCTTATATTTACAAAAACCCTTGTAAAGATATTTAATAAATAAATTCATCCGAATTATTCGTGGTTGTTTGGGTGTTTTGCTGGACCCTATAGTTTCTCACATTTCCCACAAAAGTGTTTTCTTTAATAAAAATAATAATTTTCAAAAATGCAAGAATAATATTGAATTAATTTTTTTATGGGTGATTGATAATTCCTGGATAACTCTTGGACCTCATTATGGGTCGCATCACTTCTTATATACCTATTACAAATTATATGGTAGATTCTTCAATATTCTATTATATGTGACCCTATATGCCCTTATTTCAATAGTAGTGAATAATATTCAAATACCAATAGTGGAGTCTAGAAACACATCAAGGACCCCGGATAAATATGGAACATTCATAGAAATTAAAAACAACCTACAAACATGGATTTTGTAATATAGTCTCTTTTTCTTTAGATATATCGTAAATTATGATACACACTTGTGTCAGTATCCTTTATTGGTTTATTTTTTGTTTATCCAAGTAGAAAAACATTACTTTAACTACCATGAACATGGATTTAAAACGGTACCACCATCCTAATCAACTAGTATTGAGATATTACTTCCTCAACTACGATGAAATAACTTTTTTCTTCACCATTAAACCAATACAAAACCACCAATGACCCAACAAAAGCTACCATGACAAGATTTCATTATCATGGTTTATTATATTCATCAAATTATGCTATCAAATGGAATACATTGAGAGTGATCTCAATTAAAAAGACCAATACAAATGTCTATAGAAAGGAACTACCAATGACACCCAAAACATGTGGTGTTCTGATTCGTGGGTCTATTCTCATGATAACACATACTAGAGATACCCAAGTGAGAACTTCATGTAAATAAGTCTCAATTAGTATGATCTCTATCAACTCATAGTCAGAATCATTTGGTTCCTATCAGAATGATGTATCTAGACCATATGATATTTGTTTAATAATAATGTAAGATTATCTCAAAGTTCTAATTATATCTAGGGATATACTATAAACTTTTTATATCATAACTAATATATGTATATTTTGATTTAAATTTTTGAAGTAGAAATATCTATACTATAATGATAAGTGTGCATAATGAAAAACTCATTATACATGTGGTATGGTAAGCAAATGTATTGATCAAGTTTGGTCAAGGGAACTCGCTATTACAACACTCCCACTTGTAAAAGATCCAAATTTATAACTATACTAGTTAGTAATCACACGATTAAGATCGTGTCTTGTCTATGTTACATAATTCTTTTTTGGGTATTCTATGTATCTACTAAATGGCTATTCTGTTATGTGCGACATCAACACCTTGACCGAGACTTCTCAAGAGATGTCACCCTCAAGAATATCCCTTTTTACACTGTCAAAAACTATAATATTATCTATAAATAGTATTATAATATAAATTATGATATTACATAACATAATTGGTTTGATTCTAATAATTGTTACAAGCCCTTACAAGTTTTACAATAAATCATTAGCTGGCTCAAAAGTGACAACGAACTTGGTATTTGTAGATATGAATACCATTGGATTGAATGATCTTTTCTTCCACATTACCCCTGCATATCAGAAATATTAGATTATATTTATCTTATAGGAATACATGTTTTTATCCCCTTTTATCTAGTATATATTCCTATCCAAATAATAGATATATTTTTGTTACTTTCATAAGTATAATTAGATAGTTCTGACTGCTTCCCATTCAATTATCTGGATATAAATGATATTTTCCAACTACAATGTATATCATAAAAATATCAAATCTAGTACATTTAATGGAATACCTAATTAATCTATCTCTAAAGCATATAGATTTTAACTCACTACATTAATCTCCACTTATGCCCATTCATGTCTTCGTGTAGAGTATTATGTCATGTGACCATAGTAACAAATCTCTCTCAAATTTTTTCAACTTGTATTTTTTCATTACCTTGTTTTTATATTTACAATTTACTAGTTCTATGAAACCATTTGATCAACCTCAGTATATCATGTTCCCATGAACATAGGATTATACCTTAAGTCAATCTCTAGATAGATACTTTCATACAAGTCCTAACTAACTATAATACCAATAAATATTTTCTCATATGTTATCAAACAAATTTTACTTAGAAAAAATGTCAATCCTACAAACCTTTGGTATAAGGAGAGGAAATATTCATTCCAAATGAATATTATATTATCTAGTGTCTTACTTCAATCCTAAACTAGATTTCAGTTACTTTTACCACTTATTTGTATTCTATGGTGTAACCATCCCTTTTAAATTATGCCATGTATAAGACATCCATGATTGTTGGACTTGACATCCAATTTTGAAAAAAAAATGATCATAAAAATTAGACATGGCAAGTAAAATTCAACAAAACTTTGACATAACAACTTGGTATTACTAGTCAAACTTGATTGGTACAACGCGTGTGACATCCATGTATAGTCTCATCTGAATACCCACTACAACATTTAAAATAATAATTTCATGTTCTTTTATATATGAAATAAATTATTGAATTTTCATTGGTCTTATAAATTTTAGATAATTTTTATATACTACCTAGCTATAGGAATTATTATTCTCAGTGATTAATGTTTCACTAGACTTAGTGAATTTAGAACTATCCACATGGTTCTATCTTTATAAAGTAGTATTTCTCTATAGACCATTCCCTTCCACTCCCCTTGTAGAATTAATTCATGATCCAAATATTTCTACATATTATTCAATGAATAAATCAAAGTCAATGATTATCCCCTTATCTCATGTTTTAATACACAACCATTTATAGTAATATATTCTATTAATTTAATATCTTTTTTCTATGATAGGGTTTTTAGTAATATCCTTATATAACATTTTATAATTACTATAGAAGAACTTTTATTCTTCATATATGATTGTTTGTATACTCAAAAAATCTTCTCATATAAAAACATGTTATTTTGAAATAATGGATTTCGATTATACTATAACTCATGTGATATTTATATTTTATGATAGTTGACATATGGTTATGGGTAATGTCTCTATTTATAAATCATGCCACAAAAAAATGAAAGTATCTACAATGTGTGATTTTTAACATTGATTCTCCATGTACTTACACAATGACTCTAATTTTTGTAAGTAAATATGTGTTTATGAACTAATCCATGATACATTTTTGTTGAAAAATGTTAAAATGTATGACTCATCATTAATACTCCTTATTTTCATCATATACCTGTTGTGCATAAGGTAATGAGCATTTAGGAAATACTCTTACCCACATTATATTGATCGTCTAATGCTTCGTCAAGATATTCTTCCGCACAGCAGCCCAAAGCATCTCATATCTCTTTACCATTAATATAGAATACCTTAATTTAACATTCCTTAAACACTTAAAGAAATCATATGATATATGCATACCAGTATATTACCCTTGGTATAGTTTACCCTCTCTATCTTAACTAATTATGAAACTCTATGGAATACCTATATTTCAAAATGTATCTTTTTCCAGAACTAAGTACATAAATGTATCGAAATTTCATTATATATTTAAATCATTAGAGTCTAAAACTATACTAGGAATGTCCCGAAAAAATACATAGTTTTTTTTTGAAAAATTATTAACTTTACATAACTACATGTATTAGTTTTATATATCATATTCGTCATATATTTCATATGATTCATGTATTACTAAATTATTATTTGAGTATTGAGCACCCTAATCAAAATTAATTCCCAAAATAGGATAATTTATCCTTATATACAAAGGAAACATGAAATAAATTTGTTTATACTTAACAGAAGTTCATCTAGAATAATTTTCATGGAAATTAGAGTTTGTTTTCTTCTAACCACAGACATTGGAACTACCCTATATCAGCCACATTGAGAAAATTCCTTACCTACTATAATTCCTATTTACTGATTTGGTTACTATATTCAAATAAACATATTTTATGGTCATTTTTTATTAAATAACATAAAATTAAAATTGAAACATTACCTACAAGTTTTGAATATAACTGAGAATGAAGTGACTCCTTTCTTCAGCAATTAAATTCATTGCTTTTAGACATTAAATGATTTATTTCATGAATTGTGAAGTGAATAAACTCCTATTTAATACCTCTTTTTTTTTGAAGGAAATTATGAATGTGAAATTGGAATCACTTTTTCCATTGGAAAATTCAACATTTCTTTCAACTTGTTCTCCAATAAAAACTAAGCATGAATCTTTATTTAATTTTATTTTTACTTACTGAACCTTACTTATAAGGAAATGAAGTATTTTATTATCATTGTTCAGTTTTTAATCTTAAATGAATCTGTAGTAAATCGATAAATATGATGGGATAAATTGATACATTTGAATATCATGATATATATTTCAATTTACAAATATCAATTATAATCATCAACAACTCGTTTTTCTTAATTCTCCTTAAAAATTCATTAGAGATGAGACTATATGTAATATCATCCATGTTGTGATGTTGTATCCATAACTCACAATGGATGTTAACGCAAGAATTATAAAAATACCATCATATGTGTCATACATGAGTCTAATGTGAGTATTTTTCTCACTCTCGCATCTTGCGGTGGCTTAACAAGTATTGGGGACACCGTCACCTTTCTATTCTGATTTCATATAAACTTGCACAAATTACAATAATAATCATGAAAATTCATGTGGGATATAAAATTGAATTTTTCCGATAAATATCATAGTACTTCTTCTAAAATTACATTCAATTTTATAAGAAAATAAAATCTAGAAGAATAGTACTTTTATTTTTATTACTGATTAGAAATTAAAGATTATTTTAAACATTAATCATAACCCACTATTTTACCAAACACAATCTAAGTTTTTTACTAGAATCATAATACTCTATCACTTGAGTATTCTAGTGGAATATATCCTTGATCCTCCCCTCATAGTCTAAAATTTGTGGTTATGCCACTACTCCTAGAGTCCAACGTAGTTGTATGACTCTCTAAATGTATGAAATCATGGATCCTTGATAAATTGAGTACATTACCACTTTCTAAAATCAAAAATAGTATTTTCTTAATGATTTCCTCTAAAATTAAAATATTTTATCTATGTCTACTCATTTTTTCCGTCATTAGTTATGTTAACCCATTTCTCTCATAAGAATTCCACAGTTATTGGAAAAACCCTCAACTATTGATTATCGAGCACCCTTTACACCTTGATTTTTTCAAATTTTAATGATTGAATGTTTTAGAGACTGGTTGGCATAACCCACCCTGACCCACTGCAGGGCGGATCGGGTCCTATAAAACATGAGGAGGTATTGGTTACCTCACTGTTGGGGGTCTTGACACCAATATAGGGATTTTTATGGGATGAAATATGTTTGATAAATGCTTTAAATCAATGGAAGGTTGTTATGTATCAATGTAAGGAGGTATTCGGTGACGTGTTTAGTGCTACCAGTAGTGGATGGTTCTTCCTGGCATGTAATGGATGCACTGAGGGATCCCACTGTTCTAGTGGTTCCATATATATTGGAGATTAGACTTAGAAGAGGCGGTAATGGTTCTCATGTCGGTGATGTACAGTTGCTTCATAGAGGTGACAATTACCAGATCTGGATAGGTCTTGGCGGTATCGGTGTAAAATGGTGCAGTGTTCTCCACTTTCATATGCTGAGGGAGATGTGATTTGGGCCAACTATGGAAAGAAATGGTTAGTTAGTGCAATGGTGTCGAGGCCACTGGTTGGAACCCTAACCAGAAGGCGACCTATTAGACCAACACTACAGTGTCCATGATTAAGTGGTGAGATAGGGATTGGAAGTTGGAGGCACAACCCAAAATGGTTGGGTGTAATTTAGGGAGGTGGACTGAAGGAGGAGAGAGAAAAACATAGAGGGATGCAGTGGTGTTACTCATGTGGTCTCATCGATGCAGAACGATAAGGGATAGAGACAAGAGTCATTATAAGGGGCCACATCATAAAAGTATTCAAGAGTAAGATTACTTTTTTGTTAATGTTTTATACTTTTTATGTGTTAAAAACCTATTTTTTTAATGGAAAAATAACATATCATTATTTTAAACTAGCCACACCACCGGATTATTTCTACATTTGTTTTGAAAAATCATATACCAATCAATAATATTTTTTCAAAATAATCTTTTTTAATCCACAAAAAATTTGGAATTATGACTACCTTTTACGAAGGGTCCCCGCAACATGATTGTAATGACCCAAACTGTTAGGAATAAAATTACAATTATTTTTATTAAAGGTTATATGGATATAGAAAACACCTGAAATATTTTTTTTTATATCTGATTTTATTTAAATGACCATTATGTATCCTAACCATTGATAATATAGTCATTGAATATTGATGACATAACTAGTATAAATATAGGGTTTTAACAAATCCTCTTGAAAAAGAAAAAGTAAGTGATGGCCTTAAACAGTAGGATCATACCCTATGAAGCCCATTTGTTAGATTTTCTAAGGGAGATAGAAATTATTGGATTTCCCTATATCATGTCCAATCTGATATCTAATTACTTAATCATGAGAAAAACAGTTTACGGGAGAAGTTCAAGCTCATCGAGATCACGAACCAAACCATGTTCTCGGAACGGCCCCATGAAATCTCCACCATCACACACCTTACTCTTAGGATGTTATTTGGCTTAATAATGGGATATGTAACAAGAACATATATTTATGAATATGTGCATTATTTTTTTATATGATAATGAATATACTATCATTTTAATATTGTAACTTTGTAAATTAATATAAACCCACAAATAGTATTTTTCATTATTATTCATATTATTTTATAATATATATTTTCCTGAATTAAAGGATATTAGAATTAAATAATATTTTAATAACATATTATTATGAAATTAATTTTATTAAATATAAATGAGCATATACTTTTTATAAAGTCAATTGTAATTATTATTATGGTTTGAAAGCTTTTTTTGTCAAAACCTATCAATTTTCAATAAATGTTATTTTGTATTTAAAAATTGAAAATTCTAATATTTATAATATTATTTACATAAAAAATATTATTTTTGGAATCCATACACCTAAATTATCCAATTATTATTTTTTCATAATTTTTTGAGGGTCAAATTATTGAGTAAAAATTAACCTCCTTATAAATATATAATGTGTTTTATGACATTCTAAGGACCCAATCATGATTGAATAAAATACTATAAAAGCTATCTTCTGTCAAATATATGTTTTTACTTTAACATAATTTAATTTTAAATTTATTTTATTTATTTCTTAAAGCCTTAGTGAATCCTCCAAGACATATAAAATATTTTAAGATTTTCAAATCATTTCCATGAAAGTGTGACTCACCTCCATATAAGAAAATGAAATATTTTTAATATATTCTGGCATTATCTTTATAAAATAATCTATACCACTCCTTTGTTCAACAAACCATGAGAAAAAACCATTGTATGGTTTGTGGTTTTGAATATTTGAGTGTGTAGAGTCCCAAAACAATATAATAAATAATTCCACCACATTTCTTATATGAACCTACCCAAGAACCCTTTTCGCTTCATTAATGCTTTTGAAAGCTTAACGAACATCTTTCCCCTACTCCCTATAGTCCTCCAACGTTTCTTCCAATATCCAAAGAAGCCTCCCCCAAGCCATTCAAATCACACATCCAAGTAAGGGATCGTCCTCTATCATCTTTCTTCAAGTACCTCTTTTATGTCATGCCTTCTAATTTCAATTTCCGTGATTCAGTATGTGTTATTCCATAAAACATTAATTTAAATTTGGTTTAAACATTATGGGATCTTACTTTAACTCTAATTAATCCCCCTTATTTTCCATTAAACCGACCCGTTACAATTCTGAAAATCCATAAGGGGTTTCTCTATTCTCATTTCGATTCATGCATTTTGTTTATATTATGAAATTAAATTCCATTTCAATTGTTGGGTTATTATGTTCCATGATCCCCTTACTATCCATCCCAGGTATAAATTATTAGATAACATTTTCTCCCTCATCAACCCAATTTATGAATATCCATATTACACCGTTATGCGGCCAATGTTGCACCGTGATTTTCTATGCCAAATTCATCATATAGTGAATACCATACCCATTCCTCTATCAAGGGTATTCACTTTTATGCACACATACTTATTTAATGGTGACTTAGATGTATGATTTTTACATTACTTTATTGTGTAATAAATAATGATGTTGAATGAATCCATGTTATATGATTTATGTTGAACACTTAAGCATGATACTATAATGATTATGAAGGGTGTTCCCTAATAACGGTCCAATGTATTAGATAATGTTTTGTATCATGATACGTCATGTTGGGATATGGGTTTACCTATTTCCTTAATGTTAATAATGCAGTGTTTCACGTTTTTTACATAATTCCATGTTATGATATTCATGGTATGTCATGGTTATATGTTCATGTTTCTCTTATGATCCCCTGAAATGATTATTTCCTAATACGGATTGTATTATTCATTTTATTCCTTTGTTTACTCCCATATTGGGCTTTATATCTCAATATTTTCTTATGTATTTCTTCAAGTTATCCCATGAAATGATATGTATGAAGAAATGTTTTCATCATTTAATAAATTTTTTAAATGAAGATGTGTGTTTCATTTCTTAGTTTGTTATGCAATGTTTTTAAGCCCTATAGACACTAAACATCCTGATATTATAAGTTTTATTATGTGCAATTTTATAAAATAAATCATGCTTTACTATGAAATAAAGAGCAGGGTTGTTATATTTGTTATCAGAGGATAGGTATAGTTATTTATAGGATTATGATTAGAAAACTTCAGTGAAAGCCTTCGGGATAAGACTAAGTATAAGAAAAGAATCCCTGAATTTTGGTGTGTATAGAGTAAGTTGTTTATCAAGAAAATACATTACTGATTGTATTCGAAAATTTAGAGGTGGATCTAGAACAGATTTATCTTCTATTAAAACATAAAAACTCTGCTTTGTGCTAATCTCGAACGAGAACCGGTGCATGAGAATGGGCCTTACTGCACTCTTGGTTCGACTCTCCAAGGGGATATTTTTTTGGGTAAATTCATAATCTTGGTACAAACCATTTTTAAGAGATAAATAAATTCCCCTAAGAATGTATGTTAGTAATTAGATCAGATTAACATATATCAAAGCATAGAAATTCATAACTTAATGAGATAAATTTAATTTATAAGTTATCCCTTTTTTCATTTGATTCCCCATTTTTCTTTGAATAGTTCTATGTATTCACCCCTATATTTACTTTTATTATAGCCAATGTCTTGTAATAATAGTGATAGGTATAACAACCAATGCAAAGATCAATGTAATGACTGTTCTGATGAGATTCCCAATCCGAGTGGAGTGGGAATCGAAAACATTGTCACGATACTCTTTTAGTTAACTCATGTATTGACTAGAACTCTGGATCAAGTGTAAAATCCCCCCCCCAAGAGAGAACAATTCACAATTGAGAGATTCATGAGACAAAGGCATCCTACTGTCAATGGATCATTTAATCCCCCGATCGTCGAACAATGCATCAACTCCATTGAAAAGACTTTCCTCATCCTTCAATGTTCCAAATAATAGAATGTTATTCTCACCACTTATCATATGAAATTTTAAGCTAATAAATGGTGTATATTGATCAAAAATTAAAAGCCTGATGAAGAGATCATGGGGATGGGGTGAAAGGATTTCTAGAAAAAAAATTGATAAATATTTTCCCAAAACCCTCAATCATAATATGAAAATATATTTAATTTAACTCATGAAAAAAGACGACGAAACTATTAGGGAACATGAGGAAAAACTTGTTATACTTGCACAATACACCCCTGGTTTTTTCGGCAACCCTGAATACATGTTTGACCAATTCTTTGGTGGGATAAAACCATACCTACGAAAGTTCCTAATGATCATACCATTGAAAGCCATGAGGATATTTTATGATGTGGCCTAAAATATTAGATAGATATTTTTTAATCTTAGGGGTATTATGGGGATAATAAGCGGAATGTGAACATTTATTTTAGTTTTTCGATGTATGAATCCAATGGTGTGAAAAAATTTCATCACCCTTCTTTCCCAAGGTGTCAAAAAACATCTCCTAAAATTGGTTATTCACATGGTTCAAAAACATGGTAATTAGTCTGAAAACCATGGTCTTAGGCTACAACCATGGGTTTTTACAAATGTGGGATCTATTGACGTTAAAGTATGGTCTGACCTATGGCCACGGTTTTGAATACCATTACAATAGGTGTCTCTATTGTCAACTGTGGTAGTGGAAATATGGCCATGGTTTTAACCATGTAAATTGGTGGATCATTTCCATAGTTATAATAGTATTTATAGCCCTTGAAAACTATGGTTATAGCCTAAAAAATGTGTTCTTAGGTGGATAAGATCCATAAACCATCACTTCACATTTTAGCACCCTTATCACTACAAGAACAAGGATTTTGTGTGTATATATATATAATATGTTATATTATATATATATATATATAATTTTGGAAATATCCTGAAAACCATTCCAATAGTCCTTCCTGCCATTTTTTGGTAGGCAAGTTTTTCTCTCGCACAAGGGTGGGAGACTTATAGCCACAGTTTTCAAAATAGTGGCTATAGCCAAAAATTGAATTATAGCAATGGTTTTATAATTGTGGTTATAGGTCCATGGTAGTATCCTTTTTTGTATTAATGAAAGAAGAACCATTGAATTTTCTTGAAGTGGAAAAGGAAATTATTTAGGTGTAGGAAGGAAGGTCACATATCTAGTGATTCTATAAAAGAAAAACCCAATACTGCGATTAAAGAAAGGAAACCTCTATTTGATCTTCATATCATTATTCATTGATATAACTAAAATGAACCAGGGAACTTTGAATACCATTTCCCTAAGATAATGGTTTTCGGAGGCAACCAACAACCTCAAAGGTAGTAGGAGTGAGCTTTTTCCATCACTACCGCTGAAGTGAATCCCGACAACGAAGTAGTGAAAGGTATACTGGTTATTCATTCAAGAAAATTGAATGTACTTCTTGATTCTGGTTCAACACATTAATTTATATCCTGAAAGTTTATTAGAACAATCCAAATACCACAAAACATCATGGGAGTAGAGATGACTTTGAAAATGAAAAATGGGGGAATTATAAGATCCCATGCATATGACTCATCCTTTATCAAAATTTGTGGATCGAACGTCCTGGTGAACCCCATCATAAATACTTTAGTGGAAGATTATGTACTTACTGGCATGGATTGGTTTACCATATATAGAGAAAAAATTAATTTTCATGGGAGGGATATCACTCTTTATATGGTGAATCAACCACCAACTCTATACCAAGTGCAAGGAGGAGGATTAATCTTCTTTATCACCATCATCTCAAGCATGGATATTACTACCCTATGGGAATGAGGATCTTTCTCAAATGGTTGAGTCTAAGGAAGAGACCATCCTCAAAGATATTCCTATTATGATGGAATTCACTGATATGTTTCCCGATGTACTCCAGGTCTTCCTCCTAGAATATATGTTCAATTATTGATTGATCTTATACCTGGGGAGTTTTCAGTATCCAAGACTCCATCTATAATGGTTTTTTGGAGCTTGAGGATCTAAAGAAACTACTACATGAGAATATGGATAAAGGTTTTATATGAAAATATGCTTCTCCATGGGTTTCCCCATTCCTATTCTTCAAGAATATGTATGGATCAATGTGCCTTTTCATTGATTATCAAGAGGTCAAAAAATCATGATATAGAATAAGTATCCTTTTCCACGAATTAATGACTTGTTTGATCAACAATTTGGAGCATAATACTTCTCCCAGGATGATATGTGGTTGGGATTTTACCAAGGTTAATGAAGGATAATATCCCCAAGGTTTCATTTCGTAAAAGGTATGGGAACTATGAATTCATAGTAATTCCTTTCAGACTCAATAATGCTCCAAAAATATTCATCGACATGATGAATTAAGTTGTTAGAGATAACCCCAAAAAAATTCATAGTCTTTATATGTGACATTATAATATACACCAAAACCAAGGAGTAGAATGATAAGAATATAATAATTGTACGAGAAACCTTGTGAATGGATAATCACTATGAAAAGTGTAGAAACAGTGACTTATAGTTGAAGGAAATATCATTCTTTGGGTATATCGTCACAAGAAATGGGATATATGTGGATCCATCCAAAAAAAAGAAAATAAGTGATGTTCAAGGATGACATCTAAGATGTATATTGGTAGCTTCCTAGGTTTAGCTAGATATTATTTCCAATTTTTTAAAATTTTATCATGATTTTGAATCACTATTACTAGGCGTACTCATAAAGGAGTCTAGTTTTCTTGAATTGATAAATGTGAAAAGAGATTCATGGAGTTGAAGAAGAGGCTTATCACTACCCATGTGCTCGCACTACCCACAAGTGGGGAGCTTTTCATAATATTCATGAATTATTAGAAGAAGGGAACAGTTGTGTGTTGATACATATTGACAAAATCAATGCCTATGCATCAAGCCATTTGAGAATTCTTGAGAAAATCATTCCCAAGCATTATGTAGAGTTGGAAGTTATGATCTTAGCATTAAAACATTAGTGTAATTATCTCTTTTGGGAGAATAGTGAAATATATATGGATCACAAAACTCTCAAAAATTTATTCACACATAAAGATATTGATATGTTCCAACAAACATGGTTTGATCTCATTAATGATTACAACTACTGAATCCATTGCCACATTAGAAAAATGAATAAGGTGGAGGATGATCTCAGTAGAAAGGAAAAAGTAATTTGATCACTGATAAGAATTGAAAAGGATCCAATCTTCTTATATTTGAGGAAGATGGACATGGGAATCATCAATAATGGAACATCATCAATTATTTCAGAAATTATTGTCTACCGTTCTTTTGGAAAGGTTAAACGATTATTAAAAAGATGATGGTGGAATTCAGAAGAAGGTGGATACTATTAGTAAAGGGAAATCCTTGGAGTTTATCTCTAATAAAGAAGTAATTGTGAGATTTGGTTTGAGACGATATGTTCCATCAAATCCAGAGTTACATAATGATCTTTTGGATGATGCACATAGGTCAAATTTATCCATTCACTTATCAAACATGATGATGTATCGAGATCTCTAAGAGAACTATTTAAGGGATAACATAAATAAAGAGATATCTAAATATACATCAATATTCCTAGTGTGTCTTCAAATGATGGATTAGAGGTAGAAGTCTAAGTGGATGATGAAACCATTACCCCTACCTACATGGAAATGGGAAAAATCAACATTAACATTGTCACTATACTTTTGAATACATCCAAAGGAAACAATGCTAGCTGAGTTGTTGTAGATAATCTTTCAAAGACTTTGTACTTCATTATAATTATATAGGATTTATCACTTGATAAAATAAAAATATATATATGAGAGAAATAGTAAGGATACATGAAGTTATACTATCGATTATATCTGATCGAGATCCATGATTAACCTCTATGTTCTAGAAGAGTCTCCAATACACTCTGAACACTATGTTGAACTTCAAAATGACCAATCACCCTCAATATGATTTCTAATCTGAGCATACTATATAGAAACTTAAGTACATGTTGATATCCTACTAAATGGAATTCAATGGTGGATGGTACCAACATCTTCCTTTAGTGGAGTTCTCTTACATTAAGAGTTTCCACTCATGCATCCAAATGTCCCCTTATAAAGCCCTTTATTTGAGGAGATGTAGAACACCGACATGTTAATATGAAGTTAGGGAACTCAAACTTCTACGTCCATAAATGGTCGATGAAATGGTGGAGAACATTATGACCATCCATCACCACATAAAAGCTTCCCAAAGTCAACAAAAGAGTAATTATAACAATCGTCGCTGAGACCTAGGGTTTGATGTTGGAGACCTAGTATTCCTATGCATATCTCCATGGAATCGAGTTATGAGATTTCCAAAAAATGGAAAGATTAGTCCAAGGTACATTTTCCATTTTAAGATCCTTGATCGTATCATAGAAGTGTCTTATCTACTATCACTCACCCCAAATATGTCTCATGTACATGATATATTCCATGTATCACTCGTGACTAAGTACCTAACAGACAAATCACTTTTACTCAATCCAGAGGTGGTACCATTGTTGAATGACCTCTCCTATAAATATAATCTGCTGAATATCATAGAACATAGAGAAAAGTTTCAATTAAATAATAGAATGCCCTTCTTCAATGTGTTGTGGAGAAACCAGAAGTTTGAAGAGGTAATGTGAGAACTGAAGGAAGTGATGAGGTAAAGTTACCCTCATCTGTTTCAGTGTGGGAAAAATAAATTTCAAGGGTGAAATTTTTTAAGGGGGGAATGATGTAACTACCCCAACTGTTATGAATAAAATTCCATTAATTATAATTAAATGTATTATAGATATAGAAAACACATGTACTCTTTCTGTTTTATTATATCCAATTGGATTTAGATGACTGTTATGTATCCATACCATTGATAATATATCTATTTAATAGTGACCACAAGAATAGTATAAATATAATGTTTTAACACATCCTTTTGATATGGACAAAGAATTGATAGCCTCATCCAGTAGGTTAATACCCTTTGATGCCCATTTATCATATATTTTAAGGGAGATATAATTTTTGGGATTTTCCCTAGAACAATCCAATGTTGGGATACAACACCTTAAGAATGAGTGAAACCGTTTAGAAGAGAAGTTCATGATCTTCGAGATCATGGCCCAAACTGTGTTCACTGAAAGACTCTATGATAGCCCCACCATCGCACAACATACTCTTAGGGTGTATGCTGGTGTAATAAAGGGATATGTATCATGACCCTATAATTATGATTATGTGATTTTTTTGTATAGAAGAATTAATATAAATTCATTTTATTATTGTTACATTGTAAATTATTTTTAAATCACAAATAGTATTTTTGGTTAATATTCAAATTTAATTAAGAAATATCTCTTGATGAGTTAATTTATTTTAAAATTAAATAATATTTGAATAAAATATTATAATTAAATTAAATTTATTAAAAATAAATGATCGTATAATTTTTTTGAAGTCAAATATAATTTTTAATATTCTTTGAAAACTATTTTTGTCAAACCTATCAATTTTGAATAAATGTAGGTTCTATTTTAAATGTTAAAACATTAATATTTAGAAAATAATATAGATAATGTGAATATTATTTTCTAAATCAAGATTTTGAAATTATCCAATGATGAAGTGTTCATAATTTTTTGAGATAGCTGAATTTTTGGGTAAAAAATAAATACCGTATATTTATATAATGTCTTTTATTACCTCATAATGACTTAATAGTGATGTTATAAAATACTATAAAGTTATATTAAGACAAATATATTTTTTCCTACAAAATAATTTAATTTTTGAATTTTTTATTTATTTTATAAAGCCTTTGTTAATCATCCAAGAACTATAAAATATTTTAAGGGTTTGAAATCATTTCCATGAGAGTGTAACTCGCCTCCATATAAGAAAATTCAATATTTTAATATCTTCCGACTGTAGCCTTATAAAATAAGTTATTTCACTCCCCCTTTTAATAAACCATGAGAAAAACCATTGTATGGTTTGTTGTTTTGAATATTTTAGTGTGTAGTGTCCAAAAACAAAAAAAAATGAAGAATTCCTCCACCTTTCCTATATAAACCCTCCCAAGAACCCATTTATCTTCACTAATTACTTTTGATGCACCAACAACCTCTTCCCACTACTCCATGGATTCCTCCCAAGGTTCCCCCAATCCCCCAAGAAGCCTCTCCCAAGCCATTGGGATCTCACATCTAAGTAAGGGATGTTCCTCTCTATTTTTTCTTCAAGAACCTCTTTTATGTCATGCCTTTTAATTCCCATTTTCATTATTTGGAATATTTTATTCTATACCTTTTTATTATCAATATACTCTATACATTATGGTATCTTCCTTTCACCCCAATTAAGACCCCCTATGATCCTTCAAACACAAAAGTTACAATACCAAAATTCTGTAAGGGATTTCTCTCTTATCATTTCCATTCAAGAATTTCATTTATATTATGAATCTAAATTCCATTTCACAAGTTGGGATATTATGTAACATTATACCCTTACTATCCATCCCATTTAAAAATTATGAGAGACCCCTTTCTCTCTCATCAACCCAATTTATGAATTTCTATATGACGTTGTTATGTTGCCAATATTGCACTATGATTTTCCGTTCCAAAATCATTGTGTAGTGAATACCATGCCTATTCCTCAATCAATGGTATTCACCATTATGAACACATAAATATATAATGGTGACATACATGTATCAATTCCATATTCCTTGATCATGGAAAAATTTATTATGTTGAATGAATCATTGTTTTATGGTATATGTGGCACACGAAAGCATGAGATTTAAATGATTATAAAGGGTGTGCCTTGATAGTGCTCCAATGAATTGGGTAATGAATAGTATCATAACACATCATGTTGGGACACGGTTTTACCTGATTACTTTAAATTATTCTTCCACCATGTTGAGACACAGTTTTAACTATTTCCATTATGTTAATGATGGAGTGTATTATGTTGTTTACAAAATTCTACATTATGATATTCATGTCATATAATTCCTTTATGTTTATGTTTCTCTTATGATCCATTGATATGCCTGTTTCCTAACGTGTATTGTATTCTTCATTTTATTTCTTGTTTACTCCCTTATGGGGCTTTATATCTCACATGTATCTTATGTATATCTTTATGTTATATCATGAAATTCTAATTAAGAAGGAATGTTTTTTCTTGTAAAAGAATTGTCCAATATATATATTTATTTCATGATTTATGTTATCATGTAATGTTCATATGCCTAAAAGAAACTAGACCTCTTGATCTTCTGAGTTGTATTAAGTTAAAGTTTTATGTAATAAACCATTTTTAAATACGAAATAATTAGAATATTTGTTATACGAATTTTTTCCAAAACCTGATCCACAAGTGGGTATTTTCGTCGATTCCATAGAAACAAAAAATCAAGTAAAATTTAAAATGTATAAAGTATATTTTCCTTATAGTTATAATACCCTTGTATTCCAAAAATTATTTGTATAAAAAAAATTGGATTTTCATTGCATGGCCATCTGATATTAGACCAATGTGTGATTTTTTTGTTGGAACCAATTTAATAGTCTATACATATATTTAAAGAAATATAATTTTTTTTAGCCCCGAAATTCCACAAGATTCATATAATTCCACTAGATGGTACTCGGGAATGAAGTGGAATCTAGTGGGATAGGGAATTTAAATTTCTTTCACTACAGTGATGAATCATTTCATCTATGGAAAGTATATCTTTGGTATGTTTCAAGGAACGCATGTGAATTTTAAAGGGGAATGTAAAATAAACCAAAACAAAATACTTTTTTGGAATGAAGCGCACTCAACTTCATCTCATCGTTAGTGGAAATTTCTCGAAGGATCCAAAGATGAACCCCTTTGGATATTCCAAACATTCTTCAAGAATATACATGCATGTAGTTATTCAAATTCTAGGTGCTAGAATAGAGCTCTGACGATCTCTTTGATGTCATGATGACCACTATGATCTCATTCTTTCGATCTGTGTAGGTGATTATGGATGTTTGCTCATTTGGAGCGTTTCTCTCTCTATGAATCTGGATGAGAGAGAATTTATCTATTCTTGACTAAGGAATAGTAATTAAAATGATATCTTCCTCTATCATATATATTGGATACTCAGATATCCAAAAAGGGTTCCTCGGCCCCCATATATTTAACTTCTATTAAATATGCAATAAATAAATATTTATGGTCAAATAAACCATTTTATTCATTTTATTTAAATTTTATCACATAATGGTAATATATATTATATATATTATATGATAAAACTATGTAATATAACTTCACATGTAATTCCCACTAAAATTAAACGAACCTTGAATATCAAAATAATATTACTTTGTATAATATTATTTATTGTATTTACATAAACACTTGTAAATTCAAATAATAAATAAATTCAAACAATTTACTCAATACTCTAAAAATAATTAATTAATTTATTTAAGGGTGATCAATAATGCATGGACAACTCTCAGACCCCATGGTGGGTCCCACCTTGTACTATTTACTTATTAACCAAAATAGGGCAGTTTCTTGAATACGCTATTGTGTTTGGCCCGCTAAACCCTTAAATCAACAGCAATAAATAGTATTCACAAACCAATAGTGGAGTGATGCAACCCATAAAGTACCTTAAAGAGTAAAGTAATATTCATTGAAATGATAACCAACCGATGAACACTCATTGTGAAATATAATCTCTTTGTCTTTAGATATATCATAATGTAGGATGCACACTTATTTTCTCATTATTTATTGCTTTATTATTTTATTCATCTAACTGGATGGAATTAAATTATATTACCATGGACAAAAATTTTTGAAGGTACTACCATCCTAATTGGCTAGGAACAATATATTACATCATGAAATCAGAAGAGACAACTTCAATATTGACCATTCAACCAGTTCCATACCAACAATGATGCACCTAACACAAGTTGCCTCTTTATGACTTCGTTTTCATGGTTTGTCCTCACATCAAAGTACATGATCAAATGGAAAATATTGATAATGATTTCAAATCAGTATACTAATACACATGTACATATAATGGAACTAATAATGAAACCTATATAATGAGGTGTTCCTATAGGTAGGTCTTTCCCCAAGGTATCACCTACTAGAGACCAAAAAATGAAAACTTCATGAGAAAATGTATCAATGCTTCTGATCCACCAACAATGGATAGTTAGACATCGTCTATCTCTAGTCAAAATGATGTTTCTATACCATAGGAAATTTATTTATTTTTAATTACATGGAATTTAAAGGTTTTAATTATAGCCTTGGAGCTGTTGTAACCTTTTGATACAATAACTAATCTATGCACATTAGCATTTAAAATATGGATGAAGAAATATATACACTATAATGGAAAGTGTAAATCATGGATAACTCAATGTACACATGTTATGGTAATCAAGAGTATTAATCATGTTGGGTCTAGGGAACCCACTATTACAACATTGGTTATGACTAATATGAAATTAAGAAATGGAGAGAGAAACCATGATTATATGCCCAAGGAAAGCTAGCCTTGCCTTTAGATAATCATAGAAATGAGAGACACAAATAAAAAACTACCATTGATATATAAATATATATATATCTAAATTAAGGATTAAGAGTATTATGGGTGATAATTACAGAACGCCCGTAATATTTTTGAAGTAATTTACTCACCCTCTATTTATTTTTAATTAATCTTATTAATTTATTATTTTATAAAAACCATAATACTCAATTTTTTGAAAACATTGGATTTTCCCTAACCCTTCTGAATCACACCTTAATACCCTTATGTATTAACCCCTATATATTAAAACTATTACCTATCATCCTTTTTGTATAATCCATAAATATTCATAAAGTATGTAACCCTTACATAACACTCAATCAAAAATTATTTACCATAGGGAAAACTCATTAAAACTAACTTATGAACTAGACAACATGTACGGATCATATGGAAAATATCAAATACCCCATTCATTAACCAGTATAGATCCTTAAAAATAGGATTAAACCATATCTATCATAAGTAAATTTAAATGAACCTTTACATATCTTATAGTTTACTCTTACATATCTCTTGGTGACTTTTCTAATTTTTTAAATTCCATAAACCTATAAGTGTCATTAATTAACTAGGTTACACACTAGTAATACTTATGTGTCTTCAAATTGACCCTTACTTATCATAGGTTTGACACTATTTTTTAGGTAATTTACTATTTTCGGAGCCCCATGTATCGAAGTAACTGTTATGTTTCATACAACACTCACATTTGATTACCCATATGTTTGAGGAATTAACCATTTTTACAGTGTGTTGTGTACAACTATGTGTTAGATTACACATATGTAAGATAGTACCCTTATGAATTCAATACTTTACAATTTTTATTAACCAAATTAAGGTGACTCTTATATGATAAGGATTTAAATTTTACATACAAAGTGAAACCTCCGGGTGACCCTTGCATATTTCCTTTTCTGAAAATAACCATAACATATGAGGGCATAGAAAAGTATTTGAATAATCTTAGTAGACTTTGGTATTTATATACCCTGACATAAGAGTACCCTTATGCATAAACCTTACTCATTTTTTCATAATTATATTTTTACTTGGTAAAAACACTAGAATTCACCTCATAATTTATTAGATAATTTATAATGATTACATCCACCACAAATACCTCTATAAATATAACAAAGATTTATAAATTATTTCATCCAATTTCTCAAATCATTTATGACTTTTCAACTCATCCAAACATAGATGAATATTGAAGGATTGATCTTCCACCATTTTCTAAATAATTCAAAACCTTATTTTCCATACTGGAAGAACCAGCTTCATAACTATGTCGTCACGACCCTAATCAAACACTATATCCATCAACTAAGACACCAACTAGGCCTCTAAACACATAAAAAACCTTAGAGATATGGTTTGACTATAATAATTCCAATGAAAAACCAAATTCTCAAAAACCCACCCCTATTAAAAAATTCAAATTTAATCTAGTTTTCACTTACTTGTGACAACAGAAGTGATTAAAAACTCCACACTAAATTGCTTCTCATCTCTATGAATTCATAATGTTCCTGTGGCCATATGTTCATGCCTACCTCAATTGTCAATTCACAACTAACTCATCTCACTCTATCATTAAATGTTGAATTTTCTTCCACTATACAAAACCAATCCTCAATACATATTATTCACCAAATGTTAAGATACCCACTCTCTATGATTCCCATAACTCTATCAATGATCACCATCATATCCCTCAAATCATTTCACATTGATTGGTCATTAAAAAAACTTTGAATTTAATTCTTCCCACCCCATAACCCAAATCATACTTGACATCACAACATATATATGGAATGTAATTCCCCCATTTAGTTACAAAATATCAACAACATCATAAATTGATCCTTCTCTAAACCTAATTCACACGACATTATAAAAAACTACAAAAAATGTTGATTTTTTAAAATTATACTCCACACTCTATGAATCATATAAAATAACCCAAATATACATATATAAACTACCAATGATAAAAAATCTCATGCAGATACCCAATACCATCACCAAAAATCCATAACATGATCATTCCAGGAGATAATCATCCAAAAATAAATATAGATTAACTTTCAAACATAGAATTTCAATAACAAGATCACTCTCTATCCAATAACTAAAATTAAAGAAACCCCAATAAAAATCATCAGTTTCCTTCTCCTAAATACCAGAACAAACCAATCCTCTCCCACTAACCTTTTTTTACAATCAAACATGAAACACTATAATAACAAGAAATTCAAACTCCAAGTCATTCCCAGTAAAAATAACAAACTAAAAGAAGCCTCATTTACACCTATATTAATTTATTATTTCAAAAACTCATTAAATTATTTTTTAAAACACTAAACTCACTAAAATTTTCAAAAAAACACTTGGTATCCAATAATGAAAAACCAAAATCCCCATCCAAGTATTTCCTTCCCTAAAAAATCTTATTTTCAAAACCCAATTTCAATAATTATTTCATCATAATCTCTGAAAACTAAAAAATCCCAAAAAAATCAATACCACTGGCTCCATAATAAATTTCACGTAAAAATGACTTATATGCCCATTTTTACACAAACATCAAGCCACCAAATGACGTTTTTAGATAATATTCTCAAAAAGTAATTATAAAATAATTTTTTGGTGGAGTCCAAACAATCACAATTGAAAATAAATAAGAAAATCCCCCTAAACCCATATTAATCTAATAATCCGTTAAAATATATTTAGGAAGGCATAAAATATATTATAAGTTTCTTCAATTAATGATGGATAACGTTGAGGAATCTATTCAAAAAAATCACTCATAGGTGCATTTATCATGAACTAAAAATGACACTATATGATTCATTAAAAATGAAACTCGCTCCCAACTAAGCCCTGTGACTCATCTTTAGTTTCATCCATCTTGTATTGGGATTCCCAATCCAACACCTCACTAATCATATACTTCCTAGTACCAACGTTTTATGTCCCTTAAAAACATGGGTCTCAATTGAATCCATTTTGACAATACATTCTCCCATTCCACATTTCAATCCCAAATAACCTTACTTGGAAAATAACTAACTATATCTCAACTAAACACATGCTATCATTCCATTTTTCATTTCCTAGGGATGGATTAGTCAAAAAACCTAATTGGGGGCATTGTAAGTCATACAGCATCAATCCCTATGTTCTAGAGGGGGTATACTAGAAGATATATCCCAAATAAGTTATGTGGTGACTATAACCTAAAAATTAAATCCCTTGGGTCATGCCAAAATCCACTGAGAATTTTAGATGACCCATATTGATAAGAGAAATATGGAAAAAATGTAGAAACAAAAAGTGATCCATGTGGTACACCACTATGAATCCCAACAGACTAGATTTCCTAAAAATTATTTGAATTATCTAAAATATTCTATTAAATTCATTCCCAATACCTTTTAGGTTTATTGTTTTAGAGCTTTAAGAACTAATATTGAATAACAAATCCAAGACATTTTAAATTAAATGGTATTTTTCCAAAATAATAAACTTATTAAACCATAAAAAGTCCTCAAAATCTCCCACAAATTCATTATAAAAGATACTCTTCTAGGAATATCATACATATTAATTTTCATTAAAACATGTGGAAATGAAAACAATAGATATGGGTGAGCTCAAATTCATGGTAACAGATAAAAAATTAAATTGGAACATATCAGGGGTAGGATTAGAGCACAACATAAAAATATGAACATTAAAACATTATGATATGTACACAAGTCATAACATGATAATATTTACATGAATCATAACTTGGAAATCTGGTTATAACATAATCATTATACATTGATAATAATATCACCAAATTTCATCACTAAGGTGTCATAAATGAACATTACCAGGGTTGTTCACCAAGGTATCGTAACACACTATCAATTAATACTTCCAATGTATAATGAACATTAACTCGCTAGAGATCAATTCATTTCCAAATTCACTGAATTTCTAATAGGGTGTTCCCTTCATATATTTAAAATTTTATATTCTGCACAAGGAAATAAAATATAATTATATTAAAACATAGTTAAGAGATAATGTAAATGAGTAACATAATAATAAAAAACATAATCATTATCCATCTAGATAAATAATCTGGATGGTATAATAAGACAATATCATATAAATGAATATATCATGATTATATGGATGTAAAATATCTGTTTTATGAGAGTTAATAAAATTGATTTAGAAATAAGTAATATCATTGAACATTTGATAACATTTATTTTAAAAATATCGGATACTAATAATTTCATTCATAAAACATGAATATTTATTCAATATGTTTCATAGAAATATAAAACTATGGTGTAACAATGTGATCAAATTCAATGAAAACATAAAAATAGATTTTATGAATCATTTTTAACATTATCGTAAAAATAAACAGTTATGGGTAACTTTTAGAAGTAATTTTCAACATGGTAATGTTAAAACATTAAAAACTATAAATTTTTTAAAAATAAACATCATAATATTTCCTTAAAAAGATATAAATTTTATTAAATGAAATTTGGGGTGGACTATATAACATCTTATTTTTGAAATGACAAAACAACTTCCAAATATTTTGAAATATATTCATTGAAAACCCACCTCATAAATAAAGAAAAAAATATTAATTTTTAAAAGAGGATAAAAGAGATATGAAGCTCACATCATATAACAGATAATTTTTTCCCATTTATAAAGGAGATTATTAGTGGGAAAGGTAAATATTAAAACGGGGGGAAACCGTGATTAAAGAGGATATGATTTATTCTTAATAGGGATATAATTTTTGGGGGAGATATTAATGAAGATAAAATATTTGTATTAAGTGTAATTCTACTAAAATAATAAGATAAATTAAAATGAAATTTAATCTTAGTTTGGATTCAACCAATCTGGGAAGGAGGAAGTTCCAGAAGATGTGTTATAACTCAATGAAGGGCGTTGAATTAACAAAAAACCATTCCACTCTGATAGCTTTTGAATTGAAATACATTTAATATAGAACTAGGTATGGATCATAAAACCCCATTAATTAGATGAATTTGTTAAAATATATTCCATAGGTAATAATCACACGATATTAAATATATCATGGGGCACAATAAGAAATATGTCTCAAGAAATGAAATCTGTGGAAAATAACCCGTTACCGTAATTCCAGAATTCCACTAAATCACTTAAATATTCTATAAAAAACTATCTTAATTAGATTTTTCAGAAACATTTTTATATCCATCTCCTTTTAAATATTCACTTATATTTAATCTCTACACGTATATTAGTTATCTATTTTTAATATCTGATGTGAGTTATCATTAGTTTTTTGAACTAGATTCTTAAGAGTAGAATTTTTATTGATTATCCTTCAAATTTTCATGATTACCAAATCATAAGTGGTATTTTAATATGTGTTATATAATTATTTAATATTTTATAATTTCATTTCATAGTTATTTAAATTATTATTCATGATGCTGAAGTCAGTGATGAGCTTGTTTTGGTAATTTAAAAAAATTTAGTGTTTTCTTAATTAATGTGTTAATTTTTTATATTAACATTACAAAAACAAAAAATAAATATTTACTAATTAATATGAAATATTATGTTTTCAAATCCATTATTAGTATAAATTTATTGCATCGTTCGTATAGTTGGTTAAACCGACCAAATAACAATATGATATTATCAATCTATGAGTATAACTATGGAAGTGTTCTACTATATTATCATTTTATAAAAAGAATAATGAAATTATTTATATGTTATTAAGGTTATCAATTTTATTTGTTAATACTTATAAAAATAAGTTATATGAATAATAACATATCACTTATAAAGAAATCATGTTTCCTCTTGGTATATTTGTTTTAGGCCATTAGTTTAACAATGATCACTTATTGATAATATTACTTATATAATTAAACTTTTATATTTATAAAATATAAATCATGACACATATAAAATCTATATTAACTAAAAACATTTCTATAACCATGTTTTAAAATAAGAGAAAAAAATATGATATTTCATTAATGGAGGAAGCAGTCTGCACATGCGCATAAGTATTGATTTCATTTTTGTATGAAACGTGAGAGGAATGGATAATGGTTATACCATAAATATAATTACATTTCAGTATATTATTTATACTAATTAAATTATATGTATATGTTTATAATGGGTTTGGAGGAGGATCTATGATAAGGATAAATAAAGGATGTTAAATGGTTAGTAATACCTATGTAGAGAGTTTTTATCTTCTCTTGAAGTATCTATTAGAAATGAACGTCTTTAGGAAGATTGTTGAGGGTATAGACTAACCTATGTGTATAGGGTACTGTTAGAAGTAAATTTTGAATTGCTTCACGGTAATTTCAAAATTGTGGTTTGGATTGAAATAGGTGGAAGTGACCTCATTTTATTGGAAAAAAGGGACAAATAATCAGAAAAGAATGTTGGGTCAGGGATAAAGATATATTGAATGAGATTTATGTGAGTTGGGTGTGATGTTTTTTGGGATACATGTAGGTATTACTTTAAAGACTAATTTTTCTTATAGAAGACTTTTGTTTGAAATTGATTTACTAAAATTCGAGACACATTAGATTACCCATTTTAACAAGTATTGATCTTTATTAAAAATTAACAATAGTAATTATTTTATTAATAAAAATAAAATATGAAAAATTTTAGAAATTTAATCATTTTTAATCCAAATTTTCTCTTCATTTAATATAAATTAATTTCTAATCATGAGAAAATTGACTTCTAGACTATAACATGTAATGTTCGTAAAACCAATTTTTGTAGAAAAATGTTATTTTAATCATTAAGTGTTCTTAATATTATTTAACATTTATTAACAATTAAATGTGTGTGTAATTTATTTATATATTCTATTAAACATAATATCATAATATTAATTTTAAAATATATAAATTTGAATTAAAAGAATATTTAGAAAAATATCATTCTTAATAAATAATTGTTTTACTGTGGTAACTAATATTTACATTAGTAACATAATTATATAACTAAACATCAAATTTAAACAATTTTTTAATTTGATCATTCTAATTAAAAATATTGAAATTATTTTATATAATTCAATTTCAAATTTTGAAAAAAAAATCATATAATTGAGAAAAACACATAAAAACAATTTTATGAAACATGCGCCTCTTAAAAAAATTATTACTTACCTAATAATAACCATTTGGTGGATCTTAACATATTTAATTGTATATATTACCCATTAATTTCATTAAAATATTTAATTAATCCAGATGTAAAAAAATACATAGTGAAAAAAGTGTACATTTTATGTAAAATATATTTTTATGCGTAAAATAATTTTATTAGTTATTAGGCTATACTAATTATTATTTTTGAAATTCATAAGTATTAAAAAGAACAAACGTAATTTTTTATTTCTATATATATTACATATTTTTATTATATTTATATTTACTAGAAAATTGTTTGACTACATTTTAAAGCTTATATAGTATTCTACATTTCATTTTGGTTTGGTGTTCTATGTGAAACAAGTTATTGAACATGTATTGTTTTAAATGAAAAACTATATTTTAAAATCTCAAGAAGTTTTACTCTCACCCTAAATTAACATCATCCTCAGAATTTTAATTTTCACTCTCTAATATAATTATTTATGGATATCTATAAGATATTCATAGCTTAGGACATATTTTCAAATGATGTGTTTAACTTAATATCTTAGGTATGACTAGGAAACACATATTTTTCATTCATAATGTTGTCCAATGGATTCATTTTTCTTCCACGTATTGTTGTATTATGCACTCATTTTCTATGAATTTAGCATCTTTTAGTCCATTTGACATATTATCTTTGTTTCCTCTTTCAACATTCTTAACACACAGGAAATTTAATCTCATTTAATTCATTATCATTACCACCTAAAATTCTATAGCACCTTATCATCCTTTTCATTAGTTTTTTGGAAATAAAACTATGTTTTCATTACTAATAATAATTATTGATAGTTGGTTTGGTATAATCATAATATTTATAATTTCAGTTCATATGTCATTAGGTATCTCATTGGGACAATATCCACATTGTCTATATATCCATCATTAACATAGTTCATTTTGGATTCAACAATTACGAAAACCAAAAATATTTAACATGAGTTATAACAAATTAACAACATAATATAATAATTATTATATGAAAAAATCAACCACAAAATTTCCTAATCCTACAAATTATTAGCTTTTAGTTCAATATTAATCACACTAAATAAAATATAGGTTTCTTTATGGTTGGTTTTCTTATATTCATTAACCTAACTCTTTAACAAAATAAATTTTTTTATAATGGATAATTAATAGAAAATGATTAACCAAATAATATACCCTAAGAGTGTTTATCTAGGGGTGCATTCTTAGGCCCACCCATCGTATTCCAGAGTTCTGATTCGGATGACACTCAATAATCCATTTTAAGTGTTATTGTCACAGTGCTCATGTATGGGATCACCACATAAACTATATAGTATCCAGATAAGGATGTAATTTCTAGGAGAACCATACAATCTATAATTTGCCAAATCTTATCGAAGTTATAAAACACTAAGACTTATCCCTAGGGTTTTCAATAATTTTTTTTTCAGGAAACCTAAAATATCCAGTATTATTATAATTAACCAAAATTGTTATCTATAAAATTTAAACTATGATCAACCTTAACATTTCTACTCTTAAATTATTCTCAACTTACATCTCAACCTATAATACCAATTATGATACCCCATAGATGTGAACATATACTATTTAGAATAATAATAACACAAAATTAAATTACATTCATCTTCATGCCCTTTTAGGTTAAATGTTTTAGATTGTTAAGACAAAACATTAACTAATAAAACCATGTATTATTTAAAT
Organism: Viscum album; assembly: GCA_963277665.1. NCBI lineage: Eukaryota > Viridiplantae > Streptophyta > Magnoliopsida > Santalales > Viscaceae > Viscum > Viscum album. Next base: position 1,098,147,805 of record OY728121.1, on the reverse strand, counting down.
AACATATATTTTCCCCCTATATAAAATTTATAAAAATTTAAAAATTATTAAATATCTTCCATAAATTCTTCACATTATATAATCTTCTAGACTTATCAAATGTATTATATTTCTTTATCATTCGGGAAAATGGAAACATAAGAAATGGGCGACATCAAATTCTTAGTAAGCAAACAACAATGAAATCAGACCATGTCATGAGTAAGAATTAAAAGTAATAGAATAATATGAACATAAAAACATGAATATGAGTACATGAGGCCTAACATGGTAAAAATTATAAAATGAATAACATGTAAATGTTTCTACAACATAAATATGAGTAACTGAAAACCATATCACCAAATTTTATCACTAAGGTTTCATAAAAGCACATTATCATGGTTGTTCACCTATATATCTTAATACATTATGAGGTAATGTTGTTATGGTATCATGAACTTTTCATTTATATATATTAATTATTTACCTAATTCATTGGAGTTCTATTAGGGAAATCCCATCCTATGTAAAGAATTATGTGTATTACATATGGGAATAGTTCTTAATTCAATAAAATCATAATTAACTCAAGAAAAAAATTGGTAACATTATAATAAAAATATATAATTTATTAATATAAATAATTTATATGGTATCATAATATAATATCATAGGAATTTATTGAGGGTGTCGACAGATATTGAAAACGGTTTTTAGAATCATTAAAAAAATTCACTATAAATAAGATATATCCTTAATAATTTGAAAATATTTATTTTATAAAACTGTGGGAGTAAAAATATATTTGATAAACCAAGAAGGTGTAGTATGTAACATTCATATAAGACTAAAAATATGTTGAAAATATGTGTTCATATATTTCCTAAACATTAAATTAGATTTTAAGAAATATTTTTAACACTATCATAAAAATAAAAGGCTACAAATCACATTAAAATGTTTTTTAAAGGTGACGTGAAAATGATGAAAAAAATTAATTTTTAAAAATAAAATAAAAAATAGATCATTTAATTTATATAAATTTTTTCAAAAGAAATTCGGGGTGAGAGATAAAACATTTTATTTTTAAAATTATGGAAAAACTTTTTAATATTATAAAATATCACTATTGAAAAGAAGAATCATAAATAGAGTAACGAAAATTCATTTTTAAAGGTGGAGAAATTAAAAATGTACATCAAATAAGATAACACAAAAAAATTCAATTTTTATGGAAAACATTGACTAGAATGTGATATTTAGAAAAGAAATAGAAAGCATCATTAAAAAAGATGATAATTATTCATTATAATGATATAATTTTCAGGAAGATATTTATCAAGGTAAAATATTTGGATTAAAATTAATTTTCCATTAATAGATTTATAATGTTATATAAAATATAATCATTGGGTATAATCAACTAATGTTGGAAGGAGTATGTTTGAGAATAAGCATTATAACATAATGAAGGGAGTTGAGTAAACAAAAACTATGTCACATTTTGTATCTTTTCAATCAAAATCCACTAAAAACACCATGATATTACTCGTAAATCCCCGTGAATAAAATTATTCTAATAAATGATAATAATTAATCTATAATAACACCATTTTAATGATATCATTGTTCAAAATAGGGAATATGTCTCAAGAAATTAAATTTAAAATATAGAACACCTTATCTCAATTCCTCACTTCCACTAAAGAAATTTAATCAACTATATAAAAAAATACATTCTTAATCGCCTTTTTTATATAAATAACCTTTTTTAAACATAGTTTATAATTATTATCAATATGTGTATTAGTTTTCTATTATCAATATAGAGTGTAGGTAATCGTGATCATTTTAAAATAGTTTTAGAGTAGAGGTTTTGTTATTAAAACTTTATCCCAAATTTCATTATTAATAAATAATAAAAGGTATTAGAATTGATGTTTTCAAAAATTTAATATGTTATAATTTCTTTTCATATGTATATTAGTTATTAAATCTTATGATGAAGTTGATGATGATTCTATCTTATTAATTTATAAAGAAATAATGGTGGTGTATTAATTAAAGAGTTAAATGATTATATTATATTTCTAGAACTGTAAAATAATAATTAAATTATTAATATAAAATATTAATTTTATAAATCCATATATGATAGAAATATATTTCATTGTTCATGTATGTGGATAATACCGCCACACAAGAGCATACTAAAATCTATGTGTGAGTATAGCTATGGAAGTGATTCATTTTTATCAATATCATTATAAAAAAATAAAAAATATATATATTTTTATTAATGTGTTTAATAATAATTCGGATTATTTATAGGAACATGTTAATTAAAAAATGTTTTCTTTTACTCTTGGTATGTTCGTTTTAGGATGTTAGTTTTACCTTGATTTTTTACCGCTAATATTTCTTATAGAATGATTAATTTTTATTTTTAGAATAAAAATAAAAAAACAATTAAAATATCTACTCACTAAACCAATTTCTATAATGATCCTTGAAATTTGGTGATGAAAAATGAAATTTGTTATTCTTAGTGACTATAGTCCACACAATCGCATGAGTGACATTTCAATTTTTTAAATTAAATTAGAGTGGAGTAAAAAATGGTAATAAAATAAATTTAATACCATTATATTATATTTTTTCATAATATAAATATGGTTTAATAGGTTTGGAGGAGGTATGATGAGAATGATAAAGAAATGAAGTTAATGGGTGGTGATGCTTACGTTGAGATTTTTGATCATCTTTTAATCTATCCATTGTAAATGGATGAATTAAGGAACGTTATTAAGGATATAGGATACGAAAAATATATAGGTGATCTATAATAAGTTAATAGGTTAGAGTTTCATGGAAATTGTGAACTAGGTTTGTGGCTTGAAATGGGTGGATGTGAGCTCCTTTTTTCGGTGAAAATGAGGGAAAAATAGTAGGATATGTGTATTTGGTGAGGAGTATAAATGAGACTTTATGAGAATTCTGTGATTTATATAGAGATGTATTGGTGACACGTGAAATTATCGTTTTACAAACTTAATTGTTTTATCTAAATGGTCTAAGATTCAAATTGATTTGGTATAATTCATGCCATATTATATTTCCCATATTTACTCTTTTTAATCTTGATTAAAATTTATCCACTATGATTTTTTTTAAATAAATATATAAGATGACCCTGATTACTAAATTAAGATGTTATGAATCCTATTTATGAAACCATTTAATATCATTAAATTTTTAAAAATAAGAAAATTAAAATATATACTATGTTGAAAAACTATTTCTATAGAAAAGGTATTTTATTAATCATTAAATGTTCATAATCATATTTAAAATTTATTATCAATTAAATTATTGTTAATTTATTTTTTTTATTTAATAATTTTCTTATAGTAATTATTTTAAAATAGATCAATTTAATTTTAAGTCTCAATATTTGTAAATGAATCATTCCATGAAAAATAAATATATTATCATGGTAACTAATATTTACCTAAATAACATAATGTGATCCCATAAATTTAATTTTACCCCATTATTTGACTATATAATTGTGATTAAAAATATTGAAATATATTCAGAGAATTTAATTTCTAAAATTTATAAAAATAATTTTTAATATAATTGAGAATAACACATAAATGGAATTTTATGAAACTTTTTTAATCTGATAATTAAATAAATGTATTACAGGTATATTAATAACCATTGGATGGTTGATTAATTATTTTATTATATGAATTATACATAAATTTTGTTAAAATATTTATTTAATAATGATATAATAAAATTTATCATGCATGGAGAGGAATTTTTTGTAAAAAAATATTATTGTGCATATAATTATTTTGTTAGTTATTTATCCATACTAATTGTATTATATCAATGAATTATTATTAAAATGACATTTACTTTTTATACACATATTATTCAATTAATTTAGCTTTATATTTACCTTTAAATTAAGTGGTGGTATTTTAATGGTTATATAATTGCATTCAGTTCATTTTGGATAGGTTTGAATGTGAAGAAAGGTATTGATTACATTTGGTATTAATGGGAAATATGTATTTTGAAATCTTGGTGTGTTACACCTATAGTCCAAAATAGGAAATTAGTAAATAAACAACATGATGCATCAAATTATAACATTGAAATAGTAGTAGATAAAATGTAAAATATGTATCATCATATAAATACAACAACAACACATTGTTCGATACATAATAAGAAAAATAATTGAAAAGAAACAAAAAAAAGGCCTCCATCCCAAGTCACATAATCATCCTTTTCAAATCCTCAACCTCCAATCCCTACTGTACTTAAACCTTATTTCCAGCTTCAAGAGAATCATGTATCTAAAATAAAACATTTTTGGGCTAGCCATGTACATCCAAATCCATGTGGCTTGTGCAGGTAGAGCTGATTCAAACAACCCAATAAGATTCACTCAGTCACCACAATACACATAGTACTACTGTGACTAAATTTTTATTTATAAAATACATATAATAAATTTAATTTTTATCATTAAATACACCCACAATTAAATATAAAAAAATATACACAAAATAAAACATGTGAGGTCATTGTGTACTAAACAATCCACCATGACACAGAAACTCGCATGCTTTGACCAATGCCTGTAATAAATTTATCATAGACCCATAATAATGTATCCAATCAATAAATGTCATCTCAATATCCAATTCTGGGTATGTTAGAAACTCATTAGGGGAATTCATTATGATAATAATTTATGGGATAATAGGAAAGTCTCACCTTGCAATGTAACACAAATCATTACCCATCTCTCAAGGTTAGGAACTATAATTAATTCACAAATAATACCCTATCACTCGGGGTAGGGTCTCATTCTAAGTTTCAATATCCTATCTAATCTCATTCCTCCACCCTCTCATTAATGGTGAGGTCTCATAACATATCATAGACAATCCCATCTCACTAAATGGATATTTCAAATCATATTCCACAAAAAATCCTCAACCACTCCCTTTAAATCATGGTTAATTAAATATAAATTTTTATACTATACCCTCTCACAACATATCAACATCTTAGACTATACCATCTCTCTCTGTTGAATCCACACATCAATATCTTGGAAAATCCCCTATAACATGAGAAAGGACACCTATAAACATCTATAGCACAACCCTATCACCTAAGGATACCCCAATATCATTTATATAATTACATCACATCACAACCCACAATTCTCTCACTTAAGACATGGTAACAACCATCAACCTCAACATATTACAAAATATGTACACTAAATAATTATTTAATCTGGGTAAACAAGTCATCAGTAGCCAAAAAATGATTCTGAGGAATAAAATTACCACAGCGGTATCCCCTTATAGTCTCACATACTGATATATCAATGTTACCCACATTTTTCATGTTCAATAACTTGAAACCTCCCCAAATAAATGATTAATCACCCAAGACCATGTGTGAAATATCTAGTTCACTCAAGCCTTAACCATACATAGAAAAAACACTTTTTGACTAATATACCTAGTATCACCTCACTTCATAAATATAGTAATGATTCCATAAATTTTACCCATATCATCCCACTAAGTGGCCAATAACATCAGTTTAGATCAACTTAGGCAATTGATACCCAAAAGAATAATATTATCATCCAACTAATACACCTACATATATGATAGGCCATACATCCACCTATAAATTTCAAGGCATTTTACTTATACCTATAAAATATTTCATTAACATATAAGTGGAGCAAGACATTAGGAAATGATAATGTGGAAGTACAAAAAAGCATATAAGATTTATAAAACAAGGTGTTTCACACTTGAAGACAAACTAACTAAAACCAAACTCATCCTAATCCCTTATGGATTTCTCATATAAAACAAGTCAAAATACTCATTAAAAATATTTTATAAATGTAATCACATGTTATCTTTCTCATAATAAGACCATGGAAAAAATCCAAATGAAATCACTCTTTGGAAAACCCCATATTTTCACAAGATCCCTTTTCAAAATCATCACTTGAAATCTCCCTTTTTAGACATGAAATTATAATTTGAAACATTTACTTCTGGAATCAATATTCCATTAAGTCCCTCTCTAACCCCCATTTATATTATAACAATAATATAACACACTTAACTATAAAATCCATATATAGGGCCATTAGTTCTTGTTCAACCAAGGAACCACCAATGAACTGTTATCAAGCTATATAGTTCTTGTTGAATATTAAGTTGATACAATCCCATAAATTTATTGGGATAGATATCAAAAAAAACATATAAACATGATATAAATAACCATAGTGACATCACACGAACAAGAATCATCAAATGTTCACAATAATTATTAAGTTAATAGGTAGGGTTCAACAAGACTCTACTAATAAGGAATCTCTTGTCAATCTATATATTATTAGAAGAAGTCTAATAATATGGAAAAAAAATTATTTAGGGAACAACTATCAGGAAACAAGAAAATAGTGATAGGAAAAATGATTGTACACCCATGATAGTAAATATCACATGTAGTTACTATCAAAATATAGAATAGTGAATGGAAAGAAATCAATGATGATTAGTCACATGGGGAAGGAGAACATGATTGATAAAAATTAAGATATACCCTATATATTTCAGATGAAATAACCTTACCCTCTATTTATATTTAATTTTTCAGAATTATTATTCATCTAAAAAATAAGATAAATTCTATTTTTGAAAAAAAAATTCTTTTCTGTAGCCCTTAGGTTTCACCCCATTAGACCCTTAATTATGAAGCCTCACATTTAGTAACCCTTATGTATAAAATTTTATACATCATACATTAATATTTCCAAAGTATAAAACCATAACGTATGACCCAAAAAACCCTTACATATCATATGGAAAACTCATCAAACCATAGGTATAAACTAGATGACCCTAACATATCATATGGTAACTCTCACATATCATATAGTTTACTATTTCATGACCCATAAATAATGGGTTGATATAAATGTTTCATAAGTAATATGAAATCATCTTTAAAGTATCTCGAAGTTCACCCTTTCATATCACATGGAGAATTTAATACTTTTCCATCTTAAAAACACCTCCATGTACCATTATATATCCAAGGTAGACTCTGCTAACCCTTTCATATCAACAAAGTTTCCCTTATGTATCATTGGATAGTCTCATATGTATTAGGTATATTATTATTTTATAAGAATTATGTATCAATGTAATCTTTACATATCAAAGTACCCTCATGTATGGGTACCCTCAAAATTTATGAATTAACCATATTATGGGTGAGTTATGTACCCTTGTGTATTAGAGATCCATATATAAGAGATCACCCTTACACGTTAATTTTTTTTCAATATTCTATCCTAAATAATGGTGAAATCTCTATACAATGGGGTTAATTCATACATACAATGTGATAACATAGCTTGACCATTATCGGTTTCATTTACCATAAGGAACCTTTACTTATACAGGATTATTAAATTCATTAAATTGGATGAGTAACCTTACATATCTAATGAAATTTATATAATAGTACCCTTAAACATACCCCTTATCCATTTTTTCAAAAATATAATGAAACTCTTATAAACCATGAGAATTCATCTCCAATATTCTTATCTCCTCTGAAAAATATCCCAGCCACTTCATATATATATAGTTGTTTATTGAACCCTCATAATTGTTTTAACCTATTAACCAAAGCATTTATAACTCAACACATCATCAATAAAAAGAAAAATATTCAATAATAGTGAATTCACAATTTTCAAAACAATATTTCACTTATTTATTTCAATGTTAAGACCTATTGTAGCACCCACATTGTAGAAGGGCCACCCCGACCCTAATCCAACACTCCAATAATAACCAAAGACACCTTTTAATATTTTAATCTCATCAAAAATACCTCCTTGGAATATTTAAACTCTCAAAATTATGATCCAAATATTATTTATCAAAAAAATGTTATATTAAAACCAAAACATAACATTTCCCTTGATTTTTTCTAACCTATAATGACATGGATTCTAACATGTGTCAGTACTATTTTCAGTGTCCTTGGTATTGTAAATATTATCCAGGAATTCAATGTTGATAGTGTCATGAATGTCTTCGGTATTTTCAATGTTGTCATTATCGTGAGATTTATCAACGTAATAAGTCTTATTACTATCATTAGTTTCATTAGTGTTGTATATTTCATCAATTTCCTAAATTTACTTTTTGTTTCTAGTGTCCAAATTAGTGTTACTGACATTAGTATCATCAAGTTTTCATTTTTTTCAGGGTTTTAAGTATCATCAATGTCATTATATCATTAATTATTTTTGTTTACATAGATTCATTAGTGTATAGTTAGAATTAGTGTTGTTAATTTAATTAATGTTATTAGTGTTATAAGATTCAAAACTTTTTTTAGTTTAATTTGGGTCATTTGTTTAATTAGATTTTTTAGTGTTTTTAGTGTTATTTTTATCTGGGGTGTCATCATTAATATTGGTACATCTATATAATTAGTTTCACTACATTTGTTACTGTATTTATTTTTATTAGTTTCCTTAGTGTGGTCAGTGTCATCGGTGTCATAAATGTATTTTATATTTCTATTTCCATTTTTATAGTCATTCTATTCAATGTTATCAGTGCCTCCAATATTTCTAGTGAAATCAATTTCGTTAGTTCGACTATCTTCATGAGTTTGATTAGTATAATTAGATTCATAATTATCATTAGAATCTTTCGTGTTTTCAGCTTCATCACTGCATTTAGTATATTCAGTGGAATCAAGTTCATGATTATTGTTAGTTTTGTTAGTATCATGGGTTTCATGAGAACTTCTAGTATTTTTATAGTTTCCATTGTAATCAATTTTATCAATGTCGTGAGTTTCACTAGTATTTTAGTTTCTTGAGTATTTTCAATACCATCAGTGGTGTAAATGTAATTATTTTCATGAGTATTGTCATATTCATCAATTTCAATAGTTTCTTTAGTGTTTTTAATGTCATAAATTTCATGATTATTGTTATTTTTGAGAGTAATGATAGAATAATTAGTTTCATCACTATCAATAATATCATTAGTTTGTTTATCATCATATGTGTTTCTTGTGTCATGGGTGTTTTTAGTTTTTTCAGGTTTATCATTTCCATTTTTCATTAGTTCTTTTATTATTATGTATTATATATATTTTGTTAGTGTCATTGGTGTCATATTTTTCACTTATGGAATCAGTTTCATGAATTCCATCAATTTCATTGGTTCTCTCAGGTTCATTAGTGTTAGTTTTTGAGAGTATTTGGTGCCTTTAGTATAGTTAGTGTATTTTTTTGATTTCAAGGGTTTCAGTGTCATCTATGTACTCAAAGTCATAAGTTTCAACATTTTCATGAGTGTATTAATTATCAAATCAATATCTAATTTACTAATATTAATTTTTATCATTAGGGTAATAATTACTATTGGTGTACTCAATATTGTTCAGTGAAATTTGTTCAACTAGTGTTGTGTGTTCCATTAATATCTTTGGTGTTATTAGTGTCATTAATTATTTAATTGTTCTCTATGTCATTATTTTCATCATTTTCATCAATGTTATATATTTTATTTTTATTGTAACTTATATTAGTATTTTGAGTGACTTTATTATATTTATTTCATTATTATTATTAATGTTATCATTTTTTTACAGTATCATATGTTTCCATTGTGACATCAAAATTCAGAGTGGCTTCAGTAAGGTTACTCTTTCAAGTTTCTTCAATTTCATTAGTGTCTTTTACATTATTATTGTCAGTAATATAATTTGTGTCATAAATTTTATAAGTTTCATCAATGTATATTATGTCATTAGTTTCATTTTAATTGTTAAGGATTTTATTTTCTTTATTTTTGTTAGTGTCATCAATAAAAATAATACTAATAGCGACAATATTTTTGTATGTTTCATCAAAATCATTAATATCAATAGGGTAATAAACATCATCATTCTAACAGCCTTAACCCTAGTACCCTGAATCAAGTGCCTTAATTTATTACATTGACATAGATACAAGACTTGAATCCCAAAGGACCAATCACTTTAGTTGTTTTTGAAAACCAGTTTGTATACATTTATTTTACATTACAGTATCAAAGGTAAAATATCATAGAAAATCCATTAGAATACATTGATAGACTACTAGATTTTCCTTAAAAGTCATTCATAATAAACATCTTCCCAACTTGGGAAAAAATAAAATGTAATAAAGTGGTGAGCTCAGATGCTCAGTAAGGGAAAATTTATAGAAGAATCTATCAAAAATAATAAGGCATGGTGAATAACCGAAACACATTCCTATAATTCATAATATTGTGCATAATATGGTTGGAATAAAATATGGATAAATAATTCCATAAAAACAATAACATGAAAATTAACCATTAATATTATACTAGTCAAATAATCACAATATTTTTCAATTAATAATATCATGATAAGGGAATGCATAATGAAAGACTTCTGAATCATACTGTTAATTCCACTTTGGATACATCTAAACATAAATATTTAAGGCCTCATTCAAATACATATCTAAAAATAAATGGGCAAGTCCTCAGCCAAGTCCTTATCAACCTTGCCTCATGAGACCAATTGATGAATCAAAGGGCTATAGCGGGCCTCAAACACCACTTACTATGTCCAAATTCATTCCTTATTTGAAATTTATGATACATAAACAACTTGAATATTCATATTGATAATCTATTATATGAAATATGAATACTATAATAATAAACAATGAATGGTATCAAAATATCATATCCACCATCAAAATGATCATAGACCCTTAAATAACATATGGTAGATGTTATCATAAGAGATAAACCTCAATGAGTTAATATATTAATCAAATTATTTTGACATAGATTCAAATAATTTTAAGTGATACAATCAGAAAAATATTGAGTAAAATAATCATTAAATGTCTGAAAGTGTCAAACACCACTTTAAAACAATTAAATCATAATCCCTATGATGGAATAACATTAAATGAAACATAAAAATCAAGAGAATAGGGGTATTCATGATATGTTATATCAAAATGAAATATATATATAATTCATAAAGTTTAATTTTTGTAAAAGGCTTATATCTCACAAAAGTAAAAATGAGATGAGAATAAATACACCTTTTAACTTCGTAAAAGAAGAATTTGTTTGGAAAATAAAATTTATTTTTCCTAAAATTATATTATAAATATTTATATCCCAAAAAAAGTATGCACAATGAAATTATATTTTATGCACAAATTTTTTCTAACTTATGTGAAATCATATAAATATATCATTTAAGAAACTTTAGAAATGAATCGCTATAGTGAGGTTTAAAGGAAAATACGAAAGAGAATTTAATACAGAAAAATACATCATTTTTTCATAAATCCAAAAATAAAGAAATATACTTTTTAATGATAAAATAAGTGTATTTATGAAAATAATGGTGGATGAAAATATATTATGGTGTGCACATGAAAATAGGTAAGAAATCGTGAAGTTCCCTTGAATCGGTCTTACTAATCTAGAAGAATTGAGATGGGATCCTTATAAAACATGTATTTCATAATAAAATTCATATTAACAAATTAGGATAAATAATTTTTAAACATATAAACATAATTTAGATAAATTATATAAAAATAATTAAGAATTTGATATGGGTAAAGAAAGGTAAATTCTAACCCAAATGAAAAATGGAAGTTCAGGGGGGGGGATCCCTTGCCGCTTTGCAAATACATGAACCATATACCCCATAATCATCAATTAAAAAAATTAATAAGATGAATATAAATATATTAATGATATTATACATAAATGGGATGTTTAAATACACCACACACACACAAAATAGTGGCGAATAAGGAATATCTCACGAAAATAAAATTATGGTGAGAAAACCTTACTTTATGTCTGAAAGTGTAATGAACTTGCTCATACTATCCTAAATAATTATATTCAATTCAATTATAATATAATTTAAAACCTATTAAATATTTATTTTATTTATTATAAATTTATTAATTTTTTATGGTCTTTGTTTTGGGTTATAGGATTAAAATTCATCATTTGGGACTATTCTTTTCCATACTTTTCATGATCGGATTACTTTTATATGAATAAATAATATCATGTAAAAATAAAATAGTTGTCTAGAATTGAAATTATATGTTAATAATTAACTTCTATAATGTTACATTTTCATATAATTTTTTAGTTATTTGGGCTGAGATGAATTATTAGATAAGATGAGTAATAATCATTTATATTTTTTTGGCAGTTTTTTTATCATCGCCAACTTGTTTTATTTCATTAATTAATATTATGTGTATATTATGGTTCCAAAACATTATATAGTATTTAGTTCATATATAAGATGTTTTAAAAAAATTGTTTCATGACCAGTTTTAAGGTGTAATTGTTGAAAGAAAACATGCCATTCATAATGGCGGTAAATCGGCACCTCATGGATGATATTTTCATCTTTAAAATAAAAGGGGACGGAGAAGATAATTTTTGGTGTATTTTCCCTTAAAATAATATAATTATAGAATATAAAATATAATAGTGTTAATAGATATCTTTTTATAGGTGAGGTGGTGGAAGGAGAAGTAAATAAAATAAATTGAAAAGGAAAGAAAAGAAAAGAAATCATATTTTTACCTCTTGTATTATTCTCCATGAGATCCTCCTTATGGGGATGGGTTTTCAACTTTTATTAATACAAAAAAATCATGTAAATATGATTTGGTCTTGGTAAGAATATTGGTAAAATTTTGGTCAATGATAAAAGTTTTAATTTGTGTGGAGAAGAGGTGGCGAGCGGTGGTATTTATACTGGAGGAGAGGGGATTTTTTTGAATATTTTCTTCATTGGTTTATTATTTTGGCTCAAAACAAGAAATAGTATTGATTCTTGTCACAAAAAATATTAAATAAAGATTTTTATTTCTAAATAATGGTTTTTGACATCATTATTATGTTATAAATACTGTATTCAACTTAAAATGTATATATACTCTAAATTATCATAGTTCACTATTCACCAAAAAAAATTACTATTTTATAAAAATTCAAATAATTAACCATAAAAATTATTCGACTTGATGAATTAAAAAATGAAATGAAATTTTTGAAAATAATTTTCTAAATATAATAAATTTAGTTTTTAACTCAAATAACCATTTACACGAAAAATAACGATTATTATATTATAACTAATTTTATGACACTTTAAAACAACAATTAAGGTCTCATAAAATTACCATATAATAACAAGAAAAAAATTATTAATTTATGAATCCATTTTATGAAAATAAATATTCATTTAAATTGTATATTAATTATAAATTGTAACTAAACATTTATGTTTCATAAAACACTAACAATTAATTTATCATTTATAAGACTTATTATTAATTACATTGTGATATAATAATATCATATTCTGATTTATAAAGTGATTTAATTTAATTTATAATTTCATAGGTGAAGTTAAAATTGCATTAGTCATGTCCATATTCCTAATGGTTTTATATTATTCAAACGGTCACATTATTATTCTTCAAAATTGAACTTATCAAAAAAATACCAAAAATTTGACCAATGAAAATTTTGATATTACGTCCTAAAAAATAATTTTTAATTTATAAATTATAACGTAAAGAAGTATCAAAAATTTCTATTTAAAAATACTTCTCCATTAAAAGGTGACAAAACATTATTTTGAAAAATATAACCTTTATGCATCTAATTGGATTCATTTTTGTCTTAGGACAATAAAATCATTTGGATGAATGAAAGAAATTGATTAAATTTATAATATATAAATGTCATAATTTTTGTAATACTATTCATTCCCACCAATTTAATGATTAGGTTATAATGGTCACTTTAAGATATTTATATATAATTTTATAACATTTCCCATTTAATCTTTTTGTTGTGTGGAATATATGTTGCCGAAGAAATTAAATTTAAAAGGAGAAATTGTTGGGACGGAGAGTGATGGCAAGAGGGGGGGTGAATTTCCTTTTAAAAAAATTTAACAATTTAATAAAAAGTTAAAGCGCAGCGGAAATAAAAGAGGCAAGACACAAAATTGATAACGGAGTTCGGCCTAAATCCCAAGCCTACATCTCCGCTCCCAACTCAACCGTTGAGAGATTTATACAACAGCTTTCTTTTTAATGGTTGTAGCAAGAAACCCACTAGACTTTAAGGCAGCCTAGAAACCTATTACAGCTTGCTTTTTATTGGTTGCAGCAAGAAACCCACTAGCCTTCTTACAGGTGAAGGCTAGCTCACCTATGACTCAAGTCTTTTACAGGGAAGACTTGACTAACCTCTTCACACCTTGAAGGTGGTGTGAAAACCCAAACAAAGGGAGGATGAGAGAAAGAAAGGTTTGTATGCACAAACTCAAAATAATGCTCAAAATGATAAAACAATAAAAACCCTAAAGAGGAGAAGTCTTGGGCGACAATGGATTGATTGGTGATGACAAAGAGCGCTCCCAAGCTTCTTTGGTGGTGCTCCTTGGTTGTGGAAGTGAGTTGGAGCAGGTGGGGTTCCTTGAAGGAATGCGCCGGAGGTTCGCCAAATGATCGAAAAATGTTCCCGTGGGCTACTATATTTTTTCGGGGCTTCCTAGTCCTCTATTTATAGGAGAGGAACACCCAAATGGCCGTTGGGGGTCTTCAGAGCTGTTGGAGAGGCCTTAGGAGCCGTTGGGAGTCAAAAGTACAAGTCTGGTCAAAGCCCAACGGCTAATTTGACTGGGCACACCGGCTGGCCGGTGGTGTCTCACCAGCTGGCCGGTGGTCCACCGGCTGGCCGGTCCTGAGCCACCGGCAGGCAGGTGCTCCAGACAGAGAGCAAGCTCTCTGTCCAGGTTCTACCGGCAGGCCGGCGGACAGCCACCGGCTGGCTGGTGACAATACCGGCTGGCCGGGGAGCTCACACCAGCTGACCGGTGTCTCTGGACAGAAACTATTGCTACTGCCAGAGACCACCGGCTGGCCGGTGGGAATCCATCGGTTGGCCGGTAGACTCGGAGAGTCAACTTTCAGTCCTTCTTGGCCCAACTCCTTGGCAACCTTTTTCCTATCAACAAAAACACTTGAAAACAAGTTAGAACAAAATAAGAGTGATTGTGATCATTAAAATCCAAGAGAGAGGGGTACAACAATCTCCCCCTATTTTGATGATCACAATCACCAAAACAAGCAATGTAAAATAGTGAAATGAAAGGCATGCTTTAAAGGATAAATTGAAAAGTAAAGAAAAGCTTGAGAGAAATATTTCTCCCCCAATCAACCAAGGAAATCTCCCCCTTTGTGATTATCAAAATAGCACGGGGCATAAAATTTGATTGAAGGAAAGGATTGAAAAACAAGATAGAGATTTTAAACCAATTGAAATTTTTGAAATTTGAATTGAAAGTTTTAAATTGAATGTTTTGAATTGAATGTTTTGAATTGAATGTTTGGAAAGAAAAAACACAAAAAGTCTTAAACGATCCTAACTCCCCCTAAATAAAAACAACAAATCACGGGGGAGAGGATTTTAGAACTGAGACAAATTTTGGTCCGGAGAGACTCGCTAAAAGGGATTTTTCAATCCAAACTTTTCTTGTGGCGGGTCTTCTCCTATGAAATTCATCGTTAAAGGAAATGGTTTTGGGCCTTCCATACCGGGAATTTTTGCAGTCGCACTCGTAAATTAAGTGCCCGATCTTTTTGCAATAGTTGCAAAATTTATATTGGGAGGTCCCCCTTACAAAAATAGTAGGAGCATGGGAAGAGGAAGCTTGCTTGGAATAGCCAAGCCCTTGGGTGGTTCTAGATATGCATTGGGAACCAAGGAGATTCGAAAGGTTATGTTCACCTTCGGTGAACTTAGATAGGGATTTCCTTAAATCATTGATTGTTGATTCCATAGAATCAATATCGGGAAGGTTTTGGATCTTGAGGGACAAGTCTTCCTTCTCTTTGAGAAGTTGATCCTTTTCGGAAGAAAGAATTTTGAATTTCTTTTTTAAAGCAATAAATTTGGAAGAAAGTTCGTGAAAACATTCCTCCAATTGATCTATCGCATGTTGGAGATCCTCGTAAGATAAATGATTGAATGAATTGGAAGAACAAGAGGAAGAGGAGTCGGAAGAGGTTACCTCATGAAATTCCATTAGACATTTTTTACCGTTGTCTTTTGAGGAGGAGGAGGATGAGGAGTTATCACTCCAAGTGGCCTTGAATGCCTTTTTCTTTTCCTTTTGCTTGGCCCTTGTCTTGTGGAGTGGGAAATCGGGCTTATAATGGCCTTTCTTGCCGCACCCATAGCATATTACCTCGGGCGCGGATTTTTCGTCGAGTTCTTCCTTTCGAGCCTTGCGAGATTTCTTCTTTTTGTTCTTATTCATGAATTTGTGCATCTTGCGGGCAAGGTTCTCGATTTCTGAATCGCCGCTTGAAGAGGAAGAAGATGAGGAGGAGGAGAATTCTTCTTTTTGAACTTTGAAGGCGATGTTCTTTGGAGTTTTGATGAGTTTGTCTTCCTTTTCAGCTTGCCTCCTCATGGTGATCTTGTAGGTCATGAGGGATCCGATGAGCTCTTCGACCGGCATTTCTTTTAAATTCTTCGCTTCTTGAATTGCCTTGACTTTCGGTGCCCATGAACATGGTAAGATCCAAAGGATCTTCTTGACCATCATCTCTGCAGAAACATCATCTCTAAGAGGCTTTCTCCCATTAAAAACATCAGTAAAGTGAGTAAACATATCAGTAATATTTTCAGATGGATGCATGGTAAAAGACTCAAAATCTTGACGGTACATATCCAATCGAGTATCCTTAACTTTTTTGGTCCCCTCATGGGTAACCTCCAAAAGATTCCAGATTTCATGAGACGAAGTGCATGTGGAAAGTCGATTGAATTCATTACGATCAAGGCCGCAATGAAGAGCGTTCATGGCTTTGCCATCAAGCTCAAAATTTTTACTATCGGCATGAGTCCATTTGGATTCATCAGGAGAAGAGAGAGAGTAACCATGCATGACAATTCTATAAATAGGATAACCTATACTTCTAAGAAAAGTAGACATGCGGGTTTTCCAATAGGTATAGTCGGTTCCATCAAAAAAAGGAGCACGACCCAATGAATAACCTTCGGGGGAGAAAGAAGATGAAGCCATCACAATGGATCTTGAATTTGAAACCGGTTAAGGTATTACACAAACACTACCTCTGATGCCAATTGTTGGGACGGAGAGTGATGGCAAGAGGGGGGGTGAATTGCCTTTTAAAAAAATTTAACTATTTAAGAAAAAGTTAAAGCGCAGCGGAAATAAAAGAGGCAAGACACAAAATTGATAACGGAGTTCGGCCTAAATCCCAAGCCTACGTCTCCGCTCCCAACTCAACCGTTGAGAGATTTATACGACAGATTGCTTTTTAATGGTTGTAGCAAGAAACCCACTAGACTTTAAGGCAGCCTAGAAACCTATTACAGCTTGCTTTTTATTGGTTGTAGCAAGAAACCCACTAGCCTTCTTACAGGTGAAGGCTATCTCACCTATGACTCAAGTCTTTTACAGGGAAGACTTGACTAACCTCTTCACACCTTGAAGGTGGTGTGAAAACCCAAACAAAGGGAGGATGAGAGAAAGAAGGGTTTGTATGCACAAACTCAAAATAATGCTCAAAATGATAAAACAATAAAAACCGTAAAGAGGAGAAGTCTTGGGAGCCAATGGATTGATTGGTGATGATGAAGAGCGCTCCCAAGCTTCTTTGGTGGTGCTCCTTGGTTGTGGAAGTGAGTTGGAGCAGGTGGGGATCCTTGAAGGAATGCGTCGGAGGTTCGCTAAATGATCGAAAAATGTTCTCGTGGGATACTATATTTTTCCGGGGCTTCCTAGTCCTCTATTTATAGGAGAGAAACACCCAAATGGCCGTTGGGGGTCTTCGGAGCCGTTGGAGAGGCCTTCGGAGCCGTTGGGAGTCAAAAGTACAAGTCTGGTCAAATCCCAACGGCTAGTTTGACTGGGCACACCGGCTGGCCGGTAGTGTCTCACCAGCTGGCCGGTGGTCCACCGGCTGGCCGGTCCTGAGGCACCGGCTGGCTGGTGCTCCAGACAGAGAGCAAGCTCTCTGCCCAGGTTCTACCGGCTGGCCGGTGGTCAGCCAACGGCTGGCTGGTGACAATACCGGCTGGCCGGGGAGCTCACACCGGCTGACCGCTGTCTCTGGACAGAAACTATTGCTACTTCCAGAGACCACTGGCTGGCCGGTGGGAATCCACCAGTTGGCCGGTAGACTCAGAGAGTCTACTTTCAGTCCTTCTTGGCCAAACTCCTTGGCAACCTTTTTCCTATAAACAAAAACACTTGAAAACAAGTTACAACAAAATAAGAGTGATTGTGATCATTAAAATCCAAGAGAGAGGGGTACAATAGAAATAACATAAAAGTTTTGGGTTAACATTATACCCACCTTCAATAAATTACATCCTCAAATTTAAAAATTTTAATTCAAAAATAAAAGGTTTATACTTCAAAAAAATTAGGGGAAACCCAAATCGAAAATTGAGTTAATATAATATCCTCTAAATAATATGGAAATTGAAATGAAAAGGTAACAACAAAACAAGTATTTTGGTTAGGAAATCATTATTGGAAAGTGATTACTCTATTATATAGGAGAATTATATCTATCGCGTTCTGATGGAGAGTGTTAGAGAACAATTTCATTAGAAAGTTAACCATCACAAAACCTTAAATCTTGTGATCGGTTAAAAGACCGTTGATTTCTCAGAAATAAATGTAAAGGGATAATGTTCTTTTCCAAAATATATTTCCTAGAGTTGAGGGATTATTTTAATACCAAGATAAGGACTCGAGAAAGTAATAATACTTTATTACTTTCCATGTAATAAGCATAATTTTATCCTTGGGTTATGCTTTGATCTATTTTCCCATCATCCCATACACCTAGAAATAAATATGTTGAGTCAATAAGGTTTCCTTATGACTTTTCCATTTCTCTATATTTTTTAAATCACAAAAATATTATCTTAAAAAAAATTCCTTAAGGATTACTTTTAAAGGAAAAATTTCCATTCTCTAAGTAATTTTTTATCCATACATTTGTTTTCATTTTTCTATTTATAATCCCTCTAAATATAACTCTATTAATTACTAAGGAAGAAATTGTTTTCACATATAAAACCTAAAAATACTATAATTCCTCGGATATAGAGTGTTCTATTTTCAGATTCTAAATTCTATGAATCTAGGTTTCAAATTCACTGAAATTCAGATTTTGTATTATCTAAAAATCGCATTCCGAATTCTCTGTAATTTAGGGTCTGAATTTTCTGAAGTTCAGGTTCAAAATTCTTTCAAATATTTGTTATGAATTATAAGAATTCAGGTTAACAAGTATCTGAATTTCATATTCTGAATAATCTGATATTCTAACTCCAAATTCATAGAATTCAGACTCTAAATCCCATAGAATTCAAACATCCAATTCCTCATAATTCGGACTCCGAATTCCACAGAATTATAACTCTGAATTCTTCAAATTCAGACTCTGAATTCAAATGAAATCAGACTCCCAATTTCATAGAATTTAGACTCCGAATTGCAAAGAATTAAGACTCCTAATTCTATTTAATACATACTCCAAATTCCTTATAATTCTGACTCTGAATTCCGGAGAATTCCGACTCTGAATTCCCCAGAATTTAGACTCAAAATTCCATAGAATTTGGATTCTGAATTCCTATGAATTATGACTTCGAATTCCATCTAATTTAGATTCTAAATTCATTGTAATTCAGACTTCAAAATCGTTATCATTCATGTTTGGAATACATTATAAATCAGAATCCAAATAACCATGTCTTATAGACTCTGAATGATTATTTTTTTAGATTCTAAATCCCATTTTTCCTTAGACTCCAAACATAGATTTGGTTATGTAATTTCATTTTTCCTTATACTTGTTATGAAATTATGTCGTACAATCTATTTCTAACTAACCGTTGTTTAACAGACATGTGTATACGTCCCTCCGAGATTCAAGGAAAAATATGACCATTGGAGGAGGGAGTCGACCATTGGAGAAGTGCCTATAAATAGGAGCTCATTTGAATGAGCTCATTAATATGTTGATCAAGAATCGACCGTTCCATCGCTTTAGATATTGCATGATGCTTAAGTGATTTCTATAGAGATACTCTCATTCTTTGTGTTGTTCTGAACGAATTGTTCAGATTACTTCATGAAACTATGATTAATACTAACTACAATCAAGGGCTTCCAGGGATAGGAAGACAGAGGTGCTAGCTACCTTAATGTTTGAGTACTTCTGGGGTTAGGAAGACAGAGGTTCCAACTACCTTAATGTTCTAAGGATTGTAGGGATAGCAATACAGATTCCAATATTCCTATTAAGGGCTTACCCTGGTGTGCGTAAGATATAATTTCATTGAATTATAAATCAAGGGACCTTTATCCAAGGTTGTTGGATACCCTACTCTTAGGGTTAAAAGATTTCACACTTGTTACTTGTTTTGTTTAATGTTTATTTCCCCTATATTTTGATAAAGAAAAAAAAGTATAGCTTTCTTATATTATCTCATTATTTTATATACTCTGATAAATAATATTATATACTCTTTATGTTAGAATCTTTACCTATGTAATCATTCCTTATGTTCCATTTTAGGAACCACATTTTCGGAACCTATAATTTTTTTAGGTTGAACTAAAAGATTTCTTGTGAATCTAGCTTGGTTAAATTTGATAAACAAATTTTTTCTTCAGGTTAAAAATGAATTATTTTAAACATATAATTTACCCCCTTCCCCCCTCTTGTTATTTGTCATCTACATCATTATTCCAATCCTACCAAATATTCATGAATAATTTTCCATTGCTAACGTACTTTTGATGAATCATATGGACCTTAATTCACAGCTGCTATATTTAAATGATTACTAAAACCATGAAGGTTATAAAATTTTGTTAATGATAATTAATTTCATATATTTCACATGATCCATTCTAAAAGTGTTTAATATTAAGAATCATCTAAAACATGTCTTTCCACATTCAATGAACAAATATTTAGAATAAAGGTCACTAAATTTTCAAAATCAATTAACATAAGATTACCCAAATAATGTATCTCTTTTTAATAGAAAAAAAAATATATGAATACCTTAACCTCATTTAATCCTTTAGTAACTTTCATTCATCCATGTTTAAAATATTTGGTTGTTGAATAATTTCCTTAAATCCAAAAATCTAATAATTCCAGCAGAACATAAAACATCTGATCACAATCCATCTTCATTATCACCAACACTATCCCATAAATTTCTTTTTATTATTATCTAAACATCAAACACATATTAATTTTATTTTCCAAAGACATGTATTTTCAAAAGGAATATCACACAATAGAATCACATCTCTTGATCACTACTCTTATTCATCACATGCTTCCAATTCTTTCAATAAAATGTACTATTGTACAATTCTTATATAACTCATGATTCTTATAACTAGAACATTATTGATAAAAATCTCAAAAAACATAATTCTTGAATCCTAAAATGGGAATAAAAATCATTCATCTTTATTTGTGGAAGTAGCATAAGCTTGACCCTGATCCATTTTCCACTTTTTCAGTAAATTCTTTTGAATCTTGAGATGATTATTTGCATAGTATCCAATATCCTTTAAGTTGAATTATTGAGCATTAGAAAACTATTTTTACCATTAAAATAACAATAATTGTGGAAATTTTTTCTATAATATTATCAAACTACCATTATTTTATGAAAGTATCAGGGTTCTTATTTCCACAATTTTCACGTGGGGGGAAATACTTCTTTATCTCATTTCCAATATCCAACTTTTTCCTAGTTTTACTCTAGTTCTAATTATTCTATATGATGAAATAATACTTAGAAAACTATTTATCCTTATTTTTATGACATGATACTATCTCTTTTAATTATTATAACTTTTGAGAGACTAGTTCCCTTTGAAATACTGGGTTAAACCCATCAAATAAATGACAATTCTTACTCTATAGATTATGTGCATTGATATGGTTCCCATTTATTCATCTAGGAGCCATTTCTAAAAAATGTAGTAGACATGAAAAGTTTATAACATTATGAATCATATTTTATAATCCCAAAACTAGTAAAATACGTAACGTAAATTGTAAAATTTATGTGTAGATAATATCATAGTCCTGAACATGGTTTATTTGGGGACAAATGTGATTTTAAATATTTCACAATATTTTTTAAATTAAATGTGAACTGTCTAAAGAATATCCCCAAGGACTGTCAAACAATGTGTGAATTAAGGATCATTTTATTGTATCATGTTACGCTGAGTCGGGCCCAACGCACCTTGTCAGAGTTGTAACCCCTATGTACATTTCTGCCAAAAACACGACCACTTATAGTATCCTGATATGAACGTATTCCTTAAAAGACAAACATAATATATATTTTCTAAAAATTATAGCATTTTCTTCTACGATTATCCCCAAATTGTATTTTAGGGTTATGTTCACTAATCAATAATTTCTATATATAGTTTCCAAGGTTTCTACTAACTTTTTCTTTAATACCAATTGTAACATCCACGGCCCCAGTAGCCTAGAGCCGGTTCCTTAAATTATTAAATTAGCATAGATACAAGACTTGAATCCCAAATGAATGATCAGTTTAGTAGTATTGTAAAACTAGATTACATACATTTACATTATATTACAACATGAAAGGAGAAAAATAATATAGAAAATCCGTTGGAAAACACCCATAGACTCAAAGATTATCATTCTAAGTTAGTTATAATAAACTTTTTCCAATCCTAGGATAAAATAAAACCTAATAAAGGGTTGAGATCATATAGTTGTTAGGGATAAACATTTCAGAATAATATATATTAAACAATAATTCTTGGTAAATAACTACATCACATTCTTATAATAAATAATCTTGAGAAGAATATGGAATTAATAAAAGTGCGATAAAAATACACATAAATAATAACATGAATCATATCCATGGATATTATAATATTCAAATAATCACATGATTTTTCAATTACAAGTATATAAAATATACTTGATTTATCATTTAACTTTGGATATGGGGTGGTTAGGGAAGGGTAATAAAAGAAAAAATATTTAAAAGAAAAGAATGAGGATTATTACCTCTTGAATTATTCTCATTGAGAACCTCATTATGGGGATTGATTTTAGTATTTTGTTAAGACCAATGGTTCATAGACTCAAGAGAGGGGATTGGGAAGAATATTGGGTTAATATTGGGAAAGTCACAAATCTTTTAAGGTGTGAGAATAAGAGGTTGTGAGGGGTAGTATTTATAGTGGAGGAGAGTGGTTTTCTTGAATATTTTATTCATTTGATTATTATTGTGGATCAAGACAAGTACTAATATTGATTATTAGGAATAAAAACTATAAAAAATGATTTTTTGTTAAAACTAGTGGTATCTTACATCAATTATTATGTGATAAATAATATATATAACTTGTAATATATATTACATAAAATAACGTATTTCACTAATCACTAAAATTCAACAATTTTAGAAAAATCCCAAAAAATAACTATAAACATTTCTAAATGTTTATAATTAAAAAATTAACTCCAATTTTTGAAAATAATTTTCAAAATATGATAAATATAATTTTTAATTAAAATCACCATTTATTCAAACAAAAATATGATTTTACATTTATAACTAATTTTATGACACATTGAAAAATAAGGTATGGTCTCATGATATTATATTATAATCATAAAAAAATTATTAACTTAGGAGTAAGTTTAACATAAATATATATTATTTTAAATTTTCATATTAATTATAAAATCGTAAATAAAAAATTATGTTTTATAAAAAAACTGACACTTAATTTATCATTTTTAAAACATACATTTACATAAACTGTAACATAATTATATAATATTCTTATTTATAATATGGATTAATTTTATTTATAATTTTATAGGTGAATTTACTATTCTATTGGTCATATTACTATTTCTATAGGTCATATAATTATTCCAACGATCACATTACTATTCAAAAAAAATGAACTTATTAGAAAAATAACAAAAATTAAACAATGTAAATATAAATATTAAAATTTCAAAATTAATTTTTATTTTGAAAAATATAATTTATTAATGTTTAAATAATTATATTTAATACAATTTTAAAATCAAAATGATGCCAATCATTTTTTTGAAAAAAAAATATCCTTTTATGTGTAGAATTTGATTTATTCTTATCTTATGCCAAAAAATTAATTTGGATGAATGAATATATATTTTTTAAAATCTATAATACATAAATTTCATAATTTTATTAATATTATCCATTCCCAAATATTTAATGGTTATTTTATAATGGTCATTTTAAAATAATTATATTTAATTGTATATCATTGCTCGTTTAATCATGGTGTTTTGTGAAACCTATGTTGTCAAAGTAATTAAATTTAAAAAGAGGGATACCATAAAATTTTGGGGTGTTACAATTAGTGGTTTCTATATTGTCAATGACATCATTAAGATTATTTTCTTTCAGTGTTATTGGTTTCATAAATTTCATCAATGTTATGAGTGTCATTAATATCATTAAAACCATTTTTTTAGGTTCATGAGGGATATTGGTTTCTTCAGAATGACTAGTATTTAACATGTTTCCAATCTCGTTTTTTTCATCTATATCATTAGTGTTATGTGTATCTTTAATGTTTTCATTATTTTCAATGTTAATACTTTTGTCAATGTTATTTGGGTTGTTGTTGTAATTATTATTATTTTTACATTGTGTCATGTGTTATTGAATTTTCATCAGTTTTCTTGTTATCTTCTATGTCATAAGATTATTCAATATCATAAATGTCCTTAATATCATAAAATTCCTATGTATCATCAGTTTCATCAATTTCATTAGTTTTATTAGTGTTGAACGATCCTTGAGTTCCATCAATTTTAAATAATTGTTATATTTTTTAGTGTTTTTAGTGTCACTAGTGTTAGAAATTTCATTAATATTGCTTCTGTACTGAAAATTACAATTTTTAGAGTCATTATTACCCCTATGTATGAGTGTGTCATAGGTATTGTGAGTGTAATGAATTTCATCAATTTCATCTATGTTATAAGAAATATTATTTTTATTTGTATACCAGTGTTTTCAATTTCATCAGTGTCATTGGTGTCACAAGAATCATTAAAATTATTAATAACATTATAATGGTTAGAATCATTAGTTTCATTAGTGTCATCATTGTTGATAGTGTCATTAGTTTTATCAGTGTCATTAGTTCCATTTGTATCATCAGCATCATTAGTTCCATACAATTCATTAATCATATTAGTGTCATTATTATAATGATTATCATTTGATTCATCATTGTTCTTAATGTTGTTATATTCATCTGTGTCATGAGTGTCGTCAAAGATAGTATTTTCATCTGTTTTTAGTATCATTAGTGTAACTAGAATCAATCTTATTTTCAATGTCGTTAGTATCATCATTACCATTAATTCCATGAGTATCAGGGGTTTCTATAGAGACCCGAAGCTTGACGTACATTGACATTACATTACATTTGCGGAATACTTAGTACATAAAAAAACACACACACAAGGATCGTAATAGTTTAGTGTCTTTGGAAACTCGGAATATAATCTTCTAATCCTGGTGAAAGATCTTCAACATCTCCCATAAAGATCTTCCTTTTTTTATACCTAAAACCTTTCTTTATATCCTGGGGAAAATAAAACATAAAAGGGTGAGCTCAAATGCTCAGTAAGGGTAAACAAAAGAAATATCAATCACATCGTATACGTAAGCACATAATTTTTGGAAATCTTAACCTGCAAAAGAGATCATAGTTTCATAACATGGGATAAATCATGGAAGTGAAATGTAATCAAAATAATCATAACTTAAAACATGAAACTTTGTGGCATACACACATAATCATAGAGAATCATTTCTTGTTAGTCAAGACTCATTGCCAAGACTATCTTAGTGGACAAAGTCCCTTTCTAAACCGAGTCACCCTCGTTTTAGTCCTGTTTCACTGAACCGGTATAACCTACCATTCCATCCATGTCTATCTCATGAGATATAAAATCTTTACCCAATTTATTGGAGGGAGATATAGGTCCCACCCATCTCATAATGATACCATTCTTATGTGTGCCACAAAATCATAAACCATACATCATAGCATAACCCATGTAACAAAAATGGGAATCTTAAACATTATGACATCATAAAACAATTCTTATAAGATAAAGGAATTCATAAAAATAATTTCATCACAACATAATCAAATAAATGTAATAATAGTGATGAAAATAGAACCCTTTATTATCTTAGATGGAAAATATTTTTGATAAACACTTGAACTCCATTCTTGAGGGAAATATCCTTTCAACTTCAAAAACATTTTTCCTTTCTTAACATGTCATTAAATTTTAATCTAAAAGAAGTTGATTAAAAATAAACTTGAAAACTTGTAAAGGAAGATTCTTGGAAATATTGTTTTAAAAATCCATTCATGCCGTATAAGTTAAAAAACATTCTTCTCGTACTTTTGTCGGAAAAGTCAAAAAAGTACCTCGTAACGTAAACAAAAGAAAGATTCCTTACATACCATGTAGTAAAAGTCAAAAATGGGTAAAAAGGACTTTAAAAATACATGAGGACAATTTTATAAAACATGGACATGGATGATATAAATAACCCCAGTAAATATTTACAAATAAGTAATCTCGGATAAAAATGAGATTTGCAAAATTATCCCTTACCTTAGGTCCGATTTGCTTCGTAAGTGTCCGAACCTCCTGTATAATGATTTAAATAATGTCATTTACTTATTATAGAATCATATTCATTGTTATTATATCATATATGGTTCACTTATGACTTTATATTACCCGTTCTTTTGTAAATTCCATGTTAAAGAGCGTTTTGGGTAAAATTGTTTCATTTGTCATCTGTGTTTTGACTTGTAATTATTAATATGATTACTTAGATCATGATTAATTAATTCCAGAATATAAAACATGATTTATATATATATATATATTCAGAATATACATATATATAATAAATCAGTAATTGGAAAGAAATACACCGTTCATGGAGACGGTAGGCCGTACGTACGCATGAACGCTGTTTTTGTTTCCTTATTGAGTTGAACGGAATTAAGTATATGACATACATATATATAAAAATAAATACAGTATCATTATTATGTCATATATTTCATGATTACTTATTATATATACTTTATAATCATTCATGAATGGTTATAGTGGAAAATTAATCTCATCGCGTCGTGGAGACGGTAGTCCGTACATATGCACGAGTGATGATATCGTTCTCATGATCGTGGGACTGTATTGGACTGTATTTATACTATTTCATAATCAATATCACTTTAAAAAAATAATATATAGTTATTATTTACACCATTATACCCATCCAAGTAAGGTGGTGGTGAAAATAGATTTCACCACGGCGTGGAGACGGTATTCCGTACGTACGCACGCGCGGTGATTTCGTTTTCCATAGGATGGATAGATGGTGAAATAGGATTGTTTCATACTAATAATAACATATCCGTATATGAGTGATACTTATGTTATTACTTCATAATGAAACAACCTAAGAAGAAGAACTGGAAGAAGAAATAAAGGTGAAAGAATCGGTAACGGAAATTACCTCTTCTTTGAAGCGCCTCTTTGAGACCTCCTTTTAGGGAACTAAAATTGGTCTTTGAGGAAGACCAAAACCTCTAGTATGTTTCTAGGGAAGTGGAGAAGGAATTTTTTCAGGGTTTGGCAGAGATTGAATGCTCAAATTGGTGTGAGGAAGAGAGGGAGGAGGTGCCCTTTTATAAGGGAGGAGAGGGGCACCTTTGGAATAACTAAAAATATTGTTTTATTATAAAGTCAAGTTCGGTTTTAAATAGCTCCAAATTGATTTATTTCGAGTCTAAGGTAGGGATGGGTCTAACTCCTCTCATCCAATAGGATTTAGACAAGTTTAGGTTATTATTTTAACCTTATCAATTAGATTTAACTCTAAGTTAAATAATTTAACTTTTACCTTGTCTTTTTGTTTTCTTACACTATATGGTTAATAAACATAATATATCAATCCAAAAGAACCCCAAGTTGTTTATTATTAATATATATAATCTTATCTAAGTCATTTGGCCGAACCTTGATTTTTAGGAATAAAATAACAATTAATAATATAATATTTGTTTTAAAAACTAATTTATGTCAATTTTGACACTATTTGGTACATGATTTTTTATGAAATTCATAACAGAATTATAAGTTCTAAGAAAGTCACTTAAATCAACAATAATATGTCATATTATCCTATAAAATTAGTTTAAGTCATAAAAAGTCTCAAATTACATTTATTTGGCCATTTATAACATCAATTATGTCAATATTTCATTAATAAGACAATTACTGCATCATATTTGTGTCATAATAAATGATAATTATTTAATCCCTAAAAATTATAAATAAATTCCTATGATGTAGATAATTGTATTAGATTTCTGATAACTATTCATGTTCGAAGTTTCATGAATTTTATCACTAGATTAAAATTATTATACTTATAAGATTTAAGAAAGTGACATGTTGTCACATTCTTTGGTTTTAATAATAATTAAATCATTTTCATTGAAAAAATTTAATTAAATGAATCTAATCCGACCCTTAGGTGATATGGGTCGACTTTTAGTCATCCAATAGTATTTTGAAATTTTTTAGGGTAATTTCAAAATATTATATTTACCCTTAATTACCAGAATTACCTTTAACTATGGTAAATAATATTTACCGTAGTTACTATTCATAATTCCCAAAAATAAAAAGTAGCTTATTAACATAATTTTGATCCACTTATTCCAAATATGGAATCCATTTTTCCAAATTCAATACACAAAAGTTTCAGAAATTAAATTAAAATTAATCCCGTTGTCGAAAGAAAACGGGTTTTCTTTAAAACATTGCAAAAGATTGAATTGATTTAACCTACGAATTCAAGCTAAAATCAATGATAATTTCATAAATTATATTAAATGGTAAAAATATATTCTATTTATACTTTAAAACCATTCAATAATATAATTTAACCACATAAGATATTACAATGAAAAAAGTTGTTTTTAATTAAAATATAGCGTGTTTTTACTATTCATTAAAATATGAAAGTTATCGAAAAAATATCAAAACATTATCTAATGTAAAGTTTTATATCCTGATTCAAAAGAAGAATTTTATTTTGTCAAATTGAACTTATAAACATGTCAAAAACTAGATTTAATGTGGGTGCGCCATCAAAAGGCGGAAAAACTGGATTTTTTTAAAAATACTTATTTTACCCGAAAAATTTATTTTGTTCTTATACCATGTTCTAGAAATGTGTAAGATGAATAATAATGTTTTAAAATTCAAAATTTAGTTAACACTATTCATAACGGCTAGTTCATGACAATATTATAATAATATATCGTTGTTTATTAAAACCCAGTATTGCGTACAACACACGCTATCGAGGAAGGTCGCGATTGCGTGTAATGCAAGCCAAGTCAGGGTTGCGTGTTGTGAAAGAATCCTTCATTGTTTCGTATAACAGAATCCAACCATATTTCATTTATACATTGAATATATATATATATATACTCAATGTTGCGTAGAATAACTATTATCAAAATTGTGCGTAACACGGTCCAAGAATAGTGTTGTGTATACTGCAAGCTAATACGGTGTTTTGTATAGCGCAAGGTAATCTTGTTGTAGAATACAACACAAGACATTAATGAAATTAAAATAATATTTTTCATAAAATCTTGGGGTGTTACATTCTACCCCCCTTAAAATGAATTTCTCCCTCGAAATTCGTCGGGGTTATAAATGGTTTACTACATGAAAGTTTTTTTAACAGAAACCCACATCGTAAAAAGGAATACCAAAAACAATTTTTAAAAACAAAAGTATGAAACGTAACGGTTACCCAAATAAACTAATCACTGGGTTTCCACATAGGTGAAAATATGGATATGGAAGAAAAATCTAACCATCATGTTCTGATGGAGAGTGGAAGAGAACATGGCTATGGAAAATCCATAAATTTGTGACGATCTAAGGTACCATCTGATTAATCAGATATAAGAGCACTAGGACAACATTTTTGGTTTTCAAGATCATTTCCCTAAAGTTGAAGAATTTTAATTAGAATAAATACTTACTTTATTTTGGTACAATCTCACTGTAGTTCGTGCCTTGAACAATTTCTACTTCATCTCTTAAATGAAGTTGAATTTGTTATTCGTGAAGTGTTAGCAGATCATGTGATAGAATGACGGGTCATTCCATATGTCTCAAACAAAAGGTTAGCAAAAGTTATTAAATATACAAAAGTCATTCTATAGTGATATTAATCATATATGGTTCCTAAAATGGACTTATACTTCATATATTATACTGCTTAATATAATAAAACTAGTTTCTACTAAACAGGGTCTTCCTGTAGGCCAGTGGTAGGCAATAAAGGCCAGTCGCACTTCGGTTGTGGGTTCGATTCCCACAGCCTTGTCCGACGCGATGGGTTGTCGCCCGTCCTGCAGGTTGTCCTTTTTCTAAATCTATATTACTATAACATCCCATAAATAATATCGAAAAACGTTTTATCCCAACTTATGTCCAATATAATCCATTCTAATCTTTAGGCTTATCTAAAATACTTCATTCCAAGCTCATAGTATAAAGAAAATGATTACTTGAAATGTCACAGAACAATCACCTGAATTACATCATTTATTCCCCATATATCATAAGATATATCTTGTTGGTCAAATTACAAACATGTGAATACCTTAATCATGTATTCTCTTGACGAATGAATACCCATTGTACCTTAGTGAAAACATGAATGCAGTTAAAATTTAACACTTTCCACATACCAAAATTCTCAAAATTCTATATACTCAAACCATTATATCACTTAGTCCTTATATCAATCATGAGCTCATGAATACTGTTAAACATTTCGTTTTCTTATTTTCCCTTCATTATGCGCATATCATCTTATTTCCAAAAATATCTCAATCACTATGAATACCACATTAGACCAATACATAAATATTCCAACACATTATGATACAACATTATTTTGGAATCCCATTACATAAACACTTAATCATTCCACCACATCGTTATCATATTCAACATCGCCAATGGTGATCGCATGTGACTTCCCTTTGTCATTTTCCTTAAGTGGTTTCTCATGTCCATCATCACTAACCCTTGGATTAGGTAATTTATTAGCATAATTCCCCATTTCCTTGCACTTGAAGCATTGAAGTGTTGGTGGTGTGTTCTCTGCAGTGTTTGCTTTATTCACATCATTAGAAACACTTTTTCCATTACTTCGACACTCATCTGCTCGATGACCTTCTTTTCCACACTTAAAACATTTCCTAGTCCCTTTAAGACAATCTCCACCATGCGTATTTCCACACTTTGTGCATAAGAAAACATTCATCTTTTTTTCACCATTATTTTGAGATTTCTCCTTGAACTACATCTTTCATTTCTTGTCAAAACTATGAGATGGATAAGTAACACCAACTTCCATTTCTACCTTGATAGCACAACGCACAATTTCTTCATTGCTACTGAAGTCTCTTATAGCTAATTCCCTTAGAAGATTTGGTTTTAATCCACTGAAGAATCGATCAACTTTACTTTCAGGATGCATGATAAATATATATGCATACCTTGCAAGCCTTGTAAAATTCTCTTCGTATATACCAACAGATTCATCATCCTTTTTCTTTAGTTCAAGAAACTCCTTCTCCATCTTTGTTCGAAGAATACGAGGGAAGTACTTATTGAAAAATAAGTTTTTGAACTCGTCCCATTCCATGGACTCAATTTCATCTCTTTGACTCGTATTCTTGATAAGATTCCACCATTGATCAGCTTCACCGTCCAAACGATATACTACTAAGATGAATTTATCATGTTCATAACATTGAAGAACTAAAAATATCTTTTCAGTAGTACTGATCCATTGTTCAACAACAAGTGGATCAGAAGACCCACTGAAAGAAGGTGGGAGTTTCCTCATGAAGGACTCAACAGAATATTGTTCCCTTCTCTTCTCATTTGGAAGTCCAGAATGATTCATAGATTGTGTAAGTATAGCAATAATATTTTTCACTCCATCTCCCATAACATTTGTTTGTTCAGGTGGACAATCATTGCATTTTCCATTGCATTGATTAACACGGTTCCTTCGGGTTCCATCCATCGTCTAAAACCCAAAAAGAATAGTGTGAGAGGAAAAAATCATGCTAGGGAAAACAACATAATAAAGGGGGAGTACCTTCAATATCTAACATCTTAGGTTTAATTCTATGATCATTAGCATAATTCTAGTACTATAACCTATACGTATACTTAACCTTAGGGACATCCCTATACATACCATAGAAATATCTCTAGGGATCTCACTAACGTTTTCGCATCCTAGTTTCCAAAGGTTGACTAAACCTTTCCTCTGATACCAACTTTAGAGACCCGAAGCTTGACGTACATTTACATTAGATTACATTTGCATAATACTTAGTACATAACAAAAACACACACACAAGGATCGTAATAGTTTAGTGTCTTTGGAAACTCCGAATATAATCTTCTAATCCTGGTGAAATATCTTCAACATCTCCCATAAAGATCTTCCTTTTTTTATACCTAAAACCTTTCTTTATATCCTGGGGAAAATAAAACATAAAAGGGTGAGCTCAAATGCTCAGTAAGGTTAAAAAAAAGAAATATAAATCACATCATATACATAAGCACATAATTTTTTGAAATCTTAACCTGCAAAAGAGATCATAATTTCATAACATGGGATAAATCATGGCAGTGAAATGTAATCACAATAATCATAAATTAAAACATGAAACTTTGTTTCATACACACATAATCATAGAGAATCATTTCTTGTTAGTCAAGACTCATTGCCAAGACTATCTTAGTGGACAAAGTCCCTTTCTGAACCGAGTCACCCTTGTTTCAGTCCTATTTCACTGAACCGGTATAACCTACCGTTCCAGCCATGTCTATCTCATGAGATATAAAATCTTTACCCAATGCATTGGAGGGAGATATAGGTCCCACCCATCTCATAATGATACCATTATTATGTGTGCCACAAAATCATAAACCATACATCATAGCATAACCCATGTAATAAAAATGGGAATCTTAAACAATATGACATCATAAAACAATTCTTATAAGATAAAGGAATTCATAAAAATAATTTCATCACAACATAATCAAATAAATGTAATAATAGTGATGAAAATATAACCCTTTATCCTCTTAGATGGAAAATAATTTTGATAAACACTTGAACTCCATTCTTGAGGAAAATATACTTTCAAATTCAAAAACATTTTTCCTTTCTTAACATGTCATTCAATTTTAAACTAAAAGAAGTTGATTAAAAATAAACTTGAAAACTTGTAAAGGAAGATTCTTGGAAATATTGTTTTAAAAATCCATTCATCCCGTATAAGTTAAAAAAACATTCTTCTCGTACTTTTGTCGGAAAAGTCAAAAAAGTACCTCGTAAAGTAAACAAAAGAAAGATTCCATACATACCATGTAGTAAAAGTCAAAAATGGGTAAAAAGGACTTTAAACATACATGAGAACACTTTTATAAAACATGGACATGGATGATATAAATAACCCCAGTAAATATTTACGAATAAGCAATCTCGGATAAAAATGAGATTTGCAAAATTATCCCTTACCTTAGGTCCGATTTGCTTCGTAAGTGTCCGAACCTCCTGTATAATGATTTAAATAATGTCATTTACTTATTACAGAATCATATTCATTGTTATTATATCATATATGGTTCACTTATGACTTTATATTACCCGTTCTTTGTAAATTCCATGTTAAAGAGCGTTTTGGGTAAAATTGTTTCATTTGTCGTCCGTGTTTTGACTTGTAATTATTCATATGATTACTTAGATCATGATTAATTAATTCCAGAATATAAAACATGATTTATATATATATATATATATTCAGAATATACATATATATAATAAATCATTAATTGGAAAGAAATACACCGTTCATGGAGACGGTAGGCCGTACATACGCATGAACGCTGTTTTCGTTTCCTTATTGAGTTGAAAGGAATTAAGTAGATGACATACGTATATATACACATAAATCCAGTATCATTATTATGTCATATATTTCATGATTACTTATTTTATATACTTTATAATCCTTCATGAATGGTTAAAGTGGAAAATGAATCTCATCGCATCGTGGAGACGGTAGTCCGTACGTACGCACCAGCGATGATATCGTTCTCATGATCGTGGGACTGTATTGGAGTGTATGTATACTATTTTAGAATAAATGTCACTTTAAAATAATAATATATAGTTATTATTTACACCATTATTCCCATCCAAGTAAGGTGGTGGTGGAAAATAGATTTCACCACGGCGTGGAGACAGTATTCCGTACGTACGCACGCGTGGTGATTGCGTTTTCTGTAGGATGGATAGATGGTGAAATAGGATTGTTTCATACTTATAATAACATATCCATATATGAGTTATACTTATTTTATTACTTCATAATGAAACAACCTAAGAAGAAGAAGTGGAAGAAGAAATAAAGGTGAAAGAATCGGTAACGGAAATTACCTCTTCTTTGAAGCACCTCTTTGAGACCTCCTCTTAGGGCACGAAAATTGGTCTTTGAGGAAGACCAGAACCACTAGAATGTTTCTAGGGAAGTGGAGAAGAAATTTTTTCAGGGGTTTGCCGAGATTGAATGCTCAAATTGGTGTGAGGAAGAGAGGGAGGAGGTGCCCTTTTATAAGGGAGGAGAGGGGAACCTTTGGAATAACTAAAAATATTGTTTTATTATAAAGTCAAGTTCAGTTTTAAATAGCTCCAAATTGATTTATTTCCAGTCTAAGGTGGGGATGGGTCGAACTAATATCATCCAATAGTATTTAGAAAAGTTTATGTTATTATTTTAACCTTATCAATTAGATTTAACTCTAAGTTAAATAATTTAACTTTTACCGTGTCTTTTTGTTTTCTTAAACTATATGGTTAATAAACTTACTATATCAAGAAAAAAGAACCCCAAGTTGTTTATTATTAATATATATAATCTTATATAAGTCATTTGGCCGAAACTTGATTTTTAGGAATCAAATAACAATTAATAATATAATATTTGTTTTAAAAACTAATTTATGTCAATTTTGACACTATTTGGTACATGATTTTTTATGAAATTCATAACAGAATGATAAGTTCGAACCAAGCCACTTCAATCAACAATAATATGTCATATTAACCTATAATATTCGTGTAAGTCATAAAAAGTCTCAAATTATATTTATTTGGGCATTTATAACATCAATTATGTCAATATTTCATTAATAAGACAATTACTGCATCATCTTTGTGTCATAATAAATGATAATTATTTAATCCCTAAAAAATTCTAAATAACTTTATATGATGTAGATAATTGTATTATATTTCTGGAGACTATTCATGTTCGAAGTTTCATGAATTTTATCACTAGATTAAAATTATTATACTTATAAGATTTAAGAAGGTGACATGTTGTCACATTCTTTGGTTTTAGTAATAATTAAATTATTTTCATTGACAAAATTTAATTAAATGAATCTAATCCGACCCTTAGGTGATATGGGTCGACTTTTAGTCATCCAATAGTATTTTGACATTTGTTAGGGTAATTTCAAAATATTATATTTACCCTTAATTACCAGATTTACCTTTAACTATGATAAATAAAATTTACCGTAGTTACTATTCATAATTTCCAAAAATAAAAAGTAGCCTGTTAACATAATTTGGATCCACTGATTCCAAATATGGAATCCATTTTTCCAAATTCAATACAAAAAAGTTGCAGAAATTAAATTAAAATTAATCCCGTTGTCGAAAGAAAACGGGTTTTCTATAAAACATTGCAAAAGATTGAATTGATTTAACCTACGAATTCAAGGTAAAATCAATGCTATTTTCATACATTATATTAAATGGTAAAAATATATTCTATTTATACTTTAAAACCATTCAATAATATAATTTAACTACATATGATATTACGATTAAAAAAGTTGTTTTTAATTAAAAAATAGCGTGTTTTTACTATTCATTAAAATATGAAAGTTATCGAAAAAATATCAAAACTTTATCTAATGTAAATTTTTATATCCTGATTCAAAATAAGAAATTTATTTTGTCAAATTGAACTTATAAAAATGTCAAAAACTAGATTTAAAGTGGGTGCTCCATTAAAAGGCGGCAAAACTAGATTTTTTAAAAAAATACTTATTTTACCCAAAAAATTTATTTTGTTCTTATACCATGTTCTAGAAATGTGTAAAATGAATAATAATGTTTTAAAATTCAAAATTTAGTTAACAGTATTCATAACAGCTAGTTCATGACAATATTATAATAATATATCGTTGTTTATTAAAACCTAGTATTGCATACAACACACGCTATCGAGGAAGGTCGTGATTGCGTGTAATGCAAGCCAAGTCAGGGTTGCGTGTTGTGAAAGAATCCTTCATTGTTTCTTATAACAGAATCCAACCATCTTTCATTTATACATTTAATATATATATATATACTCAATGTTGCGTAGAATAACTATTATCAAAATTGTGTGTAACACGGTCCAAGAATAGTGTTGCGTATACTGAAAGCTAATACAGTGTTGCGTATAGCGCAAGGTAATCTTGGTGTAGAATACAACACAAGACATTAATGAAATTAAAATAATATTTTTCATAAAATCTCGGGGTGTTACAGTTTCTACAATGTATTCATTGTATTCAATATCATCTGAGTCATCAATATCATGAGGGTCATTAGTGTTCTTAGAGTCATGAGTGTTATCTATGTAATTAGTGGAATTAGTGGAATTAATAGCATTACGCTACTAAAAAAACAGGAAAGGGAAGTTCCACCTTATATCAGAGTAAAGAAAAAAGTGCTGATAAAGAAACCATGTATCATCGCTAAAATGATAGCGATGATAATGATACCATGTTTTAGTGCTAAAAATTCACTGATAAAGAAACCATGTATCATCGCTAAAATTTTAGCGCTGATACAGGGTAACCTTTATCAGTACTAAAAAACCGATGATCAAGATACCATTTATCAACTCTAGAAAAGTGCTGGTATGGAATGAAGGTATCAGCGCTAAAGTGTTAGAGATCATATAGGAAGGATTTAACAGCGCTTTTTTAGTGATGATAAAGAGGACCTTTATCAACTCTTTTTTAGAGCTGATAAA
The DNA here is from genome assembly GCA_963277665.1 of Viscum album. Classification (NCBI taxonomy): domain Eukaryota; kingdom Viridiplantae; phylum Streptophyta; class Magnoliopsida; order Santalales; family Viscaceae; genus Viscum; species Viscum album. The sequence goes on along the minus strand of OY728121.1, from coordinate 1,098,110,185 downwards.
ACCATAGTCACATATTTTATAAAATTGGTCGCATAGTGTCCTTTTTTTTCGCGACCTAATTCTCTCGCGGTACTGAAACCCTGCGACTCGCCTCCGCTGCCCCTCGATCATCGTGTTGCCGAACCTCTGCCGGCCCCGATCTTCATGTTGCCAAACCTCCGCCACTAGCCCTTCTCCTAATCTTCCCCCTTGAACCCCTTCGGTTGATACTCCTCCCTGAAAACCCTACTTTTTCTCCTCTTCGCTCTACCCTACTCCCCGTGAACCCTACTCCTCCATTTCTCTTCTGTTGGAAGCTCCTCCCGTGCACCTCCTCCTGTGCACCTCCACCTCTAGAAGTTTCCAAGTGTGTGGTAAGTTATTCAATGCTTTTACATTATTAGATTATTTTGATATGCATTCTTAGTTTCATAGGTTATTCCCATGCTATAGCTTCTTATATTTGGATGGGATAACTATGAATTTAGTTTTTTTGTAATGGAACCCCATGCTACCTCATATTCTACCTATATTAAAATGAAATCATCTCTTATCCTTGTTTATGAATGTAACATATGGTAAAACTATAATTTTGTTTTCTTCCTCATTGGTTCATTATGGATTTTATTTTTTGAGACATTGGGTTATCTATGGTATTAGTGATAGTGACTTATTATGTTAAATATGGATTTTTGGAAATGTGATTTCATAATAATTTTTTCATATAAACAACATTTTTTCACATATTTTTTTTGAGTTATGCTTTTCGTTTTGATAATGTTAATCAGGCTCACATATTGGATTAAGATTTTTCATTATAATATTAATATTTTAGTGTAATTATAATATATTTGGTAACAACAATTGTTTTTTTGTTAGTAATTTATTATTTTGTGTGATTCATCATTTTTATTAGGAGGAGTATCTTTTAGTTAGGAACTTGTTTTATGATTTTTCCCCTACAAACACATAAGTTCAAAATGTAGTGATAGTTTTTTAGAATCTATCTACATGTAATTTTGTTTTAGAACTTTTTATCAAGGTGTTCATTTATTGTCGACGCCTTTATATATGGGAATCAATATTTCCACATCATTGACTTACCCTTTATGTTTGGGGTCCCTCGTGATTGTTTGAACTATTAGAAATGGGAATATTTTTAATTTCACATTTCTATATTCAAAATGAAATATCTATTAGTGAGAGGAAATTTTAATAGTTATTCATCTTTTCTTGACTATTTTCTTGTTATTATTATTGTATTTTTGAATCTTTTTGGAGGTGGACACCTCTATTACCCTGACTTGCAAGATCATGCTTCTGGTGTAGGATGCCTTCTGCTGGACTCAGGAGATCATCTACCATATTTTACCTAGGTTTTTCTCCCACTATATTCTCTAAGAAATTTCTCTTTAGGTTTTTAGAAGGTGACAACATGGGTATCGACGCCACCCCAACCCTAAGATCTTGATCAATAGGGATAGGTTGTCTCCCCCTCTCGGATGTCTCTAAGAAGGATTCCATGACGTCAGTAGGTGTTCTAGTGATGGTTTCCCCCTCAGATCCTACCCAATCCTTTGAGATGTCTTCCCCCTCATCTCTCATTGATGCCATGTAAATCTACCAAGCCCTTGTCATCTCCATTCTAAATTATTTTCCTTCCTTCTAGTTTTGTGCAATTGTTCCCCCCTTCTTTCCTCCATTCTATCCAAGTGAATTTGTATGGAAGTGCACTTGTGTGGAATGATAACCAGATTACCCAGCTTTCTGGCCTTGCCACCCCTACCTCCATCTCTGTCCTTCTCCCTTGCTGTGGTTACTGACTGCATCCCTAAAGTGGTCAGGCCCCTTCCTAGCAGTTTTTGTTCTATCTCCCTTGGATCTGATTGTGTCATCCAGCTCAAAATACTTATGGATCAAGGGAGAACTCCCTCAGCAGCCCCCAAGTTCCATTACCCATCCTTCCCCTTCCTCTTTGGATCCTCATCTCCTACTCATATAAATCTTACCAACCAGAAGGGATTATGAACATGTTCAAAATCACGGGACCTCAATGAGAGATCATCCTCACACTTCAATAAGGATACTAGCTATAGACCCAATGCCAGAGCCATTTCCTACCCATCATTATTATCTTTATATGTAATGCTCATAGTCGCAGTGCCCATGTTAAATCAGAATTCCCCCCCATAGAAATCAAAAATCATAATTTTTTTGTTTTTGTTGTCAAATAACACAAAAAAATCCTATAATAATCATAGATTTCTCCAGGAAGATTAAGTTTCCTGGATTTCTACACTCTGACCCCTCCAATAGACACAAATGGGTATTTTGTCATAATAAATATGTTGTTGAGACTGTTCAAGATTGCAATCAATTCATCACTACCAAGGTTTCCAACAGTGAAACCTCCTTCCTTATGACTTTTGTCTTTGGAAGCTATGACCCTTTTCAAAGGGAATCTCAATTGAGTGAACAAAATAACTTCGATCCCAGCCACCATCCATTGTTTTTTGGGGGTGAAATTAATGTCATTTCCAACCCAAAGGAAAGGAAGCATAGAATCCCATTCCAGAGGAAGGTCGTCATGGAGTTTGTGCAGTTCATGGCTGGGAAGGGCCTCATTGATCTCAGCTTCTCAGGTGACAGTTTCACATGGTAAAAAAAACTGCAGGGGCCATCACCGCTTTTGGAGTCTATTGGATAGGTGTCTAGCCAACATGAAAGCCACTAACCTATTCTCAATTACAATGTTTTTCCATCTTGCTTTAGGTATTTCGAACCACTCCCCCCTCTTGGTTTCCATTTATTGTTGGCATGATCATCATGAAAGGTTTCACTTCCACCAAGTTAACATCCTAGGTTACTAGAACATGGTTTGTGAAATATGTAATGAACCCTTGAAGGTGTATTGGGCCACCTTCAACCTCAGTGACCTTGCCTCAAACCCCAATTGGTGCATGTTCACCCATTCCTCCTCAGGAACCTTCACCACCTGGGACTATTGTCACATATGGGATCCTTCAAAGTATTCTGATAGATGGAATGATACCTTGGGGTTATTGGATTATTGACACCAGTTTGAGATTTATATGTGACTATATACATATTATATTTTCTTATTATTTCTTACACACCACCACTTGAGTCAAGTAACCTGATTTAAATCTATATGGGTACTTTGCTTCTGATGTGGATATGGTTTTTTATGTGTTTGTGACATGTGTATGTGTGGATATATGGGTATTTAGGCATGATGATAATGAATTTAGGGTAGAGACCTAGCAGTGGTAGATGTATCATTATTGATTATTCTGGTGTTTGGACTGGGGTGATTTCAGGAAACCATAATGAATATAAAGTAATTATTTTTAATGAAATTCATATTGTAGAGATTATGAGAATCCTTTCTTTACTTATAGATTTGGCTACTGGTTTTCATACATATGTATTTTAGGTCAGTGAGGTATAAAATAATGGACTAGTTAATCATAGAAGGGTTGACCTGATAGAGGAGGATGGGCCATATAGGATGATTTCGTGTGAGTTTTACCATCTATGACACAAGTGATTATCCCCGTGAACCTCTTTGTGTTTGGACACTGTGTTGATTTTGATGGGGGGGTCTATCCTAGTTCCATTGATTTCAAAATCATTATTTTAAATGGTTACACTCTATTAATCTCTATTTTTATAAGGAAGTGGTTCTCTTAAACTTTATTTTGAATTCTTCTTTTGTGTACATGAACCATAAATACTAATATTTGAGATTCAAATATGATGAAGATGAATAAATATTGGATGGACTATAATTGTTTGAAAATAGAGTAAGAGAACAGAGTGAAGGAGTTCATCAAGTTTGTAAAGGATCACTCAAAGGATCCTTCCCAAATCTTTTGTTCGTGTTTACGTTGTTGTTATTCTAGAATACATACTCTAGATGAGTTGGAAGAACATTTTATATATCGCGGAATATATCAGAGTTATAAATTTTGGAATAAACACGTAGAAAAAGAAAATGTAGCTACTGGCTGGGATAAAACTATGTGTTATGGATCATCAAATATGAATACATATATGGATAATGCTGAAGACTGTATAGAGGATGTGATTACAGATGTTGATGATGATGACGATTGTATTGATGAAATGTCAAAGGAAATTGAAGATGAACTTTGTGATTGCCCAAAATTGTTTGAGAAGTTAAATAGATGTGAAAAGAAGCCATTTTATGTTGGTTGCACCATGCATACAACATTGTCAGTTGTACTGAAGTTGTATAAATTGAAAGAAGGGAACTGATTGAGTGATGCAAGTTTTACTGAAATACTTGCTCTCTTGAATGACATTCTCCCAGATGATAATGAGTTCCCAAGCCGGACATATGAAGCTAAAACATGATACGTTTGGTGGGTATGATTTCTGAAAGAATACATGCATGCCCAAAAGAATGTATATTTTTTCTCAAGGAGAACAAATCACTTACAGAATTCCCAAAGTGTGGTGCTTCTCGATACAAGAAAGATGAATCCAATCCTATGAAAGTTTTATGGTACTTTCCAATCATTCCAAGGATTAGGATTCTATATAAAAGTGAAGAAACTGCATGACAATTGTCGTGGCATGCATATAAAAGAAATAATGATGAGAAATTATGTCATCCTACCAACTCTCCTCAATGGAATAAAATTGATCATGAGTATCCTGAATTTGGAAAAGAGTTGAGAAACCTTCGTCTTGAATTATCTATAGATGGAGTAAATCCTTTTAGTTTTCAAACCAGCACTCACAGTGTATGGCCTGTTATGTTGGTAAATTATAACTTTCCACCCTGGTTATGCATGAAGCGAATATTCATCATGTTATATATGATTATATCAGGACCAAAACAACTAGGTAACGATATTGATGTTTATTTTCCTAATTTGATCGATGATTTGAAGTTATTGTGGGATTCAGGGGTTGTGTTGTATGATGATTATAAAAGAGAATACTTCACATTGAGAGCGATGTTGTATGGGACAATAAATGATTTTTTTCTTATCTAAATTTTTCAGGATATAGCATTAAAAGAACACATGTGTGTCCTATGTGCGAAGAAGATACATAATCAATTACGTTGAAACATTCATCAAAATTTGTTTTTCTAGGACATCATAGATTTCTACCTCATCGGCATAATACTGATCTTGGACGACATCATTCAATGGAAGTTCAGAACAATGTGAAGCACCGTCTCCATTAACAGGTGATCAGCTATTTGAGAAAGTAAAATAAGTGAACACACTTCTTAGTAAACAATTTTCAAAGAAACTTATGAAAATCGGTTGAAAAAAGAGATCAGTTTTTTTTAATTAACATACTAGAATTGTTTGTACGTCAAATATTTTCATAATTTGATGCATGTGGAAAAAAATGTATGTGATAGTGTTATTAGAACATTGATAAATTCCCCTAACAAAAAAATGATGGAATTAAGGCGAGTTTCGACATGTTTGACATTGGAATATGAGAATAGTTAGCTCATGCGAAGGGTGAAAATAGAATATTTCTTCCTCCAGCTGCTTATACTCTTTCTAGGGAGGAGAGATACCAGTTTTTAAACTTCATAAATGATTTAAATGTTTTAGAGGGGCATTCATCAAATATCAAGAAAATTGTGTCAATGAATGATTTGAAGTAAAAAGGATTGAAATCACATGAATGTCGTGTTTTGAGGCAAGATCTAATTCTTATAGCTTTATGTTGCATTTTGACCAAGAATGTTCATCATATGTTAACCAAACATTGTTTCTTCTTCAAAGCTATATGTAGAAATGTTTTAGACCTGGATAAATTGCCAGCTAAAGAAAAAGAAATTTTCATTATATTATGTGAATTAGAAATGTTCTTCCCTCTAACATTCTTTTATATGATGGTTCATTTGATGATTCACTTGGTGAGAGATATTTGACTATGTGGTCATGTGAACTATATATGGATGTATCATGTTTAATGGTATATGATGATTTTGAAAGGGTATGTCAAAAATCAAAGTCGGCCAGAGGGTTGTATAGTGAAGTGATATATTGTTGATGAAGCCATTGAATTTTGTACCGAATACTAATCTGATGTGGAAGCATTGGTCTCTCGAAATCTCGTCATGCTGGACGCATTGAGGGTGAGGGAACTTCAAAAAGCGATGTTTTGAAAATCAGCATTATAGATTAAGAGCAGTCCCACCTTTATGTTTTGCATAACAGTTGGGAGGTTTCTCCATATATTTAACCTCACAATAAAATTATTAGGCAGTTGAATCCATCAAGCGATGAAAAATGGTAATCAAATACACATAATCACCAGTTTATAGATGGTTTTAGAACCATATTTTTAAGAAGGTGGACAAAAATCTTAATTCTATTTCAGAACGACTTGGATGGCTAGCCGCTGGACCATGTATGTATGTATTATCTTACAGTGGTTATGTAATTAATTGTAATACATTCTATACAAATGAACATGATGAAGATAGTACCATAAAAATAGTGGATTTACACTAGTGGCTAAAGCGATGCATGTTTCTGTTAGTAAGGACATAAATCCAATTTATGAAAATATGTCATACTTTGTAATTATCAAACTAATATGGAATTTGGATTATACTTCATTCAAATTGTCGCTTTTTCAATGCAAATGGGTTGATAAAAACAGTGGTGTTAAAATAGATGAATGGGGATTGGTGAAAGTTTATTTTAGTAAAGAAGGGTTCAATGAAGAACTGTTTATAATGGCATCAGAAGCGGTAAATGTTTTTTATGTTCCAGATGCCGCAAACCGAAAGTGGTCGATTGTTCTGTTATCATCCAAAACTATAGAAGGTTCCAATAAAATTCAGTTGAGAATGATCCTTTCAGTGGTATGTCGCAATCATTTTGGAGCGGTCCCAAAGTATATGATGCTTTTTATGTTAGAGGATACCAAAATGAAGGGATTTTGATAATCAATAGAGGTGTAAAATATCTTCCTCCATTGAAAAAAAAGAAAGGGAGTTCAATAAACAATTTATATTTTGTCTGTAATATAGATGTTTTTATCTCATGTTATTATCATATCATTACTGAATTTATGTAATCTAAGTTAACCGTTCAACCTCTTTTACAGGTAATTACTTCGGCACATTATGGTGATCCTAACCTTGAGACTGAACAAGTCTCTCATGCTGCTGCTGCTCCTGGTGCTCCTACTGCTGCTCCTATTGCGGCTGCTACTGCTACTCCTGATGTTGCTCCTGCTGCTCCTACTGCTATTCCGGCTACTCTTGCTATTGTGGATCCACCTGCTCCTAGTGTTGAAGTCCAAAAACCATCTTCACATGTCATTGATACCATTTCAGATGAACATATAGATGATGTTGATATCGATGAAATGATTGGGAATGAAGGATCGACGTCACAGAAAACACAGATGTGTCGTAGTTTGACGGTGTTTTCCAATGTTCTTATGGCGAAAATAAAAGGCATCAAATTTGATGTCAGATGGAATGAACGAGGCCAACATGTGAATCCCAACAAGTATTTGTTTAGTAGTTACATTGGAGTTTTCACCTAGCAACATGTGCTGATAGAAATAGATAAATGGCACCATGTTGTATCCGGGCTGAAGGTTGTGATCTGGGATGAAATTATGATAACATTATGAATTTATTTATTTAATTTACTAGAAAATAAAATAATAAAACAATTTCTTACTCATCTCAATCTCTTGAAGAGTACATTTATCGTAGACGATTAACACAAGTATTATGTAATAAGTCTTGATGGAAGGATTAATCTAGGTTTTTGCAATTTTTTTAACAAGAATTCACCTGAAAGATTCCAAAGGTAAAATAAACCCGCACCCACCCGTTGTCTACGATCACCTGATATCCCAACAATCCTGGGATGCATTTATTGGCTGCCATGGTGATGAGAAGTTTCAAGTACATTTTTGGTGATAATACGTTGTTTGAGGATATGTGTATTCATCACTTTAATTGTCAATATTATGTTTATGAAACAGAAATTCTGTAATACAAATAAGGAACGTGCATTAAAACCAACATACCCATATCGTAAAGCATAGATAGGGTACGCTTCACTAGAAAAGAAAATGGTACGTATTTTAAATTTACATTAATATGGTTAGGTGACATAAAACAACATCATAATTATCTTTCTATGTTTATATGTAGATTTAAGAGTCTAAAACCAAAGAAACTTCCATCCCACATCATGTTCATTGGATGAGGGGTACGTGTGAATAAGGAAGGGAATCTAGTAGATTAGAACACACAAAAAGTTTGGGAAATTTGTGTAAGTATGACAAGACTATAAAAAATTTGTTTTAAATTTCTATTACATAAAAATAATTAGTTATTTTCCTATATCTGACAATCACAGGAATCAGTTACTCCTATAGAGGATGAAGACCTATTATCTACAGCTTTGAAGTAGCTAGAAAAATGCAGTCGTGTCAGAGGTGAAGGATTTGGGGTGACACCCCGAGTATATTTTGAGAAGAAAAAAACGGATGATAGAGATGAAACATTGAAACAAATGAGTGAAAAACTAGCAGCCTTTGAAGAACGATTGCAATGTCAAGGAGAGTAGATAGCAACTTTTATGGGTGGGAAGAAAGGAGAAGACACAACTCCGGAACAACCAGTGTGTGAATATCCCTCCCCACCCCCACCATCTTTGAGGCGAGCATTCCCATCAAAGAGTTGTCATAGTCGTGGTAATCAATATTCTAATAATTGTTCCCATGAAATGTGAATCAGACAAACACTGATACTTTTCCAGTACTGATATTCCACAGGGTGATAATGATTGTGATTTATATCTGTCAACACCCACCTATCACCTTGTAGCAAGGGCTATAGTGTTCAACATCCCAGATGACACGTTGTATAATAGACCACTTCTAAAAGATCATTGAAAAGTGATGATTACTATAGCTCATGATAAAAATGGAGAGATTCCTATTCCACTATATGACGATGATATTCATATGGTTCAAAAGGATATTGGGACATTCATTGCATGGCTGTCACAACTTGTAAGACTACGTGCGGCCAAAGAGGTATTTATTTCCTTTTTTTCAAGATAAATATTTAACAAATAATGAAAAAAGGATCTGAACAAATGAATGTTATTATAGAAGGAGAAAGGGAAGGGGGTGACAAATGTCAGCTCAAAACCACCTAAAGGATCAACCAACTGATCCCAAGGAGATACTGAAACCACAATAACACCACCTGTTCTCTATCAACATTTACTAGCATTAATGACCCATGTGGATACAAAACTAAGAGGTGTTAGTAGTCATATAGTTGTTTTCGAAGAGAATATATACGGAGAGGAAAGTCAAGATTTTTTTGCTGCTGAAAATGTAAATGAGATCCTTGAAAACGGTTGGCTAGGCATAAAAATTGTATATATATATATATATGAGGTACTTTTCTGTGAATTTATTTTCTAATAGCTGATCTAATGTTAAAATTATGACTAAATGGATTTTATATTATTGAAAACTGTATTTATGAAAAACATTTGAAGGAATTTTCCCATGATCCAAAATTTGGACTCGTTAGTCCTCATACCACATCATCAAATCTAATGAAAATAGAGCCATAAAATAGTATGAAATAGTGAACAGCTTGCTGAAAACATTTGAAAGTAAGATTACAGAAGACATACTCTTCTTAATACCAACCATGTAGGGGTAAAACTCTATGATTAAAGCAGATCAATTATATTTTGACTTCTTTTATTACTTATTCATTTTTATGTTTTTAGGAAACATTGGATGCTAATTGCAGTGAACTTGGATACTCCAAAGATTTATTTTATGGATTCAAAGCAAGGATATCCATCAAACCGACCACACATGATAGAGTTTGTGAATCTGTAAGACACTACATCCTACGTTTTAAGTCTAAACATCAATTAATATAATATATATTATCTTCTACTAAGGATTCTATTATTATAGGGTGGTGTATCATTATCATCTAAAAAAGGAATGAGGACAGGGGCTAAAAATAATGAGGCGAGCAAGTACTACGTCTGGACAAATATCAGGATATATATAATAAAATTTCACTTTCCAAACACATCTCAACACAAGTTAGTTATTCTCCTAATGAACAAATTTTTTTCAGTTTCCAAAACAAATAAATGATAATTATTGCGGTTATTATGTTTGTAAATTTATGAAATAGATCATTTTTCATCAACAAAAAAGCATCCCTAATGTGGTATTTTTAAACACAACTACTAGTTCATTTAATTTATTTATTAATACATTATTTTTATATTTGGAAGTACTACTCTGACTACCAAAAATAATCATACTCACAGGACAATATAGATATGTTCAGAAACTAGTGGGACACATACCTGATGGAATATTTTACACAAATAACATGATGATCTCACTTGGGGACGTGTACAATTGGCAGTCATTTTTGAGAGGTGTTAAGGGGATCAAAAGATGACACATTCTTGTATGTAAATGTTTGTAGGAATATTGTAATTTTTATTAAATAAAACAACTTTCTCTAATGAGTTAATTTCAGATTTTAACATATTATATGCACCAACAACATGCACGAATGATGAAACACAAAAAGGGTCTCTCTTCTGTTTAAAACGGACATATTTTTAAGTGAAAACAATAAATGACCTACGGAAATATGACGAAACACATTTTGATTGTGTTGATACATTATGAGAATGATCCATGGGTGTGTTGTGGATGTGTACGAGTCAACAACGCCTCAATCCGAGGTACGGTGTTGCCGATACCACTCAAAGGGTCTCTCTTTTGTTTAAAATGGACACAATTTTAAGTGAAAACAAAAACTGACCTACAGAAATATTACCAAAAACATTTGGATAGGATTAATCCTTTAATAGAATGATCCAAGGTTGTTTTGGGGACATGTACAAGTCATCCCCGCCTCAATCCGAGGCACGGTGTGGCCGGTACCACTCAAAGGGTCTCTCTTTTGTTTAAAATGGACAAATATTTAAGTGAAAACAACAACTAACCCACATAAATATTAACAAACGCATTCGGATTGTGTTGATCCTTTATGATAACAATCCACGGTTGAATTGGGGATGTGTATGAGTCATTATTGTCTCAATATGAGGCACGGTGTGGTCGATACCACTCAAAGGGTCTCTCTTTTGTTTAAAATGGACAAATTTTTAAGTGAAAACAACAACTGACCTACGGAAATATGACCAAATGCATTTGTATTATGTTTATACATTAAGATAATGATCAAAGGTTGCATTGGGGACATGTACTGGTTAACTCCGCCTCAATCTGAGACACAGTGTGGTTGGTACCACTCAAAGAGTCTCTCTTTTGTTTAAAATGGATACAATTTTAAGTGAACACAACAACTGACCTTCAAAAATCAGACCAAACACATTTTTATTTTATTTATCCATTAGGATAATGATCCAAGAGTCCTTTTTCACGTGTATGAGTCATCCTTGCCTCAATCAGAGGCACGGTGTGGCTTTTACCAGTCAAAGGGTTTCTCTTTTGACTAAAATGGACAGATTTTTTATTGAAAACAACAACTGACCTACTATAATCCCAGCAAACGCATTAAGATTGTGTTGATCCTTTTTTATAATGATCCATGGGTGTGTTGGGGATGTTTATGAGTCAACCTCGCCTTAATATGAGGCACGGTGTGGCCGGTACCACTCAAAGGGTCTCTCTTTAGGTTAAAATGGACACAATTTTAAGTGAAAACAAAAACTGACATACAGAAATCCAACCAAATCCATGCGTATTATATTGTTCCTTTAGGAGAATGATCCACAAGTCATTTATGACATGTACGAGTAATCCTTGAATCAATACAAGGCACGGTGTGGCCGGTACCACTCAAAGGGTCTCTCTTTTGTTTAAAATGGACAAATGTTTAAGTGAAAACAACAACAGACCTATGGAAATCTGACCAAAAACATTCTACTTGGGTTGAACACTTAATAGAATTATCCATGGGTGAATTGGGGACATTTATGAGTAAACCCTACCTCAATCCGAGACCTGGTGTGGCCGGTACCACTCAAAGGGTCTCTCTTTTGTTTAAAATGGACACAATTTTAAGTGAAAACTACAACTGACCTACGGAAATCCAACCAAACACAATCGGATTGTATTGATACTTTAGAAGAACGATCCATAGGTCCTTTTAGACGTTTACAAGTCAACCACGCCACAATATGAGGCACGGTGTGGACAGTACCACTCAAAGGGTCTCTGTTTTGTTTAAAATGGACAAATATTTAAGTGAAAACTACAAATGACCTAGGTAAATCTGACCAAACACAATTGGATTGTGTTGATCCGTTAAGAGATCGATACAAGGGTGCGTTGAGGATGTGTAAGAGTCCACCCCGCCTCAATCTGAGACACGGTGTGGCCGGTACCACTCAAAGGGTCTCTCTTTTGTTTAAAATGGACACAATTTTAAGTGAAAACAACAACTGACCTATGTAAATCCAAAAAAACTCATTTGTATTGTATTTATCATTTAGTATTATGATCCACGGGTCCTTTGTGACATGTACGAGTAATCCCCGCCACAATCTGAGGCACGGTGTGGCCGGTACCACTCAAAGGGTCTCTCTTTTATTTAAAATGGGCAAATTTTTAAGTGAAAACACCAACTGACCTACAGAAATCAAACCAAACGCAATCATATTGTCTTGATCCTTTCATAGAATGTTCCACATGTTCATTTGGGATGTTTAAGAGTCATCCCCACCTCAATCCAAGACACTGTGTGGCAGTTCCCACTCAGAGGGTCTCTCTTTTGTTTTAAATGGACACAATTTTAAGTGAAAACAACAACTGACCTATGGAAATCTGTCCAAACGCATTAGGATTGTATTAATCCATTAAGAGAATGATCCATGTGTCCTTTTTTCATGTACAATTCATCCCCGCCTCAATCAGACGCACGGTGTGGCCGGTACCACTCAAAGGGTCTCTCTTTTGTTTATAATGGAGAAATTCTTAAGTGAAAACAACAACTGATGTACGGAAATCCAACCAAACACATTCATATTGTGTTGATACTTTAAGATAATGATCCATGATTTCATTGGGGACATGTAATAGTCAACCCACCTCAATATGAGACACGGTGTGTCCGATACCACTCAAAGGGTCTCTTTTTTTAAATGGACACAATTTTAAGTGAAAACAACAAATGACCTATGTAAACACAATGAAATGCATTATGATTGTATTGATCCTTTAAAATAATGATCTAAGGGTCCTTTGTGACGTGTAAGAGTCATCCCCGCTTCAATCCGAGGCACGGTGTGGCCGGTACCACTCAAAGGGGCTCACTTTTTTTAGATGGACAAAATTTTAAGTGAAAACAAAAACTGACCTACGGAAATCTGACCAAACACATTTGGATTGTCTTGATCCTTTAGTAGAATGATCCAAGAGTCCTTTTTGACGTGTAAGAGTCATCCCTCCCTCAATCTGAGGCATGGTGTGGCTGGTACCACTCAAAGATTATCTCTTTTGATTAAAATAGACAAATTTATAACTGAGAACAACATCTGACCTAAGGAAATATGACCAAATGCATTAGGATTGTGTTGATCATTTGATAGAATGATCCATGGGTGCGTTGGGTATGTGTACGAGTCAACCCCACCTCAATCCGAGACATGGTGTTGCCGGTACCACTCAAAGGGTCTCTCTTTTGTTTAAAATGGACCCAATTTTAATGGAAAACAACAACTGACCTACGGAAATCTGACCAAACACATTAGGATTGTCTTTATCCATTAGGATAATGATCCACGAGTCATTTTTGATTGTACAATTCATCCACGCCTCAATATGAGGCATGGTGTGGCCGGTACCACTCAAAGAGTCTCTCTTTTGTTTAAATTGGACAAATTTTTAAGTGTAAACAACAACATACCAACGGAAATCTGACCAAACACATTTTGATTGCGTTGATACATTAAGAGAATGATCCAAGGGTTCTTTGGGGATGATTAAAAGTCAACCACGCCTCAATCTGAGACATGGTGTGGCCGATAACACTCAAAGGGTCTCTCTTTTGTTTAAAATGTACACAATTTTAAGTCAAAACAATAACTGACCTATGGAAATATGAGCAAACGCATTCGGATTGTATTGATACTTTAGGTGAATAATCCATGGGCCCTTTTTGATGTGTATGAGTTATCCCTGCGTCAATCCGAGTCACGGTGTGGCCGGTATCAATCAAAGAGTCTCTGTTTTGTTTAAAATGGACACAATTTTAAGAGAAAACAACAACTAACCTAAGGAAATCAGACCAAACACATTTGGATTCTATTGTTCCTTTAGGAGAACGATCCACGGGTCCTTTGTGACATGTAATAGCCATACCCATCCCAATATAAGGCACGATGTGGCCGGTTTCACTCAAAGGGTCTCTCTTTTGATTAAAATGGACACAATTTTAAGTGGAAACAATAACTAACCTCTGGAAATTGGACCAAACGCATTTGGATTGTATTGATCCTTTAGGAGAACGATCCACAGTTCCTCTGTGATGTGTACGAGGCATCACTGCCTCAATATGAGGCACAGTGTGGAAGGTATCACTCAAAGGGTCTTTCTTTTGTTTAAAATGGACACAATTTTAAGTGAAAATAACAACTAACCTACAGAAATCCGGCCAAACGCATTCATATTATCTTGATCCTTTATGAAAACGATCCATGGGTCTTTTGTAATGTGTTAGAGTCAACCCCACCAACCCTCTGGACCACCCCCACCCCCTGGACACCAGCCCACCCCCTGGACACCCCCACCCCTCTAGACAACCCGACCCCCTAGAAATCCCCCTCAAACCCATGGACACCCCCCGCCCCCTGGACACGCCCATGGACAACCCCCCCCCCCCCCCCCCACCCCCCCAGACACCCCCGCCCCCACCCCCCTGGACAACCACCACCCCCTAGACGGCACCCCCACCCCTCCTTCACACCACCCCACCACCTGCATACCCCCAACCCCCCTGGACACCCCCACCCATAGACGGCCACCCCCACCATACCAGACACCACCCCCCCCCCTTTGGATAGCCCCACCAACCCCATCCACCCCCCTTAGGACACCCCACCCCTAGAATGCCCCCCCCCCCCGACACCCTGGACACCAGCCCATCCCCATGGACACCCCATAGACACCCCCCCCCCCCACTTGGACACCCCCCACCTAGACACCCCCCATCCTTGGACACCACCCCACCCCCCTCGGATAGCCCTACCAACACCCTAGACTGCCCCCCACCCCACCCTGGACTGCCCCCCCCCCCCCACCCCACCCGAACAACCCCCACCTCCTGGGACACCCCTATCCCCACAGAATCTCCCATCCCACCCTCCTGGACACCACCCCACCCCCCTTGGATAGCCCCACCAACACCCCAGACGGCCCCCACCACCCGAACACCCCACCCACCACCTGGAAAGACCCCCTGCCACCCTGGACACTAGCCCACCCCCCATGGACACCCCCCCCCCCCGACCTGGAAACCCCCCTTCTAGAAACCACCCCACCATAGAGACACCCATCCCCCCTGGACACCACCACCCTCCTTGGACAGCCCCCCGACCTCCTGGACCACCCCCACCCCCTGGACACCCCCACCCCCTGGACACCCCCTACCCTCCCTTGGACAGCCATTTGAAACCCCTAAACAACCCCCCCAACCCCTTGAATTCTGAATAGAATTATTTATGTATTTAATTAACTTATTAATTTGTGTTAATGGTTTATGTGTATACTTGGGGCAATTAGCTTATGATTTATGTCTTAATTTTGTATGGGTATACATATTGAGATGCTGAATTATTTTTAGGAGCTCTTTGGGTATACTGTTGTAGAATTGTTTTTTACAGCAGATAGGGAATTTATCACCTCGTTTTTAGCACTGATGAAAGAGGCCTTTATTTTCACTCAAAAGATCTGAAAAAAATCCACATTTATCAACACTAAAAGAGAGCTGATAAAGGAATCCTTTATCACTTCTTTTGTAGCGCTGATAAAATGTACATGTATTAGCGCTACAAAAGCACTGATAAAGGCTTTATTTATCAGTGCTCTTTTAACTCTATTAAACTGGTCATTTGTTAGTGCTTTTTGAGCACTGATAAATGTACATGTCATCAGCGCTGAGCTTTACATGGCTTTTTAGTGCTGATAAAGCCCGTTTTGAGCGCTAATAAAACCCGTTTTTTGTAGTAGTGTTAGTATAATTAGTGTCATAATTTTTATATATTTTTTGTTATCAGTGTTTGAAGTGACTATTGTTTCATTAGTGTCTTCAATGTCATTAGAGTATAAAGTATTATGAGTATTTTAAATTCTTTCTGTGTCATAATTATAACCAGTGTTATTAATATCATGAGTGTCCTTATACTCATATGAATGTACATTTTCATCAGTTTTATCCATATCTTCAGTATCTTTAGATTCATCAGTATCATTAGCTTCATTTGTTCCGTCAATGTCATTAGTATCACCAGTACCATATGTTTTATAATCCTCATAAATGAAATGAAATTTATTCTCTCTATTAATATCATTAGTTTGGTTAGTTAATATAGAAATTTTATTTTCATTAGTGTCAGTGAAATCTTCACATCCATTAGTTTCATTAGTTTAATGAGTTTCGTGAGTTTCATGAGTGTTTTTAGTGTTGTTATTGTCACTAGATCCTTGAGTGATGTTATTTCATTAGTTATTTTTATATCATTGGTGGCATTACTATTTTTAGTGTCATCACTATATTGATTATCATCAGTGTCATTGGTGTTTTCAATTTCATTATTTTCATTAGTGTGTTTAGTGTGGTAAGTGTTTTTAGTTTCATTTGTTTCATTATTATTATTATTAGTGTGTTTAAGTTCAATATTTTCATTAATTCCATAATAATTATAAATACTATTATTATCATTATTAGTGTCTATTTTATATTTTTTTGTATATTCAGTGTGTTTATTTTCCTTAATATCTACAGTTCCATCAGTTATGTTATGTAATTAGTTTCATTATTAATTTAAGTGTCTTTTGGGTTAAGAATTTCTTGATTATTATTAATGTCTTATGTTCATCCAATAAGTACCCTTATGTCTTTTCCATTCCTTTATGTTTTGAAAATCACAAACACATTTCATCAGGAAAATTTTCCTTCTCTAATAATACTTTTCTTAAGGAAATTTATCTTTCCCTAAGGAAAATTCTTTACATAATCATTAAATATGGTTTTAGATATTCTTTTTAATTTTCTTTATCAAATCATAACCATATTTTTATTAACACCAAGTTTCCTTAAGAATAATCGGATTTTTATCAAAAACCTTAGAATCTTGCAGTTCCTTAGAAACTGAGTATTACGATTTTTAGACACTGAATTCTCTAAAATTCATACTCCAAATTCACTAAAATTTAGACATCGAATTCTCTAAAATTCAGACTCTGAATTCAATGAAATTCAGATGCCAAAATCTATAAAATTAATACTCTGAATTCTCTAAAATTCTGACTTAGAATTAACTAAAATTCAGACTAGGAATTATCTAAAATTCATTATTTTAATTATCTAAAATTGAGACTCTGAATTCTTTAATGTTCAGACACCGAATTCGTCAGACTATTGAAACCAAATTAACCAGAATTCAGATGTCAAAGATTAATATTTCTAGAATCCAATTCTTCATATTTTTAGAATCAGATTTCAAATTTTCCAAGATTCCAATTTTTCATATTTTTTAAAGTTACTTTTCATTCATAACATTTTTCTTCATGTTTATCGAATCCTAGTTCTCCAAACATGATATTGTTTTACTTACATATTAATGTTTCTTATGAATGTTTTTCTTTTTTCACATGACATATGTTTATATATTTCCTTATACAAAATTATGTTTTGTCATATATTTTAAACTAACAGTTGGTTGAGTGACACATGTATAGGTCCCATTGAGATTTATGGAAAATTATGACTGTTGGAGGAGGGAGTCGACCATCGTAATTTTTTCTTCTAAATAAAATCTCATTTGAACAAACCCCATACACTTTCATGAACACGAATAATGTGTTGCTGTGAAGTTATTTCAATAGATAGAAATAATATCATGATTAGTGTGATCTATGAACATCTTGTTCATCCATGAACAACTTGTTTAGACTAGTGCAACTTTGACTGTTGGTGTGTACAATCGATGATTTTAGAGGATAGGAAAAAATAGGTGTCGACTACCTTAAATATTGAGGACTTCCTGGTATTAGAATATAGAGGTGCTGACTACCTTAATGTTTGAGGGATTTCAGGGATAGTAAGAGAGACTCTGATATTCTTATATAAGGATTACCCTTGTTTGGGTATGACAGAATTTCTTGAAAGTATAAATAAATGGACCTTTATCTAAATTCGTTGGATACCCTTATCTAGGGGTTAAAATATTTCCAACTTATTTACTTATTCTTATTACAAGTTTTATTTCTATTGTATTTTTTTAACGAATGAAAGTATAAATTTTTTATACTTTCTTATACATTAATACTCTGATAAATAATATTTTATACACTTTATGTCAGAATATTTCATTATAATAACTTTTTTATGTTTAGGTTCCTTATAATTTGACAAGGGACCATCCAATTATCCCTTTGTTTGAAAATAAAATAGGGTTTGTGAATTCACCTTGTTTAACTCTGTTAAACTTAGATTTATTTATTGTTTAAATATAACCTTAAAATATTTGTTAAACATACAGTTCACTCCACCCCCATCCCATGTTATTGAGCATCTATATCTATTTTTTGATCATATAATTGGTATCAAAGTATGTCTTTTAAATACTTATACTTACATATAATTTTTCTTGTTCAATTTTTCTCCATCAACTTTTTTTTTCTCAATTTTACTTGTTCATAATTTTCTTAAGGATTTTATTTATAAAATCCTTTTTATAATAATCCATTTTGGTGAAAAAGTATTTTTCCTATAGAATGGTAGGAATGAAAGTTGTTCTGATAGATAATATGAATCCAAACAAACCACCAATAATTGATGTTAATGATTATATGCATTGGATAGATAGGATGAAAATATTTGTGATTAACACTATAGTGGGTAACTTTCTTATGCTCACTTGTGAATACAAGATTCTGGGCATGTAAATCAGAACATTCACAAATCAAGGAAAACAGGAATATCAACTATACCACAAGGTTTGAAATACTATTTTATGTTCCATGACCAGAAATATGTATATTCAAATATCTTCTTGTAAAGATTCCAATAGAATATAGAACACTTGAAGTTTCACACTTTGGAACATCAAAAGCGGTAGAAACCAAAAGAGATATATTAAGAGATGAATATGATGGATTTATGTTTCCTTGTGGAGAACATTTTTTCAATGTTAATCAAATATTTATGACTATCATCAAGAGAATTCAATATATGTGAGATAATGTTATTGATGATGATGTTCTTGTGGAAAATATAATTCATACCAAGGCCAACGAGTGGGAATCAAAAAGGGATGTTATTGATGAGAACAGGAAAGTGTCTAGCATTACCTTGGATGAGTTATTTGGAACACTTCTTCAAAATAAAACAAGAATGAAGAGAGATTCTAACTTCAATAAGAAAAATAATGTTGATGGAAGTGTTACTTTTTCTAACACATCTAAATCCAAAACTCTGAAAAGTGTAACCTGATAAAAAGCTAAGAAAGATGATGTAATATATGAATCAAGTGGTAGTCATTAGTCTTAAAATGAACTTTCCAATCTTGCTCGAAGGATGATCAATATTGTGGGAAAGAATTATTTTGAGAATATATATAAGAAGAAAGACAAAATAGTCAAGAAATATTTTGAAGTAACAAGTTATGAATGAAAAAGGCCTTTTCATATTAGACCTGATTGTCCTTTGATCAAGAGAAAATGTAGAAAGGAAATGTGTTTTGAGTGGAACAGAATTAAATATTACAAATCTATGGAAAATAAATTATTGAAAGAAAATGACACCTAGAGTGCCAATGGTGGTGAATCTTCATATGAATCATTGTAATATGAATCATCTGGTTAGAAGAATATTGGACTTATAGCAAGAGAAACTTTTAAAAAATATTGTCTTATAGCTAAAGTGCTCAATTCGAAATCTTCATAAAATATTTTTTTAAATGAAAATTTTCCTAATAAAGAATATTATGAATCTTTTGATAACAAATTTTCCTCGTCAAAAGATAATACTTTACCTTCATTTGATAAAGTCTCTATATTATCAAAATTACTTTAGAATCAGAATTTTTATATAAAAAAGATGTTAGAGAATAAAAATTATAGAATTTATGTTTTAACAAATGAAGTATCAGCTCATTCTAAAGATCTTGATCAAGAAACTCTTAATTTTTAATATTTTTCTAAAAACCATAAGGAATTTAATTCTAAGAAGGATAAACATTCTATGGATCTTGAAAATGTTTTTTCATTGAAAATATTTTTAGAGAATAACTCAAATTCTAAGACTAATGAATTTGAGGATAAGAAATTAGTCATTATACTAAAATATGATTTTTTTTCCTAAAATAAATATTTATCCCATTTCACTTATAGAAAGAAATAACTTGATAAAATTTATTCAAAACTTCATTCTCTTAGGAATAATTCCAGATTTTGTTATACTCATTCAAAACTAGTTTTTGTTAATAACTATTTTCTTCCCAAAAGTGAACCTTTTATCACTAAATGTAGATGTGGTAAAATTGGGGAGAAATTTTTTTATTTAAACAAAACCCAATACTTATGTTTTCATAAAGATTATTTTTATATGAAAATGTGGATTCCTAAGATTTTACAATCTAATAATTCCGGATCCAAGAATGTTTGGATTCCAAAAGTCTGCTATTTTTTCAGTAGAATAAAGGAAGTACCAACAATGATACATGGTACATGGATAGTGGATGTTTCTGAAACATGAATGGTAACAAAATATTCTTTTAAAATATTATCATGATGAAAGGAGGAAAAGTAACTTTCAGAGATAATGCTCGGGGAGAAATTGTTGGTATAGGTAACATTTTTCCTATTGAAAAATCTTTAATTTCAAATGCTTTATCTATTAATGGTATTGAGAACATCCTTATAATAATAATCCAATTATGGGATAAAGGTTATCCTATAAATTTTAGGAATGATAAATGCTTTTTACACAATTCCATGGAAGTGTTTATTCTCTATGCCCATGTGAATGAAAATATTTATACAGTGTACATAGATGGCCTTAGGATCCAAGATCTACCTTTCTATAGTGAAATGGAAGATCATTCTTGTCAATGGAATAGAAGACTATGAAATTGTAAACATAGGAACCTATGTAAACTCTCAAAGAAACGAATTATTAAGGACATTCCAGAGTGTAGATTTGATTCTACAAAAGTTTTTGATCCTTGTCAATATAGAAAAAAATAAGTCAAGATTTAAATATATTGTTGAAGTATAAACTTCTGATGCATTACAGCTAGAGAATATGGATATTTTTGGTCCAACACAAACTGTAAGTATTGGGGGATAATACTATGTATTTTATTTAGTTGAATGTTTCACTAGATTTACACGGGTCTATATTCTAGCCTATAAATCTGATTCCTTTTTTTATTTTAAATCATTCTCAGAGAATGTTAAAAATGAGAAAAATGTACCATTGATAACTATTCATAGTGATTATTGGTGAGAGTTTAAACATTTGGATTTTGAAAAAAAAAATTAGTAAGAATGGTATTACTCATAACTTCTCAACTCTACAAACTCCACAAAAAATAGTGTTTTTGAAAGAAGATATGAAATTCATTAAGAGATAACTAGAAACATGTTCAGTGAATATTCTATTCCTAACCACACTGTGACTGAAGGTGTATGTACTACTTGTTTGACTATAAATATAGTATTAATTAGACCGTTTCATAACAAAACACCTTAAAAATTGTGAACTGTTATAAAACCTATACTTTATTACATCAAAGTATTAGGATGAAATGTATTAATCTTGAATACTAAAGATAACTTACATAAATTCTCACAATAATATGATGAAGTAATTTTCATAGGCTAGTCCACTACTAAAAAGGCTTATAGTGTTTTTAAAAAAATATTGTACTATTGAAAAAATAGTGCCTGTTAAATTTGATGAAACTGGTCTTTTTTTTATGAAATCTCATCCTACATCGTTGGATTTGTTTTAAAAAATTATTTATCATCCTTTGATATAATATTCTTCGAATTATGAAAATAATTAAAAAATGTTTCTAAAGTATTTACAACATAATGTTTTTACATTATGTTAATGAATAGGTTTTACAAAACCCAACTAATTGTTTTATTATGAATCATCCTAGATATAGTATCGTTGGTGATGTAAATCAACCTATAATTACTAGGATTTCATTAATAAATGTGGTACAAAATCTAGAATTTCATTCCAAAATAGAACATAAAAGAACTGATGATGCTTTTAGTGATGATGATTGGACTAAATCTATAAAAGATGATCAAAATAAATTTTAAAGAACAAAGTCTCGACCTTTTTTGAAAGGCCTATGGAAACATCTATAATTGGAGTAAAATGGGTCTTCAGAAATAAATTTTTTGAAAATCGAATCATTGTAAGAAATAAAACAATATTAGTTTCTAAATGCTATAATCAATAAGAAGGAATATACTATGAAGAATAATATACTCCAGTATCTAGAATTGATTCTATTTATATAATACTATCATTTTTAGTATTATTTAATGTAAATATTTTTAAAATGGACATGAAGTGTGATTCTCATAATGGATATGTTCAAGTGGAATTTTATGTTGAACAAACTCCTAGTTTTGAAGACAAAAAACATCAAGAACCAGTTTTCAAACTTACCATAGATTTATATGGATTTAGAAAGTCTCTAGAGGCTGTTGTGATATACTTACATGATTTTAGTTAGAAAACAATTGTGTTACACGAGGTGAAGATCCAAATGTTTTTTTAGATAATGAAAATAGAAATGTTTTGATTGTTCAAATTTATGTTGATGACATTTTATTTGGATCAAATCGATAATATTTAACTAATTCATTAGTGAATATCATTAAATTGGTGTTTGAAATAAGTATTATGGGTGAATTAAATTTTTTAATTGGATTTAAAATTTCACAAAAACAAGATGGAACATATATATCTCAACATATGTATATGGAATTTCTTATTAATAATTATGGATTTGATAATACTAAAAGTATAAGTACACTAATCGATACCTCGGACTCTCTTGATCTCGATGAAGTTGGGAAACCAGTAGATCAAACATCTTTTAGAGGTATGATATGATATTTATTATACTTAATAGATAGTCATCTATACTTAATGTTTTTAGTATTATTGTGTGTAAGATATCAATATAATACAATGGAATGTCATTTAAAATCAGCAAGAAGAATATTTTCTATTTTATGGGAATTATGGACATAGGACTTTTTTATTCTTCTAGAAATGATTTTGTTTCAAAAAAAATTCAGATGCTGATTTTGGTGCATATAGAATCGATATAAAAATATATAAATTACTTTTCATTTATTAAGAGATTCATTAGTTTCTTGGTCATGAAAGAAGAAAAACTCAGTATCACTTTCCACTACTAAAGCTAAATATGTAGTTGATGGAAGTTGTTATACTGAAGTGTTGTGGTTGAAAAACACAATAAAATATTATGGCATGAGTTTTACCAAAAAAAATAGATAATGTGTGATAATACTAGTGTCATTTACCTAATAAAAATTCCCTTACATCAGCCACATGAAAAACACATATACATTAGTAATCACTTTCTTAGGGATCACACAGTCAAAGAATATATCATTCTTAAATTTATCCAAACTCAAGAACAACTTGCGGAAATTTATTAAAAATCATTACCCTCTAATAGATTTGAATACATTAAAAATATATGAAAGATAACTTTAAGGTAATCATTCACATTAACATTTTTTCAAAACCTATCATTTTACATTAAGAAACTGATTTTCATATTGGGGGTACATTTTTTTATCCTTTCAAAAAATCTCATCAACCTAATTTTTTCCCCTTTCGTTAATAAATTTTTTTCACAACCTAAATTGTTTCTCCTTTCTTTAACAAAAAATTTCGAAACGTAAAATGTTTCATTTCATTAAAACAAAATTGAAATCTGAATTTATTTCTTCTTAATCAAAGTCTCTAGAATCAATGTTCTTCAAGAATAACCTTATCAATATTTAAAATTTATTCTAAGCAGTATAGACGGTATGTTTCCTTACTAAAATATTTGTAATTTTATTTTTTATTTGTTTGTATTTCTATCTTTTTTTAAGAAAACTTTATGAGATTCACTTTCCATAAATCCAATTTTTCCTTAAAACCTCAAAATATCATAACCTATAAATCCTTATTTGGAATTTCTATCAACCATTGGATTGATTTGGGAATTAGAACCAACACCATGAATCCTATATAAAGGCCCCCATATTCGCATCACATATCTGATTATCCACTGTTTTTTGCTCCAATGCTCTACCACCCTTAAAAACAACCATTCAATTTTCTCAATTTTCTTATGTTTCTGATGTCACTTGAAGTATCATAAAAAAGATCAGATGGCCTCAAACAATGAACTCAAATATTCACAAATTTAAAGAGAATGTTTTTTATACAAAATTTCATTATGAAGTATGATTCCCAGATTAGAAAAGATATAATAAATAGTTGGGGAAGTATTTGTGTTTCCAAACCAAAAAATTAGGATATTGATTATCATGATCTCATCATAGAATTTTACAATTTAGTTACTTTTTATGAACAAGGAGGAAGATAATGATTTTCATTAAAAAAAATTGGGAAGACTTACTCCTTATCTTTCAACAAAGCTACTTGTATTTTGGATATTCCTTACAAATGATAAGCTCTCTTTTTCTCTGACAACCTTCCAGACAAAGAAAAACGTTTTGAGAAGGTTGAACCAATTTATTTCCTAATACTTATATGATTTAAGTCAACAAAAATCATTCACCTTACAACCAACTATAGTTTGTTAGCTTTTTGTATGCAAGGTTTTCTTATTTTGAGTAAGAGATATAAGTATTTCCTCAATAATTGTGACATTTTTATGGTGAATTTATTAGTGAATCTAATAATGGTAAACCTTATCAAGTATATTCTCCTAACTATTAACAATATCAAGAATGGTACCCTCATGTCTCAGAAAATTATGTATCCAATGATCTTGTCAAATATCATTGTTCTTTTTTTATAATCCGTTAAAATTCCTTATAGTTAAAAACCCAAAGTATTTAATATAATGTTTCTGAGTGATGACACTATGAGGTGGATACAAATAAGTTTTATTATTAAGTATGAGAGTTTTATGATCTTTCGGAAAGTTAGGTTCAATATATCCTCAAAAAGGGGATGTAAGTTAAACAACCAAGAAAACTCTGAAGAAGGAAAAAGGGAAAGAACCAAAATCAAAATAAAAAGAACCCATTCCAGAAACTCTTCCACCTATAATCGAACCAAAAAATAAAAAGAATTTTCTAATGAATTTGTTGTCAAGTGGAGAGAAAATATTATGAATTTGGAGGAGGGAGAATGAATTTTTTGTTTAGACCTTGATTAGGCTAAGGCCATGAAGATTCAGTTAGAAGATGATATTTTGGAATAAGATAAAGAGAAAAATACAAAGAATAAGAATATGTTAGAAGCCAAAATTTTCCAATCCTTGCTTAAAGATGCAAACAAAACATCTAAACAAATCCAGGAACTAGAATCATTCATGCAAGAATCGGTTCCAATTGAAACTCCGAGAAAGAAACTTTCTATTCTAGAACCCATTGCTAAAGAATAATTATATAAACAAGAAGAACCAGAAGAAAAAGAAGAATAATAATAATGTGAAGATGTAATCAAAATAGTGGAATAATACCATGAGAAATAAAGTCCGTACGAAAAGTTGTTGATCATAACATCCCAAGTTGAATCAACCAAAATAATATCAAAAGGGTAATATGATGATGCAAAGGATGAGGTTGATAAAACTACTATTGATGAAAGCAGCAATCATGATTTTACCTATCATGAAGATGTTATGTAAGGTGATGACAGGGATGATGTTAATGATGATATGATAATACAATTCTTTGATAGTGATCTTGAGACTCCAGAAGTTTAAAATGAAATTTCAAAAGTTGAGAATGGAATGTAAGTGGTAAATTATTCTCCAAGGAATGTTGTGGTTTCAAAAACTAAGAACTTTGTTGTTGTAACATCTAAGAAAAAATCAGCTGAGCCAAAAAGAGATACATATTCAAAATTAGAATCTTATTTTGGAAAATATTTTGTAGTTAAATCTTTCAAAAAAACTATTGAACATAATTCCTTTATTTCCAAGTATATATTCGAGATTTCCGTTGCATCAGTAGACTATAAATTAGATTTCATATTCGATAATAATTATCATGGAGGAGTATATCAACATTAAAGAAAAATTAAAATCTTTTCATGTTGGTTATGATGCTCATAAGAGATCATGGAAGGAAATAACAAAATTGTCAAAGTCAATAATTGATTATCTCAGAGTCATGGATGATTTTCATGATTTAGTAAATGGTTCTTTTTATAAGTAATAGGAAACCCCCAAGAACCTCGCAACATGTTTTTCAGAAAATTTGAATCAAGAAAAAGACGCATGGATTGAATAACATAGATACCGTAATGAAAGGATGAATTCGGTTGCTCTAAATTTAAAATGGAATGAAAAATCAGGGAAGAGTTGGAAGAAAAATTAAAACTACAAGAAGAAGTGGTAAAGTCTCATGCTGAAATTCTAAAGTCTAAAGAAGAAATAACTAATGTTCTAAAGAAGAAAAATCATGATCAGGTTCAGTTGAACATGAAATCTATGGATAATCAAAAAGATTTGAATAATTTGAAGGAAACATTGTGAATGTTTTGTATGAAGAGTAATTAGGATGAATGATTCCTTAAAATCCAATATTTTTTTGTATTCTCCTTGTAAATAAATTCCAAACATAATGAAATTTTGTTATACTTCAATTGTTTTTTCTTTTATATTTTTAACCTTTTGAGGAACAATGTTTTTTCCATTCCCTCCATTCCATTTTGAAAATCACAAAGGGGGAGAATAAAATGATCAAAATAATATTAAGTAATATGAATATAATTCCCTATATAATGGGGAGATTAGGTAAGGGGATATTAAGTAAGGGGGAGATTACATAACAAATATTTTCAGAGGCAAGAAGAAGTAAATTCACTCATAAAGATAAGAATATGATCCATTGGGATTTCAAAACCAAAGGGAGAGTTATTCATATTCATTAGGCGTCAATGTAAAATGATATAACTATTTATTTTAAAGTTCAAAAAGTGAAAACCTTATTCTGTGTATTATTTTTTGAAATGTTTATTGTGTTTTCCATAAAGGGGATATTTTTTAGTCAATAATTATCATTATGACTTTTCCATTCATTAATTTATTGAAAATCACAAATATATTTCCTAAGGAAATTTATCTTTCTATAAAAATTATTTTACTAACAAAAAAAATTATTTCTCTATATAAATCTATTTGATTAATCCTTAAATGTACTTTTATGTGTTATTATTAATGTTCCTTATCTATGATTAACAATATTTTTCTTAAGAAAGAATTTCCATAAGAATAATTGGATCCTTCTATAAAAACTCATAATCTTACAGTTCCTTAGATACTGAGTCTTAATATTTTCATACTCCAAATTCTCTAAAAAAACCTACTCTAGATTCTCTGAAATTCAGACTCTGAATTCCCTAAAATTCATACTCTGAATTATCTGAAATTAATACTCTTAATTCTATGAAATTCAGACTCCAAACTCTCTAAAAATAAGACTACAAATTCTCTGAAATTCAGACTCCAGATGCATTTAAATTCGGACTCTGAATTATTTGAAATCCAAACTATGGATTCATCATAATTCAGACTCCGAATTCATTAGAATTCAAACTCAGAATATCCATTCTTCCATAATCCAAATTGTTCATATTTTTAGACTTTTAATTCAAATTTTCCTAGATTCTTACTTATCATATTTTTTAAAGATACATTAAATTAATAACATATATATATAATTTTATCAGATCCTAGTTTTACAAACATGATATGGTTTGTATTATATATTAATTTTTCTTAATTATATTTTTGTTTCATACACTTGGTAGATTTTTTCATATTTTCATATACAAAAGGATTTCAGGAAATCTATTTTTAACTAGATATTGGGTGAGTGACAAGTGTATAGGTCCCTCTGAGATTTAAGGAAAAATATGATCATTTGAGGAAGGAGTCGATTGTTAGTATTTTTCCTATAAATAGGTTCTCATTTGAAAAAACTCTACACACTTTCACAAAAACTAATACTGGGATGTTTTGAAGTGATTTCTAGATTGAGAAAGACTCCCATGCATTGTGTAATCTGTGAACATCATGTTCAGCTGTGATAAATGTTTTCAGCCTAGTGTGACTATGATTATTATTGTGTACAATCAACGACTTTCGGATATTAGAAGACAGAGGTGTCAAATAAAATAAAGTTAGAGGGCTTCCAGGGATAGGAATACATATGTGTCGACTACCGTAATGTTCAATGACTTGTAGTGATAGCAATATAGACTCTGATATTCTTGTTGATAACTTTGAAAAGTGTGGGTTAAATAAACATTCATGAATTTATAAATCAAGGGACATTTATTCAAGGTTGTTTGATATCCTTTTCTTTGGGATAAAATATTTTATTCTTGATTACTTGTTCTTGTGATAAGTTTTATTTCTTTTGTATTTTGTTAAAAAAATAAATTATAACTTTTTTATACTTTCATAAGCTTTTATATTATGATAATTAAGATTCTATATGCTTTATGTTATGTTGATTCCATAATATAAATTATTATATTTGTGTTCATTGTAATTGGACCAGGGCACATCCAATTATCCCTTTTTTTAAATCAAAGAGGGTTTGTGAATTCACCTTGTTTAACTTTTTTAAATATATATTTCATTATGGTTTAAATCCAACCTTAAGATTGTTTTAAACATAAAATTCACCCCCCCCCCCTCTTTTTATCTAGAATCTACATCTATATTTCAATCCAACATCTTGTGTGTCATTAGTGTTTATAGTTTCATTAGTTTCATGAGTTTCATTAATGTTAATAGTTTATTTGTATTGTAATATTTTCCATGTCATTAGTTTCATCAATTTAATCAATTTAATCTATTTATTTATTCTCATTAGAGTATTATGTATTGTTAGTGACATCAGTTTTCCTAATGTTGTGAGTTAATCAATATTTTTATCATCATGTTTTACTTTAATTTCAATAGTATTTTCAGTTTCAGTAGGATTTCCAGTCTCATAAGTTCCATTAATTTCAGCATTATTGTTAATGTCATCATATAATTTCATTGATATATTTGGGTTTTTGTGTTGTTATAGTCGATGGTTTCATTCGGTTCATCAACATATTTAGTGTTAATTTTTACATCAATTTCATGAGTATAATTGTAATATAATTTTTCAATAATTTAGTTAATTCCAAAAGTTTCATCAATGTCATAAATGTTTTTAGTGTAGTTAGTGTTTTTATTTTCATTATTTTCATCAGTGTTTTCAATGTATTTAGTGATAATAATGTCTCCAAGGTATTCTTTCCCATTAGTTTTATTAATCTCATTAAAGATGTTTATGACCGTAGTTTGAGGAGTTTTGTTAGTTCCATTAGTGTCATTAGGTTCATCAGTGTTTTTAAAATAATCAATATCTTAAGTGTCATTATTTTCTTTAGTATCATTAGTTATAGTCATCATCATCATATGTTTAATCAATGTTGTCTGGGTATTCGTGTTTTTTAGGATTTTCAGTGTTTTCTGTGTCTTCTGTGTCATCTGTTTTATCATTTTCATGTGTTTTTTTATTTTCATTAGTGTAATTCATTTCAATAGTTCCATGTGCTCCATGAGTTCCATCCGTTTCATTGGTTTCATGAGTGTCATTTGTGGCATTTATATCATCTTTTCCATTTGAATCATATATGTCTTGAGATTATTTACTTTTAATGATATCAATATTTTTATGAGTTTAATGAGTGTTTTTATTGACTTTAGAGTTGTTAAATACAATAGAGTCCTGAGTTTAATCTATTTAAGTAGTTTTATTAGTGTTATGAGTTTAATTTATGTATTTAGAGTCATAAGTGTCCCTAGTGTCATCAGCCTCCTTAGTTTCATTGTTGTTTTTAGTTTCATCAGTGTTATGAAGGCTTAAAGTCTCGTCATTTTCATCAATTTCATTAGTGTCATCAGCATCATCAGAATATGTAATGAACCAACTCGATTCGACCTAACACATCACTCAATTTGGCTCGCCCCAAGGCCTCAAGCACACCTCCCCAAATTCCAATGGCTACCAACTAGTAGTGAGGGTCTAACATACGTAGTGGGGAGATAAATCCCTTCTACTTATAGTGAAATAGCAATGGAAATTTACCAAACTCATACAAAATTGTAAAAATCCGAGTACAAATATAATATAATTGAAACATAATCATGCTAAAATAAATTGAACATAGAATAAAATCATATTGACTCAAAATCATGAACAATATATATCATAAAATCACCCACTAGGCTGAACACATATACAAGATAACCAAAATAAAAGTAAATATAATATATTATACTATATTACCTAATATTGGAAACATACCTAGTCACCACCATGCTCAAGATGTACCATATTTATCTTAATACATCACACAAGTGGGTATGATCAACCAAAAAACAAAACATTTGGTTTGTCTGAAAACAAAGGTTTGTATAGAGGGGGTGAGAAATAAATCCAAGTCATCCACCCCAATGGTGAACCAAAAATTAGATGCCATATCAAGTTAATGAACATGTGATATTCCCATAAAATATGAAATTGAATAACATCTAGCAAAAAATAAAGAGATTCATAAAAATAAATTTTTATATAAAAAAAAAAGAAAACAACTAACTATGGGTTCTAGCCTGACAAAAAAGTAAATCTTCCCCCTACACTAGCCTACACCCGAGGATCTAAAACACTTGGATCACCACATAACATGACATTAGGCTTCTTTGACCAATTTTCATCAGAGTTCCAATAAATCTAATTTAAAATGAATGAATTCCAAACACTAGAGAATAACCATTATCATTCCCATGGAAAAGCACATATACCGGGCTTAAGGACTATAATAGAAATATCTAAAATGGTGACAGAAATTTCTAGGTCAACACAACTAGAGAACATGTCAGTCTTAAAGGTCATGTGGAATGAATCAGGCACCAGATATGGACCCGAAAAAAAAATGTGATCCATTCATACCCTAAGAGAATACAACATCCATGGCCTTAGGAGCACAAAATAATCTACAACGCAAAAAACCCACTCCATGAGTACCTCAACACCTCATGAGCCAGAATCCACTCTATCCAAGGTACACACTAAACCATCGGGGATGTTTCACTCTTCAAATCATACATTAACTCTATGTGCATGTCTAACCACTCCCATCCAACATAGGAGATAACCTTATCAAAAATCAGGTCCAACACACGGTTAAAGATATCCCTAGGGTCTCCTCCTTAAATCAAATACTGACAAGAAACTACCTCAAAAAATAAGGCCAATGTGTAACAGAATAAGCGATGATCCAACCTCGATTACACCATCTAAATAGCTGACCAATATACACTAATCCACTCTCATCTAATAAAGCATAGAGCCTCTCCTAGAACCAGTGATCTCAACATCCAATAAAAAAACCATAGGCTCTCAAGGACCCACCTTAGGTATAAAATAAACTCAAGACTCCCATGAACCCTGAGGTCACATAATAATGATTTTTCCAACTAGGGACTCACCTGATACACCCATGCTCTTTGGCCACGCCTATCCCAAATACCATCAAATATCCAAAAGTCCCTATTAGGGACACCCAATAAGGGGTTCCTCTAGATCCTCCAAAAAACTGTATATTCTTAGTATTGAAATAATCCTAATGGCCCTATGTAACCGCCAAATAATATTCAGTCAATAATACAATCCAACGGAATCCAAAAGAAAATCATGCCATCATGGGAATTCAAAATAGTCCTCATGACCCCAACATAGTATGACCCTCTATAAGGTATCTTTACCACAATGAAAACACGATTATAATACCATGTATGAAAACCTCATTTACTCTTCCCAACAAAAAAACTGTCCATGCATACCAACTCATCCACAAGGAAATCTAAAGAACACCACACCATGTGGCCACTCACAACTTCTGAAAAAAGTGTCAACTGATTTCAGGATAATAAAATAGCCCATGAGGTCATCCATAAGAATCCCTCATACTCATATCAACAAATCAACGACATATGGTTGTAACCACCATCACAGGATGCCACCCCAACCCATAGTATCCAACATCTTTGATCTCCTTATACCTAAGAGATAAACCATAACTGCTCTAACTTCGATCACTCAGTACCAACAGATAAGGTAAAATTAAGATCTGCATATAGATAATTCATGATTCCACCTTCCATAATTTGTCCAAAAGAACACCAAATATATCATCATGGCACACTCAAGATAAGATGGTCAGTGAGCTAACAACCACAACACGAGCCCAGCAACTCACAACCCAACCCACCTGAAGATTCTAAAACCAATCCTAAAATAAATTCTCCTACAAATATTATCATCAAATACACCATCCAAACAACCGCTAAATACTGAACGGATTTCTACCATTATGGTCTATGTAGAAAATATACTCATAATGGACTACTCAAAAGTCAAATTCTGACTTTAGGATGAAATACTATAAAAATAATAAATGGTAGTAAAAGTGCACATTATTCTCCTCAAAGGGTCCCCAATGGTCATGTTCCATGGGCCACTACACATGTATTTTCTAAAATTACAATGTGTGTGCCTCTCGGTATAAAGCATGTAACCCCGCATAGGTACCTTCCCATTTTCCTCATCCAAACATAACTTGCACATCAGCAAACTACATGAAATGTACCACCCATACACATTTTGTACCTCACATGGGATGCCATATTATGTACCTAGACATATACCCAACACATGGGGTCTGGCCATGTATTGTGCAACAGTACTTTCCATGTACCTCGCTTGGGGTGTAGTCCTATACCCAAAAAAATCATTGTTCCCCAAACACACACTATGTCACCACTACATCACGTGTACTCTCATGTACATGGCATTTTTTATGATCCTATCTTTTTCCATGAATTTTCCTCTTTATTTATGGTAGTATATAATTATGTTGGTTTCTCCTTATTACTTAAACCTTGGTGTTTCAATCCCATTTTGTGGTATGTAGTAATATTTTTAAGTAAAATGACTTAAATTTAGGGAATGTTGGTTTTTTTAATTAATGGTGTCTATATAATTTTGAGATGGTATGTGAGTATGATATACTCTATAATACCAAATATAGTATCGAAATAATAGAGATATTGAATAAAGTATCTAATGATGCTCAAAATACAAGAGGGGGTGAATTTTATTCTTTAAAAAAATTCATTTGTAACTTTTAAAGATGGTTATGTTTAAGAAGGTTAAACAACGTAATTCACAAAACCTCTATTTCTACACACTTTCTAGATTCCAGAAATATGAATCTGAGAAAGTGAATCTGGAATGATGGTTCCAAAAAATGAAACATAATGAAAGTTTACAAAGATAAAGATTCTACCATAATGTCTATATAATCTTACTAAATCAGAGTATACAAGTATAAGGAATTATAAGATAGTTATACATTCCTCAACAAACCAAATGCAGCGGAAAACTTGTAACAAAAAAAAAGTAACAAGTAATAAATATTTTAACCCAAAGACAAGGGTATCCAACAACCTTGGGTAAAGGTCCCTTGATTTATAAATTCAAGAAAATATATCTTAACCACATCAGGGTAATCCCTTGATATGAAGACCAGAGTCTGTCTTGCTATCCCCACAAGCCCTCAACTTCAAGGTACTTGGCAACTCTATATTCCTCATCAAGGAAGCCTTCAACTTCAAGGTATTCAGCACCTCTTTCTTCCTATCCCCGGAAGCCCTTGAATGTAATCAGCAAAATTTGGAGTTGCAAAAAGAAAATCTGAACAAGACATTCCGTACGCACTAAGCATGAGATTCTCTTTCTAGAAATCACTTAAACAACATGTAATCTCTAGATTCATAGAACAGTGTTAAAAAAACTTTTGATCTCTTCAAATGAGATCCTATTTGTAGGCACATCTCCAACGTTCGGCTCCCTCTTCCAACAGTCATATTTTTCCTTGAATTTCAGATGGACCTTTACATATTTCACTCAAACAATGGTTAGTTAGTAAGTGAATGGATGACATCATTTTATAACAAAAACAATTGTAAGAAAACAATATGGTTATATAACCAAAATCAAATATTTGGTATGTATGCAACTAAATGTTCGGAGTTTAACCAAAAAAGAATTTAGAGTCTATAATACATGGATATTCAGAAACTATTTTCTAAGGTATTCAAAAACTGAACTCTATAGAATTCAGGAGTCTGAATTTCAAGGAAATTTTGAATCTGGATTATGAAGAATTCAGATCCTCGACTTACAAGATTCAGAGTCCGAATTTATTTGAATTAGGTGTCAGAACTCAGAAGAGTTTGTGACCAGAATTCTGAGACTTCGGAGTCAGAACTCAGAAGAGTTCGTAACCAGAATTTTGAGAATTCAGAGTCAGAACTAAGAAGAGTTCTTAACAAGAATTCTGATAATTCAGAGTCCGAATTCAAAGGAGTTCATAACCAGAATTTTGAGAATTCGGAGTCAGAACTTAGAAGAGTTCGTAACCAGAATTATGAGAATTTGGAGTCAGAACTCGGAGTCAGAAAATAGAATGATCTTTATCTATGTATTATATGATTACATGGTTTTTGGCATTAAACTGAATTTTTCACTTTGAAAATATAAATAATTATTGATAACATGGAAAGGATAAATTTCCCTGGGGAAGAAAGTATTCCACATAGAAGTAAAACACAGGGTAAAATGAGATTTTCCTTGAGAAAAGGTGTTAGTGATTTTCAAAACAAGAAGGAATGGTTAAGTCATAAGAAAACCTTATTGATTCAAAAAAAACTCCCCCAGGTATGAAGGAATGAAAAAATCATAAGGAAAATATTATTGACACAACAATATCTCCCTTTTTTGGAAAGCACAAACATCCTTATGAAAAAGAATAAAAGGACTTAGAAAAATTTTCTAGACTTTGAAAATAAAAATTATATCCCTTCTCATATGGAAAATGATGAATATGACTAACTCCCCCTTAGGATTTGAAACACTAAGGATCGTATTCTGGATTTCTGGAATGAGATTTTTCATTATCTTGAGTACGGAAATCTCTGTAATGAAAACTCCCCCTTAGATAAACTCTCCCTTACTTAGGAATTTTTCTTCTTTACATAGTATTCTTTTTTTCTTTTATCCCCCTTTGTGATTTTAAAAAATAATTTGAGGGAATGGAAAATAAATTATAGTACCTAAAATATTAGTCCAAAGCATTCAAACAAAAACGAGCAACCAAGATTCCATTAAGATTGGAAGAATTTGTACAAGGAAAGAAAATACAACAAAATATCAGATTTGATCTATTTTCCTTCCTTTTCCTTGGGTATAAATTTCCTTACTATGGTCTTCAGTTTCTTTAGATCCTTGTGATCTTCCTATGTTTTCTCCTCTATGGCTTTGATCTTTTCTTCATGAGCCTTCAGAACCACTGCCTGAGACTTCAACAAGTCATCTTGCTTCACTAGCTTCTCTTCAATCTCGATCCGGAGATCTCTTTCTCTTTTCCATCTTTGAGTAACAGATTACAACTTCCCATTCAAATCCTTGACCTCATGAATCTGAGTATTCTGCTCAAGGTTTAGCTTTTCCTCAAATCTATTTGTGAGATCCTTGATTGTACTATCTTCAGTATCAAAATCTTCCTTAACATAATCTTGAAACTCATCAATATCTATCAAATTTTCATAAATATTCTTTGACCAGCTCACCATTTTATTACAAGATCATTTGTGGGATTCATAGTTGATAAGTAAAGATTTGAAGTTTGTCTCCAGATTAACACACATGTCCATAACCATGGACACTAAATCCGATTTTTGGTTCAATGTAAGTTGAAGAATCTGGCATTTGGAATCAATGCTTAAGAAAATCAGAATTGTCCCAACAAGATTCTTCAAGGATTGGACTACGAAATCATGTCCCAGAGAAGATGATTCTGAATTCAATATTTTTGTTGGTGAGGGATCTTTCTCTAGCTCTATAAGCTTCCTCTTTGAAGATCCACCAGCTTCCTTCTTCCTTAAAATATCTTTCATAGGTGTATCCACAGCAACCTATTTTCCTTTATCAGTTCTCAGAACAACTTCCTCATTCAGAGACTTATGTTCACTATCATAGATTTGAACAATCTTATCATCATCTACCTTCCCCTTTTTAACTCCAGCCTCAACATCATCAAGATGTATGAAATCAGGGTTTGAACTTTCTTCCTTAGACAATTTATTAACATTTTACTCACTCTTCTCATCTTTACCTTCCTCGTCCTTCCTAGAAGTTGGCAGCTTTAAAGAATCTGCTTCAAAAGTTCAGATTGATAGTTTCTCAGATGGGGATTCCTTTTCATGAAAATATTCAACTTGATTTATCAAATAAGTTGTGTTATCACTACTTCTTTCTTCTTCTTGCACTTAGTCCACAACTTCTTTCTGTTGAACAGCCATCTCTTTTACTTTTTCTGGAGTCATGAAATTTTTACCTGGATTCTCAGGTAAGGATTATATCAAGAAGGATTTCGGTATAGGGATATTCTTGGATGCTATTTCAGTATCCCTTAGAAGGTATTGAACAATTTCCGCCTCATACATCTTCTTCTTTTGCTTCTTTTATTTGGATTGCTTATCAATCTCATCGGCTACCTTCTGTTTCAAAGCTTTGGCCTCTGCAGGATCCAAGCCAAACTGTGGCTCTCCTTCCTTCTGATTCTTTTTGTCTTATCTCCACTTGGAAACCACCTCATCCAGATAAGCTTTTTGCTTCTTGGGCTTTGGAGGTGCGGATAGAGTTTCTTTAGCTTTAGAGGTTTTCTCTACTTCATCCACTTCTTTCAACTTCCTTTTCTTTTACTCCTTTATTCAATGGTTTAGGAACTTATTTTTTCTTCAGAATAGCTTCAATATATTCCTCTTGTAAGTAATATAATTCTCTTGATTCCTTAGAAAAACCTACATTCATCATTTTTAGGGTGTCATCACTAATATGCACTACTTTTCTATTCATCGGCTTTGAACTGCAAGGAATCTTAAAAGACCTAAGGCACCGAACAATGACCTTGGAGAGGATG
Source organism: Viscum album (assembly GCA_963277665.1). NCBI lineage: Eukaryota > Viridiplantae > Streptophyta > Magnoliopsida > Santalales > Viscaceae > Viscum > Viscum album. Next base: position 1,098,072,543 of record OY728121.1, on the reverse strand, counting down.
GCTGGATACAGGATTATCCGAGCATTCATCTTCCAATTCTTAATATTCTCTATCGTAATGAGAATATGCTTCATCAAGTTTATCATCCTCAGATTCACCAGAAAATATAGAATGAACATGTCACAATTCTTCAGGGTGTTCTTATCACCTTTTCTCGGAACGATAAAACCCTGAACCCAAAATTCAAGGATATGATTATTCCTAGTCTGATGAGAAATCATCAGAGTCTTGACATCTGAATTTCCATGAAACTCCATAGCTTTCACATTTACAAAACTTTCTTGAACATTCAGCAACTTGTGAGAACAAAACTCGGCTTCCCCTTCATAGGGAATACCAACCATGATAACAACCTTGGTGTATGAAAGAGCATATGTCTTTCCATAGATTTTGAATGAAAACTTCTCTCGACCATTTTCCTTAAAGAAACTAGGTGACTCATAGAATTCAATAATAAGATTCGGATACCCCAAGTCTTGAGCACCTAGCTTTGAAATACAGACATTATCCCATTCGTTCAGCTTTATGTTCTTGGATATAATAGAATAATACTAGTTTAAGAAATTCAGATGCACCAACCTCTCCCTATAAATCTGTCGCTCCGAAATCCACTTGACAGTTGACATCTCTTGAGAAGGAAATTCACCAGACATTCGGATTTGAGAAATTTTTGAGGGGTTCAGAACGTTCTTTTGAAAGAGGGACAGAGCTTCATCACGCAGAGGCTTGAAAACCGGTGTGGGACAACCCTTCGGGGGTCCTTTATATAGGTTTTGGGTTGATGGTTGAACTTACTATCCCAATCCAATGGCTAAGAATTCTTCATGATTAGATCTGGTGGTTAAATATGATATCCACAAGGAAAATTTGGTAGGATCCGATCTTTTGAGTTTTTTAAAGGAAAACAATCGGATTTAAGGAAGCTAGAATCCAAGAAATTTTTAAAGGAAACAAAAGAAACTTCCAGCAAGTAAAATGTGATTATGAAAACTCAAGAAAAAATTATACCATTCGGATTTCTAGGAAGATTATTCTTATTGGGGAAAAATTTTCATTACAAAAATTTCAAGTACGAATGATGTTGAATACTTCATTACGAAAAATTATGAAAACTTCATTATGAAAAATTTTGAAAACTTCATTACGAAAAATTTTAAAAACATCATTACGAAAAATTTGAATACATCATTACGAAAAATTTGAAAACATAATTACGACAAATTTTGAAAACTTCATTAAATTTTTTTTGAAAAATTCATTATGAAAAATTTTGAAAACATCATTACGAATAATTTGAATCCATCACTATGAAATATAAAGAAAACTTCATTAAAAAATATTTTGAAAACTAAAAATCAAATGTACTCCCCCTATGAAAAATATTTTATTACTGTAAGGATATTTGTTTCAAAAGAATTTTAACAAGGAATATTACCTTCTGATTATCATTCCTAACTTCTGTTTAATGTATTCAAATCTATTGGAGGGTAAAGATTTTGTCAAAATATCAGCAAGTTGATCTTGTGTTCCGATAAATTGAGGAACGATATCTCCTTTTTGTGTGTGATGCCTAAGAAAGTGATGCCTAATATATATGTGTTTAGCACGAGAGTGATGTGTAGGATTTTTACTAAGGGAAATGCCACTTGTATTATCACACATAATTTTTGTTTTGGAAAAACTCACACCACAGTCTATGAGGGTGTGTTTCATCCACAACACTTGATCACAACAACTTCTAGCTGCTACATATTCAACTTCAACAGTGGAAAGTGCTACTGAGTGTTGCTTCATACAAGACCAAGAATCCAATGAATCTCTTAAGAAACAACATGTTCCAGATGTACTTTTTCCATACATTCTACATCCACCAAAATCAGCATCTAAAAAAAATTTCAAAACAAAATCATTTCCAGAAGTATAAAAGAGTCTTAAATACATGTTTCCCTTTATGTAGAGAAATATTCTTTTCACTGCCATTAAATGAGAATTTTTAGGATTGTATTGATATCTTGCACATAAGAATACTAAAAACATTAAGTCTGGATGACTAGTTGTCAAGTAAAGTAAACATCTTATCATACCTCTAAAATATGTTTGATCTACTGGTTTCCAAGCTTCATCAAGATCAGTTGTGTTTGAGGTACCAATGAGAGTACTAATACTCTTAGTGTTGTCATATCCATATTTTTTAAAAATATCTTTAATATACTTATGTTTGGATATATATATATTCCATATGGTTTCTGAGATATTTGAAAACCAAGGAAAAATGTTAACTCACCCATCATACTCATTTCAAACTCAGATTTCATTAGATTCTATAAATAATCTGTTAAAGATTGCTAAGTTGAACCAAATATAGTGTCATCAACATGAATTTGAACAATCAAAACATTTTTTTATCATTATTTATAAAAAGGGTTGGATCTACATTTCCATTAACATAATTATTTTGAAGCAAAAATCTTGTAAGTCTATCATAATAGGCTCTAGGGGCCTTCTTAAGTCTATACAAATCATTGGTAAGTCTAAAAACATGATCAGGATGTTTTGTATCTTCAAAACCAGGAGGTTGTTCAACACAAAATTCCTCTTGAACATAACCATTAAAGAAATCACATTTCACATCCATTTAAAAAAGTTTGAAATTGAACAATGCTACAAAGCAAAGTAAGATACTGATAGATTCAAGTCTAGATACAGGAGCATAGGTTTCTTCATAGTCTATTCCTTCTTGTTGATTATAGCCTTTAGCAACTAATTTCCCTTTATTTATTACTATGATTCCATTTTCATCACACATATTTCTAAAAACCCATTTTACTCCAATAACAGAAGTTTCCTTAGGTCTTTCGACCAAGGTCTAGACTTTATTCATTTCAAATTCATTTAGCTCATATTTCATAGCTTTTATCCAATCATCATCACCTAAGGCTTCATTAGTGCTTTTTGGTTCTAATTGGGAAAAAAATGATACATGTTCTACTTCATTTATTAAAGAATTTATGGTCCTTATAGGTTGATTCACATCACCAATGATGCTATCACTAGGATGATTCTTGAGAAACCCATGATTTGGGTTTTGTAAAACCTGATCATAAACATTGGGTAGGAAATCTTCTGGGGTAAATGCTTCAGTAATATTTTCTTGGGTATTTTCTTTGTCAGAAATTTCTTTCTATCAAAGGTTGATAATCAGTTTCTGAAAACACATCTGAAGATATAGGTTGGTGTTGTTTAAAAACAAAAGGATCAGTTTTATCAAATTTCACATGTACTGTCTCTTCAATAGTACAAGTGTTTTTATTGAAACTCTATAAGACTTAGAAGTTGTGGAGTAGCCTAAGAAAATTCCTTCATCAGATTTTGGTGTGAATTTATGTAGTTTGTCTTTATTATTCAGGAAGAATACCTTGCATCCAAAAACCATGAAGTAGGAAAGCCTTTATTTTCTACCATTCCATAACACATAAAGAATTTTATTAAGAAAAGGTATAATTAAAACTCGATTTATATTATAACAAGATGAACTTACAGCTTCATCCCAAAAATGATTGTCTACAAAATATTCACTCAACATGGTTCTTGTTATCTCTTAATGATTTCTATTTATTCTTTCAACAAAACTATTCTTTTGATGGGTTCTAGGTGCTGAGAAGTTGTGAGTAATGCCTTTTCTACATCAAAAAGTTTCAAAATTAGAATTTTGAAATTCTCCTCCATGATCACTATGAATAGTTTTCCATATAAGGATTTTCTCATTTTTAACTTGGGATCTAAAACATTTGAAATAAGAAAAAGCTTCAAATTTCTTTTCTAGAAAATAGACCCATGTAGATCTTGTGTAATCATCTACTAATAAAAATAAATAATATTTTCCACCAATTCTTCCAATTTGTGTTGGGTAAAAAAGATCCATATGAACTAAATGTAATGCATCAGTAGTTGAGACTTCACTGATTGGTTTAAAACAAGATTTTTGATTCTTTCCATATTGACAAGGATCAAAAACTTTTGAAGAATCAAATTTAATCTTTGTTAGATCCTTAACTAATATTTTCATAGGGATTTTCATAGGTTCTTAAGGTTATAGGGACCTAACCTTCTATGCCACAACCAAGAATGATCTTCCATTGCACTAAGGAAAGGTAGATATTGGCTCCTAAAGTCTTCTATGTTTAGTGTGTATGCATTCTATTTTCTATGGGAGGAAATAATAAACTCTTCCTTGGAATTGTGTACTAAGCACTTATCATTCATAAAATTTACAAGGTAGCCTTAATCACATAATTGGATTATGCTAATGAGGTTTTTCTTAATACCATTAACAAATAAAACATTTGATATCAAGGATTTTCCATGAAGAATGATGATATATATACCAATAATTTCTCCCAGATCATTATCTCTAAAAGATACTTTTCCACCTTTCGCCTTGATAATCTTTTCAAAATAGTTTTTGTAACTAGTCATATGATAAGAAAATCCACTATCCATGTACCAGGTATTGATATTGGTACCTTCTCTATTTTTCTGAAAATAAAATAGTTTGGTTTTCAGAATCCAAACTTTCTTGGATCTGGAAATTTTAGAAATCAAATCTTAGGCACCCACATTTTCTTAGAAAAATAGGCTTTATAAAATTTTAAAGACTGAGTTTTGTTTAAGGAAAAACTTTTTGCCCAATGCCCACCACACTAACACATAGTAGCTAATGGAGCACTATGAGGAACAAAATAATTGTTACTAAAAACCAGTTTAGAACTAGTATAACCAAATCCAAAATTATTCCTTAGAGGTCGGATTTGGGAATAAATTTTATCAAAATTTTCCTTAACTAAGGTAAAGTTTGACAGACACTTCCTCAGGTAAAAAATTTCATATTTTAGTTTGATTACAAAATTATTTTCTTCTAAAACATTTGATTTTGAACTAGATTTAGGCTAAAAAACATTTTTCTTAGAAATTACGTTTTATAGATCCTTTGAAAGTTTATTCTTCTCGGAATTTACTTCCTCGTGATTTTTTGAAATACTTTCAAAATCAATATTTTCGTATCAAGATCATTAGAAATATCTGATATTTCTTTAGTAAGAATAGTATTTATTGAATTTTCCTTATCAGGATTTTTCATGAGTTTTGAGTTCTCAATATCAAGGAGTTTGGAAAACCTAGAAACTTATTCATAGGTAGGTAAAGTATTATCTTCATCATAAGAGGATTATTCATCAGAAGATTTATAGTATTTATTATCATAATAGTTTGCATTCAAAGAGACATAGGTCATTGATTCAGCATTGTGTACCTTAGCCATCAAGAAATGATTGTCAATAGTTAGTCTGGCTATTAGACCAAGAGTCTTTTGTCCATAAGATTCGTAATTTGATGATTCATCTGAAGAGTCACCACAACTGGAACTCTAGGTGTCATTTGCTGTCAAGACATTCTTAGCTTCTGATTTATAGTAGTTCTTTCTATTTATCTCAGAATGCTTTTCCTTTCATTCTTTTCTCTTAAGAATAGGATAACCAGGTCTTATATGTCCATCTCTCTTGCATTCATAACAAGTGACCTCTGAATATTTCTTATCTTTCCTTTCCTTTTTCTTATATCTTGATTGAAAGTTCTTCTGTCCAAAAATCTTGTTCATCCTTTGAGAAAGATTTCCAAACTCATTTTCTAAAGATTAACTATAACTATATTCAGATTGGATGACAGTCTTCTTTCATTTGGATCTATTAACTCTCTCAGGAGTCTTGGATTTTATATGATTTAAATTTTTAGTAAAAGCGACACTTCCATTCCCATTCTTATTCTTAACATTATCAGCGTCTCACGTTATTCTTGTCTCATGTTGAGTAAGAGTTCCAAAAAGATCAAATATAGAAATTTGATCAACCTTTCTGTTCTCATCAATAGCAGTCCTCTTGGATTCCCACTCATTTATAATAGTGTTTATGATCTTATCAACAAGAGCTTCATCATCTAATCCTTTCTCACCCATGGATTGTAATCTATTCACAATAGTCTTGAATATTTGTTGCACCTTACATATGGGTTCACCATAAGGAAAGTAGAAACCATGATATTCAGCTCTGAGCATGGCTCTTCTAGTTTCAATAACTTTGGAAGTTCCAAAGTGTGTATCTTCAAGTTTCTTCTAAATACAATTTGCTCCTTCACAAGATGAAATTTGGCTATATATATTTCTAGTCATGAAACAAATCAAAATATTGTGTAACTTATAATTCAATTGATATTCATGCTTTTCGTGGTTGGTAAAGGTACTAACTTTCTTGATAAGGATTTTATATCCTCTAGTAAGCATAAAAAAATTATCAACTCCAGTATTGATAATGAACGTATTCATAAGATCTCTCCAATATTCATAATCATTCCCCTGAAAAAAGGTGTTTTGGTTGGATTGAGATTATCTATGGAACCAACATTGATTCCAACCATCTTTAAGAAAAATCATTCCACAAAAAACATGTTAATAGAAATAGTTTGTAAACAAAGAAAATATTCCTTGGAAAAGATAAATATAAAACAAGAGTAACTCTGAGAAAAAATGAATCCGAACATTATGAGTCCGAAAAACTGATTTCGAGAAAATTAATATGATGAATTCTCTTCTGAATATAATCGTGAGATTATTTTAGATTGAACCAATCCTCTGATACAAATTGTTGTGATGGTATGTGAGTATGATGTACTCTATAATACCAAATGTAGGATTGAAATAATAGAGATAATAAATAAAGTATTTAATGATGCTCAAAATACAAGAGGGTGGGTGAATTGTAATCTTTAAAAAAAATCATTTGGAACTTTTAAAGATGGTTATGTTTAACAAGGTTAAACGAGGTAATTCACAAAACCTCTAGTTCTACACACATGCTTGATTCAGGAAATATGATTATGAGAAAGTGAATCTGGAAAGATGGTCCCAGAAAATGAAACATAATAAAAGTTTAAAAAGATAAAGATTCTACCTTAAAGCATATATAATCACACTAAATCAGATTATACAAGTATAAAGAAGTATAAGATAGTTATACTTTCCTCAAAAAAAATGTAGTGGAAAACTCGTAACAAAACAAGTAACAAGTAATAAATCTTTTAACCCAAAAATAAGGGTATCCAACAACCTTGGATAGATGTCCCTTGATATATACTTTCAAAAAATTCTGTCTTACCCACACCAGGGTAAGCTCTCGATACGATGATCGGAGTCTATCTTGCAATCCCCGCAATCCCTCAACATCAAGGTAGTCAGAACCTTTGACTTCCTCATCAAGGAAGACCTCATCATCAAGGTAGTCGGCACCTCTGTCTTCCTATCCCCGAGGCCCTCGAATGTAATCAGCAACATTCAGAGTCGCACAAAGAAAATATGAACAAGACGTTTAGTCCGCACTAAGAATGAGAGTCTCTCTCTAGAAGTCACTTCAACAACATGTAATCTCCGAGTCATAGAATAGTGTTCAAAAAAGTTGTGAGCTCTTCAAATGATCTCTTATTTATAGGCACAACTCCAACGGTCAGCTCCCTCTTATAATGGTCATATTTTTCCTTAAATTTCAGAGGGACCTGTACACATGTCATTCAAACAACAGTTAGTTAGTAACTGAATTCACAAAATCATTTTATAATAAAAAAGTGTAAGAAAAAAATATAGTTACATAACCAAAATCCAATATTCGGAATGTAATAAAATAAATGCTCAGAGTCTAACCAAAAAAGAATTCGGAGTCTATAATACAAGGATACTCAGAATCTATTTTCTAAAGTATTTGAAACCTGAACTCTATAAAATTCTAGAGTCTGAATTTCAAGGATATTCAGAATCTAGATTCTCAAGAATTTGGAACCTGAACATACAAGATTCAGAGTTTGAATTCATTAGATTTCGGAGTAAGAACTCAGAAGATTTCGTAACCAGAATTCAGAGAATTCAGAGTCAAAACTCAGTAGAGTTCATAATAATAATTCAGAGAATTCGGAGTCCGAACTTAGAAAAGTTAATAACCAGAATTCTAATAATTTCAAGTCAAAACTCAGAAGAATTCATAACCATATTTCTGAGAATTCGGAGTCAGAACTCAGAAGAGTTCGTCACCAAAATTATGAGAATTTAGAGTCAGAACTTGAAGTCTGAAAATAGAATGCTCATTATCTAAGTATTAGATGATTTTAAAGTTTTAGGAATGCAATCGAATTTTACAATTAGAAAATATAAAGAACGATGGATAACATGGTAAGGATCAATTTCATTGGGGAAGGAAATTTTTCCCTATAGAAGTAATACATAGGGTAAAATGAGATTTCCTTGAGATAAGGTGTTTGTGATTTTCAAAACAAGAAGGAGTTGTGATGTCATAAGGAATACTTATTGACTCAGAAAACTCTCCCAAGTATGAAGGAATGGAAAAATCATAAGGAAAACCTTATTGAATCAATATATAAATATGTTAAAGGTACTTATGGGGGTTCCCCTTGTGATTGGAAAGCTTTTTAGGTGATTCAGTTTCTTTCTGTAGAATCTGGGATGATAGGTGTCTACTGAACACTTTCACATTATGAATGGTTTCCATGATGTGAACTTATTGTCGAGAAAACTCCATAAACTGGATTCGAGCATGAAATGGTTACACACTGTGAAATTCTTTCATATCCTAAAATAGTTGATCGAGTTTGTTTTAACACAAGGAGGAATGATTTCAATTGTTTCTTATGAATCATTATTTTTATATCACGGAAGGGTTTAATTCCATGGATTTCATGGCACCAATAATTTTAAATATGTTTTGTATATATTTATTTCCCTCATCCACCATGAATCTTGCCTATTAGACCCAAGAATGACTCTAGACAATTTTAGAGTGATTTATTAACATCCAAACATCTTGAACAATCTTTTAAAGGGGGTTTCCTGGTCAATCTGAAATTATTATATAATAGGGTTTTCCCAGCTATGCTAAAATTAATATATAACATGATTTTACTGGTTATGATGAAATGATTATATAAATTCCAAGTGATGTTGAAATTATTATATAAAGGCATTTTCCATGTTATGCTGAAATTCTTATATAAAGGGATATCCTGATGACACTAATGTGATTATATAAAGTACGTTTTCCTCATTTTGTTGAAATTCTTATAAAATAGGCTTTTCCAAGTTATGATAAAATTATTATAAAAACACATTTTTCCGATGATTCAAAAATTCTTATTTAAATGGATTTTCTAGGTTATACTAAAATGATTATCTAAATGAATTTTCCTAGTGATGATTACATTATTTCATAAGGGGTTATTTATAATGATGCTAAAATTACTATATAAAGGTGATTGCATGATGATGCAGAAATTCATATATAAAGTGATTTTCCCAGTTTCTGTGATATAATTATATAAATGTCTTGGCTCAGCTATGCATTTATGCATATAAGGATTGAACTACTAATGTGTTTATTTCATGAAATTTTGGTTGTTGTTTGTATGGTTTTGCTACATGCTCATAGTTATTCTGACTTGGTGCTCATTTAGGCTGATTTTTTTATTTCATTAATTTATTTATTAATGAGACTTTTTACCACTCCATTGCATGAACTTATTATCAGATGGGTTTTGTTTAGACACAGTGGTGTTAACCAATAATGTTTCACCCACACCATATTCAAGCCACTATTTGGCACCTGAGAAGATTACATGGATGGAGATTTGGATAAGGGTAAAGGGAGTTGTTATTGATTTTTGATTAATGGATGGGTTGGAGCATAGATGTGGGACCAATGTGCGGTTTTGGACAAGGGACTTTTGAGTTTATTTGTTTCCACATGGTCTTTTTTCTAAATTACTTTCAATTTTACATTTATATACATTTCATTCTATCATTACATTATTATTTACTTAATATTTTTTTGTTCTATTGATATTTATTCTTTTTTTTATCCAAAATTTTTTACGGTTTTATCTAGTTATATTTATCTGATATTTGTTATTTCTACTTTTTACGTCATTTTTCTGGTAGGTATAGTCTTCCCATTATGTTTTCTACACCCCCAAAACTAGTCAAAAACATCTACTATGTTAAGATACTCACTTGAGGTCCTTTAACAAACCCGATTTGGCTAAGTGAGAGACTTAATAATCAAGGGACGTTACAATGTGGTATCGTTGGAGTTCTGGTTTTATTTTATTCTTCATTATTATTTGGGAATGTTATAAAGGATACTAGCATGTTTCAAAGAATTTTTAATGATCATTTTCATGGGAGTTGATAACCAATGTATGAGGGAAATTCTGATTTCCCAGATATGGGATTATTGTTCATGTTTTTTTGTTTATTATAGATTATATTATTTAAACTTGGGTGATTCACATGTTCTATGATGTTATTATTTATTGGTATTTATACTTATGTCCACATATGGTGCAAGATGAGTATGCATGCATCATGATATGTACATAGGTATATATATTAACATGCATTTTTCCTGATAGGTACATATTTGTTGCATGTGATATATTTTCTGATATGATCTATGAAATGAGATACTTATTATATTTGATAATTGAAATGAATGGAACATTTACATTATACTAATTCACTTGTTAATGAATGCTTATAGATACCATGATCTACTGGTTCTCTAATGATGTCACTTGATGAATTTCAACTTATTTTTATCCATTATTTTAATTATTTTGTTCATCTTATAGATAAAATTCCTCCTGGTCATTTTCTAGTTGAGCATCAAGAGAGTGGTAGTCTACATGCTCCTAAAATAGATGAATTAAGGATTCCAATTTCGCTTGGGGATCAAATATATTTCCAGCTTCAAGATAGCTTATAGAGGGTCATATGATCCATGGAAATGGATATTGTTCAAACCTTACCATTTATATCTGATCTGGTGAGAGGGTTTCAGGTAAAACACCCACCTATATTTAGTAGGGATGGAGACCATTGGGAAGTTCATTTCGGGATCTTGTTAGACTAGGAACTCCTTAAGATACACATGAAACCATCTGATCGGATAGTGAATCTTATTACATGCATTCTTTGTGGACAAGACAGGAATTGGTGGAACACATTAAAATAAGTAGTGTAGAAAGAAGAGTTATCTTGTAATGAAATAATGTTAGAGTTTCTAATCTAATTCTATCTAGAGACATTGAAATAAGAATGGTATTTATATTTGATGCACATAAAATGGAGATATTTTTAATGATGGACTACTCTAGATGTTTCACTGACTTCTAACTCTTTACCTTATCTTTTTCACCTGATGGTATTTTTTGGGTGAGGTATCTCTAGGATTGACTCAGCTATGAGATCAGGATATATGTGAATGTTTTTATATTTAATATCTTTTTTAATGGGATGAATCAGGCTCTCATCATAGAAGGGATCCAAAGAGAGACCCTGAGTAGCAGGTAGGATGTTTTAGTAGAGTAAACCACGAGATCTTCTTTTGGTGGAAAGAAACATCTCTATGATAGTTATGTAAAATGAAGTAGTTAGTAGAGTATCCAGGGTAGTGAGTGGAAATCTCAATATTGTGTCCCATTATAGTGTAGTGAATATAGAATGTCTGGCTAAAAGAAGGCACAATATCGATATCCTACACTGCAGTGTTGTTATTACAGTAGGTTGAGTGACATGTAGTGTTTTTTAGAGGCATACAGAAGTAGAGTAGTTTCATGTAATCAGGATATGTATTAAAGTCTCAGAAGGACAATGCTACCCCTCAACAGACTAGTATCTAAACTTCCACTATATGATCAGGTCGAGGAATGGGACACGGTACCTTGGTGTATGAGTGGAATTACCCGGAAGAGTGAATATTGAAAGGGAGTCATACATTATCCTAGGGTAGAGGGGAAATTTAGCTATACGCTATGCAGTCTACTCTAGAAAATTGGGAAGCATGGCCTTCTATTTTTATATATATTATTCGTATATCATCCACTTTAGCTTTCATTTTTTATTGGATTATCAGGTTTCTTTATATATGAAATTTTTTAAAAGGGTTTGTTATTGGTTTTTTCAATCCACTATAGTGTCTTATCCATCGATACACCATTGAGAGTGTTGTCAGATAATATCAAATATTGCAAGGAATTTTCTCAAGAAATTTGTAGATACTATTTTATTTGGGAATTATTTGTTCTAAATATGATAGGTTTCAATTTGATTATATGTATGGATTGGATAAATCTCTACCAGGATCTCTTATACTCATATAAGAGGACATTTTACCTTTATATCTTTAGAAGGGCAGAGATACATTCACCATGGTGAGTAGGATATTCATGTCGATCATGAAGGATTAATTCGATGTAGATTAGATCATGCCACATTTCAGATAGAAGTTCATGAATTTAATTATGGTGGAATGAAATAATATACATTCTCTTCAGTGGTACACTATTTAAAAAATTCCTCTTTGGATGAGTTCTATGACTTACCACCTCAAAGGGAAACTGAGCTTATGATCGACATGGTTCTAGGAGTTGATCTAGTTTCTATTATTATTTATAGGATATTCCTAGATGAGTTTCATCAGTCTAAATTGTAGTTTTAATATATGGAAACCAAGAGTTCCATACAACATTGTACATCTCCATTGTTTTCTCCAATTCATCTCGCCAAGAAAACATGTGCATGGACTATCGAAAATTGATCCATATGACTATCAAGAACCTATATCCCCTTATTCACATTAATAATATATTCAATAATCTAAGAGGTTCAAAAAAATATTAGAAAATTAATTGGTATTAAGGTATAATCATTTTAAATTGATACTATCAGACATACATTGGAAAGAATTTAAGACCATTTATGGCTTGTACATGTTCTTGGTTATGTGATTTTGTCTAATGAATGAACTAATGGTATTCATGGCCTTGAAAAATAAAATATTTAATCCTTTTTTGGATTGGTTTGTCGTAGTTTTCATTGATAACATCCTAGTGTACATCAAGTATGTAGATGATCATTCCCAACATCTCGACATCATCTTGAGTGCATTGAAAGAATATTGACTTTATGATAAGATATCTAAATGTTGTTTCAAAATTGATAATGTTCACTTCATAGCCCATTTCGTCATAGGGATAATAGTTTTAGTGGATCCAAAAAAGGATTCAGCCATTTTATATTGGGAGAAACCCAATAATGTATTTTATATTCATAATTTTCTGGGATTACTCGGTTTATACTTTTTCTTCTTCTAGGACTTCTCTGATTTCGAAGAACTAGTGTTTAGGATAACCAATTATGTGGTGGAGTCTGTTTGGACAAATTATTATAATAGATATTTTTATGAGTTGAAGATAAGGATAACCTCATCCTGAATCCTCACCTTATATGTGTTGGGTAAAGCATATATTGTGAAATTTGTCACATCCAAAGTTAGACTCAATGAAAATCTAATGTAGTAGAAATGATTGGTTGATTATGGATCTAGATAGCTGAAACCACCTGAGGGGAACTATACTAATAATATATAGTTAAATATAATGGTGCATTTCCTCAGATAATGGATACACTATCTTATGGGAGATAAGTTTTTGGTGAATATATACCATAAGAGACTCAGATAAATATTTTCTCAATGGGACCTGAACATTTGATAGAGGAGGTGCATCAAGTATTTTTTTGTATTCTGAATTTGAGATTTCTTACACACTAGACAAGGGAAACACTATTCTAGATTCATTAATATGAATGATAAAAACCAAGGTAGTGCTGGAGTCTTGTAATTAGAGGTGCATGATGGAACTATTTTCATATATGCATCTAGTTTTTTAGGAGACCCATAGATGAGTAACTATAAATTTGATATCTATTATATCTATTCTTCTTGACAAGATCATGATACATAAGTTATCTATTCCAAATGTTTTAGCACTTATTCACCTCTTATATGGTGGGGAGACCCAATCTGGATGGTCTCTTGGCAGGTGAGTTTCACTTCTTTTTTGTGGTTACGTATGGGTTCATACGAGCTTGTATGAGCAGTTTATGAGATATTTTCATGCTTCTACATGGGATGTACACCTATTAATAACAAATATATATCTTGATTTTAATATTTATGATTATTTAGGTATTAATTTATAATATTATATGAATTAATTTCAATTATATGTGCTTAGATGACATGAAATTATGAGGCCTAGTGATCCCAGAATTAATTTTGAAAATATATTAAATACCACATATGAGAATTTTTCCATAAAACATGGAATAAATCTTTAAAAAGTCATGGATTAGTAATATGAGGCCAATTTTGATCTCAAAGAATGTGATTTAGAATAGGTAGGATATAAACATTGCTTACATTGGGCGTTTGATTAAAAGTTGTCACTGGAATAAATAATAAAATAAATATATTTATTTTTTTATACTATTATTTGATGTTGTGGCCTATTGTTTTCTCTGTTTAAACATGCTTATGAAGAATTATCCATTTTTTCACATAACCCTGATAATTTTGAGTGAGAATTGGATAAAGCCTTAGTGAATGATGATGACAGATTGTGGATCATTTACGCTGACAAAATTCAAGGATCTCACCATTATAATGAAATAGATTCATTATTCCTCATCAATTGATCCATCTTGAGGTAGGATTTTTGTTTTCTATTATTTATCCCCATTTCTTCTGATTATGAACATGAATCAATTGACCAACAGATTTATTTTTCAATCAATCATATTATGGGTATGAGTTTAGATATGGGTAATTTAAGAGAAATTTTTTATTTGTTTTGGATATTCATTAATAATTATAATATAAATGGATTAGGGAAAACTCAAACACGAATGAGTTTCATCATCTCATATGTTTATTTGTTTTTCCTTACCTTTATTCTTTCATTTGTCACTGGTGTTTCAATTTACTAGTGGGTCAATGAATACCTGATTAATCAATAATTGGGCAGTTATTTCATGGAATAAAATATTGATATTTTGGATATATATCCAATTTTATAGTGAAATAAAGATATGAAGATAAATTATTTCTTAAGGATGGATTTAGTGATACCTATTTTTTATCTTGAGGGTGTGACCCTTACATGGTTGTTCGGTGTGTACCTTGAAGGGTACACAAAAACAGGCAGGAGTACATGAGGTTGAGAATGCTATGTACCTAGACATGGAAATGGATATCCATAAATATAAAAAATAATCCTTACATGTACATGGTTAGGAGTACATAGGTTTGGAAACACCATTCACTCATACATAGAAATGAGCATCTGTCATGATACAGGGTTAGAACCCGATGCTGAAGGGACACACCATGTAATTCCATCACAAGGTGTGTACTTATTCAAAGGTATATTATATCTGTTATCCTATTAAACATGGAAAATTTTCATTAGGTTATGAACCATTGATTTATTCCCTAAGGTTTTAGTATTTATTCACATCCCATGTATAGGATTGTGATCCCCTATGAGGATCTTTAGTCTGGGATAGATTTTTTGGAATCTTCTATGATGTCTGTAGTGAGATCCACTATCATCATCATCTCCCTATGTGGGGTTCTTGGTATAATATTCACAAACATTATATGGTATTTGATCCCCTACATATCATGTTAATACCAATTTAGTTGTTGGTATACCACATGGCGTTGAGTGTGATCTCCATCTCTGTGTCAATATCTTTAGACTTACATTATGTACTTAATTTAGAGAGACCTGACAAGAATGGTGTCTTATATGGATTACATCTAGTATGTTTGAATCATGGTGTGTGTTTTCCAAGATGAGTGTTATGTGAAACCTTCATTCAGGATTCCTAGTCAACCTTTACAATTTTGATCTTACCCTGAGAATGTGTATCTACAATGATAATATCTGGATAATATTATTGTGTATGCTATTGAAAGATACTTGTGATGATATTATTATATTATTATTACTATATGCTTAGTTATTTCAAGGTTTCATAGTATGTATTTTTATACTAACCCATGCATAGGATTTTCCAACACATTTCAGTTCTTCTAAAGATGACTGACATTTTGACGAATTACTGACGTTTTGATGAAGTCCTCAGGAGACCAAGGCCAGTTGAAGCATAGTGAGCTAGAAAAACCAAGGTGCATTCTTATGGTTTCCTTGACAGTAGTACTATTCTTTTGTTTCAGTTTAAAAATGTTTTAACTTTCTTCTGTGGGATTCTATTTGGACCTTCAATTATATTACTTTTTTCATACTGTGATGGTGGGATTTTAGATGTATACAAGCATCCTTATCCATTATTTTATATTTAGTCATAGTATGGTCTAGAAAGTTTTTACATGTGTACATGTTCATTAGGATAAGTCCTCCCATGTGGGTGGTATTCCTTATAAGTGCTGGTATCCAAGCCCTAATTCTATCAGTGTAGGGCTTAGGGTTGCTGTGGTTTGGGCCTCATTGGGTTGGGTCATGAAAATGTGAAATCAAAGGAGTCCATTCTTCTTTAGGATTGGGATTTGTGAAATTGGTATGGGGAAAATGTGTTAAGTTTTTTGAGTTCAGATCTCATGCTAAGGACTCTAGTGTTGATGTGGCAGCTGACATATCCATACACTAGGACTTTGATCACCTACCTTTCGACTGAGTTCATGTAGACATTGGTTGCTGGGAAAACATAATCACATGAATCATATAGTAATGGGTTATATTTTTCATATCCTTATTGAGTTATCTCACCATATATACACATTGAATTTGATACATATTTTTATTCAAGTATGACTCTGTGATGTTTTCTATTGAGGATTTAATATCAGGATCATGAAGATGATCTACATAGTGTTGAGAATTTGATACAATGACCTGATCCAGATGTTTTACCTCTAGGTTGTGCACGAGTCATTCCACCACCTATCAAGTAGAATATTTTATCTATATTACCATCAGATGAGGTGTGTAGGATGATTTCACATCATGAGTTCTAATGAAAGTGACACTTTAGGTTCCAAGATCATCCTAACCCCTAGGTGGATAAGGAATGGCTTTAGGTGGTGGTGTGATTTTTATATCTTTTCAAGAAACCAATAGAATTATGATGGTACTAATACTGATCCATCTTCATTTATTTGTGGGATGGTTGTGGGGCTTAGTGACCCAGTCATACAATGAGGAATCTCTTTGATGGTTAGTGTTCAAATTCCTTTTCATAGAGGAGTTTTCTCTAGCTATGATGAGGGTTGATTGTATCCATAAGCTTCTATAGATTTGGTAGGGTTGTATGATTTTGTCTAAGTATTCATCAAGGTCCACCAACCTCTCTCAGTTCTAGATTGATATTGTTTTTTATCATTTCTATCATTCTTGGACCTTAAATCAAGGAATGTAATGGGATATCTATGAAAACATAATACCTCTATGAATTCCTTCCAAGATGGGTGATAGAGTTCTTTGGTAGTCAATAATTTCTTATTTGAGTATATACAAATAGATGGTCCTGGTAGTGGGAACACAGGAGCGGAGACTTCATCGTTAGGTAGTTGATGATAAATATAATGACCTGGACATACAATACATTTCAGTAGGTGATACCAGTATTGAGGGTATGTGGGTGAGGGTTTGATGGATGATTTATCTGAACCCTGGGAGTGGAGGTGCAACTCTTGTGATTGTTGAAGATATCCTTCATAGGATTTTCTGACCAACCACATACCTGATAAAGAGATAATGGATGGGCCACCGAGGTAGAGATAGTGGTATGAATACCTAGTTCTACAAGTTTAATGACATTTAATAGGATCTACAATAGTGTCAAGAGGTGGTGGACATTTCATTTTATTACCGTTGTCACCCCCAAGTGGTCCGTGTTTGGCTTAAGAAACTAGGGGATAAGGGTAGGGGAAGATGTAATAAATTTATTATTATAACCCAGAGTCTCTAGGGATGATAAGTGGTATGATATATGTCTTTTCTACATTACATATAGTATTAACATACATAGGTGTGATTCATTCATTTCATTCCACTTATCTGGTTCGATACATAGAGGTTCTAGGCGAGCACTTTTCTCGACGCTTATGCTTAGAAACGTATATGGGAGGAGACATAGTGTTCACAGACTTATACCAATGGGGTGGCCAGACTCTTAGAGGTGATATTTTTATATGGATAAATTTTTAGTAGTGATGAGGCCTTAAAACTTCATCCTAAGTATGGACTGGTTATGTATAATTCATTCCTAATTATAATATTTTAGTCGGAGGATGTGGTGTGTAAACATTGATGGAACAAGGTCTTACATTATGGGTGAAAAGGAGACCTGGGAAGATCACAATTGACTTTTTCCTAAAATGGTGCATCTGATTACTCATCCTTGGGATAGCAT
Organism: Viscum album; assembly: GCA_963277665.1. Classification (NCBI taxonomy): domain Eukaryota; kingdom Viridiplantae; phylum Streptophyta; class Magnoliopsida; order Santalales; family Viscaceae; genus Viscum; species Viscum album. The sequence continues at coordinate 1,098,054,161 of OY728121.1, read as the reverse complement.
AGGCCCTAGTGTAGTTGATGCAATGAGTTTCCAGTTTTTCACACTGGTGGAGGAGTATGAGGATGTTTTTCCTAAGAACGTTAAAGGATTACCTTACCATTGAGAGATATATGTATTCATTGATCTACACATTAGTTATCCCTGATATCTTCACCATCATATAGAATGTCTCCCTTAGAGCATCGAAAGTTGAGTGTGTAGTAGTAGGACTTACATATTAATGAATTTTTCTGTCCTAGTGTTTCACCCTGGGTACCCCCAATGTGGTTTTATAAAAAAGACTATAGGATCTTGAAGTTGTGTGTGTAGTGCCATCACCTAAACCAGTTGAATTTAAATAAAAAATATTCACCACAAAGGATTGATGACCTATTTGATTTGTTTAGAGGGGCATGATAGTTCTCAGAGACTGACCTCGGATTAGGCTATCACCAATTGTTATTATGGGATCAGGATATACTAAAGATTTTATTCATATGTCTCTATGGTCAGTATTATTACATAGTTATCCCCTTCAACATGATGAATTCCCCATTAATGTTCATGGGATTCCTGAACTGGTTCTTTTATCATTTCATAGACTGGTGGTTGGTATTCTTCATTGAAGATATCCTAGTATGCTCTGTGTCTAAAGAGGATCATGCAAGACACTTGAAGATGGTCTTATATGTACTCCAAGTGAACCAAATTTACCAAAAACTCTGAATTTGATAGTTTTTTATTAAAGATTTCCACTTTCTGGGACATTTTATCTTAGAATATAGTGAGGCGGTGGACCTAGAAAAGGTTGATGGGGTGTTAGCTTGGGATCCACCCAAGGGCATGACAGAGGTGTAGTGCTTCCTTGGGTTTAAATGATACTATTGGAGATCAATACCTTATTTATAAAATATATTATCTTTCATTATATCTTTGACTTGAAAATGGAATCCTTTCTTGTGGACGTAGAGGTTTGAGCAGGCTTTCTAGTTGTTGAGGCATAGTTGGATGAGAACTCACATCTTGAGTTTTTCAGAGGAGGGTGTCAAGTATGTCGTGCTCTGTACAATATCATGAATTAGTCTTGGTTGTGTTATGATTAAGAGTAAGGTGGTGATTTCATATAGATCACGTCATTTGAGGCCACCTGAGTAAAACTTTGTGGCTCATTATTAGTATATAGTAACATTTTTATTCTCATGGAATATGTGGAGACACTACCTTATGGGAGATCGATTTATTGTCTATTTTAACCACAAGAGTCTCAAGTAAATTTTCTCTCGGAATGAACATTACATGATAAAAAGTTGTTGGCAAGAGATCATAAAATATTATGAATTCCATATTTTCTATACTTCTTATAACAGTAATATGGTAGATGATTCTCTTAGATGAAGATCTTTTTTTCAGAAACAAAGCTAAGCATTAGATAAATTATCCTCATTGTAGTTATCCTTTGTGTATGGGTATGTTTTATCTTACCTCTAGATAATGGTTGTTACCCCTAAACATGTATAGAATTTCTGGTTGCCATGTCTTGGGGATACCAACAACGAGACCCTACACACTCAAATACTTACTAGACATTCTCTTAATGGGTTTTTTTAAGGTGGGGTTCATTTTCCCCTTTTTAGAGGATGTGTGATGCTATTAGTGACATTTCAGGATGAGGTTATAAGTTATTTTCAGACATATCCCTTGATGGTAAATCCTAGTGTAGTGATGATTTACTAGGACCTCCTATGTAAATTTTGGTTGCAATGTCTGTAGAATGAAGTTTTAGAGTTTTTCTCTCAATGCATTACTTATCATCAAGTGAAGGTTTAACACTAGGTTATAGTGGGTTATGCTTAACCACTAGAGGTTCTATGGTAGAAATGGGATCGGATATTTATGTACTTCATTAAGGGGTTACCATACACATCTACATGACATGATTCCATATAAGTGGTCTTAGACCAACTCACCAAGTGGACCGAGTTACAATTTTTTAAGAGTAGATTTTAGTAGAGAGATTATGATGCCTCTGTCTATAAGATATTTCTTAAATCAATAGAGCTCCCATGATGATCTTTTCTGACCATAATTTTCAATTCACATCTTAGTTATAGAAGGGGAGTTTGGAGGCCTTTGGGACTCAGTTACTTTTGAACATGGTGTTTCACCACCAGAATAATAGCCATATTGAACATACCATTCATGTCCTTGAGAAAATGTTGTGAGCTTGCATGATGGACTTGAACATATTTGGGGGGATCACCTCCCATTAGTGGACTTATCATACAACAATAGCTACTCTCCCACCACTGGTATGTCACTATTTTAGGGCTAATATGAAAAACACTATAGGTCACCACTTTACTGGATTGACCTGGGAAAATCAGCACTTATGGAATGAAATATAGTGCAACCCATAACAAAGAAGATGATGATAATCTAGGAGTGGATTTGGATTGTAAAAATCCATCATAAGTCTTATGTGTACTAATGATATTTGAATTTTGAGATGGAGGACGGAGACCATGGGTTTATATGGGTCTCACCTCGATGTGGGTTGTAAATATTTGGCTGGGGCAGCAAGATATCTCCAAGATTCATTGTCCCTTTCTAGATATAGTGTATAGTCGGTGATTTAATTTACTAATTAGATCTACCCCTGCAGTTAGGCATGGTACACAACATTTTTCCAAATGTCAAATCTTCAAAAATACTAAAACAACATATCACATGATATCAACGGCGTGACCTGGATATCAAGGATATAGATTCAGGATTGGAAGGAGAGGATCCTCTATTGGGTGGTGATTCCTTTAGTTCTTGTCTGGTGGCAGTATGGGAATCTTATTGAGAGTACCTTGGAGTGGGATACCCAGATGCCTGCTCAGCACCCACATCTCTTTGTGTAGCCTTTTTTTAGATTTATGGTATGTGAATCCCCAAGGTGGAGAGAATTTAATTACATCAGTGTTTTCATTTATTAATTTATAATATTATACGCACTAATTATGGGGTTAGGTGCCGATCTGATGTGAAAATCTGAGTCCTGGTGAGACCGAAATTAATTTTTTAAATATATTAAATATCACGCATGAACATTTTTACTAAAAAAGTCATATAACTAATAACCATGGGATCATATCAAAATAATAATGAATCTATTAAGATTAGATCTTTGGATTTACCCTAAGCAGGGAATAAACATTTTCTGTGTCGGGCATTTGGTTAAAATCCTTCCCATGTATAAATAATAAAATAAATAATTTTATTTATTTACATTATTAAGTGATGAAAAAACCTATTATTTTATATAATTAAACATTCTTATGACCATTTATCAAGGTTTTCCACATAACACTGAAGATTATGAGAGGGTTTTGGATAAATACATTGTGAATTAAGATGATGGATTAGGGATCGTTTGCACCAACAGAATTCAAGGATATATCCAACAACAATGATGTAGATTCATTATTAATTGGAAATGAATACATATCAAGGAAAGATGTTTGTTTTTTGTGGTTTTATACCTATTTTATTATCCCATGAAGGTTAAAAATCTATAGACTGATGAATTGATTCGTTGAACAATCATATTGGGGGTACAGTTTTATTTTCGAGGAATTTGGGAGAATATATTTATTTATTTTGGATCTTAATTCATCATTATAACAGTAATGGATCAATGAAAAGCTAAGCACAGTTGAGTTTGCTTCTTATATTTTGTTTCTAGGTTCCCTCCCACGTTTATTGGTGAATTAATCATTAGGGTTTTATATTATAGATGGTTCAAAAAATACTAATGAAATCAATCATTGAGCAACTATTTCATTGAACAATAGATTGATATCATATTTACAGGTTTGTTTTGATGAATGGATCAAGCTACGATGATGGATGATTGGCCAGGAATAGATTTAGGGTTACCCATTATTAGTATATTTTACATTTGAACCTTTCTTGGTGGTTTGGGATGTACATCATAGGGTACAGGGACACTACCACGAATATGTGGGCTCAGTCATGCCTTGTAGTTAGAAACAAACATGGATAACCATACATAAGAAATTCTATATGTACATGGATGTGGTATAGAGTACACAAGTTTACACATGACATGTACTCAAACATGGACATGGTAATGGGGCATAATACATGGATATAATTTATTTCTGAAGGGATACACTATGTACTTTTAGTAGACATGGTTAAAATCTTCAAATATGTATTGGAGTCCTTTTCTTATTCATATTGGAGAAGTTTCAATAGGGTAAATTCCCTTGATAAATTACATAGGGTCTTAGTATTGATTGGTATCCTACAAATTTTATGTTGATACTCTATGAGGAACTTCAGTCCTAGATAGAGTTGTTGTAATCCTTCTATGAGGCCAAGAGTGGGATCCTCAATCATCATCATATCCCCAGGAGAAGTTCTTGGTATTATTGTGAACAAAACTACACAGGAACTAATAATATACATATGGGTTTAATCCAAATTGGGTTTTTGGTATACCCCATGGCCTAAAGTGTGATCCTTATCTACGTATCGATCTCTTCATACTTCCATCATGTATTTCCTTTGGAGAGACCCAACAAGCACAACATCTCAGATAGACTCCATTATTTTTATCTCACTCATGGGGTCTGTTCTCCTAGATCATTGTTATGTAGATCCTTTAAGAATTAATCCTAGGATGTATTTTAGGTTTTGATATTACCTTGATATTGTGTTTCTACTATAATTATAACTAGATATTCATGTTTTGTTTGTTATTGAAATATCCCTATAATGAGATAATAATTATTCTTGATGATATAATCTTATTTATAATGGGGTGACCTACTTGGTATTTTTATACTCACACATTCATGTGGTGTTCTTGAATCTTAATGTCTTATGTAGATGAACAACCTTTTGAAAGACTCCTAGAGAGTTTAGGACTAGGTACAGCATAGTGAGCCAGACAGAACAAGGTTTGTTCTTTCAGTTACATTGATGACAATTCTAATTTATTACTTTATGTTAGACTTGTTTCAGTTTATATGTTGGTCTTATATTTTGAAATTTGTTATTAGAACTATGTTTTCATTCTCCAATGGTGAGATTTTAGATGTACACTTTAATGGTTATCTTTTGTTTTACATTTCATCATTGTATGGACTTATAGATGTGTGTGTGTCTGGGTAAATTATGCTATGTCCTCCTACATGTGGGACATACCTACTCAGTGCTAGTATTCATCCCCATGCTTATTAGAGTAAGGATCAGGGTAGTCATGGTTTGGGCCCTATTGGGTCAGTTAATGATAGAGATCTCTGTATATAGTACTGTTGGATAGTAATGAAGAAGTAGGTAACAGTCATTATGGTGATATTTTCCAGCTGTATGCAGGTGAATAATGAGCATCAATGGCTTATAAGGTTGTTTCCACCCCTTCCCATTATGGAGTGTAAATGGGATGATGTAACAAATGATTTTGTGATAGGATTAACTAGGAAACAACACATGAATGATGTGATATGAGTGATTATATATTGACAAAAAAGTGGTATCCCGCATTATACCTATTAGAGACACCTTCATTGTTGATTATTTGGGTAACCAATATGTGTTGTAGATAGTTTGACCACAAGGTGTTTCGAGGATCATTGATTCTAAAAAAGATCCCCATTTCACATCTATGTTATATTAGGGTCTTTAGAAGGCTCTAGGATTATAGTTTCTCTTATTTATAGCCTATAATCTTCAGATTGTTAGCCAATATGGAGGAATAGTTCATATTCTAAAGGAAGTGTCATGAGCCTATGTGTTGGGTTTTTTTGGTTCATCGGAGAATCATATGGAACTCATGGGGTTTTCATACAATAACAGATTCTAGTAATCTATCCAAATGTAACCATTTGACGATTTGTATGGTAGGTTTTGTCGTTTCCCTCTCTATGGGTTAGAGGTAGGTGATTTAGTGCTTTTTTTACCTAGTCTCATACATAAGACATATGGGAAAGTTCAGTTTTCCTTGAGGAAGTTTTTGACCACGTAGAGTAGGCAAAACTTTTATGCTAACCATCAAATATGACCCCTATAGTTTGAGGTTGTTCATCATTTTTTCCTTTAAATGTCTCCTAGGTTTGGGAAACATTGTATCATGAAATATGAGAAGTTGGTTCCTATGTTTTTCAAGTTGTTTGAGATAGTGGAAAGGTCAAGTCTAGTGGCATAAAAATTTACCATTCTATAGTTCTAAAGTGTGATGCATTACATGTTTCACATATCAAAGCTTTTGGGGTAACATCTTGGCTCATCTCATATTTTAGGTGTTGATGACCTTGATCTTCGTGTAGATGAATCCTTTGAGGAGCATATGATATGAATTTTAGACCGTAATGAGAAGAATTTATGGGAAAATAATATACCTCTAGTTCATGTGTAGTGGAATCATGATTGTGTTCATGAGAAACCTAGGAGAGGTAATCTTATATAAAATCATAGTATCCATACATGGTCCACATGACCCTACAGTGATGCTTGGATCAGCTCAGGGATAAGCTATTATATGGTGGTGAGGTGATAAGATCCCTTCTTTTTTCAGGTATATTCCTCTTTATTTTTGGTGTATTACCTTTTAGATGGGTTTTTATTCTTCATTAAACCTTGGTGATCAAGTCCCTTTTGGGGGATGAAGATTATATACTAGGGGGAAATGAAATAATGTTAAATTATGTAAGCTTGTTTGAATTTTTGGAGTCTTGGTAAAACTATTATAGGGACTTATGAGGGTTTAGCTTGTATTTTGAATGATTTGTTGGTGGATCGGATTCAATTAGTAGAAGCTGGGATAATAATTTTCTACTAGAATCATTAGTTCCATTAATATTTTACATGGTGTGAATTGGTTTTTTAGAAGACACCATGAACTCGTTTAAAGCATGAAACAGTTACTTGTTTTGAATCTTGTTCGCATTGTGGAATGTTTTATCAAGTATATTTTAACCTGAGGAAACATGTTTTTTGGATTATTTTATATATTTATAATTTCACATCATGAAATGGTTTCATGCAATGAATTTCTAAATACAATAACTTATAAAATTTTGGTAAATACGATTATTTTTATCATCCACTATGTAACATACCTCTCAAATCTTAAAGAAAATTTGGGAGATTTTGGAGTGATTTATTCCTTTCTGGATGTCTTAATCAAGAACTTAATCTCTCCTGAGTTTCTTTTCTTTGGATTTACACTTATCTTTCCCTTGTTGTCCATTCTCGTTTTGTACTATCTTGACCATTGATGATCTGAGTTTTGATCTTTTGTGATCTATGTTAACCTTTTGATCAACTTCTTATTCATTCCTCATAGGTGATCTTCTTTGAGAGTGTTGGTTGAATCACTGGAAAATTGTAGGTGGTTTTGAACAAAGCATTATGGTCTAGTTCTAAATTTTTATGTATGTGAAATATTATGTGATTACACTGATATAATTTGAACATAAAATAATGAAATTATGTGTAAGGATAATAATGTTTTTAGACTACCCCTTCGATCACATTGGTCCAATAGTGTTCTGAACTAGCTTGTGGATTCCCATAGGGTGATCCAAACCAAGAACAATAATGAACATGATAATGGATTAAAATATGATTTACCATGATATGATACCTTAGGTGATTACTTTTGATAGATTCACCTAATATAATGGATTAGTTCAATATCAAATGAATGCATGATTGAAATAAATATGGTAATTGGATTAATTGATCACTGTGTATTATGTTGTTATGCAATGTTATTCTTTCTGTTATGAAACTTATTGTAATTTATGTTGAAATTATTATATAAATGTTTGTTACCAGCTATGTTTAAATTCATATACAAAGGGATTTATCTAGTTAGGTTAAATGATTATATAATGGAATTTACCTAGTTATACAAAAAATATTGTAGAAATATATTTTATCAGTGATTTTTAAATGATTATATAATTGGATTTTCCAGGTTATGCTAAAATACCTATATAAAGTGTTTTTCTTAGTGATGCTAGAATGATTTTAAAAGGGGATTAACCAGGTGATGTTGAAATTCTTATATAATGGGATTTTCCTGGTTATGCTCAAATTATTATAAAATTGTATTTTCATGGATATGATGAAATGATAATGTAAAGGGAATTTTCTAGTGGTATTTAATTTTTTATATAAATGGTTTTTCTTGATTATGATGAAATGATTATATAAATGGTTTTTCCCAGTGATGTTGGAATACTAATATAAAGGGTTTTTCATGTTGATGTTGTAATTCTTATATAAAGGGATTTTCTTTGTTATGTTAAAATACAAATATAATGGTCCTGGCCTGGTTATGAATTTATTATTATAGATCTTGACCACATAATGTGCTTCTGTGTGGACTTATGGTTGTAATTGGAATTGAAAAGCTACATGATCAGATATATTTTGGAATGGTTCCAAAGTTGGTTTATTATTATATTATATTAATTGATTTATTAATACAAGGGTTTATCACTTTATTTCATGCACTTATTTTTAAAATGGATTTGTTTGAAAATGTGGTGTCGACCTAATAAGTTTTACAGAAACCCTATAGGGGCCACCATTTGGTACCCGATAATATTACATGGATAGAGGTTTGGAAAATCGAAAGTGACCATGTTGTTGATTTTTTATTATTTTATTGGTTGGTTCTTGGAATCAATACCCACACGGGGTTTGTGATTAGGTTATTTTCTGTTTACATATTTCATCATAGTAATTTGTATATATTACTTTTAGTTTAACATTTAGATATATTCTATATTATTGTTACATTGTAATTTTATTATTATTGGATTATTCTATCAACATTGATCTCTTGGTTTATCTATTGTTAAATACAGTTTCTGTTATTTCCATTACTATGATATTTTTTTATTTCTACTATTTTGGAACTATATATGAGGTTGTATAGTCTCCGCACATTTTTCCCTACACTCCCACTACTAGTAGGAATCCTATGGCATGTGGGGAGGTACGCTTGAGGTTTATTTACTAATTTTATTTTTCTATGTGGTAAACAAGTATATTGTAGGATGTTGCACTTATATTCCAAAAAATACATCTTCCTCGAACAGGAAGAACGCATTTCATGTTTTCTCTAAACCACACTCCATGAACATGGATTTTTCATAATACTAACTCCAAAATGGTTTAAAACACTTGTTTCTCCCCTATTATGCCTAGAGTGACCCCCAATGAGTCCCTAGAAACCCATACAAGTCTTTAAAAACATAACCAAAACTAATTTATAGGGATTTATGAAAAATATATAAAACATTCTTACCTTTGGGTGAAAACATCCAATGCTTCACACAGGATCCACACTACGAACTAGATGAGTCTTGATCAACAACTGGAGGAGATCCCTATGTAATACCACCTCCTCTATATTCCTCTTCTCTCCCCTCCCCCACTCATCCAAAGAACCCCAAATGGGAATACTCATAGGTTTATGTGAAAATTAATGGGATAAGAGAAAAAATGAAAATGATGAAATAATTAAAAGAAATTAAATTAAAAAGGTCACATGCTTAGCATTATCCCTCACGATGGATTTATTCCCTGTATAGAAAAACTCATCATTATTATCTAAACCAAAAAGATAAAGTCTTGATCCAATGTTGTTTTTGAATGATATCACCTAATAACATTTTTTTAGTAAATTAAAATGTAATTAATTATATATCAAATATTTTGTGATGATTCAGAAAACTCATATTTCCAACAAAATCATGTTCTATGGTAAACACACTATTCCAGGATCAATATAGTAGTGGTTAAAAAAATTGGTATAATCATAGTGGATACATTACCATTCTTCCCCTAAAACAATTAGAGTAATGAAAAATAAAATTTTTTCTAATTTTGACAACCCATGAAGACACAATGTGTCAAAAACTCGGCACTAAAAATGCTTCTTTACCACAAGGAACACATACCAGTAAACCTAAATCCATGATCTCCCCCAAGAATTGGAACAAATGACCCTATCTTGACCATAAAACAACCAGTCTTACATAGTCCACAACTATCTCAAAACATGAGAGACATTAAATCATGGTTGATCTAATTCTCCCCATTATAAGAGTATATTTATCGTATCCACACTAGAAAAAAGAAAAACCCCATGAACCATGCTACATCCATCACTGAATGCAATGGATAGATGTTGACAAACCACTCACACCTGCACACCAACATGAAAACCTACATCAACAAAATCTCATTCACATCCCTCTTGGAATAGTATCCTACATGATCAACAAACCACTTAAATGAGGATCTCATCCTACAATGGGTTTTGGATCACTACCCACCATAAGTATTTCCTTAAACCACTATCAAAATCACAAAAACAAATATCATTCTCACATAGGCCAAGTCCTAAAGATACTAGGCTCACATGCCTAAACCCACTAGCCATTCTCTTTACGCATGTCAGTTCCAACAAATCAGAGTACCCTCAGCACTCCTCTTCAAAACAATGAATCACCCTCATTCCAAGACCACCCTCCACATAGTAATCAAATGAAATCTAAATTAATCAAACCATGCTTATGCTTTACTACCCATGATGCGAACAAACTAGTAGGGAGAAAAATTTAAAAAATTCTTCCCTCTCATGTTGGACACAAGAAAATGTTCCCTCCTAGTGAACCCTATCTCAATCTCTAGGCGTCATCATGTCTATCCACATCTTGGTGACAGAAGAGCTCAATGGACCCACCAAGGAAGAATAAAAATTCCCATCCAAGCCATCAGTGTTAGCAGAATCATAGGCCCCACATAATCGCCCAACAGACAACGCATAGAAATATGTACTCCCCCCTAGAGAACACAAAATTGGGACATCAAGGGAACCACCACCTCGGTGAAACTTTATCATAATCCAAATAATATTTTTCCATATTTTCCCTCATGGAGCCACAAACATGGTACTGAGGTCCCACATGGACCCATAAGGGTTTCAATGAATCCCTCTATAAAGGGAATACACCTCCATCACTAGGGAACCAATTGTGACAAGATCCTCATGGACTCTCATAATAAGAATATATATACATGAGATTTAGTGGATTTGAATTTCACAAAGTACTTATATGAGAAAACATTGTTTCAAAAGTTGCTGAAACCTTAAATAATTAAACCTCCATCATTAGTGAAAACCCCACATATGAACATATGTCATGTGAATCCTACATGCCATGAATAATGCATCAAAACCATCCTCTTTCCCATAATCCTAGAGACAAAAATCAGAATAAAGAATAAATCCAAAAAATAAAGTGCATCACACAATGAAAAATCACACATCTGTAAAAATGGAAACCAAGATGAGAAATCACATACCATGGAAACAAGGACTTATTATCCGCAATGATGTTTGTGAAATACCCTTCTGACATCCATCACATGTTATGAAAAATTCCTAGCACACTTTTCTACCTATTTACAAATTAATTACACCAAATAGCTCTGATACCCTTTTTTTTATCAAACCATATAATGTTGACCTAACATGTCACCTGATCTGGCACCCCAAAAGGCCTTAAGTGTACCTCCCAAAATGATAATGGTTTTTGACTATTGGTGAGGGTCTAATAGATAATGTAGGGAGACTATAGCATCTATTAATGTTGCAATAATAGTAAAAAATAGTCAAAATCTTATATATATGTAAACATCAATGTATGCATAAGAAATAAACAAAATAGAAGAATGTTATAATAAATGGAATGTAGAATATAATCATATAGACTAGAAAGAGTTAAATGAATACCGAATATGGTCACCATTGGGATGACCACATATAGAAGATAACTAAATTGAAAATAAATACAACAAACTCTATTATCAATACCGAGCCTGAAAACATACCATGTGTTTATGATGCTCAGGTTGTACCTGCCTGATCCTAAGACTCATCATGAGTAGATATCCTCAATCAATAAATAATATGAATCATCCACATCTATAATGAAACATGTTCTCTAACCAAAAATAATACATCATTTATACACACATAGAAGGGTCACATACATGGGGTGAGAGATAAATATTAGTAGGCCACCACAAATGGTGAACCTATAATATATTGTCATAACAAGTTCATGCACATGTGATATCCCAATACTAGCCAAAATCTAATAGGAGATGGTATAAAATAAATAACTACATGAAAATAATGGTTCTAAAAAATGAAAATAGCCAACTGCAGCTTCTAATCTGACACCCATGGTAAATCTACTTCAGCTCCATCACACACAAGAGGATTTAAAAAATGTGTCTCACCCTTCCACATTAAATCAGGAATGTCTCCAAAATCCACACAAGATATCTAATATTTCTATATTAAATAACATTATTACCACAACCTAATTTGTAATTATTGGCACCCACATGATAAAGTGCATCTATCAGGCTCCAAGACTCTAATATTATGATCAAATCTTGTAAGAAGATCCTCTAGGTTAACAAAACTAGAGAAACTATCAATCCTAAAGGTCATATATAATTAATTTATAAAAAGATATGGAACAAAAAATTAGCAGGATCGATAAATATACTAGGATAACACATCATACATGGACCCAGTAGGACAAAAATATCCATGGTACCCAAAACGCACTATGTGAGTTCCTCAACACTTCATGTGGTTGAATCCACTCTATCTGGGGTTCACACTCAACTAGTGGGGGGTTCACTAATCTATGTATTTCATTATCTACATCAACATATCTAACCACATGTAGCCGATATAGTAGAGAATCAGATCAAAAATTAGGTCCAACACCTGATCCAAGTTATCCCAAGGGTCTCCTCCTCAAACCAAGAACTAAGAAATAACTGCCTAAAAATATCCAAAGTCTAACCGAATGATGGAAGTTACAACATTGAACCCACATTATGAATCTATTAACTAGTAATTTTGATCCACTCTCGGCCAAAAAAGAACATGCCTCTCTAAGTACCTTGGATCTCATCATCCAATAAATTTTCACCACAGGGGTTCATTGACCTAGCACTGGTCCAAACCAAAATTGGGGCCCACATGAACCATAGGGGCATAGAATAAAGTGAAATCCAACTAGGGACACCCCTACTTCATACAAGATCTCAAGACATTCCCATCTAAGAAACCCTCATGTGTGCCAAATTTTACAACATGAGCAGGACACCCTATAAGGGGTTCCTCTTACTCCTCCAAATCATAGGAAAAATTTATTGTGCAAACAAACAAAATGCATCTCAATGGCCTCAAAATGATATTAAATCAACAATTAACACCAAATGAATCCAAAAGAAAAGCATGATAACCAGGGAATTTACAATTTTCCCTATGACCACCTCAAAAGAAAGTCCCTTCTGAAGGTCTACTTAGTGCAACGAAACATCCGGGTAAATTCCACATAAGAAAACCTCAGGTGACCTTAACAAAAAACAAACCATCCATGGGTACTAACTCAACCATCAGGGGATCCAAATATCACATTTCCACCTAGGATTATCAATAGATGACTTTAAAATCAACTAATAACTTGGTTATAAACCATAATATGGGGGGTTTGCAAGAGTCCCTTAGAATCATCTCAACAACTTAATGACACCAGAACGTAACCACCATCCACACCATCAATCCATCCATAAGGATCCAATATTTTTGGTCTCATCAAACACAAGATATATCCTCAAACACTCTATCCTTTATAAACTAGTCCCAAAACATAGGGAAACCCCATGATAAACTCAAATATACTAAATTATTTTTCCTTCTTAAATCCATCCAAAATATTTTCAAATATATCTCCATGTACCACTAAGTCAAAGTAGATCACCAAAATCACAACCCTCACATGGACCTTGTTACTCAAAAACCAACCCCTAGGATGATTCTGAAACCAAACCTCAGTGAAATCCTCCTATAAATTCTAGTCCACTGTAAACCCCATTTGGATGGCCTATAAACACAAAAAGGAGTTCCACCATCACTATCTACATGGGAAAAATGTTCAAAATGAACTACTCAAAAGTTCAATTCTAGATCTGGGATGAAAAAACTAGAAAAATATGCCACTGTATGAAAAATACATGGTATGTTATTTGGGTACATGGAATATACCCACAAGGATCCTCCCTATCCATGTAAAAAAGTCCACCTGCTGTGTACTTCCAAAAAACACATGGTGGGTACCTCTCAGTACACTATGTGTGACCCCACATGGGTACTTGAATGTATACCTTATCGCCACTCGCCATGTAAATTTCCAATCTGAAATTCATGTAACACTCATACATATATTTTAACCAATAATGTGTTCCTAGACATGTACCCCCCACATGGGGTCTATCCAAGAACATTACACAGCTAGTGGGCATGTACCTCACAGGGGGTCCAACCGTGTACTCTACATGATTATATACCCCAGACACACCCTGAGGCATCACTACACGATGTATACTCCCAAGTACATGGAGGGTATTCTCAATAAATCTAAATTCACTAATATAAATTGTTGCATTGGAAGCACTATTAAGATGGTTTTATCAGATCAATAATATCGCTGATAATGAGAGTGATAATAACAGTTTATCTTTGACTACATGTTCTGGGAATACTGGAAGCGTGTGATGGGTAATTCCCAACTTTTATTTTTTTCAAGATCCATGTTCAATCTTAAATCTACATGAGGATTAATGATGTGATCAATGGAATTGAATTCAATAAAAAAATATAATAGATAATAATCCAAAACCAATTTTGGTTATCATCATATATTAAGTAAAATTAAATTAATTAATTAAATAATTATCTTGTTAGAATACATTCCTCATTGATAGATCTGAAAACACATGTGTGTTTCACCTTTGTTTCATTGTAGCAATCAATAGTATATTCCCTCAGGTGATAATCTACATGTGTTCCACAAATATTTGAATGTCATTGTAGTAATATTTAGGTGCTATCATATAAGATCCTATCCCTTTCATCTTCTGCTGTTGATTACCAGGAGAACTCCTTCTAAAGCATTCTCCACAATCCATATTAACCATAGAGTGGATGTTGGAGGAAGATTTATCTCTGTTATTAGTAGTATTCTTGGATAAGGGTTCTCTCTGGGGCTTCATAGGATTCTCCCAATTTATTGTGTGAAACAAGAACAAATGAATTGGAACTCAAGGAAAATAACATTATTTGGATTATATGCTGCTAGGGTTATGATAAAATATTTTCAAAAGTTCCCTTTGTTATTTTTTTATTACCTATAGAACCCCATTTAAATAAAAATTATTATTAATTTTATTATTTATCAACATGTAATTAACATGGGAATTTAATTTAATATTATTTAGTCAAATAATGTTAAATATTTTTTATTTCTCCTGATACCATTTAAACATGATCTGCAATTCATCCAAAAAATTCATCAAGCATTGAATAATTACTATTTATTTGTTAAATAAATGTCACTGTATTATTATCTAATAAATAAATAATATTATATTCACCAAATAGTAAATAAATCTTCAACACAATACTAGAAACTAGGCCTATAGCCACCGCCTTGAGATTGGCAGTGGTGGTCGCATTTGTCCTATTGTTGTAGGGCTATAGTGACCGCCAATGTAAGTCCCTATAGGAGGCCGGAAAATTGGCCTACAGTGATCGCCATTGGTGGTCGCTTTTGGTATTGACCAATAGACACTTCCAATGGCAGCCACAAACCTGGAAAAAAATTGAAAAATTAATTTATACATCTCATTTCCAACAATCACAAAAACAATTTCCAAGCAGAAGAAACACAGCTAAAATGACAAACAAAAAAATTTCAAAATTGGACAAACATGAGATTCCTCAAAAACAATAAATGAAGGAAATACTTATTCACAAACATGGATCCAAACAGATATAATACATTCCAATATACGGCTTCAATAAGCCTACAATAAGATACAAAAGAAACAACTATACAAAGAAAATGAAAATTGGACATATTTATTAAGTTAGTATATATATTTAAATCTAATTGGGCCATTAGATAAATAGTATAATATATCATTAGGCCATTTGGTCATTACAGTGTTACATTAATATTCCATTAGGTCATTAGGGAGGCATTCGCACGTTAGTCCCCCCCCCACCAGGGAAAGCCACCCCAACCCCTGCCCCCTGGACCGCCCCCACCCCCAGACATCCCCCCTCACCCTGAACAGCCCCAGACACCACCTCCCCTCTCACCCTTGGACATCCCCCACCCCCCCCCCCAGAACATCCCCCACCCCCGGAAATCCCCCCATCTCATGAGTTCGCTTGTCATAAATGGCTAAAACATATGTTTAACAGTCAAATTCGTACCTAAAGACATTGGCATGATGTGAAGTCACACAAGAACAAAAAAATTATTATTGATGAGTTGTACGAGGAGAAATCACATCATTTGGACGCAAGGTTAGCGCGGCATTTCTGAAAATGTGTTTTTTAGGTGTTTGCCACGCTTGAAAAGCATATGTGGAGTTATCAAAACCCGACGAACGACCTTGTAATTACATGAAATAGGACGAAAATAAAGGGTGGGTGAATTGTGAAATGGTCATGTAGACGACACGTCAATCAGACGTGTCATGTGACTACGGTGACTGAAAATGCACTCAACATGTCGTAAATAGCCAAAACATGCATTTAAAGGTCAAATACATACTGAACGCCATCGTTAGGACTTGAAATAACATGAGAACACCCTAATTATTATTGGTTATGGGTATGAGTAGAAGGCATGCCATTCAACCGCAAGGAATGCACGGCACAGCTGAACATGTGTTTTTTAGGTGTTTGGCGTGCTTGAAAAGGGTCTGTGGGGTGGTCAAAACCGGTTGAATGACCTCGTAATTCCATGAAATCGGACGACAACAAAGGGTGGGTGATTTGTGAAATGTTCGTGCATATGGAATGTCAATCAGAGGTGTCGTGTGGCCACGATGACCAAAAACGCACTTTGCATGTCGTAAATGGCCAAAACATGTGTTTAACGGTCAAATGCATATCGAACGGCATCGGCATGACGTGAAACCACACGGTAACACCCTAATTTATATTTTTGAGGTGTACAAGTAGACATCACATCCTTCGAATGAAAGGTTTGCACGAAACAGCTGAATATGTGTTTTTAAGGTGTTTAACGCATTTGAAAAGCGTCTGTGGGGTGGTCAAAACTGGCCGAATGACCTCGGAATTCCATGAAATCGAACTACAACAAAAGGTGGGTGAATTGTGAAATATTCGGGTAGAAAGAACGTCAATCGAAGGTGTCATGTGACTATGGTGACTGAAAACGCACTCTGCATGTCGTAAATGGCCAAAACACATGTTTAACGGTCAAATGCATAACGAACGACATCGGCATGATGTGAAATCACATGAGAACACCCTAATTTTAATTGGTGTGGTGTAAAAGGAGACGGAACTTCATTCGGACGCAAGGTTTGCATGGCACGGTAGAATATGTGTTTTTCAGGTGTTTGGTGTGCTTGTGAAGCATCTATGGGGTGGTAAAAACCAGTCGAACGACCTCGGAATGCCATGAAATCAGACTAAAATAACGGGTGGGTCAATTTTGAAATTGTCAGGCAGACGACAAGTCAATCAGAGGTGTCGTGTGACCGCGGTGACTGAAAACGCACTCCGCGTGTCGTAAATTGCCAAAACATGCGTTAAACGATAAAATGCATACTGAACAACATCAACATTATGTGAAATCACACGAGAACGACCTAATTATTACTGGTGAGGTGTAAGAGGAGACGACATGTAATTAGGACATAAGGTTTGTGTTGCACGACTGAATATGTGTTTTTTAAGTGTTTGGCGCACTTGAAAAGCGCCCATGGGGTGGTCAAAACTAGCTGAACAACCATGGAATTAAATGAAATAGGACACCAGCATATGGTGGGTGAATTTTGAAATGGTTAGGCAGACGACACATTAATCGGAGGTGTTGTGTGTCCGCAATGACCGAAAACACACTCTGTGTGTCGTAAATTGCAAAAACTTGTGTTTAACGGTCAAATTCATACCCAAAGACATCTTCATGACGTGAAATCACATGAGAACAGCCTAATTCTTACCGGTGAGGTGCACAAGGAGACGTCTTGTCATTCGGATGCCTTTTTTGCATAGTACTACTGAATATTTGTTTTTTGTTTTTGGTGCGCTTGAAAATCGTCTGTGGGGTGGTCAAAATCGGCCGAATGACCTCAGAATTCCATGAAGTCTTATGACAACAAACATTTGATGAATTTCGAAATGGTCAGGTTGAATTAACACTAATCGGAGATGTTGTGTGACTGTAGGGACCAAAAATGCAATATACGTGTCGTTAATGGCCAAAACATGCGTTTAACGGTCAAATGCATACTGAACGACATCGGCATGATGTGAAATCAAATGATAACACCCTAATTATTAATGGTGAGGTGTACAAGGATACGACACATCATTCAGATGCAAGGTTTGTGTGGCATGACGGAATATGTGTTTTTTAGGTGTTTGGTGCGCTAGAAAAGCATCCATGGGGTGGTAAAAACCGATTGAACGACCTCAGAATTCCATGAAATCGGATGAAAACAAAGGGTGTGTGAATTGTGAAATGGTCGGGTAGACTCCACATCAATTGGAGGTGTCGTATGACTGCAGTGAGTGAAAACGCACTCCGCGTGTCGTAAATTGCCAAAATGTGTGTTTAACGGTCAAATGCATACCGAATTACATTGTCGTGATGTGAAATCATACAAGAACACCCTAATTATTACTGGTTAGGTGTACGAGGAGATGACACGTCATTCAGATGCAAGGTTTGTGTGGCATGGCTGAATATTTGTTTTTTTGTGTTTGGAACACCGAAAAAGCGTCTGTGGGTGGTCAAATCCTTCCAAACGACCTTAGAATACGATGAAATCAGACAAAAAAAGGATAGGTGAATTGTGAAATGGTCGGGCACATGGCACATCAATTGGAGGTGTCGTGTGACCGTAGTGACCAAAAATTCACTCTGTGTGTCGTAAATGGACAAAAAATGCATTTAATGGTCAAATGCATAACAAATGACATCTTCATGACATGAAATCACACAATAACAGTATAATTATTATCGGTGAGGTGTATGAGGAGATATAACATCATTCTGACATAAGGTTTGCGCGGTACAACTGAATATGTGTTTTTTTAGGTGTTTGGCTTGGGTGGTCAAAACTGGATGAATGACCTCAAAATTCCACTAAATTAGACAAAAATAGATGGTGGGTGCATTGAGAAATGGTCGGCCTGATGGTATGTCCATCAGAGGTGTCGTGTGGCCGCGGTGATTGAAAACACACTCTACATGTCATAAATGGCCAAAACATGTGCTTAACTGTCAAATTCATACCGAATGACATCGTCATGACGTGAAATCACACGAGAACTTCCTAATTATTAATGATGAGGTGTATGAGGAGATGACATAGAATTCGAACACATGGTTTTCGCAGAAGAGCTGAATATGTGTTTTTCAGGTGTTTGGCGCACTTGAAAATCATTTGTGGGGTGGTTAAAATCGGTTGAATTACCACGTAATGCCATGAAATCGTACAACAGAAAAGGGTGGGTGAATTTTGAAATGGTCAGGTAGATTTCACATTAATCGGAGATGTTGTGTCACCGTAGTGACTGAAAATGCACTATATGTGTTTTCAATGTCCAAAACATGTTTTTAACGGTCAAATGCATACCGAACGACATTGGTATGATGTGAAATCACACGAGAACACCCTAATTATTAAAGTTGATGTGTACAGGGAGACAGAACATCATTCGGATGCAAGGTTTTTGTGGCACGGCTGAATATGTGTTTTTAGGTGTTTGGTGCACTAGAAAAGCATCCATGGGGTGTTAAAAACTGATTGACCGACCTCAGAATGCCATGAAATCGGAAAACCAAAAAGGGTGGGTGAATTGTGAAATGGTCGGGTAGACTCCACATCAATTGGAGGTGTCGTATGACTGCAGTGAGCGAAAACGCACTCTGTGTGTGGTAAATTTCCAAAACGTGTGTTTAATGGTCAAATGCATACCGAAAGACATCATCGTGATGTGAAATCATACGAGAACACCCAAATTATAACTCGTGAGGTGTACGAGGAGATGAAACATCATTCAGATGCATGGTTTGTGTGGCATGGCTGAATATGTGTTATTTGGGGTTTGGAATGCTTGAAAAGAATCTGTTGGGTGGTCAAATCCATCCAAATGACCTCAGAATTCCATGAAATCAGATGAAAAAAAGGGTAGATCAATTGTGAAATGGTCGGGCAGACGACACATCAATTGGAGGTGTTGTGTGTCCTCGGTGACCAAAAACACACTCTGTGTGTCATAAATGGACAAAACATGCATTTAATGGTCAAATTCATAACAAATGACATCTTCCTGATGTGAAATCACTCGAGAACACCATAATTATTATTGGTGAGGTGTAAGGGGAGACATAACATCAGTATGACATAAGGTTTGGCTGGTACGGCTGAATATGTGTTTTTTAGGTGTTTGGCTGGCTTGAAAAGCATCTGTGGGGTGGTCAAAACTAGATGAATGACCTTAGAATGCCATTAAATCAGACGATAACAGATGGTGGGTGCATTGAGAAATGTTCAGTCAGATGGTATGTCCATTAGAGGTGTTGTGTGGCCGCAGTGACCGAAAACGCACTCTGCATGTCGTAAATGGCCAAAACATGCGTTTAACAGTCAAATGCATACCTAACGACATCGACATGATGTGAAATCACACGAGAACACCATAATTATAAATGGTGAGGCGTAAGAGGAGACTACACATCATCCGAACGCATGGTTTTTGCGGAACAGCTGAATAGGTGTTTTTTAGGTGTTTGGCGTGCTTGAAAAGCATCTGTGGGGTGGTGAAAACATGTTGAATGACCTCAAAATGCCATGAAATTGGATGAAAGAAAATGGTGGGTCAATTTTGAAATGGTCAGGAAGAAATCATGTCAATCGGAGGTGTCATGTGACTGTGGTGAGCAAAAATGCACTCTGCGTGTCGTAAATGGCCAAAACAAGCATTTAATGGTTAAATACAAATTGAAAATCATCGGTATGATGTGAAATCACACAATAACACCCTAATTATTTTCAGTGAAGTGTATGAGGAGACTCCACATCATTCAGACACTAGGTTTTCATGGGACGGCTGAATTTGTGTTTTTTTGGTGTTCGATGTAATTGGAAAGCATCCGTGGGGTGGTCAAAACCGGCCAAACGACCTCGGAATGCCATGAAATTGCATGACAACAAAGGGTGTTTGAATTGTGAAATGGTCAGGTAGAAAACTCATCAATAAAATGTTTCATGTAATAGCGGTGACCGAAAATGCGCTTCTCATGTCATAAATGGCCAAAATATGCATTTAACGATCAAATGCATACCCAACGACATCATCGGGACGTGAAATCACATGAGAACACCATAATTATTAATGGTGAGGTGTACTAGGAGATCGAATTTCATTCGGATACAGGGTTTACGTGGTCACTATTTTTTTGTTGCTTGTTTTTCATCAACATCTTTAATGAGAAATCAAAATCCATTAGCATCTATAGCTTTATAACGATGAGCCATTATAGTTGGACCCTTAGCTAGATGGATAAATTATTCAGTTAACGTAGGGTAACCTAACTCCCATAGCTTATGTGTAACACCCGAGACTTTTATGTTATATAAATCATCAAAGGGATCTTTTTCTACACAACACTTGCTTGGCTTGCTTTACTGTTATATAAATCATCAAAGGGATCTTTTTCTACACAACACTTTCTTGGCTTGCTTTACACGCAATCGCGACCTTCCTCGATAGCTTGCGTCGTACGCAATACCGAGTTTCACTAAACAACAATATGCTATTAAAACTAGCCGTTATGAATAGTAATAACCACTTTTTGAAATTTTATAAATTTTATTTTTCAAAATGGACTTCATTTTTGGACTCAGAATATCGAAATTAGCCTAGGGTGAAATTTTGGTATTTTTCTGAAAACTTTCAATTTTTGATGAATAGTGAAACCACTAAGTGGTAGGTTAAAAACTGAATTTTGCATAAAACTTAATTTTAACGCTTCTGTGAATGGAATTTCGAAAATCCGACAGACACGGTTGATATCAGTAAGTAAAATGTGGTTCAATGAGATAAAAATAATTTTTTGGTGAATAGTAACTTTTTACTTTTTTTTACCGCGGTTAATAGTAAATAGGGTAACTAAGGGTAAATATGATATTAATATTACCCTAAAACATGTCATAATTCTATTGGACAAGTGTAATTCGACCAAAAACAAACTTAGGAATAAAATATGACCATTTAGGCCCACTTGGATTAGATTAGGACATTTATTATTAATTTATTTAAAGAAGGGTTAAAATAGTTAAAATCAGAGTTTAATAAGTAAATCATTTTTAATATGGGGTTATACATAAGATAAATTCGATTGTAAATATTAATTAGAAAGATAAAAAGATTTACTACATGATGGTATTTTATTTGTAATTTTTAGACATCAAATAATTTAATTTATTTATGACACAAAGATGATGCAGTAATTATCTTATTAATGAAATATTGACAAAATTGATAATATAAATACCAAAATAAATGTAATTTAAGACTTTTTATGAATTCCACTAATTTTATAAGTTAATATGATATATTAATGTTGATTTAATCAACTTGGTTCGAACATATAATTCTGTTATGACTTTCAAAAAAATTATATATCAAATAGTGTCAAAATTGACACAAAATAGTTTTTAAATCAAATATTATATTATTAATTGTTATTTTATTCCTAAAAATCTAAGGTTAGGCCAAATGACTTAGATACGGATATATATATATTAATAATAAACAATTTGGGGTTCGTTTGGCATGTTATAGTAAGTGTATTAACCATATAGTGAAAGAAAACAAAAAGACACGGTAAAAGTTAAATTAATTAACTTAGAGTTAAATCTAATTGATAAGGTTAAAATAATACCCTAAACTTGTATAAATACTATTGGTTGATAGGATTTCGACCCATCCCCACTTTAGCTTCGAAATAAGACCCTTTGGAACCATTATAAACCGATTTTGACTTTAATATAAAATAATAGTTTGAGATATTCCTAAGGTGCCCCTCTCCTCCCTTATAAAAGGGCACCTCCTCCCCCTCCTCCTCACTCCAATTTGAGCACTCAATCTCGGCCAAACCCTGCCATTTTCTCCTCTCCACTTCCCTAGAATAATCCTAGAGGTACTGGTCTTCTTCAAAGACCAATCTTAGTTCCCTAAGTGGAGGATTCAAAGAGGCGTTCCAAAGAAGAGGTAATATCCATTACCGATCTTTTCAATTTCTTTCTTCTTAAACTTCTTCTTCTTTAGTTGTTTCATGATAAAGTAATAACATCAGTATTACTTACATACTGATATGTTATTATAAATATGAAACAACCCTAATTCACCTTCTATCCATCCTACGGAAAAATGAAATCACCACGCGTGCGTACGTACGGAATACCGTCTCCACGCCGTGGTGTAATCTATTTTTCCACCATCACTTTACAAGGATGGGTATAATGGTGTAATGAGTAACTATTTATGATTATTATAAAGTAATATTGATACTGAAATAATATATATATACTCCAATACAATTCTACGATCATAGAAACGATATCATCACTCGTGCGTACGTACGGAATACCGTCTCCACGATGTGATGCGACTCGTTCTACATGATCTTCATTCCATAATGATTATATAAATGAATTGAATGAATGAATATGGTATATACTACACTAATACCATTCTGTAAATGAATTATCTATAACCTAAAGATAATAATAAGAATTTATTCGACAAAACACGCATAAGAACAAAAAGTTATAAAGACCCGAGTAACAAGTAACAATGAAATATTACTAACAAGAAGCTAATAATATGACCATATATGATATCATATAAATATGTATGATTCTGGAATAAGTCAATAACATTATTTAAACCATTATACAGGAGCTTCGGACATGAACAAAGCAAATCGGACCTAAGGTAAGGGAAATATCACAATCTCACTTTTATCCGAGATTGTTTTTACTTTGGTAATTACTGGGGTGTATTTTATCATCCACATCCATGTTCCCTCAATATGTAATATTATTTCCATCATTCTACAATAGTTTATATCCAATTTTACCCTTCGGTGGGTTTTTAGTAAAAGATATGAAAGGAATCTTTTGTCGTTTTTCGTACGACGTACTTTTTGACTTTTCCGACAAAAGTACGAAGAATGTTTTTTTTTAACTTATACGGCATGAATGGATTTTTAAAACATTATTTCCAAGAAGCTTCCTTTACAATTTTTCAATTTTATTTTTAATCAACTTCTTTTATTTTAAAGTTGTATGACATGTTATGAAAGGAAAAATGTTTTTGAAGAAGAAAGGATATTTTCCTCAAGAATGGAGTTCAAGTGTTTTATCAAAATTATTTTCCATATAAGATAATAAAGGGTTCTGTTTTTATCCCTATTATTAAATTGATTTGATCATGTTGTGATGGAATTATTTTTATGAATTCCTTTATCTTATATGAATTGATTTATGATGTCATGATGTTTCAAGAATCCCATTTTTGTTACATGTGTTATACGATGATGTATGATTTATGATTATGTGGCACACATAAGAAAGGATTCATTATAAGATGGGTGGGACCTATATCTCCCTCCAATGCATTGGGTAATGATTTTATATCTCATGAGATAGACATGGCTAGAATGGAAGGTTATTTCGGTTCAGTGATACAGGACTGAAACGAGGAGTGAACTCGGTTCAGAAAGGGACTTTTTCCCCTAAGATAGTCTTGGCAATGAGTCATGACTAACAAGAAATGATTTTCCATGATTATGTGTGCATGCCACAAAGTTTCAAGTTTTATGTTATGATTATGGGGATCTCATTTTCACTTCTAGGATTTATTCCATGTTAAGATATTATGATCTCTTTTGCAGGTTTTGATTTTCATAAAGATATGATATGATTTTTATTTCCTTTATTTGCCCTTGCTGAGCATTTGAGCTCACCCTTTTATGTTTTCTTTTCCCCAGGTCAGGAAGATGGATATTAAGTAGAATATGCTAAAAGGGACCCTAGATATGATGAAATAAATGGGAGACACTGTAGAAGATTTATGAACCAGTTGTTTATGTTTCCCAGTTTCTAAAGACACTATACCTATACGGTCCTTTGTGGTTTTTTCATATGTTGTAATAAGTGTGCTTCAATTTCGAAGTATTAACAATGTATGTAAAGTATGGGTCATTATAGTTGGTATCAGAGGAAAGGTATAGTCAGACTTTGGAAACTAGGATGTGCAAGCCTTAGTAAGAACCCTAAGGATGAGTCTAAGCATTGAACACAATCTTAGTGTTTTAGAAATGGCCTTGAATAACCTAGGATAAGACCTTAAGCATGAAAATTTTATTCTTGAATTATGTGGTTTTCCTATTATAATTAGTGTTGCTCACACTATTCTTCTTGGTTTTAGTCAATGGCTGGAACCCGAAGGAACCGTGTTAATGCGGAATGCGATGGGCAATGCAATGATTTTCCCCCTGAGAAACCAAACGATTTGGGAGCTGGAATGCAAAATCTTGTAGCCATGCTCACACAACTTTCTCAAGCTATGAATCATGCATGATTTCCAAATGAGCAAAGGAGGGAGAAACATTCTGTTGAATCCTTCATGAGGCAGCGTCTACCTTCTTTCAGCGGGTCTACTGATCCATTAGTTGCTGAACAATGGATTAGTACTACTGAAAAGATATTTTCAGTTCTTCAATGTTCTGAACATGATAAAGTCATCCTAGCAGTGTATCGTTTGGAAGGAGATGCTGATCAATGGTGGAATCTTGTTAAGAATACGAGGCAAAGGGGTGAAATTGAGTCTATGGAATGGGACGAGTTCAAGAACTTATTTTTCAATAAGTACTTCCCTCGTATTCTCCGAACAAAGATGGAGAAAGAGTTTCTTGAACTGAAGCAAAGGGATGATGAATCTGTTGGTACCTATGAAGCAAATTTTACAAGACTTGCAAGGTACGCTTCTGGTATTATTATCCAACCTGAGAGTAAGATCGATCGATTCTTTAGTGGCTTAAAACCAAGTCTTCGAAGGGCGTTAGCCATAAGGGACTTCAATAGCTACGAGGAAATCGTTCGATGTGCTCTCAAAGTCGAGATGGAGATTGGAGTAACCCATCAGTCACATGGGTTTGATAAGAAGAGGAAGATGGAATTCAAAGAAAAATCTAAAGAGCACACGGAAAAGAAGATGAGCTTTTCCTTATGCTCAAAGTGTGGAAAGAAACATGGAGGGAGTTGTCTTAAAAGGACAAGTAAATGTTTTAAATGTGGAAAGGAAGGTCATCGGGCATTTGAATGCCTTGATAATGGGAAGAAGATGTCTAATGATGCAAACAAAGGAAGGGATACACAGAATGAACCTACTACACTTCAATGTTTCAAGTGCAAGGAGATGGGGCATTATGCCAATCAATGCCCAAATCCAAGGGTTGATGATGATGGTCGACGTCAACAAAATCTTAAGGCTAAAGACAAAGGAAAGTCACATGCAATTTCTATCAGCGATGTGGAGTACGATAACGATGTGGTGAAAGGTACACTTACCATCCACTCTAAAGTAGAAAATGTTTTATTTGATTCTGGATCCAACCAATCTTTTATTTCTGAAGAATTTTCTAAGGGTATCACCGTATTAGCTCAACAATTAGATGTTGAGTTAGCTGTGACAACACCTAATGGCACATCAATTGCATCAAAAGTTTATAATTCTTCTCCGATCGAAGTTTGTGGGAAAGTGCTTCCTGAAAATCTTGTGATCCTTCCTATAGTGGAATTTGATGTGATTCTTGGCATGGATTGGCTTTCTTTATACGGATCTCATATCAATTGCCAAAGAAGGGAAGTCACATTTCATATTCCAGATCAATCTATGATCGTCTATCAATGCAAGGATGAACATAACCTTCCAGTGGAAATTTCTTCCATTTTATGGGTATTGATTCCACTAAATGAAGGTTATTTATCTCAAATGGTTGGTGAGAAACTCACGATTAAGAATATGCCCATTGTACGGGAGTTTGATGATGTCTTTCCGGAGGAATTCCCGGGTCTTCCACCAAATCGTGAAGTTGAGTTTTCAATAGAACTCGTACCGGGTGCTTTGCCTATTTCAAAGACACCTTATAGAATGGCCCCAATTGAGTTGCAGGAATTGAAGAAGAAACTCCAAGAGAATCTTGATAAGGGATTCATACGCCCTAGTGCGTCACCTTGGGGAGCACCTGTTCTATTTGTTAAGAAGAAAGATGGATCAATGAGACTTTGCATTGATTATCGAGAACTTAACAAGATCACTATCAAGAACAAATATCCTCTCCCACGCATTGATGACTTATTTGACCAACTACGCGGAGCTCAATACTTTTCCAAGATTGATCTTCGTTCATGGTATCATCAATTAAGGGTCAAACGGGAGGATATACCAAAGACGGCTTTCCGTACAAGGTATGGACACTATGAATTTATAGTGATGCCATTTGGTCTTACTAATTCCCCTGCTATCTTCATGGATCTAATGAATAGAGTCTTTAGAGACTATCTTGATCAATTTGTGGTAGTCTTTATAGACGATATTCTGGTCTATTCAAAGAGCAAGGAAGAGCATGAAGATCACTTGAGAATTATATTGAAGACCCTGAGAAAGGAGAAGCTTTATGCCAAATTTACCAAGTGTGAATTTTGGCTTCAAAAAGTTGCATTTTTGGGTCATATAATCTCAAAAGAGGGGATATCTATGGATCCAGCAAAAACAGAGGTTATCGAAAGATGGTCAAGACCAACAACAGTAACTGAGATCCGATGTTTTCTTGGTTTGGCTGGATATTATCGACGTTTTGTAAAAGATTTTTCACGATTATCTAATCCACTCACCAAGTTGACTCGGAAAGGAGTTAAGTTTGTCTGGACAAAGGAATGTGAAGAGAATTTCAAGGAGTTGAAATGAAGGTTATCCAGTGCACCTGTGCTCACACTGCCTTGTAGTGGAGAAAGGTTTGTAATCTACAGTGATGCATCCAAGAAGGGATTGGGGTGTGTTCTTATGCAAAATGATATGGTGATAGCTTATGCCTCACGACAGTTGAAAATCCATGAGCAAAATTACCCAACACATGATTTGGAGTTGGCTGCGGTAATCTTTGCATTAAAGATTTGGAGGCATTACCTTTATGGTGAAAGGTGTGATATTTATACTGATCATAAAAGTTTAAAGTATATTTTCACACAAAAGGAGTTGAATATGCGTCAAAGAAGATGGTTGGAGCTGATTAAGGATTATGACTGCTCAATCCATTACCACCCTGGGAAAGCAAACAAGGTGGCAGATGCATTAAGTCGACAAGACCATGCTAGTTTATCCATGATGAGGATCACAAAAGATCCAATATTTATGGATTTACAAAGGATGGATCTTGGAATTATAATGGAAGGGGAAAAATCTTATCTTTCTCAAATGAATGTTCAACCATCTATACATGTGAAGATTAAAGAGGCACAGAAAGAAGATGTCGAGTTACAAAAGAAGGTGATAAATGTTCCTGAATTCAACCTTGATTGTGATGGGATAATAAAGTTCAGGAATCGGGTTTGTGTTCCTCCCATCCCCGAATTAAAGAATGAGCTGCTAGATGAGGCTCATAGTTCATCATTTTCTATTCATCCTGGAAGCACGAAGATGTATAGGGACCTGAAAGAGTACTTCTAGTGGGATGGCATGAAAAGAGATGTTGCTGAATATGTCTCTAGATGCTTGGTTTGTCAACAAGTTAAAGCTGAGAGAGAGAAGTCTAAGGGGATGTTACAACCATTACCCATACCCGAATGGAAATGGGAAAACATCACTATGGACTTTGTCACAGGACTTCCTAAAACATCCAAAGGTAATAATGCTATCTGGGTCATAGTTGATCGTCTTACAAAGTCCGCACACTTCACTGCTATTAGAGAGGATTTCTCTCTAGATCAGCTTGCCAGGATATATGTAAAGGAAGTGGTAAGATTGCATGGAGTGCCACTTTCTATTGTATCAGATCGGGATCCAAGATTTACCTCGAAGTTCTGGAGAAGTCTTCAGCATACTCTGGATACAGAGTTGAGTTTCAGCACTGCTTATCATCCCCAGACAGACGGTCAGTCTGAGAGAACAATTCAAACCCTAGAGGATATGTTGAGAGCTTGCTCTATGGATTTCAAAGGAGGTTGGGATCAACACCTACCTTTGGTGGAATTTTCTTATAATAATAGCTTTCACTCCAGTATTCAGATGGCTCCTTATGAAGCTCTCTATGGAAAGAAATGCAGGACTCCAACTTGCTGGGATGAAGTTGGGGAAAGAAAGCTATTAGGACCTGATCTCGTTGATGAAATGGCAGAAAAGGTCAGATCTATTCAACAACACATAAGAGCAGCTCAGAGTCGACAGAAAAGTTATGCCGACAACCGAAGAAAAGACCTAGAGTTTGAAGTGGGTGATAAAGTGTTCTTACGAATATCTCCCTGGAAGAGGGTTATGAGATTTGGAAAGAAGGGGGAAGTTGAGCCCTAGATATATCGGCCCTTTCGAAATACTGGATCGTGTTGGTAAGGTAGCTTACCGATTGGCGCTTCCACCGAATCTCTCTCAAGTTCACGATGTGTTCCATGTATCTCTCCGGAGAAAGTACATACCAGATCTTTCACATGTACTCAGCTCAGAAGTTGTACCGCTGGAGCAAGATCTTTCTTATGAAGAACAGCCGATAGAGATTCTGGATCGTAGCGAAAAAGTCCTACGAAACAAGACCAATCTCTTGGTGAAAGTTTTATGGAGGAACCACCAACTTGAAGAAGCTACATGGGAGCTCGAGGATATGATGAGGGAGAAGTATCCTCATCTGTTTGTAACAAAGTGACGAATTTCGAGGGCGAAATTATTTTTAAGGGGGGTAGAATGTAACACCCGAGACTTTTATGTTATATAAATCATCAAAGGGATCTTTTTCTACACAACACTTTCTTGGCTTGCTTTACACGCAATCGCGACCTTCCTCGATAGCTTGCGTCGTACGCAATACCGAGTTTCACTAAACAACAATATGCTATTAAAACTAGCCGTTATGAATAGTAATAACCACTTTTTGAAATTTTATAAATTTTATTTTTCAAAATGGACTTCATTTTTGGACTCAGAATATCGAAATTAGCCTAGGGTGAAATTTTGGTATTTTTCTGAAAACTTTCAATTTTTGATGAATAGTGAAACCACTAAGTGGTAGGTTAAAAACTGAATTTTGCATAAAACATAATTTTACCGCTTCTGTGAATGGAATTTCGAAAATCCGACAGACACGGTTGATATCAGTAAGTAAAATGTGGTTCAATGAGATAAAAATAATTTTTTGGTGAATAGTAACTTTTTACTTTTTTTTACCGCGGTTAATAGTAAATAGGGTAACTAAGGGTAAATATGATATTAATATTACCCTAACACATGTCCTAATTCTATTAGACAAGTGTAATTCGACCAAAAACAAACTTAGGAATAAAATATGACCATTTAGGCCCACTTGGATTAGATTAGGACATTTATTATTAATTTATTTAAAGAAGGGTTAAAATAGTTAAAATCAAAGTTTAATAAGTAAATCATTTTTAATATGGGGTTATACATAAGATAAATTCGATTTTAAATATTCCTTAGAAAGATAAAAAGATTTACTACATGATGGTATTTTATTTGTAATTTTTAGACATCAAATAATTTAATTTATTTATGACACAAAGATGATGCAGTAATTATCTTATTAATGAAATATTGACAAAATTGATAATATAAATACCAAAATAAATGTAATTTAAGACTTTTTATGAATTCCACTAATTTTCTAGGTTAATATGATATATTAATGTTGATTTAATCAACTTGGTTCGAACATATAATTCTGTTATGACTTTCAAAAAAATCATATATCAAATAGTGTCAAAATTGACACAAAATAGTTTTTAAATCAAATATTATATTATTAATTGTTATTTTATTCCTAAAAATCTAAGGTTCGGCCAAATGACTTAGATAAGGATATATATATATTAATAATAAACAATTTGGGGTTCGTTTGGCATGTTATAGTAAGTGTATTGACCATATAGTGAAAGAAAACAAAAAGACACGGTAAAAGTTAAATTAATTAACTTAGAGTTAAATCTAATTGATAAGGTTAAAATAATACCCTAAACTTGTCTAAATCCTATTGGTTGATAGGATTGTGACCCATCCCCACTTTAGATTCGAAATAATACCCTTTGGAACCATTATAAACCGATTTTGACTTTAATATAAAATAATATTTTGAGATATTCCTAAGGTGCCCCTCTCCTCCCTTATAAAAGGGCACCTCCTCCCCCTCCTCCTCACACCAATTTGAGCACTCAAGCTCGGCCAAACCCTGCCATTTTCTCCTCTCCACTTCCCTAGAATAATCCTAGAGGTCCTGGTCTTCTTCAAAGACCAATCTTAGTTCCCTAAGTGGAGGATTCAAAGAGGCGTTCCAAAGAAGAGGTAATATCCATTACCGATCTTTTCAATTTCTTTCTTCTTCAACTTCTTCTTATTTAGTTGTTTCATGATAAAGTAATAACATCAGTATTACTTACATACTGATATGTTATTATAAATATGAAACAACCCTAATTCACCTTCTATCCATCCTACGGAAAAATGAAATCACCACGCGTGCGTACGTACGGAATACCGTCTCCACGCCGTGGTGTAATCTATTTTTCCACCATCACTTTACAAGGATGGGTATAATGGTGTAATGAGTAACTATTTATGATTAT
Source organism: Viscum album (assembly GCA_963277665.1). Classification (NCBI taxonomy): domain Eukaryota; kingdom Viridiplantae; phylum Streptophyta; class Magnoliopsida; order Santalales; family Viscaceae; genus Viscum; species Viscum album. Next base: position 1,098,022,088 of record OY728121.1, on the reverse strand, counting down.
TATAAAGTAATATTGATACTGAAATAATATATATATATACTCCAATACAATTCCACGATCATAGGAACGATATCATCACTCGTGCGTACGTACGGAATACCGTCTCCACGATGTGATGCGACTCGTTCTACATGATCTTCATTTCATAATGATTATATAAATGAATTGAATGAATGAATATGGTATATACTACAATAATACAATTCTTTAAATGAATTATCTATAACCTAAAGATAAGAATAAGAATTTATTCGACAAAACACGCATAAGAACAAAAAGTTATAAAGACCCGAGTAACAAGTAACAATGAAATATTACTAACAAGAAGCTAATAATATGACCATATATGATATAATATCAATATGTATGATTCTGGAATAAGTCAATAACATTATTTAAACCATTATACAGGAGCTTCGGACACGAACAAAGCAAATCGGACCTAAGGTAAGGGAAATATCACAATCTCACTTTTATCCGAGATTGTTTTTACTTTGGTAATTACTGGGGTGTATTTTATCATCCACATCCATGTTCCCTCAATATGTAATATTATTTCCATCATTCTACAATAGTTTATATCCAATTTTACCCTTCGGTGGGTTTTTAGTAAAAGATATGAAAGGAATCTTTTATCGTTTTTTGTATGAGGTACTTTTTGACTTTTCCGACAAAAGTACGAAGAATGTTTTTTTTAACTTATACGGCATGAATGGATTTTTAAAACATTATTTCCAAGAAGCTTCCTTTACAAGTTTTCAAGTTTATTTTTAATCAACTTCTTTTATTTTAAAGTTGTATGACATGTTATGAAAGGAAAAATGTTTTTGAAGAAGAAAGGATATTTTCCTCAAGAATGGAGTTCAAGTGTTTTATCAAAATTATTTTCCATCTAAGATAATAAAGGGTTCTGTTTTTATCCCTATTATTAAATTGATTTGATCATGTTGGGATGGAATTATTTTTATGAATTCCTTTATCTTATATGAATTGATTTATGATGTCATGATGTTTCAAGAATCCCATTTTTGTTACATGTGTTATACGATGATGTATGATTTATGATTATGTGGCACACATAAGAAAGGATTCATTATAAGATGGGTGGGACCTATATCTCCCTCCAATGCATTGGGTAATGATTTTATATCTCATGAGATAGACATGGCTAGAACGGAAGGTTATTTCGGTTCAGTGATACAGGACTGAAACGAGGAGTGAACTCGGTTCAGAAAGGGACTTTGTCCACTAAGATAGTCTTGGCAATGAGTCATGACTAACAAGAAATGATTTTCCATGATTATGTGTGCATGCCACAAAGTTTCAAGTTTTATGTTATGATTATGGGGATCTCATTTTCACTTCTATGATTTATTCCATGTTAAGATATTATGATCTCTTTTGCAGGTTTTGATTTTCATAAAGATATGATATGATTTTTATTTCCTTTATTTGCCCTTGTTGAGCATTTGAGCTCACCCTTTTATGTTTTCTTTTCCCCAGGTCAGGAAGATGGATATTAAGTAGAATATGCTAAAAGGGACCCTAGATATGATGAAATAAATGGGAGACACTGTAGAAGATTTATGAACCAGTTGTTTATGTTTCCCAGTTTCTAAAGACACTATACCTATACGGTCCTTTGTGGTTTTGTCATATGTTGTAATAAGTGTGCTTCAATTTTGAAGTATTAACAATGTATGTAAAGTGTGGGTCATTATAGTATGAACTTACATAATTCACATTATTCAATAATTATGTCTCCAGAAAGAAATTATTATAATACTTCACTCATAATGAAAATCAATTTATACATACAAAATCCATGAACCAATCATGAAATGATTCATAATGGGATTGTTGAATTTTAAATTCATTGCATGATATATCTCTTATTTTGGCTCATTAATGTGTTTCTTGAAAATTAACAATCTTGATGTTTAAATTAGAAACATAAGAAAAAAAATTGTAAAAGTTAAATAATAAAATTGATCAGACACTTACTGCATTAATGGTGCAACTGATGGAGTATTGCACAAGATGTATCGATGTGACTGTATCCAATAGATGTTGTCCATATCAAATGTGGTTCCTTCTCCAACTAGACCATCATGCATCCGAGAAAGTTTATCTAATTTTTTTCAACATCCATAAGATATTTTGCACAAAAATTAGTACACTCATCCATCAAGTAACTTTTGGCTATTGATTCCTTTAGAAGAGCTCTGTTGCATACAAATAGTTTCAATGTATTCAGATACCGCTAAATAGGATACATCCACCTGAATTTCACTGGACCAGCAGCCATTACTTCATTAGTTAGGTGCACTTTCAAGTGAACGATAACATCAAAAAATGAGGGGGGATATAATTTTTCAAAGTGACAAAGTTTAAGTACAATTCGGACCTGCAGAAATTTTAAATCACTCATTCATTGATTTCTTAAACAAAAATGTCTAAAAAATTACTCATCTCAATCAACAGTTGAACAAAATTGGGGGATAAACAATCAAAAATTGTGATTGTAATCAACTACTGAAGCAGTTTATGATTATCATTACTTTTCAACCCCTTCAATGTCTTGTGATTCAAATTAACATATTAGAAATATTATAAGAGTAACCATCAGGGACCTTGATCATCTTCAAAATGGAAAGAAATGTCTCTTTCTCCATTGTAATCATCATATAATGTGCAGTAGACATATATGCCTTGTTTCCCTCTGCTAATTATAAATTCAACATGTTACTTAAACCAATTTCTTCCAAATCATGAAATGCATAAACATGGTCCTTTGATTTTCCACTTACACCTAAAATGGTCAACAATATATTATCACAAACATTTTTCAATATGCCTGACATCCAAATTGTGCCTTAGCATGTTAGTTTCCCAATAGGGGAGATTGTGAAAAATACTTTTCTTTTTCCAATTGTGACTGATTTGTATAACTACACCACGAATATTACATAATAGATGAGCCACTAAATGATAAAATTCATATATCATGAGGATGTTTTCTACATCAATCTTCCATAAAATCTCAACTCCTGTAATGATTTCGGTGTTTGGATGAACTCTCTAGAACCATCAAATGTCACTCTGTCCTTTCTGAACCTGTTTTGAGAAGGGAGAAAACATCTGTGAACCATGTATGCCCATTTTTTTGAATGTTTAATCCATACTGATTTTTTAATTTTATTGCAATAAGGGCATTCAAATTCCCCTTTCGTACACCAGCATGATAAATCTGCATAACTCGAGAAATCATTGATTGTCCACAATAAAGCAGCCTGCAATTTGAACATTTCATTCATTTCATAGTAATAAGTTATCACACCATCGCCCCAATATTCATTCAACTCATCAATCAATGGATGAAGTTAAACATCAATCTTATCCCCCAAACTTCTCAGTCCATCAATAAGAGTGAAAAGTAATATAAATTGTTGCTTCATACAATGCCACGGAAGAAGATTATACAGAACCAACACCACGGGCCATGTCCTATTATTTTCACCATTAATGGACTTGAATGGATTGAAATCATCTGCTGACAACCCCAATCGGACATTATGAACATATTTAGAAAAGTTAGGGTGTCTTTTATCGAAATCCTTCCATGCACGAGAGTCTACAGAGTGGGTTAACATATCACTTTCTTGATTCCTTTCTGCATACCATCTAATTAAATTAGAACCTTTTGATGAAATAAAAAATATTTTAAACATCATCTTTTGGGGAACAAAATAAATTTTTTTCACGGCAATCAGTTTTCCCTATTTCATAGTCTAAATTTGATGAGTACGATTTCTCATGATCATTTTCCACCTGGAAGTGCCACATACCATACAAATATCCAAATGTGCAGTTTCCTTTCTAAAAAAATAAAAAAATTTCACATGCATATATTGTCTCATATGTAAAACCTATGTTCTATATCAACTTGCGAGCATAGTAATACGACTTAGGAATCATATCATCGACAGGATGAACCTTTTTTAATAATGCCAACAGCATGTCGAACGATGTGTCTGACCACTGATTCAAAGTTTTCAAATGAAACAACTCTATGATAAATGATAATTTATTGTAATAAGTATATCCAGGATATAATTCAGTTTTTTCATCATCAAGTACATCATAAAACCTTCTCGAATAATGATATGCACTAGAGCGCAGATTTATCTCAACGGTCTCAACGTTCTGATTGTCAATACCTTCAGGAGCCAACCCATGTACCATATTAGTAAGCATTTCAGGCATTGGATCATTCATCCTCACATCAAAATTCATCTTAACTACATCTGTATTTTTACAACTAATATATTCTTCCACATGACAAGTCAATATCTTATAATTTTTCAGAAATTCGTTCAAGAATACGTTCTCTCTCACGGTATCGCATGTGAATTGATATCTATTTGAATATTTTCTACCTGGACAACTAACATAGTCACTTTTAAATCATCTAGTGATATTAATGAACAACATAATTCCTTTGAAATATTCTCTAGAAATTATATTTGGAAGATCAATCCAACTCTTATCCATAATAATATCTGTATAACAAACATTAATAAAAATGTGGTCAAGCCTCAAACATTTTTTCATGGGATACACATACAGACACAATAATGCTATAAATAAAATAAAAACACAACTTAAAAATAATCATGTCAACATATACAAGGATTTTAAATTGAATGTAACATCCAACCTCAAGTAAAGTGTGATTTCTTCTTATACAAACACTGTTAACACACATTGTTTCATAATTCTTCAGGTACACAAGCCTATATACACGTGAACTTCAATTTACAAATTCATATTCATAAAAAATATTCATATAATCTGCATGAATTCCAACTTAATGATTTAAAATTCCAAAAATAAAAACTCTTAAATGGGAGTTAGGGCATACTTGATAGCGCTAAAAATATGGAAGGGAGGGGAGATGGAGGTGGTGTTGCGAGAGATAGGAGGGGGAAGAGGGGAGCCGGAGTCTGAGGCAGTGCGGCGAGGGAGGGGATGGGAGACGGTGGGAGTCCGGAGGTGGTCTCACGGTGTCGATGGTGACCGATGATGGGCGATGACGTTGCACTAAGGGAGAACAAAAGCTGCAGGTAGGGTTCGGGTGCGAGGGGGTTTGACGACGAGGGGGGCGGAGGCGGTCGCGTGGCGTAGGAGATGACCGGAGACGGACGATAGTGTTGTAGCATGAGATAATAGGCACTGTGGGTAGGTTTCGGGCATTAGGGGGGTTCGACCGTGAGGGTGGGGGAGGATGGGTCAGAGGTGGACGGTGTCGGTGGTGCGGCGAACGGTTCTGGCAGTGGCGGTCCGCGCTGTGGGTTACGGTTCTGGTGGCGCGAGGGGGATTCGAGCATGAGGATTCGGGGGGGAGGTGGGGAGGGCAAGGAGGATGGTGTGAGAGTGGTCGATGGGTTCAAGGGTTGTGGCAGTCAGTGCGAGGGTGGCGGCAGTCGACGTTGTGGGGTAGGGTTTAGGCAGGCGTGAGGGGGCTTCGAGCGCGAGGGGCTGGGGGGAGGGGGTGCGGGTGAGGGGTTTTTTTATTCTTAGTGACCACCATTGGGGGTCCTTATTGGGTATCAATAGTGACCACTAAGTGTGGTTGTCCGTGTCTGGGGGGCTCCAAATCCCCCTTTTCTAGTAGTGATAAATATTTAATAAATATTCTACTCACATTATATTCTCTTCAATAACTGGTGATTGGTTATATTCTATCATGTACCCATGAATAATTAATTAACCATATGAGGGAATAATATTTATTCAACATGTTAAATAATTCATAATAATATATTATTTAACTAAAATTATGGATAAACGGACTGTGTGACCTTCTAAGACACTTTCTGAGTGGATTTGGTGAAGTAGACTAAAGTCCAAGGTTATCATCTAGAAACACACCAAGGAACAAAAATTGAAATTATTTAATTCCTCAATGATGTAATACCTCATATAGATGCTTGATATGTAATATAATCTCTTTATCATGATATCTCTAGCCAATTAAGTTTCATGTTGGAGTAATCATCTTATGAGATCGATGTCCCTTTCATTGACATCCTGAAAATTTAATTTTCCAAAAGAAAACCATGGAAATAGATTTATTTAGGCAACATAATTTCCATCAATGTGCCTGATATATTTACTTCCATTAATGAACATAAAGTAAAAAATCCTTTCTTTTATTATTTATTAATTAAATATTAATCATGTTCCACCCAACATATCATACCTCATTACAAACATCTCCCATCATAGTTTTCATCTATAAATAAAAGTAAAAGACTCAAAATAATCATTAATAATAATCTTTAAGTTTATGGATCAATACACACATCCACATATAGCAACAACCAATGACACATATAAATGTTCATTTTCTTCTAGTAGGTCTTGTTATCATAATATGATACTATATATTACTAATTGCTTACACCATGTGATGGTGGCTCAATGTCTTCTGGGTATCTACCTATGATAGGATTTATCATTTTTTGTCTCTCAAATGATATCATTCAGTTATAAATTTTTTTTTTCAATAATAGTATTGTAGCACTTCTTACTTCTCATAATAGTGGGAAATTGATATGTCCTTTTAGTGCGAAAACTACTCTTAGGACATTAACACATACTATGTTACACATAAGAACAATCATGATGTTACAAGAACATTATTAATATTAAAAACCAATAATAAATGTTATCATAAAGTACACAAAAAAATTCTATGGAACTGACTCCAATAGACTCCCACTTTCACTAGAGCCAACTATTAGCAACATTCAGTCTACTAGATCTCATGAGATACTCATGCTTCTATTAATATTTTCCATTATTCAAGAGGTATACCACATTCCCTTTCATGGGTACTCTATATATTATACCTTCATCACTCTGATATAAATACATTAGGGGTGATATATCTAGAGTATATACATTCTCTATTGGTGTGTCCTTATCTCTTTTGTAAGAGTCACTGTTGTAGTTATATCAAAATACAATGTGATAGGGTCATTATTACTATGTACCAAGTCAAGATTCTAATTTTTTTTTAATACAAATGGATTCTTGGATGCATTATAAACCACTATATACTTTGAATTCACTTAATAATGATTGACAATTGGCTTCTTTGAACTCTTCCAACTCACAGCTCCTCCATTAAGATAGAAAACATATCTTAATTTTGACTTAAGATCATTCTAATATATCTGAAATTAAGTATCAGTGTAACCTATAATTACCATCTCCTTTTATCCTCCACAAACCGGGAATATATCCTTAGTACATCTTAGATACATAATGATATCCTTAATAGCAGACCAATGTTGTTCTCCCAGATCTTCTTGTCATCTACTACCATTCTCAATGCATAGGCAATTTAAATTATATTATATAGTATGATATACATTATTTATCCTATCAACAAATAATATGGGATCTTACTCATTCTCTTTTTCTATTAAAGTTTTTGGGGACACATTTTATTTGAAAGATGTAAATGATGTGACACTGGAACCAATCCCCACTAGGATTGTTCCACACTAAATCTATTTAGTATCTAGTCAATATATGTACATTGACTTAGTCCAGGAAGTATCTTGGATCTATCATGAAGGATCCTGATCCCTTGAATATATGATGCTTCACCTATTTCATTCATGGAGAAACACTTGTTTAGCCAATATTTAGTAAAATGTATCACTGGTATATCATTTCAAATAAGTAATATGTCATCAAAATATACTAATAGGATAATGAAAACATTTCCATTAAACAACTTGTAAACAAATGGATGACATTAGTTCTTAATGAAACCAAATTCTTTTATGGCTTCACCGAAATGAAGGTTCCAAGATCTATATTCTTTCATCAATCCATAAATGTTTCTATACAACATGAAAATCCTTTTCACATCACCTGGATCTAAAATCACTTCTAGTTGTGTCATATAGAAATCTTCCTAAATATTTCTATTATGGAATGTAGTTTTCACATCCATCTTCCAAATCTCATAGTCATGGTCAGTGGCTATAGAAGGTATAATCCTGATGGATTTAAACATGAAAAATGGTGAAAAGGTATCATTGTAGTCAATCCATTGATGTTGTTTAATCACTTTATCCCCTAGCCTTTCATTATAGATATTTACATTACCTTATATTTCTAGTTTTCTCTTGAATACCCAGTTAAAACCTATGAGATTTAAATCAATTGGTGCATCGACCAGAACCCAATCATGGTTATGATACATGGACCCTATTTCATAATTCATGTAGTCATTCCATCTTGAAGCTTATCACCTCTCTTATTCTTCTTTTTAAGAGATAGTTTTTTTATTTTTGACCAATAATGAGTCACCATATTTAGTGACTAGAAAAACATATCTCTCTAGTTCTCATACCTCTCTTATGTTCTGGCATGGTACATGTGTTTTATGAGCTACTTATTTCCTGGGAACCTATGTAATTTGTTCCTATAACAGTTCTTGTGCATCTTGAGAATAAAATTCATCAATGTTATTCCTTATCCAATAAACCTTTTTGAAAATGTGATCCCTCTGAATAAATGTGGCTTGTTTGCTGATAGATACTTTCTTTTCTATGGGGTTGTATAGGTAGTACCCCTTTGCTTCCATGGGATACTCTATAAAGATAAAAATTGATCCTCAGGGATCTATTTTGTTTCTTAATAAGGCCTTCACAAATGCCTTGCATCCCCATACATGTATTTTCAAATAGAAATTTTCTTTCCTCTCCATAAATGAAAGGTAATTCAATTTTTCACTTTACATGGTAATCAGTTTACTGTATATATTGTGTTTTGTAATTTATATCCCCAAAACTATAATAAAATATATTCATGAATCATTATCAACATTACCAGGTCTAACCAGGTATGGTTTCTCCTTTCACTAACATCATTCCACTGTGGTTTGTAAGGTAGAGTGAGGTTAGATTGAATCCAAAACTCCCCTAGAAAGATGATAAACTCTTAGTTAAGGTATTAACCTCCTATAATTGATCAAATAATCTTTATATTCTATCCAAGTTGACTCTCTACATAATTCCTGGATTCCATGAAGTTTTCAAGGTACTCATAATTATACCACATCATGTGGCATGTCCATGTCTACTAAATTCATCAGTAAAATTAATGATGTAATAATATCTACTTATAGATTATAATATAAATGATCCACACACATCTGGGGGTACTAATCATAGAACATCTATATTCATTTCATGTTTTCCACCAAATGGTTGTTTTTTCATTTTTTCAATTAAAAATAATGAATTATTTCATGAGTGTTTAGCTACGATCAAACTAAAAAACCATCATTTCATAGCTTTTTCAAATACTTCTCATTTAAATGACCATGAACATGATGCCAAAGATGGTTGTTATATGAGTCATGTGAACATGATTTGTTATTAATTTACCATACTTTTTTAATAATTTAATACATAAATGACATTACTTAAATGTTCCATACCATTATATATGTTGTCTTTATAAAATAAATGAATTTTATTTTCAAACATAAAAATAAAATCATATTTATCTAAGAATGATATAGGAATTATGTTCTTGGTAAATATAGTTACATAATAACAATATTTTTAAACCAAAATTACTCCCATTAACAATGAAAGGTGGTATTCACCAATGGATAGAGTATCCAACCTCATACTATTGGTATCTCACAGATCAACCTCTCCTATATAAATTTTTCAAAATCTACTTAGTTCCTATATTTGGATAAATATGTGATCGCCAAATTCTTAATCTAACACACAATGTGTATATATTCAAATATTACACTAAATAATAAATTCAACTTTATTTTCCCCATGATTATGGGTGTGGTTCCTCTTCTAGTGGCCTAGCTTTCCACATTAAAAACATATTGCCTCTTTTTCCTTACCCTATGTCTGGATCTTCTTCTTCTTATCATGGTGGTTCTCGGGAGTTTTAGACTTATTATGAGTGTTCTTTCCCTTTTCCTTATTCATCCTTTCTCATTTTCAATATAGGGAACTTGTGTTTATCATTCCCCATGTCCTTTTACACTTGGAGAATGACAGTAAGATGTTCTGAAATATTGTTCTCATGTTTTATCATATTATAAATAGAAATAAAATATGGTATCATCTTGGGATGTGATGAAAGTATGAGATTTGTATGCAACTCATCTGGTAATTTAGTCTCTTAAATGACTTAGCATTTAATGTATCCAATAATCTTTACTACATGAGACCCGGCAGGAGAATACTCTCCAAGCATAGTTAAAAAAATCATTTGAGATCTCGTATATCTCTTTTCTCTCATTATCTTGATAGAGATCACGAATATGAGACATCATGTTTTACGCATAAATGTCCTCATGTTTCTTAGAAATCTCAATTGACATGAATGGCAACATTAAAGTTTTAAAATCTATGGAATCATTCAAATTTTTCTCATAGAGTGATAACTCTTCGTCACATCCATCATTACTAAGCGCATCAGGAATACATTCTTCTAAAACATATAATTTCAATTTATGGCATACGATAACATGTTAGTACCATTTCCATTCCTGGAAGTTTGTTCTAGTGATAAAGTTATCCTTCTCAAGTATGGATCGTAACGATATTTTTGATGTCATATTATTTACTTATCAACATATAAGATGATCATAGATATAGAAATTTATATGATAAAATTTAGACAAATTAATAAATATTAGAAGTATTAATATCTCATTATTTTATCAAAATGCAGTATCCCTCTCATTGGCTTTATAATATCTTGTTTCTTAGACATTACTTTTACAAGGATCCATATTTCACTTCGCATTACCCCAATATTGGTTATTCAAAATTTTTGAATGGTTTTAGGTAAGAATTCTAAATTCCAACTACATTAACTCACGGTTTCTTGATAGATTCAGTGGATTCCCCAATCTTAAAATCCTTAATTGTGTTTTTTAATGCTTTTCCTCCTCCTTACAGAAATTCGTGCTTTAGAAGTCAATAATTTATGTTAACTATATTAATTCAACCAAATACCTCATGTTAGAATTTACAAGTAATGTAAATGTACCAAACTTTGGGTGGTCAGGCACATTGAACTATGGTTCAATTTTTACTGAAGTAATGGATGGCTATACCGACTTAATATGTATTATTTATGGATTTTTTTCATTTATTTGTAAAATTCCAATTTTTATATTTATCATAGGATTGTTGATATTTAGTGTATTAACATATGTTATTATCCTTGTCTTAGATAATATTTATTCTCATGATAATTTATTTTAGTTTTATCTTGCCTAATCATTAATTTATTTAATTTATGTGATCATGAGAATATATCTATAATGAAATAAATAAGAAACTTGATAGAAATAAAATAATAAACTATTATGATCATGATCTTTTACTAATTATTAGTTTATCTAGAAGTTAGTAAACTGCCTGTTGACCTTGGGGAAAACACAATGAAACAATTATGGTTCATGATGCATCTTTCCACCTTTCCACCTATGTGTCTCTCTTTAATTGGTTTCACCTTGGATCCAAAAATTTACCGCCACCAATAGCTAGGGAGATCCATTCATTTCAAATTATTTTACTCACACACCGGTGAGGCGTGAAGGGTTTACATAAAAGAAACCATATCAATTCATGCCCTTACATAATAAGAGGATAGAAGGAACACATGATAACAAATTGATTAAATAATAAATTAAATGAAACCAATCAAATTCAAAGGTCTGGTCTAAGCTCATATCATTCATATGCATGCAATGAATTGCATATTTTATAAAAATATAATTCAATTTTTAATCTTTTTTATTTAATATAATTCATGATCTAATCAATTAATTATCTTCATTAATTAATCAATTTATTTATCTTAATTATCATCATAATTTCTTTGAGATTCTCAGGAATAACAGGTTTAAACAAATTAAAAATATTTATTTAAAAAATAACTATGTGCATAAATGTAACTTATAGGAAACATAGTGGATACCCATATGATTCTACCCAAAATATACTATACTCGTGTACTATTTATTCTTGTGACATGTGGAATACGTGAGTTATCACAAACTTTCATTATCTGAATTGCCAACTTAATGATTACATGAATTACAATATTTTTTAGTCGTGTGTTATGTTTCAATACACATCTAGTAACAACTATAATAAAACTCATACATAATATTAATATCTTAACATTACACATATATTAATTAAATATATATATTTATATTAAACCCAATAACATGGTTTGTCCTAACAACTTAACAAACACATGCAACAACATGTCAATAAGGGTTACATAGTATAATAAATTAACTTCAAATTTTAAAAAATTGGTATAACTGCACGGTGTGTGCATGGAGCTATGTGAAATGTATTTATCTCACCATCTATCTGAGTCACATTCCTAGGGACTTAGTGTTTACACTTTTCCTTGGGAAATGGAGTACACTATGTGTAAAAATGTTTACACGGTCTTTCGACTCTGAGTTACACAGTCACAATTCAGGTAGTACATGTATGAAATACATGGCATATCTATAACCCAAAAGGGACAACATGTTGGGTATGTGGGCTAGATATTGTTTACTCTAGTTGACCATGAACTAGGATATCTTATACAACATACAGTGTAAAAATGAACTACATCCCATGTAATCAATCCACAAGGTTTAATTAATTTTAAATTAATTCTTGGTATATTAAATATAAGTACAAGACATGTAAATTTGGTTACATAATGTGTACACCCATGTTATCCATCTAAAATCGTCGATATATCCTAATGAGTTCTTTTATTTTCTTTTGTTCATTAAATTAATCTTTTTAATTAGATCTATGGAAATTCAAAGGAGGAAGAATCATATCATAAAATTGATATTAAAATAATGATTAAACTTTAATTGAAAATTAAATTTCAAATTTTTAGATCAAAAAAAATTAAATAATTATAAATAATTATGTGACCCCTTTGATACCATTTGTAGGTTCCAGAAATAGCGGAAGCGTGTGATGGGTCATTCCCAATATTTCATTTTTTCATGATCAACTATCAATCAATGATATAAATGATGATGAATTCCATGATAAATGGAATCAAATAAAAAAATAAAATGGATAATAAGTCATAAGTAATAGAGTGGATAACCATATGTTATTCGTAATTAATTTAATTAATTAAATAATTTCCTTTTTGGAATTATTTCTTTTGTTGAAGGATCATAAAAAAGATTTGTGTTTCTCCTTCATTGAATTGTAGGAGTCAAGAGTATATTCCCTCTAGTGGTGATATACATGTGTTCCATAAATCTATGAAAGTCATTGTATGAATCTATAGCTGCTAGGATGGTAGATCCAATCAATTTTGTTGTTCACCTTTTGTCTCCACTATAACCAAATCCAAAAAATTTGCCTTCATCTCTCTTGAAATGAAAGTGGATGGAAGAGAAAGATCTATCTGAGTTTTCAGGAGAGTTATCCAAGAAGGGAACTCTCTGGGGCTCTAGAGTATTCTCCAAATCCGTTGTTCACAACCAAAACAAATGAATTGCATCTTAGAGGAAATAACAAAATTGGGATTATATATTGCTTGGGTTGAAATAAAATAATTGCACAAGTTCACTTTATTATTAATTTAATCCCCACGGAACCCCTTGTTATATAATAATAATTATATTATTATTTCTATACTTTCACTTAAAATTTGAATCAAATTATATATTATTTAATAAAATAATATTTATTATTTATTATTTCTCACCTGACCATTTAAACTCAATCCACCATTCCCCCAAAATAATTATCAGTCCTTGAATAATGACTATTTATATATAAAAGAAATATCACTTCATTATTCCCTAATAAGTTAATATATTTTATATTCATTAAATAGAAAATACATATTTATTAAATATTCCATTCGTATTATATTATCTCAAATAACTAGGGATAGAATATTTGGGATCAAGCATACATGAGTAATTATTAAACCATGTGTGGGAATAATATTTATTCAACTTGTTAAATAATAAATAATAATATATTTTTTTATAGATATTTTGGATACACTTATTGTATGACCCTTTAGACCTCTTTCATAGTCGAATTAGGTGAAAAGTTTCAAGGTTATAATCTATCAACACACCAAGAAACCCATAGATAAATATGTTAATACCTCAAAATAGTATACCTCATATGGATGCTTAATATGTAATATATTATTATTATCATGGCATCTATAGTAAAGAATATTTCATTTCAGTGTCAATAACCTCTAAGATCGATATATATTTCTTTGACATCCCATAAATTGAACTAGCCTATTGAACAATATGTCCATGGATTTATTTAGACTATATAATTTCCATCAAATGTATTGATATATTAACTTATGTTAAAGAGTATAAGGGAAAAAGAATTTCTCTCATTGTTGATTGATTTAATATTAATCATGACACACACAATGTATCATACCTCTCCTTGAACATCTCTCATCACAGTTTTCATTAATACATCAAAGTACACGACTCATAATACTCAATAATATTTATATTAAATTAGAAGGATCAATACACATGTCCAAGAATTGGAATATCCAATGACACATATAAATTTGAATTTCTCATTGGCATGTATAATTCTCATAATATCTTATTGGATAATATCGAGGGTCTACATCATGAGAAGGTTCCCCAACGTCCTATAATTATCCACCCCAAATATCCTATATCATATGTGTCCCTCAAATGATATCATCAATCTATAGAAAATTTATTCCAGAGTAGTGCCATTCTACTTATGGGTTCTTATCATAGGAGGGTAAGGATACAACCTTTTAGTGTGAAAACTACTCTTAATACATTATCACATACTATGTTATAAAAAATAACAATCATTATGTGATAAAAAGTTAATTAATATTAAAAATGAATATATATATATATTACCATAATGTACACAATATGTAGGTTCTAGGGAACTAACTACAACATTAATAGTTCTCGTAAAATTCACTGATAAAGTCCCCCTTTAATTGAGCTATAAAAAGCACTGGTAAAGTTTGACTTTATCAGTAATTCTTTTAGGGGATGATAAAGGGGATATTTTTTATTGATTGTACCTCATCTTTTATCATCACTCCCCACCCAACTTTATAATTTCTTTACCCACCCATCGATTTCCCCCCCCCCCACCACTTGTTTATCAATGCTTAAGATAATTTCACCCTCCGACACACACCCCTTCCTCCAGTAAGTTTGGAACCTGAGACCTCCAACTCATATACCCGAACCTTTTAAGCTCACCTATATTGTTTCATTTTCAATTTTATTATATATCTATATATTTATATATATATTGTTACATTTTATCCGTATATTTATATGTATGTTTATATATATATATATATATTAAATATATATATATAATATGTTTGTGTGTGTGTGTATGGTTATAAATAAGTGCATTTATATTTATATAGAAGTGTGGGCATCGATAAATATAATTATACATATTTATATTTATTTACATATTTTATTTATTAATATTTCTACACATATAATTTAATATATAAATAAGTATATATTTTTTTGTCAATGCACACACACAAATATATGTATATATATATATATTGTATGGGTATATAAATATTTATAAATTTTCATTTTCAATAAAATGAAAATTAATTTTATTTAGATAAGGTTTATATATTCAGAAGTATATTTTATATGTAAATATTATTAAATATTTATTTATAAAATTAAATTTTAACGTGCGAATATATAAAAATATGTATATATTTTTATATATTTGGTTATAAATAGTATTACTATCTGAAAAATAATAGAACATCCTAAAAATATTATCAATGTTAATATAAGACCTAGGATTAAATTTTGTCTCCACAGAAGAAAGACAATAAGATCCACTTAAACGAGGTTAAAAATCCCTCAAATATTAAAACATTGTGGTGCCCTGAAAAAAAACTCATTTTTAGGCCTTCTAGAAATTTTTTGGCCTAAAAAAATATGTCCAGTCACAAGGATATGGGGCTCATCAGAATATTTGATTTAATATACGGTAGAACCCAAACAGACACCTGGGACAAAAGTTATGGTCCTTTGATGTTTGAGTTATTTTTTTAAATTATTTTAGATCTTTTGCTAATTTTTTATCATAAAATTATTATTAATGACTATTAAAGGAGAATCATTAGAAAATTTTACATTAAAAACATTTTTAAAATACATTTTCAATAAATATCATATATATTATGTGTAAATGACTATTTACCCTTATCTAAAACATATATAAAAATTATATCTTATATTTATGTATTAATATATTTTTTTAAATAAATATATATATATATATATATATGTTGAAATATAATATTTATTATCACTAGTAAAAAAGCACTAATAAAGGGTGTGTTTATCAACACTTCTAAAAACCACTGATAAAGACCCCCTTTCATTTCATTTTTACAAGAACTGATAAAGGACTCCCTTTATCAGTGATTTTTTACTAGCATTGTGAAAGGACCCCCATTAACATCACTTTTTAAATAGCACTAATATAGGGGGTCTCTATCAACACTTTTTTACAGGAACTAATAAAGGGACCCTTTTAAGAATGTTTTTTATCACTATTAAAGACACCCTATAATAGTGAAAAAATGTTGTTAAAGACCCCCTTTTATAATAATTTTTCTGGAGATGACAATGGTTGTCTTTAATAGTGCTTTTAGCTAGGACTGTTAAAACCCAATAAATTTATAAAACTATTTTTTAATTATTTTTTCCTAAATAAGAATAACACACATCATTTGTTCTCTAAACCACATGTCATGTACATCGGTTTTCTCGAATAGAAAACCCTCAAAAGGACTGAAACCCCCATTCCTCCACAATTAACCCTATATCAACCCTGATTGGGTCCCATAACCCATAAAAGGAATTAAAAAAACTAAGCTACAAGAAATGAAAAAGTCCCCCATTTATCAGTGATTTTTTACTTACCCTGATAAAGGACCCCATTTATCATTGTTGTTTTAATAGTTTTGATAACGGTGTGAATTTATCAGCACTTTTTTATAATAACTGATAATGGTACCCCTTTAACAGTGCTTTTTAGTGCAGCTAAATCCCCCCCTTTAATAGTGCTTAAAACTATGTTAAATACGCCCTTTTACATGTCTTTTTTAGCACTGATAATAGGGGTCTTTAATCATGATTTTAGTTAGAATTATTAAAACCTTATAATTGGATAAAATATGTTTTTAGTAGTGTTTTTAAAATATGAGTAACACATAGTTTTTGTCACTAAACCACACATCGTTTACTTGGGTTTCTGGGAAAACCCCCTCAAAACAGCTTAAAGCCCCCATTTTTCACCGATTAATCCTAAATCGACCCCCATGGGGTCCCAAAAACCAATAAAAGGCTTTAAAAACATAAAACAATATACATGGATTTAAGGTAAAAACATAAGGCAAGACTAAATCCAGGTAGAAACTGTTGAAGCTTCACAACATATTTGTTTCATGTTTCTATCAAGCCTCGATCTACCTCTAGACAATATCCCTAGGCGGTGCCTCCTCATCCATTGCCCTCTAATCGCCCTCTACCTCACTCGGATGATGATTCTACAGGGGGAATCAAAACATGCGTATGAAATAATACATGGGAGATTATGAATAAAAAATTAATACTAATATATAATATAAAAGTTGTGCATACTTGGCCTCAGCTCCCATGATGAGTTTATTCCTCGCCTAGGTAGAACCCACTTTCCTAACTCAATCATGGAGATAGAATATCAATCCAATAATCCATTTTAAATATACCATATAATGAACATGCATTAATAAATTAATATTTATTTAATTAAATACTAAATATTATACAACGATTCAAACATCATAGATTTCCACTAAACTCATGTCCTTGGTAAAACACTCTCTTTTGGGACCAATATAGTAGTCAGAAAAATTATTCAAGATAATCATACAATAAAAATACCAATTTATCCTCGATATGTTTCCCGGAACAAAAAAAATTCTCCTAATTTTCAAAACCTATGACGATGTGAGGCATCATAGTATTTCTAGTTCTGTTTCTATAATTAGTGTTATAAATTCCATTAGTTCCACCAATATCCTTACTCCATTATTTTTTTTAGTATCTTTACTATCATTGGTGACATGATAACATGTAACCACCTATATAATTTAACAAAGACAAAATTCATGATTTGAACTAATTTTTTCTAACCAGGTGTCTTTACCATGCATGGTATTATAGAAACTCTAGAATGAAGCATGATTTTGGTGAATGGTTTGGCCATCAATGTAGCCAAGCTGTGCTCTGAGTCCAAAATATAAAATTTCATAATTTTACATAAATACCCCCCTTTTATTTCTAATTAAAATCAATCTTAATATATCCTTACTCCCTTTATGAGTTTCACACATCCCATGTATGGTCATTATAAGGACCCAGCCTTAAACCTTACTTAATATTGAATTAAATGAATAATTAACATTGAGGATCTCTTCAGGTTTATAGTTTTAGAGAATTAGGACATAACTATTACATCTCGAAAGATTACAAAGTAGTCACTTCTACTAAATTTCCATAAAATAAAAAACTCTTAAAAATAAACATGTCTAGTTCCATGTTTTAGGTAACATGACTTTCCCTTGATCCCATCCTTGACCCTATTCCACATTAAGTCCTGTGAAAAACATTTCAAAAACTTGGGATGAGCATAAAAAGCTCAGTAAGGGATACACAAACAATGAAAACTGTTATTTTTTTCAAAACAACAAGTAAACCATGTATACTTTATCAAAGTAATACTTTTCACCTTTTCGAAGTAGTAAAAAATCTTCACTGAATAAAAGTTCATTACTTACCTTTCTGTAACCAAAGGATTACCATAAACCCTTATAAGATCACATAACATATAAAGGTAACTTGGGACATAAACATACTTAAGTGGAATAACCATAAGGTTGAATTCCACACATATCACTTAATGGAATAGCCATTCGGCCAACTTCCATTCATACTTAATGGAATATCCATACGGCCGACTTCCATAACCAATGCATTAGAGGTTATAACGTAACCACCCGTCCTGGTATTCACGGCACCACCCGTCATATGTTTTATCATGTAACCACCCGTAAAATGTCCATGTACCATTATAAAATTATAACGCATAAAACCAATATAAAGGAATGATAACATTTCCACATTTCAATCACAATATATCATTTAAATATATTGAAAAAATAGAATCCTTTATCAAAAACATTTTCAATACCAAAATACATAAAATAGTATATGGTGTTTATTTTATTTTAAAAAAATTACGGCTTGTTGAGGAAGCCAAAGATCAAATAATACTCGCGGCGGCGGAAAAGGTCGTTGTCACCACGTACGTTAAAAGAAACATTCCTTTTTGTCGTTTAGTAAAACGCTTGGTAAAAAAAGAATCCTTTTGTATAAAAGTAAAAGTAAAAGGGGTTTATACACCATATAAAATAAAGTTGTGTATAAATCGAAATATTCCTCAATGAAAGGATATTGAGACGGTATCCTTGTTTTAAGGATAAATCAATTACATAATTATGTGTGACAAACGAATACACCAAATATAAGTGGATATTAAGTGTAAAAAAATCAGAGTTTATTCACACATATTCATAGAACGACATATTCAAGGAGTATAAGTTTATCCCAAAGAATCAAATTTGGGTTAAGAAGTTCCCTTGCAAAAATTTGACAGCCTAATGGCGTCACTACAAAATTCAGAAAATGAGTTGATGAGAGATAAAAAGGGTATCTCATCACATGGAAATAAAATTTAAATCAATAAGGATATAGAAGAACATATCCCAACATAATAGTATGTTAATTAAAAGACATAACCAAAGAAGTCTTTTAAAAAGAGGAGTTTGAAAGGTTCCCTTACTGACATGGGTATCTTTCGAAAAATACACCCCGTGAAAGAAGGACAATACAACATTGATGTAAATACTCATAAATGAATTTATATTACACAATGAGTAAAATAATGGGCAGTACATACAACACTCAGAGGCAATTGTGGAAAATTTAGCATAAACCTCACGGGAATAAAAGTGAGATGAAAAATCCCTTACGAAAACTCGGCAGCCGAACAGCGCCACATAAAACTTACAAAAATGGATTGATGAGATCAAATATGGTATCTCATCATATTAACATAAAGTTTATAGAAAGAGGAATATAAAATAACATCCCCCAACATAAAAAATAAGAGCTTAAAAGAATTGACATAAAGGAGAGTACAAAAAAATAAAGAGAGAGGTTAGATCTCTTACGAAAATTCGGCAGCCTAATGGCACCACTCAAAACTTCCAAAATGGATTGATGAGAGAGAATAGGGTCTCTCATCATATGAACATAAAAATTAAAGTAAGAGTAATATAAAATAACATCCCAATAACAAGAAAGATTATCTTTAAAAGGAATGACATAAAAGAGAATACTTAAAAAGAAAGGGAGGAGTAGGATCCCTTACCTCAGGTCCGACTTGACTCGATCATTCTTTAACGTCCTGAATAATAAACTTGAGTTAATTTATACTTGCTTAAGAACCTTTTTCAAGTTCATTATTCCTTTTATATAAATTATTGACATGTTATAAACATTATGTAATCATTTATGTTAATAACGTTTGTTTTTTCGATATTTGGTTCTTAAGTCAAAAGTGGACTTCTTACAATTACATGTTGTTCGTGTGGCCAAAGGTTCTGTTCGTGTGGTCAAAGGTTCTTTATATCCAGAATGACATTCCTGATTTGGATATAATATATATCATATATATCCAGAATATACATGTATTTATAATATTACATAATCATTTAGAGGTAAGAAATGAAATGCACCGTTCATGGAGACGGTAAGTCGTACGTACGCATGAACGCTACTTTCATTTCTATGTCATATTAATGGAATTAAAACTAAATGAGAGATGTGTATATTTTTATTTCCAGAATTATATTCATCCTTTATATGTATCATACATCATATATATACATTATATGTACTTATAATAGTACATTACATTTAAGGATAAGAAATGAAATGCACCGTTCATGGAGACAGTAAGTCGTACGTACGCATGAACGGTACTTTCATATCTATCTCATACTTCAATGGAAAGAAAACAATAATGATATAAAGGTATATTATAATTCCAGTATAACATCATATATAATAACTTTAAATCTATCCTTTATACATCCCACATATGGCATTAACGAATCAAATCACTTTGAGGGGGCGGTAGTCCACACTTCCTAAAATGAAGATATCGTGTATACCCATAATGAAAGCCATAAAGTTATTCCACAAATGAAAAATACATAAGCTTAAGTAAAACATAAAAATATTATATATCATATATAAACATAGTTACATATTAATGGCCACCTTTGAAGGTGTTATACGAGTGTTGAACAATCATCGTTTCGTGAGGCAGAAATTCTCCATCCACAGAAACTGTATGTTCTTTAACCATTAGATGAAGGTGTGTGTAATTATAGCTCGAATACTTATTATAAAAAAATCCTAGTATATTTAATATAGTTTATTTGTTACAAAATAAATGTATAAAAAGAATTTATGGAGTTGGAGAAGCAAAATAAAACAAAAGAGCACCAGTGAAGACGTTACCTTAAAATTGGGTAACTCCCTTTGGTTTGAATCAAAAGAGTTTCTTGAAGAGCTTAATTACTAAGTTAAGGGTTCTAGGATTAGGAGAGGGATGTGAAGAGACATAATTATCAGAGATTGGCCGAACCAAAGGCTTGAGAGGTGTGGGTAAGGTGGTAGAGGTGGGGGCCTTTTATAAGAGGAGAGGAGGGGCACTCTTGGTAAAGTATAAAATGTTACTTTATTTTCAAATGGTTTTCTGATTTTAATGGTCCCACAATGATTTTTTTAGAGTATAAGGTGATAAGGGTTCGAAATCCACCCATAAAAAGGTTTTGGACATGTTTAGGTTTTATATTTTACATTATCTTTCCATTTTATTTAAATCGTTAAATAATGAGGTCATCGCTGCATCATCATGATGTCATAATGAATTTAATTTATTTAATGTCTAAAAATTATAAAAAAAATACTATGATGTAGGAAATCATTTTATCGTTCCAATTACTATTTATAGTGAAAATTCTGACTTGTACTACCACATGTAAAAATTGTTTTAGTAAAACAAATCATGTTTGTGACATTTTTATTTTAACTTTAAATAAAAGGCATAAATGTCCTTATCATACCCAAGTGGCTCCATGGGGTACCAAAAATCTACCCATGGGTTTTATTAGTCGGCCATAACTCATCCAATAGGGTTATGACAAGTGTCAAGATATTTTCATTTTATTATAATATCATTTTTACCTTAAATCACACTAATTACCTTTAATCGCGATTAATAAAACTTAAAAGTTACTTTTCATCAAAAATTATTTTCATCCCATTGAACCACATTTTACTTAAAAATTAAAATAATTTAAATTGGATTTGTAAAATTCAAATCACAGAAGTGGTAAAGTCCCATTTAAATGATAAATCAAATTTTGTAACCACCACTTTGGGGTTTCACTATTTATCAAAAATTGATGTTTTTCAGAAAAATACCAAAAATTCAGCCTAAGCTATATTTGATATTCATAATTCAAAAATGATATCTATTTTACCAAATTAATAACATATAAGTTGCATTAATTAATTTTATAATTAAATCTCGCTGTTAAAACAAATAGTGTGTTTTTATGAAACAATATCTTTCAAAAGATTGACACTCGTTTATGTCCAATCTTAAAGTGATATTAATTAAAATGACCACCATTGGATTAAATGTTAAAAATATATTCTATTTACACTTTAAAACCAATTAAAAAGATAATGTAATCATATAAATAAATTAGATTAAAAAGTGGTTTTGAATTAAAATACAACATTTTTCACTATTCATTAAAAATTGAACTTTTTCAGAAAAATACCAAAAATTTACACAAAGTAAATTTTGATGTCCCGATTATAAAGAAGAATTTTAAGTTGTCAAATATAACACATAAAATTGTCAAAAGTGGATTTAAAAGAGGTTTCCCATCAAAAGGTGGTTAATCGACCTTTTAAAGAATATTAGACTGTCTACGCTTAAAATTGGATTCATTAGCATTTTCAATCCTCTATCTTTTATTGTAAAGAGTAAAAATATTTGAAAAACATATATAATCATTTTGTAGTTAGTTCGTTTCATTACCGCCATTACAATAGCTAGGCATTAACTATCATTTAAAATAATATTATTTTATTATTAGAGTGCAACGTAAGATTCCCAAGAAACTCATTGTTGCGTATTGGGTACGCCATCGAGCATAGAATACCCATTAAAGTAATATTAATATTTTATTCACAAATATTGATAAATATAGAAGTGTCATATTCTTTATTTACCTGGGGTGTTACATCCTTCCCCCCTTTTAGGAATTGCGTCCTCGTAATTTTAAAATTGAGATTGGAAACTTCCTTGAGAGTCCCACATCGGAAAAAGAGTCGGTAAAACAATAACTTTAAAATAAAGAAAGATAAGTACAGATGTCACCCGAGTTAACCCATACTAGGATTCCATGTAAGAAAACATGGACATGGAGGAGAAAACATAGGGTCATGTTTTGATGGAGAGTGATAGAAAACATGTTTAGGAGAAAGTTAACCACAAGAAAATCACAAACTTGTGATGGGTTAAACGGTATTCGATTCCCCAATAGGAAAAGTTAATAGACAACATTTTTGTTTTAAGTTACTTTTTATTGAGGAATTTATTCATAAGGAAACATAATCACTTATAATGTTGAATTACAACTTTTATTAGATTCCTTACACAAACTCGTATTTTCTCCAAAAGATGAGTATTTAGGAAGACTTGTTCACATTAAGAGTACTATAATAAATTTATAGAGAATCACCTAATCCACAAAAGATAACTATATACTTCCCATTTCATTATACTTTAACCAAAACCAAAACAAAAAAGGTTAGTACAAGATCAGATAATCCAGAAAAGGATACCCCTTTATAAAAAGAAAATCTATTCTTAATCTCCAAAATTTGTCCAACAAAACCCAAAGTTCAACGAGGACCATTCGATAAACAATTTGTCCATAAAATTCCTCAAAGTAAACCAAACTAAGATTGAAACCCAAATATTTGAAGGATTTAGTCACATAGTCTTCCAAGTTAAATTGTAACATTTATCTCCAAACAACATCAGTTGCTCCTAAAGTCTCGTATTGAAAAGTAATTAACCTAATCACATATCCTCCGTGGTAGGTTAATAAATTTCCATAGATATCCCAAAAAAACATACTCTTAATTCATACAATCATTTAACTAAAAATAATTAGTCAACCTAACCAGGGACTTCACGTAGTCCAGTGGTCGGCGACAAATACCCACTGCACATTGGTTGTGGGTTCGATTCCGGAAGCCTTGTCTGACGCGACGGGTTGTCACATGGTCTGCGTGTTGTCCTTTTTCCAAAACTGCATAATTCTTAAAACATTCCCCAATAACGAGATAATATCTTCAAAAATAACCATAATGTAATTTAACCTCAATTTTATCTCATGACTTTCACTTTCCATCATTACATATGGTAACCCATAATTACCTAGAAAGTAAGGATCATATAAACCCAAATGGTTCTTTATAACTATGTCCACAAAATAACAGATTACTATTCTTTGAATAAAATTTTCATATATCAAACATCAGTGTTACACATACTATAAAAAGTCTTCTAATGTACCCCATCGTCAAAAGAAACTTAATACTCTTAAGAATTTCACCATAACTCTTGAAGCCCTTATATGTTGACTTCTTACTCATTCAATATTCTTCATGGTCCATTAACCATTCCTTTCCAACTTATTCTAAAATACTTCTTTCCTACTAACAAAATCATGAATCATATCCTAATATTCCAAAATAGAAAACAAAAGTTAAGAAATAATCCATAACTTTGATTGGTCATTGTTAGTTTCTTCATCCTCAATCGAAATGGCATTAGGTATTGGTAAACGAGTATTTGTATGATCTTGGTGATCCCATTCACGAAACTTCTTCATAGGACATGTGTTTGCATAATTACCATGCACACCGCAATTAAAACATTCAATTGATCCCTCAGAAAGAACTTCTTTCCCTTTCCTCGAGTCAACTGGATGCTTCCTTTTTCCATGGCAGGTTCTTGCTTTATGACCTTCATTTCCACATCTATAGCATATTTCTATCCCTTTGAAACATTTTTCCTAGGTGTTTCTATCCACATCTATGACACATAGGTTTTTGAACACACTTACCTTTATGATTATTACCTGTAGTTCCGTAGGGATTTGTTTCTCACATATATGATTCCTTATAGAAATCACCAAGGTTTAGGTGGTCAATCATGAATCCAGATAGTTGGTTGAGGATAAACACAAGAGTTCTCATTGCAGCTCCCATATCATTCAATTGCTCGCTCAGAAAACTGTCATAGTTTCCTTCACATCCACCGTTACTTTGGTGCCTTCTAGATCCATCTATTTACTAAAACCAAAAAGTTCAGTGTGAGTATATCAACAAAACCATCATGTACTAAAGAGGAAGATAAACACTAAGATATACTAACTCATTCACTTTATCTAAAACTAGGACTATTTATGAAATCCTAACCATTATGGTCATGTCACTTATGCTTAAAGAATACCCTAACCTCTAAAGTTATCTAAACCGACCTTTGATACCAACTATAAGGCCCCAGCCTTAAACCTTACTTAATATTGAATTAAATGAATAATTCACATTGAGGATCTTTTCAGGTTTAGAGTTTTAGAGAATTATGACATAACTATTACATCTCAAAAGATTACAAAGTATTCACTTCTACTAAATTTCCATAAAATAAAAAACTCTTAAAAAGAAACATGTCTAGTTCCATGTTTTAGGTAACATGAATTTTCCTTGATTCCATCCTTGACCCTATTCCACATTAAGTCCTGTGAAAAACAGTTCAAAAACTTGTGATGAGCATAAAAAGCTCAGTAAGGTATACACAAAGAATGAAAATTGTTAGTTTTTCAAAACAACAAGTAAACCATGTATACTTTATCAAAGTAATACTTTTCACCTTTTCGAAATAATAAAAAATCTTCACTGAATAAAAGTTCATTACTTACCTTTCTTAACCAAACGATTACCATAAAACCCTTATAAGATCACATAACATGTAAAGGTAACTTGGGACATAAACATACTTAAGTGGAAGAACCATAAGTTCAACTTCCACACATATCACTTAATGAAATAACCATTCAGCCAACTTCCATACATACTTAATGGAATAGCCATACGGCCAACTTCCATACCCAATGCATTGGAGGTTATAACGTAACCACCCATCCTGGTATTCACGGTACCACCCGTCATATGGTTTATCACGTAACCACCCGTAAAATATCCAAGTACCATTATAAAATTATAACACATAAAACCAATATAAAGGAATGATAACATTTCCACATTTCAATCACAATATATCATTTAAATATATTGAAAAAATAGAATCCTTTATCAAAACCATTTTCAATACCAAAATACATAAAAGAGTATATGGTATTTATTTTATTTTAAAAACATTATGGCTTGTTGAGGAAGCCAAAGATCAAATAATACTCACGGCATCGGAAAAGGTTGTTGTCACCGCGTACGTTAAAAGAAACATTCCTTTTTTTCATTTAGTAAAATGCTTCATAGAAAAAGATTCCTTTTGTATAAAATTCAAATTCAAAGGGGTTTATACACCATATAAAAGAAAGTTGTGTATAAAAAAAATATGCCTCAATGAATGGAGATTGAGACGAAGTCCCTTACAAAGACGGTATCCTTGGTTTAAGGATAAATCAATTACATAATTATGTGTGACAAACGAATACACAAAATATAAGTGGATATTAAGTGTAAAACAATCAGAGGTTATTCACACATATTCATAGAATGAAATATTCAAGGAGTATAAGTTTATCCCAAAGAATCAAATTTGGGATAAGAACTTCCCTTGCAAAAATTTGACAGCCTAATGGCGTCACTACCAAATTCAGAAAATGAGTTGATGAGAGATAAAAAGGGTATCTCATCACATGGAAATAAAATTTAAATCAATAATGATATAGAAGAACATATCCCAACATAATAGTGTGTGAATTAAAAGACATAACCAAATAAGTCTTTTAAAAAGAGGAGGGTGAAAGGTTCCCTTTCCGACATGGGTATCTTTCGAAACATATACCCTGTGAAAAAAAGACAATACAACCTTGATGTAAATACTCATAAATGAAATTATATTACACAATGAGTAAAATAATGGGCAGTACATACACCACTCAAATGCAATTGTGGAAAATGTAGCATAAATCTCACAGGAATAAAAGTGAGATGAAAAATCCCTTACGAAAACTCGGCAGCCTAACGGTGCCACATAAAACTTACAAAAATGGATTGGTGAGATCAAATAGGGTATCTAATAATATTAAAATAAATTTTATAGAGAGAGGAATATAAAATAACATCCCCCAACATAACAAAGTGGATCTTAAAAGAAGTGACATAAAGGAGAGTACTTAAAAAGAAAGAGAGAGGTTAGATCTATTAGGAAAATTTGACAGCCTAACGGTGCCACTCAAAACTTCCAAAATGGATTAATGAGAGAGAATAGGGTCTCTCATCATATGAACATCAAAATTAAAATAATAGTAATATAAAATAACATCCCAATAACAAGAAATATGTTCTTTAAAAGTAATGACATAAAAGAGCGTACTTAAAAAGAAAGAGAGGAGTAGGATCCCTTACCTCGGGTCCGACTTGACTCGATCATTGTTTAACATCCTGAATAATAAACTTGAGTTAATTTATACTTTCTTAAGAACCTTTTTCAAGTTCATTATTCCTTTTATATCAATTATTTACATGTTATAAACATTATTTAATCATTTAAGTTAATAACATTTGTTTTGTCGATATTTGGTTCTTAAGTCAAAAGTGGACTTCTTACAATTACATGTTGTTCGTGTGGTCAAAGGTTCTGTTCGTGTGGTCAAAGGTTCTTTATATCCAGAATGACATTCCTGATTTTGATATCATATATATCATATATATCCGGAATATACATGTATTTATAATATTACATTATCATTTAGAGGTAAGAAATGAAATGCACCGTTCATGGAGACATTAAGCCGTACGTACGCATGAACGCTACTTTCATTTCTATGTCATATTAATGGAATTAAAACTAAATGAGAGATGTGTATATTTTTAATTCCAGAATTATATTCATCCTTTATATGTATCATAAATCATATATATCCATTATATGTACTTATAATAGTACATTAAATTTGAGGATAAGAAATGAAATGCACCGTTCATGGAGACGGTAAGTCGTACGTACGCATAAACGCTACTTTGATTTCTATCTCATACTTTAATTCAAAGAAAACAATAATGATATAAAGGTATATTATAATTCCAGTATAACATCATATATTATAACTTTAAATTCATCCTTTATACATCCCACATAAGTCATTAACGAATCAAATCACTTTGAGGGGGCGGTAGTCCGCACTTCCTAAAATGAAGATATCGTGTATACTCATATTGGAAGCCATAAAGGTATGCCACAAATAAAAAATACAGAACCTTAATTAAAACATAAAAATATTATATATCATATATAATCATAGTTACATCTTAATGGACACCTTTTAAGGTGTTTATGAGTGTTGAACAATCATCGTTTCGTGAGGCAGAAATTCGCCATCCACATAAACTGTATGTTCTTTAACCATTAGATGAAGGTGTGTGTAAGTGTAGCTCGAATACTTATTATAACAACATCCTAGTATATTTAAGATACTGTAGTGGTTACAAAATAAATTAATAAAAAGAGTTTAGGGGGTTGGAGAAGCAAAATAAAACAGAAGAGCACAAGTGAAGACGTTACCTTAAAATTGGGTAACTCCCTTTGGTTTGAACCAAACGGGTTTCTTGAAGAGCTTCCTGCCTAAGTTAAGGCTTCTAGGATGAGTATAGGGATTTGGAGAGACAAAATTATCAGATCTTGGCCGAACCAAAGGCTTGAGAGGTGTGGGTGAGGTGGTAGAGCTGGGGGCCTTTTATAAGAGGAGAGGACGGGCACTCTTGGTAAAGTATAAAATGTTACTTTATTTTCAAATGGTATTCGGATTTTAATGGTCCCACATTGATGTGTTTCGAGGATAAGGTGATAAGGGTTCTAAATCCACCCATAAAATATGTTTGGTACATGTGTAGGTTTTATATTTTACCTTATCTTTCCATTTTATTTAAATCGTTAAATAATGAGGTCATCACTGCATCATCATGATGTCATAAAGAATTTAAATTATTTAATGTCTAAAAATTATAAAAAACTAATATGATGTAGGGTATCTTTTTATCTTTCCAATGAATATTTATAGTAAAAATTATTACTTGTATAACCACATTTAAAAATTGTTTTAGTAAAACAAATCATGTTTGTGACATTTTTATTTTAACTTTAAATAAAAGGCATAAATGTCATTATCATACCCAAGTGGCTCCATGGGGTACCAAAAATAGACCCATGGGTTGTCTTGGTCGGACATAACTCATAAAATTGGGTTAGGATAAGTGTCAAGATATTTTCATTTTATTATAATATCATTTTTACCTTAACTCACACTAATTACCTTTAATCGCGATTAATAAAACTTAAAAGTTACTTTTCATCAAAATTTATTTTCATCCCATTGAACTACATTTTACATAACAATTAAAATAATTTAAATTTGATTTTTGAAATTCAAATCACAGAAGTGGTAAAGTCCAATTTAAACAAAAAATCAAATTTTGTAACCACCAATTTGTGGTTTCACTATTCATCAAAAATTGATATTTTTCAGAAAAATACCAAAAATTAACCCTAAGCTATATTTGATATTCCTAATTCAAAAATGATGTCTATTTTACCAAATTCATAACATATAAGTTGCATTAATTAATTTTATAATTAAATCCCACTGTTAAAACAAATAGCGTGTTTTTATGAAATAATATCTTTCAAAAGATTGACACTCGTTTATGTCCAATCTTAAAGTGATATTAATTACAATGACCACCATTGGATTAAATGGTAAAAATATATTCTATTTACACTTTAAAACCAATTAAAAAAAGATAAACTAATTATATAAATAAAATAGATTAAAAAGTGGTTTTTAATTAAAATACAACATTTTTCATTATTCATTAAAAATTGAACTTTTTCGGAAAAATACCAAAAATTTACACAAAGTAAATTTTGATGTCCCGATTATAAAGAAGAATTTTATTTTGTCAAATATAACACATAAAATTTTCAAAAAGTGGATTTAAAAGAGGTTCACCATCAAAAGGCGGTTAATCGACCTTTTAAAGAATATTAGACAGTCTACGCTTAAAATTGGATTCATTCGCATTTTTAATTATCTATCATTTATTGTAAAGAATAAAAATATTTTACAAACATATATAATCATTTTGTAGTTAGTTCGGTTCATTCCCACCATTACAATGGCTAGGAATTAACTACCATTTAAAATAATATTATTTTATTATTAGAGTGCAATGTAAGATTCCCAAGAAACTCGTTGTTGCGTATTGGGTACACCATCGAGCATAGCATCCCATTTAAAGTAATATTAATATTTTATTCACAAATATGGATAAATATAAAAATTTCATATTCTTTATTTACATGGAGTGTTACAGTCATACACACCTCTCACATCAATTCATCTTCAAGGTTATGGTGATTTTATGGAATTTCTTATGATTTTGTGTCTGCCCCTTCTAGTATTACCTTCCTACACTTCTTCCTCATATTTCTTTCTCTACTACACCCTCACTGTGTGCATTCCATAGTCGAACCCCAATCCAAATGAGTTGTTTTCTTTTATCAACATTTGTTTTATAGGTCATGTGTGATCCATCTTAAGGCACATTTTATATTTTTCCATCGAAGGTGGTTCAGTTAACCCCATTTAAGGAAGGTTACCCCTTATTTTAGTATTTAAATTATGGATGATTTGTTTCATTTCGTTTTTTAGTCATATTTTAGATTAATTTTTCTAATATTAAATGTATCAAGAAATCCTTATGAAAAGAAACCCAAGTTCTACTTGGTTTCATTTGAATGCAATGGTCTTTCTATTTTAATGTAGTTGAATAAAATTTATTTGATGATACATATTCATACCATATGTCTAATAAAATGTATAAATGTCCTTTACTCATTTTTTTTTTGTAATTTTAAAAGTATTTTGGGTTTTCAAAATGTATTCTCAACTGGTTATTAATTTTTACTTGGATTTTCATGTGATACATTAAATTACATCAAAAGATAAGTTTTTTAAAAAATTATATTAATATAAGTGGGAGGGTAGTAAATTCATTTAATGGTTGTGCTCATATACATATGTTAATGTATGTATGTATAAATTCACATTGGATTAAGTTAATTTTTATAATAATAGAAATATATAAGTGTATAATTTCATATGAGTGTAATGATGGTGGAACTATTTGGGAAATTAATTTAAATACTAAAATCATGTTTTTTATATATGATTTAGAGTGAATTTATAAAATAAACATTATGGATAGGTTTTAAAATTTCTAATAACTTTTAAATATTTAATTATATTTCAATGGAATGTTTTATCTTTTTTCTTGAGAAACACAGATGTTTGGTTTTAATTTTCTCTAGGTGTTTTATGGATTTTATATGGTTGTGGTAAGTTTGGAGTCTCTTTGTGATGTTGTATGTTATTGTTTTTTTTATTTTATTCAAACCCGATGTGAATTTATGGTTTCTTGGGTTAGTGAACTTATATGGGATAGGTTCTCTTTCTTCTAGTTATGATAGTGAATCATAAGTGTTTGGAACCCCTTCCACTATCCAGTTATGTGTTACTCTTTCTAAATATTGAGGTACTTCCTAATTAGGGATGTATTTTTATTTTACAACTAGCCTTAGTGAATCTTAAGGTGTTTCTTTCATGATTATTTTATTAAATTACTTATTGTAAAAGTTCATTATATTCTTCATTACTTTACACAACCTATTACTTAGAGAATTTTTATTCTTTCGTAATAATTTTTTCTATTTAATAAAATGGTATTTTATTGTATACTTGAATAACCTATTTTAAAAGAAGGTTAAAACTAGTTTTGAAATGAGTGCTTTAATAAAGGTACCATTAGGCCAGTAAATGATTTCAAAATGATTATTTTCATTAAAAGGTAATAAAAATGAATGTTTATAAAATTATATTGGATTTCTTGTGTATATATAATAAAAAACCTTTTTTTAATATTTATTCCAAATAACATAAAATGGATTTTTACTTTAATGTATTATAAATAACGTGTGGTTTCCTTTGGCATGACTACTAAGCTATTTTTTATATGTCTATCATTATTTCCATTTTAGATTTTATCTAATAAATTACTTCTATTGGAATATTGAGTTTTAGAATAGGATGGGGACACGTAAAGTTATGTTGAGGTATACTGGTTGTTGTTTTACATTCCTTTATTGAATCGGATAAACAATTATTTTACTATTTTTAATTATGGTGGTGATGATATATCTAGAGGGAGTTGGGGTAAAAAAAGGGTTTCATTGTAGGAGTGGGAATATAGAAGGTGAGCGGAGGGATTGATTTTATTATAAAATGTTACCTATATTTAACCTATTTTGAATGTCTTAATTTTATTTTTAATTATTGCGTAGAAATAAAATGTATGGCCAGGGAGTAACCATTTTTTCTATTTTTTATATTTTTTATTAGGATAAATCATACCCACAATTACATTTGATGACAATGAATCTTTGTGTCACCCGGAGTGGATCAGGGCTATCCC
Source organism: Viscum album (assembly GCA_963277665.1). Taxonomy (NCBI): domain Eukaryota; kingdom Viridiplantae; phylum Streptophyta; class Magnoliopsida; order Santalales; family Viscaceae; genus Viscum; species Viscum album. Next base: position 1,097,988,940 of record OY728121.1, on the reverse strand, counting down.
TAGAGTACGTTGTGATCGAGTTAAGTCATATGATGGATAAACTGATTGGGAGGATCGATGAAAAATGGTATTAAAGATTAGGTTCTTCAGTGTTTTTGGGATATGAAACACCCTTTTTTATTTGAGATCAATATTAGATTAAACAAAAACTATAATATCTCTATAGGTATGAGAATGAAGAGTGGGGTGTGATCTTACTCGTTCAATACCTCAAGTTACGAAGGGAAATTAGGTTTTTATTTTCGAATTTGGTTTTATTTGTATTTATTTCTAATATGTTTGGGGGGGTTTTTGTTTGGAAGACGACTGTGAGAGTGAATTGGAGGAACAAAAAGAGCTTTCAAGGCATGGGGCTCATAATCATCCTCAATTTCCTAATTTTCATTAATGTGGTCACTATCCTATGTATTATATGGTTCATCAGTTTCATTAGTTTTATTTTCATCATAGGTTTTATTCTTCCTATTTTTCTTAATTTTTTTAAAATTTTGATTATCATTTTTGTTGTATTTTTTATTTTTTAACCAACCTAATTTTTTATGGAATTTAGATTTTATTATAAGGTATTATAAAATATTTTACATTTTTTAATTTTAAGGATGATTTATTCTTGTTTTTTTAATTTATTTGAAATTGGAAATAATTTTTTATAATTTATTTCATTTTTTATTAATCTTATTTCTTATTTTTTATAATTTATAATTTTTTCCTTATATTTTTAATAAAACTAGGTTTTTTATGATTTTTTTTGAATTTATTCAATTATAAAATAAAATATTTGTATTTTTTCCATTTTTTATATTTTTTATATTTTAATGTTTTCCCACTTTTTTTATTTTATTTATCTAAAGAAAACTTTTTTAGTTATATTTTTTATTATATTTGGATGTTAGAAAACTTTTTTTATTTTTTATTTAATAAAACATAATTTTTATTGCGTATAAATTATTTTCACATAACAAAAAAATGTGGATTTTTTTCTTTTTCCATTTATTACTATATCTTTTTTTTGCATTTTTAATAGAAAAAACTTTTTCATATTTTTATGTAATTTATATCAATGTAAAACATTTATGAAAAATTAAATTTTTTTAATTTATTATTTTTAATAGAATACAATTTTGTAAATTTTTTCATTTTTTGAAGAATAATACTTTTTTTAGTTTTTTTATTTTAGATATTATTATTGATAATATTTTTTTTCCTTTTTAATAAAAAAGAGATTTTCTTTAATTTTTAGTTTATATGAATTTAAAATAAAACTTTTTATTTTTATCAATTTCTATTAAGACATTGTTTTTTATTTATATTTTTATTTCTAATATAAATAACTTTTTTACAATGTTTTCTCATTTCATTATTTTTTATTTCAATTTATATTTTTTTGTTATCTTATTCTTTTCTATTATTTCCATATATTGTTTTACAATGATAGTTCATTATGATTTTTTGTTTATTTGAGTATAAAATTATGTTCTTTTAATTTTTCTTCTTTATTTTTTATAGTAATATGTTTTTTTTATGATAATTTTATTACATAATGATAATTGTTTTTCAATTTTTCAACTTTTTTAATATGAAAAAAATATTTGTTTAATTTATGTTAAAGTTATATATTTTTATATTTTTAATTTTTCATTTATTTTTAATAGATCTATGGATTTCTTCTATTTGTTATTTTTTTTGAATATAGACTTTTTTTTCATATTTTTAATTTATATATTTTTTTACTTTATATTAGAATAATATTTTTCTATATTATTTAATTTGTTCAAAATCAAAAAAAAATAATTTATTTGTTATATTTTTTTTATTTTTTTACAATTATAATCATTATTCTTTTATTTTATAATATAATGATTGTTTACATGATTTTTTTTAAAATAGAAGCTAAAAAAGAAATTTTTTTTTTCTTCCATTGTATACTTGATTCAAATTTGTAATTTTTTATCTAAAAAAACATTATTTTTTTCATTTTTTAAATTTATTTACACGTATAGAAAAATTTTATTTTTACATTTTACTTTTGTATTTTTGTAATATTAAATTTTTTTATCACATTATTTTTTTAATTTCACTTTATTTAAATATGGTAGATTGTTTCTTCATTTGTTTTGATTTATTTTGGAGTAAAATATATTTTTTGACATTTTTTATTTTTCCCAATACAATATTGCATTCTTTATTTTTTATTTGTCTGCTTTATTTTAATTCTTCATTTTTTATAGAACATAGAGTTTCTTAATATTTTGTAATTTATTTTGAAATAAATTTTTTATATTTTTCTTTTCATAACAGTAAAATATATTCCCCCATTTTTAAATTTCATTAAAAGAAAAATAAAAATGATACATTATTTCACTTTTTTATATATTTTTTTAAAAAAATAAATTATTTATTTGATAAAGTAATTCATGATTGTAACATTGTTTTACTTATTTTCGAGTAGTCCCCAGCCCTTTGTTTTGATCATTTTGTGGTTGGGGAATCATTTATGTTGTTTTGGGTGAAATTTGGAGAAATTTGAAGGTTTTTTGAGTTGTTCATGGTTGGCGCATAGTTTTCCCAAATCATACACCACCCAATGAAAACTATTCATTAATAGAAATTGGGGTAATGCATGGTTTCCATATATTTTCCTAAACTATTCACCCACCTAGGTGAATCCATTCACCCTTCGATAGTGAGCCAAGAGAGGGCGCACGATTAGGGTTCACAATTTTTCTAATCGTGAAACCCTCACTAAGAAACCATGCACATGGGATTTCATTATTTTGATTTTTTTTAATAATTATCAAGTACACGTTTAAGATTTCTAATCAAATCGCTCGACCCTAATGGGATTTCCAACATTGAGAAGCCACACAAGAAGAAATTTTTTCTCCTCCAACCTCATCCTTTGAATAATTAATATACTGAGGGAATATTTAATCCCCCTCATGTAAATGGATATGATATCATAGAGTTACTTATGTTCTCTTCTTCCTTACTCCTTATATTTTTATGGATCACCATGTATTGGATGGATAAAAACACTTTTTCATTAGCTTTTGGTTCTAGTTTGTGTTCCTAGATCTTCTATGACTTCATTCTTCGTTGTAAAATTCCATTGTAGATGCGGATTCACTATCATTAAATAAGGTGGGTTATTCAATGATTCTTTGACCTACACTTGAAACCTTGAATTTCTAGATTTAATTAAAATGATTATTTAAATGGTTCAAAAATATATATTTGTAATGGTTTTATCTTTCGATCAAAATGGGAATTATATTTGAGAAAAAAACCCAATACTAATGGAAGTGGATTTGATAGTGGATTTTTTTTTTAAAAAAAAATCTTGATTTAGGAATTATTTTTAGGAAAAGATTTTATGATTTATTTTTAGAAAATATATTTATATTATTAGTGATTTGAAATGGAATTAAATAATTAAAACCTATTTTTTAGTTTTGAAATGGAAAAGGCATCTTAAAAACTAAAATTAGGCTATTATATGTTAAAATTATTGGAAATAATTTATTTCAAATTTTATTGATTGAATGTTGAAGCACATGTTTTTCTAGGTAGTTATAGGATTTAATTTTCCCTTAAGTTTGAGTGGTTGTAATTTTACCTAAAGTTAGATTAGATGTAATTTTCCATTAAGTGGCACTAAATGATAGTATTTCTCCCTTAAGTGGGAGTTCATATTGAGTCATGATCAATAATAAACTAAATTTCCATTTGGATTCTATAAAAGGTGTAGTGATCTATTATGATTTGTTTTATTTTACGTACATGTCATTTATTATTGAACAATTATATTCTTACCAACTAATTTATATAAACTATGTTATATAAAATGTTTATTAAAGAAATGTTTGATATTTCTCCTATCATTTTTGAAATTAAAGTATGTTTTGTCTATAAATATGAAAAATGAAATGTCATTCTATTTATTGTTTAAATTAATATCATTAATTGTAAATTATCATTTAATTGATTATAGAACACTTGGTGAGACCCTACTATTATTTATTGCTCACAGACTACTTTTTCCCTAGGGTGTTTGTGGATTTTCTAAATATAGGTCCCATAAAAGTGAAAGCACCACTTCGAGGTGGTGGATGTTCTTGATTCATTAGTTTGTGGAGTGAGGTTGTGACTAGTGGATCCATTGTCATAGTGGGTTGATGTTTCACTTTGATAAGTTTTAGTTTTATCTTTTCAGTGGTTGAGTACTTTGATGTTGTACTATTTCATTTTTTTACACCTATTAATTGATTTTCTCCCTTTAGAGTGTTGAGAATATTGAATAGTGTCCTTTTTCATTAATTTTCTTCTGAAAAATTGGTCCCCTCTTTAATCATGTATGATGTCCCGTTTTCATCCCCAAATCTTGGGGATTTCGAATTCCATTCAAGCTATGTGACCACTATCTTAGTTATCTAGGTACCAGGGTATCTGTGCAAGTTCATGACCAACTAGTGTTAAAGATATAGGATAAGCATCCTTTATTGATTTCAGTATGCAATTTGGGATATTTTTTTGGAATTATGATGTACTTATGAGTGATATCATAGGCATCTCTCAACATAACAAGCATTAAGTCACCATGAGTGGTTTGGGAAAGGGGTATTGACGAATAAATTAATCTAATTCTTGTATTTTACCCTATATTTTATTTGGATATTTTTAAAATACAAATAATGATATTTTATCTAATTATATTGATATTCTTGTTTCTCTTGTTTGAGTCATTGATCTGAAAAAATTTCTGAGTTCTTAAATATTATTTAATAATTTTTTGTAACATATGCCTCAAACAATTTGTTTGAATATGCTTCATGAGTAAGCTTATCATGAAACACAATGATCATACCCTCTCATGGACTATAATCTTTTTGATAATATAATGTGTTCTTTCTAACATCTGGTTTGGAAAACTGCACACATTCTCATTCATGATCTAGTTGTTAAACCTGAAAGAGTTCAATTTAAAAGTATTTCTCAATATTTTGTTCTCAATAATCCAATATCATTAAAATGATATAATGATCCTCTACAGGCTGATGATTGGTTGTTAAATATAGTGAAGTTGTTTGATTTCTTGGAAATTCCTTATTTTATTAAGGATAAATATGCCACCTTTAATATAGTGGGACCTATAAAAAGATGGTGGGATTCGATGGTAATGGTGAAGAAGCATGAGGGTTTTGAGTGGAAGGACATTATATTCCATTTCACTAATTAGTTTCATCCATTATATATAGTGTTGGATAATTTTATTGAGTTTTGCAACCTCCCTCAGACTGACAGGACCGTGACATTGCATGAGATGAACTTTTTCAAGCTTATACAGTTTTCACATGATATTTTATTGAATAAGAATATGATGCCTTAATGGGTTGAGATGGGTCTCCAAACAGATATCCATTCAAAGGTATTCTTTTCAAATATTTCTTCTTATAATGATTTATTAGATTGGTTGTTGATGGTTGATCCAAACCCGGCTGGTATGTCGGGGTTGATAGGGGATCCTTTTTCTCTAATTGGTCGTATTCTGTTTTCTTTTAATGGAAACAAGAATCATAATGAGTCTGGTGGATGTTCTTGAAAATAAAAATCCTCAAGACCTCATATACTTCCTATCATAGGCCCTTTTACTTGCTTCTAGTGTAGAAATGTTGGTCATTCAATACATGTTTGTACAAAGTTTCCAAAGATCTGCAATTCTTTTGGTCACTTAAAAAATCTATATAAATTATTCCATTTAATGTTTTCCCCACACATTGATATAGGATCATCAACACCTATAAGTACTATAGTAAAATTAGATTCTTTGAGATATGAGGTGTTTTGACCAAATTAGTCTTGAATGAAGCTTCTTTACGCAGTGTAAGAGTCAGTAGAGGAAGTTGATATATGTCTAATGATTGAGAGAAGTAACATAATTATAGATTCATCTTTACTGACTACAATATTTGATGCTATTATAACTCACTCATTTGTATTAAATCATTTTTTATACATTCTAAATCTTTATATGGAGATATTGTTTTATGTGATGGATACTCCTATGCCCCTCAAAATTTTGAGAGAATATGGTTTATATTGTCATTCTTTTGTTTTACCTTTATCATAGATTCATCTTGCCTAGAATTTTCTAGTTATTAACATGTAACCTCTTGATTTCCTTTTCAGGTTGGGTTGTATCATTTATAATAAGGCCCAAATTGAATTTTATCTTCAATGGGTCTCATTTACTCCACTAGATAGTCTGTTCCATATCATTTAGGGAGAATGTGACCTGAGTTATAGTGGAGCCTAAAATTCTTTTCCAATGTTGGGGAACATAATATTGGGGTTTGATTTTGATATGGAGTAGGAATCTATGTGTGTTGATCTCGTTTTTTTTTTCCTCCTGATTATTATCTTGTTTTATTTTATTTTATTTGGTTTTCCATTATAAATAGATGAAGAGTTCTAAATTGATTTATTATCGGGTACTCAACTGGTATTTAATACTTCTTACCATATGTCATTGGATGAACTAAAATATTTGAAGACTCATATTTATGGATTTCTTATGAAATTATTTATATGCTCGAGTATGTCACCTTGGGTTGTTCTTATTCACTATTCTAATATAATTGATAGAAAAATTCACTTTAGTGTTGATTACCAAAACAAATTATAGTTATAGTAAATAACAAGTATCCATTTCCTCAGATAGATGATCGGCATGACCAGTTGAAATGGAGAAGTGGTTCTCGAATATTAATCTTCGATCTAGTTATCACCAGTTCAGAATTAGAAAATATTGCATTCATAATGCTTTCTTATAAAGAAGATATTTCTATTATGAGTGTCCTTTCATTCAATTTAATCTAACCAATACTCTCATAGTCTTAATAGGTATGATTGATAGGATATTCCATGAGTATTTTAATACATTTGGGGTCCTCTTTGTGGATGAAATCCTAGTTTAATCGATGTTTGAGGAGGATGATGTATTTCATCTAAGAGTAGTTTTGGAAATTTTGTGGAATCCCCAAATTTATTCTAAGATATTAAAATTTGTTTTCCGGATTTGTTATGTGAATTTATTGGGACACATGGTCTCATAAAATGGTATCTCGGCTGATCCTGGGAATGTGAAAGCTATTATGAAGTAGGAACAACCATGAAATGTTTTTGAGATTCAACCCTTATTATATTTAGCGGCGTATTATCTCCGTTTTGTAATTTATTTCTCAATGTTAGATTCTCTGATGACCTCTCTCACCCAGAATAGGGTGTATCTCACTAGACATGATTAATTTCAGTGTTCTTTTATTGAGCTAAAATGTATTCTAACTTATGTGTCGAAGTTGACTCTTCCAAAGGCCAGGTAGAGCTATGTTGTATTTTATGATTTATCAAGTTCAAATGTGGGATGTTTTCTTATAAATTCTGATCATGTAGTCACTTATATCTTCAGAAAACTTAGGCCACATGATAAGAATTATCTGACCCATGACTATAAACTTACAGTCATGGCGCATGTGCTTAAGAATTAGAAGCATTTCCTTTTTATAGAAAGGTTTAACATGTTTTCTAACAACAATAGACGCAATTATATCATCACTAATAAAGATCTGAATCTATTCTAGAGGATTTTGTGGTGTAAATATAGTTTTTTAATATTGTCATTTCCTATACCCTGATGAAAAGGATGTTTGTTTTCGATGCTTTGAGTGGGAAACTTTTGACCCAAGATGTAAAAGAATTATCAGAATAGTGGAACATGATGACTATTTATTCACATTTTCATTGAGGATACCAAGGGGGAGAGTATAGGGTTTTATTGGATAGTGTGTATATGACATTACCACTTCTTGAAATTATTCTTTAGGAACAACATATTGATCATGATTATTTTTTTCGTTTGAGGACTCTCTTAATAGTGGGAAGACCTTTGGTGAATGGTTGTTCTCTTTAGAGGGTATATTATTTTTATGGAATTGTTAAATTATACCTTTTCCACTGAGAAAAATAAGTGATGTTCTATTTTCAAAATTCCCATTGGGTAGTGAACCATGAAACCACCAATATGTTATATTACATTTGATGATGATTATGGTGTCTAGGTAAAAGACGAGACATTATTGACTTTGTTTTTCATTTTGATAGCTGCCAACAAGTCATGTTCGAGCACGAAAGACCTTCAGGATTACATTACCCACATACAGTAATGATATGGATGTGGGGTGAGATATTTATGTATTTTATGGTTTGTTTGTCTAGTACCCCAAAAAATAGTAATTAAATATGGGTAGTGATCGATCGGCTGACCAAATTGGCTCACTTTATAACATTTTAAAATAAAACCAAATTTGATAAGTTGGGATATCTATATGTGAAAGTGAAAATTTTTTTTTCATGATATTATATATGCTATAGTCCTTGATAGAGATCCTAATTTTACCTATTGTTCTTTGTGAGGCCTTCAGTAGGTGGTATGATCTCAGGTTCATTTGAATTTAGCATACAATACGCAAAAAGATAGGCATACACCGAGAGCTATAAATATTCTTAAGGATATGCTTCATGCATGTGTTCTAATATTTGGTGAGGCTTGGTGTGAATGCTTTTTATTAGTTTAGTTTTCTTATAAAAATAGTCACCACTCTATAATCAGAATGGATAATTTTGAGACTTTGTATTGAAGTCCTTGTAAAACTATGTTGTGTTGGTTGGACATGGGTGAGACTTCCTTGGTTGAACTGATTTTATTCCAATATATTATGTTAAATATTTATTTGATTCATTATAAAATGTTTATGGCACATTTTTAGTATAAATATTATGTGTATAGTTATTAAATATTGTTGGCGTTTTCAGTTGGTGACGATCTTCTCTAGGGAGTGTCACCTTGTTTGGGTCATCGACGGCTCATGAGGCATGGGAAGCTTTCCCCTAATTTTTTTGGAACTATTAGGGTTGTTTAGAAGGTGGATAAAGTTTCTTAAAATTTATCATTTTCACCAAAATTGAAGTGGATACATTATTTATTACATGTATCCCAGCATTAAAAGTGACTTTCTGGTACATTACAAGTTTTGGGATGGAGTCATCCTAACATTGAGCATGGAATTACTGTGACTGAGAATCCATTTAGGATAGTTGTTTCTGAAAAAAAGTTGCTTCATGGGAGGAAAATAACTTTTTTGTGTGTTCCATGAAATCATGGTTCTAATTATCATGATATTTGGGAGCATGAGACCGTAATGAGAGAGTTGTGGCTACATCTTATATATATGGAAACATCATAGAAATATTTCTAAGGGCAGAATGTTTTTATGGTGGTGAGTTTGTAACATCTTGTTACTTTTTTTCGGTACACTTTGGTCCTTTTTATTATCATTAATTTAATGGGGCTTGTATCATGTTTTTTAGGTGAAAATTAAAAAAAATTAGGCCTTTTGGTCTGTGCACAGTTGGTGCATAGTTTTCCCTGATTATTCTTACCTAAAGTACATCCTTAGATAGTTTGGGAATTCATGGTTGGAAAATGGTTTGAAAACCCATACACCCAATTAGGTTTAACCATACATATTTTGACAGTGATTTTGGAGGGGGTGCATGTTTTCTCTGACCGTGTTGTCCTCTCCATGAAAACTTGCGGATGAAATTTTCATATATCAATTATTATTTTAAAATTTTTTAAACACTCATTTATGATATATAATTACACCAGTCAACCTTAATGAAAATTATATGGTTTATAAGGATCCATGGAAAAAATATTGGCTCCTCTAACCTCTTCCTTTGAAAAATAAAATTGCATGTTGAAGATATGACCCCACTTTGGTAAGTGGGTCTCCTATCAAAAAGTTCTTTACGATCTCTTCTCCCTTTATCCTTAGAGTTTTATGGATCATCACATACTAGATGGATCTAAAATAGTTTTTATTATATATTTATTCTAAGTCTTGTTTCTAGATCAGTAACACATTCTCACTTTTTTTGTGTGTCCCGTTGCAGGTGTTGATTCATGATCTTTGATTTATGGTAAGTGGTTTCATGGTTCTTTTCCTTAAAATTGAATCTTTGAATTACTAGATTAAATTTATGTTTGTTTTTAATTGATTTAAATACATGTATTTGTAATTATTTGTTCTTTGGATTGAAATCTGAATCAGATTTTAGAACCCCCCCCCCCCCATACCCCAATTCCAATGGAATTGGAGTTGTGGAGTGGATTTATGAAAATGGATGGCTTGATATAGAAATTACTTTGATGAAACGATTCAATGATATTTTTTTGAAAATAAAATAAATTGAAAATTAATTTGAAATGGGAAAAAATGTTGAAAACCTATTATTTGGTTTTGGAATGGAAAAGGATTGTTGAAAACTGAAATTTGAAATTGCATTTTAATATTTTTTTTCAAATGATTTATTAATAATTTGATCGATTAAATGTTGAAGAACATGTTTTAATGTGTAGTTAGTGGATGTAATTTTCCCTTAACTTCATGTAGATGAAAGTTTCCCTTAAGGGAGAGTGGATGTAATTGGACCTTAAGTGTTATTGAATGACATTAATTTTCCTTTAAGTGGGAGTCCATATTAAGCCATGATCACTCACAAACTAACTTACCATGGGGATTTTGTACATGATGTTGTGCTTGGGTATGATTTTTTTTAATTTAAAAGCATGTGATTGATTATTGATCTCTTTTATTCATGACTAATGATTTATATAAAATGTTTTATATAAAATTTTTATTTTAGTCATTTTTTATATATATTTTATCCCTTTTTAAATGAAATCTTATTTTAGTTCTAAATGTTCAAAATTAAATTTCATACCCTCTTGTATTTAAATGGATAGTATTAATGGTAAATTTAATGGAATTTATTATGGAACACTTGGTGATACCTATTGGTATTTATAAATAACACTCTACCTTTACCCTTGGGTATTTTATATTATCTTACTCCTGGTCCTAGGAAAGGGAAAGCACCACATAGAGGGAATATATATTCATGATCCTATAGACCATGGAGTGGGGTTGTGAAAAGTGGATCTATTATTATAATGGGATGTTGTTTCCCTTTGTAATTTTTTATTTTTATCTTTATAGTTGTTGAGTTCATTGATAATGATCATCATTGGGTTTTCTTATATATTTTTTGTTTCTATTACGTTATCCCTTTGCATTGTTTAGAATACTAACTTGTATCGTTCATCCTCTAGCGTGGTTATGGAAAATTCGTTCCCACTTTTATCTTGTATGATGTCTCGTGTAAGTCGTATTCCCATGGAGATCAGGAATACCATTTTGGTTATGTCGTAGCTAGATTGGTTGTTAATTTACTTGGATATATGGGCAGGTTTGTGACATTAATTTTGATATTTTATTTGAAGTTAAATTTCTTTTATTTATATTTTAATTTTATTTGTTTTTTTTTTATTTTTTGTGTTTCAAATTTGTTTTCTAGATATCATAAAATGAGCTAGTTATTAATTTTTCATGTTTTAGTTTAGAATATTTCACTATAATATATATTTTCAGCTTTTAAAATTATTTATAATTTTTTAGGTTTTAATTAATTATTTTTTATTTTTTAATCAAATTGATATTTTCTTTATTTTTTTAATTTTTTCAAAATAAAAAAAATTAGTTTTTAACTATTTTTATTTAATATTTTATTTTGTTTCCATTTGTAAAATATTTTATTATTTTATATTAATAATTTTATTTTAAATTTATTTTCCTAATCATTTAAAATTTATTATAAAGTAATATAATTTTAAAAAAAAATTCCCTCTCAATTAATGTTTAAAAAAAATATTTCAATATTTCATTTTTTAAATGTAATATGTCATTTTTAAATTTTCTAAATATTTTTTGTTTTTAGTAGAATATAGTTTTAATTGAAATTTTATTTTATTTTAAATTCCAAATATATATTTTAAATTAGTTTCATTTTTTTATTTTTCACATTTTTTTCTTCATCTTTTTAAAATTTTCAATTTTTTTTAAATAACATGTTATTTTTTATATTTATTTAATTTTTTTTACCTTTTTATCTTTCTTTAGTGTGTTTATAAGAGATTAGAGTTTTTTCAAATTATTTTAAAATTTATTTGAAACTCAAATAATTTTTTAGTTTTCCTCGTTTATTGTTTAAATTTTTAAAACAAAACAGATTTTACTAAAAATTTTAAATTTACCTAAAAGTATGATAAAATATATGAAATTTATTCCCATTTTTTATTTTAGTTTTAGTTTTTCATTTTTTTCATCATTCTTTTCTTAGAAATTAGAGGGAAATTTCCATTATTTAAATATTAGGGGGGAATGTTGAAAATTTTTATGTTACTTTCAACCTACTTAAAATATTACCACGAAAAAATTGATTCTTTTCAAAAAAATTGAAAAAAATCCGTCAATTTCAATTTAATTTCAAAAAAATATTAAAAAATTGAAAAATAATATATTATATTAATAAATAAAAATTAAAATCAACACATTTTATAGATAAAAATATTATAAAATCAAAATATATTATTTTACACTTTAGTAAATTAAAAAATAAAAAAAACCCTATTATATTTCCCCCAAGGATCAGCTCAGTGGTTGTGAGCCTTCAGGGTCTCAGCAAAGTATACTGTTTAAGTCTTGCCGAGTAATTACATATTGATTTAGAATATGATTTTATGTATATCCCTCCTCCCCAAAACTGTTGTAATAAAATAAAACTATGTTATATTAAAAACGAAAAATATAAAAATTCAAATGAGAAAATAAATCCTTCAAGAAACCAAAAAATTTACAAAACCCTCAGACTATAAAAAATAGAATAAAATAACTAAATAATAAAATAACAAATAAAAAATAAGAAAACAAAATATTCTGTTTTTCTTTCAAATGAATTTTAATAAATAGTTAAGAACATATTTTAGTTATAAAAAATAAAAAAATAAGCTAAAATAATAATTATAATAATATGATACAAAATTCTAAAATTTTGAATTTACACTCAAATAAATTAAATGAAATCAATATGAAAAATATTATATTAATAAATTATTAAACAAAAAACAAAAAATCAATCAATCAAATAATTTAAAAAAATGAAAAAATTTATCTTTAGTTAAATAAATTAAAAACATGAAAAACAAACAAAAAATTTAATTATAAGACTGATAAAATTAAAAAATAAATAACATAAATAAATAAAAAAAATGGAAACATGGGAAAAATAAATTCATAAATAAATAAATTTTTCTTTCAATTAAAATAAACAAATCAACAAAGATAATGTTCTTCTGAAACCAAAAAATTAAAAACACTAAAATAATAAATAAAAACATTAGTAATAAAATTAACATATAAAAATATAAAAAAAATATCTAAATATTTTATTCTACTTTCACCTAAAATTTTAAAAAATTAAAAAACATCATTCTGGTAAAATATAAGACCAAAAAAAATTTATATTCAAAAAATTGAAAATATAATGAAAAAATCCATTCAATTGAAAAACAATAATATAAAAAATAATCAATATATATATATAACTGAAATAAATCATGGTTGAGCATGATTATCATAAAGTTAAGGAGATGAGGGTAGATGTTCCCATATTACCCACTGAAGATCATTCACTATGTCATCATGGGTGGTGATGTTGGGAAAAAATCCATCAAGGCATCATTGAATAATTTTTGCAGTGATTGTGTTTCTTGAAAAAACTAGAGTGTTTGTTGAAAAATAAGGTTTCCATGGTGAGTTGTCGAGTTCCAGAGATATTACTGACAACCAATGTTGACAAAGAATGATAGAAAAGAAATGGACGATTTGGAGGTGGTACAAAAAGTGTACATTCAAGGTGGTTTCATTTCTAGTGTTTGCCAATTTTCTAGGCCTGAAAATCAAAAAAATAGAGAGATGTGTTTTTTGGAAAATGAAGGTGCGTGAAATATTAAATTGGTGCACAAAATAGAGGTATAAAGATTTTTGTGCAAGAGGAATATGAAGATACGAAGCTCAAAAATTGGAAAAGGCATGAGGTTCGTGAAAAATAGGTGCAGTGCGCAAAATACAGTGTTGCGCGGAAGATGTTTTTTCTGCGCTCGAACACGATTATGTGCTCAAGGTGGGATTTTCATGAAGGGGTCGATTTTAACTATAAATATGAGTGAACCCCCTCATTCTACGGAGCTCAAGACTTAGAGAAGATTCAAGAATTTGTGCACATAAAAGCACGCAAAGGGAGTTGCACGAAAAATTTGGTGTTGCTGGTAAAGATTTACATTGCATGTAAAAAAATGGTGTTTCACATAAATGTTTACATTTCACATAAAATGAAGGGGTGTGCGGAATTTTTGAGGTTATGTGAAAAGTGGAGTTGGGATTGTGTACAAAAATATATATTTTGTGCACAAGTCAACAGAATTACGTGCAAGGCGCAGTAAAGGATGCCTGTAAAATTTGAGGTTGCCTAGTTCAATTCTATGGAAAAGTGATATTCATCTTCTTGTGATAGTTTTACTTCAATATAGCTTATACCAATTGTTAAGGATGCAGAATTCCATTGTGATAATGGTGAGACATACAAGTATATTAAATGTGAGTAGATCTTTTGAAGAAGCAGTGAGCATACTTTAGTTGAGAGATCAGTGGGCTTTCATATTGTGAGTGGTCATAAACTAGAAGGGGGAGTGATTCCTCTCTAAACATTATAAACCGAATTGCAATTTTAGTGGATTTGGTACATCAGCACATTGTTGGTGTATGCTTATTGGTCGTAGCCTAGTGATTCTAAACCAAGTAATAATTTATGTTTCATGTGCATGATTTAATATTTGTTATTACTTTGATATAGCAAAGAGGGAGAAGAGATTTTTTCTTAACATCGAATCAAGATCAATATGGGTAGTTGTTTTAATCTGTCATACCCTGATTCACCCCCTATCACGGTATCAAACCTTGTGGACCTAACAGGTGATATTTTGGTCTTTCCCAAAGAATTAGTTTTGAAGGAGAAGATTTTTCCTTCATGTTTTTCACATGAGGTTCATCCTTTTATCTCCTATAATTAAAAGGATTTGAAGTTAATAGTTTTCAGGTTTAGGTATGCTTCAATTTGAATCTTTTTTAATCAACTTCACCCTTTAGTGGATTTTCAAAGATCATTTGATTGTATTGGTTTTGTGGGGGTTGAGATTGGGTTTCTTGACAATTATCATGTTCTCATTTAGTTTTTCTTGAAATCTAGTTATTATCGATGTTAGATGAGTAGATTTCAATATATTGAGGATCATGATTTAAAGATTTTATAATGATATCTAGATTTCTAATGTGGGAATGGAATCTAATACTGTTCTAATTTTGATTGAGTTCAATAGTTTTTCGATTCACTTTTTTCAGAAAAATTATCCTTTTCCAATTACTCACTTGATTTGGCATCCATTGAATATGTATTCTTGGAACAAAATCTTTGCGAGACCTTCTCTAGAAAGGGTTTGTGTAGGGATAATTTTTTATAATTGTCTTCTAAATTTAATTTGGATTCATAATGGAGAGACATGTTTCTATCAATTTTTCCCTATAAAATTAAATCCTCCTTTTTTCCGGTCATTCATTCGATCATGGTTCTAAGGATTTTAATTTTTGTTCATCTTCTAAGGAATATGTTTTAATATTATTAGGGTTGTTAATAGGCTTCCACAGACTATAAAAATATGGTTTATTACTAAGAAGATGTTATTTTAAGTTTTTATGGTCTAATCAAATGGTAAATGGTTGAGAAATGTCTTAATATTTTTGATGGTGCTGATGTGGAGATAATTGGAATTCCCTGATTTATAATGTAAATGAGGAATGGTTGGTCATTGTAAATTGTTTATGGGTTTTTTCCCTTGGACACTAAATATTGGGATATTCTATCTCTTCAAGAATCTTGTACACTGAATCACAAGGATATAATGACTAAAGAATGGGTCTCTACAATGATAATATTTCAGCAAAGGATGATTTAGTTATGTTTTCAACTAAGAGAATAAGTGGTTTTCATATGGAAATTTATATAGTATTTTATTTTTTTCAAAAAAGATATTATTTTGACACTAGTCATGGAGTCCCAGAGGAGTCATCAGACCATGCTGGATTGAATGTATGGGTTCAAAGAAGAGTTAATTCCTTTTTTACAGCCGATAACATATTAGTTTCTAATGGTAACTCTCTGATCTTCTAAGTAGGGATAGGAAGAACCTATTCTAACATTATTATAGTATTATTTGAGAAGGACTTTATGAATTGGGGTTGTATATTTAAGCACCTCAGTTTTGATGAAGGGGGATTCCCTTATTTGCAGATACATGAAGCATTGAATTAGAAGAGGAAGAGTGATCTGAATTTCTCACTTCTTGGAAGAATTCCTAGAAGGTTGATGTGAGCCCTTAGACATGGTGATCATTTTCCATCTATATGAGGTTAAAGATCAAGACTGTTATTGTTATATGTTTAACTTTTTCATTTTCTAAACTGTTTTTAACTCATTAAATCAATAAAAATTTATATTTTTTCTATTATCGATCCATTTTTAGAATATTCTATAATTTGTGATTTTTTCCTATTTTATCTTTGATAGGGTTGTTCCAACTATTTTAGCAAGATATAGTTTTTTTGGAAAGGTTGTTTTAATATTATCATGATCAAAGATCATGAAATATTTCTTCATATGAGGGTGGAGCA
Source organism: Viscum album (assembly GCA_963277665.1). NCBI lineage: Eukaryota > Viridiplantae > Streptophyta > Magnoliopsida > Santalales > Viscaceae > Viscum > Viscum album. The sequence continues at coordinate 1,097,972,201 of OY728121.1, read as the reverse complement.
TGCTAAGTTTTCCTTTTGATGGACTATGATTTATATCAGCTCCTCTCATTCTTGTAGGAAATAAATTTAGAACTCTCCTTTCCAGATTAGTTTCGACATATCTGGTGGTTGGATTTTTTTGGGATACATCAATGTTATTTCCTCCTTGTTTGAATTTTAGGTGAATTATTCTCCTCCCATAAACTATATTTTATACATTGTCTCTTTCATTTCAGAAATATATCTTCAACAACCTATTTGGGTTAGAGAATATTTTACATGGATGGGGTTATAACTGATAAAATGGAATGGAAATTTTTTGAAATATTTATATTTAATTCGGATTCTTATGTTATATTTAATTATATTCATGTTATCAAGCATTCAATAACTATTTCATTCCATTATTAGATCATTATAAAGATTTTTTATAATGAATATTTTGGTCCCAAACACATCAAATTTCAATACATGTCAATTTAATATGAATATTTGTTTGAGGTGGTTAGAAGATCATGGGGTCTCCCCACAACTTATAAACGAATGTTTTGTTTTTTAGGAGTATGATGAATATAAAATCTTCAATATGGTAATGGAAAAAAATTTCTTTTAGTAACACTTTCTCATGAGTGAGGCCTCTTGTGCAGAAGGATTCATTGGAAAATAATGTTTTTAATTATTCTCCTACATGTAAAAACAGAGAATTTTTTTCCAAGAATAATTCCTTTTATCTTAAAGCACATAAATAGAATGAGGTATTTTAGAGGAAAAAAGACATAATAAAATGGGTTAAAGAAGGGGATAAAAATACCTTCTTTTTTCATGCTTCGATGAAAGAAAATCAAAGGTGATTCACTACAAATGGAATAAAAGGATCCAAAGGATGATAAATCTCACATTAACAAAGAAGTGGTATGTTTTTTCCAATGGAAATTTTACTTTAAGATTATTCATACCTAGGAGTGTATTCTTGATGAAATTCATTGTTTTTATGGGAATTTTAATTTGAATCTTTTTAAAATTTCATCCTTTAATGAAATTGGTATGGTTTTTTAAAAAATTAATGGGGAAAAAACTCAAGAACATGATGGATTCACAGGTATTTCCATTACTTATTGTTGTAAGATTACTAAGGAGGTTTTCATGGGGATAATGAAATACTTTTATTGGAATGAAAATTACTATAGGTATAAGAAATTATCATATTGTGATGATCTCTAAAAAATATCATCCCATAATGTTTTTATTTTTTGGCCTATTTATTATTGTAAATTATTAAATGGTGTTTTCTTAGATTCTTTTAATGATATAATAGAACACCACATTTATTCTTTTATAATAAAAGATAAAAATGGTTTTTGGAATGGGAGGGATATTTTTTATAATTCCATATTATCCTTGGATATTATTCATCTAATTGGAAGGAAAAAGAAAAATAAATTTTTTATTAATGATATATTTAAACAAATATTTTTATGGAGTATCTTGTGTGTCCCTTAATAAGGGCATCACTAATGTGTGTTTTTTTATAGTGTTATTAACATCATAATGGAAACAGTCAACTCTACTTTCATACTATTCTATTTTTAGATTGGTACACATTCCCTACCTAAAGGATAGGTGGATTAGTTCTTTTATAGACATAGGAAAATAATTAGAAGTTGGAAGAATATGATGTGGGGCTCGAAAATACACATAACCAAGAAATACAATTTATCAAATCTAACACGCCCACTCAAGCTAGAAGAAGTATATCTGAGAAAAAAAATCCCAAATGAATAAATAATACTCCAAAACAAGACTATAAACACGCTACCACAAGTTGGGTCACTAATTCTATGGATTCTCGTCTTGGTGTACAGACAATATAGTTGTTATCCCTATAGTCCTTTGGTGATGATTTCTACAAGATGATCAACTATTGGAATGTAACGAAAACATATATATTGTTTCTTGAGGTGATGGATGAGAAAGTTGTAGTCCACCTAAATATCCATTGTGTATTCATTGAATACTAGATTGGATGCAATCTTCGTGGAGGTGAGATTATCACACCAAACATGAGTAGACTTCTATGGAAGGAAACCTATTTCATGGATAACATTACAAATCCAAAGAATTTTAGTGGTGAAATTGGACATCAAACAGTACTAAACATTAGCATAGGATATGGAGAAGACAATCTATTTTTTTATTCACCATGAGATTAAGTTACGTGCTAGGAAAATGGAAAACCCAACAGTAGACATCTAGGTTGCTAAGAAGTTAGCATTGTTTGAATCATAGAAGGCCACAATATCCATATGATAATGATGTGAATACCAAAGACCATAGGAATATTTTTATTATTTAACATGAAAATTAGAAGGATAGAATCACATTTATATTTTTTATAAAGTTATATGAATTTGATAATTGTTCTATAGTGTAGGAAATATACAGATGAGTCGCGGTGAGATAATAGAGTTTTCCCATAAGATGAAAATACCTCTCTGGTTGAGAATATGGGTCTATGGAAGCACTTAGAGACCATTACCTATGCTTGAGAGGTGTGTTAGTGGTAGTTTCTTGAGAAAAAATAGTATCTTAAAAAATATCAAATGCATATTTACATAAGGAAATAATGATGGTGTGTGGAGAATGAGAGACTTCAATTCCAAGTTAGTATGTCATAGGACCCAATTGTTTTTGAAACTGTTGTTAAAGATAATCCTCTAGATAAGAAATTTCATGTGAGTTGCTACTGGTAATAACGATATCATCAATATTGAAAACCAACATGATGTAGGTGGAGGATGTTGTGCGGTAGAAACTTATGTGGTCCTCCATAATCTGAGATAGTTAAAAAGTTGTGATGACTATGCAGAATAACCATGCACGATGAGACTTATTAAGACCATAAAGTGATCGATAAAGCTGATAGGCATGAGACTCAGTTCCTGAGGCATGGAATCTAGGAGTTTGTTGGTGATATACTTATTTTTCAAGAAAAACATGTTCAAAGTCATTCTTGACATCAAGTTGATGAAGAGGAAGATGATGAGAAATGGTAAGAGATATGGATAATTATATATATTCCATCATTGTAAATAGAGATAATGTATCAAAATAACCAACACCATATTTCTAGGAATATCATTATTCTTCAAGTATGTCATTAAAGAGATAAAGAGTTCCATCTAAATTTAGGAATACCATATAAATCCATTTGATTTTGACAACCTATTTACCTAATAAAATGGGGATAAGATCCCAGGTATGATTAACGTCCAGAGCCTACAATTCATCATGCATTTCTTGAAGCCACCCAGGGTGATATTTTAAATGAAAAACCATGTGAGGAATAGATATCGTCTCTATTGTAGATATCTCTTTGTATGAAGTTGTGTAAGTGGGATTATTTTGACAAGAGAGAGTACCTTTATCCAATGCAATTGGAAAATCATATGTAACCAGAGATGTAGAGTTGGACGAATTTGATTATATGGTGTCCACAACTATGATGGGGGACATGTTCGATGGTCAATGATAGTAGATGGTGCCAAAAAGAAAATCAACTAAGTGGGACACTTGAAACATGGGTGGGTGGATGGTGATAGGAAGATAGTCATCAATAGTGGTGTTTATGTGGGAAGAGGGAGGATTGAATGGAGAATTAGGAACAAAATAGACCTCAGAAGAGATGATATAACACCATAAGTCTAGAGAGAAAATTAGAATCTGTACTGATGCAAGAATTTCCCAGAATGATGCAACAGTTGGATTTTGGATTAAATTTTTAGAGGTTGGGATGAGTGTAACGTACATAATAATGACACCAAAATACATGAAGAGAAAGTGGGTGATGAGGAGAGGGGAAAATGACCATAAAAAGGAGTCTCCCCATGAATGATAGAAGAAGGGATATGATTTATCAGGTATGTAATAGTAAGGATATAATCCCCCTAAAAATTAATATTTTCCTGCATGTGAAATAAGAGGGAATGAGAATTCTTATGAATATTACGATGCTTAAGCTCGTCCATTCCATTCTACTGATGTCTATCAGGGCAGGATATTTGATAAATTAATTCATTTTCCTTAATGAAATGGTGACAGTAAGTGGATGACTATTATCATTCATTTTCTATGTGGATACATTTAATGGGATTATATAATTGAGTGTGAGTTTCAGGGTAAATAGTTATGAAATTATCACACACATCGGAATGATCATAAAGGAGATATATCCATGATATTCGCGATAATTCATCAATAAATGATACATAATAATGATTCCCTAACTAACGTAGAGCCCAGTAGGTACACCATACATCATAATGAACTAGGTCAAAAGGATTTGGTGACTGCTCTTGACAAACAACACTAAATACTTAAAAAACATAATTTATGTATTTTGTGAGTTTACCAATAGATATAAGATTAAAATGGAAGTGAGGAACATGAGATATTATACCTAGGATAATATTCAGAGTTAAAGATGATATTCTAAATCCAACTATAGTGATTTTAGATCCATCATAAATATTAATTACAATGGCACTGGTATAAGGATGACATGTAGTAATCATAACTGAATCGCTTGTGAGATGATCAAAGGCACCAAACTCAAGCATACAAGCTATCTACTTAAAACATACACAATTGTTAGGTCTAGTAGCCTGAGAAATGTAGGTTGAATAAAAGGAATGTGGGAAAGTTGCCTGATGATATTCTATTAGTGCAATATCCTTTATTGAGAGTGTCAGGTTTTGAAGGATACCGAATGGTGGTAAAGATGTTGTCATGTATGTGTAATGATAGGGAACCTACAATGTGTAGTAGTGGACTAGTATGGATATCTGAAAAGTGCCTCAGCATGAATAGTAAGGTCATTATTACCAGGGTGTGTAGTAATAGCACACAATAGGATAGTAATCAAATGTCCAGTAGGAATAGACGGAGTGTGTAAATGATGCAACACAACGGCCCCCTTTGTCCCCCTCCCTGCACACGATGGCGCTCGATTCTCCCTATGTGTGTGATATACACATATCGATCCCTCCTAGTGTATGAACCCCCCCCCCCCCCTCCCCTCTATGCGACGGCCCCATGAGGCCCCTCCCTTTGTGCAACATCCCCCTGTGGAAATAAACTTAACCGGGATGTTAAATTAACCAGTTCTAATATAATTTAAAATAAATCCTTATAGTTTCTTCAAACCACATAGTGGAGGTAAAAATGGTGATCTAATTTCTACTACACATTTAATTTTAGATTTTGAATATTTTAGAAAAGGTATTAATATAACTTTTAGTGATCGAAAATTGAAGTTCTATAAAGTTCAAAGAGATTGTACTTAAATCTCTCACTTGGCCTATGCGGATTATTATTTGATCATTAGGAGTGGAGAGAATATATCATTGAAAAATCATATGAGTTTTTTTAGAAATATCCAACAGAGTTATAGTCATCTTATTATCCGGGAGAAAACTAATTTTATTTTCCATTATTATTTCCCCATGAAAATGATTAGGATTATTCAGCACCTTATGGGTATGAGATGCACTACGATGACTTTTTCCTTTCATGGAAATATTGTTTCCACTAGAAGTGGTTTGATCTCTATTTTTTCACCAAATCTCCTTAAATGTGATAAATACTTCTTGGTATAGAAGAAAACAAATACTTTTCCCTGAGGGTATATTTATCCTTGTTAGGAAATTTCTATTATCCATTCCCTTATTATAATATTTCACTAGCCTCATTTACTAATGTTTTGATTAAGAATATTAAGAAGAAGATGATATATATTTTTGGTAAGATTGGGATAATAGGAGAAATGGACATTGGGTGTCTTGGATGAATGTTTGACACCCAATAGAAGAGAATGTAATGGGGATTAGAAATATTCAGTCTATTGAATTATACCTCTTTTAAGATATAGTGGAGATATAATTATTCAAATTCCCCATGACGTTTTTTATGCATGGGAAATATGGGCACCAATTTCAACTCGGTGAATCTAGAGGCTAGAAATTAATATTGAGGATTGAGAAGTTTTCATAGCATATTTGTAACTTCTTGTCTCAGCTTATATAACCCCAGTTCCCTTATTTATATGTTTTGATAACACTCATAATGTGTATGTTGATTTCTAGAAAGGGTATCTAGAATTTCAGAATATAATTAATATTTTCAATTTTATTTTGGAGATTTTTAAATGGGTTTCTACCCTTACATGTGGTTCTAAGAGATATTATGTTTAACCCACCATCAAGATATATTCATTATCATAAAGAAAGTGATATAATCAGTCCTTTTTTATTATGAAAGGCTTAGTTATTTAGTGTTATTTTGAGGGTTTGTTTCGTATTCTTAATGGATGAAAAGATTCTATTTTTCAATAATGTTTTTAGTTGTGAATAAACTCCTCTGATTTGATTCTTGTTGAGTTTTGGATGGTGATCCCATATGATAGAGCTTCCATAACAAGAGAGGGAGGATCAATAGAAATTTAAAATATTTTAGAATATGAAACACTTATAGAGAACCTAAGTATTACCTAGGGTCAGTGATACTATCGAGACAAGAACCTTCTCTCCATGTTGAGGCTGAAAAACTTCTTTAACTGACTAACCAATGTGCCACCTACCATGTATGATCCAATCCTAGTATGCCCCATATAAATTAGTTAAAATCAATTTATTTATAGAACTTCCCCTGGGTAGTTAAGAGTACTACCTTGAATCCCCTTTATGTGTACCCTTCCATTGATATATAAATTGTATTTGTGGTATGGGTCGACCATGTTGTAAATATTTTATGGCCTCTTAAAAGTTCCTATTAATACATACTTCATGAAATTATAACTTTTACTCAAGTTGTATATTAGGGTACTAGACCTTGATCACATTTTAATCCTATAATGTTTCCTCTTAACCATCCATCCCATGCCACTAGATTAGAAACATCAAGGCTCTTCCCTAGGTATTCTCTGTCAATATAGTTACAAGAAATTCCCCTACTTCCACTAAATTACATGGTAATGGTTCTTCCACATGATTTTCACTAATTATGGGATTTACGTGTGACACATGGAATACTTGGTACACATTTATTTTCTCTATAATTTTCAATTTATAAGAAATGTTTCCCACCCTTCTAACTATAAAATCCACCCCCCCCCCCCATTATGTTATGATTGTTGTTCATTTGATTATAGAGGTAAGGATTGTCATTTTTCATCATCTTCAAGGGATAAGGTTTTTTAGGTTTCCATAGGTGTTATGAGGCCTCCTAAGAATGTTAAATTGTGGATGATTAAGAGAAAGAAGTTATCAAAAGATGTTATAATCTAATCATAGAAGAAAACGGATGACATAGTTCATGATATTTCTAATTGTGGTTGTGTGTATCAAATAGGACTTTAGAATTCCATGACTGATAAGGTAATATAGGTGATGGTTGGTCATTTGAAAATTTGTGATGGGGTTTTCCCTTCAGATGCATAATATTAGGACCTTCTATCTGTTTAGGAAACTTTGTTGTTGATGTTAAGGAAAAATATATTAGAGAAGAGGGTATTTATAATAATCTCATTTCTTTAAAGGATAATTTAATTATATTTTCCCATGGGATATTAGGTGGCTTTCAGATGTAATTTCCTACTATATTTAAATTTTTAGAAAAATGAGATTATTTTAATAATAATTTTGGTATCCTAAAGACGTTATCAGATCTTGATGGATGGTATGTTAGGGTTCTAAGGATGATCTTTTAATATTTCATATTGGATTGATTGTTTTAAGGGAAATCTCTCTTCCTCGAAGAAGGTATGGGAATAAATTAATCTGACCTTGTTATAGGAGGTTTTGAAATGGGATCTATGAAGAGGGGTTATATATTTAAGAACCTCATTTTTTATGGTGGGGGATTCCCAACTTTGGAGCTTCATAAATCATTTAATTAGAATAAAATGTCTCTATATTTCTCACTTCTGGGTAGAATTTCTTAAAGGTTAATTTGATCTCATAGTCTCAATGGTCATTTTCCATCTGTAATATGATAATGATTAGGACTTGGAATGATATGGGTTGAACTTTCACATTTTCTAGACTAGTTTTAACTCATTAGAATAGAAAATCTTTAAATTTTTTAACCATTAATCCATTTATGGAATCTTTTAGAATTGAATATCTCCTTCAATTTCTATCACTAGATTGGAGATATTACAACTATTTTAGAATGATGTGTATTTGTTTGGAAGGAATTTTTTAATAATAGGGTCATCAGAGATCATGAATAATTTCTTCATATGAGGGTGTATCATGTAAATATTTTCTTTTTTGGACTGTGATTTATAACATCTCTGGTCATTCTAGTAGGCCACAACATCATAACTCCCTTTCATATATTAGTTCAAACATTTCATGTGCATATATTTTTGGGGGGATTTCATTGTTATTTCCTTTTTTTTAATTTCATGGGAATTTGTCTCTTCCTCTCAACATTATTTTGGACTTTAACAATTTGATTCCATATAACTACATTAAAGAGTTAATTTGTGTTTGAGGATATTTTAATTGGATGAGGGTTAAAACAAATGTAAGTTTATGGAAATATCGTGATAGCTTTATAGGGAATGGGGAATAATTATTTATCTTTAATTATTTATATGTCATCATGTTTTCAAGAACTATGTAGTGACATTATTTGATCATTATAATGATCTTGGATAATGAATTTATGGGTCCCAAACAATTAAAATATTAACCCATGTCGATTTCACATGACTCTTTCCTTGAGGTGGTTATAAGATCGTAGTGTTCCCACAAACCATTGAAAGGAATATTTGGTTTTTTATGAAGATAAAGTATCAGAAAAATCTCATAAGGGATTAGAAGAAAAATGATTTGGTAGCACATTCTCATGAGTGAGGAGGCATAAAAATAAGGATTCATTGGTAGAGAACACTACAAAAAATTGCTTGTACCAACAGATATTTATTAAAAATAATATATCTGTTTGGTACAAATGATTAGTTTCAACAGATATTAATATTTATTGGTATTAATTTTTAATACCAACACATATTTTTACTAATAGTTATATCATTTGATATTGACAGTTCAATAACTAAAATTATTTTACCATCAGTTAATTCTATCTCTTTATCATACTAATAAAAACATTTTTTATTATCAGGTGAATTTGATAGTAATGAAAACTATTTCCAACAAATCATTTACCATCGATAATTTTTTTTAATGTTGACCATTTTATAATAACAAAATTTTTATTAGTAACAAATTAAGTGAACTCAATTTTTTTATATGTTATTATTTTTATGACCAAATCCAAAATCTATTTTTTGAAGTCTTATTAAAAATATATAATTAACATATTTTAATTTTCAATTTTCTATAAATATCAATAGTTTTTATATTTGTCAACGATGTTCATTTGATAATTCCTTAAATAATTTCTATTAAATAAAATTTAAATCATTATGATATTTTATATATTTACATATATGTTTGATATTTTCTACATGGTCATTTAATATTCATATTTAAACTTAATAAACATAATAAAATATTAAAAATAAATTCAAAAAATTAATAATTTACATTTAATATATAAAAAACATAAAAACAATTGATTAATATTTTTTAATAATAAGTTATATTTATGTTTTTAAATTTTATTTTATATTAAAATAAATTTAACAAATTTTATAAAAAATTATACAATTCATATGTATATTTTTATTATATCAATAATTTAAAAAACTGAATGAAATTTGAAATTTTATTAATTTTATTTATTTTTCAAATCTAATAAAAACCTCATTTCACACATTATCCCATACCCCAGCCCTCCTTCCTCCGCCTCCAGTGACTCATGAATCCACCTCTACCTCTAGTAATGCTGATGCTTCTACTCACACGGATGCCTATGCTCATGTTGACACCTCCGCTCACACGGTCTCTGCTCACACTGATACCCCATATACCACTTCTAACACTGACGCCACCCCCGCCTCCAATAATGCTGGTGCCGCCTCTTGGATTCTAGGTTTTTTCTACTAAGACCCCTTCATTCTTTTGCGGCTTCTCTCTCAGATTTCCTTCCTCCTAGTTTCCTCCCCTATTTTTAGTGCTAGTGATATTATCCCCCCTTCAGGGGTCGGTTATGGTCCAGTTTTGGTTTTGATGGTGGTATAGTGGTAAACTGGTGTTGCGGAGTCCTCATTTAAAATCTATAAAGGTATTGACATCTTCGGTGGGTTATGGTTCTCACAGGCGGTGTCACATTGAGGCGGTATTCGGTGATCCATGACCCGTGGGCAGCATTGATTATTTCTGGTTCGGTTGGTTTTGTTTCACATGGTCGGGGTCTCTTTAGTGTTGTGTTCACTCACTAGATCTAGAGTTGTTTGACCTCCCTACGGTCCTATGGTGCTGATTAATGCCTCCCTTTATTTCTGTGGTCTGGTGTCTTCTTCATTTTTGATGGTGTCATATTATTCTTGGTTTTGGATTATTATATTCAGTTTCCTTTTGTGATGTTTGTTGGTTTCTTTGTGTTCATTACCTGGTGATGGCTCAGATGGTAGGGTCTGGTGGTCACATTTCGGTGTTGAGGTCTTTGTTTTCTTGTTACTCTACCATGTCTCCTAGTTTCCACTAATCTTCCCACGGTCGGATTTGCATGGTGGTTCTCAAGAAGTTTTGGGATGTGAATTTTTAGTAGTCGATGGTGTTTCAGGAAGAATTACTATTTGGTGGCTTCATCTCTATCTTTTAAGGTTTGAAGGGCTTGATCTTCATGATGGATTGTAGATAAGAATCATCTTTGTGTTTTTGATGGTTTGTGGTGATTTGTTTTGATTTTATATGATTACAATGGATTCTGATGGATGGTATCTCTTGCGAACTATTGTAGAGATGGGAATGCCTGGTGTCAGGGAGCACGAGGTGAGGTGGTACGTGCCCCCAAGGATGATTGATTTCAGATGAATTTTTAATTTTTAATTCTTTAATTTAAAATTTTCTTTTGTGGGGGAATTCTTGACTTGTGAATTTTTATTTTAGGTTCTCACCCACATTTGTTTCAACTCCTGTCACCACCTCCACGACCCTCCAGCTACACCACCTACCTCCTCTACCATGACACTCCACTCCCACTGCACTCTTTCAATGATTTTCATACCACCTCCACTGGATGACCCTCACATTTCCCGACCTTCCTTTCTTGACCCCAACCATCCTTGATCTTCCTTACTCGACCCCCCCCCCCTGCCACCATCTACGACATTCCCCACCTGACCATCCCCACAAGAGGTATTCCCCAATTTTATTTGGTTTAATCACCACTACACTTTATTCATTTATATGATTATAAATTTTGAAGATCATTAGTGGTTCACATTAATATTCATGTCATTCATTATAATTCATATACTTGGCTCAAGATAAGTACAATAAGGTTCATTTTTGGTTTGAATAACATATATAATTTATCTTGTACACAATATTAGTTTCATTACTTTATCATTGACATTAAAAATTATACTTTTCTTGGGATTCATTTTCACTATTTTCTTTATGCAGTTATTGTCCATTATAATATTGTATCATCTCTTTCTACTTTTATTTATATTCAATCTTCTGATATTTTTCCTTCTCATGCTTCTTTACTTTTCTCATCAACTACTTCCTCCTCTTCATGTATATCTTTTAGTCAACAAAATCAACTCAAATCATTTTCATTACTAACTGGAAAGGATTAGAGGGAAAAAGTAGAGTACATTCATTCTATACATCGTTAATGTACTAGAAATTGATGAGGGGTTTATAGAACAGCCTTCCATTATGGATGAGGTCTGTGATATTCATATGGATGGGGTTCATCTATTTTCGATAAGAGATTTTGTTGTCTAATTTCTCTTACTTTTACTGGAAATTGATCCACTTCAGAGTGAGGGTTATTAGAACCCTTACATCGGACATATTGAGCCAGAAATCCAGTAGAATGACCTTATCCGCCATTGTTGACTAGATAGGCTCAGATTTCTATTTCAAATGAATCCTTTGGATGGATGCTCCAATAATATCAAAAAGGGAATATCACTTTGAATTCAATTTCAAATTTAACAGAAAAATCTAGAAGAGAAATGACTTGACATGGAAAAAAATGATTGTTGTACTAAAACTATTTTCATTGTGTCCGGTGATGATAATAATAGTACAAGAATGATGATTTTTTACATGTGTTTTAGCTTGAAGATTCCTCTACCTTTTGTTGAAAGGGTAGAAACTTATCGATAATGTTGACAATGACATGTAGTATTTTGTTGATGAATTGATAATTTTTATCAGGAATAGACAAGAAGTGTTACATAATTTGAATTTGGTTAGGGAGCTTGTGGAGTAGCCAAGACAACATTTTTAAGCTAATATATTGATTCATCATAATTGTTTTAGTGTTCTCACTAATATCTTACACACCTTCTCCTCAATCTTAGGCCATGGATTTAAATGTGGAATTTGTTTTAGGGTTCTCAGACACATATATTGATGACTCATTAGTGTGTGAAATCAATGTAGAAGCTAGGTTGGTTTCTAAGTAGAATGAAGACGAGTTTCTTACTTTATGAAATATGGAATCTATGTATTTTGTGTGAAATCTAGAATCTAGGTATTTTGTGTGAAATATAGAATCTATGAGATCTAGAATGTGTGTAATTTCTACAATTTATCCCATCAACTCTTTCTTATCTGGGTCTCTTAGTGTTCCACTTATATTGAACACATACTCCTATCTGGGTCACATAGTTCTCAACATAGATTGAACACACAGCCTGACTTCTACTTATATTTCACATATGACATTCCTGAAAGTTGGAATGTGGAATTTGTTTTAGTTTAATCAATTGAATCACTTTCATAAGGCATCACTTTTACTTATTTTCCCTCAACATTGTTCATCCTTATTCTTGAAGGTTCACTACGTACACCTAAAAATATTAATCCCCCCATGGACATGTATATTTGGTAAAAAGCCAAAAACGGAGCCTATATGATCAAGATATTTGATCTGTCGGCCACAAATATTAGCCCACTCGACATCAAAAAATTCATCTTGTTGAGCTTAAAATAGTTCATGGAGTCTCTTAAACTGACCCACCCTTGCCGATCAGGCACTAATGTAAGTCCTTAGGCCCCATGCAATGAAACAAATGTTTTGTTCATGTTTATTCGTTTTCTTTGGTTTTGTTACGATTTCTTTTGATTCTTCATTTTTATTCAATTTATTATCGAGAAACATGAGATTTCTCTATTTTATATTGATGAAGTGCATTCCACATCTCTATAGGGCCATGATTTTTATCCCTAGGATAGGTTTGTTTTTTTTCGGTTTAAATGCTTTTTTAACTACAATCACATGGGAATCATTTTTCATTCTAGTTGTAGAAAATTTCATGGTGGTATGATTTTTCAATATAACAGGTAGTCCAAATTGTAATTGAGTACTAAATTGAAGATCAAAAGAAAGCAGTGGTCCTCTATTATGGATGCATCTTTTCAAAGTTTTAGTTTAGTAGTTTTAAAAACTCTATAAGGGTACAGTGGTTTAGTAAATGAATGTGTGTTTTTCCATTTATTTTTTTTCAATACATGTAAAAATATGAATATTAAAGTAAATCTATTCCTAAATTATGTATTGAAATGAAGCTTTTTTGTCTAGTACCTTTTTTAATGTGATGACCTACTAATTTACATAAATATTATTTTATTGATGCTTATTATAAAATGATATAAATTTGTGAAAACATGAAAAATTATAAAAGGTATTGAAATATAATTTGTATGTTTTTATAAGTGCAATGAAAATATTCATTTTATGTTGTTAAATGTGCATAAGTTTTAACAATAAGCTTGAAAAACGTGAAAACAATGATTTGAAGTTATATTGAACATTAAATGAACATAAATTTATATATATGTTTGGGTCAAATGCATGGTTCTTGTTAATATTCCTTTTTTATTTTTGGTAGGGTTATGGGATAGACTAACTACTATTCAAGATGGATGTTCATGTGAGTTTTATTCAATTTATGTGATGGAAATTTAACATAGGTTCTATTTCCTTCCATTTGGTCACACAATTCAAGAGGTGTTAGGATACCTTTTTAAAAACATCCTTTCCTATAGTGTTTTTTCATTCTTCTCAATTTTTATTATGATTCCTCTATAATTGTATTTTTGGATGTTGTTGATTGGATATTTGAAAATATTATATTCCTAAAGAACACAGATTTCTTAGATGAGGTCACAATGCATCAAAATTTTCTATAAGTTCAAGATTACTTTTTGTTTCTACTTGATTTAATTAATTTAGATAGATATTTACATTGGTTTATTGGTGTTATGAATTACTATACACTCTAAAAAGTATGAGAGCATTATTCTAGTCCTGCTTATATTATTTGGTGTTTCCTATTCACAAACACATAAAACACATGTATGCACAAACATGCATAAATTTATAAATTCTTGAAGGATATTATATTAATATTTTTAAAGATAATAAGATCAGAAACACCAAATATTATCATGAAAATAAGAACAGAAACATCATTATTCATGTGACATGTTTGGATCAATGAAGTAGTGATGACATCCCAATGAATTTTCATTGGTTCTTAGATTAATGGAAGGTGATTGTTTCTCAAATGATAGCCCATTTTGATCCATCCAATCATACTCAATGGCAAAATCATCTGCAACAATCACAATCCCATGAACCTTTTCACTTTTTCTATCACCAATGATGGATGCCAGAATGCCTTCAATGCTATCAATATACAGTTTTTATCCAAATTTATCATGTATATTCTCCCAGAACCTACATGTAAATGTACAAAAAACAAATATATGGTTGATACTTTTAACAGATTTCAATATATTCCAATCAAAGATTACATGAATAGGAAATCTTGATTCTAGTTTTTTTGACCGTGCTATGAATTAGTGGCTTCCTCCTCCATTTCTTCTAGATTAGTAGCATTGGTGATGGAGGAATATAGTCTTTCCTAAGGGTTATTAGTCGCCTATGGACTTGATTTTTTGAGATGTCAATAAGGATTATGAATTTACATTCTCACTTCATACATGGTTTTATCCTTCTTGAACTGAAATGATTGAATTTGTTGTTGATTTTATTTCTTTTGTAGGTACTTCAATGAGAAAAATCAAGTTGAGTGCAACTTACGAAAAAAGGATAGATGGTTCGTCCTTGTCTATAGGATAACACCCTCTCATTTTAGGGTGGTACTTTATTTATTTGATTTTAATTTTAATTGAACTTATCATTCATTTTTTTACATATTGGAACCCCATTTGTTATGATGGTTGTGTGTTAGTGTCTAATATTTGAATTAAAATAATCACTACAATATATCTGTACAACTTGGTTATTAAAACACTACTTGGATGCATGTAAAACATGCTGGGTGTTGAGTCTAAATTCATGATGGTGTTGTTTTGACATGTATTTTTCATGGTCTGTTAAAAAAAATATTAAATATTCATTTGTTAGAATAAATTATGCTGAAATACCAGCCTGCATACTTTTATAGAACCATTACAAGTTGATTTAATGTGATCTGTATGGTAAATATAATTTCTTTAATGCTGAATCCATGCTTTTTGGTTATACTCATTAGCTATAATTATAACACGCAATATTGTTAGTAGATTCATATCTCAACTATTGGCTTTGAACATTATATATTCCTTGATGCTAAATTTGATGTTGACATAACTAGGAGGACAAAGCTACGCTTTTTAGGGGAGTTTTTTTATATGTACCCTTTTTCCTACTCACTTTCTTAAATCTTTAAATTTCATTTTTTATGCTTTATTATTATTTTTGGATTCAATTCATGCACATATTTTTATTTAATTTGTGGGTATGATTTTTGATTGTGTGTGGTGTAGATCTTGGATATGAATAATGTAACATAACAACTACATTAGGATCCTTATTGGTATTGAGTTGACTTAGTTTTTTTAATCTAGTGTTCTACTTAGGGATGATGAAAGATCTTTAGTGAAAGTAACTACTCTTCTACCATGATGGGTGTTAGAGGATTGTAATCATGAGATGACTCATCTTAGAGGATTGCAGTCAATAGATGACATGGGTGGTGGGGGTGTGGTGGTATAATTTGAATAGATAGATCATGGGTTTTTTTTGTTTTTATGGTCTTATAAATAAAATTCAACTATGTACTTATTCATTTTGTATTAAATTTTATTATTATTATAATTAAATTTTTTTCTTAGTTTGAACTTCTGTTAAAATTGTCTTCTACTATATAATTAAAACATCTGTATTATTTATGATAAATTAATATATATAATATAAAATTTTAATTGCATTAAAAATTAAAAATTTTATTTAAATGTAATTTATAAATTGATAATATATGTTTGTATTATTTTTCCTAATAGATATATTTTTCATATAAATCTATTGCAAAACGCTTTGACCAACATATATATTATCTATTAGTAATATTATAATACTAAACATACTATTTTATCTATTTCAATAATATTTAGAAATAGTGTTTTTATCAACAGTTTAGTGATAGGGAAAATTTTTTGGTAAAACTTTTTACCAACAAAAAATGAACTTTTACCAATAGATATACCCCTATAGGAAAAAACTAATTATTTTTTAGTGAAATGATTTCTAGGCATCATCTATATTTAATGATAGATAACATTTTTCCAAGAAGCAAGACTTGAATATTAATTCATGTAAAGAGGAAGATAAATTTTAGAGGATAAAATCTAGAATCAAATGGATTACTAAAGGGGATAAAGACACTAGTCCTTTACATTGTTTAGTGAAATAAAAACATAGGATATTATGTATTAATATAATCAAAGGATTTTTTGGGATTTGTTTGAAGATGAATAAAAAATTAGTGAATAAGAGATAAAAATTTTCCAATGTTATTTTGACATTAGGGATGATTATATTAAAGATATTCTTGATTATATTCATTATTTTTTGATAAAGAAGTTAACATTAATCTTATTGAAATTTTATCCTATTTGAACTCAGTACATATGATTTAAAAATGTATGTGGAGTGATCTTTAGAACCTGATAGATTTACAGTTATTTTCTTTATTCTATACTGACAGATCATTGAGGAGGATTTGATGGTGGGAATGATAGAATTTTTGGAATTCTAATTCCTATATCTAGCCTAAGTTCTCATGTAGTTTTGATCTCTAAAAAAGATCATCCAGTAAAATTTTCATATTTTGGCCTATTCATCTTTTAAAATCAATAAGCTTGTTTTTAAAAAAGTTATAGATGATATATTAGTACATCACCATTATTATTATATATTAGAATATAAAAATGGGTTTTTATGAAATGGAGGGTTATTTAAGATAATTTCTTATTGTTCGTAGAGATGATTCATCTAATTGGATAGAAAAATAATGGTAAAAACATTTCATTCAAGTTATATTTGAATAAATTTTTTATTGAGTCTCTTGTGTGTTCCTTGAAAAGGCTATTAATCAGCATTTTTTTCACATATTTTTATCAAAATAATGATGGAAACATTGAGAATGAAATATTTTTTATGTTATATTCAATGTAAATTCTTGTGGACTCTTCAGACTATTCAGAGGAGTTAAAAAGGGTGATCAACTTTCTCACCCTTTTTTTATTTTGGATTTTGTACCTTTTAGGATATGTATTAAAAGATTTATTAGAGATAAAAATGTGTAGAACTATAGAGTTCTCAAATGATATCCTAAAATATCTTAATTGGACTATGCAGATAATTATTTTCTTTTTTAGTAGTGGAGATAATATTTAAAATAAAAAAATTATGAAATTCTTTAGAAATTTAAAAGAGTTTTCTGGTCATTTTATTATCTTAGAAAAAAGAAATTTTATTATGCATGATTTATTCCCCTTATAATGGATTAGGATGATTCATCTTCTTATTAGTATGATACCATCTTCCATTCATATTTTCTATCTTCGAAATGTGGTGTCCACTAGAAGTGGTTTGACCTCTAATTTTTCATTTATTCTCCTTTAATTTGACAAAACACATCCTATGATGGTAAAAGAAATACTTTCAACTAGGGGTGGACATATCATTATTAATCATATTTTATCCTCCATTCCCTTATATTATATGTCGATAGCCTCATTTCCTAAACTTTTGGTTATGAATAATGAGATGTTAGAAAAAAACCAAGTGAGATTGTGATAACAAGGGAATGATAGATTTGGTGTCTTGAAAGAAAGTTTGATTCCCAAAAGAAAAGAACATTCTTGGGATTTGAAATATTTAGACTATCTAAAATTTTCTCTATTTGTATCTTTAGTCAATATATAATTATTATAATTACCTATGGAGATGTTTTATGCATGGAAAATATGGACGGTGATTTAAACATGGTTACTCTAAAGGTGAGTGGTGAATATTGAGGATTTAGGAGGAGTTTTCGAATGTTGCTTGCAACATCCGGTCACTGCATATGGAATCTAGGTTCTCTTATTTTTATAATGTGGTGAGACAAAAAAGTAAAATTTATTATCTAAAAAAGGTATATGGAATTAGAGATTATAATTAAAATTTTATATTTTCCTATGATGAATTTTAAATGGCCTTCTACCCTTCCTTGAGGTTCTACGAAATATTGTGTTCAACCTCCCATCCAGATATATTTTTATCCTGAGGAAAGAGATATAATCAATAATGTTTTTTAGGCTATGAAATACTCTATTTTTTGGAGTGATTTCAAGAATTTTGTTTTATTCCAAACAAAAGAAATTATTTTGTATTTTTGATATTTATTAGTGGTAAAACAATCCTTTGATTAATGTATTAGTGAGTATTGGATGGTTTTCACTTTTGATAGAGAATATATAAAAATAGAGGGAGGATCATGTGAAATTTACACTATTGTATAATATGAAACACTTAAACATGAAAAAATAATTACCAAGGGGTCAGTGATACTCCTGAGACAATAACCTTCTCTCCAATATGGGGCTATCAACCTTCATTAAATGACTAACCAATGTGGTTCCCCAACAAGTACAACCCCTCCTAAAATTCCCTCCCTATGGAAATTAGTTAAATGTATTGTAATTACATCACTACCCATAGTAGGTTAAGTGTGTTGTATTCCCCTTTATGTGTAATCAAATATTTATATGTAAATTGTATTATTGGTCGGTACTAGACACCTGGAAGATCTCTTGTCACCTATTCCATGTTCCTATAAACACATCCTCCATTAAAATCCATTTTGTCGACAAGGTGGACATTAGGGAACTGGTCCTTGAGAACATTTTCATCCTCCCATGTTTCATACACTCCCTCTATTCCATTCCACTAGATTATCCACATCATGGTTCTTCCATGGGTATTATCTACCAATATTGTTATCATGCATTCCCCTTCTTCCACAATGTCACTTAGTAGGTTTTATTTTACATGATTTTCTCCAAATGTGATCCTCAGTTGTGAAATGTGGAATATTGGGTGCATCCTTCTATTCTCTAGGAGTCAAAATTTATATGATATTGTTCCCACCCTTCTGACTATTGGAAAAGGACCATAATATTTGGATTCAATTTTAGAGTTAATCTTTGACAAAATCCATAGTTTATTGATTTTCAACTTATCTATGACCAAATATCCCACTTACTAGGTTTCATCCCACTTATGATTATTATCATATTTTGGACTACATGTTTCACTCTTTGTATATTAGCTCGGGGATCCCTTAGTACCTCATCCCGTGGTATTAGTATCACATCCACCTCCTCAACATTATCTTACCATTTTGTGTAATGAAAATTATGTGGGGTTTTGTGTGTATAAAAAACCCAAAAATGGTGTTTTCAAGTAGAGGCGTAGTATGATTTATTATATCAATATTTTTTTCCAGGATAACCGTGACGCCAATTGTTTGAGTTTGTCTGAAGAAAGACACATCAAGCAGTCCTCCAAAAGTCTATTCACAACCTCTATTTGGTTATCTCTTTATGGGTGGTCGAATGAGTTAATCGTGACTGTTATACCCTATAGTCTAATAAGTTCCAACCAGAATAATATTGTGATCATTGGGTGCATATCACTTACTATTTCAGCTGATATTTGATGTTTTCATATTACTGTATCCAGGTTTATTTTTTGGATTATGTTGGGACAAGTACTAGAGGCCCAACATGGTTTTATAGCTGTGTAGACTTTGACATGAAAACATTAGCAAAGATGATCGGCCGACACTGATCGGGAACTATAACTCCATGTACATTCAGTCACTAGCTGTTATAGCAGCTTAGACATGGGTGTTCACGGCATTGTAGTGATTCAGAATTTCAACCAACTTTCTATGTCGAAAAATGGAATTTATAAATGGTTTCTGGAATAATGCATCATCTTTTTTATTGTCCCATTTCAGGCTAAGGTTTCTGTGTGATTTAGAACCCTAAAACACCCTGTGATTTTTTTCTCCCAACTACAGTGATATTTCATCCTCTCCATGGATGTATGGATTATTAAAAAACCATGTAAATATTTGTGTCTCATGTTATTTGTCTTCTTCATTTATTATATAACTTTTATTCATCTACAAACCAGTTTTTTTATTGTAAATCTTGGATTTTTTGCAACACATATAGACTAACAACCTCCCAATGTAATTCAGCTATCTATTTAGTGTAGGTGTGTAGAAGTGAAATAAAATTTGCATACTTACTAATATTTTCTACCACCATAAACACTACCTCAAAACCCTATGATTGGGGAATCCAAAAAAATTTCATGAACACTATTTCCCATATTAAATTTGTAGTAAAGAGTTGTTGTATTGGTCTCGCATTACATAAATCCCTATGTTAATTATTTTAATAAACAAAGAACTCACTAGAATACTGTTTTACTCTTCATGTCACTACATCCCAATGTACCCCACTAGCCAGGTTCTTTTATGTCTTCAAGTACCCAATGTGTCCCCCCACTGGTAAAGAATGGTATTATTGTAATATCCTTTGATTCAGAGATTATTTCCTTGGTAAAACCAGTATTTTTTGATGAATAACTGCCTAGTTTTGGTATCATATCGAGGATTTTTAGTATTACTTAGTTACATCAAATGAATAATTTCATTTAGAAAAGTATCTTTAAATAAATATTACTTCAACACTCCACTTTCCACACAATGGGGTTTTAAAATTTCTACATTCATAAAATAAACATCCCATGTCACTCTCAATAGAGCATTGACTGCACTATTCACCTTTTGTGACTTATAAATCACTACAAAATAATATCCCAATAATTTAGCCTACCAACAATGATGACCAATCCAAACTATCTTTAGACTTTGAAAATTGTTAAGTATTATATGATTGGTATATAACTCAAAAATTCTCCCCATTAAATAGACTTTCAGTAAATTAATTTCAAAAACCATTCATGTACAGGTTTCACCAAATGGTTTTTAGACAATATTTTTATAAATTAGGTAAGAATCCTCCCTTCCTGAATCAAAACATCCCCAACCTCCAAACATGAAGCATAACATTCCAAAAACCCCCATTAAAAAATATAGCAGGGAAAGAACTTGTCTGGCATTCATTCTTTCCTTTAGTGTATCAAATGCTTCCTGACATTCAAGAGTCCACTTAAACCCTTCCCTCATAATTCAATGTTATTTTTGGTTACCCTATCTTTCCGTAATCCTTGACAATTTTTTTGATAGTATTTGGTCTGCCCAAAATATCCATCACTTTACATTCCTTTTCTCTTTCCACATTATAACTACCTCAAATTTTATTGGATCCATTTCAACTCCTTGGGATTATATGATATTACCTAATTACTCAACATTCCACCTTCAAAAATTTGACATATTCTTGTTTGCAAACATTAGGTTTTCTATTTATTTTTGAATAATTTCACGCACCTTCTCTAAGTGTTAATTACATCTCTTAATATACAATAGTATACCAACGAAGAACACTAACACACTCTACCTTATCAACCCTCATAATATTGTATTCATAGTGACCTAGAAAGTGTGTAGCACATTCATGAGTCTAGATGATATAATGAGGTATTCACAATATCCCTCATAAGTATTAAATTAAATCTTCAGAATATCCTCTTATTTCACCTATACTTGATGGAAGGATAATTTTATATCCAACATTGTGATGTAGTATATCCCATACATCTCATCCATTATCTATTAGATTATTGGTATTGGATACATGTCTGATACCATCAAACCATTAAAATATCTATAATCCACGCACATTCTAAACCCTTTATCCTTATTCTTTTCTCAAATAATTACACTAGAATATGAGGTGATACTATATCTGATAAAAACCTATTAAAAAACTCATGTACATTCCTTTAAATTTAATTCTTCATGATATAAGCATGCTTATATGTTTGTATGTTGACTGGATCCACATATTCCTTCAAATTGATCACATTATTAGTCTCCATATTAGTTTTTAGTTCTTGTGGTACTTCAAATAACATCTATAATAGTCTCAGTCTCCCTTGCAGTTGATCTTACAAGTTTTTAGTCAATTCTTTCCATGTACCAACTTCCCCTTCTAAAAATACCCATCGTATCGCTTTCACCTATGGTTTTTCATTTTTTTGATATTCGTAAATGGATCTAGACATACCCTTCATGTATTTTAGACCCTATAAAGTAAATATCATTCATTTCCTTCGAAAATTCCTTGTTATATTCTTCTAGTGAGTGGTGACATACCCTAAAGCCTCCAACCGTTAAATTATCAACACCAAATCTAGACCAATGCTGTTAAAAACATATGCATCCACTACAAATTCTTCTTCCCCTAATAGAACAACCAAGGGATGACATAGTTCTTTAGATATGACTCGGTTTCCATATCCCAATTGAATACTAAATTGTTTTGTCTTTTTGACTATCACTGTAAGGGACTTGCACATTCTATTAGCGATAAAATCATGTATAGATTTTATATTCACAAGTGGGGGAAATACTTTTACATTTCCCTCTATCAACATGTATTGTTCCTATTCTACCGCTTCCTCATCCACACCACATTCGGTAGTAGCAAAAATCTCCATTTCTATAACATTATCATCTAGTCATTCCTTCTCTTTAAAAACTAAAGTTTATATTTATTCCTCTTTTGGGGATTTAAACATTCCCAACCCATCATTTTATATACCTTTTATTTACATCTATGTGCTATTTCAAACATTTATCCACAATAATAACACAATAACTTGGTTTTTCTTTATTTAAATTCATGTTTGGATAAATTCCAAATTCCCTTCTAGCAAAGCATGTTTCGACCTTCTTCTCATTAACATATCATGATGAGAACCATGTTGAAGGCACTAAGTCAATGGACTTGGTGGGGGAGTTGTATCGGAATGTCTTGATGACATGCGAGATATTAAAGTGTTCAAATGCTACAATGGGTTCTCATCTCACTACATTAATGGACCATGGGATATCACCTTGCATGATTGGAGTAAATAGGCCTATTATCTCACATTTTCAATCCCAAATGGTGTTTTAATATTATCCTACATGATTTCATTATTTTTGGAAGCCTTTCTCATGACGAGATTCTAGAATGGAATCCTTGGGATCCAAAGTCAAATGTGGTGGGCTATGGGTGGAAAAACAAGTGCAACTATTTAAAAATTATTTTTTAAACATTATATTTTTTCCTTAGTGGACAAGGTAGGAATAGGATTTATGACTTTAGGGTATTGGACCCTTGACCTTTGTATCACCCCTTAAATTTAAATACCCACCCAATGATATTTTATTTGGGATTCAAAATTGTAGTAAATATCTTATTCATTGTTTCTATATTTACATAAGTACTATTATGATTTCCCCCCTTATCCATGTGAATTCTTTCCTTTTCAATCTACAAGTTAGATTGGTGATCTTGGATCACAAATCCCCTAATTTCATGCCTCTACACAAATGTGTTGTTGTGTGGATTGGTCTTCACATCCCTATGTTGAGTGTGTTATCTATGTACTAGTGAATGCTCCTTATAGTGTTATTTCACTAATTGATTGCAATATCCTTTCCCACCAACCAAAAATTAATCCTAATGTTCTGACTTCATCTGTATCCCTTTTTCATGAATATCAGACCACCTCAATCGACTCACATAGTCACTTATTATCACCATTCTTAATGAATTGGAATTCCAGCTCCACCCTTGATTTCTAGCACTATTGACCTTATTTCATGCCTTAGGATGTTTTATAGTCCCTTTTAATATAAAATGCATTTAAACTCTTCTGGATAGAGATAGAAATTGTTCCTTGTTTTGTAGTTTTTTTCTGCACTACACTTCATATTTCTTGATTCACTCCACCGATGAATAAACCAATGTAACACTTCTCCAAAGAATATCATACTCGTAATTCGACCTTCTCAAAATCATTTATATAAATGACCGAAGTACCACTCTTATGCACCAACTTCTATAAAATAATTTCATCTTCCTCTTTCATGATACCATAAATCCCAAGAAACTCATATTTTATTTTCATCCACATGATCTCACTTCCAGTTTTTTAAGTGAAAAAATTCAATATTAGGCCATTCCTTTATAGGTATTATAAGGGTAGTGGAAGCCGCATAACATGAGATTTAAAAAATTATCCACTGTTGATCGACATGACTATGTCGTCATCGGTGAATTGATGCCTGGTATAAGCCTAAGGATTACATGTGACAAAAATCGAGCACAAAACAAAACTATAAATACCCAGTTCATTCGGAATCCATGTTTTTATTCACCATCCATTTTTGGTGATCACTACATGAATAATCTAAATTAAAATTCCCCTAGATCATAAACAAGTGATTCAGAATTCTTTGATGACACCCATCATCAAAATCTAGATGCTAGCGTGGAGATTTGATGATGCCTTTGATGCTACAATGATAACTACATCAACATTTTTCAGATGCATGGGAGATAGATATATCTAATCACTTGGATCAATATTTTCTCTCTCTAGAATGCATTAGAGAGAAAAA
Organism: Viscum album; assembly: GCA_963277665.1. Taxonomy (NCBI): domain Eukaryota; kingdom Viridiplantae; phylum Streptophyta; class Magnoliopsida; order Santalales; family Viscaceae; genus Viscum; species Viscum album. The sequence continues at coordinate 1,097,947,078 of OY728121.1, read as the reverse complement.
GGGAGAAAGGCTCTAAAAATTTATTACTGAATAGTGTTTGGTGAGAGCCTCTAATCTTTTTTGGGTGTGTTATATACTTACCGAAATTTCCTCCCCAACAACCAAATATTATTACATGCTATATAGATGATACTATGAATAATATAATGAGCCATAAATATCATATATTTTATGATAAAAATAGGTAATATAATAAATATATTACGTGATAATACTCAATCCATTAACTAGGGTCGATGTTCTCAAAAATATTAAAGGAACCATGAATATTTTAAACTAATATTTTTTCAATTAATATTTTCCATGTATTTAATTTAATGCATGTAAATACATTTAATAAATAAATTCAATTCCAATTATTCTTAATAAAAACAATACGAAAATATTTATTTTATTGGGGATCATAAATCCTTGGACAAAACCTGGACCCCAGTAGTGGGTCCAACCATGTCTTATATTCATATTCAACTGAATATAGGAGATTCTTGAATACACTATTGTGTGTGACCCTCAAATCCATTTTTTAAATAGAAGTTAATACAATTTCAATACTAAGGGAGGGATCTAGAAACCCATCATGGCACATAAAGAGATAAGGATAATCATGGAAATGAAAAACAACCTACAAACATGAACCATGTAATATAATATCTCTGACATTGAATATATCAAAAAATAGGATGCACACCCATTTAATTTTCCATTTCTTTGTTTATTGTTTTTGGATATAAATATATAGATATACCATTTAATTTCATGGACATGGTATTATGATGGTAATACCATTCTAATCAAAAAAACATGAGATATATTACTTACTTAACCTAGAATAAAAAAATCTTGTATTTACTATTCAACCAATACCATACCACCAAGGGTGAACCCAATACAATCTACCTTGAACAAATTTCAATATTATGGTTTCAACCTTATATTAAATTTCATTGTCAAATGTCACAAATTTTAATTATTTCATGTCAAGATACCAACAAACATGTTCATAGATAGGAACATCTAATGACACCTGAAACATATGGTGTCCCTATTTGTGGGTCTATCCTTGAGATCTCACAACTAGAGAACATCAAATGAATACTTCATGAGAATCTGTTTATATGTTTATGATCCCCATCACTTGATATTAAAACATATATCATTTCCATTTAGAAAGGTGTATCTTTACAATAGGACATGTGTTTAAGATTAATGTAATGATATCTTGAGGTTCTCATTATAACTTGAGATCTGTTATATCCTTTTGATATAGAAATTACTATATGAACATTACTATTAAATAGTGGATTTAGAAAAATATACATAATAATTATAATAATACATCATATGTATATTACGATACACATGATATGATAATCATAAGTAATGTTCAAATTAGTTCAAGGTCACCCACTTTTACAACACTCCCAGTTGCATTAGAGCCATCATTATAACCAACCATGTCAGGTCTCATATGATTAATATCATGTTACTACTAAGTCGTGACATTACATTCATGGTCTATAACATTTCCATTGTGTGTCTATTCCGCTATATGTGACCTCATCTCCATGAGTAAACCTTTTCAAGAGATGGTATCCCCAGGTATATCACTCTTTTTCACAGTCAAAAAATCATCTTGGATAGTAAGAGAATCATAATTTACATTATTATGAAAAATTACTTACTAGTTAGGATTCCATGAACTGGAACCAATAATTTCATATAATAACTGCTTCTCAGCAACCTCAAAAGATGAAACGTACTCAGTTTTTATTGGTATGGATACCAATCTCTTGAATGATCTTGACTCACTCTTTATCTTAGCCAAATGTGATATTACTTCACATGGATCATAGAAAAAACTAGTTTGTGTTCCCTAAAATTATTATTCGTTCTTCTTCACATACTATGTACATATCCATAATACTTTTTGAATTATAATTTAATAGTTCTGACTACCCCCATAATGTTATCCTGGATATAACTGATATTTCCCTACTATATAGTACATCTTGTAAACATCAATTTTTTTACATATCATCAAATACATGATAATACATTTCTAAAACATATGGAATTAAATTCCCCACGTTAATATCCTCATATTTAACAAACATTTCTACCTAGAGAGATTTATTCCATTTGATATTTGTTAAAATTCTCAGTTGAATTGTTCTATCTTTTATTTTTCAATATCATGTAACTATATTTTTTATTGACTATGTGTAAGGAACCCTCAGATCTACCTCAATAGATATTATTACCTAGAACATAGGTTTCTACCTTGTGTCAGTCACTAAATAATTACTTTATTCTTAAAATTAACTAACCTGAAGACCAATAGTTTTTTACATATGTTACTTTACATATTTTACTAGGAAAATAATAGTTCTCCCACAAACCTCTAGTAGAAACATGGAAATAATTCATTCTAAATGAATATTATATAATAATGTTTATTACTAAAATCTTAAACTATATTTCCTTAACTTGAAACCATTATTATAATTCTTTGACTTGACCATCCATTCTGGTTTCATTTTATTAACACCTTCCAGGATTGGTGGTAATGACATGAAATTATTAATATAAAGATCATATATATTAACTGTGATAATTAAAATTATAATATATTTAGGCATAAGAGCACGGTATAACCAATTAAGAATTATTTGTATTATTATTATACTATCCATGTTTAATAACATTTGAATACCCATCGTATTATTAAAAATAATAATCCCCTTTTCACTTTGATACATGAAATCCACCATTGAATTTTAATCGATCTTGAAAATATTTGTAACTTTCCATATAAAAATTACTTGTAAGAATTTTTGTCCTCAAATAATAATAGATTATTGGACACGGTCAGTAAAAAACATCAGCATGGTTATAACATTCTTATATGGTACATGCTTTAAGAACATTCTGATTTTACATCCACTTATGGAACTTGTTCCTACACCAACTACATGTCAATATTTGGCATTGACTAATCTCAATTCAGTCATTCTCCCACTATCTCAAGTAGAGATGTGATCCCTTTTATATAAATTTTGTCTATCACATGACTTTAACATTTCTATTTTTGGGATTTATGTAATATCAAAAGAAAAATTTAATATTACAACTTCAGATGCATGTTTTTTTTACTTTATACATGTTTTTGTATATCCAAACAAACTCTTTTCACCATAACACATGTTCCTGTGATAAAATGGATTTATATCATATTATGACTTATATGATATCCATATGTAATGATATTTGGAACATGGTTGTGGTATATCATCATCATTTGCAAATCACGTCAAAAAATTTAATGTAAGTTTATGTAAGTTTCCACATTGGAATTCCTTACATCATAACTCTTATGTATAAAATTTGAATTTAAGAATTTATCCACACTATATTTTGTTGATAAATTTTAACATGTAACACTTAATTGTTGATCCTCTTCATTAACATCAATGTTGTGACATAGATAAGGTAATGTGTTTGTAGGAATTAAACCACTCTAAATTATATTGATTGATGATTCCTTGGTCAAGCTAATCTTTGACATGATGGATTGACATATATCATATCTTTTAACCATTAATATATCATAATTCAATTTCAAATTTACATAAAATAATCATAATGATGTATATTTAGAACTACCTTACCCTTGGAATAGTTTACCCTCTCATGTTGAACTAATTTCAAAAGGATTGTGCCTTATCATTATTTATAAAGGTTCATTTCTCCAAAACTGTGTATATATTTCTAATATACCTAAGGTGTTTAGCTTGGCTGAGCCTAAATATCATACTAGGTATATCCTAGAATTCTATTATTCATTTTTCTTAATAATGATTTATCTTTCCACAAAGGGTAAAAGAGTCTTACATTTTATATTCATCAGGTATTTCCTATGATTCATTTATTAATGATACTATGGTTTAGTATTGAACACAAAAAACAAAATTCATTCCTAAACAAGAAATAATGTTCCCTTATGTTCAAAGGAAACACAAGATAAATGTTTTGGTTATACTCAATAATAGTTTTACAAGAGTCATTAAAAACGAAATATAGAAGTCGTGTAATTCTCATCTCTGACTTAGCCACCGGCCTTTCTGAGCCGTTTGGAGAATACACATTATTTCTAGTAATATTTCTATACAAACGAGGTTACCAAACAAAAATACACATGTGATGGGAGTATTATATTTAATAAGTAAGAATAAATATTTAAACATTAATTTTATACTAGTTAATATACATACTGAATAAGAGGGTACTTTGTTATTCAATTATGTTTATTACATTTTAAATTCCCATAGAATTTATTTCATGTTATGAAATGAAAAAAACCTCATGTTTAATATCCAACCTCATTGAATCGAATGATTTTGTGAATATTATTTTAGAATTAATCTCTCCATTGGACTTATGTCATGTCCTTTCAATTTGTTCTCCATAATAATTGAGAGTTATTCTATCTTCTATATTCTAGTTTTACAAGTAGAACTATACCTAAATTTGTAATGAAATATTTTCTTCATACTTCTCATTTTATAATATTAATGGAAATGGAATAAATGGGTGAAAATTATATTATTAATGGATACATTGAAAGACAGTGATTCATCATTCAATTTACACATGAACAGTGAATTTATCTCCCATTCATATATTTATTCACTTTCTCTTTGAAAAATTCTCAGAGATGAGACTATATATTAATCATCCATAACCTTATTTAGTGACCATAGCTATAAAGAAACCTTAAAGATAGAATTATGAAATAACCATCATATTCCATATACATCAGTCTAATATAAGCATTTTTAAACCCCCTCTTATCGAGGTAGCTTAATAGGTATTGGGGACACTAACACCATGAATTTCGAAAACAATAGAATTTTGTGCAAGCGCATGTACTGCTATTGGATACTAATATGAGTGTGGAAAATTACATTTTCCATTTGATATCATAGTAATATATTATTTTATATCTTCCTATTTTATAAAAAATTAAAAATCTATTAGATTTTTACTATTTATCTTGATTTCCATGTTAGACGTTATTGATTAATTAACTATCAAAAGTCTCCCAATATTTTATCGAATTCTAGGAACCCTCTATACAAGAATTAGAATACTTTTTCACGTGATTATTCTAGTTGAAAGGATCCCTAAACCCCCCCTTATGGTCAAAAAGTATTGGTTGTGCCACTCCATTGAGGGTTCAAGGTAGGCATTTGAATGTCCAACCACATTAACGCGTGGTTCATTAATCTTGGGAGTGAATTACAATCTTCTAAAATCATAACCCGATTTACTCAATTCATGCCTCTTAAATGATACAAAGTTACATATAACTGATCCTTAAAATTATGTCAGTTATTTCACCCCATCATTCTTTTAAAAACTCTCCAGTAGGAAGAGACACCTTCACCTATGTCTAACCGAGCACCCCAAACATATGATTGTGTTCAAATTCAGTTAATGGAAGTCACAAAATACATAACATTTCATTAAGGGTTTCATTATTTTAAAATGAAGAAATAAAATCATTTTCTATATTATAAGAACATACTATGTGGTTTCACTCACAACTAACCATGAAATAAATAGAAAATATCTATCATATCACATGTTCATTTTATCTTAGAATGCTTGTTTATTATTCTATGTGAATGCACATAAACTATACTTATACAAAATAATAATCCATGAAAAAATAAAATGATGAGTTGATCATGATCTGATATTAATGGTTGATCCATTTATAGTATAATGGATCATCCAAGGCTCTAGGGGTAATATCTTGAGTCGTGTGTCTTGTGACTCGGGTTGCAACACATGCCCATCCAATGAGTCAAACTTCTATCTGGTGTGTTTCTATAACTTGGCGTGAAGAACATCACTGCTCTTCATGACCATTATTCAATAATAATAGCTCATATAAGATGGGGTATTAGAATAATAAAATATTGATGATAATTGTACACAAAATTCCCTTATACATGTAATGATAAAATTTAGATCATAGATCGTCATTTATTGGACTACTTATTACAAATAATAGTTGAAATAATTAAGAAAAAATAAACATGTATCATACATATATTAGTCGGTCAATGGATCATGACCAGTCGATATGCATTAAATTCATGTAAATATATTAAATACATAAATAAAAATTAAAATAGAATTAACTTATACCTATGGGAAGATATATAGAATTAAAAATTCACTATAACATTTAATTCAAAAATTCTTATCATTTGGTCCCATTATTTACTTTAATTTTAAAATAAAAAAATTAATTAATTAATTAATTAATTTGGTTTATCACCAAAAATAAATTAATTTAACTTGAATAATTAAAATTATTTTTCAAAACAAAAAATTTATATTTATTTAATTTAATTTAAAACCTAAATTAAAAATATGAATTTAAATAAGTATTGATTAAATTAAACTAACTAATCCCCAATAACCTAGGACAGCACATGTGCGGGTCGGTCCGAACTCGTGCAGACACTGTGTGGACCATACAAACCTTTCTATGGGTTATCTAGGCCATGATGGTCTTCCCTTATGACTTTCAGGTTTGGAGGGCCCACCAGGGCCACTTTAAGTTTGGTAGAACCCGATTGGGGTTAGAATTGAGTGTTAGATCGGACAAACTAGACAAGGGTATCATAAGGACATATGATTGGAGGTAAATGAATAGATCCCCTAATATAGGGTGTGGTGTGTCCATTATATGGTATAGATTTTACTACATACATAGATGAAGGGGTAGCCTATCGGTGACTGAGTGAAAGGTCGGCTTCGAGACAGGCGGTGGATGTGTGCTCTTAGGGAGGTGTAGCCAAAGACTTACAGTGGTTGGGAAACACAGTCCGGATAGAGATGGTGTCCATGGAAGGAAGTAAATTGGGTGGATATCATTCACCAAGGTTTGGTGAGGCATTGACCAACTAGATATGGGATGATCTATGGTCCTATGTTCTACAAGAAAAGGAGGCGACATGAATTACAGAGGCGATAGTGTCAATGAGCTGCAATGGCGGTTCAGAAATATCTTTTTTGGGAAAATAATTTAGGGAGTCTTAGCTGGTGGGATGAGGCCTGGTGCATCTCTGGAGGAGGTAGCCGCTACATGGAGGTCTGAAAACAAGGATTTGGATCTTGTGGAGGTGTGGTTCTTTGGACTATGAGAGTCTAAGAATCCCATGACAACGGGGTTCTCTAGAGACTGAATCATAGAGAAACGGGGTGGATTGTGGCTAGTCCATTAGGGTGGCTACCGGCTGGGTTAGAGAGTTGAGGGAGGTTGGTGGAGGGTTTACCCAAATAAATTTTACCCCCTGTGGAATTTATTTTTTAATTTAAAAAATAGTTGAAACTTTTTTGAATTTCATTTTTTTATTTTTGGATATCCTTTGTCCATTTCTTGGAAGCCCTAACGCACCAATTTTTTTTGTCATTATATTCTGATGGTTCAAGACACCCAAATAATCATAGATACATATTGATAAAATAATTATTATTATTATCATACTATTATATTTTCCACAATTTTTTGAAAGAGATTTGGCTTGAAAATCCTATTTCGATCGTCGGACTTTCGACAAATCCGTTCACCCCTTGAAAAATTTAAAATTTGACTGCCTTTAGATATTTCATTATATAGATATGTTTTTTTTAGTGAAAAAAATAATCATAGAATATTATTTATATTCAAATTAAAACCTCATATGGTCATTAATTGGTTATCCAATGTCAAATTTACTCACTATTTACGGTGTTAGGATCGTAACGACACACTCTAAAAAATTTAAGGAAAATTTAATTTTTTTATTTAAAGAATCACGCATCACTCTGATTCCAATTGAATATACCGAGCACAAATTAGATTCAATGAAACAAGGGATTTAAAAAATCCACAGATTATCTACATGATTACGATGTTCTTGGTGAAGTGTTGTCGTGTATAGGCTCAAGGATCATGCGTGATGAAGATTAATCACAAAACAAAAAGAAAAAAAAGTTGTTCAACCTAAAGTCACACGTTCATTCACCATTCTTCACTGATGATATCCACTAAAATAATCCATAGTCGAATTCTTCTGGATCATCCACATGTGCTTCATAAATATATATGAGTGGAGATCATGAAAATCCATGTATAGGCCCGAAGATCCTATGATTCCTTAGATGCTCCAATGATCAGTATATCACATTGTTTGTGATACACAATATATATCTCTACCTGATCAAATGTATTGAAAGTTTTTCTCTCTAGAATTTAGAAGATATTATAAGAGAGAGAGAGGCTCTCACCATTGAGTAGTGAATAGTGGTTGGAAAGGGCATCTCATCCTCTATTTATAGTGTGTTATGCACTAGCCCATAATTGTATACTCGGCCCTCGAATATGACTGCACACTATATAAATTATGTTATGAATACGATATTGAGACATAAATATAATATATATTATTATCGAAAACTTGTAATATAATAAATATATTTCTTAATAATACCATATCCGTTAACTCGACTCGAAGTTCCCATAAATGTTAAATGATCATTGAAAATTTGAAAATAATATTAGTTCAATTAATATTTTCGATGTATTTAATTTAAAAAATGTAAATAAATTTAATAAATAATTTCAATATAAATTATTATTAACTTTAAAAATATGAATTTAATAATTTCATGGATTATATTATATCCTTTTACAAAACCTACACCCTGGTGGGGGCACCATGTTTCATATACTTATTCAACTAAATAGGTCAGATTATTGAATACGCTATTGTGTGTGATCCTCTAGTCTCTTATCTTTGTAGTAATGAATACTATTCATAAACCAAGAGAGGTGTCTAGAAACCCTAAAGTGATACGTATAATCATAGAAATGAAAACCAACCTATGAACACATACTGTGTAATATAATCTCTTTGCCTTTAAGTATCTCATAAAGTATGACACACTCATGTGTCGTCTACATTTTCATGATTTATTATTTTTTGATATAAATGATTGGATTTAACCTCAACACCCATGACCATGATCATATAAAGGTACTACCATCCTAATTGACCATGCTTGAGATATATTACTTCTTTAACTGGAAAGCAAAAAATCATTCCTCAACCATTCGACCATTGCCATACCACCAGTAATGCACCCAATATAAGCTACCTCACCATGATTTCATTATTATGGTTTTTCAATTACATAAAAATACATGATAAAATTAAACACATTGGTAATGATCTCATGTACGATGACCAGTATATATATCTATAGATAGAAAACCCCAATGACAATCAAAACATGTGGTGTTCTTATTGGAGGGTTTGTCATCATGATCCCACTACTAGAGATCACCAAGTGAGAACATTAAGAAAAAAAGTCTCAATGACTATTACCCACCAAAAACTAATAGTAAAACATCTTCTATTTACAGTCAGTAATATATATCTACCCCGTATTACTACATTTTTAATACGATTGTGCCATGGACAAAAAGGCTAAAGAACAAATATTATAAAAAAAGAGGTTACATAATATTAAAAGATGGAATCATATAGCAATCCTTGTCATGAATATGAAGTAAATCAAAGGGGAGATCATCGAGTAAGGTAATGTATTTATTAACTTCCTTGTTGTCAAGGCTATCAACAAATGTGTTTTCTTCACACTAAATATGAGTGATGATGTATTTGATGTCGAGAAGTGAGCGGGTACAATCAATCCAATGGGTAGAAATCGGCCACACAAAATGTTTCACACCATTCCAAATAGCTTGAACAATGGTAGTCAAGTCACTCTATATATATATATATTATTCCAACCATAGTGAATTGTGAAAGAAATAGCAACTATCATACTCTTCATTTCAGCCTACAGTGAAGATGAAATGCCACAACTGCCAAAAACACATCAGAGGATATGACCAAGATGGTTTCAAATTATAGTGCCACAACCCACAGGGCCTATATTGACATTGGAGGCACCATCCACATTAGCATTAATACAACTAGGGATAAAGGCTCTCCAAAAAAATAAAAAGGATTTTTCACGATTTTTAAAAAGATTCCATCAATCTGGAGGAACTATGAAATTCTAGAACCATTCACTGTGTTGTTGCAATGGCCCTTTTGGATCAATGTGGCTTCATGTATGCCAATAAGGTTCCAGATCCACCCTTCATTATGAATAAATGAGAAATTGATATGAATAAAATAATTTCAATCATACGATATCACATGTTGATGTTTAGAAGAAACAACAAGGAAAATATTATTAATTTACTAAGAACTTTCCATTTCTTCACATCTCTTTAGTTGAGATTTCACAGAGTCATGAATCAACCATCAGCAGTCAAAAATTTCAAAAAAATATTGTTCTAAAGTGAATAAGTAGTAGAACAAGAATAAAAGAGATGATTGGTGTCTTATATGTGTTGATTATAGTCTACATTTAGAGTAGAGATGAATTTCAAACGATTGAATGCTCCCATATGTGGGAACCCGGATGTCTGCAAGGTTCCAAATTAGAGTGAATCTTAAAGGTATTATCTGAGGTTTGTTAGAAAAAATTTTCCAACAAAATTCATTTTCATAATTACAAAAATAATGATTATAAAAAAACTTGAACTAAGCATACCATTGTGAGAAGTTTTCCAAAATTAAAATTTAGTTTGTGTTTGAGAATGGATAGTTTTCAATGACATGCATAATGGTGTCATGGAGATGATAATTTTTGGAATACAACATATCATTGATTGAAAATTTGGTATTATTAGGGGGTTGGACAAGAGGAACCAAAAATATTAAGGGAGTTCCAGTCTCGTTATCCAACTAAATGATCATGTAGGACTCTCTAGAGGATGTACATCTAGAATTATTAATAATGTTGGAAAATTATTGATTTTTGGATGGAAAAATAGAATAGTGAAGAAAATTATAATTTATTTTATTATGTTTTTCAATAAATATATTTTTGTGAAATGCGATGGAGTCAGATTTATTGTAAAGAAGGTTCTAAGTGAGTGTTGATTAATGGGACTCATTAAAGTACCTATGATTATTTATGCCAATACCACCTCTATAAATAGGTTTGAACCAAGTCAACTAGGGGATGGTCATAAGTTTTCTTTCTAGAGTACTACATATCCAAATAAAATATTTGATCGCGGTATTTTTTTGGATAAGACCAATGGGCCATTTTTAGACCATCATGGGATAAAACATTTTAGAAACAACAGTTTATTTGATAAGATAGATTCTGCCAACCATAGAGAGAGGTTTTCCTTTCCTAGAAGATAGATAATTAAGAACATGGTCAACTATTGTAGAAAAGTGTCAGGACTTGGGTCTTCTCCAAGTGATAGGGAAACCAAGATAAGTATAAGGGAATGATCCTTCTTGTATACCTAAGTCAATGATAATATTACATTTCCTACTAGGAGAAACAAAATTCCCATAGAAGATATAAGATTTATTCAATCTAATTCCTTGACCAGAAACATCTTCATAGTGAGAGATGGAGTTTTTGAGATTTAGAATATTTAATTTTTCATCTTGTAGGAAAAAAATGATATCATTAGATAATAACACATTAGTGGGATCATTTACATTCCTTGAAACATGAATGGGATTGAATTTGGTCTAGTCCACAACATAAGTGAGAAGACGACTAAGATAGTCTTCCAAAATAGAGAAAAGAATAGAATAAAGGGGTCACCTTTCCAAACACATTTGGTGCATTTGAAATAGCCCCTAGGATATCCATTAACCAGAATGGAAAAGGAGGCTGAATTTAATGTTGTTCTGCTTGCAGTGATAAAGTTATCATTGAAACCAAAAGATTGAAAAAAAATTAAGATGTATCTCTATTCTATGGTATAAAAATATTATTTAATGTCAAGATTAATTGAAATATTACTTAGTCTGTTATATTTTTTAAAAGTGTTAAAGTACATAGAGGCAAGGAAAATGTATTCTTGAATAGATCTAACCTTAATAAACCCTAATTAATTCTAGGATATTATTTTGTCTGTGATAGTTGAAAGTATATTAGAAATGTGTTGAGTAATGATTTCTTAAAGGATGTTAATAAGAGTAGTGGGACTAACCAGATGATCCTAAGATTAATTTTCCACTTTTGGAATTAGAGAAATAAATTGATTATTTAGTCCATGAGTAAGAACACCATTGGAGAAGAAACATTTTAAAAGCTTGGAAACATAAAAATGAATAACATCTAAATAATGTTGAAAGATACCATCATTAAATCTTTCAGGGCTAGAAGAAATATCGGGATTTAAACTAAATATATTGTATTTAATTTCATAATCAAGAGGTATGTGTAGAAGAAATGTTTTATCTTAATCATTTACCAACATCGGAATGATCTCAGGTAATTGGTCCTTTTTTATTAGGGCTATTAATGATAGATTCAAAATAAGGGATAATATGATTAGAAATGTCATATTCATTGTCTACAAGGATTTACCCATCTTTTAGAAATGTTGGTGGTATTCAAGATTCCATGAATCTTTGAGGAGAGTTATAGAAATTATTATTTCTATCACCATCAGATAACCATTTTTCTTTGAAGGCTTATTTCCTCATGTTCTCTTTAAAGGTGATAAAATAGTTGAGATTTACCGAAATGTTGATTTCATGAATTGGATCATTGTAAAAATCAGATCTACTATTACTTTATAGAATTTTATTTATCTCATCCTCAAGAAGAATGATTTCATTGTTAATTTTTTTGACATAAGAACTGCACCAACCATTGTGAGTATGTTTAAGTTATTTTTACTTAACAGGGAAAGAAAAGGAATCATTGTTGTATTTCATAGAAGATAAACATTTTTTTAATGATATCAGTGCTTTCAATGTTATAAAACAACACATTTTAAATCTAAAAGGAAGATGTGGTTTTACAGTTTTGGTGGAGAAATTGACAAGAATAGGATGGTGGTCAGAGTGCAGATTGTGAAGGGTGGTGTTGGATATATTGTCCCATTTGTCTAAAGAAAAGAAATTCATGAAGGCTCTATCCAATTTACTAGTGACCATGCCATTGAAAGGATTTATATAACAAGTATATTTTTCACCAGTATTATTTTCTTCAACAATGTTTTTCTCTTCAAACTATGTTTTAAATTTACGCATGGAAATGGTATTTTGAGACGGAAAAATTTTATCACTTGAGATGCGTATAGCACTGAAGTTCCCAATCACAAACCAAGGTTTATTAATCTATGTAAATTATCATTAAATAGTGGAAATAGAAAATTATACATCATAATTATAATAATACATCATGTATATCTAAGTGCAAACATGATATAGAAATCAAAAGTGATATTTATGTTGGGTCTTGGTCACCCACTATTGCAACATCCTTCCATACCCAATAGTTCTAGATGAATATTCAAATCCTTATGATTTTAATGGATTGAAAAATATGCATCTTCCTAGGTAGTCCATTTTGATGGATCTTCTTTATAGAAAATTTACATCTCTACAAACCTTGTAATTTCAGACAACTCTTCCAATTTTGTGTTGTGCAACACCCTAATATTTTTATGATATATATATTTTTAATTTCTTTGATGTCTTGTTTTATAATATACAATGAGATAGTATTTCTCTATACACATCATTTTCATATATTGTATTATACCCAACACTATCCTTGTATTTTTTTACACACAATTTCAAGTTCTTCTGATAGAATTCATTTTATGCTAGACAGAGCTTAAGCGACAAATAAATATTATTATGTTACCTTATAACCTACCAATTTTAATAGTCAGTATGAAAAGTATTAATGGGATTATGAGTATATTATTTTCACATGTATATATAATTAATTCATTTGTGAGAAAATAAATATAAATAAAAACAATTTTTTTTTAAAAAAAAAATTTCTATACAAATTTAAATAAGTGAGTTTATAAAATAATTAAACCCCTCATGATAGATTTTATTAATGAAATATATATTTAATATATTAAATATAGTTTTTAAAATTAAACTTATAGGTATTATCTACATGATATGAGAACAAATTAAATTTTTCAAATAAAAGAAGTATTTTTCAAAAAATGTAGTTTTCCCACCTTTTTATGGAAAATTGATTTTAAATCTATTTTTGGAACATTTTTATATTATATTTTATAAAATAAATTTTTTATTTGATATAGGAGTATCAAAACACGTTTCAATAGAGTTTTTGGTATTTTTTTGATAAGTTTCATTTTTTGAGGAATAGTAAAAATACATATTTTTATTGAAAACTATATTTTCATTTAATGGAATTAAAAAGTAAAATTATTTTTTGTATTAGTTATAATTTTTAATTAGTTAATATTGTTCCAATAATGGTTTTTTAAATGGATTTTATTTGTGAATTTATTATACAATCATTTTCTGTTTTAGAAGGAAATTTTTTCAAAAATACTATTTTTCAAAACATTTTACCACTTTTATTTTAAATTTAATTTTGAACCATCTATGTTTTGAATTATGAAAAATAGATTTAGAATTTATATTCAGTACATCCAAATTTTTTATGAAATTATCATTTTATTTTTAGACAAAATAAATTGTAACCATGGTGGATTTTGTTACCATAATAAAGGGTAAATTATGTAATTTACGGTAAAAATAAGATTATAAAGACTACAAAATGACCCAAAAAATGGTAAAATATTATTTTATTAATGAAACTAAACCCTTAAAAATTAATTATATATATTATGTCATTTAATGGAAACTAATTCCTGACAATGACTTAAAAAAATTAAATCAAAGAAAGACACAAAGTGTCATTTTCTTTGTATTTAATATCTATTACGTGTCCACATGGGGAAATTTTTCTATTATTAATGAATATAAATGAATATTTTTAACTTAATAAATATATATTAATTTAAATAATTTATTTTTCACATTTTGGGCCACATGGGTGGAATTATTTATTTATATTGTTTTATTTATTAGAATTTTAAATATATCACATTCATGTTTTAATAAATATACCATTTTTAATATATGGTTATTCAGAAGATAAATTCAACTACAAAAAACAATAGAAATATAAAATGTTTTTATATATCAAGGTAATTTATTTTTAATTTTTATGTAGTAAATAATTACTGTAATTTCTTATACATCAACGATGTAGAAATTATTTAATTGATGAAAAAACAATAAAATAATTTTTATTAAAATGATAATAAATATTAAAAGACTAAAAATATTCACCCAGTATTATTTTTTGAGAATATATTGACCATATTCATCCAAGGTTCAAATTATTGAAAATTTTAACCAGATTCAATAGAGTATGACACTTATAATATTTGATCTACTATAATGATAAAGTTGTGATATTCATGTTTTAAAAAATATAACATTTTTAATGTATGATTTTCCAGGATCTATATTTAACTATAAGTATTAATGTGAAATATAAAGGAATAAATATATTCATATTATTTTATTTTTTATTTTCATTCTACATATATGTATATTAAATAATTACACATAACTAATGTATCAATAATTATGTTAATGGAAATATCAAATTAATGTTATCAAAAATATTAAAATAAATATAATTTTGTATAATTAGTATATCCAATGAATTCTATAGATTAAATTCACCCAATTGGGATATAATAAGATATTTTTTTCTTGGATAATAATTTATCTTGAAATTTTATACAAAAAAAAATACAAGTATTGAACAGTGTCAAAATTGGCACTATTGATGTTCTGTCAAAATAATGTTTTATTAAATTATATAAAAACCATAAATATTTTTCAAAAATATATAATAACTATTTTATGGAATAAAATATAGTAAATTATTTATTTATGATTTAATTTATATTAAATAAGTTGGAATTTCACCATTTTAATTTAAAATACTAGTTACCGAAGTTAAAATAAAATAAATTAACTAAGTTTTAAATTAAAATTATAATGTTTAAATGAACAAAAAACTTGTATAAAATATATTTTTTTATGAGATTAAAACTTTAACTCATATAATATTTTAAATTATTAATTTTTTATGTTATTGGATGTGTTTTTATTTTATTATAAATTAATATTTTTTAAATATTTCAAATATTCCCCTCACCTTAATTATAAAAGGGAAAACCCTCCCTCAGAACTTCACTTCACATTGAGCCTTCAAGATCTGTTATCCCATATCCATTTCCCTTATCATATTACTTAGTCACATTTTAGAGGTTCTATTATTCTCAAAAGACTAACTATAGTTCCTTTACAAGGAGATCTAAAGGGAGCTCATTGAAGAAGACAGAATCTCCTCTACCGATTCTTTTAAAATTATTTCTTCTTCTAATACCTCTCCATGAGTTGTTTATAATATAATGTAATAAATATTGTATAATTTATATAATTATTTTTTATTATTATTTTTTAACAACCATATTCTACCATCTATCCATCCTACTAAAAATTAAATCACCACATGTGTATTTGTACAGCTTACCGTCTTCATACCGTGGTATAATTTGTTTATCACCAACATCTTAATCGGATGGGTGTAATTATGTAAATAATAAATTTATAGGATTATTATAACATGATATAGATTTTTTAACAACATATACACTATATTATTAAATATCATTCCACAATTATTGGAATGATATCATCACTCGTGCTTACGTACGGCATGTCGTCTCTACGATGTGATGCGATTTATCCTACATGATAATAATTATTTAATGGATATCATGTAGAATAAAATATATGATAATATGATCCTATACGAAAATGATATCAGACCTAATATAAGGGATTATTTTGTAATCTCATTAATATATGAGATTGTTTATACATAACTGTTTACTAGGGTATATTTATAATCCCCTCCATGTTTCCTAAATATGTATTCAAAAATATTCTTTTTATCCTTATAAAATTGTTGAAAATCAATTTTACCAATTCATTAATGTTTATTAAAGGTTATAAAAGGAATCTTTGGTCGTTTTTGGTATGAGGTACATTTTGAATTTCAAACAAAAGTATGTGAAAAATAGTTTCATTTAACATATAATTCATAAATGGATTTTTACATTTTCATAATTACTAATCTCTATGAAGATTCCATTATAATATTTCATGATTTTTATTAAATTATTTTCTTTTAAAATTGCTTTAAATTTTTAGAAAATAAAATGTTTTTGAAGAAAAAGGATATTTTACTTAAAAAACAATTTCAAGTGTTCTATCAAAATTATTTTCCATCAAAGATGGAATTATTTAATAGGGTTATGGTTCAAGTATAATATCTATATTATTCCTATGGTTTGATTATTTTTATTTTGGAATTATATTTATAAAATTCAATTGTTTTATATGGATTATGGTATGATGAATTTATGCTTAAGAAACCCATTTTATTCCTTAGGTTATGCTATGATGAATGATTTACCTTCTTATGTAACACGTAGAAATGATTTCATTTTGAGATGGGTTGTACCTATATATCACTCCAATTAATTGAATAAATATTTATATCTCATTATATAGATAATAATGGAATGAGAAATGATCTCGATTCAGTAATATAGGGGTATAATGGAAAGGAAACCTAATACTCTAATACAGGTATAGAACAACATGTAAACCTGATTTAGTAATGTAGGGATGGAATGAGGATTGAACTCGATTCAGTAATTGAATTTTTCAACTATGATGATCTTACCAATTATCCTTGGAAAATATGGAAATGAATTTCTTGATTATGTGTTTTCAACAATTCCATGTTTTATGCTAATGTTATTTTCTCGTGGCACATGTCCCTTTATGATTTATGCCTTATAAACTACCATGATTTATTGAATGACTCAAGATTTTGATATTTTTTATACATGATATGATTTTCAAATGTTATGTTAGTGTTTTTCCATTATTTTTTTTCCATCTTTACCCTTACTGAAAATTTGAGATCACCCTTTTCATATATTTTATTTTCCCTGATATATAAAGAAATATTTTAGGTAGAAATGATAAAGGTTAGGATCTTGGTGGGAGATGTTGAAGATCTTTCACTGAAATAGAATAATGTGTTCCATGTTTCCAATGTGACTAAACTAATAAGATCATTGGATGTCTATTTGTGTAATGTATTATGTATTCTGTCAAATTGATGTAATGTGCATGTATAACAAACTTGGGACTTTACAGTTGGTATTAGAGTGAAGGTTTAGATAACATTAGGAAACTAGGTTGAGAAAATGATAAGTGAAATCCCTTGAGATATTTTTAAAGATAGTTTTGGGGATGTCCCTAAGGATAAGTATAACTCTAGGTTAAAATCCTAGACATTTTATAGCATTCATTAATAAGATAGGACTGATGTTGTGGTCTCAATGATTAAAAAAGGTGTCATAATTTACACATATTATAAGTGAATTTTTCTGATTATGTGGTTCGTCATAATGATAATTTTATCTTACAATATAATTTTGGTTTTATTAAATGTTTAAAACCTAAAGGAACCACATTAATCGTGATTGTGATAGACAATGCATCGATTTTACTCTTAAACAACTGAATGTTATTGGAGTTGGAATGAAGAATCTTGTTTCTATGAAAATAAAACCTTATCAATCCACGAATCCTTATAGGATTACAAATGACGAATGGAGGGAAGAAAATTTTATTTAATCTCACTTAAAAAAATTTCAATCTTCTTTTAGTTCAATGACTATTCCACTAGATGCATCGAAATGGATTTGTACCATTGAAAGGATATTATTTATTCTCTGGTGCTGAAAAGATGAAAATTTAAAGATAGGAACTTATCTCTAGGAATGTAAAGAAAATATATGGTGGAACATTATCAAGAATATGAGGCAAAAAAATAAAATTGACTCTATGGATAGGGATGAGTTCAAGAACAAATTTTTCAGTATATATCTTCCTCTTATTCTCCTTACAAAAAGAGAGATTACATTTTTTCATCTATCCCATGGATATGATAATAAAATAAGGATTTAATTCAAGGGAAACTATAAAATTTATGGAGAAAATAATATTATAATTACATTATACTCAATGTGTTGAAGGAAATGTAGATGAAATTTTCTTAAGGGGAATGATAAATTTTTAATGTGTGGAAAAAAGGGTTATTGGGAATTTTACTACTGAGGAAATGGGAAAACATAAATCTTCAAAGATTGAACCACTAACAAATTGATTTTACTAGTTTGAGGAAAATGGTAATTATGATAAAAATTTCTGAAATCCAAGTATTCTTCACTACTGGAAATTTAAGGTATACCAATGGTTGAAAACCATTGCTATAGGGTGGAGAACCGTTGGTATAAATTATACAAACGGTTTTAGAAACTGTAGCCTAGTAAGTAGTGACAATAGACATATACCAATGGTTTGAGTTAAATCGTTGGTATATGTGAATAAATCCACTCTATAACAATGGTTTTATAAAACCATTGGCATAGAGTTCTTATACAACACATATGACAACAGTTTCAAAACCATTGGCATGTCTTTTTTAGTCTTCCATTAACCCCTATACAAACGGTTTAAACCATTGGTAATGTTTTTGAACCAACAGGTCAGAACCGTTGGTAAAAAAACATACATAACCAATACCAACGGTTTAAAACCATTGGTATAGGCTTTGATGTACAATTCACACAGTAGCCTGCTCTGTGTTCTATTGTGTGAATTGTACAGAATACATACAATGCAATACATAATAAGGATACATAATTAAAAACTTATTATAATAAGGATACATAATTTAATAATCAATTATGAATACAATACATTAAAAACTGAATACGTAATTATATGTGATACATAATTAAGAATACATACGAAATTGTATTTTTTATAACACCTACACAATTGAATTTAGAAATTAGAAGCTAATAACCCAAAATAATGAAATGAATAAAGGAATTCAACGATAGATAAATATAATGTCATGGTTTGGGGAAGGTGTCTTTAACTTAGTGATGATGATAATGGGTGTGTATCAATGATCATGTGTGACTTAGGGAATATAGTTGTCCTTGGAATATTAAATGACATGTGTTTTAGAGTAGGGGTTGGAGTTCCTCACATGAGAAGGGGATTGTGTGAGGCAGGACCATGGATCGTTGTGCTAATGTGTCAACACAATCTGAATACGTTTGGTTGGTTTTCCGTATGCCAGTTATTTTTACTTAAAATGATGTTCATTTTAAACAAAAGAGAGACAGTTAGAGTGATACCGGCCACACCATGCCACAGATTGAGGCGGGGTTGACTTGTACATGTCACATATGACCCATGGATCATTTTCCTAAAGTATCATTACAATCTAAAAGCGTTTGGTTGGTTTTCTGTATGACAGTTGTTGTTTTCCATTAAAATGTTGTCCATTTCAAATAAAAGTGACACACTTGGAGTGGTATCGACCACACCAGACCTCGAATTGAGGCTCAGTTGACTCTTACACGTCCTAAATGACCCATGGATTGTTTTGATAAAGTATCAACACAATCCGAAAATGTTTGGTCAGTTTTCTGTATGTTAGTTGTTTTTACATAAAACAGTGTCCATTTTAAACAAAAGAGAGACAATTAGAGTGATACCGGCCACATCATGCCTCAGATTGAGGTCGGGTTGACTCGTACATGTAAAAAATTACCAATGTATCGTTTTCCTAATGTATCAACACAATCTGAATGTGTTTGGTTAGTTTTTTTATTCCAGTTGTTGCTTTCATTTAAAATGTTGATCATTTCAAATAAAGGTGAGACACTTTGAGTGGTACCAGCCACACCACACCTCGGATTAAGGTAGGGTTAACTCATACACATCATAAATAACACTTGGATCTTTTTACTAAAGTATCAATAGAATCTGAGTAAGTTGGGTTCATTTTCTGTATGCTAGTTTTTTTCACTTAAAATGATGTCCATTTTAAACAAAAGAGAGACATTTAGAGTGGTACCAGCCACACCATGCCTCGGATTGATGCAAGGTTGACTCGTACGCGTCACAAATGTCCCATGGATCGTTTTCCTAAAGTATCAAAACAATCCGAATGTGTTTGGTTAGTTTTATGTATTATAGTTTTTGTTTTCACTAAAAATGTTGTCCATTTTAAACAAAAGATTGACATTTAGAGTGGTACCAATCACACCATGCCTTAGATTTATGTGGGGTTGACTCGTACATGTCAGATATTTCCCATGGATCATTTTCCTAAAGTTTCACCATAATCCGAATACGTTTGGTTTCCATATACCAGTTGTTATTACTTAATACGGTGTCCATTACAAACAAAAGAGAGACACTATGAGTGATACTGTTCACACTGTGCCTCATATTGAGGAAGGGTTGACTTCTACACATCACATATGACTCATTGATCTTTTTCTTAAATTATCAACACAATCCGAATGCGTTTGGATGGTTTTCTATATGCCAGTTGTTGTTTTCACTTAAAATGATGTCCATTTTAAACAAAATAGGGACATTTAGAGTGGTACCGGACACACCGTTCCTCAAGATGATGCGGGATGACTCAAAAACGTCAAAAAGTTTCCATGGATCTTTTTCCTAAAGTATCAACACAATCCGATTGCTTTTGGTTGGTTTTCCGTATGCCAGTCATTGTTTTCACATAAAATGATGCCCATTTTAAACAAAAGAGAGACATTTGGAGAGGTAATGGCCACACCACACCTCGGATTTATGCGGGGTTGATTCCTACATGTCAAAAATGTCCCATGGATCGTTTTCCTAATGTATCAACACAATCTGAATAAGTTTGATTGGTTTTACATATGCCAGTTGTTTTTACATAAAACATTGTCCATTTTAAACAAAAGAGAGACACTTAGAGTGGTACCGGCCACACTGTGCCTTGGATTGATGCGAGGTTGACTCGTACACATCAAAAATGTCCCATGGATTGTTTTCCTAAAGTATCAACACAATATGAATGCATTTCGTTGGTTTTTTGTATGCTAGTTGTTGTTTTCACTTAAAATGTTGATCATTTCAAATAAAGTTGAGACACTTTGAGTGGTACCGGCCACAATGTGCCTTGGATTGATGCGGGGTTGACTCATACACATCAAAAATGTCCTATTGATCATTGTGTTACATTGTTATCCGAATCCGAATACGTTTGTTCCATTTTCTGTATGTCAATTGTTGTTTTCTTTTAAAATGTTGTCTATTTCAAATAAAAGTGAGACAGTTTGAGTGGTACTGGCCACACCGTGCCTCGGATTTAGGCAGGGATGAGTCATACACATCACATATGACCCATGGATTGTTTTCATAATGTATCAACACAATCTAAATGTGTTTGGTTGGTTTTCCATATGCCAGTTTTTTTTACATAAAAGTGTGTCCATTTTAAACAAAAGAGAGACGCTTTGAGTGATATCGGCCACACCGTGCCTCGGATTGATGCGGGGTTGACTCTTACACGTCACATATGACTCATGGATCGTTTTTCTAATGTATCTACACAATATGAATGCATTTGGTCAGTTATCCATATTCTAGGTAGGAAAATCATGCAACAACAGTGATAATATCTTATACTAAAACTATATACATTGTGCATTATGTGCATCCCCGGGTGCATGGTTAGGGTAAATCATACACATTGATTCTAACATATATCCCTATATAGTTGGTAGATACTTTTTGGGATGGATTAAATTTTTTACAAACCATGAGGCATAGTGTTTTTCTACGCCGATCGGGGTTCCAAGCTATGATCAAGCCCCAGAAGCCCCATAAACCATTACAACATCATTAGGCATCCATATTTGGTCAAAAATAAACAGTTATACTGAATTAAAAAATATACATACCAGAGTGAAAAACTAGGTTCAAAAATAAAGAGTTACACTGAATAAAAAAATGTAATGGATCATTCTACACCTGATCACCATCACAATCACCACTGTCATCATCAGCCTCATCCTCACTTCCATCTCTATCCTCGTTTTCGTCCTCTTCCTTGTCCCCATGCTCATCCTTAGCCCCATCCTCTCCCCCAGACCCATCCTCACCATCGTCCTCATCCTCATCCTCACCCTCGTCCTCTTCATCATCGTCGTCATTACCAGGAATGTCATCATATTGAACACCACTAGAACATCATCCTGTTGTATTGGATAATGCACCCATCGATGACATATATGTCTATCAAGCTCTTCTGGCCTCTGGTGGAATTGATTAAGATAAAGCTTTGATCAGTTTCATAAATTATTTCTCCCTCATTTAAACCTATTCTTCCAACTCTGTGACCCTTTTATCAGACTATATTGCATGCTCCTTGACCTGTTCCATCTCGGTGGTACCGAAATGGATACCTGGAGAGGACCAATAACTCATAGGTACTATATTCTTAACAGGTCGGCAGCATACTCAACCAGAGTGCTCATCTCCCAAGACCTGATATAAATGATCGTGTGACCCGAAATTGTCAGGATCCTGGGAATCAAGGGCTTCTAAAGCATCCTATTAAAAATATTAATAGATTATTAAACTTCAATTTAGATATTATACATTGAAATAAACAAATTAAAACTTATAATATTTTCTTGTGTCTGTTCACCAACCGTAGTTCCATCTTTTTTCCTTATACTTGAGCAAAACAATTTTTCTCGAGGGAGACGTCTTTCAAAATTCAATTTGAGCTTCTGTAATGAAATTGAAACAATATAAAGTGAATGTATAATCATATATTCAATATTCAATAAATCAAATAACTTAAGTAGGAAACAATAAAAAGGGCAATTCTAAAAGAAAAATTATAAACAAATGTATCCTACCAGCTGCCTCTCATGATCTCACATAGTAGTACGCCCCAAATTGTGGAGGTATTTCTTTGAATCAGTAATTTTTTTTGTTTCTTTCAAATGATTCCTAAATAAGGTTTAATAATAAATAAGATAATATTAATGAAAAATATGAAAACTGTCGTTTAAATACCTCAAATGAGATTAATACCTTATATTTGGCAGTCGCCCAATGGGAAATCATTTGGCAATATCGCTCTATCGGGCAGTCATCCATGATAGTTACTATCTCCAACTCCATTCCCACTCTATCACACCTTCTAATATACTACTCATGCTTATAAGCTCTCCAAATCTCTCCTATCTCCTTTAAATGTGCTGGTCATGCACCTTCTCCATCAGGGATGTTAAACCGAAGCTGAAACCCAATAGATTAATTCATATAAAGACAAAAAATACTACATTAAATCCAATATATTTTTTTACCCATATTTTTGGCCACGCATTATCCTTGACTTCGTGTGGCAGATGTCTCCAAAAGAGAGGGATGACTAGAATGATGTCGGAGTATTTGGATAGAGTCACCAAAAAACCATGACATTCCTTCCCAGGTTTATGAATCATCTGTCCATCATCATTGTATTCAACCATCAACTGTGTCTGGCTGTTTCATACCGCACGCAAGAGAGTACGCCCCCTCCCCCACCTCCTATCAGAAGATGAATCTATTATTAAAGGAAAAAAATAAATACAATTTATAATATAAATAAATTTTGGTATAAAACTTTTGTTATAGTTATATAAATATACATGTGGTAGTCGGATCAATGGGCATCACTGGATGTGCTGAAGCTGAAGGAATATCGTGTACAGGTGGAGTGTACCTCAGTGTACGCTCCTCATCCACATACAGTGTCGAAGTAAGAGTCAAAGAAGGTGGAATATAATAGCTCGGAGATAATGAACTAGAAGCAAAATATGTGGCACAGACGGCTAGCCAACTGGTAATGTAAACATCGGAGGCCTAAATATATCGTGTGACCCTAAAGACACACCAGGATCAAAATGGGGCATAGAAGATACATCTATGGTAAGGGAATAGTCCAATCGGTTATTACTAATGGATCTTCTAACTATCACACCATGAGCCCTCATACCACCGGCCTCAGTACAGAGACCACCAAATGATTGTCTAACTCTGAAACCACCCCCCCCCCCTCCTACCATCTGCCTCTGTACTGAGAGCAATATCAGGCTCCGCGTCGGATATCTCTCATCTAAGGGATGGATCCTGAAAAAAGTTTAACACAAAAGTAAAAACATGATATTATAAGTTATTGAAATATATATATTTGAAATAAAATACTCACAACAGGGATGAGTGGAGGAATTCCCATCTATGTCATGCGATGATTATTTTCTGTCATCTTTTTCCACCATATCTCTTCAATGGGTTCCATTTCCTACAATAAAAACAAATAAGGATGTAAATAAAAATAGATAACTAATGTGTAACCTAAAAAAAATATATAAAAACCATTCTAATCAAAAAACATAAAGAAACTGAAGATTTATGGTGCTTTTAAGGTAAGTATTAGGATACACACTCTGAATAATGTAGGCGAAACATTTATTTGGGAACACAACTATATGATTCTATATATTTCCCACCACAACATCGGGTTCATAATCAAATATAACAATTAAGATATTGGAGTCATCATAAGTAATAAATAGATTGCTTCCAATTGTAGTAGGGATAGTGTAAACATCATCATCACCATCATCAAAAACATGTCTGGGATTTACTTCAATAATTACACAGAATTTAGGATGATGATGATCTTTGACATAAAAAACTTGTTTCACCATTGATTCCAATACATATGGATCATCATTTGGAAGAGTGTGAGTCATGTCAATAACTCGAATTCCACAATCATTAATAAAGGTGTCATTCCTCTTCATTGAATCAAACCATTGATATTTCATCATAGTGAGTCAACCATGCGAGTAATAATCCCAAATTATTATTTTCAATACGAATCCATAATAAGCTAAATTTTTAGAATAAGGTCTATTCTCCGATGAACTGGAATAACAGTGTGTTGTGGTAGTTAGCGAAACACCATCATGCTATGTTCTCATGTTTCTTTCTCATTCAATGATAATAAATTTTTATCCATTGATCACAAGTGATTTACAAGCACGAACCATGGTATTAGGACCCAAATACAAAGCTCTTATTTTCCTAGAAATAGAGTCTGCAAGAAAACTTGATACCTGAAATATAAAAAAATAGTAAAAAAAATTAATTTTTATTTTTATATAGTTATTACATAAATATTTTTACCTTCAATTTCAACCAAGTAGAAAAACATTTCCTATGCGAAGTCTATTTCCTTCTCAAATATAAATAACGATTCTTTCTATATATCAATTCATTATGTTCCCTATAGATAAAAACAATAATAGTTTAACAAATATTTTTAATTACAAGAGATAAGATAAGGGGTACATTTACAATTTACTTACTTGATATACTCATCGAACAAATCACAATTGAACAACACTGTGCGATGTGCCATATATCGCTCTTAAAGGATTAATTTCGTCAATGTGTATGATCCCGGAATTCGTCCTGTCTAAGGATGTGATGGAAAACTGGGTTCAATTTTCTCATACTATTCTTCTTTATTTCTCATTGGTTTGTTTATTCTCGTAGTAAGATCAGACAAATACATTGAGAAGAAATCAATACATTCTTGAGCCATGTAACTGTTCACAGTAGAACCTTCGGGATAATTCATGTTCTAAACATATTATTTCAATGTGTACATGTTTTTCTCAGTTGGATACATCCAACAGAAAGCAACGGGTCCTCCAAGAAGTATTTTAGTCAGAATATGGATAGTCATATGCAACATGAATGTAAAAAATAATGGAGGGAATATTTTATCTAACTCACACAAAATTAATGGTGTCTCTTCCAAAAGTTTTTGCAAGAATGATTTAGAAAACCTCATAGCACAAAGATATCTAAACAAATAGCACAACCGAATAATTGATACTCTTACATTATTGGAAAAGATATGATGGATTGCTATTGGAATCAACTCAAGCAAAAGGACATGATAATCATGAGTCTTCAAAGATTTCAGCTTCAACTCTTTTCTGTTGAACCGTTTTGATATATTTCTTGAATAGAAATTAGGAGCTTTAATAGTTTCTAGCACTTCCAGAAATTGATTTTTTCAGCAGGTGTCATCACATAAGAAGCACATGGAACTTTCCATTTATTTTCATCGATATACACAGGATGAAATTCTAGTCTGATCCCCCAATCTACAAAGTCACGTTGATATCATAAATCACCTTTTGTCTTCCCCTTGACAATTAGAAGAATCGAAAGGAAAATTTTCTCATATATTCTTTTCAATGTGCATTATGTATAAGCAATGATGTAACAAGTTGGTTGACCAATACGACAACTCAACAAATATACTCTTCTTATTACAATTATAACGCGTAACATTGGAAGCATTTTTCCTCATTCTATATTTCATTAAACCCTTCCCAAATGAATAATTGAAATCTTTCAATTCATTATGCACATCAGTTCCAGACATATGCTGAGGCGGATCGTCTGTCTCCATGGTATTGTAAAATCTTCGATGATTGTTTCAATTTGGAAGGTTCATTGGAAAGAATCGTTGATGTCCCATAAAACTAAATTTATGACGATATTTCAGTCTTCTCAATCGAGTATTCTTTATACAATTAGGACATCACAATTTTCCTTTTGTGCTCTATCAATACATCATTGCATAAGTAGGAAAGTCATTGATCATCCACATAAGCGCAGTACGCATCTGAAATAGTTCTTTTGAACATGCATCTTATTTGGGCACACCCACATCCCAAAGAAGTTTCAACTCTTTTATTAAAGGTTTTATGTAAACATCTATATCATTTTCGGGATCATAAGGGCCAGATATCAGTGTACTCAAGAAAGTGTAAGGCTTTTTCATACACGACCATAGGGGAAGGTTATAAATGTGTATGAAAATCATCCATGTGATGTGTGAAGTAAGCATCTACCAAAAGGATTAAAATAGTCACATTAAAGACCCAGTCTCATATTACACACGTCAGCAGAAAATTCAGGATATTGAGCATCAAATTTGTGCCATGAATGTCCATCTTCAGGGTGAAACAACACTTCATTATTCTTTTTTCTGTCGGTGTTATGGCATCGCATTTTTACTGATATTTCATCATACATTAAAAGGTTATTTAATCATGGGATCAATGGAAAGTTCCGCATTACATTTTATGGCACACGATATGGTGTTCCATCTTCTTTTGGCTTCCATCAAAAGGTTCCACATTTGATACAATAATTTCTTTCAGTTGTTTCCACCCAAAATAAACTACAATCATTTGGGCAAGCACGAATTTTTTTTTGAGAAACCAAGTTCATCAACTAACTTCCATGCTATATAGTGGTTTGAGGGAATATCTGCATCATATATAATTAATTCCTTCAAAAAGGTAAGACTGTAACCGATTACAGTATTTGAAATCCCACACATAGTTTTCCCATGAAACAATCATATTAAAAATTCCAAATTTTTTATTTTACCGCATTGCCGATATATTGGAGTCATCCCAGCATCATTCAATTTTCTCAACCTATCTACATCATCATTTTCATTGGACACATCATGAGTTCTTATATTGAAATCTTTTTTGTTGCACATCATTTCCTTCTCATGATACCAAATAAATGGAAACATGTCATATATCAAACTCTCCAATTCATTATTATCATTTAGATCATCAACATTTTGAGATTCCATTTTCTCTCTATTGTGATACCACACATAATAGTTTGATTGGAAACCATATTTGGTTATATGATAGTTAACTAGTTCAAGACTCAATAAAGGTCTTCCAACACAATTTGAACATGTTCATTGTATACGACCACTATCTGAATCCATGTCAAATGATAAATCTAAAAAGTTGGTCAAATTATTTTGAAAATCAGTTGAAATTCTATCAGTTTCATAAATCCAACTTCTATCCATTCTTTAAAAAAATTGTAATAAGTCATTTCAAATCAATTCAATAATATTGAAGATCAATCAAAAAAATATTTAGGTAAATGAAAATTGTTTACTTTTTATAAAATCATAACTGAAACATTACTCTATATGAGAATCATATTAGAAAACACTACAAAATACAGTGTATATATGAAAATAAGATACAAAATTTCTAATGGATATATTCATGGATTTCCCAGTAAGATATTGGATGTGGATCAAGGAATACATAATCCTTATGGGTCTAGTTGGGAGTACATGAGTTTTATACTTTAACATCTCAAATGAGATCAGCATGAGGAGTAGGATGAAGATCACATAAAAAGTAGTTATGGCCTCATCAAGTTTCACCTTAACCATATGTTAAAGAATCCTAGGTTTGGGGCCATAGATCATAGGTTGGTAGTGTGTATTCATTGAATCATGTCCCAATTGATTTTAGAGAGGGACCTTCAATTTATAGGATTGGATTTTATTAGAAACACCTATAAAAGGATATCCAAAAATTGTGAAGTCCCAAACCAGGATTCCACTCATTAGTGACCCAAACCCAGATGGCCACATGGCCTCAAGAACATGTACCAAAATTCCAAATGATATTGAATAATAGTGAGTGCCTTTGGTGTGTCTGGGAGAGACTATTCCCTCATTGCCTATGTTGCACAATTTTAATATTATCAGTTAAAAAGTATAAGAAATATAACAATGGGAAAATATTGGAAATGGATGAAAATAACCAAATTTGTAATACTAACTAATAAAAGAGCCATAAACTGAATGATGGTAATGTATGTCATGTATCAAGAAGAAAAACATAGTTACAACTAGTAGGAAGTAATATAATGCAAGAGGCTTAATAAATTCTAAAATTTGACCTAGCTTCTTGAGCTACAACCCAATCATCTGCTACATGATCCATCATACGTCATGTGAGTAGTCATGCATCTGTAAAATTGTGATTCCCCTTATCTAAACATATAATCATGTAGTTTATCCAGGTACCCAATGCCATCCCAAACAATGTGTGAGATATAATTCATGTAGGTGGCCACCGAGAGGTCTATAACTATCCTGTCTATTTATATAACATTTTAATAAAATTATATGATAAATTAAAGTGACAAATAGAAAATTTAAAATGGTTTTCTATGGTTCTGGAGAAAAAATCTAAAAGGGTTTTCTAGGATAAATCAAAATTGAAAAAAAACGGATAGAAATCAAAATCAAAACATAAAACTAAAATATTAGATAGATAACAATTAAAATAAGGTACCACTTAAGAAAATACCTAATTTGGGATGGTTCGGATAAAGATTCCACAGCTTGGATGGGGAAAACCAAGATTCAAACCGTTCGGATGGAGGAACCGAGATGAACCCGAGATAGGTACTCTCCAAATGGGGGAGAGGTTCTCTGATCACGGGGGAGAGGTGTTATCTGAATGGGGGAGAGGTTCTCTGATCATGGGGGAGAGGTATTGTCCAATTATGGTTCTTCCCGAATTGGGGAGAGGAGAAGGGTTGCACAGGCTTATTGGGGAAAACCATTACCAACAGTTTTCAAGAACCATCGGTAAAGGGGGGAAATGCAGACCACTTTACCAACGGTTCTAGTGAACCGTTGGTAAAGGGTTTCCTGCACCCAGTTTTACCGATGTTTTAAGAAAACCGTTGGTAAAACTATTATATACCAACAGTTTAAGAAATCCATTAGTATATAAATATTAGTAAAAACCTGTATTCCAGTAGTACTTGATGATGAATGGCATTAAAAACCTATTAAGGATAAAGGAAAAAGAAAATCTCATGTGATCATTATTGGTGATGTATAGTAAGACAATGAATTTGGGGGATAATGGAGTATTTAGGTATTAGAAATCAAGAAAAGTGTTATAGAAGTTCTTTTGCGTAATTAATAAATAATTAATCATCTATGAATTCGTCCACTTTAGTTTTTACTTAAGATTATATGTTGAATTGTACTGATAACCATGAAAACTGATTGAGTTAATACAGTGATGTTTTTTGAAAACACATTACTAAGGGAAGTATAACACTTAATATGAGCATAATGTTGATATAATGATATTTTGATAAAGATATGTTGGATATGAATAAGTAAATTGGATGATAATTGTTACCTTGTAACTAGTTAAGGATTTATTGACTTGTGAGTTATGCTATCTTGGATGATGTTTATGGATTTTGGGACTTGTGGATAAAGAACATGCATTTTTTCAATAAGGATATATGATAATTATGATAATTACCTTGAATTAAGATGATACATGGAGAAGGTGTTAACAATTTTGTAATGTCACCAATAACTGATAACTTATTATATATGGGGGATAAATTTTAAGCTGATTTAGTGAGACATTTTCTAATGTTTTGGATTTTTAGGTTTCGGAAGGATTTTAATGTTTTTATTTTATGGAAATTTTATGTTAAAAATGATATGAATTTTTTTAGAATAAATTATTATCTCACCAGATCTGCACGTAGGCATATTTGATTACATGTTCTAACCTTTTTATTATGATAAAGATAGATGTAAAACTTATCATTCTATATATGGATTGGATAATCTCCTAACACTTGAAGAATGGAAAATTCATCTTTATTTCTTTGAATAAGATATGAAGTGGAAATAATTTATGGTACGACCAGCTGTGAGATTATACCGAAATAAATTAAGCATATCTTCATAACAAAATTCTTCTGCATTAGGTAAAAGGTATTGTGATGTAAAATGGTGTCTTATTATCATAATTTTTTATTATATCAATAACCTTCTTCACACTTCCTTATTTTATAGTTTTGTGATTGATAACTTTCTATGTATCGCTAATTTTCTTATGATCAATAATCTTATTCAATCTCTTTGATTATTTACATTTTTACTCTATGCTAAAATATTCAATTATTTTCTCCAACACAGAGGCATGGTTATAATTTACATTGGGTAAATGTTATTTTCCTAATATTACTTTTTAAAATAAAGTTTTATTCTTTTTTTATGATGTGGGTTTCAATCCCTTTATAACCTCAACATATATTGGGGGAGAAATTCTTTTTAATGGGGGTAGAATATAACCCCTGATATTTTTATGAGATATTTTTTTTTAATTTCCTTGATGTGTTGTGTTGTATGTTACACCAAGATAAGATTCTGCTACATACAACATTTGATTAGTTTACAGTATATTCAATGCAATGCTTGGCCTATGTAACACACAAATTCAAGTTCTTTTGATAGAAATCATTTTACACAAGACCGAGTTTAAGTGAACAACTAAATATTATTAAGTTACCTTATAACCTAACCATTATAATAACAATTATGAATAGTATTAACTAAATTTTGAATATATTCTTTACATGTTTATATATAATTAATTTTATGGTGAGAAATTAATTATAAATAAAACCCTTTTCTAAAATAAAAGGAAATGTTTTCCTATTTAAATAAAAATAATTCAGTTTATAAAATAACAAAACCTCTCTTTATAGAATTTATTAATGAAATATATATATATATATATAATATATTTAATTTAATGTTTAAAATTCATCTTTTATGTTTTCTAGAAATTATATAAGAATAAATTAAATTTTTTTGAAAAAAAGAAGTATTTCTCAAAAAAAAATTAGTTTTGTCACATTTTAATGTCACACGCATTTTAAGTATTGTTTTTAAAACTTTTTTATCCTATATTTTATAGAATAAATTTTATATCTGATAGTGTAGTATAATAATTCACTTCGGTTTAATTTTTGGTATTTTTTTGATAAGTTTCATTTCTTTATGAATAGTGAAAATATTGATTTCTATTGAAAACTATATTTTCTTTTAAAGGAATTACAAAGGAAAATTTTGTTTTTAGTAGTTTTAAATTATAATTATTTCATATTGATCTAATTTTGGTTTTTAAATGGATTTTATAAATGATTTTATTAAACCAAAATTTTCCATTTTCAAAGGACATTTTTCTGAAAAAATATTTTTCATGAAATTTTAATATATTTATTTTAAATTTAATTCTATAACTTCTGTGTTTTGATTTTTTAAAAATGTATATCAAATCTTTATTTAGGATGTATAAATTTTGTAAATGTTTTCCTTTTATGTTTTGCTAATATAAATAGTAACCATGGTAAATTTAGTTACCATAGTATTGGGAAAAGTATGTAATTTAGGTTAAAATTAAAATTATAAAGACTATAAAATGACACTACCAAATGGTTAAAATATTATGAATTAAATTCGAGCATTAAAAATTAAGTATATAAATAATTTCAATTAGTGGACACTTTTCCATGAAAATGACTAGAATAATATTTAAATAAAAGAAAGACAAAAAGTGTCATTTTTATTGTCTTTAATATCTTTTATGTGTCCATATAGGGAAGAGTTTTTATTATTAATAAATATAAATGCAAATTTTTAACTTATGAAAAATAAATTCAGGTCCAAAATTTTTTTCTGACGTTTTGGGTCTCCTGGTTGTAATTATGATATTTATATAGTTTAACTTATTATATTTTTAAATTTGTGACATTAATATTTTAATAAATATATCATTTTTAATATATGGTTATACCTAAGATAATTTTGACTATAATTTATCATTATAAATCAAAAAAAAATCTCTATCATGATAATTTATTTGTAATTTCTATGAAATAAAATATAAATAAAATGGTTTATATATTGATGATGTAGATATTATTTAATTTGATGAAAAATAAATAAGAAATTTTTTATTAAAATAATAACAATTATTAAAATTCGAAAACACTTAGCCCAATATTATTGGTCGTGAATATATACACTATAATTATAATATGGTAGAATTATGGACCATTTTGGAGCCACATGAAATAGATTATGACGCTTATAATTTTTTATCTAATGTAATGCTAATGTTGTCACATTAATGTTTTCATAAATATAACATTTTCAATGCAGGCTTGTCCAAAAGGTAAATTTGAATATAATAATTCTAATTAAATCTAAAGGATTTATCTCTATCGTATTATTTTATTTTATGTTTTTTTTTCAACATATAGGTATAGTGAATAATTACCCAAAACTAACATAGTAATTATTTTATTAATATAAATATCAAATTTATGTTATTTAAAATATTAAAATAAATTTAATTTTTTTTAATTAATATATCCAATTAATATCATAGAATAAATTTACCCCATATTGATATTATAAAATATTTTGTTTTAGGACATTATCTTATCTTGATATATTTTAAAAAAATACAACTATTGAATAGTGTCTAAATTGACACTGTTGATGTTTTGTCAAAATAATGTTTTATTAAATTATTTTAAAATCATAAAACATTTTTAAAAATATATAATAATGTTTATATATTCTGAAATTTTGTAAATTATTTATTTATGATCTAATTGAAATAAAATAATTAAATATTTCACCATATTAAAATTTAAATATTTTTTACCCCAGTTAAAATGAAATTGAATAATGAAGTGCTAATAAAAATGATAAGGTTAAAATGGACAATAACAATTTTCTAAAATTTATTGGGTGATGATATTAAAACTTTATCTCATCTCATATTCTAAATTAGTCAATTTTTATGTTTTTGGATGTGGTTTTATTTTATTATAAATTAATATTTTTGGAGATTCCAAATATACCTTTCAATTATTAAAGGGAACACCCTCCCTCACAACATATCATAATTTTGAGCCATCAATATCATCTATCTCATATCCATTTTCATTTTAAAATTCCTTAGTCACAAACTAGAGGTTTATGTCTTCTCAAAAGACCAACTCTTGTATCTTTAAGAGGGGGTCTAGAGGATTTCGTCGAAGAAGAGGTTATATCCTCTACTGATTCTTTCATACTTATTTGTTTATCTAATTAATATTCATGAGTTATTTCTATAATAAATTAATAAATCAAAAATCACTTATATACTTATATTTTATTATGATTATTTAACAACCATATTCCACCTTCTTCGCATCCTATTAAAAATGAAATCACTACATGTGTGTACATACAACTTTGCATCTCCACGCTCTGGTGTAATCTGTTTTTCACCACCACCTTACATGTATGGGTATAATGATGGAAGTAATAACTATATATGATTATTATAACATTATATGGCTTCTGGAACAATATATATGCTCTCCACTTCAATACCATTCCTCAATTATGGAAATGATATCATCACTCGTGCATACGTATGACCTACTGTCTCCACGATGAGATGCAATTTATTCTACATGATATCAATTAAATAATGATTATATAAATGTATATAATTAATAAATAATGTATATATTTAGTTAATATCATTTTCTAATTATATAACTATGACCTAATAAAGAGAACTGAAACTTATTCAAAAAAAATTCATAAGAACATAAAGCAGTCAATACCTGAATAATGAGAAACAATGAAATGTTACTAAGAAATGGATGATAGTTTGATCATATATGATATCATAAAAATTAATATGACTCTGTAATATGTCCAAAAAATTATTAAAATCATTATACATGAGGCTCGGATACATACAAATAATATCGGACCGAAGATAAGGGGTAATTTTGAAATCTCATTGTTATCTAATATTGTTTATACATACATGTATAGTAGGTTATATTTATCATCCACATCCTTGTTTCCTTAATATTTATTCCAAAATATTCATTCCATCAATCTAGAGTTTTATAATTTCAATTTTACCCATTGGGGAATATTTATTAAAGGGTATGAAAGGAATATTTTTTCTTTTTCTGTAAGAGGTACTTTTTGAATTTCTGAAAAAAGTTCAATAAGAATGTTTTCTTTTAACTTACAAGGAATGAAGTAATTTTAACATTTTCATAATTCCTTTCTTCCAAGAAGCATACATCTCAAGATTTCAATTTTTCATAAAAAAAGTTATGGAATTTTGAGGAAACAAAACATTTTTGAAGAATAAAGATATTTTCCTATATAATTAATTTCAAGTGTTCTATAAAAATTATTTTACAACTAAGATGGAATACTTTAATAAGGTTATGGTTTAAGAATATTACCCCAATTATTCTTATAGTTTCATTATTTTTATGTTGGAATTCTATTTTTGAATTCCATTTGTTTTATACTAATTAAGTTATGGTTAAATTATGTTTAAGAAACCCATTTTATTCCTTGGGTTATGCTATGATGAATGATTTATGTTTTTGTGGAATATGTTAGAATGATTTCATTATGAAATTGGTGGGACCTATATATCCCTCCAATGCATTGAATAATGATTTATATCTCATGATATAGACAGTACTAGAATCATAAATGATTTCATTTCATTACTACAGGTCTATAATGGAATGTAAACGTGGTTCGCTAATACAAAGATGGAATGAAAATTATACTTAGTTCAGTAATACAAGGCTGGAATGTGTAGTGAACTAGGTTCATTAATGTACTTTTTCCACTCTGATGGTATTGAGAATGAGTCTTTTATAATATTTAATTGAATTTATAGTCTTATACGATTTCCACAATTCCATGTTTTATGCTGAAGTTATTTTCTCATGGCTTATGTTCCTGTATGATTTATTCTTCATGAACATACAAGTTTTATTGAATGACCCAAGATTTTGATATATTTTATACATGGTATGATTTTCAAAATTATTTTTCCGGTTTTTACATTCTTATTTTTATGCTTTTTTGATATTTTTCATGTTTAACCTTTCTGATCATTTGAGATCACACATTTCTTATGATTTATTTTCTCCAGGATATAAAGAAAGATTTATGGTTGGAAAAATAAAGGGGAATATCTTAGTGGGATATTGTCACGACTCGTCCCAATGGGGCCCATGCTGCAACTCCCCAAGCCCGCCTCCAATAGGCCGGGGGCTGGTGACTAGCACCGAGTAGGAATGTCACTGACGTGGGAGGCATTGCCTATAAACCTGTACACACACACACACACATCTCCAAGCCCAAAAATATGAAAAGTAAAAAACTACTGAAAATGGAAATTCATGCATTCACTAAATTCCCAACCAACAGAGTGCGATAGGAAAGAAAAGTACATTAATGTAAAACCTTGGTCCAAATTTACAAGCCCACCAAAATAAATTATGCAACAAAGTACAACCTATAAAGAAAGGTACTGGAACTACAGTCTGTAGCTATAGGAACACACCTCAGCCTACCTGATCTCACTGAGCACCAACCGGTCCTGGTCCACCTAGAATCCTGTCGAAGGCTCGCTTGTCTGCACAAGACACGACACGTGTGGTCAAATCCTGTGCAGGGTTGAGTATAACAATACCCAGTAGAACACACTGAAAGCCACAAAGGAATACAACAAAGGAAATACCACAAAGGAATGTTACATTCAGCACTATAGAGTATATGTTTACAAAAAATATAACAATAATATTTAGATATACTCATACGTGATTGAATATCGTGAAACCACAACTAAGATCTAGCTCGAAGAATCCACTAAGCATGTAACAGGGAGAACACACTCCTAGGTCTGAAGAGAGAGATACGAAGTACTTGTTCCGAGAGAACTCACTCCACAATTACTTAAGAATACTATGCTCAGATGAGGATCACAACCAATAGCTATGGGGTGATTCCAACAACTCAGTCTGAACTAATCCTCTAAGTAGAGGATCGGCGCCCGGATAAGGTAGGTCACGTCGATACCAAGAACTCCACCTAGGGTACCAGGAAGGAATAGAGGATTCATCTCTAAGTCTCACAGAAGGGATTCCAACAACTCTATTCATGAGTTCCAGCTAAAGGGATCATACTTCTATACGTAGGAAATGATAGCATAAACCTTTAAGGGAAAAGACCAAGGGTACAAACCCTAAAGAAGATAACCCCATTCATGGAAGACAAATGGCCCAAGCCATGTAAAACAGGTTACACGGCGTGTAGTAGGATCACATGTCATTTTCCTTGACTTCGGGAAATACACATATAAATGGCCCATGTCTTAAGGCGTGTCACATAAAAATTGACTACACGGCATGTAGAAGGATTACACGCCGTGTCCGAGTGTCCGGGGTTCGCTCCGTGTACACTGGTCATGTTCCCGTACACGATCTCTGTTCATGTCTCCATGCCCGTGTACTAGTACACGGGGTATCCTGTGTATTTGGCAGGGTCTATCCGGGGAAGGTTATACATGCCATGTCCTTATCCGTGTACCCAACCCAAATCTGCGTACTCTCGGAGTACACGCCAGGTGGTCCGCCGATGAACACATGCCATATAGCCCATACTACATGCTGTGTAGTCGGGATTTCTTTAGAACCATCGTCTTCCTCCTCGCACCTCAGCCAATCTTCCGGAGCTCAATTCTATTATTTGTTTTCCACAAAAATCAAGATCCTTGTTCGTTTCATCATCCTAACACCGAATCCGGGTGTTTCGAACCTTCAATAGGCTCGGAAAACAAGCATTGACTCATCTGAAGGAAAACACCCAAGAAGCCATAACTTCTGATCCGTCTCGAATCATCTGACGCCTTCGTCGTCGCTACTCTATAGCATCATCCCAAGGTTGGATCTACAATCTCATATCATTGCGCCAACAAATGAATGCACAACAATCGACTTCTTCCAAGAACATCAAGCGCGGGAAAGAACGGGAAGTCCTCACGAAGAATGGGGAACAAATCTCAGCCATAAACAAGAGGAAAAAAGAATGATCATTGTTCATGATGATCCTAGTTCATCTCCATTAGATCAAACCAAAAAAATTCAATAGATTTAAGTCACAAGGATTAAGATCTTCCCAAATAATCACTACAAAAAGCCCATCCCGCAAATACGATCGATCTACAGGATAATCTGTTCGTGGAATAGTCTGCGTTCATCATAGGCATTAAGAACGGGAAAAGGAAAATCAAAATCAGACTTCCTTCCTAGATCCATGGTGTTCATTGGCGAAGATCTGGTCACCACCTCATTTTCATCGTCGAAACTCGTCAAGAACGTCGTCACAGCGTTGGGAGGTTTCCTCTAGAGCTTTCTAGAGCCTTTAGGAGAAATTCAAGGTTATGATATTTGTAATCTTGATCCCCTGTGAAATATTTACATAAAGGATTAAAAAGATTTCTATGTAGAATTATTTTTTGAAATCTTTTTATTAAATATTTTATTACAGTTTCGTCCAAAAAATAGATTTCACCATCGACTTGTGCCAACCAATGTTAGGCCTCGCCTAAGGTAAAATTGTTGCGCTGAATGAAACGGTGCCCTCAGATTTCTGATCTGAGCACCCATTCAGGATTTATTCCACTTTTTCAGGAAAACCACACATGCGTGTTATCTAATTATTTAATTAAATTCAAAAATTTGTTCTGGGTTCACCGGGCCTCGGAACTGCACGTCGTCTCAAAGCCTGGTCTCGAAATAATTCTCATATAATATTAAAATAATACATAGAAAAATCCGGAACATTACATATTCCCCACCATAGGGCTTTATGTCCCCAAAAATCCAAAACAAAGGCTACTCAAATAGTTGTGGGTACTACCCACAGATCTGAGCCTCCTGCTCCCACGTGCTCTCCTGGAGATTCTCATGCAGCCACCGGACACGCACCATTAGAATAGCTCGCCCACAAAGGATCTTCTCATGTCGATCCTCGATCTCCACTAGGAACTCAACAATGGTTGCTTCATCATCGATGTCCAGCTCACCCTAGTTGATAATGTGTGATGGATCATGCACATACTTCCGTAGCTGTGACACATGGAAGATGTTTTGTACCCGATCCATCTGAGGAGTTAGAGCCAAGCGTTATGCCACCTCGCCAACTCTACTCAGAATCTGAAAAGGGGTGATGAACCTCTGAGATAGCTTTACACCTCAGCCAAATCTCCACAATCCCCATCGAGGTGAGACCCGAAGGAACACATGGTCTCCCTCCTCGAACTCCAAGGGCCTTCATCTCTTGTTCGCATAAGACTTCTTCCGACTCTGTGTAGTCTTCATCTGCTCCTGGATGACCTGCACCTTACACGTAGTAGCTCGCACCATATATGGGCCCACGAGTGCTGACTCCCCTAGGTCATTCCAGTAAAGTGGTGACCTGAAAGGCCGCCCATACAAAGCCTCAAATGGTTCCATACCAATAGTGGAATGATAACTGTTGTTAAAAGAAAATTCCACCAGTGGTGAGTGATTCTCCTAGCTATGACCGAAGTCAAGTATTCATGCTCGTAGCATATCCTCCAGAACATGGATGGTCCACTCTGTCTATCCATCAGTCTGAGGATGAAACGATGTGCTCAAGAATAACTGAGTCCCAAAAGCTTCCTGCATACGTACTGCTCTCAGGGTAACTGGTGAAATCTCCTCTCTAAAGATATGTTCAAACTCTAACCATGAAAGTGTCACCTCATCATGAGTCTGAATAATCAAACTCCACCATTTCCCTATCGAGCCCGGAGGAAGGATCGATGCCAGGATCACCATCTGGTATACGGGTTTCCTGACCAAACGGAAGACTCTGGCCATTGCCTCAAGCCAGTCCTCTACTGCTTGAGGGTCAGGCTCGCCTTGAAACCTGAGGGGTCTCTATCTCTGAAACTCGTGGAACGCGCTCTGCCTGTGATCCTCCTCTACTGGTACAGCATAAACTAAACATTGCTCCACATGTGGTTGAATAACTATCACACCACCTGAAGGTAAAATAGGGGGATATGGTCCCTGTATCAAAGCTTCATCACTGACGGGGTCATCCTCCTGATCGAGCTGCTGGATCCTAGTGGGTGCGCGTCACGGAGGCATCCTGTAATGAAACAAGATGTATCACAGTCAGTGAGCATATCTAGAGAGCTGACACAAGAAGGACATGGACACCACAACCCATTCCTATTTGATGCATGTGCCATTTTTTCCCTGCAACTAGTGTTCTCATGTTCCGAGTCAAAAAGAAAGTTATCAGAGTCCTGGTGTATGGATACATCGGTTTCCCGTACCAACACCGGGGTCCCTGGATTGAATGTAGAACTCGAAACACTTAACAATGCTGCCCCAAACCAACTCAAAAACTCTCAATCCTAAGGTAGAACCGACCACCACTGATACCACTATGTCACAACTCGTACCAATGGGGCCTATTCCGCAACTCCCCATGCCCTCTTCCAATTATCCAGGGGCTAGTTACTAGCACTGAGTAGGCATGTCACTAACATGGGAGGAATTTCCTATAAACCTTTACACACACACACACATCTCCAATCCCACAAAACTGAAAAGTAAAAACTACTAAAAATGGAAATTCATGCATATACTAAATTCCCAACCAACAGAGTATAACTGGAATGTAATGTACATTAATGTAAACTCTTGGGACAAAAGTACAATCCCACCAAAAGAAAGTCTGCAACAAAGTCCAACCAGTAAAGAAAGGTACCAGAACTGCAATCTGTAGCCATAGGAACACTCCTCGTCCTTCCTGATATCACTTAGTACCATCCAGTCCTGGTCCACCAAGAATCCTATCAAAGGTTCGCTCATCTACACAAGACACGACACGTGCAGGAAAAGCCAGTACATGGGTGATTATAAAAATACCCAGTAGGACACCCAGAAAACTACAAAGGAATGCAACAATGGAAATACCACAAAGAAATGATACAGTTAGTTGTACACAGTATATGTTTACAAAACATATAATAAGAATATCTAGATACACTCATACGCGATCGACTATCGTGAAACCACCACTAAGATCCAGCTTGAAAATTTTACTAAGCACGTAACCGGGAGAACACACTCCTCGGTCTGACGACAGAGATACGAAGTAATCATTCTGGGAGAACTCACTCCACAAGTAAATAAGAATACGATGCTCAGATGAGGATCACGACCAATAGATATGGGGTGATACCAACAAATCATTCTGAACTAATCCCCTAAGAAGAGGATCGGTGCCCGGGTAAGGTAGGTCACGTCGATGCCAAGAACTCCACCAAGGGTACCATGAAGGAATAGAGTATCTAGCTCTTAGTCTCATAGAGGGGATTCCAACAACTCTATTCAGGAATCCCTACTGAAGGGATAATACTCATGTACGTAGTAAATGATACCAAAAACCTTCAGGGGAAAATACCAAGGGTACGAACCCTAAGGAAGCTAGCCCATGTCCTGGGAGAAAAATGGCCCAAGCCATGTAAAATAGGTTACATGACGTGTAGTAGGGTCACACACTATGTTCCTTGACTCTGGGTACTGCCCGTATAAATGGCATGTGTCTTAAGGCGTGTCACATAAAAGGTAACTACACGGCATGTAGAAGGACTAAACGTCGTGTCCAAGTGTCTGGGGTTCACTCTGTGTAAGCTGGAAATGTGCTCGTACACGGTCTATGTCCGTGTCTCCATGCCTGTGTACCAGTACACGATGTATCCCGTGTATCTAGCTGGGTCTGGCCAGGGAAGGGTGTATATGCTGTGTCCTCGGCCGTGTACCCAACCCGGGTCTGTGTACTCACAGAGTACACACCAGGTGGTCCGCCGATGAACACATGCCGTGTAGCCCATACTACATGCCATGTAGTCGGGATTTATCCAGAACTGTCGTCTTCCTCCTCACGCCTCGACTGATCTTCCGGATCTAGTTTATATGGTCCTTTTCCTATGAAACTCAAGATCCTTGTTCGTTTCATCATCCTACCACCGAATCCAATTGTTTAGAACCTTCAATCTGCTCAGAAAACAAGCGTTGATTCATCTGAAGGAAAACACCCAAGAAGCCATAAATTCTGATCTATCCCGAATCATCCACCACCATCGTCGTCCCTGCTCCATAGCATCATCCCGAGGTTGGATCTACAATGTCAGATTGTCACGCCAACAAACGAATGTGAAACGATCGACTTCTTCCAAGAACGTCAAGCACGGGAAATAACGGGAAGTATCCATGAATAATGGGGAACGAATCTCAGCCACAAAAAAGTGAAACGAACCTCGATCGTTGTTCATGACGATATGGGTTTGTCACCACTAGATCAAACAAAAACAATTCAATAGATTTAAGTTACAAGGATTAAGATCTTCCCCAAAAATCCCCGCAAAAATCCCATCCTACAAATACGATCAATCTACAGGCTTATCAGTTCGTGGATTAGTCCACGTTCATCGTAGAAATCCTAAACAGGAAAAGGAAAATCAAAATCGAACATCTTACCTGGATCTGTGGTGTTCTTTGTCGAAGATCCCATTGTTGTGTCGTCGTCGCCAGCAAAACTCATCAAGAATGTCATCATCGCGTTGGGAGGATTCCTCCAGAACGTTCTAGAGCCTCCAGGGGAAATTCAGGGTTCTGAGATTTGTAGCCCTGATCCCCTACAAATTATTTACTTAAATTATTAAAATGATTTTGCTGAAGAATGATTTTATAAAATATTTTTATAAAATATTTTATTATGGTTACGTCCAAAAACTAGATTTCACCAACGACTTGCGCCGACCGATGTTGGGACTTGTCTAAGGTAAAATCGCTTCTCTGAACGCAATGGTGCCCTCAAATTTCTGATCTGAGAACCCATTAAAGAGTTATTCCACTTTTTTCAATAAAACCACACGCGCACATTATCTAATTATTTAATTAAATTCAAATATTTGTTTCGGGTTCACCGGGCCTCGGAACTGCACGTCGTCTTAAAGCATGGTCCTGAAATAATTACCATATAATATTAA
The DNA here is from genome assembly GCA_963277665.1 of Viscum album. NCBI lineage: Eukaryota > Viridiplantae > Streptophyta > Magnoliopsida > Santalales > Viscaceae > Viscum > Viscum album. The sequence goes on along the minus strand of OY728121.1, from coordinate 1,097,903,355 downwards.
AACAATACATGGAGAAATACGGGACATTACAGATATGATGAATATATTTCAACAAATTATAAGAATGGGTTCCAAGTTTCCAGATGCACTAAACTAATATGGTATTTGGGTGTCTATTTGTGTAATATATTATGTTTTTTTGAAAATTGATTTATTCTCCATGTACATCATGCCTGGGTATTTAAAATTGTGTGTTCCTATACCTTCCTATGATGTACATGATTCTGATATCATTCCACTACTTTTTTTTGAAAACTAATATTACCATTCTCGACTTGGGATGTTTTTCTTTTGTCCTTCCTACATTCAAAACTCTCTTCCTCATTTTTAGGATTGTGATTTTACTCTCGATTCATGTAGACATGTGTGTCCATAGAAGTAAACCTATAAAAATGAAACTCCCTATAGGAGCACTTATCCTTTATTTTGAACAACTAGTGTATGAGTCTGATTCAAAGATTTTTGTGAATTGTATTCAAGGAAAGTGCCCCCCCACACACACATTCTTTTGATTTTGGATGAGATCTATGATTTGAGGACTTATGATTGATTTTTGATCTGATATAACTATGGATAAGGTAAAATTGTGTTTGATGAAATTAATTTGATAGGACTTGGTAAGGGTTTTAATGAGACTGCATGTTTTAATTCTATTCTTTCCAATGTGAAATGTTTTATTTTTTTAGACAAGAATGTGATTCCAAGAAATTATTATTCTTTAGTTTGACTGATAGATACTTTTTTTGGGTGGTTTTAGTAGAGGTGTGACAATGCTGAAACTATCATTTCAATCAAAGACAATTTATACCTTTCCATATTTCCTGATGATGAGGGACCCAAGAGAACTTATGATGAGGTCTAGGGTTAGGCAGAGTATTACCTAGATTTTTTTCTGGTCTATAGGTGGGAAGCACAGTTATTTCAGAACATCTGGGATTCTTTAAGTGGGGATGTGTGTAAGGGGTGGACACAGGGTGGTTATTCACTATATGTTTATCTGGAGTTTTTTGCATGTTTTGGTCATATCTTGTGGTATTTGATAGTGGTCAGATATTAGTGTGTACAAATTTTGTCCATCTTTAGAGAGGGTATATAGAGATCTGGTAAAAGGGTATCTCATTAATGGAGAAGATAAAATTTGGGAAATCCAAGGAATTATTCAATGTTACCTGGTTCGAAGGTGCATTATTGAGTATAGAGGTCAGCAACAGTATGACTTATTAATGGTGGATATTTTGAAATCCTTTTTACACAATGATGGATGTTACTATTGATTCGTATGAGACAAATAAGAACTTCTAGGTAATCGTTTTGGTAAATTGGAGAATTCAGAGAGTCAGTTCCACATATTAATTCATTTAAGGATGTTGGTTTTTCTATAGTGGTTATTACTCAGGTGGAGGGTTTTGATTTTGTGGTGGAAACTTCTTGTGTCCCCTATGAAAGCATTCACACTAGAGGAGAAAAGCATCCTAGGAGTTGACATCAAAGATGTTTCTTTGGGATATAGAAATTTCTGTCTATGGATCAATGATACTTGTTTTTGGCACATGGATTGGGTTTTTGGAAAGGGTTGGTGAAGGATGGAAGATAGTGATGCTCTTATAAAATAGTATGATTTTGATCTGGTAGTGCCTAGAAAACCTATCCTGGATCCTTCTAATACATTATTGTTTTTATGTGATGCTCTATTGGCCTATTGTAGGAATTATTTTTTAGAGTCGGGGAAGGGGGATTCTTGAATATCTTGATATGGAGAGGATTCAAATCACATGTTGTGTTAACTGGTTTGGGGGTTTCTCTGTAATGATTTTCTTAGGACCAAGTTGTTGGGACCTAAGGATCTTAGCAGTGTTTTCTGAGGATGTGATGTCTAGTATCTCTAATAAAGATGTGTGTGGTGGAAGACTCGATGATGTTATCTATGGTGATCATGTGTGATACTGGAATTATATTCTATGAATAAAAAATTTATTTTCTTTTAAAATAAATAAAATATTTAAGAAAAACTATTTTTTATCAAATATTTAAAAAACTAAAAATATGATATTCATATAAAGTTGAATAAAATCAACGAAATTTTTTTTATGTTAAAAAAATCTATGATATTAAAATGGAATTGAAAAATCAAGAAATAAACATTTTCTTATAAAATAAATATAAAAAAATTTACTTTTATACGAAATAAAAAAATCAGGAATTTTTTTCCCTATTCTAAAATATAATAAAAATAATAAAACCATGAAAAAATAATTAATCGAAACATGATTGTGAAGGGACCCCATTAAATAAGAAAGACCTTAATAAAGAAATATTGGAAGGTGATGGAGTCACATTTTTCCAAATGTGCTCATCTCATCATGCCTTAAAAATTGATGAAACATACTTTAATCAAAGCTCCAAGAAGAACATCCAGACATAAATAGAGCACAATAAAATAAAAAGATGTATAGAGCCACTCCAAAGCCAACGATTATTATTTCATTTTCACTACTAGTGAATCCAACACAAAAAGGAGTGAACCATGCCAATAGATTTAGAATCATATATATACATATATATATATATATAAATGAATGAAAGTACAATCAAAACAACTCAAGAGTACAATGAACATCCTAGAAATGCAGGCCAACATCCCATTAAGATAGAAATTTCATATTTATAGAGACACATCCCCACAAAAACAAAATAAACATCCTCCACATGATTTTAAATGAATACAATAATTACACATCAAAATGTAGAAGTTGAACTATTTGTAATTCTAATCAATAAATCACACTCAGAATTACCATTCTAGAAACCAGTTCTAAGGAAAATCTATAACAAATTATAAACACAACTGATAATAACCACCAAAGGGATTCCGGTTCTTTTAATGATTAATAGATACTTAAAAAGTAAATAGTTTAGAATAACTATTGATTTTATATATTTTGATGTTTGAAGTGTTTCAAGAATTTTATGGATCTTTAGAGTCGTTTTCTATAAAAACATTAAAAACATTATTTTATTAACAAAATAAAATAAATGATGAAAGAAAAAATTAATATATATATATATATATATTGTTATAGTAATTTGAAATTATCAATGAAAACATTTTTAAAATTTAAAAATGAATACAAAAAAAAAGAAAATATGAAAAATTAAAATATAGAAAAATATATTGCTTTTAAATAAATTTTAAAAATTAAATAATTACTGTATTATATTATAAAAATAAAATTATTAATGAAAATCAGAGAAAAAAATAAATTCCTATTAAAAATATAGATATATATATTATTTCACTTTATGAATACTATAAAAAAATTAAAAAAATATTTTATATTAAAAAATTAGGAAAACATGAATTTCATTTTATATTAAAAAAATTAATAAATGAAGAGAACTATACTATGGAGAGAAATAAAAAATGTATAATGTGGATGGAAATCCAAAAACATATATTTAACTTTTAAATAAATTTAAAAATTCAATAAAAACACATTTTTATTAAAAAGAAAAAAAAAAGTATAATTAAATAAAAAAAATTTGTTCTTTTCTAAATAACTTTAAAAAAACAAGATTTATTCTACTCCCAAAATTAAACCATTGGAATGGGTTGAAAATTATAATATTAAACATATGTTTAAAGGTATGTCATTTTAAATTATATTTGAATTTTTATTTGAATGTAATATAATATTTTTAGCATCTTTAAAATTTAATTTTATGTTCCCATTTTTTAGAAGTTTAGTGTTTTTTCTGAATTTATTTTAAAAAATATGTTAAAGGAAGATAGATGTTATGGAATTTCTCTTAAATTTTATCATGTTTTATTCTTTTTAATTTCCTTTCCATAATTTATTTTTTCTTGACTTTTAATATTTAGTTGAATGTAAATGTTTTTGGATTTATTAATTTTATTAAAATAGCGTAGATTTTATCTTGATTTTTAAATTTATTTAAATGTAATATATTTTATTTATAAAAAATCATAAAAAATCTAAAATTTTAAAATAAAACAAAAACAATACAATAAAATATTTTATAAAAATGAAATCACTAAGATTTATTTTCTTTTTCTAAATTTAAAAAGTAATGAAAATATTTTTAATCTTTAAATAACAACAAAAAATGTAAAATGTAATAATTTTATTTTATGGATATGATTCTTGAGTCAACTATTAATTTATCCTACAATATTCATTCTTCATTGGAATATTTGGAACAATAGGTTGCATACTAATGATTTCCTTTCTATTTCAGGTTTGATCCTTCGTTCAGTTCTTGTGTTTTATATTAATGGACTTGATAATTCCATGCGTATTTTCTAATATTTTTACTTTTCCAATATTGTTTTGGGATATATTCTCAGCAGATTTTAATGAATGAAAATTAAATTTTTATTACAAAGTTATAAAACATAAAAAATAAAACAACACAAGAAAAAAAAAATCATCTCATGGGGGCCGTTACTAATGAAGTCAAGGGTGTCTACCTGAATGGAGTCCTTATAGTCAAAAGGTAGGCACCTTAAGCTAGTATAGAAAATTAACCTCTCATCAAGACTTCCTCCTCTAGAGAGAGAATATGCATCATTATTTCCTTGCCTCCAAAAGATTCCAACATGATTGCCAAAATGGATTCTCAATTTTTAGCTCCGGATGAGGTAAGTCAGATACCAAGGTGGATCTTCCTTCCCTTTGATAATTCAAACTAACACCGATGGGTTGGGTTCAACATCTATAATATAGTTATTATAATGACCAAAAATATGAGATAGGTATGTATTTTTATTGCCTCCACACCCATGGAATTTCATGGTCTATATAATGAACTGAACCCCATAATCACTGAGCCACTATTATGTCAAACTAATGACCCCCCCCCCCACAAAACTATAGCAATTCATGATCCATAAATATTAATTATTAGTACACTCATTGGAGGGTTCCATTTGATCCACCTTCCCTGTGTCTTCTCACTTGTCCTTATATATATAATGTTCCTAAGTAAGGGTCTGTAAAGTGTGGAAGAGTTTATTCCTCCTTTTAGAAGCAGTCTTAGATCTATGAGAAAATCTCTCACCCACACCTATTGATAAATGTAGAAGATAGAACTACCCTCTAAAGAACTTATTTATAGCCTCTCATAGAATAAAACTACTATTTATCAAAGAAAAATCTCTAACTTACACTAAACTATATATTATTCTACTCCCTGAAAGCCTATCTGGAGGAACTCTGATAAAGAATTCCCTCTGTCAATGATGTTCGTGCACTGCCACAAGTAATACTAGAACACATTCTCCCAATGTAACACCATGAGATTCTATAACATATATTCTTTTTAATTTCCTTGATTACATGTGTTGTATGTTATACCAAGATTATCTTTCTCTATACACAATGCTATATTAGCTTGCATTATATACAACACTATTCTTGGCTTGTATAACACACACTTTCAAGTTCTTTTGATAGAATTTGTTTCGCACAACACTATGTATATATTTTTTTCAATGTATAAATGAACTATTTTTATACTATGTTATCTGAAACATAAAAGGAAGCTTTCACCCTAAAAACCACTATCTTGGCTTGCGTTACACGCAAGAGGGACCTTTCTTGATATCTTGTGTTGTACGCGATACTGAGCTTCACTAAACAGTGATATATTATAAAAATATTATTTTTAATCGGATATAAACTATCTTTTATGAATAGTATTAACCACATTATGAATTTTATATAAAATTATCATTCATATTAAACATTTTCTAGAACATGATATGAGAACAAAATCAATTTTTCAGATAAAATAAGAATTTTTCAAAAAAAATGCAATTTTACCACCATTTGATGGATAACCAATTTAAATATAGTTTTTAAAACTTTTACAAGTTAAAATTGTCAATATAAATATATTATACTGAATTAGGGCATAAAAATTTACTTTTGTTGAATTTTTTGTATTTTTCTGATAAAATTCAAATTTTAATGAATAGTTAAAATTACTACATTTTAATTCGAAACTACCTTTTCATTTAATTTATTCATATAGTTTTATTAAAATTTTAATTGGTTTTAATGTTTAATTGGATTATAATTTTTTCATTAAATCCAATTTTGGTCATTAGAAGTAATTTAAATTTTAAATTTGGCATAAATACATGTTAATCTTTTGATATTTGTAACTTCTTAAAAAACTCGTTTTTTGGTTTTGTCAACGGAAATAAATTTTAATTTAATTACTACAAATTCTGTTTTTTGAATTTGGAATAATTGATTCCATATTAAGAATTATAAGGTCCAAATTTTGTGAAAATGTATCTTTTATTTTTTGGACATTATGAATAGTAACATCAGAAATTATCTATATTTACCATGGTCAAAGGTTAGATCTTGTAAATAAGTGTAAAAAAATAATAATTTAATAGTATAAAACTACACTAAAACATGTCATAATCCTATTTGATGAAATATTTATCACCATGGGAATCCATTGGTCTATTTGGGGACCCCATTGATTCACATGGATGTGAAAATTAAATTTTATTAGAATTAATTTAAAGTAAAGATAATTATAACATTAACACATATCTTTTACTGAATAAATTTTAATATAGGGGTATAAAAACATATCTCTATATTTATAAATATTAATTATAAATATAAAAATATTTAATACATTATTTTATTTTATTTATATTTTTATACATTAGATAAATATATTTATTTATGACATAATTATGATGTAGTAATTACCTCATTAATAAAATATTTAAATAAATGAATTTATAAATATTAAAATAAAATTAATATGAACATTTTGATGCCATAAACAAATTTTATGGATTAAATTTACATATTAGGGATGATTTAAGGCCATTAGTTTGATGGAATCCTGTTGTTATGAATTTTTAAAAAATTCAAGTATGAATAGTGTACAAAATTGACATAATTCATAACATAAAACATAAAATAGAATATTAAATGACATTAAATTATGAAAATATAAGATTCTTTAAAATAGTTAATATAAGCCTAAGTATTTCATAAATAAATTTTTTAGGGTTGTTTGACATGATATGGTAATTACATTAACCCACAATGTGTAAATAACATGATATCATGGGAAGGTTAAAAAGGGTAAAATAAGGGTTAAACTAAAATGATAAGGAAAAAGAAATATTCAAAACTTGTATAAAAACTATTGGATGATTGGTATTCGAATATAAGTCAACTTATCATATAATTTAATAATTTTTGGACCATTTTTAAATGAAATTTAATTTATAATAAATTAATATTTTGAGAGTTTCATAAGTGCACCTCTCTTATCTTATAAAAATGCACCTCCTCCATCTCTTCTTCACTCTATTTTGAGCCTTCATGTTCACCCAAACCTTGACCATTTATCTTCTCAACTTCACTAATTACATTCCAGAGGTATGGATCTTCCAAAAATTCAATCTCTAGTTCCCTAAGAAGAAATTTAATGGAGGCAGGTCGAGGAAGAGGTGATCTCTTCTACAGATTCTCTCAAATTTCATTCATCGTATTCTACATCCACTTAATTAGTAATTTAATTATAAATTAATATCATAATTATCACTCATATAATGATATGTTATTATAAAAATCAAACAACCCAATTTCACTTTCTATCCATCCTACAAAAAATGAAATCATCATGTGTGCGTACATACGGCTTATCGTCTCCAAGTCGTGGTGTAATCTATTTTCCACCATCATCATACATGGATGAGTATAATTGTAGAAATTATAAATATATATAATTATTATAATTTAATATTAATTATTATTTATTATACACCATCCACTTCAATACCATTCAACAATCATGGGATCAATATCGTCACTCGTGCATATGTACGGCTTATCGTCTCCATGACGTGATGAGATGCATTCTCCACATTAACTATTCAAGAACGATTATAAAGTATATATAATAAATAATAATAAAGTATATGAAATAATAATTCTATTTTATTTATGTATATATATTTTTTATTTACTTTCTTCCATTTAATTCAATAAGGAAACAAAAATAGTGTTTATGTGTACGTTCGATCTACCGTCTCCATGACTGATGTATTCCATTTCATTTATCTATCTATTATATATATATATATATATATATATATACTGAATATATATGATATATAAATCATAGATTACATTCTAGAAGTAATGAAATCATGATCTATGTAATAATATCAAGAATAACAAGTCTAAACACGTATGATAAATAAAATGATTACTACCGAAAACATTGTGTTAACATGAAATTGACCAGTGAACAGGTAATGTAGAGTCATAATTAAAACATATATGATATCATAAATATTATTATGGTTCTCCTACAAGTTAACACTATTGGAAAAGAAGGTTATACCAACGGGTTAAAACCGTTGGTATAGGCTGTAAAATAGTTGGTATAGCCTATACCAACAGTTTTCCAAACCATAGGGTAGTAAGCTATGAGGAAATCCCTAAACCAACAGTTTGATCTAAACCATTGGTATAGCCCACTATATTTATAGATTTACCAATGGTTATAGGTGAACCATTGGTATATGTTTTTATAAAATCTTTACCAACGGTTTCAAGAAACCGTTCGTATATATTGAATACTAAACACAATACCAATGGTTTTAAAACCATTGGGATAGTTTTAAAATTTCTCTCAAAGTATAAAAATGGTTTAAAACCATTGGTATTGTGTTTTGTCAGAACTATTCCATAGAATCCCCTCCAGTATCCCCTCCAGTATACACCTGCATAAAAATTAGCGAAAAAACCACATACAATCAGACTTAAAATAGCATAAAAATACCTAAAATAGCACCAAAAAAACACTTAAAACCATAAAACTCTTCCAACCATGTCATGTACTATAATTCCCTATTTCAATATTCATATGAAAACAATCATCCAATATATTTAATAAAAGTTTAAATAACTCAAACATTATTTACAACCATTTCAATCTTCATATGACAATCACTCTTCCAGTAGTAATTCACCTCACCCCTGCACAACCCCCCAACCAGCACTGCCCCCCACCTCCCCATCAAATTTTAATAGGAAGAATAGTCTGAGTAATACATACTATAGTTGAATAAGAGTTTGAAATTGGATCAAATCACAATTTTTTTTTTCTGATCCTAGATTTGGGTATGTAATGATTTGTGATTCATTTTGCACTGAACTTGTATTTCTTATGTTATATGGTGAAAAGTTATTTTCTTATGAGTCTAGTCACTTATGACCCCATGAGTGAAACTACCCAACTCATGAAAAAGTTTTTGTGACTATCATGGATGAGTGTAAATTTTAGTTGTTGTATTCTTTTAAAATGATGTCCTTTTGAAACAAAAGAGAGACACTTTGAGTGGTTTCGGCCACACGGCACCTCGGATTGTGTAGGGGTTGAATCGTACATGTCACAAATGATCCATGGATCATTTTCTTAAAGTATCAACACAATCCAAATTTGTTTGGTTGTTTTTTCATATACCGGTCATTTTTACATAAAAGTGTATCCATTTTGAAAAAAAGAAAGATACTTTGAGTGGTACCAGCCACATTGTGCCTCAGATTGAGGCGGGGTTTACTCGTACATGTCACAAATTACCCATGGATCCTTTTCCTAAAGTATCAACATAATCCAAATGTGTTTGGTCATTTTTCTGTATGTCTGTTGTGGTTTTCACTTAAAATTTTGTCCATTTCATAGAAAAGTTAGACACTTTGAGTGGTGTCGGCCACACTGCACCTCGGATTGAGGTGGGGTTGACTTTTACATGTTAAAAATGACCCATGGATCGTTTTACTAAAGTTTCAATAGAATATGAATGCATTTGGTCAGTTTTTCATATGTCAATTGTTGTTTTCACTTAAAATGACGTCCATCTTAAACAAAAGAGATACATTTTGAGTGGTGTCGGCCACACTTCTTCTCGGAATGAGGTAGGAATGACTCATACACATCACAAATCACCCAGGGATAGTTTTCCTAAAATATCAACACAATATGAATGTGTTTGGTCAGTTTTAAGTATGCTAGTTGTTGTTTTAACTAAAAATCATGTCCATTTCAATCCAAAGAGAAACTATTTGAGTGGTTCTGGCCACACCGGCCCTCGGATTGAGGCGGGGTTGACACGTACACATCACATAGGACCCACGGATCATTTTTCTAAAGTTTCAACAGAATCTGAATGCCTTTGGTTGGTTTTCCGTAAGTCAGTTGACGTATTCACTTAAAATGATGTCCTTTTGAAACAAAAGAGAGACACTTTGAGTGGTGTTGGCCACACTGCACCTCTTATTGAAGCGTGGATGACTCGTACACATCATAAATGACCCGTGCATCATATTACTAAAATATGAACACAATCCGAATGTGTTTGGTTGGTTTTCCTTATGCCGGTTGTTTTTACTTAGGAGTGTGTCCATTTTAAACAATAAAATGACACTTTGAGTGGTACCAGCCACACTGTACCTCAAATTGAGGCAGGGTTAACTCGTAAAAGTTACAAATGACCCATGGATCCTTTTCTTAATGTATCAACATAATCATAATGTGTTTGGTCAGTTTTCATTTTGTTAGTTGTTGTTTTCACTTAAAATGTTGTCATTTCAAATAAAAGTGAGACACTTTGAGTAGTGCTAGCCTCACCGCACCTTGGATTGATGTGGGGTTGACTTTTACGCATCAAAAATTACCCATGGATATTTTTCCAAAAGTTTTAATAGAATCCTAATGCATTTGGTCGGTTTCCCGTATGTCAGTTGTTGTTTTCACTTAAAATGTTGTCCATTTTAAACAAAAGAGAGACATTTTGAGTGTTGTCGGACACACTGCGCCTCTAATTGAGGCGGGGTGGACTCGTACATGTCTCAAATGACCCATGGATAGATTTTATAAAATATGAACACAATATTAATAAGTTTGGTTGGTTTTAAGTATGAAAGTTGTTGTTTTCACTTAAAATCCTTTCCATTTCAAACAAAAGAGAAATACTTTGAGTGGTTTCGGCCACACTGGCCCTCAGATTGAGATGGGGTTCACTTTTACATGTCACATATGATCCATGGATCATTTTCCTAAAGTTTCAATAGAATCCAAATTCCTTTGGTTGGTTTTCTGTATGTCAGTTGTTGTATTCACTTAAAATGATGTCCTTTTGAAACAAAAGAGAGACACTTTGAGTGGTGTCAGCCACACCGCGCCTCGGATTGAGGCAAGGTTGACTCGTACACATCACAAATTACCCATGGATAGTTTTTATAAAGTATCAACACAATCCAAATTTGTTTGGTCAGTTTTCTGTATTTTGGTTGTTTTTACTTTAAAGTGTATCCATTTTAAACAGAAGAAAGAAACTTTGTGTGCTACCGGCCACATCGTGCCTCGTATTGAGGCGAGGTTGAATCTTACACAACAAAAATGAACCATGTATCCTTTCACTAAAGTATCAACAGAATCTGAATGTGTTAGGTCAGTTTTTCGTATGCCAGTTGTTGTTTTCACTTAAAATGTTGTCCATTTCAAAGAAAAGTGGGACACTTTGAGTGGTGTCGGACACACCATGCCATTGATTGTGGATATGTTGACTCATACACGTCAAAAAGGAACCATGGATTGTTTTTTTGCAGTATCAACACAATCCGAATGCGTTTGGTCGCTTTTCCTTATGTCAGTTGTTGTTTTCACTTAAAATCATGTTCATTTCAAATAAAAGTGAGACATTTCGAATGGGGTCGGCCACACCAGCCCTCTGATTATGGCGGGGTTTACTCGTACACGTAACATATGACCCATGTATTTTTTTCTAATGTTTCAACAGAATCCTAATGTGTTTGGTCAGTTTTCCATATGACAGTTGTTGTTTTCACTTAGAATCTTGTCAACTTCAAAAAAAAGTGAGACACTTCGAGTGATACCGACCGCACTGTGCCTTAGATTGAGGCAGGGTTGACTCATAAACGTCACATATGAGCCATGGATATTTTTCCTAAAGTTTCAACAGAATTTGAATACCTTTGGTCAGTTTTCCGTGTGTCAGTTGTAGTATTCACTTAAAATAGTGTCCTTTTGAAACAAAAGAGAGGCACCTTAAGTGGTTCTGGCCACACTGCACCTCATATTTAAGTGGGGTTGACTCATACACATCACAAATGACCCATGGATCATTTTCCTAAAATATCAACACAATATGAATGTGTTTGGTTGATTTTAAGTATGACGGTTGTTGTTTTCACTTAAAATCATGTCTATTTCAAATAAAAAAGAAACACATTGAGTGGTTTCGGCCACACCGGCCTTCGAATTGAGGCAGTGTTGATTTTTACACATCATATATGACCCATGGATTGTTTTCAGAAAGCTTCAACAGAATCTGAATGCCTTTGGTTGGTTTTTCATATGTCAGTTTTTGTATTCAATTAAAATGATGTCCTTTTGAAACAAAAGAAAGACACTTTGAGTAGTTTCGGCCACACCGCACCTCAGATTGAGGCAGATTTGACTTGTACATGTCTCAAATGACACATAAATCTTTTTACTAAAGTATCCACACAATCTGAATGTGTTTGTTTAGTTTTCTGTATGTCGGTTGTTTTTACTTAAAAGCGTATCCATTTTAAACAATAGAAACACACTTTGAGTTGTACCAGCCACACCGTGCCTCATATTGAGGCAGGGTTGAATCGTACACGTCAAAAATGACCCATGGATCCTTTTCCAAAACTATCAATAGAATCTCAATGCATTTCGTTGGTTTTATGTATGCCAGTTGTTGTTTTCACTTTAAATGTTGTCCATTTCAAAGAAAAGTGAGACACTTTGAGTGGTGTCGAACACACCGCGCCTCAGATTGAGGTGAGGTTGACTCGTACACATCAAAAATGACCTATGGATCATTTTTTTGTAGTATCAACACAATCCGAATGTGTTTGGTTGGTTTTCCGTATTCCATTTGTTGTTTTCACTTAAAATCATGTCCATTACAAATAAAAGTGATACATTTCTAGTGGTTCCGGCCACACCGGCCCTTGGACTGAGGCAGGGTTGACTCTTACATGTCACACATGACCCATAAATATTTTTCCAAAAGTTTCAACAGAATCTGAATGCGTTTGGTTGGTTTTTCGTATGTCAGTTGTTGTTTTCAATTAAAATCATGTCCATTTCAAATAAAAGTGAAACACTTTGAGTGATACCGGCCACACCGTGCCTCATATTGAATTGGATTTGACTCATAAACATCACATATGACCCTTGAATATTTTTCCTAAAGTTTCAACAGAATTCGAATTCCTTTGGTTGGTTTTCCATTTGTTAGTTTTTATATTCACTTTAAATGATGTCCTTTTGAAACAAAAGAGAGACACTTTGAGTGGTACCGGCCACACCGCACCTCATATTGAGGCAAGTTTGACTTTTACACGTCTCAAATGACCCATGGATCGTTGTCCTTAAATATAAACATAATAAAAATGCATTTGGTTGGTTTTAATTATGCCAGTTGTTGTTTTCACTTAGAATCTTCTCCATTTCAAACAAAATAGAAACACTTAGAGTGGTGTCGGCCACACCGACCCTCATATTTAGGTGGGGTTGACTCTTACACATCACATATGACACATGGATCATTGTCCTAATGTATCAATAGAATATTAATTCCTTTGGTCTTCTTCCCATATGTCAGTCGTTGTATTCACTTAAAATGATGCCCTTTTGAAACAAAAGAGAGACACTTTGAGTGGTGTCGGCCACACCGCACCTCTGATTGAGGTGGGGTTGACTCGTACATATCACAAATGACCAATGGATTGTTTTCCTAAATAATAAACACAATCCAAATGTTTTTTGTCAGTTTTTTGTATTCCCCTTGTTTTTACGTAAAAGTGTATCCATTTTAAACAAAAGAAAGACACTTTGAGTGGTACCAGCCACACCGTGCCTCGGATTGAGGCAGGGATCACTCTTACACGTCAAAAATGATCCATGGATCATTTTTTTGAAGTATTAAAACAATCTTAATGCATTTGGTTGGTTTTATGTAATTCATTTTTTGTTTTCACTTAAAATCCTTTCCATTTCAAATAAAATTGAGACATTTCGAGTGGTGTCGGCCACACTAGCCTTCAGATTGATGCGGGGTTAACACATACACGTCACATATGACCCATGGATCGTTTTCCTTAAGTTTCAATAGAATCTGGATGCCATTGGTCAATTTTACATATGTCAGCTGTTGTATTCACTTAAAATGATGTCCTTTTGAAACAAAAGAGAGACCTTTTCAGTGGTTCCGGCCACACCATGCCTCAGATTGAGGCGAGGTTGACTCTTACACATCAAAAATGACCTGTGGATCATTTTCCTAATGTATCAATACAATCAAAATGGTTTTGGTTGGTTTTTCGTATGCCAATTGTTTTTACGTAAAAGTGTATCAATTTTAAACAAAAGAAAGACACTTTGAGTGTTACCGGACACATCGTGCCTTGGATTGAGGCGGGGTTTTCTCATACACATCAAAAATGACCCATGGATCATTGTCCTAAAGTATCAATAGAATCTGAATGTGTTTGGTCAGTTTTCCGTATGTCATTTGTTGTTTTCACTTAAAATGATGTCCATTTAAAAGAAAAGTGAGACACTTTGAGTGGTGTCGGCCACACCGTGCCTCAGATTGGGGCAGGGTTGACTCATACATGTCACTTGGGCGTTTTGAGTGTTGTCGTGTGTGGATTGATGATCCGGGTGAATCTAGTCCTCTCCTTTCTTCTTCTTTTCGATTAGGGTTTTCACTATTCTCTTATCTTCTTCTGAAGCTCTAAAACACTCTTTTCTATTGGGATGTAGGGTGAATCTTGAAGAGATATTAGATTGGGATCTGGGGTCTAGGGAGAAGGTTTGGGGTGGCTGTCCAGGGGCCAGTCCTGGGGGCTGTCCAGGGGGCTGTTTGAGGGGTTGTCCGTGGTCCAGGGAGGATGGTGGGGGGGGCTGTCTAGGGGGCTATTCGGGGGGATGACCGGGTTCAATGGAGGAGGGTGGGTGGGGTTGTTTGGTGTCTAGGAAGGTGGGTGGGTAATGTATCTAAAACTATATCTAGGTATCATACATCGAATTCTGACAGGACTGTGAACCACCGCGGGGTGTCATCCTAAAGTAGGGCCAAATCACGGAATTACCGCGGTGTGACCGTGGGGTGACCGCGGCATGATCGCAGAATGTTTTCCAGGAATTGCGACATCCGCGGGGCATCATCTACTGGCCAGGATTCCAAATAAATCCTATGCAGTTTTCCTTCACATTATAGAAACTGATCTTATGTTTTAAAAAATATACTCTTGGTTCAGGACTGTGGTATGATAAATATATATATTTTAAATTCATTTTTTTAAAGTGGTACTAGGTAGTTGAAGCTACTGATTCAGAGTCAAATTATCAGACCCTAACCTATCACTATGAGTTTTCGTAGACAGCGCACCTCCGTTGGAGGGGTTTTATTATAAAAACTTGACATTATTTATCAAATTAAATAATTATATTAAAGAAAACATATTCAAGATATGCAATTCAATATAATTAAGTAGAATTAATAAAGAAGCTAAATTAAATTTGAGGCATTATTAAATTAACATTATTAAATTAAAGAGGCTACGAGAGGGAATCTACCTCAAGGGGTGTCTCCCATGGGTGCCTTATGGTGTGTAGTGTCTGTCTATGATTTTTGTGGTGCTTCCGTATTGTGGGAAATGAGTATTTCATGGTCATTTTAATAAATAAATAATTCAATTAGAAAATAAACCCATATTTAATAGATATATACACACTTTTGATAGAGAATACCATCCATATAACCAACTCGGAAATATAATACCAGCATTTTACTTTACCAATTACAATTACATAATATATGTAGCACTAAATTATGTTTTATGAACCAATCTATTAAAGGGAAATAAACTCCTCACAATAACCCATAAAAATCATATAGCATCACTCACCTCCAAACCATTATAACATCATTAGGCTTCCATATTTGGTCGAAAATAAAGAGTCATACTGAATTCAAAAATATCCATACCAGAGTGAAAAACTGGGTTCAAAAATAAATATTTATACAAAATTCAAAAATGTAATGGATCAATATGCCCCGGATCACCTTCACTATCACCATTGTCACCATCGGCCACATCCTCACCGTCATCTCTGTCCTCGTCGTCGTCCTTGTCATCATCCTCATGCTCATCCCCAGCCCCATCCTTGCCCTTGGCCACATCCCCGCCCTCGTACTCATCCTCATCCTCACCCTCGTCCTCTTCAGCATCCTCATCATCACCGGGAACTTCATTATCTCGACCACCACTAGAACTTCTGCCTGGTGCATTGGATAATTCACCCATTGACGACATACATGTCTAACAAGTTGCACTACCCTCTGGTGGAAGTGATGAATATAAATCTTTCATTAGTTTCATAAATTCTTTTTCCATCGTTTAAACTTGTAATTCTAACTCTATGACCCTTTTATTAGACTTTGTTGAATTCTAATTGACCTGTTCCAAATTAGTGTAACTAGAATGGATACCTGGAGAGGACGAATACCTCTTCAGGACTATATTCATACCAGGTCGGCAGTGTACTCGACCAGAGTGCTCATCACCCAAAACCTAATATAAATGATCGTGTGGCCTTAAATTGTCAGGCTCCTGGGCATCAAGGGCCTTTAAAGAAGCCTGTTAAAAATATTAATAGATTTTAAAATTTCAAAATAGATACTAAACTTTTAAATAATCAAATTAAAACTTTCAATCTTTTTCTTGTGTCAGTTCATTAACCACAATTCCATCTTTTTCCTTCTACTTGAGCAAAATAATTTTTCTCGAGGGATACATCCTTCAATATTTAATTTTTGCTTCATTAATGATATTGAAACAATATAAAGTTCAAGTATAATCATATATTCAATATTAAATAAATCACATAATTTAATTAGGAAACAATAAAAATGGAATGTCCTAATGAAAAATTATAAACAACTATATCGTACCAGCTGCCTCTCATGATCTGACATAGTAGTGCTCCCCAAAGTGTGAAGTTATTGCTTTGAATCAATGTTTTTTTCAGAAGATTCCTAAACAATGTTTACTAATAAATTAGATAATATTAATGAAAAAAATGAAAACTATTATTTAAATACCTCAAATGGTATTAATACCTTAAATTTAGTAGTCTCCTAATGGGTAATCATTTGAAGATATTTCTCTATCGGGCAGTCATCCATGATAGGTAATGTATCCAACTACATGCCCACTCTATCACACCATCCAACATATAGCTCATGCTTATAAGCTCTCCAAAACTCTCATAGCTCCTTTAAATGCACTGGTCGTGCTCCTTCACCATTAGGGATATTATATCGAAGCTGACACCTAATAGATTAATTCATATAAATAAAAAAAACAATAATACATTAGATCCAATATATTCTTACCCATATGTGTGCCCATACATTATACTTGACTTCATATGGAATATGTCTCCAAGAGATAGGGATAACTGGAATGATGTCAAGTATTTGGCTAGCATCGCCAAAAAACCCCAACATTCCTTCCCAGATTTATCAATCATTTATCCATCATCATTGTATTTAACCGTCAACTGTGTCTGGTGGTTCCATACTGCAAGCATGCAAGTACGCCCCGTCCACATGCCTCCTATCAATAGATGAATCTATTATTAGAGAAAAAAATATCAATACAAGTTATAATAAATATAAATTTTGGTATAAAAATTTGTTAGAGTTATATAAATATACATGTGGTAGTCGGATCAATGGGCGTTACTAGATGTGAAAACGCTGAAAGAATATCTTGTATAGGTGGAGTTTCCCATAGTGTACGCTCCTCAACCACATACTGTGTCGGAGTAGGGGTCGAAGAAGGTGAAATATAATTACTCGTAGATAATGAACCAGGAGAAAAAGATGATGGAACAAACGTCTGGCTAACTGGTAGTGTAAACATCAGAGGTCTAAATATCACGTGTGTCCCTAAATACACACAAGGATCAAAATGGGGCGTATAATATACGTTTGTGGTAGGGGCATAGTCCAATCTGGTATGACCAGTGGATCTTCTAACTCTGGAACCACAAGCCCTTGTACCATGGGCCTCAGTGCTGGGACCACCAGATGATTGTCTAACTCTAACACCACCCCCTGCCTACCACCAGCCTCTGTACTGGGATCAATATCAGGCTCCTCGTCGGATATCTCTCGTATAGGGGGTGGATCCTGAAAAACAATTTATCCTATAAGTAAACACATGATATTATAAGTTATTGAAATATATTTATTTGAAACAAAATACTCACAACAGGGATGATTGGAGGAACATCCATCTGTGTCATGCGATGATTATTTTTTGTGATGTTTTTTCGTCGCCTCTCTTCATTGGGTGTCATTTCCTGCTATGAAAACAAGTATGGATGTAATTAAAAACAGATAACTAATCGATAACCCAAAAAACAAAATATAGAAAAACCATTATGATAATAAAACATAAATAAATAGAAGATTTATTGTGGTTTGATGGTAAGTACTAGGATATATACATTGAATGAAATAAATGAAACATATAGGTGAGAACACAGCTGTATGATTCTATATACTTCCCACCACATCTTTGGGTTCACAATCAACTCTGAAAATTGAGCTATTGAAGTAATAAAAATTAATAAATGGATTGCTTCCAATTTCACTAGGGATAGTGTCAACTTCATCATCACCATAATCAAAAACTTGTCTGGGACTTACTTCAACAATTACACCAAATTTAGGATGACGATGATCTTTGACATAAAAAACTTATTTCACTATTAATGCTAATATGTATGGTTCATCGGTGGAAAGAGTTTGAGTCAACTCAATAACTCGAAATCCACAATCATCAATAAAGGTGTCGTGCCTCATCATTGAATAAAACCATTGACATTTCATCATCGTGACTCGACCATGAAAGTAATAATACAAAATTATTATTTTCTCTACGACTCCATAATAAGATACATTTTCAGAACGATGTCTATTATCTGATGAACTGGCATAATAGTCTATTGTGGAAGTTATCATAACACCATAATGTTGTGTTCTCATGTTTCATGCTCGTTCAGTGATAATAAATTTGTATCCATTGATTACAAGTGATTTACAATAATGAACCATGGTATTATGACCAAAATCCAAAGCTCTTATTTCCTCAGAAACGAAGTCTGTAGGAAAACTTGATACCTAAAATATAAACAAATATTAAACTTAATTAGATTTTATTTTTATTTAGTTTTTACAGAAATATTTTTACCTTAAATTTCAACAAAGCAGAAAACCCTTTGCTATGAAAAGTCTCTTTCCTTCTCAATGATAAAGAACGATGCTTTATATATATCAATTCATTTTGTTCCCTGTAGATAAAAATAAAAATAGTTTAACAAATATTTAAAATTACAAGAGATAAGATAAGAGATACATGAACAATTTACTTACTTGATATACTCATAGAACAAATCACAATTGAACAACACTGTGTGATGTTCCATCTCTCGCTCTCCAAGGATTAATGTCATCAATGTATATGATCCCAGAATTCCTTCTATTTGAGGAAGTGATGGAAAACTGGGTTCAATTTCCCCATACTGTTCTTCTTCAGTTTTCATTGGTCTGTTTATTCTCGTAGTAAGATCAGACGAATACATTGAGCATAAATCCATACATTCTTGAACCAAGTAACCGTTCACAATAGAACCTTCTGGATAATTCCTGTTTCGAACATGTGATTTCAATGTTCACATGTTTCTTTCAGTTGGGTACATCCAAAGGAAATCAACTGGTCCTCCAAGAAGTATTTCAGTCGAAATATGGACAGTCGTATGCAAGAAGAATGTAAAAAATGATGGAAGGAATATTTTCTATAACTCACACAAAATTAATGGTGTCTCTGCCAACAGTTTTTTCATAAAGGATTTCGACAACCACTTATCGCAAATATGTCTAAACAAATAGCACAACTGAATAAATAAGACTCCTATATTATTTGAAAATAGATGATGGATTTCTATTGGAATCAACTCATGAAAAAGGATGTGATAATCATGATTTGTCAAAGATTTCAGCATCAACTCTTTTCTGTTGACCTGTTTTGATATATTTCTTGAATAGCCATCAGAAACTTTAATAGTCAACAGTACTTCTAGAAATTGATTTCTGTCAGCAAGTTTCATCACATAAGAAGCACATGGAACATGCCATTTATTTCCACTGATACAGACAGGATGCAATTCTGGTCTGATCCCCCAATCTACCAAGACATGTCGTGATCGTAAATCATCTTTTGTCTTCCCCTTGACATTTAGAAGAATTGAGAGCAATATTTCACATATATTCTTTTCAATGTGAATTACTTATAGGAAATGATGTAATAAGTTCGTTGACCAATACAGCCACTCAAAGAATATACTCTTCTTCTTCCAATTGTAATAGGTATCATTGGAAACATTTTTACTCTTTCTAGATTTCATTACACCCTTCCCAAATGAATAACTGAAATCTTTCAATTCATTAAGCACATCAGTTTCAGACATACGTTGAGGTGGATCATCAGTCTTTATGATATTGTCAAATCTTTGAAGATTGTTTCTATATGGATAGTTCATTGGAAAGAATTTTTGATGTCCTATAAAACTAAAACTGTGATGATATTTCAGTCTTCTCGATCGAGTATTCCTCATACGAACAAAACATGACAATTTTCATTTTATTCTCCATCCAGACATCATTGCATAAGCAGTAAAATCATTGATCATCCACATAAGGGAAACACGCATCTAAAATATGTCATTCGAACATGAATCTTATGTGGGAACACCCACATCCCAAAGAAGTTTCAACTCTTTTATTAATGGTTGCATGTATACATCTATATCATTGACGGGATCAGAATGGCCAGATATTAGTATACTCATGAAAGTGTAAGGCTTTTTCTTACACATCCATGGGGGAAGGTTATAAATGTGTATGAAAACCGGCCATGTTCTTTTCGAAGTATTAATCTTACCAAATGCATTAAAATTGTCACATGAAAGACCCAGTCTCACATTACGCACGTCGGTTGCAAATTCAGGATATCGAACATCAAATCTCAGCCATGAAAATCCATCTGCAGGGTGAACCAACACTTCATTATTCTTTTTTCTCTTGGTGTCATGCCATCACATTTTTACTGATATTTCATCATATATGAAAAAAAATTTAATCTTGGGATCAATGTAAAGTTCCACATTACTTTTTGTGGCACACGAGATGGTGTTCTATCATCTTTCGGCTTCCATCAGCAGGTTACACATTTGATTCAATCATTTCATTCAGCATTTTCCTCCCAAAATAAGTTGTAATCATTCGGTAAAGTGTGGATATTTTTTTTTTAGAATCCATGTTCATCAACTAACTTCCATGCCATATAGTGGTTTGAGGGAATATATTCATCATCTAGAAGTAATTCCTTCAAGAAGGTAAGAATGTAATAAATTTTAGTATTTGAAATCCCATACATAGTTTTCCCATGAAACTATTAGATTAAATATTATAACTTTTTCATTTTACCAGATTGCCGATATACTGGAGTCATCGCAGCATCATTAAATTTTTTCACCCTATCAACATCATCATTTTCATTGGATGCATCTTCTGTGCTTGTATCAAAATCTTGTTGGTTGGACATTCTTTCTTTCTCATGATTCCGAATAAATGGAAACCGATCATATGTCAAACTCTCCAATTCAGTCCTATCATTTGGATCATTAAAATTTTGAGATTCCATTTTCTCTCCATTATGATACCACACATAATAGTTTTTTTGGAAACCATATTTGGTTATATGATAGCTAACTGCTTCACGACTCAACCAAGGTATTCCAACATTATTAGAACATGGGCAGTGTTTGTGAACACTATCTGAAAACTTGTCAATTGCAAAATCTAAAAATCAATTCAAATTATTTTGAAAATTAGTTGACATCTGATTAGTTTCATACAACAAACTTCTATACATTCTGTAAAAAAATTGAAATAATTCATTTCAAAGCAATTCAATAATATTGATGTTCAATCAAAAAAATATTTAGGTAAATGACAATTGTTTACTCTAAATAAAAGCATAACTGACACATTACTCTTTATGAGAATCATATTAAGAAATAAAACAAAATTTAGTGTATATAATAAAATAAGATACCGAATTTATAAGGCCTATATTAAAGGATTTCCTAGTAAGATATTGGAAGTGGATCAAGAAATACATAATCCTTAAGGGTCTTGTTGGGATTACATGAGTTTTATACTTTAACATCCTCAGGGAGATCAGGATGAGGAGTAGGATGAGCATCACATCAAAAGTAGTTATGGCCTCATCAAGTTTAACCTTAAACATGGCTTAAATGATCCTAGGTTTGGGGCCATAGATCATAGGTTGGTAGGTTGTATTCATTGAATCATGTCCCAATTGATTTTGGAGAGGGACCTTCAATACTTATGGGTATGGATTTGATTAATAATACCTATAAAAAGGATATCCATAAATTGTGACATCCCAAACTAGGATTCCACTCATTAGTGACTCGAACCCAGATGGCCACTCATTAGAGAGGGACCTTCAAGTTCTATTGTGTTTTATCTCACATAAAAATAATGATTTTTGGGATGTTCGGGGTCCAAGGAGGAGGGGGTCGGCTGTCCGGGGTCCAGGGAGGAGGGTGGGGGGGATGTCCAGGTTTCTGGAATGAGGGGGGTTGTCCTAGGTCTAGAATGGTGGGTGGGGGGTTGTCTGAGGTCCAGGGAGGAGGGGGTTGTCTAGGGTCCATGAAGGAGGGTGGGGGATGTTTGGGGTCTAGGGAGGAGAGTGGGGGGGCTGTCCATGGTCCTGGAAGGAGGGGGGTTGTCTTGGGTCCAAGAAGGAGGGGGTTGTCATGGTTGGACCTCAAAACACCAAATGGGGTTCCACTCTATAGTTCTGAGAATATATTATCCAAAGCTACAAATTTTCCACCTATAAACATGACAACTTTAAATCAGTGCCTACTGTAATTTCATGACATTTAAGGGATATGTGTTTCGTGAAAAGCCTATACATTATAGCGATGTTCGTGAATGATGGTTTTATCCTAAATGGGTATGGAATTTAGTAACGAGGATGATTTCTTCATTTTAACCAATGTTATAGTGTACGTTTAGGATGAATTCATGAATTTTACCAG
The DNA here is from genome assembly GCA_963277665.1 of Viscum album. Classification (NCBI taxonomy): domain Eukaryota; kingdom Viridiplantae; phylum Streptophyta; class Magnoliopsida; order Santalales; family Viscaceae; genus Viscum; species Viscum album. Next base: position 1,097,880,009 of record OY728121.1, on the reverse strand, counting down.
TGTTCTAGTTTATTTTTAGGTGAGGTGAGTTAGAAACCATGTTAGGCATGTCATTAGAACATGGATTCTTCCATTTAACCATGTAGTCTTGAATGTTAGCGATAAAAGTGTTTTGACTATGCTAATTACTACCTACTCTATTGTATGGCCAACATATCAAGTGGGAATACCCATGAAACAAATCCATGTGTAAATGGGACGTTTTCAGCACCCCATTTGGCCAAACATACTATTCATTGTAAGGGATTGGCCATGTATATTTACATGTCCAACCATGTCATGTACTATGTGTACATTCCCATGAACATTCCTAGGACACTAGATTATCGTAGACACCATGTCAACTGTTATACACACCATGTGAATCCTTATACCATATCGTCATTATGACAACCATTAATAACAACTTATAAAACAAAATCACTTGTCAAAGATAATCAAATTAAAAATAAATCAATAATAATATTGGATATATCAAGTAAAATGAATTCATATAATCTTACATCCTAAATGACCACCCACAAACATGATTAATGACCACAAAGATCCCCTTTCAGCCAAATCAAAAGTGAAAACAAAAACACATAGTTGCAGAAAACAACTTCATTTGTGTGAAGAATAATAATCCCATGGTCCTCTTGATATTTCAACCACACAGTCATGATTTTAGAGATGAACTTGTATCCATGAAACCATATGAGAAACATGATTCAATACATGTGTTTTTATGATTTTACCAAGCATTTTGAGGAACCCCAAGTCTGTGAAAATGGTCATTGTGTTTTAAAAAGGTGATTAAATAACTCATGTATGATGATGAAGGTAGAATGATTAATGGTTATATTAGGAAAACTAATATTCATTAATATTGCGAATTTTACATTCTATGAATTAGTTTCATAAGGAAGGAAGAAGTACTGCATGGGAAAAAGAGAGGTCCCACCGAGAGTTCCCTTTGTATATATTTTATTCATAAAGAACATTGGATTGTACAGTTAAGTATTTATTATTTCTTCTATGAAGAATAATTAGGGACCACATACTATTTTTCAAAGTTCAAGAAGATACTTTATATGTTCTATTGTACAAAGGATAAGTGAACAGTGTGCCATTATATATATATATATATAGAATTTGATAGAAACATGATATATACTTGTTATGTAATACACAGTGTAAAATAATTAATATTAATAAGATATTCATGTTTGACATGATCTTAATGAAAGGAGTGCTTTTCATGAAATACTATGAATAAATATTACAAATAATTTCTTATGAGTTCATATACATGAAGCTGTAATATTTGAAGCATTGAGATTAAAAAAACTATGAATATTTAAAATTAGAACACAAGAAAGATACACCATTCCATTATAAAAGTATATGTGAATAAAAACATTAATTGGACAATGTGTACTCCGATGTAGTGATTTGAGTAAAAAATTCATTGATTTAGGGATTTGAGTATACAATTTATGGAGTAGTGAATCATAAAATTTTCCAAACACCATAGAAATAGGGTATAACGATATCCTTGAGAATATAACGATATCATTGAGAAGATGTGGAAGGATATCCTTGAGAAGAGGTGAAAGGAGTCTAACCTGGAAGCTGATCCGATGGAAGAGGTGCCCCTGTGCTGGGGCTTCTCAATAGCTTATGGGAGTCGGGAATCGCTTCTAGGAGAGTCATGAAACTGCTTCTGGAATCGGGGGGGGGGGGGGTCAGCTGCCTTAGTCAAATTTGGGGAATCCTTTTTCCAAATATTATTAAATACCATTGGGAAATCATTGTATTCCCAATGGTTTCATCAAACCATTGGGAAAACTCCCTCAAACTCCATCTTTACCAACGGTTAATGAAAATTGTCAGTAACGATCACCTATACCAACGGTTCAAAAGAACCGTTGGTATACAAGTGTTGGGAAAAGTATTATTTCTAGTAGTTTAATAATATTTTGAAACCCACTATACTTCAGTTTTGGACACATCCGGAAGAAATTGGACCTAAGGTAACAGATAATTTTTCAATCTCATTTTTATGTGAGATTGTTTATACGTAAGTATTTACTAGGATTGTATTTATCATCCATATACATGTTTTATAACAATGTTATCATAAAATTTTTCTTATTCTTCTATGTATTTTTATTTTAATTTTTACCCATTTTTACTTTTACTAAATTGTGTAGAAGTAATCTTTCTTTTTCTTACTATAAGAGGTATTTTTTTACTTTTCTAGGAAAATTACGAGGAGAATTTTTTTTAACATATATGGAAAAAAATTATTTTTATTATTTCATAAAACATTGTTTATATGAACCCCCATTTACACTATTTAATGTTTATTTTCAATTAAATTCGTTTCTTTTAAAATTCCATGGCATTTTGAGAAAAAAAAACGTTTTTAAAGAAAAAAGGATATTTTCCTCAGGAATTAGGTTTAAGCATTTTATCAAAATTATTTTCCATCTATGATGACATAAGGTTATATATCTATCCTTATTATTAATTTTATTTGTTTATTTTTATGATGTTTATTTATCTTATATGGATTAAGTTATGATGAAACGATGTTTAAGAATCCCATTTTATTTTTAGGGTTATGATATGATTAATGATTTATGTTTTTGTGGCACATGTATGAATGATTTAATTATAATATTGTTGGGACCTATATATCCCTCAATTGTATTGGGTAATGATTTATATCTTCTGAGATAGTCTTGACTAGAACGTTAAGTAAATTCAGTTCAGTAATACATAGCTGGAATGGAAAGTAAACCTGGTTCAGAAATGGGCTTTGTCTACTGCGATGGTCTTGACAGAAATTCCTTGGCTACTATAGAAATCATTTTATTTTATTTTTATTTTTCTACAGTTACATTTTTTATTCCAATGAAATTATATCTTTTTTAATTTTTCTTTATGATTCATTCCTTAGGTTCTGCAAAGATTTATTTCATGACTTAATATTTTGATGTTTAAAATTTATGTTCATGTTTTTACATTCAAATGGTTATTGAATCTTTTATATACTCCAGTTTTAACCATAATGAGCATTTGAGATCACCCTTTTTAGTTTTTCTTTTCCCCGGGATATAAATAAAGGTTTTAGGTAGGAAATCAAAAGGGGGAGATCTTTATAGGAGATGGTGAAGATCATTAACCAAGTTAGATGATTAAGATCCATGTTTCTAAAGACAATAAACAAATATGGTCTTTGGGAATATATATTTTTTAATATGTTAATTATTCCAAAAAATAAATATAATGTCTGTGTTCATCAAGCCTGGGTCGTCAATGATGGTATCAGAGTGAAGGTTTAGTCAACCATTGGAAACTAGGATGGGAAAACATTAGGAATATCCCTACAAATATTTATATGGTATGTCTAGGGATGTCTCTAATGTTAACTATAACAATGGTTTATAGTAATATAATTATGATAACGATCATGAATAACCCAGTATTGGACCAAAGATGTTAGATATTGAAATTACTCCCCCTTGATTGTGTTTTATTCCTAGTATGATTTTTTGCCTCTCAAGCTATTAATTTTGGGTTTCAGACAGTAGATGGAACCCAAAGGAATCAAGTTAATTCTAGATCTGATGGGAAATGAAATGATTTTCCACCTAAACAACAAAATGATAAGGGATCCTGAAAAAAGAATCTTGTTTCTAGGACCAAAAATCCTGCTAGGCTCCTAAATGACCAAAGGTGGGAACATCGTTCTCTTGAATCCTTCTTAAGGAAACATCCACATTATTTTAGTAGAACGACTGATCCACTAGTTGTAGATAAATGTATTTGTACCATTGAAATGATATTTTTCTTTCACCATTATTTAGAATGTTAAAAGGTAAATTTGGTCACTTATTTCCTAGGAGGTAATGCGAATCTATGGTGTAACTTTATCAAGAATACGAGGAAATAATAAAAAATTGACTCCATGGATTTGAATGAGTTCAAGAACTTATTTTTAAGTATGTACCTTCCATGTATTATTCTTAAAAAAGTGAGATTGTAGTTTCCCATCTATCTCATGGTTATGATAAGAACATAAAGATGGGATTCAAAGGAAACTATAAAAATTACATAGAGAAGAAGATTATATTTTCGTTATAATAAATGTATAGAAGGACACATAGAGGAAATTTTCTTAATGGGACTAATAAATGTATTAAGTGTGGAAAATAAGGACATTGATCATTTTACAGCTGATGTAATAATAATAAATAGAAAGCTCCAAAGAGTTAACCTCCCACAAATCAGGGTTACAAGTGTATGGAAATGGGGAATTATGCTAACCAATTCCATAATCCAAGGGTTATGAATGATTATCGATGATAACAACCTTTTATGTCCAAATACAAATGAAAATCACATGTAATCACTGTTGTTGATGTTGAGTATGCCAACGAAGTGGTGGAATGATTAGGTTTTTATGTTATTGGATTCCAAAATAGTATTGTAGAATTCTCACATATAGTAGGATGGAATATTGGAATATATATGTATTGGTCTATTGTGGTTTTCCATAATTATATGGTATCGTTAACCATGAAACGTGATAGAAATATTTTTGGAAAGAACATGATATGCACATAGGGAAGGGATAATGAGATAATGACATGATCGATGGTATTATTGATCTCGTGACTGATATAAGGACAAAGTGATATCGTGGTTTAAGTATATAGAATTTTTGGTGATTTTGGTGTGTGGAAAGAGTTAATTTTGATAGATTTAATGTTTTCAAAAACAATTACTATAATTCTGGTTATTATCATGTTTCATGAGAAAACATGATTTGGGTGTTCACATTTTTGGAATGTGACAACAATGAACTACCTTATGAGATATGGGAGATAAATGTTGTGCCAATTTTTTTCACCTCTTTCTAATGTTTTATATTTTCTATTTTTTGAAGGATTGTAATGTTATCCATTTATGGATAGTATATGTTATAATTCGTTTTATGTTTTTTTTAGATTAATGTATTATCTCACTATAGGTGGACTTATGCATTTTTTGATAACTTGTTCTAAAATTTTTGTTGAGATATATGGAATGACCTATCATTCGATAACATGATCTACTAACACTTCATGAATGACAAATTCTACTTCATTTATTTAAAAAAAGATGTATTGGAAATTATTCCGGGAATGATCAATGGTGAGATTATACCAAAATCAAGTTAATATTTATTTACATGAAAAATTCATCAACATTAGGAAAATGACCTTTAGAAAAAAAATTATCCTAGTAAATTATAATCCGAAGAATTAGATGGTCCCTTAAATCATCGCAGATTTATGGCTTTCTGGTAGTTAACTCTCTCTAAATCTTGTTCTCTATCACTATCCATCAGAACTTGATGGCTAGATTTCTCTTCGATATCCATGTTTTCACTTCCCATCCATATTCTCCTATATGGAAACTCAGTTATGAGTTACTTTGGTTAAAAGTTATATTTCTAACCTTACTTTTTAAAATGAAGTTTTAGTATTCCTTTTTATGATGTGGGTTTCCATGAAAGAAACTTTCAAGTAGTAAACCATTTATAACACCAAATAATTTCAAGGGAAAATTCACATTAATGGTGTAGAATGTAACACCCTGAGATTCTATAATATATATTATTTTAAATTTCATTAATTACTTGTGTTTTACGTTGTACCAAGATTATATTTCACTATACGCAACACTGTTTTAGCTTGCAGTATATGAAACACTATTCATGTCTTGTGTTAAACACACTTTCAAGTTATTTTGATAGAATTCATTTCATGCAACACTAAATATAGATTTTATTCAATGTATAAATGAACTTAGTTAGGATTATATTATATGAAAAACCAAAGTAATTTGTTACTACATGCCACACTTACTTGGCTTATGTTACACACAAGGGATACCTTTCTCAATACCTTATATTGTATGCGATACTGAGTTTCACTAAACAATGATATATTATTAAAATGTTATTACTTAATTGGATATAAACTATAATTTATTAACAGTATTAACCAAATTTTTAATTTTATAAAACATTATCATTTATCTTACACATTTTATAGAACAAGATATGAGAAAAAAATCAATTTTTCAGATAAAAGAATTATTTTTCAAAAAAATGCAGTTTTACCACCTTTGGATGGAGAACCCATTTTAAATATATTTTTTAACACTTTCATGAGTAAATTATGACAAAATAAACTTCTTATTTAGAATAGGGACATAAAAATCCACTTTTCTTTATTTTTTTAATTTTTCTAACTAAATTAAAATTTTAATGAACACTAAAAAATACTTCATTTTAAATCAAAACTACCTTTTCATATAATTTATTTATATAGTTATATTATATTGTTTATTGGTTTTAAAGTGTAATTGGAGTATATTTTTATCATTTAATCTAATTTTGGCCATTATAAGTAATTTCACTTTTATATTGTATATAAAAACATGTCAATATTTTGATAGTTAGTACTTATTTAAAACCCCTCTTTTTGGTTTTGACAAAGGGAATTAATTTTAAATTATTTTCTAAAAATTCTATGTTTTGAATTTTTAAAAATGGATTCCATATTTGGAATCATAAGGTAATTTTTTTTTCAATAGGTGCCTTTTATTTTTGGACATTATGAATAGTATCTTAAGTGATTATTTGTATTTACCATGGTTAAAGGGTAAATTTGGAAAATATGAGTAAAAAATAATTTAATATTAAAAAACTACCCTAAAACGTGTCATAATACAATTTAATGAGATATTTAATACCATGATCATCCTTTAGTTTATTTTAGGAGCCCATGTATTTACTTATATATGAAAATGATATTTTATAATAATTAATTTAAAGTAAAGCTAATTATAACATAAAAATATATCTTTTAATAAATTGATTTTAATATAGGATTATGTAACTGATATCTATGTCTATAAATAGTCATTAGAAAAAAAGATTTAATACATCATTTTATTTTATTAATAATTTTTATACATTAAATAAATATATTTATTTATGACACAATTACGATTTAGTAACTATATCGTTAATGAAAGATTCAAATAAATGAATTTATAAATATTAAAATAAATTTATTTGGAAAATTTTGATTTCATTCTTGAATTTTATGGATGTAATTTACATATTAGGGATTATTTAATTCCTTTAGATCGAAGGAATCAGGTTGTTATGATTTTTTTTTTTTTGAAAAGTCATGTATGAATACTGTCCAAAATTGACATAATTTACAACTTAAAACATTAAATAGTTTTTTAATGATATTGAATTCAAAAAACTATAATATTTTCCCAAATGGGTAATATAAGTCCAAATATGTAATAAATAACTTGGTTTGGGTCTTTTGACATGATATGGTAATTATATTAACCTATATTGTGTAAATAACATGATATCGCGATAAGATTAAAAAGAGTAAAATAAGGTTTAAACAAAAAATATAAGGACAGAAAATATTCAAAACATCTCTAAAAATTATTGGATGATGGGTATTAAAACTAAAATAACACTATATTATAATAAAATATGTTTTTCACATTTTTAATCTAAATTTAATTTATAATAAATTAATATTTTGAGAGTTTCATAAAGTGACCCTCTTCTCTCTTATAAAATGGCACCTCCTCCCTTTCCATTTATCTCCATTTTGAGCCTCTATGTTTGGAAAACAGCTTACCATTTCTCTTATAAAATTACCTAGTTAAATTCTATAGGATATGGTCTTCTCAAAAGACCAACTCTTGTTCACTGAGAACAAACTTAAAGGAGGCATGTCGAGGAAGAGGTAATATCTTCTACCGATTCATTAAAATTTATTTCTTTCTCTTCTACTTCCTCTTAATTATTTTTTTCATTATAAATTAATAACATATGTATCACTCATATACTTATATGTTATTATAAATATGAAACATCCCAATTTCAACTTCTATCTATCCAATGAAAAATAATACCATTGCACGTGCGAACGTACAGCTTACCATCTCTATGTCATGGTGTAATCAGTTTTTCACCACCACCTTACTAGGATGGGTATAATGGTGGAAATTATTACTATATTTTATTATTATAACATGATACTAATTATGAGATATTATACAATGTATACTTCAATACCATTCAACAATTATGGGAACAATAGCTTCGCTCGTGCATACGTACGGCTTACCATCTCCATGACGCGATGAGATTCATTCTCCATGTTAACTATTAAAGAATGATTATAAAGTATATATAATGAATAATTATGAAATATATGACATAATAATGTTATTGTATTTATGTATATATAGGTATAATTTACTTACTTCCATTCAATTCAATAAGGAAATGAAAATAACGTTCATGCATACGTACGGCCTACCGTCTCAATTGAACGGTGTATTCCATTTCATTTTTTTTATATTATATATATATATATATTGAATATATATGATATATGAAGCATTTTTTACATTATTTAAGTAATTAAATCATGATCTGTGTAATAATATCAAGAATAAAAATTCCAAACATGTACAATAAATAAAACGATTACTACACAAACTGTTGCTTTAACATGGAATTAACAAATGAACAGGTAATATAAAGTCATAATTAAAAAATATATGATATAATAAATATTATAATTGTTCTTTTAAAAGTTAATAATAGGTTTAAACCCACTATACATGAGTTTCATTCACATACAAAAGAAATCATACCTAAGGTAACGAATAATTTTGCAACTTATTTTTATCCAAGATTGTTTATACGTAAGTATTTAATGGGGAAATATTTATCATTAATGTACATGTTTTGAAATAATTTTATTATAAAATTTTTATTCTTCTTCTATGTATTTTTAAAGTCATTTTTACCAATTTTTTACTTTAACTACATGGTATGGAAGGAATAATTCTTTTTTTTTACCATACAAGGTTCTTTTTGACTTTTCTGGAAAAGTACGTGGATAATGTTTTTTAACATATACAGTATGAATAGATTTTTACAATTTCACAATGAATTATTTCCATGAATATTATTTTCCATTATTGCAATATTATTTTCAATTAAATTCTTTTATTTTAAAATTTCATAAAATTTTGAGAAATGAAAAGGTTTTTGTAGAAGAAATTGTATTCTCTTCAAGAATTGAGTTCAAGTATTTTATCAAAATTACTTTCCATAAAAGATGAGATAGGGTTATGTCTATACCTATTATTAATTTATTTGATTTTTATTATGATGGAGTTATTTTTATGATGTCAATTTATCTAATATGGATTATGTTATGATGAAATGATGTTTATGAATCATTTTTTATTTCATGGATTGTGCTATGATTAATGATTTATGTTTTTGTGGAACATGTAAGAATGATTTCATTATAAGATGGGTGGGAAATATATCTATATTTAATGCATTGGGTAAAGATTTATATCTTCTGAGATAGGCATGAATAGAATGGAATGTAAATATGGTTCAGTTATACATGGTAAAAATGACAAGTAAACCTAGTTTAATAATGGACGTTTTCCACTATGATGGTCTTGGTAGCAACGCTTTGGATACTATGGAAATCATATTATGTGCTTATTAGTTTGAAACAATTAAATTTTTTACACCAATGCTATTCTATCTTGGTTAATTTTCTTTTATGATCCATGTTATACGTTCTGCCAAGAATTATTTCATGACATATGATTTTGATGTTTAAACATTATGTTCCTATTTTTACATTCAAATGATAATGGTTTGTTTTATGTTCTCCATGTTTATAATTACTGAGAATTTTAGCTCCCCCTTTTTAGGTTTTATTTTTCACATGATATAAATAAAAATTTTAGGTAGGAAAACGAAAGGGGATGATCTTTTTGAGAGTTGTTTAAGATCATTCACTCAAGTTAGAAAATTGTGTTCTGAGTTTTAAAGTCACTAAACAATTTTGGAATTTGGGAATATATTTTGTGTAATATATTAAGTATTCATTAATAGAAATGTAATGTCCGTGTACGTCAATATTGGGTTGTTAGAACCAATATCATTGAAAGAACATGTTTCATAATGATTCTTCCCTTTGGCCGATCACAGAAATAACAATTAGAGGCCAAGGAGATCCTTTTTTGATGTTTTCATCTATTGGGATGGACTGGTTCCTTATCTGCCACATTAAAAAATTCATCTTGTTTGGGATATCCTTGAACCATAGATATTAGGCCTAGTTATCGGAACTATCCTCAATGTGAATCAAATCCTTGATGTTTCAACTACTAAATCTTCCAAAGTTTAAACCCATAAAAACAAACATATATAGATCATCCACTATGCATATGGTATCATAAACATCTTTTTGGTCCCTAGTTAGAACGGAATCCATCAATATGGGAAAAAAATATTTCTTCGTAGAAAGATATAGTTGGAGCAGGGAATCCTAAGAAGAATATCTTCTCACCTGCCCAGTTAAACATCCAGATATTTATAATGCTACACCCCATAAAACATTTGGAATGGTCCTTCGGCTCCATTATATGAGACATCATGCATCGAGAAATGATTGAAAGTCTCCATGCACGAGAAACCAATTCCTCCCATCACCCATCTTATTTTGGATCTAATGAAATTTTCCCTATGGGAGTTTCCTTTTGTAGTATCCCAAGCCAAGAGTTCCCACATGGCATGCATGGATTCAGATATGCTATGGATACCAATAAAACCCTCCTCCATTATTTTTTCAAGATGCTTCCGTGAGTCCAATAACATCATCGTGTCTGATTGGCATCTCAAAGGAAATCAGTAATGGTATTTTCCAACTTGATAATTGTTCCCTTGGGTGGGTTAATAATGGAAAACACATGCATGGGGATATAAGTTAGTGAATTGTTTATTATGTTAACCCTTCCGCCAAATGGTAATAAATTATTTTTCCAATTATTGATCCTTCCTGTGAATTTGCTAAAAATTTCAACAAAGAGGGCCTTCTTGATCCTTCCATTCGATATGGGAGTACCAAGATAAATCAATGTGAGTTTCCATTTTTGGATTCCCAACATCCTTTTAATTGAAAAACTTCTTATTCCTGAACATTTATTTAAAATAGAAATATTTATCAACCTTTGATTTATATTTTTTCCACTCAACCTACCATAAGTATCCATGATTTTCAGGAAACCACTAGTTAAATTTTGTCTGAAATTGATGAAAAATAAGATATAATCCAAAAACATTATATGATAGATGATCCCATTAACACATTTTTTGTGTTAGGTAGTATCATCTCTCCATAAATGCCTTTATCAACATTCCTTATAAGAGATATTTGTGCCAAAATGAAATGGTTGGGGGGGAAAAAGGATCACCTTTTCGGACATCACGAACATTTTTCAAGAAACCAACGAATCATCCCATAAGGTAAATGTTAATCCATAGAGAAGAAAAGAATCTAAAAAATAAATCATAGAACCAATAATAGAACCCAAACCTCTTCATGAACATGATGATGAAACCCCATTCAAGTTGATCATAAAATTTATCCATAACAACTTGATTAATCACATTAGAACTAACTATTTTTCTATTCAAATATTCCACTATTTCCTTATCAATACCAATTTTCCCTTATAAACCTCTACCATTCAAAAACCATGTTACTCCCCAGAAATAGCTCTTTGGATGGCACTATTAATTAGCCTATTGATGAGGTTGGAATGAATTTTATAGTAGAAGTTACACTACCATATCGATATATATTGAGTAATAAAATTTGGATCCTTCACGTTGTGTATCATAATAACCCTGTATGTGCAAGTAGCTTTATTGATAGGAAATCGCTTGAAAAAGTATTGAACCGCATCAATCACTTATACCTTGGAAATGTCAAAGGGAACCACATAGAATGATCCTAGAAAACCATATGGGCTAGGAGAACTTTCTTGTTTGAGGATGAAGACAGAATCCTTTATTTCTTTATCCTCATTAATTTTAATCAAACTATCATTATCCATATTATTTAGAAGACTTGGAATTAAATTTATAAATACATATTCCCCATATTCCCTAAAACTTGATCCATGTTTGATGCTTCTCGTTCCTACTAAAAGAATTTCAAAATGATCCAGCACTATTTTCCCCACCACATCCAGTTCCATGATGAAAGACCCATCATCAAGCTTTTGGTTAACCCTATGATTGATTTTATTTTCGTTCAAACATTCCTAGAAGAAACCTATATGTTTTCCCTCCTTGTTCCATAACTTTATTTACATTTGTCTCAAGGTCCATTTCATCTCTATAATCTTCTCAGCTAGCATTCTTCATTTGTCATTCAAAATGGCTAACCTCTTAACATCCAAGTGTTCCTTGTGATTTTCCTCATGTTTTTTAATATCACAGTTTATCCATTCCAATTTATAATCATCATTAGGTTTATAGAAAATCCGTGATTAGATACCCTTTTTCAACCTCTAAATTTATCTTTTCAGACCATCCCAAGAAATAGCCCTCTCTGGTTTCTCCTATGATTCCTTAACTAGCTGCAAAAAATATTCAGATTGATTCCAATGGATTGAATAATAGATTGAGTGGTGTCTAAGATCTAATTTTATTAACACCTCATGAATAGGAGGGTGATCAAACAAAGATCTAGTAACGAGTGTAATAGTATCCTGATAAAAAGCATACAAACCATGAATATTGGTAAGACAATGACCATTTCTGCTCCAGATTCTATTGGATCCCTTATGGTTGTCACACCATGTGAATTTTCTTCCATCTATTTTAGTTCCATTATTGCAACAAAATAATATTGATGATGTCTTGACTCATCAAAAATAAATGTACACTTGAAAGAATCCCCAAACCTTGATTATTCTATATAATTAGAGATAACATTAAACACAATGTGGTGTGGCCTTATGGCCAAGCATACATGAATTCAAATTTAAACTTTTAGTAGAAGCCTCCCTTTCCCTGGATCTAGTTACGGGTCCACTGAAATACCTATATGAAAAATTGTTAGATTTTTTACACCCAAATATATTGGCCAACATTATTAGAGCATCTTCTGGTTCCTCCAACACTGAGAACCTATTAAAAGACCGAGTGAGAAGCGAACAATATAATTGAGTCACATCCTCCAAAAATAATGAGATTGGAATCATTCATTCCAGTGAATTTTTAGAAGCTTAGAACTGCTCTAAAATGCCCACCAGTATTGAATTATCAGAAGGAATATCCTTAGTACCTAAAAAAACCTGTTTCCAAGGGTACAAAAACCCAAAATATGCTTATTCAAGGTTATTGGAATAGGTGATGGCATGGTTGAGAGTCGACAAAAAATTATATTTATAGGGTTCATCATGGGAGGATTAAAAAAAGTCATTGAAAATCATATCCCATTTTCATCTCAATGGTCTAAATGGGAGGTCTCATGAAAAGCGCGTGAGGCTCCAACTATTAATTTGAACGGCATACCCGATCAATTACAGCTTTGCTAGAAGAGGGATGAATGACTATTGGAGAATCAACCAAGGTCTTCTCTACTTCAATTCTATGATCATATAAATATGGATTACCATAATGAGGGTCAATCAAATGCATAATCTTATTTTAGTTATTCGACTCATCTTCTTATATATCTTGTTTAGATGGTCACCTTCTAAATCTTAAGTTGATTTGTTTCTACATTAGTAAAGAAAATCAAATGACTTCTATAATCCAACCATGTGTCGTGAATAATGGATTTATTGATCTTATTATTTTCATAATTGATTTTTGTGTCTTTTTTGCCAAAAAAACTCATGAAACTCAAGTATGTCAAGTGGACACCACATATATCCCTATATCAAAGTGAATGTTGAGAGAGCTACAATGAGTGCTCCTTGACCATCTGGTTATGGAGGCATCTTTGGGATCAGTATAAGCTTTATCAAGACTACCTTATTCTACTTCCTTAGCTCTCATATTTTCTTTCATGCTGTAATTTGGGTGGTCAATTATGTGTTAAGCATGCGTGGAAAGTGAAATGGTATGATCTATGGATCGAGAGTGACTCTATTATTTTGATTAATCTAGTGATACGTCAATACTACAATGTTACATGGAAACTTTACTTTTCCTAGAAGACCTATGGACTAGATGTATGAGATTCATATCATTGTGTTGTGAATTTATAGGGGAGGTGACATAGTTGTTGTTGAACTGTTCAAGAAAGCAGTAATGGATTAGGAAGTTCCTGTAGCCTTCTAAATTATGTCATAAGATCATGCCCCTTCATTTCTCAAACAATATGGTGGCATATATACCTGCATCCCTAAACCCTCTCCTACTCATGTTTGTATCTTTTGATTTATTGAATGAGAATGAGATTCCTACCCATTTCTGGGAACGTTTAGATTAAATTAATATATATATATACACGTATAAAAATAAAAGGTAAACTTTTTTATTAAAAAATTGTAGAAAAGGGAAAATAGGAAATGAATTTAATAATAATAAACTATAATAAATACAAAATAAAATAGGAAAACATTAAAAACACTATTTTATTTAGAAATAAATTTTTAAAATCAAGAAAAATGTTTCTAAAAAATATAAAATTATAAAGTAGATTTTCTTTTCACTTTCTAATAAATTTAAAAAACATAAAGAGCTTTATCTAGTTAAAAAAGTAAAATATGAAAAAATAAGATGAAAAAAAGGAAAGAAATATTTTAATTTATAATAGATTTGAAAAAAATAAAAATTCATTCTATAAATAAGTAAAAAAGAAACAATTAAAAATTTAAAAATTTAAAAAATTGAAATAAATTTTTCATAAAAAAAATATAATAAATTAAAAACCCCAAAAAACTAATTTCAATTGAAAAATAAAAATATGAAGTATGAGTGAGAAAGATCCAAAACATCATATTAGTTTCTAGTAAAAAATAAAGAACTCTATTTTTCTAAAATAAATAAACAAATAAATAATAAAATCATTCAATTTTTTTATATTAGATAATTTAAAGAAAATATATTAAAATTATCTGGGAAAAAACATATTCAAAAGACAAAATATAAATTAATAATGTTTGAAGTAATGATTTCATTCTGTTTAAATGTAAAATTGTAAAATATAAAATATAAAATATAAAATATAAACATTACAAAAAATTAAAATCTAAAATAATATAAAAACTAATTTAAAAATAAGACAAAAAATAAAAAACAAATCAAAATATCTATTTTCTTTAAAAAATTCAAATTTCAATAAAAACATTATATGATTAAAATTAAAAAAATGAAATTTAAAAAAATGAAAAAAAATTATTTTAATATCGAATAAATAAAAAAATAAAGAACAAATAACTTATGATAATAAGTAAAATAAAAAAACTAAAAATTAGTATTTGTTTGAAAAAAATTATGGAAATGATGAAATAGCACATCTAATTAAAATATATAAAAAAGATCAAATATTAAAAGTATAAAATTTATAACTAAAAAATTGAAATTAAGAATAAAATATAAAATAATTTTATAGGAAAAATGATATAAATATTATTTATAATAAAAATAATTAATAATCATTTTGAACTATTTTCAATTAAAAACCGAAAAATAAAAAATATTGTTAATTTTTATTTTACATTTAAATAATTTAAAAAAATCAAGAAAGTCTATATTTACTAATGAATAAATAAATATATATGTGTGTATTATAAAAACTCATTTATGTGGGGTGATGTGGGTTGCATGAAGCTCTCCCCTCTCTGAAAATGGAATCTTGGTTTTCCCCATTTTCATGGTTATCCCTCATTTTCTCAAATTTAATCTCCTCGGAAATGGGGGGGAAATATCATGAATCTATTAGATTTCCCCCCAAAGAGGATGGATTCACCTATTTTGGATGCATCTAGTGTAAATTGAGTTTCTAGGGATCCAATGATTTAACACTTTTGTCTGGGAGGAGAGGATGATGAAGGCACTCATTAGGTTATAGCGGGAAATAACAGATCTTGGTGGGATGGTCCCACAGTGACAGGGGTGATTGAGGAGACTTCTTTTTAACATTTGGTGGTGGTTTTAGATCTTCTCAATGGTTGAAGGACTATAGTGTTTCTGAATATAATGGTTTGTGCATGTCGTTTTTTGGTGGTATAAGATCTTTCTTCTACGATGCTGATCGATGAGTACGACGTGCCTAGATCTTTGTTTTCTCTGGTGGAACCTTCAATCCAACTATCTATTAGTGCAAGATTTAAGGGGCCTTAGTCATAGGATGAAAATTGGGTGAAATACTAGATCTATATGATGTTTCTAATCAATGTCCTCTGGGGGTGTTAAAGGGTTCCTTCACTAGTAGGATCATTAAGAAAGGATCATCAGCTCGTGTTGAAGCTAATCATGAAGCCTTTATTGAATGTGTATCTTTGGTTAATAACTCACTAATTACTAAGGTTGTTCTTATCAAAGAAAAAAATCCATGGTGGCTTGAAGATCTTGTTCATAGGACTACCTTTTTGTAGGGGTTTTTAGATTGGATGTGTATTTCATTAAGTAGAGGTTTCTTTCACTACTTGTTTCTTTTGGATAAAGCTATAATCTGTGAATGGTCTCGGGTTCATTACTTTTGAATATAGGAATTATATATCCCCATGAATAGACAATGGGATTTAATGTGGCAAGGTTCAAAAATGATTTTTCACATGGATGGATCAGGCTGCACGAACTCAACTAGATTTTATGGCATCCAAAAATCTGGCAAGATATTGTTACTACCATTGAAATTCTGATTCCCCAAGATAAAGAGGCAAAAGCTGACGGGTATATTCACTTTGCGAGAACAGTGGTTGAAATTTATTTGAGTTCTAGTCTTACTGGGAATGTGACTCACACCACTCCCAATGATGATATAAAAATTACCATTGACTGTGAGAATTGTCCTGAGTTTTGTCAAAGTTTAAAATTTGTTAATCATTTTGATGATAAATACATTAATAACATTTTTTATTTTTATGGTTTAAAGGGGAATCATTCAATGTAATGTAATGGTAATAGTAAAATAAATTCATATAACCCACATGGATAGTCAGTACCCAGGAGGTATAGGAAGTAGCCGGTAGAATATCTAGATAAGAATTATCAAAATCGAGGGGGGGAAATTATAATAATAAATCTCTAATGGTGAATTAAAATCAGACAAGGACTTCATTCGCTACTTATAGATCATTCTTTATTTCTAAATAGAAGGATGGGAACATGAATTAGTCTAAAATAGAAAGTGAAAGTATTGGGGTGATATCTCTGATACTGTTGTTCTCAAGCATGCCACTCCTATGGGGTTAGGCCTTGCAATAGATGGTTTGATGGTTAGGATAGAGTACAATTGAGTTATAATGTTATTAGTGAGCCTATCATTGGAAATAAAAAACTGGATTACATGAGGAGTGAGGGTGCTACCATGGGTGTTAAATTGATTCATCATGGTGTTTCATCTATACATGTTCATTAGATTGGCATACATTCTACATATGAGGTTTTTTGTGTTGTGCCCTGGTGTTATCCTTCTCCAAATGTTGAGCAATGTTGTATTGTACAGCTGCTGGCTGCAGAATTATTAGGGCATGTTCTATATGAACATGGGTATGGGTAATCGGATGTTCAATATAACATGGATTATCATCAAGAGATTTATAATACCTTCATTTTTGTAGGTATGTCCAGTGAATGGGGTAATGTTTCACATGATGCATGTTATAAGGAAAATTGGATGATTATTTTTTACACCACTCATCTCTGATCTATTGGTTGCAATGACCCTATTTATTTTAGGTTTGTTATTATAAATGAAAAGGTAAAGATGGTCAGGAGTGAATTTACATCTAATGTTCCTCCAGAAATAAGTCCATGGAAGGATTAGTCCAGTCTTCCGATGAATGTGTCTACCAAGTCATCTTATAAGCCATCAAAGATCTAGCTCACTCCAGAGAAAGAAAGGTCCTGGTATAGGATCATTGGGATCCTTAATCACGGAAATTTACAATTGGAGTGTAAAATTTCTTCTAATGATGATGACGTTGATTAAGATTATGGAAATGACCTTGGTTTTCTTGATTGATAAGTTTATTATCTTGATGATGGGCATGTATCTTTGAATGGACCCATCTGATTTATTTCTTATCTATTATATTTTTCTTACACCTTCAATAAATGGATAAGAGTATTGGTTTCTGGTTATTCCTTTTTCGTATATATATATATATATTATTTATTTAATATTCAGATAAAAAAGTTAACAGACCTTTTAATAAATTGAAAAAATATAATAATATAATGATAAATAATATGAAAAAATTATATAATAAATCTATAAAAAACTATATTACTAAAAAATTAACAAAAATAGAATAAATATTTGTAAAAAAATCCATTTTATTTTTAAAAAAAATCATGGAAATCATTAAAAATCCATTTATTTTAAATAAAAGATAAAAAATGAAAAAAAAATCAAACTCAAAAAATTGTTTCACATTAAAATAAATAAATAAAATAAATTTCTTTTCTATTGAATAAATAAAAAATAATCAAAATAAAAAAATAATAACTAACATAATAAATATTTAAAACAAAATAAAATATAAAAAATATAAAAATCAAAAATAATCAAAAATAATCAAAAATAATTATTTTTTGTCAAAATAAATTAGAAAATGACGAAAAACTATATTTTCATAAAAGAATAATGAAAAAATCATTTTCATAAAAATTGAAAGATAAAAATTCTATATGAAAAACCATAACAGAAAATAATTTTTTTACGTTAAGTAAATTTAGAAATTTAATAAAAACATATTGTTAAAATAATTAAAAAGGAAATAATTAATAATTCCAAAAATTTTATTTTAAAAATGTAAGAAAATTACCTCCTATTTAGTTCAACATACAAAATTTAAAATTTCTAAAAAATTAAATTCAAATAAATAAAAAATCAGAAAAACATATATCTATTAAGTAAAAATTAAAAAATATTAGTTTTACTATTTCATAAGTTAAAATAAATATATAAAAATTTATTTCAATTACCAAATAAATTTAATTATTAAAATAAAATTATAAAAATAGAATATTTTATTTTAATTTTGAAAAAAAAACAAAAAATTCATAAAAATTTTTATTATATTAATAATAAAAGTTGGTTTAAAAATAAAAAATGTATACATGTAAAAAATAGAAAAAGTATATAAATATTTTATTTTTAGCTCAAATAGAATTTTAAAAATTATAAACAAACTCCAATATGTAAAAAACATAAATGAAAATGGAAATACAGTCCACCAAATTTATTTTCTTCTCACATAACTTATAATAAAATCATTAAAACCCTCATTATATTATAATCATAAAATGATAAAAACCCAAAAAAAATATTTTACACCAAAATAAACTAAAAAATAATGTATATATTTTTGTTTTTTAAAACTAATGTTGTTAAATAAATAAAAATGAAAAAAAATAAATGAAAACGAAAAAAATAAAGTTAAAAACGAAAACAAAAATCTTCATTTTACTTAAGAATAAATTTAAGAAAGATTTATTCTTCTAAAAATTTTAAAAACCATAAAAAAATATTTTACAGTCGAATAATTTATACAAAATCATGAAACATTTTAATTTCTTTAATAATTAAATTATCATATTATAAAAAACAAAAAAAATGTTTTAAATGGGAAAAAATCAATAAAAAATCAATCTATCAATAACTAGAAAGTATAAAAAATCCATTACTTTGAATTAAATTTAAAAATATTGGAAAAATAATTTACGTTGAAAATAGGTAAGAATGAAAATAAATCAAAAAAAATATTTTACATTCAAATAAAAAAATATATCTTTATCATTAAAAAATAAATATAATAAAAAAATAAATAAATTGGAAAAATATCAAAATTATTGGAACCATGAGCTTGAATAACCAAGGTCATAATCCTTTTATTAAAAAATGACAAAAGTGCCACAGAGGTGTATAATATCAACGAAAGTGGCATGAAAACAAAAAATTTATATACGATAGACAAACGAAAACTATCCCTATACGATCAATGATTATAAAAACCTTGAAGTGTCATCCGATCTTGAAAATCCAACAAGAATAGTTTACATATTACCCATGTTTTGTGGTATGTCCCTACACTAATACTAGCCTCAGTTCCAAGATTTAGGCTTCCACTAAGGGTTGGTTAGGTCATCAAAATAAGAAAAATATAATGATAAAGAATTAAAAAAGAAATTAACTTTAAATACTTTATTTTCCAAATGAATTTAAAAAATTTTAAAAAAATATATTCAAGTAATTTATGTAGACTAACAAAATAAAAAAATTAAATAATTTCTTAAAAATTTAAATTTCACATTGAAATAAAATTATAGAAAATTAAAAAGAGACTTTATATAAATAAATAAATAAAAATATATTAAATTAAAAAAATGAATAACTAACAAATAAATAGTAAAATAATGTAAAATAATAATAATTAATTATAAACACTCTAGTTGAAGGTTAAATTCATCCCATTCCCATAATATAAATAAAAAATATGCAGTAGTACACAAGAGGTTTAAACAATATAGGTATAGAATTGATGTCCACATTCAAAAATGAAAGGGAAACAATTTGTCATCTATCATATGACCAGGTTGAGCCACAAACCTCAATTATGATGTCTCGGCCTGGGTTCCACTCGAAGGTTCCCCAGACCAGTGACCCACATGGCCTCAAGCATGCATCCCCAAATTCTAGAGATATCTGACTAGTAGAAATATCCTAGGTTGGGTCCATGGGTAGACTATGCACTCTGTTCATAGAAGAAGTGTTGTGAAATATATAGATAAATTGTGGATGCATATCAATAATGGAAATTATAGGAGAAGCCAGTATAAACATCCCAACACTAAATAATATTCAAAATAAACAAATGATTCAAATACTAAAGATGATGATGCCATGTCTATAGAGAAAATGGGAAAACAAGTATACATGGATTTAAGTTGTCAATACATCTCATGATATAAAAAAGGAAAAAATATGTCCATGAATCCCAAGCTCTATCCCGGTTATCTGTTACCAAGATTCCATCCTATGTAATTCAATTATTCAGATATTTATAATTGTATTTTTCCCCTTATCTTCATTTTTATGCATGTAGTATGCCTGAGTAACATCAGAAACCCAGATAGTGTGTGAGATAAACTTGGTATTCCACCACCAATAGTGTATATAAATATTCAGTCATTGTATACAATAGGGAATTGTGTAGGTAATAATAGAAATATATAAATAATACTGTAAAGGGTTAGGTTTGGTTCCTAAAGTTCCCCAGGCTGACAATACCTACTTTGGTCTTAGCCAAATAATCTGAACATGTAAGCATATGTATACACATAAATGGATTTTATATGTAGTAACATATACATCAATATATGAGTCTTCTACCACTAGCCTAGACAAAAGGTGTAACTCAGACATACATAAGTTATGGAAAGTGAAACACATGTATCATCGGTCGCAATGATTGATATCACAGTGGTAAGGGATGCCATGACCAGTATCATAGTAATAAGGGAGTTGATGCCAATTATCAAAATATGTGTCATCATGCCCAGTTTCATAATATGGGTTTTCATGCCCATATGTCACATTAATGGTCTTTGTGCTTGTATCATGTTTTTAAAGGGCCTTTATATCCGTATCAAATTTATTAAGGGTTTTCATGCCCGTATCATATTTATATAAGGTCTTCATTCCCATATAACAATATGAAAAAGGGACACCATGCTCGTATATATATATATATAACAATTATAAGGGTCGCCACTCCCATTTACCACAACTAATAAGGGCCCTCATACTCATATATAAATATTGATAAGTAATCACTGCATTTAATATTATCCAATTGATAATTCACACCCATTAATATTCATTAATAACAAGGATATAACCATTACCCCATTTAATTGACTAATGTGGTCGTACGAATCACTTCTATATATTTCAACATGATTTGATAAGTGTTTTAGATTTTATACAACACAAAAATTATCAATTTCATTTACAATATAACAACGTATAAGTTATGAAACCCCATATAGATGATGGTTTTGTCATTTAGAAATTTATTACCATGATATAAATTTGATAAGCACACCTCTAGGGGTGGTGAAAAATATAGGGGACCTAAAAAGGTCACATAGTTCTTGATTAAGAAAACTAATTTATATCAGATTCAATTTAGGGAAAATTCATGGTAAAACCGACATGTGTAAAAATTTAATATATTATAAAACTCATAAACATTGTGGGATAAAGACCATAGAAAATAAAATATTCTTGTAGAGGACCACTTGTCCAGTATCGGTCTTTGGTTTTGTACAGATCATGATAAATAGGAAAAATAGATGAACACACTGAAAATATGGCACAAGATAATGCACCTATATAACTAAAATTTGATAAAGGTAAATGACTAAAGGCACATGTTTAATAGAGTAATCACTAGTGCGCATCCAGTGAGACTAATGAAAAAAGAATCAGATTCCATACATATGAGATATCGAGGAACCAAGATTTAGGATTCTGGGAACTCAAAGGGAGGAGGATAGCTAGCCATGATTAGAGAAAAAGGAAAATAAAGGAGGGGTTAAACATGTAATTAATTAAGGTTATTTTTATTATTTTACTCAAAATCCATGGGTTGCATGGTTTGGATGTATGGTTGTCCAAACCATGGTCTAACAGTGTGACACTATCTAAGGATAGAGCTTGAATAGTTTTTGCACATAGTGTGAGTAACTATGTCCCAACCATGCTATACAGATATTTTAAAAACTATATACCAACTGCATGTATGTGCAGATCTGGTCACATGGTTAGGGATACATGTGATCCCTTCTTTTCCCTTTGAAACACACCCACATGATTAGGAGAAATCATGTGGCCTAGAGGTTTCTTTCATTGTCTAAGCTTATGACCTCTGAACAAGCCACAAACTCCCTCATTTCATGCACAGCCTCCCAAGGCATCCATATTAAGTCAAAACCAATGATTTTAACTTAATATTAATGGAATATTACCTTGTATAAAAACCAGTTTCTTACAATCTTCCCCCTTATATAAATTCATCGCTAAATTTCCCTTCCAAGGGTTGGAAATTGAAGTATGAGAATAACTCCAACCACTGAGCATGTACATCGGCCTCCAACTTCAAATTCTATCTATGTACCAGATTGTGCTTCCATAACACTCATAATAAAGGGATATACTGGCCTTGATTAACATTTTTTCACAAATCGATGATGCATATAGGATAGACCTCAAAAAAAGAATCAACAACAATCTTATCATCCTTAGGATCAAAAGTATGAGAACTGTTGGCATGATAATGGTGAAGCTAAGATATTTGGAATACATCATGAATGGAATGACACCTATGAGGTAATAAAAATTGATAGACTACTAGCCCAACTCTATGTAATATCTAAAAAGTCCCAAAAAAAGAGCAATGACAACTTCCCTTGCCTCTATATTTTTCTATGCCCAAGTCTAGAAGATACCAATAAGAAACCCTAATCCTCAACCATGAACTCTAGAGGTCGTCAATACAAATTTACATAAGATTTATGTCTATAATTAGAAGTAGAAATCAGCTTCGTAATCAGCTAAAATTTCTCCATAGTCTCTGAATGAGATGAGGATCCTATAATGCTACATCTCATACCTCTAACCAGCATAGGTGTGAACAAAATGGCATATTTTATAGGTATTTATTTGGAGCCATTTGAATCATCGCATGATATCTTTTATTTTATTTGAACTTGAAAAGAGGGATATTGTTTCCTCTGGAATTGGGGATGACCTCGTTGATTTAAGGTTCAAACATTCCAATCAATTTCTAATGGGTTTATTCATAGAACCAAAAACATCCAATGATTATATATCCATTTGGACCTACTTTCCAAAGGTAGGTTCTCATTAGTTGTGGACCGATGAGGCTTAAGAATTTTCATTGGTCGAGAGGATGGGAGGTCGGACTCATAACACCTTTTTTAGGGGAATTATTGTCTACTCTGGGACTCTCTTTATAGATTTAAGTTTTGTTCGTGAATCCATATTAAATTATCAAGTATAAAATGAGCTTTCCTTTAGATCTAACAATCAATGATTTGATATGTAGAAATTTGGAGAATCTTTTATATGTATTCGAGGTTCTTCATTGATAGAGAATCATCTATATTTATTTAGAGATTCTTAGTCAATGGTATCCTTAAATACATAAAAGTATCTTGGTCATTATGATGACCATACTGGTTTTAAAGCCACTCAGTGGGGCACTTGAAGTTTATTGTCATTCAGAAGGACATGGATTATTTCAGAGTTGGGATCATACACACAAATGGGATACCTACGTCTCCTTTGTTTAGAAAAGGAATCAGAATCCACATAGTGTGAGTAAGGGAGTATGATGTTTATGCATGATTGATGGCTCAAAGAAAGTTGTCATAATTACTTTTACACTCTAAGCTCATGTGAGTCATGCTCGGTGTGAGAAACAAGAGGTTTTGGTAAAACTAGAAAATTATGCCATCATAAGAAATGATGTGGGGATTATGTATGTATGACTGCCCAAAAATATGAAGATTAGGATTTACTTCATGGAAGAAACCTGGGAACAAGGTCCATAAAGGTATATGTACTTTATAGAGATTTGGATACTCTAACTTGGGGCTTATTCCTGTGGAAGATGCCCAAATTAGGAGAAAACTTATGATTAGGTTTTACTTCTGATAATGAAGCCCAAATCAAAAGTAAATTAAGACTGGTTAAGGGAAAATATGACTGGGGCTTACTCTTGAAAAGGAAACACAGGTTAAGAAAATTCGTATTTTGGGAACTTGGGGCTTATTTCTAAGGAGGATTCCCCAAATTAAGGGAACTTAAAGACTGGGTCTTACTCCTAAAAAGGAGGGCCATATTAGGGGACTTGGGGCTTACTCCTAAAGAGTATGCCCATATTTGTAGACTTTCAGACTGAGGCTTACTCTTAAAGAGGATGCCCAGATTAGGAAAATATGATTGGGGCTTACTCATAAGGATAATTCCCAAATTAAGAGAACATGGACTGGGGATTACTCCTTAAAAGGGGGCCCAGGTTGAGGATTCTCGTTGTAAAGGATGAGGTTGAATGGATGAAATCTCTAACATTAGTGGCAAGAGGATATGTAAATAACTAGGTTTTAAGATATGTTCCACAGAATTCCTTTCAGATAAGGAAGCCAATAAAGAAATCATGTCATGAATGACTTGGGAGAGAGTTCTGAAGACATAATTTTGAAGAGGATGAGTTGATAGGAATAAGAGAGGTGAAATAGGCAGGAGGGGCACCCAAAAAGAAGGTGGCACGCAAGTCCTGCGTGGGTGCACAATTTTTGGTCACACATGTATACTTGCATGACACATGGGTACCTATGCGAGGGTCAACCCTTAGGGTAATACTTGGGCGAGACTTTGATCAAGCCCTTAGTACTATCCCTAGAGGCTTCCAGAAGAGTGGTGCGCATGTTCTGCTGAAGGAGCAAGGAGGCGCGCAAGTGTGGCCATTTCCCTTAAGGGCTGGCCACTTAAGCACGCAAGCGTTGATGAGTTTCAACACTTATGCCTTACTCCCCCTCTTTAGATCTTTCTTTCTATGTAATAAATTACCTTAGAAGTGTTAGTAATCTTTGAGAAGAGACTAGGGCGCCGGGAGCTCAAACCTGAGTTTTTGGAATTTTTCATCCTTGAAATGGGGGGACCACAGGGCGTATTTATAGGCTGGAGAAGACCCTGGGTGAAATTCAAAGAGGGCGTTCAAGTCACATGTGTGACCAATTGGCGGCGCACAAGTGTAATTGCACGACCTTGGTGGAACTTGCATGACCCAAGTGCATTTGATCCTTTGTTCATGCCTTTGTCAATTTTTTATGTTTCTTTAAAGGATGAATCACTTTGGGTTCAAGGAATTTCCTCTTTTCAGTGGTTAGACTCTGTGATGAAAAAGGAGCATCAAAAAAAGTCCCCCCCCCAGACTTGCATCTGAAATAAATGAGGATGTCACTCTGATGAAATAAGAAAACCCAAGGAATCTTCGGCGTGCAAGTATTGAGCCTTGTCTTTTGTGGGCAGTTTAAAGTCATGCACGTCGGACATAAAAGGGATAATGTTTAAGGTCTAAATAGCTTTGACCGAGTGGATTATAATTGACTCAATTACATGATAATATAATTGATAACATATTACCATGTTCATGTATGAGGGAAATTATGTAAATGATGACTTAAAATTTTGAATCTGAGGAATGATATGAAAAATTTCTAAAAAGGCATTAGAAGAAGTAGTTCCCAAGAATGAAGTTACCACAATTTAACAATCCCTTTAGGGGGTTGAATTATGCAGGGCCACCTAAGGGATTGGAGGCATAGTTAAATAATAGAATCTTTTGGATGAAAAGTCTGTTATGTAGACTTTTTATGCAAGGCCGCCTAAGGGCACGTGCTGCATAGTCAGGAAAAAGAACTCTCAGAAATTTACCTTTTTACTACTAAAAATCCAGTGGAAGTTTATGGGGATTCGAATTTTCCAAAGCATAGAGTTTGCTGTATGGTGAGAGGTACTTGAATATGGAAAAGATATTTCCAAACATGATTGTCTATGAACTGGATGAATGTCCCTCCTATGAAGGTCTGACCCAAACATAGGGAAGGGAAATATAAACCATAGACTTGGATACTTTCAAATCATGAAAAAGAACATGGGAAAAATATATTAAGGATGGATTTTTTCTGTGGATCCTTACATATTTTTGATAAGACAAATAAGGACAAAAGAGGTCTTCTTCCCAAGAATGAAGTTACCATTATTTAACAAACCCGTTAGGGGTTGAATTATACAGCCCCACTTAAGGGAATTGGCTGCATAGTCAAATAATAGTATCCTTTGGCTGACAAGTCTATTATGTAGACTATTTATGCAAGGACACCTAAGGGCATGTGTTGCATATTCAGGAAAAATAACTCTCAGAAATTGGACATTTTGTGACCATAAGTCAAGAAAATGGTTATGGAGATCTGGAAGTATTTAAGGTTATGAGTATGACACATGAAAATGGGTATTTTCCAATGCATGAAAGAGATGCATAGATCAATGCTAACCATAATCATGTTTTGGATGGGTCATGAATTGAGATGCTGGACAATACTATGTATCCCATAAGGATGGGAATCAATCTATACATAGTTCTTGAAATACAGTTTAACGTCATGTGGGATGAAAGTATGGGAGATCTTAGTTTAGGGTCATAGAACTCGGACCAAAATAATGAATACATAGTGTGTGTTTTCACAGGGACTTTTCAGCCAGGGGACTGAAAGTGGAATTTGGGGGTAGGCCCAAAATACTTGGGGCTAAATTTTAGGGACACTCGAATGTTCCTATGTATCCCATAAGGATGGGAATCAAGCCTACGTAGTTCTAGAAATACCCTTTGTATAGATTTAGTTTGTACAAGTGAAGGGTGAAAGGGGACTTTAGTGCAATGATGGTTTGAACCAAGATAAAAGCATCAGGAATTTACATGTATGCATGTAGTCTTTAGAATATAACATGATTGGAAATCAATGTAAATAATGATTCCTTCTCAAGTGAAGCTGTCAAAGAATGTTGTAGTTTATTGTCGTACGGGACAAAAGTGTTGTACAGTTTAACTTCATGTAGCAAGGAAAAAGGTGAACCAATGTGAAGAGATTGATTTTGGGATTGAACCTCAGGAGGTTTCCTATGTACCCAGCCTAAAATGAAAGGATCAAAGTCTGCGTAGTTCAATTAAAGAATGAATTAGTGATTAAATTGTTCTTGGGTACAATGACCTAAAAAATGTTCATGGGACTTACGCATGGTTAGTGGCCCAGAGAGGGTGTTATGGTTGAAGTTTAATCTAAGCTCACGTGAGTCATTCTTGGTGTGAGAAACAAGAGGTAGCAACAACCTTAACGATGCACTGTTTAATGATATGTAGGATGTATGAAGGGACTATTCAGTTTAATGTATTGCAGTGAGGACTATTTGTGCTGCACAGTTTAGTGTCATGTAGCAGGGACAAAATACAGTTTAATGTCATGTTGGACGTAAGGGTGCTATACAGTTTAGCATATGGTAGCTAAGACAATGAGGACAATACAGTTTAACATCATGTTGGATGAAAGGGGGACTGTTTAGTTTAATGTCATGCAGTGAGGACAAAAGAGGACATAGTTTAACGTCATGTTGGACGTATTAGGGACTTTTTCACAGTTTAACATCATGTTTGATGGTGGTGCGAGTAGTTTAAGGTCATATGCATGGACCCGAGATTATGAAGTTTAACATCTTGTTGTATGTAAGGGATTTCTGTATAGTTTAGCATCTTGTAGTTAGGATGACATAGTTTATTGTCATGTTGGACGATAGTACAATTTAACGTCATGTTGGAAGAAAATGGATGATACAGTTTAGCCTCATGTTGGATGGTAAGGATGCAAATAGTTTAAGGTCATATGCATGGACCGTTGATGCTACAGTTTAACGGCTTGCTGGAAAAATGGGTGTTGTACAGGTTAGTGTCATGTAGCTAAGACAACACAGTTTAAAGTCATGTCAGATGTAAGTATTTTTATTACACAAAATACTTCTTCAGAAATCTAGCATTGGTTGGAGTAGTGACGAGTTCTCCATCCATTGAGATTAAAGAATAAGCTCCATTGGAGTAGACCTTGTGTATTGAATAAGGTCCTTCCCATTTTGGTTCCAGCTAGGGAGGTTTCTTTCTTGGTATCATTGGAGTTCTGAGAACCAATACCAATTCTCCCTGAACGAATGAACGAAGATGAACTTTTTTGTTGAAAGCTCATGCTTTTCAATTCAGATAGACTTCCAAGTGGTACAGGGTGCACAATCTTTTCTCATATAACTTTTCCAATTCATCCAATCGCTTTTGATATTGTTCATCTGTAGATGACTGATCACAAATGGCTACACTGAGGGAGGGTAGTTGAACCTCAATTGGAAAGACTGCTTCCGTTCTATTTACCAATGAATATGGAGTTGACCGTGTTGCAGTACAGGTGGTGGTTCGATAAGACCATAAGGCATGAAAGATTTTATCAGGCCATGACTTCTTATCTTTATCCACCATCTTTTTCAGTATATTTTACAGATTATTTTTGAAAGATTCTATCTGGCTATTTTCTGCTACATGACACCGAGATGAATGATTGGATTTGATGTTGTATTCTTGATACAACGTCCTCCCCTCGAATGAACAGAAATTGGTGCCATTTTCCATCAATATGGTATGAGGGGCACCAAATCTGGTAATGATGTTAGACTTGATGAAACTAACAATGCATTAATAACTGACTTCTATAAGGGGTATTGCCTCTTCCCATTTGTAAAAGAAGTTAGTAGCAGTAAGAATGTACTTAAACTGCATGGATGTAGCTAAAGGATAAGGTCCTACTACATCTATTCCCCATGGCGCAAATGGCCATGAGTATTTGGATGTGTGAAGAAACTCCGGGGGTTGATGAATGAAGTTGGAATGTACTTGGCAAGAATGAAACATCTTTGTGAAATCAACACAATCTTATATCATTGAAGGCCAAAAGTATCCAAGCCTTCGAACGTGATCAGATAGTCTATTTCCAGATTGGTGGGCACCACAGACTACTGCATGCACTTCTTTCATGATAGCCACTCTCTCTTCACCATCAATGCATCTGAAGAGAATTCCATTAAAAACAAGCTTGTAGAGAATTTTCTCTGGGTGATCTGGGCTATCATAAAGAGTAAAATTGACCACACGTATCCATATTTGTTCTTTCTCAGCTCTATCAGGTGGAAGTGTTCCATTTTGATGGTATTCCCTGATAGGAGTCATCCATCTCGTAGTATGATTGTATGGTTCAGAGATGGGACTAATTTCATTGATATACTCTGGTCTGATTTGGTCATAAGGTGAAATTGTACGATGGTGGACAATACTGATGGTTTTATCATCCTGATTTGGATCTACTAGAGCTGTATCTATATTATCCAATGCATCAACATGGGCATTTTGTGATCTCGGGAAAAAAGAAAATGTCGGTTCCATAGGAAATTCCGCCATTAACTCCCTGATGTAATCATACAAAGGGATTATTTCTTCTTTTCTAATGGCATAATCCCCATTGACTTATTTGATTACCAGGTCTGAATCACCTTTCACCTTTAAGTGATTCGCTTGTGCATGAAGCACCAATTCCAATCCTTCATTGAAAGCTTGGTATTCTGCTTCATTATTTGTAATGCCTCCCAACAATGAGAAGGAATAAGGTAGAACTTCCTTTTATGGAGAAATAAGAACAATTCCTAGCCCAACATTGTTGAATTTAAGATCTTCCATTTTCTTCCCTATTGGACTTCTGGAAGCACCATCAAAGTACATTTCCCATGTTTGAAGACTATCTTGAATAAAGAATACTTCTTCATCAGGAAGTTCAATATCTGAGGATGTATCTTCTAATGAAGGATGTTCAGTAAGGAAATCAGCCAGAGCTGGGCCATTTGCTGCCTTCTGAGACACATATTGAATATCAAATTGATGCAAAATAACTTCCCACCTTGCCAGACATCCTGTAAGCATTGGAAGGCTAAGGATGAATTTGAGAGGGTTATTGCGTGATACCAATTAGACCTCGTGATGTTTCAGATAGTGTCTCAACTTCTGAATAGCAAAGATTAATACTACGAAGCACTTCTCAATATTTGAGTATCGGGTTTCTGCTTCAAGCATAGTCTGACTGAGATAATAGAGGTTGTTTTCATTACCAGCATCATTCTTTTTAGCAAGAAATGCACCCAATGATCACTCTAGAGCTGTCACATAGAGGATAAGTGGCCTTCCTTAAACAGGTGGCATTAATACTGGTGGACTCAAGAGATACTTATTGAGAACATTGAATGCTTCTTGACATTCTTCAGTCCACTTGTATGTGACTCCCTTCTTCATCAATTTGGTGAAGGGTAAACTTTTACCTTCCAAATTGGCGATAAAATGCCGAATATAGGATAAGTGTCCTTGAAGTCCTCTCAATTATTTCAAATTTCAAGGAAGTGACATACAAAGGATTGACATTGTCTTCTCAGGATCGACTTTGATACCACAATGGCGTACAACAAAGCTGTGAAATTTTCTTGAGGATACCCCAAAAGCACATTTTAATGGGTTCATCTTCAAATTATGTTGCCGAAGTTTGTGGAATATGACATCCAAATCAGCCAAGTGATCATAACATTGCCTGGATTTAACCACCAAATTTTCCACATAACATTCAACAAACTTCCCTAAAAAGGGTTTGAAGATACGATGCATGGAACACTGATATGTTGCGCCTACATTCTTCAGGACAAAAGGCATTACCCGACAGCAAAACACACCCTGAGGTTCTCTTCAAGCTGTAGATTCTTCATCTTCTGGTGACATTCATATTTGATTATATCCAGAATATCCATCCATGAAGGAAAGTGCTTCATAACCAGCTGTTGCATCAATTAACAGTTCTATGATCAGAACTGGAAAATTATCCTTAGGACAATGCCGATTAAGGTCTCTGAAATCAATGCAAACTCTAATTTTCCCATTCCTCTCTTTCACTGGAACAATATTTTCCAACCATTTGGGATATTGAACTTCTTTGATGAAGTTTTCTTTGATAAGCATATCCACTTCATCCCCAATTTTTGAAGCATAGGTTGGGTCTGTTCTTCTAGCGGCTTGATTGAATCCTCAATGTTCTTCTGGAAAACCCAAATGATGAGTGGCAACATTAGGATCAAGCCTTGGTATCTCTGTATAGTTCCAAGCAAATATATCTCGATTTTTCTTTATAAAGGGAATATACATCTCTTTCTCTTCAAGATTCATGGCCGCACTAATTTAATTGGTATGTGGATCTTCTTTTGTACCCAAATTTATTTCTCTGAGTTCATCCATGGTGGTAGAGATACCCTCATCAAATTCTGGAGGAGCATCCTTGAGATCTTTTTCTTCTTCTTCAACATGTGTTATTTATTCTATTTTTACTTGCATATTAGATGAAGAAGCAGAATTTCCATGATCAGAAGAGATGTTAAAATTTGAACATCTTGAAGAAGAGGATACCATTTCCGACCCAATTGACGATGAAGGGTCTTCCTTGGGTAATATGGAGGAGATAATGGATTGATAATCGACATCATCGTTCACCTCTGACCTTGTTATAGCTTCTTCTGGCTTGACTGGTGAAGTATACACTTTATGAATTTATGGGGATGAAATAAAGACATCTCCATTTGAGCATTCATCATTGCTTGGTGAATCACCAATTTCTCCCAAGCTGTCAGGCTTGATTTTCATAATTGACATTATGGAGGTTTCCATAAGAGTATTTTGATTTGGGTCTATCCTGTCAATTTTACTGATAGGAAACACATAATCTGTACTCACATGTGTGAATGGGTTTATTGGAATATTTTCCAAACCATATGGAGAATTAACTCTGGTAATCACCCTTATAGTGGATTTCTCCTTTACATTCATGTGATAGAATCCTGCCTCAATGTATTGAGATTCACATGTCTTGAATGTGGAATTATCACCATACAATGTCCCAATTTTACTATCGAAACAATATTTGAGACATTGATGGTATGATGAAGGGATAGATGCATGTTGATGCAGCCAGGGTCTACCAAGCAAGATGTTGAAGGCTGAGTCTTGATCAACAACCATGAAATCTAAATTGGATATAAGATCTACAAACTGAGTTCTGAGTGTAATCTCACCCAGTAGTTTTTTTTCATTTTTATCATATCCTTGTAACATTAATGTAGAAGGAGATAAATCAGATTCTGTGAGGCCCAATCGACGAAGTGTATGAATGGGGATGAGGTTGACTCCTGAACCATTATCAATGAAGACTCTTCAGACGTCTGCACCATTAACCTTTCCAGATAAGTACAAAGGTCTAATATGTCCATGAACGACATAATCTTCATCTTCATTTGTGAAAGATATCACTGTATGGAATTATTCAAGATTATTCTCAACATGGTAGGCTTCAGCCGCAGCAATTTCAGTTTCAAACTCTTGAGGACTTGAAAAATCCTCGATGAGTGCATCTCGAAGATCCTTTGATAAATTCAAGGCATCCATAACTGATAACTTGGCCGGTACTTGGGCCAAATGTTTCAATATATCATACTTTTGATCTAAAGGTCTGTGTTTCCCAACAGGAACATGTGGTTTCGTAGGTACCTTTGAACTTGATTCTTTGGATGTAAATGCATCTTATATCGGGGTTGGAGATGGTAATACTCCTGTATTTGAAATATTATACCTATTAGGTACATTTACTTGCTGATAGGAAGAAGATGGAACCTTCAACCGATCTTCCAAAATAATTGTGTCAGGACTGAGTCTGCCTTGTGTGGAAGAACTTGCTTGTTCTTGTTGAGCTCGTTGAAGGGCTCTACCACAAGTTTTTTCCACATAAACAGTTATATCAGGGGTAGAATTAGATAAGTGGACTCTGAAAGATCCACGTCTTCCCCTGTATCCTGAGCCTCTGGAACTTCCTCTGATTCCTCTATTTGATTCAGGGAACTCGGGCTCATCAAAATCGAAACTTCGACTAACATATGGATTTGTTAATTGAATCATATTAACAGAACCGAACATTAACTCCTCATACGATGAAGACTCTGCTTGACTAGCAAGTTTAGGCTATTCCATTTGCTGGGGCAGTGCCCGTTGCTTCGAAGTAGATGGCATAAAATCTACCAGAGTCAAAGACGACTTTGGCATTGACATATACTCATCTTCTTCTGATTCTTCTTCTTTCTTTGAATTATGTCGTTTCTTTGAGGATTTTCCCTCTGATGAAGAGGATTTTTCTGCGGCATTCATGGCAGAAGACACAATTGTTTTATTCAATTGAGTTCGAAAAATGGCATGAGTTCGGTTGATCATTTTTCGGACCATCCAATCCTCATATTTTTGCGTGTTTTTGATCTTGACTTCTTGCCACTCGCCCTCTTCCTCTGGATTTGTAGCAGTTACACATGCTACATGAGGTGAAGAAACTTTCAATTTTACTTGTCCCGAGTCGACCATTTTTTGCAGGAGTTCCTTGAAGACAAAATACTCTTGAATGGGATGCCCCAACATATGATGAAAGGGGAAATAATTGGGACGATCATTATCTCCTTCCTTATTTGTCTTTTTGGGCCTTGGAAATTGAACCAAATTATTTTCCAGAGCCTAAATGAAGTATCCAAGACCCTGATCATTTAGGAAAGAGTAAATTATTCTCTTTAAATCCTCAAATTGTTTTCGTCTTTGATATTTTTGATCAACTTGACAAAACGGGCTCTGTTGTTGGCGCTCAGGAGGTGGAGCCCTTCAGGAAGATGAAGATTTTGAAGTAGAATCAGGTACAAGTACTTGTTTAAGCATAACTATAGCAGTCTCTGCTTTACCCATTCTCCATCCTAGAGCAGATGGAATTACATGAGCTTTATCCTAAGTCTTTATTAAGAGAGTATTAAATCTGCTGAGCGATTGAAGTAAGGTCTCGAAACCCTCCTATGTATGTTACAGGGATCAAAAGTGTATGCAACACATCATGCAGAATTGCCTCACAGATTGGCACCAATTATACTTGAGGGAGTGCTAAGCTCAGGGAATAGGTTAATCCCTTCCAGTGAGCAATGAAATCGTAAACCCTTTCATTCTCCCTTTTCTTACAGTTTGTAAGATCAAAAATGGTTTCCTTTGGAAAAGTTGAGCTGAATTGAAGAAGGAATCATTGAAAGAGATCCTCCAATCTGGTAATTTACCAGGATTGTAAGCTTGTGTACCAGATAAAGGTAGGCCCTTGTAATGAATGTACAAAACACATGATCTTAACTACTTCTTATTGCTGAGGGGTTCCAATCATAGGATCGCAACGAGAAAAAAAATGTGTTAAGTGTTGCTCTAAGTCTCCCGAACCATTAAATATTGGGAATGTGGTACTTGAACAATTTGATGGGGAGGAATTGCATCAACCTATTCAGGGTGAGATCTCTTTTCTGGTTTAATTTGAGCTCTTTTCCCTCCATATCTTCCAACCGAGCTGTTAATGAATCAATAGTATTTATTAACTTTTGAGAAACATCCGACTGATCTTGGACGTGAACAGGTGCAATGACTGGAGCTTGGACAGATGTGGTGGCTGGTGCTGCAACGGATGGTAGCACTGCCAATTGTTTTTGCACTTGACCTATAGGATTAGACCTGTGAGGGTGTACTGGTAGAGGAGGATATTCTTGATACATTTTAGTAGCCGCAACAAATTTCCTTGGCTGACTGACTCCAGAATGCTTAGGAGGAAGACTACCATGAAGTAATTCTGCATTCGACCTCCTTAATTATTTCATTTATTCCTCTTGTTGTGAAAATATTTACTCTACTGAGAGTGATTGGACTTCTCCAGAGGTAGGGTATGTAACCTGATTCTTTCCTTTCCCCTTGTTGACTTCCTTTTGGAGAGGGGGAAGTGAGTTACCTGAAGGATTGACTAGATTATGGGTAAGCCTTTGACTTTATGTACGCACGCCTTCTTCATTTGTGTATGTGCGTACAACTTCTTGAGCAAGAACCTCTTCAACTGATCCCTCTGAGTGAACCTCATCTGGTGGATCAGCAACAACGACATTAATGACATTAATCAATGCATAATGCATTGCATCTCTTCTATCAGTATTTCTGTGATAATGCCTTCTTTCATATCCTTGATGAGACATTGCCTTTTGTCAATTTGATCCCTCAGGAACTTCTTGGCAAACCATAATTTTGAGGTAATCTCTGGATAATTCGTCTCTTTGTTCCTCTTGCAGATTCTTCCCTAATTGAGAGAAGACTAACTTTCTCTAAGGGAGAGATTGAGGATTTGAAACAGTCCCCAGTCTTGTGGACTGGGGTTTTTCCTGCTCAACTCATCGAATCCTATTTGTTGACTCTGAGGGTCAGGTTAAAAGAGTCCCTAGTCTGGCAAGCTGGGGTGGTTCTTGACATGCTATATCTGAGACTTTCTTGAAAGCTCTCCTGATCTTTCAAACTTTAGTCTGGAAATTGGCTGGATACATTAATCTGCATATGCTTTTATCACCCATCTCAAAAGACTGTTGGATGATTTCTGACACCTCTGTCACTTTTTGTTGTGCTTGATCCAAATGAAAGGCATGTTAAATATTCTTGTTTGCTTGATGTCGGAGTAATTCAACAAATTGTTCTCTGTATTCCTGATTTTGAGAAGAACTAGTTGAGGCATGTTATTGAGCAAGCCTTTGGTTACAAACAAATCCCATTGGTTGTGGCCGACTGTGGGCAATAACATTGAATGAAACCACTTTAGGCGGTCTTTGCTGACTAGAGATTACAGTGAAATTTAGTTCTCCATGAATACCCCATCCCCTAATATGAATACTAGATGGGGCATTGGAAATTAACTGGCGCAATCTTCTTAGTGCACCAAGGCATTAATGTTGAAGGGATCTCGGCTGCTTTTCAGCCTTCGGATATCGAGAAACTGAGAGAGATGCCAAGTCAATTTGGCATTCTAACCCTTCTATTATCTTGACATGATTTTCATATTCATAATAAGATAATATTTTCTTTTTAAACTGACAAAGAGTTTTCCCTATGTTGAGACGAATATGTTGAATACAATATTCCATCAACATATTTGGAATATCATACTAAGAATCAGCCGAAGGCCAAAACATGACTGGCACTTCACCTTTCACCAGTTTTTTTCTCATGTTCAGCACTTCCTCTTTGTCATTTGATGAGGATTATTCTACCTGATTAGACCAGAGCTGGTTCTTCTTTGATGCTTCATTAGATTCAACAACATTGGTAGATAATTCACCCATCAAACTAGATGATGCATGACTTAGGGGTGGTTTAGAGAATGACCTACACCCTGGGCTATCATCTAATTGAGAATGTATTTCACTTGCGAATGGTAAAGCATCAGACATGACTGTCTTCACACTTTCAAGTGCCTCAAGATAAGAGGGATTTCTCGTCACTACATTTTCCATTGGAGAATTTTCCAGGCTATGTGAATCACTACTGCGGAGAGGAATTTTGCAGCAAAATTCATCATCATGGGGAGGACCACCATGGTGGGTTAAAGAAAAATATGAAAAATTTTTCTCCTTGGTCTTCTGGCCACACAGAGGGTTCTTGTGGATCTCATCTGAAGATGATACTTCAATATCGACCAAGTTGTCATGAAGCAAGCCTTCATGATGAAATGTCTGATGTAGACCTTCAGAATTAACGTTCCCACTATTGGGAATTGAGAGAGTAGAATCTTGAATTCCAACGGATAATTGTCTGAGGGCTTCAAGAACTCCATCATCGAGTAAGTCCTTGTTACAGATTGGCCCTTGATTTCTTGACAGTTCTGGGTGGGTCTTCTTCTTAGATGCCTTCGTACTCACTTTAGGAACCACTTGTTGATGAAAGTGGTCATTATGAGCAGTTTTATGTGCCTTCTCAGGAGAAATGATCAGGTTTTGCTGATTATCTCCACTCAAGTCAGGTGTATGTGCCTGAAATCGTTGTCCGTATGATATGGGGGAGTACGCCCCTACAACCCTCTTGGACTGGAACAGAGGTGTGTGTCTGTTCCGAAGTGAACTATTGATGTGTCACTCCACTGGTAGGGATAGATATATGTGTCCTTCCCTGAGATGCTGCTTAAGCTGTTATAATATCCTGGAAGGCATCCAGAATATGTGCAGGGATTTGCTTCTGCTCCTTCACCATTGTTATAATGTTCTTGGTGACTTCAGCTACCGAAACAGGAATATACATCCATTCCGTGCTTGGAGTAGGTGTGTGTTCCTGCTCCTGTCCTCCCTTTCCTATTAGTGAATTTTGACAGTGCTAATGTGTGGGGGAAGGGAGTTGAGTCTGCCTCCTTCTGGCCGCTAGAACTTTCCCACTGACTTCTCCGACTGCTACCAAACGAGACTGTAGTTATGATTGATCAATACTAGTAGGTTTATGTGCCTACTGATTGCACTCCACCGAACGTGGTTGATGAGATTCCTTCAATACTGATAGACAAGGCTGATTGCAGGACTGATGAGTATAAGTAGGTGTATTTGCATGTTTACCAGTTGTCAACACATTGGGTTGGCGGGTTACATCATATGTAGTCAGACGAGCCTGCTGACTAGATGATGATTTATAAACAGGTGTATGTTCTTGTCTATAGTACTTTTCCAGAATTGCTTGTCGGGATTGGCATGCTGCTGCCAGACGAGTCTGCTAGATAGCGGAATTAAAACTGACGGGTGTGTGTGCCCGCTCGTTTCTTGCCACCAAGTTAGGTTGGTGGACTTCTACGGAGATTGCAGAGATGCGAACCTGCTCACTGTTGACCGGATTTCACCTCTGGTGGTTCGTCTTTCCTACTCAGGTTCAAGGAACCTGGGCCGAATGCCTATAGAAGATACCCTTATCATGTTGAGGGTGCACTGCCACACGATTCTAGCGGCGATTGTTGATTGGAGCCCTCGGGAAGGACTAATGTCCCCTTGAATTAAGGCCCTAAGGGACCTAATCATTCACCTCCCCATAATACGGGAGTGAATGGTGATTGCGTTCCGTGGATAATGACCCGAAATGGTTGGACACGGTGGATAGCACCGCCTGCTTCTTGATCACTGCTCGTCGCTGTCCGGATGACCAGGGTGAGTTTTTCACATGGAGGGCTTGTCGAGAAACCTCCAGAGTGGGAATGGTACAGTGTAGATGGTACTCCTTAACCAGGGCATTTGATACCCAGCGTTGAAGGAACTGAGTAGGCGATGTCGTCCTTAGAGCGGACGACGATCCAACAGGAGTAGCAGCAGATGCATTCACAGCAGAGGTTTTCATAGGAGAGCCATTCACAGACTTGAACTTAAGAAAATACATTCTTGTAATGCATAAGATCTTGGAAAAGAGTGCCGTTTTGATATAACAAACATAATCAAGATAATTTTTGCTGCAACGTCTTTTGGATGAGCACATATGTTATTAATTGCTTTGTTGGCCATCTCATTGAGTTTTAATTAGGGTCTTAACAAATAACAAAAACATCATTTTAACTTGGTTAAGTATTCACGTCGGGTTCAGCATTTTTTGTTTCCTCTAGAATTGGGGATGTCCTCATTGATTTAAGGTTCAAATATTCCAATCGTTTTCTAATGGGTTTGTTCACAGAACTGTAAACATCCAATGATTCTATATCCATTTGGACCTACTTTCCAAAGGTAGGTTCTCATTATTTGTGGACCGATGAGGCTTAATAATTTACATTGGTCGAGAGGATGGGATGTTGGACTCATTACACCTTTTTGATTGGAATTATTATCTACTCTGGGACTCTCTTTATAGATTTAAGTTTTATTCGTGAATCCTTATTAAGTTACCATATATAAAATGATATTTCCTTTAGATCTAGTAATCAATGATTTGATATGTAGAAATTTAGAGAATATTTTATATGTATTCGAGGTTCTTCATTGATAGAGAATCATCTATATTTGTTTAGAGATTCTTATTTAATGGTATCCTTCAATACATAAAAGTCTCTTGGTCATTATGACGACCATATTGGTTTTAAATCCACTCTGTGGGGCACATGAAGTTTATTGTCATTCAGAAGGACATTGATTATTTCAGACTTGGGATCATACCCGCAGATGGGCTACCTATGTATCCTTTATTTAGAAAATTAATATGAACCCACATAGTTCGAGTAAGGGAGTATGATGTTTATTCATGATTGATGGCTCAAAGAAAGATGCCATAGTTACTCTTACACTTTAAGATCACGTTAGACATGCTTGGTGTGAGAAACAAGAGGTATTGGTAAAACCAGACAATTGTTCCATCATAAGAAATGATATGGGGATTATGTATGTATGACTACCTGAATGGATGAAGATTAGGATTTACTTCATGGAAGAAACCTGGGAACAAGGTCCATAAAGGTATATGTACTTTATGGAGATTTGGATACTCTAACATGGGGCTTATTCCTGAGGAAGATTCCCAAATTAAGAGCAGACTTATGATTGGGTATTACTCCTGATAAGGAATCCCAAATAAAAAGTAAATTAAAACTGGTTAAGGAAAATATGACTGGGGCATACTCATGAAAAGGATGCCCAGGTTAAGGAAATTTGGATTTTGGGAACTTGGGGCTTATTACTAAGGAGGATTCCAAAATTTAAGGGAACTTAAAGACTGGGGATTACTCCTGAAAAGGAGGCCTAGATTAGGGGACTTGGTGCTTACTCCTAAGGAGGATGCCCATATTTGTAGACTTTGAGACTGGGGAATACTCATAAGGAGGATTCCTAGATTAGGAAATTATGATTGGGGCTTACTCCTAAGGAGGATGCCCAAATTAATAGAACTTGGACTGGGCCTTACTCTTGAAAAGGGGGCCCTGGTTAAGGATTCTAATCGTAAAGGATGATGTTGAATGGATGAAATCTCTGACCTTAGTGAAATGAGGATATGTAAATTACTAGGTATTAAGAGATGTTCCACAGAATAACATTCAGATAAGTAATCCAATAAATAAATCATGTCATGAATGACTTTTGAGAGTGTTCTGAAGGCTTAATTTTGAAGAGGATGAGTGGATAGGCATAAGAGAGGTGAAATAGGCAGGAGGGGAACCCAAAAAGAATGTGGTGCACAAGTCCTGTGTGGGTGCACAAGTCCTGGTCGCGCAAGTATACTTACGCGACACATGGGTACTTTCATGATGGTCAACCCTTAGGGTAATACTTGGGTGAGATTGGCTCAAGCCCATAGTACTATCCCTAGAGGATTCCAGAAGAGTGGCGCGCAAGTTCTGCTGAAGGAGCAAGGCAGCGCAAAAGTGTGGCCATTTCGCTTAAGGGATGGCCACTTAAGTGCGTAAGCGTTGATGAGTTTCAACACATAGGCCTTACTCCCCCACTTTAGATCTTCCATTCTAGGTAAGAAATTACCTTAGAAGTGTTTGGAAGCTTTGAGAAGAGACTAGGGCACCGGGAGCTCAAATCTGAGTTTCTGGTATTTTTCATCCTTGAAATGGGGGACCCACAGGGGGTATTTATAGGCTGGAGAAGACCCTGGGCGAAATTCAAAGAGGGGGCGCAAGTCACCTGGGCGACCGATTGGCGGCGCACAAGTTTACTTGCACGACCTTGGTGTAACTTGCACGACCCAGGTGCATTTGAACCTTTGTTCATGCCTTTGCCAATTTTTGATGTTTTCTCAAAGGATGAATCACATTGGGTTCAAGGTATTTCCTCTTTTTAGTGGTTAGACTCTGTGATGAAAAAGGGGAATCAATAGATATTATTCTCAAAGGTTCCAACAAAATGAAGTATTCATTCTTGGATCATTTCCTCCAACACATGTATCATCTTTTCTCACATTCCATGAATTTGGGGGAGAAAAAATGTTCTCAGAATCACCAACATACCCATATCTCTTTTTTACCCTTGATAAAACCTTGATTAGAAATGAGTGTCCCTATCTGTAATGATAGTATGATGGAAACATGTAGTATTATAATATCATAGAAATACAACCTTCCCAACTCATCCAATGATAACATCTCCTGGATGGGAAGGAATTGGGCTCCTTCTGTTAGTCAATCCATGAATACCCAAACTATGTCACTATCCTGAGGAAAACTCAGTAATAATACTA
Organism: Viscum album; assembly: GCA_963277665.1. Lineage (NCBI taxonomy): Eukaryota > Viridiplantae > Streptophyta > Magnoliopsida > Santalales > Viscaceae > Viscum > Viscum album. The sequence goes on along the minus strand of OY728121.1, from coordinate 1,097,838,099 downwards.
TAGAATATATCATAACATCTTATCATTTCCATTATAGGGATTTTAATAGTTTTATCAAGCCATTAGGATGCTCGTTCTCAACACTCACATGTTGGTAGGTTGAACACCTAATGATAAAACATATTATCTTATGCTTCATCCATGGCCACCAATAATATCAGTGCATATAATTATGCATATTGGAGATACCTGGATGAACATCCCACTAAAAAAATGGGACTCTTGTATTAGTTCATCTCTCATGTTAGTGGTAACCTAGATAGACCCATGTATATGCAAGATGTCATCATCATCGATAGACCTATCCAGAGGTTGGTCCTCAACATAAATTATATCTCGTAGGACCAAGCCTTCAGTATTTAAAAACTACCGTATCCCCACTCTATCCATAACTGAAGAGGTTTCTGATATCGATGCTTGTACATACTATTCACGATGTCCACAATCCTTTATGAGTGTCTCATAAAATAGTTCCATAAGACTCCACTCACTACTGGCCTCCTGAACTTCCTGCATCTGAGTCCTCCTTTTCAAAGCATCGGTAGAAACATTTCCTTTCCCAATAATATATAAATGTTAAAAGTCAAAGGACTATAGATATTCAACCCACCTTCATTAACTAAGAATAAATTCACTTTATATGAAAATATTCATGAGGATTTTTTGGTCTGCAAACACCATAAAACACTCTCCCAATAGTTAATGCCTCTAATAACACAAGGGTGAAAAAGAGCTTCCAACTCACAACTGTGCTTCAGGTAATTTTTCTCATTATGCCTCAACTACCATGACCTGTACACAAATACTCAATCCTCTTATTACTTAACTACTCCAAGCTTAATAAATGATGCATCATATTACTCTATAAAGACTATTATTAGATCTGAAATAATTAGGATTTACACTAAATTAAATATCCCTTTTATCTTTGGAGAGGATATCTCATAGGATTTTTTTTCAAATAAACTTCACACCCTTCTTAGTCAATCACATAAGAGGTTCTTCTAAGCATGATAACTTCTATATAAGACACATGTAATAACCATATAGCCCCAAGAAACTTTGTATGTCGAAGATGTTTTTGGGATGCTCCTAGGTAACTATAGCACTCACCTTCTTTGAATCAAATGAAAAAACAGCCTATGGGAAAATATGACCAAACAAGTGAACATTGTTGATCCAGAAGTGACATTTACTAAGATTATAATATATATGATTCTTTCTGAGTGTATTCCAAACAATCTTAATATTGGTGGAAGTATCACTTCGATTATGGGAATACACTAATATTTCATCTTTGAATACCACTACAAAGGAATCAAGATAGGTATGGAAAACCCTATTCATCAAAACCATAAAGACTATTGGAACCTTCATAAGACTAAATTTCATAACTAGGTACTCATATAAACTATACTAACTATGGAAATCCATACATGGAATATCCAAAGGCCTAACTTGAACATGATGGTATCCTAATCTTAGGTCAATCATCAAGAATACTCTCACTCCTCTGAGTTGGTATAAGAGATTATCTATAAAAGGTAAGGGTAACCGGTTATTCAAATAAATTTGATTCATCTTATGGTATTATACACAAATACAGAGGGTTCTTTCAAATTTATTTATGAAAAATACTAAAGAACCACATGGATAAGTATTGGTCCATATAAAACCATTAACCTATAAGTCCTCCATATACCTATTGATCTCCTAAAACTCAGTAGTAACCATCCTATAAGGAGGACTGGATACCGGTTCATCTCTAGGAACTATCTCGATAGTAATCTATACCTATATCTCAAGAGATATTCAAGAAAATTAATTTGGGAAAACATCCTTGAATTGATCAACTACATAAGAGTACTCAGTATGATGTAGTCTCTGATCATCTATGTAATGGATATAAATTTGGGTAGTCACTCTACCTAGCCTAATATGATCAGGTCCATCTTTAATTTCATGTTCATCCCACTCTCCCTTTTGAATATACATATCGCACTCTAGTTATGTAAATGAAACCCTGCAATTGTAACAATACATATAGGAATGATAAGGGAGAAACTATTCCCTCCCTAGAATGACATAAAAACATGTCATCTTAGGGATGCAGAGGTCCCATATTAAATGATGGATACCTCTCTCCTTAGGGAATTCTATAAACTGGTGTACACTCTTTGATCTTAAACTCGAAAGTGTATCATGTTTCATAATGACACATTAGTACTCATCATTAAGCGCAAGGATATCCAAAATTTCCATATAGATAAATGATTTATATGTATATAAATTGGATAAATAAAATGAAATAGTATAGGATACTAGAATAGTACCTCAAACAATAGATATCACAACATGTTTCTCCTCTGGTATAGGTTGTATTGAATAAATTTGGCATGATCTATAGCCATGTGCTACAACCTAAATACCAGGAGTGGGTCCTCCTTACTGGTTCTATATATTAGAAACCTAGATACCCTGGAAACAACCTCCTCCTTTACCTATATGGCTAGTATTACTCTAGATAACTACAAGTAAATGTGCTACTACTCTTACTCATGAAGGTGTAGTAGATAAGGATCTTCTCCCACTCTTAATAGAAGGAAAATTCCTCAATAAAAAATAAAGATTCCATGATCTACCAATGTCTCAGCACTGAATGGGGTTTCTAGGACATAGGTTATTCTTACTCCTTGGATTCCCACATTGGTGAAAAACTATGTAACATTTATAGGGTGTCACCAGGCATCTTCTTCTCACGTTTATAGTCTCAAATCATTGCTTCTGGCCGCTAGTCGAACTAGTAACCAATCTCAGTTATGAGCCTCCCTAGCCCACATCATCAACTTCCCTTAATTTTTTTTAATTGATATGGTCCTGGATCACTATATCATACATGGTAGTCAACCAGAAGAAATTAACATGAGAATGAATAGGATGCCTAAGGTTGCTATCAAATCATCTCACTTTCATTATCACTACAAATGGGTGCAATGTGCAGAAGCTCGGTAAAATGAATTTAGTAGTCCCTAACTATCGTAGAAACCTATTTTAGGTTCAATAACTCTCTAGGATTATTTTTCCTTAGGCTATAAGGTAATTAATATTCATAGAATCTTGAATATAAATCCCTCCAAATCACTTCCTAAAATTGACCCACCTAATTCATAACATCCCACGAAATTTGCTTTATCTATGAATCATATAAGTAGTAAATTTCACTATCCCCTCAGAAGGTGTCTCAATATGATCTAATATAGACATAGTCATCTTAATATATAACTCTTCCACTTAGGGGCCACCATCCCCTAAAAAATTAATGGATTCTGCTATTGGAGCTCTCACGTAATATCTACCATATAAATGCAAGGTCATGGATCTCCCTATAAGTTCTTAATCATATGAAGAATCTCCCTTAAAAACGCGGAATGATTACTCACATCATAGATAAAAGGAGGTCACCTATGTGGGACTATTGGAGGTATTACTAGAATCCCTGGGCCCACCACCTCCAGAGCATGGTGGTTACCACCATCCTGAAAAAATACTAGAGGACTTCATTTTTGAATTAGCTATATAATGTAAAAAAAATGATTCCTTAGATATGATTTAATAGATGAAAAATCATATATAGATGAATATGATAGGTATAAGACTTCTTATGTAATAGACAAACCCCTCTTCTAGCTCAAAGTGTCGGGTCTCGTAGATAGAAATATTTATATATGACATAGGATATTCTACCTACTTCCCACTACTAAGGTCGGGTTTGGGTCAAGATCCCTGTTAAACTATATGGGTCCCGATATATAGTGTTTTAATTGAAATTTATATAGAAAAACACCTTTTAAATAGAAATTTTCATACCTATATAACTGGACCATTTCATTTTAAAATTTCAATATCATTCAATTTGTGTCTCAGTTTTCTATAATTTTCTTTAAAATGTTAACTACATGAATCACCACATCAAATTCATAAGGGCCCATACACCTCATAGATAGAAGTGATGGGTCTATTCAATAGAAAAAATCATATATCAAGTCTCATTATGACGTTTTAACACAATTTATGGATATATCAATAAGAACTAATAAAGATCATAGGTAATTCATGCAATACAAGTCTCTTATATGGCTTGGAGTATGCATGGAATGTGAATTTCATTCACGATGAATAAAATGATGCATGATCCATTATTCATTTCCCTCATATCATTGGGCCATGGATGAAAGGAAAACCTCAATCAAAATAATAATAATAATAATAACATAACATGTGTTTCACCCAAGGATTAAATAAAATAAATTATAATAGGAATAATACCAAATAAAAATTCATTACACTAGGAAACTCAGTATTACCCTAAGCGTGGGTTATGCACACCTATGAATGACTTATAAACAATTATTGAAGTATTCTTAATCACTTGTTTTTTGACTCAAAATAGTAAGTAAGGAAATGATGATTTGATAGACATCCAAACTTGGGTTCCACTCAAAGGAGCCCCAAACTGGTGGGCACATGATCTCAACTAGGCCTCCCTATATTCCAATGGCTTCTAACTAGAAGTGAGGTCTTAGGGTTTGTATATGGGGATATTATTCACTCTTTTTCTAGTATCACAATGTGAAATAATTAAATAAATTAGGGAAGCCTATCAATAATGTGAAAGATAGCAGAATAATGTATAAACATCCAAGAAAAATATAAAAATCAAAATCATTAACTGGATCATATACAAATGATGATGATGTCATATCTCTACAAAACTAGGAAAAAGTATTCATGGAAATAGGCTGTAAATACAAAACATGATATATAAAATGAAAAAATTCCAAAATCTATCCTTGAATCTTGAGTACCATCCATGTCATCTACTACCAAGATCCCATCCTATGTCATCAAATAAATCACATATCAAAAAGTGGATGTTTTCTGATATCTACACCTAAAATCGTGTAGTTTTCCCAGGTACCATTGGTGGCTGAGATAATGAGTGAGATAAGATTAATAGGCCACCACCAATGGTGTCTATAAAAAATGGGAATTATCAAAAAAAATATCTAAGGCCTTTTTTCCATTGAAGGAATTGTGTTCATATAATATATAAGTGTGATAGTAATAATGGAATGTTATAAACAAAACTGTAAAGGGTTTGATTTGGTTCTTAATGGACATTGGGCTTATAGTTTCTACTTTAGCCATATCTGAATACTCTGAAAATGTATCCATATATATAAACATCTATAGGATGTACATATAGTGATTTCTACAACCATATATGTGGCTACTACCACTATCCTAGACCCGAGGCATAACTTAGACATCCATAAGTAGTGGAAAGATTATCACAATTATCATTGGATGCAATGAAAAGTTTCATAGTAGTAAGGGATGTCATGCCCAATATCATAGTAGTATGGGATTCATTTCCTAGTATCATAGAAAGGGTTTTCATTCCTATATATAACAATAAGGGTCATCATGCATGTGTGTCACAGTAAGGTTTTCCATTCCTGTATAAAATTTATAGTGGTTCTCCATGCCCATATCACATTTATAAAGGGTTGAAATACATGTATCATAATTTAAATGGGTCATCATTCTCGTATCACATTAATAAAGGTTCTTAATTCCCATATTCACAATAGAAAAAAGTTATTCCATTCCCATATAAATATATATATTGCATAAGGTTCTTCATACATAATAAAAATAATTAACAAGGGTCTCTATGACCATTATTCAATAATGATAAGTAATCATTGGATTTAATATTAGCCAATTGATAATTCATTCCAAATTACTGTTCATTAATAACAACTGTGAAAATATTGTTCTATTTAATTGGAGATGTAGTCATACCACTCACCTCCATATATTTAAACAAGATTTGATAATTGTGTTATCCATTTTATAACACAGTAATTATCCATTTAATTTATAATATCATAATTTATAATTCATTCCAAACCATATATATTATGGTTTGGTCATTTAATCATTTATAACCATGATGAAAATTTGATCGGTATACCTCAAGGGGTGGTGACAAATACATCGGGCCTAATAATTTCACATAGTTCTCAATTATGGAAACTAATTTAATTCATATTCAATTTAAGGAAATACTCAATGAAAATAAAATTCTGTACAACAAAAAATATTATAAAACACCTCAAATTTTAGGTATAAAAAATAGACCATGTATCTTATGCCTTTTGAGGAGAATTTATCCAGTATCGGCCTTTTTGGTCTAGATTGAGATAAATCATTAGAAAATAAAAACATCCAAAAAATAGGGCATAAAATCCCACACCTAAATAACTTTATTTAGTGAATGATAAATGACTAAAAAACAAGATAAATAGATTAATCACCAGGATTCATTAAATGAGATCGTCAGTGGATGAATCAGAGTCTTAATGACCGAGATATCAAGGATCCTAAATTTAGGCTTCCATGTAACTCAAATGGTGGAGGTGATATAAAAACAAATGGATAATAAGTTAAATAACCTATGGGGATAAACATAGAAGTCATTAAGATAATTTTGTTCATTTTACCAAAAATACTTTGAATTCTCTATTTGGTTGCATAGTTGTCCAAACCATGCACCAACTATGCACCTCCCACTGTCTGAGTTGGGACCCCACATGGTTTGGCCACATGGTTTGTGAGACCATGCGCCAACCATACTACATGGATCTACTAAAAACTACATACCATTCACACTGGCCTATAGAAATGGTTGAATAGTTAAGGAAACATGTGTGCCCTAATTTTCCCTCTGAAATGCTCGACACTGTTACGAGAAACCATGTGGGTTGGTTTTCACTATTTTTACATACCATGTGGCCTAGTAGTTTCATCCTTCAGCGAGGGTTTTTATCTCTAAATAAGCCCTGAACACCCCTATTTCTTCTATATCCTCACTAGGCATCCATATTAAGTCAAAAATATATGCAAAGTGGACATTAAAGGATCGATCCCTCATATGGAAATTAGTTTCTTACATAAACCAACCTTCTTAGAAATATCAACTACCACCATGTTCGCTTCCATGTAAATATGAGACAAAAGAATATATATATTTTTTCATATGAGGAAGGAATCATTTCCAGGAATCATAAATTTTCAATAAAACATTACATGTTCTATTCTTAAATAGATTAACCACAATAATAAAATCAAACTCACTTCAATGAATATTCCAACAACATTTCATCACCTACCTCATAATAAAAATAATAGCCCAGGAATCCACTTCAAATGAAATATGAGATCCAAGAAATCGATAAAAAGAATTTTTGATAAATCCTTTATAGTTTCTAAAAATTCCACCACATCCATTTAGTCTTGGAGAATATAATGCAACAATATCAACATTAAACTTGATGTAAGGAGATGTTGGATTGATCCATATAACATTCATATATCTTAAGAAACTCTTAGGAATACAAGATACCCCAAGAATTCATGAAATAGTAAAATACATAATATAATTTTCAATAGATACTTTTTTTCTTTGAATTAAAGTTGAACATCCTTACTAATGGAAATGTAGATCTCACAGGGGCTCATCAAGTGGCCATAAAATCTGATAGAATTCCTTTCTTTCTAGATATAAAATAAGATTTCTTCCACCAGTATAAGAAATAGATTACTCATTTTCTGACTTGAACTATGTTTTATGAGATCACCAAAAAAATATTACAAATCATCTCCATTCAATGAATCATTCTGGAATTGTCCAAAAATAAAATTCTAAATAATTCTTTAAAACAATCATATAAGTAAAAAATTATAACCACTATCTAGTTCCCTCATGAAAGGATGACAAACTGAAGTAATTTCCATGCGGTTAAGAATAAGTATATCATCAATAAAGAATATATTATTCGAAATCATACAAATATGAACAAATTTGTATGGAATGATAAAATTCCTTATAAACATACAAATCTAGTTAGAAGGTGGAATTTGAGCACCAAAAGGAATGAATAATAGATTTCAGAATTAAGATTACCCAACCTGAATGACATACATAAATAATGCTACTAACCATATTAGGAGATTAGTTATGGAAGGAACAAATGTGAAAAATTACTACTGAAGATCCCCCATGACTTTGGGGTGTGTAAATGGGAAGTCTAGGTAATCTAACCACCACATTGAGTAATCCCTTCATCTGGTTCTTATCCTCCCAAGGTCATCTTTCAGAATTCTTCCTAGACCACTGAAATATATTAAACCAACACTATTTAGTCATAACATATTCTGGATCTATCCTTTTAGTAATCTCTATTGTAGGCCACGACCTTCACCTTTAGCAATGATGCCTCTGACACTTTTTTTGTACTAGGTTTGGATTCTCAAAAAGTGGACCCCCCCCCCCTTTCAGCTTACTAAGGAATTGATGTCGCTTGTCATTTGTACTCAAAAACATTTCACTACATCCATTTATATGGACACCAAGTCAATATATCTAATTAATATATTCAACATTACTATTTTCCTATTCATTAATATTGAGAATTAACTCTATATTAGTGTTGAGAGAAACTCATCTGTTAATGTTGGGAAAAATCAATCCATTAATAAATTTCTCTCTGTCTCTCCAAAAAATGTGTTGGTCCTATATCAAATCTTATTTGAGAATGTTTTTTTATTGTTGAGTAAATAATCTCCAACTAGATGAATATTACCATATTGAAAAAAAATCAAAACCATCACGTCTTATATTATATATACTTCTATAGTGCTTACATGGTTCTATAATTCATGCCATTTCAATCATCTAGGACCCACTCAAGTATTCCTTAATTATTATTCTAGAACTACTATCTGACTATTCCACTAAATCTGTGAAACTAATCTATGTACCTTCATAAAAATTTTCACAAATAAATCAAGAACATGTTTCCATCCTCTTAAATTTTTTAAATTCCAAAAAAATTATGACTTTCATCATATAAATGGATATATTCTATCATAATTCCATGAATTTTAAAATAATTCTATTGTTCTTCCACACCACCCTAGATATTTTTAGTACACTAAAATCCCACTAAAATGTGGAACTAACCTTCATATGGTTATCATGGATTATTGAATGTAAAATATCATCGACATGAAAAAGTACTATTGAAGCATCCTTCATTGAAACCATGGAAATATGGTCCTTTCATCATGTTTCTTTCAACATGGTTATGAACCTTTGAGATCCCACCTTTATCAAAGAAGGCCCTTTAATTTCCCTATGAATCCCTTAAAATATAATATTCATAAAGTCAAAATATTCAATCTCCTTTATCTATTGGAAATTTCATGTAGAATAGGGGAACCAATTGAATCTTCCCTCAACATCAAATAACAACTGATGGTTTCATCTGATAATTTCATTCTCTGAACCTGTGTCACCATTCACCTAAATTCAACATCCAATATAATCCTTTAGTTATTAATTCCATGGTCTTCTAGTTTAATTGTCTTTTATAATTTTAATATCCTTCCACCAATCTCTAAATCCCACCTAATTAATAGAAAACACCTCATGACACTTCTAGCCATGAAAAAATTTGATATTCCACCAACATTATTGATAACATATTCATCTTAGAGGGATATTCTTATAGATTAATAATAGTACACATAACATGAGGAACCCTGATAGTCATCAACCAACATCTAAATTCTGCCAACAATGTAAAAAACCTCTTAAATCGTATTGTTCAATTCATATTCAAATATCATAGAAACATCTATGGTGAAATCATTGTTATCAGGCTGTGTTTTTTCAAATCTATAAAAACCTACTACAATAGATTCCGACCAACATGTTATATAACTTAATTCTTGAACCACGTCCATTGATACCATGTGTTGGGGGATTTGGTTCAGAATCAACAAACAAGTAACATCCCACCAGAATATCCCACATAAATTATGTGTTTAGAACTAGGAAGTCCATGAACCCCAACCACTGTATTGATTCTTCCCTTCATCAATTTCTTGTCCTACCTAGGTCTCCCTTCGATGAAATGAATACGCACATGACAAGAAAACAAGCGTTCAAGAAAAAACTAAAAAACTATCAATAAAAGGATTACATTGTTTAGAATTTCATAAAAAATCAACAGGTGAATGAAAATATATATTTCATTAAATAAGGATCAATATCTTGGTTATAATAACTACTGTGTTTCTAAACTCTACATAGACCGCTGAAATATGTACACCAACACTGTTCAACTATTTCATCTTCTAGCTACCTCCTTCTAGTTATATCCTTTATGAGTCTCAAAATCCACCTTTAGTTCTGGTTCCTCTAAAAAAATTTGTGTTCATAGGTCAGATGATATGAAATGGGATCCATCTCCACCTTGGTTAGGCCTTGTGAGTGATCATCAATTATAATAAAAAAATTCATCACATCCATTTATATAGTCACCATGTCCGTATCTCAAATTATTTTAGTAAACATTAATTTTTCAATCCATCTATATAGGGAATTAACTCTTCATTAATTTATTTTTATCAATATAATAAATGGTTAAGTCATAAATAAATTTTTACATAATAATAATTTTTCTCATATTGAGTCCAATAATCTCACTAAAAGAATATTCTCACACTCACACCTATTCCAAAACTTGTCAAACTTCCATTCACCATTCACTTACATTTCCTACCAGGATATCCACTCCATGTTCCTTCAAACATATAGGATCCCACTAAATTATCCCCTACTCAATATTTAGGAACCATGATCTAATCATTACACACACAATTTTAAGATCATCTAAATACCTCCAAGGAAAATTTATCCAAATCAATCAGGGAATCATTTTCATCGTTTTATTTTTTTAAAATCCCAAACAAAAAAAGATGCATCATGCATTGTGTCTATGATCTCACCCTATAAAATATCAATGAATTTTATATGTCTTCCCCATTTATCTTCTTCACCACCCAAAAACTTTTTGGTATACAAAATTCCAATGACACCATCAAAACAAACCTTCATCCAATAACCCTTGCTTCTAGAATGTCTAATTAAATCATTGTAACAAACTTACATTGAGATTTTATTCAATGAAACTATGGAAATATTGTCTTTTTATCCCACTAAATATATCCTAGTTATAGCTCATTGATATCCCACCTTCATCACAGAAGTTCCTCTAATTTCTCTATTAATCCTCAAAAAGATCATTATCATAGAGTCAAAATAATTAATTTTACTAATCCATCCACAATGTCAGACCGAACAAGGGAACTCACTAAATATTCCACTGACTCGAATTGATAAATTATAGCTTCATCTAAAATATATTTCTAAGAACCTGAATCATCAATTTCATGAATTTAACATTCAAAACAATCCATGACTACATGATTCTATGATCTTCCCATTCACTTTCCATTTAGAATTTTAGTATTCTTCCACCATGATTTAAATTCCACCCAATGAACATATCATGTCACATAAAACCTATAAATAATAATAAATTTGGTATTCTAGAAATAATACTAATAACACATCTATATTCTAGTAAAATTATTTTAGAAACCTGACAAACCTCCTTACTCGGGTAATCTCTTCTTCCTTACACTAATATATAACTATCACTAAAAACAAAACACACCTCTGATTCTTTCTGGTCAATCTGACTATAAATATCCCATAAAACCTCTGGTAACACTATTGTATTCTGGAAAAAACATATGAGGCATTGTGTAAATGTTTTACCAGATTCATTCAACCATGTTCTACAACCAAAATTCTCAATAACTCCATTTTTTACCACCTGTTAGGGGATCATTGGTTGAATAAAGAAATAAATAAAATTTATCTAGAAGATCCCACATGAATTTCATGTTTAAAAATGGGAATTCTATCCACCCCAACTACTAAACTGAGTCATTCCTTTATATGGTTTCAGTCTTCCAAAGTTATTAATTTCAAACAATGAACATGTTTACAGTAAGTAAACATTCATGCAATAAAATTTTAAAAAAATTCTAAACAACATGATTAAAATCCTAAGACATTCATTCTAAAAACATGATAGAAGTAAAACATCACTTTTATTCAATGATAAGAATCATCATGGATACAAGAATTATCATCATATGAAACTATACCTAGACCACCAAAAGATATACTAGCAACACCCTTTGGTTGTTTCATCTTCTAGATCCCTCCTTTTGGTCTCTTCCCTTGAGAGTATTGACCTCCTCCATTAGATCGGGTACCTCTATCACTATATGTGTTCCCAGGTTGTCTTCCACAAAACGGGACCCACCTCTGCCTTAGTCAAGCGTTGGTAGAAATCATTTGTTGTACTAACAAAAAATTTACCACATCATTCATTGAAATGATATCACATGATCTGGTCAGCAATGAAAATTTAAATTAGTTTCTAAATATATTTAGAATTATTAAAATATCCCAAATTATCTTATTAGTTATCTTAAGTGACACAATGAAAGAAGATGAAATGGGAAAATATAACCAATCAATGTCACAAAAATTAATATTATACTACCATTAAGGGACCCATTTAATATGATTTGAAATAGAGTGGAAGAATCCCTTCAAAGAATGTTGTATTGAAGATCTCAACTGGAAGAACTTACCTTCTAGTAGCCGACTAACGAAACTATCATATAGAAAGTTAAAAGATATTCCAAAGTTATAAATAATCAACTATAGGAAGTTGATAATAAAATATTCATTAGAATGAATCAAATTATTTAGTCCTTGGCTACAGAGAGCTATAGGATGAATTCATTTACCCCACTCCATAGTGATGACCATCGTTTCCTAGAAACATCCAGTCAAAAAAAAAGTATAAATATATTTTCCAAGTCTTTTTTAAAAAATTTAATGGCCAATTATATATATGAATGGCATAAAAACATGGATGTGATAACAAAATTCACAAGACTAACATAACAAGAAAGAGAGTGTAACTCGCCCTTTCAGTTAGAAAGTTTCTTAAGGGAATTCATTGTAATCCTATCAAAGTAAGATACCTTAAATATTACCAGGAACAAAGGAATAACCAAATAATTTTAGAGGAATTATCCTTGACCAACTCCAAGTATCATAGCCACATGGTTTCTCTTAGATTTAGACTTAACATTTCCCTAAAAATTATTTTATTTGGAATTATGGTAATTTTTTAATAAAAATGTGTTGAATAGAATATTATACTGTTAAGGATATGTTAGTATTTATAATTTTTATAATAATATTTATTATAATTTAATTTTATATACTCACACTAACCATTTTTATTATTTATTAAATTGAATAAATAAGTGGGAACCAAGATAATAATGTATGTGAAGGGAAATGTGGTGGTTGTCTAAATGATAAAGAAAACATGATAAGAATTGGAGTGAAAAATATTGTGGTTATTCCTAATAAACTATCTCATGTAATGATTAACAACATAAACCTAGGTGTTTTACTAACATTCCAAATAAAAGAAAAATAACCTTTTATGGAATTTTAGTTGATAAATGATATAGAGGTAAAGAAACTCAACTTCCTAGATGTCAAGAATATAAGGAGAATCACCTTGATAAATGTCTCATGTGATCAGGACGAATTTTGGAATGTGGGGATTATATGAATTATAAAAAAACATCCCAGTAGTAAATATCATGAAAGAAACTAATAAGATCGTATGAATAAAGGATTAACAAGTTTATTGATGAAAATTAAAAAAAATTAAATAACATATAAACGGTGTGTATTATTTTAAAATTTTGGCTCTTATTTCCAGTAGAACACATTATTAGGTTCATGTTGATTAATCCATGAAATATTTATTATTTTTTGTTATGTTAATAAAGTGTTAATGAAATAGATTACGATTTCTGGTTAAAGGAATATTAAAAATATTGAATTTTGAAAATGTCTGCCTACAGAGTTTCAAGAGTTATGATATTGTGGTATTTTATAGAAAAATTTTATTATGGTCATATGTTTAAAATAATTATTATTATTTCAATGTTTTATGTGATGAGAGTACATTATATGAATTTATGGAGTATTCATATATGTTTGAGGTATAAGTAACCCTTAGGTTTATCATGTGAAAAAGTTATTTAAGGATGAATGATTTTATATTTTGTGGAAATAAGTTGAAAAGTATTTATAACTATTGGGGTTAATAATATATTTTATTTTGAAGTAATTATGGTTATTCGGTATAAAAGGTTTATTAAATTTTGGGAACACACTTTTTATCATATAGATAATCATGAAATTCAAAATTTATTTGGTGGATAACTGATTAAATTTATTTTTGAAGTTTATTATATTTTTTGGAACAATATAGGATTATGGTTAATGGAAATGTTTTGTCTAATATATGATTTTATGGTTCATATTATTTGAGGAATAAATATTGAGTAAATTGTTTGAAGAAAATATTATTTATTGTGGTCTCATGGTGATTATGAATATTTTGGGAATTCATTCGTATATTTTTTAAAATATATGGTTAGGGATTATACATTTTTGGTATGTGACTTTGTGAGTGATTAATTTTGTTTATAAAATAATGTTAAGATTTTCTTGGATGAAAATGTGAAAATACCACTCCAATCCTTCGGTTTCAATATATTCTGGCATATTTTTAAGAGTATTAAAGTTATTTATTAATGGAACAATTTAAGTTGAAATTTGGTTTCAATTTTTAAGGCTTTGGATATTATTTTAGTTTTTTTTTCATATGTTGGTTTATTAATATTTGATATTACGTCAACATTGGATAACCATATTGGTTTTGGACAATGGATAATGATAGGAATAATAATTTTTCATGATTTTTATGATCTTACAATCAGTTTAATGATAATATTATTCTTTCAAGTATGAAAAAAATTTCATTTTTATTTATCATATGAGATATGTAACAACTCATCCCCTGGGGCCAGTATTGTGACTACCCCAAGCCCGCCTTCCATAGGCCAGGGGCAGGCGACTAGAACCAAAAGAGAAAATTCCTAAACTGGGAAGGCATTACCTTTAGAATAGTAAACAAACACAACAGAGTATGCAACTAGAAGTAAAACTCTAAGTAAAACTATATGAAAAAGAGTGTGCTGAAAGTAAAGGGGCTGGAAATACAATCCAAACAGTAAAGTACAATACAACTGAAAGAAGGAAGTAAAGCAGCTACTTGGTCGTCCTCCAGCATTCCCACCTGAAGGGTGGGTACAGATGGCCTCCTCAGCACCCCAAGTTCGTCCGTCCGCTACGTGTACATCTCACCGAGTGGTCCACCTCTGGGTACCATCTAGTTCTGCTACTCACTACCCTGATAACCATTGTACGTCATCTACAACCAACACAATGAGGTGCGGGCATAGCCCGTGCAGGGGTGAGTATAACGATACTCAGTAGGGACCCTGAGACCCTCAAGGTCTCACAAAATCCAACAAGGATAACCACAATGTACGGAGTCAACGGATAACCCTTACATAGGTATATTCCCATACATATAAATAACTTATTTAATAACCCATCTCAATCATGAGGAAAACACAAAAGTCATTGACTCATCTCAAAACAGGATTTCAGTGAAGTATAGAAGTATTGATGATTATTCACAAAGCCAGATCAACTAATTCTGTCAAGAGGCACTGCTTCTGACCATACGGAGTATGATCCACACATGATCGATAAGAACTAACCTCCGTAATGACCCACATAGGATCTAACCCACATAGGATCAGTATGCATTGACCCACACAGGATTTCTAAGCATTGACCTCCGTATGATCTTTGTCCAACCTCCGCCACACTATGAGCCACTGGATTCCTCGCACCCGTTTCCCTCGAGTTCCATAGAATCTGACCTTGAGATATCAGTCGTAGCTCGACCTCCACTAAACTCCACAAATGATTAACAAAAAGGACCGCCTTGTCGTAAGGGTTCCAACGCGACAGACGGTGTGTCAATCGGACACCTGTTCTGTGAGTTATTGGAATTTCCGTTCAGGGGCCCGGTTGGTTTTTAGGTTCAAACCAACTCGACCGTACTCCAAATGTGTCCAAACCTAAAGTGTGGTATGCCAAAAGAATCGTCTCTCTCTAATCCTTCAATCTACACAGGCGGTTTTTCAATCAGACACACGTAGTCCATGATAGGGGCGAAAAGGTTTAAACTTGACCAAACGGGACCGGGTCCGGTCCGACCCAGTCAGACCGACCCTATCTTCGGGTCTGAGCCGGTCTGAGAGGGTGTACTGACCTGATTGTTCAGCCCGGCCTGAGTGGCCAGCTCGGCCCGAAGGTGGCCTGGCCTGAGGGGGTAGCCCGGCCTGAAGGCGGGCCAGCGGCCCGATTGGACTGGCAGCCCGGTCGGCCTGACGACCCGGCGGCCTGACGGGGGTCCGCCTAAGCCGCGGCCTAGGGGGTAGCGTAAGCCCATGGCTCCCAAATGGCTCTTCCATTCGTGTGGTACTCCAACCAGTGCCAGGTGGCGCCGGTCCAGTACACGCGGGACCCGACGGGGTCCCGCTCCTCTCGGCTGGCCGAGCTTCCAGCCGCTCCGGCTCCACGGCGGTCGGCCGCCGCCACTGCACCTCCACCACGGCGCGACGACACCACGGTTCTTCTTCCCTTCATGCGGTGTGACGGCGCCTCCCCCCACCGTCGTTTCCCCACCACCGTGGCTCGGATTGGTCACGGCCTTCAGCTCCTCTGTGCGGCGTGACGGTGTCGCGCCTCTTTCATCAGTCGCGGCCCTCCTGGCCGCAGTTATTCTTCGGCATGGTGCGACGTCACCCCACACCTTTGGCACCTCCGCGTCCCACCTAGGCGCAGCTTGGTTTCCTATGTGGCGCGATGGCGGTGCGCCTCTCCGGTGGCCCAACAGCCCTTGCACCACCAGCTTCTTCCGCGGCCTGCATGTTGTCTGTCGTATTGCTCCGCTGCGATTCTTCCTTCCGGCGGTGCCGTTGCGCCTCCGTCGTCACCATCAAACATGATCAAACAAAGGGGGAGGGTTGGGTTGTGTTCATGCATTCTGATCCCTCCTTGTTATGGTGATTACAATCGGCAATTCTAATACCATAATTTGAATGATGAAGAATAGAAATAATTTCAACTCAAACCCCTACCTCATTTGTCGATCGTAGAAACAGTAGCGGGAAAAAGGTGGGTGTCCATTCATCATTCACCGCGTTCACCAAGCACTCCCAATTCTAAATCTCATGCGTTGGAATGTTTTCGGAGGTGACGAAGTCGAAGATGGCTTTCTTCGCGTTCTTCATTGGAGTGTTCTCCTTCTTCTCCCCAAGCTCCACCAAAAGATTATGCCAACCAAAAAATAATAAAATAAGACATCTTATTAATTAATTGGAATAAAGAATTAAAATAGGGAATTAATTATGGGGGGCTCCACATAATTAATTCTTGTGTGTAGGTATAATTTAATTAAGGGATTTAAAATTTCAAATGGGTGGTGGCTCCATAAATGGGGAGTCCAAGGTTCTCCACACTTAATTGGGGTGTTAAAAGGGGTTAAAAAGCTCGGGTGGTCCCCACTAATATAATATCCTCTCAAGGGAGGTTATGTGCGGGTAGGCCCCACCACCATAACCTCTAATGGGAGCATATGGTGCGGTGGCCCCCACCACTAACCTCCTCTCGGAGGTTTTAGCTACCATAAAATAAAAATAAAGTTAACACTTATTTTTATTCAATTTAACTAATAACTCTAATATCTGACTTCCATTCTCGTCAGAACGCAACTACGGTGAAGGTCTCACTAAGCAATTATCGACGCTACGAGTTCAACGATATCCTCAGATTTCAATTCCAAACATCGGTTTAAAAGATATAAAATCCATCTTGTACGTTTACTGAAGTTACCCAAATAAAACTTCAGAAATTTATTCCAGGTACACCGGGCCTCAGAATCAAGAGCCGTCAGAAACTACAGGCTTGTAAAATTCCCGTGTATTTAATAAAAAATTTCAACAGAATTTTTGGGTATTTGAATTATCCACACCTCAAGACTTTACGTCCTCTTTAATTATTACTCGAACTAATGGAAAAAATGGGGGTACGGAGCACGCAGCTGATCCTCCTGCTCCCATGTGCTCTCCTAGAGGTTCCCATGCTGCCAGCAAATGTGCACCAGAGGTATCGACCATCCATGAAGGTCCTGATTTTATCGATCCTCAATCTCTACTGGAACCTCTAGAAATTCACCTCGTCATTGATGTCCAGCTCCCCATGGTTGATGATGTGAGAATGGTCGTGCACATATCTCCTCAGCTAAGATACGCGGAAGACGTCGTGCACCCGGTGCAACTGAGGTGGAAGAGCCAGGCGGTAAGCCACCTCACCTACTCTTTTGAGGACTTGGAAAGGTCCGATGAATCGCGGAGATAACTTGTCACCTTGGCCAAATCTCCATAAGCCTCGTCGAGGTGAGACCTGTAGGAAGATGTGGTCAACATCCTCATACTCCAGATGTCTCCATATCCTGTCAGCAAACGACTTCTGCCTGCTCTTTGGATTCTTCATCTGCTCCTGGATGATCTGCACCTTCTTCGTGGCAGCCCGTACCATCTCTGGTCCCACTAGTGCTGACTCCCCTGGGTCTGTCCAGTACAATGTTGATCTGCAAGGTCAACCATACAAGGCTTAAAAATGTTTCATACCGATGGTGGAGTGAAAGTTGTTATTGTAGGAGAACTCCACCAAAGGAAAGTGATCCTCCCAGCTACGACCAAAGTCGAGGACATAAGCACGGAGCATGTCCTCGAGGGTCTGGATGGTCCGCTCAGTCTGACCATCTGTCTGAGGATGGAAGGTAGTGCTCAAGCGAAGCTGTGTCCTAAAAGCCTCTTGCAACCCCTTCCATAGCTGAGAAGTAAACCGTGTTTCATGGTCGGATACAATAGAAAAAGGTATTCCATGTAAACGCACAATCTCTTGCACATAAGGGAATCCCAATCTCTCTACTGAGCCATGATTTCTGATCGGTATAAAGTGGGTCGACTTGGTGAGTCGGTCAACGATCACCCATAATGAATCATGAATCTTTGATGTATATGGAAGACCCATCAAGAAGTCCATGGATATCCCATCCCACTTCCAGTCTTGGACCTCTAAGGGATGAACCAAGCCTGCTGGTACATGGTGCTCCGCCTTCACTTGCTGACAAGTGAGGCATCCTGAGACAAAATCCGCTACTTCCTTCTTCATACCTGGCCACTAGTGCTATTTTCTGATATCCTGATACATATTCGCAACTCCTGGATGTACTACTAGAGGGGAAGAGTGGAACTCCCTCAACAATTCCCCTTGAATTTCAACTGGTACCATGGTATGTCCACTGAAAAAGATGATGTGCTCCCCACCTTCAGAAAATCCATCAGGTGACTGCCCTGTGGATATCTGAACACGTCATGTCTCAGAGTCAGCATCCCCATGTTGCACCTCCCTGAATCACTAATGAAGTGGGGGAGTGATTGTAATAGACTGTAAGTAGGCTACTCTATCCCTATCCACGAAGGATATCTGTAAAGAAGCCAGCTGCTCTGTGGCCTCTCCTACCAGCTGAATGCCTGATCTCATGGTGAGAGCATCTACTACAACGTTCTCCTTAAAAAAAGTATACACTATCTCAAAGTCATAGTCTTGGAGGAACACAAGTCAATGTAGTTGTCTCGGGTTCAGGTCCTTCTATGAGAAGATATACCTGAGACTCTTGTGATCAGAGTATATGGTATAACGTTCACACATCAGATAGTGTCATCACATCTTCAAGGAGAATACCATGGATTCTAACTCCATGTCATGGGTAGAGTAGTTCTACTCATTCTGTATCAACTTTCGAGAACCATAAGCGATCACAGCTCACTCCTGCATCAGGACACACCCATGTCTAGTCCCTGATGCATCGCAGTAAACTGTGTACCCTACGCCTTCCACTGGAAGTCTTAAGATAGGGGCACTAGTCAGCCTCTGCCTCAGCTCCTGAAAGCTCTGATGGAATCTCTCCAACCACACGAAGGGTTCCCCTTATTTGTAAAGTCTGATAGTGGTGCTTCAACTTTGGAGAAGTCTAGAATGAACCTCTGATAGTATCCAGTAAAGTCTAGGAAACTATGTACCTTCATCACACTCATGGGTGGCTCCCAAGCAAGTATTGCCGAAATATTTTCTAGATCCACTACAACTCCTACCTCCGAGATAACATGTCCCAATAAGTGAACCTCTTGAATCCAAAACTGGCACTTAGAGAGCTTACCATAATGTCAATGCTCTCGGAGTGTGTCCAGTACTACCGGCAAATGGTTAGCATGCTCCTCCTTAGTAGTCGAGTAGATCAAAATGTCGTCGATGAAGACCACGACAATGCGATCAAGGTATGTATGGAAGATCATGTTAATGAGATAGATGAACACTTCTGGAGCATTGGTTATGCCAAAGGGCATAACCAAGAACTCATAATGGTCGTACCGACACCTGAAGTCCATCTTCTGCACATCCTCGTCTCGAACTCTGAGCTGGTGAGTTCTATCATCGAGAACCATCATGATCCCATGAGCTGATCAAAGAGGTCATCAATCCTCGAAAGTGGGTACTTTTTCTTCAAGGTCACCTGGTTCAGGCGATGATAGTCGACATAAAGCCTCAAGATTTCATCCGCCTTCTTGGAGAACAGAATCGGGGCTGCCCAGGGAGAAACACTGGGCCGGATGAATCCCTTCTATTGCAAGTCCTCTAGCTGTACCCGCAGCTCGTGAAGCTCAGTGGGATCCATCCAATATGGTGGAGTAGATATCAGTGTCGTCCTAGGGTACAAGTCTATATATAAGTCCACCTATCTGCGAGGAGGTAGTCCTGGAACATCTTCAGGTAAAACATCCGTGTACTGGTCCACCACTACAGGATAAGTCGGACTCTCCACAAAAACTGCTCCGAGGGTAAGGCAGGACAACTGATGAGTGATCGGTTTCACCCTCCTCCAAGTATGTATGCCCTATACTGCAAATGTTCCCTTCTCACCGATGAACGTAAACCTGGTCCCATCCTTGAGGACACACCGATCTTTGCCCATAATATATTCAATCTGTGAATAAACTATAGATAACCAGTCCATACCCAAGATGACATCGTAAGGCCTCGACGCCACTACGAGGAGATCCAAGCTGAAGCTCTTGCCTCCTTGAGTAAACTCACACTGCCGGCACGAGTGCGTAATCATCGAGTCTACTCCCGTAAAAGTCTTTATATTTAAGGATTGAGCCAATATCTCCGTCAGAATCTCCGAGCTCCGAACGAGGGCAGTGTCTATGAAAGAGTGACTTGTGATTGTGTCTATATTAACTATAGCTAAGGTGGGGTAGACAGAGACAGTACCTCGAATCATCTATGGAACACCGTGGTTGTAAGCCTCACCTACCTGAAACTGATCTCTCCCATGTCCGCCAGCTCCGTGTAGTCGGGGTGGTCCTCCTGGTGGTGGTAGTGGCAACACCTCGAAACATCGTCCACCACAAGCTGCTTGACCATATCCTCAGCCACATCTGCCTGTACCCTGTGGACGGCCTCGATCGAAACTCTACCTCTTACTAGGATGTTTCTCAGATGACTGTTGTTCATCTGTATGGCGGGTCGGACAGTCGCGTGCCATGTGACCCTGCCCGCCGCATGTGTAGCACTGTCTACTACTGGAATATATGTCTCTGCTCTGTGTGCCCTGCACAACTGATATAGAGTCCTGGGGTCGACCACCTGTGGGTCTGGTCCTCTTGAACCTATGTTTCATCTGTCTACTGCTAGCTGTAGAAGACTCTACTGTATGTCGACTAGTAGTGGGTCTCACTACTGGGGACTACTCAGTAAGAAAACTCGCCACTGGGAGGGATCTCTCTAACATCCCTGCCTACGTCAGGATGTTGAGGGAGATCATCGAGGCTTTGATCTCTCTCCTGAGCCCCTACTCAAAGGTCCAGGCCCTGAAAAATGGTTCTCGCACCATATCTATAGAGTAGCGAGAGAGGTTAGAGAACCTCGCTGAGTACTGCGCTACTGTCGTGATTCCATGGTGTAGATGAAGTATATCTTGAATCTGCACCGCTTGAAGGGTGGATGGAACAAACTCCACCCGGAATAGGCTATCGATGTCAGTCTAGAGTAATGTCACCTCATCATGGACCTGAAGCATCAGGCTCCACCATCTGCCTGCTGCTGCCTGAAGGAGACTCGCAGCAAGGATCACCAAAAGGTCTACTGAAGTCCCTACCAGCCTAAAAACTATCACCACAGCATCCAGCCAATCCTCAACTGCCTGGGGGGCCGTCTCTCCCCAGAACCAAGGTGGCCTCTAGCACTAGAACTCATGCAATGCGCTCAATCGACATGCATCATCTACTACTGGGGCTGGTGGCATTAGTGGCCCAACGGGAAGTGGTACCGCTGGTGCCTCCGCTAGTGCCTCAACTAGAAGAGGTCCCTACACCGTGGTCGTGTTGCTCGGTGGGCTATCAGAGCATACGAATCTCAGGGCTCTAACTGGTCATCCACAGGGAGGCATCCTGAAAGAAACAGATGCGACACGGTCAAAAGATTTATACCTGGTGAGGTGACCTGGTTGATCTGATATAAAGAATAACTTTTGAAAACACACATGCAATCAATGTTTTTGTGTACTAAGTCATAAATCAGTTGTCAAGGTCCTGGTGTATGGATACATCGGCCACTGCACAAACACTAGACTCCCTGAACTGAAAACCAAACTTAGTATCCTTAACACTATTGCTTCACAGAATATAAATATCAGAGTCCTAAGTTATACAGCATAACTGACTCCTCCGATACCAATTTGTCATGACTTGTCCCCCAGGGCCCATATCGGGACTACCCCAAGCCTAGATTCTATAGGCCAGGGGCTAGTGACTAGCACCAAAGGCGAAAATCCCTAAAATGGGAAGGCATTTCCTTTAGAATAGTAAACAAACACAACAGAGTATATGACAGGAAGTAAAACTCTATGTAAAACTGTATACGAAAGAGTTAACTGAAAGTAAAGGGTCAGGAAAAACAATCCCAACAGTAAAGTACCATACCACTAAAAGTAGCAAGTAAAGCGACTACTGGGTCATCCTCCGGAATTCCCACATTAAGGGTGGGTATAGATGGCCTCCCCAGCAACCCAAGTCCATCCGTCCACTCAGTGTACGACTCGCTGAGTGGTCCACCTCCGGGTACCGTCCAGTTCTGCTACTCACTGCCCCGATCAGCGCTTCCCGTCGTCTGCAACCAACACAACGAGGTGCGGGCATAGCCCGTGTAGGGGTGAGTATAATGATATTTAGTAGGGACCCCGATACCCTCAAGGTCACAAAAAATACAACATGGATAACCACAAAGTATAGAGTCAACGGATAACCCTTAATTAGGTATATGCCCATACATATACCTAAGTTATTTAGTAACACATCTGAATCATGAGGAAAAAACGAAAGTCATTGACTCAGCTCAAACCAAGATTTAAGTAAAGTATTGAAGTACTGATGATTAGCCATGAAGCCAGATCATCTTATTCTGTCAAGAGGCACTGCTTTTGAACATACAGAGTCTGACCCACAGAGGATCTATAGAAACTAACCTCCACAATGACCCACACAGGATCTGCCCCACACAGGATCGGTATGTGCAGACCCACAAAGGATCGCTGAACATGGACCCACATACGATCTAACCCACACAAGATTGGTATGTGCTGACCCACACAAGATCATTGAGCATTGACCTCCGTATGATCTGTCTCCATCCTCCGCCTCACTATCAGCCACTAGATTCCTCGCACCTGGTGTAACATCCCATGTAAATAAAGAATAAGACATTATTCATATTTATTAATATTTTTTAATTAAATATTAATTTTACTTTAAAGGGGTTTCTATGTTCGATAGCGTACCCGATAATTAACAATGGGTTTCTTTGAAATCTTAAGTTGCACAGTAAAAATATAGTATTATTATTTTAAATGGTAGTTAACTCCTAGCCATTGTATTTGCGGGAATGAACAAAAATAACTAAAATATTATTATACATGTTTGTTAATTGTATTTAAATTTATCCAATAAATTTTAAAGGCTTAAAATTTGAATGAATCTAATTTTAAGCATAATTTACACTAAAAGGCCGATTTATCGCCTTTTAACTGTGAACCCTCTTTAAATATAGTTTTGGTCACTTTAATACTTCCTAATTGACCAAATAAAATACTTCATTATAATGTGGACATAAAATTTTACTTTGGGAAATTTTTTTGGTATTTTTCTGATAAAGTTCATTTTTTAATGAATAGTTAAAAATATTTTATTTTAATTCAAAAGTGCCTTTTAATATAATTTATTTATATGGATAGATTATCTTTTTAATTGGTTTTAAATTGAAATTAGAATATATTTTTACCATTTAATCCAATTTTGATCATTGGAATTAATTTCACTTTGAAATTGGACATAAACAAGTATCAATCTTTTGATAGTTATTGTTTCTTAAAAACATGCTATTTGTTTTCACGACAGGAATTATGTTTAAAATTAATTAATGCCACTTATATGTTTTGAATTTGAAAAAATAGACAACATTTTTGAATTCGGAATATCAAATATATCTTTGGATGAATTTTTGGTATTTTTCTGAAAAACTTCAATTTTTGATGAATAGTGAAACCACTTAGTGGTAGTTAAAAAACTGACTTTTTCATTTAAATGAAATTTTACAGCTTCTGTGAATTGAATTTCAAAAATCCTACATACATTATTGTTGTCAAGAAGTAATATTTGGTTCAATAAGATGAAAATAATTTCTGGTTAATAGTAACTTTTGACATTTATTTATCGCGGTTAGAGGTCAATAAGGTAATTCAAGGTAAAAAGAATATTATAATAATTCAAAATTATCTTAACACTTGTCCATAACTTATTATTTGAGTTATTAACTATCATGGCCATCTTAGGGTCTATTTTGGTACCCCATTGAGCCACTTGGGAGTGATAATGACAATTTAGATTATTTAACATAAAGTAAAGACAAAAATGAAAAAAGAAAATATCTTTTAGTAAATTAATTTTTAAAAGGGGTTATATAAATTATCTTTTCAACTATAAATATTCATTTGAAAGATAAAATGATTTAATATATTATGGTATTTTTGTTATAATTTTTAGACATCAAATAATTTAAATTACATATGACATAATAATGATGCAGTGTTTACCTCATTAATAAATCATTTAAATAAATAAGATTATAATGATGAAAATATTATCCAAACCCTATCCAATTCTTATTGGATGATTTTATTTCGACCATGAGTCATCTTATCTTAAATTATAATTATTTTTGGACTATTATAAACCGAATATCATTATATAATAAAATAATATTTTCACACTTTCTTAAAAGGCCCCTCCTCCCCCTTATAAAAGGTGACCACTTATAACCAATTCCTCACACCTATCAAGCCATTTTTCTCGTCCAAAATCTTCCCAATTAATTTCCCTACATCCCTCTCCTCCACCTAGAATCCTTACCTTAGGCAGAAGTCACTTTAAGAAGTCCATTTGGTTCAAACCAAAGGGAGTTACCCAAATTAAAGGTAACGGTTTCTCTTAATTTGTTTTCTTTTATTTTACTTCTCCAACCCCTAAACTCTTTTTATTACTTTTTTTATAACAAAAACAGTATCCTCAATATACTAGGATGTTTTTAGGAGAAGTATTTTAACTACAATTACACAAACCTCCATCTAATGGGTGAAGAACATAATGTTTTTATGGATGGAAAACTAACACCTCAGGAAACGATGATTGTTCAATTACCTCTTATCACCTATCATGGTGGCCATTATAATGGAACTTTATTTATAAATGATATATATTATGTTTATGTTTTATTTATGCTTCTGTAATTTCCATTTATATCATGCCTTTATGGTTTCCATTATGGGTAAACATTATAATCTCGTTAGAGGAAGTGTGGACTACCGCCCCCTTAAAGTGATATGACTCGTTAATGCCTTATGTAGGACGTATAAAGGATGGAGTTAATAATATTTTTTATAATATTATACTGAAATTATAATATAAATGTGTATCAATATGTTTTTAATTCCATTATAATATTAAATAGAAATGGAAGTAGCATTCATGCATACGTACGATTTGTTGTCTCAATGAACGGTGCATTTCATTTCTTACCTCTAAATATTATTTACTATTATAAATACATGTATATACTGGATATATATGATATATATTATATCTAAATGATTAATATATATCTTATGATAATGGATATATTACCACATGAAAAACCTGTAATTATAAGGTGTTCATTTTTTTACTCAAGTAACAAATATCGATAAAACAGCCGTTATTAACTTAAATGATTACATAATGCGTTATAACATGGTAATAGGTTATATAAAATAATTAAAAAATTTTAAAAAGGTTCTTAAGAAAGTATAAATTAACATTATTTTATTATTCATGAGATTAAAGAACGAACAGGTCAATTCGAACACAAGGTAAGGGATTTTCTTATCTAACTTTTAATTCCATGAGATTTCCTTTGTTCTCCACTTAGTTATTTCATGTGGTGTATTGGGTACTGCCATTTGATTTATATTATCATTATTATAATTATATTCATGGTATTATATGATTCATTTTGTGGTTATTAACTTTTGTTCATACAACTCAGTTGACTACAACATGGTAAAGGGTTTCATTTCACTTTTTATTCCTATGAGATTCATGCTATATTTGCCACTATTTCCTTTTGTGTGGTATATGTACTGCCCATGATTTTACTATTTGTGTAATATACATTCAATTATGTGTATTTAAATCTTCATTGTATGATCATTATTTCTTGCTGCATTTGTTTTGTAAGTTACCAAATCGGTAAGGGAACATTTCACCCTCCTCTTTTTAAAAGACTTCTTTTTTGTTCTGTCATTTAATTTACATATTATTATGTTGTGATATGTTATTATATATTCTTATTGATGTATAATTTATGTGGAAGTGTTTAGATCCCCTTTTTATCTCATCAACTCATTTTCTTAATTTTAAAGTGATGTCGTTAGGCTGTCGAATTTTTACACGGGAACATCTTAACCCATTTTCAATTATTTGGGTTCGAATTTTAATTCTTGAATATGTCATCCTATGAATATTTTTGAATGACCTATGATTTTTTTAAACTTAATATCCACTTATATTGGGTGTATTTATATTTTTCACACATAATTATGTGATTGATTTATCCTTAATTTAAGGATACCATCCTAATAAGGGATTTCTTCTCAATTTACATTTCCACTGAGACTTAATTGTTGTTATTCAACAATTCACTATTATATGGTATATATACTGTCCTTTTACAAATTATACCATGAATCATATTATTCTGTAGAATCTGACCTGTAGATATCATTCATACCTCAACCTCCACTAAACTCCACAAATGAGTAACCCAAAGGAGCTCCATGTCGTAAGGGTTCCAACGAGACAGACGGTACGTTAATCGGATGCTCGGTCTGTGAGTTATTGGCATTTCTGTTCTCAGGGCCCAATTGATTTTAGGTTTAAACCAACCCGACTGTACTCCAACTATGTCCAAAACTCAAGTCTGGTATGCCAAAAGAACCTTCTCGCTCCTAGCCTTCCATCGCCATAGGAGTTTGATCAATCGTACACCCGTAGCCCAAGATAGGGGCGAAAAGGTGTAAACATGACCAAACGGGTCTAGGTCCGGTCTGGGGACCGACCCGATCTGCAGGTCTAACCCGACCCGATAGGGCGGCCCGACCAAAGTGGTCGTCCTAGCCTGAGTGGGCAGCCCGGCCTGAAGGCGGCCCGACCCGAGGGGGTGGCCCAGCCCGAAGGCGGCCCAGATGGCCTGACGACCCGGCGGCCAGGCGTGGGTCTGCCTAAGCCGCGGCCAGGGGTAGCCCACACCCCTGGCTCCCAAATGGCTCTGCCGTTCGGGTGGTGCTCCAACTGGTGCCAGGTGGCACCGGTCCTAAAACGAACCATACTTTACATACATTTTTATTACTTCATAATTTAATCATACTTATTAGAACATATAACAAACCCATGGTAGGACCATATCAGTATAGTGTCTTTACAAACTGGGAAACATAAACAACTAGTTCATAAAGAATTTACATTGTCTCCCGTTTATTTCATCACATCTAGAGTCCCTTTTGTAATATCCAAATTAATAACCTTCTTCCTAACCTGGGGAAGGAAAACATACAAAAGGGTGAGCTCAAATGCTCAGTATGTGTAAACAGAGGAAATATCATATTCATAAGAACATAGCATTTCGAAAAGCTTAACCTGCAAAAGAGATCATACTATCATAACATGGGATAAATCATAGTAGTGAAATATAATCCCAATAATCATAAAATAAAACATGAAATGTTGTGGAATACACACACAATCATAGAGAATCATTTCTTAGTAGTCAAGACTCATTTCCAAGACTATCTTAGAGGACAAAGTCCATTTCTGAACCGAGTTCACTCCTCGTTTCAGTCCTGTGTCACTAAACCGGATTTACATGTTGTTCCAGCCATGTCTATCTCATCAGATATAAATCTTTACCCAATTAATTGGAGTGAGATATAGGTCTTACCCATCTCATAATAATACCATTATTATGTGTTCGACAAGATCATAAATAATACATCATAACATAACCCATGTAATAATAATGGGATTCTTAATCGTCATGCTATCATAACATAATCCATATAATATAAAACGACATCATAAAAATAAATCCATCATAACATAATCAAATCAATGTAAAAATAAATATAGAAATAGAACCCTATATTATCTTAGATGGAAAATAATTTTGATAAAATGCTTGAACTCCATTCTTGAGGAAAATATCCTTTCTACTTCAAATTTTTTTTCCTTTCTTAACATGTCATAAAATTTTAAACTAAAAGATGTTGATTAAAAATAAACTTGAAAACTTGTAAAGGAAGCTTTATGGAAATTATTTTTTATGAAATCATAAAATCCATTCATGTTGTATAAGTCAAAAAAACATTTTTCTCGTACTTTGGCCAGAAAAGTAAAAAAGTATCTCGTACTAAAGACGACAAAAGATTACTTTCATATCCTTTACTAAAAACTCACCAATGATTAATATTGGATTTAAAAAAAAAATTGGAGGATATAAATAATATTACATATTGAGGAAACATGGATTTGGATGATAAATACACTCTCTAGTAAATACCAAAGTATAAACAATCTCGGATAAAAATGAGATTGTGAGATTTTCCCTTACCTTAGGTCCGATATTCTTTGTACGTGTCTGAACCACCTATATAATGATTTAAATAATGTCATTGACTTATTACAGAATCATATTTATTTTTATGATATCATATATGGTCATATTATTATCTTCTTATTAGTAATATTTGATTACTACTTGTTATTCGGGTGTTCATTGCTTTATGTTCTTATGCATGACTTGTCGAATAAATTCTTATTATTCTTTTTAGGTTATAGATACCTCATTTACATAATGGTATTAGTGTAAAATATAACATATTTATTCATTCAAACCATTTATATAATCATTATTCAACGAATATCATGTAGAACGAGTCACATCACATCGTGTAGATGGTAGGTCGTACGTACGCACGAGCGATAATATCATTCCCGTGATCGTGGAATTATATTTAAGTGTATATATACTATTTCAGAATCAATATAACTTTAAAATAATCATATATAGTTATTCTTTACACCATAATACCCATCCAAGTAGGGTGGTGGTGGAAAACAGATTTCACCACGGCGTGGAGACAGTATTCCGTACGTACGCACACATGGTGATTTCGGTTTCCATAGGATGGATAGAAGGTGAAATAGGGTTGTTTAATATTTATAATAACATATCAGTATATCATTGATACTGATGTTATTACTTCATAATGAAACAACTAAATAAGAGTAAGTAGAAGAAGAAATAAATTTGAAAGAATTGGTAACGGATATTACCTCTTCTTTGAAGTGCCTCTTCTTAACCTCCTCTTAGGGCACTAAAGATGGTCTTTGAAGAAGAACAGGACCTCTAGGATGTTTCTAGGGAAGTGGGTAAGATATATTGGCAGAGGTGTGTCGATTTTGAAGGCTCAAAGTGGTGTGAGGAGGAGAGATATGAGGTGCCCTATAAGGGAGGAGAGGGGCACTTTGGAAAAAACATAAAATATTATTTTATAATAAAGTTATATTATTTTATTAATAGATCCAAATTGATTTATTTAGAAGACAAAGTGGTTTTGGGTCGAAATCCTCTCAACAAATATATTTTAGACAGGTTTAGGTTACTATTATAACCTTATCATTTAGAATTAACTCTAACTTAAATAATTTAACTTTTACCGTGTCTTCTTGTATGCTTACACTATATGGTTAATAAACATACTCTAATAAGACAAAAGAACCCCAAGTGGTTAATTATTAACATATATAACCTTATATAAGTCATTTTTCCGATCCTTAAATTCTTAGGAATAAAATAACAATTAATAATATAATATTTGTTTTAAAAACCATTTTATGTCAATTTTGACACTATTTGGTAATTGATTTTTGTGAAAATCCTAACGGCATGATTAGTTCAAAAAAGGTTAATTAAATAAATACTAATATGTCATATTAACCTATAAAATTAGTTTAATTCATGAAAAGTCTCAAATTACATTTATTTGATTATTTATAATATCAATTATGTTAATATTTCCTTAATAAGGTAATTACTGCATCATCATTGTGTCATAAATAAATCAAATTATATAGAGTCTAAAAATTATAAATTAAATATCATTATGTAGGAAATATTTTTAAATTTATAATTAATATATATAGTCTGATTTATCTTATTTATAACCCTATATTAAAAATTTTTAGTTATTAAACAATGTTTTTTCACACTTTTAACTCTTCTTTAAATAAAATAATAATAAGTGGCCTAATATAATCCAAGTGGACCTAAATGGTCATATTTTATTCCTAAGGTTATTTTTGGTCGAATTAAACTTATCCAATAGAATTAGTACACGTGTTAGGGTAATAATAATATCATTTTTACCCTTAATTACCCTATTTACTTTTAACTGTGGTAAATAAAAGTAAAAAGCAACTATTCACAAAAAAAAATTATCTTATCAAACCACATTTTACACCTTGATATTAACCATGTCTCTCGTATTTTCTAAATTTCAATCATAGAAGCATTAAAATTATGTTTTATGTAAATTTTCAAACTCTCCTAAGAGCTGGGTAAAAGACAGTGAAAAGTTCAATAAAAATTTTCATATATCTAAAATTATTATAAAATAACTCCAGTGAATTAATTTGAACTTATATAGGTATTATGTATCAATTTTGACCTAAAATAACTTTAAATAAAATAAATAATTATTTAAATAAAAATTTGGTTTTCAAATAGTAACCCAGTGTTTTCACTATTCATCAAAAATTGAAATTTTTCAGAAAAATACCAAAAATTCACCCTAGGATAATTTTGATATTTAGAAACCAAAAATGAAGTCTATTTTGAAAGATAAAATTTATAAAATTTCAATAAATTTGGTATTACTATTCATAACGTCTAGTTTTAATAATATTGTAATAGCATATTTTTGTTTTGTGAAACTCGGTATTGTGTACAACGCAAGCTATCGAGGAAGGTTGTGATTGCATGTAAAGCAAGCCAAGATAGTGTTGTGTGTAGTAAAAGATTCCTTTGATGATGTATATAACATAAAAACAAAATATTTCTCATAAAAATCTCGGTTGTTACATTCTAACCCCATTGAAATGAATTTCACCCTCAAAATTCGTCACTTTGTAACAAATAGATGAGGATACCTCTCCCTCGTCATATCCTCAAGCTCCCATGTAGCTTCTTCTAATTGGTGGTTCCTCCATAAAACTTTCACCAAGCGAGTGGTCTTGTTCCATAGGACTATTTCTCTACGATCCAGAATCTCTATTAGTTGTTCATCATAAGAAAGATCTTGCTCCAGTGGTAAAACATATGAGCTAAGTACATGTGAATGATTGGGTATGTACTTTCTCAGGAGAGATACATGGAAAACATCATGAACTTGAGAGAGATTCGGTGGAAGCGCCAATCAGAAATCTACCTTCCCAACACGATCCAGTATTTCGGAAGGACCGATATACCTAGGGCTCAGCTTTCCATTCTTTCCAAATCTCATTACTCTCTTCCAAGGAGATATTCATAAGAACACTTTATCACCCACTTCAAACTCTTGGTCTTTTATTCGGTTATCGGAATAAATTTTTTGTTGACTCTGATCTGCTCTTATGTTTTGTTGAATAGATCTGTCCTTTTCTTCCATCTCATCAACAAGATCGCGTCCTAATAGCTTTCTTTCCCCAACTTCATCCCAGCAAGTTGGATTCCTCTATTATCATCTATCAATGCAAGGATGACTATGAACTTCCAATGAAAATTTATTCTATCTTATGGGTCATGATTCCTATAAATAAATTGATCTCAAATACGAAATGTGGATTCTCTTCCTTAGTAATTGATATGAGCTTCATATAGAGAGTTCCAATTTGTTTCAAGAATCGCATCAAATTACAATATTGTAAGGATCACAATATTTGCAGGAATCACTTTCCACAAATATTTAACTGAGAAGAATTATAATCATTTGATTTCAATGTTGTTCCATTAAGAGTTTTCACAGCTAACTCAATTTCTAAATGTTGAGGTAATACAGCGATACACATAGAAAATTATTTAGAAATAAAATTTTGGGTGGATCCATAATTAAATAAAAAATATTCTACATTATAGTGGATTTTATGTGTACCTTTCACCACTTCATTGTCTACTCTACATCACCAATAGTTATTGCATGTGAATTTATGTTATATTTGGAATAAAGAGTTTTCTTATATCAATTATCATAAAAAACTCTTAGGTTAGTTAATTGATTGGCATAATTCCCCATTTTCTTAAACTTGTAACATTTAAGTTTAGGAGGTGAATTCTATGTAGCATTTTCTTTATTTGGATCGTGAGGCATATTTTTCCCATTTAATAAGAATTAAAATTCTTTATGACCTTATTTTCCATATATAATACATTTTATAGTCCCATTAAGACAATTTCCACTATGTTTCCTTCCACACTTTGAGCATAAGGGAAAATCATCTAATTTTAAGCGTGTTCTTTAGATTTTCCCTTGAATTCCATTTTCTCTTCATATCAAACCCACAAGACTGATGGGTTACTCCAATCCCCATAACAACCTTGAGATAACATAAAAATATTTCCTTGTAGTTATTGAAGTCCATTATGTCTAATTCCCTTCAAAGACTTGGTTTTTTTCCACTAAATAATCGATCAATTTTATTCTCCAATTAGAAAATAAAGTGTACCATGAAAGTATTGTAAAATATTCTTTATAGGTAACAATAGATTCATTGTCATTTTTCTTATGTTCAAGGAATTAATTCTCCATATTTTTCGATGAATATGAATAAATTAATTATTGAAAAATATGTTCTTGAACTTGTCCCATTCCATGATTTAAATTTTATCTCTTTTACTCATATTCTTGATAAGGTTCTAACATTGTTTAGCTTCACCTTCTAAATGATATACTGCTAAGAAGACTTTATCATGTTCCGAACATTAAATAATTGAAAATATATTTTTAGTGGTACTGATCCATTATTAAAACACTATTGGATCAAATGAATCATTGAAAGAAGGTGGATATTGCCTCATTATGGACTCAAAAAAATGTTATTCCCTCTTTTGTTTGTTTGAAATTATAGCATGATTCATATCTTGAGAAATTGGTGTGATAATAGTTCATGGTTTTTCATTACAACTCCCATAACAACGGGTTTCTTAGGAGGAGAATAATTTCATTTCCCATTTTATTCAACATTCACATGGTTCCTCCGGGTTCTATCCATTTACTAAAACCAACAAGCATTGTATGAGAAACATTAAACATAATGGAAAAACCACATAATAAAGAATAAAATTTCAATTTAGTATATTTTAGGTTTTATCCTAGTTTATTCATGATGATTTCTAAAGCACTAGGATTATAACCTATACTTCGGCATATCCTTAGGGTTCTTCCAATGGATTTCTCAATGTAGTTTCTATAGGTTAACTATATTATTCTTATGATACCAAATATAATGACCCATATATTACATATATATATGTTACTTCAAAATTAGAGAAAATTTATTAGAGAATATAAAAATTCCATGAAAGGACCGTATAGGTATAGTGTCTTTTGAAACTGGGAAAAATAAACACCTCGTTCATATGACATCTTCATTGTCACACACTTATTTCTTCATATCTAGACCCCTTTTTCACATATCTTATTTGATACCCTTATTCATGACCTGGGGAAAAGAAACATATAAAGGGTGAGATCAAATTCTCAAAAAGGCTAAAAAAAGGTAGGTATCAATAATATCATAATCATAATACATAATAACATATCATTTTAAAATATTATCTTGTATATGAAAGATCGTGATATTTTTCTTGGGGATAAATCATAAAATATTATAAGAATAAGAAAACATAATACCAAAAGTCATAAACTAAGACATGAAATTTTTTGGCACACACGTAATCATAGAAAATAATTTCATATTATTCAAGGCTCATTTCCAATACCATCATAGAGAAAAAATTCCATTAATGAATTGAGTTCACTCCTCATTACAGCGTTGTACTACTGAACATAGATCATTTCTCATTCCAGTCATTTCTATCTCTTGAGATATAAATATTTACCCAATTACGTGGAGGTTTAAATAGGTTCCACCCATCTCATAATGAAATCATTTTTTTCATGTGTCACAAAAACAAAAATCATCCATCATAGCATAACCCAAGGAATAGAATGGGTTTCTGAAACATTATTTTGTCATAACATAATACATGTAAAACAAATGGATTTCATTAATATAATTTCTTATTAAACATAATAAAACAATTGGACTAATAGGTATTGTATACTTGAAACATAACCACACTAAATAATGATATCTTAGATGGAAAATAAATTTGATAGAACATTTGAAATTAATTCTTGAGGAAAATATCATCTTTTCTTCAAAAAGGTTTTCTTTTCTTAAAAGGCCATGGAATTTTTTTTTAAAATAATTTATTCGAAAATAACCTTGATAACTTTTAAGGTAATATTTTATGTAATAAAGTGTTATTAAAGAGTAAAAATCCATTCTTGTCGTATAATTTAAAAAACATTCTTCTCAAACTTTTTCTAAAAAAAATCAAAACGTACATCATATCAAAAATGAAAAAAGATTATTTTAATACGATTTAATAAAAATTCCACAATGTTTAAAAATAATGTTAAAAATTTTTAGATGAATGTAAATAATATTATTGAATACATAATTAGGAACCATGGACATGGATTATAAATATACCCCAGTAAATACTTACATATAAATAATATCGGGTAAAAATTAGATTGTGAAATTATCCCTTACCTTATGTCTAATTTTCATTATATGTATCTAACCCTAATGTATAAAGATTTAAATAATTTTATAGAATTGTTTCAGAGTAATATTAATTTTTATGATATAATATATGATCATATTATCATACATTGGTTAGAAACATTTTTACTTGTACATCAAGTGTTAACTTCTTTATTTTATTCTGCATGTTTTGTCGGATAAGTTCTTTTTCATCTTATTAGGTTATAGTTATGTAATTTATAGAATGATATAAGTATAATATATATCATATTTTTTATTTACAATCATTTATATAATAATACTTTAATTAATGTCATTTGGAATGAATCACATCGCATCGTAGAGACGGTAGGTCGTACGTACGCATGGGTGACAATATCATTACCATAATAGTTGAATGGTAATAAATTGGATGTTGAATAATATTTCAGAAAAAATATCATGTTATAATAATCATATATAGTTATTATTTACATTATTATACACATCAAAGTAAGGTGGTGTTGAAAAACATATTACACCATGGCGTGGAGATGGTAATTTGTACGTACGCACGCGTGGTGATTCTATTTTTTTAGGATGGATAAAAGGTGGAATATAGTTCTTCCATTAACACAATAAAATATCAGTATATAATTGATTCTGTATATGTTACATTATAATGAAACAAATAATTAAGAAGATTTATACGAAGAAAGGAGTTTTAATGAATTAGTAGGTGAGATTACCTCTTCTTCGGCATGCCCCCTATAAATATCCTCTTAAGGGCACTAGAGTTGGCTTTAAGAGAATAATGGAACCTATAAAATGTAACTAGGGAAGTTGATGAGGTAAATGGGTAGGTTATGGCTGATATTTAAGGATAAAAAAAAGTTAATAGGTGAGGGATGAGGTGTCCGTTTATAATTGAGTTGAGGGGAACTTTTGGGATCTCCAAAAATATTAATTTAATATAAAATAAAAACCTACCCAAAAAACTAAAAAATATAAAAATTTATAACATTAGATGATATGAGGTTGTAATTTCAAAATATAATAAATTTTTGAAATGTATTTATTTCAATTTCAACCTTATTATTTTAATTAACACCTAGTTATTCTATTTAATTTTTAACTAGGTTAACAAATAATTCAATATTAAAAGGGTGAAATATTTACATATTTTATGTCAATTAGACCATAAATAAATATATTTTGACATTTTAGACCATATATTAATTATTATATATTTCTATAATTGTTTATGATTTTTAAATAAATTAATAAAAAAACAATAGTGTCAATTTTTACACTATTTAATTCATTGATTTTGAAAAATAATAATATAACAAGTTAACTTCAAAAAAACAATTTTTTATATTACTAAGAGGTCAATGTAATTTTTAAAATTCATTAGACATATTAATTATCCCAAATTATTTTAATTTTAATACTTTAGTAACATTTATTTGTTATGTTCGTTAATAAAATAATTACTACATCAATTTTGTGTAATTATTTAATATAATTATATTTTGAATAAAATTTAAAAATAATGTACTATGATTAAGTTAAATATAATATACTTAACAATAATACTTTTAGTTTAATTTACCTTCGGGATAATACTACATTAAAAATGTTATAATTTTGAAAACATGAATGTGGAAAGTTTAACACCATATTAAATAAAAAAATATAAGTGTCATAATCATTACCATATGGCTCTAAATTGTTCATAACTCAACCATTGGATGATTATTGTAAATTTGTACTTGAAACATAAGATCTGTTCAAGTTTTGGTGAATTTTAATTGTCATTATAATTTTAATTAAAATTAGTTTATTGATTTTTCATCTATTAAATAATTTATGCATCATTAATGTTTAAACTTTTAATGTAAAAAAATTTCCCAAAAATTAAAAATAAATTATAATTATAAATAAAAACATTTTATATTTAAAATTATTATTTATAAATTAATTTATCTTCTTTATACCATTATATTGAAAATTATTTAGTTATTAAAATTTGAGTGAGACGTATTTAACTTTTCTTTAAATAAAATAAATTAAATTTTATAATCTCATCGAAGAGGCATAAAATAGATATCATTTCAACCCAAGGATGATTTAGGTCTAAACACACTCATCCAATGATATTAGTACAAGTGTTATGGTAATTTTATATTATTAATTTTACCCTTAATTACCCAATTTTCCCTTTTACCATGTTAATATAAATTACTGAAGTTACTATTCATAATACCCAAAAATAAAAGTGAGATCTTTACATAATTTATAATTATTTATTGAAAATATAGAATCCATTTTTAAAAATTCAAATTACATAATTTTTAGTAAATAATTTTAAATTAATCTCATTGTTATAAATAGATAATGAGTTTTAAAAGTTAAAATATTAAAAAAATTGAAATGTTTTTTCATCTGAATTCAATGTAAAATAAATTATAATGGGATAAATTATATTGAAATATAAAAATATATTCTGTTTATACTTTAAAATCATTCAATATTATAATTTAATCCTATAAATTATTTTGATGAAGAAACTTTCAATTAAAATTTAGTGCATTTTTATTATTCCTCAAAAGATGATTGTTATTAGAGAAATATCAAAATTTCATCCAAAGAAAATTTTTATATCTATATTCTAATGATCATGTTTATGTTTTCATATAAAAATTATTAATGTGTCAAAATCTTAATTTAAGAGGTGTTTTCCATAAAAAGGTGTAAAATTACCCTTTTGAAAAAATAAGTTTTTATACATCAAATAGGGTTTATTAATACCCATTGAACCAAATATCTATTATATGTATCTAAAAAATATTTTATTAAGTAGATAACATATATATTTCATTAAGTTCATTTAGTAATAATAATTCACTCACTTTATTAACACAAATATACAAATATATAATTGATTTATATTTTCTTCGTAAATAATTGGTTGCTAATGAAATCACCTTACATTTTCATAAGTTAGTTATATTTTTTATTGATAACCTAATGAATATGTTATGATGGTCATTTTATACTAATGGTGCCTCGTGGTTTGTTTAAACTCGTGATTTTGTGCAATGCAGGCTATTGAATAATTAAAATTAATTAGAGAAAATATTTCATAAAAAGATCTAGGTTTTATAGTAGACCACTATTTCTTACTGATATTTGGTTTCTCAATCTTCAATCTTATGGTATTAAATAATTAGATATTAAAAGTGAGGATGTGGAAATTATCATCTAATTTTTTTCAAAAAAAATCATCTAAGAAAATATTTCTACTATAGTGAAAATAATAAAATGGGAGAAATGTTTTTTATAGTATATATTAAAGAACAAACTAAAAATTTAATAAATAAAAATTAGTATTTTTTTAAAATTTTTAAAAATATTTTAGTCTTCACATGGTTTGAAATAACTGTACCTATATAATTTTTTAATAAATATAATTAAAACTGTTGAATCTATAAAAAACTAGATGATAGAATTCTAAAATTTACAAAACAATAACCATGGGCAGTAACAATTTGGAAAACATATAAAAAACCAAAACACTATGGAACTATAAGGAAATATAATATAAAAAAAATTATTTAATGTTTATTAATAAAATTATATTGAACAATAATAATTGAGAAAAAATAAAATAGATAATGAACATATTTAACAATATCGACTCATAAATACTACCAAAACACTATATAAAAATTAGCATAAAAATATTATTCAACTCATTAATGATTAATATACTTTGAAAAATATTTATCTCCTTCATCTTCCATGCAGATCATCATGAAAACCCTAGCAAGAATGAAAATATCCCTGTCATCAGAAATAATTGAACATTTGAAGGATAATCTATGGGATAAATAGGTAATCCCATCTAAGTATTAAATACATATTTACACTAGATATTAAATTAAATATTGTTATAACTTTCTTTATTTCAATATCTAGAATGAATCCCCTGTCCACCTTGTCCTCCACTTCTATTTTGGTGTAAAAAAGTTGAGTAAAAAGACTTAAACAAATATTAAGCACAATCCCAACAAGTTAAATCTTGGTATTCTCTATTTATACAAGATATATGACTCTCATACGGTCCATAGGTAGTGGAAGGTGTTACCCAATAGAAATTGTGGTGCCAAAATATTTCACCATTATATATTTCACAAAAATTTAGATAGTTTCATCAATAATATAAATAATTATAAGGCTCTTCATCATCAGTGATGTAGAAGATATCAGATATCATTTTGAAATTATGAAAATAAACCTTAAAAAGATGTTATAAAAGAAAATACTAGAGAGCACATGAAGACATGAATACATTGATGAAGATATCAATAGTTTATATTGATCAATGTAAACCACTATGAAATATATAGATGATAAAATAATATTATGGGCGTACATGGTTCACATGACTCCCATTTATAATTTTTTCCATTTTTAAGAACCTATGTGATTGTGGAGTATATGTTTTTTTATTTTCAACAACTTTTAAAAATCAATTGGATGTTTTTGAGGTATTTTCTAATTTGATGATATTTTTGAGTTGATTTATGAAATCTATATTATGTTTTCAAAGGTTCTGAGTTAATTTGTGGAAGTCATAATGTTCTGAGTTGAATAATAATTTTTTCTAATACATGGTATGCATAAATATTTTCATAGGAATTGAATATAGAAATTTGAAAATAACTTATAGTGATTCATTATATTCTATGGATATTATGCAAGATACTATCTATAATTGACATATAAGTGTCTAAGTGTTGATCTTCCATGTATATATAAGAACCTTTGGTCTAATAAATAATATATTCTATACATGTGATAATTGTAAAGATGAAAAATGATTTTTGAAGGATAATTAATATATTTGGTTCTTACATAATATCCTTTAGAATATTGAAATACAAAATCCTGGAGTAGCCAATGTGATATATAATATATTTTTTTAATTTATATGTTCAAAATTAATAGGCATGTATAATATATTTTTCTAAGACTCATACAGCACTTTTGAAATGGAAAAACCTTATGTTTATACAAAAGGAATTCTTATGCATGCATAATATATTTGAAACTCTAAAAATTGATACATGAGAAACTCATTTTTATGTATGTTTTTTGAGTTTTGAATATGTGAGAAATCTAGATATTCATCCCATATGATGTTGATTTTTTCTTCCATGAATTAAACATCATAATTATTCAAAGGGATTGTGATTCAATTTATGAAGATTAATTTCACAACTTAAAGAAAATTCTATCACTATAAAGTTAATTGGAGAATAAAATACCAACCGAAGTTAGTTCAATATTTTTAGAGTCTAACACACCATGAGAATTATACATGTTTTTTTGAAAGTGGAAGAGAAAATCATGGGGGAGTTTTCAAACCATGATATTTTCATTTAATTTTATAACACATATGTGGAACTTAAATGAATATGGTTTTTTGTGAAAATTAAATGAGTGGAGCATGGCATGATATTTCTTAGATTTCATGTAGAATATTTGAAATCATTAATAATGATAGTAACTAAATATTTTTATCAAAGGAGAACTATTAAATTCTTTTAAATTAGTAATATTAATTTAAATAATGTTTTCATATAAAATTTATAAAAGTAATATTCATGAGATTATGTGAAAAATGATAATAAGTAGAAGGGTATAAGAAAATGGAAGCTAATAATGATTGATGTTTTTTACCTTTCTTATATAAGAGAGAAAAAAAGTGAGACCAATGAATATTCATACTACTAGTTATCATATGTTTCATGTCAATTGGAACTTGAGGGTTGATAATATAAAGTATTGATGTTGAGATGGAATAAGATGATGTGTACATTCATGATTTCATGTATACATTAATCATTGTGTAATAATGATAAGAATGATAACATGCACGCATGGATATAGATATTATTATAAAAATCATGGACCTAACAGTGATGTGTAGAGTCTCATATTGTGGTATAATGACATCCAAGGAACACTACATATCTTAATCACATAAAAGAGTAAAAGGTATGTCATAGAGGACTATAGGGATACCATATAATCTAATAATATCTCACACTTTGGGTGATTGGGATTTTCATTGGGACATAGATGTTGACCTTACCCAATAGAATGAGTAAAATAAAATAGTATAGGTTTTTATTCAACGGTATTATCTACTCACACATTTTTTATTATATTTCTCTACTAGTGAGAAATCATCATATCATACTCGACCCATACTTAGTACGGATTAGTTATCCACATTAGGTTTTAACTTTGTAAAAATTTCTATGTGTTTTTAATATATTTGTAACTTTTTCATAGGGGTGAGGATGTTATTATAGGAGAGTGGATAATGATTTAAATTGATTATATAGGTCTATTTCAAGGTAGAAATTTTAATAATAGTATCACTAATTCACCACATTCTATGTGATACATAAACACATACCAGATAAATTCAATTAGTATCCTAGAAAACTGGCTTCCCTAAGAAGGATCAAATATATAATGATATTAAATGTAAATAATAAAAAATCAGTGAATATTAAAATTATTCTTATTTTTGATGGAAATAAATATCATGGATGAAGACTATAACAATCCCATTTCATATTTCACTTATCTATGAAATTATTGATATTTTTCCATTGTGATTTCCATTAATAGAAATAGAAGCACCCATGACCTTTACTGAAAAGAGTAACTTGGAGGCTGATGTAAAGGAAGAAAATTAAATTCTTATGTTATTGTCATAAAAATAATATACATAGTTAATGGGACTCAAAACTACCAATGAGATTTCTGAAAAACATGAAATATTCATTGATTGGAATGTGAGACTAAAGGATTTAAAACAACATATCTAGAGAAGAAAGTTTGAAGATTTGATCATTGATGATAATGAAACCTTTGATGACTACTTTACAAAACTAAATTAGATCATCAAAAACATCAAAGGTTTTTGTGATACATTAGAAGATCCTAATAATTTTAATAAATTGATGAGAAAATAATGATAATATTTCTCCATAAAATAATACACATGATTTATCTCTTGATGA
Organism: Viscum album; assembly: GCA_963277665.1. Taxonomy (NCBI): domain Eukaryota; kingdom Viridiplantae; phylum Streptophyta; class Magnoliopsida; order Santalales; family Viscaceae; genus Viscum; species Viscum album. The sequence goes on along the minus strand of OY728121.1, from coordinate 1,097,795,353 downwards.
ATTTTATAACATAATTGACGCTTATAATATAAGTAAAGATTATTCTTTTGAGAAAAAGTGAATAGTGGATATGGAATTAAAAACTATGAATAGATTTAATGTTATTGGGGATGAATTTGAGGCCTCATGTCAATAATAATATGATTAATAAAATGATGAATAGTATAAGATAATCATAGCTCTTAACGCAAGTAATATCAAAAAAATTGAAAGAGTAAGTACAAAAGTAACCTTTCACAAAAAAAATCATCAAGTAGGGTGAAATTTTCCATTTTTCAACTGTTTTCCCTAAAAATAAAGGTGTTAAGTATGATAATTATGTTCATTAAGAAAGGCCTCATAAAATATATTGGATAAAAATTAAAAGGAAAATAAAAAATCCATTAATAGAAAGACATGATCTTCCAAAAGGAAGATGAAAAGTATATTGAAAAAATAATAGGAATACGAATAAAATTAATATACTCATTATCAATAATAGTTTCCAAAAGTATTTATAAATTTAATGGGTAATGTTTAAAAACAAGATAAAACTTAAATTTCTGAAGAAGAAGAAAATGAGAAGACTTATTTATATTTTTTTTGAAAACTAATGTTTTTTCATGTTTTGAGAAAAATATAAAACTCAAAAAATAAATCAAGATCTTATAGAATGTGTATTAATGTAGAAATAATGGTAAATAAAATTATCTCAAATTATTAATAATGTGTTCCCAGATAAAAAGGTACAAAATGAGCATATTTATTCAAAAGTTACTAAATCAATTTCTAATAAAAGTGTTGGTATAAAAAACCAAAAAATATATAAAATGAAAAAGGTACTAATAAATCTACCCATGTGACTAGAGGATTTGAATCAAATATTAAGATAAACTATTATATTCATCAGAGGAAAAATAAAGATAATAATTTACCTCTTGATGAACATAAATTTAAGAAATCATATTCTTATTACTATATAATACCAACATTTAAAGGTTATTATTGTTTCACTAGAATAGTTGAGAAAAAAACCTATAGTTTCAATCACAACATGTCACTTCCTTCAAGTAGTAATTCATTTATTGGGGGTAAATTAATGAAAATATTCATCTTTATGAAAATGGTAAATAACATAAAAAATATTAATGTTTTGGCTAAATGTTTGACAAGTTGTACAAAACAAAAAAAAATTGAGTGTCTAGAATAAATATCTCTAAGGATTAACCAATAATCTCACTATGAAGAAAAATTTATAACTATGATTTCATGTAAAATTCTTTTAGTAATTTGATATAAGAAGGTATAGATAAGGGATATATCTGAAAAATCACTTCTTATTGAAGTGGTTATTAATATAAGAAAGAAGATCAAGCCATTGATACTTGATAGAGTATTCTGTTCTGACATTATATGGGACATAAAATTTTTGAAAAATATTGAGTAACATAATGGTGGTATATTCACTTTTGGTAATTAAAACTCTTAAAAAACAAGAGGTATTGGAGAAATTGAGATTGAGATAAAAAAATTAATTCTAAATATTTTTTGTGTTTAGATGGACCCAGAAATGATTATTTGAGTTCTATTTAGCCTTTTGATAATGGGAAATAATTTATTTTCAAAATAAATACATGAATTATGAAATGTGTAAAATATAGAAGAGTCATTACACATTGTAAAAGAACTAGTGAAAATTTATTTTAGATTGGATATTTGGAAGGTTATTTCTATTAGATCACAAATGATGAAAACAATATGTGGGACACAATACTTTTAAATATTGGTCAAAGGATTCATGGAAAGATCGTAATAGGATATGTGATAAGATAATTTTCTCAACAATAGATAGAAAGAGTGGATAATTTTGAAATTTTTTCAAAATGAGAAAATAACTCAAGGAAGTCATAAGTAGTTATAAATTATATCCGATGAGACACTTGAATTAATTCACTAAAATTTATGTGGGATAATGAGACATCAATATTGAATATGTGATTATTATTTCATCACATTCATTAATTCTTTTCCAAGAATGACTAATTTAATGTTTATGAATCAAAAAATAAAACTCTATGAATATTATTAATATTTTTAGAAAGTATGTTGAGAAATAAATGTGGGTCTATATAAATTATATGAAAATAGATAATGGAAATGATTTTACAATAAATGAATTTGAATCATTCCATACTAATAATGGGGTCAATATTCAATATATTTCTAAATATACTCCTAAAAAACTAATATTTTGTGAGGAAAAATATAATTTTATATGGGATGAACCAATATAGAAAAATTTAGAGTCATTAATGTATTTTAGATCTAAGATATGATAATAATTGTACACATTAAAAGGATGTTCTTATTGATGTCTGAATCCACTATGAATTTATATGAAATTTTCTGCAAAAAGAATTCTAAAAAGAGTAATTTTAGAGTTTTTATCAATCCAAGTTTTGTGAAAATAAAAATTTAAAATCAAGGAAAATTTTATGATAAAATAAAGAAAGTGGAATTTATATGATATTAATTTAATGAAAAATGATACAGGTACTAAATAAAATTTATTCACTGTGAGAGTTGGATCCCTAAAACCAATATATATACTTTATGACAACTTATATTCATGGTTTTTTAATACTAATAAATTTATCATCACATCATGATTTTTCTTATGTGTGACCTTGAATTCTATAACGTCCCAAAAGTATCTATCACAATAAAAGGTCATAGCATTTCCCCTCTATGATAAGAACCTAGAAGCGCCATGAAACTATTCTTACATATATTTTCTATGGATGGATGATATCATTTTAGAGAAACACAAATAATACAGGCTACCAGGGGTAGAGACCATTGGACTTTTAAGGACCTTATCATGGTGTACGCACTCTGTAATGTCCATGAGGATATTATGAAAATGAGACCCACCAGTAGGAAATACACATTTATAAGTATCATTGGATGTTCATATCTACAGATGTGTGTTTTTTTCCTTAGAAATTAAGATTATTATTATTGGGTGTCATGAATCCCGTACTAAGATGTATTGGAGTGAAATGCGATGACATATGTTCGTGGGGAGCTAGGATATGTTGGGTTCATCACGAGTAACACTGCATTAATGAATAATGTGAAGTTGTTTTTTTCCTTTTATTCCATAATAGAAGTTGATATCTCAGAGAATTTTATTGAAATTATATAGCCTAAATAAATACATGGTCATGGTGTTCTATAGGAAAGTTCAATTTCCAGGAAGTCAAAGCATGATAAATTGAGCACATGGGTCGATGGAACTTGCATGCAACTCACATGAGTGGAGATATCAAGAAAAAGGGATTACATTACACGGTAAGAATTCCTATGAGGTGACATGTCATTCTGGGATTAACTTCTTTCTATTTGGGTTACTTGGCATGTTTCTAGATGCTAACCTTGAAATTCAGGCTACTCTGCCTAATGCCACTAAGAAAGAGGTCTAGAGGGACAAACACTAACTGTATCATGTATCACGGTAAATAATATATTATTTATTATTTAAAAATTTGAATAAATATTATTCCCGGTTGTGGTTTAATAATTATTAATGGATTCCTGGTTTCATTTATTTCAACATAAGTTATTTGAGAGAATGTATTTTGGGTAGAATAATTAATAAATATTTATTTACTATTTAGAAAATATAATAATTATATATTTATTAGCGAATAATGAGGTAATATTTATTTAATAAATAATTCATTATTCAAGGTTCAATAAATATTGTGGAGGTTTGGTGGACCGAGTTAAGGTTCTAATGATAAATAATTACATTGAATATTATTTTATTAAATAATATTTAATTATAACTTGCAGGTTAAGAACATATTAATAAATAATAATTTTGTTATTATTATTTTACATGGGGTTTTTCTAAGATTTATAAAATTATTAAGGCACCTATGAAAATTATTTATTATTACCCTAGTGAATTAAATGCTTGGTTATATTATCCTATTATTATCCAAGCATTATCCAAGCGACGATTATTGTGTTGTACACAAAAAATTGGATAAAGTCTCGGGAGTCCTTCCCTCTCCAAGAACACACTTAAGTGTGAGAGAGATCCTCCAACACCAGATCAAGTAGAATGATTTGCAAGAGGTTCTCACAGTGATCTAAGGGGGACATTGCAAGCACAAGGATCTTCTGCGCTAGCACCTGAAGACTTCTTTGGTGACGTCTAAAGATAATTGGAGCACGTGTGGATCACCACTAGTGGATTTCTACCCTTGATCTCTACAGTGCAATGACGGAACACTCCAGATCTATGGACAGATGCATCAATAAAGAAAGAATAAACCTTGGAGGTAATTTTTATTTAATTAAATTAATTATAAACAAAATAGGTTGATCTTATCTTCTTGGTTCACAATTCTATTACTTTGTCCTATCTCCATGATTCAATTACATGTATCATGATGTTTACCATTACTAGATCTCAGATTGTTCATAGATAATGGAAAATAGAAAATTTGGGCATCGCCCCTCCTGTGCTTACACTGCGCCCGGAAACTACAAGTGCTATTATAGGGGGGAAATTATTGTTTATAATTATTTTATAATCATTAGTGATTTTCACATTTCATAATTTTCTTTTTTAATTAAATATTAGTCATTATTTTAATCTAAATAAAAATATTTGTTTCTTATTTTATCATTTCTCACAAATATAACAGAAATGATTAATTTTATGATTAAAATTAAATCATTGATATCATCTAGAGATTCCAAGGATTCTATTTGGGTAAAAATGAAGTACACACCATGTAATCAGAATTACACGTTGTGTAGTTGTGTTCAATGCATCAGGAGCAGTTTGGAAATTACTCAACCCAGGTGTATTAATGACACATTGTGTAGTTAATTCTTACATCGTGTGTTGACTAGGACAGACCGGTGCATGGTCATCTAGACTACACGTCGTGTGGCCCACTAGACATGGTTTGTTGTACCTTTTAGTTTGGGTTCATTCCATGTATCCCATACATGACTTAAATGACTGGGGACCGTACAACGTAGAGTCAACACGGCGTGTGGTCCACTGGACACATTGTGTACTCCAAAAATTTCAAAGTATGCCTCACACGATGAGTCCATAGGCATATACATCAGATATATGATGAAGGTGATGCATTCTATGTAGATTGGATCTACACGTTGTGTACATTATCAAATTATGAAATATTAAAACTTTAATATTCTCATAATTTTCAAATTTTCATATCATGTATAAGTAAAATTAGAGGTTTTTGATCTATGTGAATTAAAGCATAACATGTGGCCAAAAAGTCATGTAATTTGTGTAATCATCCATTAAGTACATGTCATGAAAGTATATGATATATTGTGTATTCCATATTTAACAGGAGTAAACAGTATATGCGAATAATACATTTGGGGTAGATTTGGATGGGTATTCACTGGGTTAACTCTAAGGTACAAGTTATGTACAAGGTTAATTTTAAATTAATTCTAATTTTTTTTAAAATATAATGGATTATAATCTGAAGGAAATTTATAAAAGGATTAAGATAAAAGTAACTATTAATTAAATATAGTAATTAATCAATTCGAGCATGATTTATCTTTAATAAGAAAGATTAAATAATTTGAATTCATGCATTATTAAATTTTTAAATTCATTAAATGCATGTGGATGATCATGATATTGACTGGACCTTTTTCTATGTTATTGGTTTCCTTTTAATTTATTAAATTAAATTATTGCCCTACGTTCTTTCTCTCCTCATTAATATGTAGGGCCTTCGTGCACATGATTTATTTTATGTAAAAACCTTTTACCCCATACTTGCGTGTGAGTAAAAACATATGCAATGGATGGAGATCACATGCCATTGGAGGCAGTTCAAGTTTGGAGCTGAGGAGAAATAAATCCCAGGAGATACAAAGGGGATATGTGGAAAGCTATAAACACAAACCTAATTGGTTCAAGGTGTTTCCCCCCTAATTTAGTGGTTAGTTTATCAACCTCTAGATAAATGACCCATTAGAACAAGATAATGATCATTCCCTTTATTTTATTTCTATCAGTTGTATGGTTATTCGTTATGGATTTTTTCATAATCACATAATTAATGAATTAACAATCATGCAATATAAAACTAAAATAAACTGGATTATGCGTAAATATTGTCTAATGCTTGGTTAATCACTTAAGCTTATCCAACTTAATATTTAAAAGCATGTGAAAAGATAATAAATGGAAATTTTCACATAAAGTATAAATCCATCCACAAAATATTAAGTTGGTATAGCCTTACATTACATTGATTAGAAACAAACCATAGTTCAAAGTGATTGAACAACCAAATTTTGGATTCTTTCAATTATCAAGGAATTATAATTTTCGGTTTTGGTTTGACATGACTTAGATTACATCAAGGGTTGACTTGGTGTAACTGAGAGGCAAAGGTTGATGAAATCCAAAATTAAGGAATTCGGGATTGGGGAATCCACTCAATAGATTAAGGAGTTGCGTGTTAATTCAGTTGACATTTGGAATTCCTATCTAAAACCATTCAAATTGCTTAACCATCCAAAGTTGGGGTAATTCAAAGGGAAATATGGATCCTTTCTGCAAGAATGTCTAAGAAATAGGATATTATGAATCCAATGGTGAGGGATATTAGGTTTCTATAAAATATTGGGAGACTAATGAATATTTATTTATTTATTTGTGTTAATTTTATTAGATATAGTACAAAAACTTTGTTCATATTATTTGTATAAAGTTCATTAAAAATGACATCAAAAATATCATTGTGATCCATACTCAAGAAGGAAAACCTTCTCACTAGACCTAATTTCCAGGATTCGAAAAGGCACCTTCGGGTCATCCTTTTCCATGAAAGGAAACTATATTTGCTGAAAGAGCCTTTACCAGTTACACCTGGAAATGAGGTGAGTGGTGAGGAGATATCTTTGTAAGAGAAATATTTGAATGGTGCTAAGTATGTTCAGTGCCTCATGCTATCATCCATGACCAATGATCTCTTGAAGAAACATGAGGAAATTCATGCTTACATGATGATGTCTCGCCTTCAAGAACTCTATTAAGAGAATGAGAGACAAGAGATATATGAGATCTCCAACACTTTGTTCACCAATATGCTTAGAGAGACTGTTCCAGCTGGGCCATGTATAGTCAAGCTTACTAGCTACATTGAGAATCTGAACATATTAGGGATTAAATTCCCAGATGATTTGAGTACAGATCTCATACTGTCATTACTTCCCAAGAACATATACAGTTATATTGTGAATTATAATGGGACCAATAAAGTTAAGAGTCTACTGAAACTTCTTACATTAATTCACCCTGTAGATAAGGACATGTGGCATGAAAAAAATAGTTGTCCTTATGGTAAATAGAAAGAGGAAGGACAAGATAAAGAGGCCTAAGACATGTAAACAATATAAATCTTGCAAGAACCATCGGACCAAGAATAAAAATATCCAAAGTTAGGGAAAAGAAAAGGAGGCAGTATGCTTTGCATATAGCCAGTCAGGCCACTGGAAGAGGAACTACACCCAGAGGTAAGAGGAATCCAAAGGTGTGTTCATTATTGAGTGAAATCTTTCCATTTCTAAAAATTTGTTATTAGATATAGATTTTGGTGCTCACATATATATTCAAACGCAGGAACCAAGTATATTTTTTAAAATTACTAGAGGATACCTTGATCTGTGATCTACCAATCGAAGGGATGGATACTCTTTCTATTGGTGACTACCACCTCACATTTCCAACAAGAATTATTTTGGTCTTACATGGCTGTTATTATGTATTAGTGTTACCAAAAACATAATTTTTTTATCACGTTTGGATACATATGGGTTTATTTTCATGCTTTAATGTAAAAGTTGTTTCTTTTATAATAAAAACATATATTATAATATGGCGCATTTAAATAATAGTCTATATATATTAAATTAAAAAAACCAAATGTTAGAAATCAATAACGAATCAAGTTCACATGACTCATATAACTCCCAGATTTGGCATCATTGTCTTGCTCATGTAACCTTGAAGTGTTTGACTAATCTATATCAAGATGTCTATTTAGACACTTCTTAGAAAAAATCTCTTAATAGTTTTTATGCTTATTTACAAGAAAAAATGAACAAACCACCATTTTTTGGACAAGGTGAAAGGTCCACAGATCATATAGGATTGGTACACACAAATGTGTGTGGACTACTTCCAGTAGAAGCTAGAGGTGGATATTATTACTTCAAAAAATTTACTGATGACTTAAGTAGATATGAATATATTTAATTAATGAGGTATAAGTAGAAATAATTTGATAAATTAAAGGAATTCAAGAATTGAGTATAGAATCATGTTGTTAAGAAGATAAAGAGTCTTCGATCGAATTGAGGTGGAGAATATATTAACCAAGAGTTCATTGACATTATATTGAAGTTTTTGATTATACATAAACTCACATTACCTTATACACCATAGTGTAATGGTGGTAGTGAAAGTAAGAACAGTACCATGTTGGACATGGTAAGGTCGATGATGAGTCATAGAGATATTTTGTTATCTTTTTAGGGATATGCATTAAAAATTTCAGCATACACATTAAACCTAGTGCCAAATAAAGTAGAAAATATAATTCCCTATATTCTATGGAGTGGAAATAAACTAGTTTCTCCACATACATGTGTATGGGTCTATGAGGCATTTGTTATGGCTTTCTTAGAAAAAAAACTAGAACTCATGGGTGAAAAGTGTATCTTTATAGGGTATCCCAAGGAAATAAAGGGATACTACCTGTAAAACCCCTCACATAAGAAAGTAACTATCTCTAAACAATCCATCTTTCTTGTGAGGGAGAACATCCTCAAAAAGGATATTGTGAGAACTATTGACTTCGATGAAGTTGATGCTCAAGGTACATAAGAGTTGGTACAGGAACAAGTTCTAGAGGTACCCATGGAAGAAGTGGTTCCTGAAACACAAGTATTGTGTATGAGTGTAAGAGATGTAAGGGAACTATAGAGATATGTTTTTTTTCAATGAGGAAGGTGACTCATTATTTTTGTACAATGATGAACCCATATCCTACAAGGAGGCAGAAGAGAGGTCAAAACCTACAAAATTGATAGAATCTATGACTTCTGAGATGGATTCCATGTATCAGAACCAAGTTTTGGTTTTGGTTGATGCACTGATTGATTTAAATCTTATTGGATGTAAATGGGTATTCAAGAAGAAACTAGAAATGGAAGGAAAAGTTAGTACCTATAAAGTAAATCCAGTGGATAAAGGGTTTAAACATCATCAAATAATTGACTAAAATTAAACATTTTTTCCAGTTTCCATGTTTAAATCCATCAGAGTCATACCTTCCATAGTATCTTATCATGACTATGAGATTTAGCATATGGATTTGAAAACATCATTATTTAATGGGAACCTTATTGAATGTGTCCATATGACACAACTAGAAGGGTTTTTGAAAAAAAGTGATTGTGAAAGGGTTTGGAAGTTGTAGAGATGCATTTATGGGTTGAAGCAAGCATCGAGGTCATGGAACATTCCATTTGATGAAGCCATAATAGAATTTAGTTTCATTAAAAATTAATGTGATTCGTGTTTTTACAAAAGGTTTAATGATAATGTGGTCATTATCCTAGTAGTATATTTTTATGACATATTATGTATTGGAAATAAAATACTTTTCTTTGAATTAGTTAAATACCAATTGAAAAAGTTATTCTACATAAGGGACTTAGGTGAAACATCCTACATTATAAGGATTTAGTTAATTCATGATAGATCCAAGAGAATGATTGGACTATGTTAAAGTATGTATATTGAACAAATACTAAAGTGTTTTATAATGGTACAATCCAAGAGGGGATTGGTTCTTGTGTGACATGGTTTACATCTTTTTAACAAAATGTTTACCCTAACACAATTGGATAAATATAGAATGAGTGAGATCACATATGCTTCAGTGATATAATCTATCATGTATTCCATGTTATGTAGTAGACTTGATGTCACCTATGCACTAATATTGGTAGGAATATGTCGAGAAGATCTATGAGAACAACATTGGACTACTATTAATATTATCCTTACGTATCTGAGATTGAATAAGGATATGTTCCTAGTATATGGAGGAGATGATGATATTTTCAGGGCATGTTGATTCTTATTTCTAGACAAATCAAAATGATATGAAGTCACAATTGTGATATGTTTTACTTCTCAATGGAGGAGTTGTGAGCTAATATATTTCAAATAATCTAGTTTTCATTGATTCTATAGTGGAGTTCAAGTATATAGTGGCTTTTGATGTAGCCAAGGAAGAAATTTTCATTTGTAACTTTGTCCAAGATCTTTTTGTGGTACCTAGCAGTAAAGAAATTATCACATTATATAGTGATAATACTGTAGTGGTGGATCTTGTAAAAGAACCAAGGTCACATCAACAAAACAATAATAATAATATAATATTATCACCTCTTGAGGGGTTTTCATCACATGGGTGAAGTTGCAGTGATCAGAGTATCCATGGAAGAGATTGTGGAAGACCCCTTTACTAAAGGCTTACCTCAGCAAAACCATGAGTATTATGAGAGATATTGAAGACTGAAGGTTGTTAGTGGTTGGCTCTAGTACATGTAAGAATTTTTTGGAGTTGGTTCCCTAGAACCAACATCTATTTACATTATGATAACTTATATTAATGGTTTTTGAATATTAATACATTTCTTATCACATCATTATTATTCTTCTACGTGACATTTCAAGTGATAATTTCACAAGAGTAGTTGTCACACTAAAGGTCATAGCATTTCCCCACTAAGATGTGAACCCAGAAGTGCCATGACACTATTCTTAAATATATGTTGTATAGATATATGATATCATTTGATGGACACAAATCTTACAAGATATAAGGGGTGGAAACTTATAAGGATTTGAGGAACCATCTCATGGTGTATGCCTATGGTAATGTCCATGAGGATATTATGAGAATGAGACCCAGTAGTTGGAAATACGCATTTATAAGTATCATTGGATGTTCCAATCTAAAGACATGTGTATTTTTTCATAGAATTTAGGATTATTATTAATGGGTATTATGAATCGTGCACTTATATGTATTTTCAAAAATAATGATGATGTATGTTCATGGTGAAGAAGGACATGTTAGTTGTGTCACGAGTAATAATGAATTAATGAATAATGCAACAAAGGGTTTTTCTATTATATTCCATAACAGAAGTAGATATCTTAGGCTCGTTGATGGAAATGATATAGCCTAAATAAATCAATTTCCATGGTGTTTTATAGACAAGTCCAATTTCTGGGAAGTCAAAGAATGAGAAATTGACCACATTTTTTGATGGAACTTGCATGAAACTCGCTTAATTGGAGATATTTATACAAAGGGATTATATTACATGGTACAAGTTCGTATGAGGTGACATTTTGTTGCGACATTAACTTCATTATCTGTGGATTCTTTGGCATGTTTTTAGATGTTAACCTGGTACTTTAGGCTACTCTTCCTAATTCCACTGAGAAAGAGGCCTAGAGGGTCACACACTATGTGTATTAAGTTTCTCAATTAAATAATATATTATTTATTATTTAACAAGTTGAATAATGATTATTCCTGGTTGTGGTTTAACAATTAATCATGGATTCCTGGTCTCATTTATTTCAAAACTATATATTTGAGAGAATATATTGTGGGTGGAATAATTAATAAATATTTATTTTCTATTTATTGAATATAATATTAATAGATTTATTGGAAAATAATGCAATGTTATTTATTTAATAAATAAATATTCATTACTCATGGTTCAATAAATATTGTGGAGGATTGGTGGACTATATTAAGGTTCTGGTGAGAAATAATAACATTGAATATTATTTTATTAAATAATATTTATTAATAAATTGTATGTTAATAACATGTGAAGAAATAATAATATTCTTATTGTTATATGACATGGGTTTTTCAAGCATTAATAAAATAATTATGGAACTCATTAAAGTTATTTATTATTACCCTAGTGAATTAAATGTCCATTTATATTATTTTATTATTATCCAAGCAATTTCCAAGAGACGATTATTGTGTTATGCACAACAAATTGGAGAAAAACAACCAAGGCTAGAGAGTCCTTCCCTCTCCAAGAACACTCTCAACAACGAGAGATATCCTCATCCACCGAATTAAGGAGAATTATTTGGAAGTAGTTCTAATGGATATTGAAGGTGGACATTGCAATCACAAGGATATTCCAAACTATCATCGTAGACTCCTTCAGTGATTTACGGAGATACAAAGATTACATTTGGATCACCACTAGAGGAGATCTACCCTTAAACTCTAAAATCAAATGATGGTGCACTCAACATTTGTGGTTGGACGCATCAAGAAAGAATGAATAAACTATTGTGGTTATTATTATTAAACTAAATTAATTATAAATAGAATGTGTTGATCCTCTATTCTCGGTTACCAATTCTATTAATTTGTCGTATCTCTATGATTAAATTCCTTTGATCATGGCATTCACCATTTCTAGATCCTAGATTATTCATTGATAATGGATAATTGAAAAATTGAGCACCATACCTCCCACGGTTCTCATTTACCCAGAACCAACATACATAATTAAATGTACTATTCTTATATATATATATTTTTTAAATAAATCTAATTTTGATGATCCAAATGATATAGATTTTAAAATGTTTTATAAATAAAACAAGTAACTCTAAAGGAAATATAGTGAGGAACCAGTTAGAAATGAAGAAAATAGTGGTAATATTAACTTAGATCATACCATTGATGATTAAGTAGTTTCTGAATATAGGAAAGTGAAATATTTTTGTTTAAGAAATCATGTGGAACTAAGATATATAATTATAAATCAAAATTAATGAGTTTATAATTGATGGAGGTTAAGACTTGACAACCATGGAACCCATATTTATTAAATTGATCTAAAATCACTTGTTGTGTCTATTGAACACAAATAATGGATAGATTCAATAAATTTGGATCTAGATTAGATTTAAAGGAATTCTATTGAGGATATTTTTCCTATACAAGTAGGGAAGAATTCGATTGGAACCATGTGAGTGTTCTAGAGAAATGCAAATGATAATGGTGGAGTGTCATGAAATAATGAAAAACTAGTGTGAAAAGGATACTATTTGGTTAATGGGGTATATTTTGAAGAAATATTTGTTCATGATGAAAGGATTTAATTTTTAGGGATGTTCCTGATTTTACAGCTCACAAGTATTACAACATGTACCAAATGGATGTGAATTATACTTTATTGAATATATATGTTGGATAATAATTTGACATCAATCAAACTAAAGTATTTATCCTTTAAATAGATGGTATTATAGTGTTTATACTGAATAAATCTCTATATGAGATAAAACAAACCCCTATAGCCTCATATTCAATGATGGACGACTATTTGAGATAGCAAAATTTCACTAAAGATAAATTAGAAAACAAACTATATGTTAAGTAAATGATCATATATACATTGATCATTAGTATTTATGTTGATGTTATCATTTTTATAGAATATATTGAATGTTATTATGAAGAATTTGTAAGGAAAATGAAGAAGAATTTTAAAATGTCCATTTTGGGAGAGACGATTCACTTTTTAGCATTGAAATATGTGAAAATACTATTTAATTTTTATATATAAGGAAAAATATTCCATGTAATTATTTAATTAGTTTTATGTGGAATATTCCAAATAGTTTTACACACCCATAAATGTTAGGGTAGAACTGAGCAAGTATTTTTTAGGAAAAAGTTTAAATAATAAAGAATTTAGAAGGTTGATTATTTGTTTTCTTTATTTCACATTTTCAAGATTTCAAATTTTCTATTCATTAAAATTATGTGAACTTTGTCACAGTGATCTAAACGAATAACACTTGATGGTCACGAAGATGTTTATCAAATAAATCAATGGAATGTTGAATTTTATGATGATCTAAAAAATAGGTGAGCACTTGTGCTTTTCTAGATACACTGGTGCTGATTGGAATGAGAATTGTGATGATATGAAATCAAATTCAAGTGGAATATTATTTCTCAGATAATGTTATTTTAACTATAATTTCAACAAATAAAATAATTTTCATTAATAAAAAAATTTGATTATGTGGATATTTCACATGGTTGTACAAAAATTATTTAGATAAGTGATCATTTATAATATTTTAAGGTAAGGATTGAGAATCCATTAAAAATTTCCTATGATATTTAGAAAAAATTATCATTATAAAAATTCATTGAAACACTATATATCTAAAAAATTTAACATTATATAACATTTTATAAAATAGAATGTTTTAAATGCAAAAACAAATTACTTTTGTATTTTTCAAATATCCCACTTTTAAATGAATAAGGGAAACCTAACATTAGTCCCCATTAAAAGTTGGTGGGGACTTACATCTACCATTTTTATGTTATGGGGGAGAACATAAATTCTAAAAAATCTAAAATTCAAAACACTATGTGGAAAAGAGAAGGTTGAATAGATGTATTTGAGGTTATAATTCATTCCTATAAAGGGACAAGGTGATGATATGTTTACTAAATCCATGCCCAAAGACTTTAAGATAATATAGCTAACATCTAAACTTCATTCACGCTACCCTAAATGAGAACCATTGGTTTGTATTTGAAATTTACCATACTCAACAATGAATCAGATAAATGTGTCTTTATAGGTTCCTCTACAGAAAATATTACAATGAAAGACTTTCATAGATTGCAGGTGGACTGGTTTGAATTGGATTCATAGGGAGTGGTATTATGGTGTAATGATATCCCATCAAAATATAATTTTCTAGTGTGGTGAGTCATGTATAAGGAATTTCCAATAGAGGAGAATATTCAAGGAATGGGTTTCATCCTGGAATCCATGTGTCAACATTGTAAGGACCCAAAGAATGAAATTTTTGGCCACTTATTTTTTAAAAGTTATTGGGAATTGGTTGTGTGTCATGATTTTGGGGATTTCATAGGGTGGAGGGGCCCAGAGACAGTGCACGATTACTTCCACCAGCGGTGGTTCTAGTGTGTGAGATACTCAAATTTGGAGAGAAATGAAGGATCAATCATTGTTGTAGTCGGATGCTGGTGTATTTGTACTTTTACGAATGAGCTGAAAAATAAGGATTATATAAAGACTAGAACAGGTATTATATTAAAAACCAAGATTATCTTTTTGTACATGGCTCATATCTACAGTGACTTGGAGACATCCCCTATCTCAAAACCCACATGGGCTCCAGATTCTCAAATACATCCATAAATATAATTCATGGGAAGTTTGTATGGTGGAAACCACATCTTTAAGGGATCAAGATTAATATTTATGGGTCCTTTCACATGGGTATCATGTGTTGCGGAGGGGTGATCTGGGAAATGTTTGGATTGGTGATTCTTTCATTATTTTCGTACTTCAATGGAGGTGACTCTCTTTAGTAGAAAGCACAATCTAATATCATGGGCCTTTGGATTTTTAAGTAGAGAATTATTGAACATTGAGAAGCTGAGATATACTCCTTGACTACTTACAATTTTATTCTCATCATAGGAACCATACCTTGGAATATTGAATAATATATCAAAAGGTTCAAGGGTTTTTCTAACGATCAAATTGTATTTATTCACACATGGCATGAAGGTAGTGTATTTGAAGACTTCATGGCCTCTATGGTGACTCTGGGATATCATATATCATGTCTCTCCAACCCAGGTTACTTTTCTCTAAAGGAGGAAAAATTTTGTTAGAGTGGATTCTCTTTGCCTTAATTATTATAGTCCTCCATAAAGTAGACTTATTATCGAAATACCTTCATGTTTTAATCTTGAAAATAAAATAAAAATATTTATTGGATTATTCCAACGGATATATTTGAAATAATGAGGCTGATTTTGAATGATTATTAATTTTATCTAAATTTAGGCACTTTAGAAATCCTTATATTCCTTTGTATTCAATTGTTAAATTTGGATAAATGTATATAACTATTATGTATTTCAGTCTTGAATCCAAAATTGTATTTGTTTTAAAAAGGAGATAATTTAGAGTATGTATTGAGGGAGGAGAATAAAAATTACTTGGATACATTTTTATTATCACAAATGGATAGAAATAATAAAACTATATCCAACAGTTTCTTTTTATGATATTTATTTATGATAAATTATATTATTCAATGTAACTATTTCTGAGTTGTTAGGGTTGATAATAAATACAAATAGGAAGGTTAAAGAACCCCTAAAATTGTTAAGGATTGGTTTAATTTGTTCTCAACCAATTATAAGAATAAATTTGAAGTTTTTAGGTATTTTTTGAGTTTTTGAGTTGATTGAAGAATCCTCATTTATGTTTGGATAGGTTTCGAGTTAATTTTAAGTTATTCATGGGTTCTATGTTGATGTATAATTTTGGAAAAGAAATGTAATGTGTAAATACATTCTCAAAAACAGAATACAAGAAAAGGATATGGCCTTACTATGATGCTTAATGTTCACTAAGTTTTATAAAAGAAAATTTCTAAAATTTATAGAGAATTGTATAAACTCTAAGCTTCTATGTATATGTAAAATCCTTTGATCTATTACATAATATCATAAATACCTGTTATAATTTAAAATAGGGAAACATTTTATAGGATAAAAATATGAATTTTTTATATATAATATCCTTTATAGTTCTAAAATGCTGAAATGGGAAGAAGTCACGGTGGTACATAATATCATAGAACTAATATGTAAGAAACTTATAGACATGTGTAAGATATCTTGTTAATTCTCATGTGAAATTTTGAAAAAGGAGATACATTATGACGATACATAATGAATTATTATATATTCATAATATATTTGAAAATCCCATAATGGATATATAATAAACTCACAATTGGGTTTAGAGTTTGATGATATGTGATAAAGTGTTACCTATTTAGTTAGCATGTTCATCAGTGGCCATGATCTGTATGATTCAACATAGATATTGGTATTTAGGAATAGGTGGTGTCTAGAGTGCTTACTAACCTTGGGATATGGTTCTCTATTTTTAATATATATTCAACCCTTCAACCACCATGTGTGATTTGTCACACAATAGGATTTTAAGAATGTGGATGGGTACATAACCTTCTATATTTTATATTAATAAATACATTCTAAGAAAGTAATTTCACTCTAGTGAAAATAAAAAAATGGGATAAATGTTTTTATAAGATATGTAAAAGAATAAACTAATAACATTAAAAATCATTATTATATTTATTTTGGAAAAATGTGAAATAATATCCCATTTTTACCTTATTTTAAAAAATTAACCTACCTAATATCTCAACATACAGAATAAAGGATGATAAATCCTTAAAATCAATAGAGAAAAAAATTCAGGAATTTATCAAAAAGATGACTATGGAAAGTAATAATCAGGTACACCAATTAAAGAAAACAAACCAAAACACCATGGGAAAACAAGAAAATATGATACTATATTAAAAAGAAATTTATATTTTTTAAAAAGTATTGAAAACATTTAAGAAATATAATATACGTCATGAAAAATATGAACTCATAAATACTACCAAAACGTTATTTCAAATTGGAACAAAAAATTTAGGATACTCATAAATTAAGTATACACTATTAACACTATTACTATTTTAGGTTCTGGAGAATACCAAAATCATATTCAAGAGGGACTTATTCTAGTAAAATAATTTTTGTAAACTAATTAAAATGATAAGAAAAAAGTTTAACAAGACTAGAAATAAAATATAAATTAACAAAGGATTTTTAAAAAAAAATTACATTTATTTAAAAATATCTTTCATATTATTCATAAATTTAGACATGATAATTATTTTATAAACAGATTATTATTTAAAATTACAACCATTTACTATAAATAAGTTTTCCCTACAAACTGATATATTATGTTAAAGGATTAGATTTAATTTCATCAATCCTCCTTTACCAAAAAAATTAAATTGTATCTATTCAAAAAATAAATTTATTTAGAAAGGAAGGAAAGCCCTATTAAATATTTAGAAGAATAATTAAATAATATAAATATAGAAAAATGGCTAAAAATATCCATGTAAAACTAAAAAATAATTGGTTTCATGAAATAACTAAAATAAAAAGTTTGTTGGGATCTCTAGAATTCCTTTTGGGATAGAAAACAACATGAAGTTAAATTACAAAATGAAAATACTCATTTATGAAAAAAAAATGCCAACAAACGACATCCCTAAAAAATAAATCACTGGTCAATTGAGTTCCATAAAAAAATCCAATTTTTAATAGTAAAATTTCTAATATGGAAAATTGATTTTCTATGGTTTTATGTTAATTTTCATGTCAAAAAATACTGAATTAGATCGGTGTATTCCAAGATTCATAATAAAATATGAAATATTTAATAAATACCTTCATTGTATTTTATATCCAATACCAAAAGAATATATTTTATTGAGTCTTATTAAAACAAACGTATCATCCAATTTTAAAATGAAATCTTTATTTTGGAAAATCTAAATTATAGTAGTAAATATATATCAAAAATCATTTATGTTTTCTTTCCAACAATTTTAATCTAACGTTGTTACTTTTTTATTAAAAAATAACCCATCAAAACATTAGTAAATTATTAATCAAATATTCGATATTTTCTCATAATTTTCAATTATTTATATTGATGATATCCAAGTTTTATTCATCTAAGATTGAACATTTCCCTAAAAATTGAAATTGTTTTTAAAAAATCATTAGACACAATATATTATCTTTATCATTAACCAAAATAAATATATTTAAAACTAAAATCATATTTTTATTACATAACATCTATAATGGAAATATAATTCCCATTTGTGGATATAATTTTTATAAAAGTTTATTGATGAAATAAAAGATTCCACTCAATTAAAAATATTCTTAATAAGAATAAATTATATAAATGAATATTACAAAAACAAATATATTCAACATAAACCTTTATATGATATCTTAGGAACCCCATACATGGATTTATAAATATATTGAGGTTATGATACTATTTAAATAAGATTTAAAGGGACTTTTTTGTTTAAATTTATTGGATATATCAATTATAAAAAATATTGAAATTAATTATTCTGGAATTTTAAAATAGAAAATTTGTGGAAAATAAAAAACAGTAAAATTTAAATATTATGCATGTAATGATATATAGAATAAATATTCCACTATTTAAAAAAATCATATCTATAATTATTTTCATTAATATTTTTTATGGTGATCTCTTGAATTAATTATTTCTTATTAGATTTTATTGTAATGATACTCAAGATGTTTTAAAAAAATATAAAAAAAACATGAAATAAAAAAACCTCTTGATGGAAGAAAAAAATTTTCTTCCCTTAATTTTAACATAGAATATATAAATAAAAATATCATTATATTCCATATTTTCTATCAAGATAATTTTTTAAGGTAAGTAATAAAAAATCTGTAATCTTGCCAATATCACATTGTCTAACCCAATTAATCCAACCCAGATCACCTTAAAAATAACAAATCATTCATATGCCATGAATCATGTAAATTACTCATTTGTCCCTTCCTATGATAAAAAAGAAAAAATCTAAACAATTTGGGTATAATGTGGTCATGTTTGACCTGGAATAAATTAAAATAATCCCAAAATTCTTCATAGATTTCTCAATTAAGAGAAGTCCTTATTCACAAGCTGTTACACAATCTCAAACTCAAAATTAAAATCAATGAAATAATTAGAAACTAAAACAAAAATATTTTACTTAGAAATAATTCATTATATTTTTTATATCAAACAAATATTACATCTTCACCCAAACTAAGTATATGGGTATTTTTTTATTGATGGGTGTATATATCCATGTACTTAAATCATAAAATGTTAACAATATCATGAATTCATTCAATTTAGAAAAATTCAATCGCTATAAAATATCATAAATTAAAAATAAACCTCAAAAATATTTGTTATATTATAAACATGATTCATAAAACTGAAACATTATATAACTAGAGAAAAATCCATCATGATGAATTATTTTACAAATCATTGTGAAATAGATGTACACCAATTTATAATACCATCTAGCCTAGTATTAAAAATAATTTTATCCAAATTAAAATATTCAACATTCATAAATGTTTTTTTTAGAATTTTTTTAACCCAAATTTCATTTATGGTTTTATGACTAGTGCTCCAATTTTTAACTTTCTCAAAAAAGGATACCTTTTCTTGTTATGCGTGATTTAAAATTCATTCATGAAAATTTCCACTAAAAATGAAATCATCAATTCCACTCCAATTGAAATATATTATTTTCTATTATCAAAATCATGTTGTTAATGTATTAGAAATATAAAATAGTACAAAATCCTTGTGGATATCCATTTATGGGTTACCAGTTTAAATTCAAATAGTGAGATGATTTTGGAAACAAAAATATTTTAAAATATAATATTGATTCAAAGGCTCAAATTCCGTTTTGATTTGAAAAGCATAGTACACATCATTAAGAATTTGATTTTAGTTGAATATTTTTATATTTTTTTCATTATATAAAAAGTAATACTATTACAAAGTATTCTAATATTATTAGAAATTTAGAAACACCAATTGTTTTAGGATTCATGAAAATATAGTAATATGAGAGATTATGCTACAATTTCTCAATTAGTTGTAAGAACATTTTAGTAGTGTCGATTAAATTCATTTGTAGATAATTTGAGATGTTAAGTTCAACAGTAGATGAAAAATATGTTGTCTATGGTGTTACAATTAATTTTAAAGATCACATAATATCAGCAGTGTATTTTTTCATATAAATAAAATCATTCTTCCAAGAAAAAAAATAATATATATATGAGAATACTATAAAATATTTATATTAAGGTATATAAATTATTTTTGTCCTTAATTTATTTCAATTATATTTATTTTCTTTGTGTTTTGATAATAGATTATAATTGTGAAGTTTCATTGTAAAAGTGATTTGTTATTTTTAATAGTTGTGTGGTTGACCAAAATTTAGAAGGCTTCCATGAGGAAGAAAGTTCCAAAATATTAACTTGTTAAATTATTCTACTATTGATGATGTTAATCGAGGGAATCCATATTGAAATAATTTTAGGTTTTTCCCCAGTTCACTATGAACAATTACCATGTTGGGAAAGAATGTACCTTTGGAATTCCTCCCTTTACACCAAAGTTATTGAATAGTATCAAGGGTTTAGAGTAGTGCCTTATAGAGACTATACCCCCATATCATAGTGCACAATAATAGATAAAATGTACAATGAAATATCCACTATAGTTGATGTGACCTCACTCTAGCTCATTTTTTAACATCTTTTATTATATTTAATTGTATTTTTCATTGAAAAACTATAATTTTTTTAATCTATTATTTCAAAAACGTTTCTAATTTTCATTTAATTATTTAAATTTTTTTTATTTGTAAAAAAATAAATTTATTTCTTTATTATAGTCATATTGTTAATTTTTAATTTTTAGTTAAATAAATTAATTGTTTTTAATCACCATTTTTATTCCTATGTATTTGATTCAATTATAGTTTATCAATTCTTTATTTATTTTAATTTATAAATTAATTTCTCATATAATGTTTACCATCAATTCTTTCACACTGTTTCTTATACAAATAATTTTTTTCTTTATTAATCAATTTTTATATTCCTTAATTTATTATCAATTAATTTTAATTTTGGGTCTCATTTATTTATTTACATATTTTTTTGGAGGTAAAGTGATGAATGCTCATTATAATGAATGTGCCAACTAACCACATGAAGGTCACTGTCAGCAGACTGACTATGATTTCATGTGAAGGTGACCCTGGAAATTGATGTTAATATAGATCAATGTGTTCCCATACTGACCATCTTCCACACTTCCAACCTATTATTCTAGCTCCAATCATGGTAGGAATTCCTATTTTGGGACTCTCATGGTAACCTTCACCCCATCAACCCACTACACAGTCACCTCATCAAAACTGATTTCATCTATTGAAGATGATAAACCACCTAATCCACTGACCCACTAGCTGAACATGAATATCCCTAACTTGTGCCTCTAATTTAAACTCCACACCACATTTTTTGAATCTCATAGACACATGTGGAAGCACAGATTTAAACCTACCATGTGGAAGAAGGCTGAACTAAGACTGATTCTCATCAGTGAATCTTCCCCACAGTTTTACTACTAAATTCCACTATGGAATCTGAGCATGGTGATAAAGAAATAATTGTGCTAGATAAGTGTAAAGACATGGTTATTTAAACAGATAATCATGTCATAATCCATGAGAATATAACTTCCTCCCACAAATCTATTACAAAATCTAAGTGTATCCATGAACCCATCTTTAGTACTGTTGAGAAAGAAGATAAACCCCCAGTCTGTTAAAGATGAACATGTATCCTTAATTTATATATTTATTTCTATATAATAGAATAAAATTAATATATATATATACATAAAACAATAAATATTTATCTATATGATGCTAACAATATTGGTAATAATTATAATTATATATTTATGTTAGTGTATTTAGGTATATGTATTTATTTATTACTACTAATAATATAAATATATAAAATCATTAAAAAAATTAGACGTTAGTGATGTCTGAGGCTAAAAAAATAATCTTGATTTTGTGCACGTTGAACCAAGGTGAAGAAGTTCAAGGCCCAAAAAATATGGCCCACAATCATAAATATGAATTTAATTTTCCTAAATCATAAATTTTTACACTTTTCTTTTTTCTTAGTTGTAGAATGATGTGGTAATCAAAGTCGGTGATCATGGTTACCACATAGAATATTCAAGTGGAATCATGAATTCATTGATAGAGATCTGGTGTGCTCACTTAGATGTCATATGGAGTTGATGATGAGAACATTATGGAATTCCATTTGGATTGACCTTCCTGTAAGTATTTAAATGTCACTACATATCTAGTTTTTTTAAATAATAGGGGTTCTTCTTCTCTATTTAGGTTATTCCTTATTCGTGGTATGCAGTGAAATGTTTTCTTTCTCGTCTACTTGAATTTTTATCACCTTGTTTTTATGTCTCTATTGTTTAAATACAACCATGATTTTTTGTCCTTCCTCTATTTTTTTGTGATCTAGAACATTCAGCTACGAATTCATAACATGTGGATTGGTTCTAGGATGTGATGATCTGATGCTACCCATAGATCGAATTTTCAATTTGATCATCGAAAAGTATTTCACTCTTGGAAAATTTCAAATATAATGTGAGTATATGCAACGTAACACTTATTCATGTGAATTATGTTCTACTTTCATGTCATTCATTATTTTTTTTCGTTCCTCTAACATTTAGATCAAATGATTATTTAATTTTGGTTGTTCGATCTAATGGTCTTAGTTTCATAATTCTAGTCTGGGAGACTTTCTATCCTCGATGAGTATGTTGAGTGATTCATTTTTTAATCTGGAGTAATGATCAAGCCCTGAAGAACTTATGTTTCTGAGTATTTAGTGTTTAGGTGAGATTGGGGTGTTATATGAGTCACCAGCCTTATATTGACTGATGTTGAGAGTTGATGGTTTTAGTTTTTAGAAGATTAATGAAGGGTATCTGAGATTATGTAAGTGATGCACACCTTTTTGGGGGTGTGTAAAAAAGAAATTAATTTCTCTTAGGGTGTAGTATTACTGGTAACCAAAATTCATTTCAAGAGAGAAGTGTTTTAATCTAGATTTTACTTGTGAAAGAATCAATAAAATAACTTGATTGTAAAGACTAGAAAAAAATAGAATTATGATTTTGTTAAATTCATATGATAAAGAATTGATTGGATTTATGTTTATTCCCCTCTTTTCATTCCATCACAGTTCTCTATAGAAATTAATATTTTAGTTTTGATTGAAATAAATATGTAAGTGAAGTAACAATTATTTCACTTATTAAACATTAATTTAGATTGATCAATGTCTGGAAATCCCAATGGTCTATCATTAAATTATTTATGTAATTCCAAAGATTGTACTGACTTTCCTTAAATATTCAAATAAGTCTGAATTTATTTCCTCTCTTATTTAGTAATCACTAAATCACACATTTACTTGTTTTTTAAAGGTAAACCAATTGGCACAATAAAAAAACACAGTCAAAAAAGGTATAATGAATACATAAATTAATGAAATTTAATGTTTAAGAAAAAAATAAAACACACTTGTATTTAATTTAAATTCAAAATTTAATTAAATTGAAAACAATTAAATTAAAAATAAAATAATTCTTTTATTTGATAAAAATAAAAAATCGAACATAACAAAGAGGTGTACCCATTACCATCACCCAATCAAAATAGTTTCTACACCTTCATGCAAGAAGGGTTCATTGAATAAGAAGAAGTATGGATCATAATAAAAACGACAAGAAGGTGTATAGGGGTAGAGAGAATGAGAGTTGGTAGCGGCCTACCATCCTTAGTGGATCCTCTTCCATGGAAGTGGAAGTACATCGGTTTGGTGTCTCAATCCTAGTCCTATCTACCGTGGGTGGTCGATTCTCTCTTGGGATGGAGGAAATTCCTCCTTTTATCAGAAATGAGAGAGATCCCTCGGCATCCTCTGCCTTCATGGCTCCTTGATAACCGGGGAGATCATCCCATTGTAAAAACACTTGTCGCGTGTGGGATATATGGAACACCTACAAATGGTGGGTGTTTAAATGTCCATGGAGAAGGAGTCCACATAGGAAGAAGCTCCTTCATCCACCATTAGTCCAACATTGATGGATCAACAGTGTGGCATCAAAACTCTTTGGGGTGCACAAGGAACATAGATCATGGCACCCATGGATATAAGGGATCTCCTTTAGGTTGTGCATGCTGAATTGTTAGTGGGTTTTTGGTTAGGTGGAAATAGGAATCAGGTAGACTATAGGGGTGATGGATTGTAGTAGCAGGTGAGAAAGGCAATGAAGACTTACTTTTCCTTTAGCATTCAATTTTTCTAGAGAGATTATTCAAATGGATAGCGTGGATGATCAAAATTTTGTATAGAGTAGATCAAAGGTGGTCACGAGCTTCATTGGTGGTTATTGAGCTGAAGCACGGGCTCAGGGTGATCGAAAATGGAGGTCTGGTCCTAACAATTGGTGGCGAGTGATGTCAAGCAGTGAATTTTTGGTGATGTGAGCAGTGTTATGCATAGGATGGTGAATGGTGTTCATGGTGCAGTGGATCATGGTGGTGCATGTATAGAGGGACATGGCATGGCTAGCAGAGCTCAACAACAACAATCTGCATCTCCTCTAGCCTTCTAAGTGGCCAAAGGAGGCTCGATTTTGGGTCAATGAGTGTTATCCGATTATTCTGAGATGATCTGTAGTGGAAGAAATATGTAACAATTGGATAAGGGACTGCACTAGAGCTCAAGTGGTGTGGTTATGGAAGTTTCCAGCTATTTGCAGTGGTTTCTAGTGACAACCACTATGAAGTATCTCGATCCTGAGCATCAGGGTAATGAAAATTGAGTTATCAAGTGAGCACAATGGTGGATATTAGCTCAGGTAATTTCAGTTTATGGCTAGATGATCAACCACAGTGGAGAATAGTGGAGAATGGAAGAGTGTGGCGGAGCACATGTCCCACATTGAAACACTCAGTCTTCAGGTGATCATATATAAGTCACCCCATAGTTTCAACCTGGAAATAATGTCAGAATGGATTTGGAGGAGTACTAAAATTGTATACTAGACCACTCCGTCTACGGTGAATCCCTCCTCCCACCATCTCCTGGAGTTCCCCATATGTAGACGCTTGTACCCTACATAATCTATTTTTGGCCTACATATTTCATCATTGTGGGTCATGTCCAGGGTCTTGAAACCCTATGTGCAACCTTCCATTTAAATCGCACCCTCCTAGGATGGTCTGTATAGCTGGTCCTCCTTATGTGTGATAGCTAAGTAGTGGGCTGGCTTAGTTTAAGGCTTTCATGGACCTAGCCCATTTTTTATCAAACCCCTAAAAAGTTATAAAAATCATCAAACAATTTTATACATAATATGAATTAAAATAACAACCCCATAATATCATATTAAAAACTCAAATATCAATACATTCATTAACCATTAAGCCCAATTTAAATTAATTACTTTTTAATTTCCTATTTTTTATCAAAAAATTGAAAATATTAGATTAGTTTTTGAAAATAATCAAAAAATCATCATATTTTGTTTAAAAACATATATTAAATTTGAATATATAAAATACCCCCACACATAAACCATTCTCTTCCTAAATAATATAATCTCAACAATAAATTAAATAGGTCCCCAATGTTAAAAATATTATCATTTCAATGTAATTAAAAAAATCATTTTTAAATCAAACATTTCAAATTTACAGAAGACGTCAATTAAAATATCCCAATTTTTAAATAAATATTCAATTAAATCATTTTAATTTTCCCTATTTGAAAATTTAGGAACTTATCTTATCATTCATTCATATTTGTTAATTTCTTATTTTTAATCATGCCAAATCATGTTTTACCACAATTTTTAATCCTTTCACTCATATCTCATGATAAAATTCAAGTAGTTTTATTCCCATACCATGAAAACATGATCCTTACCTATATGATTTTAAATTAACTACATTCTCTACTTTTTAAATACAAAAGGAAAATAAATTCCAGAGGGATTCCAATTCAAGTTAAAATGTCTCTTAGGCTTAATTTTGGTTGGAATTTATGTTTAAAAATTAAGGTTCAAGGAGGTGGATTATCTCTAAAGCTAATATTGACAATATAAAAAGTTAAAGCTTAATAATATTCTCCCCTTTAAATTATAAGAAATTATATTTCCCCCATAACTCAATGTAAATATTGCGATAAAAGTAAGCATAATGATTGATTTGGGCCCCATCGTGAAACTTTATCTACTTTTATAATTTTTTTCTAGGAATATTTTCGTTAGTTCTTTCTTTTTTCAAATGTTAATATTTTAAAATGAAACTCACATCCATAACCTAACCACATAGGATAAAAATCATAAGTATAGTAATTGTGACTTTTGTTTTTCCAAAATTATAACCTGCTATTCTCATTTTTTTGTTCTTTTTATCCTTTTTATTTTTTAAGAATTCTAGAGGTGAAAAAATGATGTATAATGAATGAATCAAATACCATTATCATGAACTATAAATATTATCCTCAAACGTTTTACTTACAATTAATTTCATCCCATCTACCATAAATCCCTTTCACCCCCACCCTTTAATTTTAAAATATCTTTAAAATACAAAAAGTTTTGTTTGAAGGGATAAAAATGGAATAAAATATATCACATTCCTATAAAAGTCATTCATGGTATCTATGGGATAAAGCATGATTAATGTAAAGGTGTTATTTTAAGGATATTTGGTTTATAAAAACATGTCTCAATCATTTTAAAAGTTTTTTCATATTCATTTCATTGACAAGTTCAAATGAATGATCTGACTAGTGAAATTTCCCAATATCACTCAAGAAATATTTTCAACAATAAATAGGAAGAACTTAGTCTATAAATCCTTTTAGGAATTGGTATTATGAAATTTTACAATCACTCATGGCACGATTAATAATAGAAAATTAGTTCACATGAATTTTATAAATTAATATCATAAAAAGTGGATGGGAAATTTCATTTTCACGAATTTATTAATTACATCAAATCCTGAGTCCTAATTTCAATATCCATGCTTCACTTTAATCATCAAATCTTCTAATTCACTCATTCAATCTCATTAACGTTTAAATATAAAACTTTTCATCATAAGATTCCTAATAAAGTCATGTATCCTAGATAAGTCAAGTAAAACCTGAAATCAAGTGCATGAAAACAATTTAATCTAAAAGATCAGAACATGATTTTGACAAAAAATGAAGGGATTTTAAGAGATAAAATATAAGAGTGAATCCCCTTTTTAAATAAACTTGTTTCCTCTTCCTCATCTATTAGGGTCATCCCTTTGGTTTCCTTCAATGGTGTTCCTTAAAACCAGAAAAAATTATACACTTGTAAGAATTATTCCATTAAAGATTGAAGGGGCGATATAAGAGGTAACTAAATTCTAGATACTAAGAAAATAGTAAAACTTGGGTTGCCTCTTGGAAGTGAATTTGGTTAATTTCATTGCATTGACCTCACCTCATGATAACAAATCATTAGATGGGTTGAAGAAGCTTGAGGCCCTCCATCGTTTCATGAGGTAGACTACCATGGAACATTTTTAGCCTTTTCCTATTTAAAGTTAAGGGGTTTCCACCTTCTTCTTTCTTGATTTGTATAACACTAAAATTATAGACATTAGTAACAAGAAAAACCCCTTCCCATATAGAAAACATTTTACAGGTAATTAATTTTAGTCCGTAATTATGGACAAGAACTTGGTCTCTTAGTTGAAATGTATTTGGTTAAATTATTTTTTCATGTGAAACCATAGTTATTTATTTTTAAATTCATGAATTTTAAAAAGATTCTATTATTATTTATTCTAGCTCGTGTAACAATAGTTTTCTCTCTTTTCCATCACTTTCCAAAATCCAAATTTACCTTTTTAATATCCTATTATTCTTGGCGCTCAAATTTCATCGATAGATGAAAACAATTTATATAAATCAACATGTAGGGGCTCATACTTATAAGGGTCTTGATTGTAGTCTAGTATGCCCGTAATGTGTCTTCATGCATTTGGCTCTAATCTTTTTAGTTTTTTTTGAATATTTTCTCCAGAATACCTTTAATCACCAAATTGGACACTTTATCTTGTCCATTTTTGGGGGGAGGTAAGGTTTAGAAATTTTTTGGTTTAACCCATAATTTTTAAAAATATCATTCATTATTCTATTTCTAAAATGCATCCCTTTTTTACAAATTTTGGCTCTTAGAATTCCAATCCTAAAAAATATGTTGCCCCTAACAAAATCACACATAAAATTGGAATCATCAGTCTTAGTGGATTTAGCTTAAACCCATTTGTAGAATTAATAAGTAGCAATTAAAATATAATATTTTAAAAAATACATGGGAAATGGTCCCATAAAATCAATGTCCATACCTCAAATATTTCATAAAAATGATGGGTTTTTTGGAATATCATTTATCATTGAAATATTTCCATATAATTTACATTGTTTACATTTTTTAAAATAATAATGAGATTAATTAAACAAGATTGGTCAAAATATTCTAAATTCAAAAACTTTTATACACATTATTTCAGGACCAAATTGCCCTCCCCAAGAAATTGAATAAAAAATTGGAAAAAAATATTCTATTTCACTTTCTGGTAATAATCTTCTTATAACTTGGTCATTAAAAATATTTAGATAAAGGGATAATATATATATATATATATAATCTAGAGTTATCTTTGATTTTATACTTACAATGGGAGTTAAGGGAAGAAGGTAACTAAAATATGGCCAAATAATTTACTATGTCATCATACCATGGTATTTTACCTTCTATGATGTAGGGATTCTCTCCGTGTATGTGATCATTGAGTGATATCAGCTCTGCAATTTCCATTTTAGACGATTTGGGTAGCCTAATGAGGTGACCATTCACTTGATTCTTGGATTTCTTTTTTTCATTAATCACTAGATTAGGATCCTTCAAGAGTAGTATCCCTCTCACTAACCTTGGATTGGCATCAGCCTTATTCATGATGTGGCTAAGTGTTGCATGATCATAATATAAAACTACATTAGTCTGAAGTAAATATAACCTAAATTTATCTATTGCAAATATAACAAAAAGAAACTTCATTTTATTGGTTGTTTAATTAATCTGAGTGGAATCCAAATTTCGTGAATCATAGGTTATCACTTCGGATTTTCCTTTAATTATTTATTAAATAATTGATCCTACAGCTTGGATTGATGCATCACAAAGAAACTCAAATGGATGTTCCCAATTTTGTGGCTATATTTTTGTTGGGGTAATAAATTTTTGTTTCTACTCATCAAATTTCTCCCTTAAATTGCCATTAAAAACAAAGTCAACCTCTTTTAAGAGAAATCATGAATGTAAAATATAAATCTTATTAAAATACTTGATGAATATTATTTAAAATCCCACAATTCCTATAAATGCCCTGATGTGGCTCATACAGGCGTAATATGGAAAAGAATTGATAAATTAAATTTTATATTTATCCACCTCAATTTCTTTTTATGAAATTATATATCCTACAACTATTCATTTTTCAACCATGAAGTGAAACTTTTCAAATCTCAAAACCATATTTCTTTTCTATTTATGTTTTTAAAACATTAATAAGATTCCCCAAGGAATGGTCAAATGAAATTTAAAAAGGTAAATTCATTAATTAATACCTCCAAGTAGTCATCAATGTGATATGAGAAAATTTTTACCATACATCATAAAAATATACCTAGGGAATTACACAATATTAAAGGTATATTCTTGTATGAATATTTCCCGAAAGGATAGGTGAAGTTTGTATTAACATGGTATTATGGGGAACTTGGTGTGTGAAAATAACCATTAAACCCAACCAAAGATTAGTAATGCGACCAACCTTCTAGCCGTTATATCATTTGGTCATTGAATGGGATTGGGAAGTATCTTTCTGGGTGACTTTGTTCAACATTTTATATTCAATGCATACCCTCCAACTGTTTTGGAGTCTCATTGGAATTAATTCATTATTCTCATTTTCCAAAATGGTTAGACCTTTTTCTCTTGGTAACCACATGTATGGGGATAACCCATTAGGAGACATAAATTGGTTAAATTATGTCGACTTCCAATAATTAATCAATTTATTTTTTTACAACCTCCAAGATGGTGTGGTTCATTCTTCTCTAGGGATAACTAATATGTTTAATGTCCACTTTTAAAAATCTTATATGGTATAAGACCATGGGTTTGATTCTAGGTATATCTCCTAGACACCAACCTATGCCTTGGACCTTTATTTTTTTTAGGTCAATCATATGTTGATCTTGGGTCCTAGGTATATTATTATAAATGATCACCTGCATCTTTTGTCCCCCAATAGATAAACATATTTCAAATCCCATGGGAGGGGATTTAATTAAAGACTTATTGGTTGTTATATAGATGATAATGAATTCACATTTCCAATTTCAAAATCATAAATTTCCTTAGAAAAGAGTATAATCTCATTTTCTTCTAAAAAATTTTCAAATACATTAGTAGTGTTTTATTTTTGAAGTAAAAGGAAGATTTTTTAGATTTTTGAGTACTCTCCCATTCCCTTGTGTTTTCAATAATAAGGTGATATTATAAAAATAAAAATTATTGAAGCATACATGAATATTTTTTGGAATCAATACCTTCTTTGTGGAAAATTTCAAAATATGGAATGATTGTTTGAATAGTTTCTTTAAGAGTGAAGAATAGTGAAGTTCACCTTACTATCTCACAACTACATGGCCAGGGTTCCTTTATGCACATTGATGATTATTTTTTATTTTTTGAGGAATTATCTCCCCAAAATAATGGGTGAACACCCTAGTGAATTTTCATCTTCCCTGGTGAGTATATAAAAGTCTCCTGGAAAAAAAATCATTCAACTCCTACTATAAAATCTTCCACAACTCCAGATGAAAAAATAGTGGATCAGTTTTCTAGTTGGATAACCGCACTTACAGAATTCAGTTACCCTATTTTCAAAAATTAGTATACGTACTTAGACATGAAATTAATAGAAGCACCATGATCTCACAAAGAATATGAAAATTTCATAGAACCCATAGTGAAGGGAATAGAAAATTTCATAGGATCATGAAATATTTTGTGATATAGTGGTGAAATCATGGATAAGACACTCCTTACAAAGCTAATTATTTTATACCCATCATGATTCTTTCTCTTTGTGTATATTTATTTAAGAAAATTAACCTATTTTAGAATTAGGTAGATTTCCTGTAGCAATTAAATATTTATTTTAACTTTCCAAAAGGTATCCTGGATCCCTATTTGAAGATTCTTTTCTTCAACCTTTGTTGATAGAGTTAAAGTCGAAGGGAATGGTACCTTATTGTCTTTTTTATCTATATGTTGCAATTTTTTTCTAGATTATATTTTTGTTGAATGGGATGATCGTATGATTTTTTTAGAATAATCCAACTTAGTTCATGTGGTTAAAGATATTTCTAACTTCATGTTGTAATTGCACTAAAATTCTATTTGGGATTTGGAATAGTCTAGGATGAAATTTTTCTTATAGTCTTGGTTAAAATGAACAAAAAAACTTTTAACTATCTAGATAAATCATTTAAATTTTCTTTCATTCCCCCACCCTTGAACTATAGATGTTCTTTCTCAACTGACAGTGTATTTTTTGATGGCTTCTCAAAATTCTTCCATTGGAAAGGTGGTGGTTGGTATGCTTGTTGTAGCTGGAAGAGTTTTTTAATTTTTTCTAAAATAGTTCCATTTTTTGATATTAATTATTTAATGGTGTCTAATTTGAAAAGGTGGATCTATTTATTTTAACTTTGAATCCATGATGGGCTTTCCCCTCTCTCCATTATTGATTCTATGGAAATTTCCATTACTGGAATGCATCTGCACGACATTTTGTAACCTATATCTCATCAAATTTATCATTGTATGATTGGGTAATAAACATAATCCACATAACTAGGGTAGATATGGTTTCTTAATAACATTCTTAATATCCATCTGTCTCATTAGGAATGTCAATTCTTCTATTATAGTTTCAATGATAGGTGATGAGTCAGAAGTTCATACATCATGGATACCTCTTGTACCAGTGCCTCTTCTCTAAAATTGTTTTTAATTATGAGTTATCTTCTCAATAATATTGTAGAATTATACTAGTGATTTGTTACTAAAAGATACCCCTATAGGATTCATCCAAAAGGTTCTTATCAGTTTATAGAAATCATTGGTAGAAGAATAATAGGAAGTGGTGATCCAACACTATTTGATGTGGGTAGCTTGAAAAAATATTCCTGAAATGTTCCCAATGTTATTCAGGAGTCTCACAATTATCTTGAATAATGGAGGATATATCGTTTCTAATTGTTGTGTCCTGGTCAGTTGGGAAGAAAAGGAAAATATTTCACCCCCCCTTCCAATAAAAAATACATCAGTGGAGTTAGTCAATGATATGAATTACCTCTACCAAGAGGTTATGTCGTTTTGGGAATGAAAATGAGGTAGAGAAGCCTCCAACACTGAGAATTGAAGTAAGGATGAGAGAATAGGTTCCATCACACTTATCTATCTATCGAGTCACCCACCCAAACAAACATATAAGAGAATCACATCCATTCAACATAATACAATGAAAATAAAGACCACAACTACTGTGAAAAATAAATTCATAGTATCCATACGTATAATTACTAGAACAGATGGCTGATGATGAGTGTCAACACACCCATCCCTCAAATATATCTTCCCACCCATCATTACCTGCAAAAATCTATACCACAATAAATTTAATGAAACAATATCCAAATATCAAAGTGAAACCTACACTCTTATCAAATAGACAGTCCCACTTGGACATCGACCAAGAGATCATCAGCTCATCAGACCCCCGAATGACATCTTTCATAGAATATTACCCACACCAGCGCTTATGACCAACAACGCCCAATGGCCTCCAGGGCGTCACTAACACCTACAACCAAAAGAAAATAAGATCTAAACACAAGTTCCAATGAAATCCCCCATCAATGTACATACAGATCTCTCTTTAATACATCGAACCAAGGCCAAGATAACCTTGGCTTCTAAATGACCCCAAAAACACCGTCCATCATAGGTCATCTCCCCAAAGTGTGCAACAATGAGGTAGCAATGGAGGTGTCTAGATCTGGAAAAATCTATATCTAAAATACAGAAGGCCTTGCATCGATGGCCTACCAAGGCTGAAAAATCAGTGGTTCCCTTACCAGAATCATTATAAAAATAGAGAAATGATACTCAGGAGTTGATTAGCTTCATGGGAGAACAATCTCGGAAACATCAAAGAAAAATTCGTATAGAGATGGGAATCGAAAGAATTAGCAATTGAGATCAAAGATCCATTGAAGAACCAAACTTTGAAACCTTCCCCAATGAGGAACATTTCACAAAGACCATTGAAAAAAGAGGAATAAGATGTAATTTGACCCACTATGATGACAAATAGAGGAAACCCTAGATGTGGGTGTTCTCAAATTATTGGTAATTCATAATGAATTCTTGAGTCTTCTAAATTGATTTCTTCAAAAATATTTTCAAAATTAAGACTCCTAGGTATAGTTGATAGTTATTTTTCTATATCATGGTAAAAATCAAGTAGTTCCTAATTGGAGGTCCTAGTAAGGAAAATTTTTAAGGTTTATATTAACTCTTACTCCACGGAAGTGGTGCTATTTTTTATGCACACCTATCATGGGGTATATAAAAAGAAATGAATTTCTCCTAGGTTTATAGTATTAGTGGTAACAAAAAGAAGACTCTATGGAGGAGTATTTTAATCTAGTTTTTACTTTTTCAAAATTAAATAAAATAAAAATATTTTAAATACTATGAAGGGATAGAATTTAGAGTCTGTGAAATTTAGATGAGACAAAAGTGATTGGTTTTAGTTAGGTTTTTCCTTTTTTTACGCTATCATGTTTTTTATAGAAATGAATATTTTGGTTTTGACTAAAATAGTAAAGTGAATTGGGTAATAATTATTTCTCTTATTCACCTCTGATTTATATTTATCAATTTTTCAAAATCTCAATGGTCAATATTTGAATTATTCAGGAAATCCCAAAATATTATTTTGACTTTCCACTATTATTCAAATCAGTCCATCTTTCATTCCTCATGTGTTTAGTAATAACTAAATTTAACCCTTACATTATTTTTTTAATGACTAACCAATTGGAAAACTTAAAAACCTAAATCAAAAATAGGAATAATAAATAGTTAAATCAAATAAATTTAATATTTAAGAATAAAATAAAACAAAATCTTATTTAATTTAAATTCTAGAACCAATTAAATGGAAACCCATTAAATTTAAAAGAAAATAATTTTTCTCTTAGATAATAATAAAATATCAAACCTAAAAAATGGGTCCCCATTACCTTCACCCAATCAATTTGGATTCTACCCCCTCATAAAAGAATGATTCATTGAATGAGGAGGAGTATGGATCCTGATAAAAATGGATAGAAGGTGTAAGGAGGAAGAGACCATGGGAGTGGGAAGCAGTCTGCCCTCCTTGGTGGATCCTCTTCCTAGGAAGTGAAAGATAATAATTCTAGTGTCTTGATCCTGGTCCTATATACTGTAGTTATTTGATGCTCTCTTGGAAAGGATTCAAGGGATCCTTTTATAGTTAATGATGGAGATCCCCTGGCCTCATCTTCCTTCATAGATTTTTGAGAACTGGGGAGATAATCCATTTGAAATACCACCCACTATAGGTATGATATATGAAACACCCACATATTGTGGGTGTTTAAATTTCCTTTTAAAACCAATCCACATGGGAAGTGTCTCCTTCAGACATCATCAAGACTTCATTGAGGGATTATAAGTGTGGAAGATGACTTCTTGGGTTGCACAAGGAATGTGGATCATGACACACATGGAGGCAGGGGATATCCTTTTATTTATGCATGGTGTATGGGGATCAGGCCCCTGGTTAGGTGGGATCAGTTTGTAGGAAGCCTCTAAGGGTGGTGGAGAGAAATGGAAAGTGAGCAAGATAGCAGAGGATTCCTCTTCATATGGACTTCGAATTGGCCAGAGGGAGACTTTGAATGGATTTCAAGGATGAATGGACATTCATAAATGTGATTCATAGGTGACCTCGAGCTTCACTAGTGGTGATGGAGCTTGAGCATGAGATTGAGGTGATCGACCATAGAAATCATGGCCTAAGAAGTGGTGACTGGTGATGCCGAGTAGTGAAGTCATGGAGACATGAGTGGTGTCCGGTGGAGGATGGTGCATGGTGGTTGTAGTATAGTGACATGCATCGGTTCATGTATGGAAGGCATAATTATTGATGGTGGAGCTCAACAGAATTACTCCTCTTCTCCTATGACCACTGTAATGGTTGAAGGATGCTCGATTTTGGGTTCATGTGTGTTAGCTGAGAGTTTTGAGGCGATCTATGGTGGTAGAAATGTGAGGCACTAGGATAAGGCATCAAGATCAAGTTGATGTGACATATCCCTGGAGGTTTCCATATGATTTAATTTGTTTATAGCTATGAAGATGGTAGAGGAGCTCGATCCCAATCTTTGGGAATAGTGGTAATGGAGTTCTCAGGCAATTGCAATGTTCGAGATTTACTAAGGCGATGTTAAGAGGTTGCAAGATGATCAGTCATAGTGCAGTGTAAAAGACCACTTATACCACATCAAAATGATCACTATTAGAGAGAGCTTATATAAGACTTTTAGTGTCTTCATACAAACAATGAAGTCATACTGGAGTTAGAGGACTCCTACCACCATATGTTAAACTTCCTACTCGATAGAGAAACCCTGCTCCTATCGCTGCATGAAGTTTCCACACGCACTAGTGATTTAAACCCTTGGTATCTATGCTTGGAACATATAATTCATCCATGTGGGCCATATTCATGGGCCTAACCCCCATGTGTAGCCTGTTGGTTCATGCAGTCCCTCCCAGGCTGGTATAGCTGGGAGACCCACCATGTGTCTACTGGTTTAGTGGTGGGCCAACATAGTTGAAGTCTCACATTTAACTACATCATTTTTTACCAAACCTCTAAGAAAATAAAAAAACCATCAAAAAATTCAGTTTATAATAATAATTCAAATAATAACCTCCTATGATCATATTAAATACTCAAATATCAATACATTCTCTAACCATTAAGCCCAATTTCGATTCTTTACTTCTTAATTTCCCTTTTTTATCAAAACACTGAAAATCATGGGATTATTCATTGAAAATAATCAAGAAATCATCATAATTTTTGTTAACATATGAATTAAAATTGAGTATTCTAATCATCCAATATTCATTAATATTCTCGCTAACTTGTATTTTCTTTATATCTTGTTTTATTCTCTTAGGTCATACTTCCCAATTACTTTTTTTTCACTACCCTCATTTTACTCACTATATCAAACTTTTTTTTTCATCACCATTTCATGATTTTATTTCTTTAATTATTTGAAAATATTATAAACACAAAAAGATTTTTGAGAAAATCACTAGTGAATTTGACACTACTTACTTGAGACAAACCTCAAGGTTAGTCATTATGATATATTTTGGATATATAAATGTATCTTTGACCATCCTCATGATAAAAAATTACTATATTTTGGCACCATTTTAAATTAAGTAACATTCTATCAATAATTACAACAAAAAAATAGATATAAAGAACAAACAAAAACAAAATATTTCAAAATATTTATATATATAAACAATCAAAAAATATGAAAGAAAAAATTCCATTAAATCTACTATGTGTATGAAAACTAGGTCTAAGGATAAGACCACAGATACTTTTATGCCTGAAATTTAGAGAAACCAATGTGTTGTGAAAAACGAAAATATAAAACCAAATGGAAAAAATAGAGCAGTTGAGAATGTTAATAATCCACCACTTGGAAATGTAAATCCACTTGATAATGAGCTAGTTAGGAGGAATAGTTTTATAGAACATATTTTTTTCTTCTGTTTCTAGTAATACAATATGCGTTAGGATCTCACCAAGGTCTATGAATTATGAAATAAAAAATCCATGTTTTTCCTGCAACCTATATTCAATGGAATGACCGTTGAATACACTCTCACCAAGGTCCATGTTTTTCATGCAACCTATATTCCACTGAGAGGCCTAAGTGAGGAATAGATTAATATAATCTAATATTTTTTGATTTTTCTTCAAGTAAAATTCTCAAAATTACATTCAATAGTTATAAGAGGAAATACATTTCTCCTAGGATCATCTTTATAATAATTTCCCAATGAAGTATTACCCTATGAGAATGAATTCTAAAATCTGGCATAAAATTACTAGTTTCTTGACTGATAGGGGAAAACTATTTCATGAATCTTGGGAAATATTTAGGTGATTACATAGACAACTTCTGAACCACCAATTCACTCCCCAGTTACTCATAGAAAATTTCTACAATAGTATCACCCCTTACCACCAAACATTTGTGGACCAATATACTTGTAGGGATTTTAGTGATAGAACTTTTAAGGAATCAAAACCAATTTTTAATACACTAACACAAAACTCACAAAAACTTCTCTAGGAGAATAACCATTGTGAGGAATTAACCCCATCCAAGTCTAAAATATAAGGAAAACGCTACTATTTTTTTAATTAAAATACTTAAAACTCTCTTCAAGAGAAATTTCACCAATGTGGCATGTTTGGGACATTAAATTCATGTGTCCCAATGTTGATATGCATGACCAACCTCCTAAAAATTAAAAAAAAATAGATATGG
Source organism: Viscum album (assembly GCA_963277665.1). Lineage (NCBI taxonomy): Eukaryota > Viridiplantae > Streptophyta > Magnoliopsida > Santalales > Viscaceae > Viscum > Viscum album. Next base: position 1,097,756,678 of record OY728121.1, on the reverse strand, counting down.
TCCTAGGATGTAGCCTAAGAAAAAACCATTTTTAGACACTTATAATCATGGGAATAGATACCACATAAATAATTCTTGGAAGTATCGGGGAGTTCTTAGACTCATTACTCCACTTTCTTTTTAAAAACCACCTAGGCAGTAGTACCAACCCGAACCAAAAAACAGAATCATTTAAATCAAAAGATGAATTAAGTGGTATTTTCTAATATATAATTGGTTTGTTTGATGAATATAAGTATAAAAATTATTTTTATAAAGTGTAGATGTATTCTAGGTTGAAAAATCATGAAATTAAAATAGGGTCATTGGTCAGAGATTTTTTTGGTAGAGGCAGGGTTTGATTCCAAGAACCACTAAAGTGAAACCTAGATAAAATTACTGGATTTGAAAACAATAAATGGCCTCAAAACCCACCACTAATCTAGTAATATAACCCATACTATTGAAAAATAAAAACCAATTTAATATAGATATTTCAATCTATAAATTTATATAGTTTCACTATAAACACTTTCAATCCTGCTATCCCAATTTAAAAAAATAACAAGAAAATGGATTGAAAAATAGGGATAATAAAGGTAATAAAAATCATTAATAATAGGAAGAATGGATGTCTAAAATTGTTAAGAACATGGATCCAAAAATTCATTTTCAGCAAATAATAAAAAAACCATAATTTTGAACTGTTGAAATTTATTAATGTTTTCAAAAAATAAAACATTGAAATTTATTTCTTGGAGGTCCTAATTGAAGTACCATATTATATAAAATACTTCAAGAAAATATATTCAAAAAATAAATTTTTGGAATAATTTTCCACTTATAATCTCATAGATGAGTGTAGTGTAGTATTGTAGAATATGATACAAGTTATGTACAAGGTTAATTTTAAATTAATTTTAATTTTTTTTAAAATATAATGGATAATAATCTGAAGGAAATTTATAAAAGGATTAAGATAAAAGTAATTATTAATTAAATATAGTAATTAATCAATTCGAGCGTGATTTATCTTTAATATGAAAGATTAAATAATTTTAATTAGTGTATTATTAAATTTTTAAATTCATTAAATGCATGTGGATGATCATGAGATTGACTGGACATTTTTCTATGTTATTGGTTTCCTTTTAATTTATTAAATTAAATTATTGCCCTACGTTCCTTCTCTCCTCATTAATATGTAGGGCCTTAATGCACATGATTAATTTTATGTAAAAACCTTTTACCCCATACTTGCGTGTGAGTAAAAACATATGCAATGGATGGAGATCACATGCCATTGGAGGCAGTTCAAGTTAGGAGCTGAGGAGAAATAAATCCCAGGAGATACAAAGGGGATATGTGGAAAGATATAAACACAAACCTAATTGGTTCAAGGTGTTTCCCCCCTAATTTAGTGGTTAGTTTATCAACCTCTAGATAAATGACCCATTAGAACAAGATAATTATCATTCCCTTTATTTTATTTCTATCAGTTGTATGGTTATTCGTTATGGATTTTTTCATAATCACATAATTAATGAATTAACAATCATGCAATATGAAACTAAAATAAACTGGATTATGCGTAAATATTTTCTAATGCTTGGTTAATCACTTAAGCTTATCCAACTTAATATTTAAAAGAATGTGAAAAGATAATAAATGGAAATTTTCACATAAAGTATAAATCCATCCACAAAATATTAAGTTGGTATAGCCTTATATTACATTGATTAGAAACGAACCATAGTTCAAATTGATTGAACAACCAAATTTTGGATTCTTTCAATTATCAAGGAATTATAATTTTTGGTTTTGGTTTGAAATGACTTAGATTACATCAAGGGTTGACTTGGTGTAACTGAGAGGCAAAGGTTGATGAAATCCAAAATTAAGGAATTCGGGATTGGGGAATCCACTCAACAGATTAAGGAGTTGCGTGTTAATTCAGTTGTCATTTGGAATTCCTATCTAAAACCATTAAAATTTCTTAACCATCCAAAGTTGGGGTAATTCAAAGTTAAATATGGATCCTTTTTGCAAGAATGTCTAAGAAATAGGATATTATGAAGCCAATGGTGAGGGTTATTAGGTTTCTATAAAATATTGGGAGAATAATGAATATTTATTTATTTATTTGTGTTAATTTTATTAGATATAGTACAAAAAATTTGTTCATATTATTTGTATAAAGTTCATTAAAAATGACATCAAAAATATCATTGTGATCCATACTCAAGAAGAAAAACCTTCTCACTAGACCTAATTTCCAGGATTCGAAAAGGCAACTTCGGGTCATCCTTTTCCATGAAAGGAAAATATATTTTCTGAAAGAGCCTTTACCAGTTACACCTGGAAATGAGGTGAGTGGTGAGGAGATATCTTTGTAAGAGAAATATCTGAATGGTGCAAAGTATGTTCAGTGCCTCATGCTATCATCCATGACCAATGATCTCTTGAAGAAACATGAGGAAATTCATGCTTACATGATGATTTCTCGCCTTCAAGAACTCTATTAAGAGAATGAGAGACAAGAGATATATGAGATCTCCAACACTTTCTTCACCAATATGCTTGGAGAGACTGTTCTAGCTGGGCCATGTATAGTCAAGCTTACTAGCTACATTGAGAATCTGAACATATTAGGGATTAAATTCCCAGATGAGTTGCGTATAGATCTCATACTGTCATTACTTCCCAAGAACATATACAGTTTTATTGTGAATTATAATGGGACCAATAAAGTGAAGAGTCTACTGAAACATCTTACATTAATTCACCCTGTAGATAAGGACATGTGGCATGAAAAAAATATTTGTCCTTATGGTAAATAGAAAGAGGAAGGACAAGATAAAGAGGACTAAGACAATTAAACAATCTAAATCTCGCAAGAACCATCGGACCAAGAATAAAAATATCCAAAGTTAGGGAAATGAAAAGGAGGCAGTATGCTTTGCATATGGCCAGTCAGGCCACTGGAAGAGGAACTACACCCAAAGGTAACAGGAATCCAAAGGTGTGTTCATTATTGAGTGAAATCTTTCCATTTCTAAAAATTTGTTATTAGATATAGCTTTTGGTTCTCACATATATATTCAAACGCAGGAACCAAGTATATTTTTTAAAATTACTAGAGGATACCTTGATCTGTGAGCTACCAATGGAAGGGATGGATACTCTTTCTATTGGTGACTACCACCTCACATTTCCAACAAGAATTATATTGGTCTTACATGGCTGTTATTATGTATTAGTGTTACCAAAAACATAATTTTTGTATCACGTTTGGATACATATGGGTTTATTTTCATGCTTTAATGTAAAAGTTGTTTCTTTTATAATAAAAACATATATTGTAATATGGCGCATTTAAATAATAGTCAATATATATTAAATTAAAAAAACCAAATGTTAGAAATCAATAATGAATCAAGTTCACATGACTCATATAACACCCAGATTTGGCATCATTGTCTTGCTCATGTAACCTTGAAGTGTTTGACTAATCTCTATCAAGATGTCTATTTAGAAACTTCTTAGAAAAAATCTATTAATAGTTTTTATGCTTATTTACAAGAAAAAATGACCAAACCACCATTTTTTGGACAAGGTGAAAGGTCCATAGATCATATAGGATTGGTACACAAAAATGTGTGTGGACTACTTCCAGTAGAAGCTAGAGGTGGATATTCTTACTTCAAAAAATTTACTGATGACTTAAGTAGATATTAATATATTTAATTAATGAGGTATAAGTAAAAATAATTTGATAAATTAAAGGAATTCAAGAATTTAGTATAGAATCATGTTGTTAAGAAGATAAAGAGGCTTCGATCGAATTGAGGTGGAGAATATATTAACCAAGAGTTCATTGACATTCTATTGAAGTTTTGGATTCTATATAAACTCACATTACCTTATACACCATAGTGTAATGGTGGTAGTGAAAGTAAGAACAGTACCATGTTGGACATGGTAAGGTCGATGATGAGTCATAGAGATATTCTGTTATCTTTTTAGGGATATGCATTAAAAATTTCAGCATACACATTAAACTGAGTGCCAAATAAAGTAGAAAATATAATTCCCTATAATCTATAGAGTGGAAATAAACTAGTTTCTCCACATACATGTGTATGGGTCTATGAGGAATTTTTTATGGCTTTCTTAGAAAAAAAACTAGAACTCATGGGTGCAAAGTGTATCTTTATAGGGTATCCCAAGAAAATAAAGGGATACTACCTGTAAAACCCCTCACATAAGAAAGTAACTATCTCTAAAAAATCCATCTTTCTTGTGAGGGAGAACATCCTCAAAAAGGATATTGTGAGAACGATTGACTTCGATGAAGTTGATGCTCAAGGTACATAAGAGTTGGTACAGGAACAAGTTCTAGAGGTACCCATGGAAGAAGTGGTTCCTGAAACACAAGTATTGCGTATGAGTGTAAGAGATGTAAGGGAACTATGGAGATATGTTTTTTTTTTCAATGAGGAAGGTGACTCATTATTTTTGTACAATGATGAACCCATATCCTACAAGGAGGCAGTAGAGAGGTCAAAACCTACAAAATTGATAGAATCTATGACTTCTGAGATGGATTCCATGTATCAGAACCATGTTTTGGTTTTGGTTGATGCACTGATTGATTTAAATCTTGTTGGATGTAAATGGGTATTCAAGAAGAAACTAGAAATGGAAGGAAAATTTAGTACCTATAAAGTAAATCCAGTGGATAAAGGGTTTAAACATCATCAAATAATTGACTAAAATTAAACATTTTTTCCAGTTTCCATGTTTAAATCCATCAGAGTCATACCTTCCATAGTATCTTATCATGACTATGAGATTTAGCATATGGATTTGAAAACATCATTCTTTAATGGGAACCTTATTGAATATGTCCATATGACTCAACTAGATGGGTTTTTGAAAAAAAGTGATTGTGAAAGGGTTTGCAAGTTATAGAGATGCATTTATGGGTTGAAGCAAACATCGAGGTCATGGAACATTACATTTGATGAATCCATAATAGAATTTGGTTTCATTAAAAATTAATGTGATTCCTGTGTTTACAAAAGGTTTAATGATAATGTGGTCATTATCTTAGTAGTATATTTTTATGACATATTATGTATTGGAAATAAAATACTTTTCTTTCAATTAGTTAAAAACCAATTGAAAAAATTCTTCTCCATAAGGGACTTAGGTGAAGCATCCTACATTATAAGGATTTAGTTAATTCATGATAGATCCAAGAGAATGATTGGACTATGTTAAAGTATGTATATTGAACAAATACTAAAGTGATTTAGAATGGTACAATACAAGAGGGGATTGGTTCTAGTGTGACATGGTTTACATCTTTTTAACAAAAATTTTACCCTAACACAATTGGATAAATATAGAATGAGTGAGATCCCATATGCTTCAGTGATATAATCTATCATGTATTCCATGTTATGTAGTAGACTTGATGTCACCTATGCACTAATATTGGTAAGAAGATGTCAAGAAGATCTATGAGAACAACATTGGACTACTATTAATATTATCCTTACGTATCTGAGATTGAATAAGGATATGTTCCTAGTATATAGAGAAGATGATGATATTTTTATAAGTGGGCATGTTGAATCTTATTTCTAGACAAATCAAAATGATATGAAGTCACAATTGTGATATGTTTTACTTCTCAATGGAGGAGTTGTGAGCTAATATATTTCAAATAATCTAGTTGTCATTGATTCTATAGTGGAGTCCAAGTATATAATAGCTTTTGATGTAGCCAAGGAAGAAATTTTCATTCGTAACTTTGTCCAAGATCTTTTTGTGGTACCTAGCAGTAAAGAAATTATCACATTATATAGTGATAATACTGTAGTGGTGGATCTTGTAAAAGAACCAAGGTCACATCAACAAAACAATGACAATAATATAATATTATCACCTCTTGAGGGGTTTTCATCACATGGGTGAAGTTGCAGTGATCAGAGTATCCATGGAAGAGATTGTGGAAGACCCCTTTACTAAAGGCTTACCTTAGCAAAACCATGAGTATTATGAGAGATATTGCAGACTGAAGGTTGTTAGTGGTTGGCTCTAGTACATGTAGGAATTTTTTGGAGTTGGTTCCCTAGAACCAACATCTATTTTCATTATGATAACTTATATTAATGGTTTTTGAATATTAATAAATTTCTTATCACATCATTATTATTCTTCTACGTGACATTTCATGTGATAATTTCACAAGAGTAGTTTTCACACTAAAGGTCATAGAATTTCCCCACTAAGATGTGAACCCAGAAGTGCCATGACACTATTCTTAAATATATGTTGTATAGATAGATGATATCATTTGATGGACGCAAATATTACAAGATATAAGGGGTGGAAACTTATAAGGCTTTGAGGAACCATCTCATGGTGTATGCCTATGGTAATTTCCATGAGGATATTATGATAATGAGACCTAGTAGTTAGAAATACACATTTATAAGTGTCATTGGATGTTCCTATCTAAAGACATTTGTATTTTTTCATAGAATTTAGGATTATTATTAACGGGTATTATGAATCGTGCACTTATATGTATTTTCAAAAACAATGATGATGTATGTTCATGGTGAAGAAGGACATGTTAGGTGTGTCACGAGTAATAATGAATTAATGAATAATACAACAAAGGGTTTTTCTATTATATTCCATAATAGAAGTAGATATCTTAGGCCTGTTGATGGAAATGATATAGCCTAAATAAATCAATTTCCATGGTGTTTTATAGACAAGTCCAATTTCTGGGAAGTCAAAGAATGAGAAATTGACCACATTTGTTGATGGAACTTGCATGAAACCCACTTAATTGAAGATATTTATACAAAGGGATTATATTACATGGTACAAGTTCGTATGAGGTGACATTTTTTGCGACATTAACTTCATTCTCTATGGGTTCTTTGGCATGTTTTTAGATGTTAACCTGGTACTTTAGGCTACTCTTCCTAATTCCACTGATAAAGAGGCCTAGAGGGTCACACACTATGTGTATTAAGTTTCTCAATTAAATAATATATTATTTATTATTTAACAAGTTGAATAATGATTATTCCTGGTTGTGGTTTAACAATTAATCATGGATTTCTGGTCTCATTTATTTCAACACTATTTATTTGAGAGAATATATTGTGGGTGGAATAATTAATAAATATTTATTTTCTATTTATTGAATATAATATTAATAGATTTATTGGAAAATAATGCAATGTTATTTATTTAATAAATAAATATTCATTACTCATGGTTCAATAAATATTGTGGAGGATTGGTGGACTATATTAAGGGTATGGTGAGAAATAATAACATTGAATATTATTTTATTAAATAATATTTATTAATAAATTGTATGTTAATAACATGTGAAGAAATAATAATATTCTTATTGTTATATGACATGGGTTTTTCAAGCATTAATAAAATAATTATGGAACTCATTAAAGCTATTTATTATTACCCTAGTGAATTAAATTTCCATTTATATTATTTTATTATTATCCAAGCAATTGCCAAGAGACGATTATTGTGTTATGCACAACAAATTGGAGAAAAACAACCAAGGCTAGAGAGTCCTTCCCTCTCCAAGAACACTCTCAACAATGAGAGATACCCTAATCCACCGAATTAAGGAGAATTATTTGGAAGTAGTTCTAATGGATATTGAAGGTGGACATTGCAAGCACAAGGTTATTCCAAACTATCATCGTAGACTCCTTCAGTGATTTAAGGAGATACAAAGATTACATTTGGATCAACACTAGAGGAGATCTACCCTTAAACTCTACAATCAAATGATGGTGCACTCAACATCTGTGGTCGGACGCATCACGAATGAATGAATAAACTATTGCGGTTATTATTATTTAATTAAATTAATTATAAATAGAATGTTTTGATCCTCTATTCTCGGTTACTGATTCTATTAATTTGTCGTATCTCTATGATTAAATTCCTTTGATCATGGAATTCACCATTTCTAGATCCTAGATTATTCATTGATAATGGATAATTGAAAAATTGAGCACCATCCCTCCCACAGTTCTCATGTACCCAGAACCAACATACACAATTAAATGTACTATTCTAATATATATTTTTTTTAAATAAATCTAATTTTGATGATCCAAATGATATAGATTTTTAAATGTTTTATAAATAAAACAAGTAACTCTAAAGGAAATAAAGTGAGGAACCAGTTAGAAATGAAGAAAATAGTGGTAATATTAACTTAGATCATACCATTGATGATTAAGTTGTTTCTGAATATAGGAAAGTGAAATATTTTTGTTTAAGAAATCATGTGGAACTAAGATATATAATTATAAATCAAAATTAATGAGTTTATAATTGATGGAGGTTAAGACTTGAAAACCATGGAACCCATATTTATTAAATTGATCTAAAATAACTTGTTGTGTATATTGAACACAAATAATGGATAGATTCAATAAATTTGGATCTAGATTAGATTTAAAGGAATTCTATTGAGGATATTTTTCCTATACAAGTAGGGAAGAATTCGATTGGAACCATGTGAGTGTTCTAGAGAAATGAAAATGATAATGGTGGAGTGTCATGAAATAATGAAAAACTAGTGTGAAAAGGATACTATTTGGTTAATGGGGTATATTTTGAAGAAATATTTGTTCATGCTGAAAGGATTTAATTTTTAGGGATGTTCCTGATTTTACAGCTCACAAGTATTACAACATGTACCAAATGGATGTGAATTCTACTTTATTGAATATATAATTTGGATAATAATTTGACATAAATCAAAATAAAGTATTTTTCCTTTAAATAGATGGTATTATAGTGTGTATACTGAATAAATCTCTATATGAGATAAAACAAACCACTATAGCCTCATATTCAATGATGGACGACTATCTGAGATAGCAAAATTTCACTAAAGAGAAATTTGAAAACAACCTATATGTTAAGTAAATGATCATATATACATTGATCATTAGTATGTATGTTGATGTTATCATTTTTATAGAATATATTGAATGTTATTATGAAGAATTTGTAAGTAAAATGAAGAAGAATTTAAAAATGTCCGTTTTGGGAGAGACGATTCACTTTTTAGCATTGAAATATGTGAAAATACTATTTAATTTTTATATATAAGGAAAAATATTCCATGTAATTATTTAATTAGTTTTACGTGGAATATTCCAAATAGTTTTACTCACCCATAAATGTTAGGGTATAACTGAGCAAGTATTTTTTAGGAAAAAGTTTAAATAATAAAGAATTTAGAAGGTTGATTATTTGTTTTCTTTATTTCACATTTTCAAGATTTAAAATTTTCTATTCATTAAAATTATGTGAAGTTTGTCACAGTGATCTAAACGAATAACACTTGATGGTCACGAAGATGTTTATCAAATAAATCAATGGAATGTTGAATTTTAGGATGATCTAAAAAATAGGTGAGCACTTGTGCTTTTCTAAATACACTAGTGCAGATTGGAATAAGAATTGTGATGATATGAAATCAAATTCAAGTGGAATATTATTTCTTAGATAATGTTATTTTAACTATAATTTCAACAAATAAAATAATTTTCATTAATAAAAAAATTTGATTATGTGGACATTTCACATGGTTGTACAAAAATTATTTAGATAAGTGATCATTTATAATATTTTAAGGTAAGGATTGAGAATCCGTTAAAAATTTCCTATGATATTTAGAAAAAATTATCATTCTAAAAATTCATTGAAACACTATATATCTAAAAAATTTAACATTATATAACATTTTATAAAATAGAACGTTTTAAATGCATTAACAAATTACTTTTGTATTTTTCAAATATCCCAATTTTAATTGAATGAGGGGAACCTAACATTAGTCCCCATTAAGGGTTGGAGGGGACTTACATCTACCATTTTTATGTTATGGGGGAGAACAAAAATTCTAAAAAAATCTAAAATTCAAAACACTATGTTGAAAAGAGAAGGTTGAATAGATATATTTGAGGTTATAATTCATTTCTATAAAGGGACAAGGTGATGATATCTTTACTAAATCCATGCCCAAAGACTTTAAGAGAAAATATCGAACATCTAAACTTCATTCACGCTACCCTAAATGAGAACCATTGGTTTGTATTTGAAATTTACCATACTCAACAATGAATCAGATAAATGTGTCTTTATAGGTTCCTCTACAGAAAATATTACAATGAAAGACTTTCATAGATTGCAGGTGGACTGGTTTGAATTGGATTCATAGGGAGTGGCATTATGGTGTAATGATATCCCATCAAAATATAATTTTCTAGTGTGGTGAGTCATGTATAAATAATTTCCAATAGAGGAGAATATTCAAGGAATGGGTGTCATCCTGGAATCCATGTGTCAACGTTGTACGGACCCAAAGAATGAAATTTTTGGCCACTTATTTTTTAAAAGTTATTTGGAATTGGTTGTGTGTCATGATTTTGGGGATTTCATAGGGTGGAGGGGCCCAGAGACAGTGCACGATTACTTCCACCAGCGGTGGTTTCAGGGTGTGAGATACTCAAATTTGGAGAGAAATAAAGGATCAATCATTGTTGTAGTCGGATGCTGGTGTATTTGTACTTTTACGAATGAGCTGAAAAATAAGGATTATATAAAGACTAGCACAGGTATTATATTCAAAACCAAGATTCTCTTTTTGTACATGGCTCATATCTACAGTGACTTGGAGACATCCCCTCTCTCAAAACCCGCATGGGCTCCAGATTCTCAAATACATCCATAAATATAATTCATGGGAAGTCGGTATGGTGGAAACCACATCTTTAAGGGATCAAGATTAATATTTATGGGTCCTTTCACATGGGTATCATGTGTTGCGGAGGGGTGATCTGGGAAATGTTTGGCTTGGTGATTCTTTCATTATTTTCTTACTTCAATGGAGTTGACTCTCTTCAGTAGAAAGCACAAGCTAATCTCATGGGCCTTTGGATTTTTAAGTAGATAATTATTGAACATTGAGAAGCTGATATATACTCCTTGACTACTTACAATTTTATTCTCATCATAGGAACCATACCTTGGAATATTGAATAATATATCAAAAGGTTCAATGGTTTTTCTAACGATCAAATTGTATTTATTCACACATGGCATGAAGGTAGTGTATTTGAAGACTTCATGGCCTCTATGGTGACTCTGGGATATCATATATCATGTCTCTCCAGCCCAGGTTACTTTTCTCTAAAGGAGGAAAAATTTTGTTAGAGTGGATTCTCTTTGCCTTAATTATTATATTCCTCCATAAAGTGGACTTATTATCGAAATACCTTCATGTTTTAATCTTGAAAATAAAATAAAAATATTTATTGGATTATTCCAACGGATATATTTGAAATAATGAGGCTGATTTTGAATGATTATTAATTTTATCTAAATTTAGGCACTTTAGAAATCCTTATATTCCTTTGTATTCAATTGTTAAATTTGGATAAATGTATATAACTATTATGTATTTCAGTCTTGAATCCAAAATTGTATTTGTTTTAAAAAGGAGATAATTTAGAGTATGTATTGAGGGAGGAGAATAAAAATTACTTGGATACATTTTTATTATCACAAATGGATAGAAATAATAAAACTATATCCAACAGTTTCTTTTTAAGATATTTATTTATGATAAATTCTATTATTCAATGTAACTATTTCTGAGTTGTTAGGGTTGATAATAAATCCAAATAGGTAGGTTAAAGAACCCCTAAAATTGTTAAGGATTGGTTAAATTTGTTCTCAACCAATTATAAGAATAAATTTGAAGTTTTTAGGTATTTTTTGAGTTTTTGAGTTGATTGAAGAGTCTGCATTTATGTTTGGATAGGTTTCGAGTTAATTTTAAGTTATTCATGGGTTCTATGTTGACGTAGAATTTTGGAAAAGAAATGTAATGTGTAAATACATTCTCAAAAACAGAATACAAGAAAAGGATATGGCCTTACTATGATGTTTAATGTTCACTAAGTTTTATAAAAGAAAATTTCTAAAATTTATAGAGAATTGTATAAATTCTAAGATTCTATGTATATGTAACATCCTTTGATCTATTACATAATATCATAAATACCTATTATAATTTAAAATAGGGAAACATTTTATAGGATAAAAATATAAATTTTTTATATATAATATCCTTTATAGTTTTAAAATGCTGAAATGGGAAGAAGTCACGGTGGTACATAATATCATAGAACTAATATGTAAGAAACTTATAGACATGTGTAAGATATCTTGTTAATTCTCATGTGAAATTTTGAAAAAGGAGATACATTATGACGATACATAATGAATTATTATATATTCATAATATATTTGAAAATCCCATAATGGATATATAATAAACTCACAATTAAGTTTAGAGTTTGATGATATATGATAAAGTGTTCCCTATTTGGTTAGCATGTTCATCAGTGGCCAGGATCTGTATGATTCAACATATATATTGGTATTTAGGAATAGGTGGTGTCTAGAGTGCTTACTAACCTTGGGGGATGGTTCTCTATTTTTAATATATATTCAACCCTTCAACCACCATGTGTGATTTGTCACACAATAGGATTTTAAGAATGTGGATGGGTACATGACCTTCTATATTTTCTATTAATAAATACATTCTAAGAAAGTAATTTCACTCTAGTGAAAATACAAAAATGGGATAAATGTTTTTATAAGATATGTAAAAGAATAAACTAATAACATTAAAAATCATTATTATATTAATTTTGGAAAAATGTGAAATAATATCCCATTTTTACTTTATTTTAAAAAATTAACCTACCTAATATCTCAAAATACAGAATAAAGGATGATAAATCCTTAAAATCAATAGATAAAAAAATTCAGGAATTTATCAAAAAGATGACTATGGAAAGTAATAATCAGGTACACCAATTAAAGAAAACAAACCAAAACACCATGAGAAAACAAGAAAATATGATACAATATTAAAAAGAAAATTATATTTTTTTAAAATTATTGAAAACATTTAAGAAATATAATATACGTCATGAAAAATATGAACTCATAAATACTACCAAAACGTTATTTCAAATTGGAACAAAAAATTTAGGATACTCATAAATTAAGTATACACTATTAACACTATTACTATTTTAGGTTCTGGAGAATACCAAAATCATATTCAAGAGGGACTTATTCTAGTAAAATAATTTTTGAAAACTAATTAAAATGATAAGAAAAAACTTTAACAAGACTAGAAATAAAATATAAATTAACAAAGGATTTTTAAAAAAAATTACATTTATTTAAAAATATCTTTTATATTATTCATAAATTTAGACATGATAATTATTTTATAAACAGATTTTTATTTAAAATTAAAACCATTTACTATAAATAAGTTTTCCCTACAAACTGATATATTATGTTAAAGGATTAGATTTAATTTCATTAATCCTCCTTTACCAAAAAAATTAAATTGTATCTATTCAAAAAATAAATTTATTTAGAAAGGAAGGAAAGCCCTATTAAATTTTTAAAAGAATAATTAAATAATATAAATATAGAAAAATGGCTAAAAATATCCATGTAAAACTAAAAAATAATTGGTTTCATGAAATAACTAAAATAAAAAGTTTGTTGGGATCTCTAGAATTCCTTTTGGGATAGAAAACAACATGAAGTTAAATTACAAAATGAAAATACTCTTTTATGAAGAAAAAAATACCAACAAATGAAATCCCTAAAAAATAAATCACTGGTCAATTGAGTTCCATAAAAAAAACCAGTTTTTAATAGTAAAATTTCTAATATGGAAAATTGATTTTCTATGGTTTTATGTTAATTTTTATGTCAAAAAATACTGAATTAGATCGGTGTATTCCAAGATTAATAATAAAATATGAAATATTTAATAAATACCTTCATTATATTTTATATCTAATACCAAAAGAAGATATTTTATTGAGTCTTATTAAAACAAACTTATCATCAAATTTTAAAATGAAATCTTTATTTTGGAAAATATAAATTATAGTACTAAATATATATCAAAAATCATTTATGTTTTCTTTCCATAAATTTTAATCTCACGTTGTTACTTTTTTATTAAAAAATAACCCATCAAAACATTAGTAAATTATTAATCAAATATTCAATATTTTCTCATAATTTTCAATTATTTATATTGATGATATCCTAGTTTTATTCATCTAACATTGAACAATTCCCTAAAAATTGAAATTGTTTTTAAAAAATCATTAGACACAATATATTATCTTTATCATTAACCAAAATAAATATATTTAAAACTAAAATCATATTTTTAGTACATAACAATTATAATGGAAATATAATTCCCATTTGTGGATATAATTTTTATAAAAGTTTATTGATGAAATAAAAGATTCCACTCAATTAAAAATATTCTTAATAAGAATAAATTATATAAATGAATATTACAAAAACAAATATATTCAACATAAACCTTTATATGATATCTTAGGAACCCCATACATGGATTTATAAATATACTGAGGTTATGATACTATTTAAATAAGATTTAAAGGGACTTTTTTGTTTAAATTTATTGGATATATCAATTATAAAAAATATTGAAATTAATTATTGTGGAATTTTAAAATGGAAAATTTGTGGAAAATAAAAAATAGTAAAATCTAAATATTATGCATGTAATGATATATAGAATAAATATTCCACTATTTAAAAAATCATATCTATAATTATTTTCATTAAAAAAATTTATGGTGATCTCTTGAATTAATTATTTCTTGTTAGATTTTATTGTAATGATACTCAAGATGTTTTAAAAAAATATAAAAAAACATGAAATAAAAAAACCTCTTGATGGAAGAAAAAATTTTCTTCCCTTAATTTTAACATAGAATATATAAATAAAAATATCATTATATTCCATATTTTCTATCAAGAAAATTTTTTAAGGTAAGTAATAAAAAATCTGTAATCTTTCCAATATCACATTGTCTAACCCAATTAATCCAACCGAGATCACCTTAAAAATAACAAATCATTCATATGCCATGAATCATGTAAATTACTTCTTTGTCCCTTCCTATGATAAAAAAGACAAAATCTAAACAATTTGGGTATAATGTGGTCATGTTTGACCTGGAATAAATTAAAATAATCCCAAAATTCTTCATAGATATATCAATTAATAGAAGTCCTTATTCACAAGCTGTTACACAATCTCAAACTCAAAATTAAAATCAATGAAATAATTAGAAACTAAAACAAAAATATTTTACTTAGAAATAATTCATTATATTTTTTATATCAAACAAATATTACATCTTCACCCAAACTAAGTAGATGGTTATTTTTTTATTGATGGGTGTATATATCCATGTACTTAAATCCTAAAATGTTAACAATATCATGAATTCATTCAATTTAGAAAAATTCAATCGCTATAAAATATCATAAATTAAAAATAAACCTCAAAAATATTTGTTATATTATAAACATGATTCATAAAACTGAAACATTATATAACTAGAGAAAAATACATCATGATGAATTATTTTACAAATCATTGTGAAATAGATGTACACCTATTTATAATACCATCTAGCCTAGTATTAAAAATAATTTTATCCAAATTAAAATATTCAACATTTATAAATGTTTTTTTAGAATTTTTTTAACCCAAATTTCATTTATGGTTTTATGACTAGTGCTCCAATTTTTAACTTTCTCAAAAAAGGATACCTTTTCTTGTTATGCGTGATTTAAAATTCATTCATGAAAATTTCCACTAAAAATGGAATCATCAATTCCACTCCAATTGAAATATATTATTTTCAATTCTCAAAATCATGTTGTTAATGTATTAGAAATATACAATAGTACAAAATCCTTGTGGATATCCATTTATAGATAACCAGTTTAAATTCAAATAGTGAGATGAATTTGGAAACAAAAATATTTTTTAAAATATAATATTGATTCAAAGGCTCAAATTTCCTTTTGATTTGAAAATCATAGTACACATCATTAAGAATTTGATTTTAGTTGAATATTTTTATATTTTTTTCATTATATAAAAAGTAATACTATTAAAAAGTATTCTAATAATATTAGAAATTTAGAAACACCAATTGTTTTAGGATTCATGAAAATATAGTAATATGAGAGATTATGCTACAATTTCTCAATTAGTTGTAAGACCATTGTAGTAGTGTCGATTAATTTCATTTGTAGATAATTTGAGATGTTAAGTTCAACAGTAGATGAAAAATATGTTGTCTATGGTGTTACAATTAATTTTAAAGATCACATAATATCACCACTGTATTTTTTCATATAAATAAAATCATTATTCCTAGAAAAAAAAGAATATATATATGAGAATACTCTAAAATATTTATATTAAGGTATATAAATTATTTTTGTCCTTCATTTATTTCAATTTTATTTATTTTCTTTGTGTTTTGATAATAGATTATAATTGTGAAGTTTCAATTTAAAAGTGATTTGTTATTTTTAATAGTTGTGTGGTTGACCAAAATTTAGAAGGCTTCCATGAGGAAGAAAGTTCCAAAATATTAACTTGTTAAATTATTCTACTGTTGATGATGTTAATCGAGGAAATCCATATGTGAAATAATTTTAGGTTTTTCCACAGTTCACTATGAACAATTACCATGTTGGGAAAGAATGTACCTTTGGAATTCCTCCCTTTACACCAAAGTTATTGAATAGTATCAAGGGTTTAGAGTAGTGCCTTATAGAGACTATACCCCCATATCATAGTGCACAATAATAGATAAAAAGTACAATGAAATATCCACTATGGTTGACGTGACGTCACTCTAGATCATTTTTTAACATATTTTATTATATTTAATTGTATTTTTCATTGAAAAACTATAATGTTTTTAATCTATTATATCAAAAACGTTTCTAATTTTCATTTAATTATTTAAATTTTTTTATTTGTAAAAAAATAAATTTATTTGTTTATTATAGTCGTATTGTTAATTTTTAATTTTTAGTTAAATAAATTAATTGTTTTTAATTACCATTTTTTATTCCTATGTATTTGATTCAATTATAGTTTATCAATTCTTTATTTATTTTAATTTATCAATTAATTTCTCATATAATGTTTACCATCAATTCTTTCACACTATTTCTTATACAAATAATTTTTTTCTTTATTAATCAATTTTTATATTCCTTAATTTATTATCAATTAAATTTAATTTTGGGTCTCATTTATTTATTTACATATTTTTTGGAGGTAAAGGGATGAATGGTCATTATAATGAACGTGCCAACTAACCACATGAAGGTCACTGTCAGCAGACTGACTATGATTTCACGTGAAGGTGACCATGGAAATTGATGTTAATATAGATCAATGTGTTCCCATACTGACCATCTTCCACACTTCCAACCTATTATTCTAGCTCCAATCATGGTAGGAATTCCTATTTTGAGATTGTCATGGTAACCTTCACCCCATCAACCCACTACACAATCACCTCATCAAAACTGATTTCCTCTATTGAAGAAGACAAACCACCTAATCCACTGACCCACTAGCCGAACATGAATATCCCTAACTTGTGCCTCTAATTTAAACTCCACACCACATTTTTTGAATCTCATAGACACATGTGGAAGCACAGATTTAAACCTACCATGTGGAAGAAGGCTGAACTGAGACTGATTCTCATTAGTGAATCTTCCCCACAGTTTTACTACTAAATTCCACTATGGAATCTGAGCATGGAGATAAAGAAATAATTGTGCTTGATAAGTGTAAAGACATGGTTATTTAGACAGATAATCATGTCATAATCCATGAGAATCTAACTTCCTCCCACAAATCTATTACAAAAGCTAAGTGCATCCACGAACCCATCTTTAGTACTGTTGAGAAAGAAGATAAACCCCCAGTCTGTTAAAGATGAACATGTATCCTTAATTTATATATTTATTTCTATATAATTGAATAAAATTAATATATATATACATAAAATAATAAATATTTATCTATATGATGCTAACAATATTGGTAATAATTATAATTATACATTTATGTTAGTGTATTTAGGTATATGTATTTATTTATTACTACTAATAATATAAATATATAAAATAATTAAAAAAATTAGACGTTAGTGATGTCTGAGGCTAAAAAAATAATCTTGATTTTGTGCACGTTGAACCAAGGTGAAGAAGTTCAAGGCCCAAAAAATATGTCCCACAATCATAAATATGAATTTAATTTTCCTAAATCATAAATTTTTACACTTTTCTTTTTTCTTAGTTGTAGAATGAGGTGTTAATCAAAGTCGGTGATCATGGTTACCACATAGAATATTCAAGTGGAATCACGAAGTCATTGATAGAGATCTGGTGTTCTCACTTGGATTTCATATGGAGTTGATGATGAGCACATTATGGAATTCCATTTGGATTGACCTTCCTGTAAGTATTTAAATGTCACTACATATCTAGTTTTTTTTTTAAATAATAGGGGTTCTTGTTCTCTATTTAGGTTATTCCTTATTCGTGGTATGCAGTGAAATGTTTTCTTTCTCGTCTTCTTGAATTTTTATCACCTTGTTTTTATGTCTCTATTTTTTAAATACAACCATGATTTTTTGTCCTTCCTCTATTTTTTTGTGATCTAGAACATTCTGCTATGAATTCATAACATGTGGATTGGTTCTAGGATGTGATGATCTGATGCTACCCATAGATCGAATTTTCAGTTTGATCATCAAAAAGTATTCCACTCTTGGAAAATTTCAAATATAATGTGATTATATGCGACGTAACACTTATTCATGTGAATTATGTTCTACTTTCATATCATTCATTATTTTTTTCGTTCCTCTAACATTTAGATTAAATGATTATTTAATTTTGGTTGTTCGATCTAATGGTATTAATTTCATAATTCTAGTCTGGGAGACTTCCTATCCTCGATGAGTATGTTGAGTGATTCGTTTTTTAATCTGGAGTAACGATCAAGCCCTGAAGAACTTATGTGTCTGAGTATTTAGTGTTTAGGTGATATTGGGGTGTTATATGAGTCACCAGTCTTATATTGAGTGTTGTTGAGAGTTGATGGTTTTAGTTTTTAGAAGATTAATGAAGGGTATCTGAGATTATGTCAGTGATGCACACCTTTTTGGGGGTGTGGAAAAAGAAATTAATTTCTCTTAGGGTGCAGTATTACTGGTAACCAAAATTCATATCAAGAGAGAAGTGTTTTAATCTATATTTTACTTGTGAAAAAGTCAATAAAATAACTTGATTGTAAAGACTAGAAAAAAATAGAATTATGATTTTGTTAAATTCATATGATAAAGAATTGATTGGATTTAGGTTTATTCCCCTCTTTTCATTCCATCACAGTTCTCTATAGAAATTAATATTTTAGTTTTTATTGAAATAAATATGTAAGTGAAGTAACAATTATTTCACTTATTAAACATTAATTTAGATTGATCAATGTCTGTAAATCCCAATGGTCTATCATTAAATTATTTATGTAATTCCAAATCTTGTATTGACTTTCCTTAAATATTCAAATAAGTATGAATTTATTTCCTCTCTTATTTAGTAATCACTAAATCACACATTTACTTGTTTTTTAAAGGTAAACCAATTGGCACTATAAAAAAACACAGTCAAAAAAGGTATAATTAATACATAAATTAATGAAATTTAATGTTTAAGAACAAAATAAAGCACACTTGTATTTAATTTAAATTCAAAATTTAATTAAATTGAAAACAATTAAATTAAAAATAAAATAATTCTTTTATTTGATAAAAATAAAAAATCGAACATAACAAAGAGGTGTACCCATTACCATCACCCAATCAAAATAGTTTCTACGCCTTCATGCAAGAAGGGTTCATTGAATAAGAAGAAGTATGGATCATAATAAAAATGACAAGAATGTGTCTAGGGGTAGAGAGAATGAGAGTTGGTAGCGGCCTACCATCCTTAGTGGATCCTCTTCCATGGAAGTGGAAGTACATCGGTTTGGTGTCTCAATCCTAGTCCTATCTACCATGGGTGGTCGATTCTCTCTTCGGAAGGAGGAAATTCCTCCTTTTATCAGAAATGGGAGAGATCCCCCGGCATCCTCTGCCTTCATGGCTCCTTGAGAACCGGGGAGATCATCCCATTGTAAAAACACTTGTCGCGTGTGGGATATATGGAACACCTAAAAATGGTGGGTGTTTAAATGTCCATCGAGAAGGAGTCCACATAGGAAGAAGCTCCTTCAGCCACCATTATTCCAACATTGATGGATCAACAGCGTGGCATCAAACCTCTTTGGGGTTCACAAGGAACATAGATCATGGCACCCATGGATATAAGGGATCTCCTTTAGGTTGTTCATGCTGAATTGTTAGTGGGTTTTTGGTTAGGTGGCAATAGGAATCAGGTAGACTATAGGGGTGATGGATTGTAGTAGCAGGTGAGAAAGGCAATGAAGACTTACTTTTCCTTTAGTATTCAATTTTTCTAGAGAGATTATTCAAATGTATAGCGTGGATGATCAAAAATTTGTATAGAGTATATCAAAGGTGGTCACGAGCTTCATTGGTGGTTATTGAGCTCAAGCGCGAGCTCAGGGTGATCGGAAATGGAGTTCTGGTCCTAACAATTGGTGGCGAGTGATGTCGAGCAGTGAATTTGTGGTGACGTGAGCAGTGTTATGCGTAGGATGGTGAATGGTGTTCATGGTGCAGTGGATCATGGTGGTGCATGTATAGAGGGACATGGCATGGCTGGCAGAGCTCAGCAACAACAATCCTCATCACCTCTAGCCTTCTAAGTGGCCAAAGGAGGCTCGATTTTGGGTCAATGAGTGTTATCCGATTGTTCTGAGATGATCTGTAGTGGAATAAATCTGTAACAATTGGATAAGGGACTAAACTAGAGCTCAAGTGGTGTGGTTATGGAAGTTTCCAGCTATTTGCAGTGGTTTCTAGTGACAACCACTGTGAAGTATCTCGATCCTGAGCATCGGGGTAATGAAAATTGAGTTATCAAGTGAGCACAATTGCGGATATTAGCTCAAGTAATTTCAGTTTATTGCTAGATGATCAACCACAGTGGAGCACAGTGGATAATGGAAGAGTGTGGCGGAGCACATGTCCCACATTGAAACACTCAGTCTTCAGGTGATCATATATAAGGCACCCCATAGTTTCAACCTGGAAATGATGTCAGAATGGATTTGGAGGAGTACTAAAATTGTATACTAGACCACTACGTCTACGGTGAATCCCTCCTCCCACCGTCTCCAAGAGTTCCCCATATGTAGACGCTTGTACCCTGCATAATCTATTTTTGGCCTACATATTTCATCATTGTGGGTCATGTCCAGGGTCTTGAAACCCTATGTGCAACCTTCCATTTAAATCGCACCCTCCCAGAATGGTCTGGATAACTGTTCCTCCTTATGTGTGATAGCTAAGTAGTGGGATGGCTTAGTTTAAGGCTTTCATGGACCTAGCCAATTTTTTATCAAACCCCTAAAAAGTCATAAAAATCATCAAACAATTTGATACATAATAAGAATTAAAATAACAACCCCATAATATCATATTAAAAACTCAAATATCAATATATTCATTAACCATTAAGCCCAATTTAAATTATTTACTTTTTAATTTCCTATTTTTGATCAAAAAATTGAAAATATTAGATTAGTTTTTGAAAATAATCAAAAAATCATCATATTTTGTTTTAAAACATATATTAAATTTGAATATATAAAATACCCCCACACATAAACCATTCTCTTCCTAAATAATATAATCTCAACAATGAATTAAATAGGTCCCCAATGTTACAAATATTCACATTTCAATGTAATTAAAAAAATCATTTTTAAATCAAACTTTTCAAATTTACATAAGACGTCAATTAAAATATCCCGATTTTTAAATAAATATTCAATTAAATCATTTTAATTTTCCCTATTTGAAAATTTAGGAACTTATCTTATCATTCATTCATATTTGTTAATTTCTTATTATTAATCATTCCAAATTATGTTTTACCACAATTTTTAATCCTTTCACTCATATCTCATGATAAAATTCAAGTAGTTTTATTCCCATACCATGAAAACATGATCCTTACCTATATGATTTTAAATTAACTACATTCTCTACTTTTTAAATAAAAAAGGAAAATAAATTCATTAGGGCTTCCAATTCAAGTTAAAATGTCTCTTGGGCTTAATTTTGGTTGGAATTTATGTTTAAAAATTAAGGTTCAAGGAGGTGGATTATCTCTAAAGGTAATATTCACATTATAAAAAGTTAAAGCTTAATAATATTCTCCCCTTTAAATTATAGGAAATTATATTTCCCCCATAACTCAATGTAAATATTATGATAAAAGTAAGTATAATGATTGATTTGGGCACCATCATGAAACTTTATCTACTTTTATACTTTTTTTCTAGGAATATTTTCATTATTTCTTTCTTTTTTCAAATGTTAATATTTTAAAATGAAACTCACATCCATAACCTAACCATATAGGATAAAAATCATAATTATAGAAATTGTGACTTTTGTTTTTCCAAAATTATAACCTGCTATTCTCATTTTTTGGTCTTTTTATCCTTTTTATTTTTTAAGAATTCTAGAGGTTAAAAAATGATATATAATGAATGAATCAAATACCATTATCATGAACTATAAATATTATCCTCAAACGTTTTACTTACAATTAATTTCATCCCATCTACCATAAATCCCTTCACCCCCACCCTTCAATTTTAAAATATCTTTAAAATACAAAAAGTTTTGTTTAAAGGGATAAAAATGGAATAAAATATATCACATTACTATAAAAGTCATTCATGGTATCTATGGGATAAAGCATGATTAATGTAAAGGTGTTATTTTAAGGATATTTGGTTTATCAAAATATGTCTCAATCATTTTAAAAGTTTTTTCATATTCATTTCATTGACAAGTTCAAATGAATGATCTGACTTGTGAAATTTCCCAATATCACTCAAGAAATATTTTCAACAATAAATAGGAAGAACTTAGTCTAGAAATCCTTTTAGGAATTGGAATTATGAAATTTTACAATCACTCATGGCACGATTAATAATAGAAAATTAGTTCACATGAATTTTATAAATTAATATCATAAAAAGTGGATGGGAAATTTCATTTTCATGAATCCATTAATTACAGCAAATCCTGAGTCCTAATTTCAATATCCACACTTCACTTTAATCATCAAAATTTCTAATTCACTCATTAAATCTCATTAATGTTTAAATCTAAAACTTTTCATCATAAGATTCCTAATAAAGTCATGTATCCTAGATAAGTCAAGTAAAACCTGAAATCAAGTGCATGCAAACAATTTAATCTAAAAAGATCATAACATGATTTTGACAAAAAATGAAGGGATTTTAAGAGATAAAATATAATAGTGAATCCCCTTTTTAAATAAACTTGTTTCCTCTTCCTCATCTATTAGGGTCATCCCTGTGGTTTCCTTCAATGATGTTCCTTAAAACCAGAAAAAATTATACACTTGTAAGAATTATTCCATTAAAGATTGAAGGGGCGATATAAGAGGTAACTAAATTCTAGATACTAAGAAAATAGTAAAACTTGGGTTGCCTCTTGGAAGTTCATTTGGTTAATTTCATTTCATTGACCTCACCTCATGATAACAAATCAGTAGATGGGTTGGAGAAGTTTGAGGCCCTCCATCATTTCATGAGGTAGACTTCCATGGAACATTTTTAGCCTTTTCCTATTTAAATTGAAGGGGTTTCCACCTTCTTCTTTCTTCATTTGTATAACACTAAAATGATAGACATTAGTAACAAGAAAAACCCCTTCCCATATAGAAAACATTTTACAAGTAATTAATTTTAGTCGGTAATTATGGACAAGAACTTGGTCTCTTAGTTGAAATGTATTTGGTTAAATTATTTTTTCATGTGAAACCATAGTTATTTATTTTTAAATTCATGAATTTTCAAAATATTCGATTATTATTTCTTCTAGCTCGTGTAACAATAGTTTTCTCTCTTTTCCATCACTTTACAAAATCCAAATTTACCTTTTTAATATCCTAGTATTCTTGGCGCTCAAATTTCATCGGTAGATGAAAACAATTTATATAAATCAACATGTATGGGCTCATACTTATAAGTGTCTTGATTGTAGTCTAGTATGCCTGTAATGTGTCTTCATGCCTTTGGCTCTAAACTTTTTAGTTTTTTTTGACTATTTTCTCCAGAATACCTTTAATCACCCAATTGGACACTTTATCTTGTCCATTTTTGGGGGGAGGTAAGGTTTAGAAATTTTGTGGTTTAACCCATACTTTTTAAAAATATCATTCATTATTCTATTTCTAAAATTCATCCCTTTGTCACAAATTTTGGCTCTTAGAATTCCAATCCTAAAAAATATGTTGTCCCTAACAAAATCACACATAAAATTGGAATCATCAGTCTTAGTGGATTTATCTTACACCCATTTGTAGAATTAATCAGTATAAATTAAAATATAATATTTTAAAAAATACATTGGAAATGGTCCCTTAAAATCAATGTCCATACCTCAAGTATTTCATAAAAATGATGGGTTTTTTGGAATATCTTTTATCATTGAAATATTTCCATATAATTTACATTTTTTACATTTTTTAAAATAATAAAGAGATTAATTAAACAAGATTGGTCAAAATATTCTAAATTAAAAAACTTTTATACACATTATTTCAGGTCCAAATTGCCCTCCACATAAAATTGAATAAAAAAATGGAAAAAAAATATTCTATTTCACTTTATGGTAATAATCTTCTTATAACTTGGTCATTAAAAATATTATAGATAAAGGGATAATATATATATATATATAATCTAGAGTTATCTTTGATTTTATACTTATAATGGGAGTTAAGGGAAGAAGGTAACTAAAATATGGCCAAATAGTTTACTATGTCATCATACCATGGTATTTTACCTTCTATGGTGTAGGGATTCTCTTCGTGTATGTAATCATTGAGTGATATCAGCTCTGGAATTTCCATTTTAGACGTTTTGGGTAGCCTAATGAGGTGACCATTCACTTGATTCTTGGATTTCTTTTTTCATTAATCACTAGATTAGGATCCTTTAAGAGTAGTATCCCTCTCACTAACCTTGGATTGGCATCAGCCTTATTCATGAAGTGGCTAAGTGTTGCATGATCATAATATAAAACTACATTAGTTTGAAGTAAATATAACCTAAATTTATCTATTGAAAAGATAACAAAAAGAAACTTCATTTTAGTGGTTGTTTAATTAATCTGAGTGGAATCCAAATTTCATGAATCATAGGTTATCACTTCGGATTTTCCTTTAATTATTTATTAAATAATTGAACATACAGCTTGGATTGATGCATCACAAAGAAACTCAAATGGATGTTCCCAATTTTGTGGCTATATTTTTGTTGGGGTAATAAATTTTTGTTTCTACTCATCAAATTGCTCCCTTAAATTTCCATTAAAAACAAAGTCCACCTCTTTTAAGAGAAATCATGAATGTTAAATATAAATCTTATTAAAATCCTTGATGAATATTATTTAAAATCCGAAAATTCCTAGAAATGCCCTCATGTGGCTCATACAGGAGTAATATGAAAAAGAATTGATAAATTAAATTTTATATTTATCCACCTCAATTTCTTTTTATGAAATTATATATCCTACAACTATTCCTTTTTCAACCATGAAGTGAAACTTTTCAAATATCAATACCATATTTCTTTTCTATTTATGTTTTTAAAACATTAATAAGATTCCCCAAGGAATGGTCAAATGAAATTTAAAAAGGTAAATTCATTAATTAATACCTCCAGGTAGTCATCAATGTAATATGAGAAAATTTTTACCATACATCATAGAAATATACCTAGGGAATTGCACAATATTAAAGGTATATTCTTGTATGAATATTTCCCGAAAGGATAGGTGAAGTTTGTATTAACATGGTATTATGGGGAACTTGGTGCGTGAAAATGACCATTAAACCCAACAAAAAATTAGTAATGCGACCAACCTTCTAGCCGTTATATCATTTGGTCATTGAATGGGATTAGGAAGTGATCTTTCTGGGTGAATTTGTTCAACATTTTATATTCAATGCGTACCCTCCAACTGTTTTGGAGTCTCATTGGAATTAATTCATTATTCTCATTTTCCAAAATGGTTAGACCTTTTTTTCTTGGGAACCACATGTATGGGGGTGACCCATTAAGAGACATAAATTGGTTAAATTATGTCGACTGCCAATAATTAATCAATTTATTTTTTTACAACCTCCAAGATGGTGTGGTTCATTCTTCTCTAGGGATAACCAATATGTTTAATGTCCACTTTTAAAAATCTTATATGGTATAAGACCATGGGTTTGATTCTAGGTATATCTCCTAGACACCAACCTATGCCTTGGACATTTATTTTTTTTAGGTCAATCATATGTTGATCATGGGTCCTAGGTATATTATTATAAATGATCACCTGCATCTTTTGTCCCCCAATAGATACACATATTTCAAATCACATGGGATGGGATTTAATTAAAGACTTATTGGTTGTCATATGGATGATAATGAATTCACATTTCAAATTTCAAAATCATAAATTTCCTTAGAAAAGAGTATCAACTCATTTTCTTCTAAAAAATTATCAAATACATTAGTAGTGTTTTATTTTTGAAGTAAAAGGAAGATTTTTCATATTTTTGAGTACTCTCCCATTCCCTTGTGTTTTCAATAAGAAAAAGATATTATAAAAATAAAAATTATTGAAGCATATATGAATATTTTTTGGTATCAATACCTTCTTTGTGGAAAATTTCAAAATATGGAATGATTGTTTGAATAGTTTCTTTAAGAGTGAAGAATAGTGAAGTTCACCTTACTATCTCACAACTATATGGCCAGGGTTCCTTTATGCACATTGATGATTATTTTTGATTTTTTGAGGAATTATCTCCCCAAAATAATGGGTGAATGCCCTAGTGAATTTTCATCTTCCCTGGTGAGTATATAAAAGTCTCCTAGAAAATAATTCCTTCAACTCCTACTATAAAATCTTCCACAACTCCACATGAAAAAATAGTGGATCAGTTTTCTAGTTGGATAACCGCACTTACAGAATTCCGTTACCCTATTTTCAAAAATTAGTATATGTAGTTAGACATGAAATTAATAGAAGCACCATGATCTCACAAAGAATATGAAAATTTCATAGAACCCATAGTGAAGGGAATAGAAAATTTCATAGGATCATGAAATTTTTTGTGATATAGTGGTGAAATCATGGATAAGACACTCCTTACAAAGCTAATTATTTTATACCCATCATGATTCTTTCTCTTTGTGTATATTTATTTAATAAAATTAACCTATTTTGGAATTAGGTAGATTTCCTGTAGCAATTAAATATTTATTTTAACTTTCCAAAAGGTATCTTGGATCTCTATTTGAAGATTCTTTTCTTCAACCTTTGTTGATAGAGTTAAAGTCGAAGTGAATGGTACCTTATTGTCTTCTTTATCTATATGTTGCAATTTTTTTTCTAGATTATATTTTTGTTGAATGGGATGATCGTATGATTTTTTCAGAATAATCCAACTTAGTTCATGTGGTTAAAGATATTTCTAACTTCATGTTGTAATTGCACTGAAATTCTATTTGGGATATGGAATAGTCTAGGATGAAATTTTTCTTATAGTCTTGGTTAAAATGACCAAAAAAACTTTTAACTATCTAGATAAATCATTTAAATTTTCTTTCATTCCCCCACCCTTGAACTATAGATGTTCGTTCTCAACTGACAGTGCATTTTTTTATGGCTTCTCAAAATTCTTCCATTGGAAAGGTGGTGGTTGGTATGCTTGTTGTAGCTGGAAGGGTTTTTTAATTTTTTCTAAAATAGTTCCATTTTTTGATATTAATGATTTAATGGTGTCTAATTTGAAAACGGGGATCTATTTTTTTACCTTTGAATCCAAGATGGGCTTTCCCCTCTCTCCATTATTGATTCTATGGAAATTTCCATTACTGGAATGCATCTGCACGAAATTTTGTAACCTATATCTCATAAAATTTATCATTGTAATGATTGGGTAATAAACATAATCCACATAACTAGGGTAGATATGGTTTCTTAATAACTTTCTTAATATCCATCTATCTCATTAGGAATGTCAATTCTTCTATTATAGTTTCAATGAAAGGTGATGAGTCAGAAGTTCTTACATCATAGATACCTCTTGTACCAGTGCCTCTTCTCTAAAATTGTTTTTAATTATGAGTTATCTTCTCAATAATATTGTAGAATTATACTATTGATTTGTTACTAAAAGATACCCCTATAGGATTCATCCAAAAGGTTCTTATCAGTTTATAGAAATCCTTGGTAGAAGAATAATAGGAAGTGGTGCTCCAACACTATTTGATGTGGGTAGCTTGAAAAAATATTCTTGAAATATTCCCAATGTTATTCAGGAGTCTCACCATTATCTTTAATAATAGAGGATATATCGTTTCTAATTGTTGTGGCCTGGTCAGTGGGGAAGAAAAGGAAAATATTTCACCCCCCAATAGAAAATGCATCAGTGGAGTTATTCAATGATATGAATTACCCCTACCAAGAGGTTATGTCGTTCTGGAATCACAATGAGGGAGAGAAGCGTCCAACACTGAGAATTGAAGTAAGGATGAGATAATAGGTTCCATCACACTTATCTATCTATCGAGTCACCCACCCAAACAATCATATAAGAGAATCACATCCATTCAACATAATACAATTAAAATAAAGACCACAACTACTGTGAAAAATAAATTCATAGTACCCATACGTATAATTTTTAGAACAGATGGATGATGATGAGTTTCAACACGCCCATCCCTCAAATATGTCTTCCCACCCATCATTACCTACAAAAATCTATACCACAACAAATTTAATGAAACAAGATCCAAATATCAAAGTGAAACCTACACTCTTATCAAATAGACAGCCCCACTTGGACACCGACCAAGAGATCATCAGCTCATCAGACCCCCGAATGACATCTTTCATAGAATATTACCCACACCAGCACTTATGACCAACAACGTCGAATGGCCTCCAGGGCGTCACTAACACCTACAACCAAAACAAAATAAGATCTAAACACAAGAGCCAATGAAATCCCCCATCAATGTACATACAGATCTCTCTTTAATACATCGAACCAAGGCAAAAAGAACCTTGGCTTCTAAATGACCCCAAAAACACCGTCCATCATAGGTCATCTCCCCAAAGTGTGCAACAATGAGGTAGCAATGGAGGCGTCTAGATCTGGAAAAATCTATATCTAAAATACAGAAGGCCATGCATCGATGGCCTACCAAGGCCGCAAAATCAGTGGTTCCCTTACCAGAATCATTATAAAAATGGAGAAAGGATACTCAGGAGTTGATTATCTTCATGGGAGAACAATCTCAAAAACATCAAAGAAAAATTCGTATAGAGATGTGAATCGAAAGAATTAGTAATTGAGATCAAAGATCCATTGAAGAACCAAACTTTGAAACCTTACCCAATGAGGAACATTTCACAAAGACCATTAAAAAAAGAGGAATAAGATGTAATTTGACCCACTATGATGAAAAATAGAGGAAACCCTAGATGTGGGTGTTCTCAAATTATTGGTAATTCATAATGAATTCTTGAGTCTTCTAAATTGATTTCTTCAAAAATATTTTCAAAATTAAGACTCCTAGGTCTAGTTGATAGTTATTTTTCTATATCATGGTAAAAATCAAGAAGCTCCTAATTGGAGGTCCTAGTAAGGAAACTTTTTAAGGTTTATATTAACTCTTACTCCACGGAAGTGGTGCTATTTTTTATGCACACCTATCGTGGGGTCTATAAAAAGAAATGAATTTCTCCTAGGGTTGTAGTATTAGTGGTAACAAAAAGAAGACTCTATGGAGGAGTATTTTAATCTAGTTTTTACTTTTTCAAAATTAAATAAAATAAAAAGATTTTAAATAATATGAAGGGATAGAATTTAGAGTCTGTGAAATTTAGATGAGACAAAAGTGATTGGTTTTAGTTAGGTTTTTCCTTTTTTTACTCTATCATGTTTTTTTATAGAAATGAATCTTTTGGTTTTGATTAAAATAATAAAGTGAATTGGGTAATAATTGTTTCTCTTATTCACCTCTGATTTATATTTATCAATTTTTGAAAATCTCAATG
Organism: Viscum album; assembly: GCA_963277665.1. Lineage (NCBI taxonomy): Eukaryota > Viridiplantae > Streptophyta > Magnoliopsida > Santalales > Viscaceae > Viscum > Viscum album. The sequence continues at coordinate 1,097,726,322 of OY728121.1, read as the reverse complement.
GTCAATATTTGAATTATTCAGGAAATCCCAAAATATTATTTTGATTTTCCACTATTATTCAAATCAGTCCATCTTTCATTCCTCATGTGTTTAGTAATAACTAAATTTAACCCTTAAATTATTTTTTTAATGACTAACCAATTGGAAAACTTAAAAACCTAAATCAAAAATAGGAATAATAAATAGTTAAATCAAATAAATTTAATATTTAAGAATAGAATAAAACAAAATCTTATTTAATTTAAATTCTAGAACCAATTAAATGGAAACCCATTAAATTAAAAAGAAAATAATTTTTCTCTTAGATAATAATAAAATATCAAACCTAAAAAATGGGTCCCCATTACCTTCACCCAATCAATTTGGATTCTACCCCCTCATGAAAGAAGGAGTCATTGAATAAGGAGGAGTATGGATCCTGATAAAAATGGATAGAAGGTGTAAGGAGGAAGAGACCATGGGAGTGGGAAGCAGTCTGCCCTCCTTGGTGGATCCTCTTCCAAGGAAGTGAAAGATAATAATTCTAGTGTCTTGATCCTGGTCCTATCTACTGTAGTTATTTGATGTTCTCTTGGAAAGGATTCAAGGGATCCTTTTATAGGTAATGATGGAGATCCCCTGGCCTCATCTTCCTTCATAGATTTATGAGAACTGGGGAGATAATCCATTTGAAATACCACCCACTATAGGTATGATATATGAAACACCCACATATTGTGGGTGTTTAAATTTCCTTTTAAAACCAATCCACATGGGAAGTGTCTCCTTCAGACATCATCAAGACTTCATGGAGGGATTATAAGTGTGGAAGATGACTTCTTGGGTTTCACAAGGAATGTGGATCATGACACACATGGAGGCAGGGGATATCCTTTTATTTTTGCATGGTGTATGGGGATTAGGCCCTTGGTTAGGTGGGAGCAGTTTGTAGGAAGCCTTTAAGGGTGGTGGAGAGAAATGGAAAGTGAGCAAGATAGCAGAGGATTCCTCTTCATATGGCCTTCGAACTGGCCAGAGGGAGACTTTGAATGGATTTCAAGGATGAATGGACATTCGTAGATGTGAATCATAGGTGACCTCGAGCTTCACTAGTGGTGATGGATCTTGAGCATGAGATTGGGGTGATCGACCATAGAAATCATGGCCTAAGAAGTGGTGACTGGTGATACCGAGTAGTGAAGTCGTGGAGACATGAGTGGTGTCCAGTGGAGGATGGTGCGTGGTGGTTGTAGTATAGTGACATGCATCGGTTCATGTATGGAAGGCATAATTATCGGTGGTGGATCTCAACAGAATTACTCATCTTCTCCTCTGACCATTGTAATGGTTGAAGGATGCTTGATTTTGGGTTCATGTGTGTTAGCTGAGAGTTTTGAGGCGATCTATGGTGGTAGAAATGTGAGGCACTAGGATAAGGCATCAAGATCATGTTGATGTGACATATCCCTGGAGGTTTCCATATGATTTCATTGGTTTATAGCTATGAAGATGGCAGAGGAGCTCGATCCCAATCTTTGGGAACAGTGGTAATGGAGTTCTCAGGCAATTGCAATGTTCGAGATTTACTAAGGCGATGTTAAGAGGTTGCAAGATGATCAGTCATAGTGCAGTGTAAAAGACCACTTCTCCCACATCAAAATGATCACTCTTCGAGAGAGCTTATATAAGACTTTTAGTGTCTTCATACAAACAATGATGTCAGACTGGAGCTAGAGGACTCCTACCACCATATGTTAAACTTCCTACTCGATAGAGAAACCCTACTCCTATCGCTGCATGAAGTTTCAACACGCACTAGTGATTTAAACCCTTGGTATCTATGCTTGGAACATATAATTCATCCATGTGGTCCATATACATGGGCCTAACCCCCATGTGTAGCCTGTTGGTTCATGCAGTCCCTCCCAGGCTTGTATAGCTGGGAGACCCACCATGTGTCTGCTGGTTTATTGGTGGTCCAACATAGTTGAAGTCTCACATTTACCTACATCATGTTTTACCAAACCTCTAAGAAAATAAAAAAAAATCCATCAAAAAATTCATGTTATAATAATAATTCAAATAATAACCTCCTACGATCATATTAAATACTCAAATATCAATACATTCTCTAACCATTATGCCCAATTTCGATTCCTTACTTCTTAATTTCCCTTTTTTATCAAAACATTGAAAATAATGGGATTATTCATTGAAAATAATCAATAAATCATCATAATTTTTGTTAACATATACATTAATATTGATTATTCTAATCATCCAATATTCATAAATATTCTCACTGACTTGTATCTTCTTTATATCTTGTTTTATTGTCTTAGGTCATACTCCCCAATTACTGTTTTTTCACTACCCTCATTCTAGTCACTATATCAAACTTTGTTTTTTCATCACCATTTCATGATTTTATTTCTTTAATTATTTGAAAATATTATAAACACAAAAAGATTTTTCAGAAAATCACTAGTGAGTTTGACACTACCTACTTGAGAGAAACCTCGAGGTTAGTCATTGTCATATATTTTTGATATATAAATGTATCTTTGACCATCCTCATGATAAAAAAATTATTATATTTTGGCAGCATTTTAAATTAAGTAACATTCTATCAATAATTACAACAAAAAAAATAGATATAAAGAACAAACAAAAACAAAATATTTCAAAATATTTATATATATAAACAATCAAAAAATATGCAGGAAAAAATTCCATTAAATCTACTATGTGTATGAAAACTAGTTCTAAGGATAAGACCACAGATACTTTTATGCCTGAAATTTAGAGAAACCTATGTGTTGTGAAAAACGAAAATATAAAACCAAATGGAAAAAATAGAGCAGTTGAGAATGTTAATAATCCACCACTTGGAAATGTAAATCCACTTGATAATGAGATAGTTAGGAGGAATAGTTTGATAGAATATAATTTTTTCTTCTGTTTCTAGTAATACAATATGCATTAGGATCTCACCAAGGTCTATGAATTATGAAATAAAAAATACATGTTTTTCCTGAAACCTACATTCAATGGAATGACCATTGAATACACTCTTGACATCATCAGGGACTTTTATTATAGTGTTCAATAGATTCCACTGAGAGGCCTAAGTGAGGAAGAGATTAATCTAATATTTTTTGATTTTTCTTCAAGTAAAATGCTCAAAATTACATTCAATAGTTATAAGAGGAAATACTTTTCTCCTATGATCATATTTATAATAATTTCCCAATGAAGTATTACCCTATGAGAATGAATTCTAAAATCTGGCATAAAATTACTAGTTTCTTGACTGATAGGGGAAAACTATTTCATGAATCTTGGGAAATATTTAGGTGATTACATAGACAACTTCTGAACCACCAATTCCCTCCCCAGTTACTCATAGAAAATTTCTACAATAGTATCACCCCTTACCACCAAACATTTGTGGACAAATATACTTGTAGGGATTTTAGTGATAGAACTTTTAAGGAATCAAAACCAATTTTTAATACACTAACACAAAACTCACAAAAGCTTCTCTAGGAGAATAACCATTGTGAGGAATTAACCCCATCCAAGTCCAAAATATAAGGAAAAAGCTACTATATTTTTTAATTAAAATACTTAAAACTATCTTCAAGAGAAATTTCACCAATGTGGCATGTTTGGGACATTACATTCATGTGTCCCAATGTTGATATGCAAGACCAAACTCCTAAAAATTCAAAAAAATAGATATGGTCCTAGGATGTAGCCTAAGAAAAAACCATTTTTAGACACTTATAATCATGGGAATAGACACCACCTAAATAATTCTTGGAAGTATCGGGGAGTTATTAGACTCACTACTCCACTTTCTTTTTAAAAACCACCTAGGCAGTAGTACCGACCCGAACCAAAAAACAGAATCATTTAAATCAAAAGATGAATTAAGTGGTATTTTCTAATATATAATTGGTTTGTTTGATGAATAAAAGTATAAAAATTATTTTTATAAAGTGTAGATGTATTCTAGGTTGAAAAATCATGAAATTAAAATAGGGTCATTGGTCAGAGATGTTTTTGGTAGAGGTAGGGTTTGATTCCAAGAACCACTAAAGTGAAACCTAGAGAAAATTACTAGATTTTAAAACAATAAATGGCCTCAAAACCCACCACTAATATAGTAATGTAACCCATACTATTGAAAAATAAAAACCAATTTAATATAGATATTTCAATCTATAAATTTATATAGTTTCACTATAAACACTTTCAATCCTTCTATCCCAATTTAAAAAAATAACAAGAAAATGGATTGAAAAATAAGGATAATAAAGGTAATAAAAATAATTAATAATAGGAAGAATGGATGTCTAAAATTGTTAAGAACATGGATCCAAAAATTCATTTTCAGCAAATAATAAAAAAAATAAAACCATAATTTTTAACTGTTGAAATTTATTAATGTTGTCAAAAAATAAAATATTGAAATTTATTTCTTGGAGGTCCTAATTGAAGTACCATATTATATAAAATACTTCAAGAAAATATATTCAAAAAATAAATTTTTGGAATAATTTTCCACTTATAATCTCATATATGAGTGTAGTGTAGTATTGTAGAATATGATACCCCCAAAACATCATGACCTTATGATATTTTTCATCCCTTGCACCTTTGTAGATATAGGTAACTAGTTTAATTTTCTGTGTGATATTATAAAAATAATCAATTTAATTCCATTTGATTTTTTAAACACATGATATTAGGAGTTGCCTAACCCATTAATATTGTACTACAACTTACTGATCAATCCATTACCCACCTCATTTATTGGGTAGATGTTTTTCTAGTGGTAGTAGAAAGGGAATTTTTTCTTACTGATTTTATGATACTGGATATGGAGGGTGAACAAGATTTACCTATCATCATTGGTATGACCATTATATCTACCTGGGGAATTAATTAGTGTCAAAAAATGGGAACATAAATTTTAATTTGGGTGAATAAAAAGTATAATTCAATGTTTACAAATAAAATTAAACAGCCCACCCAAGACCCAATTTTTCCTAGAGATGATATTTTAGGAGATGGAGAATATTTTATTGAGGAAGAAGTATATTTTTTAGGATACTATAATAAATTAATATTATAGTTGAGATCCCTATTTAAACCTCTATTGGTATTAGTTCTAGTAAAGAGAAATATCATTTAGATGAGTCTAAGGGGGGGATTCTAGAAATACCTAGATGGTTTTTCTTTAGAACACAACTTGACCCCAAAAAAACAATATGGATTTAAGGATAAATTTTCTAGAATTAATAGTGATAAAGGGGACAAATTATTTGCTAAATTATTTAAGAGGCATCATGAAGACCCTGGACCTCCCAAACCCATTTCCCTTACCTCAAGAAAAGAACCAACCAATCTTGAACACAATCCCTTGGCATCCCATTTGAAATGATATTTTTTGGGATATTTCTTAAAATTATTGATCATAATATCATCTAAACTATTTTAAAGTCTATAAAAAATCCTAATGAGTTTCATAAGGAAGTACAACTCTGTTATTGGCAGTTTAAATTATAATACCAAGGGTATAATCCCACCATTTTTCATTAGTAAAATAGTTATAGATTCTAAATGTAAACCAAGAGTGGGAAAATATAAAAGAATTAACCCAAACATAAAAGAATTATTCTGAGAGAACATTATCATGTTTCTTGATTCTAGGATAATATTTCCTATCTAGATAATCCCTAAGAATATTGGATTGATTGTGATAAAAAATGATTGGAAGGGAAAAATTCAAACAAGAACTGTGATCAAATGATGGTTCTATAAAAACTATAGAAAACACAATGCCAAAACAAGTAAATATCATTTCACTATGAATTTTTTTGACTAAATGCTAGAGATAATTACTGGAAATGATTGATTTTATTTTATTGACAGATATTATAGTGATAACCATTTTTTTATTTCTCTTGAGTATCATGAAAATACCACATTCACTTTTCCATTTAAGAAATTCTTCTACTAACGAATACCATTTGGATTTTGTAGTACTCAAAATACTTTTTAGAGATGTATGGTGGTAATTTTCTTAAACATGATTGAGAGTATTATTGAAGTGTTCATGGATGGTTTTTTAGTTGTTGGATGTGATTTTAAGCACTGTTTTTTAAATATGGAACATATTTTTGAAATATTCGTTGAGAAAAATCTTATTATAAATTGGAAAAATATACAATTCATGATTACAGAGGGAATTGTATTGGGTCACATGGTTTCTAGGACGGGACTCAAGGATGATAATTCTAAAATATTTGTAATCCAAAAGCTTACACAACCTAATAATTTCTAGGGGATTACAAGTTTTCTATTAAATTGTAGATTTTATTGGAGGTTAATTAATGCTTTTGCAAAGATAATTATGCTACTCAAAACACATATTGATACAGAAAAATATTTTATTTTTTATGATAAATATTTATAGTCCTTTAAATTTCTTAAGGATAAACTCACCACTTCACTTGTGGTTACAACCACATATTAGATGCTTCCTTTTGAAGTATTGTTTGATTATAGTGATTTAGTTGTAGGTGTTTTTTTGGGTAGAGGAAGGATAAGAGGTTTCATGTCATTAATTATGCAAGAAAGCTACAGGATGAAGCTCAGAAAAATTATTCCACCACTAAAAGGAGTTGGATACTGTTAGGTTTTCCCTTGAAATATTAATGTGATTACTTTTTAGGGTGTAGGGTTATCATTTTCACTAACAATTCATCTTTCATGTACCATCTAGATTGAAAGGACACAATTATAAGTCTCACAGGGTAGACTCTTTAGTTGAAATAATTTGATCCAGTAATCATGCATAAAAAGGGGATGAAAATGTGGTTGTAGACTATTTTAATGGGCTTCTCAACACTAAAATTGAGGGACCAAGGGTGGTCAACACATCTTTCTCAGATGAATAATTATTTTCTTCTTCTATGAATCAATATTATTAGTTTACAAATTATGGTAATTTCCTAACCATTGGTGTTATTCCCAAGGAAATTTAAAGAAATATAGGTATAGGTTTATATCTGTGTCGAATTAATACTTTTTGGATGACCATATTCTTTTTAGAAGTTTTGATAATGGTATTTGGTAAGGTTTGTGGATGAGGAGTAAATTTTACCCATCCTATACCACTACCATTCATCAACTTGGGGTGGACACCATAGAGGGGAAATGACTGCTTAGAAATTTTTATAGGCTAGTTTCTATTATCTAAAACTGTTCAATAATTCTTGGAGTTTAGGGATTAGTGGTGATAAGTTCCAAATTCATTGAAATTTAGGTATAAGGAAGGATTTCCAAGAAAAATTAATAATATAGGTTGAATTTTTTTATAAATGGGGATTGGATTTCAAGGTACCCCTCCCACACACTTATGGGAATGAATATATTCTTTTGATAGTGGACTACGAGTCTATGTGGGTTGAGTAAGTGGATCTTCCAAACAACCTTACATCTTTTGTGGTGAAATTAATCAATAAAAACTTCTTTTATAGTTTTGGAGTTCCCAGATCACTCATTACATATCTTGGAACTCATTTCAAGAATTATAAATTAAAGAATTTAACAGAGAAGTATGAATGTTATCATAGAACTAGTGCAATATACCACCCACATTCTAGTGGGAAGGCTAGAGTGTCTAACAGAGAGCTTATATAAATTTTAGAGAAGGTAGTTTCTAGATAAAGAAATGATTGTTTTATGATGTTGGATGAGTCTTTCTAGGATTACAAAACTACTTTCAAGACCCCATAGGGATGTACCTATATATATTCATCTTTTGAAATACTTTCAATATTCCAGTGGAACTATATCAAAATTATTTTTGTGAAGTGAAGGCCTATAACATAGAATTCATGTTTTCTGGTTAGAGGAGGTTGTTGGAGTTGATTGATCTAGACGAATTTAAGATGAAATCATATAAAAATGCTGAAATTTACAAAGATAAAACATAATCCTTTCATTACAAAATAATTTAGAGTATGTATTTCAAGGATGGTCATAGGGTCCTTCTATTCATTTCTTGGTTGAAACTTATCTCAATAAAATTTAAAAAAGGTTGTCAGGGACCCATCTCCATTTTGAGAGTGCTTGTTAATAGAGCTGTAGAGCTATTTGGAGATGAAAATAGGACATTTTTCAATGTCCTGAGAATAAAACACATCATTGAATGGAATATAGAGGTCTTGGTTTCCATTTATTTTCTTCAAGGATGAATCCATCTCAAGTTTAACTAGGGACTATAAACTCAGCGTTTCATGGGAACTAACCAATGGTCTTTGTCTATTTTTTTATTTCCCTTATATAATAAAATTAACTCTTGATTCCTGATTATATAGTCTATTACTACTCGTGTATAATGGTATCACATGGATTGGTACCACTAGAGTGTTACTACTTCCAAAAACTCACAAAGGGAAAACCATGGGAGAAATACTCTAAATCATCTGGATAAAACTTCTTAAACTCAATATTTGACTGAAATTTTTCTTAAAATTTAATTTTTGTATCATTATTTCTATTTTCATAACATTTTATAAAATTTAAAGGACCATCCAAAAGAATTCACTTAAGGTTACAGAGGAGGTAATTTTTAATAATATTAAATGATCAAATCTCCCAAAATCAAGGAATTTTTTTGTTTATTTATCCATTTCAATACAATGATTTTATTTTATTTCCTTTTCATATAATCTATGTGGGGTGAATACCATATGATCCTATTATAATTGTGAACCTGATCTCATTTCTAGGGGTCTAGCATATTGGTTTCTAAGAAATTGAAAATAAATTTGAGCTATATTTTAAAATTTGTCTAGATCCCCCAAATTGTATTTATATTAAACATGTTGTTTCCTAATACCTCATTATTTACAAAAAATATTATTTGTTATCATTTTAGAAATATTTTTTCGGTCCATAACAATTAAAATAATAAACTTTTCGAAAAAAGAAATTGTTCTTTAATTTATATAAGTGTCTGATAGGGACCATTCGTATATATTTTTGTTTTCTATAATTGATTAGTTTTTTGAGAAAAGGGGTTTTTAAACATCCATGTACCCCCGTTAACTTTATATTTACTATTTAATTGAAAATTATCTTTGAATTAAGTTTTATCCCACCTTAGGATTCAACATTGGGGACAATGTTTTGTTTTATGTCTCGGGAGAGGGGTATTTATCTATTTGTTAAGTTTACATCAATTTTAATCACATGAAAATCCCCATTAATTTTTTCATAAAAAAAATTTCAAAAAAATTCAAATTCATTCACAAACTAAGGGCTTTATGATTCACCTTGCAACAAAAATCATTCCCACTTATAGGATAATAATATGCTGGTTGTTGAGGGCTGCATCGATTCTATAATTTTTTTGGGTATATTATTTTTAAGTGGTGTTTCATGCTGTTTTTAGGGATATTATATTTAATGACTAATAAAGGGAGTGAGATAGTATAGATATTTGTATAATTATGATCATAACATTAGGATACACGAAATTTGAACTCAAACCAAGGAGACTACCCTTTTGAAAATCCATCACCTTAGGGTTCCAACATAGATGATAATCATATAAATCCTTTGAAACTATATGAAAATGGTAAATTGGTATTATATGGTGAATATATGAGGCAAGGACACTGGATTAATTTATGTAAATAAATAAAATTTAAACTAAATAAGTTCATTGTATAGTACTATGCACAATCCATTAAATATGAAAAATTAAAAAAAAGGGTCTTATAAAAAATGACCTTATTAAGGTGAGGAGAATATTGTACCAAAATAAAGAAAGTGAAAATTGACTAATATTATTATTATATGAGTTTTATCAACTAAGTTATAAAAATGAACATTAGATATTTAGAACCTTGTAATATGTGATAATTAAAGGTTAATCTTGTTAAGATTTTATTTCTACATAAATCTAATTAGTCATCACTCTTAGATTTGGAACATGAGATATAATTGAAGTAGGGGATTGATTGATTTCATATAGGAGGCATGATGCATTCAATAGTGAAGGAATATTTGGTCTCTTTATTTCTTTGTGTGTGTTTGAACATAAAAATGTCCTCTCATAGTCATTCTTTGAAAATCTAGACTCTCACATGTTGATACTCTATAAATAAATTTCTTAATGTGCCTCATTTTGAGATTAATGTGAAGTTTTCCATTATATGTTTTATAAACAAAATAATCATGAAATATTTTAAGGAAAAAACTTTTAAGTGTGGGTAAATTTCATAGTCCTCCTATTATAATATTGTTTTCCACTTAATTTAGTGTAATTAATTATGCATTTTAGTCTCTAAATAATTTTGTATTAAATAAATTTTAATTCCTGATAATTTTTTTTCATATTTACTAAAACTCTAAATATAATGTTAGAATATTAATTTCATTGGTTATTTTTTATTTTTAAGTTATATTTGTAGTTAAATAAATAAATTTCTCTAAACCATAATTTTTTATTAATTGTTGTAATTACTATCAATTTTTAAATATTTAATTATTTTTTCTTTTTTCTAAATAATAATTTTGAATATTGATTTTGATTATTTTAATTTTTTATTTTAATTGAATTTTTTCCAGATTAAAAACTTTTAGTATTTTAATATATTATTTTTTTAATAATATTATTCATTATTTTAATTAATTATTAATTATTTTAATATTTTATCTTAATTCAATGTAGATACTATAATGATTACTTTTAATCATTATTTATCTTTCTTTAAAATAATTAATTTTTATTATTTATTTTATTTATTTTTATTTCAGTAATTAATTTGCATTTTTTCATTTTGATTTATTTTTTAGGAAAATTACATGTAGTGGTCTGTATTCTGACTGTTCTATGGTCAGCATGTTGACCCTCTCAAATGATATTGTTAAGAAGTCCCACTGTTAGTCTACAAACTGTAAACCGACCACATAACCAAAATTCCACCTTATCGTGCCCCTATCAAAAGAACCAACCTCATGGTGGGAACGCTTATCATTATAAACCAACTATTCCACCATTTTATCTACCCCACCATAAGGTATCTCATTGTAACCATATCCAACTGTGTGTATCTTACCGTTCCCACCATGAACCTTGCACATTTTCATAGACACCATGAATAAACCACCACCAAACCACGACGCATCGTTACAAAATCAAAACTAGGCCTCCCTTTGATGGAATAAGCCTCATTGATGATGAAGATGTACACACTGAAGATGATATTGAAGAAACAAAATTCCAAATCATCCAATGAAGAGTAATACAAACCCATCACATTGTAGATTTGATAATCCACCAAACCCAAACCAAACACCCTTTGATGCCATTTTTCACTAAATCTACACCTCACTAGAAATCTAGAACTAGATCAAAACTAGCCACCAAAAATAATTCATGAAGCTCATTGGTGATTTTAAGAGATTCCACACCTACCAAACATGGATAAATATGATGTCGAGCCAATGCCGGTTATAGTCAACTGATTCCACTACTAAACCAAAGCTTATCCAGATCTGCAGACATGAGGATGATGTCCAAAGAAGACACATGAGTCATGCCATATGAACCCACATCATCTTGGCCACAGTTTAATATGAACCCATAAATGATCCCCCTAGAGAAGAATACCTATGATAGTAGAGAAATAAGAATAAAAAATGAATAAATTAATGATAAATAAAAAAATGTAATAATATAATAAGATAATATTCTTATATCTGATAATAACAATAGATATATATATATATAATAATTATATATTTTGGTAAAAAAATTATATTTTTATAATAATAATAATAAATATAATATATAAATATATAAAAATAATAAATAAGTATATGAATCTAACAATAGATATATATATATATGTATGTATATATTTTATACTAATAATAAAATTAAAAAATATGTATATATATATTATAAATAATTTCTCAGAAGTCAGCTAGTGATGTCTAAACGCAAAAAAAATGGATTTGGATCTACAAGGGACCAATAACTATTATATTCCAAGACCACACCCTATAATTTCGGAGGGGTAATTTAGTTTTCTAATTCAAAAATCCCTCAAGCAACTTCTTCCTAACTTATGAAATTTCAAATTTGTATAAGATCATGAGAACTAGAGATTTGAGAACCCTAACTCAATTTTCCTCACCATTGATTATTCCACATGGAGACCATCAAAGGTGCTTGATCACGGTCATTTCATGGCACCAATGTCGAAGGAGTTTAGAATACTATTGTAAGGGGTTGTTCTCCAGTCACTATTGAGTATAAAATTACACAATGATTGTGCCACCTGGAGGCAAGAGATATCATCTCGGAGTTGTGATAAGAGTTGGAAGTGGAAAATGGATAAAACAATATTATTTCATAAAATAGGAATCACATACAGAGAGACATACCTATGGAGATACAAAACCACCTAGGAATAGTATGTATAATATAGAGAACAAGAAGAGTACATAGAGATATTGAGAGCTACATGGAATCTATTGGGAGTTGTGAGAGAGAGAGAGAATACTATTCTCTCTTGTCTTCCATTTCTGTGTTTCTTTTATTATAGAATCTTATGTTCTAGAATCCTTTAACATTTTTAGTTAAATCATGATCTTTATTAAAACTACAATGTGGGAATAGGTTGTGATGGTTGATCTATTTTAATTTTTTCATGAATTTTCTTAAATATATGCTTCTCCCAATTTCTCTTTTGATATTCATTTTTTAGAATGCACAAAACATCAGGGAAAATGATATTGATCATGATTAAATTAAAATCATAATTTATATGATTATTTTAAGGGAAATTAAATCACAATAAAGAGATAATAACAGACTATGTTCAACTGAAAAATTAAACTCAGTGACAAATTATTTTTTCTTACTCACTGATTGAGTGACTTTTACAGTTGGAAAGCTATAAAGTCCATTAATTAATAGGTTAACCAAAAAAAGAATCTAGTTAATATCATTTAATTAGTTCATGATTTTTAAATTAAAATTCATGAATGAAGGAAAATAATTATAAATATTATCCAGTCGATTCCCCTTATTTCATCAATAAGTTTTTCTTAAGAAATTTTGATCTTCTATCTTTCCTTCTCACCTTCACTCACACTCACTTTTACACTCACAAAAATCATAATTCTCATCATTTTTTCATATACCTTTCCCATTTTAATTTTCTTCTTGCGCTATCTTATTTTATTTTTGTTCTATTTTTCGGCATGGTCACACACTTAAATCACAAACTATGGGTCCTTCTTTATGGATTGAACTCTTCTCATAACTAGACGAGTTTTTAGTAGTGTTATAAATGTTTAATTTTTATAATTGAAATGACCTTGTTGTTTAGGAACATATGAGGATCTAACTCATGGAAAGACACCTAAAAATTATTACAATAAATTTATAATTATTTTAAGAAATTTATAATTGAATTACAATTATTTTAAATTTTTAATAATTTCTAAATACATATTATAAACGTTTACTGCACTAAATTCATAATAAAAATCACATGGGAGGTCCATATTACATTGCCAGTATCATCTTGGGTTAAATACATAATACACAAAATTGATTAAATTTCCCAAATAATTGAATTTAAAGAAAAGAATTTTAGAAATTAACCATGGTAGAATACCTCATTGAAATGGTGTATGATGATTTGTGATTAATTTATTAGGACATCCCCTAGCTTGGTTTGATGAAATACCCATATAATTTAGATGATTTCATTGTCCTCTATTGAAATCATCATCATATATATAAAAACACAACTCTAGTAACACAATGTTTGTGTATACTTTATTACATTGGAAAAAATACAAGTTAACACATCACTAAGAATCGATTAATTTATTAGTCTTTAAGAACTAGATACAACCATGATTCCATTATTTCATTGTAAATATAATATAAAAACATAGAGAAATTAAATTTTCTACATTCTTGAAATTATTCAAAGGTTCCGTCTTCATATCCTCAGTAAAGGAAAAAATAGGGGTGAGTTAAAATTTTCAGTAAGGGTTACTTATATTAGAATCTATAAAATATTAAATAATCAATAATCCATATGTAAAGGTAAATCAATTAAGAACACATTCCATTTAATCAATAACATGAGCATGAAATGCATCCATGCATAATGTTAATGGAATAATCTCATGGATAAAAATCACTAAATTCAAAAAAAACAAAATTAATTAATAATATTGGATATCATGATCTAAGACATCATGATATATTTACCATTAAGGTGTTACACCAAGAAAATTTAAACTATGGGTAGGTATACACCAAAAACCAATTTAACCTATTTGGACAACTGGTCTGTCTCATTATAATTTGTGATGCATCAAGGAACTATATAATTCTAGGACCTACCCGTCACAGCATATCCAATGAATTCCACATATATGGAATGATAAATTTAATTCATAAACAATATACCTTATCAGTAAATATCCATATTTCAAAAAGGATACATAATATCAATATTTCCTTAGTCAATAAAATAATTATCAAAGTAAATCACCATATATAGAAATGGTATACAGTTTAGGAAATAAGAAATTCCATGATACAAATAATATAGATATTTAAGATAAATTTAATTTCTAATGATAAGAGATCGTAATAAAGTTAATAAATCAATATAATGTTAATGAAAAAAAATAATATCTGATAAATTCATTAGAATATAGTGTTTGTAATAAATTCATCTATTTTGAAGTATAAAAGAATATAAAAGTGAAATATTAATATAAATTTTAATTAAAGAGTGTTATTTGTAAAACCATTTAAAAATTTTAAAAGAATCCAAATATCATAAACATATTATGGTGGTAGGAAAAAAATTCAACGCCTTATATGTTAAAATGAAAACATTCCTTTTGAAATTTTTTTAAAGAAATTAAATAATGACTCTTTCAAAAACAATTATAATGACTCTAATAAAACCATATAAAAAGTCAATTTTAACATAACATTTCATTAATAAATAATTTGAGAATGTAAATATTACATTTTTTATAAAAAAATTGAAAAATATGTTTATAGAAAAATATATACTAGATCAAAAAGATAAATTAGTTTAGTTTTTATTTTAAGCATTGTTTTTAATTTAATAAAATTATAAAGAGAAGAAAATTCGGTTTTAAATAAGGATACTTATTAAATATCAACATCATAAGAAATTATATTGATTTTATGAATGATATATAATCAAATTCATTCAATTTAAACTATAACCAATCCCACAAAAATTAGATTATTATAATAAATCCATATTATATAGTAACATTGAAATTGAATCCCATTGATCTTTTAAAATTATGCTAAAACATTAATCATCAACAATAATTTTATATTTATATTAATCATTTTAGGGTAAATATATACATCACATAAAATTAAATAGATTCAAAATTCCAAATATATCTCAATGGAGTAGAAATTGATTCAAATCACTTACCTCGCACTTCCCCCTTAATTTAATGTTCATAAAAAACCATTATAATTATTTTAAAATTTTATTAATTTATAAAATAAAAAATAAATCAAAATTTTAATATCATATATGATCCTTTTATAACATATTTTCACTCTTTCATTATTATAATTTCATTATTATCATTGTTTCTTCTATTAACTGCTTTGTTTTCTCATATATGTTTTGTCACATAAGTTACAGTTCATATGAATAGCATATAATTCCATTATATAAATAATTATATTAATATTATGAATATAATATATTTTTTCATTAGATAAATTTTTATAATTATTTATGAAATTTTTAAAGGGAAAATGAATCGCATCACTTCATGGAGATAGGTGGTTGTACTTACGTATAAGAGACGTTAACATTTCTTAATGGGTGAAACTGTATACAAGTAGATGATATATTAAATTTAAATAATAAATATTTTATCATTACTATTTTATATATTCATTTTTTTTAATTATTATTAATATACATCTAATTCAGTGATGGAAAACAAATTACATCATTTCAAGAGGCGGTAGTCCGCCGTACACACTAGTGATGGTTTTGTTTCCCATTTAATAGAGAATAATATGGATAAATATTACAAAATAAATATATTAACATTTAATTATATAGGATATAATTTTATTATTATATTGGGTTTTTTAGGAAATAAATTAAATTGGAAAAATAAAGAAGTAAAAAAAGAAAGATCTTGGTGAACATGCTTATATTCTCTTAAAGAAACAACTTTTAGATTACTTCTTAATCCATAAACAAATGGTCTTTTAGAATGAATTGAAGATCTATGATATGGGTAAGTAATATATTAAGGAATTATGATGGAAATTTTTTGAGTTATAAGGCTCATGAATTGTTTATAAAATAGTATAGGTGGTATCCTTTTTGGTAAGGGAAAGGAAAAACTAATCATTACTTAAAATATTAAATAATATATATATTAATCTGGTCTAGTGGAATAAAGTAACCAAAAATTTAAAGATAATATGTTATATGGTATAAATAAACTCAAAAATTCACATTTGGGTAAGTTTTGGATACATTTTAATCCTTACCTTATAGTTAAACCACATTATACCCATTTTAACCATAAATGTGATAATTTAACTCTTTACCATGACAATTTAAGTATATTTAAAAACAAAATTGGGTAATTATAAAATAAAATTACATGTGGATTAAAAATTTTAAATCCATTTTATGATATTTAATTTTTATAGGTGTTATAAATTACTTTTAATATAAGAACACAAAATGCATGAAATTTTTTTTTTAAATATCTGATTTTAGAGTAAAAAACATTATACCTTGAAGTAAAGTTATAAATTAATTTCGAATTTTTTTGTGTGATATATAATAAACATATAAATGTTTTTATAACTTTTTATCAAGATAAAACTTAAATTAATCATTCAAACATGCCATTAAATGTAGACTCAAAAATAGTTTTTAATTGAATAAAATATAATTTATTGTTTATAAAAGTCAATCATGGGTTCCCCAAATAAAATTAATGATTTAAAATAATTTTTTTTAACTCTTTAATAATAAATTTGGTTAAAACACACTTATAAAATATAATAAAGTCATGTGTTTTATATATTTAATGCTTTAACCCAAATTTTAACCCATTTTTACTTGGTTTACCCTTCTTGTGGTGACAAATATTTACCACGGTTATTATTCCTAATGAAAAAAAATTGTTGAACTTATTAACTTATATTAATTATTTTTACTTTAAATATTGAATCTATCTTATAATATTTAATTCATAAAGTTATAAATTTTAATTTAATAAGAAAACTCAAAAAACGTGTTAAAAAATCAACAAATTCATTTTTCAATTATAAGATGATCCTATATTAACTCTATGACTATTAATCATCATTATGTGGACTTAAATTTATTTTTTAGATATATAATCTATAAATTTCCTTAAAATCATTCATTATTAGATGATATTTTGATTAATTTAAAAGGAAAACAATTTTCACTCAAAAATAGTATTATGAAATGTATCCCTTTTTACATCCAAATAACTTTTTATTTATTTCAAATAATTAATAACCATTACATGGTTAATTATATATTTTATAACAAATTATTATAAATAAATGAATGAAATTTAACTAATAAATTTTCAATAATTAATAAAATATTATTTATATGAGAAATTTTTCAAGAAATAATTCTAAAATGATTTTAACTAAGATAAAAATTGATATTTATCCAAAAAAATTGAAATTTTGTGCCATGAAATATTAAAAAATTTATTCTATTATAGTTTTATTTAAACAAAAACCTTCACTTACAATAATTTAATCTTGAGTGCCACATTCTTCCCTCCTTAAAAAATTTTATCCATGAAATTTTCATGGATATTACTTTATAAAAATATGAGGTTTGTTCTTCTTCATACCATCCTCATGTTCTCATGTTTCTTCCTTTGTTTTGTGATTTATAAAATGTTCATTTACTGATCAAGTTTTTTGATTCCTCAATAAATTATTTCTAATGATAAGAATCTTGTAGGATATTTACGATAAGATAGATCTGGTTCTAATTATATGTATTCATAGGTGATCACACGAGTTGGGTATAGAATGTACTTTCATATACATGTGATATGGAACACATATTTTCATTTAGAGAGGATTTTTTTATTTTAAATAAATAAACCACCAATATAATTATTTATAAAATTTAAAAATCTCTAATGTACCTAAGGTTTAGTTTTCCTTTCTTAATAAAACTTATAACATCATTCCATGAAGATACATTCAATAAGACGTGATCTCCTACTTAAAATACCAAATATTTCCTTCGATTATAAAAAAACTATTTTTCCTACATTGGGATTCTTTAATTTGAGTATAAATAATATTTAACATTATCTTGGTTTCTTCAATAAGTTCTGGTCCTATTAATATTTCATTTTACAACATTATCCACACATGTTAGAGTATGGAATATCTTTCCATATAATGCTTTATATAGCTCCACTTGAATAATTGAATGAAATATATTGTAATATGAAAACACTAAAATAGATAAATAATGATCCCACATAGCTTGAAAGTTTAGTGAACATGATCTAAATATTTATTCTTATGTATGAAGAGTACTTTTGGATTGTCAATCAGTATTATGATTATAGGTGGTGCTCAAATGAAGCTCGTTTTCAAGATCATTCTGAAGACTTTTCCATAATTTCAATTTAAATCATAAATCATGATCATACACAATTAAAATAGTTGCACCATGAATTCCTAAAAATTCATTAATATAGAGTCTTTAAAGGTTATAAAGAGGTAAATATTCTCTTATAGCATATACATTTGTATATTCTTTAAGGTGGTCAATAATAACCCATATTACATCATTCATTCTAGGAGTATTTTTGGTAATTCAATGAAAAAATCTGTATTAATTTCATCTCATTTACACATATTAATAGGTATATATTTTATAACTCCTCTTGGATACCATCTCTTATCCTCCACCTATTGAAAAACCAAGAATAATGATAAATAATCAATAATTTACCAATTCATATTATCATAAAAAAAATGATCCTTAAAATCCCTATATAACTTGGTACTACCAGGGTGTATTGATATATTTGATCTATGAGAATCATCTAATAATTCATTTTCTAGATTATGTATAGATAGAGCACATAACCTCCTTCCAAAATTCATAATGAAATCTTCATATATGAATCCTTCAAATTTACCATAATTCATAGCTTTAATTTTCTTCTCAAAAATTTCATCATTAGTTTAAGAAGTTGTTATCTTTTCTAATAAATATGGTTTGTAAATCATTTTATAAAGGTGTGATTTTCCCCATTCATAAAAATTCTCGTACCTATCATGATTAAATCCATGAATATAGGATCATTGTTAATCCTCGTTTTGTTTGTAACTCCATTATATTTCCTTATCAATGCAACGACTATCTTATTTTCCTTTCATGGGAGGTATTTCATTGAGAAATCATAATCCTTGAGAAGTGGAGCCATTTCCTTTTCCTTATGATGATCTCTTTTTTGAAAATATATAATTGAGACTCTTATTATCTGTGTATATATCATATCTTATTCAATAGAGATAATCCCTCTATATCATCACATAAAATATTTCTTCTTCCAACTCGATATAAAGATTTGGATTTTTTTCATGAATATTTAACTTCCATGAAGAATAAGAAAAACATAGTCATTCTATATAAGGAAACAACCAGGTCCCTTCTTCAATATAGCACTATATGTCACAAATTAATCATTTCATGATAGTAGAGTAAAAATTGGATAATTGGGAAATATTATCTTCAATTATTCAAAAATTTATTCAAATTCCATTGTCCATAATAATGTAACACCTTTATGTGTAAGCTTTGTTAACAGGTAGCTTGTTAGGAATTTTTTTAAACTAATCACCAATAGTAACCAGCCAAACCAATGAAACTACATAGCTCAATTATGTTCGTTGGTTTACGTAATTATTTTACTACCTTTGTATTCATAGGATTAGTTGAGATACCATACTTTGTGGCAATATGGTTAAGAAAAAAAAACATTATAAAGTAAGAATTAAGAATTTCAAAATTTCCCTTAATACTCTGTTCTTATAAGATTCTAATGAATGAGTTGAAAATTAATCTCATGGTCCTTATAGATTTTATAATATATGAAATTATCATTAATAAATACTAAAAGAAAAATATCAAGATATTCCATGAAGACTTTCTTTGTTAGATCCTAAAAATAGAGGGTAAATTAGTCAATACAAATAGAATTGATGTAAATTCATAATGTTCTTACCTTTTATGAAATTTTTTATTTTAAATTTATTCCTTATTTACTTAAAATTGATGATACCAAGATCAAAGTTCAATCATTGAAAAATATTGAGCTAAGTGTAGTTGATCAAAAAAATCATCAGTGTGAGGAATATGATACATTTCATTTATAGTAATTGAATTTATGCCCTTATATTAAATTTAAAATATCATAGATTAATCATTCTTCTTAAAAAGAACATGGTATCCCTAAGGTGAAACACTTGGGCATCTAAATCCCTTTTTACACAAATCTTATAGTATTTATTCAATTCCAATAATTCTACAGTGGCCATTCTATATAGTCTTTTATGTAGGTATTGCATCACCATTTTAATCAATAGAAATCTAAACATCATGTTATAGTGGATTTACAAGTAATTTCTCATGAAGTAAATCAATATATTCACATACAATAGGCACATCCTCAATTTTAATATTACTTTTTCATCAATATATTTTTCTGATCTTCTTCCCCAAGAATATCATTTAGAAGATATGGTGGAGGTGGATCTAATAATTACCTACATGATGAAGTATCTCCTATAAATATAAGTAGTTATACATCTTCATCACAAATATAAATTTTATTCTCTTTATAATAATTTTTTTTATATTGAAATAAAATACATACAAAAGATTATACCAAATTAAGTCACAGGTATAATAATAAAGTATTTAAAAAGGGAATGTTTATGTATCATAATGGGGTCTAACTAAAACATCCTTGTTATGGTGAAATTATCAGTATGAGTATTGAAAAATAAGTCCCTTATTAAGGTTTTAAGGAAATATGTATCTTTTAGAATACATGGAAGATATAAAAGAGTGTAAAGATCTAAAATCAAATATATCCTTATATAAATTTGATAAAATTATTAAATTACCTTCCACCACATCTTTAGGAACTTAAAACTCAATTGCTCTGATCATATAATCATGGCCTTATCCCCTTGACCACCTTTGATTTAGGTTCCTATAACACTTGGGACATTGGTGTAAATAATTCCCCATTTCTATCCCTTTTAAGTGCTAGATCTAGTGGTTTCTTTCTATACATTTCATTAATTAACTAGAAGAACCTTATATCCACACTTATAATAAATTTCCATACACTTTATTCATTTTCTAGGATGTTTCTTTCTATAATTTTTACATGATGGAAATTACATCATTCCTTACTTCTTCTTTTCTCTGTTGCATTTTTGTTGGTTCTCAAGTGAACTCTTATTCTCTTGATTTCCCTTGAATATATAGGATCTTTAAAATTAATTATTTTTTTATATAAAATAATATAATATCATTATATGATGGAAAGGTTTCAGAAACATGCTCCTTTCATAGGTTAAGCTTAATCCCTTAAAAGAAATGGTCAATGTTTCTTTCTAAATTACATATATAATTTATAGATTACCTGAATATTCTTCTAAAGGAATACTTATACTAGAAAATTTGTTCCACTAAATATTTTTAAAGATAATTAAATGAATTATATTGGACTTCATGATCTTATAAATCATGATAAATTTACCATCATGGCCTTGTTCAAAGATAGTTTAAACTATGGGTTGGTATACATAAAAAAACATTCTCCAATTGGTTTATCTCATGAGACACATTGATACATCGAGGGGATATATAATTCTGAGCCCCACCCATCATATATGTTTAATTAAATCCTTATATATTAAATGATATATTTAATTCATAAAACATATTCCTTGTCAACAATATCTGTGTTGAGTAAAGGATACAAAATACAAATATTTCACCAGTAAATCAATTAACTTTCATAGTAAAACATCGTATGTATAAATGGTATATGATTTAGGAAATAATAATATCCATGATATATGGAATGTGGATATTTTAGAGAAATTTAATTTCCAATGAATTTTGGTCGCAATAAATTCAATGTTTTAAGAGAAATCTAACTACCATAAAATTAATAAGAGATCAATTCATTTCAAATATATTTTTTTAATTAATTAAGGTATTATGGAAAATAAAATAAAATGTAAGAAAAATATTAAAATTATTTTTTATTAAATATTTTTATTTTTAAAACCATTTAAAACTTTTTTAATGAGTCAATAATTGTAAAATAGTTATGGTGGAGGGAAAGTTTATTAATGCAATATACATTAAAAACATTCCTTTTGAATTTTTATAAAGTAAAAAATATTTGTTTTTGTAGAAAATTATAAATATTCATTTTTAAACCATTTAAAAATTCATGGATAACCAAAAAATTTACATAAAAAATATTTTTAGTAAATAAAAAATAGTATTGTAATACCATTTGGAAAATATGGATATGGAAGAAAAAATTACCCGATCAAAAATAGAAATAGGATTATTTTTTATTTTAAACATTCCATTGCAAGAATCAAGTGAAAAAGAGAGATTTGAATAAAATAAAAAAACACCTTAAATATATAGAGGATAATAAAATATATGGAGTTTATTAAAGATATATTATAAAATTCCTTCAACAAAAAATATAAGAAATCCTAAAAAAGAGATTGTTAAAATAAATCCATTCATAGTTGGAAAAAAAATTATTGAAACCCCCTAAATGTGTAAGCATGAATAGAAACATTAATTATAATTAATAAAAATATATTAATGTTAAATACATTAATGGTCTAATATATACACCATATGAAAGGAAATTGGTGTATATTACCAAATATGTCTCAATAGAGTGAAAATTGAGATAAAATTCCTCAACTCAAACTTCTCATTAGTTAAACACATTTTAAACTCATGTATAATGGTTTAAAACATGATATTAATTTTTAAAATAACCATATTAATATTTATAATATCATTTATGATCATATTATAACATCTTATCACATGTTCGTCAATAATATTCATTATTACCATTGATTTGGGTGTTAACTACTTCGTTTTCTCATGCATGTTTTGTCACAAAAGTTTTGATTCTAATGAATAGGATATAGTTTCTTCATATAAAGAATAATATTAATGTTATAAATATCATATTTATTGATTATATATATTCATAGAATCATTCCTAAAATTTGGACATGGAAAATTAATTATATCACTTCATGGAGATGGTAGGTCGTATATATGCACGAGTGATATTATCATTTCACAATGAGTGAATGGGTGAGGAATTAGATGATAAATTAAATTTATAGACTCAATATTATGTAAAAATTCACCTATATATTATTTATTTATATCATTATTATCGTCAATGTGACTGAGTGATGGAAACAAATTACATTGGTTCGCAAGACTGTAGTTTCCATACACACAAGTGATGCTTTTATTTCCCATTCGATAGAGAAAAACAAAAATAAAAATTATGTCATGGATATAATAAAATATAAGTTTATAGTAGATACTAGTGTTATTATATTGTAATTTTTAAGACATAATTTATGGTGGTAAAAGGGAGAAGTAAAAAAAAGAAGGATCTTGGTGAAGGTAGTTATTTTCTCTTAGAGAAACCTCTTTTAACTTACACATTAAACCATAAAAGGATGGCATTTTGGAAAACTAGAAGATATAGGTAATTGGAATGAAATTTTAGATGTTATTATTTCAGGTGTTTTTTGATCTAGAATTCTCATGAGGTGTAAAGAATATAAGGTAGATGGTATCCTTTTATAGGGGAGGGAAAGGAACCACTTTTAATTAATTAAAAGATTAAATTTTATATATATATATCATAATTATGCCAAGAGGTTCTAATGAACCCAAAATTAGAATATAAAATGTTTTAGGGTAAAAATAAACATAACCAATCACATTTGAGAAATTTCTGGATATATTTTAATCCTTACCTTCCAGTTAAATCACTTTATACCAATTTTAAACCTTCACCATGATAATTTAAATTTCTTCCACGATAACTTAATTATATGAAAAATAAATAAAAATTTATTCTAACTAAATTTGGACATGATGATTCAAAGTTTTTAATCCATTTATTTTATTTTATTTCTATAGGTAGTATAAATTACTTATAATATAAGAAAACAAAATGCATGAAAAATTGTTTTTTAGCAAAATATATGATTTAAGAGTAAAATTTTGTTAACCTTAAAATAAATTAATAAATGGATTTAAAAAAAATTTATAAAATAATAATTAAATTAAGGTTTATATTCTTTTTCATCAATATAATAATGAATATAATCTTTCAAAATTTTTATTAAATACAAATACTCAAAAAACGTTTTAAATTGAATAAAGCATAACATATCTTTCTCAAAAGTCAATATTGGGTCACCGAATTCAAAATAATTATTCAAAATAAACCATTAAACTAATTAATAGTAAATTTGGATTAAAACCACTCATAAAGTAGTATAAATTCATGTGTTATAGATATTTTGAACGTTTAATCCATAGTTTTTCCCAATTTTACTTGATTTACCCTTACTGTGGTGATAAATATTTACCATGGTTACTATTTATAATGAAAAAAATTGTGTTTAACTTATTAAATAATATTAATTATATTAATTTTAATTATCAAATTCAATTTGTTAGATTCAATTCATATAATCAATGGAATTTAATTTAAAATTAAATATGCAAAAAATGAATAAAAAAATTCAATAAATAAAATTTTCAAGTATAATATGATATTACATTAACTATATGAATATTAAAAAATATTATCTAGATGTAAATTAATATTTATATATATATATAATCTATACATTTCATTTAAATCAATCATTATTAGAGACTTTTTAATTTAATTAAAATGGAAAAACATTATGCACTTAAAAACAATTTCATGAAAAAAATTGCTTTTACCTCTAAATGACCATGTATTTATTTATGATAAATTGATAAAAAATACATGGTTAATTATAAATATATTAAAACATTATTATAAATCAAATTATTAATATTTAAATATCACATTCTCAATTAATCATTAAATATTATTTCTCTGGGAAAATTTTCAAAAATTCATTCTAGGATTATTTTGACCTAGTAAGTTTAGAATTGACATCCATCATATCAAACTATAATTTTTGTCCCATGAAATGTTAATATGTGAATTTTATTATATTTTTATTAAATTAAAAGTGTTTACTTACTATAATTGAATCAAAGTGTCACAAAATACTTAACCGGTAGAAAAAAATTAGAGGAGAATGGAGGAGGAGATGGAATGAGGCCAAAAAAGGTGAGATCTAATGTTTAATCATAATAAATTACCATTAAAACACCGCAAATATAAGTGTGTTTTAAATTAAGAGATGAGGGTAGAGTGGTTTGATTCTTCTTGAGAAAATATGAGTAATGAGGGGTTCACCGCCTCAAAAACTCAAAGGGTGATGAATGTAAATTTTCTCCCTAAAATTCCCAACTTGTATCTAATTCCCCCACCCATCTATTGGAACCAGGCATATTTCCATCTCACTAGATTTTTAGTGCATGAAAAATGTATTTGGGATATCTTGGTATTTTTTTGAAGATCCCCTTCTTCTCTTGGCCACCTTCCTACAATTATTCTAAGTCTGAAACATCATTTTTGGAGTTAAAACTCTAAAAATACCACTCTAAATATATGTTAAAAAATATAGACCCTCAATCAGAAGAATGTTTCAAATTACCTTAACTTTTTAACACATATAGACACATAAAATTATAAATACATAGTATTTAAGGATATTATATTGATACCTCATGATGAGTTAAAGTAATTCCTAGGGATTCGAAGATAGAAATTTTAATAGGTTAATGTTTAGGATACCTAGTATTAGGTTTACAATCCCATATACACATTGGGTTAAATGTATAGTTTTATAATATCCTTATAAGAGTGTTTTATTTGTTAACTAATAATCCATGTTATGTATTATTTATGTTGTTCTGATAATTTCTTTGTAATTTATTACAATTAAGATAGATAAATTCCCATTGTTCTTTTGATTTCATCAATAGTTTGTAAAATATCAATTGTTTTAACTTCATTATGTTCATAATAGTATTACTATAATATAGTGTGGGTGTTTCCTAATTCTAGATTTTTATATTTTTAATACTTTTGAACTTGAAAATTGTATGTTTTTTAACTAAAATTCATTCCCACCTGTTATTGGTTATTTTTAATCATTATATGGTACAATATTTTGTAACAAATAAAGTCTATAAATTTGAGATTGATCATAATACAATATTTTTTCCTCTATTGGTTTATTATAATTTGGGTTTAATTTCCCTTATACTTACTATATAATAATAATAAAATAATATTATTTTTTTAATATGGTAGGTTATATACACATTGGAATTTTATAGAATAAAAATATAAACATACCTCATATGCTTTATTGTGAAAATTATGATTACTAGATTGATCGCGTGGATACTTATATGATCAATGCTAGGGGTGATAATTTCATTTTTCTGATGGTAGTTAAAAAATTAAAAAGAAATTTATTACTACATTTTTGGGATAGAAAAAGGCATAATTTATGTTACATTTTCATGTTAGAAATATATTTATATGATATATTTATAGGAATATCTATAGTCAAGTATCATCATATAGAACTGTATGTTGAATTTGAATCTTTTTTTAAAATCACTCATTTTCATACTTGATAATTATTAGAAACAAAAGATGTTATGAATAAATCTAATTGTCAATATAATTCCCTTTTTCCTAGTTAATATATTCACCAGATTCCTCATATATTAATGACCATTGTGATTATTCTACAATACCATAGTGATAAGTAATCCTCACATATTGAATTGGTTAAGAAAAGTAAATATATATTATCGAAATATTGATAATTAAAAATAAATTAAATTGATGGAATGTATATATATCAATGTTAAGAATTGAAAATATTATTAGTAAACTTATGAAATATGAAATTCATTTGAAAAGAGATACTGAGAAATAAAAAAAGAAGAATGTGGTTGTATTTGGAACTGCTTCTAGAGGATTAAATTTCAAATATTCAAATAAACATCCAAGTAAATCTAATATAAATTATTATGCTAAGTCAATTAAAGGAGTGATAAATCATTTTTTATGAAAGTTGAATCATTATTTTGGTAACAATAATATTTGTAGTGATAACCATAAATGCATGTATTAAAATTGTGATAGGAAGTAATCTAATGAAACTTTGTATTATTAGTATAGAAAACCCAGTCATATTCTACAAAATAATCTAATTCTGAAGAGTAAATAATTAAAACCATTAATTATATATTCTAAGAAGAGAATTAAGGATAATTTTTAATTGAATATCCTTTGTGATGTTTTTTTAACAAAGTTTTGTTTTTATTGATGACTAACATTTTGTAAGAGAATGTTTTTGTAAATCATGTGAGTTTTGTTTTTCTGTATTCTCATTAATTTTTTTTTGATGAAAATATTAATAATTAACATTTCCTACAAAGTTATTGATTAGACTATCCATCATACATAGTTCATCAAAAAATTATTTTTTATAAATTAAATGTTTTTGGAAATTGGATTCAAAATTTTTTTTTTGTAGCTGAGACTTAGAAATTTGGGAAGGCATTGAAATATAAAAATTTATTTAGATGATTTTTTTATTTCCCTTATGTTTTTATAACATCATGAAGAAGTCATGATATGATATTATGTTTTTAAAAGAAATGAGAAATGTGAATTTTTTGAGTTTCCAAAGTTGAATTTATTAAAATGTGAATATTTGGACCATGAATCACCGCACAAAAAGTTTCCAAAAGACTAAAAGTTTAAATTTTATAAAGTTTGAAGAAATATAAAGTTTCTAATAGGATATGTTTCATCTAATTGGAAATATATGATCATAACCAATTCATCAAACATTTATTTTTTAGAAAGTACTTAATAATAGAGAAAAGGAAATGGATGAGATCAACTTTAATATCAACTAAAAAATATGAGCAATTTTAAAGAAGATTCACCATAGTAATTGATAAAATGAAGATATTTTAAAGGATATATATGTTCAAGTTCACTATTGTACATATCTATTCAGAAATGAGGTAGTTGTTGAGTTAATACAAAGGGAAGTTTTTATCAAAGGCATCAGACAAAGATCATCAAACATAGAATTTATAATAAAGGTGTAAGTCTTATGGTTGGTGAGATTGTAAAGTTTTGAAAAATATAAAAGAATAAGAAGTTACATCAGATTGTATTTTTACACTAAAAAGTTATTAGATACATAATTACATTTGATATAGTATGATCAATATGAATATAAAATAAATAGATGTATAAAGCGGATGAAAATGTGAGACATATTAAAGTTTCTACTAGTGGGATATTATATGTTTCTAAATTATTTAGAAGCTGAAATAATATAATCAACCATTTTTTATTATCTTGGAGCATCAGATCAAGAAATATTTTTTCTATTTCTATTTCTTCAATGGGTCAAGAGAAAAAATGTGAGTTATTTAAATTAAGTCAAGACAACTGGAATGATGAATAGAGTTCTAGACTGAGATGATTTAAATTATAAATTCTCATAAAGAGAATTTAAAAAGTTGTAATGATAATAAATATTGAATGTATTAATGTTTTTCACAATACAATATGATTTAATAAGACTCCAGAAGAGTTGATAACTTTCCCAAATAAATTCAAATAAATTCGAAATTCATATGTGTGATTTTTTGTGAGTGGGAAAATATTTTAGTTTCTCACCTTTTCTATTTCTAGTGAACATATAAATAGGAGTGAAAAGTACAATTTTAATTACAATTTTCACCCATGAATAAAATCCAATACTTTACTTATCATGTTTTATAGCTAATTTTCTAACTGAATTTATTTTGAATTGAGGAAGATTTTTTGGATAGAGGGTTTTGGTCAGAAGATTAGATAAATATAAGATCAAATTACCCGGTAGAGAGAATTAAACTAAGTAAATGGGTATGGGTTTTTTAAAATAAGTTTCATAGTTAAAATTTTTTTATATAGATAGGTTATAAAGTTTAAAATTTTTTAGATTAAGAATATTTCCATCAGTTTAAGACTATAGGATATATTTCATTTTATATAGATAGATTGGATCGAGGCGGATCAAACACAGATTTCTGAACATACCTTAGTGGAGAATAAATATTCAAAGTAAAATTTATATTTATGGATCATATTTTGTAATAAAACATTTAAAAACTGGAAAGATTCATTTTAATTATTCCTATTGGGAGATAGAAGGTGTCCAATAGGATTTGATAGAATTTGGATTCACTTCATCATAATAGTGGATTTCTATTGACCTGTAAGAGTGGTTATGTTATGGATTTTTGTTCTCAAATTGAGGATAAACCTTTTAAATCATATTTTCCTTGTTTAATTTTATATTCCTCCATGCACTTGTGATTACTAATATTTTATATAGGAATAAATCTAATCAATTCAATGGGTTAAATATACAAATGTTGAAATTTGTAAAAAGGTAAAAATTAATTAAACCCCCCTCAATTGTTCTATAATACTTTATAAAATTTGAAACCAATAGAAACATGGAGTTCTAGTGAATGTGAAACCACTTTATATGGTTTATTAGAAGATCGTTATGATATTAGGAGGATCATAGGTTTTTAGGAAAATATTCGATGTGTTGAGAAAATTTTGATGGGAAACTTCACATTCAAAGACCTTACAATTTAACTCTTTATTTCAAATGAATATATAATTATAATAATAATAATAAAAGTAATTATGTAGAATATAATGCTCCAACTCTAGATGATATGTATTTTTATATGACAACTCTAGAAAAAAAGAGACATGGAAATGAAGGATGAATGTGAAAAAGCTAAAGCTAATTTATCTAAAATACCTTAAAATTTTAGTGTGCTTAAATCTGAGTATATAATAAAAAATAATTTTTTTAATGGTTTATATGATCTAGATAAATTAACATATGTGAAATAAATACTTGTTTTAAAAATGGATAAGATCATGGGAAATATTCCAAAGATAAAAAATTAGAGTATTTTCCTTTCACTAAAAAAATAACCAATAGTCATACAATGTATCAATTATTGGAAAATTCTAGAAAAATAAATGTTATTTTGATAATAATGAGGTTATAAAGATGAATTCAGAGATCAAAATCATAAAGAAATTAGTAAAAAAGATTATTATAAGAATAAAATAATTTAAAAAATCTAAAATTTGTTGAGACCTATAAATACTTAATCTGAACTAGGTAGTATGACTACATAAAGAAAAAATTATCAAAAAAACTATTTTTTATATTCATTCACAATTCTATAATATGTTTCATCAATTTTGATACTAGAGAAAGAATTTTAATTTTAATTGTGATTAGTGATTCAAAATGAAAAGTGATTTTTATTTCAAAATAACTTCCTACTTGGAGAATCAAATGCTAATAATTTTTTAGTTCAAAAATTGTTGTTCGTTAATACATTTAAACCTTAAAATGACTATATCCCTAGAACATAATTCTGATGAATCAAAATTTCTATGCACTATAAACTAAAAATCCTTTTTCTAAAACTTTATTTTTTTATGTTTTCCAGAACTATTTTCTTATGTTAAATTTTTAAATTTGTTTCAATGTTTCGATGTATTTATTAATAATTATCATGTTCTATTTTTTTAAGGTAAATATTTTGTTTTTTAGTTGACTATACAAATTGAAAAATTTTAAACACCGATGGTTTTATAAATTTCTAAGAGTGATTTTATTATATAATGGTCTTTAAAAAAATAATATCTATCTATTTCACTAAAAGTTAAATTCCACAATATTATACTTCTTTTTTCATAAATATATGTTTTTTAGAATATCAATTTATTTTGGTTTTTATATTTTAATTTGAATAGAAGTTTACTCTTCCTTACATTTTGATTTTGATCCAAATAATAATAAATAAATTTTATGGAACTAAAAAATTAATTATATTAAAATAAATTTGATATCGTATATTTTAGAAGGAAATAATTTTCTTCTACATCTTGAGAAATTAATGGGTATATATAATTTTATATAACACCTGTATAAATATTTTGACCTAGAGTTGGGTCGATGCATTCATTACTGGAGAGTTGTAGAGATTTTTTTTTGTAATTTCTAGAATAATGTTTAATTTCCATTTAAATAATAGTATATTTTATAGAAATTTATTTGAGGGATATTATTAAAGAAAGGTTACTCAATCCAAAACTATTTCGAAAGATATGAATTCATGTTGAAGGATGTGATTGAGTTTCTGGGTTGTGAGTTATTAGTTTACAAAGAGAAATCTATGAGTTTTTTTATACTTTGTTCATCTAGGAATTGTATGGATAGACTATACTTATAGAATCAAAAGGTGTACAGAAGGTAAATTTTATTCTTTTTGAAAATGGGTTTACTTTAAATCATAAAATATTTGGCGAGTTTTTAAGAATTATACATGACTAATAATCACTGATTATTTCATGTAAAATGGTTGAATAGAGTGGGCATTTTTCAAAATCCTATATTGAGGATATAATATTGATCATAAAGGATAGTGTGCATAACACAAGCTATCATTCACCATATGATCAAATTTAATTTAAATGTGTACATTAATTTATACTATTAAGAAATAGATATGGTTATATTACTAAAATTCAAGATGTCTATCTATTGGAATTCCTTTTATGCTTTAGGAACTTCTATATATTTAAATTTATTCAGACATACATTGAGGATATATT
The DNA here is from genome assembly GCA_963277665.1 of Viscum album. Classification (NCBI taxonomy): domain Eukaryota; kingdom Viridiplantae; phylum Streptophyta; class Magnoliopsida; order Santalales; family Viscaceae; genus Viscum; species Viscum album. The sequence goes on along the minus strand of OY728121.1, from coordinate 1,097,694,201 downwards.
CATTAGAACGGTAAATCTAAAGATTCAATTGTATATCTAGATGTTGAATAGTTTTCTTGTGACTCTTTGAGAAGTTGATAATATTAAAACTCTGGTTCATATTGATCGATTCATGTAAAATTACATTAATTCTAAAATTAACTCCCATAAGATATTGATGTGTGAATTTAATGAAAATAATTTTCTTTAAAATTTACTGGAACTAGATTCAACATAATTATAAAAATAATTTAAAGATGATATGCTCGAGATAAACAAAAATATATAAAATGAGAAGATAAAAAATCGATTTTATGTGTTAATAATTCACCCTATAAGAAGAATATTAAAAACGTGATAGAAAGTGATATTAAATTGAAAATAAATTTTCATTTAATGATTTAAAATGATGAATAATTATAGAGTCTTATTGATGTTCAGGACATGTTTTTGAATGTGAAAGGATAATATGAAAAGAATAAGGAAGAATAAAGATCTACATGGAAACATTATTTTGGTTTGGATAAATACGAGGCAAAATATCTAAAAGAAAATTTTTATTGGAAAATAACTAAGGAGAAAATTGAAAAAATTTACTCATTGAAGTTGAATAAATATTATATTTATATGGAATCTCTACCTTCTCTCACTATTTTAGAGCATCCTTTTGATGAGTATCAACTAAAGACAAATCATTATTTTACTAGAAAATGGAAATAAACTGCAAAAAAACTAACTGAGAATTCCTCCTTACCCTCTTCACCTCTTTTATAAGTTGGATAAGCTGTTGAGAATGTAAATTATGTCATTTAATAAGAAATTTTACCACTATAAATTCACCAATAAAAATCATTCGAAGAATTTCCACCTACTACTACTGATGTGGAAGTTTTCCATGTAGAATTACTTTAAAAATTAATATATCTTTATGTTTATAAAAATAATCCTAACATATCCTAAGGTAATAGTTTTGAATGATCTCTCACCAGTAGAATATTACATTCATACTTATATGTAAAAAATATTTATCTCATTCTAGAGTTCATCTAAATATACAAATTCATCAAAAAAATCTATTTCAAACTCACACTAATTGGATTCATCCAAGGAAATGAAAAATTAACTAGTGTAGGATATAGAAAATGGTTGTAATATAATTGATGTTGATTAATTTGATAAACCATTTTATGTTATATATTTTTCTCTAGAAAATTTTAAAACACAATAATAACAATTAAAAGGCCAACCTGTAGATAATGGAGAGGAGGATTAACAAAAATAAGAGAGATCCAATAGTTCATTGAAATTCTTTTTATGAACCAAAATGTATATAATTAAAAATAGTCAGATTATTAATTTAATTTAATTATTTAGTTTGATAGAATAACCAATATTTTACATGAGTAAAATGTGAGATTCAACATTAATTTGAATCATATTATTAACCCTTGGGAATGTTTATGGATGTATATTCATGTTTATTTAGTAGAGAAAATTATTGGGAGTTATATAATTATCAACTAAGAATTAAATATTCATATCTAGAAGATGTGGTAATTTTTGAAATATTAAATTTCAGTATAAGGAACTAAATTTTATTGGTGATCAAAGATTTTCGTTGTGTGATGACATTGATGTTCTATGAAAAAGTTCAAAAGTTTTTTAAATGGTTTTTATTGATCAAGGAAAAAATAATAATGACAACTCAATTTATACTAAAGTATAGATTCATCTAGTTGTTTCAGAAAATAATATAAAGAGCATGAAACACATGGTTGAAAATTTTCTAACGAATGATCAATTTTTTAATTTATAATAATTTTGATACTCGTAACACTTTATATTTAGTTTTTGTTTTAAAAAAATATATTTTTGAGTGGTATTAAAATTGAAATAATTTTCTTATTCATTGAATGGTTAACATTGATAAATAAATATTTTAAATTATGGATGCATTTTCTCTACTGAATTTATGCTTATATCCAAAAGGAAAATGAAGGTTTATTTGTTTCAGGATTTGTAATCAAAATTAATAGGGGGAGAAACATTATTCATCCACCAAAATTACGTGCATATATAAAGGTAGATATTGATTGAGTTTCATTTATTACTTCTTTTTTCTATTTTTGAAAATAAAAAATGGGATAATTTAAATAAAAATTAAAGAAGACATTAAAAATAAATATATACATTGAAAAATTATTTAATTAAGCGGTAGAATTTTTGAAAAATTATATATTATTATTATTATTCAAAGGAGGTAATTTTACATTGATCAAATTAATTTCGATTTTTAATTTCAATGGAACATGTAGAATTCATAGGGAGTATTTTTTTTAAAATTTACTTTTCTCCATTTTTATTCATCTTTGTGATTTTTAGAAAGGGTGAGATTATTATGCAAAATATTGACATTACCTATTTTTAATCACAATACAAATCATTAATAATTTAATTTAACTTGAGTATTTTTTTTATATTTTTTTAATAGAAATTAATACTATCAAATGGTAATATAATCATATTTGGAGATGGAAAAATAAATGATTCAAGGATTCATGGAAATTTTTTAAACAGGAAGATCGAGTTTGATTTTTTATACCAAATGTATGGTTACTTTAGCAGTTCCAATTGACTCCATCATTATAAAAAGAGATATGATAAGTTCATTGGTTGAGGATGAATTTTATACTGATGTTTTTTAACATAATACTAAAGATCACAAAATATCACCATTTAAGTTTCTCTATAAATTAAAAATAACTTTATATAACAGAAGAGTACATATGAAGATATTTTGAAATATTCTAGTCATTTAAAAACTGTTATATCTTGTTGTTCTTGAGTTCTTCATATTGTATTTTTTTATAATTTATTTCTAAGAGATTAATGTTGTGAGTTTTTATTGAAAAATCTCATAGTTTTTCCTATTGTAATCATTTCCCTACTAACCATCATGTCAAGGTATTTTGTGGGGAAGAAATAGCTAATATTTTAATGTGTTGAAGTGATCTAATATTGATTAGTTTGGTAAGAGTATTCTAGGTATAAAAGATAGATTATATAGGACTATGATACTAACACCTTCCTATAGGATAAGATCAAGGAATTCATGGGGATTTGAAGGTTTAACATTTGAGAAGATAATGTTGTGGATGACATGAATAATATTTATGATTCCCTATACACTTTGGGTAAAAAAAATTATAAAATAATTTTAGGAGTGTCTGGGTTATTAACCAGTAATCTATATTATGTTCTATTTTTGATGTCCTAATTATTTTATAAATATTTGTTAAAATTATAATATTTAAATTTCTAATTCATTATTTCATTTATGATTCATTTATAAAATACTGGTTATTTTAATTATCTTGTGTTTTTATTGTTTTTAATTTGATATAATATGGGTGTCTAATAATTCCATAATTTTTATTGTTTTAACACTTATAAAGGATGGAAATTTTAATATTTTTAAAGTTCAATTTTTTCCCTCTATTGTGGGTTATTTTAAATCTTTATCTGGTAAAATATCTTATATATCTTAAAAATTCATAGAATATCACCAAAATATCTTTAAATATAATCTTCATTATCATCCGAGATATAAAGTCTATAAAATATCCTTTCTAAATTATATAACGAAACACCATAGAAGGAGTTAAATTATAAAATCATCAAGAGTTTATCAATACTCAAAGATATTAAAGAATAAGATGATATATCATCGAGATTTATAGTGGGAACAACTGTATTAGAAAATTATTAAAAATAATATGGGAGAACATGGTTCACATGAATCCCAATAATATAATGAAACCAATTTTGATGTCACCTCAATATTATATAGGAAAAAAACATATAAAAAAATCATTCTATTAAAGAAGATACCAATCATCTATGGAAGGAATATAATGCTACCAGCTAGATCCATAGATATAATTCAATGTAATGTAATAAATTAACTTATGGTATAGGATTATCCGATGGATATAAAATAGGTATAAAGACACACTGTTATGGATGGTTTAAATATGATCACAAGAGATATTTATTTGACAATATCTCCAAACCTCTCTAATATTCTTCCCCAATTCCCATCTATTATCCATGTATCATTCCATATTATTTATCCATCATCTCAAGTAGTTATTGTACTATGGTTGTTGACCATGATCTCATCCCACCAATTATATAATGGGTGTCGATCAAAGTCTCACTACACTAATTATATTATATTTTTTAATTTAAATATATTTAATATTATTTTCAAATAATTTTTTATGTTATTAAATATTTCAATCCCTTATCTCTTCAAGATTAGAATTCTACTATACACTCCACTTATAAAAAACATTTTTATATATTAATAACTATGATCGTAACTTTATGGTATATCACATTAGGAGGGTATATTGTTTATTTTATAATAAGTTTTGATTATAGTTTTTCAATTTGATTAATTTTTTCTTCAGTTTCTATATTCTTCCTTTTGAATCCTAAATATTTAAATTTAATCATAGGTGGTGTCAAGATTATTTTTTAACCTAATGAGAGGGACATATGTTGAGTATAGGTCATCAAACCAGAAAAATCTATGTATGAGGTTTCATATTTGTTGGGTATAGATACAAATTTTGAAGAAATGTCAATTTAGAAAATATATCAAAACATAAAATATTAGAACATGTATAAATACCAAAAGGAGAAATTTATACTCAATACAAAGGAAATTTTATATTTCTACAAAACTATAACATGAAAACTATCAAACAAGACATTCCAAATTAAAAATCCAAACAATAATATATTTATTAATAAAATATTTAGGCCAAAAAACATTAAAAATATTGTTACATAAAAATTATATTAGTTCAAATTTGAATATGTCGTATGCATATATAGGGATTAAATTTTTTGTATTTTTTTAGTTTAATATATTGTTTTAAAAAAGAAGTTTAATTTATACATTGATAATATGATAGAACCAATTCAGTATAATGGTTTCATTCACATCAATTTTTGTCCTTACAAATATGTTATATTAGAATACCTCAAATTATATAAATCATTGACCCTTGAGATAAAATGAAAAAATTATTATTGGTATAAAAATTTAATTTCTATAAACATTGTTTTCAAAAATATTAAAAGGTTTATATTAAAAAAATCACATGCCAACATATCTATTTAACATTTATCTAATTTATAAAACTATTATAATTGAATCAAATGTTTGGGAATTTAATACTTTAACTCATAAAAATACTAAATAAAATAATTTTATAGAATATATTTCAGGAAATTTTGGTCATATTAAGAGAAATTTCTATTAATAATAAAAATATTAAATATTTGGTGCAACAAACTGAAGGAAATATAGAAATAGAATCGCAAAGATTAATGTCTTTTTTTTCCTATTGAAATAATGACTTTTATGCCACCCAAAACTTATTATTCCTCATTAATTATATAGTAGTTAAAGAATTAACACTATAATATCTCTTAATATTTCCCGATTTTATCCAAAAATAAATATTTTCCAATGTGAACTTATATTAAATATGGAATTAATAAGACATGATTTTTATGATAGTAAACAATATCAATATGGACAATTATTTTTCAATAGGTTTTATAAAATTATGACACAACTATTTCAAAACAAAAAAAAATTACAGACTTTAGATTTCAAAAAATATTTTTTATTATGAAAAATTTACAAATCATTACACCCTATAAAATATAAATATGTATAGATAGTTCTGGAGAACACAGGTCCTAGAAAAAAAATCAATCTATCCAATGAAATCACCCACCACTAGCACAAAGTAGATTAAATATTTTATATACACAAGTAATTTATTTACCATACAAAATTAAAAGTACAAATCAAGTCTTAAAAAATGATATAAAAAAGGTGATGATATAAAATTATTATATAAATTAGTGCTTTGTAATAATTAACGAATAACATAAGTGGCATGAAATTTTTATTAAAAAAATAAATTTTCATTAGTAAATAATGAATAAATTTTTATAAAACCATATGATATTCTACTCAAATTATCATGAATTATCTTAAGTATTGATGAAATTTAAAAAATTAAAAAAAAATGTCTTGTCTTGAGGTCATGTCTTTCTTGGTTCTATATACCACATAACTAATAGAAAAAAAATTAGTTCTTAAACTCATCATATGAAAAACAAAATATACACTATTGGAAAAGTTTATCCTACATAAAAATATATATAAATAGTAATAGAATACCTTACCTACTAAACTAGAAATGGACATTCAAGGGATTATTAGGGTAAAACATGAAACATATAAAAACTCTATTATCTAATTCTTTCCTACCATGACCTATAAATATAATAAATAAATGAGTTTTAATAATAATTATTCCATGATTTCACTATTTTTTATTGAAATATTTATAGAATAAAAAATACCAAAATTTTAATATGCTATGAGAAATTTCATTGATAAACAACACCTATAAAATTGTAAAAAAATGAGTTTCACAAAGATATTTCCTAATTGTTTATTACTAGATTTACCTAGAAAATAAAATTATGGTGGTAAAATTATTTAACTCTTACAAGTTCCATATAAAATATTATTACAAATAATTAACTATAAAAATTATCCTTTTGTTATAGAAAAAAAATAGATAATACATCAAAATTAAAATAAAAAACATCCAACCATTTATAAAATATAAATTATTTAAAATTGCATGATTTTAGATGGTATATCGGTAAATTGTTTTTATAGGTTATGTAAAGGGTGTACTACATCCAATCATTCTATTAAGATAAATTAATTTTTTTCCTTCCACCAATTTTTATAGAGAGAATAATGACTTATATAAAAAATAAAAATATTGGAACTATACAATATTATAAACTAACTTATGGTAATTAAATTAGTATAATTAATAATGAAGTGTTATTTCTATGTTTTATTTAAAACCAAACCTCCAATAAAAAGATAATTAAATATAAAAAATTAACTCAGAACATTTTTTGAGCAATTTGGTTGTATGATTTTTAACCCCCACATGAAAGGACCAATTTGGATCTATGAGGTCGCTAAAAGGGGGAGGGGTGAATTATTTATCATATATTTTTATATTTTATTCTCTGTGAAATAACCTTCACCTCTAATTAAATAGTTATGAATTTCTAATAAGATAATAACACAATAACAACCCTAGTAACAGAGGTATTTACAAGGATAAATACTCAATAAGAGTAGATAGTTGTTAACTTGGATTGTAAATAAACCAATACCAAAAAACCACTATAAAATAATCTTCAAAATGTGGTTGCATCATGTAGAGAAATCCCATTCACTATTATTTCACTATGATCATACACCAGTGCATATTCCTTACACACATATAAATATGACGTGACAAGGATTTCATAACAACTGTATGAATCCTTAACCAACATGATTCAATATTCCATTATTATGTTTCTTTTAATTTCTTCACACTTGTGATTTTCGAAATTAATTTTCTTTCTTTCACTTTATTTAGTTGCAGCAGTCAAGAAATTTCTTCAAATTGATGTATTTAAAACCCCTAGCACAAATATATTTGTGGCTGCTATTTAATTTTCTATTCATATTCTATTTTAGGTTTTCTCAATTCATTCATATATGCATATACGCATGCACACTATATTTTCCACTTTTTTCACTCTTCTTTATGAAAATATATCATGTGATATCACTACATTAAACATTTAATGAAACTTTTTTACAATATACTACAACTTCTCTATTATTATTTTTGAAAATGTATGTATATATTGGTAAGTTTTAAGAGACACTAAATAGCCACAACCTTTATATAAGTAATTTCACATCCATGTAAGTGGATCACACAAATATGAAGGAATTCACATTACCGGTTCTTTATTTAAAACTTCATGTTTGAAACATAACTTTAATTCCCATAGATATTATCCTTCATGGATTATGAGGATCATATAAAATCATCTTCATGAAACAAATATTTGTGATGATTTGTTGTCTTTGAGAAAATAAGATATATTCATAGAAGACTAAAAACAATTACCAGACACTAGAATTTGGTTTTTATAGATGTGCACCATTTCCTTTCATTGACTTATACATCCTCTTTTTATTCCATGTTGAGCCTTTTAGAAAAATGACTTGTCAAGTCTAATAACAATATTACCGATGGTTTTGGTAATCTCAAATTTACACTACAAATCGTGTCTCTATTTATTATGTTATGAGGATATATTCTTTCATGGTGAGTATCTCACATTCATGAGAAAATAATAACATGAAATACCATATACTCCTTTATGATTAAGAACGCATATATATTTCCATTGTAACATGTTGGTTTATCTTGGTTTAATCTCTATTTGTACAAATAATAACTATCATGCAATAAAAAGATTTTGTATAAGTGTCCTCATCATTTTTATCCCAAGTTATCATTTATTTTATCTTAAATTTTTTAATAGATTCATTAAAAATGAAACACATGGAAAACTAGAACTTTCAACATGGATGGAAGTAGAAAATAACAATTTTGTTTTAAATATGAATGGAATATGAGATTGAAAGACCCATATTAGTTTCATTTGACAGACCATGTTATGTCTATAAGTTTATTTAAGATGGTAATAGTATCCCACAGACTAAAACCCATATCGGACCAATGATCTATTCTGAAACTCTTAATAAATGATCCCTTACCATTACCACTTTGATACATGACATCGGGGTTGGAACTCTGACACACTTGAACCATTATTTGTACCGTACATAGATCACATTTTTCATCCAACCCAGACTCCTCTATGAACACTATCAATACCCACCTATATGCTCTATGTGAGGGATATACGCCAACTTCCTCCTACTATCATGGTCATCTAGCCATGTCGACTGCTTCCCACATGGTTGACCCAAGGGTATCACATGTGTGGTTAAGGTAGTCTCCAGTTGTCTAGCTAAAGGAACGCCTATTTTTTTGTAATTATGATCTTGAATATTAATATCCATAGCCTCCTCCTCTCTATGGAAACATTAAAAACCTCCTCATCAACTAATAATTATAATATATGGGCTTATTCATCACATAATCCTCCTAAAAATAAACATTTTAATGAACTTATTCATTGTTTTAGAAAATGATCCATCCTCAACATAATCAACACATGTCTTCTGAACATAAGTCCAGTTCAAAAATCATAAAAATTAGTTATGTAATTTTTGAAATTCTAAATTTTAATTAATTAACCTTTCTCAACAAAATAAAATACCTCAACAAATATTTCTTGCAATAAGAATAGTCAATAATTTTGATTCCAAAAGTCTCCCCCTTTGGATTTTTCTTCAGCTAAGGAATATAAATAACTGTAACTTTATAACTCAATCAATGGATTATTTATCTTGACATTAAAAGCCTATGTGAGAGAACCCGATGTCAGAAACAATAATAATTGGACAACAATATCATTATATCCATAAGTAGTGATTTAAGAAACTATTTCATCTTCTTAAGAAACCTTTTCCTTTCACTAAACTTCTTACTAAACAAACATTTTTCTATATCAACATCAATAAACTATTAAATTACTTTTCACCATATTCACATGCTGAAATAAAAAATGAACCCTTTTAAAAACTCCCTCTAAATAGCTTATTTACCTTGAAAGTTAAAACACATACCAATGGATAGCTTTATGATATAACATTAATCTATCCATTGAAAATAATATCCAATTAAAATATGGGAGGGTAAATAATTATATAACTTAGCCTTTATGATAGAGATATTGAACACCCATTATCAAACATAGCTTATGAAATGTTTCCTTTGATGAAGGTTTTGTGAAAATATCAGCAACTTTCTCTATTTTAGGACTAAAATACAGGTTTAGTTCATTTATTTCTACATGATATTTTATGAACTTATCATTGATGTCAATGTTATTGGAATGAGAATGTTGCATGTGATTCTCAGTGATATTTTTAGCAATTTGATTATCACACCCTATAGAATGGGTAACATCACATCCAAAAAAAACCAGTCTTACAACTATGTCTACATGCACATAAGTTGTGTTGCAACTTGAGTGGTAGCTATATACCCATATTCAATAATACTGAGAGTTTTAAATTTTTTATCTTTTGTATAAAAATTACTCAATGTTCTCCCAAAAATAAAACCCCACCAGATATGGGTTTTCTATCCTTGCAACTTCCTACCAAATATATATCTATATAACTAAACAGATCAATCACTCACGTGCTATCACATTTCAATCCAAAATTATTTGTTCCCTTAAAATATATAAGAATATATTTCATGGAATTAGATAATATTACTTTGTTATACATTCATACCTGGAAAAAAGTGTTACAATATACACTATATTTGTCCTTAAAGTTTTTAGATATAATAAACTTTCATCCAAATTTATGAACTCATTAGGATTAACCTCCTTTCATTCACCATCATTTGAAAAAATATACACTAAAATTGGGCTGGAAAAATGGATTTTAATACTCCGTAGAATACTTCTCTTAAGATAGGAAAATATATTTCTTCTTTTGTGATATTTTTAAGCCTGGAATGTATTTAAAATATCCCATTCTAGAAAATTAAAAAATATTATTCATCTACTTCTAAATTTTCAAAAAAAATATTTATTATTTTATGTGAATATGATTCTATAAATATAAACAATCACATTAATAGAAATCTATTGATTTATTTTATATAGAGAATTCTATCATTCCTTCCTTTATTGAAGTTCAATTTCCTCAATCAAGTATCCAATTTGGTATACCATGCTCTTGGATCTTCTTTCATCCCATAAAATTATTCTTTAACTTGCACACATATCTTTCATATTTCCCAAGCATTAATCCACATTATTGTTTGATATGATATACATGATTTTAATTAACCAAGAAATAAATATTCATCATATTTGGGGTCAAAATTTATTACAATATCCTTGGTGTTAAGGATAAATCATTAAAAACTAAAAACTATAAAGAATCCAATATTAGGAATTTTTCCATTCCAATGTTTTTAAGGGTTTTTTAAAAATATTTTTTTTATGTTAACACTGTTAAGGATGTAACATGTAGTATTTACCACCTCATTACAAAAATTATTGAGGTATATTAAACTCAAAAAATATAGTTATTGACATATCTGAGATGGATATGTTTTTTCTTTTCATAAACACATATCGTTAAGGTGTTCTAGTATTAGAGAATTAAGGATGATAATATTTGGATGGAAAAGGTTCTTCAAAGTCTTTGTTATTAAATTCTCCACTATGGTCACTTTTAAGAGAAAAGTGTTTGTAGACTTTTCATTTTCCAAATTCTTGAAAAAGATGGTAAATATAATAAAATATATATTTTTTTATGATCTTAGATGATAATGAGTGAATATATTTTATAATAATTGACAATTACATAGGTGTAAGATTTACCTCCTATATTATCACTCTGAGTTGGTTCCAAAAGGTCAATGGTGGACTGGTTATAAGGATTCAGAATAGAAAACATCTTTTTTATATTTGAAGGAATATTTTTGTTTCTTTACCAGTATGATATGTTTACAAACAATGTTATATTGGAAAATTAAAATTTGTAAATCTCTCACTAGTTGGTTACAATTGAGATTGATAAGAGAGTTAATGTTACAATAGACTAGGTTCTAATTCCAAAGACAAGACTCATTACCATGTACGCTTAGAGAAATAACATTTTTAGTTATAATAGAATTTAGATATATGGTACAAACTATTTTAAAATAAGATGAATTAAATAAAAAATTTCCTTTAGAGTTAAAAGCATTAAAAAAAATTTAAAAATTAGTTCTAGAAAATCGATCACATAATTGACTAATACTTAGTAAATTATACATCAAGATATTAACAAGACTGGTAATTTTACTTTTTGATCATCTCTAAACATGAAATGTCCTCCATAGAAGACTTTGAGATGATTGAATTTAAAAGAATCACCACACATGTTCCTTGATCACCCATTGTCCATATACCAAGTATAATTATGGGTTTTCCCCTTGAGATCCTTTTCCTATAAAATATTAAGATAAAAATTCTTTTGGTTCCCATATCTTGGTTCAAATAAAGTTATATACTAAAGATATTTGGATCCAAACATGTTTAGGAAAATTATTTCTGTTAAAAATGTAATATGTGTGATGAATTATTTTTTGTCATACATATCAACCATTTTTTCAATTGTATTCATAGATAAAATTCCTGAATTTCATACAATAATTACAAAAAATGTTTCTAAAAATTCCACAAAAAATGTAGCTTTTTAATTTTAATGGGAAAACTATATTTTCTGAAAAAACCAATTATAGAATCAATTTTAAAAATATGATGAATTCCCAAAATCATATATATACATTGATCGCCATGTGTGAATTGAGAAAAATTATTTATAAGGTCCTAAATTTTAGATTCCAAATTCCTAACATTTAGTTTCTCATTTAGTTTTAAAAACAAATCATATTTTCTTTCAAAATATGGTTTTTTTTTAAAAAATGATTATATTTAATTTAAATATCTTTAAATTTTTATACAAGTTCAAATAAATCATTTTTATGTTGATCGATAACATAAATTATATCTTAATAACTTAAAACATAGGTTGAAAAAGTAAAATTGAAAGAAATAGAACATGTCCAATTTAATTCCTTACATACCTAGATATCATCCATAAGGAACTAAGAATTTTAATTTATTAATTCAAATGATTTAAATGAACCCTTTCTGGAACTACATGTTTAAATATTTAAGGATTTCATAATTTTTATATTGTCTTTATACTCTTTTTTTCAAGTAACAATTTATCTTTAGGTGGCCCATCATTTTACAACTAAATAAATTAACATACATTTCATGGTTTTCATTTTTGATGCATCAAGAGGATATTTTCCTTTGTGTTTACTTGTTTATATTTTTAGAAATATGATAAATCACAATCTCACTTTTGGATGTGTCGTCGTTGATTTCCATGAAATTAATTTAATTTTTAGATTCATTAACCTCTTTCACCTCATTTTTTATTTTTATTTTAATATTTAAATTATATTTTATGAGAGATATGATTAGATCCAAAACCTCCATATTCTTTATGTAATTAGATTCTTTAATCATGGTATCTTTGGGTACCGAATTTAATGGTTGAACCCATAGTATATTCTTGAATAAAATATTTTCATAAATAGTATCACCAAGATCCATTTTACTATTACATATATCATTCAATTAAGTAAATATGTAATTAATTTATTCATTTATATGTATGGAAAAACTCTAAATGTATTATCAAAATATATATAATCTAGTATCTATAACCTTTTTCATTCCTTTATGAGTTAATTTTATAATTTTTGGACTTAATAATCTATTTTCCATGTAGAAATTGTATTAGATTCATTTTGGTCTAAATCACAATGCTAGAAAATCAATGTTTACTATTTAATTAAAATGTAGGAATATCATAAGGTGTCAATTTTTTCAATATAGAAATATAACCATTAATATGTATATTCTATACAATATAACCAATTAATATAAAAAAGTTTTAAATATGTTGTTTCCAATAACCCTAATTTATACCATCAATAAAAGGATCATGACCCATAATGTGTCCTTTGGGAGCACCATGGGTGTGAAAATATATTTTGAAAATGAGTGATTCTTAATTCCAATGAGACATCTAAGGATTAACTAACTTTTCCATCTTCCATCGGCTAGTTGGTTCTCCCCAATGAGCTTGCATATAGACTACTTGAGTTTTAGAGGCCATATTCCACACCATCAGCTAGTTGGTGGCTCTATACAATGTTGACCATTCCTCTATATGCACTTAAATTTTTTCCAAGGCCCTCAAGAACCCTTCGATGCATTTGATTGTATTATTCAATAATTTTATTTAAATATTCTTAAAAAATGTCATGATAATCTTCCAATAACCATGATCCATTTATTTTCCAACAACTCAACTAAAATCAATATACCCTTTATTGTTCTTTTATCATAAAAATTAAGAAGGTGAGAAGCGCAATAGGGATAATAGATTAATAAAATGGTAACACCATATAATGTAAAGCTCTATGTGACATGAATAGATTCCCAAGTTAACATACAGTTCAACTCTCATAGATGAATAAATTTAAAAGAGACATAATTTTATATTACAAATACATTGGGTTCTCTTTGAATATATAGTTGGTAGATGTAGAAATTTTTAACAGGCCTGAGCGTGGATTAAATATGTGTAGAGTTCCTTCGGATAATGCAGAATTTTACCAAAGGCATTACCATAAAGTTTATTTTTTATCCAGGTATATTTGTGAATAGATGAAAGGTATTAATGTTAATGAATTTAGAGTTCATTATGTATCAATGTAGAGTTTTCCATACAAACATATATTATGTTTTACTCTATGTAGAGTTTACAAATGATAAAAACATGAAAAGGGATGAATATAGAGTTTATTTTTACCCTATAATATTTGAAACATATAGAAAATTGATAAAGTTATTTAAATTTAGAGTTTCATAGATCAACATAGTTTTTATGGTGCCTAGGTAGAGTTGTTACACACTTTTTGAAATTTTGAAAATATTAAAGCAGAGAAATTCTATTTTTTAGGATGTATAATTTAAGGGAAGAAATAAATTAAATGATTTTATTAATATAATCATCATAGATAAATAACTATGATCATTAAAAATGATCATGATTCATTTTGAGACCCAGATATCCATCTAAGGGGGATGCTGGAGTTTGAGGAGAATCAGGATTCAATGAAATATTCCACTTCAAATAAGATGCTTGTAAACCAACATGATTATTTTCATATTCAAATAAGTTACAAAGTTATGGATTTTTCAAAAAAAAAATTAAGAATCAGTATTTAAATATCACATGAGGAAGGAAATGATCTTGATCCTTCATGAATCTAAATGTAATTATTTTATGAATGAATTTAAACATTTTTTAATTCATAGAGAGTGTCCATAACTATTATGGAAATATTATTCACATAATTTTTAATGAATAAAACGAATAAATGAAAAACGTGATAATGGTTTGAGAAATTTAGGATAGAACAACTTAAAAATTATTTTATTGAAGAAGTTGAACTAAGAACAGCTGCATAAGATTTATCTGTGAAGAAGAGGAAGAATATCGTTATATTTGGAGTTTTGTGGAGGTTCGAAGCTCTATTGGAAATCATTTATCAAGGATAATCATTTTTTATTGAAATATTATAAATATTTAAATCCAGTAGTTGTATTATTTCATGTTTATAACCTTTATCAATTTCATTTTGATAATAAGATGGGAGCTGTATGGGAGGGACAATAACTCTGGAGCATCAGAGATTTACTCATCCATAAAGGAGGAAAACCACATTAATAAATGTGTTTTGCAAATTTAAATTTTATAATAAATTAGTATCTTGAAATATTTTTTGAATAAGAATGATATTTTAAAGGGATTTAAATATCTATACACACAGATTCACCCTAACACCTCTCAATGTCCATCACCATTCATGATTTCCAACAAGTATTTGTTTCATTGAAAAATTATCGTTGTTCAATGCTATGAGGAAAAACATGGGGTTTTGTGATGAAATTCTTAAATATATATTCTATTATTGGATCACATCATATGATTTATCACAAATGATACATGATATCAAGGTTAAGGGTCTTATAAGACATTGAAACTTCTTTTTATGATGTTCACCCTTAGTAATCCCCAAGATTGAAGGTTTTGAGAACTGGAATTCTTGTTGGAAATCCACATGTTCTATGTGTCATATGATGTTCCTATATATGGACATGTAATTATCCTTACCTTTTATTATTATTATTAATGAATATAATGAATTATATACTTTTATGTATTTTATAACCCAAGATGTTATATATTCATGGTGAAGTTGGACATATTGGGTGTGTCGTGAATTGTGTGACATTAATTAATAAGTAATTAAATAATTTCCCCCTATTTTATTTAACATAGGATGAAATTTATAGCAAAATGATAGAAATAGAACTGTTTTATAAGTTCATATCAATGGAATTTATATCAAAAAACTTCATTTCCACAAAGTCAAATAAATATATTTTGAGCATATAGGTTGATGAAAAAAGTGATGCTACATAATTGAATGAGATATCCAGGAAAAGGGATTATATTAAATGGTAAACATTCATATAAGGTAGTCATATCTATGACTTATCCTTGTCTCCTTAGGCAATAAGATGTGTTACTAGATATCTCCCATAGTCTATGAGTTGGACTCGTTACTATATAGATGAGGACCTAGAGGGTGACAGATTAATTTTATCCATTAGTTACACAAAATTTATATGAATTGGAGTTCAAGATAAATAGGGCCCATTATATGGGGACCAGGGAGTGTCCAAGTTAAAAATAATAGGTATATTAATTCAATTATATTATTTTACTTTATAATAGTAGTAATGGTATTTTTTGTCAATTTATTCACATGTTTCTTAAATTATAATTTTGAATATGAAAAATTATTTTTTCAAGTGAACATCGTATCGTTTGAGGTTCATTAAATAATTACAAGATGAATGATTGGATTCAATTCATCTTTTCTCATCATGCAATATTAAATAATATTCCCAGTGAGAGAAGAAAATGTTCATGATAGTCAGTACATGTCTACTTATTTATTCATTTCATTTTGGGATCGTTTAAGGTATGTAACTTATCCAAGATCCTAATGGGTTTTTTTAGAATGTTAACCTTTAATATTTATTCTCATTTGGATCCATGAATATTAATGGTTTCCATTTGAACTTATTCATAGAGTTTTATCTCCTCTTATCTCTTATATATATCTTTTAGAGGGAGAAATATCAATCATGGATCAATCCAAGTTTGGGATCAATCACTTGATCTTATAGTGATCGTACAAGTGTTGTATAGCCATAGATCTTCCACTATAATACTTGGATATCAAAGCATGAAATTTTTAGATCTATGTTTCATGTACGGATAATTTATAGGGAATCTATTTTGGTATCTTTGAGATACTATGACCCAAATAAGAGTGTATATCTCTAGGATCATGATGTTCTACAATGGTACCATTTTGAATTTGTTTTCTTACATAAATTAAATGTCATGAGATACTTGGAATGAATTAGGTATCACTGTAATGATTCAATTATATTATGAGATATTTAGTGTATAAAAATTGAAAACATTATTGCCTTCTTGGTTTCGTTTCATTTCGTGTTCCTTCACTAGGATAATTTATCTCTATATTTAGTAATTCAATCATTAAAATTATTAGAAAATTTTTCCTTTTCTTTATTATTTTTTTATCTTTAGAATATTTTTCTTTTAGAAAGGTACTCACTTAAGTAATTATATATCATCAAGATTATTATAAATTCAAAATTCATACAACATAAAAGATAAAATATGATTATTCATTTTAATATCATTGACCAATATATATTATTTAATTGTGGAACAAATTATAATCAACCTTGAAGGTAGAACACTATCAACTTTTAAATATTGATCATATTTCATAATTGAAAAGTATATGGAAACAACATTGTTAATAATATCAGTTATATTTTCATTCATCTATGTAATTTTTTCACATTAAAATATTATAGAATTATAATATTATATCATAATAATTATATATCTAAGTTAAATGATAAAAATCAAAGTGTAGATTTTGGAAATTTATTTTTTTATACAATTGATCTAAAACTTCTACTTCCACTAGGTTTTACTTATTATATATTCAACTAGTTCCATAATGGATTATATGACTTATACTTTTAAAATTTAGAGTTATGGAAACCAAAAATATGGATTTACACATTCTGAATAGTATCCCACTTGAATACTACGTTCAAATATTTCATTTGACCCTTGTCTATAAGCTAAATTCAAACCCTAAAACCATATTCAAGTTTTCAAATTATTCCCATATATACAAGGATCCTCCAATGCTTCCTTCAATCACCCATGTCCAAATATGGTACAAAATCACTCAATACTTTCCCATACTAAGTCCTTTATCAACATGTCACCCAGATTATGAATCCCACTAACCTTCTATAGATCAATTACTTCATATTCTTTATTCTTCTAAATGTAGTGATACTTGAGATGAATTTTTTTTCATGAGTGAAACACTATGTTTTTTACATGATGGATCACACATTGACTATCATATAATAATGTTTTATTCATTTGGTTTATTTGAAGTTCCTCTATTAAACCACTCAAATAGATAAAATCCTTTCTATCTTTTGTTTATGTAAAATAATATCCTTTGGTGGTTAAAATTGTAACTACTGGTTGGTGTTAAAACATCTATCTCATAATAATTACTCTATAGGTAAGAAAGTAGTAGTAATGATCCCTGTGACTGTAGATCATATAAATACCACATCAATGTAACCCTATAATGGATCATATATACTAAAACATATTTAAATTTCATTCAAATATTTGAGAATATTATAATATCCACATCATAGCTTCCTAGTAATACTTTATTGAATTTTCTAGGAACATAGAATCTAAATAGGAGAAGTATGGTAAAACATTAGTCATTAAAGACCTTATGATAAGAATAATAATCTATATTTCACTTACTGAACATTCATTCTACAATAAAGGCATTTAACTTCTATTTCATTGCCTGGGTTATTTCTTGTCACAAACCAAGATTGATTTTTTTCCATCGCGACACCCGACCCAGCCCATGACAAGGCTCAAAGGGTGTTCCGAATCCCCATGGGATGTCAACAAGTGCTTGGATATAATAAATATTCCTTGGTAATGATTTCACCCACTTGGATAATAATATTAACAACCAAATTAATCATCACAATCTATATAAACAATCAAAAGATGCTAAAATTTTTCGGATTCAACGTTTACATCTATAATAAGAACCAAAATAACCAAAAAGTGGAGGGACACAACCAAACATGAACCAAGACTTCCATGTGACATGAGGGTCACCTCCCACTATCCACCACCACCAACACTACAAAGGGAGACATATAGAAACCAGAACCACCATCATGACTCAACTTCACATTACTTGTATCAAGAATAACCAAGTTTACATACACCTAATAGTGTATTTAGGGTGTGAGATAAAGCTCAGTAGGATTCCACCCCAAAAATAGATTCCCTTACAAAACATTTTAAGAAAAATAAATATGAAATATTAATAGAAATAATAATAGATACATTTTTATAGAAAAAAATTCAAATTAAAAATCTGATTTTCTTCTAATGTAATCAACTATGTGTGTTGTATACTGATGGTAACTACATTGTCACAAATGAGCTCTAATTCATGGGAGATCCCTATATGCATTATCTCTAGTGAGAGCCTAGGTATATCATATCTCGGTGGAATGTGGTATAGAAACCCCAATAACCATTTTTCTCATGAACGGTCTATTGGAGGGGAACAAATCCCAAGGTCTAATGGTTTCCAGTCATATCAGGTTTTAGTTAGTATTGTAGTCATCAATCCTGCTAGAAGAATCTAGGATAAGACACTTCCAAGCCATCTAACATACTATTCCTATTATACCCACTTAGTATCCTAGGATTCAAATTATTCTCAATTTCTATATAGTGATTTTTCTTTATGGTGGGAAAATTCCATTCATTCCAGGTATGTAAAAACAAAGATACCTTTTACATTTTCATAAAAAAGTCAAAAAGTACCTAGTTTGCAAAATGAAAAGAAAATTTATTTTAAAAAATTTTGTAAAAAATTAAAAAAGTGTAAAAATGAATTTAAAAAATAATTGTATATGATTAAAAACATTTTTCAAAACATTTTTTTGAAAACATGTATATATAAGAAAAATCATTTCTAATAGAAAATAGAAATACTGTTTGATTTGCTTAAAACATTATCAATAATTTTAGGAATCAAAGTTAGAAAAATGGTATCATTACTTGAAAACATCACAAATAACCAGATGATAATAAAATTGAATTTTTTTATTAGACAATGATCAAATAATTTCCTATAGTGTAAAGTTGAGAATAAATAATCCTAATTAAAATGAGATTGAAGTATAAACCGTAATCAATTTGGTAATTTTTGTATCATAACCATAATGAATTAAATAACATAAAATGAAACATTAAATATAATTAATTTAAATATATTAATTATATAAAATATCAATGGGTGGTGGATACACCTTAAAAAATAAATAGGTGTATAGTACAAAATATTTATCAAAGGAGTGGAAATTGAGACAATGTCTTTTATAAATATAACAACATTGAAGTAATAATTAATAAATTAATTGATTATGTGTATAAAATGTAAATCATCATAAAATAGGTTTATATACATTAAAAAATTTCATAATTAATTACAATAATAATCTTATATTATCAAAGATAATGGACACAATTAAAAGAAATCGTGTTATGAAACCCCTTTCCACTTAGTAGCTTCCAAGTAAAATCCCCATAGAAGAAATAATTATAATTAAAACATAAAATACCATGAATTATTAATTATTAATTATATAACATGTAAAATGGAATTATATACACCATATAAAATAAACCGGGTTGATAATAATAAAATATTCCTCAATGAAGGAAAATTGAGACGAAATCCCTTACCCCAGGTCTCACTCATCTCATATATTATTTATCATCCTGAATAATAAACGTATGTTAATTATTTACTTAAATAATAAATCTTTTGATATTAATTTTTCATTTTATTTTATTTAATACCATGTTATATTTAATTACATAATCAAAGTTCATGTTGGATGTTTTGATGATATTATGTTTGTATGTCCATGATGACATTGATAGGTTGAATATGGTAAAAGACATAATTGTTACATCATCTCTAGAATAATAATTTATACATGATTATAATTTTTATACATCAATTATCCTTTTAAATTCATTCATGAAATATTTTTATGAATATTGTATTGTGTTACAATCATGGAGATTGTAGGTTGTATATATGAGTGAGTAATGCTTCCCTTTTTCAATGATCATTATAGAAATAAGATAAGTATTATTTTATATTTAAATAATTGTACTAATTTAATAAATACCATATTATTTCATTAAATATAGTTATACATATTTCATTCTTGTTATGTGGTGATAAAAAATGAATCATATCGCTTCATGGAGGAGGTAGTGCACATGTACGCACAAATGGCGTTATTATTTTTTAGTGAATGGAAAGGTAAGAAAGTGAATACTATAATATATTTTAATAATGATAAATATTCAATGAATATTATCTATATATATATATATATTAAATCAATAATTAAAACCATGTATAATAGATGGTGATGGAATATGAATTACATCGGTTCGTGAGCCTGTAGTTTGTCGTACACACAAACAAGAGTTTCATTTACCATTTTATGGAAGAGTAAATGGATATAGGATTTTACATTAATATAATAACATATATTTATGTGTTATATACTTATGTTATTATATTATCATGTTAAAATAATATTTGAAGGAGGTACAAGAAGAAATAAAACAAAAATTCTCGGTTTAGAAGGAAATCTCTTCTTCAAACAACCTCATTATGGTAAAACCTAAATCCTTATTTTATTATGATAAAAATACTATTGGATGTGTTTATTGATGTTATTAAGTTATTCGGGTAGGTTTTGGGTTAAATAAATGGTTCATTAATTGTGGATAGGAGGGGAGAGGGAGTGCCCATTAAAAAGTGATGGGAGGGGCACTTTTAAATTTTTTAAAATACTATATTATAATAAGATAATATAAAATTAAAATAAATAAAAATTTAGATGGATTATATTTTGGGATAGTATATAAATTGGATTTATACACGTTTAATTAGAAAACAAACCCTTGTGTCTTGGTTTAACCCCCCAGTAAACCCATTTTGACCTTAACCATGGTAAAAACATTTTCAAACTGAAAGGGTAATAGTTTTTCTTAAATGATAACAATTATATAATAAATTAAGAATGTATGAAATTTTATACTATTTATTATCCTAATTTTCCTCCTCCATGTTTTAATATTTTTAAATAATTTAATAAAATATTGGTCAACATGAAATATTATTTATTTCATTTTTGACACCATTAAATTAATTTGACTTTAACGAAATGGTGATAATAGTGAATTTATAATATTATCAATTTCATCATAAATAATAAATAATTATTAACTTAAAATTATTTTTTAACTATAAATCATTTCAAATACATTTCTTTTAATGATTTTAATATCAGTTGCCTTTAGTTTTCCATTGTTTTTATCAGCATTGTGGCATTGATGAATAAATGATTAAGGTAACTATATAATCACTAAAAATTTAAAATAAATTACCTTAATGAATATAATTACATTATAATCAAAATAACCTTTAATATTATTTCACTAATTATTTATATCCCTGTATGAACATATAATATATATTTAAAGGAAAGAGAGTGGTATTTTTGTCTTTTTCTATAGCTAAATTATTTTATAGGTAATGTTCTTGTACAAGTGTACCATAAATAATTGAACATAAATTTTAAGGTGATGAGTTTCATAATAAATTTATAAAATAATAATTAATATGAAAAATGATTACCTCATCACTTAATTTTCACCTAGTTTAAACCAATTTACCCTTGTACCGTGGTGATGAAATTTTTGTTCCTTTTACTATTCATAATGAATAAAAAATAAGATGAAATTATTAAATAATATAAATCATTCTAACACAAAATATTGAATCCATTTTACCAAATTAAATCCATATAATTGGTAGAAATTCATTTTCTAATAATCTCGTAAAGTGTGATGAAAAGCGTTTTTTTAGGAAATTTCATTTTTCAAGAAAAAATGATCTTATATTCACTTTATGATTAGAAATAAACATTATATTAATGTAAATTATTATATATAGTAATATAATATATAAATTTAGTTCAAATCATCCCTCATTAGGGGTTATTTTAATTAAATAAAATGGAGAAGTATTATCCAATTAAAAATTATTTTCAGAAAATATGTGTTTTATGCCTATAAATAAACTTATTAAAAAATAGGATATAAATATGATTATAATTTAATTAAATACTTTAAATATAACTAAAAAATTATGTTAATTTTGAATAAAATTCATAGAATAATGGTACTTTTAAATTATTTAATTTATAGAAAATAAATGAGTGTTTAACAAAAAGAGGTATATTTCACTATTTCCTTAAAAATCATGCTTTTCAAAAAATTCCCAAAATTTCACAATAAGTTAATTTTGAAATTCTTATTTAAAAAATTGTTTCAATTTTTACAATATGATTTCTAAAATTGGAATAAATTAATAATATTATTCTCTCACAAAACCAATTAAAACATTTTTTAATGAAAAATATATTTTTGAAACCTCTAAAGAATTTATTAAAAATTGAGTCTTTATTTACCAATATATTTTATTTAAATAAAATATTTATATAGAATTTTCTAAAAAAACTAATTTATAACACTAATTCAAATTATTGGTTATAACATTCATATTTAAATAATATAGTTCATGGGTCATTTAAGCTCAGTCTTTTGTGTCATATACACCACCAAACATAATTTTCTTATTTTAGAATTTCTTGGTGTTATAAATCTCCATGATAGAAAGTTATTTTCCCATATAATTGTTCAATATATTTTCCATTATCTACAAAAATTCCAAGAACTATTTATATTATTATATAATCAAAAACTAAATAAAGTATTTAACTAAAATCTAAACCTTGTGTTTGTTAAAATCCAATCAAAATAAACATTTTCTTGTATCATTTCATATAGTATTATTATTCCTTAATTAGGTATACCCATTTATTCTTCATCACACTTTTCCCTAGTGTAACATTCATTAGCTACCATGTTACATGGATATATATTGATTTCATATACATGTTCATTAGTAACTACCACTATACTTAATCACTTATAATTTAAACCTCTTATGGGTTCCTTTGTTATCAATAATTTATAAAAATAATGCAATTCCCATCACTTAAAAAAATTATACTTGTATTATAATTCGGGTAAACTACCTCAAGACACCCTAAATTTCCACTATTTTTTGTGTTTCATCTTTTATAACTCTTACCAAATATTTCATAGTCCTTAATATTTCTAGTACATATATATCTATAAATACTCCACTAAACTGAAATCCATCTTTTGGGTTGTCTAGGAATTTTATAACTTGAGTTCTTTCATAACTAGCCAAAACTTTTAGATTTCTATTTAAATAACAATGGTCATGGTCCACTAATTCATTGTTCTTAGTTTCACATTTCACCATCTTTTTACCCTTACACAATATATTCTCATGAAAAAATAAATTTAGATTCTAAATGCCTTCCCTAATCCATTGTCCCGAATTCAAAAACTAAAGGATTAACCACCATAAAAAAATACACCCAAGAATTATCATCCACCTTATTCCTTTCCTTAGAATTTAATTTTATGTAGGTTATTCTTATAAATAATTTTTTTTGAGATAAATTAAATAATTTTCTAGTTCACATTACTTTTATAATATCAAACCCCATTGGTGGGAAATGATTCTGATTAACTTGGTTAGCTACACAGTTGGCTGATTACACCTAAAATTTGATTCAGAAACTGAAATGTTGTATCATTATTTAGGAACTCTCGGTCACCATCTGATTCATCTACTCTACTATACTATTTTTCCATTTTTCTAGACACTATCTTCTAAAAAATTAATTCCTTTCATCCAGTAAAAACTATGTAACTCCCTATATCTATACTCACCCACATTATCAGACCATAATCATTTTATATTTATTTTGGTATCCTTTTCCACCATGTATCTTTACCTGAAACAATTTATAAAACACGTGGAATTATTCTTGAGAAACAACACCCACATGTTATATGTTGTATTGGATATGAGGGTAATATATTAAAATTACCCACTGTGAGAAAAAACAAGTGTTGATCGCCACAAATCTATATTCACCTAATTCAACTGGTCATTATTTTTTGTCTTACCTTCTGTATTTAAGGAAACTATCTAAAACATCCCAATTATAATTTCCTTACATTTTATACACTCAATATAATAGAATTTAATTATTCCTTTTATATCTATGACTTTAATCTATTTTTTACCCTTAAAACAAAGACAATAATCCCACAACTTCGCAATTTTGTAATTTTTTATTTTGGAAATTATTGTTCCTTTTGAACATCCAGTCAGGTTAATGTTCCATATTTTAAACCTTTTCTGTATCCATACATCCCAATGTAATATTCAACACATATTTCCCAAATATTTTATAGAAACCATTATCATCCAAATAACCTACTAAAATTGCGTTCTTCCATAATATTGGTATGAGTCAAACCCCTTGAAATATCAAAAAGCATCCAATCTATGTTCAGATATTCACATCATACTTTAACAAAATCTTGAGAAATTAATTTTTTTTGAGATGAACCTTACCAAACCTATAAAACCCCATTATTTTATATGTACTTATTTTAAAATAGAATTGAATTATTTGATATATTTCATTATAGGAAAGCTCCATTCTAAATGAACTCGTGTTATAGTATACCTTTATAACCTATCTATTAGATTATCAAGTATGAATTGTAAAACCAAATTATGAAATAAATTTATAATTTTTTTCCAAAATTCAAATGTATAGATTAATTCCTAATAAATAATCATTAAATTTTAAATTAAATCATTAAATGATTCGAGTTCCTATTTTTCAAATAGATATAATTTTCTATATGTTAGGTATTATTATATTAAAAATTGTATTTATCAATATAAAGAAGTAATTTTAATGAAATTCATTGGTAATTTATGATTAAAAATCCATACATTAGTTTTATAATGGTTATAAATAAAGATAAAATCATTTAAAGTAAAAATGAGTTATTCTTCTTAAAACTATTTTTATGTCCACAATGTATTTTTATTATAATAAATTATATAAGTAATTATTGATTAATGGTTTTAATTAAATTTTTAGATTATATATTCAATAAAATATTTTAAAATTCATTTTATGGTTTTCATATTGTTATTAATGAAACAAAATTTAGTTTTAAACTTAAAATGCATTCTTCTAAAAATATATTTTTCATTGTATTTCACACACTTATTTTAAAATTAATATATTCAAATTATATAAATTTATTTTGAAAAAATTTGTTTCATATTTTTAATAATTATTTCTAATTTTATTAATGAGGCCACTTTCATTTTTTATCATAATGAACAGTAAAATACTAAAAATCAGTTATAACAGTTAAGGTTAAAACGTGTTTACTAGGTGGTAAAAATAAGAGATAAGGGTATTATTTCCATATAAATATGTCTAAATATTATTATTTCAAGATATTTTGACCATATATAATTTAAAATTAAAAATATTTTCCATTTTTAAGCATTATACTTTAGAAATATAGTAAAAATATTTTAATATTTTAAGTAATAACAAGTGTTTCCTCTCCTCACATAAAAAAGGGAACCTTTTATCCAAACTTATTTTTGAAATTTTTGGGATTATATCTGAGAAAATATTTATTATAATACATTTATATATTATTTACCTTTATTATAGATCCCACAAGATTCTTATAAGACCCGTATATCAAGGATTAAGGTGTAATATAAAGGAGGTGTCTCAAAGTAGAGGTATAAGTCTTAACCGAGATATTTAAATTTTAATGCATCTTCAACATTATCTAAACCTATTTTATATAACATAACATAATTAATGTAGAATTATAAACATATTAAGAATTTGTTATGATGATGAAACAACCATGTTCATATTAATTTCCTTCAAATGGAATATAGAAGTATCGCTCGTGCATACTTGTGGACTACTTACTCCACGTAGTGATGTGGTTCATTTTCTATCACATCCTCATATGGATATTTATAATTATGGTTTTAATAAATTTATATGATATTTATTATGATATAATGATTCAGGAAGGATAGAAAATTATTTATCTTTATTTTATTCTTTTCATTATAAAATGAAAACTTTGTTTAGGCATACATATATAATAATATCTCTATGAACATTGTAGATCATTTTTCTATCTATACAATTTATGATTTTTAAAAGTAGGATCCCTAGACCGAACCTAAAGATTAATTTTCAAAAACTATATCATGCATATATTGAGTTGTGAAGGATGTATTCATACTATGATAGAGTTGATATTTTTTCATCCATTATTTATATCATAATGTTCATAGATTATTCTTCATATCAAAAGGCTATAGAAGTTCCCATGTTATAATAAGTACCCATAGATATAATTAAATAAATATTAAACTTTTTTAATATGGTCTAGAAACATATTACAATAAGAAATAGATGATGGTTGACTATCAAGTGTTAGGGGATCATAATAAATGTAGCTTTTTATCATGAAGTTCATACTTAGTGATCTCAAGTAGATGAGATCACAAGGACTGACACACCAAAATGGGCACCACATGTTTCAACTATCACGGGTAGTTCCAATATATGAGCATGTGTAATGGTCTCCTCACATGATATTATTATTATTGTACACTATTTTATTATAAACTTTGTAGCAAGAAGAAAACAATTACATTCATGTCATGGTGAGGCAGCTTGCATTGGGTTCACCAATGGTGGTTTGAAATTGATTGAATAATCAAGATAGAATTTTTTTCTTCCAAAGGGATGTTATATCTAGATCCTAGATAATCAGAATGGTATTACCTTTTATAAATTCATGGACATTGTAAAATAAGGTAAGTTCATCAAGTAAATTCAACAAATAATAAATTAAGAAAAATGATATCATGAAATGGCATCCTTATTTATGAGATAACATGAGAAAAATATATTATGTTACACAGTGTCTGTGTAAGAGTTTTTCATTATTATGAATATTCCTTATCTCCTTAGTGGAATTGATGGGTTAATAGAATCTAAAAATAGTCTATGAATAATATCTGCATCCATCGAGGTAAGCTCCTAGAGTGTCACAGAGTAATAATGTTGAAAATTATATCCAATTATAATGAATAGGATTATAGGACATGGTGGGCCCCACCATGATGTCTATGATATTTTTGAGTTTTAATGATCTCCAAGTAATAAATAAATTCATTATTATTTTATTATATAATAATTAAAATTTTATTTATTTATTTACTAAATTTAATAGCATTTAAGTAAATACATGGGAAAATATTTAACAAATGAATATTATTTTAATTTTAAATGTTCATTTAATATTTATGGGAATAATGAGCCAGGTAAATGACTCACTTTTTTCATGTATTTTATTTATTATATTACAAGAATTTATTAAAAATATAAATGAAATTTATGAAACAGTTAGATAGTCATTACTTGTCCTTTATGGATTATTTAGTGGGTGATAAATATTCGAGATCAGAAAATCCCTTTGTTGGTATGCCATACCTTAATATATATGTAAGAGGAGGATCTCATTTGAGTTACGATTCCTTGTAAGAATTTTAGAGCCACTCTCTCATCTCTCCCATATCCTAGAGAGAGGAGTAGTTGATCTAGGGCATTGATCCAAAAAAAATTTACACCGATTGAATGACTATTGTAGCAGTGATCATTGGGACATTGAAGTCTTAATTGAATCTCCACACATGCACCCAAATTTTTTTGATCTCCATTCTCATAGAATTTTGAAGCATTTGTGTATGATCTTGAGGGATATGAACTTGGTTTCTTTAAGGAATAGTCACCGAAGATGGGTGATTATCAAACGCACATTTAGATTGATTGACCTCATTTTTCATTTTATTTTTGTGCCTAAATCAATTCATGTGAATTTCTCTACCATTCATACTAGGTTGCGCATCACCAGAGGTGATGAAGTTACATTGATTTGGTGATAAAATTTTAAAACACCTACTCATTTTCTTCCAATGCATGTCTCAGTAAATTCAATTATTATCAAATAAATTGTATGGTTATTTAAGATTAAAAAATAAAATTTTCATTAAATTTCTCTAGAAGGCATTATCATGGTCACATTTCACCAAAAAAAAGGATTTGATCCAATAATAGATAGCCAAGTTACATCCATCGGATGATATAAATCGTATCGAATTTGTTTTGACTATAGGTTTAAATTGAAGAACGTGTGTGTGTGTGTGTATTTTAATTTTTCCAGTTGATTTTTCAAATGAACCCTACTAATTCTTCCATATTCCAACAAAAAAATATTATTTTAGTCCGAACCAAATTTATACACTTGTGGAAAAAAATGTGGGTCAAAATCTTTTATGTTGTATTTATGAAAAATTTACAAATGATAAATATTAAAAAAATGATAAATTCAAATTACTTTTCATTTGAATTGTACCATGGGTTCTATTAACATGAATAGTAACCTGAGGGTGGGTGGGTTACTTGGTGGGTCAACCATGGTTTTATATATATATAATATTTATAAATATCTATATACATATATACATTAATCCATGGTTATAGTAACCTTGTTACAATTCACAAGAATAGTTATCATGGGTTACTGTTCACAAGAATAATACCGTTAATTTATTGTTCACCAGTGAGTTAAAATACCCAAAACCACTCCCAATATATTTTTAATACTAAATAAGCCCAAAAATTTGAGAAGAAAGTTGAGACCGAGTGACAAGGTAGTTATATATTAAAATTAGTTAAATTTATATCCATTCATAATTTATTCCCTCAAGTTAAATTATCTACAAATTTAATGTCATCCTACAATGTTATTGTATTCCAGTTAATCTTGAACATCATCAAACCAATGTAGGTCAATATTTTAATTTATTTAATTAACTATTTCAATTTCATGCGATGTGTGTAATAATTAATTTATTTTGACAGTCAATACATCTTCTTTCCCCTCATTATATGTACAGGGTTTTTTACATCCATGATAATTATTCTCAATGTATTTTTGAATTTACAAGTGTATATATATAATATTTAGGACACTTTAATATGTTGAAATTTACATTTTGAGGTGGTATTTCAGAAAATAAGTAGATACATTGGACTAAGGTGTGATCTGTAATACAAGTCAGACAAAACTAAGGTATTCAGCAATTAGGGTCACAGTTGATCCATATACATTCGTTGGATCATCCAGTAATAAACACTCAAGATCATTTATGGTGTTTATTTAATTTACTCATGGTTTATTATTTTTTTGAATATTATTGTTTTTTAAATCACATAAAATAATAAACCAAAATGCATAGAGTAAAACATATATGGATTAAGTGAATGTTTTTTATTTAATGCATTTTCAAGTTGCAAGTGAAATCACTTTATATCATCATATCAAATAGAAAATGATATCATTCACCTAGAAATAATAAAAACCCTCATATAAATATTATATAGTAATGTCTTCTATCATTTGAATTTGATCAAAACTATGTGTTTGATGTGCTCACCAATCCTAGTTAAGGGTTCCTCCTACCGTTGATGAGTCCTTGTGAATTTTATGGGTCTGCATAACTAAATATGATCGAAAATAAGTATTTATAACTATCTTATTGCATCTTTAGAGCCAATGTGTTATGTAAATCAAGGTTACGATTTCAATAAGTTGGGACTTCACTGAATTGTTCAAGGATATGTGAGTTAATGTGGTTGTCTAGTCAAACACCTACCTTGAAAATCTATAATTAGTGGTGTATCCATATCTTGGACTATTATGATAGGTTTTAGGGATCCATTACACTAGAAAACTAAAGTTATATGGTATTATGAATCTATTAGTGAGGGTTACTAGGGTCTGATAAAATTGTGAGAAACATCTAATGATTTAATTAATCATTAATGTCTAATTTATAATAAATATAAAATAATAATCTACTTAAGTTTTGTTTTGTAGAATAATGGATAGTAATACCATAATTTCACTATGATAAAATCTTGAAAAATAAAATTTCTTATCCAACATGAGTTTTCATGTATATCACAATTGCTTGTGAAAAGTACCTTGCTATCGGAAAATCTATGTGATGGATTCCCCATTGTCTATTGTGTCACCTTGAGAATCAACGGTGAGAAAGATTCTTATAAGATACACATGGATATTGAATTTGATGTTTAAATCACAATTATATTATCAATGTCCATTGAGTTGTGGAAAAAACATAAGGGAATTGATGATTTTTCATGTTGTCTCATCTTTGAGAATCATGTGAGGAGAAAGAGAATCAAGAAATTAATGAGATGATGATTACACTAACTATGTATAAATTAAAATATGGATCATCGTCTTTTAATAAATCCCACTCTTATATACCTATCAATATATTAATCTAGTTTAGTTTAGGATTAAAAAATTAAGAGTAAATATAGAAAATGCATAATTTCCTTTTGGTTAAGGTTCTCCAAGAAGATAAAAAATTGAAAAAAGATTAATCATTAATACTTATGGTGAAAAAGTTGCAAGAAAATGTAAAAAGGACAACGGAAAGTGTGAACCCAAATGAAACTTCAGAGTGCCTTCAAAGAAAATTAGAATATCATCAAACAAGAGGCTATTTTAATTCCATGTCACAGTATAAGTCTATATAAGATTAAATGTAGTGAATTGAACTAGAAGTAAGAAGTGACGTCGAATTTCAGAATATTCATTATTGTATGTGATATTTATATTATACTCGGATATTAAATAAAATATTCCTATCACATATGTTTATTTAAATACAATATCTAAGTAATAAAATAAACATCATAATAAGTAATGTAAATTATCCAAGTAGATGATAAAGGTTGATTACTATGTCATCAGTGAGAAGTACACAACTTCTAATTTTTTTAGTTTAATGGTTTTAGATGTACATTTGTAAACTATTACCAAAAAAATATCATCTGACCATTAGAAAAAGGGGAAAATTATGAAATATTGGAATTAATTGTTTTTCTATTATATAATACTCAACAAATAGTTCATTAACGGTTGAATCATTAGAAATAACTGAAAATATAAAATGTAATACTCAGTTATACCCAATTGTGGAAATATAATTATTTTTCTAGTAATAATAAATAGTTTACAAGGTCATAGCTAGTATTTTTTTATACTCTTTGGATATATATTCCTTAGGTATTATTGACATTCTTACTTGTTTAACATTGGACAAAGAGTCCTTTGGAAATAAAGGTATACCACAAATCATTCAAAATAAGTTTAGATGGAGATTTTGAATAATTCCATGGATAATCTAGAGTATAATTCATATAATTCAGAATATTCCATGAATAATTTAAAGGAAGGTAAAACTGAAGTACATGATATTCATTTTTAGAATATATGAGTTTCTTTGGTTCCATGTTCTGAATAATACATTGACCAAGTATTCATCGATCGTGAAAATATAGAGTGAATTTATTCCTAAACATAGATTTCCTTAAACTCATCAATGTTATAATGTTAGTAAGGAAGATAAACGATGATTCGTACATAAAAACATTGATCATTAAAATTTATCATGGTGTAATTCATAAATTAACATTTCCTTATACATATCAGAGTCACGATGTATGTAAATGGAACATAAATGTTGAGACTCATATGCATTGCAGAAAATTCCATTTTTTTAGATGTGATTTACAAAGTGTGGTGTTATCTCATAACCATATTCCATCTATAATGAAAAATGATCTCATTTGAGCTATAATATGAAAAAAAATCTATAATGTCAAAATAACATGTGTTTAGATACAAGGAGTTTGTTAATGGTAAGTTAATAAAGAAACATGCATCAAGAATAACACATTGTCCATCTAAGGTCATTATCCTTATAGTCCCTAAGGATATTATAGAAACCCCTATATAAGAAAAATTATAGTCGCATTAAATAATATATTTCTATAAAATGGTGAAAATATCTATTTGAGATAGTAGGAACAAGATTAAATTGAGTTAATTCAAGGATTTAGATGCACAAGTAGTTGGCATATGAAAAAGTTTTGTATGTGCTTTTGGAAAGTAATGTTCTAAAGATATATATTGTATTGGAATAATGAATCCATGGTGGTGGTTTTATATTCATAATGGTTGGTGATACATTATTCATTGAGAATAATGCATCCTAAAAAAAAGTAATAAATTGGAATATACTATTATTGATGAGAATTATATGAATTTCATAAATATATTTCATGTATGAAAATAAATTCTATATTTTTGAAGTTTCATCAATTAATGTAAAGCTATTAGTGGGTATTTAAAAAATATTATACATGGGTGGTATAAGAGTAGTAAAAATATAAATCGATTGGTTATACCATGTCATTATGACTAAATCCATTATAATTCTACTTGTCAGAGCTACTTTAAATTATCATTATATTTGGATTTGGATGTAAAGAACACCTTTCTTGGAAAGTATTAATAGGATAAAACTCAGATGATTTGGTGACTCCTCAGAATGCCAATAAAGGAGTTTTGATTACTAAAATACATTTTTGGATTTAAGTATGAAACAAAATCCTAGAATATTCATTAATAATGAATCTTATCTAATTTTATACATGAGTTTGGTGGGAGTGCCACTATTTTTTAAGTAAATTTTTTTTGATAATATATAGAAAATATAGTTTAGTATTATAGTTAGTTAAGAGTAAAATGAAATTAAATCTCCAAATATTAATGTAAAGTAGAAATCTATATTCTAAGGAAAGAGATATACTAAGGCAGATATAATAGGTTTCTTAGACCAAGTAAAATTATATATGCTAACACGGTGTTGAAAAATTAAATCTATAATAATTAAAGGGAGAATTTTTATGAATATAACATGGAAACAATATATCTAAAAAGATATGTATGAGACATTGGAGGATATTAATATGGTGAGTAAAATTAAATAACCATCAATAATGGATCAATCACTTATTCAATTATATATACTTAATGTGATATTTATAACTTATATTTTATAGTTTTAAAATATCAATTAAATCTATGAGAAATGAATGAGAAGTATTCATAACTATATAATTGTACATGGGAGAGTATAAGGGATACATTCATGGTACTTGGAGAGGAAGGGAAAGTAGTTATAAAGTGATATAAACTAGTCTTCATTTGGTTCAATATAATCTAATATCATAGTTAGGATAAAGTAATGAACAAAATAATATCATTCAATATAGTGGAAGCCATATCTATAAATACCAAGTGTGTTGTGTATTATGTTTCAAATGAAGATGAAATGTAAAATACTCCACAGTTTCATCCATTAATTGTAGTTACACATAGTAATAAATCTATTATCAGAATATAAATTATGATAATCTTACTATAAAAATAATACCTAATATGTAAATTTTAGATAGTGGAAATAAGAAATATGCTAAGGTATATCACCTCTTAAGGTGTTTTACTCAAGGAGGTGAAGTCATAGAGAGTAGACAAGCCATGAAGCGGAGAT
Organism: Viscum album; assembly: GCA_963277665.1. Taxonomy (NCBI): domain Eukaryota; kingdom Viridiplantae; phylum Streptophyta; class Magnoliopsida; order Santalales; family Viscaceae; genus Viscum; species Viscum album. Next base: position 1,097,659,591 of record OY728121.1, on the reverse strand, counting down.
GTGGTGGACCGATAACTAAATACATATCTTATTATAAGAATGATTTATCACATGTGAGGTAATAAGAGAAGTTATCAAGTTTTCTCTAGTGTAAGTGTGAGTCTTATAAAAGTAGGATTCCTAGACCCAACATCAATATTAATTTTTAATTACCATATCATGTATACAGTGAGTTGTGCAAGATTTATTCTTACCATAATGGTGTTGATATTTTTTGTATCCACTATTTATATGGTAATTTCCTTAGATTATTTGTTATATAGAAAGGTTATATCTGTTCTCAAGCTATAATGTGAACCTAGAGATACCATTATAGTAATGTTAAACTTATTTCTTATGATCCAAAGACATCATGAAGGTAGTACATAGACGATGGGTGACAATCATGTGTTGGGGGCTTATAAACATTGATACTTCTTCACATGAAGCATTCACATGGTGATATTGGGTAGATAAGATCATGAGGACTAAGTCTCCAATATTAACACCACATGTTTTAGGTGTCATTGGTAGTTCCTATTTTTGAACATGTGTAAAAGTCTCCTGGCTTGATATTATTATCAATGAATACTATTTGATTAAAAAACCTGATATAATATGAAAACCATGAAATTTATGTCATGGTGAGGTCGATTGAATTTGGTGAACCATTGGCAGTATGAATTTTTTGAATAATCAAGATAGAATTTTTGTCTTTTAAAAGGAAGTTATAACTTAGGCCTAGTACCTTCACTAAAAACATTTTCATGGTAGAAGAAAGTATTTTCATCTAGTAAAGTTAATGAATAATAAAGAAATAAAGGATTATGGCACAAAGTGTGCATACTACATTATGATATATAATGAGATAAAGATATTATATTAGGTCGTGTGTGTTTGTGGGATGTTCTCATTATTATGACAATTCCTTATCTCCTTAGGATTCATGATGGGTTACTAGACTCTACTTGTGAATAGTATTTACTTCTATTGGGATAAGGTCCAAGAAGGTCACACATTAAGCACATTAAAAAGTATGAATTGTTCCAATAAATTGGAGTATAGGACTTGGTGGGACCCACCACTAAGTCTGAGATATGTATGAGTTTTAATGATCTCCATGTAATAAATAAATTCATTATTATTTGAGTATAGAATAATTGGAATTTAAGTTAATTATTTAATATATTTACTAGTATTTAATATAATACATGGGAAAATATATGATGAATGAATATTATTTTATTATTCAATGTTAATTTAATATTTGTAAGAATAACAATTCATGATAATTAATCACTTTTTCTTGTAATATATTTATTATATTACAATAAATTGATAAAAATATAAATGGTGTTTATGACATAGTTAACTGTAATAACAAGTCCTTTACGGATTATTTAGTGGGTTATATATATTCAAGGGCCAGATATCCATTTCTAGGTATTTCATACCATACAATATAAGTAATAGGAGGGCCTAATTTGAGGTACTATTCACTTTATAAACTTGAGAAACTATCTCTCATTATTGTCCCACCATTGAGAGATAAGTAGTTGATCCATGTATTTGATCCAAATTATTTTACAAAAATCAAAGGATCAATATAGATTTGATCATTGGGACATAAATGGATTCATTTAATCTTTCTGCTATCACCCATATTCTTATCATCATCATTTCTATATACTTTTAAAGTGTGTGTGGAAAATGTAGAGAGATTCAATCTCTGTTTCTTCTAGTAATGGTCTACAGTGACATGAGGTTACCGAATGTGCCTTCAAATTGAATTTATTAATTGTTCATTTTATTTTTGTATTAAAATAAATTCATGTAAGATCCTTTTACTTTTTTACTAGGATATGCATCACTAGGTATGACATGGTTACATCGATGCAGTGACAAAATTTAAAATCCTTGGCCCATTTTCTTCCGTTTTCCTCTCCAGTGCCATCATTTTGGATAGTTATAAATATTTATATAGTGAATATATATTATATATTATGATTAAAATTGTGGTTATGGTTAAAAAGTGATCATAGTACATGTACCGAAATAACCACACTAAAACATACTTGAAAAATGAATTATTTAACACTAAAAAATGATGATTTTAATAAATATTTATTAATAAATGGGTATTAAAATGTTATAAGTAGATCGTATATGATATTATATGGTTTTATATGGTTTTAATATAAAATTAAAATAAATATAAATTTATTATACATGTGGTAAAGTTCTTATATAACAAGTTGAACATGAAGTAACAGTTTTATGTTATAATATAATTTTTATCACGATTATTTATTCTTAAATTACTAATTATTAATTTATATGTTATATCTCTCAAAAATATCATTTATTTTTCTATATTATGGTTATTTATAATAATTACATGTTTTTCGTTCATTTTTCTTTCTCTATGTACTCAAACATCTGAATGAATGTTTTGAAGGAAAATCGACTCTTTTTCTATTCAGTTGGGAATCTTGTTATTCAATTCCAATATTTTATTTAAAATGGTTTCAATGGTATTTTTAATGTTATCCTATGATTCTAAATTTCATTTTTAGAATTTTTTACTTCTTATAAAAAGGTTATAAAGGAATACTCTTGTCATTTTTTAAATATGGTACTTTTTACTAAAGCTGTGAACAAAATCTTAGTTTTAAATTACACTACACAAATATATTTTCCTTCCATCATGAATAATAATTTATTTGATACTTAATTTATAAGTTTTCAGGGTTCCTTTAAAATAAAATGCTTTTCTATATAGTTTGGAAATTTTTATATTTTAAATCTACGATTTCAAAATGAAAAGTGTATTTTCCTCAAGAAATATTAAAGTTATCTTTTAAAGGAATTTTTAATCTATGATAATACTCTTTAATATTACTTATGCTTCATTGGGTATATGATTGTATGAAACTATCATTATTATTTATTTGGATGGTTATTAGTTATAATGACTAAATCATGATGATTCCTATTTTTTCCCTAGGTTAAGCTTTGATGGAATGATAATTGTTTTTACAATCATGTGGAATATATATAAATGAATTATAATAATATGATGAGTTGGTCCATTATATCACTCTCATGTATTGGGTATAGATTATTATTATTTTGGTATTAAATGGTAGACAGGAGGTTATCCCAAACCCAAAATAGAGTACATAAGAGGTTATCCCATGGCCAATATAGTTACATGGGTGGTTATCTCAAGATTAACAAGTGGTAAATATCGTGGTGGGTATCATTGACATAAGATTTAAATGATTATGAGTATACCACACATTATCCCACTCTTTTATGACATGATATTATTCCAATGTTTTTTTCTCACGGACCATGTTATTTCATTCATTTTTTATCCATGTCTTATAAACTTCTTGGTTGTATTCTATGACTCATGATTATGATCAAAGAATTTATGGTTATAGATTCCAAATGTTAATATCGTGTTTTCATACCCTTATGCACATTTTATTCTTAAATAATCATTTATATCTTGCATTTTTTCCCTAATTTATCATCTAAGAAAACCTTTTATTATGTTTTCTTTTCATTGGGATATGTAGAAAATTTTTACGTTTCATATGTCTAATAAATGTGGTAGTTGTGAAGAACTAATTGGGAGATGATGTATTTACAATTTTTCAAATACACTAAACCTTTACGATTATAGTATGGATCATAATGATATGTAATGAATATCTATCTAATAAGATGTTATATTTATGTATGTAATTTTTGGGTCACCATGATTGGTATCAAAGTGATGTTCATTTTTTTGGGAAACTTGGTTGAGAAAACATTTGTGAGAATCATTTGGATAATCCTATACATAGGATAACGTCCTATGTTATGGTAATTAAATGAGTGTGTTTTTTAAAGAAAATCCATCCCTATATAGATATTGGAATGTGGATGTAGCTATGGAATAGATGAATCTAAGGGTATAAAATATAAAAGTTATAGATTCAGTATTAACATTGTTTTCACTAGTTCAAGATGAGTGGCACTAAGACTACATATAATTCTAGAACCACCTTGGGGATATAATTAGATTAGTTCACATTTTCATTCTAAACCATTATAAAGGATTTGATTATATTATTACCATAGATAACTTAGGTTAAACCTATGGGTTCATAGATTTAAAATAAAGTGTCATTGTTTTTATATCCTATGAGTGATCTTTCATGATTATATGTTTTCTCGCTATGATTATTATTTCTCACACTGTGGTTTTTGGTTTTTGTTAACAGTTGGAACCTAAAAGAATCCAGTTAACATTGAATTTGATGGAAAATTTAATTATTCTCCTCTTTATCATAAAAATGTTCTAGGAGATGGAATGAAAATTATCATTACTTTAATTACACAAAATTATCAATCCATGAATGGTGGTGAGCTTAGAAATAAGAAAAGGAAGTAAAAACATTTTTTTGAGTCCTTCATGAGGAAACATCTATATTTTTTTAGTGGGTCCATTGATCCATTAATTATAAATAAATATATTAGTACAAATTAAATGATTTTTTAAATTATATATTGTATAGTTCATGAAAAAATTATTCTAGTTTTTTACCATTTGGAAGTTGAAGCAGATCGAAGATGGACTCTTCTCAAGAACACTAGTAAATGGGAAGTAATTTACTCTAGAGTGGTAGAAGTTTAGAGGGTTAATTTTCAATAATTTATTTCCTTTAATTATATGTATGAAAATAGATAAGGAATTACTTGTACTGAAGAATATGGATGATGAATCCATTAGTACCTATGAGGCATATTTTACATGACCCCTAAGATATGCTTCTGGAATTATCATCTAACCTAAAAAAGATTGATAAATTCTTCAGTGACATAAAACCAAGTCTCTGGAAGATTTTATCCATAAGGGACATTAGTAACTATGAAGAAATGATTCAGTGTTCTCTCAATCTAAAATCAAAGATCATATTAACCCATTAGTCTCATGGTATTTATAATAAATGAAAGATATAATTAAAGGAAACTCTAATAATAAAAAACAATAGAGATAAGAATTTTAATCTTACTTTATTCTAGAAGTATGGAATTAAACATAGAGGAACATGTTTTAATGGTACTAGTAAATTATTTAAGTGTGTAATTGAAGTTCATTGTGTAATCAAGTGTTGATGTGATGGGATTAAGCTATATAATGATGTGAATGGAGATAAAGATCTACATAATACACCACTGACACTCTAGTGTTTCATGTGTAAGGATTAAGATAGTTATACTATGAAATGCTTAAATTTGATGATTAATAATGATGTACTATGTTAGTATCCTCTTAATCCAATATAAAATAAAAATATCATGTGATCTCTATGGTCGATGTGGTGTACAATAACAAAGTGGTGAATGGTATACATACCATCTAATCTTGAATTACTAATTTCATATTTGATTTTGTATTTACCCAATCTCATAAATCTATAGAATTTAACAAGGGTATCACAAAAACACCTCAAAGATTAGATGTTTAATTAGTATTGAAAACTGATAATTGTATGAGGATCGCATAACAAGTGTATAATACTTCCAGGATTGATGCTTGTGTGAATATGCTTCTTCAAAATATTATTATTCTCTATCTTGTTTAATTTGAAGTTATTTTATGAATATATTGGTTTTTTATATAAATCACATATAAATTAATGAGTCAGTGAAGTCACATTTTATATTATTAACTATATTATGATTTTCTATCTTGTTAGGATAAATATTAACCTCTAATGGAAATTACATCCATTTTATGTGTCTTGATTCTTATTCAAATGGAGTATTTATCATAGATGGTTGGGGATAAAATAAACATAGAAGATATGACTATTTTTAGAGAGTTTTTTCATTTTCTTCTTGATCATGATGTTTCATTTTCAATATAACTCATACCTAGAATTACATATATTTTAAAGAATCTATATAAAATGGCCCTGATTGAGTTATAGGAATTGAAGAAGTAACTCCAGGAAAATCTTGATAAGTAATTAATTCTACTTAGTCTGCCACAATGGTGAGCACCTAATCCTTTTTTTATGAATAAATATTGATCATTGTGAATCTTATTTTATTATCGAGGAACCAATAAGATCACAATTAGGAATAAGTATCATTTTACCTCTAATGATTATTTGTTTAATCAATTACAAGTAGATAATTATTTTCTAAGATATATATTTGATTTGGATACTATCAATTGAGGGTTAAAAGTGGGTAAATACCCAAGATAGCCTTATGTACACGGTATGAACACTATGAATTTATACTTATGTCATTTAGACTTACTAATTATCTCATTATCTTCATGTATTTAATGAATAGCATATTTATAGATTAACTTGATTAGTTTTTGCTAATTTTATAGATGATATTATTATATATTCCTAGGTAAATATATACCATTAATATCACTTTATGATTGTACTAAATGCCCTGAGAAATGATAAATTGTATGAAAAATTTAACAAGTGATAATTTTGGATAAAAAAATGTTTTATTTTTTGGTCATATAATCTCAAACGAGGGTATATTGGTGGAACCATAAAAAAATAAATTATTGAACATTGGAGAATAAAAATATTGTGTCTATGATCCATAGTATTATTATATTAGTTGTATAATGTAGAATATTTATGAATAATTTCTCTTGGATTTTTAATCCACTCAACAAGTTAACTTTATAGGGATTTAAGTTCCTTTGGATAAATGAATGTGAATAAAATATCAAAGAACTAAAGAGATGGTTTTTCACTATAGTTATGATCACACTACTCTATAGTGGAGAAGGGTTTTTCATCTAAAGTGATGCATAAAATAAGGGAATGACATGGTTTATTAGGTAGAATTATGTGGTGATAGTTTATTCATCATTCCAATTGAAGGTTCGTGAAAAAAAAATTCGTATCTCTTGATTTATAATGAGATACGGTAATTTTTTCATTAAAAATATTGAAGTACTCTATTTATAGAAAAATATGTGACAAATATACTTATAAAAAATGATTAAAATTTATATTTACCAAAAAATAGTTAAATATGCACCAAGATGATGTTTTTAAATAATTAAGTATTATGACTTCATAATACACTGCCACCCTAGAGAGGTGAAAAAGGAGGATAATTCTTTGATTAAGAAGGATCTCACTAGTTTATCTATAATAATGATTGAAATAGACCCAATATTTATATATTTGTAGAAGGTATAACTTGAAATCATGAGTAAAGAGGAAAAATAATATCATTATTAGATTTAAGTTCAACCATCATTCTATGTAAGGATTAAGGAATTGTATAAGGAAGATGTACAACTGAAAAATAAGGTAAGAAATGTTCCTGAGTTAAAACATGATAGTGATGAAATGATAAGATTTAAGAAGTGATTATGTGTCCCATCAATACCATATTTGAGGAAGGATCTATAGGAATAATATTATATAACATCATGATCTATTCATAGTGAAATTATGAATGTTTATATAGATATGAAAGAGTATTTATAATGGGAAAACATGAATAGAGATATTGTAGAGTATGTATCTTGTTGCATGGTATGTTGGAAAGTTAAGGTTCGGAGATATAAGTATAATTAGATGATAAATCTATTACCCATAAAAAATTAAAATTTTAAAAAATTAATATGTATTTCATCATAAAACTCCCCAAAACATCTAAAGGTAATAATGATATTTGGATTGTAGTCGACAACCTTATGAATTGATCATATTTCATTGCTATCAGAGATGATTTGTCTCTTGATCATATTCACAAGATGTACATTAAGGATGTGGTAAGTTGTACAGAGTTCCACATTCTATTGTATCTAACTGATATCTAAGGTTTAAATTCATATTCTAGAAAAGTATATCGAAAGATATGGAGAATAAATGATGTAATTTTTCTTTCTCAAGAATTCCCTATACAGGTCTGAAATCAGAGAAGGTTGAAGTTTCTTCCCCGTGCACTTGATACAAAATTAAATAATCCTGAATTCCAAGTGTTCAATTTAATTCCACAATAAGTTCAAGGAATCCATAATCACATGCCCTATGCTATCCAACACCATATGATCTCTACTCTACTCAATGTAGAAGCTCTAATTAAGTATCATTGTATGTGATGAACCCATCAAGGATGATTTAAGTCCAACCAATGCTCAATAAATCATGACTACACTAAATCAATATCTATATTCAATTCCAATTTTATCTACACACATAAATTAGAAGTTATTAAGTTTCATTCAATAGGTGACAAGGCCCAATTCCACCAGACCCAAGTCATGAAATAAACCACCTTGAACTAGTATCTTATATCATATCACCTAAAAGGTTTTGTGGTACTCAATCCAGATTTATTTCCAAGAATATCTTGATAATAAATAACCCTATCATAGTATAAATACTCATATAATATCATATTTATCTCACATCCAGTAGATCTCATCATTAAATTTGAATATTCGTTAGGCCCATTACAGAATAGCCAAGCCCATCATGATAGCCTAGGACCATGGTTTCCTATTTTTTCTACTAAATATTAATATGTGATGTGGTTATAATAGGATAATTCTTGAATTAATTTATATCATGATCATGGGAAGAGAATATTTCAGAAGATCTATGTGATGCTTATTATGACCCTCAAATCAGGATGCACGATAACTATCCAAGTAAGAACTCGCTACTCATTTCAATAAATCTAAGGTTGAAGAAGAAGGTTTATGCTTATAAATAATTATGACTCACCATTTTTCAAAAAATTAACTCTTTTAGAATATATCTATGTATTTATGTAATTTCTTTCTAAATTTTAATAAAATTTCATAAATTTTATTATTTGTGTCTTCTCCCCCCCCCCCAATTCTATGTGTCTCTTTCACCGTAAAGGGATGGTAATTTTGAAGCTCTTATCCATTGTGTATGGCTAACCAAAGGGTCACCTTCTAGATGATAATTGGGGAACTAGAGTTCACACACCCAGTTAGATTACTTAAATATTGTTTTGAGGTTCTTGGGGTTGTGAGAGGTTGAGGATATTATCATACCATATATCTCTAACCTTCTAATTTTCATTCTCATAGTTAAATAAATTTTTTATCCCATTATTCATATTACTATTGTAAAATGATATAAATGGTCTATATGGATCATGGAATTATTATTTTTACCCATTTGGTAGAGTGATTAGATTGTCACTTAGGGTATTCTCTTTGATCATGATAAACATTCACACAATTTAACCAGTAAGATTGTGTGTAGCTGATTGGAACACATAGATAATATAATTAAAGGGTCAAGTTTTTGTGACAAAAAAGGATTATAAATTTCAATCTAGTGGTTTCACCCTTTATTTCATCCATCCATTCCTACATTTTAATTTTCCTTTACTATTTTAATTAATCTAAACAACCCCCCTCCCCCCTCATTTATTTCTTGCTTTCAAAATTATGGAAAAAACAAACATAAGTGATTGAGATATTGAAGAAAAAACCCATATAAACTCCTTGAAAAATGACCATTTTCAACCTTATACATCATCTATGATTAATAAATAAAAATTTGGTTTGACCAAGGTCTATGAAAACCACACAATCATTTATCAAGAACCTAGTGGAAGATAATGTTAATATTTTATGTACTGGTTTTTTATGTATCCAAATTTCCAAAGACACTAAACCTTTGTTCTTATAGTGTGGATCATAATAGTATGTAATAAATATTTATGAAATAAGATGTAATATTAAGTTATGTAATTTTTGGGTTTTCTAGAATCTTCCTAGAAACATTTTTTTCCATTCATCCTCTATTATATGTTGAGTGAAATTAATCCTCATAATAAATGACCCCTGATTCCAACGGATCGATGACACTTAGAAAAAAAATTATATCATTGTCATCTATAGTATTTATAGAGATTAAAAAAATATATATTACAAACTTGATCAAATAGTCCCTAAAATACTTTTTTTGATACCTCATTTTCCGGAAATGATAATATATGGGTCCAGGCTTGACTGGCTTACCTCGTCTAAATTCTATTTTCTCTAAATTCTTTATACCAATTTTGTATTGAAAAAAACACCCTATAGCTTATACACTGAGATAAATTCTAGTATATTCATGGAATTTATTTAACATAATCTATCCATTTTGATTAATATAATTATTATCATCAAACACTAAGTTAGTCTAACCAATTTAATTACTCATTATGGTTACCATCGCACCCCATGATTCCATAAGTGATGAATGAAGAATAAATTTACACTTTTCCCTCTAAAAATCACACCTAAAAAATTATAGTTTTTTATGAGTGTAATTAAATTTATCCACCAACTTACTCTTCTCCATCTTTAGGCAGAAGATTCCCCACATCAAAAAATTTATGTTCATTATGGTAATATTCTTGTATATGTTGGTGAACGTTGATATAAGTTTAACTGTTGTCTTAAACTCCAAGATATAAAAGCCGACATTCCAAGTAAACAACATTTAAAAAATCCAAGTTCTTATCAGTAAAGTCTTCAAAACTCATCTTTTTCCATTTCTTCTAGTTGAACTCCCCTAAATATAATCTCATGATCCTTTTAGTACAATTAGACCAAAACTTTCTCCCTCTAAAATCATAAATTTTGACCATAAAATTTTTCAATCTGAGTCTTCCATTTTTCTAATGTAATAAGCTTAAATAAAATCCTTAATAAAACAAAAATCATAAAATAAATTAAACCCATTTGATGCTAATAATATTTCTATTATACTAATTTTTATTACAAAACTTCCATGTTTTAGAATATCCTTTTGAAACCTCAACATTGTGAAAAAGACTGGATGTTTTTAAATATGTTAAACCCAATATAAATGTTTGGATAATAGAACTAGGATCTAAGTCTTTATTGTGAATAACCTTTATCATCTATGTACAAAACCCATAAAAAACTACAAAAACCAAAGAACAAACTCACTCACACTCAAAACAATAAAAATGGAATGTACATTATTCAAACATAGTCTAGCTCCATGAGTGGAGACACTCCTTAATTTATTAAGAATAAATAATCAATGGAAATATATATTAAGCATTACAGTATTATAAAATCATGATAAATTGACCCCCACCCATTTCTTTATATATTCATTACTTTTTTCTACTAGTTTTCACTACCGTTCGAACATTTTACTCCACTAACCACATTATGTAAGTGACTATCAATAATAAGTTACCATCACTATGAAATTTTTTCCTCTAAAAAATTATGATCTTGGATTCCTGACCCTACTCATTCTATAAAACCATTCTACATATTCGTATTCTACAGAGTTATAATATTTTCACCTCCATCTAGATTCATAATAGGTTTAAAGAAATCTATTTCCAAAATTAAGAGTTACAGAAGATAAAAAAAAATTCTAAACACATTCCCAATAAATCATTTCTATATTACATATTCCAATATTTTTATATTTCTTAAAAACATTCCATTTCAAATATTTTACATAAAAAATTAATTTTATATCACACTTAAAATTATGTAGTTAGTAATAAATATAATGATTTTGTGAGAGTATAGACAAAGAATTATATAAACATTAGAGACATCACTTGAAAAAATAGTATCCAATAATAAAATTTTATATGTGGATCCCCTCCTTTAGTGACCCACCCATAAGGGATAAATTGATCAATTTCACAAGTCTCAATATTGGGTGAAAAAATAAACAAGAAAACCCAAGCATTGATTTTTTACTTGGGGTGACTACAAGAATAGATCATATCTCCTCCTCATGTATGGGGGGTATTAAAACATCATGTGTCAGTAAACAGTTGAGAACTATGTACTCAACACATCAACAATCAAAAAATATAAAAAAAATAAGATTGTAAACCATACTACATTCCCCTAAAAATAATACACACTCTTAAATCTTAGTTTATTATAATTTAATAATAATAATATATTTTTAGTGAGAGGGGTTACAAATAACAAATTTAAACATACACACTCAGAACTAATAATCCTAGTTAAAATGTAAATCACCCCACCTTGGTTTCAAACTACCATTATTATAATATTTAATGGCCATATATTTCTTCAAAAGTTGTCATAACCAAATTTTTCAAATGTTTTTTCAATTATCGATTCCATGTTTCTCCACCTATCAATATTCATCCACATATACAGTCTAAGATAAAAATTTTCAAACCTATCAAATAACATCCAATGCCTGTCATGATTTTTTTCATTCACAAGTTGGTAATTCCATATCAAAATTCTCAAGAATCCATCAAAGCCTTATAAGAATTAACTCCTCCACCATTAACATGAATATCTCATAGATATTTGATGTTACCATTTACCTATAGGATATTCTTGAAGGCCACACCCACTAGACAATAAAAATGATAAAAATATAATCAAATGGATTGTGGTGGGTTTTGAACCCCATATCTGACAGTGCATTATAGAAGACCTGTCCACTTATTTGTAGTTTTGACTGCAGACTAATAATAATAATAATAATAATAATAATAATAATAATAATAATAATTAATGTTATTTAGTTAATTTTCTGGTATATAGACTTCTATACATCTTCCTTTTAAATAAAATATCCAAATATTTAAATAATCATATATTTACTTCATTTAATCAATCCCAAAACTCAAGATGTGTTTGGAGGAAAAAAATGAAACTTTCGCCACTTTTTAAAAAAATCATAATTAATATAAGATTTTAATAATCATTATTATCAATTTTATCATTTATATTGGATAGGTAAATTTTATTACATGATTTCTCTTAATGTTCCTAGTAATCATTCTTTAATAATTAGATTTTTAAAAATAATTATTAATAGTAAATTTTTTCATTAGTTGTTCTTTTTATTGTATTGAAATTTGGCGGTTAATATCTTTATTCATAGACATGGTGTATTGTAATGTTCATATTCCTTTAATGTATTATGAGTTGTTTTTTTTAACTTTCAATTTTATGATAATAATATAAAATTGATAATTTCAATACATTCTAAAATCTCATCATAGAAAAACATATAACATTTTCTATATCAGATAGCGGTTATTAGTGAAATATCACATAAATTTAAATCTCCCATGATCCTTACTAAATAATAGTTATACGTTCCAAAATATAACATCATATTCATTATAAAACATCTATTTCACCATAAAAATATTTACCAAGTGTCACCGATCAATAGTAAAAATATTGGATCCTAAAACATTTAGAATCGATATTAAAATGATAAATTTTTAAATAATATTAAATGAAATAATAAAATGGTGTTTGGAATTAAAAAGTGAAGAAAAATATTTTTATTTTTTATAAATCAACCATTGTGGTCTTTTTATCTTAAATTAATTACAATGAATGGATTTTATATTATAAAAAATTTAAACTAAATAACACTTTAAAATTTTAATCTAAAAATATAAAATTAATATATCATCTTTTTAGTGTTTTTTATTTTAAATTAATGTATAAAAATAAAATTTTTATTATAATAATGTAATCAAAAAATATAAAGTTTATATAGAAAATTTTAATTTGTGTTGGCCACTATGTTTTGACCTAGATCATCCTCCTCTTTCTCATTCCCTTATTTATTTCCATAAGGGTTTTATCCACCCTAATATTTCATCGGTTTTATTTCACAATCTACAATAGTGGAATGCTTCCCATCATCTTTTGGTTTTTTCTCTGATTTCTCTTTCCACATGTATGTTGGAGTAATTGTTTCTATTTTTTTTTAAATAATACTTAAATTGATACAAGGTTAGAGTTATTTCAAAGATAGGGTCCTTGGAAGTGCGAACTGTATTCCTGCTTCCACTTTCGTATGGAAGCATGATCATGGTTAACGCCTCTTAAGGGTGGTGTAGAAAGAAGGAACCACATCCATGATTCATGTGTAAACCAAATTAGGATCTGTGAACATGGTTCACACCTCCCACCCACCATAATAAAAAAACAAGCACCGACCCCCTCATTTTTTTCATTCATATCCCTTTTATTTTGTAGAAATTCTCTATAAAATTGAAATATATTTATCAAATTAGAATTCATGTCATTTGGGAAGGTCAAATATCATTTAAAAAAATTATTTATTTATTTATTTATTCTAGATGATTTACTTTTTTATATTTTATGATTTTATCCTTCAAAAAATTGGTTATTTGGATGATTTAAATTGTGTTGAATAATTTAGTAAATTTAAATATTATTTTTGGATTATTTAAATATTATTCAAAGATTTAATAAATTTATATAAGTTATTATATGTAAAATAAAATTATTTCAAAGAAGTAATGAATTATAAAATAAAATTTATCAATAGTTTTAATTAATATATAATGATCATGAGTTAGACATTCCATTGTATGTGTGGTTTTTTATTTAAAATTTTTATTTGTAACAATTATTTTTATTTCTATTTTTGACGATCTGTGTATCATATATGTCCTTTATATGTAAGTCTTTTGTGTCCATGATAAATTTTTTTGTGTCACAATCAATTAGTACCCCTCACCTGTGTGTCAGTAACTTTGTAAATAATGGAGGTTCCAAATGATTTAATGATGTTTGATACTACATATACACATATTGGGTAAGTAAACTAACTACTTTTTGGTAGTCTCATAGATCAAACCCTATAATTATTTACCCATATGATGTGGTTGGTTAATAATTTTTTTGATAAACCAAACCCACTTCATATAAATTGTGATAATTTTATTTTTTTAATAGGGATGTTGAAATATATGTTAATGATAATGTGTATAGTAAATTTAATAATAAATACAGAAATAATGAGATTTATATTTCATTTATAAAATTTCTATCTATATGAATTTTCATAAAATATAAAAATGTTTTATTTTATAAATAATAAGAATTATTTAAATGGAATAGACATTTTTGGACCGTTCCTTTACTTTATTCGTGTATAACATAAAATTCATAGTTCACGGTTTGTTGAAATTTAATAAGTGTAGTCTAATTAATTTTTTTAGTAATGTCAATAAATTTTTGTAACAAAAATTTATTTTCACAATTTTGTTTATGTGTGATATATTTATCATTAAATTAAAATATAGTATTTAAAAAAGGGATAAAATTTTATTTAGACCTAAAATAAAACATATTCCATATATTTTCTTAAATATTGAATATTTTTAAAAAGTAAAACATCATGTGAAAATAAATTATATTTCATATCAGTTATATTTTTTACATATCAAATATTTTCTTATGCATAAGAATAATATTTCAAACCATATAATTATATATATCATACTATGGATCAACTAAATTTTCTTACTCATTGACCTTTTCACAAGTAAATTATTTTATACAAGTAATATAAGTTACATTTTTATATTTTACAGCATTTTAAAATGTTGTAAATCATTTATGTTATGAAATGTAATATGTGTGTGGATATTAAGTTATTATATATATTATTTTTTAATATAAATATGCTTCATAAAAAAATAATATGTTAAAAAAGAATAAAAGAAGAAAATCATGATATTAAGAAAACAAATTTTCTTTAAAAATAAATAAATCATGTAAAAATGTATGACATAAAAAAAATAAAAACATGTAATTTGATTGGGGAGAGAAAAATGTGTCTTAAAATAAGAATAAAAAACATACGATATATTTTAAATGGGAATGATTATATAAGATTATGAATAATAATAATAATAACAATAATAATAAAAATAATAATAATAAAAATAATAATAAATGAAATAGTGTAAGGGGGAGAGTGGTAATGACAATTTGAGTGGGGTAAAACTTAATAAAATGATTTGAAATTAAATAAAAATTTATAACCCTTTGTAGTGAGATAAAATAATTGGGAGAGGGATTGTTATGAAATAATAAAACAATAACATCAATGAATTAAATTTAGAATTACAAGGCATCGAACTATCTTCATACACACATTCTAGGAGATTCTCTTCCATATTTATACAATTGTTAGGGTTGTGTGTATTGTAGTGATTTTTCATTGCGTAGTTGCTTCTAGAATTTGAATTTTAAATTTGTAAATTCTCTTTTACTTATTTTCTTCTGTTGTATTATATTGATATAAAGTACCTGAGAATTATCCCTAGAGTATTTTGAGTTCTATTAAAACTCTTGGATTTGAAAATACGCAGTTTGAAAACCAATCCTTTTCTCATCCCCCTAAACATGTGCAGTGCATCGCAATAGGAATATCATAGTAAACCATAAAGGCTATATATCCCAGTAAGGTATTTCTAAACTATTATTCTACATTATAGAATAATTTATTCTTGTTTGTCTTATAGTGAATTATTTTTAATTGAAATTTGTTAATTGAAGATAATAACCATCCAAAAAGTGGATTTTTTACACAAATATATTTTCTACAAGTTTCGATGTTATTTTATTTAATTCTACTACTTATATTTATATAAAATAAAAATATTTTGAATTACTAAATAGAAATATGATAGTAATGGAGATTAAAATTTTATATAAATAAAGTGATGTATAAAACCTATTATTCCCTGTGATATTAAATCCCCCTAGATTTTAAGAACATATAATTTGAGTTTTACTTGTTGCTATGAGCCCCTTTGAATGCTGTTAATTGTTTTTCATTAAAATACATGATTATATATAGTGAATTTCCTTCACTAATATGTTTCTAATTTCTACTAAAAACACATTTTAAACTATTTTTACTAAATTTATAAATATACACTCATAAAATAATAATAATGTATAAATGTTCTTGAATATACATTTTAGAAAATCTTGAAATGGTAATGGTGTTTATACTTGATACAAATAATTTAGTTGGAAGGAATAATATTAAGGTGAGTGGTGAGAATAATTATAGTGTTTTTCTATGAGTGGTATGTCACTACATATGTGTAAATTAAAGTCTTATTGAATCTAATGAGGCTGGTAAAATATTAATTCGTTGGAATATGAATAATATTAAAATGTGAAATTTTTTTCTATGTGGTTTCTTTTTTCAAAATCTTTATATATACTATTGATTTTGATTCGTTATTGTAAAAGTGTATCTTGATTTGTGGTTTCAATGTTTTTTATGAGATTATGGAAATTGTTATAGTGGATAATGTGTAAATAGGGGATGACGCATGAGGGAGTCGTTCATGGTAGGGGAGGTTAAAAGGTGGATTCCTCAAATTTTTATGATACATTACTATGATCTTTATGATGGTTATGATGTGATATATGATAAAGGTGGTGGTATATATTGTGGTGGTACCTGGTGGTGGTAGAATTTGTAAGTGGTGGTACATGATGTGATGATGTGGTGTTATGGATATCGATGAGTTGTTATGGTATGTGTAAATGTGATGGGGTGGATATTTGTATTATATTGTGATGATTTATGATATGTTTTTTTAGTGAATTCATTTTTTCCCTGATCAGATTTGGCGATGGTCATTTTTCCCACTTTATTCTAGTTTATGGTGCAACGACCCTATTGTTTTGTAAGAGAGTTGATAAATATATGGGCCTAGGGTATGTGGAGATATGGTGATTGATAAGGTATTGTTATTAGTTTCAATTTTTTATGATGTAATTAGATTTATGTTAGTGATGTGGAATATAGATGTGGGAATTATAGAAAAATAGGAATTTGTGGTAATATTGTGGAATTCAATGACTATATATCTATACCTATTATATTTATACTCATAACTATATATTTTTTCTTGGTTTTTTATCAAACATTTATACTCTTTCAAATCTATTTCATATGAATATTGATTTGTTTATAGGGATGATACTTATAAGTAATCCTAATTTCTCACCTCACCACAGTTTTCTTTGTGCTTATAGGAAAAACCAACATGTAGTGGAGGTTTTTTTCGAGTATCTTGTATGTAGTTGGTGGATGACTTGGAATTTTAGATCATGATCTTCCATGTATCTTATTAAGGTTTTTTATTTGACATATTATAAACATTTGGATTGTAGTAACTTATTTCAAGGAATATAAATTATGTAGTGTTGACTAGGGATTATTCAATTTTTATTGGGATTTTATGAGGCCAATATCTCCATATATGAATGTTTAATACCTTTGTTAGTAGTTTCCAACTTGATTCATGTTAGAGGTAGGATTTTTGGGATAGTATCATCTCAAATTTTGACCTGGGTGGGGTATTAGCTGGGGTGTGTCATGAAAAAATTGGTAATAGAACTTTTGGTTGATAGTTAGGATGGTGTTTGGAGTTAGACACAAGTCAGGGTTACATGGGATTGGTAGGGAAATAGTGAAACATGAGCCTAATGTGTTATATAGACCAAGAACACTAACTAAGACACAAATATTTTATGGAACCATTAATTTGATTAGAGTAATTTTACAACCTACTAAAATACTATTAGGATAGTGTAACCATTACATGGTAGAAATGAAAAATATGTGTGTGGATAATTAACACTATCTGCAATAGAAATTTCAGTCCAAATAATATAAGTGTATCGATAATTCTATTTATTTCTAGTAGTTTTTTATGTTTTTTCATTAATTATAAAATTATTACATAATAGTAATGTAAATAGTAATACATATAATAAGTTTAATTGTGATGATTAACTAAAACCCTATTAGAGATTTATGTATTGTTCCCATGATTACTATAATACGTTTTATATTAAGTTTATATTCTTTTTCTAGGTAGTACAAAACATATTAATCTATTTCCATGATTAATCATTAATAAATTATGTTTACTATATCCTTATTATGTGAAACTAATAATTTTGAGGCATTTTAAAACAAGTTACCTTTATAGTTCCATATTAATAAACTAAAATGATCTTTTTGGCATCATTTTTATATTTACCTTAAAATAAAAAAAAGTTATTATACTATTTTTCACCTTTCACTAAAGATATATTGTATGTATATATCAATAATTTATTTCAAGGATGAATTTTGGTCATTTATTATATAGTTATTGGAAAATAAAATACATTTTTATTGATAACCCATTGAAACCCTAACAAAATCACATGACTAAATATATGTCTTATTTTAGAAGAATTACTTGAGTTTTATGAAATTTAAATACAATATATTATGTGTTAAATTGTTATTCTATTCCATTTTTAGTTTTTTAGGTATAAATGATCATGTGTGAGTGAAAAATGTTGATTGTGGGAAGCATGTATAAAATTCAAATATACTTGCATGGTTTATTAAATAAAATCTAGTACTTATTTCCCTAACAATGTTTATGAATTGATAATGTCATCCTTTAGGTAACATAAAAGAATGATTGATTAGTAATAAGATGATTAAGAAATTATTAATTTAAATCATGAATAGTGTAAAGAAATAATGTAAAGCATGTGTTATTTCATTTTTGTATCATATATCATGTTACCTTAGTGGTGGAATGTTTATAGAATATTTAATTTTATTATGAAAATAGTGATGCATGAGCGCACAACATGTTTAGATTTTATTTATAACTCAAAAAATATGATATAGGGGAACACAACATGCATAGATATTATTTATAAAATAGGAGCATGTCAAAAGTTGAGAACTTCAAAATATGATGAGATATAACTAGAAAAAATTGATTGTTATTTATGTGGAGTTATTTGGAAGATTTATTTTCTTAAATTTTTGATATATATTTTTGGAATTATATTTTCTAGACTGTTAATTAATAAGTTAACATAAATTGTTTCCACAACAAAATATATGATGGGAAATTATATGTTTTCTTGTTTAAAATAAATTTTAAGTCATTATTTTCAAAAAAAAATTCTATAGTGTTTAAGTTACTAATGTGATTGGGTTAATGAAATAACCTTTTATGAAAATATAATTATTTGATGCTTGTAATGGAAAAGGTTGTTTAGAAATATGTAATTTGGTGATGATGTTCTTATTTACTACACTTAATTCTTATGAAGTAAATGATGATAAGGTGATTTTTAATGTCTCGTATTTTCTGTGTATTATTTTTAAATATTATATGGAATTATTTTGAGACTAGAACTTTCGACGGCGTGAAATTATGAGGGCCGGAGTGCCCGGAATCAATGTCTAACATTAATTAAACATTAAATAGCGTGCATGAGTGGTTTTCCTGAAAAATGGAATAAATTTTAAACGGGTTCCCAGATCAGAAATCTGTGGGTACTATTGCATTCAGAGCAGTGAATTTTCCTTTGGCGGGGCATAACATCGACCGGCGCAGGTCAGCTGAAAGAGTTCGTTTTTTGGACGTTTTAATTGAAAACAAATAAAATTAAATATTTTATTTTATTCTAAATGTTTCCATAACGCAAATAGGATTATTTTATTTAAATAATCAGGAGCCCAGGGTTAGACTCATATCCCTGGAGAACTCCCCAGAATCCTCTAGAGCTTTGCAGAGGAGCCAACCTTGGAGGAACATTGACGGATGCCGACGAACGATGATCTGTGGATTGTTTCATAGAAAGATTGAATCTCGAATGATGACTTATCTCCATATTCATCGACGAATGAGGTAGGGTATTTCATTTTAATTATTCTCTTCCCCTTTCATGGATTAAACAACGAACGTAGATCAACCCACAAATAGGGTCATTCGCTGATCGTGCATTCTTTCTGGAGGGTGTTATTTTCCATTTATTTGGTGTTTGATTCAGGAATATGATTGTGATAATTGTGGGATTATTGCTTTATTAGGTTGTAAAAACTATTAACGGAAGCAGATTGATGTCGTGATGAACGATGGTGGAGGTTTGTTCATCAATTTTCTTTGTTAGATTTTCCTTCCTATTTTTTTCGTGTTCTTCATGTTCTTTGTGGGGTAATAAACAATGGATCATTGCAGGTCCGTTTTTTAATGCAATGATCCCAAATTGGAGATACGATTTCGTGACAACCTAGAGGAGGTGGGACGACAATGGAAGATGATGAATCAGCTCAGATTGGGAGAGACCATTCTTCGAGCATTCTTCGAACGGGTGTATCGATACGTGTTTCTGGGGCCAATCAGAGGCCCAAAAAAACGTAGACGAATTCGGGATGTCAGAGAGACCTTAATAAACATGTTTTGTGGAAAATTGATGGCCGGATCGAAGATCAGAGCATCACCTGAGGCGCCACGACGGAGGTTCGTGATTCTGGAAATTTCAAGAACACACGACTTGTATCCTGAAGGACACAACATGTAGGTCCGACTTAGTTGTTTCTAGGGTTCCTCATTACATGAAACGATGAAACAAGGTGTTCTACAAATAACATGGCCTGTGAGTCCTTACATGGGACTCAACGTTTATCCCAGGCGACAAACAGACACGGGGTGGAGTACACGCTGTGTACTCCACCACACAGTCATACAAGGCCAGTAGTGTGGGTCACCCCATGTGTTGATTACATAGGTTGGCACACATGGGTTGAGTTCATGTATGGGAACACATCTTCCATACACTGAGAGGACCTCAGATACATTAACCCAGCATGTGATCCTTTCTACATGTTGTGTAGTTTCGTTTTACACAACAAGCCTTACGACCTAGGCCGTTGTACACGGATAGTACATGGGGTTAGAAGAAACGGTGTATGACACTTCTACATGTTGTGTACTTCTATGTAAATGGCATGATATTCTTTTCCACCGTATCTTGGACATTTTTCGTTTGGGTTAGTACCCCTTCTGCTTGTTCCCCTGAAGGTCAGGTATCAATTCCTTTCACAGGAGTATGATCCCATTAATAGGACTTCCCGATATAGAGTAAGGTATCCCACTGAGAGGCCCAGAGCGAAATCCTATATTCATTGTTGACCCTAGGTAGATTCTGGTATCAATGTGACTATTACTACAGGGTGTCAATCCTCTACCTAGCAGGTGAATCCGGATGAGTCATGGTATCCTCCAAGGCACTGAAAGAGATCCTCATATGTGTACTGTGCTCTTTCCCAACTCAGAAGTGTTTTCTCCTAGAATGATTGTATCTATATCTCCTGAAGAATAGTACTTCTCGGATATACAAAATCAGATCTATCATACACATGGAGTGAGTTCTCCTGGAAGAGTTCTTATTGGAATCTTTGAACAAATTCCGAGTGGCGGTATGTGGTGGTGTGACATGTCTCTAGAGTACAGGTCTGGGTTTTGAGTATATCTCAATTTTATTCTCCTATTATATGTTCAGAAGATATATAATGTGTAGAGCTGACTATACCTTTCCATTGTGTATTGATTTGTGGTTTTCGGGGTCTTCTACTGAGTATTTCTATACTCACCCCTACACGGTATTTTCCCACACGTGTCGTTTTGTGTGCATATGAGCGGCCTTTTGAAAAAGTCCAAGGTGGACCAAGGTAGGACCGGGCTTTCTGAGTTCCCTACAGGCCAAGGTGTTCCTATGGCTACGAGCACTAGTCCTAGTACCGCTTTGTGCTTATAGGTTGGACTTTTTAGTTTGCAGTCTCTTGTTTTAGGTGGTCTTGTATTCTGTCCCAATTTACATTCAATACTTTACCTTTTGTCGTACTCTGTTTGGTTGGGTTTAGTTGTATGCATGCATTTTGTTCCTTATTGGTTTTTTTTCTTCCAACATTTGTGGCCTTGGAGATGTGTGTGTGTGTGAGTGTGCAGGTACTTAGGAAATGCCTCCCATGTTAGTAATATACCTACTCGGTGCTAGTAACTAGCCCCTGGCCTATTGGAGGCGGGTTTGGGGAGTCACGACGTGGGCCCCACTAGGACGGTTCATAATAGAGTGGTATCAGAGGTGGTTGGTTCTACCTTAGAACCAAGAGTTTGTGAGATTGGTTTGGGTAAATAGTGTTAAGTGTTTCGAGCTCAACTTTCAGGCCAGAGACTCCATTGCTGGTGCGGGTAGTCGACATATCCATACACCAGGACTCTGATAACCTTCTTTTCGAATCAGTACATGAAAACACTAGTTGGGAGGGAAATAAGAGATTTTCACATGCATCATATAGGAATGGGTTGTGTTTTCCATGCACTTTGTTTTAGCTATCCAGATATACTTATTAAAAATGGTACATCATGTTCCTTATAGAATTCCTCCGCGATACATACCAGCTAGGATTCAGTAGCGTGACCACAAGGATGACCCCCTCAGTGACGAGGCTTCGATATAGGGACCAGTACCCTAGGAATTACCTCCAGGTGGTGCACCTTCTATACCACCACCAGTGGAGAAGCCTGTGGTACCTGCCTTATAAACCAACGAGGGGCACAGGCTGAGCATGCTCCATGATTTCCAAAGATAAAGACCCCTAAGGTTCTAGGCAAACCCGACCCTCAGGATGCTGAGGAATAGCTTGAGACGGTGACCAGAGTTTTTCGTCTCATGAGAAAACTGGCAGACCAGATGATGATCCTAGGATAAATCCTTCTTCAGGGTTCGATAGGACGATGGTTGAGTGTAACCACACAGACTCACGACGAGGATACTCTTT
Source organism: Viscum album (assembly GCA_963277665.1). Taxonomy (NCBI): domain Eukaryota; kingdom Viridiplantae; phylum Streptophyta; class Magnoliopsida; order Santalales; family Viscaceae; genus Viscum; species Viscum album. The sequence continues at coordinate 1,097,636,078 of OY728121.1, read as the reverse complement.
CATGGATGGATTTGGAGAGACTCTTTAGTGAGTAGTTATCTCTAGTTACGCTGAGAGATGTGCATATCCAGGAGCTACTTCAGCTCCAGTAGGGTATTTTGATGGTGGATCACAATTCATAAAGGTTCACCAACCTTTCCAGGTACTCGATGGATATGGTCAAGGATCAGTACATCAGATCTCGGACCTTCGAGTTAGGTCTAAAACAGGTCATTCAATCTATTATTCTCCCTCTATGCATATTGACTTATGCTGGAGTTCTCAAGCGAGCCTTGGTGATAGTGAGCTTCTTGGCAGAGTAGAGATAGCCTACGACAGTTAGTAGCAGACATATAAGAGTAGAGACCTTGGAAAGAGGGATCCGACATTATGCATAGGGATCTGGACGTGGTAGACATCATAAGAGGACCCAAGACTGGGGATCGACAGTCCAGGGATCTCGGGTTGGATCCATTCAGCCTAGGGAGAGGTGGTTCTACTAGTGCAACAGTAGGGGAAACTCACTAGGAATTGTATGACCTGTCGAGCTACTAAGAGGGAATCTATGGATGGACCACTGATTTAGAGGTAGAGAGTGGAGAAAATAGACCTAGTATGTGCCGGAAGTGATAGAGGAGTAGGGAGAGATGGTGGTGGTGGTTGAAGTTTCGATCTACTTCCACCACCCCACCCAGGAGGTCCACACCAGGCTCAGGGGGCTAGGGGATAGGGGTGGAGACAGCTGCATGTGGTCGAGGAATACGACCCAGGGACTCCAGGGATGATTTGAGGTATGATCTATGTCTTTTCTACCTTAGCATTCATACTTATTTACACAGGTGAAAATCATTCTTTCCTCTCCACATGTCTTGAGTAAAACTTTGTGATTCCGATAGAGCCGTTGACTCAACCCTTACACTGGGAGACACCTAAGGGAGGAGACTCAATTATTACTCACCATTTTAGATAGTGTTATCTCACCCTTGGAGGTGAGAGTTTCAGTTGTAACCTTTTTGTGGCAGCATCAAGGCCTTACGACATCATTCTCATTGTGGATTGTTTATCTTCGGTCCATGCCCAGATTGACTGCTTTAATAGAATAGTGTGGTGTGTCCTAAGAGATGGGATGAGGTTTTCCTTTTTCAGTGAAAAGGAGACCCAGGCAGCACTGAATGGGCTCATGCATATGAGGGTGCATCTGATCACACATAAGTTGGCTAGACTTACCCTTGGAGCAGTTGATGTTGAGATTCCAAGCTATCCTATAGTGGTGGACCAAATGTCGATGTCTTTCCTGATGATGTTTGGGGACTACCTCTACGTAGATAGGTACACTTTTAAATCAACTTACACCCTGTGATGGCACCTATTCCCTCACAAGAATATTGGATGGCTCTGGTAGAGCTTTGAAAACAAAGGGTGCAGTTGGAGAATTTGCAGATAAAGGGTTTCATGAGACCTAGTGTTTCACCCTAGACGGCCCCAGTTTTGTTTTCCAAGAAGGAAGGTTGGAGTTTGAGGTTTTGTGTGGATTACCAGTGCCTAAACCAGGCGACGGTGAAGAACAAGTATCCACAACTGATGATCGAGGACCTCTTTGATCAGCTGAGAGGGGCACACTGGTCTCAAAGGTTGAGCTTCGGTCAGGTTAACACCATTTACTAGTACGGGATGAGGATATACCGAATATGGATTTCAGATTCCAGTATGGTCAATATGAGTACTTGGTGATTCCTTTTGGCATGATGAATTCCCCTGTAGTGTTCATGGGACTTATGAAGAAGTTCTTCCAGCCATATTTAGACCGGTTGGTAGTGGTCTTCATCGATGACATCCTTGTATACTCAGCATCAGAGGAAGAGCACGTGAGACACCTTTGGATGGTTCTGGACATACTCCAAGAGAACTAACTTTATAGGAAGCTCTCTAAGATCTATTTATAGATTTGGGTGGTCCAATTTTTGGGACATGTCATCTCAGAAGATAGAGTAGATGTGGACCCAGCCAAGGTGGAGGCACTTTTAGCATGGGAGCCACCTTGTAGCGTGATGGAGGTTTAGAGCTTCCTTGGGATGGACGGATATTACCGGAGATTCATTCATGAATTCTCCTAGATATCAGAATTGATGATAGCCTTGACTAGGAAGGGTCAACCCTTCATGTGTATGGAGAAGTTCCAGTAGGATTTTTAGTAGTTGAGGCAGAGTTTGATGAGCGCCCCAATTTTGAGATTGTTGGAGGAGGGTGTCGAGTACGTAGTTTTTTTGCGATGCATCGGGGACCGGTCTTGGCTGTGTCTGAATGTAGAGACAGGAAGTTATTGCTTATGGTTCGCGAAATCTTATGCCACATGAACATAACTATGCGACCCATGAGCTCGAGTTGAAAGCAGTAGTCTACGCGTTGAAGATGTGGAAACACTACCTTATGGTCGAGCAGTTCATCATCTACTCTGACCAAAAGCGCCTCAAGTATATCTTCTCACATAAGGATCTAAATTTGAGGTGGTGTTGTTGTCTAGAGTTCCTTCAGAACAATGATTTCGAGATCATCTATACTCCTATAAAGGGGAATAAGGTGATATATGCTCTTAACAGGAGATTGAGCTCGCAGCTGTTGAGTGAGGTGATGGAACAGTTGTCCTCATTACAGTTTTCCTTCATGGATAGAGAGTTTATAGCTTAACTTCAGTCGACGGTTGTCACCCCTTCACTCTTACATCTAGTTAGGGAGGCACATCTTGGGGATGTCGACTATGAGGCTTTACGTAGTCATTTATCCTCAGGGTATGCCCCTGATGGATATTCTCAAGGTGGGGAGCACATAGTTCTTTTCAGAGGACACACTATTTTACCAGTGGCATTGCGGGAGGAGGTCCTAAGGGGTTTCATACATCCCCCTTGGCATTACATCCTGGAGTGTTGAAGATGTATCGGGATATCTGATGACAATGTTGATGGTCTGGCATGAAGAAGGTAGTAGAAGAGTTCATTTCTTGATGCCTTATGTGCTAACAAGTGAAGGATGTGCACCAGGTTTCAGTAGGATTAGCTCACCCCTGGAAGTGGGATGGAATATCGATGGACTTAAAGATGGAATTACCACATACATCCAAGGGACATGATTCCATCTGGGTGATCATTGACCAACTCACTAAGTCAGACCACTTCAAAGCTATTAGGGAGAAGAGTTCTGTGGTGAGCATGGGATGCCTCTATGTGCATAAGATAGTTTGGCTTCATGGAATCCCATCGGAAATAGTCTCATATTGAGATGCCCACTTCACATCCCATTTGTGGAATGGAATGTAGGAGGCTTTCGAAACTCAGCTACGCTTGAGCACAGTCTTCCATCCCCAGACAAATGATCAGATTGAGAGGATCATTCAAGTTCTGGAGGATATTTTGTGGGCCTATATCTTGGACTTTGGTCATAGTTGGGAGGACCACCTACCACTGGTGGAGTTTTTGTACAAAAATAGCTACCACTCAACCGTTAGTATGGAATTATTCGAGGATTTATATGGGAGACCCTTTTGGTCACCGATTTGTTGGACCGGCCTTAGAGAGTCAGCACTTATGGGTCTAGAGTTGGTGTGAGCTACCACTGAGAAGGTGCAGATCATCCAGGAGTGGATGATGACTATACAGGACTGGAAGAATTCTTATGCAGACAGACAACGAAGACCTCTAGAGTTCCAAGAATGGGACCATGTCTTCTTTAGGTTCTCACCTTGGTGAGGGTTACGGAGATTTAGTCAGGGAAGCAAGCAATCTTTGAGGCTCATAAGACATTTTCAGATACTCCACAGAGTTGGCGAGGTGGCGTACTGCCTAGCTCTACTGCCATAGTTGCACCGGATACATGATGTATTCCATGTGTCGCAACTCAGGAGGTACTTGCATTACCCATCACAAATCATCGATTGGGGAGAGCTGGATATCGAAGATGGAGTGACATTTTCTAGGTATCCGGTGGAGATCAAGGATCAGCAGGAGAGGATCCTTCATGGGTAATATATTCTCTTGGTGCGCATTCTATGTCAGCACGTGAATCTTTAGGAGAGCACATGGGAGCTGGAGACTCAGATCTGCTCCCAATACCCACATCTTTTTTAGTATCCCTTGTTTTGGATTTTTAGGGATGAAAATCCCCAAGGTAGAGAGAATTAAATGTCTTAGATTTTCCTTGTATTGTTTTTAAATATTATATGGAATTATTTCGAGACTAGACCTTTTGAAAGCATACGATTCCAAGGCTTGGAGTTCCCAAAATCAATGGTTGAAATTAAATAAACTTTAAATAGCGTGCGTGAGTGGTTTTCCTGAAAAAAGTTGAATAAAATTTAAACTGATGTCTATATTAGAAATTTGAGGGCACCATTGCGTTCAAAGTAGTGACTTTTCCTTAGGCGGGGCCTAACATCAACTGGCATAGTTCATCTACAAGAGTTAGTTTTTTGGACGTTTTTTTGGATGTTTTAAAGGAAATAAAATAATAATAATAATTTTATTTTTTTTAAATGTTTCCATAATGTAACAATGCTTATTTTCATTATATAATAAGGATCACAGGGTTAGAATCATTACCCTCTAGAACTCCCTAGAATCCACGAGAGCTTTAGAGAGGATCCAACCTTGGAAGATTTTTTGATGAACGCCGACAAACAACGACGCGTGGATCGTTGCACAGTGAGATTTAGTCCTGACCAATGAATGATCTCCCTCTTCATCGACAACGGAGGTAGATGTTGTTATTTCAATTCTTCTCTTCCTCGTTCATGGATTAAATGATGAATGCAGATTAACCCACAAACACAGTGATTCGCAGATTGTGCATTCTTGTAGGAGGGTGTTATTTTATGTTTCTTTGGGGTTTGATTCGGGAATATGATTGTGATAATTGTGGGATTATTGTTTGATGCAATTGTTAAACCTATTCACTTGAGTGGATCGATTCCATGACGAATGATGGCAGAGGTTCGTTCCTCAATCTGGAGTGTTGGATTTTTCCTTCCTCTTTTATTCGTGTTCTTCGTGTTCTCCACGGGGCGACAAACAATGGATCATTGCGCATCCATTTCACAACACAACGATCCTAAATTGGAGATCTAACACTGTGATAACCTAGTGGAAGTGAGATTAAAATGGAGGACGATGAATCATCTCGGATCAGGATAGACCATTCTTCGAGTGTTCTTAGCATGGGTGGATCGATACGTGTTTTCCGGGATGATCAGATGCCCAAAAACAATGGAGATGAATTCGGGACATTGGGGAGACCATAATCTTTATGTTTCATGGAAAACAGATAGTTGAATCTAAGATTTCTTCTTCACCTAAGGAGCGGTGGTGGAGGTTTGCGATTCTGGAAATTTCCAGAACACATGACGTGAATCCCAAAGAACACGATGTGTTGGTCCGGCTAAGTGGATGCTAGGGTTCTGCGGTGCGTGAAGCGATGAAATGGCATGTTCTCCAATGAACACGGTGTGTGGGTCCTTATACGGGACTCGGTGTGTATCCAAGGTGATACACAGACTCGGGGTGGTGTTCATGTCATGTAATCCACCACACAGCGATTCAAGTACAATAGTGCGGGTCACCCCATGTGCCAATTACACAGGTTGGAACACATGGGTTGAGTCCATGTACGGGCACACGGCCAGCATACATGGATTAGACCCCAGATCCTTTGACACAGCATGTGATCCTTTCTACATTCCATGATGTTCTGTTTTACACGACAAGCCTTACGACATGGGCCATTGTACACAGGTAGTACCCAGGGTCAGAAGACATGGCGTGTGACACTTCTACACGTCATTTACTTCTCTGTACATGGATTTATCTTCTTTTCCATTGTATCTTCGACATGTTTCATTTTGATTAGTGCCCCTTCTTCTCATTCCCCTGAAGTTCAGGTGTCATTTCCATTCATAGGATTATGATCCCTTCAGCAGGACTTCACGAGATAGAGTCAGGTATCCCTCCAAGAGTCGTGGAGCGTGATCCGCTATCCATTCTTAACCCTAGGTAGAGTCAGGTATCGACATGACTATTACCACAGGGCACTAATACTCTACTTATCAGGTGAATCCGGATGAGTCACAGTATCCGCTGAGGCCCTAGTATAGATCCTCATTTGTGTGTCGTGATCTTTCCCCACTCAGAAGTGTGTTCTCCTGGAATGAGTGTATCTATCTCTCGTTGATTTTCTTGATGAACAGTACTTCTCAAAAAAATGAAATTAGAGATATCAAACTTGTGGAGTGAGTTCTTCAGGATGAGTGCTTCGTGGAACCTTGGAACTGAATCCATAGTAGTGGTATGTGGTTGTGTGACTTGTCTCTAGACTGCAGGTTGGGGTTTTGAGTATATCTGGATTTTTTTCTCTTATTGTATGTTCAGTAGACATATACTATGTAGAGATTATTGTACCTTTCCTTTGTGTATTTTTTTTGTAGTTTTTAGGGTCCTTTACTGATTATTGTTATACTCACCCATGCACGGTCTTTTCCTGCACGTTTCATGTCTTGTGCAGACGAGAGGCCTTTTGACGAAGTCTGGGGTGGACCAGGGTAGGACCGGGCATTCTGAGTTCCCTATAGGTCAAGGTGTTCCTAAGACTATGAGCATCAGTCCCAGTACCTATTTGTGCTTACAGGTTGTACTTTGTAATTTGTAGTCTCTGGACTTGTTTACTTTTATTACTTTACCTTTCGTCGTACTCAGTTTGGTAGGGTTTAGTTGTATGCATACATTTTTTTTCCTTAGTGGTTTTTTTTATTTCAGAATTTGTGGGCTTGGATATGGGTGTGTTTGTAAAGGTACTTAAGTGATTCCTCCCATGTTAGTAATATTCCCACTCGGTGCTAGTCACCAGCCTCTGTCTTATAGATGGCGGGCTTGGGGAGTCACGGCGCGGGCCCCACTGAGACTGGTCGTGACAGATTTCTTACTTTGTTTTATTATTATTATTACTATTATTGTTTGTGTTTCCTTTCTATGATTTTTTTTACCGTATTTATGTCTTTTTATGGCGAGTTTAGATGTTGGGTATGTCAGGATGTGGGGTTATGGCTTATTGAATTAGTATGACATCCTAGACCTGATTCACTCAATAGTAACCAAACCCAGTTGGACACATGACCTAATGCATTCCTCCCCATATTCCATAGGCTATCAACTAGTAGTGAGGGTCTATGGTGGAATAGTGGGGAGACTAAACCCCCTTGATCAGAGTGTAACATAGTGATATATTAATATTAATCAATAGCAGAAGCATAAATATAACTGAACAAATGACGAAAAAACATCTATCATATAAATAACCAAGTGATCATATCCATCAATTTCATATACAAAATGATAATAATCGCATGTTATACAAAAAGGAAATACAGGAAAACATGATAGTAGGTACACATTCATACATGTATACCAAAAGAACCAAAAAGACTATATCCAAATCGAATCATGAGACATATATTGGTATTATGATCCCCCACTCCCATGCAATAATAAATCAACCATCAATAACCAGGAGATTTCCCCTATCCCTACCTACATCCATGAAGTCTGTCTGGGTACCAAAAGGTTGTCTTAGAAGAGTGTGATATAAAATCAGCAGGCCGCCACCAACGGTGTATAATTCCATACATTATATGAATATATAATAAATAGATTTCATGTAATAATAAATCTATATATAAGGTGTGGTAATAAATAACCCATATAGATCTGGGTTCCCATGGAACACCCATCCTCCACAACTGCTTCAGGCTAAGTCGGACTGTCTCTGAGTAATCATCCAATCAGGATTTAATTTATAATGAAGTCTCAGGACTTGGTTCCTAGAAAAATCATCCCCCATGTACTATATCCAATGGTATGTGTATAATAAGACCACCAATAAAATTTATGGGTCTTATTGATTCCAATCTGGTGCTCTGGCTTGGAAGACATGTCGTATAATAATTTTAATTATTCAAGTCAAAAGTAACCTGATCCCATCCTTAGCATTCCTAATTTGAAACTCAAATAGAACTCTAGGTATAATATGAACCATTCACTATATAATACTATCCTAGGTGTCCCTTATAGTAATGAAGGTATCTCACTAAGTGTGGTATAAATTCACCATCCACTAAGTCTGTCCTTAGAGGTCCATAAAGTTAGCTCAAGTAGAAATCATAGCATACATGATAATTTTACCTCTGATTCCATACTTGTAAGTCCACACATGGATTCTATGAGTTACTCATGGTAAAACAATAATCTACCCTCTAAGTCTATCCTTAGTAGTCTACAAAGAATTTAAAGTATGAATTGATCATATATAAGCTAGCATCCAAATGTGTTTTTCCATGGACTTCCTACAAGAACACATGTATCACCCAAGTAGCCTAATAATAATTAATTATAATCATTTATTTATTAAATATAGAAGATTTCATTTACAGTGATCCTATGTTTTAGCCCACCACTCACTCTCAGCATGTAAATATGAATGGTCGTGGGCCCAAAGTCTAATTATACCATTTAAGTTCACATTTTAGTTTAATTGGCCATCACTTTTATATGATAAAATAACACAAATCAATGTGTGGTTTAAGTAATATCAATGCCTTAGTAGGCTTATAATCACATTAATCCTCCCATTAATTTTAATTATCCATTTTAATTATAAAAGATAACTCAAGAAAAAATGATCAAGAACAATTTCCCAGGGAATAGGGACATGGTCTTCCATTCCCCCTTTATTCAATTCGATTATATCTTAATCATTTCATTTAACATCCCAAGGAAAGGTGTAAAGAAAATACCTGAAAGGTTAATTAAACACATATTACACCCATGGTGGTTTAATCTCATTAGAAAACACACCCAATGGGTGGTTATAATTGGAGTTCCTTAACCCTTAATAATGTATTAATGGTCTTCTGAGTGGTATAGGAAAAGCCTATCCTTAATTTCAGAATTAATAAAATTAAAATAATTGCTCATAAAATCTAGTTTACATCATTAAAACACATATATAATCACCAAGAATTTGAGGGAAAAGCATTAGACCACCTACCTCAGCTTGGTATTTGACTCCCCATCCATTTTTGTCCTCTAATCTGGGAAATAATGGAAGAAAATGAGAAAATATGCAAACACTCATAATATAGGTCATATGAACTCACACAAAAATAAATCTATAAATAGGAAGAAAAATGATAAAAGTCATGCGAGGAATAAAAAACTCACTAGTGGCTATCCAGTGATATCGACTGTGTTTGAATTTATGTCTAGAAGAGGTAGTTATCATAAAGAATAGTTTAGGCTTGGATGGGATCTCAAATGAGAGAAAGAGAGATAGACACTATAAGAGAAATAAGAAAAAGGGAGAGGGGTTGAACACATAAATCCCTAATGTGAAAAGGTTCATATACCTATCTTTTAAGGGGTATTATGGTTTTTTTTATTGTTGGAAAAAATTTGTGCTAATTGTTCACCTAGAACTATATCAATACACCCCTCATATGGTCATGGTGCATGTTTAGACAAATAGTGCACAAACCATGAATTTTTCATCTATAAAAAAGTCTAAATAAAATGCATGGGCGTGCAGCCTCGGTTGTAAAAATTCATAAAACTTTGAAGTCATAGATAGTGACAGGGCCACCCCACATGGTTTGATATAACCATGAAGATTTGGATTCATGGTTTCAACTAACTATTTGTCCCAACTTCCTCCTATATATTCTCAAGCTATGGGCTTCGTACAATCCCCATACACCCTTGTTTCCTCTATGGCCCCATTATGCATTCCCAATAGGATAATTTTTAATAATTAAATTCAGAATAATAGGTTTTGTACCACATAGAAAATCCATGTTATTAAAATCTCACCCCATTAAATAAATTATTCCTCAAATTTCTTTTACAAAGGTGGTAATGCATGATTTGAGAATAACTTTGGCCACTAGGCACATACGTCAGCCTCCCACTACTAATTCTCATCTTATACATGGAAACACTACCATATAACTCATAGTAGAGGAACTGACCTACCATAGAGAACCATCATTCAATGATCAACAATGCAGATCAGATGCTCCTCAAAGGACGCATCTACCTCAAACTCAACCACGTCATGCTGAAGAATTTGAGATAGATTTGAATGATATCGATGAAGCTGGGATACATGGAAGATTTCATTCATATCTCAGTACCTCTGAGGTAACTACGATTGGTAAGATATTTTCCCAACTCTCTCTAGAATCTTGAAATTCCTGACATAATGATTTTATAGCTTCCCTTGTTTTAGAATCCATTGATACTCTAGTGTAGGTGAAACATGTAAAAAAACCTGACTCCCCACCTTGAACACTAGTGGTCGATGGTAATGATCATCATATGATTTATGTCTAGACTAAGCTATAGAAATCCACATCCTAATAATATGAACCTACTCTAAAGTATCCTATATGATATGATGATCTAGTAGCACTACCACTCCTACTGTTAACTAGAATATAGGCGAATTCGATGACCTACTATATGAGGCCTCATAAGGATCCATCTGTATGGTCACTTGGAAGTTGTTATATTAAGAGTAATTGATGATAGGTGAGTGTTTCTCCCAATAACCTCTTAAATCAAGGATTAATGGTCAGAGCATGTCCTCTAAAATTGGTATCATATGCTCGAGGCTGATTTTTTATCTTTGTGTGATAGGTTTTACTTTGTAGTACATGTGATTCTGGTTCCCTCTGTAACCCTATCTAGAACAACGATGCAAATTGATCTTCTCATTTTGATATGATAGAATGGAAAACCCCATTGAGACATATGATCTTAGGAATTTAGATCCTCCTAATCTAATCCATTGAGATATTCTCTAGAATAGATAGAAAATGGGTGACCTTTTTCAAATTTTCAATAATCACCCATACGGAATCACAACCTTAAGGTAATCTTGGAATTCCTATCATAAAATCCGTGAAAACATCATCCAATTTACACTTAGGAATATGTAATGGTTATAAAATTCTCACTGGTCACAAGGGTTTTTCCTTCACCTTCTGAGAGGTGGAACACTGAGAAACAAACCCATCTATCTCCCTTTTCATCCCCGGCTACTAGTATTAGCGGAATAAGTCATGATACATCTTGGTAAAGTTGGGATGTTCTACCTATATAGAGGAATGGGACTCTCATATCAACTCCTCTCGGATGTATGTAGTAACCCAAACATATCTAAGGATGTGTAAGATCTCATCCTCATAAATTATCCAACTATGATGTGGGTCATCACCTGAAATGATCTCTCATAGGACCAATCCTTCAGAATATGATAGCCTCTACGTCATCAATCTCTCAAGAATTGAAGAGGTAACTAAAAATGATACAAGTATAGAATATATTTGATAGTCCTAAACCACGATGTTCATTTTATAAAATAGGACTATAATCTTCCACTTTCTATTGGCCTCCTTAACTACTTCTGTCTGAGTCCTGCTTAGAGAATCATGAATTTCATTTCCCTTTCCAATCATATAATAAAGCTCAAAGTCAAAATATTATAGGTATTAAATGAACATTCATTTAATTAGATTTATGTCATAATTTCTAAATATGTACTAAAGGATTTTTGATCTATACACACCAAAAAATTCTCTCTATTTAAGTAGTTCCTCCAACAGCACAAGGCATGTACAATAATTGATATCTTGAGATCATGTGTAAGGTGGTTCCCCCCATGTGGCCTAAAATAATTTCACATGTAAACCATGAATCAATCCTCGTATATCAGAACTACCCCTATCCCAACACCTAATGCATCATAATAGACTATATAGATTCTTCTCGGCTCTGGAAGAACTAGGATCAATACTGAATTCAGTCTCCCTTTCAGCTTATGAAACACTATTTCACAAGATTCTAACCATATAAACTTCACACCATTCTCAATAAATAATACAATAGGTTCTACTAAGAATTATAAGTATTTTATTAAGTACCTATAATAGTCAAATAACCCTAATAAAATCCATATATCAAATACATTCTGGGATGATACCAAAAAACTATGGCTCTCACCATATTTGGGTCAACTAATACTCATGTATTTGTGATAATATTACCTAAGAAGTGAAATTTATCCATCCAAATGTGTAACTTTCTTATTTTATCATATAATTTATTCTCTCTCATTTTATCCAATATAATCTCAAGATTTTTGGCATGGTCATGTCGAGTGTGAGAATACACCAATATATTATCCACAAATACCACCACAAATGAGTCTATATATGTTTGGAAAACTAGGTTCATCGGTGCCATGAAAACTAATGGTGCATTTATGAGTCTGAACATCATTAACAAATACTCATAGAATACATATCTACTATGAAATATTTTATTTGGAATATCTAATGGTCTAACACGCACCTGATGATAACATGATCTCATATTGATCTTAGAGAAAACCCTTTATCCTATGAGCTAGTCTATGATATATTGCCTATAAAAAGTAGTGTATGCTATTTATTAACTGTATGTTTGGTCAACTAATGGTAATCTATAAAAATCATGAGATTATTTTATTCCTTCTTTGAAAAATGACTGATGGACCCCACAGTGAAGAACTAGGCCGTATAAAAGCCTTATCTTCCAAACACTCTAGTTCCCTCTTGAGCTCATGAAACTTAGTAGTATCTATCTTGTAAAGAGTAATCGATACTGGTGAATCTCTAGGAACTTAATATATAGAAAAATATACCTCTCTATTGGGAGGTAGTCCTAAAAATTCATCTTGGAAAGGTTCTCTAAAATGATCAACCACGAGAGGAAAATCATCCTGATACCTTCTCTAATCATCCAAATATAAGATAGCAATATGGGTTGTCATCCCACCCATCCCATGATTCTCAGGTCTATCTCAAATATCCTAGAAATCCCATTCACCATTGTGAATAAAATCCCCACCCTATGCTAATGTGAAAGACACCCTTCGGTTACAGTAATCAACATAAGCATAATAGGGAACCAACTTGTCTATCTCGAGAATGATGTCAAACCATATCATATTGAGTAAAAAGAGTTCATATATGAAGTGACACCTACCTATCATAAGGGGGAACTCCATGTACTGGAATACACTCTCTGATCATATCCCCAGTGTAGTATCAATTGTCATCATGCCATAGGAAAATTGAACATCGAACCCAAGTCTCTCCACAATAGGGATTAATATGAAGGAATTGAAGAACCTTTAACGAAAATAGAATATACTATAATATAAGTGACCAAGATAGTACCTTTCACTATAGAAGTTTTGGAATCTACTCCTCAGGTATCGGTTTCACTACATACATTTGGCTGGATCTATGGTCTAAAGATATATATTGGCTATAATAAGCAAGTATGTAATATGATCACTATAAGTCTGGTGTATGGATACACAAGACATAACCACCACCTTGTCTTGATCAATTGTACATACTCTATATACCTTCCTAAAAAGAAGTTTTTGACCCCTCTCCTGAACAAGAAGTCAGTGCAGGCCCTTCCAGAGTGCCTACTAGAGGAAAATCCCTGAAAAAGTGTTGTAGATATCCCATCTTGCTGAAAAACCATCACTCAACTGGTTAATTGGTACACCAAGGTTTCATATTTCCCAGTCTAATACACTGATGGAATATTTCCTAGCTACATGATTATATACCTTGGCTACTAATATCACTATATGGAATCTTTATATGATTCTTCCTACTATTGGTTGATGTAGTTCCAGATCTAGGTGTTGAACAACCTTAGATTACACCCCTAACCTCTCTCAAGTTATGCTCCATGATAAGCACCTGATTCACTATATCAGATATATTATTAAGATTAAATTAATTCACTAGTGATCAGAGATCATACTTGAGACTGTCCTCAAATCACCTAACTTTTGATAACTCATCACCAAACAGAATAGTTATAAAACACTTGAGCTCCAAAAAATTGGAAGAACAGCCCATGATTGATAAGTTTCCCTGATTCAAGTTTATAAAATCTCCAAATTTATCATACCTCATCATATTAGGATAAAAAATAATATAAATCCATATGAAATTCCATCTAATCCATATCCTGATAATAATTCGTCTGAGTAATAAAATCCCACCATATCTTGGTGGAATCTGATAGAATATACATGGTAAGGTTTTCTCACCTCTTGGGAGGTATCTTGAGATGCTTCAAAATATATATCATGAACTATAACCATAAATAAATAGCCTATAATCCACTATCCTCTAAAAACATGGGCAGATACTACTTTTGTAACTCATGCATCAACTCTCACATAGTTGGGGATGGTTGCGGGGCTTCCTAAACTGTATGAAAAAAGTATAGGAACCCATCTCAAAACTAGGAATCAATACCAATATTAGGTATAACTGGATGTGTTATAAGAGGAACATTTTAAGGTTCTATTGGGGAACTAGTTTCCACCACCACCAAATCATGGTCGTCGCCACCCTCTTATCTCATGACTTGAGGATATCATGGTGACATGTCTCTACAAATTACAAACACACACCTAAATACAATATTTAACAACTAATAAAATCATATATATAATAATATGATAGGTACAAGGATTCTAATATGAAATTTAAACCCCTCTACATACTTCTAAATCCAGGTCTATGTGACATACAAATCATAAGGAAAGAAAGAAACACTACCTACTACCCACTATTAAGGTTTGGTTAGGGTAAATTTCTCTTCTATAATTCATAAGTCCCAATATATAGAGTGTAAATTACAATTTGTAGAGAAAAACCCTTTTTAATTTCAATTGGTATCCATATTTAATGGTGACCATTTAATTTTACAATTCAATTTAATATAAATGATTTCTCATCTATATTGAAATTCTCTTAAATATTTGATTAATATAGATCAATATTTCTAATTTATAAGATACCTACAACTTATAAATTAAAGTGTCTCATATATTTAATCACAATCACTTATTTATCAAGTCCCTGCATGAAATATTAGAACAATTTCATGGACATAGAAATAAAAGAACCAAAAAATGTTCTAATAAATGCACACTATAAGAAAACATGGCATTGAATAATTCGTGAAATAAAAATCCTAAAGAGCCTATGATGATTCATTATATAATACTTCCTTACCAAACCATGAAAAGGGTAAAAATTTATAATCATACAAAACATCAAAAATCATGTGCATCACCCAATGGTGAAATTGAAGAAACTATAATAAGAACAATCCAAAACAACAATTCACATATCAGGTAATTTGGATTTTCATTGTACATGGTTTAGTTACTCCCAAACACAAGCTCATGAAATAATACTAACACATCATATATCTCCTTCCTTATCTCCCAAAATAGAATGTTAATGAAAAGAAACCTTTGATACCACTTAGTGATGTTCCGAACGTGGTTCACTAAACATTAACTGAACTTGGTTGCCCACATTTCCTCAAGAGTACCTCTCCATAGGCTAGAGGATTCTGACTAGTAGTGAGGGTCCATGGTGGAATAGTGGGGATAATATACCCTCACGATCAGAGTGTAGTGCAGTGATATATTAATATCAATCAATAGGAGAATAATAAAGATAAATGAAAATTTGAATAATAAACATCGATCATATAAATAACCAAGTCATCACATCCATCAATTTAATATACAAAATGATGATCATGGAATTATATATAAAAAGGAAATACAAGAAAACATGGAAATAGGTATACATACATAAAATTATATAAAAAGAACCAAAAATTACCAAAAATACTATCTATAGATAGCATCACGATCCATAGATCGGTCCTATGTTCCCCCTATATAATGATATAATAAATCAAGAATTGAAAATTAGGTGCTTTCCTCTATCCATACCTGTATCTATGAATTTTTTATGGGTACCAAAAGGCGGCTTGATCAGGGTGTGAGTTTCATGACCAGACCCGATGGGGCCTGGGTAGCAAATCCACAAGATTGGTTCCAATAGGATAGGGGCTGACGACTAGCACTAAGTAGGCATAACACTAACATGGTAGGAATTGATTATGCACTTTTACACATGCACACATCTCCAAGCTCACAAAATGCTGAAATGTAAAAACCAAAAGTAACCAATGAAATCATACATCTATATTCCACAACCATAGTAAAATAGAAGTACTGAAAGTGAAGGAAGTGAAATACAATGCTCACCAAAGAAAACTGTAAAAGTATCTAAACTTCTTTGAATGAGGAGATCCATGTCAACTACAACTTCCAGAAATCTCCTTGGCCCAGCACCAGTAAAAACCTAGGTAGGTCAAGATCACTAATCCCTTCCTGCCTCAGGTACTCTGTGGACTCCTTTGGAAGGAATGTGGTCTTCCCAAGATACAAAACATTTGTAGTAAAATCCCACGCAGGGTGAGTATAAAATTACTTATAAGGCTCCCTAAAACCCCTAAAAGAAAAAGGGGGAAATTGAAAGGCAATATCCCACTCAACCTAGCTAGAGGGAACCCCAATAAAGATAGAAACTTCATCTTGAACCATCCTTCGTTTTATATGACAAGTCATCTCTGCCTACAAGGGGTTTTAACCTAGGCATGCGACAAAACTGCAAGGACTCCTTGAAATCACCCAGATATTCTCATCTTAGACACTATGTCTCATGAGTTTCCAACCTCATAGTCATTAATAGGATTTTTTATAGTCTCTAACCATAACTCAAAACTAGGAGAACACACTCTATAAGATTATATATCCCATATGCCACCTTTCTAAAAGATTCACTCCATCAGGAACAACTTTACCCTTCTTAATGGTACGTCTAAGAGAAAATGCTCCATCAAGAACATCTTACATGGTCTATCTCTATTTCCCATCACCATAGGACCTATAATAGTTACCTTGTGCCTAGAACAAGCTAAATAAACATAGGTGAAGAGGCCCACCCCTCACCACTACACACAGTTGAGGGAGAACTGCTCCAAACTATACACCACGTGTATCCTCTCTAACAAGAGAGAACAGAGGGAATTTTGACTCTCCACTACCCCATATTCAAGGGAGTACTAATTCTAACTAACCCACAAAACCTCTGTCACTCCTCTAGAGTGGACCACACCTCAGTCCATCAAGGGAGTATTGACCCCTACTTAGGCATCATGCACATCAAGTAGAGAGGCTCGCTCCTCATAAATGTATCCCATAGCTGAGGGAGCTCCAACTCTAATACATGACCTTCTCCCCACTACTACATGGAGATGGGGGAGTAAAACTCTATAAGGGAGGACCCATGCCTTGATCAAAAATCAGATTACTACTCAAATAATGGATGAACCGCACCCTAATATAATAGGGGAGTACCACTCTGTGGATCGAGGATATGCACCATAACCCATTAGAGAAGTACCACTTAGTGGCTAGAGGACCTGCACCCAGGTAGGATGGGGTAGTACTGACTCTTCCATATTTTTCACTATGGGAGACCTGCACCCTAATACAATAGGGGAGTACCAACCCTAGGCTATAGGACCTATTCCCTAGCATAGAAAGAGAGTACCGACTCTATTGGACAACACATAAGGAGGAATCATGCCCTGGAATGATAGCGTATTACTGACTCCTAAAATAGATGACCTACTCCCTAACATGGAAAGGTAGTACCCACTTTATCTATATGTCATATATGGAGGACCCAGACCCTATTCCAACATAGGATTAATGTCCATCTTCACAAATATAATGGGAAAACATGCACCCTATTCCATCAGGGGAGTAACACCTCCAGAGGAAGCTACCCAAAGGTAAATAACCCACACCCATGACATGGGGAGTACCATATCTACCTAATCAAATAGGTGATGGAAACATGTTCCCTGGAGACATATGGGCGTACCAATCCCAGCATCTCTCTTCATGAACTATGTCGATCTCCAACATTATATCAGCTCATCTCCATAATAGTCTTGATTGATTTACGCCATATCATATCTTTTAAACTATAACGAAGGCCACCATTTCATTTTATGCATAAAACCACTCATTATACACTACACAAAAGCTTGAATCTGAGTCCCATGGAAGAAGATACAGAAGGTGTAAGATCCTAGAAGGATCTCATAGGAGTACATGGTGTGCACCAAGGCACACATGGCATGTGAGACCACTTGAGATCCTAGTTGTGTATCCTATCTAAATAGATTAGTAACCCGTGTAGGGGTACACATCATGTAGAGAAGTTACACTATGTGTCCCTCTTCACTTGACCCCTGGCCATGTTCCCCTTCTTCATGGATCGAACAATTGTGTCCCTTACACGTCGTGCATCACATACTTCATGGTGTTTTCAGGCTAAATTGACACCTACCCATGTAGTTTTCCTATGTCCATATACCAAAACTTGTTTCCATGTATCTTGGTCATGTTTTAGTACACATCCAAATGTTTTCACATGTCTAACCCAATCCATGTCTTGTGGTCACACAGTTTTCGTCACTACAAGGCGTGAAACCCCTATACATGGCGTGTAACCCTTATACACAATGTGTAGTACCAAAAGTTCATCTTCCATAAATAGTAATAGCTACAAGGAATGTGTCACTAAACTCCATGTTGTGTAGATAGTAATTCTAGTCATAAATTACATGTAAAACACCCTAATTTATCTCGTTCTTCCCCTAAACTCA
Organism: Viscum album; assembly: GCA_963277665.1. Classification (NCBI taxonomy): domain Eukaryota; kingdom Viridiplantae; phylum Streptophyta; class Magnoliopsida; order Santalales; family Viscaceae; genus Viscum; species Viscum album. The sequence goes on along the minus strand of OY728121.1, from coordinate 1,097,617,380 downwards.
TAGATCTACCTAGAATGGATCAATACCAATTGTATTTGGGCTCTAGAACCTTAAAAAAGTTATAACAAAATTTATCAAGATAAAAAAATAAAATTTTACTACCTCATTGGAGAAAATATAATGGTTTTGATGAAGAAATATACCCAGATCATGCTTCTCCTTGATCTGATGATGATATGCATCAACAACGGAGATCGACAACACCTTACTTCACCGATTTGGATTGTTTCCATCCATTAGCCAACGAGATGAGGATAGGTGAGAGGAGGGGTTCTTATCAAGTGTTTCATGCAGCAAATAGAAGTTGGAGGGAGGGATTTAGGTTTAGTTTTATTTAATTAATTTAATTATTAATTAATCCACCACTTAATGACCCATCAACTCACCTCCGACCAAACCTCACAGTGCGGACAACGTTAGTTCGTGTCTAGGGTAAACACGAAGTTATGGACTCAAATTTGGTCTCATAAATCTAATACAAGACTAAAAATAGGATTTATTTATGTTTCAATAGAAACTACACACACATGAAAAAATATATTTAATATTTTTAATATCATTGCATTGAGGCTTCCTGAGCCCCTGGCTTCCCATTCCAACTAAGTGCCCGACTTCAGAAATATTCTCTAGAAAATTCCAAAGTCTTACAAGTAAAAACATAAGTCATTAAATTCTCCCCACCTTAGGTATTTTCATCCCCAAAAATCAAAATCCTATGCACAAGGGAAGAAACTGAGTTCCCCACTGAACTCCCACGCCAGAAATCTCACTAAGGGTTCTTGTACTACTTACAAGCACACACACATAGGAACAGCCAAGATCAAACTGCTCCTATGTCTAGATTCTACCAAGAAAACATCATCAAACAAATGGAAACATGTCTCTTTATCTGCAACAGGTGGAAAAGCACTAAGAACCATGGTCTATCTACAGTCATGGGGTTTAGTGGTACACCACCTTGCTAATCTCACGCAAATACTAACGAAACCCCACAGTTCACATCCACCCCTAGATGGACTCTTAAACAAGATTCTCATTTTTTTTCAATGTTGACGTTCAATGAATGAGGGATTTCATGAACAAAATAGGGTTGCCTAAGATTAAACATTGGGTCTTATCAGGACCTTCATCTACATACCTCTAACTACAACACAAATCACCAAAACAGAAACACCTCCATGCCTACTAGTGGCATCCAAGCGGAGTATGTATGGTATAAAACCAATCCACACTATGAAAAAATAATATGGTATAACTCTGCTACTACATAATGATTCTATGTAATATTCTCCCTCTCTCAGGGCCTCCAAGATAATGAAGTCGATCAGAGAAACTCCACTGGCAAGGCCATGAACTGCTCTGAAGCACCATCTCACAACCTTTACCTGAATACACAAGTCTAAGGAACTCATACACCACACCTTGATACTATCCACTTTGGGTGGAACTAACTCACCTGCATGGTTTTTTTGGCATCACAAAAAAACACTTCTCAACGGGTAAAGTGTCCCTCTTACTCATAAGTTCAAAGCTACATCAAACTACACCACATCCCCCTCGAGCATGTCATGTACAAATACGACACCAAAAACATGAGGGTACTAAGGAAAAACTAAGGGTTTCCTAGACACACACTAGATCTTACTGATCCCTCTATCGCAACTTCAAACTTGAGGTTCTATCGACGCCGCTTTTCACCCTAGTTAAACATCGAGCAAGAGGTGGAAATAATAGGAGTACCTCACTATATATTCTAACAATTACTACAAAAAAATGTATAAAGGACACAATTCATGCCTCTATTCATACGTGTAGATTCTTGGTAAAATGCCTCCATGGCTTGAAAATATTCTCCCCCATATCCACCAACTCCCTTAGCCCATTGCGAACCACCTGGTGGTGGTGGTGGAAAAACCTCAAAATGTTTTCCACCTCCTAATACTCTTCCATCTCCTCCACCTCATCTTCCACCATTAAAAACTCCTTGATCCAATAATTTTATCTTTCAAGATTTCTGGTCAGTCGACTACCTCTCACCAGCACAATAGGTCGTGTAATTTATAGCGAGATTCCCCCATTCGTCACAAGAGTAACACCACCTATCCTATGGTTGAAAAAATCCTTAAGGCTTATCCTACACTACAGAACCATGCATATATGTCTAGGCATGGTTATTCCTTTTGTACCATGATCCTATCACTTGTCATCTTATAGCTCCTACAGACACCTCATCCTTGTGACCACTGTTGCGAGTCACGTCCACTTATTCTTCATCGAGCAAACTTTCTACCACCAGAGCTCACTCCAACACTCCATTATAGGTGGGAATACAGAGAGGAATCACATATTCTCTGATCTCCTAAATAAATCCATACTCAAAGTTCTATTCTCTTAATAATGGATCACGAACCATATCCAATGAGTATTATAACAAGTATGTGAACCTTGCCGAAAACTCCGCCACATCAATGCTACACTGCCAATGTTGTAGAATCTCTTGGATACACATTGATCTCAACATGGCTGGGTAAAATGTATCCATGAAGAGTTAATAAAACTCCTCCCAAGTGAGTTTCACCTCGTTGTGAGACTACACCAAACTCCACCTTTGCTCGGTTTCACCCTATAGAAGGGTCACTGCTAGGACCACCATCAGATTGGGAGGTGTACTAACTAAGCGGAAAACTCACATGACTATCTCAAGCCAGTCATCTACTACCTAGGGGTCTTGATCACCCTACTACCTCAAAGGTCACTACCTCATAACTTATGTAGCGTACTCATATAGAATGCATCCTTGGCTTGAACATCCAGTAAAATATAATGCTCTACAGGAGGTGGCACTACTGGAGGACCACCCGGAGGTAACACCTCAGAATTAGGGTTATACACTAAAGCCTCGTCATAGGGTGGATTTTCATCATAATTACACTATAGAATATTTTCTGGATATCTTCACTGAGGTATCCTGAAATAGAATGAAGATGAACCATGGTCAAAGAGTATATCAAGGTAGTTGAATGAAGAAGGACCAAAAAACCAATCTTATATAATTCATGTACCATTTATTTCTCAGCAACCAGTTTCCTAATGTACCGAGTAAAAAAGTAGGTTATTAGAGTCATGGTGAATGGATCCATTGGTCGCCACACTAACACTAGATCCTCTATCCTAATATTAGAACTTCAAAAATTCTAACACTATCACTATAAAACCCAAAACAATCTCATAAAAATATAGTCCCATTATGGAACTGACAACCCCTAATACCACCCTATCACAATCTGACCTGATGGGGTATTCGGATAGAGTATTTTGGAGATAGTTTTTAAGATTTTAGGTTCAGTTTTAAGGTTTAGGTTTATGATTTGAGGGGTAGGGTTTAGGTTTAAAGGTTTAGAGTTTAGAATTTTTATATTAGGTTATATGGATGATGTTTTGGGGTTTGGGGGTCAGATTTTAGTTACTAGGGTTTAGAGATTAGTGTTTCTGATATAGGGTTTTGGGTCTAGGTTTTAGGAATTTTTTGTTATGGATATAGGGTTTAGGTTTTTGATTTTAGGGTATGATTGTGGATTTAAGGTTTATAAAATTGGTTGCTTCCTCAGCCCATAATGGTTTTATTAGGCCCAAGCATGTAATCCTAATTGTAGACCAATTCAGTATAGTGTGGTTAATTCTCTTTGTTATCTCATTCTTCTAGGGAGTTTCCCTAATAGTAAGGTGTCTGACTATGTCCTCAGACTCACAAAACTATATAAAGTTAGATAAAAAGTATTCTAAACCATTATATATTATTATATCTTTAAACATTATTCCAATTTTATTTTCAAGAAGGAATTTCCATGTTTTAAATGTTTTAAATTCATCATAATTGTTTTTAAGAATGTAAACCCAAACTTTCCAAGAAAAATCATCAATTGAGGTCACAAAGTATTAGCCTCCACCATGAGATGCAGTCCTAGAAGGACCCTGCAGGTCAAAATGGATGTATCCTAAAGGATTATTGTACTTAAAAGAAACCCTATTAAGATGGATCTTTTTTATTTATCCAAGAAACAATGTTAACAAACTGAGAGATTTTTAGGTGTTATATCATTAAAAAACCCCTATTTAATCATTTACTCATGACTTTTAGTGATTACATTCCTCATAATCCAATGATAAATCATATTATTATCAACATTAGTGACATAGCTACTGACTAAATATCTATAGTGAGTTTTCCCATTCAAAACATAAAGTCCATTAATAATAGATCATATGATGAATTTTTAGTGCCTTTGGATATCTTAATACAACCTAATTCAGACTTGAAATAAAATCCTTTCTTCTCTAAATCATTTAGGGGGATTAGATTCCTATGCAATTCAGGGACCCACCTAACATCATGCCAGGTGAAAACTAAAATGTCATGGATCATTGATAAAACAAATCATTTAACCTATACCTAACACCACCTATTGTTTTCAATTACAACCTCTCTTTTCCCTCTCTCAATTAACTCGGGAAAGGAATCTATATCGGGACATGTATGGAAGTAACAAATAGATTATAACACATACTCACTAAACAAATCATGTATAGAAACATTAAGAACCTCAACACTACCATACCCAACATCAATAATCAATGACGGACTAGTAGGTTCACTAGTCATTTGGTTATGTTTGGCCTTCGTACACTCTAGCCTAATATGGTTTTTCATACCACAATTATATCAGGTATTATTCCTATACTTACACTTAGGTATATCACATCTAGATTTCTTATTTTTATTTCCATTTCCTTTGTAATGCTCTTTCTTTTTAGTTCTATACTTAAATCTACCCCTATAGAATAAACTCTCTATATCATTCTTAACTAGGGTTTATTGTGTAATTATTTAGATAGTAATGCTGACTTAACTTCTCCCAAGGTAAATTAATCTGGACCATACACCATTCTTTCAATAATAGTGTGATATTAATTAACATAAGAAATGAGAGGGATCATAGCTTGGTCTTAATCATCAAAAAATACATCAATATTGGAAAAATCAAGAATAATTTTGTAAAATTAATCAAGATGGGATTTGATTCAATCACCAAAATTCATCTTAGTGGTATAAATTCTCTAATTTTTATAAACAGAACCTACCAGCCAAGTAATTATAAACAATTTAATAACTCTCAACCAAATTCCAACATCATAAGACTCAAATGTTACATCTATAATGAATTTATCACCTTGGGATAATAACATGGATCGGTGGTCCTTAACTAAAATATTGATAGAGATATATTTATAGGTATTGGTGGTATCACCATCATTATACTGAGTTATTATAGGTTTTATAGGTCTATGTAAGGCATTGATAAGTTTCTGTTGGACAAGTAGGGATATCATCTTAAATCACCATAGTTTAAATTCATTATCATCATAAAATTTATCTATTTCATGCCTAGAATATTCAATTTTTATTTAAAAGCTGTTATACCAATTTTTTAAGGGATATGTTGATAGGTAAGTCCCCAAGAAACCAAGTATCAATGAATATACAATTGGTTTCTACTTGGTATTAGAAACAGAATAGGGAAACTAGATGATGATGAAAAAATCATAACAAGAACATGAAAATTAGGCATTTCAAGATGATATGAAATTGAAATAAAAAAATATACATAAAATAATAATTAAATTTAAAGAAATAATGGAACATGAATATTTAACGTGATTCAGACCATTATGGTACTATGTGAATAGAAATAACACCATCCACTTAGGCACTTTATTTATGTTCAAATAAGAAAAATCACACGATACAATCAAAGAAAATATATTAACAACATAATCACATTGAAGATAAAACTTGATATAACCAAGAAATGAAGAGGAAAAATTACAAGTCCAGATATCTTACCACTATCTGATAGTCCTTTTTATGATTTAAAGGGTGGTGAAGATACTATTGGATCTAAAATAGTTCACTTGGTTGTGTCTCACATGGATATCCACCAAATATCTTGGATTGGGAACAACTGAACATCTTCAGCATCAAAGGATATCTCAAAACTCCATTATAAATAACACACCATTTGATTCTAAGTAATACAACAGGTTTTTCTTCAAACTCTCTTGGTGGATTTATCACTGATACATTCTAGGTTTTCATCGATGTGAAAAGGAAAGAAAATTGGGATGATCCAAAATGATTGAATGAGTGAATCCCCATGAATGATTGATTTTTTGGGGTCATCAATTCTACTTAAAAGGAATAATAAATGAGGCATCTAATGAAATAACCCAAAAAATAGAAAAGGTTGTCTGGTATGGCTGAACATCCCAAGAAACAAGCACTATCCATGTGGAAAATCTAGATGAAATGGGTGGCAGTTCTTATCAATGGCTTCTGAGAGTCACAGAATTAAAAATAGGATCAAAGTACAAAAACAAACTTGTGGCACAAAAAATCCAAGAGACAAAACTAGCATGGGGCCCAACATAAAATTTGAGCATAATAATAAAAAAATCATGTGAATTATATTTAGTTGTATCGAAAATAGAATAGAAAACAAAAAATAAAGTTTGATATGAAAATAAAATTTTAGAGAGATTATTATTTTTCAACCCATAAAATTAGTTTCCTTGCACAAATAATTTAATTTGGGAAAATCTTATATTCTTTATAAATGAAACAATTATGTGGGTTATCCATTATTTTGAAAAGAAAATAATATCAAAAGGAAACTAAGAAGGTGAAATGTATTATTTTATTTTTAACAGATTGGTTGCATTCTTATTTAGGTATAGAAGACATTTCGTAACATCCAAAAGAGATATCGAAAAAGTAAATTTTGGTTGTGGTATTCATACAATCCTATTTAAAAAAATAATTATATTATAATTACTTTCTATTGAGAATTCATTATCAAGTATTTTTTTATGTTTTATGCTGATTTATTAAAATTCTATTCTTGATATAAACATGGGAGATTTTACTCAATTTGATTATAGTGGTTTTTTGAAGTTGTTTGTAGGTGTTTTAGTTTTTAAATTTTTAAATTATTTCATAAATATTAGGAAACTACTTCATACACATGATGAAACATTCAAAATACAAAAAATAACAAATAAAATGGAATAAAATATGAACTAATAACATGGATAGTGTGTATACAACTAATAATTTAGATAACATGTAAGAAAAATTAGAGTATGGCTTAGAAGGGTAGTTAGAGTAGAGGTATGATAATTCTATTGTGGAGTGGGATATCAGTGACATGATTCCAATGTGGGAAAACCAAACATGTTTGGTCTTGGTGTGATCGCCCAATAAAGGAGTGTCAGGCATACAGCTAGATGGGGAACTTAGAGAGAGTTTTTTTCAAAGGACCACACTCGCAGTTGGGACTCATGGACCAGGATAGACTCAATGATCTAAGATAAGTCCAAAATATATTATTCATGACTCTATTGAATGTTTGGGATTTGATAGTGAATAGAATACTCAGTATTACAGTCAGTGGTTGATAGTGAGTACGAGTATATAGAGGGGACATGCATTGGGTAGTTGGGCTTTGAGTCAGCTGCATGTGATCAATCCAAAATAGATAGAGTAAGATGGAGATCCATCTATAATCATAAGTACTTCATAATCACAATGATAATGTTTTTTATGGTGTTTAGGGGTGTATTATGTGTGTATGTGATACATGTGGGATATGTTTTCATCAAGTATTAAGTGGTAATTGAGATGATGGTCGGTGGCTACATAGATAGTTGATGTGTTTGGGATAGATGAGTGTGATTCCATCTTAATGTTAGGTAAATTGGGTGTGGTGAGACCGAGTAGGTAATTATTTTGGTGGGTAGTACCCATGGAAGGAATTGGTATATTTAGTTAGGTAACCAGGGTATTCTGAGTATTTGGGAAGGAGATGGATGAGTTCATCATCATCTCAATATTTTGCGAATGGGGGTATTGGAGGCTTAGGTTTTAGAAAATCCATAGTAATAAAGTGGTTAGGATATATCATGTATGAGTTATCATATGTTTGGTATCCTATAAGGCCTCAGATATTTGGAATAGTGTGTTTTTTCTGGTCTTGGATCGACCGGGTGACTTTAGACCCCGTAGAGGTGTTGGAAGTGTTGGTATAGGTTAGGGAAGTTACTTTGGAAGTTTTCTTAGGTTTGTGGGTTTAATGTTTATAAATTTTTTCACATGTTTCATAACATATTTTTTATTTATTAAAGGGTTAAGAGATTTTTTGAAGGCTAAAAATGAATTTTTATTTTTTTTGGTGTTTTTGGGTCTTGTGGTATATTTTTTGAGATTTGGAAAAGGAAAATTTCCAAGGAAGATATTTCTAGTATGCTAATTTTTCTAGAATAGCTATTCCCAGTAAGATATTATATGAAGATATTTATAGTATGATATTTATAGTAAGATATTTATTCGGGAATCCCTATTTCTTGTAATATATTCCTAGTAAGACAATTCTCATATGATATTTCCAATAAAATATTTATTCATGAATCACTATTTCTAGTTAGATATTTCGAGTGAGATATTTCTAGTATGAAAATTGTTATCTATTAACTATTCCTAATAAGATATTTCTAGAATGATGTTTCTAGTATTATATTGCTAGTAAGATATTTTTTTTGGAAGCAATGTTTCTAGTAAGATATTTTTGGTTTTACTTTTTTGAAAAAATGGCTATGTATGGAATCTAGTAAGATATTATTGGACTTATTATGATATATTCCTTTTACAAATTTTATCATAGATAAATAGTGTTTCCAAATCTTTCATATATTGAATAAATGATTAACATAATTTAATGGATATTAGGGGATGGTTTATGATCTGTACATGGAGAAGTAATCTAGAAAAAGGCCCTCAACCCTCTCTTATTATATAATTGAGATCTCATCCACTTCTTGTCAGAATCAAGTGCCATCTACAGAATGAGGGAGATATGGATAAGTATAACATTTTTTATGAAAATAATCTCAATATTTCTCACTAGTTCCTCATCTCTCAGTAAAAACCCCTAATTTTAGGAATTTTGTTAGATTTTGTTAAATATTTCTATTAAATTAGAATCAATCAGAGTTTCTTTGGGAGTAGATATATGAAAACTCATGTTAGGTAGTCCCTATATATTTATTATTTATACATGTGTTATTTATCATATAATAAATAAGTATGGGTTAAGTCATTGTTTTATAGTTGATAACAAAACCTCTTGCAGTATCTATTTTTCTTAAGACATGATAGGGGTAGTCTGATGTGAGAAATAGTGGATTTAGTATTGTATAACATGGTTGTGTAGTTTTATAGTTTTATGGGAATGAAGACATATGTTAATCATTGAGTATTCTTGAGATGAAATATTATTGATGGTTGTTAGTATGGTGTGGATGGTGAAGACCATTATGGTGGGTGGCGATAGAGGTTTATTGATGTTGTGACCTAGGATTTTATTGACTTATACTCATCATGGTTGATTGATGGGGTCATTTCACATAGATAATGTCTTATGAGGTGGTTTTTTCTTCTTTTTGTGGGTGGTTTCCTCTGTAGATTAAGTGACATGGGTGAATGGTGTTGTCCATCGATATGGAGGAGGTGCATACTGTAGTGGCCACAATTAGTGATGAGGGAGAGTCCTTCAAATTGGTGTGTATTTCCTTCAATATCGAGAGGTATATTAGAAATATATTGATGCGAGAAATTTGGACATGTCTATGGGGTATGAGGTGGAATTGTGATGGTTAGGATAATTATGGAGGATGTATAAACCGAGTGACTAGGGTTTGAGTTCACGGCTGAGGTGCTTCTGGTGTGATATTATGTGGATGTATCAGTCCACTACAACATTGGCCAAAGTAGGTAAATACTCATTGTATCTTGATGATAATGGGTAGAGTATCTGTTTTAATTATTTATTGATGACTTTTTATTGAATTTTTTTTCATAAACTGATATATGTATAGATACTAAATAAGGATATTCTTGGCGATGACCTATTGAGTTCATACTCACACCCTGTACGAGCCCTTTGAGATTCAGGAAGACTTTATGTATTTGAATATATGTAAGATAAATCTCTTGATGTTAGGAGATTAGTTGATACTAATGTGTTTATAGTGCATGGAATGGTTGGCATGATTTTTTATATGGGCCGAGTGGTTTCTCCATGTTGGACCGGTAGTTATTTTTTGTTATTTTGTACATGTATATATGTCATCAAACCATGGGCGATCTGGTTTACTCTTGTATGACTGGATAACATGGTAAATGATTATCAAAATGGTAGGTTGTACATTTGGAATTGTTTTTTGTTATTATTTAACTTTCTTACACTATACTTAGTTGATATTATTATTAATTATCACCGAGGTATATAGTATCTTCACTATCACCGCATAGACCCTCCCTATTAGTAAACAACCTATAACATAAAAGGATGCATTCTTTATGCCACATAATGCACCACCAGTCTACGAACCGATCAAGTGGTCTGGGGTGATAGGGTGTTACAAGCAGAATGATACCCCCCCTCCCCCCCTAGGAGGTTGACACGTGTGAGTGAGAAGGAGGGAGGGGGAATCCCCTCTTATTTTATTTAACCAATAATAATAATACTGACGACGTCGATGATGATGATGATGATGGTAATATACAATATTAATAAACTACTTTTAAATGACCAATAAAACCTCATAACATTATCCCAAAAACCAAATAATAAATTTAAACTCCTCATGATACCCCAAATTAACAAAATTATTGAATTTATAAAAGTGATGATGTCTATCCATAGAATATCAAACAAGGATATCAATTAATTTCATCAACCATTTTCAAGTATATTGATATCAAGGGGGAGTCAAATTTCATTGTTTCAAGTCTAGTATGACAAAGCATTACATAAGTAGGTACAATAAAAAATTTGTCATTTTGATTAATTTTTTCAAGATAAGTTATATTTAAATCATAATTTTAAAATGAAATTATCATATTTTCTGCCAAAAATGAAGGTTTAAGTAACACTGACCAATGTGTTGGTGGTGGGGAGGTCTCCTTAGACATGGAAACTATCATGTATACATACCATGGGGGTTATATAAGGCTCCTACTATATAGAATATTTGTTATCTTTGAGTGAGGGAATTGGGAAATATCCTAGTAGGACACACCGTCTAGGGAAGGATTTTATAAGTACCCGACCTTAAACATTACATAATCATGAATTAAAAGGATAGTTCACATTTAGGATCTTTTTAGGTTTAGAGTTTTAGTGAATTAGGTCATAACATTTACATAACAATATGAATATTACATGTAGACAATTCTACTCAGTATCCATTTTTTTCATAAAATAAAAACTCTTGAAAAAAAAAGTCATGTCTAGTTCCATGTTCTAGACAGCATGACTTTTCCTTGATCTCATCCTTGACCCTTATTCATCTTTAAGTCATGTGGGAAACATTTATAAAACTTGGGATGAGCATAAAAAGCTCAGTAAGGGTTATAAAATATGGAATGAAAACATTATACCATCAATAAATACAAAACAATGAAACCATACTTTTCAATCATACCATACCTAATGAAATAATAATATTTATGAACAACACATAGAAATAATAAATCCTAAAGGTGACTTACTGCATAAATAACATACTTAAATTGTAGATATCATAGATATAGAGGGAGTTACATTTGTAATACCCATCATAGTATATTCCCTAAATCTCTTAGGATAAACATTAATGTTTACCTCTGTCACATTACCCAATGCATTGGAGAGCTATCTCAGGCTCACTCTCCCTAGGTTTGTCACGGAATCACCCGTATACGTAAACAGTTCCCAATAGCTATAACATATTCATAACCCATAAAACAAACATAATGTAAATATAACATTTCAATCACAATATATCATTGCAAAATATTGACAAAATCAAAGATTTTATCAAACCATTTTCAAAACCATTTAAAATATTAAATAAATAAATTTTTGAATCAAAGTGTCCCAAACCACTTTGAAGCTTTTGAAAGAAATTTAAATTTAAAATCATTTATGTCTGTAAGAATAAATCCTTAAAACCATTTTTAAAACATGTACATTAATGTGAAATAATTGGATGAATAAACCTTTAAAACATTTAAAATGATATTTTTGTTAAAGAGTTTTTAACAAAATGAGAGACCCTAGTTTACAAATAATTGAGGAATAAAATTTAATCAGAACTTAATAATATAATGAGAATAAAGGTATTCATAATATAATATTCCAAAAGATAGTATATACACTATATAAGAGTGAATTGGTGCATATCAACAATGAAGTCCCAATGGAAATGTAAATTGAGATGAAATCCCATATAAAGACGGTATCCTTAGATTAAGTATAAATAAATTACATATTTATGTGTGAAAAATATAAATACACCCAATATAAGTGGATATTAAGTTTAAAACAATCATAGGTTATTAAAAAATATTCATATCACGACATAATAAATAAGTATATGTTTAACCCAAAAATTGAAATTGTGTTAAGAAGTTTTCTTACAGAAATTCGGCAGCCTAACAGTGTCACTTTAAAATTTATAAAATAAGTTGATGAGAGATAAAAGTATATATCATCACTTGGAAATAAAATTTAAATCAATAAGGATATATAAGAACATATCCCAACATTATAATATGTAAATTAAAACACATAACAAAAATAAGTCTTTTAAAAAGATAAGGGTGAAAGTTTCCCTTACCGGTTTGGTAACTTACGAAACATACACCCCATAAAAGAAAGATCACACAATGAATATGTAAATACCCATAAATTAAATTATATTACACAAATAATACAATCATGGGCAGTAAATCCACCACACAAAATGAAATATTGTCTAATATAGCATAAATCTCACAGGAATAAAAAGTGATATGAAAAACCCTGACCACTTTGTAATCAATCGATTCATATGAGAAAAAGTTAATAACCACCAAATTAATCACATAATACCACGAATATAAATTGAATCGTGATAATATATATCAAATGTAATTACACAATACACCACATGCAATAAATAAGTGGTGAACAATGGAAATGTCACAGAATTAAAAGTGAGATAAGAAATCACTTACCTCGTGTCCAACTTGACTCGTATGTTCCTTGTTCTTCCTGAATAATAAACTTAAGTTAATTTATACTTGATTCATAACCTTTTTAATGTTTATTATTACTTTTATATCAATTATTACCTTGAAATAATAGTAAGTTAATTATTTTAGTTCATATCATACATTTTGTCGATGTTCGGAATTTGAGTTAAAAATTAACTTGTTATAATTACAATTTGTCCACATGGTCAAAACTCCATTATCTATAGAATGATATTAATGATTTAGATTTCATATATATCATATATATCCAGTGAATATATATATATATATATTTATTTATTTATTTATTTATTTATTTATTTATTTATAATAGTACATAACATTTTGATAAATGAAATGAAATGCACCGTTCATGGAGATGGTAAGTCGTACGTATCCATGAACGCTACTTTCATTTCTATTTAATATTTAATGGAATGAAAAATTAATAATACATAGGTTTTTTATAATTACAGTATAATATCATATATATATATATATGTTACATAATTTCATTAACACCATATTTATAAGTTCCATAAATGTCAAGAACGAATCATATCACCTTTAGGGGGTGGTAGTCCGCACTTCCTCAAATGAAATTACCGTGTTTACACATATTAGAATCCAGAATGGTATGTTTGTAAATAAAAACTATAGAAGAATATAGAAAACAAAAACATAATATATATCATATATAAATACAGTTTCATTATAATGGCCACCATGAGAGGCAGTAGGAGATAATTGAACAATCATCCCTTCATGAGGTGTTAGTTTTCCATCCACAGAAACAGTTTGTTCTTAACCCATTAGATGAAGGTGTGTGTAAGTGTAGTTTGAATCCATATCATAAAAATATACTAGTATATTTAGGATACTGGTTTTTTTATAAAATAATGTAATAAAAAAATTTAGGTCTTTTAGAAGTAAAATAAAACAAAAGAACTTGAGAGAATATGTTACCTTTAAATTGGGTAACCCCCTTTGGTTTGAACCAAAAGGGTTTCTAGAAGTGCTTTCTAAAAAAGGTAAGGCTTCTAGGATAAATAGAGGGGTATTTTTAGCTTATTGGAGAAGATTTTGTATGATTCAAAGGCTTGAGAAGTGTGAGGAATGATTTAGAAGTGACGACTTTTTATAAGGGAGAGGAGGGGCTCTTTAGGAAAGTTTGAAACAATTGTTTTATTTTAAACTCATCTTCGGTTTGAAAAGGTCAAATAATAATTAAAATCAATTTTAAGATGACTCATGTTAGAAATAAAAATAATCCAATAATAATTGTACTGGTTTTGGATATTTTTTTAATATTTATAATCTTATTTATTTTAATCATTTATTAATGAGTTAAATATTCTATCATTATTGTGTCATAAATAATTTAATTTATCTGATGTCAAAAAATTATAAAAAAAGACCATGATGTAGGAAATATTTTTTAACTTTACATAGAATATTTATAGTTGAAAATATAACTTATATAACCCCGTGTAAAAATTTATTTACTAGAAGATATTTGCTTTTGTCATTTTTGTCTTTACATTAAATTAATTAATATAAAGTGTCATTATTACTCCCATGTGGCTCCATGGGGTCCCAAATTCGACCCAAGGATTCTCATAGTCGGATATGTATCAGAAAATAGGATTAGAAAAGATTTTAGGGTAATTTAATATTATTATAATATTATATTTTACACTTATCTATTATATTTACCCTTTAATCATGGTAAATAAAATATTTACTGAAGTAAAATTTAAAATTTCTAAAAATAAAATTTACCTCTTTACAAAATTTGGACCTACTTATTCCAAATATGGAATCCATTTTTCTAAATTCGAAACACAGAAGTGGAAGAAATTAATTTAAAATTAATTTCACCTGTTAAAACAAATAGCGTGTTTTTAAGAAATAATAACTATCAAAAGATTAACACTGGTTTATGTCAAATTTCAAAATGAAATTCCTTCCAATGAACAACATTATATTAAATGGTAAAAATATATTCTAATTTCACTTTAAAACCAATTATAAAGGTAATATAACCATATAAATAAATTAGATTAAAAGGCACTTTTGAATTAACATACAGTATTTTTCACTATTCATTAAAAAAATGAACTTTATCAGAAAAATACCAAAAATTTACCCAAAGTAAATTTTTATGTCCCGAATCTAAAGAAGAATTTTATTTTGTAAAAAATAATATATAAAAATTTCCAAAACTAGATTTAAAGAGGGTTTGCCATTAAAAGGAGGTAAATTGACCTTTTAGTGAATATTAGAGTATTTATGCTTAAAATAGAATTCTTTACTTATTTTAAGACTCTAACTTTAATTGGATAAATGAAAAAATATTCAACAAACATGTATAATTATATTGTATTTAGTTATATTCATTCAATCTAATACAATGGCTAGGCGTTAACTACCATTTAAAATAATAATATTATATTATTAGTGTGCAACGTAAGATTTCAAAGAAACCTGTTGTTGTGTATCGGGTACACCATCTAACATAGCATCCCCTTTAAAGTAGAATTAATATTTATTTAAATAATATTAATAAATATGAAAACTTTCATGTTCTTTATTTGCCTAGGATGTTACATCATTCCCCCCTTTTGGGAATTGTGTCCTCACAATTTTAAAATCTGACTTGTAAACTTCATTAAAAGTACCACATCAGAAAAGAGTCAGTAAAACTATCACTTTAAAAGAATGAAATAGAAGTAAAAAGGTCACCAGAGATAACCCATACTCGGATTCCGTATAGTAAAACATAGATATGGAAGAGAGAACAAATGGTCAAGTTATGATGGAGAGTGATAGAAAACATGATTACGAGAAAGTTAACCACCATAAAATCACAAACTTATGAAGTGTTTAACGATCTTTCATTGCCTAGTAGGAAACGTAAACCAACAACATTTTTTTTATGTTCCTTTTCATAGTTTTTAGGAATTCATTTACTACATAGAATAATAACATAAAGAAATATACTTACCTTCAAGTAGAGTTTCATCCTTTAATAACTTTCTACCAAAAACTAATCTTTTCCCCAAAAAAAGATTATTCAAAAGTACTTTGTCACATCAAAATAACAAGAATCAACTTCTATAGAATCACATCATCCACAAAAGTAGAACTATATATTTCCCTTGTCTTTATACATCAACTAAAACAAAAATGGTTAGTACGATATCATATAATCCCCAAAAAGGATAATCATTTATAAAAAGAAATACTACTATTAATCTCCAAACTTCGATAAAAATTACCCTAAGTTCAAGAAAGACCATTCAATACACAATTCTCCTATGATTTTTCAAAATAATCAAAACTAAGATTGAAACACAAAATGTAGAAGGATTTAATCACATAGTCTTCTACAGTAAATATTAACATTTATCTCCAAAAACATAGAATACTCTTAAAGTATTATACTAAATCATAATTATCCAAATCACATATTCTCTATGATAGGTTAATCATTTCCATAAATAACCCATATCACTATATGTCCACAAAAAATATTCTTCCAAAATAAAATTCCACCATTTCTTCTCAATTGAAATCCCAAAGTATTCTATTTTTCATAGGAATATAGTGTTTCCCCAAAATAGAGAACATCATCCAAAATAACCTTTATCAATTAATCACCAAATCTTTTTCCTATATTAAGGATATCCATTTAATAAAACAGAAGTTCCCAAAATCAACTTATTCTTGATCCATAAAGTCATTTAAATAAATAGAATAAGTCATACTAACCAAGAAATTCACGTAGTCTTGTGGAAGGCGATAAATCCCAATCTCACTTTGGTTGTGGGTTCGATTCCCTTAGCTTTTCCCGACGCGATGGGTTATCACACGGTCTGTGTGTTGTCCTTTTTTATAAAATTAAAAAATAACCCTAACATGGTTTAACCTCAAAGGTTTTATTATACCTTTCATTTCCATCCCAATCCATTAAGTCCTCAACATATTATATATTTTCATTTTTTTCACCTCCATATAATAAAATAAAACTACTCCAAAAAGATATAACATCATACCTTGATCATGGTGTCCAAATGGTTTCATCGTTATCTTGTTCACGTAGTTAAAAGGTCCATTCACTGTAACAATGATTTAGAAATCCTTCAAAATCATTTTCTTCCTTCATCCAAATACACCTTGTACAACTTGGGTCGTAAGGGTGTTCGTAGAAAAATATTTTTGGAAAATAATCATGTATGACATATAATTTCAAAACATCTGATAAAACATGATTTCAATAAAATAGTCGGACCGAATTTGAGTGGAAAATTTCAAGTAATGGCCCTTTTAAAATACCATAAGTATTTATTGAGAGACTATATTGTAAAAGATAATATAAATAGGTTGCGCAAGGGTCTCCTTCTTCAACACCTTTCTTAAAATCATAATATGCTTCAAAATATTGTGATAAGGTAAAATATTTGAAAATTCTGTGAAAATATTTACCTTTCTTGAAAATATGAAAATATTGTGAAAATAGGAATTTATTAAATACAACCCATGATCCACGATTATATCGGGGTGTAGTAGAGGTGTTTGATATTTCCACCAATTTCTTGTAAGTGAGTTGTATGTTAGAAAAAGTTTCATAATAGTCTAAACATGACATTGTAATAATTATTGCAAGAAAGTCATCCGAAAGATATAGGAATTTCATTTGAGATCCTCCTCCTTCAATTTGTAAAATACATCACTTGCTCTGCAAAAAGTTATAAAACAAGGATTTAACTGAAATAATAGACATAGGGACTAACCACGTGTTTAACAAAAACTCATAATCCCAAAAGTTGTCTAAACCGACCTTTGATACCAACTATAAGGACACGACCTTAAACATTACATAATCTTGAATTAAAAGTATAATTCAAATTGAGGGTCCTTTCAGGTATAGAGTTTTAGAGAATTAGGTTATCACATTTACATAACAATATGAATATTACATATAGACAATTCTAATCAATATACATTTTTTCATAAAATAAAAACTCTTGATAAAAAGATTGATGTCTAGTTCCATGTTTTATAGAGCATGACTTTTTCTTGATCACATCCGTGACCCTTATTCATCTTTAAGTCATGTGGAAAACATTTAAAAAACTTGGTATGAGCATAAAAAATCTTAGTAAGGGACATAAAATATGTAATGAAAACATTATCCCAACAATAAATACAAAACAATGAAACTATACTTTTCAATCATAACATACCTCATGAAATCATAAGATTTATGAACAACACATAGAAATCATAAATAATAAAGGTAAATTACAGAATATTTAACATAATTACATTGTATATATCACAGCTATAGAGGTAGTCACATTTGGAATACCCATCACAGTATATTCCCTAAATATCTTAGGAGAAACATTAGTGTTTACCTCTGTCACGTTACCCAATGCATTTGAGGGCAATCTTGGGCTCACCCGCCCTAGGTTTGTCACGGAACCACCCATATACGTAATCAATTCCCAATAGCCATAACATATTCATTATCCATAAAACATAAATAATGGAAATATAACATTGCAATCACAATATATCATTTCAAAATATTGACAAAATGAAATCTTTTATCAAACCATTTTCAAAACCATTTAAAATATTAAATAAATAGATTTTTGAATAAAAGTGTCCCATACCACTTTGATGATTTTCAAAGAAATTTCAATTTCAAAAAATTTATTTCCATAAGAATAAATCCTTAAAACCATTTTTAAAACATGGTAATTAATGTGAAAGAATTGGAAGAATAAACCTTAAAATTTTTTAAATGATATTTTAGTTAAAGAGTTTTTAACAAAATGTGAGACCCTAGAATACAAATAATTGAAGAGTAAAATTTAATCAGAACTTAATAATATCATGAGAATAAATTTATTAATGATATAATATGTCAAAGTATAGTATATACACCATATAAGTGTGAATTGGTGCAAATCAACAATAAAGTCTCAATTGAAATGTAAATTGAGACGAAATCCCTTATAAAGACGGTATACTTAGATTAAGGATAAAAAAATTATAAAATTATGTGTGACAAATATAAATACACCCAATATAAGTGGATATTAAGTGAAAAACAATCAGAGTTTATTCACACATATTCATAGAACTACATAATCAAGAAGTAGATGTTTAACCCAAAAATTGAAATTGGGTTAAGATGTTTTCTTAAAGAAATTCGACATCCTAACGGTGCCACTTTGAAATTCTGAAAATAATTTGATGAAAGAGAAAAGGATATCTCATCACTTGGAAATAAATTTTATATAAAAAAGATATATAATAACATATCCCAACATAATAATATGTAAATTAAAATACATAACAAAAAGAAGTATTTTAAAAAGAGGATGGTGAAGGGTTCCCTTACCGATTTGGTAACTTACGAAACATACATCTCATGAAAGAAAGATCACACAATGAATATGTAAATACCCATAAATTAAAGTATATTTCACAAAGAATAAAATCATGGGATGTACACACACCACACAAAAGTAAATAGTGGCTAATATAACATAAATCTCACGGGAATAAAAAGTGAGATGAAAAACCCTTACCACGTTGTAATCAATCGAGTCGTATGAGAAAAAGTTAATAACCACAAAATGAATCACATAATACCATGAATATAAATAGAATCATGGTAATATATATCAAATTTCTGTACACAATACACCACATGCAATAAATAAGTGGTGAACAATGGAAATATCACGGAATTAAAAGTGAGATAAGAAATCACTTACCTCGTGTCCAACTTGACTTGTATGTTCCTTGTTCTTCCTGAATAATAAACTTAAGTTAATTTATACAACATTAATAACATTTTTAATCTTTATTATTACTTTTATATCACTTATTAACTTTCAATAACAGTTAGCTAATTATTTGAGTTCATATCGGACATTTTGTCGATGTTTGGAATTTGAGTTAAAAATGAACTTGTTATAATTACAATTTGTCCAAGTGGTCAAAACTCCATTATCTCCAGAATGATATTAATGATTTATATATAATATATATCATATATATCCAGTGAATATATATATATATATATATTTATTTATTTATTTATTTATAATATTATATAACATTTGGAGATAAGAAATGAAATGCACCGTTCATGGAGACGGTAAGACGTACGTGCGCATGAACGATACTTTCATTTCTATTTAATATTTAATGGAATGAAAACTTAATGATACATAGGTATGTTATAATTCCATTATAATACCATATGATATATACATATATATATGTTACATAATTTCATTAACTTCATCTCTATACATTCCATGTATGTCAAGAACGAATCATATCACCTTGAGGGGGCGGTAGTCCGCACTTCATCAAATTAAATTATCGTGTTTACACATATTGGAAGGAATAAAGGTATGTTTGTAAATAAAAATTACAGAAGAAAATAGAAAACAAAAACATAATATATATATATATAATATATAAATACAGTTTCATCATAATGGCCACCATGAGAGGCGGTAAGAGATAATTGAACAATCATCGCTTCGTGAGGCGTTAGTTTGTCATCCACAGAAACAGTATGTTCTTCACCCATTAGATGGAGGTGTGTGTAAGTGTAGTTAGAATCCATATCATAACAACATCCTAGTATATTTAGGATATTGGTGTTGTTATAAAATAAAGGAATAAAAAGATTTTAGGGGTTGGAGAAGTAAAATAAAACAAAATAACTTAAGAGAAAATGTTACCTTTAAATCAGGTAACCCCCTTTGGTTTGAACCAAAAGGGTTTATCGAAGTTCTTTCTACCTAATGTAATGATTCTAGGATAAAAAGAGGTATCTTGGGAGATTATTGGGGCATATTTTTTATGATCCAATGGCTTGATAAGTGTGAAGAATGAGTTAGAAGTGAGGACTTTTTATAAGGGAGAGGAGGGGCTCTTTAGGAAAGTTTGAAACAATTGTTTTATTTTAAACTCATCTTCAGTTTCAAAAGGTCAAATAACTGTTAAAATCAATGTTAAGATGACTCATGGTCGAAATAAAATAATCCAATAATTATTGGACTGGTTTTGAATATTTTTTTATTATTTATAATCTTATTTATTTAAATCATTAATTAATGAGGTAAATATTCTATCATTATTGTGTCATAAATAATTTAATTTATTTGATGTCTAAAAATTAAAAAAAATGACCATGATGTAGGAAATATTTTTTATATTTCCAAATAATATTTATATTTGAAATGATAACTTATATAACCCCATGTAAAAATGTATTTACTAAAAGATATTTGTTGCTTTCATTTTTGTCTTTACTTTAAATTAATTAATATAAAGTGTCATTATTACTCCTATGTGGCTTCATGGGGTCCCAAATTTGACCCAAGGATTACCATGGTCGGATATGTATCAGAAAATAGGATTAGGACACATGTTAGGGTAATTTAATATTATTATAATATTATATGTTACGCTTATTTATTATATTTACCTGTTGATCGTGGTAAATAAAATATTTACTGAAGTAATTATATTTAAAATGTATAAAAATAAAAGTTCCATATTTACAAAACTTGGACCTAATAATTCCAAATATGGAATCCATTTTTCCAAATTCAAAACCCAGATGTGGCAGAAATTAATTTAAAATTAATTCCTATTGTTAAAACAAATAGCGTGTTTTTAAGAAATAATAACTATCAAAAGATTGACACTTGTTTATGTCCAATTTCAAAATAAATTTACTTAAAATGACCAAAATTAGATTAAATGGTAAAAATATATTCTAATTTCACTTTAAAACCAATTAAAAATATAATATAACCATATAAATAAATTATATTAAAAGGCACATTTGAATTAAAATACAGTATTTCTGATTATTGATTAAAAAAGAACATTATCAGAAAAATACCAAAAATTTACCCAATGTAAATTTTGATGTCCCAAATCTAAAGAAGAATTTTATTTTATCAAATAGAAGATATAAAAATGGAAAAATATATATTTAAATAGGGTTCTCCATTAAAAGGCAGTAAATCCACCTTTTAGTGAATATTAGAGTATTTATGCTTAAAATCGAATTCTTTACTTATTTTAAGCCTCAAACTTTTATTGGATAATTAAAAAAATCAACAAAAATGTATAATCATATTGTAGTTAGTTCTATTCATTCCCACCAATACAACGGCTAGGCGTTAACTACCATTTAAAATAATAATATTACATTACTAGTGTGCAACGTAAGATTTCAAAGAATCTCGTTGTTACGTATTGGGTATGTTATCGAACATAGTGTCCCCTTTAAATTAGAATTAATATTTAATTCAATAATATTAATAAATATGGAAAAATTCATGTTCTTTATTTACCTGGGATGTTACATCCTTCCCCCCTTTTGGTAATTGCGTCCTCGCAATTTTAAAACTAGGCATGTAAACTTCATTAAAAGTCCCACATAAGAAAAGTGTCAGTAAAATTGTCACTTTAAAAGAATGAAATAGAAGTACAAAGGTCACTCGATATAACCCATACTCGGATTCCATATAGGAAAACATGGATATGGAAGAGAGAAAAAATGGTCAAGTTCTGATGGAGAGTGATAGAAAACATGATTAGGAGAAAGTTAACCACCAGAAAATCAAAAACTTATGATGTGTTAAATGGTCTTTGATCTCCCTATAGGAAATGTAAACCAACAACATTTTTGTTTTATGTTCCTATTCATAATTTTGAGGAATTCATTTACTACATAGAATAATAACATGATGAAATATACTTACCTTCAAATAGAGTTTCATCCTTTAATAAGTTTCTACCAAAAACTATTCTTTTCTCCAAATAAATATTATTCAAAAAGACTTTGTCACATCAAAAGCACTAGAATCAACTTCTAGAGAATCACATCATCCACAAATGTGGAACTATATATTTCCCTTGTCTTTAGACAACAACTAAAACCAAAATGGTTAGTATGATATAATATAATCCCCAAAAAGGATAATCCTTTATAAAAAGAAATACTACTCTTAATCTACAAAATTCGATAAAAAGTACCAAAATTTTATGAAATACTATTCAATACACAATTGTCCATAAAATTTTTCAAAATAATCTAAACTAAGATTGAAACCCAAAACATATATGGATTTAATCACATAGTCTTACACAGAAAATATTAACAATTAACTCCAAAAACTTATAATACTCTTAAGGTCTCATAGTGAAGCATAATTATCCAAATCACATATTCAATATGATAGGTTATTCATTTCCATAAATAATCGAAATCACTATATGTCCACAAAAAAAATATTCTTCCAAAATAAAATTCCACCATTACTCCTCAATTGAAATCCCAAAGTATTCTATTTTCCATAGGCATATAGTGTTTCCCCAAAATATAGAACATCTTCCAAAATAACCATTATCAATTAATCACCAAATCATTTTCCTATATTAAGGATATCCATTTAATAAAACATAAATTCCCAAAATCAACTTATTATTGATCCATAAAATCATTTAACTAAAAATAATAAGTCATACTAACTAGGGACTTCACGTAGTCTAGTGGTAGGCGATAAATCTCAATCTCACTTTGGTTGTGGGTTTGATTCTCGGTGCTTTGTTTGACGTGATGGGTTGTCACACAGCCTACGTGTTGTCCTTTTTTATAAAATTAAAAAATAACCCTAACATGTTTTAACCTCAAAGGTTTTATTATACCTTTCATTTTTATCCCAACACATTAAGACCTAAACATATTATATATTTTCATTTTTTCACCTCCATATAATAAAATAAAACTATTCCAAAAATAAATAACATCATACCTTGATCATGGTGTCCACTTGGTTTCATTGTTATCTTGTTCATATAGGTATAAGGTCCATGCATTGTAAAAATTATTTAGATATCCTTCAAAATCATTTTCTTCTTTCATCCAAAAACACCTTGTACAACTTGGGTCATATGGGTGTTCACAGAAAAATAGTTTTGGAAAATAATCATGTATGACATATAATTTCAAAACATCTGATAAAACATGATTTCTATAAAATAGTCGTACTGAATTTGAGTGGAAACTTTCAATTAATGGTCCTTTAAAAATACCATAAGTATGTTCTGAGAGACTATATTGTAAAACCAAATATAAATAGTTTGTGCAAGGGTCTCCTTCTTTAGAACCTTTTTCAAAATAATAATATGCTTCAAAATCTTGTGATAAGGTAAAATATATGAAAATTCCTTGAAAATATTTACCTTTATTGAAAATGTGAGAATATTGTGAAAATAAGATTTGATTAAATACAACCCATGATCATCAATGATATCGGGGTATAGTGGAGGTGTTTGATATCTCCAACAATTGATTACAAGTGAGTTGTATGTTATAAAAAGTTTCACAATCTTCTGAACATGACTTTGCAATAATTATTGCAATCATATCATCTAGAAGAGATTGGAATTTCATTTGAGATCCTCATCCTTCCATTTGTAAAATAGTTTCCTGGATCTGAAAAAAGTAATAAAATAAGGATTTAACTGAAATAATAGACATGGGGACTAACCATGTGTTTAACGAAAACTCCTAATCCCTAAAGTTTTCTAAACTGACCTTTGATACCAACTATAAGGACTCCGCCTTAAACAATACATAATATTGAATTAAAAGGATAATTCAAATTGAGGATCTTTTTAGGTTTAGAGTTTTAGATAATTAGGTCATAACATTTACATAACAATATGAATATTACATGTAGACAATTCTACTCAGTATCCATTTTTTTCATAAAATAAAAACTCTTGAAAAAATATTCATGTCTAATTCCATGTTCTAGACAGCATGAATTTTCCTTGATCCCATCCTTGACCCTTATTCATCTTTAAGTCCTCTGGAAAACATTTCAAAAACATGGGATGAGCATAAAAATCTCAGTAAGGGATATAAAATATGGAATGAAACCATTATCCCATCAATAAATACAAAACAATGAAACCATACTTTTCAATCATAACATATCTCATGAAATCATAAGATTTATGAACAACACATAGAAATCATAAATCATAAAGGTAAATTATGGAATAAATAACATACGTACATTGTAGATATCATAGATACAGAGGGAGTCACATTTGGAATACCCATCACAGTATATTCCCTAAATATCTTATGAGAAATATTAACATTTACATCTGTCACATTATCTAATGCATTAGAGAGCTATCTCGGGCTCACCTGCCCTAGGTTTATCACGGAACCACCCGTATACGTAAAAAATTCCCAATAGCCATAAAATATTAATAACCCATAAAACAAACATAATTGAAATATAACATTGCAATCATAATATATTACTTCAAAATATTGATAAAATCCAAGCTTTTATCAAACCATTTAAAATATTAAATAATGATATTTTTGAATCAAATTGTCACATACCACTTTGAATAATTTGAAAGAAATTTAAATTTCAAAACATTCATGTCCATAAGAATAAATCCTTAAAACCATTTTTAAAACATGGACATTAATGTAAAATAATTAGAAGAATAAACCTTTAAAACATTTAAAACGATATTTTAGTTAAAAAATTTTAACAAAATTAGAGACCCTAGAATACAAATAATTAAGGAATAACATTTAATCATAACTTAATAATATCATTAGAATAAAGGTATTCATGATATAATATTCCAAAGGATAGTATATACACCATATAAGAGTGAATGGGTGCATATCGACAATGAAGTCTCAATGGAAATGTAAATTGAGACGAAATCCATTATAAAGACGGTATCCTTAGATTAAGGATAAATAAATTACATAATTATGTGTGACCAATATAAATACACCCCATATAATTAGATATTAAGTGTAAATCAATAAGAGGTTATTCACACATATTCATAGCATGACATAATCCAGAAGTAGATGTTTAACCCAAAAATTGAAATTGGTTTAAGAAGTTTTCTTACAGAAATTCGACAGCCTAACAGTGTCACTTTAAAATTCACAAAATAAGTTGATGAGGGAGAAAAAGATATATCATCACTTGGAAATAAAATTTACATCAATAAGGATATAGAATAACATATACCAACATAATTATATGTAAATTAAAAGACATAACAAAAAGAAGTCTTTTAAAAAATGGAGGGTGAAAGGTTCCCTTATCGATTTGGTAACTTACGAAACATACACCCCATGAAA
The DNA here is from genome assembly GCA_963277665.1 of Viscum album. Classification (NCBI taxonomy): domain Eukaryota; kingdom Viridiplantae; phylum Streptophyta; class Magnoliopsida; order Santalales; family Viscaceae; genus Viscum; species Viscum album. The sequence continues at coordinate 1,097,590,951 of OY728121.1, read as the reverse complement.
GAAAGATCACACAATGAATATGTAAATACCCATAAATTAAATTATATTAAACAAATAATACAATCATGGGAATTTCATCCACCACAAAAAAGGAAATAGTGGCTAATATAACATAAATCTCACGGGAATAAAAAGTGAGATGAAAAACCCTTACCATGTTGTAATCAATAGAGTCATATGTGAAAAAGTTAATAACCACAAAATTAATCACATAATACCATGAATATAAATATAATCATCATAATATATATCAAATTTCAGTACATAATACACCACATTCAATAAATAAGTGGTGAACAATGGAAATATCACGGAATTAAAAGTGAGATAAGAAATCACTTACCTCATGTCCAAGTTGGCTCGTATATTACTTTTTCTTTCTAAATAATAATATTAAGTTAATTTATAATTGATTAATAAACTATTTAATGTTTATTATTACTTTTATATCACTTATTACCTTTCAATAATAGTTAGTTAATTATTTGAGTTCATATCGGACATTTTGTCGATGTTCGGAATTTTAGTTAAAAATGAACTTGTTATAATTACAATTTGTCCATGTGGTCAAAACTCCATTATCTCCAGAATGATATTAATGATATAGATATCATATATATCATATATATCCAGTATATATATATATATATATATTTATAATAGTACATAACATTTGAAGAAAAGAAATGAAATGCACTGTTCATAGAGACGGTAAGTTGTACGTACGCATGAACGCTACTTTCATTTCTATTTAATATTTAATGGAATGAATACTTAATGATACATAGGTATGTTATAATTTCAGTATAATATCATATGATATATATATGTTACATAATTTCATTAACTTCGTCTTTATACGTTCCATGTATGTCAATAACGAATCATATCACCTTGAGGGGGCGGTAGTCCGCACTTCCTCAAATGAAATTATCGTGTTTACACATATTGGAAGGAATAAAGTAATGTTTGTAAATAAAAATTATAGAAGCATATAGAAAACAAAAAACATAATATATATCATATATAAATACAGTTTCATCATAATGGCCACCATGAGAGGCGGTAGGAGATAATTGAACAATCATCTCTTCGTGAGGCGTTAGTTTTCTATCCACAGAAACAGTATGTTCATCACCCATTTGATGGAGGTGTGTATAAGTGTAGTTTGAATCCTTCTCATAACAACATCCTCATATATTTAGGATACTGGTGTTGTTATAAAATAAAGGAATAAAAAGATTTAATGGGTTTGAGAAGTAAAATAAAACAAAAGAACTTCAGAGAAGACGTTACATTTAAATCAGGTAACCCCCATTGGTTTGAAACAAAAGGGTTTCTTGAAGTTCTTTATGCCTAAGGTAAGGCTTATAAGATAAAGAGAGGAATCTTTGGGGATTATTTGAGCAGACTTTGTACGAGCCAAAGGCTTGAGAAGTGTGAGGAATGAGTTAGAAGTGAGGGCTTTTTATAAATAAGAGGAGGGGCTCTTTAGGAAAGTTTGAAACAATTGTTTTATTTTAAACTCATTTTCGGTTTCAAAAGGTCAAATAATCATTAAAATCAATTTTAAGATGACTCGTGGTTGAAATAAAATAATACAATAATAATTGGACTGGTTTTGGGTATTGTTTTTATATTTGTAATCTTATTCATTTAAATCATTTATTAATGAGGTAAATATTCTATCATTATTGTGTCATAATTAATTTAATTTATTTGATGTCCAAAAATTATAAAAAAAATAACATGATGTATGAAATATTTTTTATCTTTCCAAAGATTATTTATAGTCGAAAAGATAACTTATATAACCCCATGTAAAAATTTATTTACTAAACGATATTTGTTTTTGTCATTTTTGTCTTTACTTTAAATTAACTAATATAAAGTGTCATTATTACTCTCATGTGGCTCCATGGGGTCCCAAATTAGACCCAAGGATTCCCATGGTCGGATATGTATTAGCCAATAGTATTAGGAAACATGTTAGGGTATTTTAATATTATTATAATATTATATTTTATGATTATTTATTATATTTACCCTTTAATCATGGTAAATAAAATATTTATTGAAGTAAATATTTAAAATGTCTAAAAATAAAAGTCACCTTTTTACACAATTTGGACCTACTGATTCCAAATATGGAATCTTTTTTTCCAAATTCAAAACACAGAAGTGGAAGAAATTAATTTAAAATTAATTCCCGTTGTTAAAACAAATAGCGTGTTTTTAAGAAATAATAGCTATCAAAAGATTGACACTTGTTTATGTCCAATTTCAAAATAAAATTACTTCCAATGAACAAAATTAAATTAAATAGTAAAAATCTATTCTAATTGAACTTTAAAACCAACTAAAAAGATAATATTACCATATAAATAAATTATATTAAAAGGCACTTTTGAAATAAAATACAGTATTTTTCACTATTCATTAAAAAATGAACTTTATCAGAAAAATACCAAAAATTTACCCAAATTAAATTTTGATGTCCCGAATCTAAAGAAGAATTTTATTTTTTCAAATAAAACATATGAAAATGTCTAAAACTATATTTGAATAGGGTTCTCCATTAAAAAGAGGTAAATCGACCTTTTAGTGAATATTAGAGTATTTATGCGTAAAATCAAATTCATTACTTATTTTAAGCCTCTATATTTTATTGGATAAATGAAAAAATATTCAACCAACATGTATAATCATATTGTAATTAGTTCTATTCATTCCAACTAATACAACGGCAAGGCGTTAACTACCATTTAAAATAATAAAATTATATTATTAGTGTACAACGTAATATTTCAATGAAACCCGTTGTTGTGTATTGGGTACACCATAGAACATAGCATCCCCTTTAATGTTGAATTACTATTTAATTCAATAATATTAATAAATATGAAAATTTTCATGTTCTTTATTTACCTGGGATGTTACAGATTTAGAGAGATCGGTGCTCTCGGTTTCTATAGTCAAGTAGTTATGATATGTCTTCAAGGAGGTGGTTCCAGCCTGGAGGAGCTCTAGAATAAAACCTCAATTGTAACACCCCAAGATTTCATAGTGTGTTATTTCTTCAAAATAATTCAATAACTTTCACTACACGCAACACCTAGTTTAAGCGCACCATGACTTACCAAACAAGCCGTTCAAAAGAGGTTATGAATAGTATTAACTAAATTTTAAACTTTATATAATCCTTATAATTTTAGAATCCATATTATGAGTTTCTTAGACATAATTTAAGAACAAATTCATTTTTAGTATTGCACTTTTACTAACTTTTAATAGTGAACCCTTTTTAAATCCAATATTTTAAACTTTTATATATTCAATTTGACTAAATAAATTTACTTTTTAGAATGGGGACATCAAAAATTTTCAATGAAACATCCCAAGCTTACATGGTACGTTTCCCTTTGAATAATGCAATAGCGTGTGTTGTACGCAACATCGAGTTCTAACACACACCACAACCGATCAAACTAGCTGTTATGAATAATAATACCGAATTTTTAAAATTTTAGAGATTTTATCTCTCAAAATGGACTTCATTTTTGGATTTGGAGTATCAAATTTATCCTAAGGTGAAATTTTGGTACTTTTCGGATAACTTTAATATTTTGATGAATAGTGAAAATTACTAAATTTTAATTAAAAATAAATTTTTTAATCAAAATAATTAATAATGATAAATTATGAATTTGAGTGTTTTTAAGGTATATTTAGAATATATTTTTACCATTTAATACAATGTTGTCCATTGGACATAATTTCACAATTAAACCGAACATAAACAAGTATCAATCTTTTGATAGTTATTATATCTTAAAAACACGCTTTTTGTTTTGACAGCGGGAATTAATTTTAAATTAATTTATGCCACTTCTGTGTTTTGAATTTGGAAAAATGGATTCCATATTTGGAATCAGGATGTTCAAATTGTGTAAATAGGTAACTTTTATTTTTAGACATTTTGAATAATTACTTCGGTAAATATTTTATTTACCATGGTTAAAGGGTAAATCCGGTAAATAAAGGTTAAAAAATAATATTATAATAATAAAAAATTACCCTAAAACGTGTTATAACATTATTGGTTGATACATGTTCGACCATGGTCATCTTTGGGTCGATTTTGGGACCCCATGGTGCCACTTGTAAGTGATAGGGACACTTTATTTTAATTAAGTTAAAATGAATACAAAAATGACACAAGCATATATCCTTTAGAAAAACAATTCTTACATAGGGTTATATATGTTGGATTTTCGATTTTAAATATTAATTAGAAAGATAAAAATATTTCCTACATAATTATATTTTATTTATAATTTTTATACATTAAATAATTTAATTTATTTATGACACACTGATGATGCAGTAATTACCCTAATAGTGAAAAATTAAAATAATTGATATTATAAATACCAAAATAAATATAATTTGAGACTTTTAATGAATTAAACTAATTTTATAGGTTAATATGACATGTTATTAATGATTTAATTAACTTTTTTTGAAGTAATAATTCTGTTATGAGTTTTACAAAAATCAACTATTGAATAGTGTCAAAATTGACATAAAATAGTTTTTAAAACAAATATTATATTATTAATTGATATTAAATTCCTAAAAATCTAATGTTCGGAAAAGACACTTATATCATGATAGGTGTATCATTAATGGACCACTTGGGGGTCTCTTGGATGTATATAGTAAGTTTATTAACCATATAATATAAAAATACAAAGAGACATTGTAAAAGTGAAACTAATTAACTAAGAGTTAATACTTAATGATAAGGTTAATATAGTAACCCAAACCTGTCTAAATTCTATTGGTTGAGTGGTTTTCGACCTATCCCCACATTAATATTTAAATAATACACTTTGGAGCCATTAGAAACCGAATATTAATTTATTATAAAATAATATTTCTAGATTTTCCAAAGGTACCCCTCACCCCTCTTATAAAAGGGCACTCTCCCTTCTCATTAACTCACACCTTAAAAACCTTTTGGTTCAGCCAACATATGCCGAAATACTCTCTCAAAATCCCTCACTTCATCCTAGAGTCCATACTTTAGTCATAAATCCAACCTAAGAGCCCTTTTTATCAAATCAAAAGGAAGAACCCGAAGAAGAGGTAATGATTTCACCACCCTTTTCCAAGTTCATTTGTTCTTACACTTCTTCCTTCTTTGTTATTACCATTATAAAATAATAACTCCAGTATCTTATATATACTGTGATGTTATTATAAATATGGTACAACCATATTCATTATTCTATCCATCCTTTGAATAACATGTCACCATACGTGCGTACGTACGGCTTACAGTCTCCACGTCGTGGTGTAATTGTTATTCAATAAATTATTATTTGAATGGGTATAATAATGATGTGTAACTCATGTAAATAATAAATATAACATGATAATTATTCTGTATATATGATATACCATCCAATTATATATTATTTTAATATCAAAAGAATGATATTGTCACTCGTGCGTATGTACGGATTACCGTCTCCATGACGCAATGAGATTCATTTCCAAGTTCACCATTCATCGACGATTATAAAAATATATATTACTAATAAGTATGTAATATATGACATAATAATGATACTGGAGATATATATATAAGGATTTATGTACTTACATATATCTTATTCATTTACTTCCGTTCAATACTATATGAAAACAGAAACAGCGTTTATGCGTACGTACGGACTACCGTCTCCATAAACGGTGTTTTCCATTTCATATATATGTCTATTATAAATATTTATATTCTAAATATATATGATATATTTATCATTTTTTATATTCTTGAAGTATTTAAATCATTATCCAAGTTATACAACCAAGAGTGACAAGTTAAAACACGTACGATAAAGAAAGTGATTATTACCCAAAATGTTAACTTAACATGAAAATTATTATTAAATGGGTAACATAAAGTCATAAATGAATCAGGTATGATATCATAAATATTAATATGGTTCTTGTATAATTTAATAACATACTACGATCTTCATACATGAGGTTAAACGTACCCTCGACTAAAGGAAAGTGCAAGGTAAGGGGTTTTCATCTCACTCTTTATTCTCGTGAGATTCATGCCATATTTCCACTATTACCTTTTGTGTGGTGTATGTACTTCCCATAATTGTATTCTTTGTGTAATACACTTTAATTTATGTGTATTTACATATTCATTGTATGATACCTCTTTCATGGGTTGTATGTTTCGTAAGTTACCAAATTGGTAAGGGTTAATTCCTCAATCTCATCATTATCCGAGATTTTTTATGTGTAAGTATTTTCTGGGACATTTTTATCATCCATGTAAATTTTTCATAAAAATGATTTCAAAATGAATATTTTAAGGATTTTTAAAGGTACTCTTTATCAAGATCATAATTTCAAATGTTTTAAAGATTTATCTTTCTAAATCTTTTTAATTAATGTCCATGTTTTCAAAATGATTTTAAGGATTTATTTATATGGACGTGAATGTTTTGAAATGATAATTCTTTTCAAAAGTTTCAAAGTGGTATGGGACACTTTGATTAAAAAATCTCTTTTAAAATTACTTCCTTTATAAATGTGTGACTTTTAAATGATTTTACAAAAAGGATATTTCTCTCAAAAAGTTTTACTCATCATTTTCATCTATGTCAACATCCTTTGATGTCTTTTAAGCTCATTTGAAGTTGATTTATTATACAAAACTTACATTGAAGGTTTTGTGATATGTTTGACTGTGGATGTGTTATTTTTATACCATTAATGGTTTATGGAGAAAGTATTGACATTTCATATGCTAGTTTTAATACAAATGTTTATGTTATGTTTAAACCTATTCATATGAGGAATGCATTGGACTTAATATGTGATGGGTGGAGCCCGCTATAGCTCCTTGATGTATCGGTAGGTCTCATGAGACAAACTAGTGTCTTGGAAAAAGGCCTTGGAAAAATCTTATTTGTAGTCTTGGAACGAGGCCTTGGATATGTGGTTATGATAGTCTGGCATTATGCATTCCATCATTATGAAAGTGGTTATTGATATTGCATGTGATTATTCGATTAGTACAATATCCATGTGAATAAGTAAATGGCATTATTTCATTTTATTTTTTCCATACTATGTTGAATTTAATGTTTAAAAGGCTTTTGTTTTAGTTATACATTGCCTTAAATGTTTATTCTTATTTATGAAAGTTTCTGCTATATTTTTATCCTTACTGGGAATTTGAGCTCACCCCTTTTCTATGTTTTATTTTTCCCAGGATGTGAAGAAGTAAATTATGAATGACCTGCAGGGATATTATGAGGGTATAATAGTGTGGACTATAGAGACAATATGTTTTTGTAGTAGTTTTTCACTTTATGATGTAATGTAAAACTTTATGAATATATCTAGTGTTTCCAAGGCTACTAAACCAATTGGTCTTTCGAGATTTTATCTTTCTTATGATCATGAAAATGTTATGTAATAATGCACCAACTCTGGGTAACTGGGGTTTGGGCGTTACAGTTGGTATCAGAGAAATTTTAGTACAACCCTTGGAAGCTAGATTTAGATAAACTCTGATTAGAGCACATAGACCTAAGATGAAATTTGAGGATTAGTATAGAAAAACTTCCTAGAATTTTGGTATTGTAGATATTTTGTGAGTTTTCCGAGCAATACGTCCATGTCTAGATACGAGTAGGTAGAGGTGGCTCTGGCACAGATGTACCAAGGGGTAAAACTCGAAAACACCGCTTTGAGCTAGACTCGAACGGGAACTGGTGCACGACAACGGGCCTTGATGCACTCTTGGTTACAACACTCCCGGGGGATATGCTTAGGATAACTCTCATTTTCTTTACAAATCATTATGAAGGGTTAATGAGTATATACTTCCTCAAAGAAAACATTTTTATGATTTTGGATTATATCCATAAACTATTTAATTTATGCTATGTGTTTTACAAGTTTGGGATTAGGTATTGTTATTCATAAACTAATCTAGTGTATGCCATTGTTTAGAAATGGCACCCAATAGAAGGAATGAGAACTCCAGCAATGCACATGATCCAAAGAGAAATAAGGATCATATCTTTCATGGTCTTAAGCCAGAATTTATAAGGGAAATAGTCTCCCATGTATTATCATCATATGAAGAAATAATATCATGTGTTGATAAGATAAGTAAAGAGATTACTGAGTCCTATGGCTTTGAAGGGAAGCAAGAGAAGAAAAGGATGGAAGAGAGAAAGATGGATAAAGGGAAGAGGGAAAAGAAGAATTTTCCCATATGTGATAATTGTGGGAAGAAACACCCTGGAACTTGCCTGAAAGGAATGGGAGTTTGTTATAAGTGTGGTGGAAAAGGGCACAAAGTATGTGACTACAAGGGTAAGAAAATGGTTTCAAATGTACAATGATTCATTTTCAAGGAGTTTGGACACTACGTGAACCTATGTCCCAGTCATCAGACTATGCCGCAAATGGTGCTATTGGATAATAACCAAGTTATGATACTACCACAGATGAAGAGGAATGATTAGAGTTCTTATGTTGATTATGTCATTTGAGTGTTGTATCAACAATGTACTTGTTATAATAATTACGGAGTATATAAGGTTTATACTACAGTACTATTTCATTAAGGACTTGAGATTGTGTGGAACAAAGAAAAGTGACTCAATAGCAGGTTAAATTTTTGGAAAATATATGGTTGAGAGAAATATAACCCATAATATGGTTCTGATACCGAGGTAGAGATTTTAGAATAATACATGATTGATTTGGATAAATTATATTGGATATTCTTGACTACCTTGAAACTGATTAATGATTTTTATATTCCATCATTGTTGGAATTTACAACATTTTTTAATTGAAGGAGTATATCTATTATTCTTTAAGGAATAAGGGATCATGAATGTAATCAATAAGGTTTTATGGTAATTCAGGATGTTGCAGTGTTTTAAAAGAATACATGATGAAGGTGAACACATGTTATTACACGGAAAAAAGGATCTTCATTGTGTTTACCTTCCTTATAAATTTTGGACTGAATTATTTTGGATAGTTCTAGTTTGGATTATTTTGGATTGCTATAAAAGGACAACCTGGAGGTTGGGCGGCAACCTGTCGCGTCTGGCAAGGCTGCGAGACTTGAACCCACAACCGAAGGGCGACAAGGGTGTATCACCTACCACTGACCCACGTGATGTCCTGGATTGAATAATGTCATTTTTTTAATGGTTCTGCTAGATGAATTATAAATTCATTTTTTAACCCTATAAGAATAGGATAAATAGAATATTATTTTTTAAGTTCTATTATCTTTTAGAGTGAAAGATGAGTTTGTGGTAGAACTTAGTTAAAGGACGAGACTCTACTTATCAAGTATATATTTTTCTTCTTCTCTTATTCAATGAAGAAATTAATTCTTATACTTTAGTGAAGGGATCTTAAAACAAAAAATGTGTTATCCAAATAACATATGTTTTACCAAACCGATGGTATTTTAAATCATCATAGATTGATGAATTTAAGGCCCTCAATTATACACTTGTTTGTGATTGATGACCTCAATCACTACCTATAAATATTTACGTTTTTCCTCCAATTATATGTCTCTAATTGCCACCAATGTTCCCCGAATAGAGATCATAATTTGGTGGTGACCCTATCATTTCTCTTTTCCTCTTATTAAGACTAAATTTTATCAACCCAATTTCCGATGTGGGTTTTCCCACAAAGATATTTTCTATATTCAACCATTTATTTTCGAAGAACAATTTCAAATTGTGAGGATGCAATTTATTGAATGAGGGGAGAATGTAACACCCCAAGATTTAATAGTGTGTTATTTCTTCAAAATAATTCAATAACTTGCACTACACGCAACACCGAGTTCAAGCGCACCATGACTTACCAAACAAGCCGTTCAAAAGAGGTTATGAATAGTATTAACTAAATTTTAAACTTTATATAATCCTTATAATTTTAGAATCCATATTATGAGTTTCTTAGACATAATTTAAGAACAAATTCATTTTCAGTATTGTACTTTTACAAACTTTCAATAGTGAACCCTTTTTAAATCCAATATTTTAAACTTTTATATATTCAATTTGAATAAATAAATTTAATTTTTAGAATGGGGAAATCAAAAATTTACAATGAAACATCCCAAGCTTCCACGGTACGTTTCCCTTTGAATAATGCAATAGCGTGTGTTGTACGCAACATCGAGTTCTAACACACACCACAACCGATCAAACTAGCCATTATGAATAGTAATACCTACTTTTTAAAATTTTAGAGCTTTTATCTATCAAAATGGAATTCATTTTTGGATTTGGAGTATTGAATTTAGCCTAAGGTGAATGTTTGGTACTTTTCAGATAACTTTAATATTTTGATGAATAGTGAAAATTACTAAATTTTAATTAAAAATAACTTTTTTAATCAAAATAATTAATAATGATAAATTATGAATTTGAGTGGTTTTAAGGTATATTTAGAATATATTTTTACCATTTAATACAATGTTGGTCATTGGACATAATTTCACAATTAAACCGAACATAAACAAGTATCAATCTTTTGATAGTTATTATATCTTAAAAACACGCTTTTTGTTTTGACAGCAGGAATTAATTTTAAATTAATTTCTGCCACTTCTGTGTTTTGAATTTGGAAAAATGGATTCCATATTTGGAATCAAGATGTTCAAATTGTGTAAATAGGTAACTTTTATTTTTAGACATTTTGAATAATTCTTTCGGTAAATATTTTATTTACCATGGTTAAAAGGTAAATCCGGTAAATAAGGGTTAAAAATAATATTATAATAATAAAAAAATTACCCTAAAACGTGTCCTAACCTTATTGGTTGATACATTTTCGACCATGGGCATCTTTGGGTCGATTTTGGGACCCCATGGTTCCACTTGTAAGTGATAGGGACACTTTATTTTAATTAAGTTAAAATGAATACAAAAATGACACAAGCATATATCCTTTCGAAAAACAATTTTTACATAGGGTTATATATGTTGGATTTTAGATTTTAAATATTAATTAGAAATATAAAAATATTTACTACATAATTATATTTTATTTATAATTTTTATACATTAAATAATTTAATTTATTTATGACACAATGATGATGTAGTAATTACCATAATAGTGAAAAATTAAAATAATTGATATTATAAATACCCAAATAAATATAATTTGGGACTTTTAATGAATTAAACTAATTTTATAGGTTAATATGACATGTTAGTAATGATTTAATTAACTTTTTTCTAAGTAATAATTTTGTTATGAGTTTTAAAAAAATCAACTATTGAATAGTGTCAAAATTGACATAAAAGAGTTTTTAAAACAAATATTATATTAATAATTGATATTAAATTACTAAAAATATAAGGTTCGTCAAAGAGACTTATATCATGATAGTTGTATCATTAATAGACCACTTGGGGGTCTTTTGGATGTATATATTAAGTTTATTAACCATATAATATAAAAATACAAAGAGACATTGTAAAAGTGAAACTAATTAACTAAGAGTTAATACTTAATGATAAGGTTAATATAGTAACCCAAACCTGTATAAATTATATTTTTTGAGTGTTTTTATACCTATACCCACCTTAACCTTTAAATAATCCACTTTGGAGCCATTATAAACCGAATATGAATTTATTATAAAATAATATTTCTAGATTTTCCAAAGGTACCCCTCACTCCTCTTATAAAAGGGCACTCTCCATTCTCATTAACTCACACCTTAAAAGCCTTTTGGTTCGGCCAAACTCTGACCAAATACTCTCTCAACATCCCTAAATTCATCCTAGAGGCCTTAATTTAGTCATAAAGCCAACCTAATATCTCTTTTGATCAAATCAAAAGGAATAACCCGAAGAAGAGGTAATGATTTCACCACCCTTTTCCAAGTTCCTTTCTTTTTCCACTTCTTCATTCTTTGTTATTAACATTCTAAAATAATAAATCCAGTATCTTATATATACTTTGATTTTATTATAAATATGGTACAACCATATTCAGTATTCTATCCATCCTTTGAATAACATGTCACCATACGTGCGTACGTACGGCTTACCGTCTCCACGTCGGGGTGTAATTGTTATTCAATAAATTATTATTTGAATGGGTATAATAATGATGTGTAAATCATGTAAATAATAAATATAACATGATAATTATTCTTTATATATGATATAACATCCAATTATATATTATTTTAATATCAAAAGAATGATATTGTCACTCGTGCGTACGTACGGATTACCGTCTCCACGACGCGATGAGATTCATTTCCAAGTTCACCATTCATCGACGATTATAAAAATATATATTACTAATAAGTATGTAATATATGACATAATAATGCTACTGGAGATATATATATATAAGGATTTATGTACTTACATATATATTATTCATTTACTTCCATTCAATACTATATGAAAACAGAAACAACATTTATGCGTACGTACGGACTACCGTCTCCATAAACTGTGTTTTCCATTTCATATATATGTCTATTATAAATATTTATATTCTAAATATATATGATATATTTATCATGTTTTATATTCTGGAATTATTTAAATCATTATCTAAGTGAAACAACCAAGAGTTACAAGTTAAAACACGTACGATAAAGAAAGTGATTATTACCCAAAATGTTAAATTAACATGGAAATTATTATTAAATGGGTAACATAAAGTCATAAATGAATCAGGTATGATATCATAAATATTAATATGGTTCTAGTATAATTTAATAACATACTATGATCTTCATACAGAAGGTTAAACGTACCCTCGACTAAAGGAAAGTGCAACGTAAGGGGTTTTCATCTCACTCTTTATTCCCGTGATATTCATGTCATATTTTCACTATTACCTTTTGTGTGGTGTATGTATTGTCCATAATTGTATTATTTGTGTAATACACTTTAATTTATGTGTATTTGCATATTCATTGTATGATACCTCTTTCATGGGTTGTATGTTTCGTAAGTTACCAAATTGGTAAGGGTTAATTCCTCAATATCATCATTATCTGAGATTGTTTATGTGTAAGTATTTACTGGGACATTTTTATCATCCATGTCCATTTTTCATAAAAATGATTTCAAAATGAAGATTTTAAGGATTTTGAAAGGTACTCTTTATCAAGATCATAAGTTCAAATGTTTTAAAGATTTATCTTTCTAAATCTTTTTAATTAATGTCCATGTTTTCAAAATGATTTTAAGGATTTATTTATATGGACGTGAATGTTTTGAAATAATAATTCTTTTCAAAAGTTTCAAAGTGGTATAGGACACTTTGATTCAAAAATCTCTTTTAAAATTACTTCCTTTATAAATGTGTGACTTTTAAATGATTTTACAAAAAGGATATTTCTCTCAAAAAGTTTTACTCATCATTTTAATCTATGTCAACATCCTTTGATGTCTTTTAAGATCATTTGAAGTTGATTTGTTATACAAAACTTACATTGAAGTTTTTGTGATATGTTTGACTGTGGATGTGTTATTTTTATACCATTCATGGTTTATGGAGAAAGTACTGACATTTCGTATGCTAGTTTTAATACAAATGTTTATGTTATGTTTAAACCTATTCATATGAGGAATGAATTGGACTTAATATATGATGGGTGGAGACCGCTATAGCTCCTCGATGCATCGGTAGGTCTCATGAGACAAACTAGAGTCTTGGCAAAAGGCCTTGGCAAAATTTTATTTGTAGTCTTGGCAGGAGGCCTTGGCTATGTGGTTATAATAGTATGGCATTATGCATTCCATCATTATAAAAGTGGTTATTGATATTGCATGTGATTATTCGATTAGTAAAATATCCATGTGAATAATTAAATGGCATTATTTCATTTTATTTTTGCCATACTATGTTGAAGTTCATGTTTAAAAGGCTTTTGTTTTAGTTATACATTTCCTTAAATGTTTATTCTTATTTATGAAAGTTTCCACTATATTGTTATCCTTACTGGTAATTTGAGCTCACCCCTTTTCTATGTTTTATTTTTCCCAGAATTTGAAGAAGTAAATTATGAATGACCTTCAGGGATATTATGAGGGGATAATAGTGTGGACCATGGAGACAATATGTTGTTGTAGTAGTTTTTCACTTTATTATGTAATGTAAAACTTTATGAATATATCTAGTGTTTCCAAGGCTACTAAACCAATCGTTCTTTCGAGATTTGATCTTTCTTATGATCATTCCAATGTTATGTAATAATGCACCGACTCTGGGTAACTGGGGTCGGGGCATTACATCAATATACTCTATATTTCATTTTACTGTAAGGTAATTGTAGGCAGCAAGTAGAATAGGAGTTGTCTTTATATCCTAGTAATACCACTTAAAATATATTCTGTGAGGGAATTACTTAGTATTTTGGTGTCATCATTGAGAGGATTTGAATTTCACAGAAGGATGGTTGATCTCTGAGGAAAATAAAAATCATTGGGATCACATGGTCCACGATCTTAATTTTGGATTTGGTCGAATGCATCAGAGGAGACGATTGTTTTACAGTGAAATCATGCTCAATTTAATTATATTGTTTAGTAAATGTGGAGTTTGGATGTATGAAAACTTTCATTCCATTCAAACGTAGATGAGAATGGAAGATAAGTTTTATTTGTTAGAAACAACACTAGAGAAACATCATCGGAAAGAACAGGAGATGGAGTGGACGCATGAGGTGGTGGAAGAGAACCTATAGAAATCCTTAAGGGGTAGGAGGAAATCCAGAACATGATTCAAGAGAATATGAGTCTAAATGAATAAATAATCATACGTCCCCCATGAAAAATGGATGAATGCCCGTTTGAAAGAATAAAATAGCTAGAGACACACATTTATCGTGGTTTATTGAGGCAAGATGAGGAAACCATTGTCAGATTTTCCATTGGAGGAGTTAGAAATACAGAGTTCAGTACTGAGCCTCAAAGAAGCTTGACTTTATAATATCTGGACATAAAGGACTCAACAGTATCTTTAAGATACTAGAAATGTCTACCATCACTAGAGAAGATTCGTTTGGATGGATAACCAAATAGGAGACATACTTTTTAATTAATTGAACACTATAAGTTATGAATCATTTAACTGGCCATAAAATAAAGAAGGATTATTGTTTGTGTACATATATAGAACACTCACACGGAATTTATGATGAGTATATAATAATACATAATAATTTCATTTAGGTAATTTAGACAATGAAAATTACCCGAATGGAAGTGGAAGTTCGGGTGGAAAAACCCTTACCTTAAGTCTGAATGTGTTCCCCTCTTGAACTTAAGGTCCTGGAATATTAAATTATACATATCAATAACTTATTTAAGAACCTAATATACATGTTTTTAGTTTATCATAATTCTTTTTAGTTAATTTATGTTATTATTTATAAGTTATTATATTTAATTCTGTCATTTTAGAGTGTTTGTTTTCTTGATTTTCATAATCGGTTCACTTGTTTTTAAGTAATGAAGTTCATGTGGAATGATTGTAAATATACAGAATTAAAATTAAATATTATTTATGAACATATATAATTGATAATGGTCATTTACATCATTATGTTACATGTAATGATGATGAATCATTAGATGACAACAACTTCAATTATTTGGCGGTATTTGGTTTATTATGAACTAGTTTTGTCATATGATTTAATAATATGTACATATACTGGTACTTGAATATTAATTAGGTTATGATACATGTATTATAGTCTGATTAAACCATTAAAATGGTTTCATGACCAGTAATGAAGGAGAAATTGAAGAAAGAAACTTCGCTATCCACGAAGGTTATAAATTGGAACCTCATGGACGTTGATTTCATTTATAAAAAAAAAGGGAGTGAGTAAGAATATTGATGATGGTTCTTCCATTCACATGATATAAATCTAGTATATAGATGATACTGGAGTTATCATGGTCATTTGGACATAGGAGGTGAGGATAGAATAACAAAAGAAGATAAATTCAAATGAATCTAAAAGAAAAAGAAAGGTGCTTTACTTCTTGAAATAACTTCCTCGAGAACCTCCTTAAGGGAAGGGATTTTGGTCTTTTGGAAAGACCAATACATTCCTGGTCGTGGGGAGTGACTAGGAAAGGATATTTGGGTATAACTTTGAGGATATTCAAGGCTTAGAGGAGTGAAGAGAAGAGGGATTGGTGATGGGTTTTTATAGTGAAGGAGGGGTAAATTTTGAATATTAAATTCATTATTTTATTATTTCCCTCAAGACAACTAATGGTGTTATTTCATGTGACCCCTAATAGTAATAAGTGCATGTGAGTTCGAACCAAGTGGTCTTGCATCACTTGTGATGTCATGAATAGTGTATTTAACTGATAATTTGTATATACGGTATTTTATCGTATTTTACTATTCATAAAAAATTCTAGAATTTCAGAAAAATACCAAAAATTTACCCCAACCATTTTTCGACGTGTAGAATTAAAAAATGAAATCCATTTTTCAAAATTAATTTTCTAAATATTATTAATTTAATTTTTAAATAAATTCATAGTTAATTTGAAAAATAACAATTTTAAAGGTCAATTAGTTTTATTTCACATTGAAAAATTAATTAAGATCTCATTATCTTATTTCCTTATGAAAATAAAATAATATCATTATTTACTATTCATAAAGGTCATATTACTATTCATATTACTATTCATAAGGGTATGTTACTATTCACCAAAAATTAAGTTTGTTCTAACTAACTCTAAATGACTTACTAGTCACAACTCTAGATGACCATTATTCGATATTCTAACCACTGTAGAAGCAAATTTGTGTTTAATTGCTAGATTATAAAAGGCATTCAATATTTATTTTCAAAATCATGGCGTGTTACATTCTCCCCTCCTTAGAAAAATTTCATCCTTGAAATTTCATTTTACAATCTAGGCCTAAAACAGTTGGGGGTAATTTTCCTTCATAGTTTCCTCCAGTTCCCATGTTGCCTCTTCGTACTTATGATATCTCCATAGTACCTTTCCCAGATGAGTAGTCTTGTTGCATAGAACTTTGTCTCTACGATCCAAGATTCTCACTGGCTACTCCTCATAGGAAAGATCATACTCCAACTATACCACCTATGAAAAGAGTACATGTGAAGGGTCTGGTATGTACTTCCTTAAGAGGGATACATGAAAGACATCATGTAATTTCGACATGGTAGGTGGAAGTGTCAGTCGATAGGCTACAGCTCCGACTCGATCAAGGATATCAAAGGGGTCGATATACCTGGGACATAGCTTTCCTTTCTTCCCAAACCTTATGACCTTCTTCTATGGAGATATGCATAGAAAAACCAGGTCTCTGTCTTTGAATTCATGGT
Organism: Viscum album; assembly: GCA_963277665.1. Taxonomy (NCBI): domain Eukaryota; kingdom Viridiplantae; phylum Streptophyta; class Magnoliopsida; order Santalales; family Viscaceae; genus Viscum; species Viscum album. The sequence continues at coordinate 1,097,573,488 of OY728121.1, read as the reverse complement.
CTCATAGATGGTTATCCACATAACTCTTCAGTCAACTTTTGGGATGCCTTGATATGCTGTTGAATGGTTTTCACCTTCTCCACCATTTCATCAACCATTTCAAGTCCTAGCATCTTACGCTCACCAACATCATCCCAACATGTTGTTTTTATGCACCTTTTCCCATAAAGGGCTTCATGTGGGGCCATTCGGATGCTTGAGTGGAAACTATTGTTGTATGAGAATTCAACTAGTGGAAGATGTTGGTCTCATCCCCCTTTGAATTCCATAGAACATGCTCTCAACATGTCTTCCAGTGTCTGAATTGTTCGCTCAGATTGGCCATCATTTTGAGGATGATAGGCCATAATAAAGTTTAGTTTAGTGCTTAGATAATGTTGGAGACTTTTCCAGAACATTGAGGTGAATCTAGGATAGCGGTCATATAAAATAGATAGGGGTACTCCATCCAGCCTTACCACTTCTTTGATGTAAATCCGTGCTAGTTGATCCAATGATAAGTCCTCTCTAAATGCAATGAAGTGAGCTATCTTTGTAAGATGACCCACAACGACCCATATAGAATTGTATCCTATGGATGTCCTTGGAAGTCTAGTGACAAAGTCCATGGTATTTTTCTCCCACTTCCATGTTGGTATGGGTAGTGGTTGCATCATCCCCTTAGACTTTTGCCTCTCATCCTTCACTTGATGACATACCAGGAACTTTGATGTATAATCAGCAATCTTCCCTTTCATATTGTCCAACCAAAAGTTTTCTCGGATATCTCGATACATCTTTGTGATACTAGGGTGTATAGAGAAATTAGAGTTGTGTGGATCATCCAATAGTTCCCTCTTTAGCTCTGGAATAGAGGGAACACAAAGCCTCTTCCTAAATTTCAAAATTCCACCTTCACATATGAATTTAGTCAACTTCCCATCATTTATAGAATAAATTTTCTTTTGAATTTTTCCTCATCATCTGCCTGAGAACTGTTTATCCTCTCCAGTAAAGAAGGTTTGGAAACTATCTGAAAAAGTAGTGATGTGTTACCTTCCTTGATAATTCCCATATCCATCTTTACTAGATCCATGAACAAAGGATCCCTTTCAACTCTCATCTTGTTCAGAACTCCATGATCCTTTCTGCTCAAAGCATCTACTACCTTATTTTCCTTCTTCGGGTGGTAGTGTATTGTGCAATCATAGTCTTTGAGTAGCTCGATCCATCTCCTTTGTCTCATGTTGAGTTCTTTCTATGAGAATATATATTTCAAACTCTTTTGATCTGTATATATCTCTCATTTTTCTCCATAGAGGTAATGTCTCCAAATATTAAGAGCAATGATTACCACTTATAACTCAAGATCACGATTTGGATAGTTTTTTTCATGAATTTTTTGTTGTCTAGATACATAGTCAATCACTCGATCATTCTGCATAAGGATACAACCAAGTCTTTTCTTTGATGAATCGCTATAGATAACAAACCCATCATTCCCTGATGGTAGGGTTAAGATTGGAGCGTTCACTAACCTCCTCTTCAATTCTTCAAAACATTATTCACATTCCTTTTTCCATACGAACTTAATCCCTTTTCGTATGATCTTGGTCATTGGGTTGGCTAAACAAGCGATGTTCTGAACAAAATGCCGATAATAACCTACTAAACCAATAAAACTACGTACCTCAGTTATGTTCATTGGAGTAGGGAATTCTTGAACAGCCTTTGTATTCATAGGATCTACTGATATTCTATCGTTAGAGACAATGTGTACTAGAAAGGAAACTAATTGGAGCCAAAAATCACATTTTCTAAACTTCCCATATAATTTATTTCTTCTCAGTGTCTTCAGAATAGTGCGCAAGTGATTTTCATGATCTTCATGGCTTTTAGAGTATACCAGGATATCATCAATAAACACCACTACAAAGTCATCAAGATCATCCTTGAAAACTCTATTCATTAGATCAATGGAGATATAAGGTGCATTAGTTAGTCCAAAAGGCATTACTGTAAACTCATAATGCTCGTACCTGGTTCAAAATGTTGTTTTTGAAATGTATTCCTTCCTCACAAGAAACTGATGATATCCAGATCGAAGATCAATCTTACAAAAATATTGGGCTCCATGAATTTGATCAAATAAATCATCAATCTATGGAAAATGATACTTATTCTATATTGTAATAGCATTGATTTATCTATAATCAATGAATACCATCATGGATCCATCTTTCTTCTTGACAAAGAGGACAGGGGCTCCCCGTGGAGAAATTCTAGGGAGAACAAATCCTTTATGACTCCATTCTTCTAGTTGTTTCCTTAGTTCCACTAACTCCACAGTGGTCATTTTATAAGGGGTCTTTGATATGGGCCTTGAACCAAGAATTAAGTCAATGGAAAACACAATTTCCTGCTCTTGAGTATGTCCAAGTAAATCCTCTAGAAAGACGTCAACATATTATTTCACAATAGGTACGTCCTCTATCTGTACATTCTTCTCCTCACCCATATTTATTTCATTCCCTTCCTCCCTAATAATTGAATTTAGTAGGGCTACTGGGGGTGGATCTATATGAGAATCACATGGTGAGGTTTCTTCTCTAAAAATAAGGGATTCTACCCCATTCTCAAAAATTATAACATACTTCTTCTTGCAATAGATCTTCGCATCATAATTTGATATCCAATCCATACTGAGAATTATATCATAGTAACCCATTGTTATTATGATAAGGTTAGTAACTAAAGCACGTTTATGGGTCATGAGGGGGACTAATCGGCACACCTTTGTTGCAATGATACATCCACTATGAGTTTTGACTAATAACTCTTTTATTAAATCAAATTGGACATATCTAACTTTCTTGGAAAATTGGGATGATATAAATGAATACGCCGATCCAGAATCAAATAATGTATTGGCTAAGTTGGTTGAAACAATAAATGTACATACCACTACTTCGTTAGGAACTTCCACATCTGTATTTTTAACCACATAGGCTTGGAATTTCTCCCTTGGCCTTCTTTGGGGAACATTTCCCTGACGCTTAGGTAATTCATGTGCATAATGTCCCATCTCCTGGAAATTATAGCACAAAACATTGGTAGCTTCTTTCTTCCCCTTACAATCTTGAGATAGGTGGCCTTTTTATCCACACTTGTAACAGACTCCCATTCCCTTTAGGCAAGTGTCAGGGTGTTTCTTCACACAATTACTGCGTGATGTAAATTCAACTCTTCCCTTCTTCCCCATTTCCTTATTTCCTTTCCCAGAGTTTTCAGCAACCCTCTTCTTCTCTTGCTTTCTTTTAAAGTCATAAGACATAGAGAATTCATTTTCCGTCTTGATAGCACTTGAGACTATATCTTCATATGATTCAAATCTTTGGGAGACTAGAGCCCTTCGGAGGAATGGTTTTAAACCATTAAAGAATCAATCAATTTTTCTCCTTGGATTACATATATAGTCTGCAACATGCTTTTCCAGCCTTGTAAAGTTGGCTTCATACTTGGAAACATTTTCATCCTCCTTCTACCTCAGATTCATGAATTGCCTCTCTATATCTGATCACTGTTCATGAGGGAAATATTTTTCTAAGAAGATTTCCTTAAAATCCCTTCATTCCATCTCTTATATTTATTCTTACTCCTTTGTGTTTTGGACTAGACCACCACTGATCTGCATCACCCGTTAGACGATAAACATCCATGACAACCTTCTCTCTTTCATTACATCCCAAAGTGAGAAATATTTTCTCAAGGGAACATATCCACTGCTCTGCTACAAACAGGTTTTTATTCCCATTTAATAATGGAGGTTTTTGTCACATAAAGTGATCTAACATAGATCTTACACATGGTGAATCTGGATGCTTCATACAAGTAAGTTTATTATTCATAACCTGAGTAAGTTTTCCTAGTATAGTTATGAGTTGATCAGCACCAGAGCCATCATCATTATCTTGCATCGGAGGGAAATCCCTATATGGGACATATGCATTCATACGGTTTCCATTCCTTACACTTGGCGCCAACTCTAGATAATGGCATACACTAGATTAGGTTATGAATCATAATTTATAATCTTAACTTAAGAACATAATTAGAAAAAAATGAGATTCTTTGCATGGCTAATCCCATATTCACAAAAATGGTTTCTTTGATGAAAGTTTTACATTTAAATCCTTCATAATGGCTTGTAAAGAAAATGTGAATTATCCTAAGCATATCCCCCGGGAGTGTCGTAACCAAGAGTGTAGCAAGGAATGTTGTCTTGCACCAGTTCCCATTTGATTCTAGCTCAAAGTGGTGTTTTCAGGTTTTACCCTTAGATACATATATGTCAGAGCCGCCTCTACCTACCCATATCCAGACAGGGATTTATTGCGTGAAAGATCCACATAATATATTCCTTACCAAAATACCAGGATTTTATTGTATGTATATCCTCAAAGACTAACTTAGGGACTCTTCCCTAATTCTACGTTTTCTAAATCTAGTTTCCAAGTATTCTACTAAACTTTTTCTGATACCAACTGTAAGGACCCGACCCCAGTTACCTGGATCCGGTGCCTTATTGGTTACATTGGAATACAAACAAGGAATAATAATCCCAAAGGAGTGAGTATTTTAGTATTATTGGAAACAAGATACATACATAAGTTCATCATTAAAACTTGAAATGAAAAACAACATAGAAACTCCATAGACAACTTCCATAACTCCTAGGTTATTTCAGCATGTCATTCATAACAGAATTCTTCTTTACATGTGGAAATGAAACATAATAAAGGGGTGATCTCAAATGATCATTAAGGGTAATCAATACAACGGAAGATAATATAAACATTATACATGGTGAATAACTGAAAACACATTCCATTAAAAATAAACTTGAACATAATATGGTAGAAATATGAGCTGAGTAAATATTGCCACAATATAACATAACCATGGGTATTCTACTAGTCGAATAACCACATGAACCATAAATAATACATTCATAATTATGGAATTCATAATGCGGGACAACATATCTATACCCTCAAGGCCTCGTGCCAGGACCATAAATAATCATTTTTTCAAGGCCTTGTGCCAAGACCGTAGTTTGTCTCATTAGACCAACTGATGCACTGAGGGGATATAGAAAGACCCACCTGACACTTACTATGTCCAATTCATTCCTCATATGAATGGGGATAAACATAAACAACATACACATTAATATATTAAATATAAATAGCTTTCCCTGAACATTATGCCAAAAAACTAACCATTCAAAGTAAACTGATGAATGGTTTAAAGATAGCTCATCAATTGAAAAAATAATCATAAAAAATTAAATTAAATATGTTAGATGATAATATGGAATAATAATACCAATAATACATAATAATCAACAAGTGTGTTGAAATAGAGGAAGATACTCTTATAAAATCTTCGAGTAATTCTTGAAATAAATACTCTTTTACTTTGAAAAGAAGAGTTCTTTTTTAAAAATAATTGTATAATACCAAAAGTTAAGTAAGATATTATTTTCATAACAAAATGTATGATTTTATGGATATAATTTTTTCCCAAAATAGATTAGATATTTCCCTTGAAAATATGTAAGAAATTTAGATATTCCCTTGAATCAGGATTGTATTTCGGAAACGATTTGAAAGATCCTTTTAAAGAATGTAAATAACCATAAAATAAAGAAGGATTATGGTTTGTGTACATTTATATAACACTAAAACAGAATTTACGATGAGTATATAATAATACATAATAATTTCATTGTGGTAATTTAGACAATTAAAATAACCCGAATGGAAATGGATGTCCGGGTGGAAAAACCCTTACCTTAAGTCCGAATGTGTTCTCCTCTTGAACTTAAGGTCCTGGAATATGAAATTATAAATATCAATAAATTATTTCAGAACCTAATAGACATGTATTTAGTTTATCATAATTCTATTTAGTTCATTTATGTTATCATTTATATGTTATTATATTGAATTTCTTCGTTCTGGGGTGTTTGTTTTCTTGATTTTCATAATCGGTTCACTTGTTTTTAAGTAATGAAGTTCTTGTGGAATGATTGTAAATCTCTAGAATTGAAATTACATATTATTTATTAACATCCAGAATTGTAAATGGTCATTTCCATCATTTTGTTACATGGAATGAGGATGAATCATTAGATGACAACAACTTCAATTATTTAGCAGGTATTAGGTTTATTATGAACTAGTTTTGTCATATGATTTAATAATATGTACATATATTGGTTCCTGAATAATAATTAGGTTATGATACATGTATTATAGTCTGTTTCAACCATTAAAATGGTTTCATGACCAGTAAAGAAGGATAAATTGAATAATGAAACTTTGTCGTCCATGAAGGTTATAAAATGGAACCTCATGGGCGTTGATTTCATTTATAAAAACAAAAGGGAGTGAGTAAGAATATTGATGATGGTTCTTCCATTAACATGATATAAATCCAGTATATATAAGATAATGGAGTTATAAAGGTCATTTGGACAGAGTAGGTGAAGATATAATAACCAAAGAAGATAAATTCAAATGAAACTAAAAGAAAAAGAAAGGTGCTTTACTTCTAGAAATAACTTCCTTGAGAACCTCCTTAAGGGAATGGATTTTGGTCTTTTGGAAAGACCAAGAGCTTCCTGTTAGTGGGTAGTGACTAGGAAAGGGTATTTGGTCAGAACTATGAGGATCTTCAAGGCTTAGAGAAGTTAAGAGAAGAGGTATTGGTGAGGGGTTTTTAGAGTGAAAGAGAGGGGTAAATTTTGAATATTTAATTAATTATTTTATTATTTCCCTCAAGACATCCAATAGTGTTGTTTCATGTGACCCCTAATAGTAATAAGTGCATTTGAGTTCGAACCAAGTGGCCTTGCATGTGCCAGCCCTACTTTTTATTACAACTTAAACATGATTTATTACATAAAACTTCACTTGATACAACAAAGAAGATTGAGAGGTTTAGTGTCTTTGGGGCTTAGGATCATTACATAAAAACTTGAAACATGATATACAACATATTTATTGAAAACTTCCTTTACATTACCACTACATTCCCTCGTACTTAGCATTGCATGGGATAACCTGAGGACATGCATAAAAAAGGGTGAGCTATAAAGCCCAGTAAGGGAATACACATGGAATAACATGAGGAGTAAAATACATGTTAGACATTAGGAATATCAATATAGCACAAGAGAAACATGAACATAAATGCATGATAAAGCATGATAATCATAACATGGAACTGTGGCAAAAACACTTAACATGGAATTAGCATGAGCCAAGGCTCATTGCACATAGAGCATGAGTAAATCCTCATTGCACATGAAGCACGAGTAAACCCTCATTTCACTTGAATTAGCATGATTCAACTCTCATTGCACATGACGTATCATGATACTATACTTTACCCAATGTATTGGAGCGCTATAAGGGCGTACCCTTCTTAAACATTTCATTTCATGCATAAGTGTGCCACATGGATCAAAAAACATGGATTCATAAAACATAATCATTTATTCCACGATAAAGGAATGTGGAATTCATACATGAAACTTTATAATTAATAATTAAATGTTCATAAAGGTGAATACCCTTGATGGAGAAATGGGCATGGTATTCACTACACAATGGCATTGGCTTAGAAAATTGGTGCGATTTCGGTAGCGTAACAGCGTGACATAAGAATTCATAAAAATGGTTGATGAGAGATAAAGGGGTTCCTCATAATATTTACATGTAATGGACAGTAAGGAGGTCATATATATACATGTCCCAAAAATTTTAATGGAATTTATATTCATGATACAAAAGTATTGCTTCAATGTAAATGAGGAGAGAGAAGTTCCTTTCAGAATTTCGGCATAGTAACGGGTGTATATGGGATGAATTTAATGATAGATAAAGGGGTATCCCATCATTAAAACATAAATAGAGTAGTATGAGGGAGGTTCGAAACCAAACCCCATCATTAATAATTGAAATTTAAAGGTAAAAACAACTTAAATAAAATTGGACAAAAATGAGAAAGGAAGAAAAAACCATTACTTGGAAGTGTGCTTCCAAAGGCTAGAGAGAGGCTTGAGAGAGGCTTCTTAGAAGATTGGGGAACCTTGGGAGGATTATAGATAGAGTAAGGAAGAGGTTGGACGAACTAAAAAGGCTTTGAGTGAGGAGGAAGTGGGATCTTGGGTGGGTTTATATAGGAAAGGTGAGGAAATTCTTTATTATTTAGGTTTGGGACCCCTTATATTAAATTAGTCCAAACCACAAACCATCCCATGGTTTTTGGCCATGGTTTTTGGAAAATGGAAGAATAAAACAATATTTTATAAGTCCAAAGTCCTAACTTCTTAATATAAGGGGGTTTCTTATGTGGAGGTGAGTCACACTCCCATGGAAAATAATTTAAAAACATAAGATGTTTAATAAGTATTGATGGGTCCATTAATGCTTTGTAAAATAAGTCAAACAAACCCAAAATCACATTATATTAATGGTAAAACATATATTGTCCGAACATAAAGCTTATAGTATTTTATTACATCACTATTGGGTCATTATGATGTCATAAAACACATTATATATTTAAATGGTACTTAATTTTTACCCAAAAATTTGACTATCTCAGAAAATTATTAAAAATTAACCGATGTATAATTTCGACGTCCTGATTCTAGAAATAACATTTATTTTATCTAAATAATTTTCTAAATATGTTAATTTTCACTTTTAAAATAGAAACCGACATTTATCGAAAATTCCGGGGTTTTGACAAAAATGGCTTTCAAATCTTAATAAAAATTACAATTGCATTGACAAGATTATAAGATTATTTTTTTTAATAAAAATTAATTTAATAATAATAATAATAATTTATTAAAATATTATTTAATTCAAAAATCTCTTAATTTAAGAAAATATAATTCTTAATTAAATAATAACTAAAAACGCTATTTGTTCTTTAAAAACTATTTACAATGTAACAATAATGACAAGAAAGCATATTCATTATTATATACAAAAATAATGTACATGAACATAGTACTAGAGATTTGTTACATAACCCCATAAAATAGCCGCATAAGACCTAAGGGTAAGGTGTGTGATGGTTACAGACTCTTGGGGTGGCTCGGATAACAATGCCCGAGTGGTAATCTCTATCAACTTCCACTTTTCCCGAAGACGGTCCCATTCGAGCTTCACATGATGAATCTCAGCTTGGGCTTGGTCAAGAGCAAAGCCCAAGGACGCCACCTCTTTTCCGATCTCCGAAAAATGGGCATCGTAAGGAGCAATTCTACTGGACGAGGCCATCGCTTCTTTTGTCTGAGTAAATTGGATTTTTTAAAGCCCTATATTTATACAAATCATGTGATCACTGTTTAATGACTATATTAGCAACGGTCAAAATTCTTAACATAAAACCAAAGAAGTTGACATATTATATAAACGTTTTACATAAAGAGACAATTAACTAGATCAAGAGTAATTTCCATTAATGAAACTATGGGTCATTACAATATTCCCCCCATAAGAAATTTCTCCCTCGAAATTTTCTTTTTCCCACACTAAAACAGATGTGGGTAACTCAGCTTCATCATTTCCTCTAACTCCCAAGTCGCTTCTTCAAACTTGTGGTTTCGCCACAACACCTTGACAAGGGTCATTTTCTTATTTCGTAGAACTTTTTCTCTACGATCTGAGATCTTCACTGGTTTCTCCTCATAAGAAAGATCATATTCCAATTGTACCACCTCATAAGAGAGTACATGTGAAGGGTCCGGTATGTACTTCCTTAAGAGGGATACATGAAATACATCATGTACTTTGGCCATGGTAGGCGGAAGTGCTAGTCGATAGGTCACAGCCCCGACACGATCAAGAATCTCAAAGGGGTCGATGTACCTTGTACTTAACTTCCCTTTCTTTCCAAACCTCATGACCTTCTTCCACGGAGATATGCGTAGAAACACCATGTCTCCAACTTTAAACTCAAGGTCTCATCGACGGTTATCTTCATAACTCTTCTGTCGACTTTGGGCTGCCTTGATATGTTGCTGAATGGTTTTCACCTTCTCCACCATTTCTTCGACCATTTTCGGTCCAAGCAGCTTACGTTCACTGACCTCATCCCAACACATTGGTGTTCTGCACCTTTTCCCATAAAGGGCTTCATATGGTGACATTTGGATGCTTGAGTGTAGAATTTTATTATAAGAGAACTCAACCAGAGGAATATTTTGATCTTATCCTCCTTTAAAGTCCATTGAGAATGCTCTTAACATGTCCTCAAGTGTTTTGATAGTCCTCTTGGATTGGTCATCAGTTTGAGGATGATAGGTCGTACTGAAGTTCAGTTCAGTATTCAAAGCATGTTGAAGAATCTTCCAAAACATAGAGGTGAATCTTGGATCTCGGTCAGACAAAATAGATAGTGGCACTCCATGTATCCTTACCAATTCTCTGATATATATTTGTGCCATTTGATCCAATGAGAAATCCTCTCGAATAGAAATGATGTGTGTAGTCTTTGTAAGACGATCCACAAAAACCCAGATTGCATTGTTGGCTTTGGATGTCCTTGGAAGTCCAGTGACAAAGTCCATGGTGAGGTTCTCCCATTTCCATTCTGGTATGGGCAATGGTTGCATCATCCCCTTAGACTTATGCCTCTCTACCTTCACTTTCGGACACACCAGGCACTTTGATGTATATTCAGCGATCTCCTTCTTCATATTATCCCACCAAAAGTTTTCTCAGATATATAGATACATCTTTGTGCTCCCTAGGTGAATAGAGAAATTTGAACTATGTGCGTCATCAAAAAGTTCCTTCTTTAGCTCCGGACTTGATGGAACACATAGTATTTTCCCAAACTGCATAGTTCCTTCTTCATCAACATTAAACACCGAGGATTTCCCTTTTTCGATAGCTTCCACTTTTTCCTGATTTCCCACAACATCATTTTGCGCATCCTTTAACCTTTCCAAAAGAGACGGTTGAGCAATCATTTGTGAAAGGATTGATGATGTTCCCTTCTTTATGATTCCCATGTCCATCTTCATCAAGTCTAAGATGATTGGATCCTTCTCAATTCTCATCATTGATAGAATCGTTTGGTCCTTTCTACTTAGGGCATCTGCCACCTTGTTCGCCATCCCAGGGTGGTAATGTATTGAACAGTCATAATCCTTGATGGGCTTTATCCATCTTCTCTAGTGCATATTAAGCTCTTTCTGTGTGAATATATATATATTTAAGACTCTTGTGGTCAGTATATATCTCACATTTCTCCCCATAGAGATAATGCCGCCAGATTTTCAAGGCAAAGATCACCGCTGATAACTCCAGATCATGAGTTGGATAGTTTCTCTCATGGATTTTCAACCGCCTTTAGGCATAGGATATCACTTTATCATTCTTCATCAGCACACAGCCTAATACCTTCTTCAAAGCATCACTGAATACCACAAAGTGTTCCCCACTTATGGGTAAAGTGAGCATGGGCGTAGTGATAATCCTTCTTTTCAACTCCTTGAAGCTTTCTTCGCATTCATCACTCCATGCAAAATTTACTCCCTTTCGAGTTAGCTTGGTAAGAGGGTTGGACAATCGTGAGAAATTCCTCACAAATCATCGATAATATCCAGCTAGCTACAAGAAGATACGGATATTCGTTACCAATGTTGGCCTCGGCCATCCCTCAATTGCATCTATTTTGGAGGGATCCACAGATATCCCATTGCTTGTGATGATATGGCCCAAGAATGAGACCTCCTTCAACCAGAACTCACACTTTCTGTACTTTTCATAGAGCTTTTCCTTGTGAAAATTCTCTAGTGTTGTTCTTAAATTCTCCTCATGATCCTCCTTGGTTTTGGAGTATATTAGAATATCATTTATAAATACTACCACAAATTTGTCGAGGTAATCTCTAAAGACTATGTTCATTAAGTTCATGAAGATTGTTGGAGCATTAGTGAGTCCGAAAGGCATTACTATGAATTAATAGTGCCCGTATCTTGTGTGAAAAGCATTCTTGGGGATATCTTCCTTCTTCACCCCTACTTGATAATATCCTGACCGCAAATCTACCTTGGAGAAGTATTGTGATCCACGCAGTTGATTGAACAAGTCATCGATCTGTGGAAAAGGATACTTGTTCTTTATCATGATTTTGTTAAGTTCATGATAATCGATGCAAAGCTGCATTGACCCATCCTTCTTCTTGATGAAGAGGACTGGTTCACCCCATGGTGAAGCACTTGGGCGTATAAAACCTTTATCCAGATTCTCCTGTTGTTGTTTCTTCAACTCTTCAAGTTCTACAACATCCATTCTATATGGAGTCTTTGATATTGGTAAAGCCTCGGGTATAAGTTCAATTGAGAATTCAACATCACTTCTAGGAGGAAGACCGGGCAGTTCCTCGGGAAAGACTTCAGTGAATTCCCTCACAATAGGCATTTCCTCAAGGGTGGTTTCTTCCTTGGACTCAATAATCTGAGCCAAATACGAGTGCTCATATGGCAGTAATATCCATGCTTGAGATGATGGAGCTAAAGGAGATTCATCTTCCTACTTACACTTGTAAAGAATCGGGGGTCGATTCTCCATATGGAGTGTGATTTCCCTCTCCCGACAATTTATGTTGGCTTTATATAAGGAAATCCAATCCATGCCAAGAATTGCATCAAATTCCACCAGAGGGAGTATGATGAGGTTCGCTGGGAAATTCAATCCACATATTATAATAGGTGAGGACTTATATTCATTGGATGAAATGATTTCCCCATTTTCCGTACTCACCGATATTTTCATTTCCATGATTTTTGGTGGTGTTGGGATTTTTCTACTAAACATTTGAGATATAAAAGAATGTTTAGAACCTGAATCAAAAAATATGTTCGCTATTCTTGAATGAATAAATAGCGTACCTATCACCACTTCATTTTCGGGGTTCGCTTCGGCAGAAGTGATGGAAAAATCTCTTCCTTGCTGCCTTAGAGGTTGTTGGTTGCCTCCGAAAATCCTTGGTTTAGGGAACTAATTTGAAAAGTGCCCCAGTTCTTTGAAGTTGTAGCAATGAACAACACATTGAGATTTTAACGGAGCGTTCCTCTCCTCTGTTGCAGCTGCGGGTCTTTCTTTATGACAGTTAACAGCTATGTTCCCTTCTCTTCCACACCTGAAGCATTTCCTCATCCCCTTAAGGTAATTTCCAGGGTGATTCTTTCTACTCTTTTGGAAAGTAGGGTGTTGTATCTTCTTAGAACCATTGGAGTTATCTATTGGACCACCAGCATTCAAGTCTACCTTAATCTTCTTATCCCCATGATACCCCTGTGATTCTCTGATCTCCATTTCGACCTTGAGAGAACATCGGACAATTTCCTCATAGCTGTCGAAGTCATGGATCGCCAATGCTTTCCGAAGGCTAGGCTTAAGCCCACCAAAGAAGTGGTAAACTATTCATTCTGGGGTAACGACAAAGCTGGAAGCGTATCGTTCCAGCCTTGTGAAGTTTTCCTCATATGCTCCAACAGATTATTCGTCTTTTTTATTGAGGGAAAGGAAGTCCCTTTCCATCTTAATCCAGAGGGTGTGTGGAAAATATTTATCAAAAAAAATCTTCTGGAAATCCTTCCATTCCAATGCCTCGATCTCCTCCTCAGGCTTCATATTTTTTTATCAATGTCCACCATTGATCAGCTTCACCCTCCATATGATAAGCCTCCAGGAGAACCTTCTCTTTTTCAGAACATTGAAGGTTGGAGAAGATCTTTTCAATGGAGTTGATCCATTGTTCAGCGATCGTGGGATCGGATGATCCACTAAAAGTAGGAGGCCTTTGTCTCATGAAGCTCTCAATAGAGACTTGTTCTTTCTTAGGGGGGTTTGAACGTTCCTCTTGACCCGTGTTTCTATTCAAAACTTGAGTTATCTGAGAGAGAAGAATGACAAAGTTCGCGATTCCCACTCCCATTGGATTGGGCAACTCATTAGTACAGTCATCACACTGATCTTCACAACGGTTGTTAGCCTGAGTCCTCCTATTACCAGCCATTGGCTGGAATAAAAGGAATGTTAGGGGTAACACATAAAGGGTAATCCAAAGAAAAAAGTTGATGACTTATAAATAAAATTTTTTCCCTTAACTCATATAGGCTTCAATCTAGTCTTTTCATGATCTACTTTCTAACATATATTCTTAGGGGAATTTTTTTTAATTCCCTTAATAAGGGTTCATACTAAGCTTGTTAATTTATCAAAACATATCCCCCAGCAGTGTTGTAACCAAGATTGCAGCAAGGCCCGTTGTCGTGCACCAGTTCCCGTTCGATTCTAGCTCAAAGCGGTGTTTTTGGGTTTTACCCCTAGGATACATCTGTACCAGAGCCGCCTCTACGTGCTCGTATCCAAACAGGGATGTATTTGCTTGATAAACCACTTACTCAATACTCACCAAAACTTAGGGATGTTTTTATTATACTTAGTATTTTTTATAAGGCTTTACTAGGGTTTTCTAATCCTAATCCCAAAAATAACTAAACATATCCTTTGATACCAACTATGACAACCCTGCTTTTTATTACAACTTAAACATGATTTATTACATAAAAATTCACTTGATACAAAAAAGAAGATCGAGATTTTTAGTGTTTTTGGGGCTTAGGATCATTACATAAAAACTTGAAACATGAAATACAACATCTTTATTGAAAACTTCCTTTACATGACCACTACATTCCCTCATACTTAGCATTGCAAGGGATAACCTGAGGACATGCATAAAAAAAGGTGAGCTATAAAGCCCAGTAAGGGAATACACATGGAATAACATTAGGAGTACAATACATTTTAGACATTAGGAATATCAATAGAGTACAAGAGAAACATTAACATAAAGGGATGATAAAGCATGATAATCATAACATGGAAATGTGGCAACAACACTTAACATGGAATTAGCATGAGCCAAGGCTCATTGCACATAGAGCATGAGTAAATCCTCATTGAACATGAATCATGAGTAAACCCTCATTTCACTTGAATTAGCATGATTCAACACTCATTGCACATGATGTATAATGATACTATACTTTACCCAATTCATTGGAGCGCTATAAGGGTGCACCCTTCTTAAATATTTCATTTCATGCATAAGTGTGCCACTTGGATCATAAAACATGGATTCATAAAACATAATAATTTATTCCATGATAAAGGAATGTGGAATTCATACATGAAACTATATAATCAATAAGTAAATGTGCATAAATGTGAATACCCTTGATAGAGAAATGGGCATGGTATTCACTACACAATGGCATTGGCTTAGAAAATTGTTGCGATTTCGGTAGCATAACGGTGTGACATAAGAATTCATAAAAATGTTTGATGAGAGATAAAGGGGTTCCTCATCATATTTAAATGTAATGGACATTAAGTAGGTCATATAGATACATTTCCCAACAATTTTAATGGAATTTAGATTCATGATACAAATGTATTTCTTGAATGTAAATGAGGAGAGAGATGTTCCTTTCGGAATTTCGGCATAGTAATGGGTGTACATGGGAGGCATTTAATGAGAGATAAAGGGGTCTCCCATCATTCAACCATAAATAGTAAAGTATGAGGGAGGTGAGAAATCATACCCCAACATTCATAATTGAAATTTAAAGGGAAAAAAACTTAAAAAAAATTGGACAAAAATGAGAAAGGAAGAAATAACCCTTACTTGGAAGTGTGCTTCCAAAGGCTAGAGAGAGGCTTGTGAGAGGATTCTTGGGAGCTTGGGGAACCTTGGGAGGATTATATAGAGATTAGGGCAGAGGTTGGACGAACTAAAAAGGATTTGAGTGAGGAGGAAGTGGGATCTTGGGTGGGTTTATATAGGAAAGGTGAGGAAATTCTTTATTATTTAGGTTTGGGACCCCTTATATTAAATTAGTGCAAACCACAACTATCCCATGGTTTTTGCCCATGGTTTTTGGGAAAGGGAATAATAAAACAATATTTTATAAGGCCAAATTCCGAACTTCTTAAAATAATGGGGTTGCTTATGTGGAGGTGAGTCACACTCCCATGGAAAATAATTTAAAAACATAAGATGTTTAATAAGTCGTGGGGGTCCATTAATGCTTTGTAAAATAAGTCAAACAAACCCAAAATCACATTATTTTAATGGTAAAAAATATATTGGCCGAACATAAAGCTTATAGTATTTTATTACGTCACTATTGGGTCATTATGATGTCATAAAACACATTATATATTTAAACGGTACTTAATTTTTACCCAATAATTTGATTGTCTCAGAAAATTATGAAAAATTCACCGATGGATAATTTCGACGTCCTGATTCCAGAAATAACATTTATTTTATCTAAATAATTTTCTAAATATGTTAATTTTCACTTTTAAAATAAAAACTGACATTTATCTAAAATTCACGGGTTTTGACAAAAATGGCTTTCAAACCTTAATAAAAATTACAATTGCATTCATAAGATTATAAGATTATTTATTTTTAATAAAAATTAATTTAATAATAATAATAATAATTTATAAAAATATTATTTAATTCAAAAATACCTTAATTTAATAAAATATAATTCTTAATTAAATAATAACTAAAAACACTATTTGTACTTTAAAAACTATTTACAATGTAACAATAATGAAAAGAAAGCATATTCATTATTATATACAAAAATAATGTACATGAACATAGTACTAGCGATTTGTTACATAACCCCTTAAAACAGTCGCATAAGACCTAAGGGTAAGGTGTGCGATGGTGACAGACTCTTGGGGTGGCTCGGATAACATTTATCGAGTGGTAATCTCTGTCAACTTCCACTTTTCCCGAAGACGGTCCCGTTCGAGCTTGACATGATGAAGCTCAGCTTGGGATTGGTCAAGAGCGAAGCCCAAGGATGCCACCTCTTTTCTGAGCTCCGAAAAATAGGATTCATAAGGAGCAATTCTACTGGATGAGGCCATCACTTTTTTTGTCTGAGTAAATTGGATTTGTTAAAGCCCTATATTTATACTAATCATGTGATCACTGTTCAACGTCTATATTAGCAACGGTCAAAATTCTTAACATAAAACCAAAGAAGTTGACATTTTATATAAACGTTTTACATAAAGAGACATTTAACTAGATCAAGAGGAATTTCCATTAATAAAACATTGGGTCGTTACATTGCATCACTTGTGATGTAATGAATAGTGTTTTTAACTGATAATTTGTATATACCGTATTTTATCATGTTTCACTATTCATCAAAAATGATATAATTTCATAAAAATCCCAAAAATTTACCCCTACCATTTTTTGACGTGTACAAATAAAAAATGAAATCCATTTTTAAAAATTATTTTCTAAATATTATTAATTTCATTTTTAAACAAACTCATAATTAATTCGAAACATAATAATTTTAAAGGTGTAATTAGTTTTATTTCACATTGAAAAATTAGTTAATATATCATTATATTATTGCCTTAAGAAAATAAAATAATATCATTATTTACTATTCATAAGGGTCATATTACTATTCATATTACTATTCATAAGGGTATGTTACTATTCACCAAAAATTGTGTTTGTTCAAACAGACTCCAAATGACTTACTGGTCACAAATATAGATGACTGTTATTAGATATTCAAAACACAATAGAGTAAATGTTGTGTTTAATGGCTAGATTATAAAATGCATTCAATATTTATTTTCAAAACAATGGGGTGTTACATTCTCTCTAGATGAGGAACCTTCAAAATTACTGAGAGACACTAGATTTCTAACTTGGTCTCTAGAAACCTACTTAGCTAGGAATGCTTCATCCACCATCTTCTCAAAATTAAGTTCCCTGGAGGGGAGGACTCACTCCTTGATCTCTGGGTGAATCCCCCAAAGAATAGATAATTCTTCAACAGATCCTGTGACGCTACCTCGAGAAAAAAGAAACCAGCTCCTTGATGTTTTCAACATAATCATTCACTATTCATTTTCCTTTCTGAACATTCATGATCTATTCCTTTTTCTTCTTATTTACCTCTTCAGGTATAAACCATTGAAAAAAATTGGACTTGTACACTTCCCACGTCATCCCAACATGCATCGATGGTGGTGAAAAAAACACCCATTCCTCCAAAGTTGGGCCCTCAAATAAAAATAGTACAGCATGGACTATAATAGCTTCGGGATTTCCCAATGATCTGAAGAAACTCTCAACTTCCTCAAACCACTTCACTGCCTCTAATAGGCCTCGATCACCACGAAGAATAGGTAACAACTAAGAAGAATCAGGAACTGGGCATGACTCACTAGAAACATTGGGGACCTTTCTGGGAAGCATATTCTAACAACATCAAAACGAAGATTCAATAATCAAAATCCAATCAAATAATAACCAAAATACCATCTCAGGCCAAAACTACTGGCTCACACACCAAACATACTCAAGCACAATCAAAAGAACTCTTTTCAAATACCACAATTTCATTTAAATTTCTAAAACCACCTTCTTCCAATCCCAATAATCAAAAATAGAAATCTATTTTTTCACAAGAAAGAAACCCACTTTTTAATGAAAATAAAATTTTCCAAAATCAGTTTCCATTTTAAACAATTTGGAAAAATCCAAGAGAGGCCTTTGTTTTCAAAACCCCACGTATTGAATCCTATGAACCACCACATATGTTTTAATCCATTTCCATCCACATATTCCAACATGCACTTTCCACACATACCCTCACATGTGAAAATGTTCATAAGGAACACCAAGGGTTACACTTACCATCTTATTATCCAAATAAAAAATTCACCAAACATTCAATCCAATGCACATTTTCTTAGAACTCATTTTACTAATCCAAAGACACTTGAAATAAATCCTTTTTCAATTTCTAATTCATTTTCATTTCAAAACCCCACTCACACCAATTAGAACCAAAACAGAACTCAACTTGCACCAAACTATCGAAATGAGGAACTAGTAGTCATGCTTAACCTAATGAGATCGTAGTGGGACACACCCCAAGTAAGAATCACAAACAGAAGGTTATTTAACCATATACTATGACTCAACATGGGCCACTACTTCAAGTGGGATCACGATATAACACTGGATTGCCTCAATTATCATCCCTCAATCCAAAAAAAACCAACACAAGACAAGGATTTAATTCCCGAACTACACTTGGAAACTCAGGTCTCATCATGAGTGGTGGTGATTAGGAACCGACCCATAACATACCTCCTAAACCGTAATAATCCTAGTCTACAGTCTACCTGAAACCCCAAATAAAAAAGAGCCTTCTCTGATAACATTTTGTCACAAACTGGGTTGGGACCCAACCCATTCCAAAACATGGCCCATAGGGCATTCATAATCCCCACAGGCTGGTAAATAGTGTCAGAAATCAAATATAAATCGAGTGGGAACAATTTCATACTAATAACTAGGATCAAATAAATATACTAATCAAAATGAGCACAAAACAACAGCCAATAACTGAACATAAATAAATATAAAAATGGACCCATATATAAAAATACAACTAAACAAACAGAAACTAAATACAATTCTGGGAACAAAAACTAAAAACAGGACCACACTACCCCAATCATCATGTGACCTTAAGGTCACCACCATCCATGAGACCAAACCACTACAAAGATGAGCATAAGAATCTAGAAACTTGAGCAAGATACTAAACCTAAAAAACATCTATGGTCTACCGACACTGAGTGGTACAAGTAGGGTATGAGCTAAACAACTTAGTAGGAAATCACCAAAGAATCCATGATTTTCCTTTCCCAAAAACAAACCATTAACACTAGTTTGAAATACATTTATAAAAATAGGGTTTTCACATTTTATCTTGAAAACATTGTTTTCCCCAATTTTAAAATCCAACACACACCACATCCCATTTTCCAAAACAAGTTATAATTTTAATAGAAAAAACCAAACCAAATGTCTAATAAAAACAGTACTAGGATGTTCTAAAAATGAATAAACAATGAATTTTGAAAAATAAATGCAAGAGAAAGTAAACAAGTAGATATAAAAAGTAACCATGGGTGATCCTAAACATCCCTAGAGTGTCCCCTAGACATACTCAGTTCAGAACCACCTGTCAGCGTATGGTGAAGACCCTAAGTCTATAACCAACTAACTTCCCTCAACTAACAAATCCAGTGGCACAAACCACCTGGCCTAACAAAAAATCCATGAGGGTATCTACCCGTCTAATCGGGGTTGGCAAGATACCATCACTCAATCATCTAAAAGATTCACAAGAACCTATGGTAATAATATACATTGTATGTGGGAGGCCCTAACATGCATGACTCACCTTAACTACTATCACAGCACTTTCCTACCCCAAACATGGACACCACTACACGATAACCCATAAAGGGAAATCCCTCCTATAGATGTGCCCATTATAGACACACACACACACACAGAGAGATATATATATATATATATACATCACATCATCAGGGTTTCAACCAGGCCTTCACATCATATAACATTCAAGACTTTATTTAAGACATGAAAATTTCCAAATAGACCTTTGAATTTACACATCCAAATTCTTTTACCAAAAATGTTAAGCAACCTCTTCCTAATGTGACCTCAAACACCAATTTTATGACTGAAGTTCCAAATATTCCATTAGGTTCTAAATTCTAATAACTTTCCATAAAACCCTTTTTAAAATTTTAGAAATTAAAAAAACTTATAAAACATGCCAAATGATCCCTTAAGCTAAACATTCCCCAAAGTATACTCCAAGTTCCAAATTGTCCTAGCTTTGAAAAATCCATTTAAATTCAATTTTATTAGATTAAAAAAGGGAAGAGAAATCATTTTAGAAACCAAAGTTCAAGGAAAAATCACCTTAAGGTGTCATATTCATTTGAGTGCACATCCATGTGTGCACTTTGTGCACCCATGGATGTGCCACCATCCAATGGCACCCTCCATACTTCCATGAAAACACCCAAAACCATTTTCAAAACCATCACATGATTTTTAATCCAAACCCAAACATTCTACACAAGTGAAAGAGCATGAATAACCTTCTTTTGAAACCAAGTGAACCGTTCCCAAACATTTCACAATGGCCATCAATCGGAAAATACACCCAAATTGCACATTAACCCAATTTCACAATTTAAAACTAAGTTACCAAAGCATTTAAAAGGTCAAATATCACAAAAAGGCTTGATTTCATCATTGGAAAAAAATAGGTATTTAATAAAACACATTTTGTGAACCAACACATAGACATAATTGAAAAAATCATTTCATAAATAATTTTAATAATTTCTACCAGAGCCAAAAAAACCATAATAAGCTAAAAAAATTCACCATAGGGGTGCAAATCATGTTTATAAATTTATTAAAAATTACCAAGCATCAAAGGAATGTGTATAAAAGGAAAAACATGGGGACACCTACCTCAATGGTGTGAGAACATGACAAAACTCTTGGAGAAGAAATATTAGGGCCCCACATACATTTCACACATCCTAGAACCAAAGAAAAATTGACCCACAAGTCAACCTTAACATATAGGGTTTGGAAAAATAAGAACCAAACCAAGAGAAAACCGTGAAATGAGAGCGGTGGAGAGGAGAAGAGTAATGGGGAAGGTTTTATGAATAAACCATGAATAACCACTAACCATTCATGAGAAATCATCCAAAAAGTGTCCCAAAACAAAGAAGAATGAAGGGGGGTTCACTTTGGTCGATACCCAATAGGTAGGGATTCAAATGAGGGTGGAATCACTTAAATCGTATTTTTAAAAATAAAATTTATTTATATTTTAATAGGATGTATGGTTTGGATATATGGTTTTTTAAACCATGTGAAAACTATGTGAATGCTACTGGAAATGTTCTACAACATGCAGGTTTATATTGCATAGTTTGGGTAAACCATTCTCAAACTGTGTGACCTGAAAAATTGGAAACAAACTCTCAAATGAAACCCCAAAAATAATAGAGTCCACCCAAATATCCTTGAATGATTTAAAAAATATTTAGTGGCACTGTGTCCATCACAAACTCCCCACTATGCCACTTTCCCCCAATACCATTAATAATAACCAATCATATGGCTACAAGCAAAGAAAAACCACCAAACCAAAAATAATTTTGTAGGACACTCAAATCAAACCTAAACCAAAATATCAAAAATCAAAGAATAAATAGAAATAAATGAAAACCATGGTCAGGATGTGACATACCCCCTTTCTATAATGAGTGTCAAAAAATGAAAACATTACTCATGCATACATATGATATGTCGTCTCCATGATCGTAACATACATCATTTTTCATAATCATACTCCATGATTGGTTTTAAAAGTATAATTTATGTAAAAATATGATAATTATTCCATGATTATTATTATGGATGTTATGGAACTATATAATATTCATAAGGATCATAACTTTAATGATAAAGCATGAATTAGAAAATATGGAATCAACACCTGAAACAATGAGAATAATGAATGATTATTAACAAACGAGTGATAAGATGTCATAAAATAATAATATAAGATATTATAAATATTAATATGGTTCTGTTTTAAATTAATAATATGATTAAACCATTATTCAAGAGGTTAAAACACGTTCAACTAAAGGAAAGTTTGAGGTAAAGGATTTCATCTCAATTTACATTCCATTGAGGCTTATTTGTTATTATGCACCAATTCACTTTTATATGGTGTATATAATAACCCTTTGAAATATAATAACATGAATAAATCATAATTCATGGTATTTTATATTTTAATTTGATTTATTTCAACAATTGTATTTGACATGAAAATTACTAAGCTGTAAAGGTTATTATACAATCTCACTTTCTTTTGTGATTGTTAACTTTATCTTAAAACAGTCACTTTATTATGATAATTTTTCATTGTTAATTAAATTTGTCTTAAATATCCATATTCTTGTATTATGGATATAATTATTTATTATATTTTATACCATTTTAACATATTGTGTTTACTTTTAATGTTATTTGATTAAATAAGGTAATGTTGATAAATCTATATCCATTAATCAATACAAATATTTTATGTGATGTAATATTGATTCATGAATTAAATAAATTATTAAATATATTAGGAATGATTTATACCCACAATGATGGGTGTGGATCAGTATAATATAGCTCCTCGATGCATCGGAAGGTCTCATGAGACAAATAAGTTGACCAAATTAAACAAATTTCTATCTGTAGTTTTAAAATATCTTTTGAAAGGTATTGATAATAGATGTATCATGATTCCTGAGATCATGATGTTAAATAATTAATCATTTAATTTATTTATAATTCAGTTATTATTATTTTCTATGATATTTTCATAATGATATTATCCCTAGATGCATTTTATTCTTAGATTATTGATTAAAGGGCATGTGTGTTGTGTTATTTATCATTCCATATTGATCATGCTTTATCTATTCATAAATTAAATTTATTTTAAATGGTATTTGTGTTATGTTATTTAACTTTATATATTGATTATTCCATGTCTAGTTATGATATCCATGTTATTGATTAAATAGCATGTGTGTTCAGTTATTTACCATGACATATTGTTTATTCTTTATTGATTTGTGATAATTTCTGCTATACATAACCCTTATAGAGAATTTGAGATCACCCTTATTTTGTTTCCTTTACCTAGGATATGAATAATATTTATTAATGATTTTTCAAGGATTAAGTTCATTTTATGTTGTTATGTATTATGTTTTATTTTCTATTCCCAATATAAAATGGGCATTATGTATGTATCTGGTTCTCCAAAACTATTAAATTGATCAGTCCTTTGGGATTTGACCATTTGTATCTATGCCAATGTAATAAATTAATGCACCAACTCTGGGCTACTATGTTTGAGGTCATTATAGTTGGTATTAGATAAAGTTTAGTAGAAACCTTGAGAACTACATTAAAGTGAACATAGATTAGGGAACATAACCCCATGATAGACTATGAGGATAAGTGTAAAATAAAATCCTGATTTTTTTAAGGTAGAGACTATGTGGTTTTTCCTACCAATAAATACCTATATGGATACTACAAGTATACATGGTTATGGAATATAGGTACCTAGTTTTAATAAATTTGATAAGGGTGCATTGGGATAGACCTGATTGTCACCTGATACATGAAAATGAGTATTACTATGCACTTGGTTTGAAACTATCATGGTATATGCTTAGAATAATTCAAATTTTCTATAAAAACCATTATGAAATATTTTTAAATAAATATATGTCCAAAGAAACCAATTTTATAATTATAAGATTAAAAATGTATAAATTCTAATTTATGTTAAGTTTTACATCATATTTAGAATTATAAATTATTATTTAATGTTCATAATTTTATGAGTTAATCCAGTATATTACATTTTTTTAGAAATGGAACCTGTAAAGAAGAAGGGAATCAATACTCAGGGCCAATTTTAAGATTTAAATGCTGAGGAATCCAATATAGATGGTATTGGAAATGAGAAAATTATCCCTATATTAGGTTAGCTTAATTAGGTTATGATAAATAATATTTTTTGGATAGAGAAACCTATTCCACAATGAGATTATCCTATGATAGATCGCTTTATATGATGGAATCCCCCAAAATTTGGTGGGACAAATAATCTAATAGAATCTGAGTAATGGATTATGTCTCTGGAGAAGATATTTATCGTGTTGTGATGCGGTGAAAAGGAAAAGGTTACAATTGCAGTTTATTATCTCAATGTTGATGTTGATCAATGGTGGTTGTTGATCCAGAATACTAGGAAGGAAGATGAAATAAAACTCATGGAATAGAAAGAATTTAAAGTTAAATTCTTCAAAAAATATTTCCCTTGTGAGAAACAAATTAAAATGAATAGAAATTTTCTTAGATTAAATAAAAAGGAAGAAGAAAGTGTTGTAGAGTATGAGGATACCTTTAAAAGGTTATCTAGGTATGTTATAGATTACATATGCAACATTGATAGAAAGATTGACCATTTTTATAAAGGTATTAAGAAAATTCTCTAAAGAGTGTTGGTCTCTAAAAATTTTTCATCATATGATGGAATTTTGTTATGCTCCATCAAAATGGAGAAGGGATTTTTTAGAATCAATATATTAAAATGGAATTAAGAGAAGAAGAGTCCATCTAAACACCAAGAGAATGAGAATGCATCAAAGATGAAGAGGATAATGGATTATTTCCATCATGTGAAAATTATGGAAAGAAACACCAAGGGAAGTGTTTTAAGGGCATGGGAGTGTTTTACAAGTGTGAAGATAAGGGGTATCTGGCTCATGAATTCAAGGGGAATAAATAAATCAATGATTTCCAGTGTTGTACCTGTAAATAAATGGGGAGTTATTCACACCATTGTATCAATTTCCAAGAGAATCTACCATAGATGAGGCAAAGTGGAGAAGGTCAAGATTATGAGATCACTACAGCTGAGGAGGAAGTACCCAATAATGTGGTAACAAGTACTTTAATCCTATATTAAAATTTAGCTAATTATTTATTTGATTATGGATCCTCTCACTCTTTTATATCTACTCAGTTTTACAAGAAAATTAGACATTTCTCTTTTAATTTAAGAAGGTATTTTTTAGTCAAAAATATTAGAGGAAGTCTCACTACAATAAGGATGTGTGAGGTAGTCCCCATTATGACACATAAACATGATTTATTTACTAAACTCATTATCATAAATATGGTTGAATTCAGTATAATCCTTGGTATGTAATTTATTTCATAGTATGATGAAAACATTTATACTATGAAGAAGGAAATTATGATTTTTGAGGATTCTTTATCATTAGAGAAGATAATTAATAATATAAGAGATATCTAGATCCACCCCAATAGCTTTACTGAATGAGATTCTTGGTGAAGAATAAAAAAATATAGGGATGGATAAGGTAATATTAAAATTGAGTATGTATCTATTGTACATGAATACATTCATGAATTTTATGAGGAATTACCTGGACATAACCCAAAGCATGAAGTTGAGTTTTTCATTTATTTAATCCTCGATGCAAGACCAATATCAAAGACATTATATAGAATGGCCATTGTGGAACTAGTGGTGTTTAAGAAACAACTAGAAAAGTTGTGTGATAAGGGTTTTATTCTCCCTAGTATTTCATCATGGAGAGCCCATGTTCTCTTAGTTAATAATAAATATGGATCCATGTGGTTGTGCATTGATTATTGGGATATCAATTCTATTATGATAAATAACAAGTATCTTATACCTCACATTGATGACTTATTTGATCAACTTCATGAAGCCCGATATTTTTTAAAGATTGAAATTCATTATGGGTATCACCAATTGTAAGTGAAGAAGGATGAAATTCAGAAGAAGGATTTTCGAATGAGGTATGGGCATTATATGTTTATAGTAATTCCATTTGGATTGATCAATTCACCCACTTTTTTATGGATATAATGAATGGATTATTCAAGTAATATATTTTTGATTTTTTTTGTATTTATTGATGATATTTTGGTGTATTCTAGAGGATATGAGGACCAAGATAATCACTTAAACACCATTATTGAGAGTCTTATAATGAAATATTTATATGGTAAATTTATTAAGTGTGATTTCTGGATTCAAGAAGTTTCTTTCCTTGTCTATATTATCTCCATGTATTGAATCTTAATTGATCATACAAAGATGAAGGTAGTCAAATATTTATCTATACCAATGAACATAACATATGTATGTAGTTTCATTGGTTTAGTATGTTACTATTTATGATTCATTCATGATTTTTCATGATTGGATAACCCCTTAACTAAGCTTACACATAAAGGGGTTATGTTTGTTTAGACAAAGTAATAAGAATAATTTTTTGATGAACTAAAGAGGATATTGGTCAATGATCTTATTTTTACTCAATCATATAGAAATGATGGGTTTAAGATATATATAGATTCATTGAAGAAGTTGCTTTGTTGTGTCATAATCAAAAATGATAAATTTATTGCATATTAATCAAGGTAATTAAAGACTCATGAATGGAACTATCCAACCCATGATCTTGAGTTATAAGCTATACTATTTTCTTTGAAGATATGGATATATTATCCATATAGTGAAAGATGTGAAATATAAAATGTTCATAAGATATTAAAATAAATATTTTCACAAAAATATATCAACATGAGGAAAAGAAGATGAATTGATCTACTCAAAGATTATGATTTCTCAATGCACTACCACTCAGGGAAAGAAAATAAGGTAACTGATGCATTGAGTAGGAAAGATCATGGAGTTCTAACCCAAATGAAGATTTAAAGGGACCCTATGTTTATGTATATAGTAAATATATATATGGGAATTGTTAAGGAAGGGAAGAAATCACTTATTTTTAAAATTATTGCAAACCCATCTATATTAAAAAAGATAAAATGTTCTCAATGTGATAATGAGAACTTTTAGAAGAAAATTAAAACTATTAATGATGGGAAATTAGCTGACTTTGTTTATGAATATGGTGTTCTAAAATTTGGAAAGAGATTATGTGTTCCATCTATACCTGAGCTAAAAATAGAATTTTTGGAAGGAACTCATAGCTCAAATTTCACTATACACCCTAGTAACACAAATATGTATAGGTATTTGAGGGAACTTTTTTACGGGATAACATAAAGAGAGAAATTACTGATTATGTGTATAGATATTTGATTTTTCAATAAGTGAAAGATATGAGACAACATCCTAGAGGATTCATGAAACCTATGCATATTCTTGTGTGGTATTGGGTTGACAATACTATGGAATTTTTCACAGGACTACCAAAGACTCCTAGAATGAATGATGTAATATGGGTTTTTGTCGATCACCTAACCAAATATACACATTTCATCACTATAATAGAATATAAACCTAAAAATAACCTAAAAATTATCTATATTAATGATTTTTAAAAAATTTATAGCACACCTATTTCAATTGTGTTTGACCAAGATCACCATTTTATATTGAAATTCTAGAAGAGTCTTTAGAAACCTCTTGATACTGAGCTTCATTCGAGCACTACCCACCATCCTCAAATTCATGGATAGTCCAAAATTACCATTCAAAAATTTCAATACATTTTGATTTCATTATCACATGACTTTAAATGTTTATGGGGTCATTATTTACCTTTGGTGGAGTTTTCCTATAATAATTGTTTCCATTCAACTATTTAAATGGCATCGTATAAATCATTGCATGGCAAGAGATGTTGCACTCGAACATTTTGGGATAATGTTAGTAAAAGTAAAATTATAGGACCACAAATTTTTGAAGAGGAAAAAAAGTTAAAGGCTATTCAGGGTCACATTAAAGAATCTCAAAATAAGAGAAAGAGTTATGCTGATAATCAGAGGAATGATTTGTAATTCAATGTGGGAGATCATGTTTTCTTGAATGTATCTCCATGGAAGGGTGTTACAAAGTTTGATAAGAAAGGTATAATGATCCCCAAGTACATAAGAACCATTTAAATTCATTAATTAATTATAGTTGTTTCTTATCATTTGGAAGTGCCACCAAATCTCTCAAAAGTATATGATGTATTATATATATCATTGTTAAGAAAGTCCACACTAGACTCAACGCATGTGATCACCTCGGATGAAACAAAATCAAAACCTGATCTATTTTACTACTAATAACCCATCCAGATTCTTGTTATTATAGAGAACGTTTTGAGGAATCAGACAACTCATCTGGTAAAGGTACTTTAAAGAAATCACAAAATGGAGGAAAAAACATGGGAACTAGAGGATATCATGAATAATAACTACCCTCATCTATTTATAAGGTAATATCCATAAAAAATTGAGGTATAAATTTTTATAGGATAGAATAATGTATCACCCCAAGACTTTAAAATATATTTATTTTAGAATAAATTTAATTTCATCGATATCTTACGATGCACGCAACATTAGGTTTAAACGAAACACGCTACTCTATTATTTAAACATAGTCACAATTCACACACATAATTTAAAATAATTATTTTTGTTAAAATGTATTTTGAATTAGTTTTAAAGTAAAATTACTTAATTTATATATCTATTAATCCAATTTAGTTCATTGGAATCATTTTCAAATTGAATTTTAATATAAAAACTTTGTAAACTTTTAAAAAAATTCTCTTTAAAAACCCACTTTCTCATCGCGTCTGCATGATTAATATTAAGATAAATTTTTCCACTTAGGTGAATTGAATTTATAAAAATAGATTCAATATTTTTAATCATAGTAATTTATAATTTATAATAATGTCAACTTAATTTTTTGACTAAAATGAATAGTAAGAAATCAATTAGTGTAGTTAAGGTAAAAATGGATTTACTAGGGGTTAAACTAAAGAATATAAGGATTAAAATTACCTAAAACCCATTGGATGGAAATATTAAGACCTCATATATTCTAGGTTTGATAATGGACCATTTTGGAGGCTTGTATCATATGATTTAATCTTTTCTAAAAATTACAAGTGTGTCACTCACCTCACTTATAAAAGGCCACCCCTCTCCTCTATTCTTCATACCTTCACACCCTTTTGGTTCAGCCAATCCTAACCCAAATAAATTCTAAAATTACCTCATATCATCTTATAAGTATTATTTTTGGAATAAATTCTACCTTTTAAGGCTTTGGTGCAAACCTAAGGAGCACACCCGAAGAAGAGGTAATTTTCTTCAACAAGAGCTTTTATTTATTTATTCCTCTACCTCTCTCAATTATTATTAAACCATAATGATATAATAACCTCAGTATATTACATATATTTTTATGTTTTTAAAATAATTTTATGACCTAAAACCATCTCCACATCCATCAAATAGGATATGAAATCATCATTTGTGAGTACGGCGGACTACCGCCTCACGAAATGATATCATTCATTTTTTCCATCACCACCTCTCACGGTTGGGTTTGATGATGGATAAAAAGTATATATATGATATTTTTAATATAATTATATATATTGAGTCATTATATCATATATACCTTTTAAATTTATATTCTGTAGGAGATACGATAACGTCACTTGTGTGTACGACGGACTACCGCCTTGCGCAGCGATGTGATTCATCTTTCACTAATAATTTCCATGGAAGGTGATGAGGATAAAGATAATAATTATGTGTTATATAAATTAAATAATTATGATATCCATGACATGTTTATAATTTTTTAAATAGAATATATTGTTTTATTTCTCCCCTTTTTACTGACTAAAGATCATAACATCATTCGTGTATGTGTGGACTACCGCCATCACGAAGCGACGTGACTCTCTTTTCAACACCACACCAAATGGATGATATATATAAGTATATAATATGGTATTTATGATATTATGATAATTATTTAAATATAAAATATTACTTACCTCCTTTCCATAATGATCATTGAAAAATGGAAATGTTACTCATGCATGCGTACAACATACCGTCTCCAAGATCGTAACATAATTAATTTTTCATAACCATCAATAATAATTGGTTTTAAAAGTATAATTGAAATAAAAAATATGATAATTATGTTAGTATTATTATTATTAATATTATGAAACTATATAATATGCACAAGAATCAAAACATTCATGACAAAGAAAAAATTAGAAAACAAGCCAATTAATACCCGAAACAATGAGAATAATGAAAGATTATTAACGAACGGGTGATAAGATGTTATAAAAGGATAATATATGATATTATAAATATTAATATAGTTTTGTTATAAATTAATAATATTATTAAAACTATTAAAAAGTATTTTAATGTGTATTCAATTAAAGTAAAGAAGGTAAGGGATTTCGTCTCAATTTATATTCCATTGAGACTTATTTGTTATTATGAGCCAATTCACTTTTATGTGGTGTATATAATGCCCCTTTGACATGTAATATCATGACTAAATCATAATTAATGGTATTTTAATTTTAAATTTGAATTATTTCTTCCATGTATATTTGACTTGAAAATTACCAAGTGGTAAAAGTTATTGTACAATCTCAATTTCGTTTGTGATTGTTAACTTTCTATTGAAACAATCAATTTATTGTGATCATTTTTTCACTAGTAATTACATTTATATTAAATATCCATATTATTTTATGATTTATATAATTATTTCCAAAAATTTATACCATTTTTACATACAATTCTTACTTTTAAAGTTATTTGATTAACTATAGAAATATTGATAAATCTATATCCTTTACTCAATACATATATTTAATGATAAGGAATATTGATTCATGAACTAAATTGATTATTCTGTATATGATGAATGATTTGGACCTGTAGTGATGGTTTTAGTCTAGTATAATATATCCCCTCAATGCATCGATAGGTCTCAAGAGACAAATAAGTTGGCTAAATTAAATGGGTTTCTACCCTTAGATTTAAATTGGCTTGTGAAAGGTCTTTGTAGTATAGGTATGATGATGCATGAGATCATGGAATCTAATAATTAAGAATTTACATTATTCAAAATTTAGTTATTGTTATTTTCCATGATATTTTCACAATGAT
The DNA here is from genome assembly GCA_963277665.1 of Viscum album. Lineage (NCBI taxonomy): Eukaryota > Viridiplantae > Streptophyta > Magnoliopsida > Santalales > Viscaceae > Viscum > Viscum album. Next base: position 1,097,541,805 of record OY728121.1, on the reverse strand, counting down.
ATTATCTCTAGATGAATTTCATTCTTAGATTATTGATTAAATGGATTGGGTGTTCATCTATTTATCTTGTCATATTTATTATTCCTTATCTATTCATACTGTCAAGTTATTTAAATAACATGTGTGATTATTTATTTACCTTTCCATATTTATTATTTCATATCTAATTATGATAGACAAGTTATTGATTAAATGAAATGGGTGTTCATTTATTTATCATGCCATGTTGTTTATTCTTTATTGATTCATAATAGTTTCCACTATACGTAACCTTTAATAAGAATTTGAGATCACCCTTATTTTGTTTCATTTCCCCAAGATATGAAGAAAATATTTTTATTGATTTTTCATGGATTAATTCATTTTATGTTGTTATGTATTATGTTTTAATTTCTATTCCATATGTAAAATGGGCATTTTGTATGTATATGTTTCTCCAAAACTGCTAAATTGATCAGTCCATTAGGTATTGAACCTTTTTATATATGAAAATGTAATAAATTAAGGCATATTCACTAGGATAATGGGGTTAGAGATGTTAAACTTAGGTCATCTGAAATCATATGTGAAGAATAATGCTCAACTAGAAGGCTCTATTGCTGAAGTTCACATAGTCGAAGAGTGGTTGATCTTCTCTTCTAGGTATTTGGATATGATTAATACTAAATTCAATCATTTTAGATGTGTAGTGACATATCCACTAATTCTCAATCTGAAAACCAGACATCAGTATTTACAACTATTGGACGATCGGTTGGAAAGGGGTCAAATTTTACAGTTACTTAATTAGAGTTACTACAAGTACATATATAAGTGCTACTCAATAGTCTTATTTTAGATCTATTTATTGAATAATTGATACTAAAAACAAAGTGGTGACTAAGGGATCAATATTGAAATGATATTAAATTAACAAAATTTATTAATAAATATATTTTCAAATGGTTTTCCTATTATGTAAGTATATACTCATATTCATATTATTGAAGTGTAGTGATTTTGTCTATGTTAAAAGTGACACCTTAAATATTGTTGTATATATAATGAATGTTGATAATAAAGATGAAATATATAATTAACTGATGTTTTTGGCTCGAGGTACTGTAAGGAAGTCTAAGAAATTTTATACCTATAATATTCATGGATTCAAGTTTCATACAATTTATCAGGAAGAAGTATTGAAAACTCAATATGGTGGTGTATTTAGACTTGTAGAGGTAGGATACTATTGAGATATTATTGATATAATCAAATTAAACTATCATGATCAATTTTCAGTTTCATTATTCTAATGTAAGCAGGTCAACATTCATAGGGTACAATGAAATATTCATTACATTTTAATTTTATCAAGTTCACTTTCTTGATCCATACCTATGAACATACAGATTATTATCAATTTATCTTGGATTCACAAGATAAGATCATTTATAATATGGATGATGAAATAAATGAAGTTTTTAGTGTTTTTCTTTCACATGGTATATTGAGACTTGAATGATATGGGTGATGAAGATCAATTGGTACTTTGTGATAGTGAACCTCATTAACTAAGGAACATTGAATAGTATTTTCTTAAAAATATTGAAATAATAGAACTTGAATGAGAGGGTGAAAATGAATTAATAATTACAATGGAGGTTGATGACAATGAAGATTATTGAATGTATGAATCGGAAATGAAACTATATTACAATTTCAAATTTATAATTTTTTTTGTACATATATACATTTTTCTATATTTTCATTTTTTGTAAAAAGATTTTACTTCTATGTGTTTTATATATTGAATATATTTTTAACCATTTGAATTGAAATAATTTCAAGAATTTTTTTTAGATCCTAGCCGATCAATATCTCATAGAACACCACCACTACCATCAGCTTCAGTGGATCCAAGTGATTTCACTATATTTGTGACTTTTAATGAGCCAAAAGTTTACCCAGATGTTGTTGGTAGCCCACCATTTGATTTAAATCTAGTGATGGAGTAGTTGGTTACCCCTTAATCTAGGGGATATTAACGAGTTGGCATTACCGGTATGTATTTCATTGTACAAAAAACTATATTTTTTATTAATTGTTAATTAATTTTTCAAATAGATAAATATTAAAATAGAAGATATATAAATATGAACATAGTAGATGTATGGAAACTGAAATACTTCAAGATTATCATTTCATTTTATGAGATCGGGGTACCTACCAATGATGCTACTTAAATCTATAGACAAATTCTTAGGCATAATTCTTGTGAGATGGTGAGCTTTCCCATTAATTGTAAATATTGGATGCATATTCCCACAACTTGGAAAAATGAGGTATTTTATAACCAAGTAAATGTAATATTAATTTAATATTCATTGATAACAAATTTAAAATTTATGAGTAAAATTATTAATATAATTATAAAGTGTTATGTGTTTTATTTATAGATGTTTTTTATGTTTATGTCTCCTTCTCTATTTCATGCCAATGGAAATTTAAAAATTTGGGAAAAGAAATAGTGAGATTTTAAATGGAGATTATTACATGAGTTTAATGGTACATCTCTAAGCTCTCGATAAATATATGAGAAAGTACCTGAAAAATTTTCTCATGGGTAGTAGAATGTGTTTGTCGATATAAATAGAGATGTATATAATGAGGTACTTACATATTTTATATCATGCTAATAACATAAACACAATAAAATTATAATTTTTGTTAAAATTGATATTTTTTGTTGGAATTATCTAAAAAATATTGTGACTACTTAGAAACAATTCATTCGTCATATTGTTGGGTCTCATAGTTTTTCAAGAAAAAGAAAATTTCCAATTTTATAATATGTAAATGTTTATTTCTAACTTGTATATATTTTTTATAAAGGCTAATGAATTAGGTCACTCTGTTGTATGGAAATAGATATGGATTAAATTTCATAGGAAAACAGATGATAGTTTTGTAAATGACTCCACTAGATACGTTGGAGTAAGTAATTTTCATTACTATTTAATAATATTTTATCACTTTAAAAACATAATAATGAAAAATAAATTATGACAACAAAAAAATTCTTAATATATATTACATGAGGTAGACTACATGGATCAAACCACGCTAATTAGATCTATTAGAACTATTTTATCCATGTAATCGGCCCCAAATAATTGGTGTTAAGGATTTTTTATTCATATAATTTATTTTTCATTATTATATTTTTATAGTAATGAAACAACATTAAATTGTAATGAAAAATTCAGGAATTATATAATATTACTAAGTTTAGATAATTTAAAAAAACATTGTTAATATTATTGTTGTAGTAGGTTAAAATTCAAGAAGCCTATAATGTGAACCCTTCACAATCATCATCAGTTTCCTATAAGGGGTGGAGAATCTCGAGAAAGTATGGGTTATATTCCTACATCAGCATTTGTCTTTAGTATGGCTTCTTTTTCATTTATTGTTACACATAGTGAGGGTTCGAGCTGCGTCATTTATTAGGAAGCACATATAGAAATTTAATGGTTGAAATAAAAAGTGAAAGAACATGAATATGATATAAAAACATAGGTTTAGTGGTGTTCAAAAATGGAAAATGATTTAGTGTTTTTATTTTAGAGGATGATGGGCACAATCCTTGAGGAAATTTCTAGTCTTATAGCTCATCCCGCTATGGTAAATTCTAAACTCTATGGATAATTTACACATTTTCAATGAACATATACAATATCCAAAAACACTCATGTAGCTTATTTGGTTCAATTATCATCCCAATGCTCATCCCCTAAAAATAATATTGGTAGAGAACTACAGTCAACCATATTTATAAATAGAAGGCCTCCATGAATAAAATAAAATATTTAGAAGCATATTGATATAAACCATATTATTTTCCATAGAATTATCTATTTTTTAGAAGATTGGGAGTCAAAAATATCTAAATGTGATTAAGAAATCATGTAATAGGAAATTAAATGAAAATAAAAATCAACTAGAAAGAGTAAAATTGATAGAAGTTCAAGTCATATCGACCACATGACACCAGTATTGAAAACAAGCACTTTGAGTCATACATTCCACTTCATGTGTCCGATTGAAATTAAGTCAATTAATATACATTAAAATTAATTAGGGATCATTTTCTTAAAGTTTGAAAACAATCTGAGCTCTTTTTATCATCTTTGAAAATGTGACAAACATTTTAAACTAAAATAACACTTTTATATTTAAAACATGCACTTTGAGTCATACCAATGACATCATGTGTCGAATCAATGTGTAGTCACTTACTGCACATCAAAAATGAATTGTGGATAATTCTCCTAAAATTTGAAAAAATACAAGCCTATTTTCTTGGTTTTGGATATGTAATGGGGGTTTTAAAGTAAAATGATACTTATATTAAAAACACTCACTTTGATCAGACCACCCACTTCGTGCGTCTGATTAAAATTTGGTCAATTCCTACAAATCAAAACTGAATTATGAATCATTTTCCTAATTTTTGAAAAAAATATAATCTCATTATCTTAGTTTTGAAAGTGTGATAAACTTTTTAAAATAAAATGACACATTTATATTGAAAACACGCACTTTGAGTAATACCGACAACATCGTGTGTCAATTTGACATCAGGTCAATTCGTACATATCAAAGAATAATTATGGATTATTTTCTTAATGTTTGAAAACAATATGAGACTATTTTCTTAGTTTTGGCTATGTGACAAGCGTTTTAAAGTAAAATGACACTTATATTGAAAACAGACACTTCGAGTTATACTACCCACTTCGGGTTTCTGATGGCCGTGAAATCATAGTATAAGGACTGCAGATTGATTTTTGAAATATATAAGAGAATAAAACATCAATATGAGTAACATTTTTCTTTTGTTACCCATAAATGTATTTTCTGTGTTTTAAAACACTAAAACATGCATGTAATAGTAAAAACCACAGAAAATGGCATCATATTGACCTGAAATCATGGTAAAACCACCTTTAAATTATTTTTGACATGTATACATATAAAACACATCCATCTGATATGTGGTGTGCTATAAATGACTCAATAAGCAGTTTTAAAAAGATACTTAAGTCTTTAAAAACATGTGTTAGGGGTTCAAAACCAAGAAAACACCAGCATTCGGCCATAAAATCATAATAAAACTAATATATATTGATTTATGAAATGTAGTAACTGACAGGATATCAATCTAAGTTGTAGTTTTCTCAAGATTCCTGTAAACTTGTGTTTAGTGTTTTAAAACACTAAAACGTGTGTATAATAGTCAAAGTCATAGAAAATGAGTTTAGATTGATGTGAGATCATGGGATAACCAATGTTGAATTATTAAGGGGTAGAACCTACTATTTTCCCTCCTATAGTGGATCAGTTTAGGGATGTCTTCCCTAATGTCTTTTTGAGATACCTCCAGTGAGATATATAGAATTCACTATTGAGATAGTGCCAAAAGTAGAACCAATTTCCATTCCTCCTTATCATATGACACCTAAAGAGCTTCTAGATCTCATGAAGTTGCTGGAAAACCAAGGATCTAAAGGTTTTATCAAACTTGGTACCTCTCCATGGGGTTAACTAGTCCTTTTACTAAGAACGTGGATAGTACCCTTAGGCTTTTCATAGATTACCGACAATTGGACCAACATACGGTAATGAACTAGTATCCACTACCTCGAATAGACAACCTATTTGATCATCTCTGATGATAATGGATGTTTTCAAAGATTGATTTGAGGTCAATCCACCATCAGGTGCATGTTATACCTTCATACATACCTCATATAGCTTTCTGGAGCATTTATAGTCTTTATGAATACCTGGTAATGTCGTTTGGTCTCATGAATGAACCATCCATTTTCATCTCTCTAATGAATCAGGTTTTTGACCCATATCTGGATTCATTTACTATAGTCTTTTTCATGAACCAGACCTGTATTTTATCCAACCCAACACCCAACCCGGTCTGAGACAAGGCCCGAAGGGTGTTCCCAATCCCCACAGGTTGGAAACTAGTTTCGGGCATCAAAACAATACAAATGGGAATGATTTGGCCCAATAAACAAGGATCAAAATAAAATAATTAAAAAATTGGAAGATCCAACCATAACTAAATATCAAATAAATGTATAAATAGATCTAGTTTTAACAAAAGAACAAACATAAAACTAAATACAAAATTGAAACTAAAACAATGAAACTAAACTGCTACCACGTGATCTTTGTGTGACCTCTTGGTCACCTCCAACCACAAGACCAACCCTACTCCAACAACAAGTACCTGAGCCAGGAAACCTAAACAAAAGTTAAACCTGCAAAATAGCTTGGGTCTTCTTACACAGAGTGGTACAAGTAGGGTGTGAGCTAAACAGCTCAGTAGGAAATCACCAAAGAATCCATGTGTTTCCTTTCCCAAAACAATCCATTAACACTATTTTCAAAATGAAGTTATGAAAATAAGGCTTTTTACATTTTACTAAATAATACCATCCTACCATCTTAAAATCCACCACATGCCACATACCATTTCCAAAACTGATTACCATTTTATAACCAAACCCCAAAATAATGAATATAAGGGCTATGCTAAAAATAGATAACAATGCAAAATAGAAACTAATGCAGCAAAAAGTAAACATGAAATAATAATAATAACCATGGGTGATCCTAAACATCCCTAGAAGACCCCTTGACGTACTCGGTTCAGAACCACCTATCGGGGTATAGTGAAGCCCCTAATCAATAACCAACTGGTTTCTCTATCTTAGCCTCACCAGTAGCGAAGCCCTCCTGGCCTCTAAATAACTCTATGAGGGTACCAAACCATATAATCAAGGATGATAAGCTACCATCACTCGATCAATTAAAAGATACCTAGGAACCCATAGTGGTAGTAAAATTGTGTAAGTACAAGTCCATCACATGCATGACTCATCTTACCTTCCATCACCGTACTTTCCTAGCCCAAACACGAACACCAATATATGATAACCCATAAATGGAAATCCATCCTATAGATGTTCCCCATATATATATATCCAAACATGTTACAACATCATGGTGCCAACTGGGCTGCTACACCATATACACATTCAAACCATTTTGTAAAACACTTTATGTTTCCAATCAGGCGTTCACATTTTCCAAACCACATTCCATTCCCAAAATTAAAAATTTCCTACCAGAACTTAAATGTATAGAACTAAAATTCATTTACAATGCCACTTCTACATAACTTTCCAAAGTCATCAGAAAACATTTATTTTATCTATACAAATTCCAAACATGCCTTTAAGTTCCAACATTCACCAAAACATGTTTCAGGCCTAATAGACCTAAATTTAAGAACACTTTTTATGCCACTTTGAAAACCACATTTTGAAGAACCAAAATTTCATCTTGGGGTTAAGGTACCAATTTGGAAGAGGAATAGATAAGGATTGATAATTCATTTGAGAAATCGATATTTAATGAAAACATTGTTTTTAAGTGACATCTTCATTTGAATGCCCATCCATGTGTGTACCTTTTGCATGCATGGATGTGCCAACATATGATGAAAAACATTAAATATACTTGAAATATCTCCCAAAAACTAATTTCTATAAATACCACTTGCCTTTAAATAGATACAAAAAAACACCATTGTAATGAACCCACTATTCATTTTAAAATTGGTAAAAACCTTTCTAATGAATTTTTCCACAATTCATCAAAACATATTAAGGCACCCAAGTCACACACAGATACCAATCCATATTTTTAACCAAGCTAAAAAATATAACCAAGTAAAATTAAAAAAAACAAGGTCTCAATCTCATACTTAGAAAACAATATGAAGTTTATCAAACACCTTGCATGCATATACATGTAGGAACATATAAGAAATCCTTTGAAACCCCAAATTCACCAACATAAAAACATTATCCAATGAAAAAATATATATCAAAAGCATGTGAATCACATTTCCCTGTTATTTAAAAATCCACAAGCATCAATGGAATGAAACATAATGGAAAATAATGGAAGCACCTACCTCGGTGGTGTGAAAATGTAATGAAGCCTTCAAAGAGGAGAGATATAAGCCTCATGGACCAACCGCACACCATAGAATCCAAATAAACACAACCCACACATCAAACCTAACATCTAGGGTCCTGAAAAACAAGCACCAAGCTAATAGAGAAGCATTAAATGAGAGAGGGGGAAGAGGAGAAGTGGAATGTGGAATATTTGATGAAGAAACCAAGAATAACCAGTAAAAATTGGTTAGAAATTGCACAAAAAGTGGCCCAAAATAAAGGATAATGAAGGGTAGGTTCCCTTTGTTCTATATCCAACACATGTGGCTTCAAATGGAAGGTGGAATCACTCAAATTGGATGTTTAGGTTAAGATTTGTTAAGAATGTAATGGGATGAATGGTTATGTTGCACGGTTTTGTAAACCGTGCACAAACCGTGCGAATGCTGTTGGAAAAGTTATGAAAAATTGTTGGTATGAGTTGCACGATTTGGGAAAACTGTGATACAACTATGTGACCTAAAAAATTGGCCAAAACCCTCAAATGACACCTTAAACACTAGGGAATCCCACCCAATGATCCTTCAATGATTAAAACGCGATATAGTGACATCGTGGGTGTCATAAACTCCCCACCATGCCATTTTCTCCCAATAACCCTCATGATGACCATGAATAGGATTAGAAGAAAAATGAAACCACAAAAACAAAAATACTTTTATTGGACACTCAATATGAACCTCAACCAAAAGATACAACATCCATAAATAAATAAAAACAAATGAAAACCATTGTCAAGGTGTGATAATTCTCCCCACCATAAACACTTTCTTCCCTCAGTAAGTCACCCAACCGAAAGTTAACCAAAAATCAAATCTGTGATTGATCAAAACCAAGAGAAATCATGATCATCGGGGTGACTATTCACTCCACAAGTAACACCCAACCAATCAAGAATAAACCACAACATGATAATGAGGGGAGAACATGAGGGAGTTCTCCCCGCCACAAGGACTCAACTAGCACGAAAACCTAAAAACCAAAAAAATCACCAACACTAAAACAGGAAACCCACTACAGAGTGACCCAGTAAACTGGGACCCCGATAACTAACTCAACCTCTCCAAACTAACCAAACAGAACACTATCTACAATAGGGAACTAGGGAACTCCTAATCTAAACCAAAAAAACTACCTCAGCACAAGCGAAATGAACTCACCATTAGAAGTAGAAAAATTTTCCCACACCATCCAAAAATGAAAAGAAAATATAATTCAATTATGAACCAAAAACACCATCCATAAATTACATAAAACTTAAACATCTCCAAATGACGATAACTAAAACCAAAATCCAAACTAACCCATATAAGGGTTAAACACACTCAAAAAATGACAATGATTCTAGAGGCCACATTCAGATAAACAAAACTACTTAGATCTCAAAAGAATAAGTTCTACACACTAACATAGTAGGAGATAAACTCACAATAGTAGGAAAAACAAAAACTAGGAAACGTAGAATATCTCTATCCCAATATAGGGAACAAACCCCATGTCAAGGTTTCAGACACAACTGGAAACTCCTGACTATGTGTGAACTTCACTTTGAGACTTATGGCTGGAGCTCTGATGGTTGAAGCATATCCTTCCTCATAGTCAGGTACTATAATCCTCGATCAAAGCTCCTTATTCGAGAAAAGATTCCTAAAGAACTATTCTAGATGACCCAAACATCTGCAATGCTGGAACGTCCTCAGAGGGATATGACATGATAGCTTTGAATGACTGGACTGGCCACATTGATGGCACACAAGAGAATGGCCTGATGAACTGGAGGCCATAACCAACTAAGTGGAATCCTTAGAGATAGGTTCCTCCATTATGCACTCATTTACAGATTGGGAACCATTTTGATCAGAAAGACACTGTATTTCCAACCACCTATGCTCTGGAAACTAACTCAGCTACGAATGACGCATCCAAAAACATCTAAAAATAGGTTTCTCCAGATGAGGGAACACTTTTGGAAATCTCTAGATGAAGTCCCAAAAGTAAAAGAGAACGTTTCAACTAATCCTCTGACTTACCTCAAGAGAAGAGAACTAATTCTTTTAAGTGGTCAACATAAGCTTTGATGGATTTTTGGCTCTGCCAAACAACCCATAGCTATTCCACCTTAATTATCATCACCTCCTCAAGTATGAACCTTTGGAAGAAACTGGTCTTCAATAATTCCCATTTCATACCAACTTGAAATGGAGGTGGGACAACAAACTTTCATAGGTCCAAATCTAGACCCTTAAGCAAACCCAGGACAGCACAAACTCTAATATCTTTAGGAGTTCCCAATTATTTGAAGACACTCTCAACCTTCCCAATCCACTCCACTTCCACTAACAGAACTTGATCACCAAGATGAATAGAAAATACTCGAGAATAATAAAAAATTGGGCCTGACTCATTGAAATTTTTGGGGACCTTTCTGGGTGGCATAATATAAAAAATACAAAGAAAAAAAATTCAAAACCAACATCAATCCAAATCACGTTCAGAAGGAACATCTCAAGACAAAACAAAAGGCTCAAAAACCAAACATATAAAAACACAAATAAAATTCATCTTTCCAAAAAACACCATTTAATTTAAAATTTAAAACTTCCTTGTCCCAAGGCCACTTTACAAATACCAAAACCCACTTTTCACAAAACAAAATCCACATTCTAAAAAAACAATTTCCATAATACTTTTTTACTTTCAATTTCACTTTCTAAAAACAAGGACATGCCTTTGATTTTAATCACCCACCCATGTAATCCTATGAACCATCACATATGTGTACATCCACATCTACTTACATCATCCACACATAAGTTCAAACATGTAGTATCCATACATAATCTCACATATGTGAATATTCATAAGGAGAAACAAGGGTCACACATTTCTTTTTCTCATCAATACCCAAGAATTTACCAACTTTCAATCCAAAAAACTTTTCTTTAAAACACCTTTTTTCAATCCCAAAACCATTGAAATAAATCATTTTCATTTTCAAAAACTGATTTAATTTTAAATTATTACTCACATCAACCAAGACCGAAATGAAACACAAATCTTTATAAAATACCAAAATGAGGAACTAGTATATATGCCTCACTTGATGAAATAGTAGTGATCCATTCCCCAAGTAAGCATCAAAAACTATGAGGTAATTTGAAACATGTACTCAAAATTCTCATGGGTAACTACTTAATGTGAAATCCTGATATAACACGGACTTTCTTACATTGTCATCCCTTAATCCGAAACAATGATAATGACTCAAAACACGGACTACCCCTAGTAACTTAGGTTTTTTCATGAGTGGTGGTGATCAGGAACCGACCCATAACCTACCCCCAAGCCCCGATAAACCTAATCTACAAAAACCTGAAATATTAAATAGTAAGGGCCTTCTCTAATACCATTTTTTCATGAATCAAACCAGGATTCCATCCAACACGACACCCTACATGGAATGATACAAGGCCGGATGGGCATTCCCAATCCCCACTAGTTGGAAACTAGTGTCAGGCATAAAAAAATACAAATGGTAGTGATTTATCCCAATAAACTAGAATAAAAAATAAAATAACTTAACAAGTGGAAGATCCAACCACTACTAAATCTCAAATAAAGTTAAAAACAAATTCAGTTACAATAGATGAACAAACATAAAACTAAATACAAAACTAAAACAATGAAACTAAACTGCTACCACGCGATCTCTGTGTGACCTCTTGGTCACCTCCAACCACAAGACCAACCATACTACAACAACAAGAACATGATCTAATAAACCTAAACAAAAGATGAACCAGAAAAATAGCTCGGTTCTGCCGACACTGAGTGGTACAAGTAGAGTGTAAGCTAGACAGCTCAATAGGCAATCACCAAAGAATAAATTTGTTTACTTTCTCGAAATAATCCATTAAAACTGGTTTGAAAATATAGTTATAGAAATAAGGTTTTTTATATTTTACTAAATAATACATTCCTTCCATTTTAAAATCCAACACACTCCAAATACCATTTCCAAAACTGATTACCAATTTATAACCATAACCCAAAAATAATGAATACCATGGCTATACTGAAAAATTGATAACAGTGAAAACTGGAAACCAATGTAGCAGAAATTAAAAAATAAATACAAATAATAATAACCATGGTTGATCCTAAATATCCCAAGAAGACCCCTGGACATACTCAATTTGGAACCACCTGTCAGCATATGGTTAATCCCCTAAGTCAATGACCAACTGGCTGCTCTATCCTAACCTCGCCAGTGGTTAATCCCTCTAGGACTGTCAATAACTCTAGGAGGGTATCATCCCATTTAATCAGGGATAATAAGTTATTGTCACTCAATCATCAAAAATACCCCCAAGAACCCATGATGGTAGTAAAATTGTGTAAGTAGGAGGCCAACGCACATGAGACTCATCTTACCTACCATCACCACAATTTTCTACCCCAAACACAGACACCAATATACAATAACCCATGAAGGAAAATTCCTCCTATAGAGGTTCCCCATATATATCCAAACATGTGACAACATCAAGGTTTCAATCGGGCCGCAACACCATTTACACACTCAAACCATTTTGTAAAACACTTTAAGTTTCCAATCGGGCATTCACATTTTCCAAACCACATTACTTTCCCAACATTAAAAAGTGTCAACTGGACCTTAAAATTCTATGACAAAAATTAATTTAAAATTCCACTTCCACATCATTTTCCAATGTGAGCAAAAAACATTTCTTTTATCTATACAAATTCTAAACGGGCCTTTAACTTCCAAATTCACCAAAACAAGTTTCAAGGACCAATGGCCCTAACTTTAAGAAAACCTTTCAAAGCAATTTTAAAACCACATTTTGATGAACCAACATTCCATATAGGGTTTAAGGAACCATTTTTTAAGATTAATATATCAGTAGAGATAATCCATTTAAGAAACCGATATTTAATGAAAACATTGTTTTTAAGTTATATTCATTTGAATGACCATCCATGTGTGGACCTTGTGCACACATGGATGTGCCAAAATCTGATTAAACACTTTAAATATCCTTGAAATCACCCCCAAAAACTAATTTCCAAAAATACAACTTTCCTTTAAACAAATACAAAAAAACACCATTGCAATGCAACCACTATTCATATTAAAACCAGGAAAAACCTTTCTAATGCATTTTTTCACAATTCATCAAACCATAATGAGGCACCCAAGTCACACATCAAGACTAATAAATCATTTTAACCAATATAAAAAATATAACCAAGTCCAAATAACACAAAAAGGGATCAATATCATACATAGAAAACAATATGCATTTTATCAAACACCTTTCATGCATATACATGTAGGCACATATAAGAAATTATTTTAAAACCCACTTTCACCAATTTTCACCAACATAAAAACACTATCCAAAGAAAAAATATATATATCAAAATAATTTGAATCACATTTTTATATTATTTAAAAATACATAATCATCAATGGAATTAAATAGAAAGGAAAATAAGGGAAACACCTACCTTAGGGGTGTGAGAACTCAATGAAACCTTCAGAGAGGAGATATTTAAGCCTCGTGGACCAACCACACGCCCCAGAATCCAAATAAACACAACCTAAACATCAACCCTAACATATAGGGTTTCTAAAAACAAGAACCAATCCAAGAGAGAACCATGAAATGATATAGGGGGAATATGAGAAGAGGAATGGGGAAGATTTGATGAAGAAACCAAGACGAACCACTAATATTTGGTGATAAATCACCCAAAAAGTGTTCTAAAACAAATTAGAATGAAGGGGGGTCCCTCTGGTCGATATACCACACATATAACTTCAAAGGGGAGGTGTAATAAATCAAATTATATTTTTAGGTTAAAATTTATTAAGCCCATACTGGGTTGTACAGTTTTGCTGTACAATTTTGTAAACCGTACGTAAATCGTGTGAATGATACTGGAAAAGTTATGAAAACTTTTAGGATTTATTTGCACAGTTTTGGAAAACATTTCTCAAACCACGTGACCTAAAAAATTGTCCAAAACCCTCAAATGACACCTCAAACACTAGGGAAGCCCACCCAATGATCCTTCAATGATTTAAACACAATATAGTGACATTGTGGGTGTCACAAACTCTCCACCATGCCATTTTCTCCAAATAACACTCCTTATGACCATGAATAGGATTATAAGAAATCCAAAACCACAAAAACACAAATAATTTTGTGGGAAACTCAAGCCAAACCTCAACCAAAATATCCAACATAGAGAAATAAATAAAAACAAATGAAAATTGTGTTCGGGGTGTGATAGTCTTTGAGGATGAAATAATAGTATATTATTATTCTCAACACAACCATAAAAAACATATTAAGATCATGGTAAATACTTTGAGAGAGATTTATATTTATGAAAATCTCACTAAATTACACTTTTGGATTGACAATGTCTGCTTTCGGGGTCATATAATCACAGATTCAATAGTATTAATAGACCCAGAGATGGTGAGAGTTGTAGTTTATTAGGAGTATCCCAATAATTACTTTGATATACATGGTTTCTTGGGGATAGCTAGGTATTACAAATTATTCACCCAATATTTCTCACACTTCGTACTGCCTCTTACAGGCTTGACTAAGAATGGTGTGAAATTCTTATGTTCAGAAGATTGTGAAAGAGCCTTTAAGGAGTTGAAGGACATGTTGACTTCAGAATCGATCCTAATTCTGTCAAATCTAGGAAGGATCTATAAATTTTATTGTGAAACATCTGGTATCAGTCTTGGAGTAGTTTTGATGTAGGATGAGTGATCTATAGCATACGAGTCTCTTCGGTTGAGGCCCCACGAACATAATTACCCGATACACAACCTCGGGCTAGCTACTGTTGTGCATGATTTATAGTGTTGGAGGCATTACTTACTTGGGGATCATTTTATGGTATTACATGATCAAAAAATCATTAAGGATATCTTTACACAGTGTGATCTGAATCATAGGAAGTGTATATGGGTTGAATACTTACAGTCCTTCGATTTCAAGCTCTCCTATACACTTGGGAAAGGCAATGAAGTAGTCGATGCTCTGAGTCTGAAGACTCATACACATGAGGATTAGGAGACTACGGTGAGTGGTATATTATGGAATTATTTTCATATATTCATGTTGAGGATCAGGAGGATCGCGGTAAGGCAGTCCTCCCAACCTTGATAGTGACCTCTACCCTTTTAGAATGGATAAGGATGAGGAAATTTTTAGATCCCAAGGGCCTAGTCCTATGAGATACTATATCTAATGAGGATACATTTCTAGGTCGTACCATGGATTAGGATGAGAACTTATGCATACATGTACATGTTTAGGTTCCAGAAGACATCCGAGAGAAGTTGATGCATGAATCTCATATATCAGTGCGGGCAGTACATCATAATATCACCAAGATGAATCAAGACTTACATCACCAGTATTGTTGACCTACTATGAAATGGGAGATATTTGGATTTATTACTCAATGTTCTAACTTTTAGGAGGTGAAGGTAAAACATCAACAACTGGCGGGAATTTTACAACCATTATCCATTTCCGAGTGGAAGTGGGACGATGTCTCTACAGATCTTATGAAATGTTTTCCTATATCACCTCGAGGCAACGATACAGTTTTGGTAGTTGTTGAACAATTGATAAAGTTCACACACTTTTTACATGTTTTATATACTTTTTTAGTAGATGATCTTGGGAGGATACAAATTCAAGAGGTCATACATCTTCATAAAGATCCTTGTTGTATCGTATCTGATAGAGATTCTCATTTCACATCACGGTTCTAGTAGGGGATACATAAGGCCTTGGGTACATAGGTGATTTTAAGTATGGATTATCACCCTTAGACTAATGGTCATACATATCACATGATTCAACTGTTAGAGTACATTCTCTGTGCATGTGTCATTAACTTTAGGGGTTCTTAGTAGAAACATATAACCATACTAGAGTTTGTTTACAATAATATATTTCAGACAACCATCTAGATGGCTCCTTAGGAGGCCTTATATAGTGGGTTATTTTGATCACATTTGTGCTGGTTAGAGGTAGGGGAGGATAATTTTCTCATACAATGTATCATTTAGGAGTCTTTAGAGAAATATTAGCTGATCAGGAAGTTCATTTTGACAGTTTAGTCTAGGTAGCAGTCGTATGCCAATCATCGTTGATGACCTCTTGATTTTGAGGTCGGTGACTGGGTTTTATTGAGAGTTATTCCTAGGTTGTTCCATCGATGTATTCATTGGTAGGGTAAGAACTTGATAATAATTTTTGGACCCTTTGAGGTTTTGGAGAGAATCGAACTTGTACCTTATCAGATAGAAGTTACTCAGAGATACTGGTCTATGTATGATGTTTTTCATGTGTATTATCTTTTTGGTATTATCCATACCCATATCATGTTTTCCATCCTAAAGAGGTTGAGTCATATGTGGATTATTCCTTTGAGTATCACCCAGTGTGAATCATGGATCAGAGCATGAAGACACTCCAAGGAAA
Source organism: Viscum album (assembly GCA_963277665.1). Taxonomy (NCBI): domain Eukaryota; kingdom Viridiplantae; phylum Streptophyta; class Magnoliopsida; order Santalales; family Viscaceae; genus Viscum; species Viscum album. The sequence goes on along the minus strand of OY728121.1, from coordinate 1,097,525,160 downwards.
GTCAGTTCCTTTAGTACGGGTGCTATGACAGCACAACCGAGTACATAATAAGACCTGGGAGAAAGAAGCTGATATAAAAGACCAGTGGCCACATATTTTCTTAGAAGATCCATATTTACCATAAAAAGGACAACTCAAAGACAAGTTTCTTTTAGGAGGGGTGATTATAATGTCCCATATTTTCAAAAAGGTATGGATTATTGTTTTTTGGGTTTAAATCCTTTTTTTTATCTTGGAAAATGTTCCCTAAGGCCTAAATAAGGTCTCTGGAGCATATGGGGATTTTTTGGATCCTAGAGCTCTTGAAATTGGAAAAACAAAGTTGTCCACATGGTTAGCACATGGTAAGTGATAATCATGTGAATCACTATATGGGGCACTGGTTGCATTGTAGGGGCCGCATGGTTTGTCTGCAACCATGTGAGCTGGGGCACATGGCTGTGTAAAATTTACCATACATGAGATAGTGTATTTTCACATGGGTTGTGAATGGTTGGTCAAACTATTAACCTAGACCATGCAAATGGGATTCTTGGAAAGTGTAGGATGCATGGTTGGAACACAATTTAGCCAATTGTGCAGCCAAACCGTGTGACCCCGTTTTTAAGGGGAGATTTACAATTTCTCCCCTGAAATGTTTTTAAACCTATTTCCTTCTTTTCTCCTCTTATCTATCAAACAAAATCTAATTTACTTATCCTGTGGAGTTATTCTGAGTATAATCTTGGATTCTCAATTTATCCTCCATCTAGAATCTAATTGGGTCATCGTTGAAATCATTAGATCCCTCTTAGTAAGATCTATAATATGTTGCCTTATATACATAGTTTATCTTCAAATATATTGGGCTATTTTGGTGAAAGATCATTTTCCATATTTTTGGGGAATTTTTCTATTTTGGAAATTTCTTTTTTTCTTCTTTGAATCAAAGGTCGACACTGGATAAGTGCCCATCCACATACCTAAGGTAGGTGTTCTATCAATTATCCCTAAAATTTTATGTTTTTACATAGTATTTGTCATTGTACCGCACGTCGTACATCCCCACCTGTTGCATTAAAATGGTTTAAACCTTTTTAAATAATTATTACATGTAGAGATACTCTTGTATACCAATATTATATTATTATAGTATGTCATCCTCATTGTTTTCCACCCCTTTGGGTGTTTTAATTGAATGCCCTATTTTATGCAATTGTTTAAATGACCCAAGAACCATCTAAGTGTTTAGCTTGACCCAAAAATGGATTTTACCTCTTTAATAAATTAAATGGATTAATTTAAAGAAATTATAATGGGTGTAAAGGACATGTAAAGTGATTCATACTTATATATATGTCATATATGAATTGTGACACCCATGGTTAATTATGTTAAATGTTTATTATTATTATTATGAGTATACCATTTATGTTGGCTGGTGAACATTGGTTAAGGGTTTTTTTGAGCATAGTGTTTTATGCTCTCTTATATTGGGTGATGGGAATGATGTCTCACACGGTTATACTTTTATCCGGGTAATGGGTATGACATTCCATGTTCCATTGCTTTGGGTGTTGGGATTAATGACTATCCCCAACATCTTGAGTAATGATCATGATGTCTCACAATCATATGCAATTATGGGATTGTACCCTTTATTAGAGCCTATATTTTATTAAACTAGTTATGGACGCCTATGTTATGCCTCGGGTCCATCCAATACATAGTATCCAAGTATATGCCTATATATATCATCATGTATATAGTGTATATACCAGTATAAATATTATGTATGATTACTTATATATATATATATATATGAATACTCATGGTTACTATGTTCTGACACATGTCGGCCTATTTTGAAGTAGGTAGATCCAGCTAGGTGTCATATAGGAACCTATGTCAGCTGGTATTTATTTCTCAGAATTGTTTATTATTTAGTTAACTACACTTCTCTATGTTACGTACACCATATGGAATATTTCTCGAAACCATTAGTGGTGGCCTACTTATTTTATCTCACACCCTACTTGGGATACCTTTGGTACCTGAGTAGACCTCATGTCTACAGGTCTGGATAAGGGCAAGCGCCCTGTCCCATATGCTTGATTTTCTTTACTTATAGCATAGATCATGGGAGCATCGGATCATGTGTATGCTCTAGATGCTAGTGGATATTTCTTTTGGTATTTTGTAATTTTGAATAGAATTTTTTATATTTATGCTATCTTGTATTCCTGTCTTCTGTTTTTTATATCAACATGTCATGACACCATTGTATATGACTTAGCTATGGATTTTGGTATTTATTCATGTTTCTTAGTTGTTTATGCTTTTCAATTGATTATTATACATGTTACGTTATTCCATATGTTATATTATGCTTATAATATTGTCTATTTTTTTATTATTACTCTTATGTCACTATGATATGAGAGTATATTCTCTCCACCATACCACCTTGGACCCTAGCTACTAGTCTGCAGCCTCTCGCATACGTGAAGGAACGCTTGAGGACATGTGAGCCACTAGATTGGGTCACTGGTTTAGTGGCTCCCTAGTTGGGATGTTACACTTGAGGTGGTTCAAGAGAACCTTGAGAAAATGATTAAGGGATAGGATGAAATCTATAACATGTTTTAGGAGAAGATGAGACTAAATAAAGAAAGAATCATACATCTCTTATGATATATGGAGGAATACTCGATTGAAAGAATAAAGGAGATAGAGATGCAGATTGATCAGGGTTCAGTGAGAAAATAGGAGGAAACCATGGTCGGGTCTTCCATTGGAGGAGTTAGAAATAAAAAGGTCAGTACTAAGCCTGGAAGAAGCTTGACATCAGAATATTTGGACATAAAGAAGGAATTAGAAGTATCTCGAAGAGAGTGGAAATTCCTACCTTCTTTGTTGAAGATTTCATTGGATGTATAACTAAATCAAATACATACTTTTTAATTAATCAAACCCCATAAGACATGACATTAAGAAAGATTTGTATGGAGGATACATTGTTATATTGATTCATGTCATGATACTATACTATTCAGAGATTGATGTGGGAGAAATTGATACCATCACTAATGCAGTGGTACAGTAAAGTGATAAATAGAGATCTAATATGGTATTTTAAGTCCTTCTAATAGGTAGTGGTGGTTGAAAAATATTTTAGTGAGTTCAAACAAGTATCCATATGAATACCAGAATTTTATGAAATTTTTTTCATGAGTTTGATCGTGGGATACTTGTAACCTAAAATAGAGAATATAGTCTCTAACCATGAACTAGAAAACATACATAATATTATTTTACTATCTAGGAAGGTTGAAAGGGAGTATGTTGGAGAATGAGTGTTCAGAGGAAGAAGGATATCCGTCTTCCTGGTGAAATGTGAAACTAGAACTGGGTTACCTGTTGTTTTGCCTAGAAGATTGATAGTTGATATAAATAGGAAATAAGTAAAAATATAGGTGGGTTGGAGGAATCGATAGGTAAAGTGGAATTAAATAAATTTTCTACTGGGAGAGGGAGGAGTAGAAGAATAAGGGGTTATGTTTTCAGTGTGGGAATACAATAACCCCATGCATCATTGTCCCAATACGAATTTTAGGTTGTAGACAAGGGAATTTGAGGACTCAATTAGAGTGGAGGTGGTGGCATAACCAAGGGAGGTGTATGAAGATCAAATTATGGTGGGTAGAAAGTGGAATTTAGAAGCATGGGCCATGTGAAGGGTGATTTTATTTTATTCACTAGCCATGTTTTAGGAGTGTCGATAGAAGTATTAATATATAGTGGTGAAAACCAAAAATTTTTTTAAAGCATTAAAGAAATTGTAAATAGAGTTAATTTTTCTAATAAGTGATTTTGAACAAGGTGAAAATTTGATACAATCAAAGATAGAGGGGGAACCAATGGAGTACCATATCATCTTTGAGGATCCCACTGGGATGCTGTCGAGTTTCATTACTCATCATACAATTATGTTGAATGATTTTGTTTCACCTGTTAATATCATACCTTATAAGCGGAAACATCACCTAAAATATGAGGTACAAATCTAGGTTTTATAAATGTTATCCAGAGGAATTACTCAAAAAATCAACAACCCATATGATAGCCTTATCATCATGGTTAAAAATAATGGGGAATATAGGATGTTAGTAGACTATAGGGATTTGAATAAGCTGATGATCCATGATAGGTATCCCATTCCAGTTATTTAGGAATTATTGGATGAGTTACATGGGGTGAAATTTTTCACAAAACTAGATCTTACATCTATATTTCGTCAACTAAGAATACAAGAGGGAGATGTTGGGAAAACAACATTTAAGACTCATTAGGGGCGCTATAAGTACCTCATTATGTGTTTTAGTCTTATAAATTCCCTAAAAACTTTTTACTTCATAATAAATTAGGTTTTTAGAAGTGTATTGTGATGATTTTTCCAATATTTTTTTACGACATACTAGTCTACAGTAGCTCATGGTCGAAATATCTCCAACATCTAGTAGATGTATTGGATATATTATTTACAAACTAGTTGAAATAAAATAATAAATTTCTCATTTTCATATAATTCAGTGGAGTATCTTGTACACCTAGAATCTAGGGAAGGGGTTACCATGAACCCTAATAAAATCAGTTGTGTGTTTAGCAGGTCACAGTCGTCTAATGTCAAGGTGGTGAGAGTATTTTTAGGCTTGGATAGATACTACATGAAATTTATCAGGGGGTATAGAAAGGATGTTGATACTTTGATAGATTTAACAAAGAAATGTGATTTTTTTGGAATGATAAGGCATATTGTGTATTCCATGAATTAAAGAGTTTCATGGTGACAACACTACTTTTGGTACATTCTGATTTTTCTAAGATATTTATTATTGAGTGTGATGCATTAGGACAAGGCATAGGATTGGTTATTGTGTAAGAAAGAAATTTTTCTGATGGAATATTTAAAAAAGGATCTAACTTGAACATTCTCTCTAAATTGGTTTGTGAGAAATATATTTTGGGTCTTGTTCTTTATGTTAATCACTGATGGAATTACCTGTTAGGTAAACACTTTGTTGTATATATTGTCCCTAAGGATATTAATAATTTATTAAGTTAGATAATTCATATGATGAACCAATTTTTATGTAAATATAATCTAATAGGCCTATATTTTGAATTAGTGTATAAACTAGGGTGGAAAAATCAGTTAGTTGAAAATTTGTCTAGACTAGTGGAAGAGGAACATGTTGGCCATCTAGTAGAAATCCATATTTTTTCTACTATTTCTAAACAATTTTAGATTAATTTAGATACAATATTGGAAAAAATGTTTGTATGGGTACCTTATTGGTCTCATAGTTTCCCTTGAGCATCAACTATATTCGCATCCTAGATATTGTGTTTGTGAGGGGTAGTTATTTTACAAAGGATGATTGGTTCTATCCAAAAAATCAAGCTTTATATCCAAAAAATTTCATTATTTTCATTCTAGTATAGTTTGAGGACACTTGGGTTACCTTAAAACATATAAAAGTCTCACTAATGGGTTGTTCTTGAAAGGGATGACTAGCGGTGTGTTGAATTATGTCAAACGGTGCAACAATTTTCAGCAACATAATTGCCAGACCATGTTTCTCGTTGGGTTGCTCCAGTTTCTACCTATACTTTCTTTGATTTGGGAGGAAATATCTATGAATTTTATTTCTAGTATTCCCAAGTCACTAGGCTATAAAGAGATACTAGTAGTGGTGGAAAAATTATCTAATTATTCTCTTTTTTTACTACTATGAAATTCGTACATAGTAAGGGTGGAGGTAGACATTTTTTTCAAGGAAGTGGTCTAGTTACATTGAATACCGAAGTCTATTCTACGTGAAATGGATCCCTTGTTTGTCATAAACTTTTAGAAGTAAATTTTTTGTATGGATGGAACATATTTAAAGATGAGTCTAGCATACCATCCACAAACAGATAGCCTAACTGAGATTGATAACAAATTTTTAGAAACCTATTTACGGTTCTGTGTTATGGAGTAGACGGTTTCATGCACTTAGTGGATACCATGGGAAAAATATTTTTATAATAATGATACTCATGCCTCTACTAAATATAAACCTTTTGAAATAGATTATGGAAGGAAGCCACCAAAAAATGTGTGCTTTGTGCAGGGAAGACTCAGGTTGAATCAGTTGCCACTACTTTAGAGGGTTGGGAAGCTATATTGGTACAAATTCAGCCGAATTGACTCTATGATCAATAGTTAATGTAAAATCTTCTAATATACACCAATGAGATGTGTGTTTTGAGGTTGGTGAGTAGGTGTATGTTAAGCTGAGATAGAACATTTATACTTTAATGACAAAAAAGCGTTGTCTGAAGCTTGTTACTTGTTATTATGGCCCTTATGAAATTATAGAACTGTTGGGAGATACATCATATAGGTGGGATCTACTGAATACTTCCTTAATACATCCTATATTTCAAGTGTCTCAGTTGAAATGTGTTGTTGGAAACCACCCCATACATACAACCATCCCCAATGTTTTTTTTTGGGGGGGAGGATTGTTAAGTGAGTTACACTAGTGGTGGTTTGGGATACTAAGTCACATCTTGGTTAACCTCATGGGATTTGTCTTATCAATTGGAAAGGCTTGGATATAGAAGATTATAATTGGGAATTTTTTTTAGATATCATGTAGTAGTTTCCAGATTTTCACCTTGAGGACAAGGTTTCTATTAAGGGAGGGACAACTGTAAGTGGTGGGGAAGTATCTTTGGACTGGACAACAATCGTGCATACATACCATAGGAGGATTCCTCTATCTAATGCATGAGTAATCTATGGTTTATGTTTGAGTAATGGGATACATGATTGGGAAGGGGACACGTGACTACCTGGTATGTTAGTTCGGTTAATCCTCCTAAGACGGTTTGGTTATGCCTTAAACTATATAGCCTATTCATTGGCATAGAGTGAGGGAATCAGACAATATCCCAATAGGATGCACCTTCTGGATAAGAAGTTAGAGAGAGAGACACTCTTAATTTTTATAGTTGCACGGTTTGGACAGGTCTTAAAGGAGGTGTTATCCCTATAGGATCTCCAATAGAAAACCTTGGTATCCTCTATATTTTGTTTTTTCATACGAGAATTATAAGCAGTAAGTAGAATAATAGATAACATTTTATCCTAGAAATACCTCTCAAAATATGCTATGTAAGAAAATTTTGTAACATAATGTGATTTGTAATTGATATGTTGGATGGTATCTAATCCTATAATGGGATGAGGTTCGATTACATCTGCCACTACATAACACAATGTAATGAATGAAAGTATATTAAACATGCAGGTTCAGGGACTTGACCCCATGGCCTCCTCCTCACCCCCCCAATACCCTTACCACCTCAAAACCAAAAGTGGGGCATCCTATAATGGGATGAAGACAAATATTATTATTTTTCGACCCATAAAATTATTTTTCCTTGTAGTTTTCATTTAATTTGGGCAAGTGTCGCATGTTTTAGAAAGGAAACAGTTATGTGGGTTCTCCTTGGTTTTAACATTAAATTAATATCAAAATGAAACATAAAAGGTGACATGTATTTTTTTTATGTAACAATTTGGTTTCATGATTATTTAGGTATAGATGGAATGCCCTGATAGCCAAAAGAGATACTAAAAACTAAATTTTGGGTTTGGTATTCGTATAAGATTATCTTCAAAATTTTATTATATGATCAATGAATTTATAATGAAAATTTACTCCAAATGATTTAGTTAAATTATTTCATAAATATTATGCAACTTCTTCACACACATAATGACACATTCATAACTCGCAAAATAACAAATAAAATGGAATAAAACACAAACTAACAACATGTATGGATTGTATACAACTAATAATTTTAATAGTTTGTAGTAAAAATCAGAGTATGAAAAATTCACAATAAAAAATTTTAAAAAATGGGCATATTAATAAATGAGCGAGTCTCATATACAAATCTATCTTTACAATGTTTGTTCATTACAACCAGTACTGATAAATTGAAAGCAATAAACATGATTTCTTCAACACTAGTTGTGGAGGGAGATGCCCATTTAATTAGAAAATGATATCCTTACAGTGTTTATTAATATAATTTTTAATAGATAGTGGTACGGGCCAAAACATTAGGTTTAAATCATTGACCAAATTAGAAAAAGGAGCTAATCCTTCCTGGAAGTAAGTTTGAACGAGGGGGAAATCTGGTATAGTAGTGGATAGAGGAGGTATTGATGATGTAGCATCTCCTCTTTGAGAACCCCGACAAGATGCAACAAAGTCGCATTACTGATCATGAAATTGTGCTAATTGAGTTTGTTTCACCTATTAATATCGGGGTGTATAAGTTGGAACATCACCTAAAAGATGAGGTATAAATCTATATTGTAGATATGTTGGTCAGAGGAATTATTCAAAACATAAAAAACATGTATGTTATCCCTATAACCATGGTTATAAATAATTGGGAATGGAGGATGTGTGTGGACTATGTCTTTGTATAATATGATGATCCCTTATAGGTATCTCATTCCGGTTATTGAGAAGTAATTGGAAGAGTTTCATAGGGTAAAGTTTTTCACCAAACTAGATCTTATCACTAGATTTCATCAAATAATAATGTGAGAGGAAGATGTTGGGAAAATATCATTTAAGACTCATGAGGGACACTAAAATAACTTCATTATGTCGTTTAGGCTTAGGAATGCCCCGAAAACTTTTCAGTTGATAATGAATCAGGTGTTCAGAAGCGTATTACTATGACTTGTCCTGTTTTTTTATGACATACTGGTCTACAATAGCTCTTTGTCAAAATATATCCAGCATCTAAAAGTTGTATTTTATATATTGTTTACAAACTAGTTTAAAATAATAATAAATTTTTTCCTTTTCACAGGCTTAGATGGAGTATCTTGGAAACCTAGTGTTGAGTGAAGGGGTGACCATAAACCCTAGTAAAATCAGTTGTGTAGTTAGTTGGTCGTGGCCAACCAACATCAAGAGGGTAAAAAGATTTTTATCCATGATTATATACTACAAGAAATTTATCAGGGGGTATGGAAATGTTATTAAACCTTTGAAATAGTTAACAAAGAAAGGTGGTTTTTTTTTGGATTGATAATAGAGATTGTGCATTATAGGAATTAAATAGTTTCATGGTGACACCACCGCTACTGGTATTTCCTAATTTTTCTAATATGTTTTTTACTGAGTGTAATTCATCAGGACAAGCCATATGAGCAGTTCTCATGTATTAAAGTCAACCAATAGAAAATTTAATAAAGGATCTAGCTGGAAAAAATCTCTTCAAATTAGTTTATGAGAAAGAGATCATGGATCTTATTATAACTATTAATCACTGGTGGTATTACTTGTTAGGTAAACACTTTTTTTATATACTAAATATAAGGATCTTAAGTAATTATTAAGTCAGAGAATGCATACCATGAACCAACAGTGCTATCAATCTAAGCTAATGAAATTAGATTTTGAAGTGGTGTATAAACCAAGGAGTAAAATCAAGTTACTAACTCTGTCTAGACAGGTGGAAGAGGTACATGTTGGCTATCTAGAAGAAATCCAACTATTTTCTATTATGTCTAAACCATTACAGATGGATTTAGAAATAGTGTGGGAAGAACAACATTTGAATGGTGACCCGAAGGGTCTCATGGATTCCCTTGAGCATCGACTAGTTTCTCATCCTTGATATTTTGTTTGCAAGGGGATGTTATATTATAAAGAATAGTTTATTTTTTCCAAACTATCAAGCTTTATAAACAAAATTTTTCATTACTTTCATTCTATGGATATGGTTGGACACATGGGTTACCATAAAACATATAAAAGTATTGCTGGTGGGTTGTTTAAGAAGGGGATAACTCATGGTGTGTTTAAGTATGTCAATTAGTCTGACATTTGTCGGCAGGAGAAGTGCCAAACCAGGATTCCCATTGAGTTACTCCAGTCACTGCCTATACTAGCTTTGGTTTAGGAGGAAATATTGATGGATTTTATTTTTGGTTTTCCCAATTTGTTGGCATGTGATATGATACTGGTAATGGTGGATAGATTATCTAAGTATTCCCATTTTTTACTACTATTAAATTCATACATAAAAATGGTGGTGGTAGAAATTTTTGTTAATGAAGTGGTCCAGTTACATGGAATACCCAAGTATATTTTAAGTGACAGGTATCCCTTGTATATTAGAAAATTCTAGAAGGAACTTTTTCATATGAAATGAATGGTTTTAAAGATGATTTTGGCCTACCATCTATAGACAGATGACCAAACCAATATTTTTTACAAATGTTTGGAAACCTCCTTACGGTAAAATAATATAGAGAATCCAGTTTGTTGGGCTCATTGGATACCTTGGGAATAATATTATTACAATACCTCTACCCATTCTTCTACTAAATTTAAAACTCTGGAAGTAGTTGACGTTAGGAATTCACTAAAGATTCTGCACATTATGTGGGGGGAGACCCATGTTGACTCTATTGCCACTAATTTGAAGGTTTGGGATTCTATGTTGGTTCAGATTTAGTGGAATTGAATCCTTGCTCAACATTTGATGGTGATATTTTCTAATAAATACTTATAATATGTGTTTTTTGAGGTTTGTGAGTAGGTGTATGTTAAGATGAGACCAAGCATTCAGACTTCAATGTGTTACATGCTTTTTTTGAAGCTAGATGCTCGTAATTATAGACCTTATGAAATTATTGAAGGGTTGGGAGCTATGGAATATATTCTGACTCTACCAAATATTTCCTGCATATATCCTGTATTTCATGTTTCTCAGTTGAAATGTTTGTTTAGAAACCACCCCATACTAGATACCATCCCCAAAGTTTTTTTTGAGGGGTTTGTTAGGAAAGATGTAACAACAGTGGTTTTGGATACTAAGTTATAGCTTTTTAAAACACAAGGAATATGGATTATCAATTGTAAGGTCTTGGATACTAAAGATTCAACTTAGGAATATTTTGGAGATATCATGGAGCAGTTTTGGATTTCTACCTTGAGAATAAGGTTGAATTTGAGGGAGGGACAATTGTTAGTTGTGGGGAGGTCTCCCTGGATAGGCCATCTATCATGCATACATACCATAGGATTAGTCCACCATCATATACCTAAGGACTCATTGTTTTGGGTCTGAGTAAGGTAGGACATGCTTGGGAAGGGGACATGTGACTACTTGGTAAGTCAATTTGATTAAGCTTCCTTAGTCAGTTTGGTTAATCCTCTTACAATATAGCATACTCATTGGCTTAGTATGAGGGAATCAGTCAAGATCCTGGTAGGATGCACCATCTAGAGGGAGATATAGAGAGATTTTCACTCTTGGTTTTTACAAGTACGTTTCTAAAAGGTGTCTTCAAGGAGGTGGTCTCTCCCTAGAGGATCTCCAACAGCAAACCTCGATATCCTCTCTATTTTGTTTCTTCGTAAGGGAATTGTAGGAAGTAAGTAGAATTAGATATGATGTTCTATCCTAGTAATGCCTATAAAAATACACTATGTGACAGAAGGGCCTAACACGATGTGATTTTTATTTGAGATGTTGGATGATATCTCAACCTATAATGGGATGAAGGTCAATTATATCTGTTGTCGCAGAACACAATACAAGGAAATAAATTACAGTAAACACACAGGTCTGAGGACTTCACCCTGAAACCTTCCCCTCACCCCCTCCCAAACCCTTACCAAACCACCACCAATGGTAGGGCATCTTATAATAAGATGAAGACAGATATTATTATTTTTATCCCCATAAAAATGTTTTTCCTTGTATTTTTCATTTAATTTGGCCAAGTATCATAAGTTTTAGAATGGAAACAATTAGATAGGTTCTCCTTGGTTTAAAATGAAATTAATATCAAAAGAAAACATAAAAGGTGTCATGTATTTTTTTTATGTAACAGTTTGGTTGCATTCTTATTTAGTATAGATTGTGTGCCATGATAACCAAAAGAGATACCAAAAAATTAATGTTTGGGTGTGGTATCCATATAAGTTTCTCAACACAAATTTATTATATTATCAATGAATTTCTAATGAATATTTATTTGTAACTATTTAGTTAGAATATTTCATAAATATTATGCAACTAATTCTTACACATGATGACGCATTTAAAATAAAAAAATTAACAACTAAAATGGAAGAAAACAAAAACTAATAAAATGTATGGAGTGTATACAACTAATAATTTAGATATTTTGTAGGCAAAATCATAGTATAAAAAATTCAAAAAAAAATGAATCTAAAAAAATAACATATGAATGAATGATCCATAATAATATAAAATCTCTCCTTGTAATTTTTATCCACTACAACCAGTTTTGGTGACTTGGAAGCACTGAACTTGATTTATTCCACATTGGTTGTAGATGACGGTGCCCATTTAATTGGAAAATGGAATCCTTGGGTAGATCTTTAAGTCCAACAAGCTTGATCCTTCTCAATTTATTTTATTTTCAATAATGAATAACATCAATAAACTAAACACACTATGTTTTAATTTTTAAAACATAAAGTAAAACAAAAAATTACTAACCATTCTCAATCTCAGAATACGAGTCGCTCACCATCCTTTTTGTCGCTTCCATTCTTGTTTTAATTGAACTTGAATCTTCCTCAAATTTTGTGACTGGGGTTCTTGGGATGCTACTAATTTATTTCTTGATCTGTATTCCATCATTTATTTTTGGTACATTTATTGGTTTTCTCTATTCTTGTAACACTTCCATCCGAGAAGCTCTCAATGTTCTTCACTCTTTTCTATTCCTGTGAGTATGAGTTGGATTTTGTTTCTTAATATTTCTGCCACACTTGTTCAACACTTCTTCCAACTTCAGTAATTTTTTTCTTGAGTTTTATTTTATTCTCCTTGAGATTTATTTCCACACCATCATTTTCCTTCACTGCCATGATTTCTTCTCTTTCGGTGTTTGGATGGGGAAAAAGCAACAGATTCAAAACAATGTTGACACTTTACAAGATAAAAACCAAAGAACCTCTTAAGGTATTTATTGTTCTTTGGACATTATAGGGGTAATATCATGTGGTAAATATTGGTTTTAGTCAAGTATATCTTGGTTGTGTGGTTTTTTAGTTTGATGGGTATGAGGCCATATGTTGAGTATTGGGTATTTTTGAGAAGCGATATTGTTGAGGGTTGTTGGTATGGTGTGGATGGTGTTGACTGTTGGAGTTGGTGTCCTAGAACCAACTTTTTGTACTTCAATTACATGAATATTTAATGTATTTAATTATTAAACATATTTTTACATATTTTTCATTATTATCCATGACTATAATGTAATAATTTCCTAGAGTATTTGTCACCTTAATAAGGTTATAGCATTTCCTTTCTATGATGAGAACCTTGAAGTTCTATGACAATATTATTAAATTTAGTTTTTCGATTGGATGACATACTATGATGGGACACATAGTATACAGATTGTCAGGTGTGAGTACTCATAAGCAGATGAGTCTTTTTCTCATGAAATTTTCACTTGGTAATCTCTAAGATGGGAGATTATGAGAACAAACCCGCCAGTATGAATTCTGCATGTTTTGGTGTTATTGGATATTCCTATCTATGAGTGTGTGTAATGGTCCTTGGAATTAAATATTATCATTAATACATGTCACGACTCATGCACTTTTATTTACTAATGAAAACTGTCACGCCCTATGTTGGCAGGAAGTAGGGTGTGTTGGGTACGTCAAGAATTACATGTTATTAATTGACAATTTGAGGAAGTATTTATCCCTTACATTTATGGAAATTGATATCTCAGCCATTTTATTGAAATATAATCATCGCCCTAAATTCCATGGCCATGGTGTAATGACGAGTTTATTTCAGGTAGTCAAAGAATGGTGTATCAAGTATATAGGTTGATGACACTATCATGAAACCTTCTTGATAAGATATTGTGACAAAGGGATTATATTACACAGTGAGTGTTCGTATATCAATGTCTTCATTGTGACTTTAATTTCTTTCTCTTTGGTTCCTTGACCTGTTTCTATACAGTAATCATAGACATTAGGCAAGCCCACCTAATGACAACGAGAAATAATCCTCAAGGTTCACACACTAATTATTTCGGGCGGTCTCAATTAAATTATATTTGAATTTAATTAATGGAATAAATATTATTCTCAAGACCAAGGAATAATTTTATTCAAGTTAGAATGATTTCATAAATTAAATAAATATTTATTCACCAGATTGTGAATAAAATGTATTTATTTATTTTATTAAAAATTTAATAAATATATATTTAATATTTTGTAAATAAAAATATTTATTTAAGAGAAAAAAATATTTTATTCAGGTGTTTCATAAATGGAAGAGGAGTTCGAACAGACCAAAACTATGTCTGTTGATAAATTAATTATTTACAAGTTGGTAAATAATGTTTATCCAGTTTTCAAAAGAAATGATAATAATATTGTTATCATTATGTGGCATGGGATTTCATTTATGGTTCCATTTTTTGCAAGTTGGCACACCACAACTAATGGTGCTATTATTGTTATTTTGTGGCATGGGTTTTCTATAATAATTATAATTGTATTTAATTTTTGTTTTTCAATTAAATATTATAACTAAAACCCTATGTCAATTAATAGGAAGGTACATCTATTGTGCCAAACCTTGATGAATTCAGAATTGTTGAGCCAAAAAAAATTCTCTCTCGGCTCCTGTCCTCTCTCCCTCTTAAAAATGATTGAATTTCTCCAAGACCGAAGAACGGGTGATCAAGAACGATCGACACAAGACATTCTCTTCCCCACGCTTGCACCCGTAGAATGAGTGGTTTTGTTCAGAGACCATTGGAGCATGTGTGGATCACCGCTAGAGGGATTCTACTTTGGATCCTTGTGAGTGCAATGAAAACAATCTGGAAGGGTCATTTCAGATGATCAATGATCATCAACATAGAAATTACCAAATACATAGGTATTTAATTTCTTATAAAATTAGTAATTTAATTATAAACATGATGTGCAAGATCCTCTTTCTCAAATCCAATACTTTTCTTATCTTTGTCTAAATATTTTATTTTAATCTGTGGATACTGGCATTCATAGTCGTATTGATCCTGGAATGGTCATCAATTATGGCCAAAGAAAAGTTGGGCCCTCCCAACCACCATTCTTCCACTGTGTCCGGATCCTTCAAGTGGTATCAGAGCGGTCACATCATCATTTATAATTATTTAAATAATTTGTTGATGATTTACGCTTTGATAATTTAGTTTGTCAGTTCAAAGTTAATCATTCTTGTAATCTGAATTTTGAGATTTGTTCCTCCTCTTTAATTTCTCAAAAATCTAAAAAAACATTTAATTTTTGGATTAAAATTTAAACGTGGATCTCATAAAGAGGCACCAATTATTCTGTCTAGATGACACGACAATACACACCATGTATTCGGAGTTACACACCGTGTAATCTTCCACACATGTCGTGTATTCCATATTACACACCATGTAGTTGTGTTCTGCGCATCAAGAGTAATTCGGTAATTACTCATGTTGTGTGCATTTATTACACGTAGTGTAGTTAATTCTTACACCGCATGTTGACCAGGACTGATAGGCACCCAGTTACCAAATTACACACCATGTGGCCCACTGGACATGGCAAGTAGTCCCTTCGGGTCAAGGGCCAAACCTTGTATCCATTACATGGTTAAGCTAACTGGTAACTGTGTAACCCCAAGACAACATAATGTGTGGCCCATTAAACACACTATGTACTCTGAGATTTTCTAAGTACGCTTCACACACTAAGTCCTTAGGCATGTACTTCGGATAAGATGGTGAAGGTAGTAAACTCCATGTAGACTGAACTAAATGTCGTGTACTATACCAAATTACACAGAATTAAAAGTTTAATGTTTTTGTAATGGTCAAAACTACATATCATGTATAAATCATATTACAGGTTTTTACTTTGTGCATTGAAGCATAACACGATTCTGAAAAAATCATGTGATTCGTTTAATAATCTGTGAGGTACATGTTTTGATAGTACACATAAATCATGTATGCCATATGTCACAAGAGTAAAACAGTATACGAATATAATACATGTTGGGTAGATTCGAACGGGAGTTCACTGTGTAACCTACAAGGTACATTTATGTACAAGGTTAATTTTAAATGAATTTTTTTTCAAATTAAATGGATGATAATATCAAGTAAATTTAGAAAAGGATTAAGATAAAAGAATTTATTAATTAAAGATAATAATTAATAAATTCGAGCATGATTTATCTTAATAATAATGATTAAATAATTGAATGCTAGTTTTATTAAATGTGTAATTCGTTTCATATATGTGGATGATCATCATCTAGACCAGACATTTGTATGTGATTGGTTTAATTTTAATTTATTTTAAATTGTTACTATGTGTTTAATCTATCCTCATTAATATGTAATGATTATGTTCCCATGGATTATTTTATTTAAACCCCCTTTTTACCCCTCACCTGTGTGTGATTAAAAAAGAATATGTAATGTATGGAGCTCCCAAACTTTTGGAGATGGTTCAAGTTGGAGTCACGGTGGAACCAATCCAAGGAGATACAAATGTTGACAGGTGGAAAGGTGTAAACACATGCCTTGAATTGGTTTAAGGTGTTTCTCCCCTAGGTCAGGGTTAATTTATCAACCTCTAGATAAACTGACCATTATAAAAGCTCATGATAATTCCCTTTACTTTATTTTATTTTTGTCAGTTGCATGGTTTTTCATTATGAATGTATTGTAGGGACTACAGAATTAATGAATTAACAATCATGAAATATTGAACTAAGATAAACCTGTCTTATGAATAAATATTATCAATACATGTTTAATCACTTATGTAAGTTCCAATTAATATTAACAAGCATGTGATAAATATAATAATCAATTTACACATAATAGATAAAAAATCCCTCAATAAAATATTAAGTCAGATCAAGCCTTCCGCTACTTGATTAAGGGAAAGACACAATAAAACTATGTGGTTTACTAACCCTTATTGGGACACTTACTTTTATAAAATAATCTTTTATGAAAGTTTTAGGTTGACTTAGCCATTTTACATCAACAGGAGTATCCCTTGCTAAACTTGGTGTAAATTTGGAGGCAAGTGTTGAGAAAATCCAAGTCAAGATTTCAGGATTAGGGAGTCGACTCAACGGATCAAGGAGTTGTAAGACCATAGTTGTAAAAGACCTACCTACCTAAATACCTTCAAATATCTTGACCAACACTTTTTGGGGTTATGCAAAGGGGAATATGGATCCTTTCCACTAGAATATCCAAGAAACTAGACATTCTGATTTCAATGGGGAAGGTCATTCGAACATGGTAAAATAGTGAGAGACTTAATAAAAGCAATTTATTATTTCTCAAAAAATTGTAATCAAGAAAGTACTAATAATCCAATATTTCAATTGTAGAACAAAAATGAAAATCCCATAAACCACACTATGCCTACGATCAATACTGGATAAAGACAACATTCTCACGGCTAGTAACTTGCAGGAATGGTTTAGATGTATTCAGGTTATTCTACGCCATGAATGGAAATCTTCATGTTGGAGTCTTGATTACCTGATCTTCTTACCCAAGAAACGAGTGATGAATAGTTCCTAGTCTATGAGAATCATATGAATGACACCGTCGGTGTTCAATGTTTGATGTTATCATCAATTTCTAGTGAACTCAATGTATCCCACGAAAACATGGATGTTTATAGCATGCTTGAGCACCTCTGTGGGATTTACCAGGAGAGAGATAAACATGAATAGTTTGAGATCTTTAAGACACTCTTTCAAAGAAATCTTGGAGAGGGTGCCACATCTGAGCCTCACGTAGTCAAGATCATTGGTTACATTGAGTGCCTGGAAGTTCTAGGGTTTAAACTCCTTGAAGAACTAGGCATTGATATCATTCTTGCATCACACCCTCTGAGATTCTCTGATTTTGATGTGAATTTCAATATGAAAAACATTTAGAAGTCTCTACCAGATATTTTCATCCTCCTTCTCCAAGTGGATAAACATATGAAGCACGAACAACCATATGTCCTTACGGTGAATAAGATGAAAGGGGATGTGAAGATATTTAAGCCCAAAGTTTCTTCATGCCCTTCCAAGAAAAGGATGATCAAGGGGGGAAGGGAACATGAAGCTATTTGTTTCGCATGTGGCAAGAAGGGTCAATGGAAGATTAACTGTACCTAGATAAAGAGTAAGGGAAAATTCAGGTGCATTTTTTATCAAGTGTAATTTATCTATTTCTACAAATTGGGTATTAGATACAGCCAGTGGTACTCACATATGTATCCAAATACATGAACCAAGTATATTTAAGAAAATTTTCCAAGGGGAGGTAGACCTACGAGTAGCCAATGGAGCTAGACTTGCTTCTATAGTTATTAGGGACTACCACCTCACATTACCGATTGGGATGATCTTGG
The DNA here is from genome assembly GCA_963277665.1 of Viscum album. Taxonomy (NCBI): domain Eukaryota; kingdom Viridiplantae; phylum Streptophyta; class Magnoliopsida; order Santalales; family Viscaceae; genus Viscum; species Viscum album. The sequence goes on along the minus strand of OY728121.1, from coordinate 1,097,506,609 downwards.
TATTAAAAGTTTGTTATTGTGTGCCTTCTGTAACCAAAAAAATTATTTCTATATACAGAATAGATAAAAATGGATTTATTTTCAAGTTCAGAAATGAGTGTTTATTCTTTGAAAAAGATAGAATTTTTTTTGGTAAGGCACATTTATATAACTGTCTTTACTTGTTGGATTACACAAACCAAGTAATGAAAATCGATAACGAAGATACTTCACATGACTCATACCACACTCAACTTTGGATTCACCGACTAGGTCATGTAAATGAGAAACTCTTGACAAACTAACATCAAGATGGATATTTAGATTCTTTCTAACTAAAATCACTTGATGTATATCATGCAAGTTTACAAGGAAAAATGACCAAATCCCCTTTTATTGGGAAAGGTGAAAGTCCAAAGAGTTCTTGAATTGGTTCATATCGATGTGTGTGGACCATTTTTAGTTAAATCAAGGGGTGGGTAGTCATACTTCATAACTTTTATTGATGATTTTAGTAGATATGGATATATCTACTTAATGAGGTATTAGGTATATTTTTTTGATATGTTCAAGGAATACAAGAATGATGTTGAGAATCAGCTTGGTAAGAAGATTAAGAAACTCTACTCAAACCAAGGTGGAGAATATCATAATCAAGACTTTATTGATTACTTACAGGAGTTTGGGATCCTATCCCAACTCACTCCCCATTACACACCCTATTAGAATGGTGTAAGTGAAAAGAGGAACCACACCTTGTTGGATATGTTGAGATCAATAATGAGTCATGCAAGTCTTCCATTATCCTTTTAAGGATATGAATTACAAATATCAGTACACATACTAAACCAAGTATTAACTAAATTGATAAATGGTATTCTATATAGAATTTGGAGTGGAATAAAATCCATGTTACTGACTTTACATGTGTTGGGAAGCGAAGCATTTTTTAAGGCCTCTTCAGGTAACAAACTTGCACCCCGAGGAACAAAGTGTACCTTTATAGGGTACCCCAAGGAAACAAGGAGATATTACCTATATAACCCCTTAGAAAAAAAAATTTAGAGTGGAAATACCCACCATATTACTTGAGAGGGATTACATCTCCAAAATAGTTAGTGGGAGCGAGATAGACTTAGATGAAGTCGGGGCTCAAGGCACACAAGAGTTGGTACAGGAGTAGATTCCACAAATCCCAGTGGAAGAATAATATGTTCCAAAGACACAAGAACTGCATTGGAGTACGAGAGAGGTTAGAGAACCGCAATGGTATGGTTTTCTAGTTACTGAGGATGGTGACTCATTATTGTTTGATAATAATGATCCTATAACATGCAAGGAAGAATTAAGTGGCACAGATATTTCTAAATGGTAAGAAGCCATGAACTATGAAATGGATTCTATGTACCAAAACCATGTTTGGATATTGGTAGATCCTCTGGTAGATGTAAATCATGTTGGTTTAAAATGGGTATTCAAGAAGAAACTAGACATAGAAGGATAATTCAATACCTATAAGGCACGAATGGTTGCAAAAGAATTTAAACAGTGTCAATGCATTGACTATGATGAAACCTTTTCACCAGTTGCAATGATAAAATCCATCATAATTCTACTGGTCATTACTGCTTTCCATGACTATGAGATTTGACAAATGGATTTTAAAACAACCTTCCTTAATGAGAACCTTCAGGAAGATGTCTACATGACACAACCAGAATGTTTTGAGACTCCAAAGGATGCTAATAAGATATGAAAGTTTCAAAAATACATTTATGGATTAAATCAAGCATCTAGTTCATGGAAATTTTTTTTGATGAATCCATAATGGAATTTGGTTTTATAAAGAATAAATGTGAGGCTTGTTTCGATAAAAAGTTTAGTGGGAGTGCAGTCGCTTTCCTAATAGTATATGTTGATGACATATTACTTATTGGAAACAAGATACCAGTCTTACAGTCTGTTAAGGAATGGTTAAACAAATTCTTTTCCATGAAGGACTTGGGTAAGGTAGCATATATTCATGGTATCAAGATCCATCATGATAGATCCAAGTGATTGTTGGGCCTAAGTCAAAGTACAAACATTGACAATATATTAAAGAGATTATGTATGGAAAAATCCAAGAGGGGATTGTTGTCAGCGTCCCATGGCATTTATATTTCCAAGAAAATGTGTCCTCAGGGGAAATAGGAAATAAATAGAATGGAAAGTACTTCATACACATAAGTGGTTGGGTCAGTCATCTATGAAATGCTATGTACTAGAATATATATTTTTCCTATACATTAAGTGTGGTATGCAGATATCAAGCTGACCCAGGTGACCATCGTTGGATGCAAATAAAGACTATCCTTAATTATTTGAATCACATACTATGGAAGTATCATCTCTTGAGGGATTTTTCTCAGAGAGGTGAATTTGCAGTGAGTAGTATTTCCATGGAAGACAATTCGGCTGACCCCTTGACTAAAGCCTTAACTCCGTAGAAACATGATCATCATGTGAGGTCTAGCGGACTAAATGTCGTAGGCAGTTTTCTCTAGTCCAAGTGGGAGTTTGTTGTAGTTGGTGTCCTAGAAACTACTTTTTTTAATTTGATTACCTGAATATTTAATGTACTTAAATATTAAACATCTTATTACATATTGTTCATTATTCTCCATGAATATAATTTAATAATTTCCAAGAGTATTTGTCACATTAATAAGTTCATAGCAGTTCCCCGCTATGATGAGAACCTTGAAGTGCTATGACAATATTCTTAAATATAGTTTTGTGGTTGGATGACATACTATGATGGGACACATAGTATACATACCGTCAGGTGCGATTACATGTAAGAGGATGAGACTTCTTCTCATAATGTTCACACATAAAAATCTCCAAGACAACAGATTATGGGAACATACACACCAGTAGGAATTCTGCATGTTTTGGTGTCATTGGATATTCCTATCTACGAGCATGTTTAATGGTCCTTAGACTTTAATATTATCATTAATACAAGTCACGACTCGAGCAATTTGATTTACTGACGAAAATTGTCACGCCATATGTTGGTGGGAAGTAGGGTGCATTGGGTGCATCACAAATGACATGTTATTAATAGATAAGTTGAGGAATGATTTTTCCCTTCCATTTATGGAAGTTGATATCTTGGCCCTTTGATTGAAATAGAACCATCTCCTTAAATTCCATGGTCATGGTGTAATAACGAGTCTGTTTTAGGTAGTCAAAGAATGACATATCAAACATATAGGTTAATGACACTATCATGAAACTTGCTTGATGAGATATTTTGACAAAGGGATTATATTATACAGTGATTGTTCGTATGTAGATGTTGTTGTTGCGACTTTAAGTTCTTTCTCTTGGGTGCCTTGACCCATTTCTATATATTAATCTTGGACTTTAGGCAAGATCAGCCTAATGCAAACGAGAAAGAATCCTAGAGGGTCACACACTAAGTGTTTCTAGTGATCTCAATCAAATTCTATTTGAATTTAATTAATGGAATAAATATTATTCCCAAGACCGAGGAATAATTTTATTCAAGTTAAAATGGTCACATAAATTAAATAAATATTTATTCACCAGATTGTGAATAAAGTATATTTATTTATTTTATTGAACATTTAATAAATATTTACTTACTAGTTTTTAAATAAAAATATTTATTTAAGAGAATATAATATTTTATTCGTTTGTTTAGTAAATGGAAGAGGAGTTCAAATGGAACAAGACTATCTTCACTGATAAATTAATTATTTACAAGTCGGTAGAAAATGTTAATTCAGTTGGCGCAAGAAATAATAATAATACTATTATTATTATGTGACACGATATTTCATTTATGGTTCTGTTTTGTGAAAGTTGGAACACCACAAATAATGGTGTTTTTATTATTATTATGTGGAATGGGTTTTCTCTAATAGTTATAATTGCATTTAATTTTTGTTTCACAATTAAATATTGTAACTAAAACTCCATGTTGATTAATAGGCAGGTATGTCTATTGTGCCAAACCCTGATGAATTGAGAATTTTTTATCCAAACATTTTCTCTCTCGACTCCTCTCCACTCTCCCTCTCAAGAATGAGAGAATTTCATCAAGACTGAAGAATGATCGATCAAGAATGATCGATGCAAAACATTCGCTTTGCCGCGCTAGCACCCAAAGAATGAGTGTCATTGTTCAGAGACCATTGGAGCACGTGTGGATCACCACTAGTGGGATTATATTTTGGATCCTCATGAGTGCAACAAAGACAGTCTGGAAGTGTCACTCCGAACGATCAATAATCATCAACGTTGAAAGTACCAAATACCCAAGTATTTAATTTCATCATAAATTAATAAATTAATTATAAAAATGATATGCAAGATCCACTTTCTCATATTCGGTGCTTTTCTTATCTTTTTCTAAATATTTTATTTTAATATGTTGATACTATCATTTATCTTCGTATTGATCCCGGATTGGTTATCTATTGTGAAAAAAGAAAAGTTGGGCCCTCCTAACCGCCATGCTTTTGCTGCATCTGGATCCTTCAATGACCATTATGGTGGGTGGTGATAGAGGTTCATCGATGGAGTGGCCTAGGATGTTATTGATTCCTTCTCATCGTGGTTGGTCGATGGGGTCGATGGGGTCATTGGGGTCGTGTGCACATAGTGAATGGCCTATGAGGTGGTTCGGTCTACCTGTTGTGGGTGGTGGCCACTGTAGATTAAGAAACATAGGTGGATCGTGTTGAGCATCGGTATGGAGAAGGTTCTCACTATAGTGGTCATAGTTAGTGATGAGAGAGACCATCTAATGGGTGGGTGTTTCCCACCATGTGGAGAGATATATTAGAACGAGCTTAAAGAGAGAAATGTGAACATGTCGGTGGGGTGTCAAGGTGGAATTTTGATGGTTAGGCTAGTTATGGAGGATGTATAACCTGAGGGACATGGGTTTGAGTGGAAGGATGAGGTTCTTCTTGTGAGACAAACTGTGGAAGTATCAGTCTACTCTAGCATTGGACAAAGTATGTGAATACTCGTCATGGATTGATGATCATGGGTAGAGTAGGTGTTGTAATTAATTATTGATGACTTTTTATTGCATTTTTTTCATACACCGGTATATGTATTAATACTAAATAACGATATTATTGGTGGTGGACTATTGAGTTCATACTCACCTTGCACGAGCCCTTTGATATGTATGTAAACTTTATATATATGAATATATGAAAGGGAAAGGTTCAATGTTAGAAGATTAGTTGACAACGCATGGGCTGGTAGGCATGATTTTGTAGATGGGACATGTGGTTCCTCATTTTTGGATCATTAGTTATTTTTGGTTATTTTTTACCTATATTTATATCATCATCCCACAGGTGATCCGGTTTACTCTTGTGTGGGTGCATAACATGGTAAATGTTTATCAAAATGGAAGTATGTATATTTGGGATTATTATTGATTATTATTCGGTTGGATTCAGCTGTATTGTGTTGATATTATTATTAATTATCACCAGGCGATATAGTATTTCCATTATCACCATATAGACTCTCACTGTTAGTTATAAGCCTATAGCATAAGGGGAGGCAGACCTAAGGTCACATAGTGCACCATTAGTCTGTACACCGGTCGAGTGGTCTGGGGTGACAGGGTGTTACAGCCAGAAGGATAACCCCTCCCCCTGGAGGTTTCCACATGTGAGTGGGAATGAGGGAGGGTGAAGACCCTCTTATTCCATTTAACAAATAGTAATACTAATAATAATAATGAGAATGATACTGAGGATGATGAAATACAATATTAATAAACTTTTTTTAATGACCACCAAAACCTCAAAACTTTATCCCAAAAACAAAATTATAAATTTAAACTCCTCATGATGCCCCAAATTAATGAATATATTAAATTAATAAGAGTGATGATGTATACTCATAGAATATCAAACAAAGTCATCAATTAATTTCACCAAGTTTCCTACAGTATGTTGTAAACAAGGGGGATTCAAATTTCATTGTTTCTAGTTTGTTTTGACAAAGCAGTACATATGCACGTATGATAAGAATTTTGGAATTTTGATTAATTTTTTCAAGATAAGTTTTATTTCAATAAGAATTTTAAAATAAAATCATCATATTTTCTGCAAAAAAAACAAAGTTTTTAGTAACACTAGACAATGTGTTATTGTTGGGGAGGTCTCCCTGGATAAGCCAGATATCCTGCATACATACCAAGGAGGAGGCCATTTTTTAATACCAGAGGAATAGGTGGTTTTGGTCTGGGGAGGGGAACACGTGATTGGGATGGGACATGTGACTACTTGGAAAATCAGTTTAGTTTAGCCTTCTACTATATAGCTGGATCATTGGGATAGAGTGAGGGCATTAGGAAAGATCCTGGCAGGACGCACCTGCAGGAGTAGGAGCAGGAGTGAGAGAGATAGGTTCTCTCAGTTTCTACAAGAGCTCCAGCAACAAACCTTGATATCCTAGGTATTTTGTTTTAGTGCAGTGGAATTGTAGGCAGCAAGTATAATAGGAGAGGTATTCAAGGAGGTTCTCTCTCCCTAGATGAGCTCCAACAGCAAACCTCAATATCCTATGTTTTTTTTTGCTGCAAGGGAATTGAAGGTAGTAAGTAGAATATGAGATATATTCAAGGAGGTTCTCTCTCCCTGAAGTAGCTCCAGCAGCAAACTTGGATATCCTCTGTATTTTGATTTTATGCAGGGGAATTGTAGGTAGCAAGTAGAATAGGAGTTTTCGTTCCATACTAGTAATACCTCTTGAAATACATCATGTGAGGGAAGTGCCTAACAGTTTAGTATTATCATTGAGAGGATTTCTATGTCATGGAAGGATGGTTGATCGTAGAGGAAAACAAGATCAATGGGATCACACGGTCCATGGTCTTAATTTTGGATTTGACCGAACACAACAGAGGATTTGATTATTTTACAGTGAACTCAAGGTCGAATTACATATGTTTTCTAGTTAATGTGGAGTGTGGACGTATGAAAACATTTTTCCAGTTAGATGTAGACGAGAATGGATGGTGTGGTTTCTTCATTAGAAACAACACTGGAGAAACATTAGCAGAAAGAACAGATGCTTGATGTGGTTTAATAGAACCCTGAGAAAATGGTTAAGGGATAGGCATAAATCCATCCATGTTTCAGGAGAAGATGAGTCTAAATAAAGAAAGATTCGTGCATCCCCTATGAGATATGGAGGAACAATCAGTTTAAATAATAGAGGAGATGGATATGTAGAATGATCATGTTTGGGTGAGATGAGACGAGGATGCTGTGGTCAGATCTACAATTAGATGAGTTAGAAATACAGAGGTCAGTACTAAGTCTGGTGGAAGCTTGACTTCAAAATATTTGGACATGAAGAAGGTCGTAGATGTATCTCAAAGAGAGTGTAAATTACTACCTTCTCTAATGAATATTAGAATGGAGGATACAATATTATATTGGTTCCTATCAAGGTAGTATACTAGTCTGGGACTGACATGGGAGCAATTGAAACCAACACTAATGGAGCGGTATATAAAAATGATGGAGTAAGATCCGATATTTTATTTGAATTCCTTCTGATAGACAAGGGCGGTTGAAAAATACATTATTTATTTCAAACAAATAACCCTGTGAATATTGGAATTTTCAGAAATATGGTTCATGAGTTTGTTCATGGGAGGATTGTTACTTGAAATAGAGAATAGAGTCTCTACACATGGACCTAAAAACATTCATAAGATGATAAAACTGGTTAGGAAAGTTTAAAGGGAGTTGGTTGGAGATGAAGTGTTCAGTGGAAGGTCATTGGACGGTCGTTTCACCGAAGGTATGTTTTCGGTGTCCCAAATTATATTTACCCTAACAAGTATAGTACCAATAAAGGGTCAATCAATAGGGAACTATGTGGTTATTTTATCTTTCTTAATTTAGTTTGTATTTTTGTTTTTAGTGAAGTCTGGTGAGTTTAGAGTCAATTTTGGTTGGTTGTTTGGGTACAAAAAGAAGAATTGGGTTTTAAGATTATTTTAAAAAAATTAATTACTAAAATAAAAGTAAAGATGGGAGAATTTATTTTGATGAAAATAATGAGTGAAATTCATTGGGGTTATGGATTTTTGATAAGTTGATTATTAAATCAAGTTTCTTATGAGGTTTTTTTGTTCATGATAACCCAACTCTCTAGGTTTAATTTGTAATAAATTTTCCTTGGTCTGGTAAACATTATATTTAGAGATGAAGAAACTAACTCCTTGGTTAGGTAGTTATTGTTTAACAGATCTTTATTTGGATGAGTCCATTTTGAGCTGGTGGATACTTCCAATGGTAATGGAGTTATTCATTGTTATTCTTCTTTTAAATCCCTCAAAATTATTCCCTTGGTCCAGTACATAATTTTCAGTGATAATATGAAGTGATTTAAGAAGAATAATAAGAGATTACTAAAACAAACACATTCAGAGCAACTTAATTCAAATTACAACTCATTAACTTCCACAACCCCAACAAATTGGGTGTTTAGTTACACATATTGAAAATGATAAACACAAATCTATTGATACATGATGAAATCATGCTTGGAACTTTGAAAAGGGAATGATTCTTCAGTAGACAGAATGACGGTAGTACGATGGAAGAGCGTCTTTCTTTCGGATCTTCAACCCTTTCTCCACAAAATATTAAACACACCACACCCTTGGTCCGGAGGCCAAGGCCTCTTTTTATAGAAAAAATAAGTCCACGGCGTGTATCAAAAGTACATGTCGTGTACTTTCATCAACGCGTTTTTGGCTTCATTTTCTCCGCTGGTTGGTTGCCTAACACGCCGTCTTTTACTTGGAACACGGCGCTGCCTAGTAGGTGAATATACAAAATGTGTAGCACCATCATACACGGCGTGTAGTTTCAAAATTTGGCCACCAACCACTTCTATAATGCCTTACATGGTGTGTAGATCTGTGAACACGGTGTGTACCGCCTTCTGGTTACTTGGGCATGTATTTGTCCTAGTCAACCTGTGTCTGAACTGGAATGTACATGGAGTGTATATAAGTACATTCCAATTAGTCATAAATTTTTGCTCTGTTCTTCTCCATTTTGTGTACTTGGCCATAAACCTCCTAGAAATGAACAAGATCACCAAAATCAAAGTATTTGTTCTCTAAGTAGGAGGTAATTTCTGAAAACTTGTTCTTTTTTTCAATAGATTACATGAAAATGTAGACACAAATTGGGTGTATCAAACTCCCCCATACTTAGTCATTTTCTTGCCCTCAAGAAAATCTCAACATCTAATTAAAAAGAATCTATATTGTAAAAGGAATAACTTTATTTAATCATAAATGTAAATAATAAGTGACATGAGAAAATTTCAAAAAGAATACAAAATAGTTTCAATTTAGGAGATACTCTAATTATGCCTCATATATAATTCAATTAACTACTTTCATCCTATTTTAACACATGTTTCAACCTTTCAAATATAAGCAATCCACTTGATGATTTACCTTACCAAAAATATTCTCAACACTCAAGATGTTTTTAAACAAAGTTATGCTCAATCAGATATATATACACTCTATACATAGGGTTGCAAGAAATCTAGTTCTCCACTTTAAAAAATTGACGTACAAAAATCATGAGTACTTTTCAAATAGGATCAGATGTTTCTGTGGCTAAAGGTTGGTAGGTAAAGATGTGAAAAATAACTATGAGGCTTGAAAAAGGAGGTGAAATTCTTAAATATCAATGCATGATATTCAAAGTTAAACTCAATGGAAACACATACTCAACAATCTTTATCATATGATCTCATCACCACCATCTCCTATAGTTGAGTAGGAGTCACAAACCAACAAGTGTGTATAAGGACACTTTGTACCATTTTTTTGGTTTTTTTGGTTTTTTTATTAAAAAAAGGGAACCTGTATGTATTTCCAAAATAGTGGTTTGGAACTCTTTTCACCCCAAATGATCAAGAGGTTCTCCCCCATACTTAATTTCTTGACAATTCATGAATTTATACCATGTGTTTCCAATCCCTTATTTTGAGCTCAAATAAATAATCATGAAAAATCATAAAAGAATTAGGGAAGGAAGGGAAATAGTCTTGTAATATGGATTTCTATAATGGTTATTCATGGACTCTAGGGGCTTCACGAAGATAATATGTAGGGTAGGATCAAGATAAAGGGGTTAAAACAATCCTATGCCTTAATCATTTTAATGTAATTCAAAAATTACTCATGTTTCGAAAAAGAAAACTTGAAAATTATGGTAGTTATGTATATTCTAAGATTCTCTCAAGAAAGAGGGTATTTAGAAAGAATATGAAAAAGGGGTTTAGAATACCTCTTGGGAATGGGAAAAATAAATAAAGAGACAATCAGGTCATGACTTGAAAAATAATTGATTAGTCTAATCAATGTAATTATCCAAGGATTACAAGTTGTAATTTAAATTATATCCACATAATTTTAAAATAAAAAAGAATCAAAATAAGAATGTACCTGTTAAGATTTTCCACTTTCAGCTTTATTATTTATAAAAATATGGTTAACTAAAATGTCTTTACATTTTAAAATATATCTTCTTATAATGATGTCTCCTAGAATCTGAAAAGGGAAAAGACTAAATAGGTTGAGATACACCCCCTCATACTTAATATCACACGTTGTCCACCATGTTCCCAAAAATAATAACAAGGAAAATTGGGGACACAATAGTGGACCAGACCAAGGGGAAGAACGAAAATAAGTACAATGGAAAAAGAATACTCTCCTAGTGTCAAGGCGTAGGAAAATGGTATATGATGGAAAAGTGAAGCCCAAAATGTGCCAGAGTACCTGTGAGAGGGGAAGAAAGAGAACACTTCAAGCATGAATAACAAACACATGCACAAGATATCAAATATATATATACACAAAGAAAAGCATGTGTCCCAAAACCAGTCAAGGGGTTGCCTCAAAAGAGGCATCATCCAGTAAAGAACTAGCCGGTAGAGATGGCTCAGGAGCCGTGGAATCTAGAGGCATGAACTCTACATCTGGAAGGGAAGTCAAAGAATTAGGAGTCGTGGGTGCTGGAGTCGAAAGATGAGGCTCGACAGCACACCCTGGACTGGCAACAGCAGTGGCGGCATCAGTAGTAGCAGTAGGGCCCATAGTAGATAGAATAACGGAATCTGTGGCTAGTGTAGTAGAAGGCGGTGGAGCAGCAGCAGAAGGTCCAGGAGCTGAGGTAGAGGCAGGTGGCAGAGGCAATGGAATACCCATATGCTGAAAAATAAGCCCCAACAGCTGCTCCATGCGGTCCTGGAGGACGTCGATATGAACCAAATGCTAATCCATCGCAGCTAGGTGGAGGGAAAGGGTGAGATCGACTGAGGGAGCGGGGGTAGGTGGGACTGGTGGTGGTGCAGAAGAATGAAGGCTAGAAGAAGTGGGGTCAGTAGGAAGGGGGTGGGGTGGGGAAATTGGAGGGGGTGGGGAAGGAGGAGCAGGGGAAGAAGCTGGTGCCAGAGGGTCAGTGGGTGGCTGGGGCCGAGACAGGGCAAGGATGTAGGCACCCCATGCTTCCAGACCAATCCCATGTGAATCATCATGAGATAGTCCATCCACTGGGGAGAACCTAATAGGTCATGCGGTAAAGAAGGCTCGAAAACTCCAAGGTGGTGGGCGAGGAAAGTGGCGTAAAACCCACCGTTCAGGTTTCCCTGACGACCAGTAAACATAGCATAGAAATAGGAGGCGGCTAGGTAAGGGAGGTCCGGGTAGTCCTTCTGGATGACACAGGTAATGAGATCCATGTCACGACCGGTCATGACCCCCATATCCTCATGGAGGGGGAAAAGAATGGAGCTAAAGCACTGGTGGGTAAAACAGAGGATGGGGTCAGTGACAAGGGTGCTCTTCTGTGAGGTAGGGGCGTAGTGGTGGTCAGGCCCAGCAATCTCCCGCCACATAGCCACAAGCTCAGAGCGCTCGGGTCTGGTCAGGGTTGAAATAGGGGGTGGGGTGATAGGATGGGGTAGAAATCGCACCCTTGGCCACATTCTATCATGGTGAGGGAAAATCATCGACCACCCAGCCAGAACCGAACCATGGGAACCGCATCACTAGGTGTCTCCCTGTACTAAGCTCCATCGAACTCAAACAAGGCCGCAAACTCAAAAAATAAATCGCGGAAGATAGGAGTGCTAAACTGGAAAGTAGAGAGCAGTGGAGTGTGTCCAAGGAGATCCTCTAACTATCCCCAGATGCCTAGATGCTGAGGAACGGTGTTGTTGAGGTAGCGGCTGGTCAACGGAATCAGACGATGAGAAAAGAACCGAACCCTGTCAAGTGCCAGATCGGTGACCAGGAACACCAAGTAGGGATAGGGAACACCTGCAGGTCCTTGCCTAGGTGGAGGTGCAGTAGAAGAATCTGGCTCTGGGGGTGGATCAGTTGTAGTAGGTGAAGGGTCTCTAGATGGGGCGGTCGATGAAGTGCCAGCTACAGAGGAGTAGATCTCAGGTGGAGTGGCAGCTGGGAGGGAAGAAAGGATAGTGCTCGAACAGCCTCGGTGGAGGGAGTGAGGGGTGGAAGGGTAGCCAATGGAGGGATCTCTTATACCGGAGTGTCGGGGTCTGGTTGCGTCACAGGTCGCAGCTGTATCTGTTGATAAATGGGCCTCTCGCCCTTAGTGGCGGAGGCCGGCCGCTTCCCCCGAGAAGGATCATGATCTATCATAACCTGAAAAAGAAAGAAAAAGTAAACAAAAGAAAAAGAAAAGAAAATAAAACAAAGAAAAAGTGAGAAATATGAAAAATAAAACTACACGGCGTGTACATCCAAAGTACATGTCATGTAGTACAAGTTGAGCAGCATCCCATGTTCTCTAGATAAACACGCCGAGGGTGAAAAAGATAGACCATGTAAAGGTACACGGCGTGTACCAAACAGACATGCCGTGTGCATACAAATTGGACATGGTCATGTGTCAGAAACGACACAGCCATGATTTTAATAGTTCTAAGAATAAAAGACACATCGTGTATGGGATAGACATAGCATGTTCATTACTTGAGGAACATGGCCATGTGGGGGCTAGACACGGGTATGGCTGAAAGAAATAGGCTACACGGCATGTCCCGAACACACACGTCGTGTATAGGAACATCGGGTGAGAGCCCGTGTCAAGTGCTACACACAAAGGGGCCAAAAGAAATGAAATACATAGCGTGTACCAAATACACGCGCCGTGTACATGAAAATGGTGTGTGAGGCCATGTGAAAAGGGTACTCGGACACGATGGGGGAAAGTACATGGTGTGTACTGAACATACACACCATGTATATTCAAATTGCGAAGCATTTTGTGTGTGGTCGTGTACAAAAGTACACGACGTGTGTTCTTCATTTTGTGGTCATGTACCGTGGAATTCAAACGGTCGGAAGATCCCTAAATCACCCTAAACGTGTCTAATAACTTGAAATAGAGGGTGTAAAAGGGCATACCTGGACCGAGAATCATAATACAAGAAGAATCAGAACCCGAAATGAACCAAATTGATGGATCTAGAAGTGGGGAGGTCATGTGGCATTAGGGAGAAGAAAACGGGAAGAGGGGAAGCACCGTGTGACACAAAGTGAATCCAGGTGTCCACGGATTATATAGATGAGGTACACGGCGTGTACATCTAGACTACACGCCGTGTATCTCATTTTTTTTAATTCATATATATATATATATATAATTATTATGGTAAACTATATAATAATTAATATTAATAATTAAAAATAATAAAAATGGATATATATATATATATATATATAAAGAAAAAAATAAAACTATACACGTAATGTAGTGGGATAGTACATGCCGTGTGTTTAAAAATTGTAAAAAGAGAAGTATAACCTTTGGTCTGGTGCTTGGGGCGAGGTTCGAACCAGTGATCGGCCGCTCTAAACGGAAGCCCTCAACCACTGGAGTGAAGGTTGTACTACAGCCCATATTTATCATTTATATACATTTAATCTATATAGCCTATACACACGGGGAGGAATAAATGCACGACGTGTAGTTTTTAATTATGCAAGAAGGGGTTGAAGCAGGGAGATTGGTCGAGTTCGAACCCGGGTCTTTTGGATCCAGGGCCGAGACTTTTCCAATCTTCCAACTTCATCCGCATGAATTACTTAGGGCCGGCCCTGGGGCAAGCCCAGAAAGCCCCTGGGCTAGGGCAACCGGCAAATGTTTTACTGTACATATACTGTACAATCACTGTAGCATATTGCAAGGGGCAACATTTATGCTCCTCGTCTTGGGAAACAAAATTTTTAAGAGTTTTACGGGCCGGTCCTGATTACTTTATATGGAAAATTATTAAATTAGTAATGAAAAATATGGCGCACATGACATATATTGAAAGACACGTCATGTGGTTTTATTAAAAGGGTAAATGATGGAAATGGAGCAGTTGTCAAGATTTGAACCGAGGTCTTTTGGAACCAGGTTACGATCATGGACAACTGATCCATCACCACCATGGGTTTTCTTATAAGAAAAAAAAAATATATATATATATATATATGAAATTTACTACACATTCCATGTAAGAAAATATAAAAAGGAGGAACCCCGTGCCGAAGGTAGGTCGGGAGGATTTAAACTGGAGACGGCTCGGAGAAGCTCCAGTGACCTTACCATCGTCACCGGCATCATCCCTGGTTATTAAGTAAGTTAATATATATATTTATACTATTATGATTAAAAACTAAAAAGATAAGTGCACACCGTGTATATAAGTGGGACACGGCGTGTAACCTCTGGGTTGTCTCCCAGGAAGCGCCTTTGTTTTAAGTCGTTGGCTCGACCGACTTACCTTTTCATACCTGAGAGGGGTGGTGGAGATTGTTCTCACTATATCATCCTTGTGATGGTAAATCTTCAATCGTTGGTTGTTCACCTTGAACGGTTGACCATCCTCCTTAGCAATTTTCACCGCTCCGTGGGGGTATACTCGTATAACATGGAACGGTCCCGACCACCTCAACTTGAGTTTTCTTGGGAATAGGCGAAGATGAGAGTTGAAGAGGAGTACCTGATCACCGGGTTGAAATGTTTTTCGAGAAATCATCCGTTTGTGGATGGATTTTGTCCTCTCCTTGTACAATTTAGCATTCTCATACTCCTCCCTTCTGATTTCATCGAGTTCCGATAGTTGGAACTTTCTCCTCTCTACAGCTGCCTTCATATTAAAATTCAGGGCCTTGACGGCCTAATGTGATTTGTGTTCTAGTTCCACTGGTAGATGGTATGGTTTTCTATAGACGATCCAGAATGGTGACATCCCCAGTGGTGTCTTGAAGGCGGTGTGATAGGCCCACAAAGCATCGTCAAGCTTTTTGGACCAGTCATCCCATGAGGTATTCACTGTTTTCTCCAAAATTTGTTTGAGGTAATGGTTGGAGAGCTCCACTTGTCCACTTGATTGGGGATGGTATGGTGTACGCATGTGATGATTTTCCCCATATTTAGACAGCACTCCTTTCATTAATGCATTGTCAAAGTGAGTCCCCCTGTCGCTGATCAGCACACGAGGAACACCGAACCTGCTGAAAATGTTCTTCTTTATAAATGTCAGGACTACCTTAGTTGTGTCGTGTGTTATAGCAGTGGCTTCCACCCATTTGGAGATTTAATCAATGCAGATGAGGATGTAGGTATTCCCGAAAGAAGTGGGAAATGGTCCCATGAAGTTGATTCCCCAGACGTCAAAGATCTTGACCTCCAGGATGGGGTGTTGGGGCATCTTAGCTCTATGTCTCATATTACCTGTATGTTGGCATGGATCACAATGGGAAACGAAGGCTCGAGAATCTTTATGCATGGTGGGCCAGAAAAACCTAGATTGCAGAATCTTCGCTATGGTATGATCTGGTCCATGATGTCCTCCAACGAGTGGTGCATGACAAAATTCCAGGACCCCTTGAACCTCTATCTCTAGGATGCATCGTCAGATCACCCCGTCTCCACAGAATCGGAATATAAGTGGGTCTTCCCAGAAGTATCACTTAACATCAGAGAGAAATCTTTTCTTCTGCTGGAAGGAGATGTCAGGGTGGATGGAACCTATAACTAAATAGTTAGCAATATCAGCAAACCAGGGCCTAGGGGACTCGATAATTGAAAAGAGATGCTCATCAGGAAAATCCTCCCTTATCTCTCGATCCTCTTCCTTCTCCAAGTGTGGCATCTCCAAACTGGATAGATGACTAGAAACCATATTCTCACTCCCCTTTTTATCTCGGATCTCTAAATCAAATTCTTGTAAGAGGATTACCCATCAGATCAATCGGGGATTTGCATCCTTATTGTTTAACAGGTACTTAAGTGCTTCATGGTCAGTATAAACAATAAATTTATAAATCACAAGTTAAGAATGAAACCTGTTGAAGTTGAATACCACTACCATCATCTCCTTCTCTATAGTAGTGTAGTTTAGTTGGGCCTCATTGAGTGTCCTGCTGGCATAGTATATGGGTCGGAAGATTCGGTCCAGCCGCTGACCCAGGACAGATCCCACCGCATAGTCACTGGCATCGCACATTACATCAAATTGTTCCTCCCAGTTGGGGGAAATCATCACTGGTGCTTCGACCAGGAGCTACTTTATATGCTCAAAATCTATGTTACATGCCTCATTGAATTCAAAAATAGCATCATTAGTCAGGAGGTTGGTTAGGGGTTGGGCTATCTTTGAGAAATCACGGACAAACCGCCTGTAAAAACCTGCATGTCCCAGGAAGCTGTAGATGGCTCTAACAGAAGTTGGAATGGGATGTCGTGAAATGACTTCTATTTTCACCGGATCCACCTCTATCCCCTTTGCTGAAATTTTGTGGCCAAGGACTATGCCACTTTTCACCATAAAATGGCACTTTTCCCAGTTCAAAACTAGGTTAGTGTTTTCGCATCACTCTAGTACTAGCTCCAGGTGCCACAAACAGGTGGTAAATTACTTCCCATAAATGGAAAAATAATCCATGAAGACCTCCAGGATTTGTTCCGCCATGTCATGAAAAATAGCCAGCATACATCGCTGGAATGTGGCAGGAGTGTTGCACATACCAAAAGACATCCTATGGTAGAAAAACGTATCGTATGGGAAAGTGAAGGTGCTCTTCTCCTGATCCTCTGGGGAAATTGAGATCTAATTATTGCCTGAGTATCCATCAAGGAAGCAGTAATATTCATGCCCTACTAGTCTTTCTAGTATCTGATCCAGGAAGGGCAGGGGAAAATGATCCTTCCTTGTGGCGTCGTTTAGCTTCCTGTAATCGACACAGACTCTCCAGCCCGTGACTGTGCCAGTACAGATGAGCTCATTCTTGTCGTTAGATACCACAGTGATACCTCCCTTCTTAGGGACCACTTGCAGGGGACTCAACCACGGGCTATCTGATATTGGGTAAATGATGCATGAATCTAATAGCTTGATAACCTCTTTCTTTACGACTTCCTTCATGGGAGGGTTCTGATACCGCTGGGGTTTTCTAGATAGCTTTTCTTTTTCTTTTAGCAGCACCTTTTGGGATAAAATGGTAGGGCTGATACCCTTAAAATCTACAATAGTTCATCAAATTGGTTTCTTTCTCTACTTCAAAACTTGTAGGAGTGCATCCTCCTTCTCCTGTTATAGTGCTTCACTAAGTATAATGGTCAAAGTGTGATGATCTCCCAAATACCCATACTTTAAGGAAGGTGGGAGAGGCTTCACCACTAGTTCAGGTGCCTTGAGAATTTAAGGTACTTGTGGTTGTACTTATGCCCTCTCTAGGATGTCAGGAATGACATCTCATTTCCAGTAGTGGCTGCCCTGGCCTTCAATGAATTTCAAGTCCTCTGGCGCTTCATCAGTGGGAACGTCTAGAAAAATCATATCATCTGAAATGGAAGAACATACCAGATCATCTTCTTGTCTGCTCAGTTGTTCATCCATGGTAGTCACTACATAGCAGCCCTCATGTTCGGGTAACGATGCTTGTTTGAAGGCCTTTAGAACATTTTAGGAGACTCTTTCGTCCCCTACCCAGAAAATCAACTCCCCCTAGTGCACATCGATCAAGACTTTCCCTATGGCCAGGAAAGGTCTTCCCAATAAAATAGGTGCCTCCTGATCCTCCTCCATGTCTAGGATAACAAAATCTACAGGGAGGATCAATCTTCCCACCTTCACCAGCACATCCTCTAGTAGCCCCTTTGGATATTTAATAGATATGTCAGCAAGTTGAAGGGAAACTCGGGTAGGCTTCAGATCGTGGAGTTCGAGCTTTTGGAAAACTCTGAATGGCATGAGGTTGACACTGTCCCCTAAGTCGCACAGGGCTTTTCCAAATTCACAGGGTCCAATTGTACATGGAAAAGTAAATCTACCTGGATCCTAGAGCTTGGGGGGAAGGGAATGTTGTACGACTGCGAA
This sequence comes from Viscum album, assembly GCA_963277665.1. Classification (NCBI taxonomy): domain Eukaryota; kingdom Viridiplantae; phylum Streptophyta; class Magnoliopsida; order Santalales; family Viscaceae; genus Viscum; species Viscum album. The sequence continues at coordinate 1,097,488,132 of OY728121.1, read as the reverse complement.
GCAATCCTTTGTTAGTGCTATGGTTCCCAAATCCTCCATCTTCCTTTTATTTGAGATGATTTCCTTCATGAATTTGTAATATGTGGGCATTTGTGTCAGAGCCTCTGCAAATGGGATATTGATGTGTATCTTTCGTAATACTTCCATGAATTTTTCAAACTGGTGATCCAGCTTCCTTTGTTTCATCCTCTCCAAAAAAGTTAATGTAGGCTCGAATGGTTGGACAACCTCCTTTCCATTGCCTGGTTGAGCCTCCGGTGATGGATTTTTGGATGAAGAGGGGTCTGAAACTGTACCTTTGTTGTCAATAGGGAGTATAGGTACAGTTGAATGTGATGGTTCCTTCTGGTGTAGATTCTTCCCACTTTGTAAAGTGATGGCATGGGCCTCCTCCCTTGGGTTCTTCTCGGTGTTGCCTGGTAGTGTACCAGGCTGTCTCCATAAGAGTTGGTTTGCTAACTGGATGATTTGGTTCTTGAGGCTTCGAATATAAGCCTCCTGGTTCTGAAATCTGGTCTCAGCAGTAGATATGAATATATTCATAAGATCCTCTAACCTTGAGGTATTCTCTTGCTGAGGTGGTTGTGCAGCTGGTGGAGGTGGTTGTTGTCTTGGCTGCTACAGGCGAGGGTTTTGATACCCATGCTGATGGTAGGAGCCCTGTTGGTTCTATTGTTGCCTTGGGTATGGGTTCTGATATTGTGGCTGACTATAGCCAGGTGGTCGCTGGGACAGAGGTTTCTGCTGCTGTTGGCCCCAACCTGTGTTCTGGTTTTCGCGCCATGTTGGGTTCTGGTATTTTTGATACTGGTTTGACCCTCTGTTTTGAGAAACATAGCTCACCTCTCTTGTCAAAGGGTCTAATGAAGGTCTCGGGCATTCTCCCAGGATGTGGTTATTACCACATTCACCGCATGCTGGATGGTTCCCCGCATGGACTTGAGACGCGTCCTTGAGATTCAGTGCATCGATCTTTTTGGATACTGCATCTAATTGGGTAGCAAGCATGGTAGTAGCATCAATACTATACATACCTCATTTTTGGGTCCCCCACTTGGAATGCCACTGGAAGCTGTTGGCAGACATATCTTCCAGCAGTTTGAAAAGTTCTTCGGGGGACTTTCCCATTACCGTACCTCCAGTAGCTACATCCACCATGGACTTTTTATTCGTTGTTAGTCCTATGTAAAAGGTTTGGACTTGCATCCAGAGTGGAAGTTCGTGTTGTAGGCATTTACGTAACATCTCCTTGAAACATTCCCATGATTCATACGACGACTCTGAGTTGTGCTGCTGAATGTTGTGGATCTCATTTTGCAAGGTTACCATCTTCGAAGGTGGAAAGTATTTGGAAAAAAATGTCCGGGCTAGCTCCTCCCAGGTGAGGATAGATCTTTGTGGAAACCCTTTGATCCAGTCTTTCGCCTTGTCCCATAGAGAGAAGGGGAAGAGGCAAAGATGAATGGTGTCCTCAGAGACTCCATGGTAACGAAATGTATTGCAGATCTTCAGAAAATTGGAGATATGGGCATTCGGGTCTTCACTGGGTAGGCCACCGAATTGAACAGTGTTCTGGATCAGCTGCATAATAGCAGGATTGATCTTGATGTGTTGGGCCTATACTGGAGGACGAAAGATGCTCGTATCAGCTTCGTGGATCGATGGAAAGCCATACTCCATAAGAGTATGTCACAGAGGTGGATGCTGAGGGGGTGGATGTTGCATGTATTGCTTCTCCTGAGGGGCAAAATATATCCTTTGGAAGATCTGATGTGGTTGTTGAAGTTGTCCGTACTCCGGAGGAGGTTTCTTTGGTGGCCTTTGGTAGTTCCTTGGGAGGAATTCCATGAAGCCTCCAGGTGCCTGCTCCGGTATACCAACAGCGGGAGGCTGCTGGTCCTGGTATGGGTGTTCATCCACAGCATCGATGGATGGTTCTCCCTCCTCCTTGTTCTCCATGGTTAATGGATTGTGATTGTGTGTTTCCACCAGTGCATGTCGATGACGAGACAATGTCTGTTCGATTTCCGGGTCAAGTAGAAAAAGATCTGATAACTCGGCACTCCTGGACCGTGTGAGGAGTTGGTTAATGCACCTGTGATTAGGCACAAACACAAAACAAAACCCAGGTGTAAAAGGGAAAACAAAAGAAAAATAGAAATGGGATTATGAAAGAAATTTTTGGGAATTTTTTGTTTTTATTTTCACTAACATTTGATACAAATTTAATTGAAACAAGAATAAATTTACTCTAGTTCCCCGGCAACATCGCCAAAATTTGGAAGGTCATTTCACCGAAGGTTTGTTTTCGATGTCACAAATTATATTTACCCTAACAAGTATAGTACCAGTAAGGGGTCGATCCATAGGGAACTATGAGGTTATTTTATCTTGCTTAATTTAGTTTGTATTTTTGTTTTTAGTGAATTCTGCTGAATTTAGAGTCGATTTTTTTGGTTGTTTGGGTACAAAAAGAACAATTGGTTTTATGATTCTTTTATCAAATTAATTACTAAAACGAAAGTAAAGACGAGAGAATTGGTTTTGATGCAAATAAAGAGAGAAATGCGTTGGGGTTATAGATTTGTGATAAGATGGTTATTAAATCAAGTTTCTTATGAGGTTGTGTGGTTCATTATAACCCAAATTTCTGGGTTTAATTTGTAATAAAGTTTCCTTGGTCCGGTAAACTTTATATTTAGAGCTGAAGAAAGTAACTCCTTGGTCTGGTAGTTGGAGTTTAATATATATTTATTTGGCTTAGTCCATTTTGAGCCGACGGATACTGCCAATGGTTATGGAGTTATTTGTTGTTATTATTCTTTTAAATCCCTGAAAATTTTGTCCTTGGTCTGGTACAGAATTTCCAGTGATAATATGAAGTGATTTAAGAAGAATAAGAAGAGATTATTAAAATAAACACATTCAGAGCAACTAAATTCAAATTACAAATCATTAGATTCCACAACCCCAACACATTGGGTGTTTATTTACACATATTTAAAATGATAAACACAAAACTATTGATACGTGATGAAATCATGCTTGGAACTTTGAAAAAGGAATGATTCTTCAGTAGACGAAATGATGGTAGTACGATGGCAGAGCATCTTTCCTTCGGAGCTTCAATGCTTTCTCCACAAAATACTACACACACCACACCCTTGGTCCAGAGGCCAAGTCCTCTTTTTATAGAAAAAATATGTAAACGGTGTGTATCAAAAGTACACACCGTGTACTTTTGTCAACACATTTTTTGCTTCATTTTCTCCACTGTTAGGCAGCCTAACACACCATCTTTGACTTCAAACACGGCACCGCCTAGTAGGTGAATATACACAGCATGTAGCGCCATCATACACGGCGTGTAGTCTCAAAATTCGGCCACCAACCGCTTCTAGAATGTCTTACACGGTGTGTAGATATGTGAACACGGTGTGTACCGCCTTCTGGTTACTTGGGAATGTATTTGTCCTGGTCAACCCGTGTCTAAACTGGAATGTACATGGCATGTATGTAAGTACACACCGTGTAGTCAGAAAAATTTGCTCTCTTCTTCTCCGTTTTGTGTACTTCACCATAAACCTCCTGGAAATGAACAAGATCACCAAAATCAAAGTATTTGTTCTCTAAGCAGGAGGTAATTGCTGAAAACATGTTCTTATTTTTCAATAGAGTACATGAAAATGTAGACACAAATTGGGTGTATTAGTCATTCATCTTCTAGGTGCAACATGTAACTAGATGTAACCACCCGAATATTTGAATAATATTTGTTTCCTAAATTTTGTGTGTTATTTTATTTTATACTCAACAAAAATATATCCTTTAATTAATGAAGTGAGTATAAATAAAATGATACCGTTGGGTTTCGATTGTTATATGACTGTTAGTCAATATGACCATTGGAAACTAAACTCTTAACGTTACGATTATTATTTATAAATAAAAGTGTTCATGGTTAATTAATACAGAAAGAAGAGTAGATGGCCTCATCCAGTAGACTCGGGTCGTATGAAGCTCATCTGTCAGATCTTGGGAAGGAGGTAGCATCACTGGGCTTTTCTCTGGACCAAGCCCAAACCGAACTCCAACATGTGATGCTTGAATGAAATCTCCTACGGGAGATGTTCAAGCTGATAGAAATTACCACTCAGGCAATGTTGTCTGAGCTGCCCAAAGATTTTATCACCATAGCACACCTTACACTTAAGTCCTATGAAGGTTTTATAAGGGGCTATGTAACGCGACCTTAGTTACTTGTGTAAACCTTTTGTATAAATAAAATTTTTATTTCTTATTTTGGAAAAATTGGTGAATTTCAAATATCCGGATAAATGTAGGATGAATTTATAGTTCCTTTTTACTAATGAATTTTGGAAAAAGGGGTATTTTAAAATATTTATGTAAACTTCAAATAATTAATAATGTGAAATGATTTTCAAAAAATGGTCATCTACAGTTATGACCAGTTAGAAATTTAGAGTATAATAAGATCAACTTAATTTTTGGTGAATAGTAAATTATGAATAGTAATATACCCTTATGAATAGTGATGAATAGTAAATTGGCCAAAAAATATAAACTTCCCCCATGAATGTATAAATACAATTTAGACATCTTAAAAGTGAAAATAAAATGATCATAGTATAAGTTTTGGTATTTTTGTATGTCATAGATATTTTATTTACAAGTTTATAATTAATTTAATAATGTAAAATGAAAATGTATTTTCATAAAATGTAATCATAAATTGTTACTTTATTATCTTATGGTTATATGATAATTTTATGGGACCCTGATTACTCTTTTTAAGGTTTTACAAAACAAGTTATAGTTTTAGAGTTGTTTTTTGAATAAATAATGATTTTATTTAAAAATTAAATTAAAAATATTTAAAAATTTATTTTCATCAAATGGAGTTCATTTTTGAATTCAGAGCATCGATATTAGGTTAGTGTGAATTTTTGGGATTTTTCAGAAACAGTTGAATTTTCGGTGAATAGTAAAAATAAAATTTTGAGTTCCGGGTGTTTAATGACATCATTGATGATGTAATCATGATGTAATAAATATGGTCTACCTGTGAATAGTAATATATGTCATTAGGTGTCCCAAGTGGTCAATACCATGGGAAAATACCATGGTCAAAACCATGGTTTTGCAAATACCACCGATGAGGTGTCCCTTGGAAATTAATTAAATATTCCCCCACTTTCCCTATAAATACCAAGTAATTCCCTCATTGATTTCATTCCGCGTTCCGCATTAATGATGCTCTGGTCTTTTTACCTTCCAAGGAGTCCTCCCAAGGTGCCCTCAAGCCTTCCAAGGTCCCTAACTTCATGCTTTTGATGTTACTCTTCAAGGTAAGGGAATTTTTCACCCTCCTCTATTAGTCATGACTTTCTTTATGTTATGTATTCTATTATCCATCTTATTTTGTGAGGGTATGTTATTTTATATCCTCATTGTTGTCCATTTCATGTACAAATGACGAGAGACCCTTTCCGCTCTTATCAATTTACTTTCTGAATTTTTAAGTGACGCTATTAGGCTACCGAATTTTCGTAAAAGAAATCACGTCACTACCACAAAAACAGTTTTTCCCGGTGTCAACCTTTATCAGGGCTAACAAAAAAGCACTGATAAAGGGGGATACCTTTATCAGCGCTTTTTTTAGGACTGATAAAGGTACCCCCTTTATCAACGCTTTTTTTCGTAGCGCTGATAAAGTGGGGCATTTATCAGCGCTTTTTTTAAAAGCGCTGATAAAGGGTCGACGTGAAAAAGAAATTAATTAAAAATAATATATTAATATATAAATATATAAATATAGTTATATTGATATAAATATAATATATAATTTTTAAATATATTTTAGATAAGTATAAATATACAATTACACTTAATATACTTAATATATAAGATATTTAGTGAATTTATAAAAAATTAATAAAATATTTTTAATTAATAATTTGCTAATTATTATGGAGGAATAGTCATTTCATAACAATTTGAAGACCCAAAAATTCAAAAAATTAAAAAAAGACCCAAAATATGTTGAAAAAACAACTCGAACTTCAAACGGCCATAACTTTTGATCCGGGTGTCCATTTGAGCTCTACCATATATCAAATCAAAGCCTGCGACGAGCTCTACACCCGTATTTATGGGAGAGACCCTAGTCAAGGTTTTCTTGAGGCCAAAAAAGTCCCAGAAGGCCTCCAAAACTGAGTTTTTAGTCAGGGTACCCTGATTTTTTAACATTTTATGGATTTTCAGTCTCATTTAAGGGGGTATTATTGCCTTTTTTGGTGGGGACTGAATTTATTCTAAGGTATTACATTCATATTGATATTATGTTTTTGAAATTTTATCGTTTTTTATAATGAACTTCTATTTATAATCAAATATATAACTATATGTACATATTTTTAATATATTCACACCTAAAAATTTAATTTTTTAAATAAATAATTAAACATATTTACATAAAAATATATTAGCTTTATCTAAATAATAAATAATATCCATTTTATTTAAAATACCAATATATGAATATTTATATAACTATATATTAATATAACTATATATATATTAATATAACTATATATATTAATATAAATATATATATGTATATTAATATAACTCTAAATATATATATTAATATAACTATATATATATATTAATATAACTATATATATAGTAATATAACTATATATATATTAACATAACAAAATATATATATTAAAATTTATATAACTATATATTAATATAACTATATATTAATATAACTATATATATTAATATAACTATATATATATATATATTAATATAACTATATATATTAATATAACTATATATATATATATATATATTAATATAACTATATATATATATATATTAATATAACTATATATATATATTAATATAACTATATATATTAATATAACTATATATATATATTAATATTAATATAAATTACTATACGAATAAATATAACTATATATATATAAATAAATAGATATATCATAAATAAGAGAACAAATCAATATAGAGGAGTGGCAAAGGATTCAAGCGTGCAGGGGGGAGGTCTCGAGATCAAATCCGGGTGGAGGCAGGGGCGCACGCGTAAGGGTGAATTTAAGGGGCTAGTGCTGATAAAGGTGGGGTATAGCACTGATAAAGGGTGGAGGCAGTGTGTGCGGGCGCTGGAGGTGCGGGAAAGCGCTGATAAAGGGGGGGATTAAGCGCTGTAAAAAGCCCCCCCCCCCCCGAGATTGGAAAGGTTTTTTTATTTTTTCTTAATTTTTTTTAGTTTTATCAGTGCTTTGAAGAAGTCGCTGATAAAAGGGGTCTTTTATCAGCACTAAAAAGAAAGCGCTGATAAAGGAATCTTTTATCAGTGCTTTTTTTTAGTGCTGATAAAAGACCCCTTTTATCAGCGCTTTTTTTTGTCCTGATAAAAGGGGTCTTTATCAGCACTTTTTAGAGCGCTGATAAAGGGGACCCCCTTTATCTTCGTTGTCTTTAACAACGCTTTTCTAGTGCTATTAAAGGCCATTTTTAACACTAATAAAAGGGGTATTTGTAGTAGTTCTTTTTCACTTTTCTTTCAAGTTTCCTTTTCATGTGGTATGTCATTAAAATATCCACACCATGTTCTTATCTCCATTTTATTCTATCTTTATACTGTATTATGAGTAATTTATGAGTGGGTTAACCTTGTACCCTCTTTTTTAAATGTTTCCTAAAACGATGCTATGTAGTCGTTATGCTGCAAAAAATTTCGTCTCAAAATTTCTCTCTTTCTCTCAAGAAATTCTCTTGGTTTATTTATGTGAATACCCAGAACTATTTCGTTGATATGGGTGTTCATAAATACACAAAAATTATATATTTTATTCTGGAATTGACAGACATATAACCCTCACCCCCTTTCCATGGATTATAAATGACATAATGAACTTATTTTTATGAACTTTTAAAACGTCCCGATTTTGAAATGAAACTCATTTATTTTATTCTCTATGGGTTCTTTATGAAATGTTTGATTATGATCTATGTGGCTCGCATGAATATAAAAACTTATTTAGGGTGTGCCCTAATAGCGCTCCAATACATTGGGTAAAGAATTTAATATCTAGAGATGACAAGTTTCACGATACCTTAGTGAATAACCTTGGTAATTATTATGACACCTTGGGGATGAACCTTGTTGATATGTTCATGAATTTCTAAATGAAATGTTTTGGCCACATATTCAAGTTATGGTTCAAGTTATTTTCATTATGATATGTCTCTACTTCCATTGCTTGTGTCTTTATGTTTTTCATCAAGTTCTAATTGATATCACAAGTAAAATGATTCTCTTGCTTTCCTTATTGGGCCTTTAGCTCACCATTTCCATTGATGTATGTCTCTAGGTTATGAGATACGGTAATTGTACATAGGATGAACTTTTCAAGAAGCTTTCCAAGAGGATTTAAAAGGTTGTTTTAAGTTTTCATGTTTTATTGTTCCTGGTTTTCAAGACACTATACTTTAAAGATCCTCTGTTTGTAAAATGTAATGAAAAGTTATGTAATAAAAAGGCGGGATGTCATTCTAGACCTGGGGTACATGTTGTTCCACCTAGCAGGTTGGTAGTTGAAAAAATAAGAAAGAATAATAAAACATTTGGGTCAAAAGCATTAAAAAGTGGAGTGAAATTAAATCTATTAGCCACCATGAGAGGGAGGAGCACAAGAATAATGGGACATGTTTTTGGTGTGGGCATCCATATAAACCCATGCATCATTTTCCTGATAAGAATTTGAGGTTGTTGACATGGGAAATTGAGGACTATGCCGGAGTGGAGGTGGTGGCGGAACCAAGGGAAGTGGATGAAGAACTGATTAAGGTGACAGAGAAACTGGAATTTAGAAGCATGGGGTCTGTGAAGGATGATTTGTTTTAACTCGTTGTCCATGTTTTAGAAATTTCGATAGAAGTCTTAATAGATAGTGGTGCTAGCCACAATTTTGTGTTTAAAGCATTGACCAAACCATAAAATAGAGTTAATTCTTTGAGGATGTGAGTTTGAACAGGGGGGAAATATGATACAATGGCAGATGGAGGAGGTACTAATGGAGTACCATCTCCTCTTTGAAGAACCTGGCGAGATGCCACCGAGCCGCATTACTAATCATACAATTGTGTTGATTGAGTTTGTTTCACCTGTTAAAATCAGACCATATATGCTCCAACATCACCTAAAAGATGAGGTAGAAAGCTTGATTGTAGATATGTTGGCCAGAATAATTATTCGAAACATCAACAACCAGTATGCTAGTCCTATCGTCATGGTTAAATGTAATGGGGAATGGAGGGTGTGCATGAACTATAAGGCTTTGAATACATTGAAGATCCATGATAGGTATCTCATTATAGTTATTGAGGAATTATTGGATGAGTTAAATGGGGTGAAATTTTTCACCAAACTGGATCTTACGTTTGGAATTCATCAAATAAAAACGCGAAAGGAAGCATAGAGTTCAGTGCCTTAAGGATGGGGATCGCAACTCGGGTTTTTTCTTCAACTCTGTGAAGGCCAGGTTCAATTCTTCCAAGTTGGTTCTCTTTCGCCACTCTGATGCTTCTGATATTTCGGACACGAGAGCTATTATTCGTGAAATGGATGATTTCTTCCAATATTTGGTTGGTTCTTTGCATGATTCTGCTTACGGGGGGCAGAGCTTGTCTGGAGGCTTTTTTGTGTCATCCTATTGAGCAGATGTACATTGATGTTCTGGATAGGTTGGTTGACTCAAAGGAGGTTCTTAGGGCTCTTTTTTCCCTTCACCCCAACAAAGCCCTAGGTCTGAATGGTTTCAATGAGCATTTCATTCATAGGTCTTGGTCTGTTGTGGGGCCTGATGTGACGGAATCTGTTTTAGAGTTTTTCAAGAATGGGAGGATGCTTAGGGAGGATAGTGGGTTGATTATCACCTTGGTCCCTAAGGTGCCCAATGCGTGTTATCTCTCTGGCTTTATATATATATCTTGTTGTAATACTATCTATAAATGAATTTCCAATATTATAGCGTAAAGATTGCGCTTGGTACTTCTTAGATGAATTAATAAGGCCCAGTCTGCTTTCATTCATGGGAGGATGATTTCTGATAACATTTTGATGGCTCGGGAGTTAATGAGGGGGTACCATTTGGATTCAGGGGTTCATAGGTGTTCCTTCCAGATTGATCCTTTAACAGCTTTTGACACAGTCATATGGGAGTTCCTTTGGGATGCTTTGGATCTTCTCAGCTTTCCTTCTAGGTTCACTTTTTTGGATCAAAAGGTGTGTTTCTTATGCTGTGCATTCTGTTAATATTAATGGGTGTTTGCGTGGCTAGTTTCCTGGGAAGAGGGGGCTAAGGTAGGGGATCCCCTTTCACACTTTCTTTTTGTGGTTTGCATGGAAGTTTTCTCGAGGATCTTGGAATCCCTTATTTCAAACTCCAGAGCTTTCAAATATCATTGGCGATGTGATGGGGTGTCCCTTAAGGTGAAGGAGAGTATTCGGGCAATTATGGGTATCAGTGAGTGCTCCTCACCTCTTTGTTATCTTGGGGTCCCTCTTATAACCTCTAAATTAAGAGCGGTGGATTGTGTGGCTTTGGAGGATAAGATTATTAGAAGGGTTAAGTTGTGGATGGACAATTTTCTTTCCATGAGTAGGTTGCAACTTGTTTAGTCCGTTTTATTCAGCATACAGGCTTATGGGTGTTCTAATTTTATTTTTCCCAAGATGGTGGTTAAGTCTATCGAAGCGAAGCTTAGGTGCTTTCATTGGAAGGGACCTTCCCTTGCTGTATCTGGTGCTAAGGTGATTTGGGATTGGTGGCTAGGACTAAAGAGGAGGGGGCTTGTGTATTAGAAGGATTGCTGATTGGAATAAAGCGGTCATAACTAAACATGCATGGGAATTATGTACTACCTCCTTTTCGTTTGGGAATGGATCAAGCATTTCCCTGTGGTTTGATTCTTGGCTTCCATCCAGCCCTATCTGTAGCTCCATTTAGGATCGTATTATCTATGATTTGAGCCCTTCCAAAATGGGTGTTGTCTCTAACATTATTTCTGATGGGAAATGGGACCCTCCTCTGGCTATCTCGGCTGATTTGTGGGATGTCAGGCAGCAGATTTTCATGATTCATCAGCCTAGTGGAACTTGTGATGGTATTCTTTGGAATAGACAGCCGGGGTTTTCTATTTGTACGGTCAAGGAGGATCTTAGATAGAAATTTTCCACTGTTTCATGGAGCTCCTTGGTCTGGAATAAGGTTGCTCCTTCCAGATATGCCTTTGTTTTATGGTTGGTTATTTTAAATCGCTTGCCTACCCAAGACCGCCTGCAGCGTAGGGGTTTATCTTTTCCAGTTGTTGTTGTCCCTGTGAGGTTGATGTTGAGGATATTGATCATTTTTTTTAATTGTGTGATGACTCGAAGGCTTTGGTCCTCCATTTTGAGCCTCATGGAGTTTGATTGTGGGACTAGTTTATTTCTAGCAATTATTGATTGGTGTTTTCACTCCTCCGGGAATTCCTTAAGGAGTGTCTTGGGGAAGTGGGGGGTGGCTACCTTGGTTTACCTCATCTAGAAGGAACAGTTCTTTCCATCAAAGTGTTAGTGCTCTTTGGTTGAAGGTGGAGCTCGCTATTAGATCTAGACTCCTTTCTTGCAAGCAGTTCTCAAACAGTTTGGATAATCAGAAGATAGTTAGGAGCTGGAATTTCCTGAGGTCCTTGCTTTAAGATGGGTTGGAGCAGGCAGTGGCTGGGACAGGTTCTGGTGGCCGAGCGGATCATGCTGGTTAGGTTGGGCTGTGTGTGCTGGAGGCTGCGGATGGGGTGGCTGGGTTTACAGGTTGCTGGTGCAATGCAGCTGCTGGTGGTCGATGGTGCTGTTGTGTTTGTTGGCTGCTAGCTTGGCTTCAGGGGGCTCGTCGGTCGGTTGGCTTGTGTTGGTTGCTGGTCTGGTTGGTATGAAGGATGGATTTTGTTGCAGTGGGTTTTTGTGATCTCTTGTTGTTGGCTGTGGGTTTTTGTTGGAGGGTTGGTTGTGTGCTTGAGGCTGGGAGACGCGTGCTGATGTGGGGATTCTGGTCGAGTGTGCCGATCTGCCTGTTTGTGCCTGCGAGATTGGTGTTTAGTCTTTCCTGGGCAGGCTGCTGTTGTGATCTCTGCTGGTTGGTGCCAAGTTGGTGTGTTCTCAAGTGCAGAGGATGTAGGTTTGGAGCTGGCTGCCTTTGGTGTCCGGCTCAGTGTTGTGGTTGCAGATGCGGTTTGCAGGTTGGCATGTTTCTGCACTGGATTGCAGGCTGGGTTCAGGTGGTAGCTTCGGGTTGTGGCGGCTTCTTTGGGCATGGCTGCTAGTGCCTTGGTTGTTCGGGTTCAGGTGCTGCAAAGGCTACTGGTGGTTTCGGGTTTGGCTGCTCCTTTGGGCTTTGTGCGCTGCTGTGTTGCTCTGGAGCTTGGAGTGGGCTGGCTCGCCTTCTGTGCAGGTTTCTTCTTGCTGTGGTTGTTTCAGTCGCTTGGGCTAGCTGGTTGCTAGGTTCTACTTGCAGGCGGTGTGGCTGGGTGCCACCAATGCTTGGCTTAGGTGGATTGGAGGCTGGTGATGAGGTGTTGGCTGGTTGCGGATTGGTGCTGGATGTTTGGGTGCCCATATGTATTTGCAGGGCGGGCGGTTGGGCTGGAATTGCAGTGTGGGCTGGCCATGGCCTGGCTCAGTGGGTCTTCCCTGTGCTGGTGTTACAGCTGTGGGCTCACGGTTGTCTTTCTGGTGGGCTGCTGGTGGTGCGGCTGGGAGGTTGGCGGGTTGCTCTGTGGTGTTCAGTTAGTGGTTGCGGTATACAGGTGTTGGTGGGTTTGGCCACTGGGTGGGCAGCTGCTTGTGGTTGCTTGTGGTGGTGGGGTGTTGGTTGTGCGTGTGGGCAGAAAGAACGGATGCTTGAGGTGGTTTAAAAGAACCTTGAGAAAATGCTTAAGGGATGGGCGGAAAGCCAGCACGCGTTTCAGAAGAAGATGAGTCTGAGTGAAGAAAGAATCATGCATCCCCTATGAGATATGGAAGAACACTCAGTTTAAATAATGAAGGAGATGGAGATGCAGATTTTCATGTTTTGATGAGGTGAGGCGAGGAAACTGTGGTAAGATCTACCATTAGAGGAGTTAGAAATACAGAGGTCAGTACTAAGTCTGGAAGAAGCTCGACTTCAAAATCTTTGGCCATGAAGAAGGTCTCAGTAGTATCTCAAAGAGAGTGGAAATGCCTACCTTCTCAGGAGAAGATTCATTTGGATGGATAATCAAATTGGAGACATACTTTTTAATTAATTGAACATCATAGGTTATGAAGCTACCATTAATGAAGATTTGTATGAAGGATACATTGTTATATTGGTTCATGTCATGGTAGTATCCGAGACTGATGTGGAAGAAATTAAAACCAACACTAATGGAGTGGTATACGAAAGAAGTGAAGGGGGATTCGATATGGTATTTGAAGTCCTTCTGACAGACATGAATGGTTGAAAAGTACATTAGTGAGTTCAAACAAGTAGCCCTGTAGATACCGGAATTTTTGGAATTGTTGTTCATGAGTTTGTTCATAGGAGGCTTGTTACCTGAAATAGAGAATAGATTCTCTGTGCATGAATGTGCAAACATGCATAAGATGGTTTCACTATATATGAAGGTTGAAAGGGAGTAGGTTGGAGAAGGAGTGTTCAAAGGAAGGAGAGGAAGGTCATCCATCTTCCTTGTGTAATGTCAAACTGGACCTGGGGTACCTGTTGTTCCACCTAGAAGACCAATAGTTGATAGAAACAGGAAAAAAGAAGAAAATAGGTGGGTCGGAGGCATCCACGAGTGGAGTGAAATTAAATCTATTAGCCGCCAGGAGGAGGAGTGGAAGCAGGAGGGGTTATGTTTCCGGTGTGGGCGTCCATATAACCCCATCCATCGTTGTCCCAATAATAATTTGAGGTCGTAGACATAAGAAATTGAGGACTCGGTTGGAGTGGAGGTGGTGGCAGAACTAGGGGAGGTGGGTGAAGAACTGATTAAGGTTAGGGAGCAAATGGAATTTAGAAGAATGGGGATGTGAAGGATGATTTACTTTTATTCGTTGGCCATGTTTCAGGAGTGTCGATAGAAGTATTAATAGATAGTGGTGTTGACCAAAATTTTGTGTCTAAAGCATTGACCAAACTGGACAATAAAGTTAATTCTTCAAGGAAGTGAGTTTAAACAAGGGGAAAATTTGATATGATGGCATATGGAGGAGGTACAGATGGAGCACCAGCTCCTCTTTGAGGAACCCAGTGGGATGCCACTGAGCCGCATTACAGATCATACAATTGTGCTGATTGAGGTTGTTGCACCTGTTAATATCAGACCGTATATGCAAGAACATGACCTAAAAGATAAGATAGAAATCCGGGTTTTAGATATGTTAGTTAGAGGAATTATTCGAAACTGCAACAACCCATGTGCTAGCCTTATCATCATGGTTAAAAATAATGGGGAATGGAGGATGTTTGTGGACTATAGGGCTTTGAATAAGTTTGACGATCCATGATAGGTATCCCATTTTGGTTATTGAGGAATTATAGAATGAGTTACAAGATGATATACAATATTATTAACCTTCTTTTTAATAACCACTAAAACCTCAAAACTTTATCCCATAAACTAAATAATAAATTTAAACTCCTCATGATACCCCAAATTAACCAAATTATTAAATTAAGAAGAGTGATGATGTCTACTCATAGAATATCAAACGAGGGCATCAATTGATCTCATCATGTTTTCTCAAGTATGTTGTAATCAAGGGGGAGTCAAATTTCAGTCTCAAGTCTGGTTTGACAAAGTAGTACATATGGAGGTATGACAAGAATTTTGGCATTTCGATTACTTTTTTCAAGAGAAGTTTCATTTCAATCAGTATTTTAAAATGAAATCATATTTTCCACAAAAAACGAAGGTTTAAGTAACACTAACTAATGTTTTAGTGGTGGGGAGGTCTGCCTGGATGGTCCAGATATGGTGCATACATACCATAGGAGGAGGCCGCTATCTAATACCAGAGGACTGGGTGGTTTGGGTCTGAGGAAGGGAGGATGTGATTGGTATGGGGACAGATGACTAGTTGGTAAGTCAGTTCGGTTTAGCCTCTAACTATATATCATGTTCTCTGGGTTAGAGTGAGGGCATCAGGAAATCCTGGAAGGACGCACCTGCTGGAGTACAAACAAGAATGAGAGACATAGGCTCTCTCAGTTTCTACAGGAGCTCCAGTAGCAAACCTCGGTATCCTATGTATTTTGTTTTGTTGCAGGGGAATTGTGGGCAGCAAGTAGAATAGGAGCTGCAGGGAATTGTGTGAGGGAATTGTAGGCAGGGGAATTGTGAGGGAATTGTAGGCAACTGTTGGCAGCAAGTAGAATAGGAGAAAGTAGAATGGGAGCTGCAGGGGAATTGTGATGGAATTGTAGGCAGCAAGTAGAATAGGAGCTGCAGGGGAATTAAAGCAGGCCCAACACAGCAGAGGAGACAAAAATTATGCAACTACTTCAAACACACCATCACACATTCAGAATCCAAAAAATAACATATAAAATGGAAGAAAAGACAAACTAATAACATGTATGGAATGTATACAAGTAATAATTCTGATAGTGTGTAGGCAAAATCAGACTATGAACAATTCACAAAAAAATTGAATTTAACAAATGAACATATTAATGAATGAGCCACACTCATATACAAAGCTCTCCATGCATTGTTTATCCGCTGCAACCAATACTAATGAATTTGAAGCATTGAACTTGATTTCTTCCCCACTTGTTGTGGACGACAATGCCCATTTAATTGGAGAATGGTCTCCTTAGGTAGATCTCGAAAGTCAACCAGCTGGATCATCCTTCTCTTTCTTTTTCCTATTCAATAATGAATAACATCAATCAACCCAACATACTATGTTTCAATTTTTAAAGCATAAAAAAAATACTACCCATTTTCAATCTCAGAATACGAGTCACGCATCTTCCTTTTTGTCTCTTCCATTCTCGTTTCAATTGAACTTGAATCTTCCTCCAATTTTATGACTCGGGCTAGTGGGACGCTACTAATTTGTTTCTTGATTTGTCTTTCACCATTGGTTTTGGGGACAATGATTGGTTTTCTATTTTCTTTTAACTCCGGCATCAAAGCATCTCTCAATGTTCTCAAATCTTTTCCATGCCCATGAGTTTGAGTTTTCTTTTGCTGCACCATACTTCTTGTCCTGCTTTTGAGTTGGCTTTTGTTGCACCAGATTTTTGTCCTGCTTCTTCAACACTTCTGCCACTTTCAATACATTTTGTTGCTTGAGGTGGCTTTTCTTTTCCTTGAGATTTCTTTCAACATCATCATTGTCTTTCAATTCCACGTTCTCTTCTCTTTCAATGTTTGGCTGGGGAAAAAGCAGCACAATCAGAACAAAGTTGACACTTCAGTGAATAAAAAACAAAGGCAATAAAATTTTTCAAACCTCATTCATTAAAGAAAGTTGAGGCAAGGAATCCCAATTTTGAAGTGATAATGGAAAAAATCCTTGAAGAAGAGGGTTAATTCCATCAAGGAGCTTCATGGTGATTGAATTTCACATGCATGAAGAATAAAAAAATGAGGTAACACAAAACCATCACGGCCATCTCAATAAAATCTTAGAAAATCATTAAAAAGATACAAACCGGATTATCACTCATCGCAGTAATTCGAGGCAGTAAGAAAACCAGATCATCAAGCGGTGGTTGGGGAAGCCCTTCCTCTGTCCCAATAGCAGCACCTAAACCTTCCATTGATTTCTGCCTTTTAGTTTCTGTCTCCTTCCAATCACTAGAAACAAAATGTAGGCTTAGTGGTGTTACCAATCTGGTTAAAGTGCTTTTGAAATATAAAACAACGCATTCTTGAAAATATAAAAAAATAACTTCTCTATGCTTTTTGAAAATTAGACCACAATATGAGATTCTAAATGCAGATTTGAAAAGTTATTCATCTTAAGCATGCACCGATACACGAGTAAAGAAGCCCTGAATGAGAGCTGATGATGAAAATACAATCAACGAAAATAGGTAAATGTAAATACTGCCATAAAAAATACAGAAAGGGCGTCAGCATCAAGCAGGATCACCTAATGTGCCATTAAGATTAGATTACAATAAGTCAGCATAGGAAGACCACGAAAAACCCCTAAATCATAACAGATTTACCGATGAATGCAGGCGAGTAGAAGTGCCTAAATCCACGGAGCAGAAATCGTATCAGTGATTAAAACGAAGATTCAGACCGAACCCGAGATGGTAGCGAAGTTGCTGTGAGGGTGGATTCGATCGAAAAAGATGTAAATATCGTTAGAAGGGAAGTGAGGGAGGGACAGAGCTGTGGTGAGAGAGCGGGAATCTGTCGGGGTGAGGTAGAGTCAAAGAGTGACGTTTGGGAGGGGAGCCGGTTTTAAATTGAAGTGGCTCGGCCCGTGCCTTCGAGCCCCAGCGTTCTGTCCGATCATAGCCAGTCATCCAAAAAAAATAAGTTACAATTAAATAATTTAATTTATATACTACAATTTAGGCAAAATTTGATTAAATAATAAAACCTTGATTAGATATTAATTTAAAATAAAAAAAAATTATAGATATATATGTGAGTGTGTGTGTGTGTGAATATGTATGTATGTATTATTAAAATTTTACATTATTAAATTATATTGAACTTTTAAATTAAAATTTAATTTAAATAATTTTTAATATATTTATATATTTATATTTGTATACACACATATGATATATATCAATGACTGAATTTAAAATATTATTGTATTAAAAATATATAAAATTTAAATTTAAGTATCAAATAATTGAAATTTGAAATGTTATAATATATATCATAGAAAATATAATTTATAATTTATTATCCACATATGGATTATATATAAATATATACTATTATAGATGTAGTTATATTTTAATATATTTAATTTAAATACTGTTATGGTTATATATAAAAATAAAATGAGCTCTCAGTGGTAGTTATCCTTGTGGGTCTCAACAAAGTCTCGAGTTAGAATCCCGCTGAACATTTCTCTTCATTTGTGTATCATGTGATTTTTTTGGTAAAGTAGCTCCTTCCCCCTGAATTGATGTAAATATATAAAAATGAAATGTATATCTTTATATGTTATTATTAAAAGAAAATTTTTACTTTGATTTTTTATTTTATGAAAAATTGAATTTAAAATTACAGTTAAATTGAAAATATATATTATTTATATAAACATTTTTAATCATGTTTTATAAAATTTAACATATATTAATATATATAAGTTTTATAATATATAAAATCATATTAAATTGAATTTTCAATTGATAATTTCTTTCTTGGTAAATGACACATTTGTCTTTGCAGGATACAATGTCCAAGATTTTAATAGATCAATAGAACCTTTGGTTGATCCTGAGCAAGTTAATCTTGTTCAGAACTTCAATGACCAAAAAACATGAGTTATGAATTAGTTGGAGATAAACAACAAGAACTATATGAAGGTTGTACAGAGTATTCAAATTTGTATTTTATACATATGTTCTATCATATCGAGTGTCTCTATGAAATTACTGACAAAACGGTGTCCATGATTTTAGAGTTTCTTTATGATGAATTTAGTGAAACTAAGATCCATACATCATTCTATGATATGAAGAAAATCAACAAAAAACATGGACTTGATTATACAAAGATATGCGCATGCCCTAATAATTGCATGTTTTACTGTAGAGAAGAGTCCAATAAAGAAGAATGCATAAGATGTCATACAAGAAGATGGAATTCAATGAGAAATAATGAGAGTAAAAATCAATGCAACGCCAGGAAAAAGAAAAAGAAGAAAACCCCGACGAAGGTATTGCGTTACTTTCCTCTGAAACCACGCTTGTAAAGATTATTCATGTCATCTAAGACTTCATAAGACATGAAGTTGCATGCTCAGGATAGTAACAATGATGGCTTGATGAGACATCCAAAAGATTAAATATCATGGAATGTGATTGATTCATTATATCCATATTTTTCTTCGGATCATAGGAATGTACGGTTGGGATTGTCCTACGATGGTTTAAAACCTTTTGGTACTTTTAGTATTAATTATAGCATATGTCTAGTTGTTTTGATCTCTTATATTCTACCTCCATAGATGTGTATGAAGAATTCTTCTTTCATTATTTTGATGATTATTCTTAAAAAGAAAATGTTTGGAAATGACATTGATGTATACCTTCAACCTCTAATCAAAGAATTGAGAGAATTGTGAGATGATGATGTGGAAACATATGATTCTTCAATGAGAAAACTATTAAAAATGCATGCTACTTTAATGTGGGAAATCAGTGAGTTTCTTGGACTAGGAAACTTATCTGGTTAGAACACTCATACTGGTTTGCTTGTATAGTTTGTAATTTTAATTTTGAACCTCAATAATTAACTTATTGTAGAAAATGGTGTTTTATGAGTCATCATCGATTTCCTGATGCTTCTCATAAATTCAGGTCTAACTAGACACAATTCAATGAAGATGTTGAATTGAGAAACCCATCGAAGGTGTTATCTGGTTTAGAAATCTTGGGACAGTTAATGAATGTCACTATAGAATTTGGAAAATGTAATTAGTTTAAAGAAAGGGGGAAGGGTACAAGGTCCAATATTTGAAGAAGTTGGAACACAACAGTGGAAGAAAATGAGTATATTTTTCAAACTTCTTTATTGGGATTTTAATTTGACACTTTTTGATCTTTAAATAATGCATATTGAGAAGAACGTCTATGAAAATTTAATTTTTTCATTGCTTAATGAGCACGGTAAATCGAAGGATCACCTTAATAATTACAAGGATTTGGAATCAATGAATATAAATAATGGTTTGTAGGAAAATGAGGATTAAAAGTATCCTTCGACTATTTTTACAATGAAAAATAATTAGAAAGGCATATTCCCTTGAACATTAATGAATGTAAAAGTGTCAAATGGATATTCAAGTAACATTTCAAGGTGTGATGACTTAAAACATTGAATGTTACATGGATTGAAAAGTCATGACTCACATATTATGATGGAGTAGTTTTTTCCACTCGCATTGCATAATATGTTATATGAAAAAAGTAATTTTAGTTCTAGTTGAGTTGTGTACTTTCTTCAGAGAGCTTTGTGGAAAAACTCTAAATCCAACTGAGCTTGATAAACTTCAAGAAAGAATTGCTTTGATAGTTTTCCATTTGGAGATGTTATTTTCCCCTTAATTTTTCACAGTCATGATTCATTTGACTGTTCATTTGTTTGAAGAAGTAAAACCAAGGCTTGATTTCATCATAATAAAACAATAGGCATTTAATCAAACACTTTGAGTGAACCAACACATAGACATAATTGAAAAATCATTCCAAAACTAATTTTAACAATTTCTACCAATGCCAAAACACCAAAATAAGCTAAACAAATTCACCACAAGTGTGTGAATCATGTTTATAAATTTATTAAAAAATCCCAAGCATCAAAGGAATGTGCCTAAAAGGAAAAAACATGGAGACACCTACCTCGATGGTGTGTGAAAATAATGAAACTCTTAGAGAAGGGAAATTAAGGTCCCACTTACCTTTCGCACACCCTAAAACCAAAGAAAAACCAACCCACACATCAAACCTAACATATAGGGTTCTTCCAAACAAGAACCAACCTAATATAAAAATATGAAATGTGAGAGGGGGGAGAGGATAAGAGGAATGTGGAAGATTTGATGAAGAAACCATGAAGAACCACTAACCTTTAGTGAGAAATCAACCAAAAAGTGGACCAAAACAAAGGTGAATGAAGGGGGAGCCTTATGGTCGACACCCAATAGGTATGGATTCAAATGAGAGGTGGAATCAATAAAATCAGATTTTAAAATAAAATTTATTTAGTCCGTAATGGGCGGCATAGTTTTGCTGCATGGTTTTGTAAACTGTGCTCAAACCATGTGAATGTTACTGGAAAAGTTATTGAACTTGCAAGTTTAGGTTGAACGGTTTGGGAAAAATATGATCAAACCATGTAACCTAAACAATTGTAAAAAATCCTCAAATGAAACCCCAAACACTAGGAGATTCCACCCAAATATCCTTGAATGATTTAAACACAATGCAGTGAAACTATGGCTATCACAAACTCCCCACCATGACACTTTATCCCAATAACATTAATAATAACCAATCATAGGGATACAAGCAAACAAAAACCACCAAAACACAAATAATTTTATAGGACACTCAACTCAAACCTCAATGAAAAAAATCCAACATTGAGAAATAAATAAAAATAAATGAAAATTGATGTCGGGGTGTGACAATTCTCTTCACCACAAACACTTTATGTCTCCATAAAGTCACCCAGCCGAATTATAAACAAAACTCAATGCCCAAATTCAAAAGAAGCCAAATGAAACCAGGAACATTGGGGTGACCTTTCACTCCATGAGTCACACTCGACCAACTTTAAGATAATCCACAACCTGATGAAGAATGGGGGAACACAGGATGGTTCTCCCCACTATAAGAACCTGACTAACACCAAGGCACTACTTTATACTAGACCAATGGAAAAAATCACAACACAAACTAAGATATCCCGGCACAAGGGGAAACCTGAATTAGGGTTAAAATATCAGAGGGGAAAACATGGAATTTCACATTTTAAATGATCTGGGTAAGTCACATGGTTTGGCTGCACGGTTTTCCAAACCATACACCAATCATGAGATATGCTACTACTCGATTCAAGAAACATACCATACTCTTGTCACATGATTTCTATAACCGTGTGTAGGCTGTGATCCAATCACCAAATACCAAACTCAAGATGCATGGTTTCCTGGGTGAAGCCTCATAGTTTCCCTTAACTATGCTCTAACCGTGCGCCACTTGCTGTCAAGCCCCAAAATTTTCATTTTTTCAACAAAAACTCACCTGATGGTTCCCTAAACATAAAATTTCACACCGGGAATATAATAAAATGGGATCAACCAGCTTATTACATAGATAAAAGCAACTCAAACAAAATAAAAAACCAGAAACACCATCCATCAATTACACATAACTCAAGCATCTCCTAATGAGCATAGCTAAAACCGAAACTGACCCACATAAGGGCTAAGCACATTCAAAGAAGAACAAACTGTAATGTATCAGAATTTTTTTGTAATTTTTTTTAATTATATGGAATTATTTAGAGACCGTACGCTTTTACGTCATGTGATTCCAAGGCCCAGTGAGCCCAAAAAAGTATTTTTGAACTTTTTTAAGGTATGTTCAGTAAACGTGCGAGCGATATTTTCTAACTTTGAACTGGTACTCGGATCAAAAATATGAGGGCACCATTGAACTCAGAATGACCAGATTCGCCTAGAAATAACTTAACTTCGATCGAAAAGGGTCAGAAGGAAAAGTTATTTTTTGTGAATTTTCAAAAAAATAATAAAAGAACTTTAAAAAGTTATTTTATTTTTCTTTCTCACCATTGAGAGGAGTATGGAGATGCTGCAGTGCGGTGAAGAGGTGACGATGAGGTGCAATTAAGGAAGCCCCTTAATGGCTCATTGTGCAAGCGTAACCACTACGGTGTTTCATAAATGAAATAGCGTAACAATGCAACATCGTATCATAACTGAAATGTTTCGACATGTTTCTTTTTATTAAAAAAACTCGTTAGTGGAATGGGGAATTAAACTGCGATGATTCTCCTAAGAACCTCCGTTGAACTTCTTCTCCAATGAATAATGAAAAACACCAACGAACGTCAATCATCTTCGACGAACCATGAAGAATGGAGTCGGAAGCAACGAATGACGTCGACGTATTGAAACCTTAAGGACGTAACACTGTGGAAACGAATGTCAAGTGAGGTAGGGGTTTGAACCATTTAAAGCTTCCCTATTCTTATTTCAAATAAGGAATGCGGATTAACCCATGAACTGGTTAATCCGCGAACTGTGTGTTCTTGCATGGGGGTAACTTCTTTTTAGATTTCTCTATCTTGGATTATATTATCACTTGTGTTGGTTGAAATAAAATCCCTAAACCTCCCCATGTTTTTAAACTTCTAACACGGAGGGCACATGCCGACACGAATAAGGCCCAAGCCCCTCCACATCTGTGTTCTTTGTGGATGATTTTTCAAAATGGAAGAAAAGCGAGTTTCCGGTCGTCGTAGTGAAGGTGACGACCTAACAATTCTGCAGACACAAACGGATCGAGAAATGAACCACCGGAGCAACCCCGGTGGCCTGCAGAAGAAACTGCCGGCCCACCAGCGTCGGCGGTGGCCGTAGGCGAAGGGAGGTGGCACGCCCATCGGTGCATTGCGACGATGTGGAGGCGGCGTGCTGCAGCGATGTGGAGATGACGACCCGTGTTCGGGCTGCCTGGGAGAACGAAGGAGGTTGCAGTTGCTCAACTGTGGCGTTGGAGATCCGCAGTTCCACGTTGGCGCTGTGTTGACCGAGTCAACCCGCAGACTCGGTACACAAGTGACATGGAGGATGCGGCCACTCGGACGCGTCAAAGACCGCGTGCGGGGTGACACGCGGCGGGCTGTGGTTGCTCGGCCATGGCAGCTGAGGAGCCGGATGCGGTTCCCAGCCGCATCCCGCACAGGCTGAAGGACGGTCCTCCTCTGGGGACCGGGTGAACCCGCGGGCCAAACCCAGACCCAACCGGCCCCCGTTTCATGAAAACGCATGTATCTCTCAAACCGGGTGTCCGATTTACGTGTCTTCAATGACATTGTATCCATTGCGACGGGGTAGTCCTTCTAAGATACTCTACTCGAGTTTTGGAAGAAGTTTGTGTCCGATCGAGTTGGATCGGACTCGAATCCAACCGGTCCCTTATAAAAATGCCCATATTTTACAGACCGGGCGTCCGTTTGATGCACCATCTAGTGCATTGGGACCCTTACGACGAGACGTTCCTTTGGGTTTACTGTATGTGGGACTTCGTGGTGGTTGTGGTATGACTGATGTCTTGAGGAGAAGATCCTGCCGGAATCAAGCTTGCTAAGTGTGAGAATCCAATGGCTAGCTGTGATGTGAAGAATGAATAGTGATCCAATGTGGGTCAGCAGCAGAGCCTCTCAACAGAATAAGAGGATATAGATTTATAAATAATCATCTTTACTTCTGTACTTATGTTATACCTGGTGTGAGCCAAGTCTTTTACATTGTGCTATGTGTTTGATATCTTTCTTGGTGGTATTACCTCTGTGGTATTTACTTTTTGGTGTTTTACTTTGTGTATTATTGAGAGACCTTTGGGGGTCTCGGGGTCCCTACTGAGTATTGTTATACTCACCCTTGCACGAGCTTCACCCTCACCTATTGTTTCTTATGCAGACGATATACAACTTTGACCGGGACATTGGGGAGCTAGGACTAGATGGTGCTCAGAGGTGGATCGATAGACGTGGTGTGTTGTAGTGACATCCGATGGAGAGCTGTATCTACCCTTTAAGTTGGATCCTCAGTAGACGACCTCCAGAGCTTGTCCTTCTTTTGGTGTACTTTCCTTTCAGTTGGTCTTGTATTCTGGACCCTTTACTTTTAGTTTATACACTCTACTCTCAGTGGTGGTACATTGTGGTGATTGTATTACTTTTATTTCCTTCATGGTTATCTTTGTGCAGTTTTTCCTGTCTGTGAGTGTACAGGTTTAATGGAAATTCCTTCCCTTTTTGAGATATGCCTTTCCAGTGCTAGTCACCAGCCCCTGTCTTAGGGAAAGTATGCTTGGGGTAGTCACGACACGGGCCCTAGGGGACAAGTTGTGACAAAGTGGTGTCAGAGGGTGGTCAGTTCTACCAAAAGAACTTAGAGTCTATAAATTTCAATGGGGGTGATAGTGTTAAGTGTCTTTAGTTCAGATTTTAGTACAAAGAGTCCAGTGTTGGTGCGACGGCTGACGTATCCATACACCAGGACTCTGAATTTTGTTTTCTGACTTGGTACATGAAAGTAGTAGTTGCATTTTTTTTGAAAATATTTTTCTCTTGCTCTCTTTTGAGTCAGCTCACCAGGTATAACGTATTTACCATTGTGCATTTGTTTCTCTACAGGATACCTCCACAAAGACAGCCAACCAGTATTCCAGTGAGAGATCACGACGATGGTCTACCAAGCAATGAGGCATCAGTGCAGGGACCACTTACAGCGATAACACCTTTGGGTGGTGTACCATGGACACCACCACCTAGAGAGAAGAAGCTGCTACCAGCCCCACTAGTAGACAGTGCACGCCGGCTGAGTGCGTTTCACAAGTTCCAGAGACAAAGGCCTATTTGGTTTTGAGGTGAGATAGATCCTCAAGAAGCTGAGGATTGGCTGGAGGCAGTTACTCAGATTTTTTTCTTGGTAGATACACCTACAAACCAGATGGTGGTTCTAGCCGCTAGCCTTTTTTAGGTCACGGTAGGGAGATGGTGGAGCTTGACGCTCCAGACACATTTTGAGGCGACCCTTGTCTAGTCGGACTTCAAGAGCCTCTTCAGGGCGGAGTTCATACCAGCAACACTATGCTCAATGCATAATCAAGGGTTATTGCACCAACAGTAGGGAAACCTAACTATGTCCCGGTATTTAGCGAGGTTTACCGACCTCTCCCACTACTCCACCAAAATAGTACGAGACCCTTTCTTCAAGGCCCAGACCTTTGAGTAGGGAATCATATGAGAGATTAGGGAATCAATGGTTTCTCTCAGCATCCCAATACAGGCTGGAGTGCTAGAGAGAGCTCTACTGGTGGAGTTCTTCCTAGTCGAGCATGCACCGATGGTGACAACCACCACCGGAAAATAGGTGGCCAATTCATCTACAGCAGGCAGTAGGCAGATCATGCAGAGGTCCAAAAAGTCCAGAACTTCTCGAGGATGACCCCAGCATGCAGGATCGGAGGAGCGGAGCTCACGAGGAAGAGGAGGTCATCTAAGGGATAGAGTTTGTTACTCTTATGGAGGATATGGGCACATGACTCATGACTATCTGAATCCCTACACGGATGACTAGAAGGCTGTCGAGGGACCACCAAGACAACGAAAGAGGTTCGATCAAGGAGGTCTGTAGGGAGGAGGATGTGGAAGGGGAGCAGACCGAGCAGTAGGTGGTGGACAACGGTTCGAGGTACTACCACCACCACCCTCAGGAGGTCCACCACAAGCCCCGGGAGTAGGTGGATAGGGGCGGGGCCAGCTTTAGGAGATGGAGGTCTACAACCACAGTGCTCCAGAGATGATTAGAGGTATGATATTTGTCTACTCCACCTTAGCTGCAGTTCTTATAGACACAAGTTCTATCCACTCTTTCCTTTCCACGAACCTCGTTTGAGGTTTGGAGATTTCGGCGGAGCCATTGGCTCAACCCTTACGATTAGAGACTCTTATGGGAGGGGATTAAACTATTACACACTGGTTCCGGTAGTGTGAGATTACTCTAGGAGGTGAGAGATTCGGCTGGGATCTCTTAGTAGCAGCGTTGAGGCCTTACGACATCATCTTGGGTATGGACTGGTTATCTATAGTCCATGTTCAGATCGACTGTTTTAGGCGTAATGTGTGGTGTGTCCACAAGGATGGGACCAGGTTTTCCTTCACCAGTGAGAAGGGAACCATTGCATCACAGGATGGAATTTCTTGAAGGAGGGTGAAGCTGATCACTCACCAGTTGGCTAGCCTCACACTCAGTGCAGTGGATGAGAGGATTCTGAGTTTTCCTATAGTGGTGGATGAGTATGAGGATGTATTTACAAAAGATTTCCTAGGACTACCTCATTGCAGAGAGGTAGACTTCTGCATTGACTTGAACCGTAGAATGAAACCAATATCTACACCTGCATATCAAATAGACCCTACGGAGCTCTGGGAGCTTAGGGTACAGCTGGAGTACTTACAGAGGAAGGGGTTTGTATGGCCCAGTGTTTCTCCATGGGAATCCCTAGTGTTGTTTTCTAAGAATCCATATGAGATATTGATGCTATGCATGGACTTACGATGCCTAAACCAGGTGACTATGAAAAATAAGTATCCACTACCGAGTATTGATGACCTCTTCAATCAGATAGAGGGAGTGAGGTGGTTCTCGAAGATCGAACTCAGATTAGGTTATCATCAGCTTCAGGTACAGGATGAGGTCATACCGAAGACAACTTGGTGTATTCAATAGTTTATTGGTAGTATTCATTGAGTACATCTTGGTGTATTCAGCGTTATAGGATGATCACGCCACACACCTAGAGATAGTCCTAGATGCACTCCAGGAGCACCAGCTTTATGGTAAGCTCTTGAAGTAACAGTTTTGGATTTGGGAGGTCCACTTTCTAGGACACATCATCTTAGAGTCTAGAGTTGTAGTGGATCTAGTGAGGGTAGAGGCAATATTTTCTTGGGAGCCACCCAGAAGCGTGACTGAGGTGCAAAGTTTCTTGATATTGGTCGGATACTATCGGAGGTTCATTCTAGACTTCTCTAGAGTACCAGCACCTATGAAATCTTTTATGAATAATGGAAAACCCTTCATGTGGATAGAGAAGTTCTAGAAGATATTCCAGTAGCTGAGGCAGAGCTTGAACAACGCTTCCATCTAAAGGTTTCTAGAGGAGGGAATCGACTACGTGGTATACTGTGATGCATCCGGGACTAGACTGGGTTGTGTCTTGATGCAGTACGTCTCACGACAGTTGATGACACATGATAAAAACTATGCGAACCATAACCTAGAGTTAGAATTAGTGGTATTATCCTTGAAGATGTGGCAGCACTACTTGATGGGTGAACAATTTACCATCTACTCCGACCACAAGAGTCTCAGGTATATCTCCTAACATAAGGACCAAAACATGAGACAATGGTGATGACAGGAGTTCCTTCAGGACTATGACTTTGAGATAGTCTATACTCCGGGGAAGGGGAATTTCATGGAAGATGCACTCATCAGGAGGTCTGGTTTACAGCTACTGAGTGAGGCGACAGAGCATCTAGCCACGGTGCTGATATACTATATGGATAATGATGGAGTAGCTTACCTCCAGTCTATGACTGCCACTCCTCCACTCTTATAGAGAGATATGGAGGCATAACTTGTGGATTTGGACTGTGAGGACTGACGAGCTCAGATATCCTCAGGACATGTTCCTGATATATTTTTGAAAGGTGGGTAGCACATCATACTTTTCAGAGGACGCATCGTTATACCAGTGACGTTATGGGAGGAGGTGTTAGGGAAGTTCCATACACCCCATTTGGCGGTTCATCCTAGTGTGAAGAATATGTACTAGGACCTCCGACATTAGTACTGGTGGCCAGGGATGAAGAAAGTGGCAGCAGAGTTTGTTTCACGATGCCTCATTTGTTAGCAACTGAAGGCTGAGCACCAGGTCCCGACAGGCTGGACACAACCACTTAAAGTAATAAAGTGGAAGTGTGACAGTTTCTCCATGGACTTCGTGATGGGGTTACCATGCACGTCCAGGGGCCACGATTTTATCTGGGTGATCATTGACCGACTCACCAAGTCAGCTCACTTCCTACCCATTCGGAAGCAAGGATCAGTAGTGGGCTTGGGACGCCTCTGTTGGAACCGGGCACACTCAGGAAACCCAAAATAGGTGGATTTTTAAAAAATTTCAATCGACGATCGACTTAAACTTGTGGACGTTTGTGAACAACATCACAGTTTAGACGAGGACCACACATGAAGAGTTTTAAGCACAAAAATAAACTGTAAAAATACCTAGTTTAATTCTGAAGTCGTGTACGATGTCAACTCATCGTTGGCAATTGTTGCTCAAATAATCTGACATCTATATCCTCTAGATTATCCAAACATGCTTCAAGAAATTTGTGGGAGCACCATTTGTCGTAATCTGAGTGATAGCGCAAAATTCCAACGATGTCTTCGACGCTTCAATGATAACCACATCACTTTGCTAGCGATGCCTGAGAGAATTCTTCATCCGAGATCCTTGGATCTAAAGCCTCTCTATCTAGATCATGGGAGAGAGGATAGGAGAGGGAAGTTACATGATTAGTGTTTGGAAATCTCCTCTCCTCTTATATTTATAGTGTCATGTAATTACCTGGAAATTCCAAACCGACCCCCGAATAATCAACGCACTATTAATGACATTTTATGACTATTAAAATGAGTCATAAATATTATTATCATTTAATTGTAATATAATTAATATATTACATGGAAATAATTGAGTCCATAACATGACTCTTCATTCCCATAAATATTAATTGAACCTTGAGTATGTTTGATATTCGTCAATTAATATTTTTCATGTATTTATTTAAAAATCTTAAATTCATTTAATAAATAAATTCAATACGCATTATTCTAAACTCAAATAATAGGAATTTCTTTATTGCATTGGGGATCGTTTTTTGTTGTAAAAATCCCGAACCCCAGTGGTGGGGCCCACCATTTCCAAAACTTTTATTAAAATGAATAGGGCTGATTCTTGAATATGCTATTGTGTGTGACCCTCTAGGTCCTTGTCTTGATATTAGTGAATAGAATTCATAGACCAAGAGCATGATCAAGCAACCTATCATGGCCCCTGAATAGATAAGGATTCTCACAATAACAAAAACCAACCTACAAACACGCATTATGTAATATAATCTCTTTGTCTGTAATATCTCATAAAGTAGGACGCACTCACGTGTCGTCGTCCTTTTCTTGCTTTATTTTTTTGTTGATCTAACTGGATGAATTTACCCTTGACTGCCATGGAAATCGTCTTATAAAGGTACTATCATCCTTATCAACATAACCTGAGATATATTACTTCCATAAACCAGAAGCAACAAATCCTTTCTTGATCATTCAACCAATGCCATGCCACCAATGACGCACGCAACACAAACTACCTCACCATGACTTCATTGCCATGGTTTTTGTCTTGCATCAAAGTACGCAATCAAATTACATACATTTTTAATGATCTCAAGTCAGGAGACCATTTCACATGATCATAGATATGAACATCCAATGACACCCAAAACATGTGGTGTTCCTATTGGAGGGTCAGTCCTCATGATCTCACTACTAGAGATCACCAAGTGAGAACTTCATGAGAATAAGTCTCGATGCTTATGATCCCCCAATACCTAGACCATAGAACGTATATTTAAGATTAATGTCATAGTATCTAGAGGTTCTCATTATAGCCTAGGATCTGCTATAACCTTTCGATATGAAAATTAATCTTTGGACATTACCATTTCAATAGTGGATGCAGAAAAGTCTACACTATAATGGTAAGATGACATCATGTATAGCTAACTGTATACACGATATGGTAATCAAAAGCCCTGGATAGTTGGGTATAGGGCAACCACTATTTCAACAGCCTCTATGTATAAGAGATAGTGTGTCTTCACGGGGTACCTTCGATAATCATATCAGATCATGATGCATGCTTTATATCCTGGTTATGGAAGGGGTTGCAAGAGGCGTTCGGGACTCAGCTACGCTTGAGCACAACTTTTCACCCCCAAAAGGATGGTCAAATGGAGGAAACCATACAAACCTTGAAGGAAATGATTCATGATTATGTCCTAGATTTAGGTCGTGTTTGGGAAGACCACCTACCACTGGTAGAGTTTGCATACAGAAAGAACTATCACTCCACCATTGGCATGAAAACATTTGAGGCCTTGTACGAGCAGTCATGCAGATCACCTCTATACTGGACAGACCCAAGGGATTAAGCACTCATGGGTCTAGATTTGGTACTAGTTACCATATAGAAGGTGTAGATCATCTAGGAGAGGATGATGACTGCACATAGCAGGTAGAAGTCATATTCCAACAGGAGATGGAGACCCTTGTAGTTTGAGGAGGGAGACCATGTTTTCTTTCAGGTCTCTCCCTGACAGAGATTGCATAGATTTGGCTGGGGCAGCAAGCTATCTTTGAGGTTCATCAGACCTTTCTAGATCCTTAGCAGAGTTGGCGAGGTGGTGTACTGACTAGATCTTCCCCCACAAATACACTGGGTGCATTATGTTTTCCACGTGTCGCAACTGAGGAGGTATGTGCATGATCCATCACATGTCATTGACTGGGGTGAGCTGGAAATTGAATATGGGGAAACAATCGCGAAGTTCCTGGTGTATATAGAAGATCGATAGGAGTGGGTCCTTTATGTATTTTATATTCCTCTAGTGTGTATTCAGTGGCAGCACGAGAACCTCCAGGAGAGCACATGGGAGCAGGAGGCTCATATTCGTGCTCAGTACCCCCACTTGTTTGATTAGCCCTTGTTTTGGAATTCGGGGATGTAAAGACCTAAGGTGGGTAAAATGTAAGGTCTCATAATTTCCATGTATTTTTTTAATTATATGGAATTATTTCGAGACTGCATGCTTTGACGACACATGATTCTGAGGTCCGGTGAGCCTGAAACAGATTATTGAACATTTTTTAAGGCATGTTCAGTAAACATGTGAGCGAGATTTTCTAACTTTTGAATCGGTGCTCAGATCGAAAATCAGAGGGCACTGTTGAACATGAAACACTAGGATTCACCTAGAAAGAACTTTACTTCGACCAGCAAGGGTCGGACGGAAAAGTTATTTTTTGAGAATTTTCTGGAAAAATAATAAAATAACTTTAAAAAGTTATTTTATTTTTATTTCGCACCGTTGAGCAGAGGACGGAGATGTTGCAGTGCGGAGACAAGGCAACAATGAGGAACAATTAAGGTAGCTCCTTAATAGCTCATTGTGAAAACGTAACCTCTACACTGTTTCATAGATGAAACATCATAATGATGAAACATCGAAACATAATAGAAATTTTGTGACATGTTTCTTTTTATTAAATGAACGCTTTGGTGGAAGGGGGAATTAAACTGCGTAGATTCTCTAACAAACCTCTGACAGACTTCTTCTCTAAAAAATAACGAAAAACACCAATGAAAATCAAACATTATCAATGCACCTCGAAGAACAGAGTCAGAAGTGAAAAATGACATCGATGTCTTGAAACCTCAAGGACATAATGCTGCGGCAATGAACATCAAGTGAGGTAGGGGTTTGAACCATTTAAAGTTTCCTCATTCTTATTCCAAATGACGAATGCAAATTAACCCACGAACAGGTTAATCCATAGATCGTGAATTCTTGTGGTAGGGTGAATTTTTTTGGAATTTCTCTATCTGAGATTATATTATCACTTGTTTTGGTTGAATTAAAATCCCTGAACCTCCCCATGTTTTTAAAATTCTAATGCGAAGGGTGCGGGGTGACACGAACAAGGCCCGAGCCCACCAGCATGTGTGTTCTTCATGTATTATTTCTTGAAATGGCGTAAAAGCAAGTTTGAGGCCATCGTAGTGAAGGTGATAACCTAAAGATTCTGTAGACGCAGACGAATTGAGAAACGAACCACTGGAGCAACTTTGGTGGCTCGCAGAAGAAACTGGTGGCTGCTGGCGGTGGCCTGCAGCAGTGATCGCGGGTGGAGGGAGGCAGCACATTGCGGTGGCCGAGGAATGTGTCCAGCTGGCCGCGACTGCATGGAGACAGAGGCCTACGTAAGGGCTACTCAGGATAACAATGGAGGTTGCGGTCACTTGACCGTGGCGTTGGAGATCTGTGGCACCATACTGGTGCCACATTGACCGAGTCAACTTCTGGACTCGGTCCGCGGGTGACGTGGATGATGCGGCCGCTCGACTGTGTCAGATACCACGAGTAGTGCGACACGTGGCGAGCCGCAGTTGCTTGACGATAGTAGTAGAGGAGCCAAATGCCACTCACAGCTGCGTTCTGGACAGGCCGAAGGCGGGTCTGCCTCTGGCAGACTGGGCGAACCCGCGGGCGGGACCCGCGCTACCGGGCTAGACCCACACTACCAGACCAGACCCACGCTACCCGACCGAAGCCATGATACCAGGCAGGACCCGTGATACCGGGTCATATCTGCCCTATCGGGACGGACTAGGTTCAGTCGGGTCGGTTCGACCGGGTCGAACTGGACCCGGACCCAACCGGCCACCGTTTCACTAAAACACCCGTATCTCTCAAACCAAGAATCCGATTGAAGCGTCGTCGATGGAGTTGGGACCCTTGTGATGGGGAGGTCCTTCTAAGATACTCTATGTAAGTTTTGGAAGATGTTTTAATATGGCCAGGTTTGATCAGACTCGAATCCAACCAGGCCCTTCTTACAAAAAATGTCGTTATCTTATAGACCAGGTGTCCATTCAATGCATCGTCTATTTTGTTGGAACCATTATGATGAGACAGTCCTTTGGGGTAACTCTATATGGGACTTTGTGGAAGTTTAGGTACGACTAATGGCTTGAGGAGCGGATCCTCTCAGAATCAAGCATGCTAAATGCGGGAATCCAGTGGTTGGTTGTGACGTGAGGAATGAATAGCGATCCCGTGTGGGTCAGCACCTAGCGATCCTCTATGGATCATCACCTAGATATCCCATCTGGGTCATCACCTAGATACCCTGTGTGGATCATTAGTAGAGTCTCTCAAAAGAATAAGATGATCGAGCTTTACGACTAATCATCTTTACTTCTGTTCTTAAGATAGACAAGGTGTGACTCGAGTCTTTTACTTTATGCTGTGTGTTTGAGATATATCTTGGTTGTATTTCCTCTATGGTATTTTCGTTGTGGTGTTTTCCTTTGTGGATTACTAAGACATCTTCAGGGGTCTTAGGGTCCCTGCTGAGTATTGTTATACTCACCCCTACACAGACATCACCCGCACCTGTTGTGTCTTGTGCAGACGAAGGACAACCTTGACTGTGACTTTGGGGAGCTAGGACTAGACGGTGCTTAGAGGTGGATAGATAGACGTGGTGTACTGTAGTGACATCTGAAAGAGATCTGTACTTACCCGTCAGGTAGGATCCTTGGTGGACAACCTCTAGAGCTTGTACTTCTTTTGCTGTACATTCCTTTCAGTTGGGCTTGTATTCTGGCCCCTTTACTTCCAGTTTACACACTTTACTCTTAGTGGTGGTACTTTGTGGCGATTGTATTACTTTTCTTTCCTTAATGGTTAGATTTTTGAAGTTTTCCCTCTCTGTCTATGTACAGGTTTAAAGGAGTTTTCTTCCCTTTTTGGGATATTCCTTTTCAGTTCTAGTCACCAACCCCTGGCCTATGGAAGGCGGGTGTGGGGTAGTCATGGCATGGGACCTAGGGTACGGGTTGTGACACAGAAGATTCAAAGAGCCACATTCTGATAAATAAAACTACTCAGATTATGATAAAACATTTCCATAAAACTTTTAAAATGACATGATGAACTTACAATAACAATAAAACTAAAACACATAAAATTCAATCGTGTCTATTCCAACATTAGGGACAAAACTAGGCCAAGGTTCCCCACACCCCCAATGATTCTCGACTCTACACGAGCTTCAGTCCAAGGCTTGTGGTTGGAGCCTTGATGACTGAGGCATGTCTTTCTTCACTGTCAGGTATTAACATCCTCCAATCAAAATATATTCTTCGGGTGACACTTCCTACAAAACTTCTCCAGATGACCCATATAGCTATAATGATGGCATGTTTTTGGAGGATTGCAACAAGAAGGCTTCAAATTCCCAAACCGGCCACACTGGTGGCACACAGTTTAATTATCTGAAAAACTGGTAGTCGGAGTCAATGAAGGAGACTTTTTAGAGACCGGTTCCTCTGGCAGACCATTCTCTCCAGAAGGGGAACCTTCACAATCAGTGAGAGACACCAGATTGCCAACTTATTCTCTGGAAACCAACTCAGCTAGGAATTTTTTGTCTACCAGCTTCTCAAAATGAAGTTCCCTAGAGGGGAGGACTCACTCCTTGATCTCTAGACGAAGACACCGAATGAAAAGATAAGTCTTCAACAGATCCTGTCATGTTACCTCATGTGAAAAGGAAACCAACTCCTTTATGTTTTCAATATAAGTTTTAACTATTCGTTATCCTTGATGAACATTCATAAGATCTTCCTTTTTATTTGTATTTACCTCCTCAGGTATAAACCATTATACAGAAATGGACTTAGAAACTTCCTACATCATCCCAAATTGGATCAATTATGGTAAAAAAACTCTTATTCCTCCAAAGATGGGCCCTTAAATAAAAATAGAACAGCATGGACTATAATAGCTTCAAAAGTTCTTAATGATCTGAATACACTATCTACTTCCTCAAGCCACTCCACTGCCTCTAACGGTCCTCGACCACCATGAAGAATAGGTAACAACTAAGAAGAACCATGAACTAGGCATGACTCACTAGAAACATTGGGGACCTTTCTGTGCTGCATATTCTGAACAACATCAAAACAATGAGCCAAAAATCAACATCCCATCAAATCAAAACCAAAATTCCATCACATGACAAAACTACCGGCTCACATGCCAAACATACTCAAGCACAATAAAAAAAATCTTTTCAAAAACAACAATTTCATTTCAATTTCCAAAACTGCCTTCTTTCAAGGCCAATAATCCAACATAGAAATCTGTTTTTCCCAAGACAAAAACCCACTTTTTATAGAAAAGACAATTTTCCAAAATTAGTTTCCATTTCAAACAGTTTGAAAAAATATAAGAGAATCCTTTGGTTTCAAAACCCCACACATGGCATCCTTTGAACCGCCACATATGTGTTCATCAATTTCTATACACACATTCGTACATGCACTTTCCACAAATACCCTCACATGTGCAAAATTTCACAAGGAATACCAAGGGTTACACTTACCATCTTATTATCCAAATCCAAAAATTCCCCAAAATTTCAATCCAAAACACATTTTCTTAAACCCCACTTTACCAATCCAAATCCACTTAAAAGAAATAAGTTTTCAATTTCTAATTCATTTTAATTTCAAAAACCCACTCACACCAATCATAACCAAAACAGAACTCAACTTGCACCAAACTATTGGAATGAGAAACTAGTAGTCATGATTAACTCAATGAGATGGTAGTGGGACACACCCCAAGTAAGAATCATCAAATAGGAGGTTATTGAACCATATACTCGGACTCTACATGGGTCACTACTTCAAGTGGGATCAGGACATAACACCAGCTCGCCTTTGTTATCATCCCTCAATCCAAAACAAACCAAGACAAGACAAGGATTCAATTACCAGACTACACCTAGAAACTCAGGTCTCATCATGAGTGGTGGTGATCAGGAATTGACCCATAACCTACCTCCTAAACCCCGATAATCTTTGTCTCCAATCTACCTAAAACCCCAAATAAGAAAGAGCATGCTCGAATACCATTTTTTCATAAACTAGGTAGGGACCTGACCCATTCCGAGAGATGTCCCAAAGGGCATTCCCGATCCCCACAGGCTAGAAACTAGAGCCAGAAATCAAATATAAATCGAGTGGGAATAATTTCATCCTAATAACTAGGATCAAATAAATAAACTAATTAAATTGAGCAAGAAACAGTAGTCAATAACTGAACATAAATAAATATAAAAATGGACCCAGATACAAAACATAACAAAACTAGAAGAAGCTAAATACAATTTTGGGAATAAAAACTAAAAAATGGACCGCACTACCATAATCTCCATGTGACCTCAAGGTCACCACCATCCATGAGACCAAACCACTCCAACGATGAGCTCAAGAATATAGAAACTTGAGAAAGAGACTAAACCTTCAAAACAATTAGGGTCTACCGATACCGAGTGGTACAAGTAGGGTGTGAGCTAAAAAACTTAGTATGAAATCACAAAATAATCCATGATTTTTCTTTCCCAAAAACAAAACATTAACACTAGTTTGAAATACATTTATAAAAATAGGGGTTTCACATTTTATCAAGAAAACATAGTTTTCTCCCATTTTAAAATCCAACACACACCACATCCCATTTTCCAAAACCAGTTATCATTTTAATACCAAAAACCAAACCAAATGTCTAAGAAAAATAGTACTGGGATGTGCTGAAAAATGAATAAACAATGAAAGTTGAAATATAAATGCAACAGAAAGTAAACAAGTAGATATAAATAGTAACCATTGGAAATCCTAAACATCCCTAGAGCGCCCCTCTGGACATGCTCATTTCAGAACCACCTATCGACGTATGGTGAATACCCTATGTCTATAACAAACCATCCTCCCTCAACTAACCAATCAAGTGGCACAACCCACCTATCCTAATAAAAAATCTAGGAGGTTACCAACCTATATAATCAGGGTTGGAAAGATACCATCAATCAATCCTCTACAATATGGCTAAGAACTTATGGTAATAATATACTTTGTAAGTGGGAGTCCCTCTCATGCATGACTCACCTTACCTATTGTCACTGTACTTGCCTACCCCAAACATGGACACCACTATACTATAACCCATAAAGGGAAATCCCTCCTATAGAGGTGCCCACTACACACACACACACACACACACACACACACACACATATACATCACATCATCAAGGTTCCAACCAGGACATCACAACATATAACATTCAATCCTTTATTTAAATCATGAAAATTTCCAAATAGGCCTTTGAATTTAAACATCCAAATAAGTTTACCAAAAACATTATGCAAGCTCTCCCCAAAGTGACCTCAAACACCAATTTTATGATTGGAGTTCCAAACAGACCATTAGGTTCCAAATTCCAATACCTTTCTATAAAACCCTTTTTAAACTTTGAGAAATTACACAATATTATAAAATATTCCAAAAGATCCCTTAAGACAAAAATTCCCCAAAAATATACTCCAAGATCCAAATGGAACTAGCTTTGAAAATTCCATTTAAATTCAATTTTATTAGATTACACAAGGGAACCAAATCATTCGAGAAACCAAAGTTCAAGGAAAACATCACTTTATGGTGTCATCTTCATTTGAGTGCACATCCATGTGTGCACTTTGTGCACCCATGGACGTGACACCATCAAATAGAACCCTTAAAAATTCCATCAAAACCCCCGAAAACATTTTCAAAACCATCACATGCTTTTTAACCAAACCCAATAATTCTACAAAAGTGCAAGAGCTTGAAAAACCTTCTTTTGAAACTGAGTGAATCCTTCCCAAAAATTTCACTATGGCCATCAAACCAAAAAGACACCCAAATTACACATTAACCCAATTTAACAATTTAAAACAAAGTTACCAAAGCTTTTTAAAGGTAAAATATCACAACAAGGATTTATTTCATCATAGGAAAACAATAGGCATTTAATAAAACACTTTTAGCGAACCAACACATAGATATAATTGAAAAATAATTCCAAAAATAATTTTAATAATTTCTACCAATACCAAAACACCACAATAAGCTAAAAAAAGTCACCATAGGGGTGTGAATCATGTTTATCAATTTATTAAAAATTTACAAGCATCAAAGGAATGTGTCGAAAAGTAAAAACATGGATACACCTACCTCGATGGTGTGAAAACATGAAAAAACACTTGGAAAAGGAAGATTAGGGCCCCACAGACCTTTCACACACCCTAGAACCAATGAAAAACCAACCCACACGTCAACCATAACATATAAGATTAGGAAAAACAGTAACCAACCCAATAGAAAACCACAAAATGAGAGAGGGGGGAGAGGAGAAGAGGAATGGGGACGATTTGATGAAGAAACCATGAAGAACCACTAAACTTTGATGATAAATCATCCAAAAGTGTCCCAAAACAATGGATAATAAAGGGGGTTCCCATTGGTCGATACCTAATAGGTAGGGCTTTAAATGTGGGTGTGGAATCACTTAAATCATATTTTTAAAATAAAATTTATTTAGATCATAATGGTCTAAACGGTTTGGCTATACAGTTTTTTAAACCAAGTGAAAACCCTGTGAATGCTATTGTAAAAGTTCTGCAACTTCCAGGTTTATATTTTACGGTTTGGGTAAATCGTGCTCAAACTGTGTGACCTTAAAAATTAGAAAAAAACTCTCAAATAACACCCCAAACACTAGGAGGGTACACCCAAATATCCTTGAATGATTTAAACAAAATGTAGTGACAATATGGCCATCACAAACTCCCTCACAATGCCACTTTCTCCCAGTACCATTAATAATAACCAATCATAAGGCTATAAGAAAACCAAAACCACCAAACCAAAAAAGACTTTTGTGGGACACTCAACTCAAACCTCAACCAAAATATCCAACATCAATAAATATATAAAAATAAATGAAAACCATATTCGGGGTGTGACATACCCCCTTTATACAATGAGTGTTGAAACATGAAAATGTTACTC
Source organism: Viscum album (assembly GCA_963277665.1). Classification (NCBI taxonomy): domain Eukaryota; kingdom Viridiplantae; phylum Streptophyta; class Magnoliopsida; order Santalales; family Viscaceae; genus Viscum; species Viscum album. Next base: position 1,097,448,722 of record OY728121.1, on the reverse strand, counting down.
ATGCATACATATGACCTACCATATCCATGATCGTAACATACATCATTTTTCATAATCATACTCTATGATTGGTTTGAAAAGTATAATTGATGTAAAAATATTATAATTATATTATTATTATTATTATGTATGTTATGTAACTATATAATATGAATAATAATCATAACTTTCATGACAAATCACGAATGAGAAAACATAGAAATCAACACCTGAAACAATGAGAATAATGAATGATTATTAACAAACAGGTGATAAGATGTTATAAAATAATCATATAAGATATTATAAATATTAATATGGTTCTGTTATAAATTAATAACATGATCAAAACCATTATTCAAGAGGTTAAAATATGTTCAACTAAATGAAAGCGTGAGGTAAAGAATTTCGTATCAATTTACATTCTATTGAGACTTATTTGTTATTATGAACCAATTCAATTTTATATAGTGTATATAATTTTACTTTGACAAATAATATCATGATTAAATCACAATTCATGGTATTTTAAGTTTTAATTTGATTTATTTCATCAAGGATATTTGACTTGAGAATTTCTAAGTGTTAAAGGTTATTATACAATCTCACTTTATTTTATGATTGTTAACTGTATCTTAAAACAATCACTTTATTATGATCATTTTTCATTGGTCATTAAATTTATATTAAATGTCCATATTATTTTATTATGGATATAATTATTTCCTATATTGTATACAATTTTTACATACTATGTTTACTTTGAAGGTTATTTGATTAAATGGGGAAATATTTATAAATCTATATCCTTTAATAAATATGGATATTTTACAAGAAGTAATATTGAATCATGAATTAAATAAATTATTAAATATATGAGGAATGATTTAGAACCACAGTGATGGGTGGGGATCGGTATAATATAGCCCCTCGATGCATCGGTAGGTCTCATGAGACAAATAAGTTGGCCAAATTAAATGGATTTATATCTGTAGTTTTAAACTATCTTCTGAAAGGTCTTGATAGTAGATGTATCATGATTCCTGAGATCATGGAGTCAAATAATTAATCATTTAATTTATTTAGAATTCAGTTATTATTATTTTCTATGATATTTTCACAATGATATTATCTCTAGATGCATTTCAGTTTTTAGATTATTAATTAAAGGGCACATGTGTTTAGTTATTTACCTTTCCATATTGATCATGATTTATATATTCATGAATTAAAGTTATTAAAATTGAATTTGTGTTAAGTTATTTAACTTTCTATATTTATTATTCCATGTCTAGTTATGATATCCATGTTATTAATTAAATGGAACATGTGTTCAGTTATTTACCATGACATATTGTTTATTCTTTATTGATTTGTGACAGTTTCCTCTACAAATAACCCTTACTGAGAATTTGAGATCACCCTTATTTTTTTCTTTTCCCTAAGATATGAAGAAGATATATTTTAATTATTTTTCAAGGATTAAGTTCATTTTATATTTTTATGTATTATGTTTTATTTTCTATTCCCAATGTAAAATGGGCATTATGTATGTATCTGGTTCTCCAAAACTATTAAACTAATCGGTCCTTCGAAATTTGACCATTTGTATCTATGCCAATATAATAAATTAATGCACCAACTCTGAGATACTAGGGTTGAGGTCATTGTAGTTGGTATCATATGAACTTTAGTATAATCCTTGAGAAACAGATTAAAGATAACATTGATTAATGAACATAACCCTACGATAGTATTTGAAGATAAGTGTTGAAGAACATCCTATTTTATTAATGTAGATACTATGTGGTTTTTCCTACCAATAAATACCTATATGGATACTAAAAGTAGACATGGTTCTATAATAGAGGTACCTAGATGTAATAAATTCGAGAAGGGTTCATTGGGATAGACCCGATTTTCACATGATACATAAAAATGAGTCATACTATGCACTTGGTTTGACACTCTCATAGGATATGCTTAGGATAATTCACATTTTCTTTACAAACCATTGTGAAATGTTTTTAAATAAAGATATCCCCAAAGAAAACAATTTTATAATTCTAAGATTAAAAATGTATAAATTTTCATTTATGTTAAGTGTTACATCATATTTAGAATTATAAATTATGATTTAAAGTTTATAATTTTATGAGTTAATATAGTATATTTCATTTTTTAGAAATGGAACCTTCAAGGAAGAAGGGTATCAATAATCATGGGCAATGTTGAGATTTTCATGCTGAGGAATCCAATATAGCTGGTATTAGAACTGAAAGAATTATCTCTATATTATGGTAGCTTAATTAGGTTATGATAAATAATCTTTCTTAGATAGAGAAACCTATTACACAAAGAGATTATCCTATGATAAATCGCTTTATATGATAGAATACCCCAACATTTGGTGGGACTAGTATTCCAATGGGAACTGATTAATGGATTAAGTCTTTGGAGAATATATTTATGTTGTTGTGATGCGGTGAAAAGGAAAAGGATACACTTCCAGTGTATTGTATCAAAGGTGATGTTGATAAATGGTAGTCGTTGATCCATAATACTAGGAAGGAAGAGGAAATAAAACTCACAGAATGGAAATATTTTAAGGATAAATTTTTTACAAATATTTCCCTCATGATCAAAAAAATAAAATGAATAGAAATTTTCTTAGATTAAAGAAAATGGAAGAATAAAGTGTTAGAGAGTATGAGGCTACCTTTAAAAGGTTAGATAAGTATGTTATATATTACATATGAAACATTGAGTTCACGATTGACCATTTATATAAAGGTATTAAGACAAGACTCTAAAGAGTGTTTGTTCTCCCAAAATTTTTCATCATATGATGAAATTTTGTTATGTTCCATCAAAATGGAGAAGGTATTTTATAGGATCAATATATTAAAAGGGAATCAAGAGAATAAGAGGCCATATGAACACCAAATGAATGGGAATGCATCAAAGAGGAAGAGGATGATGGAGCAATTTCCATCATGTGGAAATTATGGAAAGAAACACCATGGGAAGTGTTTGAAGGGAATGTGAGTGTGTTACAAGTGTGAAGATAAGGGTTATCTGGCTTATTAATGAAAGCAGAAGAAATAAATCAATGATGTCTAGTTGTTTAGGTATAAATAAATGGGGAATTATTAACACCATTTTCTCAAGTGTCAAGGGAATCTACTATAGATAAGGCCAAGTGGAGAAGTTCAAGCTTATGATATCACTACAGTTGAGGTGGAAGTACCCACTAATGTGGTGATAGGTACTTTAATCCTATATTCAAATTTAAATAATGCTTTATTTGATTACGGATCCTCTGACTCCTCTATATCTTCTCGATTTTCCAAGAAAATTAGACATTTCTCTTTTAATTTAAGAAGAGAGTTTTCAGTCAAAAATCCTAGATGAAATCTCACCGAAACAAGGATGTGTCAATAATTCCCTATTATGACACATAAACATGATTTATTTACTAACCTCATTATCATAAATATGGTCGACTTCAATATAATCCTTGGTATGGACTGTATTTCAAAGTATGATGCAAATATTTATTGTATGAAGAAAGAAATTATGATTTGCGAGGAATATATAGAATTCATTATCATTAAAGCAGAGAATAAATCTCTAAGACATATCTATATCCACCCAAATAGCTTTACTGAATGAGATTCTTGGGGAAGAATAGAAAAAAAATATAGGGATGGATAAGTTAATATTCAAATTGAGGATGTATCTATTGTACAGAAATAAATTGATGAATTTCATAAGGAATTACTTGGACTTCCCCCAAAGTATGAAGTTGAGTTCTTCATCAATTTAATCCCCAATTAAATACCAATATCAAAGACTTTATATAGAATGGACACTTTGGAACTAGTGATTTTAAAGAAATAACTATAGGAGGTGTGTGATAATGGATTTATTCTCCCTAGTATTTCATCATGGAGATCCCATGTTCTCTTAGTTAAGAAGAAATATGGATCCATGTGGTTTTGCATTGATTATTGGGAGATAAATTCTATTATTATAAATAACAAGTATCTTATACCTCACATTAATGACTTATTTGTTCAAATTCATGAAGCCCAATATTTTTTAAAGTTTGAAATTCATTCTGGGTATCACTATCTTCAAGTAAAGAAGGAATAAATTCGAAAGAAATCTTTTTTAATGAGATATGGGAATTATAAGTTTATAGTAATTTTATTTGTATTGACTAATTCACCCTTTGTTTTTATAGATATAATGAATGAATTATTCTAGGAATATCTTGATGATTTTTTTTAGTATTCATTGATGATATTTTGGTGTATTCTAAAAGATATGAGGACTAGGATAATCACTTACAGACTATTATTGAGACTCTTATCAGGAAATATTTATATGGTAAATTTATTAAGTGTGATTTCTGGCTTAAAGAAGTTTCTTTTCTTGGCTATATTATCTCCAAGTATGGAATCTAAATTTATCCTACAATGATTAAGGTAGTCAAAGAATGATATATAAAAATGAACATAACTGAGGTATGTAGTTTCATTATTTTGGCAGGTTACTATCGATGATCCATTCATAATTTTTCCTGATTGGATAACCCTTTTACTAAGCTTACACATAAAAGGGTTAAGTTTGTTTAGAAAAAGGAATGAAAAGAATGTTTTGATGAACTAAAGAGGATATTGTTCAATGATATTATTTTTACTCAATCATATAGAAATTATGGGTTTATGATATATAGTGATTCATTGAAGAAGTTACTTGATTTTTTCATTATCAAAAATGATAAATTTATTGCATATTAATCAAGGTAATTAAAGACGCATGAACAGAATTATCCAACCCATGATCTTGAGTTGGAAGATGTAATATTTTCTTTGAAGATATGGAGATATTATCCATATGGTGAAAGATTTGAGATATACACTGACCATAATATATTAAAATAAATCTTTTCAGAAAAAGACATCAACATGTGGTAAAGGAGATGAATTGATCTAGTCAAGGATTATGATTTCTCAATACTCTGCCACTCAGGGAAAGAAAATAAGGTAAATAATTAATTGAGTAGGAAAGATCATGGAATTATAACCCAAATTAGGATTGAGATAGATACTATGTTTATGGATATAGAAATTATTAAGGAAGGGGATACATCACTTATTTTTCAAATTATTGTAAAACCATCTTTATTAAAAAAGATAAAATGTTCCCAATATGATAATGAGAACTTTCATAAGAAAATTAAAACTATAAATGATGGGAAATTAGCTAACTTTGTTTATGAAGATGTTGTTCTGAAATTTGGAAACAGATTATGTGTTCCATCTATACCTGAGCTAAAAATGGAATTTTTGGATGATTCTCATAGATCAAATTTCTCTATACACCCTAGTAACACAAATATGTATAGGTATTTGAGGGAACATTTTTGGTGGGATAACATGAAGTGAGAAATTACTGATTATGTGTCCAAATTTTTGGTTTTTCAATAAGTGAAAGATATGAGAAAACATCCTAAAGGAGTCATGAAACCTCTTCATATTCTTGTGTGTAAATGAGATAACATCACTAAGGAATTTTTCATAGGACTACCAAAGACTCCAAGAAAGAATGATGCAATATTGGTTTTTGTTGATCACCTAACCAAATATACACATTTCATCACTATAATAGAAGATAAACCTATTGATCACATAAAAATATCAATATTAATGAATTTTTAAAAATTCATGGCACACATATTTCAATTTTGTTTGACCAAGATCCCATTTTACATTGAAATTCTAGAAGAGTCTTCAGAAACCTCTTAATAATGAGCTTCATATAAGCACCACCTACCATCCTAAACTTTATGGATAGTCCAAAATTACCATTAAAACATTGAAAGACATGTTGAGTTCATGATCACTTGATTTTCAAGGTTTTTTCTATCATTATTTACCATTGGAGGAGTTTTCTTATAATAATTGTGTCTATTCAACTATTCAAATGGCATCGTTTAAATCATTGTATGGAAAGAGATGTCGCACTCCAACTTGTTGGGATAAAGTTAGTAAAATAAAAATTATAGGAAAAAAACTTTTTGAAGAGGAAACAAAAAAGGTAAAGGCTATTCAAGGTCACATTAAGGCATCTCAAAATAGGAGAAAGACTTACGTTTATAATTAGAGGAATGATTTGTAATTCCAAGTGGGAGATCATGTTTTATTGAAAGTATCTCCATGGAAGGGTGTTATAAGGTTTGATGAGAAAGGGATATTGATCCCCAGGTACATAAGACCCATTAAAATCCATTAATAAATTTTAGTTGTTTCTTATCATTTGGAAGTGCCACCAAATCAATCTAAAGTACATGATGTGTTCTATATATCATTGTTAATAAAGTACATGCCATACTCAATGCATGTGCTTGACTATGATGAAATAGAATCAAAACTTGATCTATCTCACTATGAAGAACCCATATATATTATTGTTATTATAGAGCAAGTGTTGAGGAATCAGACAACCTATCTAGTAATGTTACTTCAGAGAAATCACAAAATGGAGGAAACAACATGGGAACTAGAGGATATCATGAAGAATAACTACCCTCATATATTTAGGTGGTAATATAAATGAAATTTTGAGGAATAAATTTTTATAGGAGGGAATATTTTATCACCCCAAGACTTTAAAATATATTTCTTTTAGAATAAATTTAATTTCTTCGATATCTTATGATGCACGCAACACCAAGTTTAAACGAAACACGCTACTCTATTATTTAAACATAGTTGCAATTCACACACATAATGTAAATAATTTTTTTATGTTCGCATATATTATTAATTAGTTTTAAAGTAAAATTACTTAAGTTATATATCTATTAACCCAATTTTTTTCATTGAAGTCATTTTCAAATTGAATTTTGATATAAAAACTTTGTAAACTTTTGAAACATTTCTCTTTAAAACCCTACTCTCTCATCGCATCTGCAGGATTAATATTAAAATATAATTTTCCAATTAGGTGAATTGAATTTATAAAAATGGATTTAATATTTTGAATCATGATAATTTATAATTTTGAATAAGGTCAACTTAATTTTTGATCGAAATGAATAGTAAAAATAGTAAAAAATCAATTATCGTGGTTAAGGTAAAAATGGATTTACTAGGGGTTAAACTAAGAAGATAAGGATTAAAATGACCTAAATTCCATTGGATGGAAATATTTCGACTTCATCTCTTCTATGTTCTATAATGGACCATTTTAGAGTCTTGTATCATATGATCGAATCTTTTCAAAAAATTACAAGTGTGTCACTCACCTCACTTATAAAAGGTCACCCCTCTCCTCTATTCTTCATACCTTCACAACATTTTAGTTCAGCCAATCCTGACCCAAATCACTTCTCAAATTACCTCATATCATCCTATAAGTATTATTTTTGGAATAAGTCCTACCTTGGAAGGCTTTGGTTCAAACCCAAGGAGGATACCAAAATAAGAGGTAATGTTCTTCAATGAGATATTTTATTTTTTTATTCCTCAACCTCTATAAATTATTATTAAACCATAATGATATAATAAAATTAGTATATTCCATAATTTTTTATTTTTTTATAATAATTTGATTACCTAAAACCATCTCCAGATCCATAAAATGGGATATGAAATCAACATTTGTGTGAACGGCGGATTACCACCTCACAAACCGATGCCATTCATTTTTTCCATTACCACCTCTCACGGTTGGGTGTGATGATGGATAAAAAGTATATATATGATATTTTTAATATAATTATACCTATTGAGTCATTATATAATATATACCTTTTCACTTTCTATTCTGTAGGAGATACGATAACGTCCCTTGTGTGTACGATGGACTACCGCCTTGCGCATCGATGTGATTCGTCTTTAACTAATAATTTCCATGGAAGGTGATGAGGATAAAGTTAATAATTATACGTTATATAAATTTAATAATTATGATATCCATGACATATTTATCATTTATAAAGAGAATATATCATTTGATTTATTACATTTTAAATCACTTAAAATGATAACATTATTCGTGTACGTGTGGACTACCGCCTTTACGAAGCGATGTGGATATCTTTTCAATGAAAAAAATGGATGATATATGTAATTATATAATATGGTATTTATGATTTTATGATAATTATTTAAATATAAAATATTACTTACCTCCTTTCCATAATGAAAGTTGAAAAATAGAAATGTTACTCATATGATGCATACGCACAACATACTGTCTCCATGATCGTAACATACTTCATTTTTCATAACCATCTTTAATAATTGATTTTAAAAATATAATTGATGTAAAAATATGATAATTATGATTGTATTATAATTATGAATATTATGAAACTATATAATATGCACAAGAATCATAACTTTCATGGCAAATAAAAAATTAGAAAAAAACCAATTAATACCCGAAACAATGAGAATAATGAATGATTATTAACGAACGGGTGATAAGATGTTATAAAAGGATCATATATGATATTATAAATATTAATATGGTTTTGGTATAAATTAATTATATTATTAAAACCATTATACATGATTTTAAAGTGTTTTCAACTAAAAGAAAGTGGGTAATGGATTTCATCTCAATTTACATTCCATTGAGACTTATTTGTTATTATGCACCAATTAACTTTTATGTGGTGAATATAATTCCCCATTGACATGTAATATCATGAATAAATCATAATTAATGGTATTTTAAGTTTCAATTTGAATTATTTCATCCAAGGATATTTTACTTCAAAATTACCAAGTGGTAAAAGTTATTGTACAATCTCACTTTATTTTTGTGATTGTTAACTTTCTCTTGAAACAATCACTTTCTTGTGATCATTTTTTCCCTAGTAATTACATTTATATTAAATATTCATATTCTTGTATGATGGATATAATTATTTCCTAAACTTTATACCATTTTTATCTATGATTCTTACTTTGAAAGTTATTTGATTAACATGAGAAATATTGATAAATCTGTATCCTTTACTCAATACATATATTTAATGATAAGGAATATTGATTCATGAATTAAATTGATTGTTCTATATATGAGGAATGAATTGGACCAGTAGTGATGGGTGTAGTTTGGTATAATATATCCCCTCGATGCATCGATAGGTCTCACTAGACAAACAAGTTGGCCAAATTAAATGGGTTTCTACCTATAGTTTTAAACTACCTTGTGAAAGGTCTTTCCAGTAGAGGTATCATGATGCATGAGATCACGGTGGTTAATAATTAAGAATTTCCTTGATTTTGAATTTAGTTATTGTTATTTTCCATGATATTTTCACAATGATATTATCTCTATATGCATTTCATTCTATGATTATTGATTAAATGAATTGTGTCTTTAGTTATTTATCTTGTCATATTGATTATGCCTTATCTATTAATATTTTCATGTTATTTAAATGACATGTGTGTTTATTTATTTAACTTTCAATATTTATTACTTACTATCTAATTATTATAGAGAAGTTATTGATTAAATGTAATTTGTGTTCATTTATTTACCATTCCATGTTGTTTATTTTTTATTGATTCATGACAGTTTCCACTATACATAACCCTTACTGAGAATTTGAGATCAACCTTTTTTTTCCTTTCCCCAAGATATGAAGAAAATATTTTTGAGTGATTTTCATGGATTTATTTCATTTTATGTTGTTATGTTGTCACACCCCGACTTCTCACATCGGTAATGATTTTTAATTTTTACCTTTATCTAATAATTTTATTTGATTTAATTTTTTTGTCGAGGTGCATGCCAGGAACGACAAGAGTTTTTGCATTTTTCTGATAAATGAACGTTTGACTTAGTGGCGGTCGACACACATGCATGGATCAGTCGAAGCCGCGTCACTTCACTAAAGAGATATGTGCCCCGACCATGCTTTATTTTTAATTTAATTATTTTGGCTACTGCTTTTGGGTTTTTATTTTGAGATGCGGTTTGAATCAGTTATATTTTATAAGGAATTTGGGATCTTATACGGGTGTGTTCTCGTACACGCGACCGTGTGTAGTGCTCAATCGTAATTAGAGAATTTTTTATTATTAAATGTGTTAATATTTGGGTACACGACCTTGCGCACGACCGTACACGTTGATCGACCTCAATAATAATAATGATATTATTATTTTGGTTGGTTTTATTATATTAGTTTTATTATTCGTATTATCATTACTTAAGTTAATATTTAAATGAGGTTATGATTATAATAATTATTTTTTTTCTTCTCAGTTAATATTTTTTTAGTCATTAATATTAAATTAATGTTACAATTATAAAATAATTAACTTACTATATAGATTACTGTTATTTTTGTGATTTATGTATAGGTTAGTTTAAATTGTTTTAAGTTTCATATCATTTTTATTTATTTATTTATTTATTTTTCCATTTATTTTTCTCTCTCTATTTCTCTATTTTTCCCTCCCTCTCTATTTCTCTCCCCTCTCCCTCGTGCGGACCTCCCCCCTTCTGTTTTGCGCAGTCCCCCCCCCCCCCCCCCTTTAACCCTACAACAGCCCTCCGCTCCTCTCCTTCTTCGGATAACAAGATCAGTGCGTCCCCTCCGCTCCGCTCCTCTCCCAGCGCTTTATGCCCTGCTCCCCCTCCCGGTCTGACCAGCCACCCTCTGGCGCGCACCCTACCTTCGGTCGAAGCTCCGCTCCGACGAACCCCCTCACCCGCTGGACCCCTACGACACACCACCATCGTGAAACACCTCCCCCTTGAGCCGCGCCCCTCCTCTCCCTCTCCAGCGAACCAGAACTGCCCTCCTCTTCAACAGATAGCATGGCCCGCGCCCTCCTTTGGCTGTGCCCCCTTCCAGTAAGCCTCTAACCGGCGCAACGCACCTCCGGCACTGCCCCGTCTTGCTTTTCTAGCTTTATGCACCCTCACCGATGGTGCATTTCTCCTCAGTTGTTTATTTCTTCCATCGGTAGGTTGTCGAGTTAGAGTTTGGTGTTTCTTTGGTTCGATTTTGGGTACAAATGGTATGATGTTTTGGGTTTAGGGTCTAGCCCAGTCGTTTGAGGTGCAATTAACACGCGATGGAGTTTGCGCACCAAGTTGTGAAGTTTTGTTCTACATTCCAAGTAGGTGGTTACATGTTTAATTGTTATTTGATTAATTATTTTTCAAGTTTAATTAATTTAGAATATAATTTAATTAATTGTTGTTTTGAGAAGTCAATCTTTTATGAGGTTTGATTTGCAGTTGAACTTATTTGGGAGAATGCTTATAATATGTGTAACTACTAATGAAATATCATCTCTGGTTAATTGTTAGTTTTTTTAATTGTGAGGTTATCCAACTAATTAGTTTGTTTGGTGTGATTTAATTTTTTACTTAAGGTTTACTATGTCTTAATTCATTTATTTGTGTGTTTAGATGATAGGAGTATTTTGTTGCTGTGAAAACCCCTGTCGGACTATTCACTAGTGTTTTATGAAATGTGTGGATTATTTGTTAGGATGTACAAGGGGTGCAGTTGGTGTTTTGGTGTTTCTCCAGTATGCGTTCTATCTTAAATGATCATTTGAGTGGATTTTTTTTTTGTGTTTTAGTTGTGCGATGTATTTTTAAATGGGTTGGAAAGTTTTTCTAGCGGTTTGTTTAACTATTGTAATGGTCTTTTTAACTATGTGGATGGTTTATTTAATCGCATGTGTGATGCAGATTGTGTTCCTAAGGTGGTGTTGTGTGCGTGTGGTCATGTACGGGGGTTTGGGTCAGTCTAGGGTGTAAAGCAGTGTTTTTCTCTTTAAAATTTATTTATGAAAATTTGAATTGTTTTATTAAATAATTATTAAGGGGGGGGAATTGTTTTGGTTAAATTGTGTAAATGTTTTTGGTGCGTAAAGTCATGCGACGTGTGTGAAAACTATTTAATAAATTCTTTTAATGGTGTGTGATGATGAAAGTGATTTCCATGACTGTGTAGCCATTTTAATTTGTTGTGTAAGTGATGCAGATTTGGTTTTGGGATATTTTTAGTGTGAGTATTATCATTATTTTTTGATGGATTTTATCTCTGAAAATGGTGGTTTTGGCATGTGTAGTGTCTTGTTTGGTTTGAGTATATGATTATGACATGTGACATGAACTCTGAACTACTTGAGCACAAACGGGAAGCCTGGGTACTAGGTGGGGGAACTAGGACTAGTGTTCTAGTGATACGGAAGTGGCATCGGCCTGGTTTCACTAAGCTGGTTTGATGACTAAAACACTAACTAAACTTTTGGATGATGTTGGGAGACCACTAGGTTATGGATGTGCTGCCCTATTAGTGGCTTGTGCACGAGAATGTATATTGTTGTGTTTTTATACCATTGTTCACCGAGACACGATGTTCTAGGGTCCCACTTCTCGCTAGTATCTTTAGGGCCTCTCCCATGTATTGTGCTCCTCTTTTTCTTTGCACTCACCTTCGGCACACGATGTGACATTGGGGTTACCAAGAAAGTGTGTGTGTGTGTGTTAATTTAAGTTGTTTTCCCTTAAAAACTGTTTTCATTAAAATTGTTTAGGCACTTATTTATTTTTATTCCGTTAAATTGCAAATATATTTGTCATTTAATAATTATGCATGGAACCTTTTCTCAGTGGCATCCTACTGATATTTTAGGTCACACCCTACATACACCTTTGGGTGTATGTAGATTCTATTTCTTCTATATTCTAGGTTGAGGAATTGAGCATAGCATTGGTGGTTCGGGTTGTCAGTGTCATCCTTGTGTTGGTGTGATGGTGGCGGCTAGGGGATGTGACTCCTCATGTCGCACGGAGGTTTGTGTTGAAGTTTTGGTTTTCCCTTGATGTAGTTGCTTTTGGGTTTTTAGTTCAAGTTGTTAACTTTAAATCTGAACTTGGTATAAGGGTATGTTTGGTTGTCTGATTTTAGTTTCAATTTATTCAGCTTGTTGTTTGTTTTATATTTATTTATTCAGGTAAATCATTCTCAAGTTTTATTTTTGATACCCGAGCACTTGTGCCAGCCCGTGGGGATCGAGAACGCCTTTCGGGCCTTGACGCGGACCGGGTCGGGCGCCGAATCAGATGACGACCCGACCTGGTTCATGAAAAAATGGTATTATAGGGGTTTTATTGTTGTTATTTGGGGTGTCAGGTAGATTAGAGATAGGACTGTCAGTACTCAAGCGGTAGGTGCGAGAAGAGAGTCTCAAACTCTTACTCGTTCTGATCCTTGAGTAACCAGGGGTAGTATGGGATTTAATTTTTTTTGTATTGGTATTGGTGGATGGGGGATGACAATAGGGGTAAATCGGTACTGTGCATGGTCTCGCATGGAGTAGTGACCCATGTGATTCCTGAGAGTACGGTTCGACATTCCTAATGGTTGGCGCTTGCCTAGGGCATGGTCTGATAAACCATTTTGTCGGGTTAGGCATGGCCACTAGTTCTTCATCCAGGTTCTTTAGTGTTCATGATGTCTTGCTTTAGTTTTGGGATTGGCGCGGAAGTGTTTTCCTTTAAAAAAGGAAGCGAACTTTGGTGTTGCTCTTATTTTATTTTGGTGTGGGTTTGGCATGATTTTTGGGGTGCATTTATCTTGGACCTTGTTTTTGGAATTTGGAATTTGATTTGTTGATATTGAATTTCTAAAAGAATGTCTTGGGTCATTTGAAATCGAAGTGAGTTATTTTGGAAATGGAAAGCATTTTGGAAATTTTCATTGAATTTTTGAAATGGTTTTGAAAAAAAAGGTATTTTTGGATATTGGGAATGTTTTATTTTTGAAATTGGAAGAACTTTTCGTTGTCCAGTGGTATTCCTATTGGTGCTCGAGTGTGCATGTGTACGTGATTAATGGATCGATGGTGGATCATGTGGATGGGTGCCTGAGTGGCACAAAAATGCATATTTGTGAGGCGTCATGGAATATCAGTGGTGAGTGATTGATTTTTAAGGCTGGTTCTTGTTTCCTAAAAAGTGGGTTTTTCTCCAAAATGGGTTTTTGTGTCAAATGGTTTTGGAAATTCTAAAATGACATTGAGTTTAGAGTGAAGATGAATTTTTCAAAAGAGATTTTGGGATTTTTGTGCTATGTTTAGTTCCTCAAGGATGTGTTTTTCTTTAAGAATGAATTGATGTTTTAAATTGGAATTACTGGAATTATGTATGGGTTTTGAATGTTTGTTTTTTGATGTGTTTGTATTTTTGGAAGACTATTTTGTGTTTCTTGTTCAGGATATGACCCTAGAAATTTACCATGGGTTTCCAGAAAGTCTCTCAGTTCTTGGCTCAACCCAGACTCCCTGTGGAGTGGCGATGTTTGGTTCTGCTTGGTGGTGTCGACTGTTCATAGACGTCGAGGTCAGATGGATATCGTTGAGTGATTTGAGAACATTGGAAGTGTCTTTGGTTTTGTAGGAACTCCAAAATTTATGTGGTGCATGTTGTATCGAGTATGCCTGGTGGAGCGGTACTAAACTAGTAAATGGTGATCACTCCATTTTTTGTTGCGAATATGGATGTATTGAGCGATCCTTAAGACTAACCTCATCCCACAGTTGTACCTAAGGAAGTAAACATTCCTCATCTGATGAGGAGTGTGAACCGAAGGGACCTATTCTTGGAGTAACCCTTCCATCAGTTTGCGTCGTGCATTCGACAGACCGCTCAATCTCCTATCTCTAGTGTGGTCAGTCAGGCACTCTAAGTAATTCGTTGCAATTATCAGTGGGTATATTGACATATTGGCCACTCGAGAAATGAGGAGAAGTATAAAAGTTGATTTTCTAGTGGAGGAAGTTCTATTCAGATGTAGTCAGCTTATGACTATGAGGCATTAGATGCTTCAGACATCCGGGCCCCAACAATAGGTCTTAGGGTGAAGCTTGCATGCTGTAAAAACTTGTCGGATGTGATATGGGAATGGTCCAACTTAAGTCCGCAATGTTAGGATGGGAATGGATTAAATTTCCTTGTTTCAGTATTTCCCCTGAAGGATTAATTTTTTTGTGATGAGTATGAAGGTCGTGTATCCTTGTTGCAGTCTTAGTTTGTTGGAGTTCCTCTTGGACCTTAAAGAGGTTCAGAAAATCTGTATTCTTGTAAAGCCAGTAGGCGTGCTCTATGAACCTTTTTGTGGTTAGTTATGGATCGAAATCATACTTATTTTAGAGATTCTCATGTCTTGTGATATTGATGCGTGCTTGTCCAGTTTGTCACTATGTTAGGGGTTTCTTCTATCAAAACTATCTCATGAAGGAGAGTGTTGTCCCCTATAGGAATAATTAGTGCAGGTCGGCCCGTGTTGGTGGGTTCGTGATGAAGGGTTCATTCAGTATTTCTCAAAGTAAACTGGGAATTCCAGTGCAGGTTCCGTAGTGTTATGAACTTTTAAAATGGTGGGGAGACCCAATGTGGGTCTCGTCGATGTCCCCTCTTATATTGGTTAATCATAGGGAACTTTGAGGGTCAAGCTAGTGTTAAAGGTATGACTAGGCTTGTGAGTCGTTTTGGTTTCGAGAACCAATGTTGGAAAAGAATCCTAATATGGTGGGGAGACCACCATCAGGAGAATTTGTGGAAAAACTCTATCTTCAAAGTGTGCTTGGCGGGGAAACCCCTTACTTCCGCTCCACCCAACCTTGACCATTCTAATTGGTTAGCTCGGGTAGTGGGTCACGAGATGAGTATTCTTGGAGATCTTGAGTGGCCCCAATGATCCCTAAGTTAGAGGTCGGGGTGTTACATGTTGTAGTTATGTTTTAAGTTAATTCATTATTGATGGTTATTTTGTTTGGTGATTATGGTTTTGATTTCTTGGAAGTTTCAGGTCATGGGTGTTTTGAATGCCCGATCTTCAGGTGATTGAGGTTTTTTCTTAGCTGTCTTCGTGGTCTCTCATGAAACTGTTGGTTGACCTAGTCTTTTGGGACTTTCTAGGGGAAAAAAGTGTCATGGTGGGGAGAATTGTCACACCCCGACTTCGCACATTGGTAATGATTTTTAATTTTTACATTTATCTAATAATTTTATTTGAATTAATTATTTTGTCGAGGTGCATGTCGTGCACGATGAGTGATTTTGTGTTTTGCTGATAATTAGAGAATTTTTTATTATTAAATGTGTTAATATTTGGGTTTGTGACCTTGCGCACGATGGTGTATGTTTCCCAACCTCAATAATAATAATGATATTATTATTTTGGTTGGTTTTATTATTTTAGTTTTATTATTCATATTTTCATTACTTAAGATAATATTTTAATTAGGTTATGATTATAATAATTATTTTTTTTTCTTCTCAGTTAATATTTTTATTTGGTCTTTAATATTAAATTAATGTTACAATTATAAAATAATTAACTTAATATTTAGATTACTATTATTTTTGTGATTTATGTATAGGTTAGTTTAATTTTTTTTAAGTTTCATTTCATTTTTATTTATTTATTTATTTTTCCATTTATTTTTCTCTTTCTTTTTCTCTCTTTTTGTCCTCCCTCTCTCTTTCTCTCCCCTCTCCCTCGTGCGGACCTCCTCCCCCCTTCTATTTTGCACAGAGCCCCCCTCTAACCTTAAGATAACCGTCCGCTCCACTCCTTCTCTGGCGAACAAGACCGGCGCCTCCCCTCCCCTCTGCTCCTCTCCCAGCACTTCAAGCCCTACTCCCCCTCCTGGTCTAGCTAGCCACCCTCTGGAACGCTCCCTACCTTCGGCCGAACCTCCGCCCCGACGAACCCCCACACTTGCTGGACTCCTTCGGTGCACCGCCATCACACAACACCTCCCCCTTGAGCCACGTCCCTCCTCTCCCTCTCTAGAAAACCAGAACTGCCCTATTCCTCACCAGACATCCTTACCCGCGCCCTACTTTGGCTGCGCCGCCTTCCGGTAAGCCTCCAACCAGCGCGGCGCACCTCTCGCACCACCCCGTCTTGCTCATCCATCCTTCCACACCCTCGCCGAAGGTGAGTTTCTCCTCGGTTGGTTATTTCTTCCTTCGGCAGGTTTTCGAGATAGGGTTTGGTGTTGCTTTGGTTTGATTTTCGGTACAAATGGTTTGATGTTTTGGTTTTAGGGTCTAGATGAGTCGGTTGAGGTGCAATTAATGCGCGATGGAGTTTTCACACCAAGTTGTGAAGTTTTTTTCTACATTAAAAGTAGGTGGTTCCATGTTTAATTGTTATTTGATTAATTAATTTGCAAGTTTAATTAATTTAGAATATTATTTAGTTAATTTATGTAGTGAGAATTCGATGTTTTATGAGGTTTGATTTGCAGTTGAACTTATTTGGGAGGATGTTTATAATATGTGTAATTGCTGCTAAAATCTCATCTTTGGTTAATTGTTAGTTTTTTTAATTATTAGGATAGCCTACTAATTAGTATGTTTGGTATGATTTAATTTTTACTTAAGGTTTACTATGTCTTAATGTATTTATTAGTTTGTTTAGATGACAGGAGTATGTTGTTGCTATGAAAACCCATGTTGGGCTATTCACTAGTGTTTTATAAAATGTTCAGATTATTTGTTAGGATGTATAAGGGGTGCAGTTGGTGTTTTGGTGTTGTGTCAGTATGCATTCTATCTTTAATGAACATTTGAGTGGATTTTTGGTGTTTTAGTCTTGTGGCGTATTTTAAAATGGGTTGGAAAGTTTGTGTGGCAGTTTGTTTAACTGTTGTAATGGTCTTTTTAACTATGTGGGTGGTTTCTTTAATCACATGTGTGATGCAGATTGTGTCCCTGAGGTGGCGTTGTGTGCATATGGTCATGTAAGGGGGTTTGGGTCAGTCTAGGGTGTAAAGTGGTGTTTTTCTCTTTAAAATTTGTTTATGAAAATTTGAATTGTTTTATTAAATAATTATTAAGGGGGGGGGGGCATTGTTTTAGTTAAATTGTGTAAATTTTTTTGGTGCGTAAAGTCATGCGATGTGTGTGAAAACTATTTAATAAATTCTTTTAATAGTGTGTGATGATGAAAGTGATTTATTTGACTCTGCAGTCATTTTAATTTGTTGTGTAAGTGATGCAGATTTGGTATTGGGATATTTTTAGTGTGTGTATTATCATTATTTTTTATGAATTTTGTGTGTGCAAATGGTGGTTTTGGAATGTGTAGTGTCTTGTTTGGTTTGAGTATATGATTATGACATGTGACATGAACTCTGAACTACTTGAGCACAAATGGGAAGCCTGAGTACTAGGTGGGCGGACTAAGACTTGTGTGCTAGTGATACAAAAGTGTCATCGGCCCGGTTTCACATAGCTAGTTTGACGACTACAATACTAACTAAACATTTGGATGATTTTGGGAGACCACTAGTTTATGGATGTGTTTCCCTACTAGTGTCTCGTTCATGAGAATGTATATTGTTTTGTTTTTATACCATTTTTCACCATGACACAATGTTCTAGGGTCCCACTTATCACTAATATATTTAGGGAATCTCTCATATATTGTGCTCCTCTTTTGATTTGCGCTCACCGTCAGCACACTGTGTGACATTGGGGTTACCAAGAAAGTGTGTGTGTGTGTGTGTGTGTTAGTTTAAGTTGTTTTCCTTTTAGAGTAGTTTTACCTTAAAAACTATTTTCATTAAAAAAAATTAAGCACTTATTTATTTTTATTCTGTTAAATTGAAAACGTATTTGTCATTTAATAATTATGTGTGGAACCTTTTCTTGCTGGAATACTAATGGGATTTCAGCTCACACCCTACATACACCTTTGGGTGTATGTAGATCCTGTTTCTTCTACATTCTAGGTTGAGGCATTGAGCATAGCATTGGTGGTTCGGGTTGTCAGTGGCATCCTCGTGTTGGTTTGGTGGCAGTGGATTGGGTAAATGACTCCTCTTGTCGCATGGAGGTTTCTGTTGGAGTTTTGGTTTTCCCTTTATATAGCCTCTTTTGGGTTTTAAGTTCATGTTGTTAACTTTAAATTTGAACTTGGTATAAGGGTCGGTTTGGTTATTTGATTTTAGTTTCAATTTATTCAGTTTTTTTTGTTTGTTTTATATTTATTTATTCAGGTAAATCATTCCCAAGTTTTATTTTTGATACCCGGGCACTTGCGCCAGCCCATGGGGATCATGAATGCCCTTCAGGCCTTACCGCGGACAGGGTCAGGCGCCGGTTCAGATGAAGACCTGGCCTGGTTTGTGACCTATGTATTTTGTTTTAATTTCTATTCCCAATGTAAAATGGGAATTGTGTATGTATATGGTTCTCCAAAACTGCTAAATTGATCAGTCCTTTAGGTATTGACCCTTTGTATCTATGCCAATAGAATAAATTAAGGCATATTCACTGGGATATTGGGGTTAGAGTCATTACACTTAGATCATTTAAAATCATATACCAAGAATAAAGCTCAACTAGAAGGCTCTATTGCTGAAGTTTACATAGTTGAAGAGTTCTTGATCTTCTATTATAGGTATTTGGATATGATTTATACTAAATTCAATCGTTTTAGATGTGTTGGAAACATATCCACTAATTCTTAGTCTAAAAACCAGCCATAAATATTTCTAACTATTGGATGATCGGTTGGAAAGGGGTCAAATTTTACAGTTACTAAATTAGAGTTACTACAAGTGAATATATAAGTGCTACTCAATAGTCTTATTTTAGATCCATTTATTGAATAATTGATACTGAAAACAAAGTGGAAACTAAGGGGTCAAGCATAAAAAGAGTTGTAATTAACAAAATTTATTAATAAGGATATTTTCAAATGGTTTTACTGTCATGTAAGTATATACTCATATTCATGTTATTGACGTGTAGTTATTTTGTCTATGTTAAAAGTGACCCCTTAAATCATATTGCCTAGATAATCAATGTTGATAATCAAGATGTAATATAAAATTATTGGAAGTTTTTAGATCGAGTTCTTATAAGGAAGGCTAAAAAATTTGATACCTACTATATTCATGGAGTCAAGTTTCATAAAATTTATCAGGAGGAAGTATTGAAAACTCAAGATAGTGGTGTATTTACACTTAAATAGGTGGGATAATATGGAGAGATGATTGATATAATCAAATTAAACTATCATGGTCAATTTTCAGTTGCATTATTCAAATGTAACTGGGTCAACATTGATAGGGTACAATGAAAGATTCATTACATTTTAATTTTATCAAGTTCTCTTTATTGATCCATACTGATGAACATGGATAATATGATCCATTTATCTTGGATTCACAAGCGAATATCGTTTATTATGTGGATGATTAAATACATGAAGTTTGTATTGTTTTTTCCACTTAGTATTTTGATACTTTAATGATATGTGTGATGAAGATGAATTGGTACTTTGTGATATTGAACCTCATTAACCAATGAGAATTGAATAGTATTTTCCTAACAATATTGAAATAATAGAACTTGAAAGAGAGAGTGAAAATGAAGTACTCATTTCAATTGAGGTTGATAACAATGAATATAATAAATATGAAGATAAATGAATGTATAAATCAGAAATGAAACTATATTACAATTTCACATTTATAAGTGTTTTGTACATATGTAAATTTTTCTATATTTTCATTTTTTGTAAAAATATTTTACTTTTATGTATTTTATATATTGAATATATATTGAACCATTTGAATTGAAAAAATTCCAGGATTTTTTTTGAGATCCTAGCTAATCAACATCTCGGAGAACACCACCACTTTTGTCATCTTTAGTGGATCAAAGTGATTCCACTATATTGGTGAATTTTAGTGAGCCAATAGCTTACCCATGGTAACCCACCATTTGATGCAAATATAGTGATGGAGCAGTTGGTTACCCCTTCATCTAGGGGATATTGACGAGTTTCCATTACTGTTATGTATGTCATTTTTAAAAAACTATACTTTTTATTAATTGTTAATTCATTTTTCAAACAGATAATTAATAAAATAGAAGATGTATAAATATGAACAGAGTATATGTATGAAAACTGAAAGACTTTAATATTATTATTCCATTTGATGAGTTTAGGGTGCTTACTAATGATGCTACATGAATCTATGGAAAAATTCTTAGGAATCTTTCTTGTGAGATGGTGAGCTTTCCCATTAATTGTAAAGATTGAATTAATATTCCCACAACTTGGAAAAATGAGGTATTTTGTCACGACCCATCCTCGAGGCCCGTGCCGTGACTACCCCAAGCCCGCCTTCCATAGGCCAAGGGCTGACGACTAGCACCAAGGTGTAATTCCCGGTAAAAAGGGAAGACATTGCCTTTGTAAAGTAAACAAACACCACAGAGCAAGCAAGCAGAAGTGAACACTAAGTAAAAACTGGGTACAATAGTAAGTGAGGAAAAGTAAGAGGGCCAGAATACAAACCCAAACTTGGAGTAAAGTATAACTGAAAAGGGAGTACAACAACTAAAAAGTAAAGCCGCTACGGCGAGCTGTCCACTGGAAGTCCCACCTGAAGGGTGGGTACTGATAGCCTCCACAGCTCCTCGGGTCCAGTTGTCCGCTCCGAGTACGTCCCGCCCAGTGGTCCACCTCCAGGTACCGACCTGCTCGGCAAGCCTCAACCACGATCAGTACTGTCTGTCGTCTGCAACCAACACAACGTAGTGTGGGCATAGCCTATGCAGGGGTGAGTATAAGCTACTCAGTAGGGACCCCAAGACCCCTGAAGGTCTCCCAGAATCCACAAAAGATAATCCACAAAGGAAAGATACAATCACGAAGTAACATCCGACACTAATTAGGTATATGCCCATACATATACCTAAGTCATCAATTCCAGTTCGGCTCCAACATCCGAGCCCAAGTCCGACCACGTCCACACAGGACAGCACAACACAATCCACATAGTAAAACAAGTCAATCATATCGAAGATAATGATTGAAAGTTGAGATTCAGCTCACACAGGTATACTTCTTCGTAAGACGATAGAGATGATCAGATGTAGCCACTGAATCATCTAAGCCGTCGGACCCACACAGGATCGATAGGTACTGACCCCCGCAATGACCCACAAAGGATCGATAGGTACTAACCCCCGCAATGACCCACAAAGGATCAATAGGTACTAACCCCCGCTATGACCCACACAGGATCTGACCCACACAGGATCGGAAGGCGCTGGCCCGCACAAGACCGCTGAGTGCTGACCCACACAGGATCTGCCCCACACAGGATCGATAGCACTGATCCACATAGGATCGCTGAGTGCTGTAGTCGTCGCCGTCGAATCCACGAAGGATTTCTGTACAGTCGTCATCGTCGTCATAGTCGCAGCCAGCTCTAGGGTTCCCGCACAAAACAAGCTCGTTCGGGAGGGTCCGCTCCTCGAGCCGAGGGGATGATACATCAACTAACACGTAGTCCGAAGTTGATGTATCCAAAAGTTCCGTATCGTTAACAGGAAATCAACGTCACAGATGGCGCGTCAATCGGACGCCCGGTCTGTGAGTTATTGGCTTTTTCGTCCCAGGGGCCCGGTTGATTTTTAAGTCAAAACCAACCTGACCGTACTCCAACTGCATCCAAACCTCGAGCAGAGTAAGACAAAAGGTTCGTCTCACTAAGAGGAATACATCAAAGTCGACGACACGTCAATCAGACGTCCGGAGCTCAAGTTATAAGCGTTTCTGCTCCGAGGGCCCGGTTGGTTTCGTGTACGAACCAACCCGGCTGAACCCAAAGTTCTCTGAAACCTTGAGTTTAATATACCGAAATGACCATCTCAATCCAAGGATGACATCGCAGCTGACGGTGCATCGATTGGAGGTCTGAATCCCAAGTTATGGGCAAAAGACCGAAAGAGGTCCGGAATTAGGGGGTTCGGGCCCGGTCCGACCCGGCCCGATACCCTCTGGGTCGGCCCGAACCGGTTCCACCCGACCCGGGTCCAGGTCCGGCCTGCTTGGGCGCGGCCCGACCCGGCTGGCATGGCCCGGCCCGGCCTGCGCAGCCCGGCCCGACCTGGGCGGCCCGGCCTTGGCGCGCTCGGCCTGGCCAGCGTGGCCAGGCGGCTCGGCCGAAACGGCCGAGCGAGGGGTGGTGGGGGGGTGCTGCCCCCCTATTGTGAAACCGCGACCCCCATGTGGGGGGCCGCTCCTGCTGGCCAGCCGGGGGTTACGACCCCCGGCCCTTCATGGAAGCCGGCCGTGCTGCTGCCGCGGGACCCCGCGGTCCCGCCCTCCTGCTCCGGCGCCGGCGGTCGGAAGCCGGCCGCCACTCCCTGCTCCGCCGCAGCCGAAGGCCGCGGCCTTGGTCCGTCTGGTGCGGTGCGACAGCACCGCGCCTCTCCGTCGCGCCCCACCGCAGCGCCCCTCCGCCGCGCCCCTCCGCCACGCCCCTCCGCCGTGCCCCTCCACCGCGCCCCTCCACCGCGCCCCCGCTCCGGCCGCGATCTCTTCCAGATTCTCCGGCGTGGCGCGACGGCACCGCGACTTGTTCGACTTCAACTGCGCGACGCGACGACGCCACACTTCTTCTCCCAAACTCATAGCTTCCGTTCGGTGCAACGGCACCGCGCTGCCTTACACGTGCCACAACAATTGAAACAACCAAGGGGGGAGGAGGGTCGGCCGTGTTCGTGCGGTCCGACCTCCTCCCGTTATTGCGATATCAGGTGGTTCAAATAAGGATGATAAACAGCGATGGAAGTAATCAGGAACAAACAATTAAAATAATCCCCCTACCTCGAGCGTAGTCGTCGAACGAGGTTTTTCGCGGAAAGGGACGTCGCGGAAGAAGGCTCCGTACATGTTGATGGAGATCGTCTGAGGAGGAACGGTGTGTCCCTTCCTTTGAAGCGGGAAGAAGAAATGAAAGGATGTGCGTCGGGTCGTCGATCTTCGAGGAAGGCATCTCTCACCGTCGTCCTTTGTCATAGGTCGACGTTCTTCATCAGCGGCGGTGCGTTCTTCGCGTTCTTCGACGAAGAGGAAGAACTTCAAGGCTTAGAGCTTTTTCTCCCAATCCTCTCACAACCCAACAACTCTAATAAAATAAGAGTTTGTCTTATTTTATTTCTCAAGCCAAGCATTTTGAAATTAAAAAATGAAACAAACAATTAATTGAATTAATTGCAATGTTTAAACCGCCCAATTAATAGAGGCGTTTAATATTTAATTAAACGCACGAGTTGACTTCACTTAAAAAGGGGGGGTGCGGGTGCATTACCTTAATTAATAGGGGTTGAGGAAGTTGAAAGGGTGGGGATCGTGTGGGCCCCACCCCACTAATATCCTAAATAGTGGATTAGTTAGGATGTGGGTCCCACTCAACCACTTAGCTTAGGTTAACACTTCCTTGAATACAAATAAAATATATAGTGCAATATTTTATTTTATTCATTAGTTAACCCAATTAAGTAAAACTCCACCCGAGAAAACGCAACTCCGGAAAAGGTGTTTTTAAGCAATTACTAGCGCTGCGATTCCATCGGTGTCCTCGGATTTCGATTCAGAGCACTGATTCAAAAGTTAGGAAAAACCCACTCGTTCGTTCACTGAACGTACCCGGGCTAAACTTCGGAAAATGATTCCAGGCACACCAGGCCTCAGAATCAGGTGCCATCAGAAACTGTGTTCTTGTAAAATCCCAAATAAAATTAAGAAAAAAAAATTTCCCTTGAATTTTAAGGGTCTTTACATTACTCCCACCTCAGGGCTTTACGTCCCTGTAAAGATACATCAAAAACTAGGGAAACAAATGTGGGTACTGTGCATGCATCTGAGCCTCCCACTCCCAAGTGCTCTCTTGGAGGGTCCTGTGCTGCCATATGATGCGCACTAGAGGAATCGACCATCCACGTAGGACCCACTCCTGTCGATCCTCGATCTCCACTGGGACCTCCACAAAAGTCGCCCCATCATCAATGTCCAGCTCCCCATGGTCAATGATATGTGTCAGGTCATGCACGTATCTCTTCAGCTGAGATACGTGAAAGACGTCGTGCACCCGGTGCAACTGAGGTGGTAGAGCCAGGCGATAAGCCACCTCGCCAATCCTGCTAAGGACATGGAATGGTCTGATGAAGCGCGGAGACAACTTGCCGCCTCGGGCAAATCTCTATAATCCACGTCGGGGTGAGACCCGCAAGAAGACGTGGTCACCATCCTCGAACTCAAGTGGCCTCCGCCTCCTGTCAGCATAAGACTTCTGCTGGCTCTGAGCTGTCCTCATCCGCTCCTGGATGACCTGGACCTTCTCTGTCATGGCCTGGACCATCTCCGGTCCCACAAGTGCTGACTCCCCAAGGTCTGTCCAGCACAGCAGTGATCTGCAAGGCCGCCCATACAACCCCTCGTATGGTGCCATCCCGATGGTGGAGTGGTATCTGTTGTTGTACGTGAACTCCACCAAGGGTAGGTGGTCCTCTAAGCTGCGACCAAAGTCGAGGAAACATGCACGGAGCATGTCCTTGAGAGTCTGAATGGTCCTCTTCGTCTGACCATCTATCTGAGGGTGAAAGGCGGTGCTCAGACATAGTTGCATCCCGAATGCCTCCTGCAACCCCTTCCAAAGCTGAGAAGTAAAGCGAGAATCTCGATCGGAGACGATAGATGATGACACACCGTGAAGCCGTACAATCTCCTGAATGTAGAGGCGTCCCAAGCTCTCCACTGAGCCCTGCTCTCTGATGGGTAAGAATTGAGCCGACTTGGTGAGTCGGTCGACAATCACCCAAATGGAGTCGTGACCTCTGGAAGTGCATGGAAGTCCAGTCATGAAGTCCATAGATATGCCATCCCACTTCCACTTCGGGACCTCCAAGGGCCGTACCAAGCCTGCTGGTACCTGGTGCTCTGCCTTCACCTGCTGGCAGGTGAGACATCGAGAAACGAACTCAACCTCAACCTTCTTCATGCCCGACCACTAGTGCTATCGTTTGAGATCCTGGTACATCTTTTCCACTCCAGGATGTACCGCCAAAGGGGAAGTGTGAAACTCTCTCAGCACCTCCTCCTGTAATGAAACTGGTACCAAGGTACGTCCTCTGAAAAGGACGTCGTGCTCTCCTATTAAAGAGAAACCATCAGGTGCTTGTCCTGAGGATATATGCGCATGCCGCGTCTCACAGTCGGCATCCCCATGCTGTGCCTCTCTGACCCACTGTAGTAGTGGAGGAGTGACTGTGAGTGATTGAAGAAATGCTGCTCCATCTCTATCCACGAAGGATATCTGCAAAGCAGCTAGCTGCTCTGTCACCTCCCCAAGTAGCTGGATGCCCATCCTCCTTCTGAGAGCATTGGCTACTACATTCCCTTTCCCAGGAGTATAGACTATCTCAAAGTAATAGTCCTGGAGGAACTCGAGCCATCGTCGCTGTCTCAGATTCAGGTCCTTCTGTGAGAATATGTACCTGAGACTCTGGTGGTCAGAGTAGACTGTAAAGCGCTCGCCCATCAGATAGTGTCGCCACATCTTCAGAGTGAATACCACTGCTTCTAACTCCAGGTCATGGGTAGCGTATTTCTGCTCATGCTGCCTCAAATGACGTGATCCATAGGCGATCACGGCCCGATCCTGCATCAGGACACATCCGAGTCCGTTCCCTGATGCATTGCAGTAAACTACGTACCCAACTCCCTCCTCCGGTAGCCTCAAGATAGGCGCGCTGGTCAATCTCTGTATCAGCTCCTGGAATCTCTTCTGACATTTGTCTTACCACACAAAGGGTTTCCCCTTCTTCATCAAAGTTGAGAGTGGTGCCGCAACTTTGGAGAAGTCTGGCACAAATCTCTGATAGTACCCAGCTAGACCCAAGAAACTTCGTACCTTCGTCACGCTCCTAGGTGGCTCCCAAGCTAGCACATCCTCGATCTTCGCAGGATCCACCGCAACTCCCGCCTCAGAGATGACGTGTCCCAAGAAGTGGACCTCATGTATCCATAACTGACACTTTGAGAGCTTTCCATAAAGCTGGTGCTCTCGGAGTGTGTCTAGTACAACCCGCAAGTGGTAGGCGTGCTCCTCCTCAGTGGTCGAGTATATCAAAATGTCTTCAATGAAGACCACGAAAAATCGATCGAGGTATGGCTGAAAGATCCTGTTCATGAGGCCCATGAACACTTCTGGAGCATTGGTCACTCCGAAAGGCATAACCAAGAACTCATAGTGGCCATACCGACATCTGAAGGCCGTCTTCTGCACGTCCTCGTCCCGAACTCTGAGCTGATGATAGCCTGACCTGAGGTCTATCTTCGAGAACCACCGTGCTCCCTTGAGATGATCGAAGAGGTCATCAATCCTCGGTAGTAGATACTTGTTCCTCACATTCACCTGGTTCAGGCGAAGATAGTCAACACAAAGTTGCAAGCTCCTGTCCGCCTTTTTGGCGAACAAAATCGGGGAAGCCCAGGGTGAAACACTGGGTCGGATGAATCCCTTGCCCTGCAAGTCCTCCAACTGTACCCGTAGCTCTTGTAGCTCAGCGGGGTCCATCCGATATGCTAGGGTGGATATCGGGGATATCCCAGGGTACAGATCAATATAAAAGTCTACCTCTCTACGAGGAGGTAGTCCTGGAATGTCGTCGGGGAAAATGTCCGCATACTGATCCACCACTATAGGAAAACCGGGACTCTACACGTCAACTGCTCCTAGGATGAGGCTAGCCAACTGATGAGTGATGGGATGTCCTCTCCTCTGCGAGAGTCCATCCTGTGCTATGAAGGCTCCCTTCTCGCTGGTGAAGGTGAACCTACTCCCGTTGGTGCGTACACACCACACCTTGCACCTAATACAGTCAATCTGAGCATGGACTATAGATAACCAATCCATGCCCAAGATGACGTCGTAAGGCCTCGACGCTGCTACAAGAAGATCCCAGCCGAAGATCTCGCCTCCTAGAGTAAGCTCACACTGCCGGCACCAGTGCGTAATCGTCGAGTCTTCTCCCGTAGGAGTCTCTAGCCGTAAGGATCGAGCCAACGGCTCTGTCAGAATCTCCGAGCTCCGAACAAGGGCAGAGGCAATGAAAGAATGACTCGCTCCTGTGTCTATAAGAACTGCAGAAAGGGTGGAATATAAATAGATGGTACCTCGAATCATCTCGGGCGCACTGTGGTTGTAGGCCTCCGCTGCCTGAAGATGTGCCTGCCTCTGCCCGCCAGCTCCTTGTGGTTGGGGTGGGCCTCCTGGTGGTGGTGGTGGTAGAGCCTCAAAGCGTCGCCCACCACCTGCTGCTCGGCCAGCTCCTCTGCCTCGTCCGCTTTCTCCCTGCGGACTTCCATGGTCGACCCTATGCCTCTTCCTGGGTGGTCCCTCAACCATCTGCTACTCCTCCGCATGGCTGGTCGGGCAGTCACGAGCCATGTGGACCTGCCCGCTGCATGCGTAGCACTGTCTGCCTCTCGAAAGACTGGCTCTGCGCTGAGTGCCCCGCACCTCTGAGCTAGTGTCCTGAGGTCGTCCGCCTGAGGGTTTGGTCCACCTGGACCCATGTGTCATCCGTCGACTGCCAGCTGCAGAAGACTCTGCTACGTGCCGCCCTGCGGTAGGTCTCACCGCTGGTGTAGACTCAGCAAGAAAGCTCTCGATGAGAAGGGCTCGCTCCAGTACCCCTGCCTGTGTTAGAATGCTGAGGGAGATCAGCGATGCCCTGATCTCAGGCCTCAATCCCTACTCAAAGGTCCAGGCCTGAAAGAATGGGTCATGTACCATGTCCGTCGAATAGCGCGAGAGATCGGTAAATCTTGCCGAGTACTGGGCAACCGTCAAGCTGCCCTACTGCAGCTGTAGTAGCACCTGGATGCGCACCGCACGGAGGGTGGCTGGGAAGAACTCCAAATGGAAGAGGCTCTCAAAGTCCATCTAGAGGAGAGATGCCTCATCGTGTACCTGGAGCATCAAGCTCCACCATCTGCCTGCTACCGTGTGCAGGAGACTCGCTACAAGGATCACCATGAGGTCTACTGGTGTCCCTACCAATCGGAAAACTCATACAACTTCCTCCAGCCAATCCTAGGATGCCTAAGGGTCCGTCTCCCCGCGGAACCTGGGCGATCGATGACACTGAAACTCGTACAGTGCAGTAAGGTGACGTGCACTGTCAGTGGCTGGGGCTGGTATCATCGGTGGCTCGGTGGGTAGAGGTACCGTCGGTGCCTCTGCTGTCAAAGGGCCCTGTACCGAGGCCTCGTCGCTCGGTGGGCTATCATCACGCACAATTCTTGAAACCCTAGCTGGCTGCCATCGTGGGGCCATCCTGAAAAGAAACAGGTGCGCCACGATTAAACAGTATACCTGGTGAGCTAACACAAAGTAATCACAAAGAAAACTTGAAACACACATGCAATCAATGTTTTCGTGCATTAAGTCGGAAATCAGAAGTCAGGGTCCTAGTGTACGGATACGTCAGCCTCCGCACCAACACTGGTCTCCCTGGACTGATAACCACACCCAATACCCTTAACACTATTGCCTCACATAGAAGAAATATCAGAGTCCAAAGTTCTGTGGTAGAACCGAACTCCTCTGATACCAATTTGTCACGACCCGTCCTCGGAGCCCATGCCGTGACTACCCCAAGCCTGCCTTCCATAGGCCAGGGGCTGGCGACTAGCACCAAGTCATAATTCCTGGTAAAAAGGGAAGGCATTGCCTTTGTAAAGTAAACAAACACCACATAGCATGAAAGAAGAAGTAAACACTAAGTAAAAACCAGGTACAATAGTAAGTGCAGAAAAGTAAGTGGGCTAGAATACAAACCCAAACTGGAAGTAAAGTACAACTGAAAAGGGAGTACATCAACTGAAAAGTAAAGCCGCTACGGTGAGCCGTCCACTAGAAGTCCCACCTGAAGGGTGGGTACTGATAGCCTCCACAGCTCCTCGGGTCCAGTCATCCGCTCCGAGTACGTCCTGCCCAGTGGTCCACCTCCAGGTACCAACCTTCTCCGCAAGCCTCAACCACGATCAGCGTTGTCCGTCATCTGCAACCAACACAACGTAGTGCGGGCATAGCCCATGCAGGGGTGAGTATAAGCTACTCAGTAGGGACCCCGAGACCCCCGAAGGTCTCCCAGAATCCACAAAGGATAATCCAAAAAGTAAAGTTACAATCACGAATAACATCCGACAATACTTAGGTATATGCCCATACATATACCTAAGTCATCAATTCCAGTTCTGCTCCAACATCCGAGCCCAAGTCCGATCACGTCCACACAGGAAAGCACAACACAATACACATAGGAAAGCAAGTCAATCATATCGAAGATAATGATTGAAAGTCGAGATTCAGCTCACACAGGTATACTTCTTCATAAGATGATAGAGATGATCAGATATAGCCACTGAATCATCTAAGTCGTCTCACCCACACAGGATTGATAGGTACTAACCCCCGCAATGACCCACAAATGATCGATAGGTACTAACCCCCGCAATGACCCACAAAGGATCGATAGGTACTAACCCCCGCTATGACCCACACAGGATCTGACCCACACAGGATCGGAAGGCGCTGGCCCACACAGGACCGCTGAGCGCTGACCCACATAGGATCTGACCCACACAGGATTGGTAGCACTAATCCACGTAGGATCGCTGAGTGCTGTAGTCATCATCGTCGAATCCACGAAGGATTTCTGTACAGTCCCGCACACATCAAGCTCATTCGGGATGGTCCGCTCCACGAGCCGAGGGGATGATACATCAAATGACACGTAGTACGAAGTTGATGTATCCAAAAGTTCCGTATCGCTAAC
The DNA here is from genome assembly GCA_963277665.1 of Viscum album. Classification (NCBI taxonomy): domain Eukaryota; kingdom Viridiplantae; phylum Streptophyta; class Magnoliopsida; order Santalales; family Viscaceae; genus Viscum; species Viscum album. The sequence goes on along the minus strand of OY728121.1, from coordinate 1,097,418,008 downwards.
AGGAACTCAACGTCACAGACGGCGCGTCAATCAGATGCCCGGTCTGTGAGTTATTGGCTTTTTCGTCCCAGGGGCCCGGTTGGTTTTTAAGTCATAACCACCCGACTGTACTCCAACTGCATCCAAACCTCGAGCGGATTAATCAAAAAGGTTCGTATCACTAATAGGAATACATCAAAGTCGATGGCACGTCAATCGGACGTCCGGAACTCAAGTTATAAGCGTTTCCGCTCCGAGGGCCCGGTTGGTTTCGTGTACGAACCAACCCGGATAAACCCAAAGTTCTCCGAAACCTTGAGTGTAATATACCGAAACGACCATCTCGATCCAAGGATCGCATCGCAGCTGACGGTTCGTCGATCGGAGGTCAGCAGCCCAAGTCATGGGAAAAAGACCGAAAGAGGTCCGGAATTAGGGGGTTTGGGCCCGGTCCGACCCGGCCCGATACCCTCTGGGTCGGCCTGAACCGGGTCGACTCGACCCGGGTCCGGGTCCGGCTGGGCGCGCTCGGCCTGGCCAGCGTGGCCAGGTGGCTCGGCCGAAACGGCCGAGCGAGGGGGGGGGGGGGGGCGCTACCCCCCTGTTGTGAAACCGCGACCCCCATGTGGGGGGCCGCTCCTGCTGGCCAGCCGGGAGTTATGACCCCCGGCCCTTCACGAAAGCCGGCCGGCCCGGTTGGCCGGCCGTGCTGCTGCCGCGGGACCCCGCGGTCCCACCCTCCTGCTCCGGCGCCGGCGGCCGGAAGCCGGCTGCCACTCCCTGCTCCGCTGCGGCCTTGGTCCGTCCGGCGCGGTGCGACGGCACCGCGCCCCTCCGCCGCGGCCCCGCTCCGACCGCGGTCTCTTCCAGATTCTCCGGCGTGGCGTGACGGCGCCGCGCTTCTTCGCCCAAACTCATATTTTCCGTGCGGTGCAACGGCACCGCGCCGCCTTACACGTGCCGCAACAATTCAAACAACCAAGGGGGGAGGAGGGTCGGCCGTGTTCGTGCGGTCCGACCTCCTCCCGTTATTGCGATATCAGGAGGCTCAAATAAGGACGATAAATAGCGATGGAAGTAATCAGGAACAAACAATTAAAATAATCCCCCTACCTTGAGCATAGTCATCGAACGAGGTTTGTCGCGGAAGAAGGCTCCATACACGTTGACGAAGATCGTCCGAGGAGGAACGATGTCTCCCTTCCTTTGACGCGGGAAGAAGGAACGAAATGATGTGCGTTGGGTCATCGATCTCCGAGGAAGGCATCTCTCACCATCGTTCATTGTCGGAGGTCGGCGTTCTTCGTCGTCGGCGGTGCGTTCTTCGCGTTCTTCGCGTTCTTCGACGAAGAGGAAGAACTTCAAGGCTTAGAGCTCTTTCTCTGAATCCTCTCACAACCCAACAACTCTAATAAAATAAGAGTTTGTCTTATTTTATTTCTCAAGCCAAGTGTTTTGAAATTCAAAAACGAAACAAACAATTAATTGAATTAATTGAAACGTTTAAACCACCCAATTAATAGAGGCATTTAATATTTAATTAAACGCACGAGTTGACTTCACTTAAAAGAGGGGGGGGGTGCGGGTGCGTTACCTTAATTAATAGGGGTTGAGGAAGTTGAAAGGGTGGGGATCATGTGGGCCCCACCCCACTAATATCCTACATAGCTGATTAGTTAGGATGTGGGTCTCACTCAACCACTTAGCTTAGGTTAACACTTCCTTGAATAAAAATAAAATATGCAGCATAGTATTTTATTTTATTCATTAGTTAACCCAATTAAGTAAAACTCCACCCGAGCAAACGCAACTCCGAAAAAGGTGTTTTTAAGAAATTACCTGCGCTACGATTCCATCGGTGTCCTCAGATTTAGATTCCGAGCACCGGTTCAAAAGTTAGGAAAAACCCGCTCGTTCGTTCACTGAACGTACCCGGGCTAAACTTCGGAAAATGATTCCAGGCACACCAGGCATCAGAATCAGGTGCCGTCAGAAACTGCGTTCTTGTAAAATCCCAAAGAAACTTAAGAAAAAAAAATTCCCTTGAATTTTACGGGTCTTTAAATTTTTTATAACTAAGTAAATGCATTATTAATTTAATATTAATTGATAACCAATTTAAAATCCATGAGTAAAATTAATAATATACTTATAAAGTGTTATGTGTTTTATTTATATATGTTTTTTAATTTTTATGTCTCATACTCTATTTCACGCCAATGGACTTTTAAAAATTTGGGCAAGAAATAGTGAGATTTTAAATGGAGATTATGACATGAATTTAACGAGACATCTCTGAGCTCTCGATAAATATATGAGAAAGTACTTGAAGAAGTTTCTCATGAGTAGTAGAAGATGTTTTTCGATATAAATAGAGAATAATATCATGAGGTAGTTACATATTTTAAATCATGTTAATAACATAAACACAATAAAATTATATTTTTTGTTAAAATTTATATTTTTTCTAGAATTATCTAAATAATATTGTGAATAGTGAGAAACAAGTCATTCCTTATATCGTTGGGTCTCAGAGTTTTTCAAGAAAAAGAAAATTCTCAATTTTATTTTATCCATTATTATTTATATTATTTTATTATATGTAAATGTTTATTTCTAACTTTTATATATTTTTTTATAAAGGCTAATGAATTAGGTCACTCTGTTGGACGAACATAGATGTGGATTAAAGTTCATAGGAAACTAGATAACAGTTTTGTAAATGAACCCACCAGATACGTTGGAGTAAGTACTTTTAATTACTATTTAATAATATTTTATCACTATAAAAACATAATAATGAAAAATAAATTATAACAACAAAATATCTTTAAACTAAATTAAATGGGGCGGACTACATGGATCAGATAGAGCTAATTGTCTCTATTGCCACTGTTTTATCCATGTAGTCGGCACCAAATAATTGGATTTAAGTATTTTTTATTATTATAATTTATTTTTCATTATTATGTTTTTATAGTAATGAAACAACATTAAATTTTAATGAAAAATTCATGAATTAGATAATATTACTAAGTTTAGATAATTTTAAAAAAACATTGTTAATAATGTTGTATTAATAGGTTAAAATTCAAGAAGCCTATAATGTGAACCCTTCACAATCATCATCAGTTTCCTATAAGGGATGGAGAATCATGGGAATGTATGGGTTCTGGTCCTACATCATCAGCTATCTTTAGTATGAATTCTTTATCATTTACTACTACACATAGTGGGGGTTCAATCAATTTCATTGATTAGGAAGCACATATAGAAATTTAAAGGTTGAAAGAAAAAGTGAAAGGACATGAATATTATATAAAAACACAATTTTAGTGGTGTTAAAAATGGAAAATTATTTAGTTTTTTTATTTTAGAGGATGACGGGAACAATCATTGAGGAAATTGCTAGTCTTATATCTCATCCCGCTGAGGTAAATTCTAAACTCCATAGATCATTTAAATATTTGAAATGAACATATAAAGTATCCCAAAACACTCATGTAGCTTATTTGTTTCAATTATCATACCAATGATCATGAACTAAAAATAATATTGGTAGAGAACTACAATCAACCATATTTATAAATAGAAGGCCAACATGAATAAAATCAAATATTTAGAAGCATATTGATATAAACCATATGAGTTTTCTTATAATTATCTAATGTTTGTATGTTTGGGAGTCAAAAATAGCTTAATGTGATTAAGAAATCATGTAACAGAAAATTAAATGAAAATAAATATCAACTTGAAAGAGTAAAATTGATAGAAGTTTGAGTAATACCAACCACAGGACACCAGTATTAAAAACAAGAACTTTGAGTCATGCTATACAATTTGTGTGTCCTATTGAAATTATGCCAATTAATACACATTAAAAATGAATTATTGATCATTTTATTAATGTTTGAAAACCATCTGAGCTCTTTTTATCATCTTTGCAAATGTGACAAACATTTTAAACTAAAATAACACTTTTATTTTTAAAACATTCACTTCGAGTCAAACCAATGACATTGTGTGTCGAATCAATGTGCAGTCACTTCCTTCACATCAAAAATGAATTATAGATCATTATACTAAATTTTGAAAAAAATAAAAGTTTTTTTCCTTGGTTTTGGATATGTGATAGGTGTTTTAAAGTAAAATGACACTTATATTGAAAACACTCACTTTGAGTCATACCACCCACTTCGTGCATCCGATTGAAATTTGGTCAATTCCTACAAATAAAAAATGAATTATGAATAATTTTCCTAAATTTTGAAAAAAATAATCTCATTATCTTAGTTTTGATAATGTGACAGATGTTTTAAAATAAAATGACACATTTATATTGAAAACACGCACTTTGAGTCATACTGACTACATCATGTGTCAAATTGAAATCAAGTCAATTCGTACATGTCAAAAAATAATTATGGATTATTTTCCTAATGTTTGAAAACAATATGAGATCGTTTTCTCGGTTTTGGCTATGTGATAAGTGTTTTAAAGTAAAACGACACTTTTATTAAAAATACACACTTCGAGTCATACCGCCCACTTCGGGTGTCTGATGGCCATGGAATCATAGGATAATGACTGCATATTGATTTTTTAAATATATAAATTCATAAAACATCAATCCGAGTAACAGTTTTTTTGGGTTTCCCATAAATGTGTTTTTAGTGCTCTAAAACACTAAAATATGCATGTAATAGTAAAAACCATAGAAAATGACATCATATTGACATGAAATCATGGGAAAACTACCTTTGAATAATTTTGACATGTATAAATATAAAACACATCAATCCGATATGTGGTGTTCTAGAAATGACTCAATAAGAAGTTTAAATAGATACCAATGTCTTTAAAAACATGTGTTGGGGGTTCAAAACCAAGAAAACACCATCATTTGGCCATAAAATTATAGGAAAACTAATATATATTGATTTATGAAATGTAGGAACTGACACCACATCAATCTGAGTTATAATTTTCCCAAGATTCCCGTAAAATCATGTTTAGTGTTTTAAAACACTAAAACAGGCGTGTTATAGTCAAAATCATAGAAAATGACCTCAAATTGATGTGAGATCATGGTAAAAACACCGTTTAATTATTAGGGGATAAAACCTGCTAATTTCCATCCCATGGTGGATCATTTTGGGGATGTATTCCCTAATGAATTTTCTGGGATACCTCAATTGAGAGATATAGAATTCACCATTGAGCTAGTGCCAAGAGTGGAACCAGTTTCCATTCCTCCTCATAGGATGGCACCTAAAGAGCTTCTAGATCTCAAGAATTAGTTGGAAGACCTAGGATATAATGGTTTTATCAAACTTGGTACCTCTCCATGGGGTTCACTAGTCCTTTTACCAAGAAGGTGGATAATACCCTTAGGCTTTTCATGGATTACCGACAATTGGACCAACATACGGTAAAGAATCAGTATCCACTACCTCAAATAGACAACCTATTTGATCATATATAAGGAGAAAGTCTATTTTCAAAGATTGATTTTAGGTCGGTCCACCATCAGGTGCATTTTAGACCTTCGTGCATACCTCATATAGCTTTCTGGAGCATGTATGGTCTTTATGAATACCTGGTAATGTTGTTTGGTCTCACAAATGCACCATCCATTTTCATGTCTATAATGAATCAGTTTTTCCATCCATATATGGACTAATTTATGGTAGTATTTTTCACAAACCAGACCTAGATTCTATCCAACCCGACACCGACCCGGTCTGAGACATGGTCTAAAGGGTGTTACTGATCCCCAAGGGTTGGAAACTAGTTTTGGGCATCAAAATAATACAAATGGGAATGATTTAGCCCAATAAAATAGGATCAAAACAAAATAACTGACAAGTTAAAGAGCCAACCATAACTAAATCTCAAATATGTGTATAAATAGATTCCATTACAATAGCTGAATAGACATAAAACTAAATACAAAATTGAAACTAAAACAATGAAACTAAACTTCTACCACATGATCTCCGTGTGACCGCATGGTCTCCTACAACCACAAGACCAAACCTAATCCAACAACAAGCACCTGATACAGGAAACATGAACAAAGTTGAACCTGCAAAATATCTTGGGTCTGCAGACACTGAGTGTTATAAGTAGGGTGTGAGTTAAACAGTTCATTAGGAAATCACCAAATAATACTTGTGTTTCATTTCTTGAAATAATCCATTAACACTAGTTTGAAAATAAAATTATAAGAATAAGGTTTTTTAAATTTTACTAAATAATACCATCCTACCATTTTAAATTCCAACATATGCAACATACCATTTCCAAAACCGATTACCATTTTATAACCAAAACCCAAAATAATGAATACCAGGGCTATGCTGAAAAATAGATAATAGTGAAAACTGGAAACTAATGTAGTATAAAGTAAACAATAAATAAAAATAATAATAACCATGGGTGATCCTAAAAATCCTTAGAAGACCCCTCGATGTACTCGGTTTTTAACCACCTTTCAGTGTATGGTGAATCCCATAATCAATAACCAACTAGCTGCTCTATCCTAGCCTCACTGGTGGTGAAGCCCTCCTGGCCTGTCAACAAATCCATGAGGGTACCAACCCATCTAATCGGGGTTGATAATCTACCATCACTCAATCAACTAAAAGAAACCTAGGATCCCTTGGTGGAAGTAAAATTGTGTAAGTAGGAGTCCAACGCATGTGTGACTCATCTTACCTACCATCACCACACTTGCCTAACCCAAACACGAACACCAATATATGATAACCTATAAATGAAAATGTAACGACCCAAAGTTTCATTAATGGAATTCCCACTTGATCTAATTAAATGCCTCTTTATGTAAAACATATATATAAAATGTCAACTTCATTGGTTTTATGTTACGAATTTTGACCGTTAATTTTATAGCTGTTGAACAATGATCACATGATTAGTATAAATATAATGCTTTAATGAACCCAATTTACTCAGACAAAAGAAGTGATGGCCTCATCCGGTAGAATTACTCCATACGAAGCCCATTTGTCGGAGCTCAAAAAAGAGGTGGCATCCTTGGGCTTCACTCTTGACCAAGCCCAAACTGAGCTTCATCATGTCAAGCTCGAACGGAACTATCTATGGGAAAAGTGGAAGTTGATAGAGATTACCACTCGAGCGATGTTATCCGAGCCACCCCATGAGTCTGTCACCATCGCACACCTTACCCTTAGGTCTTATGCAGCTATTTTAAGGGGTTATGTAACAAATCACTATTACTATGTTCATGTAAATTATTTTTGTATATAAAAATGAATATACTTTCTTGTCATTATTGATACATTGTAAATAGTTTTTAAAGTGAAAATAGTGTTTTTAGTTATTATTTAATTAAGAATTCTATTTTATTAAATTAAGGGATTTTTGAGTTAAATAATATTTTAATAAAATATTACTATTATTATTAAATTAATTTTTATTAAATATAAATTATCTTATAATTTTATGAATGCAATTATAATTTTTATTAAGGTTTGAAAGCTATTTCTGTCAAAACCCGTGAATTTTCGATAAATATCGATTTTTATTTTAAAAGTGAAAATTAACATATTTAGAAAATTATTTAAATAAAATAAATGATATTTCTGGAATCAGGACGTCGAAATTATCCAACGGTGAATTTTTCACAATTTTCTGAGACAGTCAAATTTTTGGGTCAAAATTAAATACCTTTTAAATATATAATGTGTTTTATGACATCATAATGACCCAATAGTGATGTAATAAAATACTATAAGCTTTATGTTCGGCCAATATATGTTTTACCATTAAAATAATTTGATTTTGGGTTTGTTTTACTTAATTTTCAAAGCATTAATGGACCCCTCAAGACTTATTAAACATCTTGTCCTTTTAAATTATTTTCAATGGGAGTGTGACTCACCTCCACATAAGCAACCCCATTATTTTAAAAAGTTCGTACTTTGGCCTTATAAAATATTGTTTTCCTCTCCCCTTTTCCAAAAACCATGGGAAAAAACCATGAGTTGATTTGGGGTTTGGATTAGTTTAATGTAAGGGGTCCCAAACCTAAATAATAAAGAATTCACTCACCTTTCCTATATAAACCCACCCAAGATCCCACTTCCTCCTCACTCAAAGCCTTTTGAGTTCGTCCAACCTCTGGCTTAATCACTCTAGAATCCTACCAAGGTGCCCCAAGCTCCCAAGAAGCCACTCTCAAGCCTCTCTCAAGCCTTTGGAAGCACACTTCCAAGTAAGGGTTTTTTTCTTCCTTTCTCATTTTTGTCCAATTTTCATAATATTGTTATGCCCTTTTAATTACAGTTATAAATTCTGGGTTATGGTTTCGCACCTCACCCATACTGCCGTTTTATTATTTGAATGATTTGAGACCCCTTTCTCTCTAATTAAATGCCTCCCATGTACACCCGTTACTATGCCGAAATTCCGAAAGGAACATCTCTCTCCTCATTTACATTCAAGCAATAATTTTGTAACATGAATTTAAATTCCATAACAATTTTTGGGACATGTATCTATATGAACTCATTACATTCAATTTCATGTAAATATGATGAGGAACCCCTTTCTCTCCCATCAACCATTTTTATGAATTCTTATGTCATGCTGTTATGCTGCCGAAATCACACCGATTTTCTAAGCCAATGCCATTGTGTAGTGAATACCATGGCCATTTCTCCATCAAGGGTATTCACCTTTATGCACATTTACTTATTGATTATAAATTTTCATATATGAATTCCTTATTCCTTTATCATGGAATAAATTATTATGTTTTATGAATCCATGTTTTATGATCCATGTGGCACACTAATGCATGAAATGACATGTTTAAGAAGGGTGCTCCCTTATAGTGCTCCAATGCATTGGGTAAAGTATAGTATCATGATACGTCATGTGTAATGAGTGTTGACTCATGCTAATTCAAGTGAAACGAGGGTTTACTCATGCTTCATGTGCACTGATAATTTACTCATGCTCCATGTGTAATGAGCCTTGGCCCATGCTAATTCCATGTTAAGTGTTGTTGCCACATTTCCATGTTATGATTATCATGCTTTATCATGCCTTTATGTCCATGTTTCTCTTGTGATCTATTGATATGCCTATTGTCTAACATGTATTTTACTCCTCACGTATTCCATGTTTATTCCCTTACCGAGCTTTATAGCTCACCCTTTTCTTAAGCATGTCCTCAGGTTATCCAATGCAATGCTAAGTACGAGGGAATGTAGTGGTCATGTAAAGGAAGTTTTCAATAAAGATGTTGTATTTCATTTTTTACATTTTTATGTAATGATCCTAATCCCCAAAGACACTAGACCTCTCGATCTTCCATGTTGTATCAAGTGAATATTTTATGTAATAAATCATGTTTAACTTTGTAATAAAAGTAGGGATGCCATAGTTGGTATTAGAGGATAGGTTTAGTTATTTTTGGGATTAGGATTAGAAAACCCTAGTAAAGCCATAGAGAAAAGACTAAGTATAATAAAAACATCCCTATGTTTTGGTAAGTACTAAGGGAGTGGTTTATCAAGAAAATACATCCTTGTCTGGATACGAGCAGGTAGAGGCGACTTTGGCACAAATGTATCCTAGGGATAAAACCCGAAAACACCGCTTTGAGCTAGACTCGAACAGGAACTGATGCATGACAATGGGCCTTGATGCACTCTTGGTTATGACACTCCTGGGGGATATGTTTTAATAAATTCACAAGCTTAGTATTCACCCTTATTAGGGGAATTAAAAAAATGTCCCTAAGAATATATGTTAGAATGTAGATCATGAAAAACCGAGATTGAAGCCTATAGAATCATGAGTTATGGAAATAAAAGTTTATTTATAAGTCATAAACTTTTTCCTTTGGATTACCCTTTATGTGTTACCCCCTAAATTTCCTTTTATTCCAGCCAATGGCTGGTAATTGGAGGACTCGGGCTAACAACCGATGTGAAGATCAGTGTGATGACTGTACTAATGAGATGCCCAATCCAATGGGAGAGGGAATCACGAACTTTGTCACACTTCTCTCTCAGCTAACTCAAGATTTTAATAGAAACACAGGCCAAGAGGAACGTTCAACCCCCCATAAGAAAGAACAGGTCGCTATTGAGAGCTTCATGAGACAAAGGCCTCCTACTTTTAGTGGATCATCTGATCCCACAATCACTGAACAATGGATCAACTCCATTGAAAATATCTTCTCCATCCTTCAATTTTCTGAACAAGAGAATGTTCTCATGGCGGATTATCATATGGAGGGTGAAGATGATCAATGATGGATGTTGATAAAAAATACGAAGCCTGAGGAGGAGATCGAGGCGTTGGAATGGAAGGATTTCCAGAAGATGTTTTTTGATAAATATTTTCCGCGCACCCTCTGGATTAATATGGAAAGGGACTTCCTTTACCTCAAGAAAAAAGATGAATAATATGTTGGAGCGTACGAGGAAAACTTCACAAGGCTTGCACAATACGCTTCTGGCTTTGTTGTTACCCCCGAATGCAAGGTTGACCGCTTCTTTAGTGGGCTAAAGCCTAGCCTGCGGAAAGCATTAGCGATCCGTGACATCGACAACTATGAGGAAATTGTCCGATGTGCCCTCGAGGTCGAAATGGAGATCAGGGAATCACAGGGGTATCATGGGGATAAGAAGCGTAAGGTGGACTTTAATGTTTGCGGTCTGATGGATAAATCCAACGGTGCTAAGAAGATCCAGCACCCCACATGACAAAAGTGTGGAAAGAAGCACCCTGGAAATTTCCTCAAGGGGTCGAGGAAATGCTTTAGGTGTGGAAGAGAAGGGAACCTAGCTACTAACTATTGGCAAGAAAGACCCGCAGCTACAACAGAGGAGAGGAATTCTCCGTTCGAACCTCAATGCATTTTTCATTTCTACAACTGCAAAGAACTGGGTCATTTTGCAAATCAGTACCCTAATCCAAGGGTTTTTGGAGGCAATCAACAACCTCCATTGCAGCAAGGAAGAGATTTTTCCATCACTTCTGCCAAAGTGAACCCCGACAACGAAGTGGTGATATGTATGATAGTTATTCATTCAAGAATATAGAATGTACTTTTTGATTCAGGTTCTACACATTCTTCTATATCTCAAAAGATCAGTAGAACAATCCTAGCACCACCACAAATCATGGAAGTGAAGATGTCGGTGAGTACGACAAATGGGGAAATCATTGCATCCCATGAATATAAGTCCTCCCCTGTCATAATATGTGGATTTAATTTCCTAGAGAACCTCATCATACTCCCTATAGTGGAATTTGATGTAATTCTTGGCATGGATTGGCTTTCTTTATATATAGCCAACATAAATTGCCCGGAGAGGGAAATCACACTCTATATGGAGAATCGACCCCCGATTCTTTACAAGTGTAAGGAGGAAGATGAATCCCCTTTAGCTCCATCATCTCAAGAATGGATATTACTTCCCTATGAGCATGCGTATCTGGATCAGATGATTGAGTCCAAGGAAGAAACCATCCTTGAAGAAATGCCTACTGTGAGGGAATTCGCTAAAGTGTTTCCTGAGGAGCTACCTGGTCTTCCCCCTAGAAGAGATGTTGAATTCTCAATTGAACTTATACCAGGGGTGCTACCAATATCCAAGAATCCATATATAATGGCTGTCATGGAGCTTGAAGAGCTGAAGAAAAAACTACAAGAGAATATGGATAAAGGGTTTATATGCCCAAGTGCTTCACCATGGGGTGAACCAGTCCTCTTCATCAAGAAGAAGGATGGGTCAATGGGGATTTGCATCGATAATCGTGAACTTAACAAAATCACGATAAAGAACAAGTATCCTCTACCACAGATCGATGACTTGTTTGATCAGCTGTGTGGAGCACAATACTTCTCCAAGGTAGATTTTCGGTCGGGATATTATCAAGTAATGGTGAAGAAGGAAGATGTCCCCAAGACTGCTTTTCGTACAAGATACAGGCACTATGAATTCATAGTAATGCCTTTTGGACTCACTAATGCTCTAGCAATATTCATGGACTTGATGAATAGAGTCTTTAGATATTACCATGAAAAAATTTGTGGTAGTCTTTATAGATGATATTCTAATATTCTCCAAAACCAAGGAGGATCATGAGGAGCATTTAAGAACTATACTACAAACTTTTCGCAAGGAGAATCTCTATGAAAAGTACAACAAGTGTGAGTTCTGGTTGAAGGATGTATCATTCTTGGGCCATATCATCACAAGCAATGGGTTATCTGTGGATCCCTCTAAAACAGATGCAATTGAGGGATGGACGAGGCCAACATCGGTAACGGATATCCGTATCTTCTTGGGGTTAGCTGGATATTATCGACGATTTGTGAGAAATTTCTCACGATTTTCCAACCCTCTTACAAAGCTAAATCGAAAGGGAGTAATGTCTTCTTGGAGTAATGAATGCGAAGAAAGCGTCAAGGAGTTGAAAAGGGGGCTTATCACAGTGCACGTGCTCACTTTACCCACAAGTGGGGAAATTTTTGTGGTATTCAGTGATGCTTCGAAGAAGGGAATAGGCTGTGTGCTAATGCAGAATGATAAAGTGACATCCTATGCCTCAAGGAAGTTGAAAATCCATGAGCGAAACTATCCAATGCATGATCTGGAGTTTCCAGTGGTGATCTTTTCCTTGAAAATCTTGCGGCATTATCTCTATGGGGAGAAATGTGAGATATATACTGACCATAGGAGTCTTAAATATATATTCACACAGAAAGAGCTTAATATGCACCAGAGAAGATGGATAGAGCTCATCAATGATTGTGACTATTCAATATATTACCACCCTGGGAAGGTGAACAAGGTGGAAGATGCCCTAAGTAGAAAGGACCAAATGATTATATCAATGATGAGAATTGAGAAGGATCCAATCTTCTTAGACTTGATGAAGATAGACATGGGAATCATAAAGAAGGGAACATCATCAATCCTTTCACAAATGATTGCTCAACCGTCTCTTTTGGAAAGGTTAAAGGATGCCCAAAAGGATGTTGTGGGAAATTAGGAAAAAGTGGAAGCTATCAAAAAAGGGAAATCCTCGGTGTTTAATGTTGATGAATAAGGAACTATGCGGTTTGGGAAAAGAATATGTGTTCCATCAAGTCCGGAGCTAAAGAAGGAACTTTTGGATGACACACATAGTTAAAATTTATCTATTCACCCAGGGAGCACAAAGATGTATCGAGATCTCTGAGAAAACTTTTGGTGGGATAATATGAAGAAGGAGATCGTTGAATATAAATCAAAGTGCCTGGTGTGACAGAAAGTGAAGGCAGAGAGGCAGAAGTCTAATGGGATGATGCAACCATTGCCCATACCAGAATGGAAATGGGAGAACATCACCATGGACTTTGTCACTGGACTTATGAGGACATCTAAAGGCAGCAATGCAATCTGGGTTGTGGTGGATCATCTTATAAAGAATGCACACTTCATTGCTATTCGGGAGGATTTATCATTGGATCAAATGGAACGAATATATATCAGGGAAGTGGTAAGGTATCATGGAGTTACACTATCTATTGTGTCTGACCGAGATCCAAGATTCACCTTTATGTTTTGGAGAGTCTTCAACATGCTATGAATACTGAACTGAACTTCAGTACGACCTATCATCCTCAAATGGATGGCTAATATGAGCGGACTATCCAAACACTTGAGGACATGTTGGGAGTGTACTCAATGGACTTTAAAGGAGGATGGGATCAACATATTCCTCTGGTTGAGTTCTCTTAAAATAACAGTTTCCACTCGAGCATCCAAATGGAACCTTATGAAGCCCTGTATGGGAAAAGGTGTAGAACACCGACATGTTGGGATGAGGTCGGTGAATGTAATCTTCTTGGACCAGAAATGGTCAAGGAAGTGGTTGAGAAGGTGAAAACCATTCAGCATCATATCAAGGCAGCCCAGTGTCGACAGAAGAGCTATGCAGATAGTCGTCGAAGAGACCTTGAGTTTAAAGTTGGAGACATGGTTTTTCTACGCATATCTCCGTGGAATAAGGTCATGAGGTTTGGAAAGAAATGGAGGTTAAGTCCAAGGTAGATCGACCCCTTTGTGATTCTTGATCGTGTCGGGGTTGTGGCCTATTGACTAGAACTTACACCTACCATGGACAAAGTACATGATGTCTTTCATGTATCCCTCTTAAGGAAGTACATACTGGACCCTTCACATGTACTCTCTTATGAGGTGGTACAGTTGTAGGATGATCTTTCTTATGAGGAGAAACTAGTGAAGATCATAGATCGTAGAGAAAAATTTCTATGAAATAAGACAATGCCCCTCGTCAAGGTGTTGTGGCGAAACTAAAAGTTTGAAGAAGCAACTTGGGAATCAGAGGAAATGATGAAGCTGAGTTACCCACATCTGTTTTAGTGTGGTAAAAGGAAATTTCAAGGGAGAAATTTCTTAAGGGGGGAATATTGTAACAACCCAAAGATTCATTAATGGAAATCCCACTTGATCTAATTAAATGTCTCTCTACGTAAAACATTTATAAAAAATTTCAACTTCTTTGGTTTTACGTTAAGAATTGTGACCATTACTTTTATAGCCGTCGAACAGTGATCACATGATTAATATAAATATAAGTCTTTAACGAACCGAATTTACTCAGAAAAAAGAAGCGATGGTCTCATCTAGTAGAATTAATCCATACAAATCCCATTTGTTGGAGCTCGGAAAAGAGGTGGCATCCTTGGGCTTCACTCTTGACCAAGCCCAAGCTGAGCTTCATCATGTCAAGCTTGAACGAGACCGTCTACGAGAAAAGTGGAAGTTTATAGAGATTACCACTCGAGCGATGTTATCCGAGCCACCCCAAGAGTCTGTCACCATCGCACGCCTTACCCTTAGGTCTTATGCGGCTATTTTAAGGGGTTATGTAAAAAATCTCTAGTACTATGTTCATGTACATTATTTTTGTATATAATAATGAATATACTTTCTTCTCATTATTGATACATTGTAAACAGTTTTTAAAGTGCAAATAGTGTTTTTAGTTATTATATAATTAAGAATTCTATTTTATTAAATTAAGGGATTTTTGAATTAAATAATATTTTAATAAAATATTATTATTATTATTAAATTAATTTTTATTAAATATAAATGATCTTATAATTTTATGAATGCAATTATAATTTTTATTAAAAAGACATTTCTGTCAAAACCTGTGAATTTTCGATAAATGTCGGTTTTTATTTTAAAAGTGAAAATTAACATATTTAGAAAATTATTTAAATAAAATAAATGATATTTCTAGAATCAAGACATCGAAATTATCCAACCATGAATTTTTCATAACTTTCTAAGATAGTCAAATTTTAGGGTAAAAATTTAATACCGTTTAAATATATAATGTGTTTTATGACATCATAATGACCCAATAGTGATGTAATAAAATACTATAAGTTTATGTTAGGCCAATATATGTTTTACCATTAAAATAATGTGATTTTGGGTTTGTTTGACTTACTTGTCAATGCATTAATGGACCCCTCAAGACTTATTAAACATCTTGTCTTTTTAAATTATTTTCCATGGGAGTGTGACTCAACTCCACATAAGCAACCCCATTATTTTAAGAAGTTCGGACTTTGGCCTTATAAAATATTGTTTTCCTCTCCCCTTTTCCAAAAACCATGGGCAAAAACCATGATCTGATTTGTGGTTTGGATTAGTTTAATGTAAGGGGTCCCAAACCTAAATAATAAAGAATTCACTCACCTTTCCTATATAAACCCACCCAAGCTCCCACATACTCCTCACTCAAAGCCTTTGGAGTTCATAAAACATCTTCCCTACTCTCTCTAGAATCCTCCCAAGGTTCCCTAAACTCCCAAGAAGCCTCTCTCAGGCCTCTCTCAAGCCTTTGGAAGCACACTCCCAAGTAAGGGTTTTTTCTTCCTTTCTCATTTTTGTCCAATTTTCTTAATATTGTTATTCCCATTTAATTTCAATTATAAATTCTGGGGTATGGTTTCGAACTTCCCCCATACTGCCATTTTATTTTTTGAATGATGGGAGACCCCTTTATCTCTCATTAAATACCTCCCTTCTACACCCATTACTATGCCGAAATTCCGAAAGGAACTTCTCTCTCCTCATTTACATTCAAGCAATACTTTTGTATCATGAATTTAAATTACAATAAAATTGTTGGGACATGTATCTATATGACCTCATTACTATCCATTTCATGTAAATATTATGAGGATCCCTTTTCTCTCTCATCAAACATTTTTATGAATTCTTATGTCACGCCGTTATGCTGCCGAAATCGCACCGATTTTCTAATCCAATGCCATTGTGTAGTGAATACCATGCCCATTTCTCCATCAAGGGTATTAAGATTTATGAACATTTACTTTTTCTTAACGGCAAACCAAATTTTTTATTAAAAAAGAAGGGATTACACCATACAAAAAGAAGGAGTTTTGTTTACATCTCAAATATAAAGCGGAATCAGTTCGGGGTGGAGTTCATAACTCCACATAATAGCATGCACCACACCCATGTTTTCCAGACCATCAACAATCCTGTTAGCTTCTCTATAGGTGTGCATTTCAATAAATCTGGTGGAGGAGAGATAATGTAGGCAGTAAATCCAGCAGGAAGTGAGTTTCCAAGCTAGATGAATTGTACCCTTTATCATGGAATAAATGATTATGTTTTATGAATCCATGTTTAATGATCAATGTGGCACACTTATGCATGAAATGATATGTTTAAGAAGGGTGGACCCTTATAGCGCTCCAATGCATTGGGTAAAGTATGGTATAATGATACATCATGTGCAATGAGTGTTGACTCATGCTAATTCAAGTGAAACGAGGGTTTACTCGTGATTCATGTGCAATGAGAATTTACTCATGCTCCATGTGCAATGAGCCTTGGCCCATGCTAATTCCATGTTAAGTGTTGTTGCCACATTTCCATGTTATGATTATCGTGCTTTATCATGCCTTTATGTCCATGTTTCTCTTGTGGTCTATTGATATGCCTATTGTCTAACATGTATTTTACTCCTCATGTATTCCATGTTTATTCCCTTACCAGGTTTTATAGCTCACCCTTTTCTTATGCATGTCCTCAGGTTATCCAATGCAATGCTAAGTACGAGGGAATGTAGTGGTCATGTAAAGGAAGTTTTCAATAACGATGTTGTATTTCATGTTTTAAGTTGTTATGTAATGATCCTAAGCCCCAAAGACACTATACCTATTGATCTTCCATGTTTTATCATGTGAATAGTTTATGTAATAAATCATGTTTAAGTTTGTAATAAAAGAAGGTTTGTCATAGAAAATCCCTCCTATAGAGGTGCCCCATATATATATAAATATATCCAAACATGTCACAACATTAAGGTTCCAACTGGTCTGCTACACCATATAGACACTCAAACCATTTTCTAAAACACTTCATGTTGCCAACCGGGCATTCACATTTCCCAAACCACATACCTTTCCCAAAATTAAAAAGTTCATACTAGGCCTTAAACTTATAAAACTAAAATTCATTTACAATGCCACTTCCACATCATTTTAAAAATTCATCACAAAACATTTATTTTATCTATACAAATGCCAAAGGGACTTTAAGTTCCAACATTCACCAAAACATATTTCAAGGCCCAATGGACCTAACTTTAAGGACACTTTTAAAGACACTTTGAAAACCAAATTTTGAAGAACTAAAATTCCATCTAGGGTTTGAGGAACCATTTTGGAAGAGGAATATATAAGGGGAGAGAATTTATATGTGAAACCGAGATTTAATGAAAACATTGTTTTTAAGTGCCATATTCATTTGAATGCCCATCCATGTGTGCACCTTGTGCACACATGGATCTGCCAACATACAATTCCAAACTTTAAATATCATTGAAATCTCCCCAAAAAACTACTTTTTAGAAATACCACTTGCAATGAAACCACTATTCATTTTAATATTGAGAAAAACCTTTCTAATGAATTTTTCCACAATTCATCAAACCATAACAAGGAACCCAAGTCACACATCAAGACCAATCCATCATTTTAACCAAGCTACCAAATATAACCAAGTATAAATAACACCACAAGGGCCCAATATCATACTTAGAAAACAATATGCATTTTACCAAACACCTTGCATGCATATACATGTAGCCACATATAAGAAATCCTTTGAAACACCACTTTCACCAACATAAAAACAATATAAAAAGAAAAAAATACATCAAAAGCATGCTAATCACATTTCTCTATTATTTAAAAATCCAATAGCATCAATGGAATGAAACAGAAAATAAAAATAAAGGAAACACCTACCTCAGTGGTGTGTGAATGTAATGAAACCTTAAAAGAGGAGATATCTAAGCCTCATTGACCAACCGTACACCCTAGAATCTAAAGAAACAAAACCCAAACATCAAACCTAAAATATAGGGTTCTTAAAAACAATAACCAAGACAATATATAACCATGAAATGAGAGAGGGGGAAGAGGAGAAGAGGAATGGGGAAAATTTGATGAAGAAACCAAGAATAACCACTAAAATTTGGTGAGAAATCACCCAAAAGGGCCCAAAACAAAGGATAACGAAGGGTAGGAACCCTATGTTCGATATCCAACACATATGGATTAAAATGGGTGGTGGAATCACTCAAATTATATTTTTAGGTTAAGATTTATTTAGACTTTAATGGGCTGCACGGTTTTGTTGCACGTTTTTGTAAACCGTGCACAAACCGTGCGAATGCTACTGTAAAAGTTATGAAAACTTATAGGTATGAGTTGAACGGTTTGGGAAAGCCTTTTTCAAACCATGTGACCTGAAAAAATTGGCCAAAACCCTCAAATGACACCCTAAACACTATGGAATCCCGTCCAATGATCTTCACATATATTGTACTATTTCAGTGAAAGATCATTTTCCATATTTTTGGGGCATTTTATATTTTGTAAATTTATTTTATTATTCATTGATTAAAAGGTCTAAACTGGATAAGTGACTGTCCACATACCTAAGGTAGGTGTTCTAGAAATGATCCTTAAAATTTTATGTGTTTAAATAGTATTTTTCATTGTACTGCATGTCGTAAATCCTCACATGTTGCCTTAAAATTAGTTAAACCTATTTAAATAATTATTCCACATTGAGATACTCTTATAGAACAATATTATATTATTAGAGGATGTCGTCCTCATTTGTTTCCACCCCTTTATATGTGCTAATTGAATGACCCATTTTATGCAATTGTTTAAATGACCAAGCACCATCTAAGTGTTTATCTTGAACCTGAAATGGATTTTACATGTTTAATAAATTAAATGGATCAATCTAAAGGAATTAAAATTGGCGTGGAATCCATGTTAAGTGATTCATAATTATATATATGTAATATATGAATTTTCACACCCATGGTTAATTGGGTTAAATGTTTTTAAATGCTTTAGAGGAAATACGTCATGTTTATTATTATTATTATTATTATGAGTATACCATTTATATTGGCTGGTGAAAAATGGTTAAGGGTTTTGTTGAGAATGTAATTTTATGCTCTCTTAAATTGTGTGATGGGCATGATGTATCACACTGTTATACTTTTATCCGGGTAATGGGTATGACATTCCATGTTCCTTTTCTTCGGGTGTTGGGCATAATGAATCTACCCACTATCTTGAATAATGAGAATGATGTCTCAAATTCATCTGAGATTATGGGATTGTACCCTTTTCTGGAGCCTATAGCTCTTTAGACTGGTTATGGATGCCTAAGTTACAACTCTGGTCCATCCAACAACTAGTATCCAAGTATATGCCTATATATATCCACACGTATATAGTGTATGTACATATATAAATATTATGTATGATTAATTATATATATATATATGAATACACATGGTTACTAAGTTCAAACACATGTTAGCCTATTTTGAAGCAGGTAGATTCAACCAGGTGTCATATAAGAACCTAAGTGAGCTGGTATTTATTTTTTATAATTGTTTATTATTCATTTAACTACACTTTTCTATGCTATGTACACCGTATGGATTATTTCTAGAACCCATTAGTGGTAGCCTACTGAGTTTATCTCACACCCTACTTGGGATGCCTTTGGTACCTGAGTAGACCTCATGTCTACAAGTGTGGATAAGGGAAAGTGCCTTGTCCCAGATACTTGATTTTCTTTACTTATAGCATGAATCATGGGATCATATGATCAAGTGTATTCTTGTGATTCTAATGGAGATGTCTTTTGGTCTTTTGTAATTTTGTATAGCATTTTCCATATGCCTGCTATCCTATATTCCCATATTCTATTTTTTATATCAACATGACATGACATCATTGTTTACAACTTAACCTATGGATTTTGGTATTTATTCATGTTTCATAGTTGTTTATGCTTCCACAATTGATTATTATACTTGTTCCACTATGCCATATGTTATATTATACTTCTACTATTGTCTGTTTATTTATTATTACTACTATTTCACTCTGATATGAGAGTATAGTCTCCCCACCATACCACCTTGGACCCTCGCTACTAGTCGGCATCCTATGGCATATGGGAAGGCACACTTGAGAACATGTGAGCCACTAGACCGGGGCACTGGTTTAGTGGCTCCCTAGTCAGGATGTTATACTTTAGGTGGTTTAAGATAACCTTGAGAAAATGATTAAGGCATAGGATGAAATATATCACATGTTTTAGGAGAAGATGAGACTGAATAAAGAAAGAATCATACATCCCCTATGATATATGGAGGAATACTCGATTGAAAGAATAAATGATATGGAGATGCAAATTGATCGTTTTTTGGTGAGGAAATAGGAGGAAACCATGGTATGGTATTCCATTGGAGTAGTTAGAAAAACAAAGTTTAGTACTAAGCCTGGAAGAAGCTTGATTTCAGAATATTTGGCCATAAAGAAGGGCTTAAAAGTATCTAAAATTGAGTGTAAACTCCTACCTTCTTTGTAGAATATTTATTTTTATGTATAAACAGATCAAATACATATTTTTTAATTAATTAAACACCATAGTACATGAAGTTACAATTAATGAAGATTTTTATGGAGGATACAATGTTATATTGGTTCATGTCATGATAATATACTTGTTAGAGACTGACGTGGGAGAAATTGAAACCATCACTAATGGAGTGGTATATGAAAATGGTAAATAGAGATCTAATATGGTATTTTAATTCCTTATGATAGGTAGGGATGGTTGAAAAATACATTAGTGAGTTTAAACAGGTATCCCTATGAATAACAGAATTTCTAGAAATGTTGTTCATGCGTTTTTTCATGGGATAATTGTTACCTAAAATAGAGAATAGAGTCCCTAAACATGAACATGAAAACTTACATAATACGATTTCACTATCTAGGAAGGTTGAAAGGGAGTATGTTGGAGAATGAGTGTTCATAGGAAGAAGGCTATCCGTCTTCCAGGTGCAATGTGAAACTAGAACTGGGGTACTTGTTATTTCACCTAGAAGATCAATAGTTGATATTAATAGGAAATAAGAATAAAATATGTGGTTTGGAGGCATCGATAGTTAAAGTGGAATTAAATATATTTTCTACCGTGAGAGGGAGGAGTAAAAGCAGAAGGGGTTATGTTTTTAGTGTGGGAATCCATATAACCCCATGCATAATTGTCCCAATACGAATTTGAGGTTATAGACATGAGAATTTGAGGACTATATTGGAGTGGAGGTGGTGGCAGAACCAAGGGAGGTGTATGAAGAACTACTTATGGTGGGTAGAAATTGGAATTTATAAGATGGGCCATGTGATGGGTGATTTTATTTTATTCACTGGCCATGTTTCAGTAGTGTCGATAGAAGTATTAATAGATAGTGGTGAAAACCTAAATTTTGTGTTTAAAGCATTAACCAAACTGGAAAATGGTGTTAATTCTTCCAAGAAGTGATTTTGAACAAGGTGAAAATTTGATACAATGGAGGATAGAGGAGGTACTGATGAAGTACTATATCATCTTTGAGGAACCCACAGGGATGCTGTTGAACCGAATTACTCATCATACAATTATGTTTATTGAGTTCGTTTCACCTTATTAATATCATACTATATAAGATGAAACATCACCTAAAATATGAGGTAGAAAAATAGGTTTTAGAAATGTTATCCAAAGGAAATATTTGAAAAGGAAACAACTCATGTTCTCTCTTTATCATCATGGTAACAAATAATGGGGAATATAGGATATTTATAGACTATAAGGATTTTAATAACCTGATTATCCATGATAGGTATCCCATTCTGGTTATTTAATAATTATTGGATGAGTTACATGGGGTGAAATTTTTCACAAAACTAGATCTTACATATGTATTTCATCAAATAAGAATGCAAGAGGAAGATGTTGGGAAAACAACATTTAAGACTCATTAGGGACATTATAAGTACCTCATGATGTTGTTTGGTCTTATTAATTCCCTGAAAAAAATTTACTTCATAATGAATTAGGGTTTTAGAACCATATTGTGATGATTTGTCCTAGATTTTTTTATGGCATACTAGTCTACAATAGATCATGTTCAAAAAATATCCAACATATGGAAGATGTATTCGATTTATTACTTACAAACTATTTGAAATAAAATAAAAAATATCTCATTTTCATAGAATTATGTGGAGTATCTTGAACACCTAGAATCTAGGGAAGGTGTGACCATGGACCCTAGTAAAATTAGTTGTGTGGTTAGCAGGTCATGGACATCTAATGTCAAGGGGGTGAGAGGATTTTTAGGCTTGGCTGAATACTACATGAAATTTATCAGGGGGTATGGAAAGGTTGTTGATCCTTTTATAAAGTTAACAAAGAAATGTGTTTTTTTTGGAATGATAAGGCATATTGTGTATTCCATGAATTAACGAGCTTCACGGTGACACCACTACTATTGGTACATCCTTATTTTTCTAATCTATTTATTATTGAGTGTGATGCATTAGGAAAAGGCACATGATTAGTTCTCTTGTAATAATGAAATTCATCTAATGGCATATTTAATAAAGGATATATCTCAAATATATCTCTCTAAATCAGATTATGAGAAATATATTATGGGTTTTGTTCTTTATGTTAATCACTGATGGAATTACCTGTTAGGTAAACAATTTTTTGTATATATTATCCATAAGGATATTAAACATTTATTAAGTTAGATAATTTATACAATGAACCAATTTTCATGGAAATCTAAGATAATAGGATTAGATTTTTAATTAGTGTATAAACAAGGGAGGAAAAATCAGGTTGTTGAATCTTTTTCTAGATTAGTGGAAGAGGCACATGCTGGCCATACAGTAGACATACATCTTTTTTTCTTCTATTTATAAACCATTTTAGATTGATTTAGAGATAATATTGGAAGAATTTTTTTTGGATATGGACCTTAAGGGTGTCATAGTTTCCCTTGAGCATCAACTATATTCTCATCCTCGATATTGTGTTTGTGAGGGGTAGTTATATAACAAAGGATGATTGGTTCTATCCAAACAGTCAAGCTTTATATCTAAATTTTTTCATTACTTTCACTATACTATAGTTGTAGGACACTTGAGTTACCTTAAAACATATAAAAGTCACACCGATGGGGTTTTCTTGAAATGGATGACTCGCGGTGTATTGAAGTATGTTTGGAGGTACAACATTTGTCAGCAACATAAGTGCCAGACCATGTTACTCATTAGGTTGCTCCAACTTCTGCCTATACCATCATTGATTTGGGAGGAAATATCGATGGATTTTATTTCTGGTATTCCCAAGTCCTTGGGCTATGAAGTGATATTGGTAGTGGTGGAAAAATTATCTAATTATTCCCATTTTTTTACTACTATGACATTCATACATAGTAAGGGTGGAGGAAGACATTTTTTTCAAGGAAGTGGTCTAGTTACATGGAATACCTAAGTCTATTATAATTGAAGTGAATCCATTGTTTGTCATAAACTTTTTGAAGTAAAATTTTCATATGGAAGGAACAAATTTAAAAAGGAGTCTGGCCTACCATCCACAGAAAATAGCCAAATTGAGATTGTTAACAAATTTTTGGAAACCTACTTACAGTTCTATGTTATGGAGTAGATGGTTTCATGAGCTTAGTGGATACCATGGGAAAAATATTTTCATAATAATGCTACTCATGCCTATACTAAATCTAAAGCTTTTTAAATAGTTTACAGTAGGAACCCACCAAAAAATTTGTGCTTTGTGCAGGGGGAGACTCAGGTTGAATCATTTGACACTACATTAGAGGGTTGGGAAGCTATATTGGTACAACTTTGGTAGAATTGACTTTGTGATCAATAGTTGATATAAAATCTTCCAATACATGCCAATGAGATGTGTGTTTTGAGGTTGGTGAGTAGGTGTATGTTAATCTGAGATAGAACATTTAGACTTTAATGACAGAGAAGCTTTGTCTGAATCTTTCTACTCATTATTATGTCCCTTATGAAATTATAGAACTGTTGGGAGCTACGACTTATAGGTTGGATCTACTGAATAATTACTTCATACATCCTATATTTCATGTGTCTTAGTTGAAATGTGTTGTTGAAAACCACCCCATACAGACAACCATCCCTGATGTGTTTTCGAGGGGATTGTTAAGCGAGTTACACTAGTGGTGGTTTTGGAAACTAAGTCACAACTTGGTTAAACTCAGGGGATTTGGATTATCAATTGGAAAGGATTGTATATAGAAGATTATACTTGGGAATATGTTTGAGATATCATGCCTTAGTTTATAGATTTTTACCTTGAGGACAAGGTTTCTATTAAGGGAGGGACAACTGTAAGTGGTGGGGAAGTATCCCTGTATAGGACAACTATCGTGCATACATACCATTGGATGATTCCTCTATATAATGCATGAGGACTCTGTGGTTTAGGTTTGAGGAAGGGGATACATGATTGGGAATGGGACACGTGACTACTTGGTAAGTCATTTTGGTTAATCCTCCTAAGTCGGTTTGGTTAAGCCTTCTACCATATATCCTATTCATTAGCTTATAGTGAGGGCATCAAACAAGATCCCTATAGGACACACCTTCTAAATCAAGAGTTAGAGAGAGAGGCACTCTCAATTTTTACAGAAACATGACTAGGATAGGTCTTAAAGGAGGTGATTTCCCTATAGGATCTCAAATAAAAAACCTTAGTATCCTTTGTATTTTGTTTTTTCATAAGGGAATTGTAGTCATTAAGTAGAATAAGAGTTGACATTTTATCCTATAAATACCTCTCAAAATATGTTGTGTAAGAAAAGTTTGTAACACAATGTGATTTTTAATTGATATGTTGGATGATATCTCATCCTATAATGGGATGAGGTTTGATTTCATCTCCCACCACATAACACAACTCAAGGAGAGAAAATATATTAAACATGAAGGTTTAGGGACTTGACCACATTACCTCCTCCTCACCCCCAATAACCTTACCACCTCAACACCAAGGGTGGGGAATCCTATAATGGTATGAATAAAAATATTATTATTGTTAAACCCATAAAATTATTTTTCTTTGTAGATTTCATTTAATTTGGGTTCTCCTTGGTTTTAACATTAAATTAATATCAAAATGAAAAATAAAAGGTGACATGTATTTTTGTTTATGTAACAATTTGGTTTCATGCTTATTTAGGTATAGATGGCATGCCCTGATAGCCAAAAGAGATACTAAAAAACTAAATTTTTTGTTTAGTATTCATATAAGTTTCTCTTCATAAATTTATTATATGATCAATGAATTTATAATGAAAATTTACTCAAAATTATTTAGTCAGATTAATTCATAAATATTATGAAACTTCTTCACACACATGATGACACATTAAGAATCCAAAAATTAACTAATAAAATGGAATAAAACACAAAATAATAACATGTATGGATTGTATACAACTAATAATTTGGATAGTTTGTAGGAAAATCATAGTATAAAAAATTCAAAAAAAAATAATAATTCAACAAATGAATGTATTAATGAATGAACCAAACACATATAAAAATATCTCTTTACAGTGTTTATCCATTTCAACTAGTACTAGTAAATTGAAAGCACTGTACTTGATTTCTTCAACACTATTTGTGTAGGGAGATGCCTATTTAATTAGAAAATGGTCTCCTTAGAGTGTTTATTAATATAAGTTTTAATAGATAGTGGCACTAGCCAAAAATTTATGTTTAAATCATTGACCAAACTAGAAAAGGAAGTTAATTCTTATAGGAAGTAAGTTTGAACAAGGGGGAAATATGATACAGTAGTGGATAGAGGAGGTATTGATGGAGTACCATCTCATCTTTGATAAACCCTGTGAGATGCTACCAATTTGTATTACTAATCATGAAATTGTGCTAATTGAGTTTTTTTCACCTATTAAGATTCGGCTGTATAAGTTGGAACACCACCTAAAAGACGAGGTAGAAATCCATATTGTATATATGTTGGTCAGAGGAATTATTCAAAACATCAAAAACATGTATTCTAGACCTATAATAACGATTAAATATAATGGGTAATGGAGTATGAGTGTGGACTATAGGTCTTTGTATAAGATGACGATCCCTTACAGGTATCCCATTTCGGTTATTGAGAAGTTATTGGAAGACTTTCATAGGGTATTTTTTTTCACCAAACTAGATCTTATCACTAGATTTCATCAAATAATAACGTGAGAGGAAGAGGTTGGGAAAATAGAATTTAAGACTCACGAGGGACACTAAGAGAACCTCATGATGTCATTTATGCTTATGAATGCCCGGAAAACTTTTCAATTGATAATGAATCAGGTGTTCAGAAGCATATTGCGATGACCTGTCCTATTTTTTTGATGACATACTGGTCTATAATAGCTCTTGGTAAAAATATATCTAGCATCTGGAAGCTATATTTGATATATTTTTTAGAAACCAGTTGAAAATAATAATAAAAAATTATCATTTTCACAGGCTTTAGTGGAGTATCTTTGAAACCTAGTGTTGAGTGAAGGGGTGACCATTGACCCTAGTAAAATCAGTTGTGCGGTTAGCTGGTCGTGGTCGTCCAACGTCAAGAGGGTTTGAGGATTTTTATCCTTGATTAATACTACACGAAATTTATCAGGTGATATGGAAATTTTAATAAACCTTTTAATGGGTTAGTAAATAAAGGTGGTTTTGTTTGGATTGATAAGGCAAATTGTGCATTCTAGGAATTAAAGAGTTTCATGGTGACAACACCGCTGCTGGTACTTTCTAATTCTTCTAAGATGTTTTCTATTTAATGTGGTTCATCAAGACAAGTAATATGAGCAGTTCTCATGTATGAAATTCAACTTATAGAATATTTAAGAATGGATCTAGCTGAAACAAATCTCTCCAAATTAGTTTACGAGAAAGAGATTATGGATATTATTGTAGTTGTTAATCACTGGTGGTATTACCTATTAGGTAAAAACTTTTTTGTATATACTGAATATAAGTCTCTTAAGAATTTATTAAGTCATAGAATGCATATGATGAACCAATAGTTATTGCAAGCTAAGCTAATGGGATTATATTTTTAAGTAGTGTATAAACCAGGGAGGAAAAATAAATCTTATAAATCTATATAGACTGGTGGAAGAGGGACATGTTGGCTATCTAGTAGAAATCCAACTACATTATATTATGTATAAACTATTGATGATGGATTTAGAAACTATGTAGAAAGAAAAAACATTTGGATGGTGACCCGAAGGGTCTCATGGATTCCCTTGAGCATCGACTAGTTTCTCATCCTAGATATTGTGTTTCCAAGGGGATGTTGAATAATAAAGGATGGTTGGTTTTTTCCAAACTATCATGCTTTATAACAAAACTTTTACATTACTTTAATTATATGAATATGGGTTAACACTTGGGTTACCTTAAATAATATAAAAGGATCGTCAGTGGGTTGTTCTAGAAAGGTATAACTCGTGGCGTGTTTATGTATGTCAAGTATTGTGACATTTGTCAGCAGGAGAAGTACCAAACCATGCTTCCCACTGAGTTACTCCAGTCACTGCCTATACCAATTTTGTTTTAGAGGAAATATTGATGGATTTTATTTTTGTTTTTCCAAAGTCCTTGGCCTGTGATATGATACTGGTAATAGTGGATAAATTATTTAAGTATGCCCAATTTTTTACTACTATGAAATTCGTACATAGAAAGGGCGGTGGTAGAAATTTTTGTCAAATAATTGGTCTAATTTCAGGAAATACACAAGTCTATTTTAAGTGACAGGGATCCCTTTTTTATTATAAAATTTTGGAAGGAACTTTTTCATATGGAAATAATGGGTTTAAAGATGAGTTTGGCCTACCATCCATAGATAGATGACAAAACCAATATTTTTAACAAATATTTGGAAACCTATTTATGTTGATATGCTATAGAGTATCCAATTTCTTGGGATTAGTGGATACCTTGGTAAGAATATTATTACAATATCGCTAATCATTCTTCTAATAAATTTATAACTTTGGAATTAGCTTACGATAGGAATCCACTAAAGATTCTTCACATTGTGCGGGGGGAGACTTAGGATGACTCTATTGCCACTACTTTGGAGGGTCAGTATGCTCTAATGGTTCATATTTAGTGGAATTGAATCCTTTATCAACATTTGATGGTGAAATTTTCTAATAAATACTGATAATATGTGTGTTTTGAGGTTTGTGAGTAGGCGTATGTTAAACTGAGACCAAACATTCAGACTTCAATGAATAACAAGCTTTTTTCGAAGCTAGCTGCTCATTATTATGGACCTTATGAAATTATTGAAGGGTTGGGAGCTGTGGAATATATTTAAAATCTATTGAATACTTCCTGCATACATCCTTTATTTCATGTTTCTTAGTTGAAACATGCGTTTAGCAACCACCCCATAGAGGAAACCATCCTCGAAGTTTTTTTTGAGGGGTTTGTTAGGACAGATGAAACAACGGTGGTTTTGGCTACTAAGTCATAGCTTTATTGAACTCAATTACTATGGATTATCTAGTGGAAGGGCATGGATATTTAATATTCTACTTTGGAAGATTTTGTAGATATCACTATGTAGTTTTAGGATTTCTACATTGAGGGCAAGGTTGATTTTGAGGGAGGGAAAATTTTTAGTGGTGGGGAGGTCTCCCTAGATAGGCCAACTATCATGCATACATACCATAGGATGTGGCCACTATCTAATACCTAAAAACTCTTTGGTTTGGGTTTGATGAAGGGATAACATGCTTGGGAAGGGGGCATGTGACTACTTGGTAAGTCATCTTGATTAAGCCTCCTAAGTCAGTTTGGTTAAGCCTATTACAATATAGTCTACTTTTTGTCTTAGAGTGAGGGCATCAATCAAGATCCTGGTAGGATGCAACTGTTGAAGTGAGAGTTAGAGAGAGAGAGAGGCACTCTTGGTTTTTACAAGTTCGTTTCTAAAATAGGTCTTCCTGGAGGTGGTCTCTCCCTAGAGGATATCCAATAACAAACCTCAATATCCTCTATATTATTTTTTTCATAAGGGAATTGTAAGCAGCAAGTAGAATAGGAGATGCTGTTCTATCCTAGTAATATTTCTCAAAATACACTATGTGAGTGAAGTGCCTAACAAAATGTGATTTTTAATTGAGATGTTGGATGGTATCTCATCCTATAATGGGATGAAGTTAATTACATCCGTTGTCGCAAAACACAATATAAGGAAAAAAATTACAGTAAACACACAGGTTCGAGGACTTGACCCTACGACCTTCCCCTCACCCCATCCCAAACCCTTACCAACCCACCTAAAATGGTGGGGAATCCTATAATGGGATGAAAAAAAATATTATCACTATTCTCCCCATAATTTTTTCCCTTGTATTTTTCATTTAATTTGGACAAGTCTCGTATGTTTTAGAAAGAAAACAATTATATGGGTTCTCCTTGGTTTTAAAATGAAATTAATATCAAAATAAAACAAAAAAGGTGATTTTTTTTATGTAACAGTTTGGTTGCATTCTTATTTAGGTACTGATGCTGTTCTGTGATAACCAAAAAATATACCAAAAAATTAAAGTTTGGGTGCGGTATCCATACAAGTTTCTCTACACGAATTTATTATATGATCAATGAATTTCTAATGAATATTCATTCATAATTATTTAGTTTTAATATTTCATAAATATTATATAAATAATTATTAC
This sequence comes from Viscum album, assembly GCA_963277665.1. NCBI lineage: Eukaryota > Viridiplantae > Streptophyta > Magnoliopsida > Santalales > Viscaceae > Viscum > Viscum album. Next base: position 1,097,387,741 of record OY728121.1, on the reverse strand, counting down.
ACATGATGACACATTTAATATAAAAAAATTAACAAATAAAATGGAAGAAAACACAAACTAATAACATGTATGGACTGTATAACACTAATAATTTGGATAGTGTGTAGGCAAAATTAGAGTATTAAAAATAAAAAAAATGAATTTAACAAATGAACATATTAATTAATGATCAAAATTCATATAAAATCTCTCCTTGTAATGTTTTTCCACTATAACCAGTGCTGGTGACTTAGAAGCACTGAAATTGATTTCTTCCACACTGGTTCTGGACGACGATGCCCATTTAATTAGAAAATGGTATCCTTAGGTAGATCTTGAAGGCCAACCAGCTGGATCCTTCTCATTTTATATTATTTTCAATAATTAATAACATCAATCAACTAAACACACTATGTTTCAATTTTTAATGCATAAAATAAAACAAAAAATTACTAACCATTCTCAATCTCAGAATACAAGTCACTCAACTTACTTTTTGTCACTTCCATTATCATTTCAATTGAACTTGAATCTTCCTCAAATTTTGTGACTGGGGTTCTTGGGAAGCTACAAATTTGTTTCTTGATCTTTATTACATCATTGATTTTTGGTACATTGATTGGTTTTCTCTATTATTTTAACTCGGCCATCCGAGATGATCTCAATGTTCTCCACTATTTTCTATTCCTGTGAGTTTTACTTGTCTTTTTTTTGCATAATATTTTTATCACAATTGTTCAAACCTTCTACCAATTTCAGTTCTTTATTTTCTTGATTTGGATTTTCTTCTCCTTGAGATTTATTTCAACACCATCATTGTCATTCACTACCATGATTTCTTCTCTTTCGGTGTTTGGCTGGGGAAAAATCAACAGAGTCAGAACAAAGTTGACACTTTAGAAGATAAAAAACAAAGAACCTCTTAGGGTATTTGTTGTTCTTAAGACATTCCAGAGGTAATATCATTTGGGAAATAGTGGGTTTAGTCAAGTATACATTGGTTGTGTGGTTTTATAATTTGATGGGAATGAGTCTATATGTTGAGGATTGGGTATTTTTGAGATGTGATATTGTTAAGGGTTGTTGGTATGTTGTGGATGGTGTTGACTATTGGAGTTGGTGTCCTAGAACCAACTGTTTGTACTTTTATTACATGAATATTTAATGTACCTACATATTAAACATCTTATTAAATATTTTTCATTGTTCTCCATGACTATAATTTAATAATGTCCTAGAGTATTTTTCACCTTAATAAGGTCATAGAATTTTCCCTCTATGATGAGAACCTTGAAGTGCTATGACAATATTCATTAATATAGTTTTTCGGTTGGATGAAATACTATGATGTGACACATAGTATAAAGCCCGTCAGGTATGAGTACACGTAAGAGGATGAGACTTCTTCTCATGAAATTCACACTTGGTAATCTCCAAGATGGGAGATTATGAGAACAGACCGGCCAGTAGGAATTCTATATATTTTGGTGTCATTGGATATTCATATCTTCAAGTATGTGTAATTGTCCTTATAATTTAGTATTATCATTAATATGTGTCACGACTTGCGCACTTTGATTTACTGAAGAAAACCGTCACACCATATGTTGGCGGGAAGTAGGATACATTGGGTACGTCACGAATGACATGTTATTAATGGATAAGTCGAGGAAGGATTTGTCCCTTCCATTTATTGAAATTGATATCTCAGCCCTTTGATTGAAATAGAACTATCTCCCAAAATTCCATGGACATGGTGTAATGATGAGTTTATTTCAGGTAGTCAAAGAATGACGTATCAATCATATAGGTTGATGAAACTATCATGAATCCTTCTTGGTGGGATATTGCGACAAAGGGATTATATTACACAATGAGTGTTTGTATCACTATTGAAAAATATCCATATACCCATGGTTTTAGGCAACACCGTGGGTATAGGGGGGGCCTTATACCCACGGTTTTACCCAAAATCGTGGGTATATGTTTTTTTTGACGACCTATTCCCACAGTTTTAGAAAAACGTGGGGAAAAAACACCTATACCCATGGTTTTGGTCAAAACCATGGGTATATGTGTTTTTTTTAAGGTCTATACCCACAGTTTTGGCCAAACCTTGGGTAGAGGGTTTTTTTTCAAACACCTATACCCATAGTTTTGTAAAACTGTGGGTATAGCTTTCCAGCGTTATGGCGGAGAAAAAAAATCCACGGGAAAAAAAAATTGGCGGCAAAATCTATATCCTGGGTTTTCCCACCTATACCCACGGTTTGGTTTAATATATTTATGTGGATACAAATAAATAATCATAAAAGCTATGTAGGTGAGTTGGAGAAGCACGCTGTGTTATTTAAGGCAGACGCAAGTTCGAATCTCGCTGCCCTATTTTTTCCAAAACTCACCGCCCTATTTTATCTAATTTGTACATATATAATATATTCATAAAAATATACATATATGTAAGCATAAGTGACATAGTTAAAGTGGTGAGAATGCTTCTCCTTAGAGGAGCAGAACCAGGGATGTCGCGGGTTCAAAACCTGTAGATGTTTTTTTTAAGTATTTATCCCCACGGTTTTACAATCGTGGGTATAGCACTTTGAAAGCATGGGGAGGCTTTGACACGGTGGCAAAAAAGATATACCCACGGTTTGGGAAACCGTGGGTATAGCCCTCAGACCTATACTAACGCCACTCTAGCCCACGGTTCCCAAAACCATGGGGATATCTTATACCCACGGTTTTTGAGGCTATACCCATGGTTTTGTACCGTGGGTATATGCCATTTTTTCAGTAGTGTATGTAGATGTCATCATTGGACTTTAAGTTCCTTCTCTTGGGTGCCTTGACCTGTTTCTAGACAATAATACTAGACTTTAGGCAAGCCCACCTAATGCAAATGAGAAAGAATCCTAAAGGGTCACACGCTAAGTGTTTTTGGTGGTCTCGATTAAATTCTATTTGAATTTTATTAATGGAATAAATATTATTCTAAATACCAAGGAATAATTTTATTCAAGTTAAAATGATCGCATAAATCAAATAAATATTTATTCACCAGATTGTGAATAAAATATATTTATTTATTTTATTAAAAATTTAATAAATATTTATTTACTAGTTTGTAAATAAAAATATTTATTTAAGAGAATAAAATATTTCATTTAGGTGTTTAATAAATGGAAGAGGAGTTCAAACATACCAAAACTTTATCTGTTGATAAATTATTTATTTATAGGTTGGTAAATAATGTTTATCTAGTTTTCACAAGAAATGATAATAATACTGTTATCATTACGTGGCATGAGATTTCATTTATCATTCCATTTTTTGCATGTTGGTGCACCAAAAAAAATGGTGTTGTAATTGTTATTATGTGGCATGGGTTTTCTCTAATAGTTATAATTGAATTTAATTGATGTTCCTAAACTAAATATTGTAACTTAAACCCCATGTTGATTAATAGGAAGGTACATCTATTGTTCCAAACCCCGATGAATTCAGAATTGTTGAGCCAAACATTTTCTCTCCCGACTCCTGTCCTCTCTCCCTCTTAAGAATGAAATAATTTCTTCAAGACCGAAGAATGGGTGATCAAGAACGATCGATTCAATACATTTGCTTCACCGTGCTAGCACCTGGAGAACGAGTGGTGTTGTTTGGAGACCATTGGAGCACATGTGCATTACCGCTAGAGGGATTCTACTTTGGATCCTCATGAGTGCAATGAAGACAATCTGGAAGGGACATTTCAGATGATCAATGATCATCAACAAAGAATGTACCAAAGAAACATGTATTTAATTTCTTCAAAAATTAATAAATTAATTATAAACATGATGTGCAAGATCCTATTTCTCAGATCTGGTGCTTTTCTTATCTTTTTTTAAATATTTGATTTTAATCCGTGGATACTAGCGTTCATAGTTGTATTGATCCTGGATTGGTCATCGATTAAAGACAAAGTAAAGTTGGGCCCTCCCAACCGCCATGCTTCCACCACGTCTGGATACTTCGAGTGTTATCAGAGCGGTCACATCAACATTTATAATTATTTAAATAATTCTTTGATGATTTACGCTTTAATAATTTAGCTTTTCAATTAAAAGTTAATCATTCTTGTAATCTGAATTTTGATATCTATTCCTCCTCTTTCGTTTCTCGCAAATCTAACAAAAACTTTTAATTTTTGGATTAAAATTAAAATTTGGATCTCATCAGGAGGCACCGATGATTCTGTCCAACTGACATGACATCACACGCCATGTATTCGGAGTTACACACCATTTAATCTACCACACATGTTTTGTATTCCAGATTACACACCGTGTGGATGTGTTCAGTGCATCAGGAGTAATTAGGAAACTACTCAAGTCATGTGCATTTATTACATGTGGTGTAGTTAATTCTTACACTGTGTTTTGACCCTGAAAAATAGTCAAACTGTTAGCCCATTACACACTGTGTGGCCAACTGGACCTGGCATGTAGTCCCTTCGGGTCAGGGGCTAAACCATGTATCCCTAACCTGACTAAGCTGACTGGTAACCATGTAACCCGGAGACAACAGGAAGTGTGGCCCACTGAACACATAGTGTACTTTGAGATTTCCAGAGTACACTTCACACACTGAGTCCCTAGGCGTGTACATCAGATAAGATGGCGAAGGTAGTACACACCGTGTAGTAGGAACTAAATGCCATGTACATTACCAAATTACACAGAATTAAAAATTTAATGTTTGTGCAATGTTCATAACTACATATCATGTATAAATTGTATTATAGGTTGTTACTTTGTGTATTTAAGCATAACACATTTCTAAAAAAAACCTTGTGATTCTTGTAATCATCCGTGAGGTATATGTTTTGATAGTACACATAAATCATGTTTTTCATATGTCACAAGAGTAAAACAGTATACGAATATAATACATGTTGGTTAGATTCGAACGGGAATTCACTGTGTTACCTCCAAGGTACATTTATGTAAAAAGTTAATTATAAATTAATTTATTTTGTTTAAAATTAATTAGATGAGAATCTCAATAAAATTTAGAAAAGGATTAAGATAAAATACTTTATTAATTAAAGATAATAATTAATCAATTCGAGCGTGATTTATCTTAATAAGAATGATTAAAGAATTGAATTCTAGTTTTATTAAATGTGTAATTCATTGCATATATGTGGATGATCACGAGCTAGACCGAACATTTGTATGTGATTGGTTTAATTGTAATTTATTTTAAATTGTTAGTCTCTGTGTCATCACTCGTCATTAATATTTAGAGTCTGGGTGACCATGGATTCTTTTATGTAAATCCCCTTTTTACCCCTCACCTGTGTGTGAGTTAAAAAGAACACGTAATGGATGGATCTCCCATGATTTTGGAGGCGGTTCAAGTTGGAGATGAGGTGGAACCAATCCAAGGAGATACAAAGGTGGATAGGTGGAAAGATATAAACACAATCCTTGGATTGGTTCAAGGTTTTTCTACCCTAGGCCAGGGTTAATTTATCAAATTCTAGATAAACTAACCATTAGTAAATATCATGATCATTACCTTTACTTTATTTTATTTCTGTGAGTTGAATGGTTTTTCATTATTGATGTATTGTCGTGATTACATAATTAATGAATTAACAAGCATGAAATGTGGAACTAAAATTAACTTGGATTATGCATAAATATTATCAAGACATGGTTAATCAGTTAAGTAAGTTCCGATTAATATTAACAACCATGTGATAAAGATAATAATAAACTTACCCATAAGAGATAAAAAATTCATCAATAAAATATTAAGTCAGACCAAGCCTTCCGCTACTTGATTAAGGGAAAGACCCAATAAAACTATGTGTTTGAAAAACACTTATTGGGACACTTACTTTTATACAAGAATATTTTATGAATTTTTTAGGTTTACTTAACCATTTTACATCAAGAGGAGTAGCCCTTTATAAACTTGGTGTAAATTTAGAGGAAAGTGATGAGAAAATCCAAGTCAAGATTTCAGGATTAGGGAGTCTACTCAACGGATCAAGGAGCTTAAAGACCATAGTTGGCAAAGAACTACCTACATAAATACCTTAAAATAGCTTGACCAACCCTTGTTTGGGTTATGCGAAGGGGAATATTGATCCTTTCCACTAGAATGTTCAAGAAACAAGACATTTTGAGTTCAGTGGTGAGGGTCATTGGGACTTGATAAAATAGTGGGAGACTTAATAAAATCAATTTATTATTTCTCAAAAAATTGTAATCAAGAAAGTACTAATAATATTCTCTTTCAATTGTAGAAAATAACTAAAATCTCTTCAACCACACTTTCCCTACGATCAATACTGTATAAAGACAACATCCTCATAGGGAGTGACTTCCAGGAACGGTTTATACATATTTATGTTATTTTACACCATGAATGGAAATATTATGTGCTGGAGTCCTCATTACCTGATCCTCCTACCCAAGATATGAGTGGTATGGTCTATGAGAAACATATGAACGAAGTGTCACATGGTCAATGTTTGATGTTATCATCAATGTCTAGTGAAATCGTAAGGTCTCATGAAAACATGGATGCTTATAGCATGCTTGAGAACCTCTGTGGTATTTACTAGGAGAGAGCTAGATAGGAATGATTTGAGATCTCCAAGGCACTCTTTTAGAGTAAGCTTGGAGAGGGTTCCCCATATGGGCCTCACAAATTCAAGATCATTGATTACATTGAGTGCCTGGAAGTTCTAGGGTTTAAACTCCCTGAAGAACTAGGCACCGATCCCATTCATGAATCACTCCCTATGAGCTTCTCTAGTTTTGTAGTAAATTTCAATATGATCAACATTGAGAAGTCCCTACCATATATTTTTATCCTCCTTCTCCAAGTGGATAAAGACATGAATCATGAAAAACCTTATGTTCTTATGGTGAATTAGAGGAAAGGGAAGGTGAAGATCTTTAGGCCCAAAGATTCTTCACGCCATTCCAAGAAAAGAAAGATCAAGGGGGAGGGAAGGGAACATGAAGTTTTTTGTTTCGCATGTGGAAAGAAGGGTCAATGGAAGAAAAACTGTAACCACCTAAAGAAGCAAGGGGAAGATTCAGGTGCATTTGTTATCAATTTCAATTTATCTGTTTCTACAAATTTGGTATTAGATATAGCCTTGGGTGCTCACATATGTATCCAAATAAAAGAATCAAGTATATTCAAGAAAATTGACAGAGGAGAGGTAGATCTATGAGCATCCAATGGAGATAGACTTGTTGTTTTAGCTGTCGGGGACTACCACCTCACATTGCCGATTAGGATGATCATGGTATTAAAAGGTTCTTATTATGTGCCTTCTGTAACCAAAAAAATTATTTCTATATCCATAATAGATACATATGGATTTATTTTGAAGTTCATAAATTAATGTTTCTTTTATAAATATAGCATTTGTTTTGGTAAGGAACATTTATATAATGGTCTTTACATGTTGGATTATACAAACCAAGTAATGGAAATAGATATCGAAGATACTTCACATGAATCATACCACACCCAAATTTTGCATCACCGGTTAGGTCATGTAAATAAGAAACTCTTTACAATGTTACATTAGGATGGATATCTATATTCTTTTAATCTAAAACCACTTGAGGTATGTCACGCATGTTTACAAGGAAAAATGACCAAATCCTCATTTAGTGGGGAAGGTGAAAGGGCCAAAGAGATTCCTGAATTGGTTCATACTGATGTGTGTGGACCATTTCTAGTTGAAGTAAGGGGTGGGTAGTCATACTCCATAACTTTTACTAATTATTTTAGTAGATATGGATATATATACTTAATGTGGTATAAGTCAGATTCTTTTGCTAAGTTCAAGGAATACAAGAATGAAGTTGAGAACCATCTTGGTAAGAAGATTAAGAAACTCCACTCAGACCGAGGTAGAGAATATCTTAATCAAGACTTCATTGATTACATACAGAAGTTTGGGATCCTATCCCAACTCACTCTTCATTACATTCCCCAGTGGAATGGTGTAAGAGAAAGGAGAAGCCGCACCTTGTTGGACATTGTGAGATCAATGATGAGTCATGGATGTCTTCCATTATTCTTTTGGGGATATGCATTACAAACATAATCACACATACTAAACCAAGTATTAACTAAATAGATAAATGGTATTCCATACAAGTTTTGAAGTGGAAGAAAAACCCATGTTATTGAATTTACATGTGTTGGGAAGAGAAACATTTATTAAGACCTCTTCAGGTATTAAAATTTCACCCCGAGGCACAAAGTGTACCTTTATAGGATAGCCTAAGGAAACTAGAATATATTACCTATAAAACCCCTGAGACAAAAATGTTATACTGTAATGAACTTCTATATTCCTTGAGAGGGAGCACATCTCCAAAAGAGATAGTGGCCGCGAGATAGAATTCGATGAAGTCAAGGCTCAAGAAACACAAGAGTTGGTACAAGAGTAGATTCCACAAATCCCCATGGAATAAGAATCTGTTTCAAAGACACATGACCTGCGTAGAAGTACGAGATAGGTTAGAGATCCAGAACGGTGCAGTTTTCTAGTTACTGAGGATGGTGAATCATTATTGTTTGATAATAATGATCCTCTAACCTACAAGGTAGTAGTAAGTGGCACAGATGTTGTCAAGTGGTAAGAATCCATGAATTCTGAAATGGATTCCATGTACCAAAACCAAGTCTATATTTTGGTAGATCCTTTAGTAGATGTAAATCCTATTGGTTGAAAATGGGTATTCAAGAAGAATCTAGAAATGGAAGTACAATTCAGTACCTATAAGGCACGATTGGTTGTAAAAGTGTTTAAACATCGTCAAGGTATTAACTACAACAAAACCTTTTCACCAGTTGAAATACTGAAATCCATGAAAATTATACTAGTCATTACCGCTTACCATGACTATGAGATTTGGAAAATGTATGTCAAAACAACCTTCCTTAATGAGAACTTTCAGAAAGATTTCTATATGGCATAACCTGAAGGGGTTGTGACTCCAAAGGATTCCAATAAGATATATAAGTTTCTAAAATACATTTATGGATTAAAGTAAGAATCCATGTCATGGAACATTCGTTTTGATGAATCCATAATGGAATTTGGTTTTATAAATAAAGAATGTGAGGATTGTTTCTACAAATAGTTTAGTGGGAGTGTAGTCGATTTCCTAATAGTATATGTTGATGACATATTACTTATTAGAAACAAGATACCCATCATATAGTCTGTTAAGGAATGGTGAAACATATTATTCTCCATGAAGGACTTGGGTGAGGCATCATATATTATTGGTATCAAGATCCATCATGATAGATCTAAGAGATTGTTGGGCCTAAGTCAAAGTACATACATTGACAAGATATTAAAGAGATTTAGTATAGAACAATCCAAGAGGGGATTGTTGTCATCGTCACATGGAATTCATATTTCCAAGAAAATGTGTCCTCAGGAGAAAGAGGAAGGAAAGAGAATGGAAGGGACTCCATATGCATCAGTGATTGGGTCAGTCATGTATGACATGCTATGTACTAGGCTATATGTTTCCTATGCATTAAGTTTGGTATGCAGATATCAAGATAACCCAAGTGACCATTGTTGGATGGCAGTCAATACTATCCTTAAGTACCTGAAGCACATACTATGGAAGTATCATATCATGAGGGATTTTTCTCAGAGAGGTGAAGTTACAGTGGGAAGTATTTCCATGGAAGACAACTTAACAGACACCTTGACTAAATCCTTGACTCAGAAGAAACATGATCATCATGTGATGTCTAGCGGACTGAAAGTCGTAGGTAGTTGGATCTAGTCCAAGTGGGAGTTTGTTGGAGTTGGTGTCCTAGAACCAACTGTTTGTACTTTGATTACATGAATATTTAATGTATTTAAATATTAAACATCTTATTACATATTTTCATTGTTCTGCATGACTATAATGTAATAATTTCCTAGAGTATTTGTTGCATAATAAGGTCATAGTAGTTCCCCGCTATGATGAGAACCTTGAAGTGCTATGACAATATTCTTAAATATAGTTCTTCAGTTGGATGACATTCTATGATGGGACACATAGTATATAGACCATCATGTGTGATTACTCGTAATTGGATGAGACTTCTTCTAATGAAGTTCTCACTTGGTGATCTCCAAGATGAGACATTATGAGAACATACCCGCCCATAAGAATTTTACATGTCTTGGTGTCATCGTATATTCCTATCTATGAGCATGTGTAATGGTCCTTATACTTTAATATTATCATTAATACATGTCATGAATCGATCACTTTGATTTACTGACAAAAACCGTCATGCCATATGTTGGTGGGAAGTAGGGGGCATTGGGTGCACCATGAATGACATGTTATTAATGGATAAGTAGAGGAAGGATTTTTCCCTTCCATTTATGGAAGTTGATATCTCAGTCCTTTGATTGAAATAGAATCGTCTCCCAAAATTCCATGGTCATGGTGTAATGATGAGTTTATTTCAGGTAGTCAAATAATGACATATCAAACATATAGGTTGATGACACTATCATGAAATCTTCTTGATGAGATATTATGGAAAAGGGATTATATTAAAAAGTGAGAATTTTTATGTGGATGTCATCGTTGCGACTTTATGTACTTTCTCTTGGGTGCCTTGACCCGTTTCTAGATAGTAATCTTGGACTTTAGGCAAGATCTACCTAATTCCACCAAGAAAGAATCCTAGAGGGTCACACACTAAGTGTTTATGGTGGTCTCGATTAAATTCTATTTGAATTTAATTAATGGAATAAATATTATTCTCACGACCGATGAATAATTTTTTTCAAGTTAAAATGGTTGCATAAATTAAATAAATATTTATTCATCAGATAGTGAATAAAATATATTTATTTAGTTTACTGAACATTTAATAAATATTTATTTAGTAGTTTGTAAATAAAAATATTTATTTAATAGAATAAAATATTTTATTCGAGTGTTCAATAAATGGAAGTGGAGTTCTAAAGGACCAAGACTGTGTCCGTTGATAAATTAATTATTTACAAGTTGGTAAAAAATGTTTATCTGGTTAGAACAAGAAATAATAATAATATTTTTATCATTAAGTGGAATGAGATTTAATTAATGGTTCCATTTTGCGCAATTTGGCACACCATAAATAATGGTGTTGTTATTGTTATTATGTGGAATGAGTTTTTTTTTCTAACAGTTATAATTGCATTTAATTGTTGTTTCGCAATTAAATATTGTAACTGAAACCCCATGTCGATTAATAGGCAGGTACATCTATTATTCCAAACCCTTATGAATTGAGAATTGTTGAGCCAAATATTTTCTCTCTCTATTCCTATCCTATCTCCATCTTAATAATAAGAGAAGTTCTTCAAGACCGAAGAACGAGTGATCAAGAATGGTTGACGGAAAACATTCGCTTCGCCACACAAGCACCTAGAGAATAAGTGGCGTTGTTCGGAGACCATTAGAGCATGTGTGGATCACCACTAGAGGGATTATAGTTTGGATCCTCATGAGTGTAATGAAGATGTAAGAACCTAGATCTTCTTTCAGGTATGAATCTTTCTTTCTGGTTGGTTTTGAGAAAAAGAGGAGTTTCTAGAAATTTCTGGAGTACATGCCGTGTAATTATAAGTACACACCGTGTACTTGGTTGCCACAGGTGACCGTGTATTGTCCATGCAACGACCGAGTACATGGCCATGCGTGGTGACTTGATGACCGCTAAAAGAAGAAGCCATAAAAGGCAAGTACACGCCGTGTACTTTTAAAGAACACGACATGTACTTTCATTTTTTCATTAAATGAACTGGGGTCACGTCTAATGGAAATAAACATATTCTTATTAACCTATCTCATATGGGAGAAAATGAGACCACTGGATATTCGCTAATCCCCCGACTCGCCATCTGTTCTCTGATACGAACTCCGTCAGTTGCATTGGAATTGCATCAGTGAGTTCTTCTTTCTTCTTGAACATCATCTCTTGATTTATCCTCCTTCATGATTTATCCTCAGTTGAACATTTTTAACGTTTTTGTAGATATATGGTGTTATTGGGAGATTCTAGGCCTGAGGTTCACGTATATCGATCTCACGATGTCAAGGTAGGTGGTTTGTGCCTTTCCGTAGTTATTCCTTGAGTTATATGTGCAAAAGTGCCCAATACCCTCGTTCGGGGTATTGCGTGTTTATGGTTTTATCCCTGTTATTTTCCTTCTATGACTTGTGTGCTTTATTAGAGGTTTGGTGATTGTAGATAGGGTTTTTTACCTTGAAATGGATGTTTTTACCCATGTTTGTGTGATTTTGACCATTTGGTCTAGCTTTCTTGTTAGGAAACTTGCTTTCCATGCCTAGTATTGTTAAGATGGAGTGATTTTTATCTGACATGCTATGATATCATGTATATTGTTTAGACAAGTAGTTGTTGAGGTTTAATTTGGATTCCGTGTATCGTTTGTGCATGATTGACTTACACAGGGCTGTGGGAACCTGGTGTAGCAGACTATAGGGAGAATGGACGTTGAGGCCTTCTCCAGAGTGTCTGTTTATTTTTACATTGTGAGATCATAGGGGGGATAGACGTAAGTGCTTCCTTTGAGTGTCTATATTTTCCTTGATAAGGACCATAGGTGGAATTAGATGTTGAGTTCTTCCTCAGAGTTCCTATTAGTTTCCGATACGAGACCATAGGAGGAATTGGCGACGAGTGCTTCCTCAGAGTGTCTTTGCTAAAGCTGAACCAGAGGGGTTAGACTGTGAGTACTTCCCAGAGGGTTGATTGTGTTTATTTTAGATGAACCAGAGGGGTTAGGTTGTGAGTACTTCCCAGAGGGTTACCTGCTTTTGTTTAGCTTCTTAATTGATATATGAAAATGAATGCAATTGAATTTGTAGGATTTTTATTATGTGTACTTCCATGTTTAAAGCTTAATTTTGTTTATTGCCTTCCATATATATTCACTGACTGTTAGGCACTAATATTTGGGTTTTTTCCTACTGGGATTAGTCTCACACTTTTTTTGGGTCATGCTTTTGGGCCCAAATAGATTATATTGCTGCTGGTGTAGATAAGGGAAAGCGCCCTTCTACTTTAGGTACTTGATTGCTGTGGAGCTGGGGAGCATGGGACCAAGATGAGGCTTGCGATGCTTTGGAGGTGTTTACTTGATTTTATCTTGAACTTTGGTTTAGTATGGTGTTCCAACATTGTGATTTTTTTGGCTTATTTCTTAGATATATATATCATGCATCATTTATATATGTTTTCTCCAATTGTTTATTACTTCTGCTGTTTATTTATGACATGTTTTACTGCTTCCGCAATTACTATCTGTTTTAATTCCACTGTGTTACTCTGCCAATGAGGTAATAGTTTCCCCACTATCACAACCAAGTCCCTCGCATCTAGTCGGCAACCTCTAGCATTCAGGGAAATATGCTTGAGGCCATGTGACCAACCAGGTATGGGGCACCTCTAGGCAGCACCCGGAACCAGGATGTTACAAAGTGGTATCAGAGGGTTTTCTTTTTTTCTTGACATACTGTTTGGAGCCTATAGCCAGGGATAGGATGGAATAGGTACCTGTTAATAATCTGTACCCCGGAATAGCTAACCCGTGTATAGGGAAAAGCCAATTTACCTCGTTATTGCATTTTTTCTAGTTTTGTAATTTTATAGATGATTTGATTTCACCGTTGGGTGATTCACATGATCTGTCCAGTTATCATTGATAATATTGAGGTTCTATTTTTGTTGAAACCTGATGAGATGAGGGTATTCCATCTCATGCATCATATAGGAACTTGTTAGAAATCACATGTCATGCATTTCTACCATGCCATTTGGGGTGAATTAGTGATTTCATGTTGTTGTGATAGATGTTCTGCTAGATATTCATACTATTGTGATAGATTCCTTGATAGAATACCTGTTTTTGATAGGGTATTGAATTGTGTAAGGTTTGTTTGAATGAACGCCAAAAAAATTTATTGAGGTGTTATGATACCTCATGGACCGGAATTTGGTGGTTCATTGCCTTTTTTTCTTGTATATAACATGTATAGGATGCCAAGATTTGATTCTCTAGGTGTATGGGCCCTCACAGATCAGAATTTGGCACCTTAATGTTTGTTTCAGTTTTTTCTTGGGTTCTAGAGTATTTTTTGAGGCTTACTGTCCGAAAGAACCCAGAATACAAAGCGTTTAATGTTGAATACATTCCATGTGTCCTTCTATTTGGTAAGGAACTATTTTTCTTAAGTACACACTGTGTACTATATGTACACGTTATGTAGTATCTAACCATGTCACTGGCTATGTGGGCATAGACATGTGGTTGGGAATTCATGGTGGGACACGCTGTGTACCGGACGTACATGCCGTGTGTTTAGACCATGTTTCCACCCGTGTCACTAATGATGAGGATGTATAAAACTAGGTTATACATGCCGTGTCAAGATTGAACATGCCGTGTAGTGTAACCCTTGAATATTTCTGTGTGACAAGAAACACAGGTCGGTTAAATCCTTCAAGTACACACCATGTCTATCTGGAACACGCCGTGTAGAGTGAGACTTGTATCCGGACGTGTAACAAAAAACACAGGGCAGTGGAAATCCTTCTTGTACACACCGTTTCTAGCATAAACAGGCCGTGTAGAGTCATCCGTGTAACCGACCATGTAACAAACAACACAGGTCGGTTAAGTTTTTCTAGTACACGCCGTGTCTGGCACTAACACACCATGTTGTCTTGTTCTAGGATAACCTGTGGCTTAACCATGTAAGGGATCTTATAAAGGGGAAGAGGATTTAAGTACACACCATGTGTTAGGACAACACACCGTGTTTTTGGGGTGTTACATGACCTGGGTTGGCAAAAGTACACGCCCATGTGAAGGCTTAAGGGAACACATTGTGTAGGCATTATACATGCTGTGTATCCATGTTTTGAAAAACATGAATGATTTCTTTATCTTATTCCCTTATTACACTTATAAGTTTCATTCCCTATTAATATTGATCTAAGGTGTGCGCTTGAAATTGTAGATTCATGCTAGCGAGACATCCTCTGGTTGTCCGACAGTTGCAGGGAAGTGATCAGACACTAAATATGGCTAATCAGGGACTACCAGTAGATCCTCCAGTTGTTCCAGTATTAGCACCAGTCGTTATTTCGGATACAGGTGCAGATGCATAGTTCCAAGAGGGATTTATGAGGTTTATGAAGACCTTTCAAGGAGTACCACATCCTACCGCTTCTATGGTAGAGTTGACGTGGATTTTCTAGTTGAAACATTCTACCACCTTCACAGGGCACGGAGGACCTCAGGTTTCCTAGTCGTGGTTAGAAGCCATGCTATCTATCTTCGAGCATCTGGAGATTCCTCCAAAGAGGATGGTGAAGCTTGCTACATATATGATTCATGACTTTGCCAAGAGATGGTGGGATTTGATCTCACAGGTGGGATGCTATAAGGTCATGGCATGGGATTAGTTCTAGCGTGCCTTCTACGATTACTTATACCCGAAGACATTGAGGGTCGATAGAGCCTGAGAGTTTATGAGTCTATAGTAGGGTAATCTTTCTATTATGGAGTATTCTTCTCACTTTATAGATCTGCAATGATTCATGCCTATTCTAGGAGGTGATGAGTTATTTCTAGCAAGGAAGTTTGAGGATGGTCTCTGGAACAACATCCGATCTTAGGTGAACATATTCATGTTGACTTCCATCACTTCTATAGTCAACCAGGCTCTGATCATGGAGCACAATCTAAGGGATTATAGAGCTATGAGCCAGGGCAGTTGGGTATCTAGAGTTGGTATCCCTCCTACTGACAGTAGGTAGTGCTGTAGGGAGTCTACGTGTAGAGATCTGAGGAGACAAGAGACTTCTTATGGTATCCAGGTGGTGTTCTACCATTGAGGTAAGAGAATACATACGAGGCCACATTGCTCGAAAGACCTAGTGGAGTACTGGTCTTGCATAAAGATGGGTCACCTTCATCATTTTTGTCAGTTCTTCTCACCAGCAGCTGGTGATAGGAGTTCTTCTATGACTCCACATTCAGAAGCAGCACCACTAGTTTTTTATAAGTTTGGGAACTGGAGTTCATTCAGCCCTTTAGGACGAGGTGGAGGTCTTGGTCATGGTATACAGTCACCAGGATTTCATCAACAACAGGGTGGATTAGATCAGGGTGGTTAGGCGGGGTCGCAGGGTCGTGGTACAGGCCAGACTTTTACAGTGGAGCAGGCCCGGAAAGAGCAGGATCCCGGACCCTCTACAGTACGAGGTAAAATCCTAATTGCCTCAATTTTAGCTTATTATCTTTTCAATACAAAGGATTCTCATAGCTTTATATCTTTTTCTATTGTTGAGATACTTGGTCTATGTATATTTTCTTTTGTTGATATCTTGATGTTAGAAACTCCGTTGGGGACAAGAACGACTAGTGTACAACAATGCAAGGATTTCCCTCTTGAGGTTGGTGGGTGTCATTTCTTATGGTACCTCTATTTCCTAGAGATGACATGCTATGACGTCATTCTAAAAATGGAATTGTTAGTTCTCTTCTAGGCTGTTGTCGATTACTATCACTGTAGGGTGAGTTTCACATCACCAGAAGGAAGATCCTTTTTATATAAGGGCGAATGGGATGTCTAGGCGAGAAAAGCATGACCCGAGCATTATGGGTTGGGTGGAGTTACAACCCAAATTTCTAGTCTATATCTATATGACCAGGGGACTTCACAGTTAGAATTTCCTCCAGTGGTGTATCGTTTCGGGGATGTCTTTCCAGAGGACTTTTTAGGTTCGTCTCCAGAGCGAGAGGTGGAATTATCTATTGAGCTTATTCTAGGAGTGGAACCGGTGTCCATTACTCTTTATAGGATGGCTACACCAGATTTTTAGGAGCTCAAGAAGCAGTTGGAGGAGTTATAGGCTAAGGGTTTTATCTGGCCCAGTACTTCTCCTTAGGGTTCTTCTGTCCTGTTTGCAAAGAAGGTGGACGGTACCCTCAGGCTTTGTGTGGATTATCGGAACTGAACCAGTTTACGGTCAGGAACCGATATCCCTTACCAGGGATTGATGATCTCTTTGATCAGCTTCGAGGAGCTTGGGTGTTCTAGAAGATTGAATTGAGATCTGGTTATCATCATTTGTGCCTTAGACAATCTGATATACCTCTTACAGACTTTTGGAGTAGGTATGGTCTATACAAGTACGTGGTTATACCGTTCGATATCATGAACATGCCTGTAGTTTTCATGGAACTGATGAACCAAGTGTTCCATCCATACTTGGATTCTTTCATGGTAGTATTCATGGACGATATCTTGGTGTACTCTCACACTCAACATGACCATGCTACCCATCTTGATATTATTTTGAGTACACTGAGAGATCATAAGTTATATGCTAAGCTCTCAAAATGACACTTTTGGATAGACTAGATTCATTTCATGGGTCACATTATCTCAGATACAAGAGTATCAATAGACCCAGATAAAGTGAGAGATGTAGTTTCCTAGGAGTAGCTGAGAAAAATCATTGAGGTGTAATGTTTTCTAGGGATGGATGATTATTACAGACACTTTATACAGTAATTTTCATGCTTAGTAGCGCCACTTATGGGTTTGACTAAGAAGGGTGCAAAGTACTTGTGGTTAGATTCTTGTGAGTCAGCCTTTCAAGAGATTAAAGGGAGGTTGACTTCAGCACTGATACTAGTTTTTCCAGAGTCGAGCAAGAGCTATATTGTAAACTGTGATGAATTAGGTATCGGTCTAGGAGCAATGCTTATGAAGGGGGAAGGATTTTTTGCGTACGGTTCTCAGTAGTTGAGGACACATGAGGAGTAATACCTGACACACAATCTCGAGCTGGCTATAGTTGTTCATGCTTTACACTATTGGAGACATTATCTCATGGGAGATAATTTTGTGGTTTTCACCAAACACAAAAGTCTCAAGTATATCTTCACTTAGCATGAACTGAATTTGAGACAGTGAAGATGGGTTGAGTACCTTCAGTAGTTTTATATTGAGCTTGCCTACACGCCTGGGAAAGGCAACACAGTAGCTGATGTGTTGAGCAGGAGGACTCAGATACAGGCAGTTTAGGAGGCCAGCAATGAGTGGAAACTTATGGATCTGTTCTCTGATATGCATTTGGAGGTTCACAATAGATAGGGGTATACATTTCTTTCTTCTATAGATGTTACCTCTACTCTTCTTGATCGAGTACGAATGAGGATGCTATCAGATTCAGAAGGCCTAGTCCTACGGAAGAGTGTGTTAGGAGAGGACCCTATTCTTGGATGGAAAGTAGGTGAGGATGAGATCTTGCGTTTTCATGGACATGTGTGGGTTATAACATACATACACGAGGATATGATGCAAGACTTTCATTCCTTAGTTTGGGTAGTACATCCTGGTGTCACAAAGATGTATCGTGATCTACGCCATCAGTATTGGTGGCCAGGTAAGAAGAGAGATGTTGCTGGTTTCGTCATGAGGTGTTCCACCTGTCAGAAGGTGAAGGTGCAGCATTAGCAACTAGAGGGGATTTTTCAATAGTTAACCATTCCCGAGTGGAAGTGGAATAATGTCGTGATGGATTTCATGACAGGTTTTCTGAGTTTACCTCAAGGGAATGATACAATATGGGTTGTCATTAATAGACTCACGAAGGTTCCTCACTTCTTTCCGATCAAAGAGACATTTTGTGTTGATGAGATGGAAAAGTTATATATCTGAGAGATTTTACATCTACATGGGGTTCCACACTCCATTGTTTCAATCATGGATGCATGTTTTACTTCTCAAGTCTGGAAAGGACTTCAGAGGGCTTTGGGTAAACAAGTATATCCGAGTACAACTTACCACCCCCAGACAGATGGACAATATGAGTGTACAATTCAGGTGCTTGAGGACATGCTTCGAGCATGCATCATATATTTTAGAGGTTCTTGGGAGAAGCACATACCTCTTGTGGAGTTTTCCTACAATAATAGTTTTTAAGAAACTATTCAGATGGAACCTTATGAGGCTTTGTATGGTAGGCCATGCTGACCACCCTTATGCTGGCTAGAGGTAGGATAGGAAGCTATGTTGGGACCTCGTCTTGTCCAGGAGACCTCAAAGCAGATAGAGTTGATTCGGAATAGGATGGATACTGCAAAGTGAAGACAAAAATCTTATGCTGATCAACGAAGACAATCTCTAGAGTTCGAGGTCAGAGATCAGGTTTTCCTACATGTCACACTGAGGTTGGGACACAGGAGGATTAGGAGATAGGGTAAGCTTTTTCTAAGATATGTCGGGCCGTTTGAGGTTTTGGAGAGAGTCAGGCTGGTTTCCTATCGGTTTCAATTACCTTAGAGGTACCGAGCTATGCATGATGTCTTCCACATTTCTCATCTCTGACGTTACTTCTCAGAACCATATCATGTTTTCCAACCCGAGGAGGTTGAGCTCGAGGTGGATGCCTCATTTGAAGAGTGTCTTATTCGGATTGTTGATTGATGTACAAATTTTATCTATGGCCAGTCTATTCCTCTGGTATAAGTGATATGGAATCATGTGTGAGTACAGGACAAGACTTGGGAGAGGGAGGCTAATGTACGATCACAGTGGCCAGATCTGTTCGAGGATTATTCTTCTATACCGCCTTGTTAGGGAAATTTTGGGACGAATTTATTTAAGGAGAGAAGTTTGTAGGAACCCAAATCTTATTTCAGGTATACATCTTTCTTTTTGGTAGTTTTTGAAAAAAAAGATGAGTTTTTGGAAATTTTTAGAGTACACACCGTGTACTTGGTTGCCACGGGTGAACCTGTATTGGCCATGCAACGACCGAGTACATGGCTGTGTGTGGTGACCTAGAGACCACCTAAAGCGGAGGCCAAAAAAGGAAAGTACAATCCGTGTACTTTTTTTTTCATCAAATGGACCAGGGTCGCGTCTGATGGACATAACCATATTCTTCTCAACCTATCTCGTCCAGGAGTGAACGAGACTATTAGATCTTCACTAAGCCCCTGACTCACCATCCATTCTCCGATCCGAACTCTGTCGGTTGCGTTGGAATTACATCAGTGAGTTATCCTTTCTTCTTGAACCTCATCTATTGATTTATCCTCTTTCATGACTTATCCTCAGTTGAATTTTTTAAAGTTTTTTGTAGATATACGATGTTCTAGGGAGATTCAAGGCCCAAGGTTCATGTATATCGATCTCACGACGCCGCGGTAGGTGGTTTGTGACTTTTTGTAGTTATTCCTTGAGTTATATGTGCAAATGTGACCAATACCATCATTCTGGGTATTGCATATTTATGGTTTTATCCCTGTTATACGCCTTCTATTCCTCCTGTGCTTGAGTAGGGGTTTGGTGATTGTAAATAGGGTTATTTACCTAGAAATTGATGTGTTTTCCCATGTTTGCGTGATTTTGACCATTTGGTCTAGCTTGACCATTAGGCTGCTTTCTTTTTATGCCTAGTATTGTTAGGATGGAGTGATTATTATCTGACATGATATAATATGATATATATTGTTTAGACAAGTAGTTATTGAGGTTTACTTTGGCTTCCATGTATCATTTGTGCATGATTGACTTACATAGGGCTGTGGGAACCTGGTGTAGTAGACCATAGGGAGAATGGATGTTGAGGGATTCTCCAGAGTGTCTATTTACTTTTACGTTGAGAGACCATAGGTGGGATAGACATAAGTGATCCCTCAGAGGGACTGTTGTTTCCTCGATACAGACCATAGGGGGAATTGAATATTGAGTGCTTCCACAGAGTGCCTATTAGTTACCGATATGAGACCACAAGGGGAATTGACTTTGAGTGCTTTCTCAGAGTGTCTTTTCTAAAGATGAACCAGAGGTTTTAGACTGTGATTACTTCCTAGAGGTTTTCTTGTGTTTGTTTTGGTTGAACCATAGGGGTTAGGCTTTGAGTACTTCCTAGAGTTATAACTTCTTTTCTTATCTTCTTACTTGATATATGAAAATGATTGAAATTTAATTTGTAGGATTGTTATTATGTGTAATTCCTTGTTTACTACTTTATTTTGTTTATTTCCTGCCATATATATTCACTAACTATTAGGCACAGATCTTTGGGTGGTTTCCTATTGGGATTAGTCTCACACCCTATTTTGGTCATTCTTTTGGGCCCAAATAGATTATATTACTATAGGTGTAGATAAGGGAAAGCACCCTTCTACTTCATGTACTTTATTACTGTGGAGATGGGGAGCATGGGACCAAGCTGAGGCTTGTGATGTTATGGAGTTGATTACTTTATTTTCTCTTGTAATTTGGTTTAGTACTGATTCTAGCATTGTGATTTGTTTGGATGATTTACTAGACATATGTATCATGCATCATGTATATATGTGGGCTCTAGTTGTTTATTACTTCTACTGTTTATTTATGGCATGTTTTACTGCTTCCTCTATTGCTATCTATTTTACTTCCACTGTGTTACTCTTCCAATGAGAGAATAGTTTCCCCACTATCACACCCAAGGCCCTCGCTTCTAGTCGGCAGCCTCTAGCATTCGGGGAAATACGATTGAGGCCATGTGACCAACCGGGTATGGGGCACCTCTCGGCGGCACCCATAACCGGGATGTTATAGAAGAAAATCTAGAAGGGTTATTCCAGATGATCAATGATCATCAATGATAAAAGTACCTAATACCCAAGTATTTAATTTATTCATAAATTAATAAATTAATTATAAACATGATGTGAAATATCCTATTTCTAGGATTCAGTGCTTTCTTTCTCTTTGTCTAAATCTTTGTTTTTAATCCGTGGATACTGGCATTCATCTTCGTATTAATCCCGGATTGGCATCGATTAAGGAAAAAAGAAACATTAGGCCCTCCCAAGTGCCACACTTTCGCTGCGTCCAGATCCTTCATTGACCATTGTGGTTGGTGGCGATAGAGGTTCACCGATGGTGTGGCCTAGGATGTTAGTGATTCCTTCTCATCGTGGTTGGTCTATGGGGTCCATGGGGTCATTGAGGTCATGTTCACAAAGCTAATGGCCTATAAGGTGGATCAGTATACCTATTGTGGGTGGTGGCCTTTGTATATTAAGCTAAAAAGGTGGATGGTGTTGAGTATCGGTATGGAGAAGGTGCGCACTATAGTGGTCATAGTTAGTGATGAGAGAGACCATCGAATGGGTGGGTATTTCCTACCATGTGGAGAGATATATTAGAATGAGCTTGAAGATTGAAATGTGGACATATCGATGGGGTGTCAAGGTGGACTTGTGATGGTTAGGCTGGTTATAGAGGATGTATAACCCGAGGGACATGGGTTTGAGTAGAAGGATGAGGTGCTTCTAGTGTGACAGACCATGGATGTATCAGTCCACTCCAGCATTGGACAAAGTAGGTAAAGACTCATCATGGATTGATAAGAATGGGTAGAGTAGGTGTTGTAATTAATTATTGATGACTTTTTATTTCATTTTTTTCATACACCAGTATATGTATTGATACTAAATAAGGATACTATTAGTGGTGGCCTATTGAGTTCATACTCACCTTGAACAAACCCTTTTGAGATGTTTGTAGACTTTATATATTTGAATATAGGAAATGGAAAAGGCTCAATGTTAGGAGATTAGTTGACAGTGCATGGGCTGGTTGGCATGATTTTGTAGATGGGACATGTGGTTCCTATTTTTTGGACCAGTAGTTATTTTTGGTTATTTTTTACCTGTACATATATCATGGGCCCATAGGCGATCCAGTTTACTCTTGTGTGGGTTCATAACATGGTAAATGTTTATCAAAATGGAAGTACTTATATTTAGGATTATTATTGATTATTATTCTATTGGATTCAGCTGTATTGAGTTGATGTTATTATTAATTATCACAAAGGGATATAATATTTCCATTATCACCACATATACCCTTGCTGTTAGTTATAATCCTATAGCATAAGGGGAGGCACACCTAAGGTCACACAGTGCACCGTCAGTCCAAGCACCAGTTGAGTGGTCTTGGGTGACAGAGTGTTACAGCCAAAAGGATACAACCTCCCCCTATAGGTTTCCATGTGTGAGTGGGAAGGAGGGAGGGGGTGGCCCCTCTTATTCCATTTAACCAATAATAATAATAATAATGGCAAGGATAATGATGTTAATGATATACAATATTAATAAACATATTTTTAATGATCACAAAAACCTCAAAACTTTATCCCAAAAACCAAATAATAAATTTTAACTCCTCACGATGCCCCAAATTAACAAAATTATTAAATTAATAATAGTGACTATGTCTACTCAAATAATATCAAACAAGGTCATCAATTAATTTCATCAAGCTTTCTCAAGTATGTTGCAAACAAAGGGGATTTAAATTTCATTGTTTCCTGTCTTGTTTGAAAAATCAGTACATATGCAGGTACGATAAAAAGATATATACATGCCCAAATAATTGCATATTTTACTAGGGAGAAATGTACAATAAAGAGGAATGCATAATATTTCATACAAGAAGATGGAAGTCAATGAGAAATAATGAGAGTAAAAACCAATGCAACACTAAGAAAAATCAGAAGAAGAAAAATCCTACAAAGGTGTTTCATTACTTTCCTCTGAAACCACACTTGTAAAGATTATTCATGTTGTCTAAGACTTCATATGACATGAAGTGGCATGCTCAGAATAGTAACAATGATGGCTTGATAAGGCATCCAAAATATTAAACATTATGAAATGTGTTTGATTCATTATATCCATATTTTTATTCGGATCCTAGGAATGTAGGTTTAGGACTGTCCTACAATGGTTTAAAACATTTTGGTACTTTAAGTACTAATTATAGAATATGTCTAGTTGTATTTATCTCTTATAATCAACCTCCATAGATGTGCATGAAGAAGTATACTTTTATTATTTTGATGATTATTCCTAGAAAGAAAATGCCTAGAAATGACATTGATGTATAACCTCAACCTCTAATCAAAGAATTATGAGAATTGTGGGATGATTGCAATGGTACGGACCCTCCGGGTCCATTATATTGCTAAATAATGATGTTTGAGGCATCATGGGGACCATTAGTGACTCATTGAGGATTTTTCAAAATTTCAGGTTGAATGAATGGTGGCACCGATGGACATCAGTGGCACCGATGGGCCCTCCATGGCACCAATCAGCATCAGTGGAACAGATGGGACATCAATGGAACTGATCAGAATTGGTGGCACTGATCAGCCTTTAGTGGCACCGATCAGCATCGGTGCCAGGGCATCGGTGCTAGGGCGATGGTGCTAGGGGGTCGGTGAATCACCCATCGGTGTTTCATCTCTAGTTTTTCCAGGACTTTCTAGTTTCACTCTCGTAATGCCTCTTTAAATGTATGAGTATTTTAATACCCCATTAAAATTGATTTAAGGCCCATAAAAGATGTTTTAAATCCCCCAAGAGTCGAGAGACCCTTGAATTACCAAAACGTGTGGCCTTTTCATCGGTGTCACACCCTTTTCCGCATTTTCCAGCCTCCCATTTTTCCTAGTTTCGCCCCTGTTACATGTTTTTCTCTATTTAAAGGAAATCTATCAACTCAGAGTCATCCAATGGTCTATCTCCACCATCTCCAAGGAGAATTATTAAATCTAAATTATTTCCATTGTGTGAAACCACTGAGCCACGTGGTTAATCCACGATCTGACTTTTAAGTACTTTTAAATGGTCTCCTTGATTTTAGGATATGGAATCTTCTTAAGCTAAGATCCTCTCTTCCTTATTCCTTTTCATTTCTCTAAGTGCCCCTTGATACTTCCTCCTGAGATGAATCGTGCACTCAGAGCCTTTCCACTCAGACGTGGAGTCCTTCCTGCAAGTCGCGCTTCCCCAGTTCTTGGCGTAAGAAGAAAACACCAATCCTTGATCATCCAAGTAGGGGGTTTTCCTTCATATCTCTTTACTGTGTATCATGTGAGGTGGGTATGATGATGTTACCTCGGGACGTAGATGAAACCAACTTTAACGAAGATAATAAACAAAATTTTAATGAACTTTTATCCAAGTAGGGGTTTTTTCCTCAAGATTTTGTTGTATTTTTTTACCTTCGTTTTTATGCTATGAATTGTATGGGCTTATGTCCAATGAAAATTGTGGCTATTGGTGGTCCTTTCTTGTGCACTAATGAAGCTCTATTTTCTGGATAATCTAGTGATTAAATTAATGTAACATAGAAACTGATTAATCACGTAAACATGGTTGATTAAATAGATTCCCTATGGATAATAACCCTTGTGTGATCAACCCGGTTAATAAAAATGAAAGGTGGAACTTAATATATGGTTTGGATAAATATGAAAAACTCCCTTGCTCTGTTATGATGATATTCATGGTTTTTCGGATTGATTCTTTGTGGGGTGACATAGAGGGGAATGAAATCTCTGGTTGAGAGGTTATTGGTATATGAGTCTGATTCCATGTGAAGACAGTGGTAAATGTTCTAGACCCGGTAAGTTGGGTATTGGTATGGTTCCAGTACTTTGATGGATCTCACAGATCCCATTTTGATGTTGTTACTTACAAGAGAACTGGGAGTGGATGATTAAAATGCCTACTTGGATGCTTTCCTTCGGTTGTTGTTTTGGATTGTAGTTATGCCTATTAGTTTCCTATTAGTGAAGGAATATTTAAATGGAATCACTTTAACATGATAATGAGAACATGTGAAATGGAGAATTGTTTTACAGAAATGGGTTGTGTTTTGGTTGTGTCTGTTGTGTATTTGTGCATATAGGGGGTAGCGGCAAGAGTGGTTGTGTGAGGACTGGTTGTTGGTTTCGGGACCCTTAAGTTGGGATGAGTTATTGATTACCTATATGTATAAAATTTAGTTCTTATGTTTCTTATACGCACCCCACCCATGTTGATCAATTCATATCGAACACCCCCATTTCATGGGGGATGGTGTTTTTCCCAACATTCCTATGAGTGACTGGTTATTATCTCCTTTCTACTCCCTCTCCTAGGGAGCCCAACATTCTTCGAGAAGGCTTTGATGTCCTGAGGTTCATTATGACCCAAGACTCTTCAGGAAGGGTGTGTTGTGGTGGTTTTCCTAGGTGTGTGCGGGTAGGTTTGTTTCCCAAGCGTCCTCGGGATGAGGCCCATATGTTTTCAGGCGTGGAAGTGGTTACTCTGACCCAGGTGTCTTCGGGCGTGGCAGTGGTTGTTGTGGACCAGGTGTCTATGGGCGTGGTTATGTGTGGTTGTGGTAGCCCATGTGCTTGGAGGCAGGATGGACGTGCGGTTGGAATAGCCCATATAGTTACTGTTGGGGGCAGTGGTGGGACTGGAATGAGAATTGTGGGGGGAGGTCTGATGTTTAGGATGTTCTAAATAACCAGTTGGAAAGTGGTTTGGGGTACCCAAATATCAACATGCTCTTACTATTATTTTACCTGACTTGCACTATTTGAGGAGTGTTCCTTGGTGAGGTTGGGTGGATATTTTTCCCTGCTAGGTGTTTTGGTTACCTCTATTTCTCATAGGGAATTATAATTTATCCCCAATTATGCACGAGAGCTTTTTTTTACCTACTGAGTATACATGTGTACTCACCCTACATATATAAATCTGCTTTCAGGTTTCCAGGAGGACTTTGAGGACCATGCCATACCTTACTAGCTCAGGCGTCGGGACAGTTGTTGTTGCTGATTTTATTTCTTTTAGTACTTTCCTTCAGAGTTTTCTTGTAATTTTATCACTTTATTTGAACATGCATGTGGAAAAGGGTTTCTGTCTTTACTTTTACTTATGATATTTGGAGTTGTTTGGGATTTACCATATTATCTCCCGATATTGTTCTATAAAAAGGGTAATTTATTCCATATCATGTGAGATTCTATACCCTTAGTTCTAGTCTCAACTCTGAGACCTACTGAAGGTGGGACTCAGGGGTCATTATCTCCCCTTCAACTTGTAGAAGGAAGGGTCTGGCAGTTTATTGTTCCTTCCCTCATCTTGGAGAAGGTGGGTCATGACATAATTGTATCAAAGGTGATGGTTAATAGATATAATGAGTTTTGAGGTTAGACATAGTGTAGATTGCATGTTATGGTAGGGAAACAATGTTAGATGATCTTGTTGCATGAAATAGGCTGGGGAATACTGGCTAGGAAATGGTATTTTAGGTCCCTCCATGATCCGATGCAAGGACTCTGGACCTACTGAACGAACAAGTGAGGCTGCACTGATTGCAGGGTAGAGACCCTAGGAAAGGTACAAGCATCAGAATGACTTGTTTTCTTGTGTGTATTGGGTGTTTTTGGAATTTAAAATAAATGAAAAGTCTAAAAAAAAATTAAAAAGAACCTTCTACACTACTCGGGATTATGAATTCTTTGTTTATATTTTTAGCTATGGCACCCAGACGTTGTCCATGAGTAGTGTGGGTAGTTGAGGCCTAGTAGGTTGATCTGGTTGATCAACGAAGGGCTTATCTGGAGGAGTAGTATGACCAGTGGTAGGAAATTCTTCATGCCATCTAGTGGAAAACTCTTGAAACATACGTGGGCAACATCTCAGAAATGGAGACGGAGAGCTGGATCAAGGATATGGTGATCACCTTCAGATTGATTAGGGCTCCAAGAGAGTATTGGGTTCCTCTAGAGGTGATCTAGATGCAAGGGGAGATGCGTCAATAGTGGATGATTTATCTCAAGGAGAAGAAGTAATCTAAGATTTCAGTGAATGACTTTGAGAAGGAGTTCTAAGAGGAATTCCTTTCTTCCATGATAAATGATGCGAGATGCACGGGGTGGCCCGATCTTCACGGCGTAGGGCGGCGGATGATGGATGCGGTTTGGGGCTAAGTGAGGGGTGGAGGGTATGGATAGTGCAAGCAAGTATTCAACCAACGCTATATGGAGAGTGACCTACTACTTAGACAACGCACTCAAGGGAGGGGTATGATGGCCAATCCACACAACAACGCACTTGGGTTGAGGCACGGAATTGGGGGCTTTGTGATCTTGGATCACCAATCTAACTTGTAGATTGACAAGGAAAGAATTCACAAGAGCAAGGGAAATTTGGAACAATCCTCACACAACAGAGAGAAACAAAGCATAAGCTCTCAATTAGAATCTTGAATGCCAATACAATGCCATGGGGTGGCTATTTATAGCCAAGGGGGTGATACAATGGTCAAGGGTCTAATACCCTAAAGTCATAAAGTCTAAACCTACCTTGTCCCCTTAAAAGTCAAAAAGATAAAAGCCAACAAAGACTTTTGTAAAAGAAGAACAAAACTTTCCAACATATCCCACCGGATTTGACTTTGAGTGTATAGCCCACCGGATTTGACTTTGGTGTCCAAAGATGCCATTTCTAGAATCCTCCATGTGGGAAAGGCCTCCAAATTCGTGCAACCATGTGGGGCAAGCTTTAATCATCAATTTTGGGGTTGAATAAGTGATATTATAGGCCCATTTTCTCCATCCATGCAAGGTAATACCCATTGGGCCTTTAATGAAGCAAGATGAGTGCCCATTGAAGCATTCAACCTCTTTAATCTTCCTCGTGTCATTAGGCCTTGCAAATCCAATTCCTCCACCCGAGCAATCGACTCCGTGCCTTCCGCATGCTTCGCATCATCCTCCCCCTCTTGAAAAGGAGTCATCCTCAACTCGTCATCCTCTACAACCAAAAAAGGAGAAAGATTAGAAACATTGAAAGTGGCACTTACACCATACTCACTTGGCAAAGCTATCTTGTAAGCATTGTTGTTAATCTTTTCAAGCACTCGGAATGGTCCATCGCCTCGTGGCATGAGTTTTGATTTCCACTTTTCAGGGAATCTTTCCTTCCGCATATGAATCCAAACCAAGTCACTGGGCTCAAAAAACATTTTCTTGCAACCCTTGTTTGCATGATCCATATATTTTTGGGTCATCCGCTCGATATTTAACCTTGCCCTTTCATGGATTTTCTTGATGAATTCTGCACGCCCTTTTGCATCCATATTAACTGCTTCCTGTAAAGGCAAAGGAACTAGATCAATAGGAGCAAGGGGGTTAAAGCCATAAACTATTTCAAATGAAGAATATTGAGTTGTGGAATTCTTGGCCCTGTTATATGTGAATTCCACATGTGGCAGACACTCCTCCCAATTCTTGATATTCTTTTTGACAATTGTTCGCAGAAGGGATGATAGTGTGCGATTCACCACCTCCGTTTTCCCATCGGTTTGTGGATGACAAGTAGTAGAAAATAATAACTTTGTACCAAGTTTTCTCAAAAAGGTCTTCCACAAGTAACTAAGAAATTTTGTGTCTTGATCCGACACAATGGTCCTTGGCATTCCACGATGCTTGACTACTTCCTGAAAGAAAATTGTTGCAATGTTAGTGGCATCATCTGTTTTGTGACAGGGAATAAAATGTGCCATTTTTGAAAACCGATCCACCACAACAAAAATGGAATCTCTCCCCCTCTTGGTCCGTGGTAACCCCACAATAAAGTCCATTGATATGTCCTCCCAAGGGGTGTTGGGAATTGGGAGAGGAAGATATAGTCCATGTGGGTTCAGCTTTGATTTGGCTTTATGGAAAACAATGCACTTTCCCACAAATTTCTCAACATCTCTAGATATCCTAGGCCAATAAAAATGATCACTAAGAATACTTAGAGTTTTTGAAACACCAAAATGCCCAATTAACCCACCCGAATGTGACTCCTTTAGTAAAAGTAAACGGATAGAGCAATTAGGAATGCAAAGCTTATCAATCCGAAATAAGAATCCATCATGTAAATAGAACTTTTCCCAACTAACTCCAGGTTTACAATGTTCATAAGGTTCTCTAAAATCACTATCAGTGGCATATGAATCCTTAATGTATTCAAAACCAAGAAGTTTTGAATCCAACAAGGATAAAAGAGAATATCTACGCGAAAGTGCATCGGCCACAGTATTTTCTTTACCCTTTTTATGCTTGATGAAATATGGAAATGATTCAATGAATTCCAGCCATCTAGCATGTCTCCTATTTATTTTATGTTGGCTCCTAAGGTATTTAAGAGCCTCATGATCAGAATGGATCACAAATTCTTTAGGCCAAAGATAGTGTTGCCATGTTTCGAGTACTCTAAACAATGCATACAACTCTTTATCATATGTAGCATAGTTTAGAGTTGGGCCATTTAACTTCTCACTAAAATAAGCAATAGGATTACCTTCTTGCATGAGTACTCCTCCTATTCCAATTCTGCTTGCATCACATTCAATTTCAAAGGTCTTACCGAAGTCTGGAAGTGCAAGTAGAGGGGTGTGGGTGAGTCTCTCCTTTAGCGCATGGAAGGCTTTTTCTTGAGTTGTCCCCCATTTGAAAGGAACATTCTTCTTTTTCAATTCATTCAATGGTGCTACTAGTGTGCTGAAGTCTTTCACAAATCTCCTGTAAAAACTTGCAAGCCCATGAAAACTTCTTACCTATCCAACGGAGGTTGGAGTTGGCCATTCTTGTATTGCTTTGATCTTATCGGTGTCCACTTCAACTCCATTTCCACTCACAACAAATCCAAGGAAAACAATATTATCAAGATAAAATTCACATTTTTTTATGTTTCCAAACATTTTTTCTTTCCTTAAAACCTCTAGGAATTTTCTCAAGTGATCTACATGTTCATGCAAAGTCCTACTATACACCAGAATATCATCAAAGTAAACTACCACAAATTTTCTAATATATGCATGTAAGACATGATTCATTAACCTCATAAATGTGCTAGGTGCATTGGTGAGACCAAAGGGCATGACTAACCATTCATAAAGTCCATGTTTTGTCTTAAATGCAGTTTTCCACTCATCTCCTTCTTTCATCCTAATTTGATGGTAGCCACTTCTTAAATCAAT
Source organism: Viscum album (assembly GCA_963277665.1). Lineage (NCBI taxonomy): Eukaryota > Viridiplantae > Streptophyta > Magnoliopsida > Santalales > Viscaceae > Viscum > Viscum album. Next base: position 1,097,356,785 of record OY728121.1, on the reverse strand, counting down.
TTTTGAGAAAATAGTTGAACCATTTAATTCATCTAGCATATCATCTAACCTAGGGATAGGATGACGATACCTAACCGTGATGTTGTTGATGGCTCTACAGTCAATGCACATTATCCATGTTCCATCCTTCTTTGGTACTAGAAGCACCGGTACCGCACAAGGACTAAGACTCTCTCTCACATACCCCAAATTCAACAACTCTTGAACTTGACTTTGAATTTCTTTTGTCTCCTCTGGGTTGGTGCGATATGCTGGGCGGTTCGGTAGTGATGCTCCAGGTATGAGGTCAATTTGATGCTCAATACCTCTAATGGGTGGAAAACCCAGTGGCACCTCTTCGAGAAACACATCTTCAAATTCCTGCAACAAAGACTCAACAACATGTGGCAAAGAAGATGTTAAGTCGTTAGTGTTCAACATCACCTCTTTGTACATAAGTACTAAGAGATTTTGTTGAGAAATCAAAGCTTCCTTAAACTCACTCTTTTTTTCCAACATCACACTTTTCTCTCCTCTCAAATCTTTTTCCCCTCTTGATTTTTCTTTGCTCTCCATTTCTTTGCTTCTCTCATTTTTTATTTTCCCCTCATTCTCTCCTTTTTCATTTTCTCTTTTTTTTCCTCATCACTATTTTTTTTCTTTTCTCTCAAAATGTGATATTCCATAATTTTATTGGGGGACATGGGGTTGAGGGTTATAGGTTCCCCTCGGAGTACAAAAGAGTGATGGTTCAAGAAACCATCATGAGTAACACGCCGATCGTACTGCCATGGTCGACCCAACAATAAGTGGCACGCCTTCATAGGAACAATGTCGCACAATACCTCATATTTTTACTTACCGATGGTGAACAATACCTTCACTTGCTTGGTGACCTTCAGCTCCCCACAATCATTCAACCACTGAAGTCGGTATGGATTTGGATGCCTTAAAGTCAGGAGTCCCAACTTCTCCACCAACTCGGTGCTCGCCACATTGCTACAACTTCCACCATCAACAACAACACTACATACCTTCGCATTGATCTTGCATCGTGTATGTAAAAGGTTCTCCCGCTGCTCCTTTTCTCCAACGGTCATTTGTGCACTTAAAACTCTTCTAGTGACAAGAATATCGCCATCTTCCGCAAATTCTCCATTTTCAATTTCTGGAGATTCATCTTCCTCCTCTTCGGAGCTCTCTCCATCGGTCTCCCATTCTCCATACTTGTTGATGATCATGGTGCGACGGTTTGGGAATTCACTAGAAATGTGACCCCTTACTTGACATTTAAAACACCGAATATCCCTATTCCTGGTTTGGTTAGCCTCAAAAGTAGGTTTCTTAGGTGGAAGAATTACCTTGTCACTTTTGCGATCAACCACCTCTTTTGCCTTTAATGGTTCTCCAATCTCCTTCCTTGGATTTCTCCATGGTGTGAAAGGGGTAGTGGGTTTCCTCATGTTGATCCTTCTTTTGATTTGTTGCTTGATCTTGGTGGCTTGGTGGATCATATCTTATATATCTACATGGTGGTACATCTCCACTTGATCCGAAATCTCCCGATTGAGCCCATGTAAAAACTGTGCCATGGTTGCCTCCGGATCCTCCTCAACGTTTGCTCGAATCATGGAAATTTGCATCTCCTTGTAGTAGTCTTATACACTCTTACTCCCTTGGATGAGGCGTTGAAGTTTGTTGTGGAGATCTCTATGGTAATGTGTGGGAACAAACCACTTCCGCATGGTGAACTTCATGTCTTCCCAAGTGTTGATGGGACATCCACCATATCTAGCCCTCTCTTTTTGAACTTGATCCCACCAAATTAAAGCATAATCAGAAAATTCAAGGGAAGCAAGTTTGACCTTTTTCTCCTCGAAATATGCATGGCATGAAAAGACCTGTTCGATCCGCATCTCCCACTCCAAGTATGCTTCCGGATCACTTTTCTCAAGAAAAGAAGGGACCTTCACCTTGATCCCGCCAAGTAGGTCATCATCATGTTGTCTCCTTTGGCCTCCTCTCGGTTGTTGGTACAACCTCCTCCTTTGTGGGACTTCATCAAGATCATAATCAAAGTTCACCATCTCCTCCTCCATGATGTGGGGACGACGTGGTGCGGGAGCACGTCGTGGGTTATCATGGAACATCCTTGGGCTTGTTTTATTCTCCAATTCATCAATCCTCTCATGTAACACCTCCAAATTCCGATCAAGAAGCTTCTCGAAGTGGCTCACCAAAGCTTGCATTTGGAATTACGTAGCTTCAGGTGCGGGAGATCTACTTCGACTTCCTTCATCGCTAACATGAGCAATTTTCTTCCCACGATCTTCTGCCATGATAAGTTACACAAACAAAAACACACACCGGGGGGGGGGGGGAACACACACAATGATACACACTCACTCACACACGCGAGATGTACACACTCACACAAGATGTACACACTCACACACACAAAGATACACACTCATGCACGCAATATATACACACTCACACGCACAAGATTTACACACACATGCACACAACAAGATGCACACACTCACACACACAAGATATATATTTTTTTTTCTTATTTCTCTCCACTCTCAAAACTCAATTTGAATCCCAAGATCTTATGAAATATAATACCTTGAATAGGGCGATCAAGTGCCACCAATTCCTCCCCAATCAGGATTGTGTCAGGGGATGGTTTAACACAACCCGCTTGAGTGGTAAGGGGTTTAACAATGGTAAAGGGTCAAAAAGAGGGTGGAAAGAAGGGGTAGATAGGTGGATTGTGGGTTTTTCCCGATTGTGCAAGATAAGATGAATGAATAACAATATGAGCCAAATACAAAATGGGGATGAAGTAAAATGATGGAAAAAGTTATATATGGAAATAGAAAGTGCTAATAAGGTAAAGCACAAAGGAGTAATTGTATCCGCTTTTTTTTTTCTTTTTTTTTGCTTTTTTTTTGTCAATTCTCCCCAAAAAGTGTTGTGCTTGGAGTTTTAAAGCATAAGATGATTGAACGGAGAGTAAGACAATTTTTTTTTCGAAATCTCTCAAATAAAGGATGTGCTTAATTTTGAAAAGCACAAAATGATGAGTTGAGAGATTTTTTTTTTCCGGATACAAATCACATATAGAGAATTAAATGCGGAAAGAAGATGAATGAAAATTTGGCTCAATTTATAATAATCCAAGCTTGCACAAACTAGGACAATTCAGGAGGCTCTCAAGAAAAATGGATTTTTTTTGTTGAATGGGTGAATAATATGGAAAGATAAGGAGGGTAATGGATAGAATTAAAGTAAATGAAGGGATAGATGCCTACCGTGTCAACCGGAGCTCTGATACCAACTGATGCGAGACGCACGGGGTGGCCCGATCTTCACGGCGTAGGGAGGCGGATGATGGATGCGGTTTGGGGCTAAGTGACGGGTGAAGGGTATGGATAGCGCAAGCAAGTAGTCAACCAACGCTATATGAAGAGTGACCTACTACTTAGACAACGCACTCAAGGGATGGGTGTGATGGACAATCCACACAACAACGCACTTGGGTTGAGGCACAGAATTGGGGGCTTTGTGATCTTGGATCACCAATCTAACTTGTAGATTGACAAGGCAAGAATGCACAAGAGCAAGGGAAATTTGGAACAATACTCACACAACGGAGAGAAACAAATCATAAGCTCTCAATTAGAATCTTGAATGCCAATACAATGCCATGGGTGGCTATTTATAGCCAAGGGGGTGATACAATGGTCAAGGGTCTAATACCCTAAAGTCATAAAGTCTAAACCTACCTTGTCCCCTTAAAAGTCAAAAAGATAAAAGCCAACAAATACTTTTGTAAAATAAGCACACAACTTTCCAACATAGCCCACCAGATTTGACTTTGAGTGTATAGCCCACCGGATTTGACTTTGGTGTCCAAAGATGCCATTTCTAGAATCCTCCATGTGGGAAAGGCCTCCAAATTCGCGCAACCATGTGGGCCAAGATTTAATCATCAATTTTGGGCTTGAATAAGTGATATTATAGGCCCATTTGCTCCATCCATGCAAGGCAATACCCATTGGGCCTTTAATGAAGCAAGATGAGCGCCCATTGAAGCATTCAACCTCTTTAATCTTCCTCATGTCATTGGGCCTTGCAAATCCAATTCCTCCACCCGAGCAATCGATTCTGTACCTTCCGCATGGTTCGCATCAATAAAGGCATAAAAGAGGCATGAGATTCTCTCCCTTTGGCGAGGAAGTATATTGGTAAGGGAGTTTATGATCATGTTAAAGGATCTCCTTCATTTTTCTCTAGACCTCTTCCTGGAGGAGGATGCACGTGCAAGACTCTTAGAGGACGCGCTCCGAACTTCTCTTTAGTATATTATTACTCTTTTTACTCTGCCAATGTACTTGGAGGTTCATAAGAAAGCCATGGTAGTGTATAGGAAGCACACGCTAGGAGGTGTGCCATGAGAGGGGAGCTATTTGAGCTCATTAATGTGGAAGGCCATCAGCAACAGGCCTCCAGCATCAGGGCCTTCCAGGTTTCAGCTAGCGTGTAGTAGGCCTCAACAGTTCTAGTTCCAATCTCCCGGTCCTTACCCTTTCCCCATGGGCTTGGGACTGAGGTGATTTACCTATGGAAGCCGTGGGAATCTTTAGAATCAGTGCCCTATCTGAGTGCAGTATGGTGGGGGTGGTAAGGTTCAGCACCCACCTCAACAGTAGCAATTTCCAGCCAGACCCTTCCAGCAGCAAGGGTAGTGAGATCCCGCTCCACTGAGATCTGACGCTGTAGAAGGAGTCCAACCTCAATGCGCTCCTCAAGGAACTCGACCATGGCGTAGTCTAGGAGGTGGAAGGTAGCCTAGGGGAAGAGGATTTGGGTGTGGGAAGTTGCACGTCATAGGGGTAGCCTTTCCAGCAGGGCTAGAGGTCGTTCGAGGTATGATAAATCTGTTTAATACTCTTGCCTATGCCTTGTTTGATTCAGGGGATTCACACTCCTTTGTTTCATCCATTCTAGTACATTCCTTGGGTCTATACATAGAGAGACTTTCCATGCCCCTGGTGTTGAGTACATCAGTTGGAGGTCAGACCATCCTGTTTGATGTTTTTCGAGAATGCAAACTGATATTGGGGCTGCATCCATCGAGTGGGGATATCTTTATGCTAAAAATGCATCCATACGATGTCATCCTAGGCATCGAATGGTTGTTCTCCATGAACTCCGTTATCAAATGCTTCCATAGAATGGTTTTTTTCTCAGAGATGGGTAGCGTGCATGTATCTTTGTTTAGCGAGTGAGGTTTCTAGGAGGGAAGACAGATTGTGGAACCCCTTATTTCCTTGTTAGCCGAGTTGTCGGTAGAATTGGTAGAATTAGAGATGGTGGAAGTTCTAGGAATTTTCAGTTAGTTCATGGACATCTTCCACGAATAGGTTGTGACTCTACCCCCTCAACATGATGTTGAGTTCAGGATAGAATTACAAACTAGTGCATGTACGATTTCGATGGATCCCTATCAAATGGTGCCTTCTAAGTTACGGGAGTTGTGGATTCAAGTTGATGAACTAATGAATAAGGGTTTCATCCAACCATGTGTTCCTCCATGGGGGGCTCTAGTTATGTTCACAAAGAATGTAGATGGTGGTCTAAGGCTGTGTATAGACTAGCGAAGACTGAATTAGGTGATGGTTAAGAACCCTTATTGCCTTCTGAGGATCAATGAAATTTTTGACCAGTTGATGGGAGAAGGTTGGTTCTCTAAGATCTAATTGCGGTTTGGATATCACCATTTGAGGGTGAAAAAGGGTGATATTCCGAAGACTGCATTCAGGTGCAGATATGGGAACTTTGAGTTCATGGTCATGCAGTTTGGCGTTACAAATGCACTGGCTATGTTCATGGGGCTCATGAATTCTGTTTTCCACAAGTATCAAGACTGGTTCGTGGTCGTGTTCATTGAAGACTTCTTAATCTACTCTAGGTTATATGAGGATCACACTGAGCATCTATGGATAGTTTTGGAAGTCCTCTGACACCACCAGCTCTATAGGAATTTGTCCAAGCGCAAGTTCTAGACATAAGAGGTGCACTTCCTTGGACACATGGTGTCCTTACAAATAATAGTAGTAGACCAGTCGAAGGTCAAAGTAGTTGTTTCTTGGGAAGCTCCCAATAATGTGGCAGAAGTTCATAGTTTTCTGGGACTGACAGGTTACTATCGAAAGTTCGTACCCGACTACTCTCGAGTTTCAGTGCCTTTGAAGACCTTGACAAGAAAGGACTAGGCTTTCGTATAGAGTGAGTAGTGATAGAAAACCTCCAGTTATCTGAAAGGGAAGCAGGTCAGTGCCCTAATGTTGAGGTTTTCAGGGTAAGGGGTAACATTTGAAGTGTTATGTGATGATTCTAGTCTAGGTTTAGGGTGTGTTCTAATGCAACAGCGGGGGGTGATCACTTATGGTTCTAGGAAATTATACCCTCACGAACATAACTATGCCACATGAGACCTGGAACTTTTAGTGGTAATGTTCTCACTAAAGTTGTGGCTGAATTACCTCCTTGGGGAGCACTTCATGGTCTTCACAGATCATAAGAGCTTGAGGTATATCTTCTCCCAGCGAGACCTGAACTGGCAACATCAAAGGTAGAAGGAGTTTCTTTAGGGATATGACTTATATATACACTACACCTTAGGAAAGTGGAATGTGGTAGATTATTATTTGAGCAGGAATTCACAGAAGGATGTTTTTTGGGAGTTAGAAGATGCTTGGACGGCGATAGAGGAGTTGGATGCCTTGCACTTGGATGTAAGGGTGGACGATGGTAGAAGTTGTCTGTTTCAGATGATAGTACAGTCCTCTCTGATGTGATAGGTGGATGAGTCTTAGTGGGGGGAATCAGAGACCGAAGTGATGCATGATCGTGTTGACCAAGGAAATGCTCTGTAAGGATGATTAGAGGACAGTCAGAATCAGATGTTGTTCTGTGGGAAGTTATTTTTCCAAGTGGCGATGCGTGAGGGAGTCCTTAGTGAGTTCCATAGATCAGCCCTGACGGAACACCCAGGAGTCTCCAAGATTTATCGGGGCTTAATATGTTAGTTTTGGTGGTCCATAGTGAAGCGGGTAGTGGCAGAGTTTGTGGAAAGGTGCCTCATTTTTCAGTAGGTGAAGGCTGAACACCGTGTTCCCGGCAGTCTGTTGAAGCCCTTAGACATTCCTGAGTGGAAGAGGGATGATGTCTCTATGGATTTCATCACAGTACTACCCAAATATGAGGGAGGCTGTGATGATATCTAGTTAGTGGTGGACTGATTGAAAAAATCAGCTCACTTCTTAGCGATTAAGGAGTTGAGTGCAGTATATGCCTTAGCACAGAAGTATGTGGGTGAAGTTGTGCGGCTGCACAGAGTTCCTAGAACCATCATTTCAGATTAGGATACACGTTTTACTTCACGAGTCTAGATGGTATTACAACGTGCTTTTGGCACCCAAATATTCCTTAGCACTACCTTCCACCCTCATATGGGTGGGTAGATAGAGAGGACCATCCAGACATTGGAGGATATTCTATGAGTGTGTGTTTTATAATTCGAAGCATCATGGGTACAACAATTTCCCCTGGTGGAGTTTTCCTACAATAATAACTATCACTCCACCATTCGCATGAAACTGTTTGAAGCCTTTATATGGAAGAATATGTCGTTCACCCGTGTGCTAGACAGAGGTTGGGTAGGTAGGTGTTCTTGGCCCAGATGTGGTGCAGATAATGACAGAGAAGGTTTAGATTGTGCATGAAAGGATGAAAGTGGATTAGGACCGACATAAGTTTTATGCCGATCATTGGAGGATACCCTTAGAGTTTGAGGTTGGGGAACACATGTTCTTAATGGTCTCCCCTCAGTGTCGAAAATGGAGGTTTGGTAGGGGGAGTATGATTTCTCCCAGGTTCATCAGACCCTTCGAGGTGTTAGGATGAGTCATTGAGGTGGCATACTAGCTGGAGTTACCACCGCAGTTGGAGAGGATCCACAACATCTTTCATGTATCCCAGTTCCGTCAGTATCTACGCCATGACTCTCACATCCTCGACTGGGGAGTGTTGGATATCGAGGAAGATGAGAAGTTCATGGAGTGACTGGAGAGAATCAAGGATCGTAAGAAGAAGGTGCTTCATGGATGGACCATTCCCTTGGTTCTTGTGTTGTGGAGGCATAGTGGCCTCAAGGAGAGTACCTAGGAACAGGAGGCATATATGTCTGACCAGTACCTAGAGCTGTTCTGAGTTTTGATCTTGTGTTTTCTTTATGTCTTGATTATAATGTATTGTTTGACCCTACTTGTTGTATGATAATTTGTTTCCATGTTCCCTATTTTGTGTGAAAAGTCCTGACTATGGGGAGGAGAGAATCTGACCCCTAATCAAGATGCATTAATGTGGATGTGATTAAACCTATGCGGGTGAGTCAGTGCCTCCCAAAGTGGATTGTATCTTGATAAGGAGGAAGGAGATCCCTAACCCATGTATCTCGGTGGGTGACCTTTTTGTGTTTGTGTGGTTACTTGAGGGAGAAGAGTGTTAGTGTTTCTATAGTTGTTCAGGAGACAGATGAGAGAGGTGTTCTAGGATGTTGGGGTATTATTTCAGCTTTCGATCAACTCTATGGTGGTTTTTCCATGAGAGGTATCTTATGAGGTGGTTATTCAGACCCCTCTCTTTTCTCCAGGTTTACTCTTGAATTCTCTAGGGTGATAATTGTTCGAGATGTATCTGATGTAATGGATCAGACCCACTTGGTCCATTACTTTTCCAAATCCTGATGTTTGAAGCATCCTGGGGACCATTGGTGACTCATTAAATTTTTTTCCAAATTTTAGGTTGAATGAATGGTGGCACCAATGGGGCATTAGTGGAAAAAATTATCATCTGTGGCACTGACCGGCCATCAGTAGCACCGATCAGAATCGGTGCTTGGGCGACGATGCCAGGGTGTCAGTGACTCACCCATCGGTGAGTCATTTCCAATTTTTCCCGGACTTTCTAGTTTCACTCTCGTAACACCTCTTTTAACGTAAAAGTGTTTTAATACCCCCTTAAAAGTTATTTAAGGCCTGTAAAAGATGTTTTAAATCCCCCAAGATCCAGGAGACCCTTGAATTAACAAGATGTGTAGCCTTTTCATCGGTGTCACACCCTTTTCTGCATTTTCTAGCCTCTCGTATTTTCCAGTTTTTCCCCTATTATGTGTTTTTCTCCATTTAAAGGAAATCTATCAACTCACAGCCGTCCGCTGGTCTATCTCCACCATATATGAGGAGAATTGTTAAATCTCAATTATTTATAACATGTGAAACCACTGAGCTATGTGGTCAATCCATGACCTGACTTTTAAGTACTTTGAAATGGTCTCCCTGATTTTAGGATATGGGCTCTTCTTAAGCTGAGAGCCTCTCTTCCTTCTTCCTTTTCATTTCTCTAAGTTCACCTCAAGAATTCCTCCTAAGATGAATCATGTTCTTGAAGCCTTTCTTCTCAACCTTAGAGTCCTTATTTTAAGTTTCAATTCTCTAGTTCTCGGTGTAAGGAGAAAACTTCGATCCTTGATCATCCAAGTAGGGGTTTTTCCATCATATCTCTTTATAGTGCATTATGCAGGGTGGGTATGATGATGTTCCCTCAGGAAGTAGATGAAACCAACTTAAAAGAAAATAATAAATAGACTTTTAAAGAATGAAGGGGTGGGAAAGATGATGATGTAGTTGTGTTTCTTTTTACATTCGTTTTTATGATGTGAATTGTATGGGATTATGTCCACTAAAAATGATTATTGTTGGTGGTCCTTTCTTGTGCACTAATGAAGCTCTGTTTTCTAGATAATTAGGTGATTGAATGACTATAAAATGGAAGCTTGATTAATCATGTAAACATGATTGATTAAATGGATTCATGATAGATAATAACCCTTGTGTGATCACCCCAGTTAACCAAAATGAAAGAAGGAACTTAATGAATGGTGTTGGATAAATCTGAAAAACTTTATTGCTCTGTTATGATGATCTGCATGGTTGTTCTGATTTATGCTTTGTGGGGTGATGTAGAGAATAATGTAATCTATGGTTGAGAGGTTTTTGGTCTGTGAGTCAGAGGCCATGTGGAGCTAGTGGGAAATTTTCTAGACCCAGTAAGTTGGGGCTTGATTTTGTTCTAGTACTTAGAGGGATCTCACAGATCCCATTTTGATGTTGTTATATACAAGAGAACAATGAGTGGATGCTTAAAATGCCTGCTTGGATATTTTCCCCTAGTTGCTATTTTGGCTTGTGGTTATGCCTGTTAGTTTCCCGGTATTGAAGGAATATTTAAATGGAATCACTTGAACACAATAATGAGAATGGGTACAAAGGGAAACTATTTTCCCAAAATGGGTTGTGCTCTGGTTGTGGTTGTTATGTATTTGTGCATATAGGGGGTAGTATCAAGAGTGGTTGTGTGTGGGTAGGTTGTTGGTTTCAGGACCCGTAGGTTGGGATGAGTGCTTGATTACCTATATGTATAAAATTTAGTTCTTGTGTTTCTTATACGCACCCCACCCATGTTGATCACTTCATACCGAACACCCCCATTTCATGGGGGAGGGTGTTTTTTCCAACATTCCTATGAGTGGCTGGTTATTAGCTCCTTTCTGCTCCCTCTCCCAGGTAGCCCAAGATTCTTCAGGTAGGCTGTGATGGCCTGAGGTTCATTATGGCCCAAGACTCTTCAGGCAGGGTGTGTTGTGGTTGTTGGCCCAGGTGTGTGCAAGCAAGTTTGTTTCCCAAGCATCTTCGGGATGAGGCCCATGTGTCTTCGGGCATGGAAGTGGTTGTTCTGGACCATGTGTATTCGGGTGTGGTGGTGTTTATTATGGTCCAGGTGTCTTCGGGCATGGTTATGTGTGGTTGTGGTGGCCCATGTAACGTCCCGACCTAGAATCCACTAAACCGGTGCTCCGAGCTGATTCGCCACAAGGCCTCAAGTGTGCAACCTCGTACTCAAAAGGCTACCGACTAGTAGCAAGGGCATAGGGTGTGATAGTGGGGAGACTATTCCCTCATTCCAGAGTAAGAAAACAGTGAAAATAACTAAGTATCATACACAATGGGAAGTAAACAAAGTGAAGAAGCAATAAAAAACTGAAATAGAACAAGCTATAGTAGTAAAATGATGTAAAATCCCAAACAGTTATGAAATACAATACAACACTAGTCACCCATTGGGCCGACCATACAGATACAAGTACAAAAGAAACTGAAAGTAAAATTACAGGGCTCTACTACTAACTCTGATCCAACCCACGTACCAGATCTACATTCACTGTCGAACTACAACATCCCGATCAGTGGAACCACTCGAGCAGCTTCGATCGATCATGCAACACTGGGCCTCATCCCTATACACCATGAAATTCGTGCTCAACCTGAAAAGAAGACATAATATCTACATGTACACTGAGGTAAATGTGTTGGGGGGAGAAATAATCTTAGTAGGATACCCTGAAAAGAAACCTATAATTGCTCTGCTAAAGTGTATGCAAAAGAAACATGCTCAGCCTAGCTGAGACATAACCAAAAGGTATAAAAACTAAATGTGAAACCATAGCCGAACTCAGGTTCCAAAATCCCTTTCAACTAGGCAAGTGCCACCATGGATGTACATATCTATATACGTATACATGTATAGTCCCATACCTAAAAAAATATACATAAATATGAATATTCATGAGTATTTGAATAAAATAACAAGAAACCACATCAACAATCGATCCTTGGGTTCATAAGTCTGATCTCCCAAACATCCTATGCAAGGGAATTGAGATGGAAGTCATGCCACTCAAGTCATGTATCATTAAGTCGATCTATGGGTCCATAATCCCATCGACATGTACCTACTTCGTCCAACACCAGAATTATGTCTCTGATCAAGCTACGCCACCATTGGGGGATGCTCGTCCTACACCTGGGCTCAATCCTACTCACCTCCAATCATTGAAATAGGATATCGTATACCGATAGTCAATCCTATAAGAAAGGATACTGTATACGGATGGTCAATCCTATGGAGAAACATTTTAGAAAAAAACATCCAGACATCTAATGAGACACCATGCATCACCCATGGAGTCCCATAACTGATGTGGAAGAACGTAATCACTACAATCATATAACATCCAGCCTATGATCCTGTCTAAGGAATTCCAACATGGGATTCCAAATATCACTCAAGGCATAGGATTCATCAACCCACTAATCCCGTCCAAGGAATCCCTCAACTGGATCCAAGAATCACTCATGGTACATAAGTCTATCACCCATTGATCCTATACAATAAATCCCTCAACTGGATCCATGTATCACACAGGGTATAAAAATATCCAACCAATGAGCCCATATATGGAATCCCTCAATCGGATCCATGAATCACTCAATGTTTAATTACATTCAATAGCCCAGTAAGCCCGTCCAAGGCATTCCTACTACGGGAATCCATGTACCACTCAGGGTACGTAAATAAACATCCCAATGAGTCCGTCCAAGGAATTCCTACAACGGTAATACTTGTATCACTCAGGGAATATAATTCAACACATAAGGATTAATAGTTGAGTCCCAGGTAATACCTCTGATACCTATAAAATATCATAAATAACATGTATCAAAAACCAGATCCCAAGAGAGAAAATCCAGACATCCCAACAAACAAGAAAGATGCCTCATGTCAGGATCAACAACCACCAGCCAGGAACTACCTCTTGTAAACACTGCTATATCAGCAAAAACAATTCAGATATAAAAAAATTAGTGATGGTGGACCGAATTCCCAACCCAACACTACATCCATAGCCCCATGAGTTTACCAGTTTGGTATAGGTTCTAGGTTACACTCGAACACCATCTATACCCAAGCCTGACGTAAAATCTCAAGGTCGATCAAACCACGAGCACCCACTGGGTCCCTCAAGTCAAACACTAAGGAGGAATCCTACTCTGGATCCTCTAGGTAAACATGAGAAGGAATCCTACACGGTATCCTTATCAAAGAGTAAGGGAGGAATCATACATGGGATCCTCGAATGAAGAACAACAGAGGCATCCTATAACATGAATCCTCTCAAAGGAAAATAGGAGAGATATCCTACAAGGAACTCCCTAAGTTATCACATAAGCAAAGGCATCCCTCAGGGGATCCTTGGAAGCATCTAATCTCACAAACTGATAGGCCGTAAGGGAATGTGTCTTAAGGGGAATGTCCTCAAAATAATAAGTTATGGGAGATAACTCATAGATCATCTCAGATCAAAGGTCTCAACTAGGTTGGTCTAAACACCCATCCTATCATCCACGTCATGTCTCCCACTTAGGTGATAAATAAAATCGATAACCAGAGGAAGAACCTCTCCATTTTGATAGAAACCCCAAAACACCATTTATATGACCTCTAAATGTCTAGATGATTCCACCATTGCGATCTACACAGAAAAAACACTCAGAATGGACTACTCACATGCCCAATTTTGACTTCCAGGGCACAAAATACCCCATACTACTAAGCTAGAAAAAGTAAATAGTGTGTACTTCAGAGTAGACAATGTGTACTATTATCCACCCCCTGGATGTGTACATATACATGGCTAGAACACATGGGGTCTGTATGACAACCCTTCTTTTATTACAAACTTAAACATGATTTATTACATAAACTATTCACTTGATACAACATGGTAGATCGAGAGGTTTAGTGTCTTTGGGGCTTAGGATCATTACATAACAACTTAAAACATTAAGTACAACATCTTTATTGAAAACTTACTTTACATGACCACTACATTCCCTCGTACTTAGCATTGCATGGGATAACCTGAGGACATGCATAAGAAAAGGGGTGAGCTATAAAGCCCAGTAAAGGAATAAACATGGAATACATGAGGAGTAAAATACATGTTATAAAATAGGCATATCAATAGAGAACAAGAGAAACATGAACATAAATGCACAATAAAGCATGATAATCATAACATGGAAATGTGGGAACAACACTTAACATGGGATTAGTATGAGCCAAGGATCATTGCACATAGAGCATGAGTAAATCATCATTGCACATGAAGCACGAGTAAACCCTCGTTAAACTTGAATTATCATGAGTAAACACTCATTTCACATGACGCATCATGATACTATACTTTACCCAATGCATTGGAGCGCTATAAGGGCGCACCCTTCTTAAACATTTCATTTCATGTATAAGTGTGCCACATGGATCATAAAACATGGATTCATAAAACATAATAATTTATTCCACGATAAAGGAATGTGGAATTCATACATGAAAATTTATAATCAATAATTTAATGTGCATAAAGGTGAATACCCTTGATGGAGAAATGGGATGGTATTCACTACACAATGGCATTGGGTTAGAAAATCAGTGCGATTTCGGCAGCGTAACGGTGTGACATGTGAATTAAAAAAAATGGTTGATGAGAGAGAAAGGGGTTAATCATCATATTTACATGTAATGGAAAGTAAGGAGGTCATATAGATACATGTCCCAAAAATTGTAATGGAATTTAGATTCATGATACAAAAGTATTGCTTGAATGTAAAAGAGGAGAGAGAAGTTCCTTTCGGAATTTCGGCATAGTAACAGGTGTACATGGGAGGCATTTAATGGGAGATAAAGGGGTATCCCATCATTAAAAAATAAATAGGGAAGTATGAGGGAGGTGTGAAACCATACCCCCACATTCATAATTGAAATTAAATGGGGAAAACAACTTAAATAAAATTGGACACAAATGAGAAGGGAAGAAAAAACCCTTACCTCAAAGTCTGCTTCCAAAGGCTTGAGAGAGGCTTGAGAGAGGCTTCTTGGGATCTTGGGGCACATTGGGAGGATTATAGAGAGAGTAGGGCAGAGTTTGGACAAACTAAAAAGGCTTTGAGTGAGGATAAAGTGGCAGCTTGGGTGGGTTTATATAGGAAAGATGAGGGAATTCTTTATTATTTAGGTTTGGGACCCCTTATATTAAATTAATCCAAACCACAAACCATCCCATGGTTTTTGCCCATGGGTTTTGGAAAAGGGAAGAGGAAAAAAATATTTTATAAGGCCAAAGTCTGAACTTCTTAAAATAATGGGGTAGCTTATGTGGAGGTGAGTCACACTCTCATGGAAAATAATTTAAAAAGACAAGATGTTTAATAAGTCTTGAGGGGTCCATTAATGCTTTGAAAAGTAATTCAAAAAAACCCAAAATCACATTATTTTAATGTTAAAACATATATTGGCCGAACATAAATCTTATAGTATTTTATTACATCACTATTGGGTCATTATGATGTCATAAAACACATTATATATTTAAACGATATTTAATTTTTACCCAAAAATTTGACTATCTCAGAAAATTATGAAAAAATCACCATTGGATAATTTTGATGTCCTGATTCCAGAAATATCATTTATTTTATTTAAATAATTTTCTAAATATGTTAATTTTCACTTTTAAAATAAAAACCGACATTTATCGAAAATTCATGGGTTTTGACAGAAATGGCTTTCAAACCTTAATAAAAATTATAATTGCATTCATAAAATTATATGATAATTTATATATAATAAAATTAATTTAATAATATTTTATTAAAATATTATTTAAATCAAAAATTCCCTAATTTAATAAAATATATTTCTTAATTAAATAATAACTAAAAAACACTATTTGTACTTTAAAAACTATTTACAATGTATCAATAATGACAAGAAAGTTTATTAATTATTATATACAAAAAATAATGTACATGAACATAGTACTAGCGATTTATTACATAACCCCTTAAAACAGCTGCATAAGACCTTAGGGTAAGGTGTGCGATGGTGAAAGACTCTTGGGGTGGCTCGGATAACATCGCTCGAGTGGTAATTGCTATCAACTTCCACTTTTCCCGTAGATGGTCACGTTTGCGCTTGGCATGATGAAGCTCAGCTTGGGCTTGGTCAAGAGCGAAGCCCAAAGATGCCACCTCTTTTCCGAGCTCTGACAAATGGGATTCATATGGAGAAATTCTACTATATGAGGCCATCACTTCCTTTATCTGAGTAAATTGGGTTTGTTAAAGCCCTATATTTATACTAATCATGTTATCACTGTTCAACAGCTATAAAATCAACGATCACAATTCTTAACATAAAACCAAAGAATTTGACATTTTATATAAACATTTTACATAAAGAGACATTTAACTAGATTAAGATGGATTTCCATTAATGAAACTTTGGTTCGTTACAATATTCCCCCCTTAAGAAATTTATCCCTTGAAATTTCCTTTTTCCCACACTAAAACAGATGTGGGTAACTCAGATTCATCATTTACTCTGATTCCCATGTCGCTTCCTCCAAATTGTGGTTTCACCACAACACCTTGACAAGGGGCATTGTCTTATTTCATAGAACTTTTTCTCTATGATCTAAGATATTCACTGGTTTCTCCTCATAAGAAAGATCATCCTCCAACTGTACCACCTCAGAAGAGAGTGGATGTGAAGGGTCCGGTATGTACTTTCTTAAGAGGGATACATTAAAGACATCATGTACTTTGGTCATTTTATGTGGAAGTGATAGTCGATAGGCCACAACCCCGACACGATCAAGAATCTTGAAGGGCCCGATGTACGTTGGACTTAACTTCCCTTTCTTTCCAAAACTCATGACCTTCTTCCATGGAGATATGCGTAGAAAAACCATGTCTCCAACTTTAAACTCATGGTCTCGTCAATGATTATCTGCATAACTCTTCTGTCGACTCTGGGATTCCTTGATATGCTTCTGAATGGTTTTCACCTTCTCCACCATTTCCTCAACCATTTCTGGTCCAAGCATCTTACGTTCACCGACCTCATCCCAACACGCCGGTGTTCTGCACCTTTTCCCATAAAGGGCTTCATATGGTGCCATTTGGATGATCGAGTGGAAACTATTATTATAAGAGAAATGAACCAGAGGAAGATGTTGATCCCACCCTACTTTAATGTCCATTGAGCACGCTCTCAACATATCCTCAAGTGTTTGGATAGTCCGCTCGGATTGGCCGTCAGTTTGAGGATGATAGGTCATACTGAAGTTCAGTTAAGTATTCAGAGCTTTTTGAAGACTCTTCCAAAACATAGAGGTTAATCATGGATCTCAGTCAGACACAATAGATAGTGGAACTCTATGCAGCCTTACCACTTCCCTGATATATATCTGTACCAGTTGATCCAATGAGAAATCCTCCCGAATAGCAACGAAGTGTGCAGTCTTTGTAAGACGATCCACAACAACCCAGATTGCATTGTTGCCTTTGGATGTCCTCAGAAGTCCAGTGATAAAGTCCATGGTGATGTTCTCCCATTTCCATTCTGGTATGGGAAATGGTTGCATCATCCCCTTGGAATTCTACCTCTCTGCCTTCACTTGCTGGTACACCAGACACTTTGATGTATATTCAGCGATCTCCTTTTTCATATTATCCCACCAAAAGTTTTCTCGGAGATCTCGATACATCTTTGTGATCCCTGGGTGAATAGAGAAATTTGAACTATGTGCATCATCCAAAAGTTCTTTCTTCAGCTCCATACTTGATGGAACACATAGTCTTTTCCCAAACTGCACAATTCCTTCTTCATTAACATTAAACTCCAAGGATTTCCCTTTTTCGATAGCTTCCACATTTTCTTGAATTCCCATATAATCCTTTTGAGCATCCTTTAACCTTTCCAAAAGAGATTATTGAGCAATAATTTGTGAAAGGATTGATGATGTTTCCTTCTTTATGATTTCCATGTCCATATTCATCAAGTCTAAGAAGATTGGATCCTTCTCAATTCTCATCATTGATAGAATTGATGGGTTCTTTCTACTTAGGGCATCTGCCACCTTGTTCACTTTCCCAGGGTGGTAATGTATTGAACAGTCATAATCCTTGATGAGCTCCATCCATATTCTCTGGCATATATTAAGCTCTTTCTGTGTGAATATATATTTAAGACTCTTGTGGTTAGTATATATCTCACATTTCTCTCCATAGAGATAATGCCGCCATATTTTCAAGGCAAAGATCACCGCCACCAACACCAGATCATGCGTTGGATAGTTTCGCTCATGGATTTTCAACTACCTTGAGGCATAGGATATCACTTTATCATTCTACATCAGCACACAACCTAAGACCTTCTTCAAAGCATCACTGAATACCACAAAAATTTCCCCACTTGTGGGTAAAGTGAGCATGGGCACAGTGATAAGCCTCCTTTTCAACTCCTTGAAGCTTTCTTCACATTCATCACTCCAAGCAAACTTTACTCCCTTTCGACTTAGCTTTTTAAGAGGGTTGGACAATCGTGAGAAATTTCTCACAAATCATCGATAATATCCAGCTAACCCCAACAAGCTACAGATATCCGTTACCGATGTTGACCTCTTCCATCCCTCAATTGCATCTATTTTGGAGTGATCCACAGATATCCCATTACTTTTGATGATATGGCCCAAGAATGAGACTTCCTTCAACCAGAAATCACACTTGTTGTACTTTTCATAGAGCTTATCCTTGTGAAAAGTCTCCAGTATAGTTCTTAAATGCTCCTCATGATCCTCCTTGGTTTTGGAGTATATTAGATTATCATCTATAAAGACTACCACAAATTTGTCATGGTAATCTCTAAAGACTCTATTCATCAAGTCCATGAAGATTGTTGGAGCATTGGTGAGTCCGAAAGGCATTACTATGAATTCATAGTGCCCGTATCTTGTATGAAAAGTAGTCTTGGGGACATCTTCCTTCTTCACCCTTACTTGATAATATCCCGACCGCAAATCTAACTTGGAGAAGTATTGTGCTCCACACAGCTGATCGAAAAATTCATCGACCCATGGCAGAGGATACTTGTTCTTTATCATGATTTTGTTATGTTCACAATAATCGATGCAAAGCCGCATTGACCCATCCTTCTTCATGACGAAGATGACTGGTGCACCCCATGGTGAAGCACTTGGGCGTACAAACCCTTTATCCAGATTCTCATGTAGTTGTTTCTTCAGCTCTTCAAGTTCCACAATAACCATTTTATATGGAGTCTTGGATATTGGTAGTTCCCCTGGTATAAGTTCAATTGAGAATTCAACATCTCTTCTAGGAGGAAGACCATGCAGTTCCTCGGGAAACACTTCAGCGAATTCCCTCACAATAGGCATTTCTTCAAGGATGGTTTCTTCCTTGGACTCAATCATCTGAGCCAAATACGCATTCTCATAGGGCAGTAATATCCATGCTTGAGATGACGGAGCTAAATGGGATTAATCTTCCACCTTACACTTGTAAATAATCAGGGGTCAATTCTCCATATGGAGTGTGATTTACCTCTCACAACAATTTATGTTGGCTCTATATAAGGAAATCCAATCCATGCCAAGAATTGCATCAAATTATACTAGAGGGAGTATGACGAGGTTTTTCGGGAAATTCAATCCATAGATTATAACAGTTGAGGACTTATATTCATGGGATGCAATGATTGCCCCATTTTCCATACTCATCGACATCTTCACTTCCATGATTTATGGTGGTGCTGGGATTGTTCTACTAAACTTTCGAGATATAAAAGAATGAGTAGAACCAGAATCAAAAAGTACGTTCACTATTCTTGAATGAATAACTAGCGTACCTGTCACCACTTCATTGTCGTGGTTCACTTCGGCAGAAGTGATGGAAAAATCTCTTCCTTGCTGCCTTGGAGGTTGTTGGTTGCCTCTGAAAACCCTTGGTTTAGGGAACTGATTTGAAAAGTGCCACGGTTCTTTGTAGTTGTAGCAATGAACAACGTGTTGAGGTTCGAACAGAGCATTCCTCTCCTCTGTCACAACTGCGGGTCTTTCTTGCCAATAGTTAACAGCTAGGTTCCCTTCTCTTCCACACCTAAAGCATTTCCTCGTCCCCTTGAGGAAATTTCCAGGGTGCTTCTTTCCGCACTTTTGGAAAGTGGTGTGCTAGATCATCTTTGCACCGTTGGATTTATCCATCGGACTGCCTGCATTGAAGTCTACCTTACGCTTCTTGTCCCCATGATACCCCTGCGATTCCCCAATCTCCATTTCAACCATGAGGGCACATCAGACAATTTCCTCATAGCTGTCGAAGTCACGGATCGCTAATGATTTCCGCAGGCTAGGCTTCAACCCACCAAAGAAGCGGTCAACCTTTCATTTGGGGGAAACGACAAAGCCAGAAGCATATTGTGCAAGCCTTGTGAAGTTTTCCTCATACGCTCCAACAAATTTTTCGTCTTTTTGCTTGAGGGAAAGGATGTCCCTTTCCATCTTATGCAGGAGGGTGCGCATAAAATATTTATCGAAAAACATCTTCTAGAAATCCTTCCATTCCAATGCCTCGATCTCCTCCTCAGGCTTCTTATTTTTGATCAACATCCACCATTGATCAGATTCACCCTCCATATGATAAGCCGCCAGGAGAACCTTCTCTTGTTCAGAACATTGAAGGATGGAGATGATCTTTTCAATGGAGTTGATCAATTGTTCAGCGATCGTGGGATCGTATGATCCACTAAAAGTAGGAGGGATTTGTCTCATGAAGCTCTCGATAATGAATTGTTATTTATTAGGGGGGGGGGGGGGTTGAACATTCCTCTTGACCTGTTTTCTATTCAAATCTTGAGTTAGCTGAGATAGAAGCGTGACAAAGTTCGCGATTCCCGCTCCCATTGGATTGGTTATCTCATTAGTACAGTCATCACACTGAGCTTCACATCGGTTGTTAGCTCGAGTCCTCCTATTACTGGCCATTGGCTGGAATAAATGGAAATTTAGGGGGTAACACATCAAGGGTAATCCAAAGACAAAAGTTTATGACTTATAGATAAACTTTTATTTCCTAAACTCATGAGTCTATAGGCTTCAATCTAGGATTTTCATGATCTACTTTCTAACATATATTCTTAGGGGAATTTTTTTTAATTCCCATAATAAGGCTTCATACTAAGCTTGTGAATTTATCAAAACATATCCCCTGGGAGTGTCGTAACCAAGATTGCAGCAAGGCCCGTTGTCGTGCACCAGTTCCCGTTCGAGTCTAGCTCAAAGCGGTGTTTTCAGGTTTTACCCCTAGGATACATCTGTGCTAGAGCCACCTCTACCTTCTCGTATCCATATAGGGATGTATTTGCTTGATAAATCACTTACTCAGTGCTTACCAAAACTTAGGTATGTTTTTATTATACTTAGTCTTGTCTCTAAGGCTTTACGAGGGTTTTCTAATCCTAATCCCAAAAATAACTAAACCTATCCTCTGATACTAACTATGACAACCCTGCTTTTATTACAAACATAAACATGATTTATAACATAAACTATTCACTTGATACAACATAGAAGATCGAGAGGTCTAGTGACTTTGGGGCTTAGGATTATTACATAACAACTTAAAACATGAAGTACTACATCTTTATTTAAAACATCCTTTACATGACCACAACATTCCCTCGTACTTAGCATTGCATGGGATAACCTGAGGACATGCATAAGAAAAGGGGTGAGCTATAAAGCCCAGTAAGGGAATAAACATGGAATACATGAGGAGTAAAATACATTTTAGACAATAGTCATATTAATAGATAACAAGAGAAACATGAACATAAAGTCATGATAAAGCACGATAATCATAACATGGAAATGTGGCAACAACACTTAACATGGGATTAGCATGAGCCAAGGCTCATTGCACATAGAGCATGAGTAAATACTCATTGAGCATGAAGCACAAGTAAACCCTAATTGTACTTAAATTAGAATGAGTCAACACTCATTGCACATGAGGTATCATGATACTATACTTTACCCAATGCATTGGAGCGCTATAAGGGCGCACCCTTCTTAAACCTTTAATTTCATGCATAAGTGTGCCACATGGATCATAAAACATGGATTCATAAAACATAATCATTTATTAAATGATAAAGGAATGTGGAATTCATACAAGAATCTTTATAATATATAAGTAAATGTGCATAAAGTTGAATACCTTTGATGGAGAAATGGGCATGGTATTCACTACACAATGGCATTGGCTTAGAAAATCGGTGCGATTTCGGCAGCGTAACAGCGTGACATAAGAATTCATAAAAATGTTTGATGGGAGAGAAAGGGGTTACTCATCATATTTACATGTAATGGACAGTAAGGAGGTCATATAGATACCTGTCCCATCAATTGTAATGGAATTTAGATTCATTATACAAAAGTATTGCGTGAATGTAAAAGAGGAGAGAGAAGTTCCTTTCGGAATTTCGGCATAGTAACAGGTGTACATGAGAGGCATTTAATGACAGAGAAATGGGTCTCCCATCATTAAAACATAAATAGGGTAGTATGAGGGAGGTGAGAAACCATACCCCAACATTTATTATTGAAATTAAAAGGGGAAAACAACTTAATGAAAATTAGACAAAAATGAGAAGGGAAGAAAAAACCCTTACTTGGAAGTGTGCTTCCAAAGGCTTGAGAGAGGCTTGAGAGAGGCTTCTTGGGAGCTTGGGGAACCTTGGGAGGATTATAGAGAGAGTAGGGTAGAGGTTGGATGAACTCCAAAGTCTTTGAGTGAGGAGGAAGTGGGAGTTTGGGTGGGTTTATATAGGAAAGGTGAGCGAATTCTTTATTATTTAGGTTTGGGACCCCTTATATTAAATTAATCCAAACCACAAACCATACCATGGTTTTTGCCCATGGTTTTTGGAAAATGGAAGAGGAAAACAATATTTTATAAATCCAAAGTCCGAAATTCCTAAAATAATGGGATTTCTTATGTGGAGATGAGTCACACTCCCATGGAAAATAATTTAAAAAGACAAGATGTTTAATAAGTCTTGAAGGGTCCATTAATGCTTTGAAAAGTAAGTCAAACAAACCCAAAATCACATTATTTTAAGGGTAAAACCTATATTGGAAAAAAAATAAAGCATATAGTATTTTATTACATCACTACTAGGTCATTATGATGTCATAAAACTCATTATATATTTAAACGGTATTTAATTTTTACCCAAAAATTTGACTATCTCAGAAAATTATGAAAAATTCACCGTTGGATAATTTTGACGTCCTGATTCCAGAAATATCATTTATTTTGTTTAAATAATTTTATAAATATGTTAATTTTAACTTTTAAAATAAAAACTGACATTTATAAAAAAATCACGGGTTTTGACAGAAATGGCTTTCAAACCATAATAAAAATTCTAATTGCATTCATAAAATTATATGATCATTTATATATAATAAAATTAATTTAATAATATTTTATTAAAATATTAGTTAATTCAAAAATCCCTTAATTTAATAAAATATATTTCTTAATTAAATAATAACTAAAAAACACTATTTTTAATTTAAAAACTATTTACAATGAATCAATAATGACAAGAAAGTATATTCATTATTATATACAAAAAATAATGTACATGAAAATAGTACTAGGAATTTGTTACATAACCCCTTAAAACAGCCGCATAAGACCTAAGGGTAAGGTGTGCGATGGTGACAAACTCTTGGGGTGGCTCGGATAATATCGCTCGAGTGGTAATTTCTATCAACTTCCACTTTTCCTGTAAACGGTCACGTTCGAGCTTGACATGATGAAGCTCAGCTTGGGAATGGTCAAGAGCAAAGATCAAAGATGCCACCTCTTTTCCGAGATCCGAAAAATGGGCTTTGTATGGTGTAATTCTACTGGATGAGGCCATCACTTCCTTTGTCTGAGTAAATTGGGTTTGTTAAAGCCCTATATTTATACTAATCATGTGATCACTGTTCAACGGATATAAAAGCAACGATCATAAATCTTAACATAAAACCAAAGAAGTTGACATTTTATATAAAGTTTTACATAAAGAGACATTTAACTAGATCAAGAGGGATTTCCATTATTGAAACTTTGGGTCGTTATAGTCTGCCTGCGTAAAAGTACATAGCTTGTACTTCAAAGTACAAAGCGTGTACTGTTTAAAAACCAAGAACCCGTGTTATTTCGCAAAAGGTTGGACACACGACCATGACACCACACAAAGTGTACTCAGAGTACACGTTGTGTAATTAGGATAAATTCATGTTCCCCAAATGGGAATAAAACATGGTGTGTTCCCCTGTAACACACGCCGTGTAACCTATGTTTCCCGACAGGAAATTCCTCAGATCGCCCAAAACACCTGTTTTCGCCCCCGAAACAACAGATTGAGCCCCAAGAGGCCAAAATAAAGAAATATAAGGATTTAAGAACATAAAAAACATTTTTAAAGGGTATCTATGTATAAAATTTACACAAGCCTACCTTTATGTGGAAATCACCAAAGATTTGGTTGATTTCATCGTCCACGGATGTCGTATGCCGACTCAGCGCATCGAGGGCTCCGCAACGGTACCTATATTCCCTTACCTCTCTTAATACTTATACCTCTCTCAATTATCCATTAGGTTATTATGGAGGATAAACACATAGGAGGTTTTTTCAAGAAGTAGGAGGAAGGAAGAGAAAATAAAGAAAAAAAAGAAAAGGAAAGAAAAGAAAAATGGCCCCGGGCCAGGCCCGGTGCCTGACTTGAGTTTATACCTTACCTAGGCTAAACTCCCCATTCTGAACTCAATGGAGGATATAGTATATCAATATGATGCTATGTTTAAAATTTATCATTGAATGAACCTGCATGAATAAATTAATATTTAATTTAATAATATTAAATATTAAATTTGCTGCTAAAATTCGAACAAATCAGATTTCCACCAAACTCCTATCTTTGGCTAAAAATCCTATTCTAAGACCAATGGAGTAGTTAGAAAAATTATCTGAGATCAAATGGAAGGGGTAAAAGACCATTTTACCCCTCATAAGCATCCAACAACAAAAATTCAAATTTCTGCTCAAAACTGTAGTTCGGAAAAAATAAAGGTCCTTAAAAACTCCCCAATATAAACCTTCTCATCCCCGAGAAGCCCGGTGAAAGGAAAAGCATCCATGCTCCCAACCTGAGCACCTACACAACCAAGTTGTTTGGACTATCCAAAGATCAACCTTATAGCGTTAACAACAACCTTCTACATGGAAGAAATTTAACTGCGACTAATCTGGTACTCCCCACCATAGGAATACCCCTATCGTCGTCTTAAACGAAAACCCCGAGTTCAAAATATCATGACAAACACTAAAGTTTAACTGAAATGAGGAAAACCACCCTAAAACGGCAAATGGTGCACTCCCCACTATATGTATTTCCTTACACTAATCCTAGAGTGCAACCACAATAGGTTACCTCCTCCATAGGGAAGAACATTAAGAAAGAAAAAGGAGCTCGACGTTGGGCCGAAGCTCTCTCAATATACCCAAGATGAATCAAGATAATGCATGATCATCTCTAACAAGAGTACACTGAGATTCTACAAAAAGGAATATCCAACTCCATCATAGCCACACTCACCATCCTGTCAAAACCTAACTAGGATTCATCCATGGTTCAACAGACTTATAGTACCTGATTTATTCCATGATGTCACCTCTACCACAAAGGGACATTCCAGAACAACTTTCGGGATCCAAGCCCATGGAAAGTTATGAAACAACAGTCCTCAGCTCACACCCAGCCACTCACTGATTTAGAATAAAATGATACCATATGCGACCAGCGTGTATCTTCATCACCATAAATGTACACACGACGATGTTCTATTCATAATCATCTACCTATGCTCTGACTAGATTTGATATAGAAAAAACACTAGTCGACGAGGCCATTCACCCAAACAGTCCTTCCCATTTAATCTTGTTTCTAAAATCAAGCACCAGAGGTACCTCGATCACAATTTGAAGGAATCAACATGCCTATAATGCAAAAATATAGCATCTACCATGCCTTGATCATAAAACAAGTGTAAACGAAGCACACTGTCAAAAAGGAATCAGAAAACATAGGCAAACCTCTCAAAAAGGTTTCCCTAGGAAAAACAGATGACAACCTATAAGGGTCTGAGTCTAAAAGAGGGATCTCTAGGTCTCCCACCCATCCCTATAGAAAAAGCCTTACAATTTGGTCACAAGTTCGAAACACCTAGCCCAAAAGATCAAAAACCTCTCAAAAAAAGGTAAATATAACAATGACCAAAAAAGGCCCAAACTAAAAACACAACCTACAAGGACCCAAATCCTCTCAAAGCATCATCAAAAGGAACTTCTCCCTAGAGTTCACAACCAAAGTAGAAGAGAAAATCCGAACTGACACTCATAGGGTATATGTATATGGAAATACACCAAGGAGGTCTAGTTTATAAGAAAATTCTTAGTATCTATCAGCATCATAATTAGCGATCTGACTAGATAACCATAGACCTGAGAAACATCACCCAACAAAGGGTTAAATAGAAAGGAATCGCGTTCCATATTGACCTACTAGTGTCACTACATAAGAGGTGCATGGGGACTGAGTCATCATCCTCTCAACAAAAATACCTCGATGTAGATCCACATAACCTACCATCAATGTAAAAAGTATGTGCAAGTAGACCCAAAGGTCTCAATAGTCAGTAAAAATACACACTAGCAGGACTATATGTTGTGAATCCTATGCGCATAGTATGATGCATGAGACACCTCTTGCATTTACTGTCCAAGTGTCAAAATCAATCCCTGGCCTCTTACCAATGGCTAAGATATGGAGATCTATAGTAAATCACAACATCCACACAACATATGTGTCACTCATGGTGAAATCATATACAACTATAACATCGCAAAATCATAACAATAATCCTATACCCCAGAAACCAGGACTTCTTACTGGAACAAGTGTTCCTGACACACCGGTCTGATATCCATCACATGTTCCAATGCATTTATAATACTCATGTCTACCATATCCAAAATAGTACATATTAGGAAAACAAAACTCCTCTGATACCACTTTGTAACATCCCAACCCTGAATCCACTAAACCGGTGCTCCGAGACAGTTTTCCAAAAGGCCTCAAGCGCACCTCCCCATATGACAGAGGTTGTTGACTAGAAGCAAGGGCCTAGGGTGTGATAGTGGGGAGACTATGAACTAATACTAGAGTAAGAAAATAGTGTAAATAACAAAGTATCATACCTAGAGGAAAGTAAACATAGTGAGGAAGCAATAAAAAACTGAAATAGAACAAGATGTAGTATTAAAATGCTGTAAAATCCCGAACAACTATGAAATACAATACAACACTAGTTACCCACTAGTCCGAAAATACGGATACAAGTACAAAAGAAATTGAAATTAAAATTACAGCGCTCCACTACTAACTTTGAGCCAACCCACATACCTAATCTCCAGACACTGTTGAACTGCAATTGCCTGATCAGTAGAACCACTCGAGCAGCACCGAGCCTCATCCCTATCCACCATGAAACTTGTTCTCAACCTAAAAAGAATACATAAGGTCTACACATACACTGAGGTTCACATTCAGGGGTGAGAAATAATCTCAGTAGGCCACCCCGACAAGAAACCTATAACCGTGCTGCTAAAGTATATGCAAAAGCAACGTGCTCAGCCTAGCTGAGACATAACCAAAAGGTAGAAAAACAAAATTTGAAACCACAGTTGAACTTAGGGTTTGAAATCCCTATCAACTGGGCAAGTTCCACCATGGATTTCCATATCTATATATGTATGCATGTATAGTCCCATACCTATACACATATAAATAAATATGAATATTCGTGAGTATGAAAATCAAATAACAAGAAAAAACATCAACAGTCGATCCTTGAGTCCATAATCCCGATCGCCCAGACATCCTGTGAAATGGCATTGATCTAGACATCATTAAAATCAATCCATGTATCATTAAGTCGATCTATGGGTCTATAATCCCATTCAAATGTACCTGCTTCAGCCAATGCCGGAGTTATGTCTCTGAGCAAGCTACGTCACCAGAGGGGGATGCTTGTCCTACACCTGGGTTCACTCATACTAACAACCAATTACTAAACAAGAATACCATATACCAATGTTCAATACTATAAGGTAGGATACCGTATACCGACAATTAATCTTGTGAAGAAAGATTTTAGGAAAAACATCCAGACATCTGGTGAG
The DNA here is from genome assembly GCA_963277665.1 of Viscum album. Classification (NCBI taxonomy): domain Eukaryota; kingdom Viridiplantae; phylum Streptophyta; class Magnoliopsida; order Santalales; family Viscaceae; genus Viscum; species Viscum album. Next base: position 1,097,328,607 of record OY728121.1, on the reverse strand, counting down.
ACACCATGCTGCACCCCTGGAGTCCCATAATTGATATGGAAGAATGTAATCAATCAGATCATATAACATCCTGCATATGAGCCCATATAAGGCATTCCAACACGAGAATCCAAATATCACTCAAGGTGTAGGAGTTTTCAACACACTGATCCCATCCAAGGCATCCCTCAACTGGATCCAAGAATCACTTAGGGCACATAAGTATATCACCCATTGAGCCCGTACAAGGCATCTATCAACTAGATCCATGTACCAACTTGGGTATAAACATATCCAACCAATGAGCCCGTCCATGGAATCCCTCAACTGGATCCATGAATCACTCAAGGTTTAATTACATTCGACAAACCACTGAGCCCATCCAAGACATTCCTACAATGAGAATCCATGTATCACTCAGGGTACATAAATAAACAACCCAATGAACATGTACAAGGCATTCCTACAATGGGAATCCCTATATCACTTAGGGAATACAAGTAAACACATAAGTCTTAATAGCTAAGTCCCAAGTAATACCTCTGGTACTTGTAAAATATCAGAAATAACATGGCTCAGAAGCCGGATCCCAGGAGGGAATGTCCGGGTATCCCAAAAAACAAGAAAGACACATCGTGTCAGGCTCTATAACCACCATGCAGGAATCACCTAAGGTAAACACTACTGCATCAGCAAAGCCAAGTCAGATATAAACAAACGAGTATGGGTGTCTTGAATGCCCAACCCAACACTACATCCATAGCCCCCATGGGATTAATAGTTCGCTATGGGTTCTAGGTGACACCCAAACACAATATCTACCCAAAACCAACATAACATCTCAGGTTTAGTCAAACCAAGAGCACCCATTGGGTTCCTCAAGTCAAACAATGAGGAGGCATCCTACTCGGGATCCTCCAGGTAAACATGAGAAAAGGAATCCTACACAGGATACTTAGCGAAGAGTAAGGGAGGAATCCTACATGGGATCCTCAAATGAAGAACAACAGAGGCATCCTATAATAGGGATCCTCTCAAAGGAAAATGGGAGAGAGATCCTACAAGGGACTCTCTAAGTCAGCACATAAAAAAGGCATCCATCAGGGGATCCTTGGAAGCATCCAGTCTCATGACCTCGTAGGACAGAAGGGAACATATCACAAGGGGAACATCTTCAAAAGAATAAGTTACATGAGATATCTCATAGCTCATCTCAGATCAAAGGTCTTAACTAGGTTGGTCCAAACACCCAACCTATCATCCACGTGAAGTCTCCCACTCAGTTGACAACTGAACTCGATAACTAAAGGAAGAAACTCCCAATTTATTTATAACCCCCAGAACACCATTTAGATGACCTTTAAATTTTAATAATATTCCCCCATTGCGATCTACATAGAAAAATTCTTATAATGGACTACCCACACGCCTAATTCCGACTTCAAGGGCACTAAATACGCCAAACCAGTAAGCTGTAAAAAGTAAATGGAATGTAATTCAGAGTACAAAGTGTGTACTCTTATCTGTCCCCTTGGCTGTGTACATATACATGGAAAAAACACATGGGGTCTTCCTGTGTAAAAGTAAAGGATGTGTACTTCAAAGTACCCGACGTGTACTGTTTAAAAACCAAAAACCTATGTTCTTTGTCACACAGTTGGAAACACCACCATGACACCACACATTGTGTACTCAGAGTACACGGTGTGTACTTAGGACAAATTATTCTTCCCCTAATGGTAATAACACACAGAATGTTCCCCTAGAACACACACCTTGTAACCTGGGTTTCCCGAAGGGAAATCCCTCTGATCGCCTGAAACACTCGTTTCCCCCCTAAAACAACAGATCAAGCCTCAAAAGGCCATAAGAAAGAAATATAATGCTTTAAGAACATAAAAAAACATGTTTAATGGGGATATATGGAAAAAACATGAATGGTCCAACCTTCAAGTGGAAACCTCCGAAGCTTCGGTTGATTTCACCGTCCACAGATGTTGTACACCGATTCAGCACGTTGAGGGCTCCCCAACAGTACCTATATTCTCTTACATATCTTAATAATCATACCTCTATCAATTATCCCTTAGTTCATGATGTTTGAGGATTACATAGGAGGAATTCACAAGATGGAGGAGGAAGGAATAGAAAAGAAATAAAAAAAGAAATTAAATGATAAGAAAAGAAAAAGGGGCTCGGCTCGGCCCTAGTGCCTGACTCGAGTTTATACCTTACCTAGACTAAACTCCACAATCAGGACTAAATGGAGGAGATTAATCTCAATACTATGATCTATTTAAAAGTTATCTTTAAACTAACTTGAACAAATAAATTAATATTTAATTTAATAATATTAAATATTAAATATTCTGCTAAAATTCAAACTCATATTTCCACCAAACTCTTGTACGGGGGTGAAAACACTATTCCGAGACCAACAGAGTGGTCCGTTAAATTATCTGAGATCAAATGGTTTTGTAAAAAGACTATTTTACCCCTCACGAGCATCCAACAGAAAAAATTCAAATTTCTGATCAAAAATATAGTTTGGAAAAAACACAGGTCCTTACAGCCCACGTGTTTGCAGGCGGTATGAACATATGATTGGGATTGACCATATAGTTGTTGTTGGGGGATATAGTGGGAATGAAATGGGAATTGTGGGGGAGGTCTGATTCATAGGATGTTCTAAATAACCAGTGGGAAAGTTGTGTGGGGTACCCAAATATCGATGTGTTATTACTATTATTTTACTTGACTTGTGCTATTTGGGGAGTGTGCCTTGGTGAGGATGGGTGGATAGTTTTCCTTGCTAGGTTTTTTTGGTTACCTATATATCTCACGGGGCATTAGAATGTCTCAACACCCATGCACAAGATCTTTTGGTTTCCATACTGAGTATACCTGTGTACTCACCCTACATATATAAAATTACTTTCAGGTTTCTAGGAGGACATTGAGGATCAGACCATACCTTACTAGCTCGAGTGTCAAGACATTTTTCATTGCTACTTTTATTTATTTTGGTAATTTCCTTCATAGTTTTCTTGTAATTTTATCACTTTATTTGAACATGCATGTGAAAAAAGGGTTTATGGCATTACTTTTACTTTTAGTATTTGGAGTTGTTTGGGATTTACCGTCATATATCCTGATCTTGTTCTATAAAAAGGGTAATGTGTAAGGGCCCAGATCCACATTGATTGACCCTTTTCATATTTTCAAAGACTAGGGTACTTGGAGAAGGCTCTGAAGAAGTCTAGAGGAGTTTGGTCATAGAAATCTGGAAGAAACAAGGGTACACAATGTGACCATGGGGTACACAATATGACCAGTTCATGTTCTAGAAAAATAATACAAAGCACCGAGGTGATGTGTTTTTTGGTGGAACCCGACCTCGAGGTAGTACACGATGTGAATGGGAAGTACACGTCATGTACTGAATCGCCATTGTATATTTTAAATACATACCAAATACTCATGTCTTACCAACTCTACTTCAAAGGATCCCATCCTTATCCTCCCAGGTGACCCAGCAGACCCCTCTGTGGTGTTTTAGAGATATCTTCAGCTAGGATTGATCTCAGGATTCCTTCTTCGATATGTCTTCAATATGAGGTAAGATTTACCTCCATTATTTGGTTTTCTTCAATCTGTCTTCTTTAGATTCTTCTTTCCATATTATGTAATTTGATCTCTATGGTTCTAATGAAGTTTATTTTGGGTGTTGTTGATGCGGTTGTGCCACAACATCCTTGGGTGGATATATTTTTTGTGGAGAAGGTGATCGCGATCCGCTGTTTTGATCCGTTCTCGAGTGAAGAACATCAGAAACCATTTGAGGTAGGGGTTTTGTTTCTTCTCTATTTTTTATAAGCAATCATAGAGTTATCATGATTTATCCCTTTGGATTAAAATGGAATTGACCTAATTAAATACTTGAAATGGATTGAAAAAATTGGTTTGATCTCATGATGTTTCTTTTCACCATGATAACGATTTGCTTCTTGATTTTCTAGATCTTGTGATATCTATGCTTTGTTTTTTATCATGATTCTTTTGATGAAATTGGTAAAGAACATAAAGATGGAATTAATTTATAAATAAATGGATAAAGATAAATATGCATGTAAATGAATTTGGTTATTGCTTTCGTAATATGATGTTGATAAAATTGATGCAGACGTGCATGCTTATTCCAGTTGGTTGTTAAACATGAAGCATGTTGGTGCTTGTGTTTTAAATGCATGTCAAATTAATTGTTTAATTAATTTGTGGTAGATATGATAGCTTGAAATTAGGTTGCCCGTAGTTGGAACCTACTAATAATGAATTGGCTAATTCAAGACGGATTAAAGAATAGGTTGTTGATAAAATATAATGCCTGGTAGGGTTTTGAGATACCCTCTTGCTTGTAAAGATCAAAGAGACTTATGCTTGGAGTTGTGAGAGCTCATTGCTTGTGAAGGTATAATGCCTTTCTTGGGGCCAAGAGCCTAGTTGCGTTGTTGTTTGTTTCCCACTACTTGTGTTGTGGTGTGAGCCTGAGATGGCTGAGCCTGGAGGGATGTTGTGGTATGTGGAACAGGGAGGCCCATTGGTTGTGGCAGCAGTTGATGCCTAGAGTGGAGAGATGCATTGGTTTATGCATGTAGGTGTCAGGGAGGACACTAGAGATGATGAAATAGTTTGGATGTGATTGTTGGATGCTTGCTGAATCTTGTTGGTTGTTATATTCTGTACTTTCCCCACTGATCAAGGTAGCTGGTTTTTCTTCCCCTCCTTCCAAAAGAGGTGAATATGAGTGGGGTATTCCATGTGATTTCCTTGTTTATCTTCTTGAGGATGGTGGGTCTTTATCATACTATAGGTGGAAAAGACTCAACGAGTAGTTCAACTACTCACCATGTTGAGCCCGTTGTGTTTGGTAGCTTATTTTTTCTTTTCAAGAATGACTAGAATTATGGGATGTGATAATTATTTTAATAAATTATTGAATAAATGATGTCGAACCCATGTGGTTGGAGCTGGTTGGGACGTAATGTTGAGGTTACAATTCAAAGGAACAACGTATCTCGGTTGGAATGCTAATGAAATGTAATGTGGAATTGTTAATGGTTAATTAATGTTTAAATAATTAATTAACATAAAGTGTAACTGATAAAAAGTGATAAAGTAATCTAATGTATCACTTTAAATGGTTGTGTACTTATAGAATACCTATTCTTAATAGCGGCAGCTAGGAGTCTGAGAGACATTAGTCGTAGTTGATTCTGAGACTAGGTTGTTCCCCATAGTGTGGTTGTGAGCTATATTATATCATGTACTTTTTTTGTTTCTATACGCTACCGCAACCTGTTGGTTAGAGAGACTGACACCCTGGGGATTCTAAGCCCTAGGGGGGGGGGTATTTTCTCCACATTCCAGTGGGAGTATGGAAGGCTGACTACCCCCATTTTCCCCCGCTATTTCTCCTGGTAGTTACTTGTTCTGATGGGAACAACAGTTAGTTTTCCCTATATATGTGTGTAAAGGGCTGTAATGGCTTGTGGTTATTCACACACATATATTCTAGATATAGTTTCCCATGGACTACTATAGGAGTAACGTGTATATGCTGTGATGGCTTGAGGATCCTTACTCGACGTACGGGCTATAATGGCTTGAGGCATAATACCCGATGTATGATGCAAGTTATGCAGGATGTGATGGATCCCGGAAACTACCTGGTTACTTTTGGTTGTGTGGATGGTGTGGTACTTTTCCCAGGTGTCTATGGGAAAGTTTTGTGTTGCACGAGGTGCATGTGGTAGTGCTTTCCTAGGTGTCTTCGGGCTTGAGTTTTGGAGAGAGATGGCTTAAGAAGTGCGATGTTGGGGAAAAGTGGAAAACCAATGGGGAAGTTGTAGTAGGGTACCCTTGATATGATTTATTATATTATATACTCTTGTATGTGATACTTGGTGAGAGTATCCACGGCGAGGTAGGGAACTTAGTATACCTTTTTAGGTGACGAGTTAGTTTCACTTGTTGTTCACTGTGCTTTATCATGATTTCTTTACTTTTGCACGAGAGGGTCTGGGGAGGATCCTATTGAGTATACTGTTATACTCACTATATGTATATTTAAATTATTTTCTATGTCACTAGAATTAGGTTGGAGATCAGGCTGGTTATTACTAGTTTGGGGTTGCAGGATCTGTTCGGGCTTCGTGGTTTCTGTTGTTTTTTACTTTCTTTTGGTACTTTTAGTTTTCCCTTTCAGTTATAGTTGTTCTTGCATGACATAACATTTGTGTACTTGGGATTTCTTATATATTGCAGTCTGAGTTGGAGTTAGTTAGTGTATGTCTTATCTCTCTCTTTTTCATATGTTATCTTAGAGGGTAATGCCTCCCATTTGTGTGTTTACTATACACTCGGTTCTAGTCGCCAACCTGGGGCCTACTGGAGGCAGGACTCAGGGGTCACTATCTCCCTTCTCACATTTCTACCCTAGGAGGGGTACACCTTGTGGGGAGGGGGTCACAATAGAGTGGTGTCATAGCTCTGGTTGAGGGATAAGATGGAGTTTAGTGTTAGGCACAGGTGAGGTTTCATGGGTTGGTTGGGAAACAATGTTAGTAATGTTTAGCAAGTGATGTAGACACTAGAGACCGGCTGAGACATAGGCGTTTAGACCCCCTGTGATCTGATGCACAATCCTTTAAGTTTATAATGGCCACTAAACGAGGTGATTCTAGTTACTGGGTAGAGACCTATGAAAGGATCATGCATCATTATTCTTTGTGCCTGTGTTTTAATGGGTAGAAATTGGGATAAGTTAACCTAAAATGAATAAAAGAAAACAATTAATTAATTAATGTTGAGTCTTCCATATTCTCGGTTTAGGAGTTATAACTGTTTGTTAATTTGTAGGTATGGATATAGGTTGATGTCCTCATCAGGTTTGCACAAGAATATGGCCTGCAGGCAGCACTAGCAAATCGCTGTAGGGTAGAGGTTGACGATTATGACACTTGGAGGAGGACACTCCGAGAGTTTCAGTGCCAGAATCTAAAGAAGTACAAGGGATATGTTTCAGATACATTCACAGAAGACTGGTTGGAGGAGGTTGAGATAGTATTTAGTTTGATATGTGCTCGAAAGGAGCACTGGGTGTCTTTGGCTGTGACGATGCTACATGTAGCAGTGAGGTAGTGGTGGTTCTTATTCCTCTGAGATCACAAGGAGTCAGCAATATCATGGGAGGAGTTCCGAGACAAGTTCAGAATCGAGTTTCTTTCTTCGACCGTGAAGGAATCCGGTCACCAGGAGCTTCTTACACTTCGACAGAGGATCTCTAGTGTATGAGCGTTTGAAATATATTTTAGGAACCTTTTAAAATATGCTTTGAACCTATTACCAGATGAGGAGGCTAGGGAAAGGAATTTTGAGGAGGCTTTGTGTCCAAAGATCCGGCACCAAGTCACCCCGTTTATGCTGAAGACATATCTTGAGGTGCTGGTGAGGGCATAAGTCATCGAGAGAACATTAGACCAAACTGTATCATCACGATTGGGGAGTCATCATGATTTCTCATGAAGTAGATCTGTGGTATGGGGTTTCCAATTTTTAGGGTAGAAGTGTTTCTGTTCGGCTGAGGGTAGGTCCTAGCCCTCAACATCTCATTACTCTAGGGGAGGTGGATCTCAGGCCTATGTGAAGGGACCAGGAGCTTGTTATTCTTATGGATGGTGAGGTCATCAGCAATGAGAGTGCCTGATATTTCAGAGCAGTCATCGTTCACCAAGTGTTTCGATCCAAGTTCCTTTGTTGAGGAAGTTCCAGCCGAGGCAGCAGTAGCAGGTTGCACCAGATTTGGATCAGCATAGTGCAGATGGGGTAGGCAGAGGAAAAACTCGTAACACTCCCCATCCTCAGAGAGCAGAGTGCGGCCATGGTGGTGGTCTTCATCAAGGTCAGATAGGCTAAAGAGGAGTTCGTGGTCAGCTTCATTCTTTAGCATTTCTAGCATCAGGTGAGCTAGACGTCATTCGAGGTACCCTTTTCCTGTTTTCTACATGGGTTTATTCCATGTTTGATTCAGGAGAAACACACTCCTTCATATCACCTGCCCTTTTCCATGCTTTGGGACATGAGGTATAGAGGCTTCCAGTGCCCTTGGCATTGACTACGCTAGTTGGAGGTCAAGCTGACTTGTTTGAAGTATGTAGAGACCGTGAGCTTGTGCTGGGAAATCATCGCTCTTGGGGAAATTTTCTATGTTTACAGATATAACCATATGATGTCATCCTCTACATGGATTGGTTGTATTCGGTGCAGGATATCATGGATTTCTTCAGGAGGTAGGTGGTGTTCTTCGATGCATATGGAGAGACAACAATGTTTGTTGGTGAGTGAGACCCTCAGATGGGTCAGAGGCATGTTCTGTCCTTATTATCCTTGATGGTTGAGCTGATTCTGAGTTCTTCAGAGGTTCAGCAGTTGGTGTTTCCTAGGTTCGTAGAAGAGTACCCTGATGTCTTTCCAGAGGAGGATGTAGCATTACCCCCTCAACGAGAGATCTTGTTTGGGATCGAGATACAACTAGAATCTTCTCCTGTACATATGTCTCCATATATGATGGACCCTTATGAGTTATGGGAGATGTGTATACATCTTTATGGTATGTTACAATGCAGTTTTGTTCGACTGAGTGTGTCACTGTGGGGTGCACCAGTTTTGTTCATGAAGAAGGACGATGACAGTTTTTTGGTTATGTATCGATTATCATCACATTAAAAAAGTGACAGTGAAGAATCAATATCCTCTTCCATAGATTACTGATTTATTCAATTAAATGAAGGGTGAAAGATGGTTCTCAAAGATCTACTTGTGTTTAGGATATCATCCGATGCGTGTGAAGGATGAGGATATCCTGAAGACTACTTTCTATTGTCATAATGGGCATTATGAGTTTGTTGTAATGCCGTTTGGTGTGAGGAATGTTCCAACTATTTTCATGGGATTGATGAATTTCATGTTCCATGAATTCTTGGATAAGTTCATGGAGGTTTTAATCGAAGTCATCCTTGTGTACTCCAAGTTTGATGAGGATCATGAAGAGCATCTTCATACCATTTTGGGAGTTATTTGTCAACAATAACTATTTGATAAGTTTTCAAAGTTTGAGTTTTGGGACTGATAAGTCCATTTAATGGGGCATGTTGTGTCCCAGTAGGGAGTATCTGTGGATCCATTGAATATAGAAGCATTTGTTTCATGGGAAGCACCCAAGATAGTGGTAGAGGTTTGATGATTCTTGGTCATGCATGCTACTACAGGAGGTTCATAGACGATTTTTCTCGAGTTGCAATACCTCTAACAACATTTACTAGGAAGGATCAGGCATTCATGTGGACTGATCAGTGTCAGAAAGCTTTTGAGTATCTAAATGAGAAGTTTGTAAGTTTTCGAGTTCTTTTTATTCTAGTAGAGGAAGTTCAGTTTCATTTTTTTACGATGCTTCACATCTAGGGTTAGGTTGTGTTTTGATGCAATAGAGATCGATCATTTCTTATGGATTTCAGTAGTTGCGTCCCCCTGAACGTAGCTATACCACCCATTATCTTTATTTGGTAGCTATGGTGTTTGATCTGAAGTTGTGGATACATTACCTCTTTGACGAGCACTTTGTGGTTTTCACCGATCATAAGAGCCTGAGGTATGTTTCCTCCTAGCGTGAAATGAACTTGTAGAAACATCGGTGTATGGAGTTATTGCAGGAATATGACTTCGAAATATCATATACACTAAGAAAGGGGAATGTTGTGGCTGATGCGCTAAGAAGTAATTCATGTAGTGATGCAGTTTGTAAATATAGTGATTCATGGAGAGTGATAGAAGAACTATTAGCATTACATCTTGATATGGGAGAAGTTGGGGGCATAGGTTGTGTTTTTCAGATGACAGTACAGTAGGTGGAAGAGTCCCAATTGGGGGATCTAGAGGTGTAGGTCTAGAGAGACCTATTTGTTTGTGGTGAGGCCCTTTATGGTTGGTATGAGGATGAAAAACACCGGGTGTTGTATTAGGGAAGGATTTTCATTCCTTTGTCGATGCATGAGACAGTTCTCAGAGAGTTCTATAGTTCGCCTTTAGCGGTGCACCTTAGCGTGACAAAGATATACTCGGACTTGAGGAGTCAATTTTGGTGGCTTGGGATGAAGTGTGTAGTTGGAAAGTTTGTGTCTCGATGTTTGGTCTTCCAGAAGTTGAAGGCGAAGCACCGTGTCCCCGGTGGTTTTCTCCAGCCATTAGATATTCCACATTGGAAGTGGGAGGACGTCTCAATGGACTTTGTTACTAGTTTACCTCAAGATCAGGGAGGAGATTATTACATTTGTGTGGTAGTGGATCATTTAATGAAATCATCCCACTTTACAATGATAAAAGAGTTGATCTTAGTGGAAGTTTTGTTGAGGTAGTATCTGGAGGAGATGGTGAGAATCCACAGAGTCCCAAGGATGATATTTCTGATCGAGATCCTCATTTTACCTCTAGGGTGTGGAGGGGTATCCATCATGATTTTGGTTCTTAACTATTCCTTAACACTTCTTTTCATCTGTAGATGGATGTTTAGACAAAGAAGATCATCCAGACTCTTGAAGATATGTTTCACTCTTATGTCTTGGATTTTGGAGGTTTGTGGATGAGGGAATTACCCTTAGTGGGGTTTGATTACAAAAATAGTTTTCAATCCACTATTTATATGGTGGCATTTGAAGTATTATATGTCTGACCTTTACATTATCCATTGTGCCGGACTAGGGTTAGAGATTCCGCAATTCTTAGACCAGAACTAGTGCAAAATAAAACAGAGATGGTTTAGGTGATTCGTGGGAGGATGAAGACAGCGCCAGATTGTAATAAATCATATACTGACCAAATGAGGAGACCTTTGGAGTTTGATGTTGGGGATCATGTGTTTCTTAAGGGGACTCCCCATCATGGGCATCGAAGGTTTGGTCATGGTAGTAAGTTTTCTCCCCGGTTTGTTGGGCCTTTCGAGGTGTTGGATCATATTGGATCCATGGCATATCAAGTAGCACTTCCACCATAGATGATCCAGATACATGATGTTTTTCACATGTCACAGCTCCGTAGTTATCTTCATTATGACTCTCATGTCATTGATTGGGTAGAGATCTATTTTGATGATGATGCGACCTTCGAGGAGCGGCCTGTAGAGATCTAAGACCGTAAAGTGAAGGTGTTGCGCGAGCGTTCTATCCCCTTGATTTTCATCTTGTGGTAACATAGTGGCGTGGAGGAGAGTACCTGAGAACGTGAGTCGTAGATGTGTGCTCACTACCCAGAGTTGTTTTATGTTTAGATCATTCCTTGTAACAATGTTCATTTTGTTGCTTTATACCTCTCTCATATATGAGATGTATTTATTTTTTTCTTGTTTTTGATTGCTCTCTTTGAGAGGTATCTCCCCCAGGAGAGCATTTAGGAGCTGTTTGTGATTTTCATGAGGTGTTTCATTGTTATTTTGATCTGGTTGAGCTCTTATGGTGGTCAAATCCTTGAGAGGTATCTCGTGGGGTGGTTTTTCAGACAACCCATTTCTGTTTCCTATCTGGCTTGGTTTTGGATTTTTGAGGATGAGAATGTTTTGAGTGGTATCTGATATAAGGGCCTTGATCTGTGTGTATCACCCCTTTGTGTGTTTTCGAATACTAGGGTGCTCGTAGAAGGATCAGATGAAGTCTGGAGGAGTTTGGTCACATAAAGATGGAAGTAGTGGGGGTACATGACGTGACTATATGGTACACGATGTGACCGGTTCGAGTTCCAGAAAAATAAAAAAAATCACCAAGGCGACGTGTTTTTCAGCAGAAACCAACCTCAAGGTAGTATATAAAGTGAATGGGAAGCACACGTCGTGTACTGACCCTTCACTGTATATTTGAAAGACATACCAGCCGCTCGGGTCTTTCCAACCCTATGGACAAGGCTCCCTTACTTCTCATCCCAGGTGACCCAACAAACCTCTCTATGGCGTTTTATAGATCTCTTTGGCTAGGATCGATCTCGGGCTTCCTTCTTTGATCTTTCTTCAATATAGGGAAAGATCTACCTCCATTCATTGGGTTTATTCAATCCGTCTTTTACCGTTTCTCCTTATCATGTTATGGAATTTTATCTCCATGGTTCTAATGAAGTTTCTTTTGGGTGTTGTTGATGCAGTTCTGCCATGAAATCCTTGGGTGGATGCAGTTGTTACAGAGAAGGAGATTGCGATCCACTGCTTTGATCCATTCTCGAGTAAAGAACGTCTGAATCATTTTAAGGTAGGGGATTAGTTTCTTATCTATTATTTTATGTAAAATCATAGAGTTAACATGATTTATCCATTTGAATCATAATGCAATTGACCTAATTAAATACTTGAACCAGATTGAAAGAATTGGTTTGATCGCATGTTGTTGCTTTGCACCATGATAACAATTTTCCTCTTGATTTGATAGATTGTGTGATATCTATTCTTAGTTTGTTATCATATTTCTCTTGATGAAATTGGTAAAGAACGTAAAGCATGAATTAATTTATAATTAAATGGTTAAAGATAAAGATGCATGTAAATGAATCCGGTTATTGCTGTTGTAATATGATGTTAATAAAATTGAAGCAGACGTGCAAGCCTATTCTAGTTGGTTGTTAAACCTGAATCATGTTGGTGATTGTTGTTTAAATGCATGTCAAATTAATTTTTTAATTAATTTTTGGTAGCTATGATAACTTGAAATTAGGTTTCCCATAGTTGGAACCTACTGATAATGAATCTGTTAATTCAGGATGGATTAACGAACTAGTTGTTGATAAAAGATAATTCCTGGTAGGGTTTTGAGATACCCTCTTGATTGTAAAGGCCAAAGAGCCTTATTCTTGGAGCTGTGAGAGCTCATTGATTGTGAAAGAAGAATGCCTTGCTTGGGGCCAAGATACCAGTTGCTTTTTTGTTTGTTTCCCACTACTTGTGTTGTGGTGTGAACCTGAGATGGTGGAGCCTGGAGGGACATTTTGGTATGTGGGGTAGGGAGGCCCATTGGTTGTGGTGGAAATTGACTCCTAGAGTTGAGAGATGCATCAGTTTATCCATGTGGGTATTGGGGAGGACTCTAGAGATGATGAAACGGGTTGGATGTGAATGTTGTATGCTTGCTGAATCTTGTTGGTTGTTATCTTTTGTACTTTACCCACTGATCAAGGGAGCTGGTTTTTCTTACCCTCCTTAGAAAAGAGACGAAGACACGTGGGTTATGCCACATTCCTTCCGTGTTTAGATTCTTGAGGATGGTGGGTCTATGCTCCTGCTATATGTGGAAAAGACTCGATGGGTAGTTCATCTACTCACTGTGTTGAGCCCCTTGTGTTTGGTATCTTATTTTTGATTTTCGAAAATTCCTGGAATTATGGGAAGTGATAATGATATTAATAAATGATTGAATAAATGATGTTGAAACCATGGGGTTGCAACTGGCTGGGATGCAATGTTGAGGTTATCATTAAAAGGAACTGTGGATCTTGGTTGGAATGCTAATGAAATGTAATGTGGAATTGTTAATGGTTAATTAATATGTAAAGAATTAATTAATGTAAAGTGTAACTGATAAAAAGGTATAAAGTAATATAATTTATCTATTTAAATGGTTGTGTGATTATAGGATACCTAGTTTTAGCAGAGGCAGCCGGGAGTCTAAGAGATGTTAGCTGTAGTTGAGTCTAAGACTAGGTTTTTCCCTATAGTGTGGTTGCAAGCTATATTATATCCTGTAATTTTTGTGTTTCTATATGCTAACCCACCCTATCAATTAGAGAGACTAACACCCCAAGGATTATGAGCCTTGGGGGGGGGGGGTGGTGTTTTCCCCAACATTATGGTGGGAGGATGGATGGCTGACTACCCCATTTGGCATCGCTCTTTTCTCTTAGTAGTTACTTGTGTTGGTGGGAACAACGATTAGTTTTCCCCATATATGTGTGTAGAGGGATATAATGGATTTTGGTTATTCACACACATATATTCTGGATATATTTTCTTATGGACTACTATAGGTGTAATGTGTATAAGCTGTGATGGCTTGAGGATCCTTACTTAGCGTATGGGCTGTAATGGATTAAGGCATAATACCCGATGTATGATGCACGTTATGTGGGCTGTGGGGGATCTTGAAAACTACCTGGTTACTTTTGGTTATGTGGATGGTGTGGTGCTTCTCCCAGGTGTCTATGGAAAAGTTTTGTGTTTCACAAGGTGCATGTGTTAGTGCTTGCCCATGTGTCTTTAGGATGGACTTTTGGAGAGAGATGGCTTAGGACGTGCGACGTTGGGGAAAAGAGACAAACCAGTGGGGAAGTGGTAGTGGGGTACCCTTGATATGATTTATTATATTATATACTCTTGTATGTGATACTTGGTGAGAGTATCCATGGTGAGGCTGGGAACATAGTATACCTGTTTAGGTAATGAGTTAGTTTTACTTGTTTTTCACTATGCTTTAGCATGCTTTCTTTACTTTTGCACGAGATGATCTGAGGAGGATCCTACTGAGTATACTATTATACTCACCCTATGTATATATTAAATTTTTTCCAGGTCACTTGGAGAAGGTTGGAGATTAGGCTAGTTACTACTAGATTTGGGTTGCAGGAGCTATTTGGGCTTCGTGGTTGTTTCTGTTTTTACTTTCTTTTGGTATTTACTATTTTCCCTTTCATTTATAGTAGTTCTTGAATGACATTACATATGTGTAATTGAATGTTCTTTTATATTTTAGTCTGAGTTGGAGTTAGTTGGTGTTTTTCTTATCTCACTCTTTCGTATGTGTTCTCATAGAGGGTAATGCCTCCAATTTGTGTGTTTACTATACCCTTAGTGCTAGTCTCCAACCCGGGGCCTACTATAGGCAGGACTCAGGGGTCACTATATCCCATATCACATTGCTAGCCCAGGAGGGGTATACCTTGTGGGGAGGGGTTCGTGACCTAATTCCTTCCATATCACATGATATTATATACCCTTGGTTTTAGTTGCTACTCTGAGGCCTATAGAAGGTGGGACTCAGGGGTCATTATCTCTCCTTAAACTTGAAGAAGGATGGGTTTGGAAGTTTGTTATTCCTTCCCTCATCTTGGAGAATTCGGGTTGTGAAAATGATGGCATAGAAACATATGATGCTTCAATGAGAAAACTATTAAAAATTCATGCTTCTTTAATGTGGAAAATTATTGAGTTTTCTAGACTAGGAAACTTTTCTTGTTGGAAAACTCATACTAGTTTTCTTATAAGGTTTGTAATTTTGATTTTGAACCTCAATAATTAACTTACAGTAGAAAATGGTATTTTATGTGTCCTCATTGAATTATTGATGCTTCTCTTAAATTTAGGTCTAACTAGACACGATTCAATGAAGATATTAAATTGAGAAAGCCATTGAAGGTGTTATTTGGTTTAGAAATCATGGGATAGTTAATGAATGTCACAATAGAATTTGGAAAATCTAATTAGTTTAAAGAAGGGGGGAAAGGGTACAAGGTAAAATATCAAAATAAGTTGGAACACAATAGTGGAAGAAAATGAATATATTTTTCAAACTTATTTATTGGGATTTTAATTTGATACATCATGATCTCGACATAACACATATTGAGAAGAACATCTATAACCATATAATTTTTTCATTGCTTAATGAGCACGATAAATTGTAGGATAACCTTAATGCTCACAAGGATTTGGAATCAATGAATATAAATAATGGTTTGTGGGAAAATGATGATTAAAAGTATCCTTAAACTATTTTTAAAATGAAAAATAATTATAATGACATATTCCTTTTAACATTAATGAATGTAAAAGTGTTAGATGGATATTCAAGTAACATTTCAAGGTTCGTTGACTTAAAACATCAAAAGTTACATTGATTGAAAAGTCATGACTAACATATTTTGATGGAGCAATTTTTTCCACTTTCATTGCATAATATGATATCTGAAAAAGTCATTGTAGTTCTAGTTGAGTTATGTACTTTCTTTAGAGAGCATTTTAAAAAAACTCTAAATCCAACTAAGCTTAATAAACTTCAAGAAATAATTTCTTTGATAGTTTCCCATTTGTAGATGTTATTTCCCCCATTAATTTTTCACAATCATGATTTATTTGAATGTTCATTTTTTTGAAGAAGTAAAACCAATGGGACCGATACACTATCGATGGATGTATCCAATTGATAGGTACATTAGTATTGTTTTATATTTTCAATGACGAATTCATTTTTATCAAATCATTATGTATTTTTTAAAGATGTATCTAATATCTTTTCATAAATCACTTAGTATATCACCCCAAGAATTTGTAATATATTTCTTTTAGAATAAATTTAATTTTTGTGATAGCTTGTGATGCATGGAACACCTGGTTTAAATGAAACATGATACTCTATTATTTAAACATAGTCGCACTTCACACTAATAATTTAAAATTAGTTTTAAAAAAGTTTAGAAAATTTATTTTATAAAATGTAATTAATTTTTCAATTCATCATATCAAAATTATCTTAGGGTGAATTTTTTGGATATTTCTGAAAAGTTTCATTTTTGTATGAATAGTGAAAATACTGAATTTTAATTGAAAACTACCTTTTCATTTAAATAATATATAATGTTAAAATATATTTTGAATTGGTTTTAAAGTAAAATTAGTTAAAATATTTATCTATTAATCCAATTTAGGTTATTTGAATCATTTTCTTGTTGAATTTTTATATAAAAACATTGTAAAATTTTGAACATATTCTCTTTAAAAACCTTCTTTCTCATCACGTTTGTAGAATTAATATCAAAATAAAATTTTCCAATTTTGTGAATTTAATTTGGAAAAATTTATTTTATATTTTTAATCATCATAATTTATAATTAATAATAAGGTTAACATAATTTTTTACTGAAATTAATAGTAAAAATAGTAAAAAATTAATTACCACAGTTGAGGTAAAAATGGATTTACTGGGGGTTAATCTAAGAATATAATGGTTAAAAATGAAATATAAACTTGTAAAACACCAATTGAATGAACATATTTAGATTTTATATCTTCTATTTTCTAGAATTATCCATTTTGGAGGCTTGTGTCATGACTAAAACGTGGGTATGAATGAATCTTAAAAAAAGATTAGAATTGTGTCACTCACCTCACTTATAAAAGTCCACCCCCTATCCTCTATTCTTCACACCTTAAAACCATTTTGGTTTAGAAAATAGATACCAAAATAACTTCCAAAATTTATTAATCTTATGCTATAATACTTATTTTGGGTATAAATCTATCCTTGGAATGATTTGGTGAAAACCTGAGTAGGATACCTGAAGAAGTGGTAATGTTCTTCAACGAGCGCTTTTATTTTATTTCATCCTCCAACTATATAAATTATGATTAAAACATGATGATATAATAAAATCAGTATCTTAAATATAATTATTATTATTATAATAATCTCATAACTTATATCCATATTCACTTCCATCAAATGGGTTATGAAATCATCATTCTTACGTACGATGGACTACTGCCTCAGGAACTGATGTCATTAATTTATCCATTACCACCTCTCATGGTTGGGTATGATGATGAATAAAAAGTATATATATGATATTTATAAAATAATTATACCTATAGATTCATTATTTCATATATATTTTGTTTACTTTACATTCCATAGGTAATACGATAATGTTTCTCATGTGTATAGAGGACTACTGCCTCGCGAAATAATGTGATTCTCCTTTCACTTACACTTTACATGGAAGGTAATGAGGATGAATTAAATGATTATATGTGACATAAATAACAAAATTATGATATTCATGACATATTTATAATTTTTTAAAGATAACATATCCTTTTCTTTCTTATCTTTTCACTCACTTAAAGATGATAACATCATTCATGTATGTGTGGACTACCACCATCATGAAGTGATGTGACTCTATTTTCATCACCACACAACATTGATGATATATATGAGTATATAATATTTTATTTATGATATTATGATCATTCTGGAAAGATAAAATATTACTTACCCTGTCACAAACCAGGTCGGGACCCGACCCGGTCCGAGACATGGCCCAAATGGCGTTCTTGATCCCCATGGGTTGACAACTAGTGTCAGCCATCAAAAATAAATTGAGTGGGAATGATTTCATCCCAATAACCATGATCAAATAAATAAACTAATAAAACTGATCATGTAGAAATAACCAACAATTGAACCTAAATAAATATACAAACAGATCCAGATACAAAATACAACTGAACAAGAAGAAACTAAATACAAAGCTGGGAGAAAAAAATAAAAACTAGACCACAATACCACAATCTCCATGTGACCCCAAGGTCACCAACATACATGAGACCAAACCACTCTAATGAAGAGCACACGAATCTAGAAACCTGAGCAAGAGACTAAGCATGTAAAACAGCTTGTGTCTAACGATATCGAGTGGTACAAGTAGGGCGTGAGCTGGAAAACTCAGTAGGAAATCACCAAAGAATCCATGTGTTACCTTTCCCAAAAACAAACCATTAAAACTAGTTTGAAATAAATTTATAAAAATATATTTATTTACATTTTATCAAGAAAACATAGTTATCCCCCATTTTAAAATCCAACAGATTCCACATCCCATTTTCCAAAACTGGTTATCATTTTAATACCAAAAACCAAACCAAATGTCTATGTAAAACAGTACTGGGCTATGCTGAAAAGTGAATAAACAATGAAAGATGAAAACTAAATTTAATAGAAAGTAAACAAGCAGATATAAATAGTAACCATGGGTGATCCTAAACATCCATAGAGTGACCTCTGGATGCAATAATTTCAGAACCACCTACCGGCATATGGTGAAGCCCCTAAGTCTATAACCAACTGACTGCCCTCTACTGACCAATCCAGTGGCACAACCCACATGGCCTAATAAAAAATCCAGGAGGGTACCAACCCATCTAATTGGGGTTGGAAATCTACCATCACTCGATCATCGAAAATAAAACCAGGAACCCATGGTAATAATATACCGTGTAAGTGGTAGGCCCTCACATGCATGACTCACCTTACATGCCATCACCGCACTTGCCTAACCCAAACACAGACACCACTATACGATAACTCATAAAGAGAAATCCCTCCTATAGAGGTTCCCACTATAGAAACACAAACACACACACACACACACATATATATTTATATACATCACATCATCAAGGTTCCAACCTATCCATCACATCATATAATATTCAATCCTTTCATTAAAACATACAAATTTCCAAACGAGCCTTTGAATTTACACATCTAAATGAGTTTACTAAAAACATTAATCAAGATCTTCCTAAAGTGAAATCAAACACCAATTTTATTATTTATGTTTAAAATAGGAATTTAGGTTTTAAATTATAATACATTTACATAATACCCTTTTAAAACTTTTAGAAATTACACAATCTTATAAAACGTTCCAAACGAGCCCTTAAGCCAAAAAATTCCCAAAAACATACTCCAAGTTCCAAACATGACTAGTTTTTAAGATTCCATTTAAAGTCGATTTTTTAGATTACAAAAGGGAAACAAAATAATTTAAGAAACCAAAGTTCACGGAAAACATCACTTTAAGTTGTCATCTTTATTTGAGTGCACATCCATGTGTGCACTTTGTGCACCCATGGATGTGCCACCATCCAATGATACCCTCCAAACTTCTATGAAAACACCCAAAACCTTTTTCAAAACCATAAACTTATTTTTAAACCAAACCCAATCATTCCAAAAAATTTAAAGAGCATGAATAACCTTCTTTTTAATCTAAGTGAACCCTTCCCAAACATTTCACTATGGCTATCAAACCAAAAAAATACACACAAATTGCACCTTAACCCAATTTCACAATTTAAAACTAAGTTACCAATGCATTTCAAAGGTCAAATATCACAAAAAGTCTTGATTTAATCATAAGAAAATAATAGGTATTTAATAAAACACTTTGAGTTCACTAACACATAGAAATAATTGAAAAATAATTCCAAATCTAATTTTTAACACTTTCTACCAATGCCAAAACACCACAATAAGATAAAAATGAAACATAGGGGTGTTAATAATGTTTATAAATTTATTAAAAATTACCAAGCATCAATGGAATGTGATTAAGAGGAAAAACATGGAGACACCTACCTTGATGGTGTGCGAACATGATGAAACTCTTAGAGAAGGGAGATTTGGGCCCCACTGACATTTCACACACCCTAGAACCAAATAAAAACCAAACCACACATCAAACCTAACATCTAGGGTTCTTAAAAACAATATCCAAGCCAATAGAAAACCATTAAATGAGATAGGGGGAAGAAGATAAGAGTAATGGGGAATATTTGATGAAGAAACCATGAAGAACCAATAAACTTTAGTGAGAAATCACCCAAAAAGTGGCCTAAAACAAAGGATAACGAAGGGGGGGGGGGATACCTTTAGTCAATACCTAATAGGTATGGATTCAAATGGGAGGTGAAATCACTTAAATGATATTTTTAAAATAAACTTTATTTTGGCCATAATGGGATGCATGGTTTTGCTTTACAGTTTTGTAAACTGTGCGCAAAACATGCAAATACTACTAGAAAACTTCTTCTACTTGAAATTTTAGGTTGCACGATTTGGGAAAACTATGATCAAACCATGTGACCTAAAAAATTGGAAAAAAACCCTCAAATGACACCCCAAACACTAGGAGAGTACACCCAAAGATCCATGAATGATTTAAACACAATGTAGTGACACCGTGGGTGTCACAAACTCCCCACCATGCCACTTTCTCCTAATAACATTAATAATAACCAATCATAGGGATAAAAGAAAAAAAACCACCAAACCATAAATTTTTTTGAAGGAAACTCAAATAAAACCTCAACCAAAAGATAAAACATTGAGAAATAAAAGAAAATAAAAGAAAACTGTGGTTGGGGTGTGACAATTTTCTCCACCAGAAACACTTTTTATCCCTAGAATGTCACACAACCAAATTATAAATAAAACTCGGTCCCCAAATTCAAAAGAATCCAAATTAAACCACGAACATGTGGGAAACCTTTCACTCCATGAGTCACACTCGACAAAATTTAAGAGAATCCACAACACGATGAACAATGGGGGAACACGAGAGGGTTCTCCCCCCATAAGAACCTGACTAACACCAAGGAACTACTTTAGACTGACCCAATGCAAAAAATCCCAACACAAATAAAGATATCCCAACATAAGGGTAAACCTAAATTTGGGTTAAAACATTGTATGGGAAAACATGGAATTTCACATTTTTAATGATCTAGGTAAGCCGCATAGTTTGGCTGCATGATATTCCAAACCGCGTGCCAACCATGCAATATTCTACTACATGATTCCAGAACTATACCGTACTCTTACCGCATGATTTATCTATCCATGCATAGGATGTGAGCCAATCCACAAAAACCAATCTCAAGATGCATGGTTTCCTGGGTGAAGCCTTATGGTTTCCCTTACCCATGTACTAACTGTGTGCCTCTTTCTTCTAAGCTCCAAAATTTTTATTTTTTAACAAAAACTCATCTGAAGGTTCCCTAAAAATAAAATTTCACAATGGGACTACAAGAAAATGGGATCACCTATCTTCTTATGTAGATAAAAGGAACTCAAACCAAACAACAAACTAGAAACACCATCCATCAATTCCACATAACTCAAGAATCTCTAATTGAGTATAACTAAAACTGAAACCGACCCACATAAGGGATACGAACATTCAAAGAAGAACCAACAATTCAAAGAGACACATTAAGATAAATAAATCTAATCATATTATGATAAAACAATTCCATCACAATTTTAAAATGATATAATCAACGTAAAATAACAAAAAAACTGAAACATAGAAAATTCAACCGTCTATATTCTAACACTAGGGACAAAACTAGGCCAAGGTTCCCCACACCACCAATGATTCCTGAATCTACATGAGCTTCACTCCGAGGCTTGTTCTAGGAGCCTTGATGAATGAATCATCTCCTTCTTCACTGCTAGGCATTGACATAATCCAATCAAAATATATTCTTCAGGTGATGCTTCCTAAAAAACTTCTCCAGATGACCTAGATAGCTGTAACGATGGCATGTTTTTGGAGGATTGCGACAAGACAACTTCAAATTCCCAAAACGGCCACACTGGTGGAATAAAAGTTAATTATACAAAAAATTGGTAGTTATAGTCAATGAAGGAGACTTTTTAGAGATTGGTTTCTCTGTAACACCATTATCTCTAGATGAGTAACCTTTACAATCAGTGAGAGACACCAGATTTCCAGCTTGCGCTCTGGAAACCAACTCAGCTAGGAATTCATCATCCACCAGCATCTCAAATTGAAGTTCCCTGGTGGATATGACTCACTCCTTAATCTATGTATGAAGACCCACAATGGAAATATAAGTCTTCAATAGATCCTACGATGTTACCTCAGGCGAAAAGGAAACTAACTCCTTGAGGTTTTCAACATAAGAATTCACTATTCGTTGTCATTATTAAACATTCATGAGCTATTAATTTTTCTTTGTATTTACATCCTTAGGTATAAACCATTGGAAAAAATGGACTTGAATATATCCCATGTCATCCCAACTTGCATAGATGGTGGTGAAAACATTTATCATTCCTCCAAAACTGGTCCCTCAAATAAAAACAGAAAAACATGGACTATAATAGCTTCAAGAGTTACTAATGATCAGAAGACACTCTGAAATTCCTCTATCCACTTCACTACCTCTAACGGGCCTCAATCACCATGAAGAATAGGTAAAAACTGAGAAGAATCAGGAACTGTGCATGACTCAATGGAAACATTGGGAACCTTTTTGGGTTGCCTATTATGAAAATAATCAAAATAAAGAGCTAAAAATCAACATCCAATCAAATCATAACCAAAAGAAAATCTCTATCCAAAACTACCAGATAACATGCCAAACATACTCGGGCACAATAAAAAGAACTCTTTTCAAAAGCCACAATTTCATTTCAATTTCCAAAAACCACCTTCTTCTAAGGCCAATAATCTAACATCGAAATCCATTTTTCACAAGCCAAAAACTCACTTTTTAAAGAAAAGAAAATTTTCCAAAATCAGTTTCCATTTCAAATGATTTGGAAAAATTCAAGGTAATCCTTTGGTTTTAAAACCACACCCATGGCATCCTATGAACCACCACATATGTGTTCATCCATTTCCATCCACACGTTCCGACATGAAATTTCCACACATACCCTCACATGTTAAAATGTTCATAAGGAATACCGAGGGTTACACATACCATATTATTATCCAAATTCAAAAATTCACCAAACTTTTAATCCAAAACATATTTTATTACAATAACATTTTACCAATACAATGCCACTTGAAATAAATCCTTTTTCAATTTATAATTCATTTTAACTTAAAAAACCCAATAACACCAATCAGAACCAAAATGGAACTCAACATGCACCAAACTGTCGGAATGTGTAAATAGTAGTCACGCATAACCCGATGACATGGTAGTGAGCCACACCCCAAGTAATAATCAAAAAATAGAAGGTGATTAAACCATATAATCAGACTCCACATGGGTCACTACACCAAGCGGGATCATGACAAAACACCATCTCACCTCCATTATCATCCCTCAATCCAAAAAAAACCAAGACAAGACAATGATTCAATTCCCGAACTATGCCTGGCAACTCAGGTCTCATCATGAGTGGTGGTGATTAGGAATCAACCCAAAACCTACCACCTAAAACCCAAAAATCCTAGCCTCCAGTCTACCTAAAACCCCAAATAACAAAGTGCCTACTCTGATACCATTTTTTCATGAACCAGGTCTGGACCAGGTGCATTATGAGACATAGCCCGAAGGGAATTCCTGATCCCCACAAGATGATAACTAGTGTCTGGAATCAAATATAAAATGAGTTGGAATAATTTAATCCCAATAAATAGGATAAAATATATAAAATAATCAAACTTACCACACAAAAATAACCAATAACTGAACATAAATAAATATACAAATAGACCTAGATACAAAATTCAACTGAACAAGAAAAAACTAAATAAAATGTTGAAAAAAAACTAAAAACTAGACCACACTACCACAATCTCCATGTGACCTCACGGTCACCACCACCCATGATAAAAAACCACTCCAACAACGAGTACAATAATCTGAAAACCTAAGAAAGAGACTAAACATACAAAATAACTCGGGTCTACCAACACCGAGTGGTACAAGTAGGGAGTGATCTAGAAAACTCAATAGGAAATCACCAAAGAATCCATGCATTTACTTCCCCCAAAATAAACCATTAACATTGGTTTGAAATACATTTATAAAAATAGTTTTTTCACATTTTATCAAGAAAAACTATTTTCCCCCATTTTAAAATCCAACACACACCACATACCATTTTCAAAAACCAGTTATCATTTTAATACAAAAAACCAAACCAAATGTCTAAGTAAAACAGTACTAGGATGTGATGAAAAATGATTAAAAAATGCAATTTGAAAAATAAATACAATTGAAAGTAAACAAGAAGGTATAAATAGTAACCATGGGCAATCCTAAACATACCTAGAGTGACCATGGATGTACTCAATTCAGAACCACCTATCAGTGTATGGTGAAGACCCTAAGTCTATAAGCAACCAACCACTCTCAACTAACCAATACAGCGGCACAACCCACCTGTCCTAACAACAAATCCAGGAGGGTACCAACCCGTCTAATCAGAGTTGGCAAGCTACCATCACTCAATCCTCTAAAATATTCCTAGGAACCTATGGTAATAATATATTTTGTATGTGTGGGCCCTCGCATGGGTGACTCACCTTACCTACCATCACTACACTTGCCTAACCCAAACACGAACACCACTATATGATAACCCATAAAGGGAAATCCCTCCCATAGAGGTGAAAAATATATATACAGACACACACACACCACATCATCAAGGTTCCAACCATGCCGTCTCATCATATAACATTCAACCCTTTATTTAAAACATGAATATTTACAAATGGGCATTTAACTTTACACATCCAAAATACGTTTACTAAAAACATTAAGCAAGCTCTTCCCAAAGTGACATAAAACACCAATTTTATGATTGATTTTCAAAACAATCCATTAGGTTCCAAATTACAGCACCTTTCCATAAAACCCTTTTTAAACTTTGAGAAATTACACAATCTTATAGGACATTCCTAATAATACCTTAAGCCAAACATTCTCCAAAATATACTCCAAGTTCCAAATGGGCCAAGATTTGAAAATTCCATTTAAAGTCAATTTTTTTAGATTATAAAAGGGAAGAAAAATAATTCAAGAAACCAAAGTTCAAGGAAAAAATCACTTTAAGGTGTCATATTCATTTGAGTGCACATCCATATGTGCACTTTGTGCACCCATGTATGTGCCACCATCCAATGGAACCCTCTAAACTTCCATGAAAACACCCAAAACCATTTTCAAAACCATCACATGATTTTTAATCCAAACAAAATCATTCTACAAAAGTGAAAGATCATGAACAACCTTCTTTTGAAATCGAGTGGACCCTTCCCAAACATTTCACTATGGAAATCAAACAAAAAAGACACCCAAATTGCACATTAACCTAATTTCACAATTTAAAACTATGTTACCAAAGTATTTCAAAGGTAAAATATCACAAAAGGATTGATTTAATCATAAGAAAACAATATGCATTTAATCAAATACTTTGAGTGAACCAACACATATACATAATTGAAAAATCATTCCAAAACTAATTTTAACAATTTCTACCAATGCCAAAACACCACAATAAGCTAATAAAAGGCACCATTGGGGTGCAAATCATGTTTATCAATTTATTAAAAATTCCCAAGAATCAAAGGAATGTGTCTAAAAGGAAAAACATGGAGACACCTACCTTGATGGTGTGAGAACATGACAAAACTCTTGGATAAGGGAGATTAGGGCACCACAAACCTTTCACACACCCTAGAACCAAGGAAAACCTACCCACTCATCAACCCTAACATATAGGGTTCTTCCAAACAAGAACCAACACAATATAAAACCATGAAATGAGAGAGGGGGGAGAGGATAAGAGGAATGGAGAAGATATGATGAAGAAACCATGAAGAACCACTAACCTTTGGTTATAAATCATCTAAAAAGTAGCCCAAAATGAAGGATAATGAGGGGGGGAGGGTTCTCTTTGGATGATACCCAATAGGTAGGGACTCAAATGGGAGGTGGAATCACATAAATAAGATTTTTAAAATAAAATATTTTTAGAATGTAATGGGATACACGATTTGGATGTACGATTTTCTAAACTGTGTGAAAAACATGCGACTACTACTAGAGAAGTTCTACATATTGCAGGTTTATGTTGAAGAGTTTGGGGAAATCATGCTCAAACTATGTTACCTAAAAATTTTCAAAAAACCCTCAAATGGCACCCCAAACAATAGGAGAGTCCACCCAAATATCCTTAAATTATTTAAACAAAATTTAGTGACACCATGGGTGTCACAAATTACCCACCATTCCAGTTTCTCCAAATACCATTAACAATAACCAATCATATGGCTACAAGTGTTGGAATCCTCATATGTTAATCATGTTTTAATGATAAAAAATCCTATACATTCTTTAAAACTTGTTAATCCTGTGTAATCTGTCTCAAATCATGTGTACATATGATTAATTTATTTATGTCTTAAATAATTATTGTAAAATATATTTATATTATTTTATAATGAATTTATTTTAAAAATGATTAAGTTTAATTCATTCTGTGGATATCACTATTTAAGTCTGTATACAGATATTTGGATAAGTCTTAGAAACCGTGACCAGACACCGTGATCAGACACCGTGACCAGACACTATGACCCAGACATCGTGAACTAGACACCGTGACCTAGACACTGTGACCCAGACACCGTGACCCCGACACCGTGAACAGACACCATGAATCAGATACCGTGACCAGACACTTTGATCCTAACACCACATCTTTGATACTGGCTCCTTATCTTTATACAACTATGCCATCATGACTGTCTCATCGATCAAAGTCAAAGAAGGATACACCATTTCAAGGAGACACCATTTCCAGATAGACTGTGACACCGTTTTTTAATCTATTTTTTCTTTTCTCAATTTAATTTCTAACAGTAGTATTTGAGTCTTTTAAATGCACTGACATAATTAATGTTTCTTTGTAGACATGTCACCTGAAAGTATGAGGTGCGAGGTGCAGAATACATGCATCTTGTCGGCTCCAACACACACACACTCCAAGAATAAAAAGAACAACATGGCCATAAACAAAAGAGAGAGAATAAAGAAACAAGTGTGTGGACGATAATGAAGAAGAACAATCATTCTTGAAAGAAGAAACAACACATGAAACTTGACACTTCTTAAGAACACACGAAGTATAATCAAATCCTAGAGTCGAGAATATTTTCCCACTCTCAAATCCATGAATAACACGATCCAGATCTAGCTGAATTTCGAAACTCTGTTTTCTGCAAGAGTACTCGATTCCTAAATCTGCTTCATCCTAGAAGTCTAGATCTGAATAGACTAACACTCAGAGAACATCTAACCTTATAACATCATTTTTTCTCTGTTGTGTATTGTTTTTATCCTTTGAGCATTGTATGCGTGTATGTATAAAAACACACACTGTGTCCTTCATTAAACTGAATGATACAAGATATCCTTCCTCATATATATTTTTAAAGTGGTTTATTCCCAGAGATAAGTGTGGAAGAGGTCCCTGTGTGACCCAATAGTTCATACCCATGAAGAACTGTGGAAGAGGTTGTGTGAGCTGGACAGTCCTATGTACTGTTGTTTACCCCAATCCAGGGTGTGGATCAAGTTTGTTAATATAAACTTCCTGGAGGCAGGTGATCACCAAGTGGTGTGGATTAGGTCTCATCTTGAGACTAAACCACTTGTTTTATATCCGCTATTTTGTTTAATTTAGTTTTCTCTATTTTACTGTATAATTCAAAAATCACTAACTTTACTTTGATATTTAATCTTAGAAAGAAGTTATAATTATTTTTCCTTATTATAATAGAATTAAAAGAAATATTAATAACGTATATTAAGATTACTGATAATAATCAATCTTCAGAGAAGTTATTTAAATAGTCAAAATTTCATAACCATATTACGTTGATTAATGGGGTTATATTTAAATTTATTGGAGAACCTTGTAAGAATACTTTTTAATCAAATTTTTTTATAGATACTCAATTCACCCCCCCTCTTGAGTACTCTACTCCGACCCACATTTGGTATCAAATGAGTTTGTTATTCCTATTAAGACTATATTTTTGACCCATTCAAATGTGATTTTAGTTATACATTAAAGATATGTAAATTTATTTTAATTCTAAATTTATAGATATTTCAAAGTATTTATTTATTATAGATAATATATTGGAAGGTGATTAAACAAATAGACCACCATTCTTTAATAGAACCAATTATGCCCAATGGAAAATTAAAATGAAAATGCATTTAGAAAGTATGAGTTTTGAAATATGGTCTTCAATTATAGATGATTATAAGATTTATTCTACTGATAGAATCACTTGGGATGACCCTACCAAGAATTCCTATAATAAAAATTGAAAATCCATGAATGATTTATATTTCTCCTTAGGAGATGAGGAATTTAACATAATTTCTGCATGCAAAACTTCCCATGAAATTTGGGATACTTTGTATATTTCACATGAAAGAAACTTCTAGTGTGCAAGAAATGAGACTTAGTACATATACTATTAAATATGATAAATTTAAAATGAAACCTGATGAGCCTATTTCTGACATGTATCTCAGGTTCAACAACATTTTTAACAAAATGGTTTCTCTTGTAAAAGAATTTACTACCAAAGAAAAAATCATGAGGATTATCAGATGCCTACCTAATAAATGGAGAGGGAACTATGTCTCTATTAGAGAATCTTGTGACATCATCAAGTTACCTGTAAAATAACTCATTGGGAAACTAATGATGTATGAAGATGAGATGAAAGTCAACAAGGAAGATGAGGATGAACCCAAAAGAA
Organism: Viscum album; assembly: GCA_963277665.1. Taxonomy (NCBI): domain Eukaryota; kingdom Viridiplantae; phylum Streptophyta; class Magnoliopsida; order Santalales; family Viscaceae; genus Viscum; species Viscum album. The sequence continues at coordinate 1,097,299,366 of OY728121.1, read as the reverse complement.
AATCAGTTGCATTTAAGATCACCACTTCTAAGCACAAAGAGAAAGGAAAATTGGAAGCCTCTGTAGGAAGTTCTAGAAGTGAACAATCTTCACCTGACAGTGATGAGGAGATGGATCAATTATTCAAAATATTTAAGTGATTCTACAAGAAGAATAAATTTTTCAGAAATCCTAACTTCAAAGGAAGATATGATCAAAAGGGAAGCTGGAAGAAAGATTGGAAAATAAGTGACAAGTCTGATGAGATAGTATGCTATGAGTGTAAATGGAAGGGACATATAAAGGTTGAACTTCCTAAGCTCAAGTAAAAAAATAATTATGAGGATAAAGATAGAAAGTATAAAAATGCAATGAAAGAAACATAGAGTGCTTCTGAGGATAGGTCAAGTGACTCAGAATCTTCACATGATGAACAGGCTAACAAAGACAATATGTGTTTTATAAAAAACACTTCTGAGGTAACACACAAATCTCATGTACACAATTCCTATTATTCTGGAGATGAGAGTGACTATAAAAATATGTCTAATGAAGAAATGTTTGAGTACTGTAATATTATTGAATAGACATGAAATGAACTAAAAGATAAATACAAGTATTTAAAGAAAAAACATGATCTAACCTCAACTATTAAAACTGTACTTACTGTAGAAAGGGAGAAAAATTACCAATTACACAACAAAAACAATGAACAAAAGATATATAATGAGAAATTGAAAAAGGATATTGAAAGGTTTACAAATGGTAAAGATACCTTGGTACAAATTCTAGGTAAAAATATTTCTCCTAAATATACTACTGGCATTGGCTATCAACCTAGTAAAAGATATTTTGGAAGAACTAATTTTGTCTCTAAGTCCAGGACATACAACTTTACTCCTAGTTCTAGAAAACATTTATGTAGTTCATGTTATGATACACTATCTACTGTTTCAAGATTTTCTGGACCAAATAGAGTTTATTTTTTGAGCACTTTACATAATGCTTATAGGAAACCTATGAGGAAGATGTGGGTTCCTAAAGCACTATTTGATAATATTACTAGACCCAAAAAAATATGGGTACCAAAATATGTTTTATTTTTATATTTTATAGGAAATATTCATACAGAGATCCCATAAAAGCTTATGCTACTTGGACAGTGGGTGTTCAAGACAAATGAAAGGAGACTATTCATGATTCATGAACTTAATAAAAATTGATGGTGGACATGTCACCTTTGGTGATAGTGATAAAGGATAAATCATTGTCCTTGGCCAAATCAGTAACTCTAAGTCAGTTTTAATTTCCAAAGTACTGTTTATTGATGGACTGAAATATAATATGCTTAGTATTTCACAACTATGTGATGATGGATTTCATGTTAAATTTTAAAATGATGTTTTCAATGTTTTCAATTCTAAAAATGAATTGGTGTTTTCTGCATTAAGAAATGAAAATGTATACTCTGTTAACTTAGATTATTTAGTCTCCCAAAATGCTTCATGTTTAAGTGTTTTTCAAAAAGATTCTTGGCTTTGGCATAGGAGACTAGGAAACTGTAATATTCACTCTCTCAGAAAGCTAACTAGAAAAAGCTTAGTCAAAGACCCACCCAAACTTGAGTTTCCAAATGATAAAGTGTGTAATCCTTGTCAAAAGGGAAAGAAACACAAAATTTCCTTCAAACCAAAGAAATAAGTATCAACTTCTCAACCACTATAATTGGTTCACATGGATTTTTTTGGAACATCTAGAGTTTCTAGTTTAAATTGGAAGAACTATGTTTATGTTCTTATATATTACTTTTCTAGATATACTTGAACTTTAATTTTGGCTCACAAAAGTGAAGCCTTCTCTCATTCTACCAAATATTCCAAAACTGTAGAAAATAATAGTGGACTTAGAATTAAATCCTTGATAAGTGATCATGGACGTGAGTTTAAAACTCAAGATTTTGAATCCTTTTTCTCATAAAATGGATATAGTCATAATTTCTATTACCTTTGAACACCTTAATAGAATGGAGTTGTTGAAAGAAGAAATAGAACCTTGCAGAAGATTACTAGAACCATGCTTAGTGAATATGACTTAACTATTTATTTTTGGGATGAAGCTGTAAATATATAATGCTATATTATCAATAGAGTGTTGATTAAACCTATTCTTAAAATAACTCCATATGAGTTATGGAACAATAGAAAACCAAAAGTAATCTAATTCAAATTTTTTGGTTGAAAAGTCTATATACTTAATACTATTGACAATATTTAAAAATTTGCATCCAAGAGTGATGAAGGAATATTTTTAGGATATTAAATCTCTAGTAAATCCTATAGAGTGTTTAATAAAAGAACTAAATGTGTGGATGAATCTGTCCATGTCAAATTTGAGGAAACAGATTCACATGAGCCTAAGGCCACTCTAGAGAACCTAGAGGATGGTGTACTAAATCTGGACATTAATTCAAAATCTTCTAACCATCCTGTGAAGGAATATGTGAAAACTTTCAGTTCTGGAAATTATTGATATTCAAGTCTCAATGAACCTGAACCTATTGAAGAACCCAAAATCACTAGTCATTCTTTTTCTAGAGCTGTTATAACTCTTAAGAACCATCCTTTAGATGTTATTGTAGGAGACTTAGATAAAGGAACTCAAAATAGAGCTTCTCTTATAAATCAGGTTGAACATCAAGTATTCTTGTCACAAATTGAACCTAAAAACATTAATGATGCTATAAATGATGAATTTTAGGTGATGGATATGAAAGAAGAACTTAATCAGTTTAAAAGGAATAAAGTTTGGAAACTTGTTGATAGAACCAAAGACACATTTACCATAGGAACTAAGTGGGTGTTTAGAAATAAAGTAGATGAAGATTCTAACATAGTTAGAAACAAGGATAGATTGGTTGCATAAGGCTATAGTCAAGAAGAAGTATTTGACTATGAAGAAAACTTTACACTAGTAACCAGACTTGAAGCCATCTGAATTATTCTTGCATATGATGAACATATGAATTTAAAACTATATCAAATGGATGTTAAAAGTGAATTTCTAAATGGGTATATAGCTGAGGATGTATTTTTTTTAGAAACCCACTTGTTTTAAAAATCATCATTTTCCAAATCATTTTTTTAAATTATCAAAAGATTTATATGGTTTAAAACACGCTCTAAGAGCCTGTTATGATAGATTATGTACTTTTCTTATTTCCAATGGTTTTACAAAAGGAATAGATGATCCTAACCTTTCTATAAAACTAATTTTCAATGAATTTTTAGTATTTCAAATTTATGTAGATGAAATTATCTTTGGATATTCATTAAATTCTTTATGTATTGAATTTTCTAAAATTATGCAAAATGAATTTGAAATGAGTTTAATGGGTGAACTGTAATTATTTCTTGGATTTAAAATCCTTCAAAATAATTATGGTATTATTTTAAATAAAATAAAATCAAATATAATAGAGATCTTCTAAAATGTTTTGGTTTGGATAGCACTAAAAGTAGTGACACTCTAATGAGTACTACTTGTAAGTTGGATTGTGATGAAGATGGAATTTTTTTTGATCAAACTACTTATAGAGGGATGATTGGAAGCTTACTCTACTTAACTTCTAGCCAACCTGAAACTGTGTTTAATGTGTGTATGTGTGCTTGTTTTCAAGAAAACCCTAAGGAATCTCATTTAAATTCTGTTATGAGAATTTTCAAATACCTCAAGCTTACACCAAATCTAGTACTGTTCTATCCCAGAGGAAAATCATTTGAGTTAGTTAGTTATTATGATGCTGACTTTAGTGGTTGTAAGTTAGATAGAAAAATGGCCTTTGGAATATGTCACTTTTTAGGCAAGTCACTAGTATCATGGTGTAGTAATAAAAAAAACCCTGTTACATTATCTACTACAGAAGATGAACACATAGCTGCTGGTAGTTGTTGTGCATAAATTTTGTGGATGAAAAACACATTACAAGATTATGGATATCAATTAGGGAATGTACCTATAAATTGTGACAATACAAGTGCTATTAAAATCTCAATAAATCATGTTTCACACTCTAGGACAAAACATATTGATGTAAGACATCACTTTTTGAGAGATCATTATCAAAAAGGTGACATCAATTTGGAATTCATTAGAACTGAATATCATCTCATTGATATATTCACCAAACCATTAAATTCTGAAAGAATAGATTACATCATACATGAATTAGGAATGATAAATCTTAATTAGTATGTATACTATTTCATAGTTTACGGTTTCACAAGTCACCATCTTAAAAATACTTTCTAACTATAATAGTTATATAGTTTTACTATCTAAAAAGTTGTTGTTTTTTGGTTACGATCTCATAGTTACTATGTCTAAGTTATTGTCTGGAACTTACTGTCTCAAAAAATACGGTCACACAGTTACGATCTCACCATGAAAGCCAGTTACGGTCTCACCATGAAATTCAGTTACGGTCTCACCATATAGACGCTTTATTATTTTATTTACATACTATAAACTGTATCACAGTAATTAATTAATTTATTTTTTACTTTCCCATGCTTTTTATTTTGCGACACTTGGTATCCCTAAATTATAAAAACTAAAGAAGTTTCACTCCTTTCTTCACCCGAGCTCTCTTCTCTCAAACCATAACCCCTCTTTCAACCTTTCTCTTTGTTGAACCTTCATTGAATGCCTATAATGAAATTCCCATCCTCATCAACCCCTGAAAAGCGTAGTTCAAAGAAGAAGATGAAAATGTTGCCAAAGTTATCACCCAAAGGTCCTTTGAATCCAAACCTGGTGAACAAAGTAGTCATTTCTAAAAAGGAAATATGCCCAAGTGGCTGCTATTAAGAAAGTCTCTAGTATTAAAAGTACTTAGAGAGAAAGGATGGATGGATTGGTTCACAAAGGAGGATATTCCGATTTACCCAAAATCAGTTTCACAGTTCTATCATTATGTTCAATTTTAGTTTGATAAGGAAGTTTATTTTGTTGTGAGAAGTTGGATAAATGGCCAAATATGTACCTTTTCTTCGAGGTTATGGGATAAATTCCTCAGGATACCTCATGAGGGTATTTTTGAGGACTACCAGAGAGTTCCTCCACCTCCAAGTGAGTTCTTTGTTTTTGAAAGAATCATTGGGAAGATTAAATGGGAATTAAACAAAGAGAATATCTATAAATACTGAGCTAGATGGTGAAACCAAACTACTGTTAAAATTTGTTCAGAATCTGATTAGCCCCAGAAAAGGTGATTTTTCTACACTAAAGTATGAGGATGTATTCTCGATACATATTATGAAAAATGGACACAAGATCAACCTATGAAAGTAAGTTATCCTCCATATGTGTGATTTGATCAAGAAAAACTCCATGTCAACCTCCATGTTCTACTCAAGATTTATCTCAACTATGCTTCATGAAAAAGGGTTGGTTGGACTCAATGAAGAATTCATTAAGGAATATGATTTTTTTATTTCAAAAGTTACAATAAAGAGAATGAAAATCAGTTGTAATCTGTGGAGAAAAGAATGGGTAGAATATAATGATAGAGTTTATGAAAAGTTCTATCAGGTGGAACACTCTTCAAGACCTAAAGAAATTTCTAATCTAGGTTTGGAACCAGATGAGATTGTTGAGTATTATAATGAGGAAGAAGTAGAAGAGGATGTTGCACCTACAGGGAAAACTATTTTGGATGAGAAAGACAGTAAACCTGTTCCCCAAGACATAATTGAGAAGGAAATTCCTATTCCTGAAGAAGTTTCTGATCATCATGAACAACTTACTTCTAAAGAAGAATATATGGCTAAGGTAAGTGAAAAGAATATTGTATAAGATCATATAGAATAAGATCCTTCTCTTGTGCAAGAAGCTTCTTATGAAGAACATGTGGAGGAATAATCTATTCCTGAAATTATTCCATCTACTGAAGAAATAATAGAGAAAGAATTTCAGTTGGCTAGAAAGGAAATGAGTGAGGCTATTGGGGTTGAAATCTTGGAAATATATCAAGGATCTAAATCTCTCAGTCCTAAGAAAATGCACCTGTTGAGGGGGAGCATCCCCCCAGTCTGGAAATTGTTGAAGTGCCTAATCCAATAGATCCAAGCTCAGTGGATACATGATATAAATTCCCTAGTTATTTTGATGTGAGTGACCCCTAGTAAGCCACAATTAAAAGTATATATTTTTATACTATGTTTCAATTGAAACCAGTATTTGCTCTTGATGTTATAACTGTAAAGGAACCTGAGCCTGTCTCAGCTCCTATCCGTGAAACCTCACAAGAACCTTAAAACTTGGTAAGTAAAGATTATTTGAAAGCTTTTGGATCTACCCTCTTGGATGAAGTTGAAAAGCTCATGAATACCCAACCTTCTCTTATAACCATTTTGAGTGAAAAAGATGTTGTCTTATTGTTGGAAAAGATCATATGGTAGAGTCAGCCTAAGATGCTTCATGAAATTCAAGAGACCAGAATTGAGAAGAAATAGTTATGTGATGAAGTAAATTCTCTTAGAGTTATGGTTGAATATATGCATAAAGTGATGAAATCAAGACTAGAACTTGTTTCTCATCCTTTTGAGGATATTGGTGGTCATATTCCACAACAAGTTTCCTCCCCGATTCAATATAATCTAACCTACTTGGAGGACAAAGTGGATGAAAGAAATAAGAAAATTGTTCAAGAGATGCGTGAGCTTGTTATTGGTTTTAAAAAGTTGACTAATGAGTATAAGGGCTGTCTACAGAAAGTTTTAAATCAACTGAAGTCACTTACTTCAGCTGTTACAACTTCTAATACTTCTGGACAGTCATCTCAACCCTCTTTGGATAGTGATCTGCTCAGAATAGTTGTTAAAGAAAAACTCCAATCTGTGCTTAGTGGCTCGGACAAAGAGTCTCTATCTGAAGTTGTCAAGAACGGTGATAGAGTTCTTAATTTGGTGAGAATTCATTCCAAAATTTCAAATTATTCTCAAGAAGAGATTACTAATAAGGTAGAATTCTAATTCAATAGGATCATCTCAAAGCATGAAATGACCAAACCTTTCAAGTACCTAGTGGAGAATCTGAGAATCCTTCCTATTACTCAAGCTTTCAAAACTAAAGTTCAAAATCATAAGGATTTCACTCCCTTGTTGGACAAGTTCATGGAGAACAAGGATGACTTTGAAAAAGCGATGCAGTATGGTGGTGAGATCATTGCTGACTTCATCAGGATTTTGAGTCCTTGTCTTCATGTCTAGAGTACTGCTATTGTGGCTCCTGCAACTGCACCCTTGAGACCTAGTTTTCCTACCTTCTCATCATCTGCCCTTTCCTCTACCTATATGTCTATCTCTCAGGCTCTGAGTCAGATCAGAACTATTATCCTTGACCAACAGTTTCGTTGGTCTTCCACCAAACCTACCTTGGACCCTTCTGTTTTTGAAGGACTCCCTCTACCTTCTCTTTCAGTTGCTTCACTTCCTTCTTCCACTTCTACCACTACTCCTGTGGCTTCTACTGATGCTCCTGCCAAAGGCAAAGAGAAGACAGCCGGTGATGAAGAAATTTGAACTCTATCTTTTTATAGGGATGATTTATGTATTTTTGTTTCTTACTGTTTGTAATAAAACTTTTTATCTATCTAATACATTGTGCAATATTCTTATCTATTCTTTTATTTACTTTTGTATTATTTTTCATAATCACAAAAGGGGGAGATATCTTCACACTGAGAGATATTCACACTAAGGAAAAGGACGAGACACATTCACTTAGAATAGATATCTCAATAACATGATTTTTGATCATCAAAAGGGGGATATTTTTTGACTCCTCATGTGTTAATCATGTTTTAATGATCACAAATCCAATAAATTATGTAAAACTTGTTAATCCTGTGTAGTCTGTCTCAAATCATGTATACAGATGATTAATTTCTTTATTTCTTAAATAATTATTGTAAACTATATTTTATTTTTTTATAATGAATTTATTATAAGAATGATTAAGTTTAATTCATTATGTGGATATCACTGTTTAAGTACGTATACAGATATTTGGCTAAGTTTGTGAAACCGTGACCAGACACCGTGATCGGACACCGTGACCAGACACTGTGACCCAGACACTGTGACCCAAACACCATGACCCAGACACCCTGACCAGACAAAGTGACCCAGACACCATGACCTAGACACTGTGACCCAGACACTGTGACCAGACACCGTGACCTAGACACTGTGACCCAGACACTGTGAATAGACACCGCGAATCAGATACCGTGACCGAACACCATGATCCTAACACCACATCTATGACACCAGTTCCTAATCTCTATACAACTATTCCATCATGACTGTATCATCACTCAAAGGAAAATAAGGAGACACCATTTCAAGGAGACACCGTTTTAAGAAGACACCATTTCCAGACAGACTGTGACACCGTTTTTTAATCTATTTTTTCATTTGTCAATTTAATTTCTAACGGTCATATTTGAGTCTTTTAAATGCATTGACATAAGTAATGTTTTCTTGTAGACATTTAACCTGACAGTACGAGGTACGAGGTTTAGAATACATGCATCCTATTGGCTATAACACATGCACTTCAAGAATAAAAAGAACATCGTGGCCAGAAACAAAAGAGCGAGAACAGAGAAACAAGTGTGTGCCCGATAACGAAGAAGCACAAGCATTCTTGAAAGAAGAACCGACACATGAAACTCAACACTTCTGAAGAACACACAAAGCATACTTGAATCCTAGAGTCAAGAACATTTTCGCACTATCAACTCCATAAAGAACATGATCCATATCTAGCTGACTTGCGATACTCCATTTTCTGCAAGAGGACTCGATTCCTTCATCTGCTTCATCCTAGAAGTCCAAAGCTACATAGACTAACACTCATAGTAGTTATAACATTATATCATAATTTTTACTCTATTATGTATTTTTTTTATCCTTTGATGAATATGTGTGTGTTTATAAAAACACACATTGTCTCTTGCATTCAACTGAAGGATACAATATATCCTTCCTCATACATCTTTTTACACTGGTTTATTCCCATGGATATGTGTGGAAGAGGTCCCTGTGTGACCTGATAGTTCATACCCACAAAGAACATTGGAAGAGGTCGTGTGACCTAGATAGTCCTTTATACTATTTTTTACCCCGATCCATGGTGTGGATCAAGTTTATTAATATAATTTGTATGGTGGAAGGTGATCACCAAGTAGAGTGGACTAGGTCTCAACTCGAGACTGAACCACTTGTTTTATATCTACTGTGCTATTTAATTTAGTTTTCTTTGTTTTACTGTATAATTCAGAAATAAATAACTTTACTTTGATAGTTAATCTTGGAAAGAAGTTATAATTGTTTTTATTTATTATAATAACGTCAAAAGTAATATTAATAACTGATATTATGATTACTCAGAATTAATCAATCTTCTGAGAAGTTATTTAAACAGTCAAACATTTATAACTGTATTAATTTGATTAACTGGGCTATATTTAAATTTATTGGGGAACCTTTTAAGAATACATTTTAAATATAATTTTTTTAGATACTCAATTCACCCCCCTCTTGAGTACTCTACTCTGACCAACAATAAGAAAACCAAAACCACCCAACCAAAAATACTTTTGTGGGATACTCAAATCAAACCTCAAACAAAAGATTCAACATCAATAAATAAATAAAAATAAATAAAAACCATGGATGAGGTGTTCCATACCCCCTTTCTATAATGAGTGTTGAAAAATGGAAACGTTACTCATGCATACATATGACCTACCGTCTCCATGATCGTAACATACATTATTTTTCATAATCATACTCCACGATTGGTTTTAAAAGTATAATTGATGTAAAAATATGATAATTATGTCATGATTATTATTATGTATGTTATGTAACTATATAATATTCATAAGAATCATAACTTTCATGACAAATCATGAATGAGAAAACATGTAAATCAACACCTAAAACAATGGGAATAATAAAATATTATTAACAAACGGGTGATAAGATGTTATAAAAGGATCATATAAGATATTATAAATATTTATATGATTCTATTATAAATTAAAAACATACTTAAAACCATTATTCAAGATGTTAAAACATGTTCAACTAAAGGAAAGTGTGAGGTAATGGATTTCATCTCAATTTACATTCCATTGAGAAGTATTTGTTATTATGCACCAATTCAATTTTATATGGTGTATATAATACCCATTTGACATGTAATCTCATGATTTAATCATAATTCATGGTATTTTAAGTTTCAATTTGATTTATTTCAACAAGGGTATTTGACTTGAAAATTACTAAGTGGTAAAATTTATTATACAATCTCATTTTCCTTTGTGATTGTTAACTTTATCTTAAAACAATCACTTTATTATGATCAATTTTCACCAGTCATTAAATTTATCTTAAATTTCAATATTCTTGTATTATGGATATAATTATTTCCTATATTGTATTCCATTTTTACATATTGTGTTTACTTTGAATGCTATCTGATTAAATGGGGAAGTATTGATAAATCTATATCCTTTAATCAATACAGATATTTTAGGATAAGTAATATTGATTCATGAATTCAACAAATTATTAAATAGATGAGGAATGATTTAGACCCATAGTGATGGGTGGGGATCAGTATAATATAGCCCCTCGATGCATCATTAGGTCTCATGAGACAAATAAGTTGGACAAATTTAACAAATTTCTATCTGTAGTTTTAAACTATCTTTTGAAAGGTCTTGATAGTAGATATATCATGATTCCTAAGATTATAGTGTCTAATAATTAATCATTTAATTTAATTAGAATTTATTTATTATTATTTTCTATGATATTTTCACAACGATATTATCTCTATATGCATTTCATTTTTAGATTATTGATTAAAGGGAATGTGTGTTTAGTTATTTACCTTTACATATTGATCATGCATTATCTATTCATGAATTTATGTTATTTAAATGGAATTTGTGTTAAGTTATTTACCTTTATATATTGATTATTCCATGTCTAGTTATGATATCCATGTTATTGATTAAACTGCATGTGTGTTTAGTTATTTACCATGACATATTGTTTATTCTTTATTGATTCATGAAATTTTCCACTATACATAACCCTTATTGAGAATTTAAGATCACCATTATTTTGTATCATTTCCCTAGGATATGAAGAAGATATATTTTAATTATTTTTCAAGGATTAAGTTAATTTTCTGTAATTATGTATTAGGTTTTATTTTCTATTCCCAATGTAAAATGGGCATTATGTATGTATCTGTTCCTCCAAAACCGTTAAACTGATCGGTCCTTCGGTATTTGAATATTTGTATCTATGCCAATTTAATAAATTAATTCACCAACTTTGATATACTATGGTTGGGGTCATTATATTTGGTAGGAAATGAGGTTTAGTAGAAACCTTGAGAACTAGATTAAAGAGAACCTAGATTAGAGAACATAAACCTATGATAAACATTGAGGATAAGTGTAGAAGAACATCCTAAATTTTTAAAGGTAGATACCACGTGGTTTTTCCTACCTATAAATCCCTATATGTATACTACAAGTTTACATGGTTCTGGAGAAGATATTTATGGTGTTGTGATGTGGTGAAAAGGAAAAAGTTACACTTGAAGTGTATTGTCTCAAAGGTGATACTGATCATTGGTGGTCATTGATCCAGAATACTAGGAAGGAAGAGGAAATAAAACTCATGGAATAGAAATAATTTAAGGATAAATTATTCAACAAATATTTCCCTCATGAGCAAAAAATTAAAATGAATAGAATTTTCCTTATATTAAAGAAAAAGGAAGAAGAATGTGTGGTAGAGTATAATACTACCTTTAAAAGGTTAGAAAGGTATTCTATAGATTACATATGAAAAATTGAGTGCATGATTGACCATTTATTTAAAGTTATTAAGAGAAATCTCTAAAGAGTGTTGGTCGCTCAAAAAATTTCATCATATGATGAAATTGTGTTATGTTCCATAAAAATGGAGAAGGGATTTTCTAAAATCAATATATTCAAAGGGAATCAAGATATAAAGAGGCCATATAAACACCAAGATAATTATGATGCATCAAGGTGGAATAGTATGATGGAGTAATTTCCATCATGTGAAAATTATGCAAAGAAACACCATGGGAAGTGTTTGAAGGGCATGGGAGTGTGTTAAAAGTGTGGAGATAAGGGGTATATAGATCATGAATTCAAGGGGAAGAAAAAAACAAATGATGTACAATGTTTTAGCTATAAAGAAATGGGCAATTATTCACACCAATGTCTCAAGTGTCAATGAAATCTACCATAGACGAGGCCAAGTGAAGATGGTCAAGCTTATGAGATCACTACAAGTGAGGTGGAAGTACTGACTAATGTGGTGATAGGTAATTTCATCCTATATTAAAATTTATCCACTGCTTTATTTGATTGTGGATCCTCACACTATTTTATATCTACCCAATTTTCCAAGAAAAGTAGTCATTTCTCTTTTAATTTAAGAAGGGATCTTTCATTCAAAAATCCTAGAGGAAGTATCACTGCAACAAGGTTGTGTCGGGAAGTCCCTATTATGACACGTACATATGATTTATTTACTAACCTCATTATCATAAATATAGTTGACTACCATATAAACCTTGGTATGGAAAGTATTTCACAGAATGATGGAAAATTTTATTGTATGAAGAAGGAAATTATGATTTGCGAGGAAGATATAGAATTCATTATCATTAGAGAAGATAATTAATCATCTAAGACATATCTAGATCCACACTAATAGCTTTACTAAATGATATTCTTAGGGAAGAATAAAAAAAATCTAGTGATGGATAAGGTAATCATCAAATTGAGGATGTATCTATTGTACATGAATACATTGATGAATTTCATGAGGAATTAACTGGACATCCCCCAAAGCATGGAGTTGAGTTCTTCATTGATTTTATCCCTGATACAAGACCAACATTAAATAATTTATATAGAATGGCCACTATAGAACTAGTGGTGTTAAATAAACAACTAGATGAGTTGTGTGATAGGGGATTTATTCTCCATAGTATTTCGTCATGGAGAGACCATGTTATCTTAGTTAAGAAGAAAGATAGATCAATGAGGTTGTGCATAAATTATTGGGAGGAAACTTCTATTACGATAAATAACAAGTATCTTATACATCACATTGATGACTTATTTGATCAACTTCATGAATCCTAATATTTTTTAAAGATTGAAATTCATTCTCGGTATGAACAATTCCAAGTAAATAATGAATATATTAGGAAGAAATATTTTTGAATGAGGTATGGGCATTATAAGTTTACAGTAATTCAATTTGGATTGACTAATTCACCCTATGTTTTTATGGATATAATGAATGGATTATTCAAGGAATATCTTAATATTTTTTTTGTATTCATTGATTATATTTTTTTGTATTATAAAAGATATGAGGACTAGGATAATCAATTACAGACCATTCATGAGACTCTTATAAGGAAATATTTATATGGTAAATTTATTAAGTGAAATTACTGGATTCAATAAGTTTCTTTTCTTGGCTATATTATCTCCAAGTATGGAATCTTAGTTGATCCTACAAATATGATGGTAGTCAAAGAATAACCTATAACAAAGAGTATAAATGAGGTAGTAGTTTCATTGATTTGGCATGTTACTATCGACGATTCATTCATAATTTTTCCTGATTGGATAACCCCTTAACTAAGCTTACACATAAAGGGGTTAAGTTTGTTTAGACAAAGGAATTCAAATAATGTTTTGATGAACTAAAGCGGATATTGTTCAATGCTCTTATTTTGACTCAATCATATAGAAATGATGGGTTTATGATATATAACGATGCATTGAAGAAGTGAATTGGTAGTGTAATAATAAAAAATGATAAATTTATTGCATATTAATGAAGGTAATTAAAGACTCATGAATAGAACTATACAACCGATGATCTTGAGTTGGCAGCTGTAATCTTTCCTTTAAATATATGAAGATATTATCCATATGGTGAAAGATATGAGATATACACTAACTATAAGAGATTAAAATAAATATTTTCAGAAAAAGACATCAACATGAGGCAAAGTAGATGAATTGATCTACTCATGGATTGTGATTTCTCAATGCACAACCACTCAGGGAAAGAAAATAAGGCAACTAATGCATTGAGTATGAATGATCATGGATTTGTAACCCAAATGAGGATTGAGATGGACCCTATGTTTATGGATATAATAAAGTTGGATACGGGAATTATTAAGGAAGGGGAGATCACTTATTTTTAAAATTATTGCAAAACCATTTTTATTAAAAAAGATAAAATGTTCTCAATATGATAATGAGGAATTTTAGAAGAAAATTACAACTATGAATGATGGGAAATTAGTTGACTTCATTTGTGAAGATGGTGTACAAAAAATTGGAAATATATTATATGTTTCATTTATACCTGAGCTAAAAATGGAATTTTTGGATGATGATCATAACTCAAATTTCTCTATACACCCTAGTAACACAAATTTGTATAGGTATTTGAGGGAACATTTTTTTGTGGGATAACATGAAGTGATAAATTAAATATTATGTGTCTAGATGTTTGGTTTGTCAATAAGTGAAAGATATGAGACAAAAACCTAGAGGAGTCATGAAACCTCTTTATATTATTGTGTGAAAATGGGATGAAATTACTATGGAACTTTTCACAAGACTACCAAATATTCCTAGAAATAATAATGCAATATGGTTTTTCATTGATCACCTAACCAAATATACACATTTCATTGCTATAATAGAAGATAAACATCTTGATCACCTCAAAAGAATCTATATTAATGAAGTTGTAAAAATTCATGGCACACCTATTTCAATTGTGTTTGACCAAGATACCCATTTTACATTGAAATTATAGAAGTGTCTTTAAAAACCTATTGATACTGAGATTCATTTGAGAACCGCCTACCATCCTCAAACTGAAGGATAGTCCAAAATTAGAATTCAAGCATTGAAAGACATGTTGATTTCATTATTACTTTACTTTCAAGGTTTGTGGGATCAATATTTACCTTTGGTAGAGTTTTCCTATTATAATTGTTTCCATTCATCTATTCAAATGACATTGTATAAAGCATTATATGGAAAGAGATGCTGGGCTCCAACTTGTTGGGATAAAGTTAGTAAAATGAAACTTATAGGCCCAAAACTTTTTGAAGAGGAAACAAAAAAGGTAAAGGCTATTCAAGGTCACATTAAAGCATCTCAAAATAAGAGAAATAGTTAAGCCGATAATCGGAGGAAATATTTGGAATTCCAAGTGGGAGATCATGTTTTCATGAAATTATATCCATATAAGGGTTTTATAAGGTTTAATAAGAAATGGATTCTGATCCATAGGTACATAATACCATTTTAAATCTATTAATTAATCAGAGTTTTTTCATATCATTTGTAAGTGACACCAAATCAATCAAAAGAACATTATGTGTTCTATATATCATTTTTAAGAAAGTACACACCATACTCAACGCATGTGATCACCTATGATGAAACAAAATAAAAAACAGATCTATCTTACTATGAAGAACCCATCCATATTCTTGTTATTACAAATAAAGTGTTGTGGAATCAGACAAATCATCTGGTAAAGGTACTTTAGAGAAATCACAAAATGGAGTAAACAACATGGGAACCAAAAGATATCATGAATAATAACTACACTCATATATTTTGAAGGTAATATCTATGAAATTTTGAGGAATAAATTTTTATAGGAGAGAATAATGTATCAACCCAATACTTTAAAATATATTTATTTTGGAATAAATTTAATTTCTTCGATATCTTACAATGCACACAACACTGGGTTTAAACGAAACACACTACTCTATTATTTAAACATAGTCACAATTCACACACATAATTTAAATAATTTTTATATTAAAATATATTTTGAATTAGTTTTAAAGTAAAATTACGTAATTTATATATATATTAATACAATTTATCTCAATTTAATCATTTTCATATTGAATTTTGATATAAAAACTTTGTAAACTTTTGAACATTTTCTCTTTAAAAACCCAATTTCTCATCGCGTTTGCGAGATTAATATTAAATTAAAATTTTCCAATTATGTGAACTGAATTTATAAAAATGGATTCAATATTTTGAATAATAATAATTTCTAATTTCTAATAAGTTCAACTTAATATTTGACTAAAATGAATAGTAAAAATAGTAAAAAATCAGTTACCATGGTTAAGGTAAAAATGGATTTATTGGGGGTTAAACTAAGAAGATAAGGGTTAAAATGACCTAAAACCCATTGGATGGAAATATTTCGATCTCATATATTCTAGTTTTGATAATTTACCATTTGGAGGCTTGTGGAATATGATCGAATATTTTCACAAAATTACAAGTGTGTCACTCACCTCACTTATAAAAGGCCACCCCATATCCTTTATTATTCTCACCTTAACACCCTTTTGGTTCATCCAATAATGGCCCAAATAACTTCTCAAATTACCTCATATAATTCTATAGTTATTATTTTTGGAATAAATCCAACCTTGGAAGGCTTTGGTGCAAACCTAAGGAGATACCCGAAGAAGAGGTAATGTTCTTCAACGAGAGCTTTTATTTATTTATCCCTCCACCTCTATAAATTATTATTAAACCATAATAATATAATAACATCAGTATATTAAATATATTTTTATTTTTTTTATAATAATTTTATTACCTAAATCCATCTCCACATATGTAAACTGGGATATGAATCATCATTTGTGCGTATGGCGGACTACTACCTCGCGAACCGACGTCATTCATTTTTTCCATTACCAACTCTCACAGTTGGGTATTATGATGGATAAAAATTATATATATGATATTTTTAACATAATTATACCTATTGAGTCATTATATAATATATAACTTTTTAATTTCCATTCCGCAGGGGATACGATAATGTCTCTTGTGTGTACGACGGACTACCGCCTTGCGCAACGATGTGATTCGTCTTTCACTAATAATTTCCATGGAAGGTGATGAGGATAAAGTTAATAATTATATGTTATATAAATGAAATAATTATTATATAAATGAAATATTTATCATTTTTTAAATATAATATATCATTTTATTTCTTACCTTTTCACTCAAAAATGATAACATCATTCGTGTACGTGTGGACAACCGCCTTCACGAAGCGATGTGACTCTATTTTAAACACCAAATAAAATGGATGATATATTTAAGTATATAATATGGTATTTATGATATTATTATGATTCTATAAATATAAAATATTACTTACCTTCTTTCCATAATTATCATTGAAAAACGGAAATGTTACTCATACATACGTACAACATACCATCTCCAAGATCGTAACATACTTCTTTTTTCATATACATCATTAATAATTGGTTTCAAAAGTATAATTGATGTAAAAATATGATAATTATGTTATAATTATAATTATGAAGATTATGTAACTATATAATATTCACAAGAACTAGAACGTTCATGATAAAGAAAAAAAATCTAAAATAAGCCAATTAATACCTGAAATAATGAGAATAATGAAAGATTATTAAAGAACGAGTGACAAGATGTTATAAAAAGATCATATATGATATTATTAATATTAATATGGTTATGTTATAAATTAATAATATTATTAAAACCACTATATAGTAGGTTAAAGTGTGTTCAACTAACGGAAAGCGCGAGGTAAGGGATTTCATCTCAATTTACATTCTATTGAGATTTATTTGTTATTATACACCAATTCACATTTATATGGTGTATATAATTCCCATTTTACATGTAATATTATGAATAAATCATATTTAATGGTATTTTAAGTTTCAATTTGAATTATTTCACCCAATTATATTTTAATTGAAAATTACCAAGTGGTAAAAATTATTGTACAATCTCACTTTCTTTTGTGATTGTTAACTTTGTCTTGAAACAATCACTTTATTTTGAGAATTTTTTCATTGGTAACTAAATTTATATTAAATATAAATATTATTGTATGATGGATATATATATTTCCTAAATTGTATACTATTTCTACATATTATGCTTACTTTGAATGTAATTTGGTTAACTAGAGAAATATTGATAAATTTGTTTCCTTTAATCAATACAGATATTTAATGATAAAAAATATTGATTGATGAATTAAATTGATTATTATATATATGAGTAATACTTTGGACCTGTATTGATGGGTGTAGTCTGGTATACTATATCTCCTCGATGCATCGATAGGTCTCATGAGACAAATAAGTTGGCCAAATTAAACGGGTTTCTACCTGTTGTTTTAAACTATCTTGTGAAAGGTCTTTCCAGTAGAGGTATCATGATGCACGAGATCATGATTTCTAATAATTAAGAATTTTCATTATTGATAATTTAATTATTGTTATTTTCTATGATATTTTCACAATGATATTATCTATTGATGCATTTCATTCTTAGATTATTGATTAAATGGATTGTGTGTTCAGTTATTTATCTTTCCATATTGATTATGCCTTATCTATTCATATAGTCATGTTATTTATAAAACATTTGTGTTTATTTATTTAACTTTACATATTTATTATTTACTATCTAATTATTATAGACAAGTTATTGATTAAATAGAATTTTTGTTCATTTATTTACCATGTCATGTTGTTTATTATTTATTGATTCATGACAGTTTCTACTATATGTAACCCATAATGAGAATTTGAGATCACCCTTATTTTGTTTCAATTACCCAAGATATAAAAAAAATATTTTTGAATTATTTTCCATTGATTTATTTCATTTTATGTTGTTATGTATTATGTTTTAATTTTTATTTCCAATTTAAAATGGGTATCGTGTATGTATATGGTTCTCCAAAACTGTTAAATTGTTTGGACATTTAGGTTTTGATCCTTTGTATCTATTCCAATGTAATAAATTAAGGCATATTAATTGGGATACTAGGGTTATAGTTGTTACACATAGGTTATTTGAAATCACATGCGAGGAATAAAGCTCAACCAAAAGGATATATTGTTGAAGTTTTCATAGTCAAAGAGTGCTTGATCTTCTATTATAGGTATTTGAATATTATTGAGACACAATTAAATTTTGTTGGATGTGTTGGTGACATATCCACTAATTCTTTGTCTGAAAACCATTAATCAGTATTTCCAACTCTTGGATGATCGGTTGGAAAGGGGTCAAATTTTACAATTACTGAATTAGAGTTACTACAAGTTCATATATAAGTGTTACTCAATAGTCTTATTTTAGATCCATTTATTGAATAATTGATACTGAAAAATAAGTGGTGACTAAGGGGTCAAGCTTGAAATGCTAATGAATTAACAAAATTTATTAATAAGGATATCTATAAATCGTTTTCCTGCCATGAAAGTATATACTCATATTCATATTGTTGACGTGTTATTATTTTTTATATCTTAAAAGTGACACATTATATCCTGTTTTCTAGATAATGAATGTTGAGAATCAAGATGAAATATAAAATTATCTGAAGTTATTGGATCGAGTTCTTGTAAGGAAGGATAATAAATTTGATACCTACAATATTTATGGCTTCAAGTTTCATACAATTTATCAGGAAGAAGTATTGAAAACTCTATATAATGGTGTATTTATACTTGAAGAGGTGGGATACAATGGAGATCCTATTGATATAATCAAATTAAACTATCATGGTCAATTTTCTGTTGTATTATTCAAATTTAAGTGGGTCAACATTGATAGGGTACAATGAAAGATTCATTACATTTTAATTTCATGAATTTATCTTTCTTGATCCATACTGATGAACATATAGAATATGATCCATTTATCTTGGATTTAAAAGATAAGATGATTTATTATGTGGATGATGAACTACATGTAGTTTGTAGTGTTGTTTTTCACTTAGTATATTGTGACTTGAATGATATGTGCGATGAAGATCAATTGTTACTTTGTGATAGTGAACATCATTAACGAATAGAAATTGAATAGAATTTTCCTGACAGTATTAAAACAATAAATTTTGAAAGAGAGGGTGAAAATAAAGTACTCATCACAATATAGGTTGATAACAATGAAGATAATAAATATGAAGATTACTGAATGTATAAATTGGAAATGAACCTATATTACAGTTTCACATTTATAAGTGTTTTGTATATATATACATTATTATATATTTTCATTTTTGAAAAAATATTTTACTTTTATGTGTTTTATATATTGAATATATTTTGAACCATTTGAATTGAAATAATTCCAAGATTTTGTTTGAGATACTAGCCGATCAACATCTCAGAGCACACCACCACTACCATCATCTTTAGTGGATCCAAGTGATTCCACTATATTGGTGACTTTTAGTGAGCCAATAGATTACCCAGATGTTGTTGGTATCGCACCATTTGATGAAAATACAGTGATAGAGCCGTTGGTTTCCCCTTCATCTAGAGGATAATGGCGAGTTACTATTACTGGTATGTTGTGTCATTATAAAAAAACTATATTTTTTATTAATTTTTAATTCATTTTTCAAATAGATAAATATTAAAATAGAAGATATATAAATATGAACATAGTAGATGTATGGAAACTGAAATACTTCAAGATTATCATTCCATTTGATGATTTCTGGGTGTTTACCGATGATGCTACCTGAATCTATGGACAAATTCTTAGGCATATTTCTTGTGAGACTGTGATCTTTCTCATTAATTGTAAAGATTGGATGCATATTCCCAAAACTTGAAAAAATGAGGTATTTATAACCAAGTAAATGTAATATTAATTTAATATTCATTGATAACCAATTTAAAATTCATGATTAAAATTATTAATATACTTATAAAGTGTTATGTGTTTTATTTATAGATATTTTTGTATTTTGATGTCTTGTACTCTATTTAACAGCAATGAACTTTTAAAAATTTAGACAATAAATAGTTAGATTTTAAATGGATATTATGACATGAGTTTAATGAGACATCTCTGAGATATTGATAAATATATGAGAAAGAACCCAAAGAAGTTTTTCATGAGTAGTAGAAGATGTTTGTCGATATAAATAGAGATGCATATCATGAGGTATTTACATATTTTATTGAATTTTAATAACATAAACAAAATAAAATATTTTTTTTGTTAAAATTGATACTTTTTGTAGGAATTATCTAAAAAATTTTGTGAATAGTGAGAAACAAGTCATTACTCATATCGTTGGATCTCATAGTTTTTCAAGAAAAATAAAATTTTCAATTTTATTTTATCCATTATTATTTATATTATTTTATTATATGTCAATGTTTATTTCTAACTTGTATATTTTTTTATAAAGGATGAGGAATTAGGTCACTCAATTGGCCTGATAGAGATGTGGATTAAAGTTCATAGGAAACCAGATGACAGTTTTGTAAATGATCCCACCAGATATGTTGGATCCAATTAAATGGGGATGACTATATGGATGAAACAATGCTAATTAAATCTATTGGAACCATTTGATCCATGTATCCAACCCAAGATAATTAATTTTAATGATTTTTCATTGTTATAATTTATTTTTCATTATTATTTTTTTATAGTAATGTAACAACATCAAATTTTAATGAAAAGTTCATGAATTAGATAACATTACTACGTTTTGATAATTCAAAAAAACATTGTTAATATTATTGTATTAATAGGTTAAAATTAAATAATACTGTAACGTGAACCCTTCACAATCATCATCTGTTTCCTAGAAGGGATGGAGAATCCCGATCAAGTATGGGTTCTAGTCCTACCTCATCAGCTTTCATTAGTATGGATTCTTCATCATTTACTACTACACATAGTGGGGGTTCGAGCTATATAATTGATTAGGATGCACATATAGAATTTTAAAGGTTGAAATAAAAAGTGAAAGAACATGAATCTTATATAAAAACATAGGTTTAGTGGTGTTCAAAAAAAGAAAATGATTTTATTTTTATTTTAGAGGATGACAGGCACAATCCTTGAGGAAATTTCTAGTCTTATATCTCATCTCGTTGAGGTAAATTCTAATCTCCATGGAACATTTACAAATTTTCAATGAATATATACAGTATAGCAAAACACTCATGTATATTATTTGTTTCAATTCTCATCCCAATGATCATCCCCTAAAAATAATATTGGTAGAGAACTGCAGTCAACCATATTTATAAATAGAAGGCCTCCATGAATGAAATAAAATATTTAGAAGAATATTGATATAAACCATTTGATTTTTCATAGAATTATCTAATGTTTTGAAGTTTGGGTGTCAAAAATCGCTTAATGTGATTAAGAACTCATTTAATCGAAAATTAAATGAAAATAAATATCAACTGTAAATAGTAAAATTGATAGAAGTTCGAGTCATGCAGACCACATGACACCAGTATTGAAAATAAGCACTTTGATTCATACTTCCCACTTCATGTGTCTGATTGAAATTAGGTCAATTAATACACATTAAAAATTAATTATGGCTCATTTTCTTAAAGTTTGAAAAAAATATGATCTCTTTTTCTTGGTTTTGACAATCTTACAAACATTTTAAACTAAAATAACACTTTATATTTAAAACATGCACTCTGAGTCATACCAATGACATCGTGTGTCGAATCAATGTGTAGTCACTTCCTACACATCCAAAATGAAATATGGATCGTTATCCTAATGTTTGAAAACAATACAAGATTTTTTTATTGGATTTGGCTATGTGACAATAATTTTAAAGTGAAATGAAACTTATATTGAAAACACTCACTTCGAGTCATACCACCCACTTTGTGTGTCTGATTGAAATTTGGTTAATTCCTACAAATTATAAATGAATTATGAATCATTTTCCTAATGTTTGAAAAAATATATAAGCTTATTATCTTAGTTTTGACAATGTGAAAAATGTTTTAATATAAAATGACAAATTTATATTGAAAACATGCACTTTGAGTCATACCAACCACATCGTGTGTCAGATTGAAATTAGGTCAATTTTTACATGTCAAAAAATAATTATGGATTGTTTTCACAATCCATGAAAACAACATGAGATCGTTTTCTCAGTTTTGGCTATGTGAAAGGCATTTTAAAGTAAAATGACACTTATATTGAAAACACACACTTTGAGTCATATCGCCCACTTTGTGTGTCTGATGGTCATGGAATCATAGGATAATGATTTCAGATTGATTTTTGAAATATAGGAACTGATAAAACATCAATCTGAATTACGATTTTATTGGTTTTCCTATAAATGTGTTTTTAGTGTTTTAAAACACTAAAACATGAGTGTAATAGAAAAAACCATAGAAAATGACATCATATTGACATGAAATCATGGTAAACCCACCTTTGAATTAATTTTGACATGTATACATATAAAAAACATCCATACAACATGTGGTGTGATATTAATGACTCAATATGTCATAACCCGACCCGAACCTACCCGGGCTCGAGCCGCAACTACCCCAAGCCTCTCTCCATAGGCCAGGGGCTGGCGACAAGCACCGAAAGCTAAACAACTCAGGGAGGCCTTTTCCTGAGTACCTGTACACACACACACAAGTATCATACTCAATGAAAAAGTTCAGAGTAAAAGAAAAGACAAGTAAAGAAAAGAGCAACTGCTATAAATAAACCACAAAGTGCACCAAACTCTAAAAGTACAAAGCAAGTGATGAAAGTAAAATGAAAAGAAAAGGGAAAAAACATGCGCCCAGGAAAAAAGTGTCACAACCCGGCAATAGGTAATCAAAAGAGAAAAAACTGGAAGGGTCCCCAACCTGGAACCCGACTCTAACCACCGCACGCGGTCCAAACTCCCAAACTCCTAAGCTCCACTGAAGCCACGACCAACATGTCCATCATCTACAAGGGCACACCAAGTGCGGGAAAAGCCCAAGTAGGGGTGAGTATAAAAATACTTAGTAGGATACCCCGAAGGCTCGAGGTGGAAAAAAAGGAGGTACCGAAGGGTGAGCAGTAGATCGAACAGGGGAAAGTAAAGGAGTACAACATAAAGTGCAGTAAAGAGTACAGAAAAGAGTCCAGCTCAACCCAACAAGAGGAAATAAGGTAGACTCGTCTAGACACAAGGAGATGGAAACTGTAAGAAGATGAAATTCCCGTCGAGTCTTTGGTACCTATAGCAGGAGAGTATACTTGTCTAACCACGAGAAGCTAGAAACTGAAATCACGTGTCATACCCCACTCATCTTCGCCTCTCCTAGAAGGAGAGTAACCAAACCCAAGAAGTGGGTACTAGAACAAGGAATATACATATACATATGCTCAAACAAGAAGTCCGAAAAAGATCTTAAGGGGATATCCATCCCATAGCTCAGCCCAAGAAAGTGAGTAGCCAACAGTCCTAGAAGTAAACACCATCGATGCCCAGTATCTCGCATGTCTTCCACGAACTGCAAGTCAAGGGCTCAAATCACCGCACATCGAAACTATCCTGTTTGGGCGGCACTGACTCACCCACACATCTTTAGGTCGCATCACAAGGACGCGTCTCGGTGGGGAAAGCGCTCCTCGTACATGAGAATTCTAGGTAAAGTTGAACCACACCTCGTCACTGCCCTGCAGTCAAGTGGTCTTCTCAAAGTAAATCTGTCACATCACCGAACCATATAAACAAGGGTCCCGCTCTGGTAGTCACGACGTAAAGCCACATACTAGCCTAGTATAAAGGATTGAGTCTAGAATGCCGACAGATGACCCACTGCCCAGCCCTGCTGGAGGATAAACCATAATAGGATATCGGGGGACCCACTGCCCAGCCCTGCTGGAGGGTCGACCTGGAATAAGTCGATAGGCGACCCACTGCCCATACCTACTGGAGGGTAGACCTGGAACAAAATGACGGGCGACCCACTGCCCAGCCCTGCTGGAGGGTAGACCCTCAAGAGTCGTCGGGTGACCCACTACCCAATATCTGCTCGAGGGTAAACCCTGAGAAGTAAATGAGAAACCCACTACCCAGCCTCACTGGAGGGTAAACCCGAAGAATCCGATGAGTAACCCACTGCCCAGCCCCGCTGGAGGGTAAGCCCAGAACTGCTCTGGCCATCTCCACTAGATGGTACAACACATGCCAACAGAACTCGGAGTGGGTATCATGCAACCACCCAACTCCAGAACAAAACTAGGGGAAACCACTTAACCCCGCTGGTCTAAACCATCGATAACAGAGGTACCCTCTATGTTGTGAGAGGTAAAAGGTACGTAAAGCAGAACACTTCACATACATGGGGCCCACATGACGTGTGTCCCCAAGTCAACCCCAACCAAGCGCACCAATATTCTAGGGTACAAACAACCACATGTACCTCCAAGCATTCCCGTATACTCCCAGATTATACCATGTTCCAGCCCAAAAGCTATCATGCACATGAAACCAAACATCAACGCGAAGGCGTAATGTAACTACTCCAACTTTCCTCCTCCACGACTGAGGCACGACCAACCACATTTCCTCAAACATCAACTCCACTCACACAGGAGTGAACGCGATCACATGCCAAGGGTTCCCTTCCGAACACGGCAAGAAGAACTACCACCGGAGCACCTTTCATGCTTACACATTAAATGAGACCTCAAAAGAGACACCTCACATCCAAATGGATTGTACCATTGTAATCATCACGAAAAAACATGCGAGATAGACTAATTATTCGCCCAAAACGGTCAAACGGTGAAAACAAGTACTATTCACTGTAGCCAACACGGGTGGGTACCACACCATGATCCTGAATAAGGTCGGGCGAACTGCACCATCACAATGCTCGTGGAAAAACACGTCAGATCGACTATTCATTCACCCTGAATGGACGCCCGATGAAAAAGTCGCAGTACACTGCTCACAGCTTAAAGACAGCCCGTGGGGCCCATGCCTCAACTCCAGCTTCAATTCCTGAAACCACCCCGTTCAAATTCGCGTCGATGCCAGAGTCACAACGGTGCTGACGACGCCTAAAAGATACTCTGGATGCAGAAGCTGCAACTCTCCGCGTTATATGCAAACGGGCCCCCGTAGGGCCCACACCTCAAGCCCGAATTTAGGCCGGAAAATTGCACCATCATGATCCCCTTAGAAAAACACACTGAATGCAGTATTTGAACACCCCAAGCGGATGTCGGGTGGAAAAACGACGTTTCATCGTAATGCGTGTGAGCTAGGCCATGTGGGGCCTGTACCTTCTCTCCATCCTGCGTGCTTCTAAAAACATCTCAAAAAGTCCGCACGAGGACTGAGGTCACGCTGCCGCTGACGGCGCGTCAATCGGACATCCCAAACCGGAGTTAGGTCCGACTCGACAATTAATTAATTTTCCACAATTAGCGTTTCATGCTACCGAGCAACAAAACCATCCCTAAAGGGCTCTGAACCATCCTTGGAAGGACCGTCTCATCTCCGGGGCCTCCGCGCCTCTGATGGAACGTCAAACGAACGTCTGGCTCGCGAGCCACGTCCGTCGCAACTTTAATAATAATTTAACATTATTGATTTAACACGTCTCGGGCCACCCAACTTCGGGTGCAGGACCCAAAAAACCCAAGAACCCATTTTAAGAAGTCCATCATGCTAACGTGGATCCACAGCCGAAAACGGCGCGTCAAACGGACGCGCCGTTTAGAAATAATGGCCACCCGAACGCTAGGGGGCCCAACCGGGCCGGTCCGGCCCAATTTGGATGGAACCAACCTCCTGGCCCGGCCCGCCCCGGCCGACCCAGTCGATAGCCGCGCCTCGCTGGCGTGACACCCCACTGGCAGGCGGTGCCTCGGGACACCGCTGGTCCCCCGCGTCGACCGGGAGACCCGCATGAGGCGGGTCTTGCACCCCCTGGTCTCCGCTGCGCTCGCTCGGGAGCCCCGCTCGGACTCATCCTCGTCGTCGCCAGGCCGCCCTGGCTACTCGCGCGCACTGAAGCTCCCTCGCTGACTGCCTCCGCAGGCTCGCTGTCGCCCGCAGCTGCCTACACGCACGCCCCTCAGCCACCTCCACCTGGCGCCGCCGACGACCGTCAACGCCCGCTCGAGCCGAGCTTCCACCGAGGCCGCCCGCTGAGAAGCCACCCACGCCCGGCTGACGCCACCTCCTGGACCCCTGCCGTGCCACCGCGCCTGCTCGCCGGAACCCCCAAAACCGGCCGGAGGACCTCCAAAACCACCAGAGAACACCCAAAACCTGCAATCTTCGGAGGGCGATTGCGGAGGCCTCAGGACTCCAAATTCGAAACCAAAATGTGCGTTGGAAAGGACAGAATATGTGCTATGAAAATAAGGTCTTAGTTCGAAATTTAAACAACATTTCAATGAATAATATCGAATTGAAAGAGGGTGTGGAAATGGAACGCAAAAAATCCTACCTTGTTGGGCTTCGCCCGACGCTTCCCGCCGCGCCTCGCCGGAGCTGTTGCGTCTCGCCGGAGAGGTGGAGGGGAGGAGGATGGCTTGAGGGAGAGGAGGTGGTTCTTCCAGGGGAGGAAATGGGTAAGGATAAGGGATGAAGGGATTAAATAAGGATAAAAATTCATTAAACCCTTAATTAATTAAAACTCATCCCAATTTAAATCCGCATCCGAAACCCCAAACGCAGTAGAATTTAGGCCATGCCTAGGGTAAACACCACCTCCCGAGCACAACGGCTATCTAAAAATTTTAATCTGAGGAATCTTTCAAAAGTTATAAAACTGAATGCCTGCGGCCGCCATATTATGAAAACGCCATTGGGTCCATTTTTCACAGACAGACCGCGCCCAAGAAACTTACACCCCTCACAGGGTAAACGACACACTACGAACTCAACGGTGCCCTCAGTTTTCCAATCCGAACCACAGTTTAAGAGCTAATTTAGTTTAACCATTAAACGAATAAAAAAATTAATTAATTTATTCGTTTAACGTTCCGAAAGCGAGAGAGGGGTCCAAACGTCCATCGCCGACATGTTTTATGTCATTCCTAGGGCAAATACCCCATTACAGACCCATCCATACACTCATATATCTGATCCGAAACACCGTTTAGGAGTTACCCTATTTATTTGGCGTTCCCAGTGTGAACGCACTGAAAACTTAATTCTGGCCACACTGGGGCTCGGAATCGCACCCCGTCTGAAGGCGATGCTCTGGAATAAAATATTGAATATTACAAAGTCTTTCGCAGCAAAAAATGGGTTCTTACATAATTGAATCCTTCATTCTTTTAGTCCCAGAAAAGAAAAACCAGGGAACAACTCATGGTACTATGCCCGCACCTGGATCTCTCGTACCCAGAAGAACTCTTGCACAGTCCTGCATCACCGCACACAGACCAAAGGATTCAATCTATTCACGCGAGGTCTTCCCTCGCTGATGATATGCATAGGAGCACGCACACCTCATCTTGGGTGAGTCAAGCGGGAGACATCGTGCACCCAGTCTAGCCTTTGAGGTTTGGGCAAGGCGGTAGGGAACCTCGTCATCCCTTTTCACGGTCTCAAATGGCCCAAAGGCTCTCAGGGGTATCTCAACTCCTCGACCGAACCCTTACGTCGCACGCCACGATTGGAATCACCACCCGCACCTAGAACAAGGCCCAATGATTCTCTCCTTCCGAATATCCATTTGGTGAAACACCAAAGGATATCTAGTCACGCAAGGTTTCACAGTCGATGTCTATCAACCAAGACTCTATTACATGCTCGGAGTGTGATGGAGTCGATGCCATAGACTAAAGAGGAAGGTTACACACCTTTTACTTTACCAACACTGGGTTACACCCGATGCCCTACGTCACCCTGGTAACACCTCAAACAAGGAGCAGGGAGAAAAGAATTCCACACACGGATTCTAAAAATTCTACTACAAAAAGTAGAATCACTGTAGAGCATACCTCTTATCACCTCATGCTCTGCAGGATCGTAGACATCTAAAGCCTGTGGCTGTCTGTGGTCCCAACTATCAGCTCCCGGAGCTTGATGTGGACCACCTAGTGGTGATGATAAGACCTCGTAAAGTTTCCCCCCCCCACCATCTCCTCACGCTCCTCTGCTAGCACCAACTCTCTGGGTACTACTATGATCATGGCACTACCTCCGTCGTGGTGGTGCACCTGCTGCCTGCCCCAAGCTCTCTGCATGCCTAGTCGGGCAGTCCCATGCCAGGTGACCTCGCCCATCACAAGCATAGCACCGACTCTCTCGGGGCTGCATTGGTGCCCTCCAGAGCCACTGTGGTGTAAGACCATGCCCCTGAGTCCGGTTGTCATAAAGCCACCTGTGTTGAGGTTTTGCTTGCCGACGCCCGCTAGCTACGACAGACGTCTCGGATCCAATGTGACTGCTGCCACCACCAACTCTAGAACGTGACAGGAAGCTCTATGTCACCAGCGCCTGCTTTAGCACCCCGGAATATGTGGAAATTCTCAATGGTACTATGACATCACAAATCTCCCGGCAGAGACCCTGCTCAAACTTCCGTGCTCAGAAGTTATCATCGTGGACTAAGTCCGGGTAAAAGCGTGCACGGTCTGCGAAACTAGCCGCGTACTTGGCCACCGTTATCCCTCCCCGCTGAAACTGAAAGATCTCCTGAATCCGAACGGAGTGCAAGAAGGAGGGGCAAAAGTCCTCACAGAAAAACAACTAAAAGTTGCCCCAAGAAAGTGACGACTCGTCAAGAAACTGAGTCACCAGACTCCACCAACACCAGGCTTCCCCGTGAAAAAGGATGGCGGCCAAAGCCACCATAAGATCTACCAGCATCTGCACAAGCCTGAAGAGGTAAACCACTACTGTCTCTAGCCAAAACTCTGCTGCCTGAGGGTCTGGATCACCACCGAACCTCAGCGGTCTCTGTCTCTGGAACTCACGGAGCGCGCTCAACCTGCGCTCAAGCTCAGTCTGCTCTGCTGAAGCTGTCTACTGCTCAACAGGTGGGGGTGCTGCTACAGGCCCACCTAGAGAAAGGGGCTCGCATGATGGATCCTGGACTGAGGCCACATAGCTCACAAGGTCATCGTTACGAACCAAAGCTGGTATCCTGGATGGCTATCTTCGCAGAGACATCCTGAATGTTATCAAGGAGTGCCGCAGTCAGATGAGCATATATGTATATCACAACAACAAAAATGTGGAGATGACTCAATAAGGAAATGAAAAGACTCAATCCTATGTGATGCACAAACCAATTTACCCTGCCACAAGTGTCTCAACATGCCGAGTCGACAAGCGGGTTATCAAGATCTTGGTGAATGGATACGTCGGCCGCCGCACCATCACTAGACTGCCTGTCCTGAGAGATGCTCTTGAGAGACGTTAACACTGTTTCCCTAAATCCAAACTAATTCCTTTTATTTTAGGGACATCCGAACATCGTCCAAAGGAATGAACCTCCCTATGATACCACTTTGTCACGACCCGACCCTACCTGGGCTCGAGCCGCAACTACCCCAAGCCCACCTCCATAGGCCAGGGGCTGGCGACAAGCGCCAAAGGCTAAACAACTCGGGGAGGCTTTTTCTTGAGTACCTTCACACACACACACATGCAACATACTAAATGCAAAAGTGCAGAGTAAAAGAAAAGAAAAGTAAAGAAAATTTCAACTTCTATAAATAAACCACAAAGTGCATCGACCTCTAAGAGTACAATGCAAGTGTTGAAAGTAAACTAAAAAGAAAAGGGAAAAAACACACGACCAACCAAAAAGTACCACAACCCGGCAACAGGTAAACAATATAAAAACAACTAGAAGGGTCCCCCATCTGGAACCCGACTCCGACCACCGCACGCGTTTCAAGATCCCAAAATCTTAAGCTCCGCTGAAGCCATGACCAACCTGTCTGTTGTCTTCAAGGTCACACCAAGTGTGGGAAAATCCCAAGCAGGGGTGAGTATAAAAATACTCAGTAGGATACCCCGAAGGCTCGAGGGAGAAACAAAGGAGGTACCGAAGGGTGAGCAGTAGATCGAATAGGGGAAAGTAAAGGAGCACAACCGAAAGTGCAGTAAAGAATACAGAAAAGAGTCCAGCTCAACCCAACAAGAGGAAAGAAGGTAGACTCGTCCAAACAAAAGGAGCTGGAAACAGTGAGAAGATGAACTACCCATCGAGTCTTCTCTACCTATAGTAGGAGAGTAGACTCATCCAACCACGAGAAGATAAACACAGAAAGCACGTGGAATACCCCACACGTCTTCGCCTCTCCTAGAAGGAGAGTAACCAAACCCAAGAAATGGGTACTAGAACAAGGAATATACATATACATATGCTCAAACAAGAAGCCCGAACAAGATCGTAAGGGGATCTCCATCCCGTAGCTCATCCCAATAAAGTGATTAGCCAATAGTCCCAGAAGTAAACACCATCGATGTCCATTATCCCGCACATCTGCCCCGAACTGCAAGTCAAGGGATCAAATAACCGCACCTTGAAACTATATGCTTTGGGCAGCACTGACTCGCCGACACAGTTTTAGGTCACTTCAAAAGGACACGTCTCAGTGGGGAAAGTGCCCTTCGTACTTGAGAGTTCTGGGGAAAGTCGAACCACACCTCATCACTGCCATGCAGTCGAGAGGTCTTCTCAAAGTCAAGCTGTCACATCACCGACCCGTACAAACAAGGGTCCCGCTCCGGTAGTCACGGAGTAAAGCCATAGACTAGCCTAGTATAAATGATTGAGTCTGGAATGCCGACGGGTGACCCACTGCCCAGCCCTGCTGGAGGGTAAACCATAATAGGATATCGGGTGACCCACTGCCCAGCCCTGCTGGAGGGTAAACCCTAATACATCATCAGGAAACCTACTACCCAGCCCTGCTGGAGGGTTGACCTGGAATAAGTCGACAGGAGACCCACTTCCCAGCCCTGTTGGAGGGTAGGCCTGGAAAAAAATGACGGGAAACCCACTACCCATCCCTACTGGAGGTTAGACCCATAAGAGTTGTCGAGTGACCCACTGCCCAGTCTCTGCTGGAGGGTAAACCCTGAGAAGTAAATGAGCAACCCACTGCCCAGCCTCGCTGGAGGGTAAACCCGAAAAAGCTGATGAGTAACCCACTACCCAGCCCCACTGGACGGTAAGCCCGGAACTGCTCTGGCCATCTCCACTAGATGGTACAACACAGGCCAACGGAACTCAGAGTGGGTGTCACGCAACCACCCAACTCTAGAAAAAAACCAGGGGAAACCACTCAACCCTGCTGGTCTAAACTATAGAGAACAGAGGGACCCTCTATGTCGCGAGAGGTCAAAGATACGTAAAGAAGAACACGACACGCTCATGGGGCCCACACAACGTGTGGCCCCAAGTCAACCCCAACCAAGCGCACCAACATTCTCGGGTACAAACAACCACATGTACCTCCAAGCATTCCCGTATACTCCCAAAGTATACCACGCTCCAGCCCAAAAGCTATCATGAACACGACACCCAACGTCAACGCGAAGGTGTAACGTAAGAACTCCAACTTTCCACCTCCATGGCTGAGGCAAAACCAACCAAATCTCCTCAAACATAAACTCCACTCACACGGGAGTGAACACGATCACATGGAAAGGGTTCGCATCCGAACACAGCAAGAAGAACTGTCACCAGAGCACCTTTCATGCTTACACATTAAATGATACCTTGAAAGAGACTTCGCACATCTAGACGGGTCACACCATTGTAATCCTCACGGAAAAACACACGATACAGACTACTTATTCGCCCGAAACGGTCAACCGGTGAAAAAAAGTACTATTCACTATAGCCAACCCGGGTGGACCCACACCACGATCCTGAATAAGGACAGGAGAACTGCGCCATTGCGATGCTCACGGAAAAACACATCAGATCGACTATTCATTCACCCCGAATAGAAACCCAACGAAAAAGTCACAGTACACTGCTCACAGCTTAAAGATGGACTATGGGGCCCACACATCAACTCCAGATTCGACGCCTGAAACCACCCCAGTCAAATTCGTCTCGATTCCAGTGTCACAATGCCACTGATGGCGCCTAAAATAGACTCAAGATGCAGAAGCCGCAACTCCCTACATTATACTGAAACGGGGCCCCGTGGGGCCCACACCTCAAGCCAACATTTAGGCGGGCGGATTACACCGTCGCAATCCCCTCAGAAAAACACACTGAATGCTGTACTCGAACACCCCAAGCGGATGTCGGGTGGAAAAACGACGTTTCATCGTAAAGCGTGTGAGCTAGGACTTGTGGGTCCCACACCTTATCTCCAACCCGTGCGCTTCGAATAACATCTCAAAAAGTCCGTACGAGGACTGGGGTCACACTTCCGCTGACGGCGCGTCAATCGGACATCCCAAACAGGAGTTAGGTCTGACTCGACAATTAATTAATTAATTAATTAATTAATTTTCACATTTAGCGTTTCATGCTACCGAGCAACGAAACCAACCCGCAAGGGCTCCGAACCAACCTTTGAAGGACCGTCTCATCTCTGGGGCCACCACACCTCTAACGGCACGTCAAACGAACGTCCAGCTCGCGAGCCACATCCATCGCAACTTTAATAATAATTTAACATTATTTAATTAATGCGTCTCGAGGCACCCAACTTTGGGTGTAGGACCCAAAAAACCCCGAAACCCATTTTAAGAATTCCGTTATGCTAACTTGGATCCGTAGCCGTAAAAGGCGCATCAAACGGATGCGTCGTTTAGAAATAATGGCCCCCCGAACGCTAGGGGGCCCAACCGGGCTGGTCCGGCCCAATTTGGCCAGACCCAACCGCCTGAGCCGGCCCGCCCTGGCCGACCCGGTTGACAGCCGCGCCTCGCTGGCGCAGCACCCTGCTGGCAGGCGGTGCCTCAGGAACCCGCTGGTCCCCTGCGTCGACCGGGAGACCCAGATGAGGCGGGTCTTGCTCCCCCCCGGTCTCCGCTGCGCTCGCCCGGGAGCCCCGCTCGGCCTCAGCCTCGCCATCACCAAGCTGCCCTGGCCGCTCACGTGCGCTGCCACCCCCTCGCCGAGCGCCTCCGCATGCTCGTCATCGTCCGCAGCCGCCTACCCGCACACCCCTCAGCCACCTCCGCCTGGCGCCGCTGCAGACCACCGACGCCCGCTCGAGCCAAGCCTCCGCCGAGGCCGCCCGCTGAGAAGCCGCCCACGCCCGATCGATGCCACTGCCTAGACCCTTGCCGTGCCGCCGCGCCTATTCGCCGGAACCCCCAAAGCCGACCGGAGGACCTCCAAAACCACCAAAGAACACCCAAAACCCTCAATCTTTGACGGGCAATTGCGGAGGCTGCAGGACTCCAAATTCGAAACCGAAATGTGCGTTGGAAAGGCCAGAATATGTGCTATGCAAATAAGGGCTTTGTTCGAAATTTAAACAACATTCAATGAACGCACTGAAAACAAAATTGGCCACACCGGGGCATGGAATCGCACGCCGTCTAAAGGCGCTACTCTGGAATAACATCAAGAATATTCCAAAGTCTTTCGCACCAAAAACTGGGTTCTTACATCATTCCCTCCTTCAAGATTTTCATCCCCAAAAAGCACAACCAGGGAACAACTCAAGGTACTAAGCCCGCACCTGACTCTCTCATACCCAGAAGAACTCTTGCATAGTCCCGCATCACCGCACAGAAACCAAAGGATTCAATCTGTTCACGCGAGGTTTTCCCTTGCCGATGACGTGCATAAGAGCACGCACACCTCTTATTAGGTGAGTCAAGCGGGAGACATCATGCACCCACTCCCGCCTCTGAGGTTAAGGAAAGGCATTAGGGAACCTCATCATCCCTTTTCATGGTCTCAAATGACCCGAAGGATCTCGGGGGTAGCTCACCTCCCTGACCGAACCATTACGTCGCACGCCGCGACTGGAATCACCACCCGCACCTGGAACAAGGCCTGGTGATTCCCTCCTTCAGAATATCCATATGGTGAAACATCCAAGGATATCTGTTCACGCAAGGTTTCACAATCTATGTGTATCAACCAAGACTCTCTTACACGCCCGGAGAGCGATGGAGTCGATGCCATCGACTAAAGAGGAAGGTTACACACCTTCTACTCTACCAACACAGGGTTACACCTGATGCCCTGCGTCACCCTGGTAGCACCTCAAACAAGGAGTAGGGAGAAAATAATTCCACACACGGAGTCTAACAATTCTACTACAAAAAGTAGAAGCATTGTAGAGTATACCTCTTATCACCTCATTCTCGGCAGGATCGTAGACATACAAAGATTGTGGCTGTCCGTGGTCCCAAATGTCAGCTCCCGGAACCTGACGTGGACCGCCTAGTGGTGATGAGAAGACCTCGTAAAGTCATCCCCCACCACCAGCTCCTCCCTCTCCTCTGTTATCACCACCACTTTGGGTACTACTCCGATCATGGCCCTGCCTCCGTCATGGTGGTGCACCTGCTACCTGCCCGAAGCTCTCCGCATGCCTGGTCGGGGAATCCCATGCCAGGTGACCTCGCTCATCGCAAACATAGCACCGAATCTCTCTGGGATGCACTGGTGCCCTCTGGCACCACTACGGTGTACGACCACACCCCTGAGTCTGGTTGTCGGAAATCCACATGCGTCGAGGTTCTGCTTGCCGACACCCGCTAGCTGCGACATATGTCTCGGCTCCAACGTGCCTGCTTCCACCACCGACTCTAGAACGTGACAGGAAGCTCTCTGTCACTAGTGCCTATTCTAGCACCCCGACATATGTGTAAATTCCCAAGGGTACTATGACAGCAAAAATCTCTCGGCGGAGACCCTTTTCAAACTTCCACGCTCGGAAGTTATCATTGTGGACCAAGTCCGGGTAAAAGCGTGCACGATCTGTGAAACTAGATGTGTACTCGACCACCGTCATCCCTCCCTGCTGAAAATACAGGATCTCCTGAATCCGAAGGGAGTGCAAGCAGGATGGGAAAAACTCCTCACGGAACAAAAACTGAAAGTCGCCCCAGGAAAGCGACGAATCATCAAGAAACTAAGTCACCAGACTCCACCAACGCCAAGATTCCCCACGAAAATGGCTGGCGGCCAAAGCCACCATAAGATCTATCGGAGTTTGCACAAGACTGAAGAGGAAAACCACTATCTCTAGCCAAACCTATGATGCATGAGGGTCTGGATCACCACCAAACCTCAGCGGTCTCAGCCGCTGGAACTCACGGAGCACGCTCAACCTGTGCTCAAGCTCAGTCTGCTCTACTGAAGCTTTCTGCTGCTCAACTGGTGGGGGTGCTGCTACCAGCCCACCCGAAGAAAGGGGCTCCCATGACGGGTCCTGGACTGAGGCCTCATAGCTCACAGGGTCATCATCACGAACCAAAGCTAGTATCCTGGATGGCTGTCTTCACGGAGATATCCTGAACGTTATCAAGGAGTGTCACGGTCAGATGAGCATATATGTATATCACAACAACAAAAATGGGGAGTTGAATCAAGAAGGGCAGTCAAAGACTCAATCCTATGTGATGCACAAACCAATTTTCCCTGCAACGAGTGTCTCATCATGCCGAGTTGACAAGCGGGTTGTCAAGGTCCTGGTGAATGGATATGTCGGTTGCCACACCATCACTGGACTCCCTGACCTAAGAGCTGCTCTCGGGGACACGTTAACACTGTTTCCCTAAATCCCAACCAATTCCTTTTATTTTAGGGACATCCAAATAACATCCCAAGGAATGAACCTCCCTCTGATACCACTTTGTCATGACCCAACCCTACCCGGGCTCGAGCCGCAACTACCCCAAGCCCGCCTCCATAGGCCAGGGGCAGGCGACAAGCGCCGAAGGCTATACAACTTGGGGAGGCCTTTTCCTGAGTACCTATACACATACACACACACAACATACTCAATGAAAAAGTGCAGAGTAAAAGAAAAGACAAGTAAAGAAAAGAGAAAATACTGTAAATAAACCAAAAAGTGCATCAACCTCTAAAAGTACAAAGAAAGTGCTGAAAGTAAACTGAAAAGAAAATGGGCAAAACACGCGCCCATCCAAAAAGTGCCACAACTCGGCAACAGGTAAACAAAAGAAAAACAACTATAAGGGTCCCCCACCAAAAACCCGACTCCGACCACTTCACGCGGTCCAAGCTCCCAAACTCCTAAGCTTCGCTGAAGCCATGACCAACCTGTTCGTCGTCTGCAATGTCACACCAAGTGTGGGAAAAGCCCATGTAGGGGTGAGTATAAAAATACTCCGTAGGATACCTCGAAGGCTCGAGGGAGAAACAAATGAGGTACCGAAGGGTGAGCAGTAGATCGAACAGGGGAAAGTAAAGGAGTACAACCAAAAGTGCAGTAAAGAGTACATAAAAGAGTCCAGCTCAACCCAACAAGAGGAAAGAAGTTAGAGTCGTCCAAACACAAGGAGCTGGAAAGGTGAGAAGATGAACTTCCCATCGAGTCTTCACTACCTATAGCAGGAGAGTAGACTCGTCCAACCACGAGAAGCTAGACACGGAAAGCATGTGTCATACCCCACGCGTCTTCTCCTCTCCTGGAAGGAGAGTAAAAAAACCCAAGAAGTGGGATATAGAACAAGGAATATACATATACATATGCTCAAACAAGAAACCCGAACAAGATCGTAAGGGGATCTCCATCCCGTAGCTCAGCCGAAGAAAGTGAGTAGCCAACAGTCCCAGAAGTAAACACCATCGATGCCCAGTATCAGGCACGTCTGCCCTGAACTGCAAGTCAAGGGCTCAAATCACCGCACCTCGAAACTATCCTCTTTGGGCGGCACTGACTCGCCCGTACGGTTTTAGGTCGCGTCATAAGGAAGCGTCTCGGTGGGGAAAGCACCCCTCGTACTTGAGAGTTTTGGGGAATGTCGAACCACACCTCATCACTACCCTACAGTCGAGAGGTCTTCTCAAAGTCAAGATGTCACATCACCGAACCGTACAAACAAGGGTCCCGCTCCGGTTGTCACGGAATAAAGCCACAGACTAGCCTAGTAGAAAGGATTGAGTCTAGAATGCCGACGGGTGACCCACTGCCCAGCCCTGATGGAGGGTAAACCATAATAGGATATCGAGTGACCCACTTCCCAGCCCTACTGGAGGGTAAAACCTAATACATCATCAGGTGACCAACTGCCCAGCCCTGCTGGAGGGTAGACCTGGAATAAGTCGACAGGCGACCCACTGCCCAGCCTTGCTGGAGGGTAGACCTGGAACAAAACGATGGGTGACCCACTGCCCAGCCCTGCTGGAGGGTAGACCCTCAAGAGTCATCGGGTGACCCATTGCACAGTCTCTAATGGAGGGTAAACCCTAAGAAGTAAATGAGAAACCCACTGCCCAGCCTCGCTGGAGGGTAAACCCGAAGAAGCCTATGAGTAACCCACTTCCCAGCCCCACTGGAGGGTAAGCCCGGAACTGCTCTCGCCATCACCACTGGATGGTACAACACATGCCAACAGAACTCAGAGTGGGTATCGTGCAACCACCCAACTCCAAAACAAAACCAGGGGAAACCACTCAACCCTGCTGGTCTAAACCATCGAGAACAGAGGGGCCCTCTACGTCGCAAGAGGTCAAAGGTATGTAAAGCAGAACACAGAACGCACATGGGGCCAACACGACATGTGGCCCCAAGTCAACCCCAACCAAGCGCACCGACGTTCTTGGGTACAAACAACCAAATGTACCTCCAAGAATTCCCGTATTCTCCCAGAGTATACCACGTTCCATCCCAAAAGCTATCCTGCACACGGCACTCAACGTCAACGCGAAGGCCTAACATAACAACTCCAACTTTACACCTCCATGGCTGAGGCACTACCAACCACATCTCCTCAAACATCAACTCCACTCACACAGGAGTGAACGCGATCACATGCCAAGGGTTCGCTTCTGAACATAGCAAGAAGAACTTCCACGAGAGCACCTTTCATGCTTACACATTAAATGAGACCTCGAAAGAGACTCTGCACATCCAAACTGATTGCACCGTTGTAGTCCTCGTGAAAAATCGCGCAAAATAGACTACTTATTCGCCCGAAACGGTCAACCGGTGAAAAAGTAATATTCACTGTAGCCAACTCGGGGAGGCCTTTTCCTGAGTACCTGTACACACACACACACACAACATACTCAATGAAAAAGTGCAGATTAAAAGAAAAGACAAGTAAAGAAAAGAGAAACTGCTATAAATAAACCACAAAGTGCATCGACCTCTAAAAGTACAATGCAAGTGCTAAAAGTAAACTGAAAATAAAAGGAAAAAAACAAGCACCCCACCAAAAAGTGACACAACCCGGAAATATGTAAACAAAAGAAAAACAACTGGAAGGGTCCCCCACCTTGAACCCAACTCCGACCACCGCACGCAGTCCAAGCTCCTAAACTTCTAAGCTTCGCTGAAGCCTCGACCAACATGTCCGTCGTCTGTAAGGGCACACCAAGTGCGGGAAAATCCCAAGCAGGGGTGAGTATAAAAATACTCATTAGGATACCCCAAAGGATCTAGGGAGAAAAAATGGAGGTACCGAAGGGTGAGAAGTAGATCAAACAGGGGAAAGAAATAGAGTACAACCGAAAGTGAAGTAAAGAGTATAGAAAAGAGTCCATCTCAACCCAACAATAGGAAAGAAGGTAGTCTCGTCCAGACACAAGGAGCTGAAAATGTTGAGAAGATGAACTTCCCGTCAAGTCTTTGCTACCTATAGCAGGAGAGTAGACTCGTCCAACCACGAGAAGCTAGACATAGAAAGCAGGTGGCATACCCCGTGCGTCTTTGCCTCTTCTAGAAGGAGAGTAACCAAACCCAAGAAGTGGGTACTAGAACAAGGAATATACATATACATATGCTCAAACAAGAAGCCCGAACAAGATCGTAAGGGGATATTCATCTCGTAGCTCAGCCTAAGAAAGTGAGTAGCCAATAGTACCAAAAGTAAACACCATAGATGCCTAGTATCCCTCACGTATTCCCCGAACTGCAAGTCAAGTGCTCAAATCACCGCACCTCGAAACTATCTTCTTTGGGTGGAACTAACTCGCCTGCACGGTTTTAGGTCGCGTCACAAGGACGCGTCTCGGTGGGGAAAGCGCCCCTTGTACTTGAGAGTTCTAGGGAAAGTCGAACCACACTTTGCCACTACCCTGCAGTTGAGAGGTCTTCTGAAAGTCAAGATATCAAATCACCGACCTGTACAAACAAGGGTCCCGCTCCGGTAGTCACAGAGTATAGCCACAGACTAGGCTAGTATAAAGGATTGAGTCTAGAATGCCAACGGGTGATCCAATGCCCAGCCCTGTAGGAGGGTAAACCATAATAGGATATCGGGTGACCCACTGCCCAGACCTACTGGAGGGTAAACCCTAATACATCATCAGGCGACCCACTGCCCAGCCCTACTGGAGGGTAGACCTCGAATAAGTCAACAGGCGACCCACTGCCCAGCCCTGCTGGAGGGTAGACCTGGAACAAAACGATGGGTGACTCACTGCCCAGCCTTGCTGGAGGGTAAACCCTCAAGAGTCGTCAGGTGACCCACTGCCCAGTCTCTGCTGGAGGGTAAACCCTGAGAAGTAAATGACAAACCCACTGCCCAGCCTCACTAGAGGGTAAACCCGAAGAAGCTGATGAGTAACCCACTGCCCAACCCCACTGGAGGGTAAGCCTGGAACTGCTCTGGCCATCTCCAATGGATGGTACAACACAGGCCAATAGAACTCAGAGTGGGTATCACGCAACCACCCAACTCCAAAACAAAACCTGGGGAAACCACTCAAACCTGCTGGTCTAAACCATCGAGAACAGAGGGACCCTCTACGTCATGAGAGGTCAAAGGTACGTAAATCAAAACATGGCACGCACATGGGGCCCACACGACGTGTGGCCCCAAGTCAACCCAACCAAGAGCACCAACGTTCTCTGGTACAAACAACCACATGTACCTCCAAGCGTTCCCATATACCCCCAGAGTATACCACGTTCCAGCCTAAAAGCTATCGTGCACATGAAACCCAACATCAACGTGAAGGCGTAACGTAACAACTCTAAATTGACACCTCCACGGCTGAGGCACGACCAACCACATCTCCTCAAACATCAACTCCACTAACACGGGAGTGAATGAGATCACATGGAAATGGTTCTCTTCCAAACACAGCAAGAAAAACTGCCACCGAAGCACCTTTCATGCTTACACATTAAATGAGACCTCGAATGAGACTCTGCACATCCAAACGAATTCAATCGTTGTAATCCTCGCGGAAAAACACGCTAGATAGACTACTTATTCACCAGAAACGGTCAACCGGTGAAAAAAGTACTATTCACTGTAGCCAACCCAGGTGGGACCCACACCACGATCTCGAATAAGGTCGCGCGAACTGTGCCATCACGATGATCGCGGAAAAACATGTCAGATCGACTATTCATTCACCCCAAATGGACGCCCGATGAAAAAGTCGTCGTACACTGCTCACAGCTTAAAGACGGCCTGTGGGGCCCATGCCTCAACTCCGGCTTCAACGCCTGAAACAACCACGGTCAAAGTCGCCTCGATAAAAGGGTCACAACGCCACTGGAGGCGCCTAAAACAGACTCCGGATGCAGAAGCTGCAACTCCCCGCGTTATACGCAAACGGGGCCCCGTGGGGCCCACACCTCGAGCCCGAATTTAGGTGGGCGGATTGCGCCGTCGCGATCCCCTCAGAAAAACACCCTGAATGCAGTATTCAAACACTTCAAGAGGATGTCGGGTGGAAAAACGACATTTCATCGTAAAGCGTGTGAGCTAGGCCCTGTGGGGCCCGCACCTTATCTCTAACCCGTGCGCTTCGAAAAACATCTCAAAAAGTCCGCATGAGGACTAGGGACACACTGCCGCTGACGGCTCGTCAATCGGACATTCCAAACAGGAGTTATGTCAGACTCGACAATTATTTAATTAATTAATTATTTTTTCACATTTAGCATTTGGTGCTACCGAGCAACGAAACTAACCCGCAAGGGCTCCGAACCAACCTTGGAAGGACCGTCTCATCTCTGGGGCCACCACGCCTCTGACATCATGTCAAACGAACATCCGGCTCGCGAGCCACATCCGTCGCAACATTAATAATAATTTAACATTATTGAATTAACGCGTCTCGGGGCACCCAACATCGAGCGCAGGACCCGAAAAACCCCAGAACCCATTTTAAGAAGTCTGTCACACTAACGTTTATCCGCAGCCACAAACAGCGCATCAAACGGACGCACCGTTTAGAAATAATGGCCCCCCGAACGCTAGGGGGCCCAACCAGGCCGGTCCGGCCCAATTTGGCCGGACACAACCGCCTGGGCCAGCCCGCCCCGGCCGACTCGGTCGACAGCCGCGCCTCGCTGGCATGGAACCCCGCTGGCAGGTGGCACCATGGGACCCTGCTGGTCCCCTGCGTTGACCGGGAGACCCGCATCAGGCAGGTCTTGCTCCCCCCGGTCTCCGCTGCGCTCACCCATGAGCCCCGCTCGGCCTCAGCCTCGTCGTCGCCAGGCCGCTCGCGCGCGCTGACGTCCCCTCGCCGAGCGCCTCCACAGGCTCACCGTTGCCCGCAGCCGCCTACCCGCACGCCCCTCGGCCACCTCCCCCTGGCGCCGCTGAAGACCACCGACGCCCGCTCGAGCCAAGCCTCCGCCGAGGCCGCCTGCTGAGAAGCTGCCCGCGCCCGGCTGACGCCACCG
This sequence comes from Viscum album, assembly GCA_963277665.1. Lineage (NCBI taxonomy): Eukaryota > Viridiplantae > Streptophyta > Magnoliopsida > Santalales > Viscaceae > Viscum > Viscum album. Next base: position 1,097,256,582 of record OY728121.1, on the reverse strand, counting down.
CCTAGACCCCTGCCGCGCCGCCACTCCTGCTCGCCGGAACCCCTAAAGCTAGCCGGAGGACCTCCAAAACCACCAAATAACACCCAAAACCCTCAATCTTAGACGGGCGATTGCGGAGGCCGCAAGACTCCAAATTCGAAACCGAAATGTGCATTGGAAAGGCCAGAATATGTGCTATGCAAATAAGGGATTTGTTTGAAATTTAAACAATATTTCAATGAATAAATTCAAATTCAAATAGGGTGCGGAAATGGAACATGACGAAGCCTACCTTGTTGGGATTTGCCCGCCGCTTCCCGCCGCGCCTCGCAGGAGCTGTCGCATCTCGCCATAGAGGTGGAGGAGAGGAGGAGGGATTGAGGGAGAGGAGGTGGTTCTTCTAGGGGGAGGAAATGGGGAAGGAGAAGGGATGAAGGGATTAAATAAGGATAAAAATCAATTAAACTTTTAATTAATTAAAACTCATCCTAATTTAAATCCACGTCCAAAACCCCAAACACAGACAAATTTGGGCCATGCCTAGGGTAAACACCACCACTCGAGCACAACGACTATCTCAGAATTTTAATCCGAGGCCCCGTTCAAAAGTTATAAAACTGAACGCCCGTGGCCGCCAAATTACAAAAACGCACCTAGGGCCATTTTTCACAGACGACCCGCACCCACAAAACTTACACCCCTCCTAGGGTAAACGACACACTCTGAACTCAACGGTGCCCTCAGTTTTCCAATCCAAGCCACTGTTTAAGATATACTTGAGTTTAACCATTAAATGAAAAAATAAATTAATTATTTTATTCGTTTAACATTCTGAAAGCGAGTGAGGGGTCCAAACGTCCCGCGTTGACATGTTTTATGTCATTCCTAGGGTAAACACCCCATTCTGGACTCATCCATACACTCAGATCTCTGATTCGAAACACTGTTTAGGAGTAATCCTATTTATTTGGCGTTCCGAGTGTGAACGTACTGAAAACTTAATTCCGGCCACACCGGGGCTTGGAATCACACGCCGTCTAAAGGTGCTGCTGTGGAATAACATTAAGAATATTCCAAAGTATTTTGCCGCAAAAATTGTGTTCTTACCCAATAGGATGCATTAAAAGATACCAAAGTCATTAAAAACATTTGTTAGGGGTTTAAAACCAATAAAAATCCATCATTTGTCCATGAAATCATAGGAAAACAAATATAAATTGATTTATGAAATATAGGAACTGACACCACATCAATATGTGTTATATTTTTCCCAAGATTTCTGTAAACTCGTGTTTAGGGTTTTAAAGCACTAAAACGTGCGTGTAACAGTCAAAATCATAGAAAATGACCTCATGTATATGTGAGATCATGGGAAAACCATCGTTAAATTATTTTTTATGTATACGCACATAAAACATGTCCTCCCAACATATGGTGTGCTCAAAATGACTCAATAAGTAGTTTTAAAAGATACAAAAGTCTTTAAAAACATGAGTTAGGGGTTCAAAACCAATAAAATGATATTTTATGGCTTTGAAATCATAGGAAAATGACCGTATATTGAATTTTGAAATATAGGAACTGAAGACACATCAATTTGAGTTACAGTTTGTATGAGATTCCTATAAACGTGTTTTTTGTGTTTTAATACACTAAAACTTGTGTGTAATGATAAAAAAATAGAAAACAACCTCATATTGAAATTAAATCATGGGACAACCAATTTTCAATTATTTTTTATGTGTACTCATATAAAAAACACCCATATGATGTATGGTGTGCTCTAAATGACTTAAAATGTAGTTTTAAAAGATACTAAAGTCTTTAAAAACATGTGTCAGGGGGTTTGAATCAAGAAAAATACTTTGGATGGGATTGATATCAAAGGAAAATGATTGTAGATTTATTTTTGTAATGTAGGAACTGATGGAACACAATCCGAGTTACAATTTACCTAGGATTCCCATAAATGTGTTTTTAGTGTTTTAAAACACTAAAATGTGCATGTAATGGTCAAAACCATAGAAAAAGCCTCAAACTGATGTGAAATCATGATACAACCACTTTTTATTTTTTTTTATTTTTACACATAAAAAAACTTCCATAAAATGTGTGGTGTCCTCAGAATGACCCAATAAGATGTTTTAAAAGATATTAAAGTCATTAAAAACATGCGTCAGAGGATAAAAAACAAGAAAGAAGCATAAAATTATCATGAAATAATTATAAAATGAAATTAGATTTATTTTTAAAATATAGGAACCAATGACATGTCAATCAAAGTTATTGTTTACCTAGGATGCCCGTAAATTCCTTTTCAGTGTTTTAAACACTAAAATGTGCATGTAATGGTCAAAACCATAGAAAATGATATCATGTTGATTTGAAATAATGGGAAAACCACTGTTGACTTATTTGTGACATGTACATGTACAAAACACATCTATACGATGTGCATTTTGCTCAAAATGACTCAATAAGCAGTTTTAAAAGATAATAAAGTCTTTAAAAACATGTGTCGGGGGTTAAAACCAAGAAAACAAAATCAGAAATTAAGAAATTATAGGACAATGACCATATATTGATTTATGAAATTTAGGAATTTAATCCAGATAAATTCAAGTTACAGTCTTTACTAGATGTCTGTAAACGTGTTTTTAGTGTCTTAAAACACTAAAACATATGTGTAATTGTAAAAAATCATAGGAAATGATGTCATATTAACATGAAATCATGGTAAACCACCGTTTAATTATTTTTAACATGTATTAATAGAAAACACAACAATCCGACAGGTGGTGTGCTCAAAATGACTCAATAATCAATTTTAAGAGATACTAAAGTCTTTAAAAACATTTGTCAAAGAAGTGAAAACCAAGAAAACAACATCAGATAGCTGTGAAATCATTAGAAAAATATTTTAGATTGTTTTATGAAATTTAGTAACTAAAAACACATCAATCCAAGTAATGATTTTCCCAAGCTACCCATAAATGTGTTTTTAGTGGTTTAAAACACTAAAATATGCATTTAATAGTCAAATCCATATAAAAAACTTCATATTGATGTGAAATCATGAAACAACCATCGTTGAATTATATTTTATGTGTATGCGTATAAAAACCCTGTCCTTTTTTCATATTTAATCATTATTTATTACATTGATTTTCATGTAGTACAACTCAGAAGATCGAGATGTCTAGTGTATTTGGAAATTAAGAACATTACATAACATCTTTAAATATGAAATACAACATCTTTAATGAAATATTCTTTTACATGACCACAAAATTCCTTCGTACTTAACACTACATGAGATAAACTGAGGACATATAAAAGAAACGTTTGAGCTATAAAGCCCAAAAAGGGAATAAACATGGCATAACATGAGGACAATGAAACATGTTTGAAAAAGAATATCAATGAGATATAAAGTTACATGAATATAAAGGCATGGTATAGCATGATAATCATAACATGAAAATGTAGCTACAAATTAAAACACTGCATCATAAACATAAGTCAAAGATAAACCACACAGAATTCATGGTGGAAAAATGTCACATAAATGAATCAGGTAAAATCATGCCCCAACATAATGTATCATGATACTAAACATTACCCAATGCATTCGAGTGCTATAAATACACACCCTTCATAATCATTTCAATCTCATGCTTATGTGTTCCAAATAGATCATATAACATAGATTCATTCAAAATCATCATTTATTCCAAGATAAAGTAACGTGTAATAAATACATATAAGTCCTCAATAAATAATTATTTATGCATAAAGATGAATACCCTTGATATTGGAATGGTTATGATATTCACTATATAATGATTTTGGCATGGAAAATCATGATGCAATTTCGGCAGCATAACAACATCGTATGAAAATTAATAAAATGGCTGGATGAGAGAGAAATGGGTATCTAATCATTTATATATGAAATTCACATTAAGGAGATCATGGAATATAATATCCAAACATATAAAATGGAATTCTAGATGCATAATATAAAATAAGTGCTTGAATGGAAATGAGAAGAGAGAAACCCCTTACGAAATCTTGACATAGTAACGACTTAGGTAAGGGTCCAAATGAGGGGGAATAAATGTTGAATAATTTACATAAAATCAAATTTATGGAATGGAATTGATTATAAAAGGATGAAAATATAACCAATTGAAATTAAAAATACTAATTTCAAACAATGTTCTTGAATTGAAAGGAAGAGAGGAAGGTGAGGATCCCTTAGTTTTACGTGTGTCTCCAAAGGCTTAGGAGAGGATTCTTGGGAGCTTGAGGCACCTTTGGAGAACTCTAGGGAGTAGGGGGAATAGGGGGTAGAGATTCAATGAGATTGAGTGAAGATAAATTGGAGATTGGGTGTGTTTATATAGGAAAGGCAGGGGATTTATTTATTATTTTGGTTTTGGACACTACACAATAAAATATTCAAAACCAAAAACCATACCATGCTTTCTTCCCATGGTTTATATAAAAGGGGGGTGGTATGAAATATTTTATAAGACCAATGGTGAAGATATTAATATATTTCCCTTGCTTATGTGTAGGTGAGTCATACTCTTAAATAAATGAATTTAAAATCTTAAAATATATTATATGTTTTGGATGATTCACTAAGGCTTTATAAAATAAATCAAATAAACATAAAATTACTTTATTTTAAAGGTATGAAATATATTAGGACTAATATACCTTTTATAGTATTTATTATATCATTATTGGGCCATTATGATGTCATAAAAACATGCTGTATATTTATACGATATATAATTTTAACCAAAAAATTTGATTGTCTCATAAAATTATGAAAAAATCACCATTGGATAATTTAAAATTCCTAATTCCAAAAATAAAATCCATTTTGTCTAAATAATTTTATATATATTTGATTTTTTACTTTTAAAATAAAAACTGACTTTTATTAGAAATTGATGGGTTTTGACAAAAACAGTTTTCAAAGCATAATAAAAAATTACCTTTGAATTAATAAAACTTATATAGTAATTTGTTTTTAATAAAAGTAATTTAATAATAATATTTTATTACAATATTATTTATTTAAAAAAATTCATTAATTCCTCAAAATAGATTTCTTAGTTAACCAAAAACACTATTAGTGATATAAAAATTATTTAAAAAGTAACAATAATAGAAGAAAATATATTCATTATTTTATAAAAAAAGTAATGTACATATTCTTATTTCTAAGGTATTGATACACATCCCTTTATTACACTATCATATGCGCTAAGAGTAAGGTGTGCTATGGTGGGGCATTCATGGTGTCGTTCGGTGAACATGGTCTGGGCCGTGATATTGATGAGCTTGAACTTCTCCCTTAAATGGTTTCACTCATGCTTAAGTAATTAGATATCAGATTGTGATTGGTCTCTGGAAAATCCTAGAAATCCTATCTTTCTCAGAATCTCTGATAAATGAGCGTCATTGGGTACGATCCTACTAGTTGAGGCCATCACTTCCTCTGTTTGTTCCAAATGGATTTGTTAAAATCCCATATTTATACTAGTCATGTGATCACTATTAAAATCCTATATTATCAATGGTAAAGATACTTAACATTCATTTAAAATCCAATTGGATATAATAAAATAAGTGTATGTGTTTTCTATAACCATAAGACATTTAATTAAATGAAAAAGGGGAATTTTATTCATAACAGTTTGGGTTGTTACAACCTTACCCCCTTAAGAGATTTCACCCAAAAAATTTCCTTTTCCCTTACTAAAATAGATGAGGATAACTCTGCTTCCTCACCTCCTCTAGTTCCCACACTGCTTCTTCAAACTTGTGGTTTTTCCATAACACGTTGACGATGGGCATTGTCTTATTTCATAGAACTTTTTCTCTATGATCTAAGATCTTCACCGGCTACTCCTCATAGGAAATGTCATTCTATAATGGTACCACTTATGGATTGAGTACATGTTATGGGTCTAGTATGTACTTTCTTAATAGGGATACATGGAATACATCGTGTACTTGAGACAAGTTCGGTGGGAGTGCTAGTCGATAGGCCACTGCTCCAATGCGACCAAGGATCTCAAAAGGGCTGATATGATTTGGACTAATATTTCCATTATTCCCAAATCTCTTCACTATATTCCAGGGAGATATGAGGAGGAATACTAGATCTCTAACATCAAACTCTATGTATCATCAATGATTGTCAGCATAGATCTTTTTTTGACTCTCAATAGCTGTGATGTGTTGCTGTATGGTCTAATCCTTATACACCATTTCTTCGACCATTTCAGGATCTAGAATTTTTCGTTCTCCAACTTCATCCCAATATGTCGGTGTTTTTAACCTCTTCCCATAATTGTCTTTATAGGAGGCCATTTGGATCCTCAAATGGAAACTGTTTTTGTAAGAAAACTTCACCAAAGAAAGATGTTGGTCCCATCCTCTATTGAAGTCTATTGAGAAAGCTCTATCACACCCGACTTGTGGATGCGTGACTTGCACACGGGCTATGGAAGTGCATGGTGGGGATGGATATTTCCCTATACGCAATTAGTGTCAGGTGGCAGGGTCTGAGCTCGGTTCGCTCAACCGTGCGCTCAGCATCACGCGAGCCGTGCAATTTACTGATTTTTTAAAAATCAATGAATTTGGTTTTTATTATTCATATTATTATTATTATTATTATTATTCTTTATATCTTATTATTTATATTATTTATATTGTTATTTATATTACTATTATTATTATTATAATTTATATTATCATTATTATTATTGTATTATTATTAAGAAAGTTAAAGATTTTATTAACATTATTATTATTAATGAATTATTCTTATTCTTATTATTATTATTGTATCATTATTAAAACAAAAAAAGAAAATCAAACCCTAATCTACCCTAGCATCGCGGCTGCCCCCTTCCCCTTTGCCATTTTTTTTTCTGCGGCGTCCTCCCCTTTCCCCTATGTCCTCTGGCGCTCCGCACCCCACGCTCCCAGCCTCGCCGCGCTCGCCCCCTGTGAGCCCCCCCGTTCCTCCAACCGCGCTGCCTCCCCAGTCCAGCGGACTCCTCTTCCCAGCGGCACCCCATCCATCCTCCCTCTCTACCAGCGTGCACCAGGCCCCCCTTACCCGATCCTCTCCTCCACATCGCCTCCCCAGCCCGGTCTCCTTCCCCATTCGGCCGCCTCCTCCTCTGCAGCGGCGCCCCGACCTCCTATCGCCTCCATCTTGTAGTCAGCTCCCGCGCCCCCCTACTTTCCCTCAACTCGCCCGGAACCCACACCCCCTGCCTCGCTGTACCAGCCACCTCTGTCATCCCCACCTTGCCCCACCGCACCTTCAGCCAGGCCTTGCTCCGACCCCCTTGCCATTTCCCTTCACCGATAGCCCGAACCCCCCCCCCCCCCCCGCCATCATTGCTTCGGACCCCGCCAGCCTCGCCACGCCTCCTTCACACTTCCTCTCCCACTTCGGCCGGCAGCGGCCCCTATGGTATATTTAATCTATTCATTTATTTAATTAGTTATTCATTCATTTATATATTATTTTATTTAGTCATTTTTTTGTTTATTCATTTGTTTAATTATTTATTCTTTTAATTATTTATTTATTCTTGTATTTTTTTGTTTATTTATTTATTTATCTTTCCTTCATTTCATCTTGGTGTTTTTATTTAATTTGTATTAATCCTAATTCTGTCTCAGGTTGGGTGATGTGTGCTTTTACCACTGTTCAGCGTGTGTGGTTAGTCCACAAGGGATTATTCTACCTTTTGTCACAGTTTCTTCACCATTGAGGTAGGCGAAACCATGTTTTCCTTTCCAATTAAATCCATTTAATTATTTATTTATTTTGTTTAAATAATTGACTTGTTTCACATTCTCGAAATGCAATTAGATAATATGTTATAGTGTTGTCAAATTTGTTGGTTTTGTTAGAAATAATTTCGAAGTACTTTTCTCTAGTTAAATTTATGTGTACATATGAAGTTTTCTAGATTTGGGCGACTTATTTGACCTGGTTATAGAATCATTAAAAAATTGTGTGGTTTTATTATATAGACTATTATGCGTTGTTTGGTATGCTTATGAAAACTGTTTAGAAATTGGTTTGCATGTTCATAATTTTTTTTGTAACTGGTTGAGTCTTGATGGCATTTTATTAAGTTGTGCAGTTGGTTTATCAAGTTGTGTGGAAGTTTCGGAAATTATTTTGTTAGGGATTTGGTGTGTGTTTGATTTAGAAAGAGGATTTTGAGTGTTTCACTCTGTTGGTTATGGCATAGTGGTTGTGTTAAAATAATTTGAGAAGGGATTGATGTTTCCAATACAAGGGTTGGTGTTATTTCAAATAAGGGGAGTGGTTTATTTTGATTTTAAAAATGGTTCTTGGATCCCAAAGGATGGAGGTTCTTTGTGTGTTTTCAAAGAAGTGGTTTTAAATGTGTTCCTCAAGGATTTGGACCGTTTGGATTTATAAATCCAAAAGAGGTATTGGTAAGATGTTCTGGGTAAATGAATTTAGACATGTCAACTCAGAGGCCTGTTTGGTACTTTCAATTCAAAGGTGATGTTTGGGTAGTGATTTTTGATACTTTGAACTTAAATACCCATTTGGCTCTTCCAAATCATGGGTGGATTTGTGTTAACATTTAAAATGGTTTGTGTTTAGAAGTTGTGTGTGTCTGTTCAGAGTTTTAAATGTTTTTAGAGAAATTGTTTCGACATGGATGTGACGTGATTGCCCATTTTTCACTTTCAACATTATTTTAACGGTTGTGTTTTTCTTGAAATGGCGACGTTTTGATTACTGTATACCCATATAACAATTTTAATATTTTAAAAAAGGTATCAAACAATTTTAATGATTTCATGGCACGAAGGCCCGGTTTCCACCTTGATGATATGATATATATATAATTTGGGGTACCTCTATAGGGGGGATATCCCTTATGGGTTATCATATGGAGTGTCTGTGTTTGGGGTAGGCAAGTGCGGTTAGATGAGTCATGCGTGCGAGGGCCTCCCACTTACATAGTATTATTGTAACCACCATGGGTTCCTGGGAGTCCTTTAGAGATTGAGTGACTGTTACTGATCAACCCCGATTAGACGGGTTGGTACCCCCGGGATTTGTTGTTAGGCCAGGCGGGCTTTGCCACTGAATTGGTCAGTGAGGGCGGCCGGTTGGTTATAGACTTAGGAGCTTCACCATACGTTGATAGGTGGTTCCGAAACCGAGTAAGTCCAGGGGTCTTCTAGGGATGTTCAGGATCACCCATGGTTACTGGATTATTTTCATTACTTGTTTAATTTTCATGCCCTAGTTCATTTTCAGCTTTCACTTTTACTTGTTTTACTCTATCACAAAATTGGTATATTCTATTTTGAATTTTATTTATAAAATGAAAAATGATTTTGTAAAAATGATATGTAGCGTCTGTTGGGTTTTTAAATGAGAAAGACATTTTTCTTATTTTCAAATGCGAAAGCCCTACTTTTATAATTGTATTTCAAACTTGAATTAATGTATTGCTTTGCGAAATGAGATGTTGAGTTTTGTGGTTTATTTTGGCATCCCTACTGAGAATTTTTAATGATCATGCCTATTTTATCATTTCAGTTGCAGGTTTCCTTGCTCATGTTTTCTTGGCTGAGTTGCTCGTTGTTGGAGAAAAGTCAGCCTTTTGTCGGGAGGTGACCTGAAAGGTCACGTGGAGGTATGTTTAGTTTTATTTTCTTTCCGCTTCTAGTGTTATGTTATCAGTTGTTTATTTTTATCTGTTTTCTTGTTTATTTGGTTTTTTTTTCATGGGACAAATCATTCCTAATGATTAAAATTTTGATGCCCAACACTGGTTTCTATCCTGTGGGTATCGGGAACGCCCTTCGGGCCACGTCACGGACCATCTCAGATGACCAGTTCAGGGTTGACCCGGGTTAGTTCGTGACAAGATCTCAACATGTACTCAATTTTTTGGATAGTTTTCTCATATTTTCCATTAATTTGGGGGTGATAAGACATAATAAAGTTTAGATCAGTGTTTAGAGCATACTGGAGACTTTTCCAAAACATAAAGGTGAATCATGGATCTTTATTAGACACAATTGATAGTGGTACTCCATGCAGCCTTACCACTTCTCTGATGTATGTCTATACAATTTGATCTAGTGATAAATCCTATCGAATTGTAAGGAAGTGTGTAGACTTTGTAATATTATACACAACAAACTAGATAAAAATGTTTCCTTTATATTTATCCGGAAGATCGATGATAAATTACATGTTGATGTTTTCCCATTTCCATATTGGTATGGGTAATGGTTTCATCATCCCCGTAGACTTCTATCTTTTAGCCTTCACTTGTTGACATACCTGACAATTTGATGTATATTTTTTGATCTCCTTCTTCATCTTATCCCACCAATAGTGTTCTCGGAGATCTTGATACATCTTTGTGTTTCCTAGGTGAATAGAGAAAGTCTAACTATATTCATTTTCCAAAAGTTCCTTCTTTAACTAAGTATTTTATGGAACACATAGTCTTAAACAAAAAATCAAAATTCATTCTTCATTAACATTTAACTCCAAGGATTTCCCTTTTATGATAGTTTCCACTTTCTTCTGAATTCCATAATCATATTTTTTAGCATCCTTTAACCTTTCCCAAAGAGACGGTTGAACAATCATTTGTGAAAGGATTGATGATGTTCCTTCCTTTATGATTCCCATTTCCATCCTATTCAAATCTAGGAAGAAAAGACCCTTATCAATTCTCATCAATGATATAATTGATGTGTCCTTTCTCCTTAGAGAATCCTCTACCTTGTTCGTTTTCCCAAGATGGTAGTGGATTGAGTAGTCGTAATCCTTGATAATATCTATCCATATTTGTTGGAACATATTCATCTCTTTCTGGGTGAATATATATTTGAGAATTTTTTGATCCATATATATTTCAAACTTCTCCCCAAAGAGATAATGCCGCCAGATTTTCAACACAAAGATCACAACTACTAAATCCAGATCATGTGTGGTATAGTTTTGATCATGAATTTTCATCTTCCTTAAGGCACAATCAACGACTATCTCATTTTTCATCAAAAATGTTACATACATGACTTATTTTAAAGGAAAATTTCATTTAATTTCCACTCATTCTTTGTTTTGGTGGTTTCCCAAGCTTTTATGAAGGAATGAGTGAGTTTTCATGAATTGAGCCAAACCGTGAGCCCAATTCCCGATTTATAAATAAATTTTTATTCCTTTATAACACCTTCATTTTTCAACATTTTTCATCCATTACAATTCCTACTTGGCATCCACTAACCTATTAATACCACCATATTAATTTGGACCATTTATAAATCCATAATCATGGAGGATTTGGGATTTTATTTAAGGTATTTGGCCTTCCCGAAATCCCATTTCATGCATTAAAAATATTTTTTAATTATTTAATATCTCCATCAAAGTTTTACGTTTTTTCGGTGATTCCAACTCTCACCCGAGAAAAATTACCCAAGGAGATCCCCCATGCTATCCTACCCATCTTTGGAGCTCAGTTTCATCACGAATTTGGATGAAATATCTCTGAATTTCTCAAATTGACCAGACTTGGTGAGGTAAATTGATTATTTAATAACTCCTTCATTTCTCACTCTTTTCCCCCATTAAAGTTCCTAAATGATCTATTAATCCTTTTTTGAACCACCATTGAATGTTTGGATGTTTTAAAATTCAGATACTAGTGTATTTGGGGTGATTTCTTCAATATTTTTCAAGGTAAGTGATTCCTTCTTGGTTTCTTCCTTTTCCCTTAGGGTTTCCTCCATCTTTCATTATTTTATTAAATGTACATAAGTTAGGGTTCTAACCTAGGGTTTGATTTGGTGCCTTTTTGGTCAAATATTGTGCTCTAGGGCTGGATTTATCTTCCTTGTGGTGCGATGGTGGAGCAATTGATGTTTCACACCAAGTTTTGAGGGATTCGACACTTTCAGTAGGTTATTCCATGGTTAACCATTCATTGATGAGTTATTCTGCTTGTTTTACTGGTTTTTCATGTTTACCATATGATGTGTGTGGTTAGAAAAACGTTTTTTATGGATTTAGTTAAGAATTTAATTTTATTATTGCATTTTTGTTGAAGTTGTGAACTTTTCAAATATAACACATGTGGTATCTTTTGTGGTAGTTTTATAAAATATGAAATTGATTTATTAGTTGTCGAAAGGGGATGATAATTATGTTTTCTTAATTCCTTAGTGTCATTTGGGCCTTTCAAGGGGGTTTTTGGAATAGTTTTGGTGTGTAAAACATTATTACACTTCTTGAGAGCGTTTTATGAAATTTGGTGTTTTCATTTGTATCTTTTGTGGTATTATTCAAGGCGATTTTATAACAATTGAAAGTGGTGTTATAAATGTCTCTTGGGATGAAAATTATACTTTTTTAGTGTTTTTGTGTGGTTTTGTCCTTGAAATATGGTTTTGAAATGGGTCTTATGAGCGAAGTTTGGATATAATCGTTAGAATTGTTTTATGAAAGATTTGAATGATTTAATGATTTATGTAAGAGGTGAAACCATATTGGAAAAATATTTTGGAGTGTGTATATTTTGAACTGGTACATTTTATATATGAAAGGGTCCGTTTTGTGATGTGTTCCATCTTGGTAATGTTTTATAAAAGTGTATGAAGGATTTACTAAAGTGTGTAAGAGATGTGAAAGTGATGTGGGATGTTTTGTGTGAGTGTGATGTGAAAAATGGATTTTGGTTATGAATAGGGTATTATGTAACATGTGAATGGGATGTTATGTGAGTTTGAATATCTTTAATTGGTTTTATAAAATTTTTTAATGGATTTGTGGAAGTGTTAAAGAAATGTGAAAAGTGTTGTGGGCTATTTTGGTGTGAGTCGGATTTCAAAATCAATTTGAATGAAAAGTGAACTTTTGTGACTTGTGTGGTATACATGTGGGGTTTTTGGTGAATTTTTGGTGTGGAAATGATATTTTTATGTGGAAAGTATATTTCTTGACTTGTTGAACTTTTTTGAGCACAAGGGGAAAACTCAGGTATCTAGGTGGGTGGACGTGTACTAGTATGATAGTGAATCCGTGGGGTTTGGCCTCAGTTTCACTTAAAAATATTGATTATTACAACTCTAACTAAACTATGAGGATGATGATTGAGGACCAATAGGTAATGTGTATGTTCAATACTAGTGTCTCGTGCACGAGAACCGATATTTGTGATGGTCACTCTCACCGAGATACGAGGTACCTGAGACCCGCAGCTAGCTAGTGCATGGGGGTTATTTCCTATTGCTTGTGCTCATTAGATCCATTATACTCACCATCACCATATGGTATAGTTGGCTGGGAAATTCATTATAATTAGAATTTATTTTAAAAGTTTTGATTCTTTAAATTATCCCACTTGAAAACTTATTTTTTTAGTTGAATCTTTTAGAAATTGTAACTTGCATTTAATGTTTATGAAATTTTGCAAGATTTTTGTCTTTGAATGTTGATCACATGGAATATATTAGTGGTGGTATCCTACTAGGAATTGTATCACACCCTAATTACACCCTTGTGTGTAAGTATACTTGGTTATTTTTTGTTTTTGCAGGTTGGGTACAATATTTAGTGCCAGTGGTTTGGGTTTCTAGTAGGTCCTTGATGGCGAAGTCTTGTGAATATGGCTTGAGGGTGGTGCCCATTTCCATGAGGGTTATTGGGATGCTTCATTTTGGTTTTGTAACTTTTTTATAGTCTTGGTGAGTTGTTTTAAACTATGTAATTCAGTTCTAATTTTTTTTAAAATATTGTTTGGTTTGAAAAATCTAGATTCGTTTTATTGGATTCATTTGTTGTTTTAAGTTTATAAACACAGGTAAATCGTTCCCATTTCACTTTTTATGACACCCGGGAACTTCTTCCATCCCATGGGGATCGGGAACACCATTCGGGCCATGTAATGAGCCAAGTTTGGTTCCATTATTGATGGAGACCAGATTCAGTTCGTGACAATATGGTATCAGAGGCAGGTTCGCTCTCTTTGTGTCATGTTATTTGGGGAAAAGTCGGGATAGTCTGGAGTTAGTATTGTCAGGACTTGGCATTCTAGTTAGAAGTAGTGTGTATGATCACCACACCTCATGATAGGATTCAAGTCTCTAGGGGAAGTTGGGAATTTTCAGAGTCCTTAGGTTTTCTTGGTTTGATGATGAATAGTGGAAATGAAAAGGTAGTTTGGTTAATGGTATTAGTGAGCTCACAGGGTCAGGAAAGACATGTAGATCCAAGGATATTTCCCTAGAACACTCTCTGTTATGGTCAAGTGATTTTAGTATGGCCTCCAACCATATGTTCAAGTCACCCACCAGAGCTAGTTTCCCGTAGCATTGTCTTGTATCCTTTAGTTTTGAAATCATGGAAGCTAGGTTTTAAAACAAAAATGACATTGTTTTAGGATGAATAAGTTTTTTTATGAAATTATTTTCTAATAAATATGGAAGGGTTTAAATTGTGAAATGGTGGAACTGAGTTTTTAGAATTTTTTTGAAATGTAAAATGGTGTGTTTACACCTCTTTTGAAAGCATAAAATTGTGTTAAAGTTGGTTTTGAAAAAGTGTTTCCAATAGAGTTTTCTAAACTGTTGAAAGGTGTTTTAATGGGATGACATGTTTTAAAATTAATGTTTATGACTTTAATGTGAGTTTTAATTTAAATAATTTTTCCTTTATGAATTTTGGTAAGCTATAATTTGGGTTTGATTTCGTGGTTAGTCATTTTGAGAAAAAGAAGGTATTGGTTGACTGTTTTGGTTCTGAAAAGTGGAAAGAATTTTTATTTTAACCTTTGGTATTTCCATGAGAGACCACATGCATGGGTTTATATGGGATTATGGATGGTTTATGGCATGGATATGATGAGGGTTCCTGGTGTGGCACAAAAACATGCATGTGTGAGGCCCAAGGGGCACCATTGGTGGATACGCTAACCGCTGAACCGTTTATTTTCAAAAAGATGATTTTAAAGGAAAAATTTAATGTCTTTATGACTAGTTTGGGATGGTGTGTATTATGTGTTTTTGAAAATTTTGATGTTGTGGTATGTTTTGAGTCTAAGAAACCCTCCTGTTTTAACTGTGTTTTGGGTTTGTGTTTGGTCGGTAAGCTATGTTGAAGGGCCGGTTAGTGGTCTCTTTTGAGAAATGATTTGGGATGCCTTTACGGTGGTTAACTTCAGGTGTTTGGTTATGATTTATGGTATATATTGACCAATGGTCCATCTTGGTTGGGTCCTTGGGTTCAATCGTTGGATAAGGTATGCCCCATTAAGGGTTAGTGCACAACTGAGGTGCAACCTGGATTGTTTTGGCCGTTTGAAGACCCTCCAGTTGATCAATATAAGGAATCTTTTTCTTGAGATTTTTAGATTGAGTCTAAACCCTTTCCTTTCTTGGTTTTTTGTATACTATTTTAGTGGGAGAGTGATCATGGAAGGTTGAAAGAGACCTTATCTTTTTAAGTTTCCTGACATTACAAAGGTGGAAGTGGTTTGGGGTTGTTAGAATGGATGTGTATTTAGATGGTGTCTAAGAGGCCCTCTCGGTACTTCACAATCTCTTAGAATAAGAAGTTCACATTAAACTACCAGTGTGGAAAATTTGTTCATGAGAGGATATTGTGGAAAATTTCTAGAATTGTGTGTTGTTTGGGGATGTTGTATAAGGTCCCTCTCCATGAATTGTTTATATTAGTCACAATGGTCATGTTCAATGACGCCTTGTGATGTCATGTGCTCGATTGACCATAAATGTGAAAGTCTTGCAATCCTATAAGAGTCTCTATTATGTTGGGAGAATGTCTCCCTTTAAAAAACTTCATAATCTTCCATTTTAGAGGAATGTGAGTATAAGTGTTCTTTACTTATATTATTTCTCACCCGATGAAACAAGGTGTGATGTGTGAATATCTTCTAAGCCCATGTTTTAGTGAAATATCAGGTTAGGGTAATGTGAGTTTGGAATGTGTTATGTCTTGGAAATCTTATCGGAGAGTTCAGTGTAGTTGTTGGTGGCACCAAAAGAATAATTCTTGTTGAGGGGGTTTCCAAAGCCTAACAGCGAGGGCGAAGATGCTTCAATCATTTGAGTTCTAGCCATAGGTCTCAGAGAGAAGTTGACTCATAGTCAGGGGAAATCCCAGGTTTGTTTAAACCCTTGTACAGTGTCATATCCTCAGTATGAAAGATAGGAAGAGTTTAAACCTATTGTGTCAACATATTTCTTCTATTGTTCCCGTTCGGTGGAAATAGGTTTAGGGCTTTGTACCCATGTCATCGCCTAATGTCATTCCCTCCCCCTTTGGATTCCATTGAGACATTGGATAATGGTTTGAAATTTGTCTAGACAATCTAAGCGCACAGTTTGTGAATTATTATTAGTGACCATGTTCTAGGAATCCATGCAGAAAGAATGATCTGCATAGTTAGTGAATGGTTTCCCAAACCATATGGACTAATCGTGTGACCTTCCCAAATCATTAATTTTTTGGGTCTTTCTGTACCGGCCCATGCTGGTCAGTTAAGATGGTTAGTTCTTATGGTGGGAAGACCAATTATGATTCTCATGTATGTTCCTTCATAAATTTTGAATGGATGTATACCCTTTGTACTAGGAAGTCCGTTTTGGTCTCCCCCTGTTATTGTCCTGATTCTGTCTCGGAAAAATATAGGTTGTCTCTTATGGTGGGAAGCCTATTTGTGTCCCCCCATACCAATAACTTAGATTTATCCATGGAATTGGCTTGGAAGTAGGTAGTATCATTCGGAATTATCTAGCTACCAACATCTTCCTTGAGTAAACGTAGGGATTGAAGAGCGCCCAATGGTTTAGTTAAAGTAAGGTAAGTGTAACCTTGTTCAGAGTTGTTGTTCGTTTGGTTGAATTGCTTGAGTCTTGTTTGGATAGTGTTTGAGGAGTTTTCTTTTGGGATAAAGTGTTAATGTGATTGATCATTTCACAAAAGTGGTGTAAGTTTTGGTTGTGAGAGTAATCTTTCTTTAATTGATCACTGGAGGTGTTTTGGCCTTTGGGGGCGAAGCTTGGCAAAGAAGTACACCTTGGTTTATCAGCTGGGTTTGGTTTTTGTATTTGGGCTTGCTGTGGCTTTCTAGGGACGGAATGTTTTCATGGTGGAGAGAATTGTTTCATAAATGACTTATTTTAAAGGAAAATTTCATTTAATTTCTATTCATTTTTTGTTTTGTGGGTTTCCTAAGCATTTATGGAGGAAAGGGTGAGTTTTCACGAATTGGGCCAAACAGTGAGATCAATTCCAGATTTATAAATAATTTTTATTCCTTTATAACTCCTTCATTTTTTTAATATTTTTCATCCATTAAAATTCATAATTGGAATATCTTGGCCTATTAACACCACCATATTAATTTGGACCATTTTGAAATCCATAATCATGGTGGATTTGGGTTTTTATTTAAGGGATCTGACCTACCCGAAATCCCATTTCCTGGATTAAAAATATGTTTTAATTATTTAATATCTCCTCCAATGATTATTTTTTTTGGTGATTCCAACTCTCACCCGAGATCTCTTACCCAAGGTGCGCCCCCATGCTCTCATCCCCCTCTTTGGAGCTCGGTTTCATCACAAATTTGGATGAAACATCTCTGAATTTCTCAAATCGACCATATTTGAAGAGGTAAATTGATTATTTAATAACTCATTCATTTCTCACTCTTTTCCCATATTTTAGCACCTAAATGGTCTATTAATTTTTTTATAACCTCCCTTGAGTGTTTGAAAGTTTTAAAATTCAGATACTAGTGTATTTGGGGTGATTTGTTCAATATTTTTCAAGGTAAGTGATTCCTTCTTGGTTTTTTCCTTTTCCCTTAGGGTTTCCTCCCTCCTTCTTTATGTTCTAAAATGTCCAGAAGTTAGGGTTCGAACATAGGGTTTGATTTGGTTTCTTTTTGATTAAATATTGTGGTCTAGGGCTGGATTTATCTTTCTTGTGGTCCGATGGTGGTGCGGTTGATGTTTCACAGCAAGTTTTGAGGGATTCGACACTTTTTGTAGGTGATTCCATTGTTAACCATTCCATGATGACTTAGTTAGCTTTTTTACTAGATTTTCATGTTTACCACATGATGTGTGTGGTGCGAAAACATTTTTTGAGGGATTTAGTTAAGCATTTAATTTTGTAATTTCATTTTCGTTGAAGTTGTGAACTTTTCAAATATAACACATGTGGTATCTTTTGTGGTAGTTTTATAAAATATGAAATTGATTTATTAGTTGTTTAAAGGGGCTGAAAATTCTGTTTTATTAATGCCTTATTTTCATGTAGAGCTTTCAAGGGTTTTTTTTGAATATGTTTGGTGTGTAAAACATTGTTATACTTCTTGAGATCATTTTATGAAAATGGGTGTTTTCATTGGTATCTTTTGTTGTAATATTCAAGGTGATTTTATAACAATTGAAAGTGGTTTTATAAATGTATATTGGGATTAAAATTATAATTTTTTAGTGTTTTGGTGTGGTTTTGTCCTTGAAATATGGTTTTGAAATGGGTTTTATGAGCAGAGTTTGGGTATACTCTTTAGAATTGTTTTATGAAAGATTTGAATGATTTATGTAAGAGGTGAAACCATATTGGGAAACTATTTTGGAGTGTGTATATTTTTAAATGGTACATTTTAAATGTCAAAGGGGCTGTTTTGTGATGTATACCATCTTGGAAATGTTTTATAAAAATGTTTGAAGGATTTACTAAAGTTTGTAAGAGATGTGAAAGTGATGTGGGATGTTTTGTGTGAGTGTGATGTGAAAAATGGATTTTGGTTATAAAAAGGGTATTATGTAACATGTGAGTGGGTGGTTATGTGAGTTTGAATAACTTTTATTGGTTTTATAAAAAATTTTAATGGATTTTTTGAAGTGTTAAAGAAATGTGAAAAGTGTTATGGGCTATTTTGGTGTGAGTCGGATTTCAAAATCAGTTTGATTGAAAAGTGGGATTTTGTGACTTGTGTGTTATACATGTGAGACGTTTGGTGAATTTGTGATGTGGAAATGATATTTTCATGTGAAAAATTTATTTATTAACTTGTTGAACTTGTTTTATCACAAGGGGAAAACCCCAGTATCTAGGTTGGTGGACGTATACTAGTATGCTAGTGAATCCATGGGGTTTGGCCTCAGTTTCACTTAGAAAGATTGACGCTTAAAACTCTAACTAAACTATTATGATGATGGTTGGGTACCAATAGGTTATGTGTATGTTCCCTACTAGTGGATCATGCACGAGAACATATATTTATGATGGTTACTATCACTGAGATACGAGGTACCTGGGACCCACAACTAGCTAGTGCCTAGGTGTTATTTACTATTTCTAATGCTCATTAGATCCTTTATACTCACTGTCATCATACAGTATATTTGGATGAATAATTCTGTAGAATTGGAATTTATTTTAAAAGAGTTGATTCTTTAAATTATCCCACTTGAAAACTTATTTTTTTAGTTGCAACTTTTAGAAATTGTAACTAGCATTTCGTGTTTATAAAATCTTTCAAGATTTTTGTCTTTGAATGTTTATCACATGGAATATATTTGTGGTGGTATCATACTAGAAATTGTATCAAACCCTACATACACCCTTGGGGGTAAGTAGTCTGGGTTATTTTTTGTTGTCGCAGGTTGGGTACAGTTTTTAGTGCCAGTGGTATGGGTTTCTAGCAGGTCCTTGGTGGTGAAGTCTTGTGGATATGGCTTGAGGGTGGTGCCCCTTGCCATGAGGGTTTTTGGGATGTTTCCTTTTGGTTTTGTACCTTTTTTATATTCTTAGTGAGTTGTTTTAAACTATTTAATTCAGTTATGATTTTTTTTAAATATTGTTTGGTTTGAAAAATCAAGATTCATTTTATTGGATTAATTTGTTGTTTTATATTTACAAGCACGAGTAAGTAGTTCCCATTTCTCTTTTTATGATACCCGGGAACTTGTGCCGACTTGTGGGGATCGGCAACACCCTTCAGTCCTTGTCATGTTATGGGTTTGGTGCCGGTATTTATGGTGACCAGATTCGGTTCGCAACAAACACACATCCCAAACCCTTCTTTGAAGCATCACTAAAAATTACAAAAAGCTATCCACTTGTGGGTAGTGTGAGCACAAGGGAAGAGACATGCCACATTTTCAACAACATGAATATTTATTCTCATTCATCATTCCAAGAAAATTTGACTCCTTTCCTAGTAATCTTGGTAAGAGGGTTTGATAATCGTGAGAAATTTCCAAAAAATCGACGATAATATCCAACTAACCCAAGGAAGCTACTGATATCTGTCACAGATGTTGTCCTCAGACATCCCTCAATTTCTTTTGTCTTGAAAGGATCCATATATATCCCATTTCTTGTGATGATATTCCCCAAGAATGAGACTTACTTCAACCAAAACTCAAACTTGTTATAATTTTCCTAGAGATTCTCCATTGGCAAGGTCTTTAGCATAGTTCTTAGATTCTCTTCATACTCATCCTTGGTTTTGGAGTATATTAGAATATCATCTATAATGACTACCAAAAATCTATCGAGGTAATCTCTAAATACTATATTCATCAAGTCCAGAAATATTTCTGGAGAATTAGCGAGTCCGAATGACATCACTATTAACTCATAATGCCCATACCATGTTCGAAAAGTAGTCTTGGTGATATCCTCCTCCTTCACCCTTACTTGGTAATATCCCGACCATAGATCCATCTTGGATAAGTATTGTGCTTCACTTAGCTAATGAAACAAGTCATCAATTCATCTAAATGGATACTTATTCTTTATCATTATTTTATTGAGCTAATGATAATCAATGAAAAGGTGCATTGACCCATTCTTCTTCTTGACGAAGAGGACTGGTGCAACCCATGGTGAAGCACTTGGGCATATAAACCCTTTATCTAGATTCTCATATAGTTATTTATTTAGCTTGTCAACTTACAAAATATTTATTTTATATAGAGTATTGTATATTAGAAATGACCTAGGTATAAGTTAGATCGAAAATTTGACCTCTCGGTTAGGAGGAAGACCAGGAAATTCCTCGAGAAACAGATTAGCAAATTCCCTCACAATACAAATGTCTTAGAGAATGGTTCTTTCCTTAGAATCAATAATTTGATATTGATACGCTTGCTCATAGGGAAATAATATCCATGATTTAGATGATGGTTTTAATGAATATTCATCTTCCTATTTTCACTTGTATAGAGTTGGGGGCCGATTCTCCATTTGAAGAGTGATTCCCCTCTCACAGATATTTATGTTGGA
Organism: Viscum album; assembly: GCA_963277665.1. Lineage (NCBI taxonomy): Eukaryota > Viridiplantae > Streptophyta > Magnoliopsida > Santalales > Viscaceae > Viscum > Viscum album. The sequence goes on along the minus strand of OY728121.1, from coordinate 1,097,235,206 downwards.
TCTATATAGAGAAAGCCAATCCATGCCTAGAATTGAATTAAATTCCACTAAGGGAAGTATAACAATGTTTCCAGGAAGTTCAATCCACAAATGGTGACCGGAGAGGAGTTATGTTCATAAGATGCAATAATTTTCCCATTTTTCATCTTCACTGACATCTATACTTCCATTCTTTATGGTGATGTTTGAATAGTTCTACTAAACATTAATGATATAAAATAATGAATAGAACCAAAATAAAAAAGTATTTTCACAATTCATGAATGAATAAATAGAGTACCCATCACCACATAGTTTTCAGGATTCAATTTGGCATCAGTGATGGAAAAAGCTTTCCCTTTATTCCTTTGAGGTTGTTGATTGCCTCCAAAAAAACATTTCTTAGGTCACTAGTTCGCAAAGTGCCCCAGTTCCTTGCAGTTGTATAAATGAACAACGTGTAACGCCCTGACCCCAGTTACCCAGAGTCGGTGCATTACTTCGTAACATTGGCATGATCACAAAATATCAAGTCTCGAAAGACCGATTAGTTTAGTAGCCTTGGAAACACTAGATACATTCATAAATGTTACATTACATCACAAAGTGAAAAACTACAATAACATAGTATCCATTTTCCACACTCATATCCCCTTAAGACTATCCCGACAGGTAATTCCTATAATACTTCATCACATCCTGGAAAAATTAAAACATTGAAAGGGGTGAGCTCATATGCTCAGTAAGGATAACAATATAGCGGAAGCTTTCATAAATAAACATAAACATTTAAGGCAATGTATGACTAAAAAAAAGCCTTTTAAACTTGAACTTCAACATAATATGGAAAAAGTAAAATGAGATAATGCCATTTACTTATTCACATGGATATTCTACTGGTCTAATAATCACATGCAATATCAATAACCACTTTCATAATGATGGAATGCATAATTCCAGACTATCATAACCACGTAGCCAAGGCCTCGTGCCAAGACCACAAATAAGATTTTGTCAAGGCCTCATGCCAAGACACTAGTTTGTCTCATGAGACCTTCCGATGCATCAAGGAGCTATAGCGGGCTCCACCCGTCACATATTAAGTCCAATGCATTCCTCATATGAATACGTTTAAACATATCATAAACCATAACATAATCGTATCACATAAAACATGCATAAAGGAAACATAACATTTCCATATTTCAATCACATGATATCAATAAAACACATTGATATAATAAAAACACTTTCAAAACCATTTCCAATACCAAAATAAAAGAAAAGTAAAACATGGTATTTATTTTTCTTTAAAAAAAGGTATGGCTTGTAGAGGAAGCCGAAACTCAAATAATGGTCAAGGCGGCGGAGAATTCGTTGTCGCCGCATACGTTTGACAAAAACATTCCCTTTTGTCATTTAGTAAACGCTTCGTATAAAAAAATATTCCTTTTGAATAAACGTAAAAGTCAAAGGGGTTTATACACCGTATAAAATAAGGTTGTGTATGAAACAAAATATGCCTCAATGAAAGGAGATTGAGACGAAGTCCCATACAAGGATCATTTTTTTAAATAAAATAGATCTATTATGTGTATTAACTATAATTAAACATAAAGAAAGTACAAATACAAGATAGGACATAATAATATCATGATGTAATTTGAAAGTAGGAGATTAACCCAAAGAATGGAAATTGGGTTAAGAAGTTCCCTTACCTTGCATCCTGTCTTGACTCGACCGTTCTTTAACCTCCTGAATAATAAACTAGAGTTAATTTATAATTGCTTAAGAACCTTTATAAAGTTTTTTATTCCTTTTATATCACTTATTACCATGTTATGAACATTATGTAATTATTGAAGTTAATAACGGTCGTTTTGTCGATCTTTTGTACTTGAGTCAAAAATAAACTTCTTATAATTACAAGTTGTTCATGTGGTGAAATATCCATTATATCCAGAATTATATTCATGATATAGATATCATATATCTCATATATATCCAGTATATACATGCATTTATAATATTCCATAACGTTTAGAGGTAAGAAATGAAATGCACCGTTCATGGAGACGATAAGCCGTACGTACGCATGAACGCTACATTCATTTATATTTCGTATTTAATGAAATCATAATGATATAAAGTTATATTATAATTCCAGTATAATATCATATATAATATCATTTACTCCATCCTTTATACATCCCACATATGGCATTAACGATTCAAATCACTTTGAGGGGGCGGTAGTCCGCACTTCCTAAAATGAAAATATCGCGTTTACCCATAATGGAAACAAGAAAGGTATGCCATAAATGAAAAATACAGAACCTTAAGTAAAACATAAACATATTATATATCATATATAAATATAGTGACATCTTAATGGCCACCTTTGAAGGTGTTATATGAGTGTTGAACAATCATCGTTTCATGAGGCAGAAATTCGCCATCCACAGAAATAGTATGTTCTTTAACCATTAGATATAGGTGTGTGTAAGTGTAGCTCGAATAATTCTTATAACAACATCCTAGTATATTTAGGATACTGGTTTGGTTACAAAATAAATTAATAAAAAGAGTTTAGGGGGTTGGATAAGAAAAATAAAACAAAATAACATAAGAGAATACATTACCTTAAAATCGGGTAACTTTTTTTTGATTTGAGACAAAGGCTTCCTTGGGAAGAGTTCTGCCCAAAGTGCGGCTTCTAGGAGTAAGAGAGGGAAGTTGGAAGAGTATTTGGGAAGATTTTGGCTGAGCCAAATGGCTTGAATGTGTGAATTAGGTGGTAGAGGTGGGGGCCTTTTATAAGTGGAGAGGAGGGGCACTCTTGGAATGTCATGAAATGTTACTTTATTAAGAAATGCTTTTCGGATTATAAAGGTCCCACAATGATATATTTAGAGGCTAAGGTGATAAGGGTTCTAAATCTCCTCATCCAATATGTTTTTTACAAGTGTAAGCCTTAGATTTTACATTATCCTTTCATTTTATTTAAATCGTTAATTAATGAGGTAATCACGGCATCATCATGGTGTCATAAATAATTTAATTTAATTAATGTCTAAAAATTATAAAAAAATTATCATGGTGTAGGAAATATTTTTAGATTTCTAATTAATATTTATAGTAAAAATATGACTTGTATAACCCCATTTAATTTTTTTTTAGTAAAACATCTTATGTTTGTGACATTTTTATTTTAACTTTAAATAAAAGTTATTATTGTCATTTTCCTACCAAAGTGGCTCCATGGGGTCCCCAAGTTGACCCATGTATTTTCTTGGTCGGCCATGACTCATAAAATAGGTTTAGGACAAGTGTCAAGGTCATTTAATATTTTTATAATATCATTTTTACCTTAAATTTCACTAATTACCTTTAATCGCGATTAATTAAACTTAAAAGTTACTATTCACTAAAAAATTATTTTAATCCCATTGAACCAAATTTTACTTCCTAATGACAACCATGTATGTCGGATTTTTGAAAATCAAATCACAGAAGTGGTAATATTTCATTTAAATGAGAAAATCAGTTATTTAACTACCACTTAGTGGTTTCACTATTCATCAAAAATTGAAGTTTTTCAGAACAATGACAAAATTTTACCCTAAGCTATAATTGATATTCCGAATTCAAAAATGATGTCTATTTTACAAAATTACAAACATATAAGTTGCATTAATTAATTTTATAATTAATTCCCATTGTCGCAACAAATAGCGTGTTTTTAAGAAACAATATATATCAAAAGATTGACAATTGTTTATGTCCAATTTCAAAGTGAAATTAATTCTAATGACCATCATTGGATAAAATGTTAAGAATATATTATAATTAAACTTTAAAACCACTCAATAGTATAATTTATCACTATAAATTATTTTGAATAAAAAAGTTGTTTTTAAGTATTCTTCACTATTCATAAAAAATTGGAAGTTCTCAAAAAATTACAAAAATTTCATCTTAGGATAATTTTGATATTCTGAATATAAAAACGAAGTCCATTTGGAAATATAAAATTTATAAAATTTCAAAAAATAGGTATTACTATTCATAACGGCTACTTTGATTAGTCACGGTGTGTTAGAACTCAAACTTGCGTACAATGCAACCTATTGCATTATTGAAAGAGAGGCATATCATGAAAGCTTGGGGTGTTACATTCTCCCCTCCTTCAATAAATTGCGTCCTCGAAATTTGAAATTTTTCTTTGAAAGTAAAAGGTTGAAAATAGAAAATACCTTTGTGGAAAACCCACATCGGAAATAGGGTTAATAAGAATATAACATTAAAAGAAAGAAAGAGAAGTACAAAGGTCACCCGAGATAGCCCATACTAGGATTCTATGAAAGCATGGATGTGGAAGAAAAACAAACCATCAAGGTCTGATGGAGAGTTGTAGAAAACTGGATTAGGAGAAAGTTAACCATAAGAAAATCACAAACTTGTGATTGGATAAACGGTCATTGAATCCCCAGTAGGAAAAGTTAACCAGCAACGTTTTTGTTTTAAGTTACCTTTTATAAAGTTGAGGAGTTTATTTAGGATATTTACTAAGAACGTAAGGTAATATACATACTTGTCATGTATAATTTCATTCTTTAATAAATTTTTACCATAAACCCATCTTTCAATCTAAAAGGTAATAGAAATCAAAAATATTCTATTTATTCTAATTGTTTAAGGTTCCAAATATTAACACATACCATTTAGATTAGTAAAACTATTTTGTAATAACCAGGGACTTCCTGTAGGCTAGTGGTAGGTAATAAAGGCATGTCACACTATGGTTGTGGGTTCGATTCCTGCAGCTTTGTCCGACGCGACGGGTTATCCCCCGACCTGCAAGTTGTCCTTTTCCTATTATAATATTCCAAAAGTAATACTCAAAAATGTTTTAACCTTAAACAATACTATCCAAGGTTCAACTTAATCCATTCCAACCTTTATAGTTATCCAAAATACCTCTATCCAGACTTTCTCTAAAAGGTCTCTAAATTCCAAAATCAATTGTATCATCAGATTCCTCAGACAAGGTAAAGTTTCTCTTATTGTCACATAAAAAATATGATTACCTTAATCATATTAAAACCTTAATGAAATCAACATGTACTGCAGTACAATCCTTATATATATATCACATTATTCTAATAACCATAATATAATCCATGAGTCCAAAATCACCAATACATTAATTATTCCGCTTCAACTGTAGTCACTGCATAAGATTGGCCTTGATCCCTTGGCCTTTTCTGAGGTAAGTTTCCCTGACACTTAGGACATTCATTTGCATAATGCCCCATTTCTCTACAATTGTAGCATTCAACATTGATATCCTCTTTCTTTCCCTTGCAATCACGCGCCTAGTGACCTTTTTCTCCACATTTATAACAAACTCCCATTCCTTTTAGGCAAGTACCAGGGTGATTCTTCCCACAATTATCACATAATGGAAAATTCTTCTTTCCCTTTTTCCCTTTATCTGTCTCTTGTCCCACTATTATCTTCTTCTCTTGCTTTACTTTATTGTCATAAGACTTAGAGAATTCTTTACTTATCTTATTAACACATGATACTATTTCTTCATATGTTGAGAACACATGGGAGATTATTTCCCTTATAAATGTTGGCTTAATACCATGAAAGATATGATCCTTCTTACGCTTTGGATCATATGTATTGTTGGAGTTCACTTTCCTTCCACTGGGCACCATTTCTATACCATGGCATAAACTAGGTTAGTTTATGAATTGCAATGAATAATTCCAAACTTGTAAAATAATTAATGTAAATTGAACGGTTTATGGATATAATCCATAATCATAAAAATGTTTTCTTTGAGAAAGTATATACTGATAACCCTTTATAGTGGTTTGTAAAGAAAATGAGAATTATCCTAATCATATCCCCCAGGAGTGTCGTAACCAAGAGTGCAGCAAGGCCCGTTGTTGTGCACCAATTCTCGTTCGAGTATAACTCAAAGCGGTGTTTTTGGGTTTTACCCCTAGGTAAATCTGTTCCAGAGCCGCCTCTACCTGCTCATATCCAGACAAGGATGTATTGCTCAGAAAACTCACAAAATCTCTATAATACCAAAATTCTAGGAAGTTCTTCTATACTAATCCTTAAAGTCTATCTTCGGGCTATGTGCTCTAATCAGAGTTTATCTAAATCTAGCTTCCAAGGTTAGTACTAAACTGCCTCTGATACCAACTGTAACGCCCCGACCCCAATTACCCAGAGTCGGTGCATTACTTCGTAACATTGGCATGATCACAAAAGATCAAGTCTCGAAAGACCGATTAGTTTAGTAGCCTTGGAAACACTAGATACATTCATAAATGTTACATTACATCACAAAGTGAAAAACTACAATAACATAGTCTCCATTTTCCACACTCATATCCCCTTCAGACTATCCCTGTAGGTCATTCCTATAATACTTCATCACATCCTGGAAAAATTAAAACATTGAAAGGGGTGAGCTCAGATGCTCAGTAAGGATAACAATATAGAGGAAGCTTTCATAAATAAACATAAACATTTAAGGCAATGTATGACTAAAACAAAAGCCTTTTAAACTTGAACTTCAACATAATATGGAAAAAGTAAAATGAGATAATTCCATTTACTTATTCACATGGATATTCTACTGGTCGAATAATCACATGCAATATCAGTAACCACTTTCATAATGATGGAATGCATAATGCCAGACTATCATAACCACGTAGCCAAGGACTCGTGCCAAGACCACAAAAAAGATTTTGTCAAGGCCTCGTGCCAAGACACTAGTTTGTCTCATGAGACCTGCCGATGCATCGAGGAGCTATAGCGGGCTCCACCCGTCACTTATTAAGTCCAATTCATTCCTCATATGAATAGGTTTAAACATATAATAAACCATAACATAATCGTATCACATAAAACATGCATAAAAGAAAACATAACATTTTTACATTTCAATCACATGATATCAATACAACACATTGATATAATAAAAACACTTTCAAAACCATTTTCAATACCAAAATAAAAGAAAAGTAAAACATGGTATTTATTTTTCTTAAAAAAAGGTATGGCTTGTAGAGGAAGCCGAAACTCAAATAATGGTCACGGCGGCAGAGAAGTCGTTGTCACTGCATACGTACGACAAAAAAAATTCCCTTTTGTCATTTAGTAAATGCTTCGTATAAAAAAATATTCCTTTTGAATAAACGTAAAAGTTAAAGGGGTTTATACACCGTATAAAAGAAGGTTGTGTATAAAACAAAACATGCCTCAATGAAAGGAGATTGAGACGAAGTCCCATACAAAGATCATTTTTTTAAATAAAATAGATCTATTATGTGTATTCACTATAATTAAACATAAATAAAGTAAAAATACAATATAGGACATAATAATATCATGATGTAATTTGAAAGTAGGAGATTAACCCAAAGAATGGAAATTGGGTTAAGAAGTTCCCTTACCTTACGTCCTGTCTTGACTCGACCATTTTTTAACCTCCTGAATAATAAACTAGAGTTAATTTATAATTGCTTAAGAACCTTTTTCAAGTTTTTTATTCCTTTTATATCACTTACTACCATGTTATGAACATTATGTAATTATTTAAGTTAATAACGATCGTTTTGTCGATCTTTGGTACTTGAGTCAAAAATAAACTTCTTATAATTACAAGTTGTTCATGTGGTGAAATATCCATTATATCCAGAATTATATTCATGATATAGATATCATATATCTCATATATATCTAGTATATACATGCATTTATAATATTCCATAACGTTTAGAGGTAAGAAATTAAATGCACCGTTCATGGAGACGGTAAGCCGTACGTACGCATGAACACTACTTTCATTTCTATTTCGTATTTAATGAAATAATAATGATATAAAGGTATATTATAATTCCAGTATAATATCATATATAATATCATTTACTCCATCCTTTATACATCCCACATATGGCATTAACGATTCAAATCACTTTGAGGGGGCGGTAGTCCGCACTTCCTAAAATGAAAATATCGCGTTTACCCATAATGAAAACAAGAAAGGTATGCAATAAATGAAAAATACAGAACCTTAAGTAAAAAATAAACATATTATATATCATATATAAATATAGTTACATCTTAATGTCCACCTTTGAAGGTGTTATATGAGTGTTGAACAATCATCGTTTCGTGAGGCAGAAATCCGCCATCCACAGAAACAGTATGTTCTTTAACCATTGGATGTAGGTGTGTGTAAGTGTAGCTCGAATAATTCTTATAACAACATCCTAGTATATTTAGGATACTGGTTTTGTTACAAAATAAATGAATAAAAAGAGTTTATGGGGTTGGATAAGCAAAATAAAACAAAATAACATCAGAGAAGACATTACCTTAAAATCGGGTAACTTTTTTTTTGATTTGAGCCAAAGGCTTCCTTGGGAAGAGTTCTGCCCAAAGTGGGGCTTCTAGGAGTAATAGAGGTAAGTTGGGAGAGTATTTGGGAAGAGGTTGGCCGAGACAAATGGCTTGAAGGTGTGAATAAGGTGGTAGAGGTGGGGGCCTTTTATAAGTGGAGAGGAGGGGCACTCTTGGAATGTCATGAAATGTTACTTTATTAAGAAATGATTTTCTAATTCTAAAGGTCCCACAATGATATATTTCGTGGTTAAGGTGATAAGGGTCAGAAATATCCTCATCCAATATGTTTTTGACAAGTGTAAGCCTTAGATTTTGCATTATCCTTTCATTTTATTTAAATCGTTAATTAATGAGGTAATCGAGGCATCATCATGGTGTCATAAATAATTTAATTTATTTAATGTCTAAAAATTATAAAAAAATTATCAAGATGTAGGAAATATTTTTATATTTATAATTAATATTTATAGTAATAACTTTGACTTGTATAACCCCATTTAAAAATTGTTTTAGTAAAACAACTTATGTTTGTGACATTTTTATTTTAACTTTAAATAAAAGTTATTATTGTCATTTTCCAACCAAAGTGGCTTCATGGGGTCCCCAAGTTGACCCATGTATTGTATTGGTCGGAAATGACTCATCCAATAGGTTAAGGACAAGTGTCAAGGTCATTTCAAATTTTTATAATATCATTTTTACCTTAAATTTCACTAATTACCTTTAATCGCGATTAATTAAACTTAAAAGTTACTATTCACAAATTAATTATTTCAATCCCATTGAACCAAATTTTACTTCTTAATTACAACCATGTATGTCGGATTTTTGAAAATCAAATCACAGAAGTGGTAATATTTCATTTAAATGAAAAAATCAGTTATTTAGCTACCACTTAGTGGCTTCACTATTCATCAAAAATTGAAGTTTTTCAGAACAATGCGAAAATTTTACCCTAAGCTATAATTGATATTCCGAATTCAAAAATGATGTCTATTTTACAAAATTCCAAACATATACATTGCATTAATTAATTTTATAATTAATTCCCGCTGTCGCAACAAATAACGTGTTTTTAAGAAACAATATATATCAAAAGATTGACAATTGTTTATGTCCAATTTCAAAGTGAAATTAATTATAATGACCATAATTGGATAAAATGGTAAGGATATATTATAATTAAACTTTAAAACCACTCAATATTATAATTTATCACTATAAATTATTTTGAAGAAAAAAGTGGTTTTTAAGTATTCTTCACTATTCATAAAAAATTGGAAGTTCTCAGAAAATTACAAAAATTTTAACTTAGGATAATTTTTATATTCCAAATACAAAAACAAAGTCCATTTGGAAAGATAAAATTTATAAAATTTCAAAAAGTAGGTATTAAAATTCATAACGGCTACTTTGATTAGTTGTGGTGTGTTAGAACTCGAACTTGCGTACAATGAAAGCTATTGCATTATTGAAAGAGAGGCGTATCATGAAAGCTTGGGGTGTTACATTCTCCCCTACTTCAATAAATTGCGTCCTCTAAATTTGAAATTTTTCTTTGAAAGTAAAAGGTTGAAAATAGAAAATACCTTTGTGGAAAACCCACATCGGAAATATGGTTAATAAGAATATACCATTAAAAGAAAGAAAGAGAAGTACAATGGTCACCCGAGATAGCCCATACTAGGATTCTATGAAAATATGGATATGGAAGAAAAAAAAACCATCATGGTCTGATGGAGAGTTGTAGAAAACTGGATTAGTAGAAAGTTAACCATAAGAAAATCACAAACTTGTTATTGGTTAAACGGTCATTGAATCCCCAGTTGGAAAAGTTAACCGGCCACGTTTTTGTTTTAAGTTAACTTTTATAAAGTTGAGGAGTTTATTTAGGAGATTTACTAAGAACGTAAGGGAATATACATACTTGTCATGTAGACTTTCATTCTTTAATAAATTTTTACCACAAACCCATCTTTCACTCTAAAAGGTTATAGAACTCAAAAATATTCAATTTATCCTAATTGTATAAGGGTCCAAATATTAACACATACCATTTAGATTAGTAAAACTATTTTGTAATAACCAGGGACTTCCGGTAGGATAGTGGTAGGTAATAAAGGCCTGTCGCACTATGGTTGTGGGTTCGATTCCTGCAGCTTTGTCCGACGCGACGGGTTATCCCCCAACCTGCAGGTTGTCCTTTTCCTATTATAATATTCCAAAAGTAATATTCAAAAATGTTTTAACATTAAACAATACTATCCAAGGTTCAACTTAATCCATTCCAACCTTTATAGTTATCCAAAATACCTCTATCCAGACTTTCTCTAAAAGGTATCTAAATTCCAAAATCAATTGTATCATCAGATTCCTCAAACAAGGTAAAGTTTCTCTTATTGTCACATACAAAAATATGATTACCTTCATCATATTAAAACCTTAATGAAATCAACATGTACTGCAGTAAAATACTTATATATATATAACATTATTCTAATAACCATAATATAATCCATGAGTCCAACAGCACCAATACATTAATTATTCCGCTTCAAATGTAGTCATAGCATAAGATTGGCCTTGATCCCTTGGCCTTTTCTGAGGTAAGTTTCCCTGACGCTTAGGACATTCATTTGCATAATGCCCCATTTCTCTACAATTGTAGCATTCAACATTGATAGCCTCTTTCTTTCCCTTACAATCACGCACCTGGTGACCTTTTTCTCCACATTTATAACAAACTCCCATTCCTTTTAGGCAAGTACCAGGGTGATTCTTCCCACAATTATCACATAATGGAAAATCCGTCTTTCCCTTTTTCCCTTTATCCATCTCTTGTTCCACCGTTCTCTTCTTATTTTGCTTTACTTTATTGTCATAAGACTTAGATAATTCTTTACTTATCTTATTAACACATGATACTATTTCGTCATATGTTGAGAACACATGGGAGATTATTTCCCTTCTAAATGTTGGCTTAATACCGTGAAAGATATGATCCTTCTTACGCTTTGGATCATACGTATTGCTGGAGTTCACATTCCTTCCACTGGGCACCATTTCTATACCATGGCATAAACTAGGTTAGTTTATGAATTGCAATGAATAATTCCAAACTTGTAAAATACTTAATGTAAATTGAACGGTTTATGGATATAATCCATAATCATAAAAATGTTTTCTTTGAGGAAGTATATACTGATAAACCTTCATAGTGGTTTGTAAAGAAAACGAGAATTATCCTAAGCATATCCCCCGGGAGTGTCGTAACGAAGAGTGCAGCGAGGCCCGTTGTCATGCACTAGTTCCCGTTCGAGTCTTGCTCAAAGCGGTGTTTTTGGGTTTTACCCCTAGGTACATCTGTGCCAGAGCCGCCTCTACCTGATCGTATCCAGATAGGGAAGTATAGCTCAGAAAACTCACAAAATCTCTATAATACCAAAATTCTAGGAAGTTCTTCTATACTAATCCTTAAAGTCTATCTTCGAGATATGTGCTCTAATCAGAGTTTATCTAAATCTAGCTTCCAAGGATAGTACTAAAATTCCTCTGATACCAACTGTAATGCCCTGATCCCAGTTACCCAGAGTCGGTGCATTACTTCGTAACATTGGCATGATCAGAAAAGATCAAGTCTCGAAGGACCGATTAGTTTAGTATCTTTGTAAACACTAGATACATTCATAAATGTTACATTACATCACAAAGTGAAAAACTAGAATAACATAGTCTCCATTTTCCACACTCATATCCCCTTCAGACTATCCCTGCAGGTCATTCCTATAATACTTCATCACATCCTGGAAAAATTAAAACATTGAAAGGGGTGAGCTCAGATTCTCTGTAAGGATAACAATATAGCGGATGCTTTCATAAATAAACATAAACATTTAAGGAAATGTACGACTAAAACAAAAGCCTTTTAAACTTGAACTTCAACATAATATGCAAAAAGTAAAATGAGATAATTCCATTTACTTATTTACATGGATATTCTATTGGTCGAATAATCACATGCAATATCAATAACCACTTTCATAATGATGGAATGCATAATTCCAGACTATCATAACCACGCAGCCAAGGACTTGTGCCAAGACCACAAATAAGATTTTGTCAAGGTCTCGTGCCAAGACACTAGTTTGTCTCATGAGACCTGCCGATGCATCGAGAAGCTATAGCGGGCTCCACCCGTCACTTATTAAGTCCAATGCATTTCTCATATGAATAGGTTTAAACATATCATAAACCATAACATAATTGTATCACATAAAACATGCATAAAGGAAACATAACATTTCCACATTTCAATCACATGATATCAATACAACACATTGATATAATAAAATCACTTTCAAAACCATTTTCAATACCAAAATAAAAGAAAAGTAAAACATGGTATTTATTTTTCTTTAGAAAAAAATGTATGGCTTGTAGAGGAAGCCGAAACTCAAATAATGGTCACGGTGGTGGAGAAGTCATTGTCGCCGCATACGTATGACAAAAACATTCCCTTTTGTCGTTTAGTAAACACTTTGTATAAAAAAATATTCCTTTTGAATAAACGTAAAAGTCAAAGGGGTTTATACACCGTATAAAAGAAGGTTGTGTATAAAACAAAATATGCCTCAATGAAAGGAGATTGAGACGAAGTCCCATACAAAGATAATTTTTTTAAATAAAATAGATCTATTATGTGTATTCACTATAATTACACAAAAAGAAAGTAAAAATACAAGATAGGACATAATAATATCATGACGTAATTTGAAAGTAGGAGATTAACCCAAAGAATGGAAATTGGGTTAAGAAGTTCCCTTACCTTGCGTCCTGTCTTGACTCGACCATTCTTTAACCTCCTAAATAATAAACTAGAGTTAATTTATAATTTCTTAAGAACCTTTTTCAAGTTTTTTATTCCTTTTATATCACTTACTACCATGTTATGAACATTATGTAATTATTTAAGTTAATAACGGTCATTTTGTCGATCTTTGGTACTTGAGTCAAAAATAAACTTCTTATAATTACAAGTTGTTCATGTGGTGAAATATCCATTATATCCAGAATTATATTCATGATATAGATATCATATATCTCATATATATCTAGTATATACATGCATTTATAATATTCCATAACGTTTAGAGGTAAGAAATGAAATGCACCGTTCATGGAGACGGTAAGCCGTACGTATGCATGAACGCTACTTTCATTTCTATTTCGTATTTAATGAAATCATAATGATATAAAGGTATATTATAATTCCAGTATAATATCATATATAATATCATTTACTCCATCCTTTATACATCCCACATATGGCATTAACGATTCAAATCACTTTGAGGGGGCGGTAGTCCACACTTCCTAAAATGAAAATATCGCGTTTACGCATAATGGAAACAAGAAAGGTATGCCATAAATGAAAAATAAAGAAACTTAAGTAAAACATAAACATATTATATATCATATATAAATAGAGTTACATCCTAATTTCCACCTTTTAAGGTGTTATATGAGTGTTGAACAATCATCGTTTCGTGAGGCAGAAATTCTCCATCCACAGAAACAGTATGTTCTTTAACCATTAGATGTAGTTATGTGTAAGTGTAGCTCGAATACTTATTATAAAAACATCCTAGTATATTTAGGATACTGTTTTTGTTACAAAATAAATGAATAAAAAGAGTTTAGGGGGTTGGATAAGCAAAATAAAACAAAATAACATAAGAGAATACATTACCTTAAAATCGGGTAACTTTTTTCTGATTTGAGACAAAGGATTCCTTGGGAAGAGTTCTGCCCAAAGTGCGGCTTATAGGAGTAAGAGAGGGAAGTTGGGAGAGTATTTGGGCAGAGGTTGGCCAAGCCAAATGGCTTGATGGTGTGAATAAGGTGGTAGAGGTGGGGGCCTTTTATAAGTGGAGAGGAGGGGCACTCTTGGAATGTCATGAAATGTTACTTTATTAAGAAATGATTTTCGGATTCTAAAGGTCCCACAATAATATATTTCGAGGCTAAGGTGAAAAGGGTTCTAAATATCCTCATCCAATATGTTTTTGACAAGTGTAAGCCTTAGAGTTTACATTATCCTTTCATTTTATTTAAATCGTTAATTAATGAGGTAATCGCAGCATCATCATGGTGTCATAAATAATTTAATTTATTTAATGTATAAAAATTATAAAAAAATTATCATGATGTAGGAAATTTTTTTAGATTTATAATTAATATTTATAGTAAAAAATATGACTTGTATAACCCCATTTAAAAATTGTTTTAGTAAAACAACTTATGTTTGTGACATTTTTATTTTAACTTTAAATAAAAGTTATTATTGTCATTTTCCTTCCAATGTGGCTCCATGGGGTCCCCAAGTTGACCCATGTATTGTCTTGGTCGGCCATGACTCACACAATAGGTTTAGGACAAGTTTCAAGGTCATTTCATATTTTTATAATATCATTTTTACCTTAAATTTCACTAATTACCTTTAATCGCGATTAATTAAACTTAAAAGTTACTATTCACCAAAAAATTATTTTAATCTCATTGAACCACATTTTACTTCCTAATGACAACCATGTATGTTGGATTTTTGAAAATTAAATCACAGAAGTGGTAATATTTCATTTAAATGAAAAAATCAGTTATTTAACTACCACTTAGTGGTTTCACTATTCATCAAAAATTGATGTTTTTCAGAACAATGCCAAAATTTTACCCTAAGATATAATTGATATTCTGAATTCAAAAATGATGTATATTTTAAAAAATTCCAAACATATAAGTTTCATTAATTAGTTTTATATTTAATTCTCCCTGTCGCAACAAATAGCGTGTTTTTAAGAAACAATATATATCAAAAGATTGACAGTTGTTTATGTCCAATTTCAAAGTGAAATTAATTCTAATGACCATCATTGGATAAAATGGTAAGAATATATTATAATTAAACTTTAAAACCACTCAATATTATAATTTATCACTATAAATTATTTTGAATAAAAAAGTTGTTTTTAAGTATTCTTCACTATTCATAAAAAATTGGTAGTTCTCAGAAAATTACAAAAATTTCAACTTAGGATAATTTTGATATTCTGAATAGAAAAACAAAGTCCATTTGGAATGATAAAATTTATAAAATTTCAAAAAGTAGGTATTACTATTCATAACCGCTACTTTGATTAGTCGCGGTGTGTTAGAACTCGAACTTGCGTACAATGCAAGCTATTGCATTATTGAAAGAGAGGCATATCGTGAAAGCTTGGGGTGTTACACAACGTGTTGAGGATTGACCGAAGCATTCCTTTCCTCTGTCACATTGGAGAGTTTCTCCTGTCAGCAATCATTGGCCATGTACCCTTCTCTTCCACACTTAAATCATATCCTTGTTACTCTTAGGCAATTTTTAGGGTGCTTCTTTTCGCACCTTTGACAAGGGGGATGCTATAATTTCTTAACACTGTTGGATTTATCTATCAGACCACCATAATTAAATTCCACTTTCCTCTTTTTATGACCATGATACCTCTAAGATTCACCGATATCCATATCAAATTTGAGAGCACATCATACAATTTCTTCATAGCTATCAAAATCATGGATTGCCGAGGCTTTTCATAGGCTAGGATTTAGCTCACCAAAGAAGCGATAAACCTTTAATTCTAAGGTAATGAAAAAATCATAGGTTTATTGTGAAATTCTTGTGATGTTTTCTTCATACATCCCAAAATATTCTTCATCATTTTTCTTAAGTGTAAGGAAATCTCTTTTTATCTTAAGATGTAGGGTGTAGGGAAAATATTTATCAAAAAACATTTTTCACAATTCCTTCCACTCCATTTCTTCGATATATTCCTCGGGATTTGTATTCTTGATCAATGTCCACCACTGATCAGCTTCACCCTCCTTATGATAAACATCCAGAAGAACATTCTCTTATTCAAAACATATAAGGATAGAGAATATATTTTCGATGGAATTGATCCATTGCTCCACAATTAAGGGATCAGATGATCCACTGAAAGTACAATGCCTTTGTTGCATGAAGATCTCGACTGTGGGTTTCTATCTCTTAGGGGGATTGGGTGATATTTATGGCCCATGTCTCTATTCACAACTTCATTTAACTGAGAGAGTATCATGATGATGTTTTTGATTCCTGCTCCCATTGGGTTGGGCATCTCATTGGGGAAATCCTCACACTGCCCTTCACATCAGTTATTAGCAAGATTCCTCCAATTTCTGACCATTGGATATAATTAAAGAAAAATTAGGGATGAGTATCTCAAGATGTTAAACACATAAAGGGTATTACAATGACATTAAAGGGATAAATTATAAATTACATTTATCTCTTTAAAATATGAGTTTCTAGGCTTTAATCTATGTTATCCTTGATCTACTTCCTAACATATATTCTTATGGGAATTTTTGTTTTTGTTCCTTTGATAATGATTTTTAATGAGATTATGAATTTTCCAAAGCATACCACCCAGGTTTTTTAAACAATGTGCTCATTAAGGCCCATTGTCGTGTACTAGGTTGCCCCGAGTCAGGCCCGAAACACCTTGTGGGAGTTGTTACTCCTAAGTACATCTGCTCTAGAACCACGCCCACTTACAGTATCCAGAAATGGATTTATTTTCTTGATAAACCACTTAATATATACTTAC
This sequence comes from Viscum album, assembly GCA_963277665.1. Classification (NCBI taxonomy): domain Eukaryota; kingdom Viridiplantae; phylum Streptophyta; class Magnoliopsida; order Santalales; family Viscaceae; genus Viscum; species Viscum album. The sequence continues at coordinate 1,097,218,101 of OY728121.1, read as the reverse complement.
CAAAATTTTGGTATGTGTTCTTACACCTAGTCTTATCATCAAGGGTTTTCACTAGGGTTTTCTAAACCCAATCCCAAAACAACTCAACCTATCCTCTAGTATCAACTATAAAAACCATCTTCTTTATTTCATATTTAATCATGATTTATTAAATATATTTGAACTTAATAAAAATAAGAAGATATATAGGTATAATGTCTTGGGAAATTAGGAACATTATATAATAACTTAAAACATGAAATACAACATCTTTATTGAAAACATCTTGTACATGATCATAAAATTCCATCGTACTTAACACTGTATGGGATAACCTGAGGACATACATAAGAAAGTGGTGATCTATAAATCCTAGTAAGGGAATAAACATGGAATAAAATGGGTATAATGGAACATGTTAGACAAGGAATATCAATGAGACATAAAGGAACATTAATATAAAGACATGGTATAACATGATAATCATAACATGAAAATGCGGAAAAAACTTAAAACACTGCATCATAAACATAAGTCAAAGTTAAACTGAAAATTATTCATGGTGCTCAAATGTACCATAAAGGAATAAGGTAAAACTCTGTCCTAACATGGTGTATCGTGATACTAAACATTATCCAATGCATTGGAGCGCTATCAGGGAACACCCTTCATAATCATTTCAATCTCATGCTGAAGTGTTCCACATATATCATATAACATGGATTCATTCAACATAATAATTTATTACACGATCAAAGAATGTGGAATAAATACATGTAATTCATAAATCAATCAATATACGTTCATAAAGGTGAATACCCTTGATAGAGGAATGACTATGGTATTCACTACATGATGATTTTCGCATGGAAAATCGTAGTGCAATTTTGGCAGCATAACATCGTCATATGGAAATTCATAAAATGGATTGATGAGAGATAAAGAGGTATACCATAATTAATAAATGAAATGTAAATTAATTGGATCATGGAACATAATATCCCAATATATGAAATGGAATTTAAGAAGCATAATATAAAATAAGTGTTTGAATGGAAATGAGAAGAGTGAAATCCCTTACAATATTTCGGCATAGTAACTACTTAGGTAATGGTAAAAATGAGGGGGAATAAATGACCCCTCATTCACATAACATCAAATGGATAGTTTGGAATTGATTATAAAAGGATGAAAATATAAAAAATTGTAATTAAAAAGACAAATTTCAAATAATGTTCTTGAATTGAAAGGAAGAGAGAAAGGTGAGGATCCCTTAGTTGGATGTGTGTCTCCAAAGGCTTGGGAGAGACTTCTTGGGAGCATAGGTCCACATTGGGAAGAATATAAGGAGTAGGGGGAAGAGTGTGGTAGATCTTAAAAGGTCTTGAGTGAAGAGAAATGGGATCTTGGGTGGGGTTATATAGGAATAGTGGGGGATTTCTTTATTATTTTGGTTTTGGACACTACACAATAAAATATTCAAAACCAGAAACCATCCCATGGTTTTTGCCCATAGTTTTTATAAAAGTAGAGTGGTATAAAATATTTTATAAGGAAAAGGGAAAAATATATTAAAATATTTTCCTTTCTTATGTGGAGGTGAGTCACACTCTTAATGAAATGAATTTAAAATATTAAAATATATTATATATTTTGGAGGATTCACTAAGGCTTTATAAAATAAATAAAATAATCTTAAAATTGATTTATTTTAAAGGAAGGAAGTATATTTTTTTGAATATACATTTTATAGTATTTATTACATCATTTTTGGGTCATTATGATTCTATAAAAACACACTGTATATTTATACAGTATTTAATTTTTACCAAAAAATTATATTGTCTCATAAAATTATGAAAAATTCACCATTGGATAATTTTGATATCCTAATTCATAAAATAATATTAATAATGTATAAATAATTATCTATATATGTGAATTTTCACTTTTAAAATAAAAACCGACTTTTATTGAAAATTGATGGGTTTTGATAAAAACAGTTTTCAAAGCTTAATAAAAAATTACATTTGACTTCATAAAAATTATACAATTATTTATTTTTAATAAATGTAATTAAATAATAATATTTTATTAAAATATTATTTATTTCAAAAAATTAATTAATTCTTAAAAATCTATTTCTTAATTAACCAAAAATATTATTAGTGCTTTAAAAATTATTTACAATGTAACAATAATAGAAAGAAAATATATTCATTATTCTATATAAAAAATAATGTAAATATTATTATTTCTAGGGTATTGATAAATATCCCTTTATCACACTAGAATATTCTTTAATATTAAGGTGTGTGATGGTGTGGCTTTCATGGGGCAGTTCGGTGAACATGGTTTGGGCCGTGATCTTGATGAGATTGAACTTCTCCTGTAAATGGTTTCTCTCATGCTTAATTTGATGGATCTCAACTTGGGATTGGTCTATGGAAAAGCCCAAAAATACTATCTCCCTAAGAATCTTTGATAAATGGGCTTCATAGGGTACAATCCTACTGGTTGATGCCATCAATTTATTTTTCCGTGCTAAATGGATTTATTAAAATCCCATATTAATACTAGTCATGTGATCACTGTTCAACGACTATATTATCAACAATAAAGATACTTAGTGGTAATTTAAAATCTAATTGGATATAATAAAATATGTTTTTGTGTTTTCTATAATAATGATACTTTTAATTAAATCAAAATGGGGAATTTTATTCATAATAGTTTGGGTCGTTACAACACATAGACAAAACATCCATCCAATGTGTGGCGTGCTCAAAATGACTCAATAATAGTTTTATTAGATAAAGAAATATTTAAAAAAATGTTTCAGGGGGTCAAAAACAAAAAAAGTGTTATATGGTTTTGAAATCATAGGACAAAGAACATATATTTATTTTTAAAATTTAGGAACTCACAACACATAAATCTGAGTTATGGTCTATCTAGGATGCCGTAAACACATTTTTAGTGTTTTAAAACACTAAAACATGTGTGTAATGGTCAAAAAAATAGAACATGACCTCATATTAACATAAAATAATGGTAAAACCATAACTTAATTATTTTATACTTGTATACATAGATAAAACATATATATGATTTGGGGTGTGCTTAGAATGACTTAATAGGTTGTTTTAAAAGATACCAAAGTCTTTAAAAATCTGTTTAAGGGGGTCCAAACTAGGAAAATGACATCATATAGTTGTGAAGTCATAAGAAAATTACCATAGTATTATTTTTAAAATATATGAACTAATTAAAAATCAATCTGAGTTACGATTTTCCCTAGATGTTGTAAACACATTTTTATTGTTTTAAAACACTAAAACGTGCATGTAACAGTAAAAATTATATGAAACAAACTCATATGGACATGAATTCATAATAAAAATACCATTGAATTATTTTTGAAATATAGAAAATTCTTCCATATCAAAGTCATTAAATTTTGTTTATTGTGTAATTTCAAGCACATTTCACGTCAGTTTAAAAATTGATTAGATTTTTATATAATTATCCATTTTTATTTCCATGTGTTGAATCACATCTTAAATAGGTAAGTTTATATTTTCAAAAGTGTTATGCATGATATTTTATTTATTTTACATTAAAAAATTATAATGTTTTATTAACAAAATAACAAATTTTATGTGTAAAATTATGAATATATTCTATGTTTAATTCATTTGGATTTATTTTTTAAATGTTTTGGTTTGTATTATACATGACAGATGTAAGTAGTAGGAAAGAGGTTGACAATTCCAATCCACGAAATTCTTCATAAGTCAGTTTTGATGATTCTTAGTCTCTATTGTATTATAATTAAATATTATCATTGATTCTACTATAATTATGATTTATTGTGTTCAATTATGTTTTATATATATTTTTGTTCTAGTTGATGATACAATGTGGTCAGTTTTTTATATGATGTTTATAGTTATGGAGGTAGATGGATGTAGTGGAGGTCATGGGATAGAGGTTTTGGCCATGGGTTAATAGTGGTTATTGGACATATTTTATGTATATATTTATTATTGAGGTTATGGATTGAATAAGGTTATGGGTTGACTGTGGATGTATATATATGAATATGGATGTATAGTTGTGTATGTATGATTATTTTATCATGAATTTATGGTTTTTTTTATTATACAAATTAGTCTTTAATATCCATATTATTTTTTATTAAATATTTTTTTCAAATAAAATTTTCTATAATATATTTAGTCATAGTTTATAGAAATCAATGCTAAATAGATTTCATTTTAACTATTTAGTGATTGTCCCTGATGAACACCACAAAAAATAACCACTATTATTGTACTTAATGGAGTATATTTTAATTTACCACAATTTATTTTCTACTGATTTTTATTTAAAAAAATCACTGCCAATTTGAATAAAGAACATTTGTTAAGTACCTGAAAAATGACACATATAAAATCATCGCTAAACCACAAAATTACCGCTAAATGATTTCTAACCAGAAAATATGTGGTGATATATGTAACTACAACTAAACAATATAGCAGCGGTTTAAACAGTCACCTATAGTAAAAAAAACCATCACGAATCCCATGATTTTTTATAGTGTGTGTGTGTGTGCCTGTATGTATATATGTGTATGTTTACATAGTGTGTATGTTTATGTTGTATGTTTATGTATGAATATGTATGTTCATGTATGTGTATATGTGTGGGTATGTGTAGATGCATGCAGATAATTAAATTAAGATAAAAGCGGATTAAATAAAAAAAAGCTTGAACTAGTTATGTCTTAGCACTGCCACATAAAGTTGAAAATGATCAATGTTACATTCTAATTAAATCAAATAATATAATTATAATTAATAATACATGCAGGTATGTATTATTAAATTATTAATTTTTAAATTATAATGAAATTTTAAATTAAAATTTAATGTAAAAAATTATTCTATAAATTTATATATTTATATTTATATACACACATGTAATATATATATATCAATGACTAAATTTAAAATAATATTAAATTCAATAATTTTAAATTTTAAATTATAAATATAAAATAATTAAAATTTGACATGTTATAATATATATCATAGAAAATTAAACTTATAATTTATTATCCTCATGAATTATATTTCACTATATAACAATACATATGTAGTTATATTCTAATATATTTATTATAAATATTTTTATAATTATATATAAAAATAAAATTTATATCTTTATATATCAATATTAACATAATATTTTGTTTTTTATTTTTACAAAAAAAATTTTAAATTGGAAATTAAATTTAAAAAATTATATATATATATATATATATATTAATTATCACATTTTATAAAATTTAACATATATAAATATATATAATTTATAATTTATAAAATCTTAATAAATTGAATTTTCAAAAGACAATTAATATAAATAATTATTATGCATGGTGGGGAGAGTGGGTACGTGCACTATTATGGATCCTTCTTTGCTCAACACTGCACTTTATCAATGCTAAAAAAACACTGATAGAGGATCCATTTATCAATGCAAACAAAATGCATTGGGAAATGGAATCTCTATCAGTGCTAAAAGTAGAGTTGATGAATGGTGTCCCTTGATCAATACTTTTTAGCGCTCTTAAAGGGAACTGTGAAAATTTTAATTTATTTTTGAAAAATTATATTTTCTTAAATATGATTTACAAATTTTTTCAAATAGAAGATAAATATGATTTATACATCAATAAGTATATATATGTAAATATAATATATAAATATGATTTATATAACTATATTATAATAAAAAATGTTAAAAAGATATTTTCAAAATTTTATCTATAAAAAATAAAAAATTTATATTAATGAAAAAAGTTTAAATATATATTTATATACATTAATTAAAAATTATATATATAAATATAATATATTAATATTTTATTTAAACAATTATGTAAATATATAAATTAATATACACTTATTTAAATATTTTTATTTGAATTTATATTCTTATATTTATATTAAATAATTTATAATATAAAAAAACACTTGTATATATGTGTATGTGTGTTTATGTGAATTTATGTGTACGTTTGTATATGCGTGTCTGTATGTGTTTGTGTATGATCATATATGTGTTTGTATGTGTTGTATGTGTATATGTGTTGTGTGTGTGTGTGTGTTTATGTGTATGTGTATGGATGTATGTGTTGTATATGTGTGTGTTTATGTGTACGTCGGTGCGCGCGCGCGTGTGTACATGTATGTGTATGTACATATATATGTATGTATGTTTTTGTGTATATATACAGATGTACGTGTATGTATATATGTGTGTATGTATGTGTATGTGTATGTGTATGTGTATATGCATGTGTATGTATGTTTATGTATGCATATGTATGTGAATGTATGTGTATGTATGTGTATATGTGTGTGTGCATGTATGTATGTGTATACACCTGTATATGTATTTATGTGTATGTATGTGTATGTGTATGTGTATGTGTATGTGTATGTGTATGTGTATGTGTATGTGTATGTGTATGTGTATGTGTATGTGTATGTGTATGGGTATGTGTATGCGTATGTGTATGCGTATGTGTATGTGTATGTGTATGTGTATGTGTATGTGTATGTGTATGTGTATGCGTATGCGTATGTGTATGTGTATGTGAATGGGTATGTGTATCGTATGCGTATCCGTATGTGTATGTGTACGTGTCTGTATGTGTGTGTGTGTGTGTCTATGTCTGTGCGCGTGTATGTGTATGTATGTGTATGTATGTGTGTATGTGTGTGTGTGTGTGTGTCTATATGTGTATATCTATATGTATGTGTGTGTGTGTGCGTGTCATGTGTATGTCTATGCATATGTATGTGGATATATCATTATATAACAAGAAAAACCTTTTTTTTTCAATATGAAATATGTCATTATAGTTTATGTACACACACATATACATATACCCATTCATATATATATATATATATATATATATATATATATATCGATACATACATATGTATACATACACACAATCACATGAAAAGTCATTTGTTTTTTCAAAAGTAATTAATGTAATTATATATATATATAAATACATTTAATTTTTTTTATAATTTTTCAATTTTTAATATTTATTTAAACATATTTAATTTTTAATAATTAATATTTATAATATGTTTGTAATTTATATTATTAATTTTATTAATTTTTATTTTAATACTTTTTTGTGTTTAAATATTTATATATTTTTTATTTATTCATTTTTAATTTGTCATTTATTATGAATCTCTTGTATTCAAATGTAACTTTTAATATTTATTCATTTCTATTTTAATATTTATTCAATTTTAATATTTTTTTAACTGATATAATGGTTATTATTTTTTTAAAATTTAATTTTTTTAATTTTTTTAATTTTTTTAATTTTAATTATTACTTTTAATTATTACTATTAATTTATTTATTTAATATTTTTTAATCGTTTTTAACATTTCCCATTTTTTTATAAATTCTGTAAATTATTAATTTTTTAATATTTCATTATTTAATATTACTGTAATATATTCAATTTTGATAGTTATTTATACATTTTTAAATATTAATATTCAATACTTTCAATATGTATTCAATGTATATAATTAATATTTATTCATTTTTATTTTAATATACTTATATTTTAATCTTTTTACAATTATTATTTATTTTTTTAATAATTAGTAATTCATTATAAATTTCTTGTTTTTAAATTTATTTTTAAATATTTTTTATTTTTATTATATTTTTTATTCTGTTTTATTATCTCTTTAATTTATATAATTAAAATTTTTAATTTATTTTTTAATATTTTTGCAAATTAGTCCTTTTTAATTATTAACTTTTAGTCATTTCTAAAATCTATTCATTTATTATTATCTGTTTATTTTTAATACTTATTCACTTTTAATATTTTCTTATTTTATTCTTTTTAATATTTATTCATTAAATATTTCTACAATTTATTTATTTTTAATATTTATTTATACATTATTATTTATTGATATTTAATATTTTTAATATGTTTTAAATTTAGTGCTCATCGTGCAGCTTAGTGGCAGCTATCCTTGTCAGTCTTGGTGAGGTCTCGAGTTTGAGTATTGCTGAGTTCTTCCCTACATTTGTGTGTTGCAAGCTTTTATTTGGAATGTAGCCCCTTTCCCCAATCAATGTAAATAATATTTTTGTAATTTAAAAAATTAATATTTGCTCAGTTTTATTTTATTTTTTATTTAAATAGAGATACTATTATTATATAATCATTATTAGTTAGGAATTTATTTTAAACATTTTTAATTTATAAGCATTTTTTGGTATTTATTCATTTTTATTAGATGGGGAAGGATGAAGTGAAGGTGCTTGGTTGGTACATGGAATGGTGCGGTGTGGCCCCCATCAATACCTCGTCACTTGGATATCCTTATTTCGTTCGAGGGGTCAGTTAAGGGGTATCGTGTCAGGCGGCAACTCCCTGGAAACAGAACAGACTCAGGTTCGAGTCCTGCCACACTTGAATTTAGCTAGGGAAAGATGACGCATAGGTGATGGGATGAGACGAGGGAAAATGTGGTGTAGTGCCCAACAATACCTTATTACCAGATATCCTTTGGTTGACTTAGGGGCCAGTCAAGTTTTACCGTGTCAGGTGGCGACTCCCCCACAACAAAAATGGATCAGGTTCAAGTCCCATCACACTCGAATTTAGCTAGGGAAGGCTGACGTGTAGGTGCTGAGTTGGGCACATGAAAGACAAGGTGTGGCACCCAATAATACCTCGTTACCCGATATCCTTTTTCTGATCGCGGGTTGGTCTAGTGGTATTGTGTCAGGTCGCCACTCCTTGACAACAAAACTAACTCAGGTCCGAGTTCTACCACACTTGAATTTAGTTGGGGAATGATGAAATGTAGGTGTTGGGTTTGGCCCACCAAAGTCGTGGTACGATGCCCTGCAATACCTCATTACACAATATTTTTTTCTTGCATCGTGTTCCATGGTGGCAGATTTAATCGACCATATATGATATTGATACATTTATAATAGTACTATCACCTTTATTTATACATTTAATATAAGTACTATTATTTATTTTAAATATTTTTTCAATTTATTTATTTATTTTTTATTGTAAAGTAATTTTTAATGTTCATCTTTATATAATTAGTAATTTATCATTTTTTATTATTTTTTTATTTTTTTCCGCTAGTATTTAACAATGCTATATTAAGTGTTGATAAAAGAAACATTTATTAGTGATAAGCACTGATAAAAGATTCATTTATCAATGCTTATTTGTTACTTCTAATAAGATTGTGATTTATCAGTGCTAAAATGGAAAGCGCTAATAAAACCATAGATTCTTCAATGCTAAAAAAGTGCTAAAATATCATATTTTAATCAGTGCTTTCTAATTTAGCATTGATAAATGTATATTTTATCAACTCTTTTTACTAGCACTAATAAAACCATTTCCTCTATTTTAAATGAACCTTAACCGATATCACCCTAGTCAAGTAGTTTAAACTCTCATGGGATCCAAATTCTATTGTTTCCTCCTTATAACCAATCAAACAAATTGAACCTTAAATTGAAGGCATGTTATTCCTTACTTGTTTGTCATCAAAATTTCATCCATTTTCAGGATTTATTTGTTCTTATATTTGGTTTCTTCTTGTTGTTTTAATGTTTTGGTGCTATTTTCATGATTTTTTTCTTCTTATTGGCTATTATATTCTGATCGATGTTTGTCCCCTTACATTATTTTTGGTTGTTCTTTGTCTCATTATCATTTTATTATTTTTAATGGTTTTTTCCTTTGATTCAAAAACATATTTTTTACTTTTTATTTATTTTGTTCATTTTTATTTGAATTTGATCTATACTTTTATTTGAACAATGAAAAATATTTTCAAATTTTTCTATGTTGATTTTTTTTGGAGAAATAAAGAAAAAACATTATTTCATCGATCTTTCAATTCAAAATTTAAACAAAATTCATACAAAATATATTTGTACAATTATAATTAATATAATTCACCTAATATTGTTAAATTTTATTTTAAAATTTTATATTATTTTCAATGAGAGACGAATCAAAATTTATAAATTTCTATCTTTTAAAATGGAAAATATTCAAAACATCACTTTTCCTAATTTTAATAATAAGGTTGTTTATTTTATAAATTCTATTACTCCTTAAAATTATTTTTGTGATTAAATACATTCATGATTTTGAAATTTGAAAAGTTGGGTTATATTGGTTTAAAATCCATTTTTCCTATTCTACCTACAGTCTTAATTTTTTTCAAAATCTAATTTCATATTAAATTTTTTATTTTTATTATTACCAAATGAAAAATTAAAATATAGAATATTTAATAAATTTACAACTATAAAAACCATAATTGTTGTGGATACTTTATTTAAAACATCAAAAAAACATTGTAAAATGTAAATAATTTATTTTTATATAAGCTTTGATAGTAAAATATTATTATATATACCCTAAATACTTATCCATTTTTAGAAATCCATAGGTTTCTTGTGAACTTGATAGTGACCGGGAGTGAATTATCTACCTTGAGCAATCCATTTCAAAAAATAGAATAATTCATGATATATGGTTTCTTTTAATTTAAAAATAAGATAAATGATACTTTATATCAATATAATTCTTCATCTTTATATCTTTTAAAAATTTGTTGACACAATGAAATTTTTTATCAAATATAATGTCTATATGTGTGTACATATAAAGAACAGCCTTTTAGGATTCTAAGATCATACCTTAAATATTGTTTTTGTTAAAAATGAATATTATTGAATCAAATAGTATGGATATGAATAAAAAATGGATGGATTCCCATCATATAAAAAAATAGTATTACGATGGGGTTAAAGAGTTCATTAAGTTTAAAAAGGATTGTTCATATGAACTTTATCAAATCCTTTTCTTAGGTTTAAATTATTGTTATTTAAGACTAATTAGTCTATTGGAGTTGGAAGAACACTTGATTTTTCATGAAATAGATCAAAGTTAGAAATGTTAGACTAAACTTGGGGAATAACTGAATGTTTCTAGTAACTAGGATAACACAAAATTTTATGGATCATTTGATATGACTACATGCATGAATAATGATGAAGATTATATCAAGGATATGATTATAGGTGTAAACAATGTTGAAGTTCATATTGAGTAAATAAAAATGATAGTTTATGATGATCTTAATGATTTTTCAAAGCTAATTTATAAGTTAAAGAGTTGTAAAAAGATGTCATTGTATGTTGGTTGTGCTAAATATACAACATTGTTATCCATAATGAATCTATTTAATGTAACATATGAAAACAAATTGAGTGAAACTATCTTTACTGAACTACTCCCTCCCTTGAATGACATGATACTAAAAGATATGATCTTACCTTCCAAACATATGATAATAATTGAATGATACATTCAATTTTTACGTTCACTTAAAGAATACATGCTTGTCCAAATGATTTTATATTGTTTTGAAAGGGCCATCCATCATATAAAAAATTTCAAAAGTGCATTTTTATCAATATAATAATGTTTTATAAGTCATTAAAAAGTTTTATAGTGATTTATAATCATTATAAGGTTTAGGTTCCTAAATTAAAGTGAGGAGACTACAAGGCATTGGCGCGACACACAAATACAATAAATCATGATGGGAGACTTCTACATCCAACATACTCTACTAAGTGGAATAAAATTGATCATGATTATCCTAAATTTGTAAAGGATATGGTAAACCTTTTCCTTGAACTATATATATATGGTGTGAATCCTTTTGGTGTACAATGTAGAATCATAACATATGGCTAGTTATATTGGTAAATTAAAACTGTCCACTTTGGTTATTCTTGAACCAAAAATAAATTATTTTAACTCTATTTATATCAATAAAAAAAAACTAGGTAATAATATTGATGTTTATTTAGATACATTGATCAAAGATATGAAATTAATGTGGGAATCATGTGTTATTTCAGATGATTCTTAAAGAAATGAAGATTTCATATTGAGTGTCCTATTGTACGGGGTGATAATTAAATTTCCTAATTATGAAATTTTTTCAGGATATAACATTAATGGAATGACATGGTGTCCCATTTTTGAACAAGGTACACACTCAATTAGGTTGAAACATTCCTCAAAGAATTTGTTTTTGGGATATCACACATTTTTTCCCTGATGAAAAAATATTGATCTTAGATGACATTATTAAATAATAATTTAGAATTATTTACATAACTATATCCAATAATAGGTGATAATTTTTTTGAGAAAGTATAGTATATGGTCACTGATTTTGTTAAACCTCTTCAAAAATACTTATGAAAACCAACTAAAAAAAGAGATCAGGTTTTTTGAATTATAGTATAGGAATTATTTATACGTCATACATTTTATTGATGTTATTCACAGAGAACAAAAAAGAGATAGTTCCATTGTAATTCTACTAAATACACCTTTATGAAAAAATAATAAATTAAGGTTATATTGGACATGATTGACATGGGGATATGAGAAGAGTTGGTGCTAGTGAAGGGAGAAAAGAGGAATTTTCTTCCTCCAACTAATTACACTCTTTCCAAGAAAGAGAGGTATCAATTTTTCCACTTCCTGAATGATGTTAATATTCTATTGGGGTATTCATAAAATATCAAGAATATAATTTCAATGATTGATTTAAATTTAAAGGGCTTGAAATCACATGTTTTTATTGTTTTGATACAGGATTTAATGCCTATATCATTACGTTGCATTTTTTCTTAAAAACGTTCATCATAAATTAACTAACATTTTTCTCTTTTTCAAAGCTATATAAAATAAATTTATAGAATCGAATAAGATTATAGATATGGAAAAGAAAATTTCTATCATATTATATGATTTGGATATGTTCTTACCATTATTATTCTTTGAAATGATGGTTCACTTGTATAACAACCCTACTCTTTATTACACAAATAAACATGATTTATTACATAATCTTGCACTTAATAAAACTCCGAGGATTGATAGGTCTAGTTTATTGTGAAATTAGGAACATTACATAACAAATTATAACATAAAACACAACATATTTATTCAAAACTTATTTTACATGACCACAACATTCCTTCGTACTTAACAATTCATGGGATAACATGATGACATACATAAGAAAAGGGTGAGCTATAAAGACCAATAAGGGAGTAAAAAATGCATAACATGAATAATAAAGTACATATTAGGAAATAGTAATATTAATGGATCATAAGAGAAGCATGAACATAAAGTCATGATATATCATGATTATCATAACATGGTAATGTGGCAACAACATTTAACATGATATTAGGATGGGCCAAGGCTCATTGCACATGGATCAGGAGTAAACCCTAATTGCACTTGAATTAGAATGATTAAACCCTCATTTAACTTGAATTATCATGAGTAAACCCTTATTTCACTTTACCTGTCATGATACTAATCTTTACCTAATGCATTGGAGCGCTATCAAGGCACACCCTTTATAAATATTTCATTTCATGCATAAGTGTGCCACATGGATCATACAACATAGATTCATTAAACATCAAAATTTATTCCATGAATAAGAGATGTAGAATAAATAAATTTAATTCCTCAATAAACAAGTATATGAGCATAAAGGAGAATACCCTTGATAGATAAATGGGCATGGTATTCAGTTACATGATAATTTTGGCTTGGGAAATTTTGGTGTAACTTTGACAACATAACGATGTCAAATAGAAATCATAAAAGGGTTTTATGAGAGAGAAAGGGGTATCTCAACATTTATAAATGAAATGGATAATAAGGGGTCATGTAACATAATAACCAAACATATGTAATGGAATTTATATGCATAATATAAAATAATTTCTTGAATGTAAATGAGGAGAGAGAAATCCCTTACGGAATTTCGGCATACTAACGGGTGTACATGGGAGGAATTAATGAGAGAGAAAGGGGTATATCATTATTAAATCATAAGGATGGAATTATAGGGGAAATTAAAAATCATAACCCAACATTTTTAATTGAAAAAAGGGTATAAAAATATAACAAAATTTGGAAAAAATTGTTAAAGGAAGAAATCCCTTACATGGAAGTGTGATCCCAAAGGCCTGGGAGAGGATTGATAGAGACTTATAGGGATCTAGAGGAGATGTGGGTGGATTATAGAGATATGAGGTCATATTTTGGTAGATATAAGAAGGTTTTGAGTGAAGATGAAGGAGATATTGAGTGGGTTTATATAGGAAAGTAGAGGGAATTCATTATTATTTAGGTTTTGGACACTACATATTCAACTAATCAAAACCACAAACCATACCATGGTTTTTGCCCATGATTTTTCAAAATGGGATTGGAAAAAATTATTTTATAATGCCAATGGACTAACCTATTAAAATATTAGGAGTTATTATATGTAGGTAAGTCAAACTGTCAAGGAAATCATTTTAAAGAGTTAAAATAGTTTATAAGTCTTGGAGGGTACAATATGGAACCATAAAATTAATAAAAAAAAATCTAATATCACATTATTTTAAATTGTAAACATATATTGTCTGAACATTCCTTTTATTGTATTTTATTACATCACTATCGGGTCATTATGATGTCATAAAACACATTATATATTTAAACAGTATTTAATTTTTACCCAAAAATTCGACTGCCTCAAAAAATTATGAAAAATTCCCTGTTAGAAAATTTCCACTTTCTGATTCCAAAAATAATATTCATTTTATATAAATAATTTTATAACTATGTAAAATTTCAATTTTAAAATAAAAACCTACATTTATTGAAAATTCATTGGTTTTGACAAAAACAGATTTCAAAACTTAATAAAAATTTGAATTGTATTTATAAAAATTATATGATCATTTAAATTTAATAAAAATTAATTTAGTAATAATATTTTATTAAAATATTTTTTAATTCAAAAATACATTAATTCATCAAAAATAGATTATTAACTAAAAAAACTATTTGTGCATTAAAAACTATTTACAAAGTAACAATAATAAAATGAATGTATATTCTTTATACAAAAATAATGAAAATAACCATGGTGTTAGGGTATTGTTACATAACCCATTATAACACCTGAATAAGACCTAAGGGTAAGGTGTATGATGGTGATAGACTCCTGGGGTGGCTCGGATAACATCGCTCGGGTGGTAATCTCTATTAACTTCCAATTCTCCCGTAGGCGATTCCTTTCAAGCTTAAAGTATTGAAGCTTGGCTTGGGCTTGGTCAAGAGAGAATCCAAATGATGCTAACTCCTTTCAGAGATCTGAAAAATGGGATACGTATAGAGAAATTCTACTAGATGAGGCCATCACTTCCTTTTTTGAGTAAATTGGATTTGTTAAAGCCCTATATTTATACTAATCATGTGATCACTCTTCAATGACTATTTTAGCAACTATAACAATTCTTAACAGCATTTTAAAATCCAAAAAACATAAAACCCTGGAAGTGTATATGTTTTATATAACCACTTTACATAATAAGTTATTTAATTAGATCAAGAGAAATTCTCGTTAATAAAATTTTGGGTCGTTACAACCTGGTTAGAGAAATCTGGCTATGTGGTCTTCTACATTATAGATGGATGTGTCCCATTGAATGATATATAAGTATTTTTAAAGTGTGTGTATAAAATAAAATTTTGATAAAAGGATATATTATAGAGTGATATATTTTTAATAAAGTCATTAAATTATATTCTGACTACCTATCCTATGTGGAGAGCATCAGTTTACTAAAATCTCATCAAAGTACGTGACTTATGGGTGAAGGAACTTTCAGAACATATGTTGTCACAAATACCATTACAAGGACCACCTTTACATTTTATATAATAGTTAAAATGTTTAACAATATGTTTAAATCCACAAAGTGATTCTTATAAATTTGAATCAATCAATGGTTGAAAGATCGATATCAAATACACATAATCAATAGTTTATAAGATTGGTTTGAAAAAATATTTTTAAAGAGTCATTTTCATATATGAATTCAATTTAAGAATTAATTTTATGGATAGAAAGGGGACCATGTGTTCATGTTTTATCTTGTAATTGTTATGAAATTAATTCTTATATGTTTTATACAAATAAACTTGATGAATATAACACTATATATTTTTGAAAAGGGAATTCCCCAGTGTGGCCTTTTCGAACCCTCCACACAGAGAGACCCCCCTCCCCCACAAAGGGGTAGCACCCGGAGGCAGCTCCCCAGTCGGTGAAGGAGCCATTGCCAGCTGAGATGGCAGAGCGTCCTGAGGGTAACACCATGAAAAATAGTGGAGTCACACTAATGGTGCAAGTGATTCATGTAGCAGTTACTATGTATAGAAATCAAATTTATATAAATATGTCATACATTGACATCATAAAATAAATATAGGATTTGGATTATACAATATGTCAAGTTCTGAATTTTCAATCCAAGTGGGTTGATAATATGAGTTAAATGAAAATTAATGAAGTGAGATTTATGAAACTGTATTTCAGTAAGGAATGGTATAAAGAAAGACCATTCATAACTGAATCATAGGCATTGTAAGTATTTTTAATGACTATGGTTTACTTAGTTTAATACTTTAAATATTTCTAGGCATATATTCGGATTTTACTCATATCCGGCTTTGAGTTTGGGTGTCATAGGACCCGAAATTAATATATTAAAAATATTAATATTTATTAAAACTCACATACACATCATTTTAGGATAAATGTTTTTTCCGAATGATTAGGACCATGTATGGAAAACATGATACATTAGTTGTTTCAGAAATATGGGGATTACCCTAGGGATTATATAAAGTTAGTTGGCATTGGGTGTTCAATTTATGATGACTTTTGGCGGGTACGTTAAGTGATTAATTAATTAATTTGATTAATTCACTTAAAGAACCTAAAACCCTAACAAACCTCTTTATAAGCCTCATTATGTAAAATACTTGGGGTTATTTTTATAACCTTGGGGTATTATAGAGGATCCAAGGAGGTGAGATGTTGATGAATGACAATGGATCATGGGGTAGTGATCATTGTTCAAAGGATTCGTCTCTCACAGCATGGTTTCTGGATCTTTCCAATGAAAAAGGCACACACCAATTTTTCATCAGTGATCGATCCAAACACAAGGCTGGGTAAATTATTTTAGGAATAACCCAACGTGATTTATTTAAAAATAATGGATTTATTATCTTCTTTATTTATATGTGATTTTTTTCTTCACATGATCCCGGTTAAATAGTTTTCATAAACCTATTTATTTATATATCATGCACACTTTATTTCACCCATGTTTTTTTCTTTATGTGATCATTAACCAAGATCACATAGGCCAATGATGATTATCACTTAATTTCTATTATTTTCCCACCACTGTTCTTCATGTTCTTTTCCATTGATCCATGGGGTAACAGTTTGACATTTCTACGTCAAATTTGAGCACGATCGAACCCCCATATTTGTGGAAGTTTCAAGAAATAGTTAGAGATTAGTGTTTTGATATTAGGTCATGGTGTGATGTGGGATGAAGGTGTTGGAGACATGGATAAAATTTCAAATTTTGGGATTTAATTCATGGGATAGGTGACACGGTGACCCAGTGTGATGGGAATAATCCACATGTAATTATGGATTCTAGAATCTGACCATCAATGATGGATTGGGAATGGACAATCATAGATCAGATTTCATTAGTGTATTTTTCATTAGATCCAGTGGTGGAGGAAGAATGAGAAAGATGTGTGAATATTTCTTTGATTTCTGGAAAATCCTAACATATAATGTGTGTGGTGATGATAACAAACATCGTGTAGTCCCTTAATTGTAGTGTTTAGGGGTTTTAGTGAAGTTAAATATCACACACCCTGTATGACCCATACATGTTGTGTGACTCTGTTCTGGTGGCTCTACATATAGTCCTGGGGTACACGAGCAAGTACACAGTCAGGAACATGGGCACGAACAAAGTACATGGGCACAACCATGTACACGAACATGACCAGGGTTCCCAAACATGGTAGTGTACATGGGCACAATCAGAGTACACAAACACGGGTTGAGTTACATAGGAATATGCCAAAATTCAAGATCATACCTAGGGTATCCAAGAAATATCGTGTATAACTTATAAGAGCCATGAAATTTTTCTTAGGAACCACTGCCTTGTGTATCATTTTCTTTGGGACTAAGATTTAGGAATATGAGCATCCTTTACTGAGTGGTTTTCCACATAGGAAATGATGGTGTACTTTGTTTTGGAATCAAAGATATGACATGAGGTGTTATGAGTGGGAATATTCCTTTAGAGACACTAATCTGGTGGTGTTGATCAGGTGTGTTTATCAGAGTGTTACCAAGGTCAGTACCGCCCTATTGCAGCACAACGTGAGTCCCCATACTCTTTATATAGCTAAAATCAGTACACCCTTCCATACTATAGAGGGTGAAGATCCTCTATCTATGGAGTGGTAACCCCAGTCTTTGAGTTTCAGTGTCCGACGGTTCCTCCACTAGAGATAGTTCACCATCGACTATGGATCATAGTGGTGAGGTGCGAGACCTCCACATCAAATATTATTCAATTATACATGATTTTGGGCATCATATATGGACTTTTAGAGATGAAGGTAGAATCATCATTCTTAGATTGGTTGTATAGATGGATATCCCCTTTCTATCTCTCTTGGGTTTCTTTTTAGAATATCTTTTGGGTTTCTCTTTACACTCTTAATTTATGGGTTGATATAACTATTATTTTTTCTTTCTATTGATCTATTTTGGATTTTAGGGAATCCATATGGTTAATTATATACTCACCCCTACATGGAATTTTATCCCATGTGTTGTATTTTATGCAGACAATAGATATATTAGTGGTGACTTCAGAGGAGCATAATAATAATTGGAGGCATTAGAAGTGTTCAGTGGTTGGCCATGAAGATTGTGAGTTGGGATATCTTCATTATTCCCCATTTTATAGTTATTTTTGGGTTATGGCATTTTTTTTGTATGGGAATATAGTTATCCCCTTTATGAATTTTGTATTACATTATTGTACTTTGATGTATTTCTTAGTGGTTTTCACATACATGATTTACATTCTAAATGTTTTAGTTATTACTATATGTCTAAACAATTTTGATGGATCTTGGCGTGTGAATGTGTATTTGTAATTTAGGTTAAGTCCTTTTATTTTAGTTATATGGATACTTAGTGCTTGCCATTATCCCCTGGACAGTTGAAGGTGGGCTTGGGTGTGTCACACTTGACTTACTTCTAGCCCATGCATGGAACTGATGGGTCGAGCAATGAATGAGTGGTATTAATGGTAGTTTTTTCCTAGGTTAGTGGCCTTATTATGAGAATTTATTTGTGAAAATTGGGAAATGGTGTTAGAATATCTTGATTTTAGATATAAATACAAAGAACCTAATGTTTTTATGGTGGCATACATATCCATACACTAGGACTCTAATAATCTTCTTATCGACTCAGTATACTAAGGCATCAGTTGGTGGGAAGCAATGGTATAATAATCATATAGGATTGTGTCTATTGTTTTTCATGTCCTTATTGAGTCAACTCCCCATATATTCTCACATAAATATGGTATATCCTATTAACTTTTAGGATGCCTATGTAATGAAAAATATATAGGATAACAATACAGGATCCTGATGATGATCAGTTGAGTTATGGGGCCTTAGTTCAAGGACCCATTCAAGTGGTGTTTTCACCAGAAATACATAGAGAAGTGTTATCACCTATTGATTATCCAATATTTGAACCAATTCAGGATGATGATTCTTGTAGGCTTAGTGTGTTATGTGACTTCTAATGATAGAATTTTTGTGGTGAGCCAGACCCTCAAGCAATGATGGATTGGATTATGGTAGTGGTTCGAGTCTTTAGGATTTTTTTCGAACTTAATCCAATCAGATGGTTTCACCTATAACCAACCTTCTTCATAGAGAATAAGGATTCTGGTGGAGTTTGATTACCCAGAACAATGATCAAGTGATGCTCTCATGGTTATACTTCTAGAAATCATTCTGTTATGAGTACTACCCATTCAAGATTGAGCTCTTTGTGGGTTTAAGAGATTCTTGAGATACAATAGGGTGATATGTTAGTTATTGAGTATGAAATGAGGTTTAGAAACATCCCATAGTAGTCCCTCGATATAGATCAATATGGATACTTATTAGAGTATAAGTTTCATTAGGGCCTTCAAAGATACATCCAGGATATTTTGTTCTCCTTATGAATTCCCACTTATACTAGAGTGTTTTTTCGGTCTTTGGTTTCTAAGAGATTCCAATTGAAGGGATGTTGGGTGGAAGGATCTAGAAGTATATATAATGGGTCTAAGTCATCTAAAAAAACTATAAAGTATCGCTCATTAGGGTCTCAACACAGGAGACCTCCCCATGCCTAGACTTGAACACATGGTTCTATGGCATAATGTTTACACAGGGGGTCTAATCATCTAGGAGAAGGGTGGTTCTATGATTTTGATGGGTGAGGTCACATTGCTCATGATTTCCTAACCCAACATGCTGAGTAAGGTAGGAATATAGTTGATTTAATTCCATGTAAAAGACAAAATCATCAATATGGATCTTCGTGGTGTGTTTAGGGTGGCCCCAGGGAGGCGGTTTTGATAGAGGAGTGGGTGGAGCTCTAGAGGGAGGTGTTGTAGGTGGAGGATGATGCTATTATATACTCTTACCACCAACTCCTAGTCAAGTAAACCCGGATCATAGGGATAGTGGTCATGGGTGAGGGAAGCTGTAGGCTATGGAGGGATATGATCAGGCTACTCACAAGATGATTCAAGGCACGATATATGTATTTTCTACTCTAGCTCCAATACTTATAGATGTAGGTTCAATACATTATATCATCTCTATAACCCTTGTTTAAGAGTTATATCTTCTAGTTGAGTATTTATCCCAGTAGATAAGGATAAAGGTTCATACAAGAGTGATTATGTTGTATCACACATTTACTAAAATTGCAAGCTGGTGCTTAGGGAAAAGAGTTTCTCATGGGAACTATTGGTCATAATAATGAAACCATATGATTTCATACTAGGTATGGACCAGTTGTTTATAGAATGTTCTCAAATATACTGTCATCATTGGAGTGTTATATGCTTTCATACAGATGGGATGAGATTATCTTTTGTGGGTGAGTGAGATCGTATGGATGAGTAGGTAGGGTTTGTGAGTAAGAAGATGTAACCTACCACCCATCAGTTGGTGAGTTTATCCCTTAGAATAGTTTGATCTTTAGGCATCTAGATTCTATAAATAGTGGAAAATTATATAGATGCCTTTTTATGAAGATGTTACAAAACTACCTTTTAGGTAGGAGGTTGACTTCTACATTTACGTACACCCTGAGACCACACTATTATCTTTTGAGGCATATCATATGGCCCCTACCAATCTCTAGGATCTGAGGGTGAAGTCATAATACATTCAAGATAAAGGTTTTATCAAACCCAGTCTTTCCCCCTAGGAATCTCTATTTCGGTTTGTGAAAAAGGAAAATGGGAACTTGAGGATTTATATTGACTATCATCACCTAAGTTAAGTAACAATCAAGCAAAATTACCCCTTGTTGAGGATTAATGAGATTTTTAACTAGTTGAAAGGTGTGAGTTGGTTTTCAATTATCGATCTTAAGTCTGGATACCATCAGTTGAGGGTTCTCAAGGATGATATTTTTAAGAAGAAATTACGACATCTCTATGGAAACTATGAGTTCTCAATGATTCCTTTTGGTGTGACTAATTCCCACACAATGTTCATAGATCTTATAAACCATATCTTATATCCATACTTGGACTGATTAATAGTTTTCTTCATTTATGACATTTTCAAATACTGTAAATCATAGGAATACCATATAGAGCATTTCAGGTCAGTCCTAGAGTTACTTTATAAGCACTATGGTAAGATCTTGAAGTGTCAGTTTTATATCCAAAAAGTTTACTTTATGGGGAATGTCATTTTTGAGAATGGTTTAGATACGGATCTAGTGAATATTGATTTAGTTATTTCTTGAGAAACACCCAAGAGTGTATTAGAGCTACAATGTTTTCTCTATTTTTTGGAGTATTATAGGAGGTTCATGGTAGTCTTTTTAAGGATAGAATCCCATTTAATTCCTTTACATTAAAGGGATAATCATTTACCTATATTGAGTAGTGAAAGGGAATATTCTAAGAGTTAAGAAAAATATTGAACAATTCTCACTATAATGGCCCAAACCTTTTATCTCATTACACTATGGGAAATATAGTGATTGAGGTTTCTAGGGAAATTCTATAAGTGTTTGGTGGAGGAAGGGAGGAGTTTTGAAATGTTTCTGAAGAAAAAGGGGTGTTTTAGAGGATGATGATAGATCCAGAAAGTAGAAAAATAGAGGTATATATTTTCTGGTAGATCATTAGAGGTAGATCTCTAATGGTAGATCTTTGGGTGTAAATCTCTAGGGGTATATCACTAGTAATAGATCTCTGATGGTAGATATTTGGGGATATATCTCTATCGATTGATCTATTGTGGAAGATATATAGTGGTAGATCTATGGAGATAGATCACTAGTGGTGTTTCTCTAGTGACACATCTATGTAAATAGATATGTAGAAGTAGAAATCTGGTGGTAGATCTCTGGAGGTGGATCTCTAGAGGTAAATCTCTAAAGGTAGATATGTAGAATTAGATCTCTAGTAGTAGATATATGGAGGTTTATATCTAGTGGTAGATATCTGGTGGTAGATATCTGGTAATAGATCTTTGATGGTATATCTATGGTGGTAGATCTCTGGTGGTAGTTCTCTGGTGGTATATCTATAGTAAATTCATTTTTTTCCAAAATTTTCAGTTTTTCCCTTTTGATGTCTTTTTTGAAAAAATGGGTTTTAATCCTTAATTTAAATAATTTAAATCTATTTTAAAGGTGTATAATTATATATTATATGTTTTAAAAGTATGAATAATTTTTAAATGGTTATACTATGTGGATTTCATGAGATCTTCTTTTAATGGATAATGAAAACTGTATCATATACTGTAGGTTTCGGATCTGATTACTAAATTGAAGATATTTTCTTTGTTGTTTATGGTTTTATTTCTCTTGAGATGGATGGTTTAGGAGGATTTTTCCATTGGGGTTATGGAACTCTTTCACTGTAGTTAGATTAGGTTCCCTATAGTTGTTTTCCTCCTGTGTGTGCACCCCCTGAATCTGGTGCAGTGAATTGTGTAATGATTCTTTCTTGAAGGCATGGGATTCCTTCATTTATCATTAGTTATAACATGGGGGAGGGTTTCATTCTTATATTATCATTAGGTAATATAGTATTCACTAGATTAATGAAGATAATAAATATTTTTAATTAAATTTAAGGGGAAGGGAAATTTTTTTCATGCTTTTACAAATTTTTGATATTTCAATATTATATTTGTATATGTTTTTTATATCACTAAAAATCAAGATGGTTGGTAGCCCGTGTTTTTTAGTTTTTATATATTTTGTGAGGACCATTTTGTGTGATTGTTGTGACACCACCATAAATAAATGTTTAACCACTTATAAACGGATAATGAATTAGTTGCATCGGGATATATGGCTTGTGTGGGAATTCCCTTAAAAGTAAAGTGGAATGTGATAAAGCCCCTTGAATAAATCTAAAAACCTGTTATGTGTTTTATTTGAATAAGTTTTGTGTCATGTGTGAATGTGTGCTTTTTAGTTGTGGTATGTGGGGATGATGGGCTGTTTAACCATGTGATGGGGAAGTTGTTATAAGGTAGTTTTTATGAGATGTGGTTGTAGTTAGGGCAGTGGTGATGTTAAAAGTTATAGAGATGTGCTGGTTATTGTTCCATGTGTCTAGGAATGTAGTAATGGTGTTATGTGGGATTTTTGGCATGAGTTTGAGAATGATAGTTCTATTGGACTTTTTTTGTATGCTTGTTGTTATGTGCTGTGATAGTTTCCCGAGTAGTATTGGAATTAACATGGTTTGGATAATGGTCTATAAATAATAATAGGAATTGGAATAAACTATAACAGACTGTGTGTTTAAATAGTGAGATGTTAAATATAAATTAAGGGGATGAAAATTTTGTAATGAACTGGATGTTTTAATTTAAATGGTTAGGTAAAGGAAATTCAAAAATTGGGTTGGCTTCTAATGAGAATATGAAAAGTGGATTGTTCCTTGTATCTTGTGGTGTTGTGTGGTGCATTTAGAGGCAAAAGAAAAGTGAGGCAAAGTTGTGAGTTGGTTGATACTCTTTTTTTAAACCCATAGGTTTGGATAATGTGTTATGATATTGTATTCCATGTATATTCTTGTGATTTTTTATATAGACGCCCCACCCATGTTAAGAACCTAGTGCAGACAACCAGTTTTTTTTGGGGTATTTTTCCCAACATCCTACTGATGAGGAAGGATGATTATCTAACCACACTTCCTCGCACCCTATTTTAGGTTTTGATGACATTAATGGGATGTGATGAAAAAAAAGTCAAAAGTACTGCTACCGAGAGGTGTCGAGATGTGAAGTGATGGACAAGGTGTCTTCAGGTAAGGTGAGATGTGTTGACCCAGGTGTTATCAAGTGATATGATGAGATGGTTTATGGTGGGGGTTGTTCATGGTAGGAGTAGGACTTGAGGTTGATGTTCTACACTTTCATGATAACCTAAAACTCTAGTTATGTTATGTTATGTGATGGACCAAGTGTCTTCATAAGATAAGTGATGTGATGGCCAGTTGCATCCAGGGTTCTTGGAATTATGTGATATACAAAATAGGTGGGTGTACCAAGACGAATATTGTTGGTGTGTGAGTGTGGAAAATTAGTGGGAAAGAGGTATGAGGTACTCTTCATCGATATGATTCTTATTACGTTATTATACTTGGATGCATTATTTGGTGAGTGAGCCATGGTGAGGATGAGTTTGGTTAGTATACCTATATAGGTACCTTTTGGTTCTATTTTTTTCTCACAGGTGTATTAGTATGATATTTTCACATGTGAATGAGAGTATTTGGGTTTCCTATTGAGTATAATTTTATGATCACCCTACACATATAAACTAATTTTCAGGTCTCCAAGAGGACTACATGGGCTATGTTGGACATTATGAGATTCGATATTTAGATAGTTTTTTGTCACTGTTTTAGCCTTACTTTTGGGTATTTTACATTTAGAGAATTTTATATGTATCCTATTTTATTTATATATGAATTTTTGGATGGTTTTTGGTTTCCATTTTATATTATTTCATGGATTTGATTGATTAATGATATCCTATCTCCCTGTCTTATTTATTATATAGGGTAGTGCCTCCCATTTATGAGATTTTTATACTCTCAGTTCTAGATGCTAACCCGAGGCCTAATGGAGGTGAGATTCAGGATCATTATCTCTCTTCTTTCATTACAATATATTTGTAGGGATGAGGTCATGAAAGAGTGGTATCAGAGGATGATGGTTGAAGGATATGATGAATTTTGGAGTTAGGCACAATAATGATTTCATGGTTTGGTATGGAAACAGTTTCAATTGACCTTGGTATGTGACATAGGACAAGAATATTGGCTAGGATGTGAGTCTTTAGGCCCCCCCTGAGATCTAGTTCATGGAATTTGATATTAATGACTGAATAAGTAATGTGGAAATGTTTTCTGGGTAGAGGCCCAAGAGAGGTACATGAATTATGATGACTTTTGTTCATATTTGAATTGGGTGGTTTGAGTTATGGGAATGTTGAAATAATTTAAAAAATAAATAAATAAATATTAATAAAATTCCATGATATCGTGCTTAGGAAATTATTATTTTCCCTTTCAGATATTAATCTTGGTTGTCATCCTCATATGGATCAAGTAGCGGAGGTTCAACAATCTATCCCAGTTAATCGCTGTTGGGTTGATCTTTTTAAGGAGGACGACTAGTTTAAGAGGACATTACACAATTTTTAATGGTATTATTTGGGGAAGTATGAGTGTAGTGTTTCAGATGTGGTGACAGAGAGATGAATAGAGGATATTGAGATCACTTTTAGTTTGATCTAGGACTTAATGAGATACTAGGTCCCTTTGATTGTTAGTTATATGTGAGGAGCTACACTTTAGTAGTGGACTTTGTATCTGGGTGAGTAGAAGGAGGAAGATGTTTTATGGGTCTACTTTCAGAAAGAGTTCCGAGTAGAGTTTCTTATGTCAAACACGAAGGTAGTGAATAGGTAGTACGTTCTTTCCCTTTAGTAGAAGACTTTTTCAGTGTGACACTTTGGTATCAAGTTCATGGACCTTCTACGCTTTTCCCTAGATTATTCCCAAATGGAGGGTCTCAAGTGAGGTGTCTTGAGGAGGCACTCCATCTTTCGATCCAATAAAAAATTACTCCTTTTACATTACCAATGTATCTTGAGGATAATAAGAAGGTATAGGTGATCGAGTGTATGCACTCATGAGGTGGTTTACCATGGGGGTGGAGCTAACATGGTTACACGAGGATTAGAGCTGTTAGTTGAAGGTATCAGGTTCTAGATTCTTTGGGGTTTTTACCAGCTAAGAATCATCCCCAACAGATTCATTTACCACCTATTGGGAGTTTTAGGATAATGTTTCACCTATGGAGGCCATTCTCATCATTAGTATTTGTTCCTAGTGGTTCTTAGGGCTCATCGTGGAAGAGTTGGTTAGTTTCAGCGTTAGTTTTAGAAATAGTTTCCAGTGAGGCTATTTCAGTAGTAGTAGAAGTGAGATTATTCTCTAGACAGAGTGGATGGGGAAGGCATAGGTCAAACATAGGATGTTCCTTGAGTTTAGGGAACTTGACCTAAGTGTGGTCCTAGATTTGTCCATCATCAGAGAGGTATAGGAGCTGGGCATGGTCAGCTACATGTATTAGAGGCAGAAACACCATAGGGGATAAATATCATTAGAGGTATGATCATTTATTCATCTACCCTTGTTTGTGATTTGTTTGATTTGGTAGATTCACAACCCTTTATTGCACCCACTCTAGTTTGTGCTCTAGGAGTAGATTTAGAGAGGCTTCCCATGCCCCTGGTGTTGACTATTCTAATTGGAGGCTTGAATAGCTTGTTAAATGTGTGTTAGGGGTGTAGACTATTGATGGGGACACATCAGGCCTTTGAGGATCTCTTCCTTCTATAAATGAATCCATACTATGTCATCCTAGGAATCGATTGGTTATATTCTACATGTGTTGATATTGACTACGTTTGGAGGAGATCAATGTCCTCATATGTGGATATCCAGCATATGGTTTTCATTGGTTAGTAGGGTTGTCAGGTGGGCACTCAGTGTGTCAATATGATTCTTTCTTTAATTGCTGAGTTATCAGTGGAATTAGTGGATTCTAGGATAGTGGTGACCCCAAAGATTATTG
Source organism: Viscum album (assembly GCA_963277665.1). Classification (NCBI taxonomy): domain Eukaryota; kingdom Viridiplantae; phylum Streptophyta; class Magnoliopsida; order Santalales; family Viscaceae; genus Viscum; species Viscum album. The sequence goes on along the minus strand of OY728121.1, from coordinate 1,097,190,551 downwards.
GGGAGTTTCTGAATGTTTTTCCCGAGGAGGTTGTGATGATACCCCCTAAAAGTGATATTGATTTTAGGATAGACTTACAAAATTTTGATTCTTCGATTTTTATGGATCCTTAATAGATGACACCTTCCAAGTTTTAGGATCTGAGGATTTAGATAGATGATAAGATAAATAAGGGTTTCATCTGACCTAATGTGTCACTGTGGGGTGCTCTAGTGTTGTTCGAAAAAGATAATGATAATATGAGTTTGTGAATAGACTAACAGAGGTTGAATCAGGTGGAAGTAAATAATTTTTACCCTCTTCTGAGGATATATAATCTTTCTTACCAACAAAGAGGGGAAAGTTGGTTTTCTAAGATCAATCTACTGTCTGGATATCACCAGTTGAGGCTGAAGGAGGTTGATATCCTAGGAATTATCTTCAGATACAGGTATGTGAACTTCAAGTTTGTAGTCACACCATTTGATGTTATGAATATACCAACCATGTTTATGGGGTTTTTGAACCCCATGTTCTAGGAGTCGCTAGACCGGTTCATTGTCATATTCATCGATGATATCATGATCTACTCGAAGTCCTAATAGAAACATATAAATCATCTCAGAGCTATATTATAGGTTCTTCAATGCCACCAGATCTATGGAATGTTGTTCAAGTTTGAGTTTTGGACATAAGAGGTGAATTTCTTCAGGCATCCGGTGACTTAATATGGCATGGTAGTGGACCCATTGAAGTTAGATGTAATTTTTTTTGGCAACACCTAAGAATGTGGCATATGACCATAGATTCCTAGGTCTTATAGGATATTATCATAGGTTTTCTCATAATATCTCTTAATATTTATACCCATTGACGACATTAACTAGGAAGGACCCTGATTTTTTGTGGAAATATCAGTTCTAGGAAGTGTTTAGTTACCTAAAGGTGATGTTTTTCAATGCTCCAATGCTTCAGATTCATGAGGTGGGTGTGATGTTTGAAGTGTTTTCTAACGATTCCTATCTTGGATTGGGGTGAATGTTGATATAGTAGAGGGAAGTGATATCATATGGTTCGAGGAAGTTATACCTCCACAAGAGTAACTATTCCACCCATGATTTGAATCTAGGAGTGATTGTGTTTACACTAATGTTGTGGTAGTATTACCTCATTAGAGAGTGCTTTATGGTCACCATGGATCACAAAATATTGAGGTATATCTTTTCTTAGCATGATCTAAATATTTTATAGAAGAGGAGGATGGAGTCTCTTTAGGATTACAATTTTGATATCTCCTATATCTCAAGAAAATGGAATATTATAAATGATACTTTAAGATAAAAGTCACAGAAGGATGTCGTTATGAAGTTCAGGGATGCTTGGAGGCCGATAGGGGTGTTTGAATCCCTGTACTTAGATATAGGGGTGGTTGATAAATCAGGTTTCTTTTTTCATATGATATTACAATATTCTCTTATTTATTAGGTGGAGGAGTCTCAGTGAGGAGACTCAGAGGAAGAGGTGATGAATGATCATGTTGGCCATATCAATGCTCTAGAGGAATGGTTAGAATATGGTTGGAACTAGATGATGTTTAATGACTGGTTATTCATTTCAGTTGATATTTTCATGGGATTCCTTCATGAGTTTAATAGATCACCTTTATCGGTACACCATGGAGTTTACAAGATGTTTCATGGCTTAAAGGAATAATTTTTGTGGCCTAGTATAAAATGATAAGTGCCAGAGTTTGTATCTTGGTGTCTGGTTTTCCAATAGGCAACAACTGAGCACCATGTACCCAACTGTTTTTTGTATCTATTAGATGTTACTGAGTAGAAACGGGATGAATTATTTATGGAATTCATCACAAGGTTACTCTAAGATCAGGGAGTTTGTGATGCTATCTGGGTAATCATGGACTGGTTGATAAATTTGGCTCACTTCCTAGCAATCTAGGAGTCACACATAGTGGATGTTTAAAAAAATGTATGTGGATGAGGTGGTGTAGATACATGGAGTCTCAAGGTCCATTTTATTGGATCAAGAAACAAATTTTACCTTGTGAGTATAGAGGGGTATTGAAACATTATTTTTTCACTCAGTCACACCTCAACACCACTTTACACCCTCATACGGATGGGGAGAAAGAGCAGATTATCCATATGTTGGAGGGTATATTACGGGAATGTGTCTTGGGATTTTATGGATCATGGGAAAGAAACATTACCTAAATTTATTTCACTTATATTAGTATCTATCACTCATATATTGGAATGACCCTGTTTGAGGCTTTGTGTGGGTGTCCGTGTCATTCACCGTTGAGATGGGATGAGGTTGAGGAGTTAGTAGTTCTTGGACCCAATGTGGTGAAAATCATGAAAGAGAAGGATCAGTTGGATTGAGAGAGGATGAAATTATCATAGTATAGGAATAAGTCTTATAGAAACCTAGGCTTAACATATATTACATCATTTTAGAATAATATTTAGAACATTAAAAAAAATACATGCTTGAGGACTATAACAGTTTAGTGTCTTTTGAAATATAGAAACATAATATTCTAACTTGGTGAAAGATATTAAATATCTCCTTATAAGATATTCCTCTTTTATAAATCCTATTAAAACCTTTATTCATAACCCGAGGAAAGGAAACATAAGAAATGGGTGAGATTATATGCTCAGTAAGGGTAAATAAGGTAGATATATAAGCATAACATGAGCATAAGGGTATGAGAACATGATCATAAAATTAGAAGATAATATCTTTAAAATCAAAGATCATAAACATGAATCATGGAATAAATATATAATACATGAATCATAATGGAATCAAGAGCATATACTACAAAACATGCCTTTAACAGTTCTAGAAATGGACTTTATAAGCACTAGAAAAGCACTAACGATGTGAGCGACATTAAAAACCTAAAGACTTTAATCAGTGCTGAAAAATTGATGATAAAAATATATACTACAATATGCTATAATAGCACACTGAAGCACCACTACAGTGTGTTGTTACAGCACACTGCAACACTGGAAGCACAAAAAACACTAGAAACACACCAAATATATCAACAAATGCAAGTCCTAATACAAAATTTAAATGAAATGAAATTTACAACACAAATAACAGAAAAAAACATTATATTATAGAAATTTAAAACATTGTCTTGTACAATTACATAAATAATCTTTTTTACAGACATTCAAAAACAATCCTAAATGTCAATGTTACCATAATTTCCATTGATTTTATTTTTCTAACTGTCAATATTGCATGAGAAGCTTTGAAAAAACCACATCAACTTGAACAAAAGAATCCACCTGTATAAGAAAAAAATTATTATGTGAGTAATACTAAGAAGAAAAAAATTAAACATAAATATGAAACAATACATCAATTAAATGGACAATAATTTTACTATGTAAACATCAAGATTACCTCTGTGATTGAGCAGAGGCAGCGTCGTTTCTCTTCCTACAAAGGAAGTGGAGGTAACTTGAAATAAAGTGATAAATACATCACTACATGGGTGAAAATATTTTAAGGGTGAAGAATCATGAAAATTGGACAGAGCACCACAACTCGAACAAAATAATCCACCTGTATAAGAAAAAAATTACTATGTGAGTAATACTAAAAAGAAATGAATTAAACATAAATATGAAACAATACATTAATTATATGAAAAATGGTTTTACTGTGTAAACATCAAGATTACCTCTGTGATTGAGTATAGGCAGCGTTGTTTCTCTTGTTGTAAAGGCAATGGAGGTAACTTGAAAGAAAGTAATAAATGCACCATTGCATGAGTGAAAATATTTTAAGGGAGAAGGAGCATGAAAGTTAGACAGATCATCCTAACTCGAAAAAAATAATCCACTTGTATAAAAAAATATTATTATATGAGTAATAATAAAAATAAATGAATTAAACATAAATATGAAACAATACATTAATTCTATGAACAATGATTTTACTGTGCAAAAATTAAGATTACCTATGTGATTGAGTAGAGGAAACGTCATTGCTCTTCCTGCAAAGGAAGTGTTTGTAACTTGAAAAAAAGTAATAAATGCATAACTGCATGGGTGAAAATATTTTAAGGGATAAGAAGGATGAAACATGGACATAGAACCCTAACTCGAACAAAAAATCCACCTCTATAAGAAAGCAATTATTATGTGAGTAATACTAAAAATAAATAAATTAAAAATAAATATGAAACAATACATTAAGTCTATGGAAAATGATTTTTATGTGAAAACATCAAGATTCCTTAACACTGTATAATCAAGTTACGTAGTTACCTAAGATTCCCTTTTATTTCGGCTCAATCAAGTTTCACATTCACATGTCACTAACACAACCCATTTACAAACACAAGTCATGCCAAACAAAGTACACATTGTGTGACACTACTTGTATACCCAAACCACATTAGGAAATATATGCACACCAAATCATTTTATAATCATGACTTACACCTATTATGTATGTTAATAATTCATTTAATTTTTTTTCTAAAATAACCCCCATAGGCACCACAAGGCTTTACATAAAAACACACCCAAGTTCACATGAAAATGATACTTTTAAAATCAAACAGACCACATAACTTCATCAAACATAATTTTTGACACTTATATAATTTAATAAATATATTAGCTAATTTATAGAACACTTAAAATTAAAAAACTAGGGTTTACACTAATTAACAACCAATTCCATCACAATTCATTTTTTTACAAATTTGTACACAACCCTAAATCATTTTCAAAACATTTCTTCCACCCGTTAAACCAATTTAACCTTCACATTAAAAAAATGTTAAAACATGTTCAACAAGGAAAAGTATGCCAATTTACTTTAAGAACTTACTTCCAAACCAATCTGTATTTATGCACCTATGAAAAAATGATTTTCACCTTTCAAACAACCCATAAAACCCTTCTAATAAACACTACACTAAAACACTCACACACACACATAGATCATAACCATTTTCGATTACAAAACTCAAAATCAACACAAAGCATGCCAAACCCTTTGAAAACACATTTTGCATCACACAAAACATTTAATAAAACATTTCCACATCTCCAATTTCATTTATAAAACAAAATCTTTATTATTTAAACACTTCACAAATCATAATCAATAGCACACAACATGACTAACATGCCCAAAATGATTAATTTTCCATCAAAAACCCCTTTTCAACACACACGCACCTTAAGAAACCACAAAAACACATTTTACACTACATAGACAAATAATTCAACACTTACACATATTTTTTTAAAACAAGGCCTATATAAAAACATAGTTATTTCTCTTTAGAAAATTTATTTTCAACAAAAATATATGTAAAAGAATTTCTAAAACATGTTTACACCACAAAAATAAGCTAAAAATCATGTGAAAATTAACCAAGTGATCAAATTAAATTTTCTAAAATTTTTAGGGCATGGAACCACCTACCTGAGGTGTAGAAATTGACAAAAATTGATGCAAAACCCCACCAACATCAGAACTACAATAAAAAACCAGATCTTAGACGAGATGTTCATGCAACTGGAGTGCTGAAAATAGTCGAGTGGTACGATTTGAGCTTCAATTCACTAAGGCGGAGTGATGGAAATTGTCGAGTGATGTGATTCTATCTCCAATTCACCGAGTAGATGCCACGACAGTGGGTGAGTTTGCAAATTCTTTGGGTTTTTAAAATAGACCGGGACACATTGATCAGAGGTTTTCTAGCACTGATAAAAACAATATTTATCAGCGCTAAAGTTATAGTGATGTTAAAGGATTTATAATTATAAATATAAATATTTTTTTAAAAAAAAATTATAAATACTTAATAAATATATATAAATACAAATATTGTAAATATATTCCTTTTTAACTATATTTATTATAACTTTATAATTATTTATATCTTATTATAGAAACATTTTCAAAAAATATTATTTATATCATTATATATATTTATATAATCATACATATATATTTAATATATATATATATAAATATAATAATTATATTCATTATATAAGTAAATTTATTATAAATTTAATCATTATTTAAATATACATAATAATTTTTTTGTAATTAAATAAATACTTTTAAAAAAACATTTATTTATAAATATTTTTTACAAATAATTTTTTAACATTATTAATGAATATGTCCTTTTAAGTGCATGCATCTATGTTATATTGAGTAAACCTAAATAAATTAAGAATAAGTACACATTAATTTTTTTTGAAAAAATGGATAAGTTTGGTGTCTGTGCATTGTATATTAAAATGAATTAATTTTGTATATGTAAAATCAGTATAACACACATTTGATCTATGTTAAATTTAAAAATCAAATGACATTAAATTATATGTCATGTACTATGCAATTATAGTCAATATTTTTAATTCATATTAATTTTTAATTATAAAGCATTATTCAATAAACATATGACTATTTAATGTAAAGTGTATAAATATTTTGTAATATATAAATCATATTTATATAAATTAACATATATCTATATATTTAATACACACAATTTAATAACATTAATTACCATAATTATCTAATTAATAAAATGGTTAGTAATTAATAATGTATAATCAATCTATTCATTTTTGTCAATAATTATTTAATTAATAAAATTTGTACTATTTTTTTAAATGAACACATTTTTTATTTTTAATTTATTTAATTATTTCATTTTTTATATAAATATTAATGAACACTAAAAATAAAGTGTTGATAAAGGACACCCTATATCATCAATAAAATTAAAGGGCTGATAAAGGATACCCTATATCGGCACTCAATTAAAGTGCTGATAAAGGATACCCTATATCAGTTCTAAAAATAAAGCACTGATAAAGGATTCCCTTTATCAGTGCTAAAAATAATGCCCTGATAAAGAATAAATTTATCAATGCTAGAAATAAAGCGTTTATAATGGTTTTCTTTATCATATCTAGAAAAGACATGCTGATAAAAGGTTAAATGTATCAATTCTAAATAAAGAACTGATAAATATTCCATTTATCAGTGTATTTTTATAACGCTGATAATTACTAGTGTTGTTAAAGGTGTGTTTTGTAGTAGTGATAAGCCATGAAATCATAACATAGGAATAAAACATGGAATTTTGGTATACACATAATTATAGAAATCCCATGTTAAGAATACCTACCAATACCTTCAAAACTTGTTAGGATTTGGAAAATCACATGTGTACCTAATTTGGGATTGGGATTCCCTCCCATGTAACCTCTTATTTCAGGCTTGAGATGCCCTCCCATGTACCCTATTGTTTTAGGCATGGGATTCCCACCCATGTAACCTATTTTTTTTGGGATTGGGATTCCCTACCTTGTACCCTATTATTTCAGGATTAAGATGCCCACTTGTTTTGGGCTTAAGATGCCCTCTTGTTTCAGACTTAGGATGCCCTCCTGTATACCCTCTTGTTTCGGGCATAATATTCCCTCTTGTTACGGGCATGGTATTCCCTCTTATTTCGATATTGGGATGTCCTCCCACATACCTTCTTGTTTTGGGCTTGGGATTCCCTCTTGTGTACCCTTTGTGATCATACAACATTTATCGTTACCCAATGCAATGGAGGGAGATATAGATCCCACCATTACATCATAAAATCATACATACTTGTTCCAAAATATAATAAAACATTCATTATATCATGACCCATGAAAGATATGTGTTTCATAAAAATCATATCATACCCATGAAATTAAATGGGTATCATAAAAATTTCATCATATCATTACCTATGGAAAAGAGATAGGTCTCATAATCATTTCATCAAAGCATATCCCATTAAAAGAGGTAGGTATCAAAATCATATATCCTGTGGAAGAGAAATGAGTTCCATAAACATCACTCCCTCAAAACATAAATCATTCAACAAAGAATATGAATGGTATTCTTGGATCATATGCCCAGTAAATCATAAACTATAACAAAGTATGTAATTTTATATGGAGACGGTTTTTAAAATATCACTTGGAAAATTTCTAAAGGAAAATAATATTTCTTTTAAAATCACTTTTTAAAATATGAAACATTTTCAAAATCCATTTATTTGAAAACCACTTTGAAAAATTATAATTGAATATTTTAAAAACCTCTAAAACATTTCTGGAGGAAAATATAATTTCTTACTTGAAAATTGATTTTTAAAACATTAAACCTTTAAAAAAAATCTTTTAAAATAACCTTTAAAACATATAAAGTAATCTTTAAAACATTTATAAAACCTTTTTCATTGAAAAATTATAAAATAATATTGAAAACACTTTGAAAACCATTTTCCATGAAAACATATAAAAGTATATTGAAAATATTTTGAAAAACATATCTTTGAAAACTTATAAAACATGATTCAAAAAAATTTATAATAGTTTTTAAACAAAATTTTTTTGAAAACCATTATATAAAACATGTTTTCTAAAGAACATAGATTTCGGACCGAAGAGAGAGATAAAGTCAGATTTCCTTGAAAACAATTTATTGAATATCTTAAGTACCAAAGAGTGAAAAATGGTACCAATATATGAAGATATCCTGAATAAATACAGGACAATAAAAATAATTAGTTTTCTTTAGATATGGATCATAATATTTCATCAATTTAAATATAATCATAAATAATCCTGATAAATGATGATATTGTTGCAATAAACTTTTACCATTTTGATAACATTAAATAAAACTTCCTATGTAAGAAAATAAACTTAAATTAAGCTTCAAATATCATGAAAATAATTATATTAATGATATAACATATCAAATGATAGTATATAAACCTCATAGAAAAATATATATTCATAATATGGCATATATCTCAAAGAAGGATAATTGAGACAAAATTACTTTACCGATTTGGTAACTTTTGAACCATAAACCTAATGAAAGAAAGATCATAAAATGGATGTGTAAATACCCATAAGTTTAAGAATAATAATAATAAAATACATTCATAGAAATTATATACACCACATAAAAATAAATTAGTGGTGAATAAGGCATAAGTCTAACAAAAATTAAAGTGAGATGAGAAAACCCTTAACTTAAGTCTTGACTTTATTCGTACACATTCAAACCTCTTGTATAATGAGTATAAGTTTATTATAAATATAAAACATAACCATATTCATATATATCATACCATATATTAATTTATTATGAATTTATATTACCTATTTAATAACAATTTCATGTTTATGTTATGTTTCAGGAAATATTCGTTTTCTTGTATATGTTTTGAATTGTTATTATTGATACTCTAACATAGATCGTGATTTAATTATTTATAGAATGAAAAAAATTATTTAAATATTATATATATTCATTATATAAATATTTATAATAATACATAAAGGATATTAATATGAAATGGAATACACCATTCATGGAGACGGTTGGTCATAAGTAGGCATGAACACTGTTTCTGTTTTATTATCGCATTGAATGAAATAAAGTAAATGAAATATATACATATATACATACATATATTATAATTCCAGTAGAATTAATATTTCATATATATCATATAATATTACTAAAACCATCCTCAATACATTCCATGTAAAGTGTGAATGAATCACGACACTTTGAGGAGGCAATAGTCCACATGTCCACAAACAAAGTTATCGTATTTACACAAAATGGAAAGCATGAAGGTATGTGTTATGTAATAATTATATAAGAATAAATAAATCATAAATATAATATTTATAATATAAAAATGGTTTCCATAATAATTACCAACCATGAGAGGTTCTAAAGTAAAAATGAACAACATCATTTCGTGAGGCAGTAGTTCACTACACACAAGAACGGTAAGTTCGTTAATCATTTGATGGAAGTGTGTGTAGGTGTAGGTTGAATATTTATAATAAAAACATATAATTATATTTATTATAATGATTTTATTATATAAATATTTAATAATAAGAGTTTAGGGGGTGGATAATGAAAATAAAAAAAAGAGCTCGAGGAAGGATGTTACCTCTTCTTTGGGTAACTCCTTTTGGTTTGCACCTAAGGGCTTTCTCAGATGGATTTATTCATAAGGGAGGCTTATATAATTATGTGAGGTAATTTTGTAGGATATTTGGGAAGGATTTTCCAATCTAAAGGGCTTATAGGTCTGAATAAGTTTTCGGGGTGACCTTTTATAGTGGAGAAGTGACATTCTTATAAATATAAAAAGTTAAACACTATTGAGAGGTCTACCTTACATCATGGGAATACGATAATTTTTAAAATTAGATAAAATATTGTAATTTTTTGAAATATTTCAATAAAATTTATTTTGGACATGTTTCTAGGTCATTTGGACATTTTAAGATTAAAGTTTAACCATTAAGTAAATATGTTTTTCTTTAATCGCTAGAATTAATTTTAATTACTTTCACTAATATTTTTGGTCAAAAAATATGTTGAAATTATTAGAAATTAGAAATTTTTATTATTCCAAATATGGAATCCATTTTTAAAAATTATAAAAACATAAGTTTTAGAAATTAATTTAAAAGTAATCCCACAGACGTGTCACGACAACATGTTTTTAAGAGAAAATGTTTAAAAGTTTTAAATAATTTTATATCCGATTTCAAAGTGAAATTGGTTCCATTGAAATAAATTGGATTAATTTGTGTAAAATTTATATAATTATTCTTTAAAACAAAATTAAAATATAATTTTACTATATAAACAAATTATAGGAAAAATCAGTTTTAAATTAAAATTCAGTATTTTTCACTATTCATCCAAATATGAAACTTCTATGAAAAAAATAAAAAATCCACCCAAATTAAATTTGTGTATATTTCTTTAAAAAATTAGGTTTATTTTTTAAAATAAAAATTATAAGTGTCAAAAATTATATTTAAAATTGGGTTTCCATTAAATGGTGGTAAAATTGCCTTTTACAAAAAATACACATTTTTGTTCATAAAATTAGATTTATTATTATATTATTCCTCTCAAACTTGAGTTTAAAAAATTTGATTGAATATATAATATATATATTTTTAAAAACATTCATCAATATTTTTTTTGTTTAATTTATTGAGATAAAATGGTGTTTGTACATAGAAAAGATAGTTTTCATAGAAAAAAAATATCTTCATTCTCAAATAGTTCTTAATTTAATTTCTAACTAACTTATAACCAAAGGATTCACTTTATATAAATTTGTAAACCATATTTTTATAGTTTATTCAATCTCACTCACATCTTCCATTCTAATGGCTAGGTGAAAATAATATTAATATTTTAATAATAGTATATTGTAGTTCGGTAAAACTCATTCTTGCATGTCACAAAAGTTATTGAAGGGACTTAGTATTCTATGTAACAAAAGAAAAACATAGTGTTCCATGTATTGAAAGCTACACTATGTGTTGTGTGTACTGCAAGTCTACATTGGTGTAGCATACAAAGAAAGAATAACTTAGTGTTTTTATATAACACAAGATAAATTCAGTGTTGCGTGAAATGAAAAATATCAAAAAGTTTAAATTAATTTGAAATAAATCACAAAATCTAAAGGTGTTACATTCTACCCCCATTAAATTTAATTTCACCAATGAAATTCATCTAGGTTATCAAAGGTTCAATACTTAAAGGTTCTTTTCATAGAAATCCACATCATAAAAATGAATACAAAAACCTCCTTTAAAATGGGAAAGTTGGAACCATAATAGTTACCCAAATAAATCACAAGTAGGAGAACATAGGTGGAAAGTGAAAAAATGTACATGTAAGAAAAGTGTAAATAATTATAGGTATTGATAAGGATCAATGATCACAATAAACTGCGTGATCCAAATAAAGTTAACAATAAAAAAACTATAAACTAAAAAATCATGAAATAAATCATTGATATCATCAAAAATTATGATAATAGGGAAAAATTTTATTTCAAGAATATTTTACTAAAGAATATATACTTACTTAATTTCATTTCATTCCTTATGCACAATATCATCCTTTATTTGTGCCTCAATCAATTCCCACTTCATCTCTTACTTCAAGGAATAAAGGTAAATTTTTCATTCATGAATGACTAAAAGATCACAAGATCCATAGAATGATAATTCATTCCATACATCATTAGTTAACATCATAGAAAAATTGTTAGAACATGTTATCCAATATTTATAAATCCTCATGTGACAAGATAATAATTTAATCTATAAAACCTCATCCAATGTTTAACATTAACCATTCCATAAATGGTTAACCATGTAACCCTTCCAAAGATGAAAATAAAAAAATTTATAATGAAGGTCACTAAAATATATTAACATTAATCAATTATATATCATTAATTATCTCATATTTTTCACATTCCAAACATGTGAATACCTTCATCATATATTCTCTTGAGATATGGTAATAACCTAAATTACTATAAATCCTTCTGGAAAACATGAATGCTTCCTTATTTCAAATATTTACATATATATTACTTAAATCCAAGAAGTTTTAAATTTAATCCATGATAACACATCCCAAATTTTCAATAAATCCTTTATTAGTTATATGGTCATAAATACTATCTAGTTTACATTCTCCATATCATCATCTCTTTATCCATATAAAATATCATTTTCTTATCCTTAGGAACATGTTAAGGGTTACTTTACCTTAATGTAACATTGAAATTAGATCAATTTTCTAGGTCATCAGTATCATTTAACACATTCTTGAAAATACTTATAGAAAAACATCTATAAAAAATCCTTATATAATTCATGATTCCAATAAAATAATCTTTGAATTCCAAAACATATACATTTCAATCATCCAACTTTATTCTTAAACCATTACACAGGCTTCATAAACTTATTACTTAACACCTATTTACTAGAATATGAAATATGAATCATTTATTAAGCTTCATTAACTTCAATATAATGACAATTCTTACATTTAATATAAATAATACAATTAGAAGGACATCCCATACCTTTCACATGTCATTTGCAGTCTCTTTTTATTCATCATTATAACCAATACTTATACCATATTCCTGATTATATTCATGAGATTTCTACTTAGAAAATCTATTTTCATAAATCCTATACTTTCCACATCTGAAAAATGAAATGTTAACCTATTTCCTTCTAGTAACTGCCATTGATTAAAACCAGAAATCATAATGTAAGTAATACTTATCCTGGCGAAAACCCATATTATCATGAAAATTTACTTATAGGATGTCTAAATAATAACACATTATTTAATATATGACCCCTTTGTTTTATCCTAGATTATTCATGGTCATATTTTTTTGAATACTTCATGATGGTTTGTAAAGAGTTTTTAAATTTCCAAAGAATATCCCCTGGGAGTGTCAAAGCAATTGTGTAGAAAGGCCTATTATTGTGCACCAGTTCCCAATTGAGTCTAGCTCAATATGGTGTTATCATGGTTGTTACCCCTATTTAAATATGTTCCTGATCCACATCCACTTGTATTATCTATAAAGAGATATAGTTTCTTGGAAACAACTCTCTCAATCCATTACCAAAATTCTAGTACATTTTTCTATATTTTAACTCACCCTTATACTTATCCTTAGAGACATACCTAGAAATATCCTTAGAAATATCGCTAGGTATCTCATTAAAATTTTCTCATCCTAGTTTCCAACGGTTTACTAAACCTTTCCTTTGATAACAAATATAGTGACCCAAGCTTAACATACATGGATGTTACATAAGTTTAGATAATATTTATCACATTAAAAAATACATGCTTGAGGACTGTAATAGTTTAGTGTATTTGGAAACTTGGAAAATAATCTTCTAACTTGGTGAAATATCTTCAATATCTCCCTTAAATATCTTGACCTTTTAGTATTCCTACTTAAAACCATTATTTATAAACTGGGAAAAGGAAACATAAGAAAGGGGTGAGCTCAGATGCTCAATAAGGGTAAACAATGAAGATATATAAGCATAACATGATCATAAGGGTATTAAAATATGATCATAACATTATAATATCATACACTACATATCAAATATCATAAACATGAATCATGGCATAAATAAAAGAAGTTCATAAGACATGAATCACAATGGAATGAAGAGAATAATCAATAAAAAGAATAATATAGGAATAAGACATGGAATTTTGACATACACATAGTCATATAGATCCCATGTCATTCGTAACATGTTAGTCTTGTGCCAATCACCCATGTACCTACTTTGGGATTGGGATGCCCTACCATGTACCCTCTTATTTCAGGATTGGGATGCTCTCCTGTGTAACCTCTTATTTCAGGCATATGATGGCCTCTGATGTACCCTCTTGTTTTGGGGTTGGGATAACCTCCTGTGTACCATCTTATTCCCAGTTTAATATTCCCTCTTGTTTCAGGATTAAGATTCCCTTTTGTTTCAGGATTGGGATTCCCTCCCGTGCACCCTCTTCTTTCGAGCTTAAGATGTCCTCTTGTTTTGGGCTTGGGAAGACCTCTTGTTTATGAATTGTTATTCCCTCCCATATACCCTCTTGTTTTAGGCCTGTGATTCCCTCTCATTTACCCTTTTATCTTATAAAACATTTATTTTTACCCAATTAATTGGAGGGATATATATATCCCACCTATCACAAAATAAAATCATACATAAATGCGCCACAAGATAATAAGACATTCATCATACCATGACCCATAAAATAGATGGGTTTCATAAAAATCATATTATAACCCATGAAATTAACTGGGCATCATAAATATTTTATCATATCATTAACTATGGAAAAGAGATAGGTCTAATAATCATTTCATCAAATAATAACCTGTGAAAATAGGTGGGTAACAAAAGCATATAGCTCATGGGAGAGAAACGAGTGTCATAAAAATCAATACATAAAAACATAAACTAATAAATAAAGAATAATAATTTTACTCTTAGATCATATCCCTAGTAAATAATAATCTATAACAAAGTATGTTATCTTAGATGGAGAAGGATTTTGAAAGATCACTTAGACCATTTCTTAAATAAAATAATCTTTATTTGGAAATCACTTTTTAAAACATGAAACATTTTTAGAATTCATTTATTTCAAAACCACTTTAAAAAACTTATAATGGAATATTTTAAAAACCAATAAAACATTTCTTGATGAAAATATCCTTTCTTATTTGAAAAATGATTTTAAAACATTAAACCTTTTGAAAACCATTTTCTTTTAAAATAACAACGAAAAATTATAAAGGAAGCTTGAAAACATTTTGAAAAATTTTTCCTTGAAAATTTATAAAATAATCTTGAAAATAATTTCAAAAATGTTTTCCATGAAAAATTATAAAAGAAGGCTGAAAATATTTTGAAAATAATTTTCCTTGAAAACTTATAAAAGAATCTTAAAAACATTTAATACAATTTTTAAATATAAAACATTTTTCTGAAAAGATTTTTAGAAAACATGGTTTTGAAAGAACACATATTTCCAGCTGAATATATAGATAAAGTCAAATTTTATTAATAACACTTTCTAAAATATCTTAAGTACTAAATAGTGAAATAATATTACCAATACATGAAGATATCATGAATAACTAGAGGAGAATAAAATTCATGAGTGTTCTTAAGAGATGGATCATAATATTTAATCAATGGAAGCATAATCATAAAAAATACCAATAAATGATGATATTTCTTCAATAAACTCTTAACACTTTGGTAACTTTAAATAAAAATCCCCATGTAAGAAAATTACATTACATTAATCTTAAAAGAGCTTCAAGAAGGATGTTACCTCTACTTTGTGTAACTTCTTTCGGTTTTCACCAAAGAGATTCCATGGATGGATTTCCTCCCAAAGTCCAGCTTATATAATAAAGGGAGGGAAGTTATAAGAATATTTTATATCGTTTTACTGATAAAAAGGTCTTCATAGGTGTTAATAAGTGGGGGGGGGGGGGTGAGTGCCCTTTTATAGTGGAGAAGTGAAATTCTTGTAAATATAAAAAGGTAAACACTATTGAGAGGTCTCCCTTATATCATGGGCATAAAATAATTATAAAAATTATATAAAATAGGGTAATTGATCAAAATATTTCTATTCAATGGATTTTTTTACATGTGTCTATGTCATTTAGCCTTTTTATGATTAAAGTTTAACCATTAAGTAAACATGTTTTTTTCCTTAATCGGTGTAATTAATTTTAATTACTTTCACAAATATGTATAGTCAAAAAATAATTTGAAATTAATATATATTATAAATTATTTTTATTAAAAATATGGAATCCATTTTTCCAAATTCTAAACACATAAGTGATATAAATTCATTTAAAATTAATCTCACAGGCGTGTTGCGACATCGTGTTTTTAAGTAAAAATATTTAAAAGTTTGAAATGATTTTATATTTTATTTCAATGTGAAATTGGTTCTAATGAACTAAATTGGATTAATTTATGTAAAATTGATCTCATTAAGATTAAAAACAAATTAAAATATAATTTAACTATATAAATAAATTAGAAGAAAAAGTAGTTTTGAGTTAAAATTTATTTTTTTTTACCATTAATCAAAACATGAAACTTCTCTGAAAAATACCAAAAATTTTCCCAAAGTAAATTTTGATATCCTGATTTCAAAAATGAGGTTTATTTTTTCAAATTAAAATTATAAAAGTGTCCAAAATTATATTTTAAATGGTTTCTCCATTAATATACGGTAAAATTACCTTTTAGAAAAAATACATCGTTTTATTCATAAAATTGTTTTTATTCATATATTATTCCTATAAAACCTGAGTTTCAAAAAATTTATTAAATATATAATATATAAATTTTATTAAAAAAATTTATCAATTCTGTTTGGTTTAATTTATTGATATAAAATGGTGAATGTATATAAAAAATATATTTTTTGTAGAAAAGTAATTTCTTCATTCTCAAATAGTTCTTACTTTCATTTATGACTGATTGATAACCAAAGGATTAATTTTATATACATGTGTAAAACATAGTTTCATAGTTTATTCAATCTCATTCATATCTTCCATTATAACGACTAGGTCATAATTATAATAATATTTTAATAATAGTCTATTGTAGTTCACTAAAACTCCTCCTGGCGTTTAACACTTGTTATTGAAGGGACTTAGTATTGTGTGTAACACAAGCCAAGCATAGTGTTTCATGTAATGAAATCTAATCTATGAATTTATTTTATAAAAATACCATCTTTTTGTTGTATATAAATCAAGAATAACTTAGTGCTTTCATATAACACTAGATAAATTCAATTTCGCATGAAATGAAAAATATCATAAAATTAAATTAATTTGAAAAAAGTCACAAAATATTGGGGTATTTCAAGTATAATTCTGATTGAAATAGAAGGACCTTAGAGTTCATGGTTAGAGACTAATTTTACTTTAATTATTCCCCTTTATGCTGGTAGCGGTGGTTCAACAAGGGGAGTAAGCCCGATTTGTTGGGCCCTTCGAGGTTTTGGGGATCATTGGCATGGTGGATTACCAATTGGAACTTCTACCACAACTGGTTCAGATTCATTATATCTTCCACATCTCTCAACTTTTTTGGTATCTTCATAATGAATCCAATGTCATTAACTGGATATATTTGGACATTGAGGATGATGGAACATTCGTGGAGCAACTAGTAGGGATCTTTGATCATCGAGCGAAGGTGCTGCGAGGATGGACAATTCCATTAGTTCATGTGTTTTGGAGGAATGGTTTCCTAGAGGATAGTATTTAGGAGTTTGACACATAGATGAATTCCCATTAATTGGATTTGTTCTGAGTCATTTTATTCCTTTTCTTACCTTGTTTTTATTTTTTGTGATGTTTCAAAATTTCTATTTTATTTGTGATATGCCTCTTATTTATTGATATAATGTCTGATTAAAGATTATATTCATAAAAATAAGGGGAAAATATGATCCCTAATCAAGATGTGTTATAACTTGATGTGATTGAAACCATGCGGGTGAGTTATTGCTTCCCAAAATGCATAGTATCTTGATATGGGAGATGGAATTCCTTAATTTGTTTACTTGGGGATCTTCTATTTATTAGCTATGGAAATTTATTTCTTGGGGATATGTGGGTTGTTTATTTTTTTTCAATTGGTTATGTGGAATAGAGGATGCTTATGGTTAGGGTTTTTGGTTGGTAGGAGTGTTTTGGATGTAATAAGATCCTCGAGATGTATCTCGAGGGATTATTGTTCGGACATTTTTTCTCTTTCTTGCTAGGTTGGTGTTTGAATTCTTGAGGACATGAATAGTTTGATAGGTATCTGATGTAATTTCATAGGCCTTCCGTCCCATCATATTATGAGAAATCTGGTGATTGAGGTGTCTGAGGGAAATCCAAAGGTTTTTGGTGGAGGAAGGGAGGAGTTTTGAGGTGATTTTGAGTAAAAAGGGGTGTTTGAGAAGATAATAGTGGACCATGGAGGTAGATCACTATAAATTGATATCTTTTGGTAAATAACTAGAGGTAGATATATAGGTAGATATCTAGATATAGATATCTGGTTATAGATCTCTAGAGGTATATCAATGACGGTAGATCTATAGAGATAGATCTCTAGTGGTAGATCTCTAGCAGTAGATCTATGGTAGTAGATCTTTGGTAGTAGATCATGGGTGGATGATCTCTAGTGGTAAATATCTACCAGTATATATCTGGATATATATTTATGGTGGTAGATATCTAGTGATAGATCTTAAATGGTTGATATTTGGTGGTAGATCTACAGTAAATCTAATTTTTCTAGAATTCCCAGTTTTTCCCTTTTGATTTTTTTTTGTGAAAAATGGTTTTAAAGACTTAATTAATAGAACTAAAATTCAATTTAAGAGTGAATAATTATATATTATATTTATTAAAAGTTTTGTGACTTTTTAAATGGTTATACCATATGCATTTGATGAGATCCTCTTTTAATGGTAAACTGAAAATGTATCAAATCCCATTGGTTTTAGATCCAATCATTCTAAAGAGAAGATATTTCCTTTATTCGTTTTGGATTTTTTTATCTTAATACAAGATGTTTTAGAGTCTTTTAAACTTAGATCCATGGAACTCTATCATTACAGTTGGACCGGGTTCCCTATAGGTGGTTACCTTCTATGCGCGCACCCCTATTTCCCATGCAATAAATTATGTAAATCTTATTTTTTTCAAGTTAGGGATTCCTTTATTTCTTATTAGTTGTAACATGTGGGAGGGTTTCATGCTTCTGTTATTTTTTAAAGATACTATGCACTATAATAATAAAAATAATAAATTTATTTACTTGAATCTATGGGTAAGGAGAATGTTTCTCATGCTTTTATAGCCTTTTGATATTTTGATATTGGATCTATCAATGTTTTTTGTGTCACTAAAAACCATGTCTATTGGTAGCCCCTATTTTTTTTAGTTTTTATATATGTTTTTATTCCCATATTGTGTGATATTTGTGAAACCACCATAAATAAATGGTTAACCACTTATGCTTGACTAATGAATTGGTTGAACCAGGAGATATGGCTTGTGTGAGAAGAACCTTAAAAGTAAAGTGTAACATGATAAAAACCCTTAAATAAATATGAAAACTTGTTTTGTATTTTATGTGAATAAGTTTTGTGGAATGTGTGATGTGTGGTCATGATATGTAGGAAAGATGGACTGTGTGACCATGGAATGGGGAAGTTGTGATGAGGTAGTTGTGATGAGATGGGGTTATGATTATAGTAGTGGTGATGTTGAAAGTAGTGGCTATATAGTGGTTGTTGTGTTATGTGGCTAGGAATATTACAATGGTGTTGTTTGGGTTTTTGTGATGAGGTTGAGGATTATAGTGTTCTTAGACTCTTGGTTTAATTTTGTTGTTATTTGTTGCGATAGTTGCAAGAGTAGTATTGGAATTAACATTGTTTGGCTAATGGGATGGAAATAATTAAACAAATTGGTATAAAATATAATAGGTTGTGTGTTTAAATGTTGGGTATTTAAATATGAATTAATGGGATGGAAATTGTGTAATGAAATGGTTTTTTTAATTGAAATGGGCTGTTAATGGAAATCTAAAAATTGGGTTTGCTTCTAATGAAAATATTAAAAGTGGCTTGTGCCTTGTAGCTTGTAGTGTTGTGTGGTGCATTTAGAGGCAGTAGAAAAGTGAAGAAAAGTCATGTGTTGGTTGATACTCCTATTGTAAACCCATAGGTTTGGATCCTCTGTTATGATATTATATATCATGTATATTCTTGTGATTTTTTATATATACGCCCCATCATTTTAAGAACCTAGTGAAAACAACCAAATGTTTTTGGGTTGTTTTCCAAATATCCTGATGGTGAGGATGAATGGATGCCTACCTGCACTTCCCCACTCCCTCTTCCAAGAGATGATGACATGATTAGGCCATTATGGCCATAAGTCAAAAGTTCCCTTATCGATAGTTGTTGATATTTGATGTAATGGACTAGGTGTCTTAAGGTTAGGTGAGATGTGGTAACCTAGGTGTTTTTAGGTGATATGATGAGATGGTTTATGGTGGGGGTCATGCATTGTAATAGGATGGAACGAGGTTTATGGCCTACATGTTCATGATACCCTACCACTATAGTTATGTTATTTGATGTGATGTACCAGGTGTCTTCAGGTGAGATGTGATGTGATGATCAGTTCCATATGGGGTGCATGACACGATGTGATATACGAAAGAGGTGGGAGTTCCAGGATGTACGTCATTGGGGTGTGAGATAAGATAATCAATGTAAAATAGGTATGGGGTACCCTTTATTGATAATATTATTATCATGTTATTATAATTGGATTCTTTATTTGATGAGTGATCCATGGTGAATACGGGTTTGGTTAGTATACCTATATAGGTGCTATTTGGTTCTGTGGTTTACTCACATGTGAATTATTATTATATTTTCACATGTGCACAAGAGACTTTGGTTTTACTACTGGGTATAATTCTATTCTCACCCTATGTATATAAACCTATTTTCAAGTTTTCAATAGGACTATGTGGATAACACTAGACATTACTAGATCATATATTTGGATAGTTTTTGTGTCATTTCTTTAGAATTACTTTTGAGTATTTTACTTTAGATACTTTTATCCATATCATATTTTATTTATACATACATTGTGGGATGTTTTTTTGTTTTCTTTTTTATATTATGTCATGGAGTTGATTGATTGATGACATCTTGTCTCTTGATCCTATTTATTATATAGGGTAATGCCACCCATTTAAAATATTTTTATTCCCTCATTACTAGTTTCCAACCCAGGGCCTACTAGAGGTGGTACATAGGGGCCATTATCTCTATTCTTTCATTAAAGTATCTTTGGAGGGAGGGGTCATGATACTGATGTTTTAAGACTACCGGAGGTGGGTGTTGAGTACATTGCATTTTTTGATGTCTATAGAGCTCAGATTGGTTTCATATTGATATAGAGGTAAGAAATGATTTCATAAGGGTCGATACCTCACAAGAATAATTATGCGACCCATGACTTAGAGCTGAAAACAATAGTCTTCACTTTGAAGATTTGGAAGCATTATCTTCTCATTGATCATTTTATTGTTTATTCGTACCATCAAAGTCTCAGGTTTTTCTTCTCTAAGAGGTATCTAAACCTAAGATAGAGTAATTGGTTGGATTTCTTATAGGAATATGAATTCATGATTTTCTATACTCCAGGGAAGATACATGTTGTGGTATATTCCCTTAGAAATAAGTCTCATTCTTTCTTTGGGGAGGAACCATATGAGTAGTAGGCCTCTTTGTAGCTAACCCTGGTGAAGGAGAGGGGTGAAAATTATCTTCAGTTGATGGTGGTGACTATAGTGATTCTTTATTGTGTGAGATAGTCTCAGTTGGGGGAGATAAACTATGAGGTTCTATGTGACCATATATGCTCAAGAGATGCAATAGAAATATTTTATGAAGGAGGGGATCATGTCATACTTTTCCAGGGAAGGATGGTGGTTCTGATAACATTATGCGAGGATGTGTTGAGGGGGTTTCATACTTCTCCCTTGTATACATCAGGGTGTAGTGAATATGTTCACTTACCTTCAATAGTTGTTTTGGTGGGCTGGCATGAGGCAGAGCATGGCCGAGTTTGTTTCTTGACGTCTCACATGACAAAAGGTAAAGGATAAACATCGGGTTCCGAAAAGTTTGATTCAACCTCTTGAGATCTTGGAATGGAAGTGGGATGGAATATTGTCAGATTTTTTTTATGGGGATTCCATGTAAAGTGAGATTCCATGATTATATTTGGGTGATTATTGACCGACTTACTAATCTGTCACACATTCTTTCCTTCAGGGAGCATGGTTAAGTAAAGATTTTGGGATAGTTGTGCGTGTAAGAGATCATCTAGATTCATGGGGTACCCATGATTATTATCACCGATCATGATGATTAGTTCATGTCAAATTTTTGTAGGGGTTTATAGGAGGGATTTGGGACCCAGTTATGGATTAACACAGCGTTTCACCCCTAAATGGATGGACAGACTGAGTAGACCATCTAGGTGCTGGAGGATATGCCATGAACCTTTGTGATTGACATCAAATGAATCTATTATAATTACTTTATATTGGTATATTTTTCATTTAAAAATATATTTCACTCAAAAATTGGCATTACACCTTTCAAGGCCCTGTATGGGAGACCGTTCAAGCCAACCTTATGTTGGACCGAGATTGGTGAGGCACTCCTTGTTGGGCCAGAGGTAGTGCTTGAAATGATGAAGGAGGTAATGGTGATCCATGACCGTGTGAGGAAAACATAGAGATAACAGAAATATTATATGAATATATTTCATATAGATTTGTAGTTTGAGTATGGAAAAAATGTTTCATTGAGAGTTCCCCAACAATGAAGACTGTAGATATTTTTCCATGGAAGAAAGTTATCCTTAAGGTTCATCAGGCCATTCAAGATCCTATAGAGGATCGGTGAGATTTCTTACTATTTGGCCTTACCCACTCAGTTGTACTGAGTGCATTATATCTTCCATGTTTCAAAAATAATGAGATAAATGCATGAATCATTGCATTATATTGACTGGGGTGAGATGGATATTAAGGATGGATCCACCTTCATGGATTACCCATTGGTGATCAAGGTTCATCAGGAGAGGATCCTGTATGGACATACCATTCCTTTGGTTTGAGTGCTTTGGTGGCATGGGATCATAGAGGAGATATCTTTGGAGAGAGAAAGAGCTTGATGTATGCTCATTAGACCCACCTTTTCTTATAGATTATGATTTATGTGGTGAAAAATATTTAATATCATCCATGTCCAAATATTGTATCTACAACTCATATCAGACGCTATTTAAATCATTATGAAAAAACCATCATATTCATCATACACAAGTATTCTCTACAAATTTTTATCACCTTCACTTCCGAAGGTGTCCTAATAGGTATTGGGGACACCAACACCTTGAATTTATAATTCTGTAGTACTTTATGCAAGCGTCTGTACTACTCTTGAAAATTTGTGATGGATTGGAAATTGACTTTTTCTAATAAATATCATATTATGTATTGTGATATTACTTGTCATTTCCTATAAAAATAAAATCTAACATATTAGTACTTTTATCTTCATTACTGATTAGAAATTACATATTATTTAAATCATTAAATGTCTCCCACTATTTTATCGAACTCTAGCCACCTTGTGTACTATAAAAGGAATAATCCATGGCTTGAGTATTACAGTTGCAAGGATATTTGATCCTCCCCTCATAGTATAATCTATATAACTACACCAATACTTATGTATATTAATGCAGGTGTTTGATTTTCCAACCACAATAACTCATGGATCCTTGATCTGTTGAGTGATGTACGAGTTTCTAAAATCATAAATATGATTTACTCAATGATTTCCTATAATGATACAATAAGCTATATATGAATACTCTTTTGCATCCAAATTTAGTTAAGTCAACTCATTTCCCTCATAAGAACTCCTCCGTAGTAGGAGGCACCCTTAACTATGGCTTATCGACTAACCCATAGTCCTGGTTTTGTTAAAATTCAAACAATTTAAGGTGTTTGCGACTTAATATTTCATTTAGGTTTTTTATATTTTTCTTAAGGATTGTAATCCATTTATATTAATCCGTTCATCCTATGTTGTCACACTCCAAAATGAACATTAAGAAAAAACAATTCATCACTTCTTTATTCATTTTTTTGTTTATTATTTTATGTGTTTTCCACTGTCATGCAAATGAATAAAACAATAAATAAATTCATAAAGGAAATTAAATTACTCAACTGGTCTTGATCATCTATTTTTTTGATCCATTTAAACTTAATGGATCATCCATGACCTAGGGGTTTCATACATGAGTTTTAGCTTAACTCACCATGCAAATCATCCCCATCTAGTGAGTCCCCTGCTCGTCTAGATTTCACCTCGACTTGGAATTTTCTACATCTTACACCATCCTCATCATGGAACAAAAATAATCATATGCAGGTGAGGGGGTCTCCAGGCTAAAAAATACAGACCAATAAATTTGATGTGTAGGCCTTTATACATATTTAAATGAAAAATATGATGCAAAAACTATCATAAAAATAACTACTTATTACAAACACTACACACATGTAATAAGTAGTTAAATAAAATAAACTAGACATACATAAGGTTGGTAAATTTTACAATACCGATCAGTATATATAATAAACGCATGATAAAATTAAATTAAAAAATTTAAAGTATGAGGGATTTTATATAAATTAAATGAATTATTTAAATTCAAATAATTTATTCAAAAAATTTATTTGGACTCGATATTAATTTAAATTGAATTCCAAAAATTAAATTATTTAATTAATTTAATTTAATACCTAAATTAAATTTATTTTTCCTTGAGTATTAAAATATTATATTTTTAAACCAAAAAATAATATTCAAATAATTTAATTTTATACCAAAATAAAATTAAATAATTAAATTAATTTTTTGATTATATAAAAATTACTCGCGAACTAAAACCCCATGTATGGTCAATGTAGGTTGGTCCAACCGTGAACATGCCCATTTTGGGCCGAGAAGACCTTGTGTAAGACTGTTCTAGGCTAGGCAAGCCTTCCCAGACCTGTTCTGGGTTGGGCAGACCCATCCTAACCCACCATGGGACGAATAGGGTCCTATAAATTCCAAGGAGGTAGTGGTTACCTCACTGTTTGGGGATCTCAACATCGGCAAAGGGCTTGTTCCGAGCGGTGTGGCGGTATAGGAAAGAGGATGGCTATGCGTCACTAGTAGGAAAAGTCCGATGAAGTGGACGAGGCTACTAGTGTTAGTTGGTTTGACCAAGAAGATTATGGTGATGAAAAGGGGTCCCACAATGGCAAAAATTATAGTTATGTGAGAGTTTGGCCTCGACGAAGGTGGTGATGATGCTCGAGTCGGAAACATCGAGTGGATTTACGGAGGAGGAAAGCATTGGATCTGGTCATGACTCACCTGAATCAACATCAAATGGTGGGGTGGACACAACTATCTGTTGTAGAGGGAGGTGAGACACATGCCAAATGCAGAAGGCGATCGCGGGGTGGTGCACCGTTGTCGAGGGAGGCGGTCAATACCTCAACCTAGAGGTAGCCTAGTGGGATACTGGTGCGGTGACCTAGAATAAGGGGAAATATAGGGCCAGGTTGGAAGTGACAAGACTATGGAGGACCGGAAGGCCCGAAGTCAAGAATCCCGAAGGAGGCGAGAGATAGGCTCAGAGGGAGGCAACAATGATACTCCTATGAGCTTGCTGATGTGGCTGGAGCATAGAAGGATACATGAGACAGTGGAGGGTACCACCTAATGGATAATAATTCTAGTGGATGATTCCCTTTTCTTAAATGTTTTCTAATTTTTACGGTCTTGCCGACTGGTTTTTTTAAATGGTAAAAATTAATTTTTTTTATTTTTCACAGATCATGACACCCCATGATTGAAAAATTTGTTTTGAAAAATAAAAATCCTATCTACATGATTTAAAAAAAACGTTTTTTTAATCCAAAAAAATGTGGAATTATTAGTTACCAGTTGGAAGGGTTCTGGAAACCGGACTTCACTCGGAACATGACGACAAAGAGGGTATCGTTATAAATTCCATCGAAACCCAAAATCTGGTAAAATGTAACATATATAAAATATAAATTTTTTATATTTATAATAAATTAAAGGTATTAAAATGATCCATTTAAAAAAATTTGGATGACCATATCTTTTCCATCTGATATCGAATAAATGCACTTTTTTGTTGTTGGGACTGATTTAATACCGTATAGTTAAATTTAATGAAAAATAAATTTTCTTGGCTCAGAAAATCCTTGTGGACCCTATGATAGAAATTTTTGGTATTGGGGCATCCAGTGGAAGCCAGTGAGCCAGGGAATGTAAAATTTTTATCACTGGAGTGACAAAACTTCTCATATCTGGATATCCAAGCTCCGGTACTATATGAGGATCTCCCATTAATTAAACAGAGCATGAAAAATAAACCACAAAAAATAAATTATTTGAAATGAATCTCACTTGATTGCATATCATCACTAGTGACCGTTACTCAATGGATATGAAACAAAAACCATATAGATAATCCCTACATTCTTCAAGAATCTACATTCATGTAATTCTTCAAATTTTATGTTCCATCATAGAGCTCTAATGATCTCTTTGACATTGAAATGATCACCATGATCTCATGCCTTTGACATGTGAATGCGATCTTGGATGTTAACTCAGTTGGAGAGCTTCTATTTTTTAGTAATTGGGAGGAGAGATAAGTTCTAAATTCCTATATAGTGAATGTTTGTTGAAATGATCTTCTCCTCTGCTATATATAGAAGATCCTCAATACTCAGAAAGGGTTCTCGGGCCCCCGTATATTTAATGTCCATTAAATAAGCAATAAATAAATAATTATGATGAACTTAACTACATCATAAATATTATATCTATTTTATCACATACTTGTAATATATATTAAATATATTATGTGATAAAATCAATTCATTTAATTTGACTAATAATTTTCGCTTATATTAAATTAACCTTGAATATTAAAATAATATTCATTCGTATAATATTATTCCTTTTATTTACTTAAACCCTTGTAAATAAATTTAATAAATAAATTCAACACAATTATTTTATACTCAAACAACAAGTAATTTTTTTACTTATTGATGATCGATGATGTCTATAAAACTCTCGGACCCCATGGTGGGGCCCATCATGTCATATATACCTATTAAGATGAATATGACAGATTCTTGAATACACTATTGTTTGTGACCCTATAAGCCCATATATCAATAATAATTAATAGTATTAATAGAGTAAGAGTAGAGTTTAGAAACCCATCGAAGCCCCTAAAGAGATAAGGAATAGTAACAACAACAACAACCAACCTACGAACTTATAATGTGTAATATAATATCCATATATTTAGATATCTTATAAAGTAAGACACACACTTGTTTCATCATCCTTTCTCGCTTTATTATTTGTTGATCCAACTGGATGGATATACCTTCAACTAACATTGCCATGTATTTATAAAGGTACTACCATTCTGATCAACCCGGCCCGAGATATTACTTCCTCAACTTGGAAGAATTTTTTTTATCTTGACCATTCAACCAATTCCATACCACCAATGAAGCACCCAACACAAGATGTCTCACCATGACTTTATTATCATGGTTTTTTCCTTGCATCAAATTACACAGTTAAATGGAACACATTGATAATGATATCAATTTAGGATACTAATAAACATGTCCGTAGATAGGAACAAACAATGAAACCCAAAACATGTGGTTTTCCTATCGAAGGGTGTATCCTCATGATCTCACTTACGATGGATCACCAAGTGAAAACTTCATGATAATAAGTCTCAATGATTATGACCCCTAACACCTGATAGTTATAAATCATCTATGTCTAGTGATAATGATGTATATGGACCATAGGAAATTTGTTTAAGATTAATGTTATATTATCTTGAGGTTCTCATTATAGCATAGGATATGTTATAACCTTTTGACATGAAAACTAATCTATGGAAATTACCATTTAAATAGTGGATGTAGAAATATATACACTATAATGGTAATTGTACATAATGCATAACTCACCATACACATGGTTTGGTAATCAAAATTACTAATCAAGTTTGGTCTAGGGAACCCACTATTACAACATAGGGTATAATCGATAATAAATAAGGAAATCCTGAGAGAAACCATTATTAGAAACCTAAGGAAAGATAGACTTACTTATGGATACTCCTGGAAATGAAAGACAAAAAGACCAGACAATAATTGATGAATATACCTAACTTAGAGATAAAGAATATGATTGGTGAGATTTGGTCATACCCTCTATTTTCTGGATGAAATTACCTCATCCTATATTTATATTTAATTTATATGATTAATTAATTATTTTTAAAACCCATCATAGTCTATTCTTTGAAAACATTGGATTTTCACTAACCCATGTGCATCACACCTTGAGACCCTTATTTATTAACCCTCACATATTAAAACCCTTATATATCAAACTTTATGCATCATCCATCAACATTCACAAAGTATAGAACCCTTACACATCACTCAAACAAACATTATAAACCATAGGAAAAACTCATTAAAACATATGTATGAATTGAAAAAACCTTACACATCATAGGGTAACTATCATATACCCCATAATTTACCATTTATTGATACTTACATATTGGATTAAACCTTACATATCATTAGGATAATAAAACCACCATCCTTAAAATATCTTGGAGTTTACTCTTACATATCATAGGTGACTTTGACATTGTTAAATTCATAACCCTCTAAGTAACATTACATATCCAAGGTAGAATCTAGTAATATTTACATATCAATAAAGTGACCATTACATGTCATATTGTAGAATCTTATGTATCAAGTAATTTACTATTTTCTAACCCCCATGTATCAGAGTAATCATTAGTTGTCATATGTCTCTCATGTATGAGCACCCTTATGTTTGAGGACTTAGCCATTTTATGGGTGATTTGTTTACCATTACGTATTAGATTACCCATACATAAGAGAGTACCCATAAACATTCCATAATTTACAATTTCTCTTAGCAAAATTAAGGTGACCATTATATTCCAAGGATTTCACTTTTATATATGGAGTGAAAACTTAGGGTGATCCTCATATATGAACTTTTCCATAGGTAACCATTACTTATGAGGGATTATACAATTCTTTGAATAATATTTTTAACTATATATATTTAGAGAACCTTATAGAAGAGTATCCTTAGGTATGACCCTTATCCATTTTTTTAGAAATCTATTGAAACTCTGAAAAACCACCAAAATTCAAAACCCATCTTCTTAGATCATTTGTAAAGATCTCAAACACCAAAAATAGATTTAAAAATTTATCATAAACTTATAAATAATTTTAACCAATTTTAAAAATAATTTAGATCTTGGAACTTAATCCAAACATATAAAAAGATTCAATGATGGTATTTTCGAAATTTTCTAAATAATTCAGCACCTTATTTCCCAAAATGGAATGACATACATCATAAAAATGCCACCCTGACCCTACTCAAACACTCAACCGACCACCTGAGACACATATTGTGCCTCTAAACACATCCAAAAACAACTTATAGAGATGTTTTTTCTATAAATATTCTAATTAAAATCCTAATTCTCACCCACCCAAACAAAAAAATCATGTTTCCTCTCATTTTAACCAACTTGTGATAACAAAAGTGATTACAAAATCCATAACATAACATTTATCATCATCAAGAATTAATATTGTTCCTTAGACCATAATTTTGACCTACCTTGGTTATCAATTCACTACTAACTATCCACATTTTATCTCCAAATGTTGAATCTGCTGACACTATAAAATTATAACCATCAATACATATTATTCACCAAACTCTATTCTAACCACTCACCATGCTTCCCACAACTCTTTCTATGACCACCATCATATCCCAAGATTCATTTCACTTTGATAAATCCTTGAAAACATTTTAATAAAATTCATCTCATCCAAGAACCCTACTCATACCCACTACCAAAACATATATATGAAACATAATTCACCCCTTTAGTTAAAAAATATCAGCAAATCATCAACTGATCCATCTATGATCTTATAGAACAACCCACCATAAGAATCTATAAACAAAGGTTGATTATGGATAATTATACTCCCCATTATATGAATCATATAAAATAAACCAAATTGACCTATCTAAACTACAAATCATCAAAACTCACATACAGATACTCAATACCAACACTAAACATTCATCCCCTGATCCTTCCATAATCATCAATTCCAAAATAACCATAGTTTAACCGTCAAACATGTTGTTTCAACAACCAAATCACTCCCAGTGCAATCATTTAAAATAAATAAAACTTGATCAACACAAGCATCATTTTCCTTCTCCCTAATACCATAACAAAATAATCCACATCCACTAACATCACTTAGATCTTTACAAAAAATACAACACACTAAATGAGCATGAAATATAAACATTCAAGTCATTACCGATCAAAATACCAAAATACATTAAGCTTAGTTTACTATTGTATGAGTTTCTTATATCAAAAACATATTCAAATTATTTTACATACTCACCCAAGTTATCAAAACACTAATTAGTATCCAAGGGGTTTTTCACCAAATTTGAAAACCTAAGATCCCTATCCTAGTCTTTTATTCCCCCAAAACCAATCCTATTTTCAAAAATTAGTTTAAAAAACCATTTCTTCATAATTTATCAAAACAAAAAAATCCCAAAACATTTCAAAATCACTGTCTCCATAAGATATTTCAAGTGAAAATAACTTATGAAACCATTTTACACAAACATCATCCCATTACATGTGTTTTTTAATAATTTTCTTCTCAAAAACCAAAAATCCTAAAAATTATTCTCCTATAGAGTCCAAACAATCAAAATCAACAATAAATCATATAATCCCCTTGAATCCATATTAATATAACAACCCCTTATAATTTATTCAAGAAAAAATCAAATATATTATAAATTTCTTTAATTAATGATGGATCACAATGAGGAAACTTGTCAAAAAACATAAATCATAGGCACATTTATCATGACCTAATCATGAAACTATTATGATGCATTAAAAATGTCACTAACTCCCAACTAATCCCTATGACTCATCGCGGGTCTCATCCAGCTTTTATTGGTATTCTCGGTCCAACACCTCACTCATCCTATAGTGCTTAGTCCCAACATTGGAAGTCCCATGGAAACTTTCGTTGAAATTGAATCCATGTTGACCATGCATTCTACCAGTCTACCATTCAAGCCACAATAACTTTACTCTACCAATAACTGAAACTTTCTCAACCAAACACATGTTCTAATGCCATTTTGTAATGACCCAAACTATATCAGTCAAACTGAACCCATGTGGTGGAACTGTAATACCAAAAACATGCATCCCCATATTCATGAGGGTATATACTATAAGTGAGGGCCTAAAATATTCATTGGATGATTTTCCCTCAAAATTAAATCCCTTGGGTTATGCCCAAATCTGCTAAGAATTTTGCATGACCTGTCTTGATAATAGACATCTCAAAAAACTATAGACATACACATAGATCCATGAGGGCCCCCACAATGACTCCATATCTTGTAATTATAAGGATTATAAAAAATATTTCATTAAATAAATTCCCAAGACCTTTTAGGTTTAGAGTTTTAGAGAGTTTAGAAAGAATATTAACTAATAGAACCCATGTATTTTTCAACTAACAATCATTTTCCCACTATAAGATACTTATTAAACCATAAAAAGTCCTAAAAATATCCCAAAAATTATTTACACAAGATACACTTCTAGAAATATCATAAGTATTACTTTTCTTCATGACTCAGGGAAATGAAAATATAGGAAATGGGTGATCTCAAATGCTTGATAAGTGATAAACAATGAAATTGGAACATATCATGGGTAAGACTTGAGCATAACATAAGAATATGAGTATAAAAACATGAAGATAATCACATGTGGCATAACATGATCATAATTACATGAAAAATAACTCAGAAATGTGGATATAATACAAACACAATAAATTCATAAGCATATCACCAAATACCATCTCTAAGGTGTTGTAAATGAACATTAGCAAGGCTGTTCACCAAGGTATCATAAAAGGTTATCAAGGAATTCTTCCAAATTATAATGAACCTTAAATAACTAGATATTAATTATTTACCCAATTTATTGGATATCTATCAAAGTGTTCCCTTCATATGTCTAAAATTATGTATACCAAATAAGGAAATCAAACATAATTATGTTAATGAATAATTAACCCATTAATGAATTGGGTTATATGATAATACAAAACATAATCATAATCCATATAAAGAAATAAGGTGGATGGTATCATAATATAATATAATATAAATGAATAGAGTGTATTGATATAGATGTATAATACCTATTATAGTAGCATTAAGAAAATTTCTTTGGAAATAAGAAATATCATTGAACATTTGAAAAAATTAATTTTATAAAAATATGAGAGTAATAATTTCATTGATAAACCATGAAGATTTAGAGATGAATTTTAATAGAAAAATACATAGATGGTGTAATGATATTTTCACATTAAATATAAACTTAAAAATATATTTTAGGAACCATTTTTAACATTATCATAAAAAGAAAATGTTACATGTCACTTTTAAAAGTTATTTTCAAAATGGCGAAGTGAAAACTTTGAAAGCATTAAATTTTTAAAAAGAAAATTAAATAATATATCTTTGATAATATATAATGGTTCACAAAATAAATGTGGGGTGGAAGATATAACATTTTATTTTTTAAAGGATGAAAAACCTATTTAATATTTTGAAACATCTTTATTGAAAATGCACATAATAAATAGAGTAAAAAAAATTACTTTTTAAAAGAGGAGAAATAAAATATAAATGTCATATGAGATAAGAAATAACTAACTTTCCAATTATAAAGGAGAACATTGGAGGGAAAGGTAAATATGGACAAGGAGGGGAAACCAATATTAAATAGGTTGGGATTTATTATAAACAGTGATATACTATTTGGGTAAGAGATTAATTATGGTAAAATATTTTTATTAATATTCATTATCCATATATAGGAATAGAAATTACCACTAAATGTAATCTTAGGGTTCAATAAACCTATCTTGGAAGAAGGAAGTTCAACAACAAGCATTATAACTTAATGAAGGGAGTTGAATTAACAAAAACCATTTCAAATTTGATATCTTTTGAATTGAAATACATTTAAAAGAGAAATTTATATATCTATTAAAACCCCATGAATTAAATGAATATGGTAGAAGATATATATTATGTAATAATATCACCATAGTAAATATATCATGGTTCACAATAAGAAATATGTCTCAAGAAATTAAATTTGAGAGAAAGAACCCATCACCATAATTATTGAATTTCACTAAAGCACTTAAATAAGTTGTATAATAAAAACTAACTTAATCAGCTATTTTGAAACCTTTTTTATATCCATAACCTTTTATAATATTCAGTTATATTTATTAACTATATTTATATTAGTTTTCTATTTTCAATATTAGTTGTGAGTAATCTTGATCATTTGTTATTCTTGATTATTCATAAAAATTACATCATCACCAAATCATAAAAGGTACTGGAATTTATGTTTTATAATTATTTAATATGTTATAACCTCATTTAATAAGTATTTCAGTTATTATTCAAGATGATGAAGTAAGTGATGAGATTATTTTGGTAATTTATAAAAAAAAATGGTGTTGTCTTAATTAATGAGTTAAATATTTATATTACCATTATAGAACCAAAAAACCACTATTTACTTATTTATATCCAATATTAAGTTTCCAAATCCATCCTTGATATAAATATATAGCATTTTCCATTTAGTTGGTTAAACTGGCCCAATAAGAACATGCTACAATCTATGTGTGAGTATAACTATGGTAGATATTTTTTTATAATATCATTATCAAAAAATTATAATTAAAATATTTATATGTTATTAAGGTGATTATTTATAATTTTTAATACTTATAAAATTAAGTTAAATGAATAATAATTTATCACCTATAAATAAATCACTTTTCCTCTTGGTATATTCATTTTTGGTCGCCAGTTATATATTGATTTCTTATTGATAATATAAATTATAGAATTCCTAATTTATAATTATAGAATATAAATCATGATAGATAAAATATCTATTCACAAAACCCATTTTTATAACCGTCCTTGAAAAGTAGTGGATTTTTTTGTCGTTAATGGATGTTGTAGTCCACACATGCGCATATGTAATGTTTTCATTTTTTTGATTAAATGGGAGTGGATTGGAGAATGGTAATACCATAAATATAATAACGTTTAATTATATTTTTTATACTAGCTTAATTATATGTATATTGTTATAATGGGTTTGTATTAGGGTAGATGAGAAGGATAAAGAGAGGAAGTTAAAGGGTAAGTGATAATTATGTTGAGAATTTTTATCTTCTCTTGAGAAATCCATTAGAAATGATGGGCTTGAAGAACTTTTTTGAGGCTAGATGATTCCATAAATGTATATGTGATCTATAAAGAGTAAATTTGTAATATTTTAATGTGAATTTAAAACTACTTTTGTTGCATTAAATGGGTGGAAGTGAACTAATTTTATAGGTAAAAAAGAAGGACAAATCTTTGGAAAAGAATATTGGGTAAGGGATAAGAATGGGGTTTCATGAGAGTTGGGAAAGTTAGGCAGGAAAATTTTTGTGAGACATGTAGGAATTAATTTTAAAACTAAAAAAATGTTTTATATGAGGTATAATTTTCATATTTATTTACTAAAATTTAATCCACATTATATTACCCATTTTAACAGTTATTAATCTTGATTAAAATTTAACCATGGTAATTATTTTATTAATAAATGTATAATATGAAACTTATTACAAAATTTCAAAATTTTGAATCCAAATTTTGTCCTTATTTAATAAAATTTAATTTCAAATCATGAGAAAATTAACTTTTAAACTAAAACATATAATGTGTTGAAAAACTGTTTTTGTTGAAAAATGTTATTTTAATCATTAAGTGTTCTTAATATTATTTAACATTTATTAACAATTAAATGAGTGTTAAATTAATTATATATATGTTTAATCATAACATTATATTACGTATTTTAAAATATATCAATATAATTTGAAATCACAATATTTAGAAAAGTATAATTCTTATAAAAATAATTTATTTACTGTGGTAGCTAATATTTTCCATGGCAACTTAATTTTATGCCTAAAAATTAATTTGACCCAATTATATAATTTGATAATTTTGATTAAAAAATTACAATTTTTTTTATATAATTCAATTTTTAAAAGTGATAAAAATCAATTTTCATATAAGCATGCATAATGCATAAAAACTTTTAAGAGACATGTGTCTTCTAAGAATAAGATAAATTTTTTACTTACCTAATAATAACCATTGTGTGGATTTGAACTTATTTTATTGTATATATCATCTATAAATTTCATTAAAATAATTAATTAATAATTTTATAATAAAATTCATAGCTCAAAAGGTATTTTTTAGTAAAATATACTTTTATGCATAAAATGGTTTCATTAGTTATTAAGCTATACTAATTGAATTTTTATCAATAAATTAGTATTAAAAAGAAAAAATTAAATTTATTATAATTTCTATATATATTTACTATCCAATTAAATGATTTCATTTTAACAGTTATATATTGTTCTAATGTTCATTTGGCTCGATGTTGCATGTGAAACAAGTTATTGAACACATTAGGTTTCAAAGTAAAATATATAATTTAAAATCTTGGGGTGTTACATTATCCCCATAAATAAATTTTATTCTTACAATTTTAATTTTCACTAACTAATAAAACTAGTTAAGGGGATCTAAAATATAGTCATATCATAGGATATATTTTTAAATGAGGTGTTTACCTTAATATCTTAGGTAATAATAGGAAACACATATTTTCCATTCATCATGTTAACCAATGGATTAAATTTTCTTACAAAAATTATTGCTCTATGCCTCATTTTCTACACATGAAGCATCTTTTAGTACCTTTGATACATTCCTCGGGGTGTATCTTTGCACATTCTTAAAACATAGGAAATTTAATATTATTTACATCATTATCTTTTCCACTAAAAAATTCATTAGATCCCATCCTAAATTTCTTTCATTTTTTGGGAATTCATTTATGTTCAAATTTTTAATCATAATTCTTGATAGATAGTTCGGAATAATCCCAATATTTATCACTTCAGTTAATATCCAATTAGGTTTCTCATTAGTACAATCTACAAATTGTATATAATACCCATTTTTAATGTAATTCCTCTAGGGTTCATCCATTACTAAATCCAAAATAAGTAAACATGATTTATAACCAATTAACACCATAATATAATTATTATAAGGTGAAAAATTCAACTAAAAAATGTCATAGTCTTCAAAATTATTAGCTTTTAGTATAACTTTAATAACTACAAATTCAATCTAGGTTTCTTTAGGTTGGGTTATTTTATATTCCTTAACCAAATTCCTTAACATAATAAATCTTTCATAATGGATTGTAAAGAGAATGTGATTAACCAAATAATATCACTCAAAAGTGTCTATCCATATGTGTAGTCTTAAGATTACTCATCATATAACTGGGTAAATATTGAGTTGATACTTAAAAATTATTTTTATGGGTGATTGAACTTAAGTGCATATGTTCCACAACCACATCCACTTTCAAGTATATATACAGGGATGTAACTGCAAGGAGAACCCCATAATCTAGAATTTTACAAAATTTATGGATGTTATACTATACTAAGAATTATACCTAGGGTTTTCACTAAATTATTTCTTATCCTAATACCTAAAATATTAAATATTACCACAACTAACCTAAAGGGTTATCTATACTGGTGAAATTATAATCAACCTTAACTTATCAAATCTTAAATTATCCTCAACTAACATACTAAACTATAATACCAACTATGATTCCCCTCAAATGTGAAAATCTCAGAATTACATGACCTATAGAAAATATTTCATTAAATTAATTCCCAATACCTTTTAGGTTAAGATTTTTATAGAGTTAATACAAAAAATTAACTAAAAAAACCCATGACTTTTTGAACTAATGGATATTTTCTCACTATAAGAAATTTCTTAATCTATTACAGGTATTTAATATATCCCATAAATTATTCACATGATATAATCATCTATACACTTCACATGTATTATTTTTATTCATAATCTGGGGAAATGGAAACATAGTAAAGGGGTGAGATCATATGCCCCGTAAGGGATAAATAGTGAAATCAAAACATTTCATGGGTAAGGCATGAGTATAATAAAAGAATATTAACACAAAAACATAATGATAATAATACGATGAATAAAATGGTCAATAGTATATGAATCATAATGTGTAAATGTGGCTACAACATAAACATGCGAAATTCATAATCATATCACCAAATTTCATCACTAAGGTGTCATAAAAGCACATTACCATAGATATTCACCAATGTATCATAAATAATTACTGATTCATTTTGTTAAGGTATTAGGATCATGTAATATCTATAGATTAATTCTTTACTTAATTCATTGGAGTTATATTAGGGTGCACATGTCCTATATCAAACATTATGTGTACCACATAAAGAAATCATACAGAATTACATCAAAGAATAATTAACCAAAGAATGAAATGGGTAACATGATAATACACAAAATAAGTGTAATTAATCTAGATAAATAAGGTGGATTAAATCATAATATAATATCATATGAATGAATAGAGGGTGTTGACATAGATTGAAAATACTTTTTAAGAGCATTAAGAATATTTATTTATAAATAAGAATATATTTCTCCATTTTAAATCATTTATTTTATAAAAATATGAGATTAAAAATTTATTTTAGTAACCAGGAATGTTTATAGATAAATTTTAATATAAAAGTACAAATATTTCAAAAATATGTGTTCACACAAATGATAAAATTTAAAAGAGAATTTAGGAAATATTTTTAACATTATCATAAAAAGAAAAAGTGATGGGACACTTTCAAAAGTTATTTTCAAAAAGGTGAAGTGAAAAAGTTGAAATAATTTACTTTTAAAAAATATACTTCAGTAATAGATCATTTAAAATACATAAATTGTGCCAAAATAAATGTGAGGTGGGAGATAAAATCTTTTATTTTTAAAATTATGGAAAAACCTTTTTAATATTTTGAAATATGTTTATTGAAAAGCCACATCATAAATCGAGTAACAAAACATACATTTTAAAATAGGATAAAGAAAATATGTAGGTCACATAATATAACACAAAATAGGTTTTCAATTATAAAGGAGAAATTTTATAGGAAAGGAAAATATAGACAAGTAGAGGAAATCATCATTAAAGTGGATGGGAATTATTCTTAAAAATGATATAATTTTTTGGGAATAGATTCATCAAGGTAAAATATTTGGAATAAAATTAATTATACATATATCGGAAGATAAATTACCATAAAATATAATATTTTGGTTTAATAAACCATTATTGGAAGAAGAAATTTCAATAAGAATCATTATACTTTAATGTAGGGAGTTGAGTTAACATAAACTCTTTCCAATTTGGTATCTTTTGAATCAAAATCCATTAAAAAAGAACATGATATTACTCTTCAAACCCCATTAAGTAAATAACTCTAGTATGATACATTAATTAAAAAATAATCACACCATAGTAAGGATATCATAGTTTATAACAAGAAATATGTCTCAAGAAATTAAATTTGAGATAAAGAACAACTTACCTCAATTCCTAACTTACACTAAAGAAATTTAATATCCTATATAAAAATTAATATTTTAATAACCTTTTTAATATTTATAACCATTTATAAAATTAATTTATAGTTATTTTATATATTTTAATTAGTTTTCTATTTTCAATATTAGGTGTGAGTAATCTTGATTATTTCAGACTAGTTTTG
This sequence comes from Viscum album, assembly GCA_963277665.1. Taxonomy (NCBI): domain Eukaryota; kingdom Viridiplantae; phylum Streptophyta; class Magnoliopsida; order Santalales; family Viscaceae; genus Viscum; species Viscum album. The sequence continues at coordinate 1,097,151,303 of OY728121.1, read as the reverse complement.
TAATAACAATTTTGTTATTCATTATTCTCATAAAGATCACTATTCAAAAATAATAAAAGGAACTATAATTGATTTTTATAATAATTCAATATTTTATAATTTCATTTCATAAGTATTTTAGTTATTATATATGATGAAGAAGTCGGTGATGTGCTTGTTTTTGGTAGTTTATAACGAACAAATAGTGTTGTCTTAATTAACGAGTTAAATGTTTATATTAAAATTATTAAACAAAGAAATCATTATTTACTTATTAATATACAATATTAAGTTTATAAAGCCAAACTTGATAGATTTATATAACATTGTTCATGTCTGTGGTTAAACCAACCCAAAAAGAGCATGCTATAATCTACGTGTGAGTATAGCTATGGAAGTACTCTTTTTTTATAATATCATTATCACAAAATTATAATTATATAAGTTCTCGTCAAATGAGAATAATATTTCAAAAGTGAAATGAAATGGTATTAATACACTTCTAGGTGTTCAAATGGTCCCTTATATCATTTTATTTTCGGACCTGAGGATGATTTATTTGATAAAACATTAATGATAAATGTTTAGTTTATTTTGGATGTTTTTCTATCCATAAAAAACTATTTTTTAATATTATATATATATATTAGTTATAAAACATATAATAAGTAATAATATACTTATTATAATCTTATTTAACCATAATAATATTTTTATTACCATCCTTGAAGGTGATAATGAAAAATGAAAACTCATTATCCACAGAGATGGTTAATCACTATAATTTGGACAATAATTTACATTCCTTGAATAAGAGGATATGAAAAAAAGGACTGGATAGAAAATATTAAATTATAAAAATAAAATTCCAATATATACATTATAATATAGTTATTATTATTTTTTGGATGAATGAGGTGAGGAGAAGGTAGGAGAAGAAAATAAATTAAGAGAGGTGGTAAAAGAAAGTCGCCTCTTGAATATCCCCTCCTTGAAGTATCCCTTTATGAACTTTCAGTTGGTATTTTGGAGAGTACTGAAGCACATGGAAAAGGGGAGAGTGGGGAGGATATTTTTTTTTCATATATGTTGAAATATTCAATGTTTTAAAGGTGTGAGGATAAGGGGTCATGTGGGGTGGTATTTATAAATGAGTAGAGTGGTGTTTTTGAAATTTCTAAAAATATTAAATTATAATAAATTTATTTTATTTCAAAATACCAAAAAATGAACATATATTATAATATAAGATTATATAATATTTTGATATAATAAACAAATTAAAATATTACATGTTATTATTTTTTTAAACATTATCATTTTGATTAACCCATAATGAACCTATTTTAATTCTAACTACATTTCCAATTTTAAAGGGTTATAATTTGGACATATATGGTGTAAATTTATCCATAAATGGAAAATTTGTAAAATTTTAGACCATCTAATAATAATTTTTTATCTTTTAGAGATTTTTATTATTATAAAATAATTTAGTAAAATATTAATACCATAAAATATCATTATTGTCAATTTTGACACTATCCACTACTTTGACATTTAAAAACATCAAGAAAACAAATAAAATTTGAAAAAAAATATTTTATTATATTCTAAAATGTTATGATAATCTATATAATTTTTATATAACCTTAAATATCTAAAATTATATAACTTTCAATATTTTTGTTGTCATTTATTTGATTTTTCTGTTAGTTGGATAATTACCGCATTAGCGTTGTGTAAGTATTTAGGGTAATTATTTAATTCCTAAAAAATTTAAACAAATTAACAATACAAATATATTTTTTATATTTCAAAATAATATTTATATTATAGTATATCTTCTGGTTAACACTATATTAAAAATATTTTAATTATTAAAAATAAGAGTTTGACATTTTGTCATTTTCTCTTTGAATTTAATAATTTTTAAGTAATTTTCCAGGAAAAGGGGCCATTAAATAACTATATTTATATACTTAGTTGTTAATGGTAAAATTTAATTCACCAAATAATAATTTGAATTAAAAATTATATCTTTATCACTTATTTTTAGTCTAGATTAATATGATTTACCCTTTACAAATATGATAAATTTTATCACAATTTTTATTTATATTGACAAAAAATAACCAGGATCTATTTAATAAATTTGGATCACATGACTCAAAATATGGAATAAATTTTTGAAATTAAAAATAAATAAGTGTAATAATTTAATTTAAAATTAAATCAGAAAAATGCAATGAAAAACAAATTTTCTAAAAAATACCCTTTTTAAGTATAAAATGTTTTTATACTATATTCATGTTTAAAATTTATTTCAAAGAAAAAATACTATTATTTATAATAAAAAGTTAATAATTATAGTTTAAAACTAATATAATTTTACTTTTTAAATGTTTTAAAATAATATACAGTTTTCAACGTAAATCAGTATTTTTTACAGTTCATTAAAATTTCAATCCTTTTTGAAAAATTCCATAAATTCATCCTAATATAATTTCGACATAATAAATTCATAAATGAAGTTTATTTTTAAAATTAAATTTTATAAAAGTTTCAAAATTAGTTTTATTTATTTTCTAATAGAAAGGAATAATTTTTTTTAAAGAAAACCATTTTTCTAAGAATAAAATGACTTTATTAAAAATTAAGTGTTTATTTCCTAAGAATCAATATATTTTATAATATTATTATTACTAATCATACCCAATAATTCAACACATAGGTTATAATTTTCATGTTAAAATAATAATATTTTTATATTATATCACGACTTTTTTAAATATGGTGTGGTGTGCAATAAAAGGTACTGAAAAAATTAAATTATTCAAAGAGAAATATTTCATAAAAAATATCGGGGTGTTAATTTCTTCCCCCCTTATGTAATTTTTCACTTAAAATTTCATTTTACATTCTATTGTGAAAATATTTTAGGGAACATTGCCTTATCACTTCCTCTGATTCCCATGTCACCTGTTCATATTTTTGGTTCCTCCATAGTACTTTGACCAGGTGAGTGGTCTTATTACATAGAACTTTATCTCTATAGTGCAATATTTTCCCCGACTACACCTCATAAGAGTGACCATTTTCCAGCTGTATCACCTCTTAATTTATTACATGTGAGGGATCTAGAATGTACTTCCTCAGGAGAGATATGTGGAATATATCATGTATTTGAGACATAGTTGGTGGATGTTCTAGTTGGTATGCCACAACTTTGATGTGATCAAGAATATCAAAGGGGTCAATGTTCCTGGGAATTATTATTCACTTCTTCCCAAATCTCATTAATCTCTTACATGGATATATGTAAGGGAATACCTTATCTCCAATCTCAAACTCTAAGTCCCATCGATGATTGTATGAATAGATCTTATGTCAACTTTGTGTATCCCTAATGTGATGTTGAATGGTATTAAAATTTTCTACCATTTCCTCGACCAGTTTAGGTCTTATCATCTTTCATTCTCCAAATTCATACCAACATGTATGTTTTCTACAAACCTTCCCATAAAGGGCTTAATATGGGGCAATTTTGATACTTTAGTGGAAACTATTATTGTAAGAGAACTCAAACAATGGAAGATGTTTATCCCATACTCCTTTGAAGTCCAATGGGCATGATATTAACATGTATTATAGTGTATGAATGGTCCACTCTGACTAGACCTCAATTTGAGAGTGATAAGTTGTACTGAAGACTAGTTTAGTGTTTGGAGCTTGTTGGATAATTTTCCTTAACTTGGAGATAAATATCGAATCTCGATCAGATATAATAGATAGTGGTACTACATGTTTAATCACAACTTATTTGATGTATATCCATGAAATATGATAATTTGAGAAGTCCTCTCAAATCGTAATAAAGCGAGATGCCTTTGAAAGATGACCCACAATAACCCATATAACATTATTTCCTATGGATATATTCTGAAGACCAGTGACAAATTCTATGGTGATGTTTTCCCATTTACATCTAGATATAGGTAATGGTTGTATCATATCAATATAATTTTTCTTTTTCATATTTCACTTACTAACATACCATATACTTTGATGTATATTCAATGATATCCTTCTTCATATTTTCCCACCAATAGTGCTCTCATAGATCTTGATACATCTTTGTGCTCCCTGGGTGAAGAGAAAAGGTTGATCTATATGACTAATTCAAAATATCCCTCTTTATATCAGGATATTATGGTACACATAGTCATGACATAAATGTTTTGAATCCTTCCTCATCAATTTTAAACTCTAAGTATTTCCCATTTCTGATTGGTTTGACCTTCTTTTGAATTGTTACATCATTTCTTTGAGAACCCTTTATCTTATCCATAAGGGATAGTTAAGAGATCATTTAAGAAAGTAATGATGATGTTAATTACCTTATGATTCCCATTCCCATATTTTGTAAGTCTAAGAAGATCATATCCTTCTCAATTCTCATCATTGATAAAGTTTCAGGATCCATTCTACTTAGAGCATATGCCACTTTATTTTCATTACTATGATGGTAGGGGATTGAGAAATCATAATCCTTGATGAGATCTAGACATCATAATTTGCGCATATTAATATATTTTTATGTGACTATATATTTGAATCTCTTATGATCAGTATATATCTCACACTTCTCCCCATAGATATAATGCCACTAGATTTTCAATTAGAAGATCACAACTGCCAACTCCCGATCATGAATGGGGTAGTTTTTCTCATGAAATTTTAGCTATCATGAGGAATAAGATATTAATTTGTCATTTTTTATCAGAAAACATCCTAATACATTCTTTAATTCATCACTGTATACCACAAATAGTTCCCACTTGTGGGTAGTGTGATTACTAGTGTAGTGATAAGTTTATTTTTCAACTCTTTTAAGCAGTCTTCACATCCCCTGGTATAGAAAAACTTTACTCCCTTGTGAGTTAGCTTGGTTAGGGGTTTTACAATCATGTGAAGTTATTCAAAAATCATCAGTAATACCCAGCTAGACCACGTAAACTATGAATCTCCATTATAGATGATAATCTAAGCCACTCCTCAATTTCCTTTGTCTAAGAAAGGCCTATAGATATCATTTTTTTGGGATACAACGTCCCAATAATGATACTTCCTCTCTACATAACTCATTTTTTCTATACTTTTCATATAGTTTCTCCATTTGAAAGGTCTTTAGAATAGTATTCAAATTCTCTTCATGCTCCTCCTTTCTCTTGTAGTATATGAGAATATCATCTATAATGACTACCAATTTTTTTTCAAGGTAATATCTAAAGACTATATTCATTAAGTCCATGAATATTATTGAAGAATTAGTGAGTCCAAAGGGCATCACTATGAACTCATAGTGTCCATACCTCATTCAAAAGATAGTCTTGGGAATATCTTCCCTCTTCAACTTTAATTACAAATATCATGACCGATGATCCGTCTTAGAGAAATAATTATCCTTAGGCAATTGATAAAACATGTCATCTATACATGGAAGGGGATACTTTTTCTTTATCTTGATTTTTTTGAGCTCATGATAATCAATGCATATGTGCATTGATCCATCCATCTTCTTGCTGAAGAGGACTGGTGCACCCCATGATGAAGCACTCAATCATTTAAAACCCTTTTATAGATTCTCTTGTAACTTCTTCTTAAATTATTCCAAATAAATATTGGCCATTCTATAAGGTATCTTTGATAATGGTAGTGATCCAAATATAAGTTCAATTGAGAACTCAACCTCTCAATCATAAGGAATATCAGGAAATTCTTTAGGGAACACATTATTGTAGTCCCTCACAATGGTCATGTATTCAATAATGATCTTCTCCTTTGTCTCAATCATTTGATCTAGATATGCTTGATCATAAGGAAACAATTTACACACTTGAGTTGATGATTTTGAATGATATTCATCCTCCTCCATACACTTGTACAAAATTAGAGGATGAACTAGGATGCGAATGGTGAACTCCCTCTCCTTATAGTTTATGCTGGATTAATTTAAAGATAGCTAATCCATGCTAAATATAGTATTAAACTCCACCAGAGGAAGAATTAAGAGATTTTCATCACGACCCGTCCTCAAGGCCCGTGCCTTGACAACCCCAAGCCCACCTTCCATAGGCCATGGGCTGGCTACTAGCACCAAGGCGTAAATCCTGATAAAAAGGGAAGGCATTGCCTTTATAAAGTAAACAAACACCATAGAGTAAGCAAGCAGAAGTAAACACTAAGTAAAACTCAAAACAATAGTAGTGAGGAAAAGTAAGTGGGACAGAGTACAAAACCAAACTGAAAGTAAAGTACAACTGGAAAAGGAAGTACAACAACTGAAAAGTAAAGTCGCAATGTCGAGCCGTCCACTAGAAGTCCCACATGAAGGGTGGGTACAGATAGCCTCCTCAGCTCCTTGGGTCCAGCCGTCCGCTCCGAGTACGTCCCGCCCAGTGGTCCACCTCTAGGTACCGACTGGCTCCGCAAGCCTCTACCACGATCAGCGTTGTCCGTCGTCTGCAACCAACACAACGTAGTGAAGGCATAGCCTGTGCAAGGGTGAGTATACGCTACTCAGTAGGGACCCAGAGACCTAGAAGGTCTCCCAAAATCCACAAAGGATAATCCACAAAGGAAAGATACAATCACGAAGTAACATCCAACACTACTTAGGTATATGACCATACATATACCTAAGTCATCAATTCCCGTTCGGCTCTAGCATCCATGCCAAGTTCAATCACGTCCACATAGGAGTACAACCCAATCCACACAGGATAACACAACTCAGTCCACATAGGAAAGCAAGTCATTCATATCGAAGATATTGATTGAAGTCAAGACTCAGCTCACACAGGTATACTTCTTCGTAAGATGATAGAGATGATCAGATGTAGCCACTGATTCATCTAAGCCGTCAGACCCACATAGGATTGATAGGTACTAACCCCTGCAATGACCCACACAGGATCGATAGGTACTAACCCCCGCAATGACCCACACAGGATCGGTATGCGCTGGCCCACACATGACCGTTGAGCACTGAACCACACAGGATCGGTAAGCACTGATCCACACAGGATCGCTGAGTGCTGTAGTCGTCGCTGTCGAACCCACGGAGGATTTTTGTACAGTCGTCATCGTCATCGTAGTCGTAGCTAACTCTAGGGTTCCCGCACACATCAAGCTCATCTCGGGAGGGTCCGCTCCACGAGCCGAGGGTCTGATACATCAACTGACATAAAGTCCGAAGTTTATGTATCCCAAAATTTTGTATCGTCAAAAGGAACTCAACGTGACAGACGACACACCAATCAGACGGCTGGTCTGAGAGTTATTGGCCTTTTCGTTCTAGGGGTCCGGTTGGTTTTTAAGTCAAAACTAACCCGACCATACTCCATCTGTGTCCAAACCTCGAGCAGAGTAAGCCAAAAGGTCCTTCTCCCTAAGAGGAATCCAACAAAGTCGACGGAACGTCAATCAAACGTCCAAAGCTTAAGTTATAAGCGTTTCCGCTCCGAGGGCCCGGTTGGTTTCGTGTTCGAACCAACCCAGATGAACCCAAAGTTCCCTAAAACCTTGATTGTAATATACATAAACGACCGTCTAGATCCAAGGATCGCATCGCAACTGATGGTACGTCAATCGGAGGTCCGTAGCCCAAGTTATGGGCGTTTGAACAGTTCTGTCTGAAAGTAGGGGGTTCGGGCCCGGTCCGACCTGACCCGATACCCCCCGGGTCGGCCTGAACCAGGTCGACCCGAACAGGGTCCGGGTCTGGCCAATTAGGCCGCGGCCTGGCCCGGCCTGGACGGGGCACGCTCAAGCGGCCCGCGCGGCCAGCTCGGCCGGTGCCGAGCTGAGCGGACTGGGGGGGGGGGGGGGGGCGCTGCCCCCTATTTGTGTAACCGCGGACCCCACATGAGGGGGCCGCTCCTTTGGCTAGCCGGGGGTTTCAACCCCCGGCCTTCCTCGATCGGATGGCCCAGCTGGCTAGCTGTGCTCCTGCAGCGGAACCCCGCGGTCCCGCCCCTTCGACGCGCCGGCGGCTGGTGGTTCTGGCCGCCGCTCCCTTCTCCGGCACGGACAATGGCCGCAGCCTTGGTCCGACCGGCGCGGCGCGACGGCGCGACGCCCCTCCTTCACGGCCCTGCTCCGGCCTCAGTGTCTTCGAGGTTCTCCGGCACGGAGCGACAGCGCTGCGCCCCTTCGCTGCGGCCCGACTCCGGCTGCGGGTTCGTTCGGCCTCAACGGCGCAACGCTACGACGCCACACATCTTTGCCGCATGATTCCGCGTGGTGCTGTCACATCGCACCACCTTCTTTCAAACTGCAACAACATGACAACAAAAGGGGGAGGAGAGTCGGCCATGTTTGTGCGGTCCGACCCCCTCCCGATAAGCTGATATCAATGGCTCAATTATAAAGACGAAGAACGACAAAGGATATTTCATGAACAAAAAGTAATTAACCCCTACGTTGATAATGAGATGATGTTCGAAGAGAATCATGGAAAGCAGCGTCGCGGGGTGAGGTTCCGTACACGCTTGACGGAGATCGTCCGAGGTGGAGCGGCGTCTCACACCAGCTGCAGAGAGGAGTATAAAGGCACGTCGTCTTTCTTTGGTGTCGGCGTTCTTCGTCGGAGAGTGGCATTCTTCACGTTCTTCAATGTGGAAGATGAACTTCTTCAGAGGAAAGATTGCCCCCTCTCTCAAAAACCCAACACAACAAAACAACCCCCAAAATAAAATTAGTGTTATGCTTATTTTATTATAACATGCCATGCATTTAAATTTTTAAAATTCAAATGCATAACTCTCAATAAGCATTGGAAATATTTAATGTGAAAGGAAGTCACATCATTTAATACAAGGGGGTTTTAAGGGGAAGAGTTATGCGGGGTTAGGGAATTTGAAGGGGTGAGGTTCGTGTGGGCCCCACATCACCTTAAATCCTCTCAAGGGAAGTTTTGAACATCAGTGGGTCCCACTCCAACCACTTAGATTAGGTTAAACTACTTTGAACAAAAATAAAATTGGTTGCACCATTTTATTTTATTCTTTACTTAACCCAATATTTTAATAACCTCAACCGAGCAAACACAACTCCAGAAAAGGTGTTCCTAACAAATTACCGGTGCTGCTGTTTCATCGGTGCCCTCAGATTTCGATTTCGAGCGCCGGTTCAAAAGTTAGGAAATCCCGCTCGTTCGTTCATTGAACGTACTTGAGCTAAACTTCGGAAAATTATTCCGGGCGCACTGGGCCTCGGAATCAGATGCCGTCAGAAACTGCGTTCTTGTAAAATCCCAAATAAAATTAAGAAAAAATTTTCCATGAATTTTATGAGTTTTTACATTACTCCCACCTCAGGGATTTATGTCCCCATATAGATACATCATAAACTAGGGAAAACAATGTGGGTCCTGAGCACGCATCTGATCCTCCCGCTCCCAAGTGCTCTCCTGGAGGTTCCCGTGCTGCCATATGATGCGCACTAGAGGAATCGACCATCCAAGTAGGACCTGCTCCTATCAATCCTTGATCTCCACTGGGACCTCCTCAAAAGTTTCCCCATCATTAATGTCCAGCTCCCCATGGTCAATGATATGCGTCAGGTCGTACACGTATCTCCTCAGCTGAGATACGCGAAAGACGTCGTGCACTCGGTGCAACTGAGGTGGTAGAGCCAGGCGATAAGACACCTCTCCAATCCTGCTGAGGACCTGGAATGGTTCGATGAAGCACGAAGACAACTTGCCGCCTCGTCCAAATCTCCATAATCCACGTCGAGGTGAGACCCATAAGAAGACGTGGTCGCCATCCTCGAACTCTAGTGGTCTCCGCCTCCTGTCAGCATAAGACTTATGCCGGCTCTGTGATTTTCTCATCTGCTCCTAGATTACCTGGACCTTCTCCGTCATGGCCTCGACCATCTCCAGTCCCACAAGTGCTGACTCCCCAGGGTCTGTCCAGCACAACGGTGATCTGCAAGGTCGGCCGTACAACGCCTCGTATGGTGCCATCCCGATGGTGGAGTGGTAGCTGTTGTTGTATGCAAAGTCCACCAAGGGTAGGTGATCCTCCCTGCTGGGACCAAAGTTGAGGAAACATACACGGAGCATGTCCTCGAGAGTCTGAAGGGTCATCTCCATCTGACCATCCGTCTGAGGGTGAAACGCGGTGATCAGATGTAGCTGCGTCCCAAACGCCTCTTGCAACCCCTTCCAAATCGGGAAGTAAAGCGAGCATCTCAATTGGAGACGATAGATGATGGCACACCATGAAGTCGTACCATCTCCAGAACGTAGAGGTGTCCCAAGCTCTCCACTGAGCCATGCTATCTGATGGGTAAGAAGTGGGCCGACTTGGTGATTCGGTTGACAATCACCCAAATGGAGTCATGACCTCTAGAAGTACATGGAAGTCGAGTCACAAAATCCATAGATATCCCGTCCCACTTCCACTCCAGGACCTCCAAAGGTTGTACCAATCCTGCTAGTACCTGGTACTCTGCCTTCACCTACTGACAGGTGATGCATCGAGAAACGAACTCTGCTATAGCCTTCTTCATACCCGGCCACCGGTGTTGTCATCTGAGATCATAAGACATCTTCACAACTCCTGGACGTACCGCTAAAGGGCAAGTGTGAAACTCCCTCATCACCTCCTCCCATTAAACTGCTGGTACCATGGTACGTCCTCTGAAAAGGACGATGTGATCTCTTCCCACAAAGAGTCCATCAGGTGCCTGTCCTGAGGATATCTGTGCATGCCATGTCTCACAGTCAACATCCCCACGATGTGCCTCTCTAACCCGCTGTAGTAGTGGAGGAGTGACTGTGAGTGACTGCAGAAAGTCTGCTCCATCACTATCCACGAAGGATATCTCCAAAGCAGCTAGCTACCCTGTCTTCTCCCCAAGTATCTGAATGCCCGTCCTTCTGCTGAGAGCATCGGCTACTACATTTCCCTTTCCAGGAGTATAGACTATCTCAAAGTCATAGTCCTGGAGGAACTCGAGCCATTGCCGCTGTCTCAGGTTCATGTCCTTCTGCGATAAGATGTACCTGAGACTCTGGTGGTCAGAGTAGACTGTAAAGCGCTCACCCATCTGGTAGTGTCACCACATCTTCAGAGCGAAGACCACTACTACTAATTCCAGGTCATTGGTAGCGTAGTTCTACTCATGCTACCTCAACTGACATGATCCATAGGCGATCACTGCCCGTTCCTGCATCAGGACACATCCGAGTCCGGTCTCTGATGCATCGCAGTAGACTACGTACCCTACTCCCTCCTCCGGTAGACTCAAGATAGGTGCACTGTTCAATCTCTGTCTCAACTCCTGGAAGCTCTGTTGATATCTATCTGACCACACGAAGGGTTTCCCCTTCTTCTTCAAAGATGAAAATGGTGCCACAACTCTAGAAAAGTCTGGCACGAGTCTCCGGTAGGACCCAGCTAGACCCAAGAAACTCCGCACCTCCGTCACGCTCCTAGGTGGCTCCCAAGCTAGCACTCCCTTGATCTTCGCAGGATCCACCGCAACTCCCGCCTCAGAGATGATGTGTCCCAAGAAGTGGACCTCATGTATGTAGAACTGACACTTCAAGAGCTTACCATAAATCTGGTGCTCTCGAAGTGTGTCCAATACAACCCGAAAGTGGTAGGTGTGCTCCTCCTCAGTCGTCGAGAATATCAATATGTCGTCGATGAAGACCACGAAAAATCGATCGAGGTAAGGCTGAAAGATCATGTTCATGAGGCCCATGAACACTTATGGAGCATTGGTTACGCCGAAAGGCATAACCAAGAACTCATAGTGGCCATATCGACACCTGAAAGCCGTCTTCTGCACGTCCTCATCCCGAACTCTAAGATAATGATAGCCTGACCTGAGGTCTATCTTCGAGAACCACTGTTCTCCCTTGAGCTGATCGAAGAGGTCGTCAATCCTTGATAGCGGATACTTGTTCCTCACGGTCACCTGGTTTAGGCGACGATAGTCGACACATTGTCGCAAGCTCCTGTCCGCCTTCTTGGCGAACAAAATTGGGGAAGCCCAGGGTGAAACACTGGGTCGGATGAATCCCTTGTCCTACAAGTCCTCCAGCTATACCCGAAGCTCTCGAAGCTCGGAGGGAGCCATCCGATATGCTGGGGTGGATATCGGTGCTATCCCAAGGTATAGGTCAATATAAAAGTCTACCTCTCTGTGAGGAGGTAGTCCCAGAACGTCGTCGGGAAATACGTCCGCATACTGATCCACCACTGCAGGTAAGCTCAAACTCCGCACGTAAACTGCTCCTAGGATGAGGCTAGACAACTGATGAGTGATCAGTTGTCCTCTCCTCTGCATGATTCCATCCTGCACTGCAAAGGCTCCCTTCTCTCCGGTGAAGGTGGACCTACTCCCATCGGTGTGAACACATCGCACCTTGCGCCTAATGCAGTCGATATGAGCATGGACTGTAGATAACCAATCCATTACCAAGATGCCATCGTAAGGCGTCGACACCGCTACAAGAAGATACCAGCTGAAGCTCTCGCCTACTTGAGTAAGCTCACACTGTCGGCACCAGTGCGTAATTATCGAGTCTGCTCCTGTAGGAGTCTCTATCCATAAGGATCAAGCGAACAACTCTGTCGAAATCTCCGAGCTCCGAACAAGGGCAGCGACAATGAAAGAATGAATCGATACTATGTCTATAAGAACTACAACAAGGGTGGAATAGACACAGATAGTACCTCGAATCATCTTGGGCGCCCCATGGTCGTAGGCCTCCGCTGCCTGAAGTTGTGCCTGCCTCTTCCCGCCAACTCCCTGTGGTCTGGGTGGACCTCCTAGTGGTGCTGGTGGTAGAGCCTCAAATCGTCGCCCACCACCTACTGCTCGGCCAGCTCCTCTACCTCGTCCACCTGATCCCTGCGGACCGCTACAGTCGACCCTTTGCCTCTGCTTGGGTGGTCCCTCAACCGTCTGATGCTCCTCCGTACGACGGGTTGGGCAGTCACGAGCCATGTGGCCCTGCCCACTGCATGCATAACACTGTCTGCCTCTCGAAAGACTGGATCTTCGCTGTGTGCCCCGCACCTCTGAGCCAGTGTCTTGAGGTTATCTTCCTGAGGGTTTTGTCTGCCTAGACCCATGTGTTATCCGTCGAATGCCAGCTGCAGAAGACTCTGCTACGTGCCGCCCTGCGGTAGGTCTCGCTGCTGGTGTAGGCTCAGCAAGAAAGCTCTAAATGAGAAGGGCTCTCTCCAGTACCCCTGCCTCTGTCGAAATGCTGAGGGAGATCAGCGATTCCCTGATCTCATGCCTCAATACCTGATCAAAGGTCCAGGCCCAGAAGAATGGGTCTCGTACTATGTACGTCGAATAGCGCGAGAGATCGGTAAATCTCACCGAGTACTGGGCGACCGTCATACTGCCCTACCACAGGTGTAGAAGCACTTGGATGTGCACCACACAGAGGGTGGATGGGAGGAACTCCGAGCATAAGAGGCTCTCAATGTCCGTCTAGAGGAGTGATGCCTCGTCGTGCACTTGAATCATCAAGCTCCACCATCTGCCTACTGCCGCGTGCAGGAGGCTCACTACGAGGATCACTACGAGGTCAGCTGGTGTCCCCACTAACCTGAAAACTCGCACAACCGCATCCAGCTAATCCTCGGCTGCCTGAGGGTCCGTCTCCCCATGGAAACTGGGCGGTCTCTGATGCTGAAACTCGTGCAGTGCACTAAGGCGACGTGCACTCTCATCAGCTGGGGCTGGTAGCATCGGTGGCTCGGTGTGTAGTGGTACCGCCGGTGCCTCCGTAGTAATAGGGCCCTGCACCGAGGTCTCGTCGCTCAGTGGGCTGTCGTCATGTAAAAAACTCAGAACCCTAGCTAGCTGCCATCGTGGGGCCATCCTGAAAAGAGACAAGTGCGCCACAGTCAATATAGTATACCTGGTGAGCTGACACAAAGTAATCACAAAGAAAACTTGAAACACATATGCAATCAGTGTCTTCGTGCACTAAGTCAGAAATCCGAATTCAGGGTCCTGGTGTACGGATACGTCGGCCACCGCACCAACACTGGACTCCCTAGACTGATAACCACACTCAATACTCATAACACTATTGCTTCACATAGAAAAAGATCAGAGACCTGAGTTCAACGGTAGAACCTAACTCCTCTGATACCAATTTGTCACGATCCGTCCTCAGGGCCCGTGCCGTGACTACCCCAAGCCCGCCTTCCATAGGCCAGGGGCTGGCGACTAGCACCAAGGCATAAATCCCAATAAAAAGGGAAGGTATTGACTTTATAAAGTAAAAAACACCACAGAGTCAGCTTTCAGAGGTAAACACTAAGTAAAACTAGGAACAATAGTAGTGTGGAAAAGTAAGTGGGCCAGAATACAAACCCAAACTGAAAGTAAAGTACAACTGGAAAAGGAAGTACATCAACTGAAAAGTAAAGCCGCAATGTTAAGCCGTCCACTGGAAGTCCCACCTGAAGGGTGGGTACATATAGCCTCCTCAACTCCTCGGGTCCAGCCATCCGCTCCGAGTACGTCCTGCCCAGTGGTCCACCTCTAGGTACTGACTTGCTCCGCAAGCCTCTACCACAATCAGCGCTCTCCATCGTCTGCAACGAACACAATGTAGTGTGGGCATAGCCCGTGTAGGGGTGAGTATACGCTACTCAATAGGGACCCCGAGACCCCTAAGGTCTCCCAAAATCCACAAAGGATAATCCAAAAAGGAAAGATACAATCATGAAGTAACATCCAACACTACTTAAGTATATGCCCATACATATACCTAAGTCATCAATTACCGTTCGGCTCCATCATCCATGCCAAGTTCGATCACGTCCACATAGGAGTACAACCCAATCCACACAGGATAACACAACTCAATCCACATAGGAAAGCAAGTCAATCATATCGAAGATATTGATTGAAGTCAAGACTCAGCTCACACATGTATACTTCTTCGTAAGATGATAGAGATGATCAGATGTAGCCACTGATTCATCTAAGCCATCAGACCCACATAGGATTGATAGGTACTAACCCCCACAATGACCCACATAGGATCGATAGGTACTAACCCCCGCAATGACCCACATAGGATCTGACCCACACAGGATCGGTATGTGCTGGCCCACACAGGACCGCTGAGCGCTGACCAACACATGATCGGGTAAGCACTGATCCACACAGGATCGTTGAGTGCTGTAGTCATCGCTGTTGAACCCACAGAGGATTTCTGTACCATCGTCATCGTCATCGTAGTCTCAGCCAGCTCTAGGGTTCCTGCACACAACAAGCTCATTTCTAGAGGGTCCGCTCCACAAGCCGAGGGGCTGTTACATCAACTGATACGAAGTCCAGATTTGATGTATCCCAAAGTTCCATATCATCAAACAGAACTCAATGTGATAGATGGAGCGTCAATCGGACGCCCGGTCTGAGAGTTATTAGCCTTTTCGTTCAAGGGTCCCTGTTGGTTTTTAAGTCAAAACCAACCCGGCCGTACACCATCTACGTCCAAACCTCTAGTGGAGTAAGAAAAAAGGTCCGTCTCACTAAGAGGAATCCAACAAAGTCAACGTCATGTGAATTGGACATCCGGAGCTTAAGCTATAAGCATTTCCGCTCCGAGGGCCCGATTGGTTTCGTGTTCGAACCAACCCGACCATACCCAAAATTCTCTGAAACCTTGAGTGTAATACACTGAAACAACTATCTCAATCAAAGGATTTCATCTCAACCAACGGTGCGTCAATCAGAGGTCTGTAGCCCAAGTTATGGGCGTTTGAACGGTTCTATCTGAAAATAGGGGGTTCGTGCCCAATCCGACCCGACCCAATACCCCCCCGGGTCGGCCCGAACCGGGTCGGCCCGAACCGGGTCGACCCGAACCGGGTCCGGGTCTGGCCCATTATGGAATGGCCTGACCCATTAGGGCGCGACTTGGCCCGACCTGGGCGGCCCAGCCTAGCGCGCTCAAGCGGCCCACGCGAGCAGCTCAGCCGGTGCCGAGCAGAGTGGACAGGGGGAGGGGGGGCACTGCCCCCCTGTTTGTGTAACCGCGGCCCCCACGTGAGGGGGCCACTCCTTTGGCCAGCTGGGGGTTTCGACCCCCGAACTTCCTCGATCGGCTGGCCCGGCTGGCGGGCCGTGCTGCTGCCGCGGAACCCAGCGGTCCCGCCCCTTCGACGCGCCGGCGGGCAGTGGTTCCGGCCGCCGCTCCCTGCTCCGCCGCCGGGCGACGGCGCCGTGCCCCTCCGCCGCGGCCCTGCTCCGGCCGTGGTGTCTTTGAGGTTCTCTGGCACGGCGCGACGACACCACGCCCCTTCGCTGCGACTTGACTCCGGCCGCGGGTTTGTTCGGCCTCAATGGCGCGGCGTTTCAGCGCCGCGCATCTTTGCCGCATGATTCTGCGCGGTGACGTCGTACCGCACCGCCTTCTTTCGAACAGCAACAACACGACAAAAAAAGGGGGAGGAGAGTCTGCTGTGTCGTACTGTCCGACCCCCTCCCGATAAGTTGATATCAAGCATCTCAAAAATAAATACAAAGAACGACAAAGGATATTTCACGAAAAAAAGTAATTAACCCCTACCTTGATAACGAGATGATGTTCAAAGAGTGTCGCGGAAAGCGGCGTCGCGGGGTGAGGTTCTGTACACGCATGAAGGAGATCGTCCGAGGTGGAGCGAAATCTCACACCAGCTACAGAGAGGAGTAGAAATGCACGTCGTCTTTCTTTGGTTTCGACGTTCTTCGTCGGAGAGTGGCGTTCTTCGCGTTCATCAACGTGGAAGATGAACTTCTTTAGAGGAAAGATTTCTCCCTCTCTCAAAAACCCAACACAACAAAACAACCCCCAAAATAAAATAAGTGTTATGCTTATTTTATTATAACATTCCATGCATTTAAATTTTTAAAATTCAAATGCATAACTCTCAATAAGTATTGGCATGATTTATTGTGAAAGGAAGTCACATCATTTAATAAAAGGGGGTTTTAAGGGGAAGAGTTATGGGGGGTTAGGGAATTTGAAGGGGTGGGGTTCATGTGGGCCCCACCTCACCTTAAATCATCTAAAGGGAAGTTTAGAACATTAGTGGGTCCCACTCAAACCACTTATCTTAGGTTAAACTACTTTGAACAAAAATAAAATTGGTTGCACCATTTTATTTTATTCTTTACTTAACCCAATATTTTAATAACCTCACTTGAGCAAATGCAACTCCGGAAAAGGTGTTCCTAAGCAATTACCAGTGCTGCGGTTTCATCGGTGCCCTTAGATTTTGATTCTGAGAACTGGTTCAAAAGTTAGGAAATACCACTCGTTCGTTCACTAAACGTACCCGTGCTAAACTTCGGAAAATTATTCCAGGCGCACCGGGCCTCGGAATCAGGTGCCGTCAGAAACTGCATTCTTGTAAAATCCCAAGGAAAATTAAGAAAAATTTTCCCTTGAATTTTATGGGTTTTTACAATTTTCTAGGAGGTTCAGTCCAAAAAAATTGATTGAGGAGGAATTATATACTTTAGATTCAATAATTTCCTCATTATTTGTTCCATAGATAACTCAATCTCCATATTTTGAGGTGGTGTTTAAGTAGATATACTAAACCTGAAAGATATGAAAAAATTCATAAAACCATAATAAAAAATTATGTTCTATATACCTATAACCACAAAAGTTTCCGGTTCAACCTTTGCAGAAGTGATAGCATATGCCCTTTCCTATTGCCTTAGAGTTTTTTGTTGTAGATTTTCCCAGAAAACCCTTGGCTTAAGGAATTTTCTCACAAAGTTCCCATGTTCCTTACAGTTAAAGAACTTCACAAAAGACATAATGTTCATCTGAACCTTATTTTACACTTCCTAATTAGTTTATTTATTCATTTCACTTTGGAATTTATTATATTTGTTCCCATATTTTCTTCACTTGAATATCATTCTAGTTTCCCTTAGGTAATTTACAGGATGCTTCTTCCCACAATATTGACCACTGGGATGCTCATTTTTCTTTCCTACATGATATTTTTCTATTTTTCTTCCTAATGATAATTATATCTTAAATTTATTATCTCCAATCCCATGGTACCACTATGAATCACTAATCTCCATCTCAACTTTAAGGGAACAAATAACAATCTCTTCCTCACTATCATGGTACTAAATTTCTCAGGCTTTCCATAGACTTAGTTTCAAACCATTAATGAATTGGTCCACCTAAATTTCAATGTTGATGAAAAATCCATAAGTATACCTTAAAATCCTTGTAAATTTTTCCTCATATGCTCTGATAGACTCATCTTCCTTTTTCTTTGGACTGAGGAACTCCCTTTCCATCTTAAGATGGAGAGTTTAGGGAAAATATTTAATGAAAAATATTTTCATGAATGATTCCCATTCCATGGAATAAATTTCCTTCTTATACTTCTTGTTTTTATTATTTTCTACCACTAATAATCTTCCCCATCAAAACAATATACGACCAGCAAAAATTTATCTTCTTAGAATCATTATAAGATAAAAAATATTTTCTCAATATAGGTAATCCATTGTTCCATGATGAGGTTATCAAAAGATAAACTAAATTTAGGATTCCTTTTTCACATAAATTATTAGATTTAATGTTGATATTTATTAGGAGAAATAGGTTTTTATGGATGAATCAAGTTATTATTTATAACTTGAAACAATTGATCTAGTACTAGAATGAAGTTATGAGCTCTTGTTCCCTTCAGGTTTGACATCT
Organism: Viscum album; assembly: GCA_963277665.1. Classification (NCBI taxonomy): domain Eukaryota; kingdom Viridiplantae; phylum Streptophyta; class Magnoliopsida; order Santalales; family Viscaceae; genus Viscum; species Viscum album. The sequence goes on along the minus strand of OY728121.1, from coordinate 1,097,132,534 downwards.
CATTAGGGGAATAATCACATTTCCTATCACATTGGTTGTTAGAACGAGTTATACTATTTTCATACATTAACTAGAAGATAAAAAATAAAATTAGGGGGTGTGAATAATTATAAAATAGACATATAAGAAGTAAATTATGAACATAAAAGGTTAAACTAAAAAAAAGTATACCCTAACTTTTGATTCCCTATGTTTTAAATCTAGGTTATCCATGGTGATATAATTACCCCTAGGGTTCTTAATAAATTTTTCTATTCCTAATAAAAAAATAACTAGACCATGCAATGATACCGACTATAGTGAAACAATCCTTTTTTTACATATTTTTTCATGATTTTAAGCATAATTATCAATAAAATACAAACTAAGGATTGCAGAATTTTGTGTCTTTAGAAGACTAGGTACATAATAAAACATAATTTTTATTAATATTAATAATGATATCCTAAATCCCTTTGATATCATATAACTACATAGTATAACCTGGGGAAATACATAGATAGAAGGGATGATCTAAAAAGTCTAATAAAATAATAAACATGGGACTGAAACATATCACATGAGTTATAAGGCATAACATGGATACATAAAAAATAATGGCTCATGAATAAATATATGGAGTCATATCATATATAAAATGGAATCATGTGACCATGGAAACCTAGGAAAGTGGTAGGGACATATAATATGACATAAACATGAGTAAAGGCTAACTGCCAAGACTATATCACATCGTGGACAAAGTCCCATAATGGATTAGGTTTACCCCTTAATCTCATACATAATGTCTCATGAGACCAAAAAATTATTAAATTAATTAGACCTCTATCTAATCATACCCATAATAAAATGTTCATGTATATGTGTGCCACATATATAATCAAATAAAATTAATAAACCTAAGGGTTACCCATGGAAATAATTGGGTATCGTAATCATGTCATAAGGCATAACCAATGGGAATATAACAATGATATCCATAAAAGAAGGGATTTAAATAAGTATTGGGAACTAATAAAGAAAAAATAATAATATATAATGAATAATTAATTCCAAATAAAGTTAGATCATTAAAAATATTGGTTAGCTAACCTTAGAAATGTGCCACTTAAGTGTGGTTTTAAGGAAAAGAATAAAAATACATAAAAGAGTATAAAGGGAAAATTATTTCCATAAAACCAAAAACTAACTAAAAAATATTTGTCATGAAAAATTTAGTGGTTTTAGAAAAATATTGGAGGCTTAAAATATTTTGTGGAGTGTACGTGAAAATGGGTAAGAAAAAGAGAAGTTCCCTTTATTCATGTTTTTGTATCGGGAGGAATTGAGAAGGGAACCTTATAACACATGTAATTACCCATCATAGAAAGATGAATTGAGATATGTAAATATGTGCGCTACATATACATAGAACAAATTATAAGTAAATAATAATAATTAAGTGATAAATTGATTCAAAGATAGAGAAAGCATAACCCAAAAGAAATATGGAGGTTGGAGAGATCCCTTACCTTATGTAGAAATGAGTTCTGCACTTGCACTTAATGTCTTGGACAATCAAATTAGATTAATTAATTGATTAATTAAGAACATATTAAACATTTATATTATTTATTATAGTTCTATTAAGGCTATTTTTAGCAATTTTGATGGGTTATAAGGTTCAATTTCATCAATACGGGAGTGTTCCTTTCATGGTTTCATGGTCTTTTCACTTGTGTATAATTATGAAAGTTCTTGTCGAATGGGAATAGTATTGCAGAAGTGAAATAAAATGGTATTAATACAATTATATAATTTGAAATTTTCCTATATATGATTTTATTTTCTAACATGAGGATAATTCATTTGATAAAACATTAATGATAAATGTTTAGTTTATTTTTCCTGTTTTCCTTCCATCATGAAATAGTTTTGTTTTATTTAATATTATGTCAATATATTGGTTCCAAAATATGAAATAAGATATAATATAATTATTAAAATTTTATTTAATAATAATAATGGTTTTATTACCATCCTTTAATGTGGTAACGAAAAACAAAAACTCATTACGCATGGAGACGATTAGTCACTATAATTTAGACAATGGTTTCCATTCTTTTGAATAAGAGGAGATGAGAAAAAAGTGCTGGATAGAAAATATTCCATTATAAAAATAAAATTCTAGTATATGAATTATTTTGGATTTATTATTATTTTATGGATTAATGTGGTGAGGAGAAGTTAGAATAAGAAAATAAATTAAGAGTGGTGGTTAAAGAAAGTTACCTCTTGAATATCACCTCCATGAAAGATCCCTAGGAACTTAGAATTGGTATTTTGGTGAGAACAAAAGAACTTTTACATTGTAAGAGTGGGTAGAAGATTATTTTATAGATATTTTTAAATCTTATATTCTTGTAAGGTGTGAGTATAAGAGGTTTTGATGGGAGGTATTAATAAGGGAGGATAGGGGTGTTTTTGAAATTTCTCAAAAGATCAAATTATAATAATTTCATTTTCCACAAAAATACCACCAAATGTCCATGGAATTTAATATAATATATGATAAGGTTATAATATAATAAACCAATAAAATTTATGTATGTTTTATTTTTATTTTAAACCTTGTCATTTTGATTAACCCTTAATTAACCTATTTTAATTTTAATTGTGGTAACAACTTTTTCAATATTAAGAGGTTATAATTTTGACTTATATGGTTTCAATTTAACTATAAATTGAAAATTTATAAAATTTAAGACCATTTAATAATAATAATTTTTTTAATTTTTTTTTCATTTTTAGATATTTTTTTTATATATTGATCCCATAAAATATCATTATCATCAATTTTGATACAGTTCACTACTTTGACATTTAAAAACATCAATTGAATTAATAAAATTTGAAAAAAACTTTTTATTATATTTTAAAAATGTCATATTAATCTATATTATTATTGAATAACCTTAACTATATCCAATTAAATTATTTTTATTATTTTTATTATCATTTATTTGATTTTTCTATTAATGGAAAAATCACTACATCAGCGTTGTGCAAGTATTTAGGGTAATTATTTAGTTTCTAATTTTTTAAATAAATTTCAATAATGAAGATAATTTTTTTTATATTTCCAAATAATATTTATAGTTGATTATATCTTCTTTTTAAAACTATATTAAAAATATCATACTTCTTGAAAATAAGAGTGTGACATTTTGTCAATTTCTTTGATTTTAATAATTTCTATGTAATTTTCTTGGAAAAGTGTCCTTTGAATAACTAAATTTATAGAATTAGGTTTTAGGGGTATAATTTAATTAATACAATAATAATTTGGATGAAAATTTATGGCCTTATCACTTATTTTATATTTAGATTAATCTGATTTACCCTTTACCGAGATGATAAATTTTACCACTGTTACTATTTATATTTACCAAAAATAAAAGGGGTGTATTTACTAAATTTATAACAAATTATTAAAAATATGGAATCAATTTTTAAAAATTTAAAATATATAAGTTATATAAGTTAATTTAATATAAAATAAAAAAATTCAATGAAAAACAATTTTTGTAAAAAATGCCCTTTTTAAGTATAAATTGTTTTTATATTATATTCATTTATAAAATTAATTTCAATGAAAAAAATTTGATTATTTATAATAAAATTTAACTAATTATAGTTTAAAAATAATATAATTTTAATTCTAAATGTTTTAAAAAAATATACAATTTTCAATGTAAATCAGTATTTTTCATTATTCATTAAAATTTAAAACTTTTTAGAAAATTCCCAAAAATTAATCCTAAGATAATTTTGAAATTATGAATTATTAAATGAAGTTAATTTTTAAAAATAAAATTTCTAAAAGTTTCAAAATTAATTTTATCTATTTTCTCATAGAAAGAAACACTTTTTTTAAAGAAAGCTTTTTTTATGAATAAAATGATTTTATTAGAAATTAAGTCTTAATTTTCTAAGAATTAATATATTTAATAATATTATTATTCCTATTCATAACTTGAAATTCAACTTATAGATTATAATGGTCATGTTAAAATAATAATATTTTAATAGAATATCATGATTCCTTTAAATTCGGTTTTGTGTGCAACACAAGCTACCAAAAAAATTAAATTATTTAAAAAGAAATATTTCATAAAAAATATCATGGTATCATAGTGATGAATCTTAATTTTGTTGATTTATAGGAATAAGTTAGTTAAAAACGAAGTATTCACTTATTAATAAATTTATTTTACACATGGTATGTTCGTTTTAGGTGGTTAGCTTTACATTGATCACTTATTGATAATATTTCTTATAGAATTAATAATTTATATTTAAAGAATACAAATTATAAAAAAAATAAAATATATGATCACTAAACCCATTTATATAACCAACCACAAAATGTGGTGATGAAAAATTAAATGTGTTATTTATGGAGGCAGTAGTCTGCAAAAGTGCATGAGAAACATTTTTATTTTTTTTGATTGAATAGGAGGGGAATAGATAATGGTAATAAAATATATATAATAACATTTTATTATATTATTTATATTTATTTCATTATATAAATATGTTTTTATTGTGTTTTTAGAAGGAATAGGACAAGGATAAAGAGATGATGTTAAAGGGTAAGTAATACTTACGTTGAGAATTTTGATCTTCTCTTAAAGTATACATTGTAAATAAAGGAATTGAGGCACTTTGTTAAGGATAAAGGCTTCAAATAATTTACAGGATATCTATAATAAGAAAATTTATCAGAGTTTCATGTAAATTTCTTACTAGAGTTGTGGATTGAAATGGGTAAAAGTGAGCTCCTTTTATCGTTGAAAATGAGGGAAAATATTTGGAAAAGAATATTTGGTGAGGGGTATGAATGGTATTTACTAATATTCATTTGAGTTAGATTGGAAAATATTGGTGATACATGTGTTGATGAATTTTAAACCTTAAAATGGTATTCCATAAGGTATATGTTTCAAATTTATTTGGTAAAATTAGATCCACATAATATTACCCATTTTAATGCTTATTAATCTTGATTAAAATTTTGCCATGGTAATTATTTTATTACCAAAAATATAATATGGCCCTTATTAATAAATTTATATGTTATGAATCATAATTTGAGATCCATTTAATCTAATTAAATTTCAAAATATGAGAAAATTTACTTTTAAATTGAAACATATAGTGTGTTGAAAAACATTTTTCTCTAAAAAAATGTTGTTTTAATCCTTAAGTGTTCTTATTAATATTTTAAAATTTATTACTAATAAAATGATTGTTAATTTATTTTTATATATGTTTAAAAATCATATTATTATATATATTTTAAAATAGATCAATTTAATTTAAAATCTGAATATTTAGACAAAAAGTATCATTCCTTGAAAAATAACTATTTTATCATTGTAACTAATATTTACCTAGGAAACTTAATTTTATACATAAAAATTAAATTTAACCCATTAATTAATTTTATAATAATGATTAAAAATATTAAAATAATTTTATATTGTTCAATTTATAAAAATGATATTTTTTTTAAATATTAGTGCAGATAACACATAAAAATAAATTTAAGAAAATTGTATCCTCTATGAATTAAATTAAATTATTAACTATCTTTTAAAAAACATTGTATGGGAGTTACTTTATTTTATCATAAATATTATCCACAATTTTTATATAAAAAATTAGTTAACTATGATATAATAAAATGTATAGTGCACATAGAGGATATTTTTAGTAAAATATTTCTTTTCATAAATTGATTTTATTAGTTATTCAGCCATAATAATTGAATTTTATCAATGATTTAGTATTAAAAATAAAATGAAATTTATTTTTATATAATTATTTTACCAAACTATTTTCCTGGAAATTCAATGGCTATATGTTAATGTTTATAAAATGTTTTGCGTTTCATTTTTTTTGGTCTTGAGTTTGAAGCAAGTTATTGAAAACATTGGTTTTAAAGGGAAGGGGAAATATATATTTTTAAATATTGGGGTGTTACTCCAGTAGTATAGAATATAAAATTAGTAAATAAACTACATGATCCATCACAACATAACAAAGAAATAGAAATACATAAAATGTATAACACAAATCATCATATAAATACAGCAGTGACACATTATTCGATACATAAGAAGAAAAATAATTAGAAAGAAAATACAATGGACTCCATCCCAAGTCACACAATCATCCTATATTTATATTTCATTTATCTGATTGATTGATCATTTAAAAAAAACTGACACATTCCATTTTTTGTAAAACAATGTATTTTCTATTGACCTCAAGTATCACCCAATTAGACCCTTAAGTATCAACCCTCTGTTGAGTCAATAAGGTTTCCTTATGACATTTCCATTTATCTATGTTTTGAAAATCACAAACACTTCATCTTAAGGAAAGTTATCTTTCCCTAAAGATTATTTTCTTAAGGAAAATTTCCTTTCTCTAGGGAAATTTCTATCCTTAATTTTGTTTTCACTACCTCATTTTATAATCTCTCAAAACAAAGTTTATTTTATTACTAAGTATAAAATTCGGATCCTTATTAAAAACCTCAGAATCTTATAGTTCCTTGGATATAGAGTATTCTATTTTTAGACTCCGAATTCTCTGAAATTCAGACTCCGAATTCTCTGAAATTATGACTCCGAATTCTATGAAATTCAAACTCCAAATTCACTGAAATTAAGACTCTGAATTCTTTGAAATTTACACTCTGAATTATCTGAAATTAATACTCTGAATTATCTGAAATTCAAACTCTGGATTCCTCGTAATTCAGACTCGAATTACTCAGAATTCAGATACCGAATTCCTCAAAATTTAGACTCTGAATTCCTCAGAATTCGGACTCTGAATTCCTCAGAATTCGGACTCTGAATTCCTCAGAATTCGGACTCTGAATTCTTCAGAATTAAAACTATTAATTCTTTAGAATTCAGACTTTGAATTTATTGGAATTTAGACTCTAGAATCTATTGAATTCAGATTTCTATTTTTTTGTAATACAGAATCTGAATACCCATGTTTTCTAGAATTATATTGTTTATACGATTAGACTTCATATTTTATTTTTTCCTTAGACTCCGAATATTAATAATTGGTTAAGATAATTCATTTTTTCTATACACATGACTTTGTAAGTATAAAAAGATATCATACATTTTATTCCTAACTAACCATTGATTGAGTGACACATGTACAAGTCCCTCCAAAATTCAAGGAAAAATATGATCGTTGGAGGAGGGAGTCGACCGTTGACGTTTTGCCTATAAATAGGAGACCATTTGAACAATCTCAACATCCATCTATTGATTGACCTAGAGATTACATGATATGATTCTATGAAGTGATTTATAGAGAGAGAGAAAGACTTCCATGATTTGTGCATTTTCATGAACATCTTGTTCAGTAGTAAACATCTTGTTCAGCTTATTTCGTGCGACTCTGATTGTTGCTGATTACAATCGAGGGATTCAGGGGATAGAAAGACAGAGGTGTCGAATACCTTAAAGATCGATGTCTTGCGGGGATAGAAAGACAAATTCTGATATTCCTATAGAGGGTTTACCTTGGTGTGGGTAAGACAGGCTATCTTGAAAGTATAAATCAAGGGACATTTATCCGAGGTTGGTAGATACCCTACTCTTTGGGTTAAAATATTTCCTTCTTTTTAATTGTTTTGTTTCAAGTTTTTATTTCTACTTTATTTTGATAGAGGAAGAAAGTATAACTTTATTATACTTTATTGTACTTTACATACTCTGATAAATAAATTCTATATACTTTAATGTATAATTTTCCCTTAATAAAATTATTCTTAAGATTCATTTCCGGATTCATATGTCTGGACCCTAATAAAGTTTGTTTCAAATAACTAAAAGAGGATATATGAATTTACCTTGTTTAAATATGTTAAAAATAGTTTTCCTTAAGGTTAAAAACGAAAATTTTTAAACTTACAATTCACCCCTATTATAATTGAGCATCTATTTACAATATTTCAATCTTATAATTGGTATCAGAGGAGGTATCTGAAATACGTATACTCACATATAAGTTTTCTTGGTTATGTTTTATTTTATTACTGAATTTTTCTTATTCAATGTTTTATTAAATATTTTTATCTTTATTTATAATCTCTTACCACTAAAAAGTATTTGTGGAAAATATATTTTCTTAAATAATGGAAAGAATAAATGTTTGTTTCATTTACAATCCTAATCCTTCTAGACCAATTTTTTTTATGGTAGTGATTATGAGTACTAGAGAGATAGGATACATACCATTGCCATTAACACTTGAGTAGATAATTTTGTTATACTTACTAGAGACTACAAAATTCTAAACAAGGAATTTAAAACCTTCCCCAACCAAGAAAAATCAGAATATCAACTATACTACAAGGTACATAATACATTGTTGTGTTCTATGATCAGGAACATATATAGTCAAATATATTCATGTGAATCTACCAATTAAATTTGGAAGAAACTCAATGTTACACATTTTGGTACTTCTAAAGTAATAGAAATCCAAAGAGCAATGTTGAGAGGCGAATATCATGGATTCTTATTTCCTTTTTTAGAACCAGTTTGCAATGTGCAACAAATATTTATAACCATTATAAACAATATTCAATCTATGGGAGAAACAAGTTTAAATGATGAATTTATTTTGGAAAATACTATAGATATTATAACCAACAAGTGGGAATATAAAAGAATAACCATTGATGAGAACAGAAAAGTTCACAATATTAATCTTGAAGAACTTTTTGGTAACTATTTCTTAACATGAGACAAGAATGAAAAGATATGATGATATGAACAAGAAGAATAATGGAAATGGAAGTGTAGCCTTTACTACTACTAAATACAAGACTCCAGAAAGGGTTAAAAGATCTAAGTCTAAAAAAGTCGTTGTTCTATCTGAGTCTAGTGAAAGTGAACATTCTAAAAATGAGTTAGCTAATATTGCTCGAAAGATGAACAAGATAGTGGGAAAGAAAGACTTTTATAATAGATATAGTAAGAAAAAATAAAAGACAAGAAAGGATCCGAAGTCACTTGATATGAATGAAAAAGAGCTGGACACATCAGGCAAGATTTTCCCATGCTTAAAAGAAAATATATAAAAGAAAATAATTCTAAGAGGAATAGAAATAAGTATTACAAGTATAAGGCTAATAAAGTCCTGAAGGCTAATGATACATGGGGTTCTAGTGGTGGTGACTCATCTGATGAATCTTTAGAGTATGGATACTCTATTCAGAAAAATATGGGATTACTAGCCAAACATCCCATTTAAAATCATTGTCTAATGGCCACGATACACAATGATGAATCTATCACTAATGTATCATTGAATGCAAATTATACTGATGATAAATATTATAAGTCTTCAGATGAAGAATCTTCTTCCGATGAATAGACCTCTTTACCTTCTTATGAAGAAGTGTCTAGTTTTACCAAACTTCTGTAAAATGAAAATTGTAAGATAAAAAAGAAGATTGAGAAGGAAAATTCTAGAATTTCTATTTTAACTTAAGAAGTATCAAATCTTTCTAAAGATATTGATCAGAAATTTTTTGATTTTCAAAGTGTTTCTAAAAACCTTAAGGAAGTTAATTCTGAGAAGGAAAAACTTTCTAAGGATCTTGAAAATGTTATTTCTAAGAAAAATATTTTATATACTAACTCAAGTTCTAGTTCTAATAACTTTGAGGATAAGAATTTAGTTATTAAACTAAAATCTGAAATTTTTTACTTACATAATCATTTATCAAATTTTACCTTAGGAAGGAAATAATTTGATAACATGTATCTAAAATTCAACCTTTAAGGATTAGTTTAGGAATCGGTTATACTCACTCCAAACCTGTTTTTAGTAATAATTATTTTCTTCTAAAAAAGTGCTCTATTTTACACCAAATGTTAGTTTGGTGGATATTCGGAAAGAAAATTTTCTTTAAAAGAACTAAATAATAAGGTTTTAATAAAGCTTATTTTTCTAAGAAAATATGGTTTCCTAAAATTTTACACACTAAAATTTACAGATCCATGAAACTTTGGATTTTGAAATACTAAATCATTTATATTCAGGGAAATAAAGAAAATACCAACAAAAATACATGTTACATGGATAGTGGATGTTCCCAAAATATGACTCGTAAAAAAAAATTCTTTGAAAATATTATCTAGAATAAAGGAGGAAAAGTAACTTTTGGAGATAATTCTCCTGGAGAAACTGTTGGTATTGGTAATGTAACATCCCAGTTCCTGGAGCCGCCTAGAGGTGCTCTGTACCCGGTTGGTCACATGGCCTCATGCACATTTTCCCCGAACGCCAGAGTCTGCCAACTAGCAGTGAGGGCCTTGGGGGTGATAGTGGGGAAACTATGCCCTCATTGGAAGAGTAACACAGTAGAAGTAAAATAGATAACAATAGCAGAAGCAGTAAGACATGGAATAAGTAAATAGAGGAATATTGAAAGTAAGAAACCACAGGAGCACATATATAAATGATGAATGATACATATCTCTAGGAAAGAAGCCAAAAAAATCACAATGCTGGAATACAGAAACAACCAAAGTACAAAATAAAATAGATAAAATCTAGCAGCATCGCAAGACTCAACTTGTTCCCATGCTCTCGATCTCCTCACCAATCATGTACCTGAAGTAGAAGGGCGCTTGCACTTATCTATACCTACAACAATATAATCTGTTTGGGCCCAAAAGCATGACCCAAAAAGGGTGTGAGACTAATCCTAGTAGGCAACCACCCAAATATCTATGCCTAAAAGTCAGTGAATATATATGGTAGACAAAAATAAAAAAGAAGCAGTAAACATGGAAGTACTCAAAAGTAAACAATCCTATAGTTCAATTGCATTCAATTCCATATATCAAGTAAGAATATAATCATAAATAGGTAAACCTCTGGGAAGTACTCATAGCCTAACCCCTTTGGTTCAACCAAAACGAACACAACTAACCCTATGGGTAATACACACAGTCTAACCCCTCTAGTTCAGCTTTAGTACAGACTCTCTAAGGAATAATTCACCATCAATTCCCCTTATAGTCTTGTATCAGTAACTAATAGGCACTCTAGGGAATCAATCAACATCCAATTACCCCTGTGGCCTACATCAAGTAACTACAGACACTCTGAGAAAGCACTAATGTCCATTCTCCCTATGGTCTCACATCGTAATAGTGAAATAGACACTCTGGAGAAGCTCTCAACGTCCATTCTTCCTATGGTCTACTACACCAGGTTCTCATGGCCCTGTGTAAGTCAATCGAGCATAGTGATATATAACGGCCAAAGTATACCTCAAGAACTACATGGATAAATAGTCTACAACATAATATCATGTTAGATAAAATCACCCATCCTACAATACTAGGCATGGTAGTAAGCAGCCTAACGGGAAAACTAGGCCAAACGGCCAAAACAAGAAAACATGGAAAAACCTCTATAGCATGGGAAAATTAACCCTATTCATAAACAATCAACCTCTATCCAAACAAGAAAAGCATAACAGGAAATAGTAGGGCTAAAAACATAAACACACAATACTACAAATAAGGGTATTTGGTACTTTTACACATATAACTCAAAAACTAACTACAGAAAGGCACAAAACACCTACCTCGACCTTGAACGATTGATATATGTGAACCTAAAGCCTGGAATCACCCAAGAACACTGTAGATCTACAAAAATGCTAAAACCACCCAACCAAGGATAAATCTTGAAAGAGGAGGAATCAGGAAACGATGCTCTAGAACAAGAAAGAGCTTATCGTGGCGATCCCAACACAATCAAAAGTGGTAAAATTAGAGAATAGATGCTCTTTTGGGGGATTGAGAAATAATAGATGTTGCACAGACTCTCTCGGTCGAAGAACGTGAAGAAGAAGATACTTCTTCCAATTAGACACGACCCCAGTCCATTTAATGAAAAAATGAAAGTACACGGTGTGTACTTTATTAGTACATGGTTTGTACTTTCCTTAACCGGCCCCTGCATTAGGCAGTCTCCAGGTCACCACACACATCCGTGTTCATGACCGTTACACGAACAACACATGACCACCTATGGTAACCGAGAACACGGCGTGTACTTATAAAGTACATGGCATATACCTAAGAAATTTCTAGAAACTCCATTTTTTTCTCAAAAACACCAGAAAAAGGAAAACATACCTAAAAAGAAAATACAGGTTCTTACAAACTTCCCCCATTAAAGAAATTTATCCCCAATTTTCCCTAGCTAGAAGGCTTAGAAGAAGAAACCTCGAATAGCTCCGGCCACTGCGATCGTACATAGACCTCCATCTCCTAAGTCTCATCCTCTACTCGCCTCTGCTGCCATAGAACTCGTACTTTAGGTATATAACGACCATAGAGAACCTTCACACTTCGATCAACAATCCAGATAGGATGCTCCTCGAATGAGGTGTCCACCTCGAGCTCATCCTCCTCGGGTTAGAAAACATGAGACAGGTCTGAGAAGTAATGTCGAAGCTGAGAAACATGGAAGAAATCATGCATATACTTGTACCTCTGAGGCAACTGTAACCGATAGGCAACCGTCCCAACTCTCTACAACACCTCAAATGGCCTAACATACCTCGAAGAAAGCTTACCCTATCTCCTAATACTTCTGTGTTTCAACCTTGGTGTGACACACAGGAAAACCTGATCTCCGACCTCGAACACCAGGGGTCGTCTCCGTCGATCAATATAAGACTTCTGTCATGACTGTGCAGTATCCATCCTCTTATGACTCAAATCTATATGCTCTATGGTTTTCTAGACAAGACGAGGTCCTAGCATAGTTGCCTCTCCTGCCTCCATCTAGTATAAGGGTGATTGGTATGGCATACCGTACAAAGCCACATAAGGTGCCATATGAATAGTTTTTGAAAAATATTATTATAGGAAATATCCACAAGATGTATGTGCTTCTCCCAAGAACCTCCAAAATCCAGGATGCATGCCCGAATCATGTCTTCAAGCACCTAAATCATACGCTCGAACTGGCCATCTATCTGTGGGTGGTAAGCTGTACTCAAAAGTATCTGTGTACCCAAATCCTTATGTAGCCCCTTCTAGACCCAAGAAGTAAAATATGAATCTATTTCTGAAATAATGGAGTGTGGAACTCCATGTAAACATACAGTCTCTCAGATGTAAAACCTTCCCAACTCATCAACACTGAAGGTCTCCTTAATCGGAAAAAAGTGAGAAACCCTCATAAATCTTTCAATGACAACCCATAATGCATCATTCCCCTGAGGTGACCTCGGAAAACCTATCATGAAATCCATCGCGACATCATTCCACTTCCACTCCAAAATGGGTAACTACTGCACAAGACCTACTGGTCACTAATGCTCCACCTTCACCTGCTGACAGGTAGAACACCTCATGAAAAAACCATCAATATCTCTCTTCATACCTGGCCACAAATACTGATGGTGTAAATCACGGTACATCTTGGTGACACCAGGGTGAACTACCCAAACTGAGGAATGAAAGTCTCGCATCAACTCCTCGCATATGTCTTCTAGTACCCATACACCCCCATGAAAATTAAAGATCTCATACTTGCCTATGGTCCATCTAGGAATAGAGTCCTCTCATGACATGCTTTCCCGTAGGACTAGGCCTTTTAAATCTGATAGATTCCTTATTCACACTTGATCAAGAAGAGTGGAGGTAACAACTACATAAGAAAGAAACATCTTCCCTAGTCTATCATGCACCTCAAAATGCATCTCAAAGAATAGAGCCATAAGCTCCCACTCACTACTGGCCTCCTGAACTACCTGTATTTGAGTCCTCCTACTCAGAGCATCAGCCACTACATTTCCTTTCCCAGGCGTATAGGCAAGGTCAAATTCAATGGATTGAAGGTACTCAACCCACCTTCGTTGTCTCAAATTTAGGTCATGCTGAGTGAAGATGTACTTGAGACTTTTGTGGTCAGTGAAAACCACAAAATTATCTCCCAGAAGATAATGGCTCCAACAACATAAAGCATGAACAACTACAGTCAACTTGAGATCGTGCATCCGGTAATTCCTCTCATGTGGCCTCAACTGCCGAGACCTGTACGCAACGACTCCATCCCCTACATAAGCACAGCTCCCAAACTGATACCTAATGCATCACATTAAACAATATAACTCTTACCCAGCTCTGGAAATACTAGTATCAGTGTTTATGTCAACCTCCCTTTCAACTCTTGGATGGCTAACTCACAAGAATCTGACCACAAGTACTTCACACCCTTCTTAGTTAGACCCTTCAGTGGTGCTGCTAAGCTTGAAAAGTCTTGTATGAAATGTCTTTAGTATCCATCTATCCCTAGATTTTTCTATACCTCAATGAAATTATTCGGATGCTCCCAAGAAAGTATTTCTCTCACTTTATATGGGTCTACTGATACTACTATCTCTAAGATAACATGACCCAAGAAGTGAATCTAGTCCATCCAAAAGTGGAATTTTGAGAGCTTAACATATAATTGATGCTCTCTCAGTGTACTCAAAACAATCTCAAGATGTGTGTCATGGTCGTTTCGAGTGTGAGAGTGCACCAAGATATCATCCATGAAGAATACCATAAAGGAATCCATGTTTTGATGAAACACTCGGTTCATCAGTGCCATTAAAACTATAGGCGCGTTCATGAGACCGAACGGAATAACCACATACTCGTATAAACCATACCTACTCTGAAAGGCTATAAGATGTATACTAGATGGTCTAACACGCAGCTGATGGTATCTGGACCTCAAGTCAATCTTAGAGAACACCCAGTCTCCTCAAAGCTGATCAAAGAGATCATCAATCCTTGGTAAGGGATATCAGTTCTTGACCGTCAACTGGTTCAACATACAATAATCCACACAAATTCTGAGGGTACCATCTGCCTTATTTCCAAACAGGATGGGTGAACCCCAAGGCGAAGTACTGGGTCAGATGAAACCCTTTTCCTACAACTCCTCCAACTGCTTCTTGAGATCTTGTAACTTTAGTGTATCCATCCTATAAGGAGGAATGGACACTGGTTCCACTCCTGACACAAGCTCAATTGAAAATTTCACCTCTCGCTCTGGAGGAAAACCGGAAAATTCCTCTAGAAACAAATCCATGAAATGATCCACCATTGGAGGAAAGTCTAAATGTGAAGTCCCCTAGTCATTCAGATATAGAATAGAAATATGGGCTGTAACTCCTCACAACCCATGATGCTCGGGTCCCGATCTGATCACCTGGACATACCGTTCTTACTTATGAAGAAACGATCCACCTTTTGGTGATGTAAAACTCAACCCACGACAATAGCAATCGACAACTGCCTGGAAGAGAACTAACCAGTCCATTATGATAATGACATGATAGCTCGTCATCTCTAAGTAATAAAGGTTCCAAAAGAAGTGACACCTACCAAAATCAAGAGGGAACTCCTTGAACTAACGTACACTAGCCATTCTAGTCTCCAATAGAGTATCTAGAATCAAGATATAAGCAGAAGTAAAGATACAGAGCCCAATGATCTCCATGACAACAATATATATAAATCTATGGGAAACCCCTATATCAAAAAGAGTAGAAGCTAAAACTGAGGCTACTTGGATTGTGACTCAAACTGTAGATGGTCCGAGATCCTTCTCCTGTTGGGTCTGCTCCACTAAAATAGTCTGACCTATACTGTGGCCTTGTGACCCATCCCGACCACTCTGAGCTGATCCACCCTATTGTTTCTAAAATCCTGGCGACTGACTACCATGGTCGTGGCCTCCACCTTGGCCTGAACAACTAGAAGAACTCCGGTTCCCTGATTGGTGAGAAACTGGTGGTGCTACTCCTGAACGCAGAGTCATACAAGAACCCCTGTCACCAGTTTTTGCTGAGAATAACTGATAGAAATGCTAAAGGTGGACCATCTTTCCGCAAGATCAGCACTCTACTGGGTCTCTCGAGAAATGCGGCCATGTATGACAACTCTTCCCACACTATTAGCACACCAACTAGCTTCAAGAAGTTGTCTCTCGCCTCCTATGATATCCACGCATAGAATCCCTATGGAACTTCTTGCCATCAGTTGGAGGGATACCAACTTCGGATGTCGAGCCACCCTAGATTACAACTCTAGAATCCCTCATATTTCGCTCTGTGATCAGTGCCTGGTTGTCTATAGAAGTGATGTAAGTCAACTTTAAGATGTTCACCTGAGATTAGATGTCATTATTAAGACCATCTTCAAAATTCCTTACTATTAATAACTCATCACATCCTGGAATGAGCGTGAAGCACTGAAGCTCTGTAAAACGAGAAGAATACTCCATAAAAGAAAGAGTACACTGCTCTGGACTCATGAACTCTCGGGCATGATCCACCCTAAAGTTCTCCAGATATAAGTAGTCATAGAAGGCATGCTAGAATTCATCCCACACTATAACCTAGTGGCATCCCACTCGTGAGATCACATCCCACCACCTCTTGGAGGAGTCCCGAAGTATATACGGAGCGAGCTTGACCCTCTCCTCTAGAGGTGACTCCAAATGCTCGAAGATAGAAAGCATGGCTTCTAACCATGACTCGACATCCTGAGGTCCTCTTTCCCCTATAAAGGTGGGAGAATGCTACTTCTAGATAACCCGCGTCAACTCTGCCACAGAAGGGGAAGGATGCAGTACTCCTTAGAAGGTCTGCATGAACCCCATAAAGCCCTCTCGGAACTGTTCATCAGCACCTATGTCCGGAAAGATGGCTGGGGCCAAGAGAAGCAAAACTGGAAGATCTGCTGGTAATCCCTGATCAACCATGTCTGCTATCTAATCACTGACCTACAATTGGCGTACAACCGGAGGACGTCTCAGTGTCATGACTCGGCAAGGTCATGCACACACCTTAGATCAAGATTAATAGGGACTGAATCTTATAAGTCTAAGAAGGGAACAAGATAAAGGAAGCATTCAAGGTTTTCAAAACATTAATACATGATGTGTATAATGACTACACGATGTGTTCCCTTAAGCCTTCACATGGGTGTGTACATCTACTAAAACTGGTCGTGTAACAACCCATACACACGACATGTAGTCCTAACACATGGCGTGTTCATAAATCCTCTTTCCCTACCCGAGTTCTTCTACACGGCTAAGCCACACCGTTCTCCTAAAATAAGACTACATAGAATGTTAGTTCCAGACATTACATGTACGAGATGAACTTTACCGACCCGTGTTGTAAGTCACATGACCGGTTACATGGATCACCCTACACGGTGTGTTCTAGATAGACACGGTGGGTACTGTTTAGGTTTTAACTGCATGTGTTGTTATTCACATGGGTGAACACATGGCTGACTATACACGACGTTTTTATTCCAGACACGACGTGTAAAAGAAGATTTCCACCATCCCATGTTGTTCATTACATAGTCGAATACATGGTTTACACTATACAATGTGTTCAATATTGACACGGCATGTACTTCTAGATTTATCTTCCACCCGTGTTGTTAGTCACATGACCAGATACAATGTCTCTACAACACTACGTGTACAACTGGAGCATGGTATGTCCATCTAAAGATTTTCTCAACCCGTGTCTCTACCCACACAGTCAGTGACACTGTTAGAGACTAGATGGTGTGTACATACACTACATGATGTGTACTTAAGGAAAATAGTTCCTTCCTGAATAAAGGCACACATGGCATGTATTCATCATTACACTCCCTATATTATGTGGTTTTTCCAGACAGTAATCCTCAAAAAATACTCCTAAACCCATAAACCACCAAAATGAACATTAAGGTTCCAAATTATGATTTTTGAGGGAACATAATCCTCATTAATCCAAGATTGGCATCTTATACATGTTATATACAAGAGAAACAAGGTAATGGTCCACCAAATTCTGATTCATGAGGGCCCATAACACCTAAATAAGAAAAGTTTGGCGCTCATTCAAACAAACCTTACAAAATTAAATAACCTATCAAAAGTAGGCATTCTATCAAGGCATCTATCACAACAACATGAATATTTTTCAAGACATCTATTACAACAACATGCAATCACTAATGCACCTAAATGGCATGGAAGGAATGCATGAAATTTGATTTCAAGAAAGTGCCTATATGATGCATGAGATGGAACACCCTCATCTCACCGGGTTGCAATAGAAATAGAACCTCAATAAAATCAATTATAACATCACAAATCACGCGAATCACCCAATGGTGAAGTCAAATCAACTGTAATAATTGAAAAACTAGAAAAAATTGCAATATACTAGGTAAATTGGATTTTCCTTATACACGGGTTAGCTACTCCCGGGAACAGCTTATTACCAAGTACCTATTACTTCTTATCCCTAGCTATAGGTTCCAAACTCTAAGTCACGAAGAAGAAAAAAATTCTCTTATACCACTTTATAACATCCCAGCTCTGGGAGCCTCTCAGAGGTGCCCTGTACCTGGTTGGTCACATGGCCTCAAGAAAATTTTCCCAAACGCTATAGGCAGACAACTAGCAGTGAGGGCCTTATGTGTGATAGTGGGGAAACTATGACCTTGTTGGCAAAGTGACACAATAGAAGTAAAATAGATAACAATAGCAGAAGAAGTAAGAAATGTAATAAGTAAATAGTGGAAGACTGAAAGTAAGAAACAATAGGAGTACATATATAAATGATGCATGATACATATGTCTAGTAAAGAATCCAAACAAGTCACTATGTTGGAATACAGAAACAACCAAAGTAAAAAAGAAAACAGATAAACTGTAACAGCATCGTAAGCCTCAGCTTGGTTCCATGCTCTCCAACTCCTCAGCAATCATGTACCTGAAGTAGAAGGGAGAATGCCCTTATTTATATCTGCTTCAATATAATCTGTTTGTGCCCAAAAGCATGACCCAAACAGGGTTTGAGACTAATCTCAGTAGGCAACCACCCAATGATGTGTGCCTAACAGGCAGTGAATATATATGGCAGACAATAAACAAAAAGAAGCAGTAAACAGGGAAGTACTCAAAAGTAAATAAACCTACAGTTTAATTGCATTCAATTACATATATATAGTAAGAATATAATAAAAAACAGGTAACCCTATGGGAATAAATGACATCCAAACCCCTCTGGTTCAACCAAAATGAACACAAGTAACCCTCTAGGTAGTACACATAGTATAACCTCTATGGTTCAGCTTTAGCATAGACTCTCCGAGAAAGCAATCACCGTCAATTCCCCCTATAGTCTCGTATCAGTAACTAATAGGTTCTCTAGGGAATCAATAAACATCTAATTATCCATGTTTCCTACATCTTGAAACTACAGACACTCTGAGGAAGCACTTACTTCCATTCCCCCTATGGTCTCGCATCGTAACAGTAAAACAAACACTCTGGAGAAGCCCTCAACATCCATTATCCCAATGGTCTACTACACTAGGTTCTCATGGCCCTGTGTAAGTCAATCAAGCACAATGATATATAACGACCAAAGTATACCTCAAGAATTACTTGTCTAAATAGTCTACAATATAAAGGCATGGAAAATAAAATCACCCATTCTACAATACTAGGCATGATAGTAAGCATCCTAACCAGTAAAATAGGAAAAAAATCCAAAACAAGAAAACATGGTAAAACCTCCATAGTATGGAAAAATTAACCCTATTAATAAATAATCAATCTCTATACAAAAAAACAAGGCATAACAGGAAATAACAGGGCTAAAAACCATAAACACGCAATACCTCGAATAAGGGTATTGGGCACTTTTGCACATATAACTCAACGAATAACTGTGGAAAGGAACAAACCACCTACCTCGATGTTTTACGATCGATATACGTGAACCTAAAGCCTTGAATTTCCAAAGAACACTGTAGATCTACAAAAATGCTAAAAATTCTCAACCGAGGATAACTCTTGGAATAGGAGGAATTAGGAAACGAAGCTCTAGAAGGAAGGAAGATCCTACGATGGCGATCCCAACCCAACCGACGATGGTCAAATCAGAGAAAAAATGCTCAATCGTGGGCTTGGGAAAGAATGAGTGAATTATGGACACTCTCAGTCAAAGAAGACGAAGAAGAAGATACTTTTTCCAATTAGATGTGATCCCGAACCATTTAATGAAAAAAATAAAGTACATGGTGTGTACTTGCCTTAACCGGACCTCGTATTAGGCGGTCTCTAGGTCACCATACACAACCATGTGCACGATTGTTACATGTCCAACACATGGCTACCCATGGTAACTGAGTCCACGACGTGTACTTATAAAGTACACGGAATGTACTTAATAAATTTCCAGAAACTCCTCTTTTTTTCTCAAAAACAACAAAAAAAGGAAACCATACCTGAAAAGAAGATCCAGGTTCTTATAGGTAACATTTTTCTTCTTGAAAAAAATTTAATTTCAAATGTTTTATTTTTTAAGGGTCTTAAGAACTACCTCATTATCATAAACCAATTATGTGATGATGTTTACCTTGTGAATTTTAGAAATGATAAATTCTTAGTACACAATTACAAGGAAGAGTTTATTATTTCCGCCCATAGGTAGGAGAATTTATATACACTAAACATAGAATACCTTAGGATCCAAGATCTACCTTTCCTTAGTGAAATGGAAGATCAATCTTGGTTATGGAATAGAAGGTTTAAACACAGTAACCTTAGGAACCTATGAAAACTCTCAAAGAAAAGACTTGTTAAGGATATACCAGATCATAGATTTGATTCTTCAAAAGATTGTGATCCTTGTCAAGATGGAAAGAAACATAAATCGATCTTTATGTCAATCAGTGAAGTCTCAACTTATGATGCATTATTGTTAGTGCACATGAATCTTTTTGTTCCAACATAAACTAGAATTATTGGAGGCAAAAACTATGTATTTTTTTAGTTGATGATTACACTAGATTTACATGGGTCTATTTTCTAGAAAAGAAATATGAATATTTTTCTTACTTCATAACTTTTAGATCCCAAGTTAGAAATGATAAAAACCTTCCATTGATAATCCATAGTGACCATGGAGGAGAATTTCAAAATTCAGATTTTGAAAATTTTTGTAGTAAGAAAGGCATTACTCATAACTTCTCAGATCCAAGATCTCCTCAACAGAATGAGGTTTTTGAAAGAAGAAATCAAATTCTTCAAGAGATAACTAGAAACATGTTGAGTGAGTATTATATTTCTAAACTCTTTCGAGATAAATCTATTAGTACTGCTTGTTATACTACAAATCAATTTCTAATCAGACATTTTATTAACAAAACACCCTATCAATTGTGGGCTGGTCAAAAACCTAGAATTTCATACTTCAAAGTATTTGGAAAAAAAGTATTCATCTTGAATAATAAAGATATATTACAAAAATTTTCACCCAAATCCGATGAAGGAATTTTCCTAGGCTACACCATTACTTATATGGATTATAGAGTTTTTAATAAAAACACATATACTGTTGAAAAAATAGTTCATGTAAAATTTTATGAAACTGATCCTTTTGTTTTTAAACAACCCAAAACAACCTCCTAAAATGTGTTTTCAAAAATTGATTATGAACCTTTGATAAAATATTCTTCTAATAATTAAAATATTAAAGAAAATATTTCTAAATCATTTACCCCATAATATTTTCTACCATATGATGAGGAATAGGTTTTACAAAACCAAAATCAGTTGTTTCTTAAGAATCATCCTAGTGATAGTATCATTGGTGATGTAAATCAACCTGTAAGGACAAGAAGTTCCTTAATAAATGAAGTAGAACATCTAGCATTTCTTTCCCAATTAGAACAAAAAATCACTGATGAAGCTTTAGGTGATGATGATTGTTTTAAAGTCATACAAGATGAGCTAAATGAATTCGAATGGAATAAATTCTGGACCTTGGTTGAAATACCTAAGGAAACTTCTATAATTGGAGTAAAATGGGTCTTTATAAATAAGTTTGATGAAAATGGAATCATAGTAAGAAATAACGATAGATTAGTTGCTAAAGTCTATAATCAACAAGAAGTAATATAGTATGATGAAACATATGCTCCAGTAGCTAGACTTGAATCTATTCACATTTTTCTTTCCTTTGCTGCAGTCTTTAATTTCAAACTTTTTCAAATGGATGTAAAGTGTGATTTCTTTAATGAATATGTTCAATAAAAAGTTTATGTTGAACATCATCTAGGTTTTGAAGACGAAAAACATCTTGAACATGTTTTCAAACACACCAAAGCTTTATATGGACTTAAACAAGCCCCTAGATCCTAGTATGATAGAATCACAAGATTTTTGTTACAAAACAATTATGTGAAGGGAACTACTAATTCAAATATTTTTACAAATGAAGATAAGAAAAATGTTTTAAGTGTTCAAATTTATTTTGATGACATTATATTTGGTTCCACTTATCAATTTTTAACTAATTCGTTTGGGAATCTAATGAAATATGAGTTTGAAATGAGTATGATGGGTGAATTAACTTTCTTCATAGGTTTTCAAATTTCACAAAAACTAGAAGGAAATTATATATCATAACATAAGTATATTAAAGATCTTATTACAATGTAGGGATATGGAAACACTAAAAGTATAACCACTCCGATCGGTACCTAAAATTATCTTGACCTTGATAAAGATGGGAAACCAGTAGATCAAACATAATTTAGATGCATGATAGGAAGTTTACTATAATTGAAATCTAGTCATCTAGACTTAATGTTTTTAGTATTCTTATATGCATGATATAAAGATAATATAGAGGAATCTTATTTAAAATCAGTAAAAATAATTTTTCGCTATTTAAAGGGAACCATATATTTAAGACTTTTCTATACTTCAAGAAATGATTTTGTTTTAAAAATATTTTAAGATGCTGATTTTGGAGGATGTATAATAGATATAAAAATTACATCTAGAACTTTTCATTTCTTAGGAGATTCATTAGTTTCTTGGTCTTGTTAGAAGAAACACTCAGTAGAAATTTCCACTGCTGAAGCTGAATATGTAGTAGCTGGAAGTTGCTATGCTCATGTGTTGTGGATGTAACACACACTCACAGAATATGGTATGAGTTTTACCAAAACACAGATATTGTGTCATAATAAAAGTTCCTTTTTCCTAAGCAAAAACCCTACACATCACTCCTGTGCAAAACACATAGATATTAGTCTTCACTTTCATAAGAATCACACATTTAAAGGAGATATTATTTTTCAATTTATCAGAATGAACGACCAACTTGTTGATATTTTTAAAAAATATTTACCCTATGATATATTTTCATACATTAAACAAAAGTTAGGAATGTTAAACATAAGGTAATCTGAAATATTAACTTTTTTTGAAGCCTAAATCCTTCTCATAGGGGAGTACATTTTCTTGATAATACTTTCTTTTAATAATCAAAATTTTTCCCTAATCAATTTTTTTTCATAATCAAAATTTTTCCTTAATCAAATTTTTCGTAATCAAAATTTTTTGTTAATAAAATTTTGTTGTAACGAATTTTTTTTCCGGAACTCAAAATCTTAGAATCAAAATTTTCATTAATTAATAAAATTTTCCGAAATCTAAAATCTTCAAGAAGAATATTTTTCATTACTGCCAATTTTTTCAGAAATCCGAAAGGTATTTTTCCTCACCTAAATTTTCATAATTGAATTTTTTACTTGTTGGTACATAAGAAAAATTGTATCGGATTCCATTTTTCTAAATCTGAAATTTTCCATAAAACCTTAAATGATCGGAACCTACCAAATCCTTATTTGAATTTCATATCAACCACCATATCAGTTTGAGATCCTTTCAATCATTTTATTAAATCAAGAATTTGAACCATCACCTTGATACCTATATAAAGGCCCCCTATTTCTCATCCCACATTGGTTTTCAAAAATTTCTATGCTAAAGCTCTGCCTCTCTTCAAAAAGCTCATTCAGATTTTCCATGTTTGATTAGACTACGAATGTCGTTCGAAGCCTACCCATAGAAACATATGTCTTCAACCAAGGAATTAAACAAATGGAAAATATATAGGGATGTTTTAGTTGATCCAAAAATTTTCATGAAGTATAATTCCTTGATTACGCAAAACATTAAGCTGAATATATGGGAGAACTTTTGCGTAGCCAAGCCAAAATCTCAGGATTCGGTTTATCCAGATTTGCTTATAGAGTTCTACGATACAAAAAGTTTTTTTAACAAAGGTGGAAGATAAAAATTTTCCTTCAATAGTTATGGGAAGACATATTCCATATCTTTTAATATGGAAGCAATTATCCTTGGAGTTCCATATAAAAGAGAAGCAATTTTCTGTACTCACAAACTGCTAGAACAGTCGGGAAGTTTTGAGAAGGAGAAGGCAATAGAGTGCCTTGGACTCAAAGGAGTAAAAACACCAAAGATAAATCATCTGTTAAAGAATTTAAAGATGATATAATTATGGGTATAAGGTATCCTTATTCCAAGAAAAGGAGACAATGAATCCTTACAGAAAAGTGACATATTTGTCTTGAATTTTATGGTTAACCTGGGGAAGATAAACCTGGTGAAGGATATCCTTTTGAAAATAACCAATATCAATAATGGAACACTCAAATCCTAGATCATCATGTATCTGATAATTTTTTCTAAGATCATAGTTCTATTCTTAGAATCGTTTAAAATCCCCTACAACTCTAAGATAATAAATTTCAATATGTTGCTACTAAGTGATGAAACCTTGAGGAGAATGAAAGTTGGTTTCAATACCAAGTATGATGAATTTTACGATCCTTCAGAAAGTGATATTGAATCTCTAGATATGAAATTTTAAGTAAAAGAGACCTCTAAGAAATTTTAGAATAAGATGACGAAAAAAGAACCAAAAACCAAAGAGAAGCCTATAATTTCGGAACGTTTGTCATCACCCCCAAATCTAGAAAAGCAAGAAACTTTCCCTGATGAAGTAGCAGTGAAGTAGAGGGAAAAAAAGAAGGATAAGAAAGAAGGAGATCCTAGTTTTTTCCATGATCCTACTAAGGAAAAGGCCCTGAAGATTAAAACTACTGAAGAACTATATAAGCAAGAAAAAGAAAAGAAATAAAAGAAGAAAATTTCCAATGCTGAGATTGTTGAAGCATATCTCAAGGCTACTGAGAAAGCCTTTGAAAAAATTCAGGTACCAGAATCCTTTCTCAAAGAACCAGTATGAATAGAGACTTCGAGAAAGAAATTCATAATTTTGGAACCTAAATTGGATGAAGAAATAGTTCAAGAATAATAAGTAGTATAAGAAGAATATGAAAGTGATGATGTTATAAAGCAAGTTGAATAATATCATGAGAAGGAAAGCCCATATGTAAAGATTTCAATACAGACTTCCCAAGATGAATCAAAAAAAATTATTTCTCAAGGAAAAGAGGATGAGGTTCAATAAGAGTTTAACAAAACTTAAGATGATGAAGGTAGAAATCGTGACTTTATCCAACCTGATGATCTTAAGGGAGATGCCGAGAAAAAAGAAATTAATGAAGACAAAATTGTCCAACTTTTAGACAGTGAGTGTGAATCTATGAAGGCTGCAGAGACTATTTCCAAAGTTGAAAAAGGAAAACAGGTGATTGATAATACACCTATGAAGGATATGGTGGTTAAGAAGGATTCTGCGGGATCATCCAAAAGGAAGGCTGTAGATCTAGAAAAAGAATATTCACCTGCAAGGGAATCTGATTCAAAATCATCTTATGTGGGTCAGGATTTTGTTGTATAGTCTCTGAAGAAATTAGTAGACATTATACCTTTTTTTACAAGTATTGATTTGAGATTCAAGTTGCTCCAATACTCCATTAATCAAAAGAGAGATTCCTTAATCTTTCTCATGGAAAAATTCATCATGATTGATGATGATTTAAAAACCTTCTATATTAGTTATGATTCTCACAAGAGGTCATGTAAGGAAATTACAATGTTTTCCAAAAGAACGATTGATGAATTTATAATCTTTGATGACTTCCAAGACTCAGTGAAATATGCCTTCAATAAGTCAGATGATAGGATAAATAATCATAAAACAAATTTTACAAAGAAGCTAAACCTTGAACAAGTTTCGTAGAAGCAAGAAGATAAAGATCTGAATGGGAAGTTGAATTCAGCTTCATTAAATTTGAAGAGAGAAATGGAACTCAGGTAAGAGTTAGAAGAAATGTTCAACCAGAAAGAAGAGATACTGAAGTCTCAGGCATAAATCCTTAATTCTCAAGATGAGAAAAGTCAAGGCTCTGGAAAAGAAAAATCAAGATCAGGAACAATTACTAAAGTAGTATGAGGAAGATCACAAAGAGATGAAGAAGTTAAAGGATATTGTGAGGAAGTTATTTTTTAAGGAAAAGAAGGATGAATAATTTTACCTTTCAATTATGATATTTTGTTGTATTTTCCTCATATCAATTTTTTTAGTCACAATGAAAATTTTTCTGTCTTTCATTTATTTTGTTTTATATAGTTTTTATCCATCAG
Organism: Viscum album; assembly: GCA_963277665.1. NCBI lineage: Eukaryota > Viridiplantae > Streptophyta > Magnoliopsida > Santalales > Viscaceae > Viscum > Viscum album. The sequence goes on along the minus strand of OY728121.1, from coordinate 1,097,105,951 downwards.
GTACCATTTTTTTCCATCCCCACTATTCTTTTGAAAATCAAAAAGGGGGAGAAAATATTGATCAAAAGAATACTAAGTATAAAGAAGTGAATTCCCAAAGTAAGGGTGAGTTTAAGTAAGGGGATTTTACTGAAAGAATACATTCCTATGCAAGAAAATGTAAAATTTCTCTAAGGAAGTCTTGAATATGATCCTTAGGGATTTCAAAACCTGAGGGGAGTTATTTGTATTCATCATGATTCATAAGTAAATGGAGATAAGTTTTCTTTTAAAGTTCATATAGAAAATTCTTATTCTTTATATCATTTTATGAAAGGTTGTTTGTGCTTTCCAAAAATGGGGAGATTATTGAGTCAATAAGGTTTCCTTATAACTATTCTATTCCTCTATGTTTTGAAAATCACAAATAATTTATATTAATGAAATTTATCTTTCTCTAATGACTATTTTCTTAAGGAAAATTTCCCTTCTCTAAGAAAATTTCTATCCTTACTTTTGTTTTCATTACCTCATTTTACCATCTCTCAAAACAAAACAGATTTTATTACTATGTCTAAAATTCAGATCCTAATTAAAATCCTTAGAATATTATAGTTTCATTGATATTAAGTCTTATTATTTTAGGGTCATAATTCTATATAATTCAGACTTTGAATTCTATGAAATTCAGACTCCGAATTATATGAAATTCAGACTCATAATTCTATGAAATTCAGACTCTAAATTATCTAAATTTCATACTCCGATTTATATAAAATTCAGACCCCAAATTCCTTAGAATTCAGACTTTGAATTACTTATAATTAAGCCTCTGAATTACTCAGAATTCAGACTCTGAATTTCTAATAATTTAGACTCTGAATTCCTCATAATTTAGACATCGAATTCCTTATAATTAAGACTCCGAATTCATTGGAATTTAGACTCCTATATCTATAGAATTCAGATTTTTAATTCTTTGTAAAATAGAATCCAAATATCCATGTTTTCTAGAATTAGATTGTTTATATGATTAGAATCCAATTTCTATTTTTTCCTTAGAATCCAAATATTTAGAATTGGTTATGCTAATTAATTTTTTACTTACACATGATTTATTAAGTATAAAACAATGTCATAAATTTTATTTCTAACTAGCCAATGGTTGAGTGAAACATGTACAAGTCCCTATTAAATTTAATGAAAAATATGACCATTAGAGGAGGGATATGATTGTTGATGTTTTGCCTATAAATAGGATCCCATTTGAATGATCTCAACATCCATCTGTTGAATAACCTAGAGATTACATGCTGTGATGATGTAAAGTGATTTCTAGAGAGAGAGAGAAAGACTCTCAAGCTTTGTGCATTTTTATGAACATATTTTTCATATTTCTTCATGCAAATCTGATTGTTTCTGAGCACAATTGAGGGATTCCAGGTATAGGAAGATAAAGGTTCCATACACCTTAAAGATCGAGGGCTTTCAGGGATAGAAAGACTGATTTCGATATTCCTACCGAGGGTTTACCCTAGTGTGGCTAAGATAGACATTCTTGAATGTATAAATCAAGGGACCATTATCCAAGGTTGTTGGATACCCTACTATTTGGGTTGAAATATTTCTTACTTGTTACTTTTTTTTGTTCCATGTTTTTATTTCCGCTGTATTTTGATAATGGAAGAAATTATAAATTTCTTATACTTTCTTATACTTTAATTACTATGATTAATAAGATTCTATATGCTTTAAGGTAGAAGATTACTTTAAAAAATTGTTCTTAAGTTTCATTTATGGATTCATATTTTTGGACCCTAAGCAAGTTTGTTTCATAGAACTAAAATATGATCTATGAATTTACCTTGTTTAACTTTCTTAAACATAGTTTTCCTTAAAGTTAAAAACGAAACTTTTTAAACATACAATTCAACCCCTCTTGTAATTGAGCATATACATACAATATTTAGATCCTACACCCTCACATATAGTAAACCTTATGTATCAAACTTTACACATCACCCATAAATATTTTCAGAGTTTGAAACCCTTACATGTCACCCAAACAACCCTCAAATATCATAGAGAAAACTCAACAACCCTTATGTATAAACTGGATGAACCTTACATACCATAGGGTAACTATCACATATCAAATATCACATATTTTACTGTTTCCTAACCCTTACATATAGGGTTAACCCTTATGAATTATAAGGAAAATAAAATCAATATTCAAATAGTTTACCATTAATTATCAAACCGTGACTCTGATACTTTGTCAAATTCAAAAACCCACCAATTTCCCTTATATATCCAAGGTAGAATCTAGTAACCCTTTTGTGTCTGAAAAGTTACCCTTATGTATCATAGGATATAATCATAAATATCAGGTACATTACTATTTTATAACCCTCATGTATCAAAGTAATCCTTACATATCACATTGCCCTCATGTATGAGTACTCTTAAAATCGTGGACTTAACCATTTTATGGGTGAGTTATGTACCCTTGTGTATCAGAGTACCATATATAAGAGAGCACCCTTACACATTAAATGCATTTTAGTTTTTCCAACCTAACTCAGGGTGACTCTTACATACAAAGGAGATAATTATTACATGAAAATTGAAAACTCAGGGTGGCACATATTTTTTTTACTTTACCATAAGAAACCATTACATATGATGACATATAAAATTATCTAAATAAGATGATTACCCTTAAATATCTAATGAAAATTATGTAAGAGTACCCTTACACTTGAACCCTATCCAATTTTTCAAATATCTGATACAACTCTCATAAACCACTTGAATTCATCTCTAATATTCCCATATCATCTAAAACATATCCCATCCACTTCAAATAGATTTAGTAATTTATTAAACCAGCATAAATACTTTCAACCTACTTCCCAAAGCATTTATAACTCAATAATTAATCCAAACTTAGACAAAGATTCAATGATTAGGTATTCAACATTTTCCAAACAAAATATCACCTATTTCCCAAAATGTTAGAACCTATTCCAGCACCCACGTCATAACAAGGCTATCCCAACCCTTCTCCAACACTCAACTGATCACCCAGGAAACCTTTTGTGTAATGAACCAAACTTTTATCAATGTAATTTCACCCTTTTGATAATAATTTCATTAAGAATAAATCACATTAAATCAGATAGAGAACAAAATAGAAACTTTATAAAGGAAGAATTATTGAAATAAGAAGTATTTATAGAAATTAAAGAACCTATATTGAAGGAATAGTAACTTGACCTTTGGAATAGTGACATGAGACTTATGAATAGTAAACTATCCAATATAATAGTAACATATCCTTTTAAAGTAAAAATAAAATTTAGGTACTTATGAATGAAAATATGATATGTTTATTTCATTGAATAAGTAAATAAATATTTTAAAAACGATAACTTAAGTGTTGGTACCTTTGTAAGTCAGAAATATTTAACAAACAATTTATAGTTAATTTTATAATTTAAAATAAAATATATTTTTCATAAAATTTATTCATAAATTAATAATTTTTTTCTTATGAATATAAAATAATTTTATGAGACCATAATTTATTTTTTCAAAGTGTTAAAAAATCAGTTTTAATTTTAAAATTTGTATTTTTTGAATAAATGATTATTTTAATATAAAAATAAATGTCTCATGTTTAGAAAATTATTTTCATAAAATAGAGTTCATTTTTTAATTCTACAAATTGAAAAATGGTTAGGGTGAATTTTTGGTATTTTTCTGAAATACTAGAATTTTTGGTGAATAGTAAAATATAGTAATTTATAGTATATATACACTATAAGTTAAACACATTATTACTTGATTAATGGATGATTTAAGAAACAAAATATTGAACTATCCTTATATATTTACTATATTTATTCATTTAATCATAATTATTTCTTGTCTTGTGGAAAAATAATAAACTAATAAATAAAATAATGAGAAAACACTCTTTTCCTCCACTATAAATACCACCCCTCACCACCTATTTTCCTCACACCTATAAAGATTTGAGACTTTTAAAAATTATACTAAAGTATCTTCCCAATCCCTTACACCACTTCTAGGATCCCTTGGTCTCATCAAAAGACGAAAATATTTTCCCTAAGGAGGTTCTCAAGGAGGATAGATTTAAGAGGTAAAATCATATTCCTTTTTCTTTTAATTTATTTTTTTTCATTTCATATTATCTACTCACCTCCTCTATCAAAATGTTCATGATAACTACAATATATTTTATATACTGAAATAATATCATGTTAATGGAATATCTATCATCAAACTCTTTTCTTTCTATCTTTTATTATGAAAAAGAAACCATCGTTCGTGATGTGTCAATTTACCAACATCATGGATGATACATTTTAATTTTATTTTAACAATAGAAATTATGTTCATAAAACCACTATAATGGTTGGTACACACTATAAAATATATTTTATAATCCTTTTATGTTATATAACTAAAATATTTATATATTACTAAATGATAAAACAAATCGAGTTTATTGTGATCAAAAACTGCCAAATTAACCCAAACAATTATCATTAATTATTTATACAATGATTCATCCTCATTCCATTTAACCAAATGATATATATAAAAATTTAAACCTTTATATTTTCATTATTAACATATATTTTCAATTATAGACAATTATACCCATTCTACATAAACTTCCAGACTCATATTCAAGTAAACCGATCATGAAAACAAGGAAAATAAACACTCCAAAATGATGAATTAAAACTATATAACTCATTGAAAAATCCTATAAATGAACTTAATAAAAAAATAATGAATAAAATGAATCTATAAATGGTCCTATATTTGTTTATTAATTAATTAAATTTGATTATTGAGGATATTAAAGATAATAGAGCGTTCGAACATAAGGTAAGGGGAATTCTCAGACCCAACTCTCTTCCTTTGGGTTTTCAATTTTTCAATCCATTTTTAGTATGGATATTAAATTAATGTTTGTTGGTCGGAGTGGACACTCAAGAGGGGGGGGGGTGAATTGAGTTCCAATTAAAATTTCTGTTAAAACATTGTCTAGTTAAAATCCCCCGATTTATAAAATAAGTTAAATTGTAGTGAATTTATACAGATTGTAAATGTTCACTTAGCTTCTCAAAGATTGATTAGGTCTCAATTAGTTTAATCACAAGATCAAACTAACTTTTGAAACTAATCTACTGATTTACAATAAGTGTAAACACTTTCTAATCTAACTATCAAAGTAGCTTCAAAATAATTTTGTATTTTAAAGTAATAGCAGTGGAATAAATATAATATATGTCGTATAAATTAAACTTAAATAAAAGATGCACAACAGATATAACAAGAGGTTCAGTCTCAAGCTGAGACTTAGTCCTCTCAAATTTATATAAATTTGATCCACACCCTGGATCACGGTTAACAATAGTTTACAAAACTTTCCAGGCCACACAGGGACCTCTACCACTATTCTATGTGGGAAACAAAGAAAATAACATGCCACACAAGGACCTCTTCCACAGTTGACGTGGGTAAACAAGTGATAAGAGATTTGGAGTGAGGATTTTAATATCCTCTAGTTCAGTGCAGGAGACAGTGTGTGTATAAGAAATACAGATTACACCACACTGCTCGAAAGTTAATAAATAAATCACGTAGAAAAGATAGATAAGAGTTTAGAAAGCTCTAGTGATTATCAATGCAGCTCGGGACTCGTTGGATTCAGAAGGAATGCTTTTGAGTCCTTCTCTGGTTTTTCTGTTAAAAAACAGAGTGTCGTAGTTCAGATTGTCTTCTACAAGAGTGAGAATGATCTCTTGATTTGTCGTGTGTTCTTCAGTGGTGTTGGATTGCATTCATAAGAGTTCTTTGAAAGAATTTCAATCTCTTTCGTGCTCAGGATTATTCTTATCGTTCAGCAAAATGCTCTCTGGTGTATGCAAGTTCTTCTCGTTGTACATTCACACTTTCACATCACTACTTGCGCTTGTTGCACGTGTACTGCATTTCAATCTTTCTTATATTCCACAAGCTCTGGCAGTAGGAATGATTCCCTTTTCATAGTTATGAGATACGGTTTCCTGTCAAGCCAACAACTAGCATTAAATAACATTAATTGCATTAAAAACAACAAATATGACCGTTAGCATCACTTAAAATAATATTGACAAAAGCTTAAGAAACGGTGTCACAGTGATCATGGAAAAAATGTCTTCTTCACGGTGACTGATCACGGTGTCTGGTCATAGTGAGTCCTTCACGGTGTCTGGGTTACGGTGAGTGGTCACAGTGTCTGGTCATGGTGAGTCCTTCACGGTGTCTGGGTTACGGTGAGTGGTCACGGTGTCTGGTCACGGTGAGTCCTTCACGGTGTCTGTGTTACGGTGAGTGGTGACGGTGTCTGGTCACGGTGAGTCCTTCATGGTGTCTGGGTTACGGTGAGTGGTCACGGTGTCTGGTCACGGTGTCTGGTCACGGTGTCTGGTCACAGTGAGTCCTTACTTAGACAAAAAAATCTGTATTTGGAGTAAGACAGGGATATGAAGAATATGAGTTAAGGTTACTCATTAGAGATAATATTTGAGAGAATTGTAATTATGCATAAAACATGTAAAGAGTAATTAACATCCATAAGATTTGTTATTATAAAAACATGATATGCAACTATTGTTTAGTTTGAAGAGCATTAGCAAGATGTGCACTGAAGGTCAAGATTAATTAATAGTAATGAGATTTGTGATTATTAAAACATGATTAACACATGAGGAGTCCTACAATCTCCCTCTTTTTTATGATCACAAATCATATATAGGAAGAATATAAAAGATATGTAATATTAAAGATACTAGCATAGCAAAAAAATTATAGAATAGATACTTGCAGTTTTTCTCCCCCATTTATACTATTATAGAACTAATACTTGGAGGTTTTTCTCCCCCTTTTGGGATTATAAAAAATTAGAGAAAAGGAAATGAAACTCGGAAATTATCATTAACCAAAGAATTCATAATACAAAGTACAGGAGAAGTACAAACTAGAAATAAGAAATGAAATCCCATAAAAAAGAAAGACAGGCGGTAAACTCTTTAAGGATCCATTTTTGTCTTGCCTTTATCAGCAGCAGGAGCTAGTCATGCGTTCCAGCATCTTCGTGTGCCTTTTTCCAATATTTTCATCAAAATATAGAAGGTAAGGATGAACTTGAGATACAATCTCCCTAGCAAGGAGGGAATCAGAAGACTTAGGTGAAACAGAAGCAGGTGCAGGGGCAGAAACAGGAGCAGAATCTGATCTCACAGATAGCTCATTCTGCAGACTTGCTACCATACTTTTCAGATTTGCAACATTAGCACTCAGTAGCTTATTCTCTACTCGGAATTCTTGAATTTCTCGGATCATCATTGGTTGAATATGCAAGATAATATTTTCCAAGAGAATTGATGCATCTTCTTGACTTAATTGAGTCACTGGGAGAGGTTGAGTGGAGACAATTTTATTAAAACCAACTAACAAAGTCTCTCTAAAAGCTTTTAGATCATCTTTGGTTACAAAGGAATGAAGCTCAGGTAAGGATGCAGGTAAAGGTAGAGGCTCAGATTATGGTTGAGGGTTAGAGTCATCTTCAGATTCAGATTCTGATCCAGATTGAGGTTGGGGCTCTGATTCTGGTTCTGAATGAGCTAAGGACTTCAGTTGAAACAGATAAGAAAGATCCATTCCAGTTGGAGTCACTTGTGGTGACTCATTCACATCATAAAAGTTTGGGAACTCATACTGAGAGTGTACAGAGAAAGTGACAGAAGGTTAAGAATCTTCACCAGATCCAGCTTCCACTATATCAAGATTTCGAGTTTCCTCCCCCTCAACTTGTGCTTCCCTTTCAGATTCTTGAGGTTCATGAACATGTAAAAGATCCACAGGATCATCCCTAATCTCTTCAGAAAATTCTTGCCTTGCTAGCTGAAAGTAAATTTCCATTCTTTCTTCAGCAGATGGAATAATCTCAGGAACCGATTGTTCCACTGGATAAGCTTCCAGACTTGCTTCTTTCTCAACAGAAAGAGTCTCTTCAACAAAAAATTCCTCAAAGGTTTCTTTCTGTTCTGAACCAGGAAAAACTAATTTCCTTGCAGCATTGGGATGAGCTTCTTACTCATGAAGAACAACTGAAGGATACACAGTCCTTTCCTTTTCAACAACAACTTCCTCTCCTTGAGGTATTTCATCAGGGATAACACCAGGGATAACAACCCTTTCCTCTTCAACATGAACTGTTTCCATTGGAGATATTACAGATTATTCTCTAGGTGGAACTTCAGCTGTTACTTCTTCTTGTTCTTCTTCTTCTGAGTACTCAACCACTTCATCTGGTTCCAAACCAGGATCAGTTAGGTTCTTAGGCCTTCTTGGATAGTCAACAGGATTAAAATTTTTATAAAGTTGATCACTATCCTCAACCCATTGCTTTTTCCATGGATTCCAGCTAATCTTTATCCTTCTGATGATAGGCATAGATAGGAAGGAATCAAAGTCCTCTAATTTTTCTTCATTTGGTCCAACCATTCCTTTTGAGACTAACATGGATGAAATCATCCTTGAATAAAACAGGGAGGTGGATTTGGAAGTTAGTTTGATCAGCTCACAGATATGGTTGATAACATACTTAAACAAATTGATCTTTTGGCTATTCTTCAATAGGTGAATCAGGAACACATCCTGATACGTCATCACAACAAAATCTCCTTTTCTTGGACTAACCAAATTCTGAACAAACTTGAACAAAAGTCTTGTCTCCCCATCCAGTTCATCAGCTATGACCCTTCACTTGGTTCCATTTCCAGTTAGATTTTCCAAAGAAGTTTCTAGGTTAAAGATGTCAGTTGTTGGAGGAGGGTCTATTTGGTAATCTTCGCACACTCCTTCATGTGAAATTCTTAGGCATGTAGCCCACAACATTGAAGAGGAAGAGCACTTCTGACCATCGATCCAGCTGTTCACCAAAAAGCTTTCTTCAAACTCAAAAGAGAACTTTACATACTGATAGAATTGAGATAAAGCCTCAGGTAAATCGGTCTATTCTTCCTAGTGAACCATTCAAGCCATACTTGTTCTTTTACAACTTTCAAAACTAATGATCTGCTAGACAACAACCATTCAGGGAAAACCTCTTTTTTAGGTAAAACTGTACGGCTTACCAGTTTTGGGTTTAGAGGTCCTTCAGGAGCTATCCTCGGTATCCTCCTTTGTTTCTTAGAGCGGCACTTCTCAGACGAGGGTGAAGATGGACGCTTCATCCTTGGCATTCACTAAAGGTTCGGGCGAGAGGGAAAGGAAGGTTCAGGAGAGAATTTGGGTAAGGAGTCGAATGAAACTCTTATGTTTTATCATTTGGGAATGTCAATCTTCATAAAAACACGAACATGGGAAATCAAATAGCGGTGAAATAAAAATTACCGCAATACGGGTAAAAATAAAATAAAAAAATTTATCATACTTCTCACGGTGAGACAGAAAACTAGCCATCACGGTGAGACAGTTTATAGTCATCACGGTGAAACAGTGAGCAGTTTATATAGTCACAGTGAGATAGTGAGTTGTCAGACCGTGAGCATAAAAACAGTAACATAAAAACAGTAAGATATTCATTTATGATTAATCATACCAAGATAATGTATTATGTAGTCTAATCTTTCATAATTTAATGGTTTAGTGAATATATCAGCAAGTTGATATTCAGTACCAATGAATTCCAAAGTGATATCACCTTTTTGATAATGATCCCTCAAAAAGTGATGTCTTACATCAATATGTTTTGTCCTAGAATGAGAAATAGGATTCTTAGAAATATTAATAGCACTTGTGTTGTCACAATTTATTGAGACATGTCTGAATTGATATCCATTGTCTAGTAATGTGTGTTTTATCCAGAAAATTTGTGCACAACAACTTCCAGAAGCTATGTATTCAGCTTTTGCAGTTGACAATGCAACATAATTTTGTTTCTTACTACACCATGATACTAGTGACTTGCCTAAAAGATGACATGTTCCAGAGGTGATTTTTCTATCTAGCTTACATCCAGAAAAGTCAGCATCAGAATAATTAACTAGTTCAAATGATTGTCCTTTGGGATAGAACAATCCTAAATTGGGAGTATGCTTGAGGTATTTGAAAATTCTCTTTACAGCATTTAAATGCGACTCTTTAGGGTTTTCTTGAAAACGAGCACACATACACACACTAAACATAATATCAGGATGACTAGTAGTCAGGTAGAGTAGACTTCCAATCATTCCTCTATAAGTGGTTTGATCAACAGATTTACCATTTTCATAAAGATCCATCTTACAGGTGGTACTCATGGGAGTGTCACTACTTTTTGTGCTATCCAATCCAAAACGTTTTAAAAGATCTCTAGTATATTTACTTTGAGTTAAAATAATTCCATCATCATTTTGAAAAATTTGAAAACCAAGAAAGAATTTTACTTTACCCATTAAACTCATTTCAAATTCATTTTGCATCATTTTTGAAAAATCAGTACATAAAGAATTTTTAGAAGATACAAAGATAATATCATCAACATAAATTTGTACTACTAAAACATCTTTAGAAATTCGTTTTATAAAAAGAGTAGGATCAGCTATTCCTTTTGTAAAACCTTTAGAAATTAGAAAAGTACTTAATCTATCATACCAAGCTCTTGGAGCTTGCTTTAAACCATATAAAGCTTTTGATAATGTGAAAATATGATTTGGAAAATGAGGGTTTGACAAAATAGGTGGTTGTTCAACAAAAACATCCTCAGCAATATATCTATTTAAGAATGCACTCTTGACATCCATTTGATATAGTTTGAAATTTAGATGTGCAACATAAGCAAGTAAAATCCTAATAGCTTCTAATCTGGCTACTAGAGAAAAAGTCTCCTCATAGTCAATAACTTCTTCTTGACTATAGAATTGTGCAACTAGTCTAGCTTTATTTATAACTATGTTTCCAGATTCATCTACTTTGTTTCTAAACACCCATTTTGTGCCTATTGTAAAAGTGTCCTTAGGTCTTTCAACAAGATTCCAAACTTTATTTCTTTCAAACTGATTGAGTTCTTCTTGCATAGCAATTACCCAAAATTCATCATTAATAGAATCATCAATGTTTTTAGGTTCAAGCTGTGATAATAAGGCTTGATGTTCAACCTGATTTCTAAGATAAGCTCTAGTCTGTGTCCCTCTATCAAGATTTCCTACAACAACATCTAAAGGATGATTCTTCAGAATTCTAGTTGATCTAGTAAAGGCAGGACTAGAAATTTTAGGTTCATCAACAGGTTGGGAATCAACAGAAGCAGGTTCTGGAAAATTTCCAGAACTAGACGTTTTAACTATAGGTCCACTGTATTTATCATTAAGGTTCAAAACAGAGAGATCATCTTCAAGATTTTCAAGAGAGGTTTTAGGCTCATGTGGATCAGTTTCATCAAACTTGATGTGAACAGATTCTTCCACACACTTGGTTCTCTTATTGAAAACTCTATAGGATTTACTAGAAATAGAGTAACCTAGGAAAATTCCTTCATCAATCTTGGATGAAAATTTTTCGAGATTGTATTTAGTATTAAGAATAAAGACTTTGCAGCCAATGAATTTGAAGTAGTTAACCTTAGGTTTCCTATGGTTCTAAAACTCATAAGGAGTCCTCTTAAGAACAGGTCTGATCAAGACTCTATTGATAACATAACAAGCTGTATTTACAGCTTCAGCCCAAAAATAAATAGGTAGGTCATACTCATTAAGCATAGTTCTAGAAATTTATTGCAGAGTTCTATTCCTTCTTTCTACTACACCATTTTGTTGGGGTGTCCTAGGGGCAGAGAAATTGTGACTATATCCATTATGAGAGTAGTAAGATTCAAATTCATGATTATCAAATTCACGGCCACGATCACTTCTCAGAGTTTTAATCTTATGTCCACTAAGGTTTTCTACAGATTTGGAGTATTTAACAAAGTAAGAACAAGCTTCACTTTTGTGAGCTAGAAAATATACCCAAGTATATATAGAAAAGTCATCTACTAAGACATAGACATAATGCTTCCCATTTAAGCTAGAAACTCTAGATGTTCCAAATAAATCCATGTGAACCAACTCGAGAGGTTGAGAAGTTGACACTTCTTTCTTTGATTTGAAAGAAACTTTATGTTGTTTTCCCTTTTGAGGGGGATTACAAACTTTGTCATTTGGAAACTCAAGTTTGGGTAGGTCTCTAACTAAGTTCTTCCTAGTATGTTTTCTAAGAGAGTGTATATTGCAGTGTCCTAGTCTTCTATGCCAAAGACAAGAATCTTTATGAAAAGAATTTAAACAAGTAATATTCTTATTAGCTAAAGAATTTAAATCAACAACATAAACATTTTCATTTCGCAGGGCAGGAAATACTAAGGCATGTTTAGAAATAAAAACATTGCACAAATCATTTTCAAATTTAACATTAAAACCATAATCACATAACTGAGAAATACTTAACAGATTATATTTAAGTCCATCAACAAATAAAACTTTAGAAATTAATATTGAGTCAGTGTTACCAATCTGGCCTAAGCCGATGATTTTCCCTTTAGAATTATCACCAAAGGTGACAAAACCTCAATCAAATCTGACTAAGATTTTGAAGCATGAGAAGTCTCCAGACATATGTCTTGGACATCCACTGTCCAAGTACCAGGTCTTCCTACAGGAGCTCTTTAAGCAGGTTTCCTACAAAACAAATTTAGATAGGAAATGATTTTGGTACCCAGATCTTCTTGGGTCCAGACAGGTTAGAAATCAAAGCTTTTGGTACCCAAATTTTTCTTATGGGTCTCATGAAAGTTTTAGAATCAACAGACTTTGAAAGATAAACCTTATTAGATACATAACTATGAATATAACTAGTTGAAGCATATAAATGTCCAGAACTAGAATTTGAATCATTTTGTTCAGATTTAGGAATAAATCTATTCTTAGTAAACTGTCTCTATCCAGGTTTGTAGCCTATTCCAGTAGTGTATTTTGGTGCAACTTTCTTTCCTAGCATTTGAGTTAGTGTATCCTTTCCATTTGTGAATTTCTATAAATCCTTTCTGAGTTTCTCATTAGATAATTTCAGTTCAGTGTTTTATTTAAATAACTGAGCATTATTTTCCATTTCAATATCAAGATCAGATTTATGTTTACCAGTTAAAGCATACTGTTTCTTTAAACCTTTGTATTTTTCTTTCAGCTCATTACAGGTTTCTTCTAACATATCACAATATTCAAATAGTTCAGATTTTGACATGTTATCAGAGTCAGTATCATCTCCAGAATAATAAGAATTTAAAGCAGAAGTTTCAGCCGTTACCTCAGAAGTGTTTGTCATAAAACACATGTTTGCCTTATTTCTGTGTTTAGTTTCAGAGACTTCAGATTCACTAGAGCTATCCTCAGAAGCGCTCCAAGTAGCCTTCATAGATTTTTTGTACTTACTATCCTTGTATTCATATTTCTTCTTGAATTTGAGCTTTGGGTAGTCTGCTTTAATATGTCCTTTCGTTTTGCACTCATAACAGACAACTTCATTACTTTTATATGGCTTTTTACAATATTTCTTCCAATGTTCCTTATTGTCATACTTTCCTTTGTAATTTGATTTTCTAAAAAACTTCTTCTTCCTATATAACTTCTTAAACCTTCTGGCAATGTGAGCCATTTCAACATCACTATCAGAAGCACTTTCACTGTCTTCACAGCTTGAACTCTTGTCCTTTGAAGTTGAAGATTTGAAAGCAACAAACTTTCTTCTTGGTTCATCTTCTTCTTCTTTGTTTACCTTGAGTTCTTCCTCATACATCATAATCTTACCAATGAGTTCTTTAATAGGTAGAGCAGCAATGTCACATGACTCTCTGATTTAAACAGACGTGCCTCGTCATCGGTCTGGTAAACATCTCAAGATTCTCATAATTTGTTCCTTTGCTGTAACAACTTTTCCAAGTGAATTCATTGTATTGACTATCTCATTAAACCTGAGATACATGTCAGAAATAGGTTCATCAGTTTTCATTTTAAAATTATCATATTTAATAGTATAAGTATTTAATATCATTTCCTTAACATTGGTTGTTCCTTCATGAGAAACAGCTAAGGTATCCCAAATTTCAAAAGCAGTTTTACAAGCAGAAATTCTGTTAAACTCTTCATCCCCTAAAGCATAGTACATGGAATTCATGGATTTACAATTATTATTGTAAGCAGTCTTTGTAGGTTCATCCCAAGTGGATCTAGCAGTAGTGGGATATTTATATTTTGATTCTATGGAAGTCCATATATCAAAACCTATGCTTTCTAAATGAATTTTCATTTTAAGCTTCCATTGGGAATAGTTGGTACCATTGAAGAAAGGTGGCCTGTTAGTAGCAGCACCCTCTAGTCTATTATCCATAACTAGATTTTAGAAAGACAATTGAAAGAGAAAAAATTTAGAACTAATAGAAATTTAAGATCTTTAGAGATGAAACTAAAATCATAGTTGAAAAACAAAGTATTTCAAAAATCTTTGAACAAACAAAAACAAATCCTTTGATACCAAATGTTGGTCGGAGTGGACACTCAAGAGGGGGGGGGGGGGGGGTGGGGGTGAAATGAGTTCCAATTAAAATTTCTGTTAAAACATTGTCTAGTTAAAATCCCCCGATTTATAAAATAAGTTAAACTGTAGTGAATTTATACAGATTGTAAATGTTCACTTAGCTTCTCAAAGATTGATTAGGTCTCAGTTAGTTTAACCACATGATCAAACTAACTTTTGAAACTAATCTACTAGTTTACAATAAGTTTAAACACTTGCTAATCTAACTATTAAAGTACCTTCAAAATAATTTTGTATTTTAAAGTAATAGCATCGGAATAAATATAATATATGTTGTATACATTAAACTTAAATAAAAGATTCACAACAGATATAACAAGAGGTTTAGTCTCAAGCTGAGACTTAGTCCTCTAAAATTTATATAAATTTTATCCACACCCTGGATCGGGGTTAACAACAGTTTAAAAAACTGTCCAGGCCACACAGGGACCTCTACCACTGTTCTACGTGGGAAACAAAGCAAAGACCAGGCCACACAAGGACCTCTTCCATAGTTGACGTGGGTAAACAAGTGATAAGAGATTTGGAGAGAGGATTTTAATATCCTCCAGTTCAGTGTAGGAGACAGTGTGTGTATAAGAAATACAGAGTACACCACACTGCATGAAAGTTAATAAATAAATCACGTAGAGAAGATAGATAAGAGTTTAGAAAGTTCTAGTGATTATCAATGCAGCTCGGGACTCGTTGGATTCAGCAGGAGTGCTTCTGAGTCCTTCTCTAGTTTTTCTGTTGAAAAACAGAGTTTCGTAGTTCATATTGTCTTCTACAGGAGTGAGAATGATATCTTGATTCGTTGTGTGTTCTTCAGTGGTGTTGGATTGCATTCATAAGAGTTCTTTGAAAGAATTGAAATCTCTTTCGTGCTCAGGATTGTTCTTCTCGTTCAGCACAATGCTCTCTGGTGTATGCAAGTTCTTCTCATTGTACATTCACACTTTCATGTCACTACTTGTGTTTGGTGGACGTGTACTGCATTTCAATCTTTCTTATATTCAACAAGCTCTGGCAGTAGGAATGATTCCCTTTTCATAGGTATGTGATACAGTTTCCTATCAAGCCAACAACTAGCATTAAATAACATTAATTGCATTAAAAACAACCAATATGACTGTTAGCATCACTTAAAATAATATTGACAAAAGCTTAAGAAATGGTGTCATGGTGATCATGGAAACGGTGTCTTCTTAACAGTGTCTGATCATAGTGTCTGGTCATAGTGAGTCCTTCACGGTGTTTGGGTTACAGTGAGTGGTCACGGTGTCTGGTCACGATGTCTGGTCACGGTGAGTCCTTCACGGTGTCTGGGTTATGGTGAGTGGTCACGGTGTCTGGTCACGGTGTCTGGTCACAGTGTCTGGTCACGGTGAGTCCTTCACGGTGTCTGGGTCACGGTGAGTGGTCACGGTGTCTGGTCACGGTGAGTCCTTCATGGTGTCTGGGTTACGGTGAGTGGTCACGGTGTCTGGTCATGGTGTCTGGTCACGGTGAGTCCTTACATAGACAAAAAAAATCTGTATTTGGACTAAGAAAGTGATATGCAGAATATGAGTTAAGGTTACTCATTAGAGATAATATATGAGAGAATTGTAATTATGCATAATACATGTAAGGAGTAATTAACATCCATAAGCTTTGTTATTATAAAAACATGATATGCACCTATTGTTTAGTTTGAAGAGCATTAGCAAGATGTGCACTGAAGCTAAAGATTAATTAACAGTAATGAGATTTGTGATTATTAAAACATGATTAACACATGAAGAGTCCAAAAATGTTACTTAAAGATATTTATTAATAACTATCTTATATTTTATGGGATACATATGTTACTAATATGATTTTATGAAAAATTAAAATATTTTTCCAAAATAACTCTTCTTTATAAAAAAACATCTTTTTATTATCATGAGTTTGTTTCTTCTTCACACAAAATTGACAATTCTTATACCAAGTATGTTATTCCATATTTCTTTTGGGAACCCAAAAGTTTAATCATGAATTTATGATTTATGAAATTACACCCATTTGTTTCCATGGGCAATTTTATCTCGCAAATTGATATATATTCTATGTGGCTTACATGATAATGTAAATGTTATAACGTGACAGGTGAACCTGAAATTATTCAGAACATATGAAGGGTTTGATGTGATGGGTGTTACTATAATTATATAACACTCCAATTAATTAGTTAATGTGATGTGTCTCATGAGAAAATGTTATATATGTGTGTTATTTTACCACTAAGACGTGATGTTTCATTTTTATGCATTTCCACATTCCAAGACTTCATCTAATGATTCCTCTTAAGATTATGATCCTATGCCTATTTTATGATGATAATGATTTTTATCACACCATGTTATATTGATTTATGTTTTATATATCATATTACTAGGCTTTTATAACACCCCTTTATTTTATGTATATCCTCAGGTGATTACCTGTACTAAAGAGAACACGAGGGCCAATAAGATGCTAGTGAATAAGGAATTAAATAAATGTTTATGTTTTATTTTGTAAATGTTATTTATGGTCCTAATTTTCCCGAGAAATTAAACATTTGGATTTTGGTTGTGTAATAATTTTATATTGTATTTATTTAAAATGATGTAATATTATATGTAAGAAAAGTATGATCTTTATAGTTGGTATCATAGCATGATTTAGTCAATTTGGGAATTAATATTAGAGAACCTTAGTTTCAACCTTTAGTATGAGACTAAGAAAATGTAATAACTCAATAAGACTTGTTTTAGAAAAGTATTAAATATAGGGATCCCACAAGAGATTACTTTAGTCTTAATTGCACAATGGAATAAATTATTTATTTATGACTTATTGTCTTATGTTGTTTCTAACATTTTCTATTTTAGAAAATGGTGGGAGCTAAGAGAATCCATACCAACAACCCATGCAAGGGACAGTGCAATGATTTCCCGAATGACATCCCCAATGCCTTGGGAGGTGGTGTTCAAAATTTCATGGTGATTCTTACCCATCTGCCTGAGGTTCTGAACAATAACATAAATAATGTGGAATGATCACCTTCACCTAAGAGGGAGAAATTGTCCATAAAGTGTTTTATGTTGTAAATACCATCGATGTTTAGTGGATCTTCCAATCCACTAGTCATGGAATAGTGGTTCAACTCAATGAAGAATATCTTTTCTATGCTTCACTATTCCGAGACAGATAAGGTGACTCTAGCCATTTACTGTTTAGATGGATAAGTCAATCAATGGTGATATTTTATTAAGAACACTAAGATGAAGGATGAAATTGAAGAGATGGACTGGGAATATTTTAAGAAACTGTTTCTTAACATGTATTTACCTAAAAATATTTATACAAAGATGGAGAGAGAATTCATATAGCTAAATAAAAAGGAAGGGGAATCTATGAGGACCTATGAATCAAATTTCACAAGGGTTGAAAGGCATGCTTCATGTTTTTATCAACAATGATAGAAAAATATATATATTCTTTAGTGGATTTAAACCACACATCAGAAAGGATCTATAAATTCAAGACTTTGGGATTTATGAAGATGTTTTTCAATGTTATCGCAAATTGAATATGGAGTTTGGAGAATATTCACATAGCTATGGTGATAATAAATGAATGATGGGGTTTCAAACTAGGGTATCAAATGAAAAATGTGGAAAGAAATCCCAACCACCAACTTGTCAAAAATGCGGGGAGAAACATCATTAGAACTATATCAAAGGGACAAGGAAATTATATAAGTGTCGGAGATAATGCCACCAATCAAATGAATGTAGAAGAGACATAAATAAGTTTACTGATATAATGGAGTAAATGAGAGCATCGGCCATAGTCCAATTCTAAAACTATAGGGAGTTAGGGCACTATTCAAGCCAGTGTACTAAACCTCACATCCTCAAGGGTAATCAGCATCATCATCCACAAAAACCAAAGGAACAAGGGAAGTATTATGCCATCACTACTACTGAATTGGGGCAAGAAAATGAATTTGAACAAGGTACACTTCTTATTCACTCAATAATTGAAACAGTCTTATTTGATTACGGTTATACACATTCCTTTATATCTTTCAAGTTTTCTAGAACTATTGAATCAAAGACCTGAAACCTTGAATTAGATATATCTATAAAAACACCAAGTGGTGAAATCATTGAATCCCATGTGTTAGAATCTTATCCTGTTGGCATATTTGGGAAGATTGTTCTTTAAATTCTCATAACACTTCCCTCTATGGAATTCAACACTATAATGGGAAAGGATTGGCTATCATTATATAAATCACATATAAACTATCAGGAAAAGGAAATATATTTTCATTTTTCAAACCTTTCCATTATCCTCTACAAATTCAAGTAATATAATGATTCTCCTTTAAAAAAATCCTTCAAGGGTGTGGGTGTTAATTCCCTATGAAGAAACATTCCTTTCTCAAATGGTTGAGTCAAAGGAAGGTATCAAACTAGGGGAAATTAGAATTATGAGGGAATAAAATAATGTATTTACCAAATAGTTACCCAAACTTCCCCCATATCATGAGGTATATTTATTAATAGAACTCGTACCTAAATCTACTCCTATCTCAAAATGTCATATAGTATGGCCCCTATCAAACTATAAGAGTTAAAGAATCAGCTATAAGAGAACTTGGACCAAGGGTCCGTATGCCCTAGTGCATCACCTAGGGGTGAAGAAATACTCTTTGTAAAGACGAATGATAGATTAGTGTGGATATGTGTTGATTATCAATAAATAAATAAGATCTCCATAAAGAACATGTATCATATTCCAAGGATTTCTGACTTGTTCGATTAGTTTTGAGGATATCAGTACCTCTCAAAGGTGGATCTTAATTATGGATATCATCAGTTAAAGGTGAAGAAGGAAGATATTTAGAATAATTCCTTCCATACAAGGTATGAGCACTATGAGTTTCTGGTGATTCCCTTAGGACTTACTAATGTCTTTGAAATCTTCATGAATTTGATTAATATATTCTTTATACATTACCTCTAATTTTTTGGGTAGTGTTTATCGATGAGTTTATAATTTAGTCAAAGATCAACGAGGAATATGAATAACACATAAGGATTGTGTTGGAAACATTGAGGAAGGATAATTTGTATTCCAATTTCAGATAGTGTAATTTTTTTATGTGGGATGTCACATTCCTAGGACATGTGATCACAAGTGTGGGAATTTCAATAAACCCTTCAAAAACAAAACAAATTGGGGATTTTCCTAGACCCTCTAATGTCACATAAATCCGTATTTTTCTTGGCCTAGCAGTGTACTATTGATGTTTTGTGAGAAATTTACCATGATTGTTTAGCTTACCAATTAAGTTGACAAGGGAAGGGGTAAAGTATGACTAGACAAAAGAATGTGAGGAAATATTTAAGGAGATAAAGCAAAGGTTGATCACTACACCTATACTCACATTACTGAAAAGTGGATAAAGGTTTTTGATATATAGTGATTCTTTAAAGAAATTCTTGGGTTTTATACTCATGAAAAATGATAAAGTGATATCCTTTGCCTCATAGAAGTTTAAGGTTTATGAGAAGAACTACCTGATGGATGATCTAGAGCTAGAAGCTGTGTTTTTTTCTTTGAAAATCTGGTGGTACTACCTCTATGTTGAGAAGTGTTATGTATATACTGATCACATGAGCCTAAAGTATATTTTCAGACAAAAGGAGACCAACACGAATCAAATGAGATGGATATAGATAATAAAATACTATGATTTCCATATTCAATATCATCCTATTAGGGTGAACAAGGTAGATTATGCTCTTATAAGAAAATAATATACTAATCTCTCCAAGATACAGATTGAGAAAGACCCTATCTTATTGGAAATGAAAAGGATGTATTTTTGAAATCATAATTGTAGGGAATACATCCTACCTTACCCAAATTATTTCCCAACCATTTATCAAGGAGAAGATTAAGGAGGCACTACTAGATGATTCATAGTTACAAAATAAGGTGAATTTAGTAAAGGAAGGGAAGATGTAAGAGTTTCATATCGATTATGATGGTGTGATTTGTTTTAGAACAAGGATTTGTGTACCTTCATCACCTGAGATAAGTAGAGATATATTTGATAATTCACATATCTCATATTTCTCTATTCATCATAGAATTACCAAGATGTATCGTGATCTATGAGAACAATTCTGGGCGGACAACATAGAGAAGAAGATTGATGAGTATATCTCAAGGTGCTTGAAATGTAAGTAAGTCAAAGAAGAGCGAGATAAGTCTAAATGGATGATTTAATAATTGATTATACCTAGGTGTAAATGGGAGAATGTATCCATGTACTTCTTCATTGTTCTCCCAAAGACATCCAAAGGAAACAATGCAATATGGGTTGTGGTGGCCGACTCACAAAGACATCCCACTTTATTTATATATGGGATGATTTCTCACTCGAACAAATTAAAAAGATATATGTGAAAGAATTGGTGAGGATTCATAGGGTACCACTTTAAATCATCTCTGATCATGATACAAGGTTCACATATAAATTCTATTGAATCCTACAACATGCCTTGAGTACTAAATTGAATTTCAACATGGCCTATCTCCCCCTAACTGATGGCCAATCTGAAAGGACTATTAAGATGCTCAAGGAAATTATAATAGACTAATTAATGAAATTCAAAGGTATATGGGATTATAATCTTCCATTGGTTGAGTTCTTATATAAAAATATCTTCCACTCGAGTATTTAGATAGATCCATATGAAACTCTGTATGGAAAGAAATGTCTAACTCCAACCTGTTGGGATGAAGTGGGTGAATGAAAGATACTTGGACCCGATCTTATGTAAGAAATGAAAGAGAAGGTTCAAGCCATATGGAAACATATCAAATCTAATCCGAGTCAATAAAAGAGTTATTCTGATAGCAATCGAAGGGACTTGAAGTTCAATGTTGGAGATGAAGTCTTGCTTCAAATATCACCATGGAAAAGAGTCATGTGGTTTGGAAATAAAGGGAAGCTTAGAACAAGGTACATTTCCCATTTGAGATCCTTGATCTCATAGGAGCAGTGTCATATTGGATTGCACTTCCACCAAGTATGGCTCAAATTCATGATGTGTTACATGTATCTCTCCTGAGGAAGTACATACCAAATCCCACACATGTAATGAACTCAGAGGTGGTACAACTAGAGGATGATCTCTCATACAAGGAGTAGCTGGTAAAGATTCTAGACTATAGAGATAAGGTTCTATGAAAAAAGAAAACCCACATTTTCAAATTGTTGCAAAGGAACCGTAAATAAAAATAAGTGACTTGGGAACCATAGGAGGTGATGAAGGAGAAGTACCCCTCAACTGTTTATGTAAAATGAAATTTCGAGGGCCAAATTTCAAAAGGGGGGAGAATGTAACGACCCCAAACATTTATCAAAGGAATTTTACCCTTATTATAATAATGTCATATAACATAAATCACATAAAATTACATAGATAACATAATAAAAAGTTTATAAATGATAATAAGATGTATTTATAGAAATTAAAGAACTTATAACAAAGGAATAGTAACTTAACCTTTGGAATAGTATCATGACCCCTATGAATAGTTAACCATCCAATAGAATAGTAACATAACCTTTTAAAGTACAAATAAAAGTTGGGTATCATATGAAGGAAAATATGATATGTTTATTTCATTAAATAAGTAAGTAAATGATTAAAAAATGATAAATTAAATGTTGGTATTTTTGTAAGTTAAAAATTTTTAATAAAAATTTTATAATTAATTTAATAATTTAGAAGAAAATAAATTTTTCATAAATTTTATTCATAAATTATTATTTTGTTGTCTTCTAATTATAATATAATTTTATGAGACATTAATTAATTTTTTAAAGTGTTAGAAAATCAGTTTTAAATTTTAAATCATAATTTTTCACGTAAATGATGATTTTAATTAAAAATTAAATTTATCATATTTAAAAAATTACTTTCCTAAAATGGGGTTCATTTTTGAATTCTACACATTGAAAAATGGTTAGGGTGAATGTTTGTGATTTTTCTAAAATACTTGAATTTTTTGTGAATAGAAAAATATAATAATTTATGGAATATATACATTATAAGTTAAATAAACTATTCCTTGAGTCATGTATGTTGTAAGAAAAATAATCTAGAACTATTATTATTTATTTATTGTATTTATTCATGGAATCATCACTATTTCTTATCTTCTAGAAAAATAATAATCAAATGAATGGAATAATGAGAAGACACCTCTCTCCTCCACAATATATACCACCCTACACCACCTATTTTCCTCACACATATCAAGCTGTGATCCATGTAAACATTATGCTAAAGTATCTTCCCAATCCCGTCCTCCACTTCCATGATCTCTTAGTCTCATCAAAATACCAAAACCTTTTCCCTAAGGAGGTTCTCAAGGAGGAGAGATTTAAGAGGTAAAATCCCCTTCCTTTTTATTTTAATTTCTTTTTATTTTATTATTATATCCTAAAATCATCTATAAAAATGTTCATGATAACTACAATATATTTTATATAGTTTAATTATATCATGTTAATGGATGATCAAGCATCAAAATCCTTTCTCTCCCTCTTTTATTCTAAAAATGAAATCATCAACTGTGATGTGTCAATTTACCGACATCATGGATGATGCATTTTAATTTTACTTTAACACCATAAATTCTATTCATAAAAACATTATAATGGTTATTAAATAATATAAAATAAATTTTATAACACTTTTTATGTTCTGGAACTAAAATATTTACATAGTACCAAATGATAAAACAAATCGAGTTTTTTGTGATTGAAAACCGCCGAAATTAACCCAAATGATTATCATTAAATATTTATATAATGATTCATCATCATTAAATTTAAATTAATAATATATATAACCATTTAAACTTTTTTATGTTTATTAATAATATATATCTTCAATTCTTGAGAATTATACCCATTCTACATAAACTTACATACTCATAATCAAGTAAACTGATCATGAAAACCAAAAAAATGAACACTCATAAATGATGAAATTAAACTATATAACTCATTGAAAAATTAAATAAATGAAATTAATAAAACTATAATGAATCAAATGAGTATATAATTTTTTTTTAATTTTTAATTAATGAATTTAATTTTATTATCCAGGATATTAAAGAGAAGAGAGTGTTCGGACATAAGGTAAGGGGAATTCTCGAACCCAACTCTCTTCCTTTGGATTTTCACTATTTCACTCTATTTTTAGTAAATATATTCCATTAAAGTTACTTAAACACCATTTATTCATCATTATATTATCTTTATTGGGATATATATTTTACCAATATAGTTTTATGACAAATAAAAATATTTTTTCAAAAGAAATATTCTTTCTAAAAACACACCTTTTAATTCTCATGAGATTATTTATTCTTTAATAAAAACTAATGATTATTATACCAATTATGTTAGTACCAATTTATTTTGGGAATCCAAAATCTTATTCATGAATTTATTCTTTATAAAATGAAACTTATTTCTTTACAAGGGTTATTTTATGTCCAAGATTGATATACATTCTATGTGGCATGCATGATAATGTAAATGTTATGATGTGATGGGTGTTCCCAGAATTATATAGTGCATGTGAAAGATATGATATGATGTTTTCACCCGGAATTATATAGAGCTCCAATTAATTAGGAAATGTGATATATCTCATGAGATAAAGTGATGTATGTGTGGTAGTTTACCACTAAGACATGATGTTTCTTTTTTATGCATTTCTATATTCCAAGCCTTTATCCAATGATTCCTCTAATGATTAAGATATTATTCCTATGATATTATGATAACGATTATTCTCACCCCAAGTTATATTGTTTCATGTTCTTATCTATTCTATTACTGAGATTTTATCTTACCCCTTTCTTTGATGTATATCCTACTGTGATTACTTATACTAAGGAGGAAACAATGGCCAACAAGAAGCTAGAGAAGGAGGAATTAATTAAATGTTAATGTTTTATTTTATAAATGTTATTTATGGTACTAATTTTTCCAAGATACTAAACCTTTGGATCCTATTTATCTAATTCTATTATGGTTTTTCTATTTAAAATTATTTAATAAGATATGTAAGAAATATGGGGTTGTAATATTTGGGGCCTTCAAAATAATCCAAAATACATCCTAGAGATATTTCAACTCTCAAAATTCCGATCCAAATCTCAATTACAAAAAAACATTTACTCTAATACCAAAATTTTGAATTTACCTTGATTTTTTCAAACCCATAATGACATGGGTTGGTACACATGTCATTGGAATATTCAATGTCATTGGTATTGTAAATGTTATTAGTGTATTCAATGTTGATATTTTTGTGAATGTCTTCAGTATTTTCAATGTTTTCAGTATCGTAATATTTATTAGTGTAAGAAGTATGATTATTATAATTAATTTCATTAGTGTTTTATTTGTCGTCAATTTCCTATGTGTGATTTGTGTTGTTACAACCCACATTATTTTTAGCGACATCAGTATCATTAGGTTTTCATTTTCATCAATGCTGTAAGTATCATAAATTTAATTATGTCATTAATTTTTTAGTGTACTTAGAATCTTTAGTGTTATTAATTTCATCAATTCTATTAGTGTTTTAAGATTCATAAGAGTTGTTAGTTTCATTGGTGTCATTATTGTCATTAGTATTTTTAGTGGTGTCAGTGTAATTTTTATTAGGAGTATCTCATCTGTTTTTGGTAAATCTATATCATTAGTTTCATTACTATTGTTATAGTATTTAGTGTCTTTAGTGACATTAGTGTGGTAAGTATCATTGGTTCCATAAATTTATTTAGTATTTCCAGTGTTATTAGTATCATTAGTGCATTCAAAATTTTTAGTGTAACCAGTATTTCAATGACATTAATTTGATTAGTTCCACAAACTTCATGTGTTTCATTAGTATAATTTGAATCATAATTATCATCAAAATCCTCAATGTTTTTAGCATCATTAGTGCCTTTAGTGTATTTAGTGGCATAAATTTCATGATTATTTATAGTGTTGTTAGTATCATGTGTTCCATGAGTGTTTCTAGTATCTTTATTGTTTAAATTGTCATCAATATCGTCAATATTGTGTGTTTCACTAGTTTCATTAGTGTACTCAGTATTGTTAATACCATCAGTGGTGTAAGTGTAATTATTGTCATTAGTATTGTTTGATTCATCAATTCCATCAGTGTATTTAGTGTTTTCAATGTCATCAATTTAATGAGTATTATGAGTTTTGATAATGCTGATAGAATCATTATTTTCATTACTATCATTAATATCATTGGTGTTTCTAGCATCATAAGTCTTTCTTGTTTCATGAGTATTTTTAGATATTTTAGAGTTATTAGTCCCATTTTTATCATTTGTGATGTTAGTATTTTCTATGTCATTAGTATTGTCAATTTCATTGGCATCATCGATTTAATTAGTTTCATCACTTACATGAACATCATTAGTGCCATCAGTGTGTTCAATTTCATTAGTGTTATCAGTGTTTTCAATGTATTTGTTTCCTTTAGTATAGTGAGTTTCTTTTATGATTTTAAGGATTTTAGTGTCATCTATGTATTATTTTTCATAAGTGTCATCATATTCAGAAGTTTATTCATTATCAAATCTATCTCTAATTTTCTCACCTTCATTAATATCATTAGGCTTATAATTACTGTATGTGTATTCAATATTTTCAGTGCAATTAGTTCCACCAGTGTTTTGTGTGTAATTTTTATATTTGGTGTTATTAGTGTAATTAGTTTTTTAATTGTATTATGTGTCTTAATTTTCATAAATTTCATCAATTTTTTAAGTGTTATTATTGTTGTTAGTGTTTTTAGTTTTGTGAGTTACTTTATTATATTTATTTCATTATTACCATTAGTGTTATCATTTTTTTACAATATCATCAGTTTCATTTGTGTCTTAAACATTATGAGTGGCTTCATTATTGTTTTTCTCTTTAGTGTCTTCAATTTTATTAACATCATTTATGTTTTTAGTATTGTTAATATCATTATTTTCATTAATATAATTATCTTTATTAATGTATTTTGTGTCATTATTTTCATTTATATTGTTAGTGATGTTAGTTTCTTTAGTGTTGTTAGTTCCATTAATAACAATAATGCCAATAGTGTCATATGTTTTGTAAGTTTCGTCAACATCATCAATATCAATAGGGTCATCAACATCATCAGTGGTTTCTAAGTTTTCAGTGACATCATTATCATTAGTTTCATCAGTGTCATTAGTGTCTTCAATGTTATCGGTTTCATCAATGCATCAACATATTGAGTGTCATAAGTTTCATTAGAATCATTAGTGTTATTATGGTCATGAGGATTATTAGTTTCATCAATATCATTGCTGGTTTCCTAATTTCCACCATCATTTGTTTCATTAGTATCATTAGTTTTGTGAGTATATTTAGCGCTTTAATTATTTTCAACATCATCACATTCATCAATTATATTTGTGTTATTATTTTTATTATTATTTTGTGTCATATTTATTGTCATTGTCATCAGTTTCATTGATATATTATATTTTATAACTGTATTAGATATCACAAGTGTTATTCATATCATTAGTTTTCTAGGTGTCATTAATTTCATCAATGTAATTAGTGTCATTATTGTTGAAGGTGTCTTCAGTGCCATCATTTATATAAGAGTTATTATTATTTCTAGTGTTGTTAGTTCCACTAGTGTTTTAAATTTCATTACTATTGTTTGTGTACTGAGAATAATAGTTATTAGTGTGATGAGCACACTTAGATTTGAGTGTGTCATCAGTGTCGTGAGCATCATTAGTTTCATCAATTTCATCTATGTTATTACATTCTATAATTCAATGTGTATCATCATTGTTGTTAATTTCTTCATTGTCATTGGTGTCACAAGTATCATTAATATTATTAATAACATTATAATTGTTAGTATCATTAGTTTCATCAGTGTTTTTAATGTTGATAGTATCATTTGTTTCATCAGTTCCATCAGTTTTATCAGTATCATCAGCATCATCAATGTCATAAATTTCATCAATATTATTAGTGTCATTATTATCATGACTATCATTAGTTTAATCATTATTTTCAATGTTGTTAGAGTCATAAGTGTCGTAGTATCATTAGTGTAACTAGAATCAAAATTATTGTTAGTGTTTTCAGTATCACTACTATCATTAGTTCTATTAGTATCATGGGTATTGTTAGTGTATTTTGTTTCATCAATATAATCAGTGTCATCAATATCATTAGGATTATTGCTGTTCTTAGTGTTGTGAGTGTTATTTATGTCATTATTGGAATCAGTGGAATTAGAATCATTATTGTCATTAGTGTTATTTTTTGTGTTGTTAGTATCAACCGTGCCTTCATTGTCATTAATGTATTCACTATCATAAATGTATTAAGTATCTTGAGTATTTTAATGCCTTTAGTTACATGAGTATCATTAGTGATCTTAATATCATGAGAATCCTTAGACTCATAAGGATCATTAGTGTTATCCGTATCTTCAGTGTATTTAGTTTCATCAGTATCATTATGTTCAGTAGTTACATTAGTTTCATTAGTATCACCAGTATCATTAGTTCTATAAGAATCATTAGTTAAATCAGTTTCATTATCTGCATTAATATCATTTATGTTATTAGTGTCATTGAAATCACAAATTTCATTATTTTGATTAGTTTAGTGATTTTCATGAGTGTTTTTTGTTTTGTTTTTGTCATTAGTGCCTTGAGTGATGTTATTTCATTAGTTCAGTCTATATATTCAATGTCATTAGTATCATTAATTTCATCATTATCATGATTATCATTAGAATCATTGGTGTTTTCAATTTAAATAGTTTCATTAGTGTATTTATTTTGGTAAGTGTAGTTAGTGTCATTAGTGTCATTAGTGTAATAAGCATGGTTAGGTTCATCAGTCTCATCAATGTCAGCATAATTATAAATATTGTTACTGTCATTAGTGTTGTATATAACTAAAGTGTTTTTTGTTTGGTCAGTGTCCTTAATGTTATTAGTATTTCTAGTGCCAATGGTGTTTTTAGTATAATTTGATCCATTTGTGTTGTTAGAGTCTTTAGTGTCAATAATATCATGACTATTGTCAATGTATTCCATATCATTAGTGTTTATGGTGGCATTAGTTTCTTGTGTTTCATTAATGATAATAGTGTATTTTTGTTGTGAGTGTTTTCCATGTCATTAGTTTCATCAATGAAATGAATTCCATCTTTTTTATTATTTTTATTAGTGTCTTACATTTTCTTAGTGACATCGGTGTTGTTAATGTTGTGAGTGTAGTCAATATTTTTATCCCCATGTTTATCTTCAATATCACTATTTTATTTAGTGTCAGTTGTATCATCAGTCTCATTTGTTCCATTAGTGTCATCATTATAGGTAATTTCATCATCTTATTTCATTAGTATTATTAGTTTCACTAATATAGTTGATTTTTTAGTGTCATTAGTGTTTTTAGTATCATTAGTGTCATAAAACTATTTAGTGCTATTTTTTTCATCAATTTCATGAGTATAGTTGTTATAGTTTTTTCATTAATATAGTTACTTTTGCTAATGTATTCAATGTCATCAATGTTTTTAGTTTATTAGTGTATAAAGTTTCATTAGTGTCATATGTTTAATTAGTGTTGTCAGTTTCTTTAGTGTTAACAATGTCTCTAGGGTCTTTTTTCTCATAGGTTCCATTAATGTCATCAATGATGTCATTGTCACTAGTTTCATGAGTTTTGTTAGTGTAATTAGTGTCATTAGGGCCATCAATTTTGTTAGAATCATAAATATCCTAAGAATAATTAGTTTCCTCAGTATAATTAGTTATAGTATTCAAAATCACGTGTTTCATCATTCTTTTTAGGGTCTTCATGGGTTTTAGTTTTCTATGTGTCATATGTTTCATCAGTCTCATAATTTTCATGTGTTTTGTTAATTTCATTAGTGTAATTAGTTTTATTTGATTCATATGGTCATGAGTTCATCAGTTTCCTTAGTTTCATGAGTTCCATTGGTATCTTTTATGTCATCTATTTCCTAAGTATAATCTATTTCATGAGATTATTTAGCATTGGGAGTATTAGTAGTTTCATGAGATTAATAAGTATTGTTATTATATTTATCATTGTTAAATCCATTATATTCATGATTGTTATTTATTTAAGTATATTTATTAGTGTTATGAGTGTCATTGATGTCTTTAGAGTTATAATTTTCCTTAACATCATTAATTTTTTTAGTTTCAATAGTTTTATCAATTTCATCGGTGCTATAAGGGTAGGAAGTCTCATCATTTTCATCAATGTCGTCAATTTCATTAGTATCATCAGTATATGTAATTAACCAGATCGAATTAACATAACATGTCAACTAATTTGGCTCACCAAAAGGCCTCAAGAACACATCCCTGAATTCTAGAGGATACTGACTAGTTTCGAGGGTGTAACAGATGTAGTGGAGAGACTATACCCTATTATTAGGGTGACATAATAGTGTAAAATAACAAAACTCATACATATGGGTAAACATTAGAGTACCCATAATAAATGACTAAAATAGATGAATTATATAATAAATTGGATGTAGAATACAGTCATACGTACTCACAATCAAGAAAAATATACAATAGACAGTCACCCACTAGGTCGACCATATATACAAGACAACCAAACTAAAATTTAATTCAATAGGTTCAACTACCAACATTGAGCCTGACCACATACCCGATCACCATGAAGCTCTATCAAAAATATACTGATCTTAAGACTCCACACAAGTGGATATGAAAAATCAATAAAAAATGGGCCTATGCCCCATCCATCATGTAATATGTGATCCAACCTAAAATCATACATTAGGTTTGCACACAAACCAAGTTACATGTACATGGGGTGAGAAATAAATCCCATTCATCCACCCCCAATGATGAACCTATCATTTTCTATCATAAAAAGTGAATAAACATGTGATATATTCATCCTTGACGAAATCTAATAGAAACTAGAATAAAATAAACAACTACATAAAAATGAAGGGGGTAACCAAAAACAAGAAAAAACAGACAACTGTGGGTTCTAGTCTAACACTGAGGTAAATCTTCCCATGCTCTATCCCATGATTGAGGATTTACAACACATGGATCACCCCACCACATAGCATTATGCACGTTTGATAGATATACACCAGATTTCCAATACTTCTCAATGAAAAGGCATGAATGTCAGACCCTATGACATAACCATTGACATCGATAAGAAAAATCACATACATTGGGATATAGGACTCCAATAGCATGATCTGAACTAATGACATGAACATCTAGGTCGACACAACTAGAGAACCTATCAGTCCTGAATGTCCTTAAGATTGAATTAGACACCAGATATGGACTCAACAATTAGTGGGATCCATATATAACCTAGGACCACACACTATCTATGGCCTTAGTAGAACAATAGAATGTATGATACCCAAAACCTACTACATGAGTACCACAACACCTCATGATCCTGAAGCCACTCTAGCTAGGGTGAAACTCAACTAGAAGAGGGTTTACACTCATATAGGTCATACATAAGCTCCTTAATCCTGTCTAACCATAGCCATCCAATATAGGAGATAACTATATCAAAACATAGGGATAACAACCAATCCAAGATATCCTAGGCGTCTCCTCCTCAAATTAAGTCCTGAGTAGAAACTGCCTCAAACAAATTGACCAAAGGCTAACCAAACATGTGATGGTATAACCTCGAACCCATCGTCCAAACAACTAAACTAGTAGCACTGATCCACTATTGGATAATAAATAATGGGGCCTCTCTCAACACCCTAGATCTCAACATCCAAAAAATATCCACCATGGGATCTCAATGACTCACCTTAGAGCTAAACCAAAATCAGAAATCCCATGGACCCTGAGGTCATAGCATAAAGTGATGTACAACTAGGGAGCCCCTGATACAACCAATATATTAGGACACACCCATCCAAAAGATCCTCTAACAGCCCAAATACTATAGCAAGGACACCCTAAGATGGGTTCCTATAACTCATCCAAAACATGGGACATTCCTAGTTCATAAACAAACCAAATGGCCCTATGTGGACTCCAAATGATTCCTGATCAAAAACATGACCCAAAGACATATAAAAGTAAATAAAACCAGCTGAGGCATTCAAAATAGTCTTCATGACAACCTCAAAAGTAGGACTCTTAACAAGGTCTACATAGTATAATGAAAACTTCGGGCCAAGACCACATAATAAAACCTCAATCGGTCTTCTAAGAAAAATTCATCCATGGGTACCAACTCACCCACAAGGGCATCTAACGAACACCATGACACCCATACATTCTAAAAAACTAACTACATCATCCAATGATAACTCAATTAGAAAATAACCTACAAGGTATTCCTCAAGATTAACTTAGGCTCATCTTCACAACTCAATGGATCCTTAACTTAACCACCATCCAACAACATCAACCAAACCCAAAGGCTCCAACAACTTTAATATTCTCAAAAAAAATAGATAAACCTAAAGTGAGATTCTATAACTTTATCTTTTACCTAGGTGGGATTATTTGTATCATCATGGCCAAAACTACATGAGAATTGATGCCCTACATATCGGGATAATATAGATTGGTTTTCTGGTATACCCCATGGAATTAGGTGTGAAACTAATATGTGTATTGATCTCTTCAGACTTCTAGTGTGTACTTCTATTAGTGAGACCTGATGGTAATGACATCTCGGATGAAAACCATTAGTGCTATCTGACTCATGGGGTGTATTCACCTAGATTATGTGGAACCTCCAAGAAGGAATCCAAGGATGGATTTATGGTTGTGATTTTAACTTGAGATTGTGTGTCTACTATGAGTATATTTGGATATTATTGTTGTGTATGTTATTGAATTATCCCTATGACGATATGATTATTATTCTTGATATTATATTCTTAGTGATTTTGGGGTGTCCAAATAGGTATTGTTATACTCACCCCTGCATGAAATTTTCCCACATGTGTCATGCTTTATGCAGATGACCAAACTTTTGATGGAGTCTTAGAGTGATTAGGACCAGGTGAAGCTTAGAGAGCTAGATATTCTAGGGTGTATTCTTAGGGTAACCGTAACAACAATTCTCTTCAATTGTTTTAGGTTAGTCCTGTTTTCAATTTCATTGTGCGGATTGTATTGGGACCTTGATTTCCAATACTTTTTTGTTATACTCTAATGGTGGGATTTTAGATGTATGCATGTATGGTTATTTTTTTTACATTTTAGTGTTTTATAGGCTTGGAGATGTGTACATGTGTACATGTACATTAGGATAAGGCCTCCCATGTTTGTGATATAACTACTCGACACTTGTCTCTAGCCCTTGGCCTATTGGAGGTTGGCTTTGGGTAGTTGTCGTTTGTTCCCCATTGGTCCGGGTCATGATAATGATATGCGTAGATAGTATTGGTGATCCAAAATGAAGAAGGAGGTATTGGGATTCATGGTGACATGTTTCACCTGTCAGTAGGTGAAATACAAGCATTAAAGGTATATTGGGTTGTTATAACCTCTTCCCATTATAGAGGGGAAATGGGATGATGTTAATATGGGTTTTATGACATGATTACCCCTGAAACCTTGCATGAATGATGTAGTATTGGTGATCTTAAATCGACTGATAAAGGTATCCAACTTTTTTTACTTATCAGGGATACCTTTACTGTTGATGATATAAGTAGTCTATACATGTGGGAGATAGTTCGACTAGATGGTGTTTCGAGGAGTATTATTTATAATAGAGATACTTATTTCACATATTAGTTTTGGAAGGGTCTTCAGAAGTATTTGAGATCGCATGTTCTCCTAAATATGGCCTATCATCCCCAGACTAATGTCTAATATGAATGGATGATTCAAATTCTAGAGGATATGCTATGAGATTGTGTGTTGGATTTTGGGGGTTCATGGGAGTAGCGTATAGAACTCATAGAGTTTTAATATAATAACAACTTATAGGAATAAACAAAAATGGATCCTTTTTGGGATTTGTATGAAAGGTTGTGCTATTTGCCTCTCTATTGGTTGGAGATAGGTGAGTTAGTGCTTTTTGGGCCTACACTTATACAAGTGCATCTAAGAAGATTCAGTTGTTTAGGAAGAAAAAACACATAGTAGGAAGAAATATTATAGTAACCATCAAAGATGAACTCTAGAGTTTATGGTTGGTCATATTATTTTTCATTGGGACTCACCTTGGTTGGGGAAACACCATATTAGGAAACTAGTTAATTTGGTGCCCAGGTTTGTCAGGCCATTTGAGATAATGGAAGGGGTCAGTCAAGTGGAATACCGAATGACCATTACACAGTGCTACAGTTCCATGCATGTCATGTTTCACATATCATATCTTTATAGATATTATCATGACCCTTCTCATGTGGTATAAATTGATGACATCAAGATTGGTGTAGATGAATCCTTTGAGAAGTATATGATATGGATTATAGACCATAGTGAGAAGTATCTATGGGGAAAGATTATACCTCTGGTTTGAGTTTTGTGGAAACATGGGTATGTTCAAGAGGATACCTAGTAAAGAGAGTTTGATATGCGAGTACAGTGGCTATAATTGTTTGTTGATAACCTATAGTGATGCTTGGAGAAGCTCAGGGACAAGCTATTATATGGTGGGTAGGTTGTAAGATCCCATATTTTTTCAGGTACGTCCATCTTGAGTTTTGGTTGAATATATTTTATTTGGTTTTTCTTCATCTTTAAACCATGGTGATCGAGTCCCTTTTGGAGGGATGAGGATTATTTTTTGGGGAAATGACCTAAAGTTCAAGGATATGTGTTTTTTTTGAATTAATGGAGTCTGTGATAATGTGTCAAAGGGATTTATGAGGTTTTACCTTGGTTTAAAAATTATTTGGAGGTGTTTTGGGTTATTTTTATAGAATCTGGGCTAATAGGTGTTTGTTGGACACTTTCATGTTGTGTATAGTTTATATGATGTGAACATGTTGTTGAGAAGATGTCATGAACTGGTTCTATTCATGAAATGGTTACACGATGTGTAACTAGTTTACATAATTAAATGATTTATTATGGATATTTTAACCTAAGAAAATGCATTTTATAACATTTCTTATAGATCGATAATTTCACATTATGAAAGGGTTTCACACCATGAATTTCTTAGGACCAAAAATTTTAAACACATGGTTCATATGATTCTTTTTATCATCCACCGTGCAGGTTACCTCTTGAATACTAGAGTGACTTTGGGAAAATTTGGAGTGATTTATTCCCTTATGGACATCTCGATCAAGTGTTTAATGTTTGGTGATTCACTTTTATTCGGTTTTCCCCTTCTATTTTTCTTATCCTCCATTATCACGGTGTATTATCTTGACCAATGATGAATTGGGTTTTGATATTGTGTGATTAATGTTATCCTTGTGATCTCCTTCAACTTCTTTCCTCATTGGCATTCCCAGTTGAGAGTGTTTCTTGAATCTCCCAATAAATTTAGGTGATCTAGAACATATCCCTATTGTCTATTTCTAATTTTTTTAAGTATGTTAAATATTATGTGCTTGCTCTGATATAAAATGTGAATTAAATAATGAAATAAAAGGTAATGATAATCATATTTTTTGACTACCCCATTAATCCCTTTGGGTATAATAGTGTTTTGAAAAGGATTGTGGATACTGATAGGGTGAGCCAACCCTGAAAAAATAATGAACTAGGTAATGGATTAAAATATGGTTTAGCGTGACATAAGAACATAGGTGATTTTTTGTGATATATTTACCTTAGAGAATGTATTTCTTGAATATTGAATGAATGGGTAATTTAAAGATAAATGGTAATTGGATAAATTGATCATTATGGTTTATGATGTCATGTTTTGGTTTTCTTACGATTATGACTCGTGTTGTGATTTTTATTGAAATTCTTATATAAATGGGTTTTCTAAATTATGTTAAAATTCTTATATAAAGGGATTTTTATAATTATATTTAAATGATTATATAAACAATTTTCCTAGTTATATCTAAATTCTTATAGAAACGGATTTGGTTGGTGATGCTGAACTGCTTATATGAAGGGTTTAGCCTAGTTATGTTGAAATGCTTATATAAATTATTTTTCATAGTGATACTAAACTACTTATATAAATGGATTTTATAAGTGATACTAAAATGATTATATAAATGTATTTCTCCCTATTATGATGAAATGATTATATAAAGGGATTTTCCCAGTTATGCTGAAATTTTTATATAAAGGGATTTTCCCGAGGATGCTGAAATGGTTATATAAATGGTTTTACCCAGTTATGATGAAATGATTTTATTAAGGGCGTTTTTGGAGATGTTGAAATAATTATATAAATGGATTCACCTAGTTATGTTGAAATGCTTATATAAAGGGATTTTATTTGTTATACTAAAATTCTTATATAAAGGGATTGGCTCGATTATGCAGCTATGCTTATAAAATTTGACCCAGTTATGTGTTTATGCCATGGAATAGTGGTTGCAGTTGGCACGGTTAAACTACATGATCAAAGATATTATGAAATGCTGCCAAATTAGGTTGATTATTTTATTGTATTAATTTAGTATTTATACACCTATTTATCACTTTATTTCATGAACATGTTATTAGATTGGTTTAGTTTAGGCATTGTGGTGTTGAACTACTGAGTTTTACACACACCCTATTCAGGAAAACATTTGATACCTGAGAATATTACACAGAATTTGGTTTGGACAAGGCCAAATAAACTTATTGTTGATTATCTCTTGCTGGATGGGTTGGAGTTTTGATACAGGACCGATGTGGGGTTAAGGACCAGGGTCTTTTGAGTTTATTTGGGTCATCTTGGTATTTTTTCTATATTACTTTTAGTTAGAAATTTAGATACATTCCATCCTATCATTAAATTATCATTTTATTAATATTGGATTATTCTATTGACATGTATTATATGGTTTATTCAATGTGCTTCACAATTTTTGATATTTCCATTACACTGATATTTTTTATTTATGATATTTTTTATTTCTTCTATTTTTTAACTTTGGACTAGGGGGTATAGTCTCATCACTTTTATATCTACACCTCTACTGCTAGTTATCAGCCTCTGGCATATGGGGAGGTGCACTTGAGGTTCAATAACCAACTTGATTTATGTATGTAATAATGTTTTGGATCGGGGGAAATTGCACGTGTAGTCCCAAAAACTAATCTTCCTCAAATAGAAAGAAAACAAAACATGTTTTTTCTAATCCACATGCTGTGTACATGGGTTTTTATGAATATAAACCCCTTAAAATACATTGAAACCCCCCATTTCTCCCTAATTAAGGCTAGATCAACCCTTATGGCATCCCTAAAAACCTATACAAGGCATTAGAAACTTAAGAACAATTTTTTTTTTCTGATTTAGGACAAAAAAATAAAAAATGACTACCCCTGGGATGAAACTACGAAAGCTTCACACCAGATCCACACCACGCACCAGCCAAGCCTCGATCTAACTTTGGACGGGCTCCTCAGGTGGTGCCTCCTCCTCTCTCTCCTTCTTCTCTCACTATCCCTATATCAACCAAAAGGTACTTAAAGTGGAATCCCTAGGGATGTACGTGATAAGATAAGGGATAAGAGAAAATAAAAAATGAAAAGGAAGAAAAAAAGAAAAAGAAAAAGGTCCTAGGCTTAGCTCCAAAATTCATGATGGGTTTATTCCCCATATAGAAACCGCCCATTTATAGACTCATCCATGAAGATGGAATCTCAATCTAATGCCTCATTTGAAAGATATCACTGAACGAACATGTGATAATAAATTAATATTTAATTAATTAAATATTAAATATTCCATGAATATTTGAATTTGTAAAATTTCCATAAAACTCTTATTTTAGTTTAAACACCCAATTCCGGGACCAACATAGTAGTCAGTAAAATAAAATGAGATCATCTATTAGGATAAATTACCATTTTTACCAGAAAACACTTCTAGGAAAAACAATAAAATTTACACTAATTTTCAAAACCTGTGACAACAAGGGGCATCACAAAATCATTATTGCAATTGATTATCACCCCCAAGAAAAATTAGTGGTTAACCAACATCCATGAGCTCCCCAAAGAACTGGCACAACTAACAATATCTAGACTGTCCTACAAACGATCTTATGGAGTCCACAAATCTCTCCCAGCATGAGATACATTTAACTGTGATTGATGTGATTCCCCCAATACATGAGAATATTTATCATATCCCCACTGACCAAAAGGAAAACCACATGGACCATGATACATCCATCATTGAATAAAATGGATAGATGTGGCCAAAACACTCACACCTAAGCACCAACATGAAAACCTCCAACAAAAAACACTCATTCCCAAACCACCAGGAACAATAACCTATACTATAAACAAACCATTTAAATGAGTCTCTCAGACTCCAGTGGCCTATGGTTCACTCCCAACCACAATTATTTCCTCAAACCACTCTCAAAAGTACAATAGGACTCACGCTCATATGGGACAACTCCTAACTAAACTATGTTAACACACCAAAAATCACTAACAATGCTCCTCGCGTAGGTCAGTTCCAACAAACTATAGTATCCCCAAAATTCCCATTAAAAATGAGTAATCTCCCTCATGACAAGACCACCTTCCACTTAGGCATCAATACAAATCCACAAGTATCCAACCACACTCCTAACACACTATACAAGGGACAACCAAAACGAGCAGGTCCAGAGGTCTAACTAAACCTTCCATCTCACACTTTCTATGAGATAGGGAGCCCTCCAAGTGAGCCACTTCTCAAACTAAAGTAATCCTCATATCTAACCACACCCAAGTGTTATTATACCTCAATAACCCCACCAAGGAAGAACAACCATGCCACCCAATCCATCAGTGATAGAAGGCACAAAGGACCCACCTCACAACTCAATAAACAACATGTGGAAAGAAACACTACCTCTAAAGAAACACAAACCTGGGACATCAAGGGAACCACTACCTTAGATAAATTTGAGCCCAATCCAAATATCTCTCATGCATTCTTTCCCTCATCAAGCCACAAACTGGGCACTCCAATCCCATGTTCAACCATAAGGTTTTCCATACATCCCTCTATTAAGGGACTGCATATCTATCACCAGGGAACATCTTTCTATAAGATCCGCATATCCTCTAATCATAAGAAAATATATACATTAAGTTTTGTGGAGTAGAATTACACCAAGTATTTATATGAGAAATAACCATATGAGAAGTTGTTGACACATTAAAAAAAATGAACATCCATAATCAGTAAAAACACCATAGATAGGCATATGTCATGTGAATAATACATTCCTAGAATGATACATAAACACTAACCTCTTTCCCATGATCCATGATAATAAATATATAATAAACCATGAATCCAAAAAATCAAGTGCATCACACTAGATGAAATCAAACAACCATAAAAATGGAAATAAAGAATAATATTCCCATACATTGGAAATTTGGACTTCCTATCAGAAAAGGTATTAATGAAACACCAGTCATATATCCAAACACGTTATGAAACATTCATAGCCCTTCTATCTACCAATATCCCAAATCATAAAACCAAATATCTCTAATACCATTTTGTAATAAACTATATCAAGTTGACCTAACATGTTATCCGATTTAGATCCCCACAAGGCCTCAAGTGTGCCTCCCCAAATGCTATAAGATTTCAACTATTGGTGTGAGTTTAATAGATACATTGGGAGACTATACCCTCTGGTAATAGTGAAATAACATTGAAAAATAACCAAAATTACACACTTGGAAAAAATTTAGATTATTCATAAGAAATAACCAAAAAGGAAGCATTCTATAATAAATGGAATTGATAATAAAATCATACAGACTAACAAGTGTGTAAAACATACAATAGATAGTCATCCATTAGGATGATCACATATAAAAGATAACCAAACTAAAAATAAATACAGCAGACTATACTATCATCACCGTTCCTGACCACATACCCAGCATCCATGACACTCAAAACTACAACAGCCTGATCCTGAGACTACACACGTATGGCTCCAATCGATCAAGAAACATTGGGCCTCATCCCCATCCATAATGAAACCTATGATTCAACTTGAAAACAGTCATCAGGTCTACACACACAAAGAGGTTCACATACATGGGGTGAGAAATAAATCTCAATAGGACACCCCCAATGGTGAACCTATAATTTTCTGTCATAACAAGTGCATACAAACATGATATAACCAACCTAGTAAAAATCTAACAGCAAATTTCATAAAATAAAGAGCTGTATAAAAATTAAGGGGTTAAACAAAAAAAGTAAAACTAACACTCAAGGTAAATCTACCCCTACTCTGGCCCACACCAAAGGATTTAAAACGTGTGTCTCACCCCACCACTTGACATCAAGCACCTATCCTAGATCTACATTTAAGCTCCAAGATATCTAAATGAAACAGAATGAATACCAGAGCCCAGGTGTAACTATAAGAAACCACCCAACAAAGTGAATCTACCGAGCCCCAAGACTCTAATAATATGATTTAAAATGGAGGCGCAGACATATAGGTGAACACAATTGGAGAACTTATCTATCTTAAAGGTCCTACAAAATGAATCATGCAGCGGCTATGGAACCAACAATAGGTGGGATCCATACATAACCTAGGAGATCACAACATCCCCCTCCCTAGGGGCACAAAAACATCTATGGTACAGAAAACCCACTCTATTAGTGCCTCAACACCTCATGAGCTTGAATGCACTCTAGCTAGAGTACACAATCAACTAGAGGGGGCGGGGGGAGATTCACTCATATCGATCATCCATGAACTCCTTATTATTTTATAACCACAACTAGTTAATAGTGGAGAGAAATAGATCAAAACTTTGGTCCAATGCCTGATCCAACACATCAAAAGGGTCTCCTCCTCAATCCAAGACCTGAGAGGAAGCTTCCTAAAAAAAAAGGAAAATGGAAAATCGAATGTGTGATGATCCAATATTGAACCCACTATTCAAATAGATGAACTAGTAGCGTCGTTCCAATCTTTTCCAAAAAATAATGGGTCCTCTCTCAGTAACTTAGATCTCAACATCCAATAAATAGCCACTATAGGATCTAAATCACTAACCTCATGGATAAACAAAACTTAGGGCTCCCAACGACCCTGGGTTCATAGCATAATGTGACATCAAATTATGGACTTCCATACTTCATCCATGCTCTAAATCCATTCCCATCCAAAAGATCCTCAAATATACCAATGGGCATAGAAAGACTAGGAAATCCTATAAGGGGTTCCTCTAGATCATCCAAATATAGGATATTCCTAGTGTAGAAAAAACCCAAATGTCCCATAATGACCTCCAAATAATCCTCAATCAACAAAACACTCCAATCCATACAAAAGAAAAGCACATCAATTAGGTAATTCACAATTGTCCTCATGACCACCTCAAAAGATAAAACCCTCCACAAGGTCTCCTCCAAACAACAAAACCACAAGGTAAATCCCATGTAATAAAACCTCAATAGACCTTCCCAATAAACAACTCATCCATGGGTACTAACTCACCCACAAGGGAATCCAATTAACAATATACCATTTAGGTATTCTCAACATCTGACTAAAACATCCTCAAATCACTTAGTTAGAAATCAACCTACAAGGGCATTCTCAATAGTCCCTTAGACTAGTCTCAACAAATCAATGGTATTCGACCATGACTGAAATTCCACGACATCAATCCTTCTTAAAGGCTCTTATAGATTTGGTCTCCTAAAACCCAAGAGCCAAACCCTAACCACTCTAACCTCAAGAAATTGGTCATGAAATGCAAGGAAAAACCAAGATCTACTCATAGATACTACAGAATTCTAAATTATAAAATACATCCAAAATAACCACAAAAAGATCTCCATAGTTCAATCAATTTGGACCAATAAACAAGCTCATAACCCTTACTCGAGACCCAGGGCTTAAAAACAACCCCCAGAATGATTTTGAAACCAAACCTATATGAAATCCGAATAAAAATGACCACCCATCTAAAACACCATCTGTATGGCCTTTAAATTATGAAAGGAGTTCCACCAGTAGGATTTACATGAAAAAAATTATCATAATGAACTAATCACAAGTTCGATTATGGATCTAGGATGAAAAATTGGAAAAAAAATCCAAGGATGAAAAAGAACATGGTGTGTACTTCAGGTACATGACATGTACCCATGAGGGTCCTCCCTATCCATGTTTCATGGTCCACTCGGTGTGTAATTTCCAAAATCACACAGTGTGTGCCTCTAGATACATGGTGATTGACCCCACATGGGTACCATCTTGTATACTTAATCCTCACTCAGTGTGTACATCGTCAAAATACACAACGTGTAACACCCATACATAGTGTGTATTACACATGAGGTTCCCATCCACATACCCTCAAATGGGGTATGTCTTAGAACAGTACATGGAAGGTGGTTGTGTACCACGCACGTGGTCTGATCATGTTACCTAAATGACCATGTACCCCTGGAACACCCTGAGTTATCAATACATAGTGTGTACTCACAAGTACATGGTGTGTAGTCCCAAAAACTCATCTTTCTTGAATAAGAAGAACACTCCACATGTATTATCTAAACCACATGTCATTTACATGGGTTTTTTCTAAAAGGAAACCCCTCAAAACATTCTAAAACCCCCATTTCTTCTCGATTAATTGTAGATCACCTCCAAAAGGTCCCTACCACCCATAAAAGCATTTAAAACTTTAAAACAACTAATATATAGATATTTATGTAAAAAATATAAAATGGTATTGCCTCAGGGTGGAAACTTGTTTAGCATCACAATAAATCTATGCCACACACCTGCCAAACCTCGATCCACCTCCAAACGGGCTCCCTAGGTGGATCCTCCTCCTCCTCTCCATCCCTCTTATTTTCCTCTCTCTCCCTTGGGTGAAGACCCCAAAGGGTGAATACCCATAGGCATATGTGACAAGACATGAGAGAAGAGAAAATAAAAAAAATAAAAGGAATAAGAAAAGAATATAAAATGGGCTCGAGACGAGCCCCGACTCCCATGATGGGTTTATGCATTACCAAGGTGAAACCCCCCATTATGAACTCAACTATGGATATATAATATCAATCTAACAATTCATTTGAAATATATCACCAAATGAACATGCATGAATAAATTAATATTTATTTAATTAAATATTGAATATTCCACAAAGACTAAAACAACTCATATTTCCACCAAACTACTATCCAAGTTTAAAAACCCTACTCTGTGATCAACAAAGTGGTCAAAATGATTATCCATGATCATATTATAGGAAAAAGCATTGTTTTTTCCCTAAAATTTTTATAAGAACAAAAATTAAAATTTCCCATAATTTCAAAAACCCGTGACAATGTGAGGAATCAAAATATATCTAGGTTTGTGACTGTCATTACTATCATTAGTTTCATGAGTTTCATATTTATCCTCAACTTCATCAATTTCCTTAGTATTTTCTTTACAG
Organism: Viscum album; assembly: GCA_963277665.1. Taxonomy (NCBI): domain Eukaryota; kingdom Viridiplantae; phylum Streptophyta; class Magnoliopsida; order Santalales; family Viscaceae; genus Viscum; species Viscum album. The sequence continues at coordinate 1,097,062,523 of OY728121.1, read as the reverse complement.
TTAGTATCATTATTATCATTAGTTTTGTGATCTCCATGATTGTTTTATAGTTCATTCGTTCCATTAGTGTCATCTATGTCATTGATGTTATTATTGTCTATAGTATCATGTGTATTTTTAATGTCTTTGATTTCATTAGTATAACCAGTATCACCTATGTTGTAAGTGTCATTTGTGTTTTTTATGTCATGAGTGTCTTCAATGTTATTAGTGTGTCATACCCCAACCCTGAATTTCTATTTTTATTTTATTTTTGACCTTGTACTCAAAATTCGAGCCAAAATGATTTAAATATTTGAAAATGTTTAATTTTAATAGAGGGACACAATTTTCACATGGTTAGTAGAAACCGTGTGGAAACAGTGTGATTGTGACTATAATTTAACATATCCAAAATACATGGTCAACACATAGTTTAACTAACCATGTATATTAACCATGTGTGGTGTTATAAAACCTCTTGTAGGAGGCACACATTTGGCGCATGGTTTGGCCAACAATGTGGCTAAACTGTGCATAGTGTCCCAAACATAAAATATTACAAATTTACCTGAATACCCCTCTCTAATTTTTTTCCAAAATTGACCCTTATCCACCCCTCTTCCCATGATGTGTCACGCACATACTAGGTAAGGATGATCACAACTCCCCTTTCATTCATCTTTTGGTCTTGGGAAATTGTAAGGAATTTCTTATGATTTAATGTTTGGATCTTCAGGTATAACTTCCCCCTCCAACTTCTTTCTTTTATTTTTTTTCTTCTCCCCCCACCATTTGAATTCCATGGTTGAACCCTAATGTAAATGAGATGTTTTATTTTATTGAGTGTTGGTGTCTAAGGAATTTGAGACCCATCTTGAAACAAATTATATAGATTTCCATCTACGACAATGTGTTTCTCTCTATTTAAGGTAGGTTGCCACTTATTTTAGTATTTAAATTATAAAAAACTGTTTCTATTCCATTTTAACCTTGTTTTATATGTCTATTTCGAATATTAAATGTGTTAATAAATACTTTTGAAAAAGAAACCATATTTTACTTGGTTTCCTTTGAATGTAATGGAATTTCTATTTTAAAGTATATGATTTAAATTTAATGGAATACTTCTTTGCATACCAGATGTATAATAAAATGCATGAATAACCTTTACTCATGTGTTTTTGGTAATTTTAAAATATGGTTGGGTTTTACAAGTGTAGTTGAAATTGGTTTTTAATTTTTTACTTTTCATTTCAAGTGATACTTGAAATTCCAAGAAATGATAAATTGATTTAAAAAAAATTGATTTTAATATAAGTGGGAGGTTTTTAAATTCCTTTTATGGCCATCCTCTAATACATAGATATATGCATATATATGTACGTTCAAATTAAAATTTTAATATGTGAATTTGTAAAATGAGAGAAATGTATATGTGTATAAATTAATATGAGTGAAATAATGAAGAAAATATTTGGGAATTTAATCTAAATACTCAAACATAGTTTTTCAAATAAGATTTATTAGTGGATTTCTAAAATAAATCGTAAGGCCCATTTGGAACCTTTTGAATAAGATTTAAAACCTTAATTAGTTTTCAATGGAAAGTTTCATGTTCATGCTTGAGTATATTGGATATGTATTTTTAATTGGATCTTAGTTGTTTATGGATTTTATATGGTTTTCGAATTTGTGGAATTTCTTAGTGATGTTATATATCATTGATGTGGTTATTTTATTCAAACCTCATGGGAATGTCTGGGTACTTGGGTAGGTGAACTTAGATGGGAGGTATTCTCTTTCCACATTATATTTTAGTGAACTATATTTGTTTGTTACCCCATATAATATCCATTTATGTGTTACTCTTTCCAATAATTGAGGGTCTCCCTAATTAGTGATGTATGTTTAGGTTACCCCTATCCTTAGTGAACCTTATGGTGTTTCTCTCATGATGATCAATTTAAATTATCTCTTGTATGAGTTCCATTTTCTCTTTCTTTTCTTTAAATTGACCATTATTTATAACCTTTTTATTCTCTCATAAACACTTTTTATCTTTTAAAAAATCATATTCTAAAGTGTATTTGAAAAACCTATTTTAAAGGTGTTTAAAACTAGTTTTAAAATGAGTGTTTTAATGAAGGAGGATTTAGGCCTATAAATTATTTCAAAGTGATTGCTTTCATTTTAAAAAATAAATAATAAAAGTTTATAAAATGATATTTGATTTTATTTCCATATATAAAAAAATTCAAATTGTTAATATATATTCCGAATAACATAAAAATGATATTTAATTTAAAGACTTATATTTAAGCAGTGGTTTCCTTTAGAATGAATACTGAGCACATTTTCTCATACCTATCATCATTTCAGTTTTAGGTTCTATCTAATATATCACTTCTCTTGGAGCGTTGTGTTTTATTATTGGATAGGTACTTATAAAGTTACGTTGAGGTATATTGGTTTTTTATTTACTTTTCTTTATCGCATAATCTAAATAGGCCTTTTCCTAATTTTAATTCTAGTGGCGATGACATATCTAAAGGGAGTTAAGGGTGAGAAAAGGGTACTGCTGTAGGAGAGGGTGTATGAGGTTGAGAATATGGATTTTATTTATATTAAATTATTTAATTTTTTAAATAATTTATAATGTTTAAATTGATTTTTTTATTCAAGTGTGGACATCCAATGTATGGGCAGGGAATGCCCATTTTTTACGATTTTTTAACTTTTCTTATTAGGAAAAATCATACATACAATTAAATTTTATGCTCATGACACCAGAAGTTATCCCAAGGGGATCAGGGATGACCCTCAAGAATCTTGTGGGCTAGTTCGTGTGTCTGATGGATGAATGACTTGGGATGTTCTATGAAAAATTCTATTAGAGACTAGTTTCTTTAGAGGCATTAGGATCTAAAACACCCTTTTTTATTGGGGATTGACTGTAGGTTTGAGATTAAACTATCATATATCAAGAGGTAAGAGTAAGAAGAGTGTCATGAGCTCTAAATCATTAAAAACCTTAAGTTACAAAGGGAAATAATATTTTGAGTTTTGAATTTCGAGTTTCTTTTTATTTATTTTGGGTATGTTTTTTATTTGGGTGAAGTCGACTAGAGTTAATTAAAGGTACTTAGAGAGCTTGTAGGGCCAGGGCATCATGAACATAATCTATTTCCTCAATACCATTAAGGTGGTTAGCATCCTATATAATACATGTTTCAACAGTGTTGTTAGTGTCATTTTCATCATAAGTTTATTTTCCCATATATTTTTAATTTTTTTTAAAATTTTTGATTATCATTTTTATTGTCTTTTTTATTTTTAACTAATCTATGTTTTTTATGAATTTTATATTTTATTATAAGTTATAATAAAATATTTTGAATTTTCTTCTATTTTGAAGGAGGAGTTTTTCTAATTTTTTTTAATTTATTTGAAATTAGAAATAATTTTTTTTGGAAATTATTATATTTTTTTATCTATTTTTTTTCTTATTTTTTTTATAATTTTTTTATTTTGTTTTATTATTTTCTTTAAAAAATTAGATTTTTTATTTTTTTAACAAGGATATTTTTTTATTGATATTATAAAATATATTTGGAAGTTCAAGAAATTTTTTATATTTTTAATTTTATAAAACACAGTTTTTATTTTTTTAATTAGTTTCACATAACAAAAATATTTGTATTTTTTCATTTTTTCCCTTCTTTTTATATTTTTTCATTTTTTATAAGAAAAAACATTTTCATGTTTTTTATTTAATTTATTTGAAGCCAAAAATTTGGTTAATTTATTTATATTTTTAAACTTTATTATTTTTAATAGAATATATATATATATATATTCATTTTTTGAGGTATAGTACATTTTTTAGCCTTTTTCTTTTAATTATTATTATTATTATTAAATTTTTTCTTTTGTTCTTTTTTTAATAAAATTTTGATTTTCTTTTATTTTTTAATTTATATGAATGTAAAATATGACTTTTCAATTTTTTAAATTTCCATTAGAATAGTGTTAGTTTTACTTATATATATCTTTCAAATTAAAATTAATTTATAGAAATATTTCTCTATTTTTTATTTTTATTTTTATTTTTATTTTTTACTTATTTTGTTTCCTTCTTTTCAGTTTTTACCATAAATATTTTTAATATGAAAAAGTTATTTAGGATCTTTAGTTTAATTGACTGTGCAATTAATTATTTTTTTTATTTTTTTCCATTATTTTTTTATAAAGGGAGGTATTTTTTTGTTATGTTTTAAAATTATTTTATTACATAATGAAAATTTTGGATTTTTATTTTTAATTTTTATTAAAATAAAAAATAGATTAGTTTATTTAATATAAAAGTAATATTTTTTTTGATATTTTTTATTTTTTATTTTATTCTTAATAGATCAAAGGTTTTCATGTGTTTCTTAATTTATTTGAATATAAATAATTTTTTTGAGTTTATCATTTTTATTTTTTAGAATTGTTTTTTATTTTCTATCAAAATGGAGTTTTCCTGTATTTTTTAATTTATTCAAAATCAAAGTAAAAAATTTTAAATTTTTCCTTATGTAGGTTATTTATTGATTTAATATTATTATTATAATTTATTAATTATATAATATAAGGAAGTTTTAAATGATTTGTTTTTTAAAATTGAAATTTATAAATATAAATTTTATGATTTTCTTCCCTTTTTTATTTATTAAAAAAAATATGTTTATTTTATAACAAAATAAAAATTTTCATCCTTTTTTATATTTATTTAAAAGTAGAGAAAAATTATATTTTTCCCTTTTCCATTTTCATTTTTGTTTTATTCGTTTTTTCATTTTTTAATTTCATTATATTTTTTAATTAATTTTACTTTATTTAAAAATGGTATAATTTTTATTCATTTTTATGAATTATTTTAAATTAAAATGCATTTTATTTGTTTTTTCGTAATATTTCCTATTTCCTTTATTTTTATTTTTATTCATTATTCTTAATAAAACATAGTTTTTCTTAATCTTTTATAATTTATATGAAATATTTTTTTTATATTTTTCCTTTCATAATGCTAAAATATTTCCCCGCATTTTAAAATTTATTTAAAAGTAATATAAAATGATTGATTATTTTCTTTTATTATTTATGTATTTTTTTAAAACAATATTAATTTTTTCTATTATTAAAATCATAATGTTCGTATTGAGTGTAACATCCCCCTACTTGATTTCAGGTACTTCTCCATCCTTGTTTTGACCATGCTTTGATTAGGGATTAACTCATGTTGTTTTGGGTGAAGTTTGGAGAATATAGAATGATTTTTGGGGTGTGCACAGTTGGAACATAGTTTGACCAAACCATGTCCCCTTAGTACAAACCATGCATCCCTAGATAGTGAGGGAATTCATAGTTGGAACATGGTTTCTCAAATCTTGCACCATTGGACAGTGATTCCATATGGGGTGCATGGTTAGGAAGCACAATTTTTCTAATCGTATGACCCTCTCTAAGAAACTGTGCGCATGAGATCTTATTATTTCAAAAATTGCTTTTAAAATTCCCGAGACCCTGTTTAAGATTCCTAATCACCTCACTCGACCCTAATATGATTTCTAGGGTTGAGAAGGCTCCCTAGAAGTAGTTTTGGATCCTTATACCTTTTTACTTTGACGAATCAAACTATCGATGGAAGATCTGATCCCTCTTTGATAAGTGGATATCCTCTCATATAGTTCCATCTGAGAACTTCTTATTTCTTCCTTAGAGTTTGATGTATCATTATACATCAAAAGGATCTAAACTCCTTTTCGTTGGACCTTGATTCTAGTTTGTGTTCCTAGATCTTTTATGCCTTTGTTCCTCATTAATGAGTCCTGTTGCGGGAGTTGATTCTTGATCTTTGATTAAAGGTAGGTGGTTCCATGATTCTTTTCCCTACATTCAAAACATTTAATTGCAAGATTAAATTGAAGTGAGTTTTTAATTGATTTAAAAAAATTTATTTGTAATGATTTAATATTTGGATCAAAATTTTCATGGGATTTGAGAAAAAACCCAATTTTAATGGAATTAGAATTGTGGGGTGTATTTATGAAAAATGATGACTTGATTTGGAAATCATTTTGATGATTTATTTCCAGAAAATTACTTAAAGTGAAAAGTGATTTGAAGTGGCATGAAATGATAAAAACCTATGATTTGGTTTTGAAATGGAAAAGGCATGTTTAAAACTGAAATTGGGAAATTATATTTTAAAATGTTTTAAAATGATTTATTTCCAATTTGATTGATTGAATGTTGAAGAACACATTAGCTTGTGTCATTAGTGGATATAATTTTCGTTTAAACGAGATTGGATGTAAATCTCCCTTAAGTGGGAGTGGATATAATTTTCCCTTAAGTGGGAGTGAATGACAAAATTTTCCCTTACGTGGGTGTTCATATTGAGTCATGACCACAGATAAACTGAATTACCATTAGGCTTTTGTACATAGTGTTGTGCTCTGTTGTGATTTGTTTGATTTGAAATACATTTCATTGATTATTGAAATATTTTATTCATTCCAAATGATTTATATAAACTATTTTACATAAAATTTGAATTTTATCCATGTTTGATATATCTTACATCTTTTTTGAAATGAAATCAGGATTTTGGTTCTAAATATTCAAAATGAAATGGCATGGACTATTTTATTTAAATTTATAACATTATTGGTAAATTATTATGGTATTGATTATGTAACACTTGGTGTGAACCTACTAGGATTTATAGATCACACCCTACTTTTTCTCTTGGGTGTTTGTATATTTTCTTATTCTAGGTCCATATAAAGGTAAAGTGCCACTTGGAGGTGGTGGATGTTATTGATCCTTTATACCAAAGAGTGGGGTTGTGACTGGTGGATTTGTTTTCATCCTGGGATGACATTTCCCTCTGGCATGTTTGAGTTATATCTTTCTTATTATTGAGTACATTGATGTTGTGATGATTTGTTTTTATTTAACCTTCTTTGTTTCTAGTACATTCTACTTTTGGTGTGTTTATCATACAAACTTGTATTTATCATCTTATACTATTTTTTTGTGGAAAATTTGTTCCCTCTATTATCATGTATGATGTCTTGTGATAGTGGCCGACCTATCGGGATTGGGAATGCCCTTCAGACTATGTCAGAGTCGTCTCATTTATTAGGGTACTAGCGTATTCAAGGCTCATTTGTGACATTGATTTGGATATTTTATTTGAAAACATATTTTATTTTTGTTTTTTCTTAATTTTTATCTTTTATTTGTTTATGTGTTTCCAATTTGTTTTTCTTTTATAATAAAATGAATTATTTATTTATTTTCTCTTCATTTTGTTTTAGAATATTTCAATATGATTTATATTTTTAGATTCATTTTATTTTTTATAATTTATAGATTTTTTGTAATTTTTTTATTTTTTAATCAAATGGAGATTTTCATTATTTTTTAATTTATTCAAAAAAATATTTAGAGTTTTTACAATTTTTATTTTTAATTTTATTTTTTATATTATTTTTATATTATTTTTTAATATTATTTATTGGGAATTATTTTTATAATATTATAAATATATTTACAAGTCATATATTTTTTTTGGAATTTTTCCCACTCATTTAATGTTTTAAAAAGTTTTTATTAGTAGTTTTAATTTATTTAAACGTAAAATATTGTTTTTTGATCTTCTTGATTTTTTTTAAAAGAATATAGATTTATTGAATTCTTAATTTATTTAAAATTTAAATTAATGTTTTAAATTGTTTACATTTTTTAATTTTCACATTTTTTTCCTTTTACCTATTTCCTATTTTTTAAAATTAAATGGATTTTTTGGTATTTTAAATTCTTTTAAAATATATTTTTTCTTTTATTATTTTTAATTTTTTTATAATAGATCCGAGTTTTTCCTCGTTATTTTAAAATTTATTTGAAACTAATTTTTTTTAGTTTTTTCCATTTTTATTGTTTTTATTTTACTAACAAAAAATAGATTTTTATTGAATCTGTTTTTAATTTATATGAAAATATGATAAAATATTTGTACTTTTACCATGTTTTTTATTTTAGTTTAATTTTTTCATTTTTTAAATTTTTTTATTTTTTATAAATTAAGAGGAAAAATCCATTATTTAAACATTAGGGGATGAAAGTTGAAATTTGTTATGTTACTTTCAACCAGATTAAAGGAATATCAAGAAAAAAATCCTTCGTTTAAAAAAAATGAAAAAAATTCCATAAATTTTATTTTACTTTCAAATAAATTTTAAAATGCAAGAAAAATTCTATTATATTGAAAAATAAAAAATGAAATAAATAAATTTTATATATAAAAAGTTAAAAAAATCCAAATATAATATTTTACATTTTAATAAATTAAAAAAATTTGAAAATTCTATTATATTAAAACTGATAAATAAAAAAATAAAAAAAATAAAAAATTTAAAAAGAATTAAAAAAAACCTTGGAACTGTTAAAAATAAAATAAAATAAATAAATAATAATGAAAAAAAATATTTTTCGTTTCAATAAATTGTAAAAAATAATTAAGAGCTTATTTCTGTCATAAAAATGAAAAATAAACTAAAATGATGAAAAAAATATAAATACAAAAAATATAAATTTTTTAATTTAAATTATAATAAATAAAATAAAATTTATATATAATTTTTTAATAAATTTTGTTTTACATTCAAATAAATTTATAAAATTAATAAATTGTATTTTTTGGGAAGTAAATTAAGAAATAGAGAAAACAAGAAATAAGAAATTAGAAAACCCATGAAATAAAAAAAAAATCAATCAAATATAAATAAGGGATGAAAGAAATGGATAAAAAATATATTTTACTTTAAATTAAACTAAAAAAATATTGAAAATCGAAGTTCTTTAAAAAAAGAAAATACTAAAAAAGCTAAAATAATAAAAAAAATTAATTTAATAAAATATAAACTTATAAAAATATAAAAAAGATATCTAATTATTTTTTTATTATTTTAATTAAATTTTAAAAACAATAAAAAACATTTTTCCGGTAGAAAAAGTAGAACAAAAACAAAAATATATATATTTTACATTGGAATAAATTGAAAATATAAAGAAAAATTATTTATATTAAAAAAATAATAGAAAAATTAGTATATATATATAGTGGAAATCAATCATAGTGTATTCTGATTTTACTTGGGACCATGAGATGTGGAATGGGGCATAAGTGCCCCAAATTCAGTGCTGAAGATCGTTCACTGATGCTATTAGGGGAGGTGGCAATCTGGTCTTTTTTGAGGAATCAGTTTTGAAGGAGAAGATTTTTTTCTTCCCCTTTTGCACATGAAGGGAATCATATTATATCCTTTGATAAAAAAGGATTTGAAGTTGATAATCATTGGTTTTAGGTATTCTTCGATTGAAATTTTTTTGAATTGACTCCCCACCTTAGTGGATTTTCAAAAATCATTTGAGCGTATTGGATTTGTGGGATTTGAGAATGGGCTGGTTGAAAATTCTCATGTTCTGATTTTTTTGTTCTTGAAATATAATTATTATCTTTGTTTAATGAGGTTATTTTGATATATTGAAGTTGAGGATATGAATATTTTCTAATGGAATATGGATTCCAAAGTGGGAATGGAATCTACTATTGTCCTAATTTGGATTGAGTTCATAGGTTTGTCTATTCACCTTGTTTAGAAAGAGGCTCTTTTTTCCAACACTCACTTGATTTGAGAGCCACATAAAATAGTTTCCTTGATTGAAATATTAGTGATGCCTTCTATAGAAATGATTTTCATTGAGATAGTTGTTTCTAAAGATCTCCATCCTTTCCTTTGGATTCAAAATAAAAAGACAAGTTTTTCTAAATAGGATCACTATAAAAAACCACCCTCATTTTGTTCTTCCTATCATTATTTTGATCTTGTTTGTATGGATTTTCATTTTTTCAGATTCTAAGGAAAATGTTTTTATGCTAGGAGTGTTATGAGGTCTCTTAAGACTGTTAAAATGTGGTTGATTAAGAGGAATAAGTTATATGAAGATGTTATGATCTAATCAAAGGAGAAAAAAGTCAAGAAAGGTCATGAGATTTTCAATGGTGCTGGTGTGGAGATAATAGAACATTATAATTATATAATTGATAAGGGAAAGGAGGTTATGGTTGGTAATTTTAAAAGTGGTGATGGATTTTTACCTTAAGATACTAAAGACTGGGACCATCTCTCTGTTTAGAAAGATTTGACATCAAATCTCAAGGACAACTAGATTAGGTAAGGGGGTCTGTAAAATGATTAGATTTGTTTAAAGGCTATTTAATTACATTTTTTACTATGATAGAAGGTGTTTTTCAAATTTTTGTTCATGGTGTCTTTTATTTTTTACCAATAGGAGAATATTTTTTACACTGGTTGTGGTGTCCCAAAGGATTTATTAGAGTTTAATGGATGGAATACAAGGGTTAAAAAGAGGATATTTTCTTCTTTTATAGTGGATTAATTAGTGGTTTCTAAGAGTAACTATCTGATCATAGATGTAGGGATAGGAATTTCCTATTCTAACCTCATTATTAGAGGTTTTTACATGGTATTTAGGAAGCGGGGTTTAGTATTTAAGTGCATGAGTTTTGATGATGGGGGATTATCGCATTTAGAGCATCATCAATCTTTGAATTAATAGAGGAGGAGGGTTTTGTATTTCTCACTTATGGGAAAATTTTATCAAAGGGATATGTGATTCCTTAGTTATTGAGTTTAGATTTCATCTATACTATGTTAAATATCAAGATTTGGAATGTTAGGGATTTAACTTCCTCATTTTCAAGACTATTTAAACTCATTAGATAATGAAATATTGATTTTTTTCTACTTTTGATCCATTTATGGAATATTCAATAATTGATGACTTCTTTCCTAATTTAGGATTTTATAGGGGTTGTTCCAAAAATTTTAGCAAGATATAATTTTTTTTGGAAATGATATTTTAATATTAGAGTGATCAACGAACATGAACTATTTCTTAATATGAGGGTGCAACATGCTAATTTCTCTTTCTTATGGACTCTGATTTATTCCATCTTTGGGTGTTCTAATAGGTAATTACATCAAAACACTCTTTCCCACATTAGTTCCCACATATTTTGTTCTTGTATTTTTAGGGGAGATTTCAATGTTATTTCCTCATTTTCTGAATTTCAGGTGAATTCTTCTCTTCCCCTCAGCTATATTTTGGATGTTATCTCTTTCATTTTAGATAACTACCTTCAAGAAACTAGTTGGGATATAAGACATTTTACATTTATTGGTGTTATAACTAATGTAAGGGTATGGAAAAATATTGATAGGTTTCTTGTGAATGGGGAAGATTATGTTATCATTAATTCTTTTCATGTCATCAAGTTTGTAAGAACTATTTCTGGCCAATCTACGATCACTATAAAGGTCACATCTTGGATAATTAATTTTTGGGTCCCAAAAAATTAAAATTTCAACACATTTCAATTTCACATGACTCTTTCATTCAGGTGGTTATATGATCTTGAGGTCCCACCACACCTTGTAAAGGAATGCTTGTTTTTTTCATGAAGTTGAAGTATCTAAAATATTTCTTAAGGTAATGGGAAAAAAATTCTTTTAGTAGAACTTTATCAAGAGTGAAGAGGCCTGATCTGATGAATTTTTTGGAAAATAATGTTTTTTATTTTTTTCCTACATATAATAACATAGTAGTTTTTTCCAATAATCAAGCCTTGTATATTAAATTGCTTAAATAGAATGATAAATTTTATATAAAAAATATTTAATCAAATGTATTATATAAGGGGATGAAAACACCATCATTTTCTATGATCGAATGAAATAAAAATATAGGAGATTTACTATTAATCGAATAAAAGGACTTGGGGGAGTTGTTTGAATACGAATATCATATTATCGAGGAAGTGGTAAAATTTTTCTAAAGGCCCTTTGACTTAAGGTCTATTTATCCTAGGGAGTATATTCTTGAGGAAATACCTTGTTTTTTTGATGAAGAGTTTGACTTAAATCTTCTTAAAATTTAAACCTTTAATGAAATCAAGAAGGTTGTTTTCAAAATGTATTGGGAGAGATCTCTAGGAACTATGGCTTCACAAGGATTTTATTTACTTCTTATTGGGATATTTCTAAGGAGGATTTGATGGGGGTGATGAAAGAATTTTACTATAATGGTAATTCCTAAAGGTATTGGATGTTCTCATATTGTTTTTATTAGTAAAAAAGTTAATCCAATAATGTTCTCATATTTTAGGATTATTTATATTTTTAAATTAATCATCATAGTTTTCTAAAAAATTTTGGATGATAGATTATCACATCACCTTTCTTTTTTTAGAAAAGTTATTAACATACTTTATAGAGATTGAAAATGAATTACAATAAAGTTCCTCGAATATTTCCTAAAATATCTCACCTGGCCTATGAAGATGATTATTTGATCTTTATTTGTGGAGATAATATATCAATAAAAATTCTTATGATTTTTTGATAAATTTCCAAGAGTGTTCTGGTCATCTAATTAGAACAGAGAAAATAAATTTTACTGTTCATGATTCTTTCCCCTTATAATGTTTTAGGATGATATATTACCTTACATGTATTAGAAACTCTACTATGATTTTTTTCTTATCTTGGAAATATGGTGTCCATTATAAGTGGTTTGGTATCGAATTTTTCATCGATTCTACTTAAATTTTAAAAATACCTCCTAGGACATAAGAAGAAATTACTTTCACATGGGGGTACACTTATCCTTGTTAAGCATGTTTTGTCCTCTATTACCTTATATAAAATGTTGATATCCTAATTTATTAATGTCATGATTAATAATATTGAGAAGAAGATGACATATTATTTGGGGGGAGATTGTGATTATAGGGGCAAGAGACATTGGGTGTCTTTTAAGCAAGTCTGACACCCTAAGAAAGAGAATGTTCTAGGGATTATAAATTTTCAGTCCATTGAATTCTCTATCATTTATGATTTAGTAGAGATATAATTATTCTAATTACCTATGGATTTTCTTTATGCATAGAAAACATTGAAGATGATTTAATCTAGGAGACTATAGAGGCTAGAGGAGAATATCGAGGATTAAGAAGTTTTCTGATCTTATTGGGAACTTAAAGTCTTAGCATACGAAATCCCTTGTTTTCTTATTTCTATGATGTGATTATACACATAAATTTTATGTTGATTTCTATAAAAGGTATCTAGAATGCGAGAATATAATTAAAAATTTCTATTTTTACGTGGAGACTTTTAAATGGGTTTTTACCCTTGGCTGAGGTTCTAAGAATTTTTTTGTTGAACCCACCATCCAGATATATTTTTAATCATCAATAAAGTAATAGAATCAATCAAGTTTTTTTTAAATTGTTAAAGACTTTGTTTTTGATGTTATTTTGAGATCTTTTTGGTATTCCTAATGGAATAAATGATTTTATTTTTCAAAAAATTTGGTAGTAGTGAATCAAATCCTCTGATTATATTCTTGGTGAGTTTTAGAGGGTTATCACTTCTGATTGAGATTCCAAAAAAATATAGGTAATATCAAAAAAAATTGAAACTATTATATAATTTTAAAAACATACACATAACCTAGGAATTACCAGGGGCAGTAATACTCCTAAGAGGAGAACTTTTCTCCAAACTAAGGCTAATAGACTTCTTTAACTAACTAACCAATTTGGACTCCCCACAAGTATGACCCCGACTAATACCCCCTCCCCATGGAAATTGGATAAAAGTAATGTAATTACATCACTACCCCTTGGAAGTTAAGATTACTACCCCAAATCTGATTTATTTATAACCCTCATTTGATATATAAATTATATTGGTGGTCTTGGATGACCACCTGGGTGATCTCCTATCACCTATTCCAAGTTACCATCAATAACTCCACCATGAAATTCTACTGGATCAGCCACATCAAGGATTTACCATAGGTCTTCTCTGCTAATATAGTTCTATGACATTACTATTCTTCCCCTAAATCACCCAATAATAGTTCTTCCACATTATTTTCTCCAATTATGAGATTCAGTTTTGAAATATGGAGTACTAGGTTCACCATGTCATTATATAGGAGTTTCAATTTTTAAGAGATGATTCCCACCCATCTAACTATCAGAAAAAGAACCATAATATTTGGATTCCATTTTTTGAGTTAATCATGGACACAATACCTAGTTTATTGATCCATATCTTAACCCATGCCAAATATCCTAATTCATAGGTTTATTATTGCTAATGTTTTTATCATATTTGGACATTAACTATTGCATTATGTGTATACTAACTGGAATCTCCCTTAGCGACTCATCCCTTTCTACCAGTTTCATATGAACAACCTCAACAACAACTTCCCTTTTTGTGTAATGAAAAATATGTGGAGGGTTTCACCCATACTCAACCCCAAAAGGGGTTTTTCCAATAGAGGTATGTTATGATTTGTTATGGATATATTCTTCCCAGCCTAACCATGACTTATAGTATTTGGGTTGGTCTGAAGAAAAACACCTTAAGTAGAACTGCAAGCGTCTTTTCAAAACCATTATTTGGTCATCGCTTTATGGATTTTAAGATGAGCTTATCTTGTGTGTCATCCATTGTAACCTAAAAAGATCCTTCTGAAATACACTGGTGAACATTAGATCTCTGTCACTTACTATCGAAATGTAGGGGTGTTTAATTGGAATAAAATTTTCACACTTACCGAGTCAGTATACCACCAAAACACCACCTAAAATCCCTGAGACTTAGATAGTCTGAACAAAAATTCCCTAGACACTTCTTCCCATATTAAATTTGTAATCATGTTATAATAACTATATCAAAAGAACTGAGTCAATTTCCCTGGTGAATGAGTTGTATTTTCAAGTACCAATTACACAATGGGGATTAAAGAGGTTCAATTCTACAGTGAGAGATCATCAGAATTCATTAAAGGACTAATGGATATAACTTTTCATGAATGAAGAAAATGGTCATACTATCTCACTTATTCAATCCCAAACATGATGTTTTAACCATGGACCACAAGGTTGCTTGAATTTTAGAATCCTTTCCCATATGGTGATTCTAGAATTGCATATTTAGAAACCAAAGTCAAATTTGGTGGGCAAGGTACTCAATGTTAAATCTAGTGGAAGATAGGTGGAAAGAAATGTGATATTTTTTCAAAAATTATTTGTTAGACTTTATGTTTTTGAATTTAAGGGGACAAGGTAGGAACAATATTTATGACTTAAGGGAATTAGACCCTTGACCTTTTGTGTCACCCATTAGATATAAATAGCCACCCATGACATTTTATTTTCATTAAATATTTTAATAGATATTATTCTTTGTTTTTATCCATCATGTGAATATTGTTCTGGTGCTCCCCTTTGGTCTTTTTAATTATTTCCTTGTCAATATAAAAGTTAGATTGGTGATAAAAGATCACAAAGACCCCAATTTCATGACTTAACATATGTTAATTGTTGTGTGGTTTGACCATCAAATAGATCCCTAAGTGTAACACCCCAAGATCTCATAGTACGTTATTTCTTCAAAGTAATTCAATAACCTGCACTTCACGCATCACCGAGTTCAAGCACACCACGACTTACCAAACTTTCTGTTCAAAAGTGGTTATGAATATTATTATCTGAATTTTGAACTTTATATAATACATATAATTTTAGAATCCATATTATGAGTTTTATAGACATAATTTAATAACAAATTCAGTTTTTTCAGATAAAATAAGCATTTTTCAGAAAATGCAATTTTACCGCCTTTTAACGGTGAAACCTTTTCAAATCCAATATTTGACACTTTTATATATTCAATTTGACAAAATAAACTTCTTATTTATAATTGGGATATAAAAATTTATTTTTGATAAATATTTGGTATTTTTATGATAACTTTCATATTTTTGTGAATAGTGAAAAATAATAAATTTTAATTTAAAACAACTATTTTAATTGAAATAATTTAAAGTGTTAAATTATAAATTTGAATGGTTTTTAAGTATAATTATATTATATTTTTATCATTTAATACAATTTAGTTCATTATAATTAATTTTACTTTGAAATTGGACATAAACAAGTTTCAATATTTTGATAGATATTGTTTCTTAAAAACACGCTATTTATTTTGACAACAGAAATTAGTTTTAAATTAATTAATTCAAATTATATTTTTTGAATTTGGTAAAATAGACATCATTTTTTAATTCATAATATCAAATATAGATTAGGCTGAATTTTTGATATTTTTTTGAGAAACTTCAATTTTTGATAAATAGTGAAACCACTTAGTAGTAGTTAAAAAACAGACTTTTTCATTTAAATAATATGTGACCAATTCTGTGAATTGAATTTTGAAAATCCGACATACATGATTGTTATTAGTAAGTAAAATTTAATTCAATAATATAAAAATAATTTTTGGTGAATAGTATATTTTAACTTTTATTTACCGCGGCTAAAGGTAAACAGGGTAATTCAAGATAAAAAGAATATTATAATAATAAAAAATTACCTTAACACTTGTACAAACCATATTGGATGAGTCTTGGCCGACCATTGGCATCTTTGGGTCTATTTTGGGACCTCATGGATCCAATTAAGAATGATAATGACCCTTTATTTTAATTAACTTAAAGTAAAGAGAAAAATGACATAAACAAATAGCTTTTTGTAAATTAATTTTTAAATGGGGTTATATAAGTTATCTTTTTGACTATAAATATTATTTAGAAAGATAAAAAGTTTTCATACATCATGTTTTTTTTTATAATTTTTAGACATGAAATAAATTAAATTATTTATGATACAAAAATGATGCGGTAATTAACTCATTTATAAATTATTTAAATAATTTAGATTATAAATATTAAAATAACATCCAAAACCTGTCCAATTCTTATTGGATGAATTTATTTCGACCATTAGTCATATTATCTTTGACCTTAATTAGTTTTGGACCTTCAAAAACTGAAAATCAATATATAATAAAATAATATTTTCACACTTTCCTAAAGAACCCCTCCTCCCCTTTATAAAAATCCCTCACTTCTAACCCATTACTCACACCTCTAAAGCCCCTTGGCTCATCCAACCCCTACCTAAATAATCTCTCAATATCCCTCTCTTACTCCTATAATCCTTATTTTAGGCATAAGGCACTTCAAGAAGTCCGTTTGGTTCAAACCAATGGCAGTTACCCGAATTAAAGGAAGAATAAGGAACAAACAAGTCAAGTCGGACACGAGGTAGGGGGTTTCTTATCTCACTTTTAATTTTGTGATATTTCCACTGTTCACCACTTATTTCATGTAGTGTATTGTGTACTTACATTTGATATATATTATAATGATTCTCTTTATATTCATGGTATTCTGTGAATGATTTGGTGGTTATTAACTTTTGGTCATATAACTCAAATGATTACAACGTGGTAAGGGTTAATTTCAAAATCTCTTCATTATCCGAGGTTGTTTATACGTAATTATATACACGGAACTATTTATCATCCACATCCTTTATTTCTTAAAATTGTATTTCAAAACATTTTTACAATTTAATATACAATGAGTTAAAGTCATTTACACACTTATTTGACCTTATATGTTTTTGAAAGGAATCCTTCTGTCGTTTTCCAAATAAGGTACTTTATGATTTTTTCGAAAAAATTAAGGTAGTAATGTTTTTTAACTTATATGGAGGGTGTGACTATTTTCTGCCATTATAACATCGTCGAAGCTTCCCTTAAAAAATTATAAGAATATTTTCCAAATAATTTTTTTCTTTATAATTTTGTGACTCTTAAATGATTTCAAAATTGAAAGAGATATTTCTCTCAAATAGTTTTGATTTCACCTATGTCAAAATTCTTTGATAAATTTTACACTTGTTTGAAGTTGATTTATTTTGATACAAATCTTCCATATTGTGTTTAAGGTTTTGTGATATGTTTGACTATGGATGAGTTATTTTTATGTCATTCATGGTTTATGGTTAAAGTATTGACATTTTGTATACTAGTTTTAATATGAATGTTTATGTTATATTTCAATATCTTCTTAAGAGGAATGTGTTGGACTAGTATGTTTTGGGTTGGGGACTGGTAAAAGTAAGCCCTCAGGGTTCGGGTGCAGTTAATGCAGACCCTCTGGGTTGGAGTCTGGTTACAGAGGCTCTCCGGGTTGGAGTCTGGTTACAAAGCCTCTCCAGGATGGAGTCCAGTTACAGAGGCTCTCCGTGTTGGGTTCTGGTTACAGTTAGCCCTTAGGTTCTGAAATGAGGCCTTGAAACATAAATTAACGTCCGGAATTATGCATTCCATCATTATGAATGTGGCTATTGATATTTCATGTGATTATTCGACTAGTAGAATATCAATGTGAATAAGTAAATGGAATTATTTGATTTCATATTTTCCATATTATGCTGAATTTTAAGTTTAAAAGGCTTTTGCTTTAGTATAATACATGGCCTTAAATGTTTATGCTTATTTATGAAAGTTTCCTCTAAATTATTTACCCTTACAGAGCATCTGATCTCACCCCTTTCTAATGTTTTATTTTCCCAGGATCCCAAGAAGTGTTTTATGTTTGAGCTGCAGGGTTATGTTAAGGGAACAATGGAATTTTCAAAGGATTATTTTTTGTGTGTTGTATGTTAGAAAGTGCAAGGTAACGTTCATGTATGCAATTTATTTTCCAAGACTGCTAAACTGATCGGTCTTTCGGGACTTGATTCTTTGAAATCATGCCAATGTATTGAAATAATTCACTAACTCCCATAACTGGGGTCGGGACGTTACAGTTGGTATCAGAGGAAGTTTTGAAATAACCATGGAAACTAGATTTAGATAAACTCTTATTAGAGCACATTACCCTAAGATAGAATTTGAGGATTAGTATAGAAGAAAATCCTAGAATTTTGGTAATGTAGTGATTTTGTGAGTTTTACAAGCAAATACATCCATTTCTAGATACTAGAAGGTAGAGGTGGCTCTGGCACAGATGTACCTAGGGGTAAAACCCAAAAACACTACTTTAAGTTAGACTCAAACTAGAACTGGTGCATGACAACGAGGCTTGCTGCACTCTTGGTTACGAAACTCTCGGGGGGGGGGGGTATGCTTAGGATAATTCTAATTTTCTTTACAAATCATTATGAATGATTTGTGAGTATATACCTCCCCAAAAAATATTTTTATGATTACAGATTATATCCATAAACTATTCAATTTACGTTAGGTATTTTACAAGTTTGGAATTATTCATTGCGATTCATAAAGTGACCTAGTGTATGCCATTGTATAGAAATGGCTCCTAGTAGAAGGAATGAGAACTCCAGCAATACGTATAATCCAAAGAGTAAGAAGGATCATATAATTCATGGTATTAATCAAACATTTTGAAGGGAAATAGTCTCCCATGTATTATCACCATATAAATAAATAATATCATGTGTTTATAAGATAAGTAAAGAATTCTCTGAGTCCTATGGCATTGAAGGGAGTCAAGAGAAGGAAAGGATGGTAGAGAGAAAGATAGAAAAAGGGAAGAGGGTAATGAAGGATTTTCCCATATGTGATAACTGTGGAAATAATCACCTTGGTAAATGGTTGAAGGGAATGGGAGTTTTTTATAAGTGTGGAGAAAACAGACACCATGTACGTGATTTCAAGGGTAAGAAAAAGGTTTCAAATGTAAAATTATTTATCTGCAAGGCATTGGACACTATATGAATCAAGGTTCCAGTCATCAGAGTATACCACAAATAATGCTATTGGATAATAATAATGTTATGATACTGCCTCAGATGAAGAGGAATGACTTGTGTTCTTATGTTGTTATTATAGAATTATTTCATTTGAGTGTTGTATCAACAATATAATGGTTATATGAATTATGGAGATAAATAAGGATTGTACTGCAGTACAATTTTATTGAGGATTTTTGATTATATGATTCTAAGAAAAGTGGCTTAATAGTAAGATACGCTTTTTGGAAAATACATGGTTGAAGGAAAGGTAATCCTTAATATGGTCCTGATAATGAGGTAGTGATTTTGTAATAAGAGATGGTTGATTTGGATAAATTATAATGGATATTCTTGAATTCCTTAGAACTGATTAATAGTTTGTTTATTTCATCATTGTTGGAATATTCAAAATTTTTGGATATAAGAATATATCCAGTATTATATAAAGAATAAGGGAGCATTAATGTAATCAATAAGGTTTTATGATAATTCATGGTGCTACCATGTTTTAAAATAATACACGATGAAGGTGTTCATATGTTATTACGTGGAAAAAAGGATCTTCATTGTGTTTAAATTCCTTATAAAATTTGGACTGTGAGTTTGGATAGATGGATTTTTGAAGAGTCTAAAGGTTGGAATGGATGAGGTTTGAAATTGGATACTATTGTTAAGGTTATTTTTGGATTGTTACAAAAAGGACAACCCAGAGGTTAGGCAATAACAAGTCGTGTATGGCAAGGCTGCGAGACTTGAACCCACAACCGAAGGGCAACAAGGGTGCATCACCTACCACTAGCCTACGTGATGTCCTGGATTATATAATGTAGTCTCTTATTTTAAAAGGTCTAATAGGTGAATTATAAATTCATTATTTTTGTAACACTATATGATTAGGATAAATAGAATATTTTTTTGAAATCTTTTAGAGTGAAAGATGAGTTTGTGGTAGGAATTAGTTGAAGGATGAAACTCTACTTGTCAAGTATATATATATATATATATATATAATTTTTTCCCTCTTATTCTATGGATAAATTAATTCTTAAACTTTAGGGAAGGGATCTTAAAACCAAAAATGTGTTATCCTAATACCTTATGTTTGGTTGAACTGATGTTATTTTAAATCATCGTAGATTCATGGATTTGAGGCCCTCAATTTTACACTTGTTTGTGATTGATGAACTCAATCACTCCCTAAAAATATTTATGTTTTTTCTCCAACTATATGTCTCTAATTGCCACCAATTTTCTTCTAATCTAGATCATAATTTGGTGGTGACCCTTTCATTTCCCTTTTCATCTTATTAAGACTAAATATTTTTAACCCAATTTCTGAAGTGGGTTTTCCCACAAAGGTATTTTCTATTTTCAACCTTTTATTTTCAAAGAACAATTTAAAATTGAGAGGATGGAATTTATTGAAGGAGGGAAAAATGTAAAACCCCATAATTTCATAGTACATTATTTCTTCAAAGTAATTCAATAACTTTCAGTACACGCAACAACAAGTTCAATCGCACCAAGACTTACCAAACTAGCCGTTCAAAAGCGGTAATGAAAAGTATTAACTGAATATTGAAATTTATATAATACATATAATTTTAGAATCCATGTTATGAGTTTCTTAGACATAATTTAAGAACAAATTCATTTTTTTCAGATAAAAGAAGTATTTTTTAGAAAATGCAATTTTACCGCCTTTTAATTGAGAACCCTTTTTTAAATCCAATATTTGACAATTTTATACATTAAATTTGACAAAATAAACTTCTTCTTTAGAATCAGGACATAAAAATTTATTTTTGATAAATTTTTGGTAATTTTTTGATAACATTCATATTTTAGTGAATAGTTAAAAATACTAAATTTTATTTAAAAAAACTGTTTTAATCAAAATAATTTATAGTGTTAAATTATGAATTTGAAGGGTTTTTAAGTATAATTAAATTATATTTTTATCATTTAATAAAATTTAGGTCATTATAATTAATTTTACTTTGAAATTGGAAATAAACAAGTGTTAATATTTTGATAGATATTATTTCTTAAAAACACGCTATTTGTTTTGACAATGGGAATTAATATTAAATTAATTAATGAAACTTATATGTTTTGAATTTGGTAAAATAGACATCATTTTTGAATTCGGAATATAAAATATAGTTTAGGTTTAATTTTTGATATTTTTCTGAGAAACGTCAATTTTTGATGAATAGTGAAACCACTTAGTAGTAGTTAAAAAAACTGGCTTTTTCATTTAAATAAAATTTTACCGCTTATGTGAATTGAATTTCAAAAATCAGACATACATGGTAGTTATTAGTATGTAAAATGTAGTCCAATAAGATTAAAATTATTTTTGGTGAATAGTAACTTTTGACTTTTATTTACCGCAGTTAAAGGTAAATAGGGTAATTCAAGGTGAAAAGAATGTCATAATAATACAAAATTACCTTAACACTTGTCATAAACTTATTGGATGAGTCATGGACAACCATGGGAATATTTGGGTCGATTTTGGGACCTCATGGAGCCACTTATGTGTGATAATGAAACTTTATTTTAATTAACTGAAAGTAAAGACAAAAATGACATAAAAAAATAGCATTTTGTAAATTAATTTTTACATGAGTTTATATAAGTTATATTTTCAACTATAAAAATTATTTGGAAAGATAAACAGTTTTCCTACATCATGGTAATTTTTTATAATTTGTAGACATAAAATAAATTAAATTATTTATGACACAAAAATGATGCAGTATTTACCTCATTAATAAATTATTTAAATAAATGAGATTATAAATATTAAAATGACATCCAAAACCTATAAAATTCTTATTGGATGAATTTATTTCGACCATGAGTCATCTTATCCTTGACCTTAATGAGTTTTTGAGCTTTAGAAACTGAATATCATTATATTATAAAATAATATTTTCACATTTTCCTGAAGAACCCCTCCTCCCCCTTATAAAAAACCCTCACTTATAACCTATTCCTCACACCTCTCAAGCCCCTTAGATCATCCAACCCCTACCCAAATAATCTCTCAATATCTCTATCTTCCTCCTAGAAGACTTACCTTTGGCATAAGGCACTTCAAGAAGTCCTTTTGGTTAAAAAAAGGGAGTTACCCAAATTAAAGGAAAAACAATGAACAAAAAAGTCAAGTCAGACACAAGGTAAGGGGTTTCTTATCTCACTTTTAATTCTGTGATATTTCTATTGTTCACCACTTATTTCATGTGGTATATTGTGTACTGAAATTTGATATATATTATCACGATTCTCTTTATATTCATGGTATTCTGTGAATGATTTGGTGGTTATTAACTTTTGGTCATACAGCTCGAATGATTACAACGTGGTAAGGGTTAATTTCACAATCTCTTCATTATCCGAGGATGTTTATACCTAATTTTCTACTGGGACTTCTTTATCTTCCACATCCATGTTTTCTTAAAAATTTATTTCAAAAAAAAATTTACTATTTAACAGAGAATGGGTTAAAGTCATTTATACCCTTATTTTACCTTATATGTTTTTGAAAGGAATCATTCTTTTATTTTCCAAATAAGGTACTTTATGACTCTTTCGACAAAATTAAGGTAAGAATGATTTTTAACTTATACGGTTGGTGTAGATATTTTCTTCCATTATGAAATTGTCGAAGCTTCCCTTACAAGCTTATAAGAATATTTTCAAAATAAATGTTTTCTTTATAATTATG
This sequence comes from Viscum album, assembly GCA_963277665.1. Classification (NCBI taxonomy): domain Eukaryota; kingdom Viridiplantae; phylum Streptophyta; class Magnoliopsida; order Santalales; family Viscaceae; genus Viscum; species Viscum album. The sequence continues at coordinate 1,097,038,980 of OY728121.1, read as the reverse complement.
TGACTCTTAAATGATTTCAAAATAGAAAGATATAATTCACTCAAATAGTTTTGATTTTACCTATGTTAACATCCTTTGATAAATTTTACACATGTTTGAAGTTGATTTATTATGATAAAAATCTTCCATATTGTATTTAAGGTTTTGTGATATGTTTGACTGTGGATGAGTTATTTTTATGCCATTCATGGTTTATGGTTAAAGTATTGATATTTCATATGCTAGTTTTAATATGAATATTTATGTTATATTTCAACCTATTATTAAGATAAATGTGTTGGACTAGTATGTTCCGAGCTGGGGACCAGTACAAGTAAGCCCTCCAGGTTGGGGTCTGGTTACAGCAGACCCTCCGGGTTGGAGTCCGGTTACAGAGGCTCTCCAAGTTGGAGTCCGGTTATAGAGGCTCTCCAGGTTGGATTCCGGTTACAGAGGATCTCCGGGTTGGGGTCTGGTTACAGTTAGCCTTTAGGTCCTGGCATGAGGCCTTCACATAGAAATTAAAGTCCGGCATTATGAATTCCATCATTATGAAAGTGGCTATTGATATTGCATGTTATTATTAGACTAGTAGAATATCCATGCGAGTAAGTAAATGGAATTATTTGATTTTAACTTTGCCATATTATGTTGAAGTTTAAGTTTAAAAGGATTTTTTTAGTCTAATACATTGCCTTAAATGTTTATGCTTATTTATGGAAGTTTTCTCTAAATTATTAACCCTTACTGATCATCTGAGCTCACCCCTTTTTAATGTTTTATTTTCCCAAGATCCCAAGAAGTGTTTTATGTTTGACATGCATGGTTAAGCTAAGAGAACAATGGAATTCTCAAAGGACTGATTTTTTGTGTTGTATGTTAGAAAGTGTAATGTAACTTTCATTTATGTAATCTATTTTCCAAGACTTCTAAACTGATCGGTCATTCGGGAGTTGATTCCTTATAATCATGCCAATGTATTAAAATAATGCACTGAATCCCATAACTGGGGTCAGGGCATTACACTAAGTATATTATCTAAGTAGTAGGTCACTCTACTTATATTATTGATTTACTACTTTCATCCACTATCCAATCCCACCATCCACCACCGAGCCTTGAACAACATCCTTCATCTTCATCCCTATGCCATTAAGATTATCCCACCCTACGTGTCTTGCATTTGTTGGTATCAGAGTTATGATTAACACAACAGGAATCTTTCATCCATTTTTTTATTCCATTTATCTGTTACCCTTCTTGTATTTCCATATTATTCACCTATTAAAAAAAACAAAAAATCCCTTTTTCTTGAAAACCTCAAGAATTGTCTTATGTTTTTCAAGATTGAAATATTTTACATCGATCCAATTATTCATCCATATTCTTTTCACATTTGATTCTATATATATTATTTGTATAAAGAAATCTAAACTCATAATTTTTTTACTTTTCAAAATTAAGAATATCCTTTATTAAAGAGATTTAAAAAAACATCTTACTCTCATTTAATCATGATGCCTTTTAAAGCACTAATTTTTTTTTGGGGAGTTTTGTAAAAAAAATAGAGCGGATAAAATTACTTATTCACCCCTTTGTGCTTTACATTATTATCACTTTCCATTTCCATTAATCACTTTCTCTATAATTTTACTTCATCACCATATCATATTTATCTCATATTGTTATTAATTTTTATTATTTTTCATAATCAGGAAAAACCACATACCACATTTCTACCCCTTTTCCACCCTTTACCCTTTTTCTACCCACTTTTTCACCCTTTATCAATTTATAATGCTTTACCACTAAAATATGTTTTTTTAAACATTCCCCCAAAACAATTGTTATTTGGGAATTATTAGTGGGACTTGATCACCAAAAACAAGGTATTATATTTTGTAAGAGTTTGAGATTTTAATTAAGTGTTGAGAGTGGAGAGAAATAAGAAAAAAACTTTATTTAGTGTGTATTTTTATGTGTGTGAGTGTGTACAAATTATGTGCGTGAGTGTGTATGCTTGTGTGTGCGAGTGTGTACACCTTGTGTTCATGTGCGTATGTACATCTTGTGTGTTTTTATGTATCCTTGTGTGTGTGAGTGTTTACAACTTATGTGTGTGTGTGTGTCCATATGTGTGAGGGTATGAACATATTTTGTGTGCGTGTGTGTACATCTTGCATGTGTGAGTGTTCATCCTTGAATGTTTGTGTGTGTGTATCATCACATGTGTGTGTTTTTGTATTATTGTGTGTGTTTGTCTCCGTGTGTCTGTTTGTTTGTGTAACATATCATGGTAGAAGATCATTGGAAGAGAGTTACGTAATCAAGAGATGGAGGAAGTCAAAGAAGATCTCCTACATGGAAAGATACACAACTCCAAATGAAATATTTGTGGATCCATTTTGAGAAAATTCTTGATATAAAGTTGGAGGTGATACATGAGAGGATAGACAATCTAGAAAATAAACCAATATTGGGGACAATTCATGGTAACCCGTGATGCACCTCAGCACTACGTGGTCCCCATATCATGAGAAGGATATAAATAACTTCGATGATGATTTTCAGGATGTCCCATAAAGGAGGAAGAGGTTATAACAACCTACAAGAGTCTAAACGAGACCATGTGATGATGAAATCCTTAAAGGTATCAAGGTAAAGGTCCCTTCATTCCAAGGGAAAAGTGATCTGGAAACATAATTGGAATGGGAGATGAGGGTCGAGCATGTCTTCTCTTATCATACATATTGTGAAGAGAAAAAGTTAAAACTTACAACTCTTTTATTTTTTGATTATGAATTAATATGGTGGGATCAAATTCCAAAAGAGAGGTCTGGATATGGGGGACGCCCCATAAACACTTAGGATAGAATGATGTTTTCCATGCAGACATGGTTTTTCTCCCACACTACCATATAGATCACCATATAAAACTTCAATGGCTCACCCAAGGGTGTAAGAGTGTTGAAGAGTACTATAAATAGATGAAAATTTCCATTATCTGAGAAAACATTAAGGAGTATCTAGTGGAAACCATGGAAAATTATTTACATTGGATCATTTAGGATATTTCAAATCAAGTGGAGATGTACCATCATGTGGAGATACAATATATGATCAACTAAGACACCATGAATGAACAAAAAATCAAAATGAGGATCAACATGGGGAAACCCACAACCCATGTCACTCCATTGAGAAATTAAAGGAATGAAATTGGAGAATCATCAAATCCAAAAGAGATGGTTGATCACAAAAGTGACAAGGTAATTCTTCCACCGAAGAAACCCACTTTTGAGGCTAACTAAGCAAGGAATCATGATATTTTATGTTTCAAATGTCATGGAAGTGGACTCATTGATATTGAATTCCCAAAATAACATTACATGACCATCACTAAGTATGGAGAATGAGATACCAATGGATATAGCTCTGAGGTAGAGGTGTAGGATTCCCAAAAAAACAATAATGATGAATTTGAAGAAGATTGTGTGATTCTTGTCATTAGGAGAGTTATAAGCACACAAATAACCCTTGGAGAGTTGGATCAACAAGATAATTTTTTTCATACATGATTAAATCTTCATGGGAATGTATTTAGTGTTATTATTGATAGAGGAAGCTATAACAATGTGGTGAGCACCGAGTTAGTGGAGAAGTTAGGAAATCCAAATTTGAAGCACCAACATCCATACCTGATTCAATGGTTGAATTATTGTAGATATATGAAGGTGAAAAAATATTTGAAGGTATTATTCACCATTGGGAATTATAGGGATGAGGTACTATTTTATGTGTTACCAATGAAGGTCTACCACTTACTTTTAGGTTGACCATGGAAATATTATCGGTGGATGGAAAATGATGGTTTTATAAATCTTAATTATTTTTTTACTCTAATGGGGAACCTATAAACCTCAACCCCATACCCCCAATTTTTTTTTTAAGATCATATAATTATAAAAAATAAAATTGTGAGTGATAAAAATAAAATGATTTAAAAATAAATAAAGAGAGGATATAGTGAATAAAATAATGAGTGTGCAAAAGAAATGGAGTGCAAGGGAAAATCATGAGGTAAAAAGAATGAAATTGAGGATACAAATATGTCATGTAAAAAATTAGTGAGATTAAGGAAGTTTTGTTTTCATAGAAAACCCTCTTAGTTCTCATGTATAAAGAGTTGTTTCTAAATACTAACAACTTAACCTATTTTCTAAATGTTGTTGAGTATTTGTTTTAGGAGTATAATGATATTTTTCCAGAATATTTTCTTATATATTTTCCACCCATTAGAGGTATTGATCATCAAATTGAGCTTATATCGACATAATCCCTACAAAATTACCCTACTCACCACACTAACCCAAAGGATATAAATAGATTTAAAGGCAAGTTCAATATTTCTTGGATGTGGGATATATTAGAGAGAGCCTTAGTCCATGTGTTGTACCAATGCTTCTGATTCCCAAGAAGAATGAAATACAGATAATTTTCATTGAATGTATATCCATCCATAACATAATAGTAAGGTATCATAATCTTATCTCTAGGATAGATGATATTATATATGAGTTAAATGACTCTAATATTTCTAAAAAATTGATTTAATAAGTGGCTACCATCAAATTAGGATGAAATAATGATATCAATTGAAAATTATATTTAAAAAGAAACAAAAACTTTATGAATGGTTATTCATTATGTTTTGTCTTTCAATAAAACTAGAAAATTTATGAGGTCAATGAATCATGAATTATGTTCATATTTAGGAAAATTTGTGTTAGTCTACTTTGATGATATTTTGGTTTATAGTAGGACTTTTTTAGAATAGTTGGATCACTTACAAAAAATATTATATGTTTTAAGAAATTAAATTTTGTTTATAAACATTAAAAGTGTGTATTTTTCCTCAATAATATTGTTACCTTAGATTTTTTGTAAGTGGGGATGGAGTTCAGGAAGATATTGAGAAGATAAAATACATTTAAGAGTGGCTGGATCCCACCTCCATTGGGAAGGTAAAAAGTTTCCATGGGCTTGCTAGTTTTTACAAGAGATTTGTGAAGAACTTCATCACACTATAAGATTCATTAAGTTAACTAGAAAAGGAGGGTGTTCCTTTAAAATTGGGGGAAACTCAAGAGAATACTTTCAATGGTCTCAAGGTGCGACTCACCCACACCCATATACTTTCACTCCCATACTTGGGTAAGACCTTTAAAATTTTATGTGGTACAAATGGAATTGATATTGGTGGAGTACTCATGCAGGAAGGTAAGCCTATTTCTTATTTTAGTGAGAAGTTAAATGGACCATCACTAAACTATGATACATATGATAAGGAGTTGTATTCATTTTTTAGAGTACTAGAAACATAGATGCATTATCTTTGGCCAAAAGAATTTTTGACCCATTATGATCACATGGATGTAAATACCTTAAGATCTAAATAAACTAAATAAGGGACATTCTAGATGGATATAATTCATTGAATCATTTCCATATGTAATCAATCAAAAAAAGTTAAAATAAAATAATATGGTTGATACACATTGGAATATATTTTATCGTTTATCCATACTGGATTTTAAACTCCTTGGTTTTAGATACATTAATGATTTATATGCCACAGATAGTGATTTTGGTGAACCTTATGGTCATTTTAATCCTAGAGTTAGTTGCGAAAAGTTCTAATTACATGATGGATTATTATTCTGGATTGATAATATTTGTATCCCAAAATGTTTCTATTAATTTTATTTTAATGAGGGAGTCATATTTTGGTGGTTTAATGGGAAATTTTTGTGCCTCAAAAACTTATGTGTTCTTAGTGAGCATTTCTATAAGACTATTACGTCTATATATGTTAAAAAATATGTGTGAAAGTGTATTGTCTACCATAAAAAGAAATATATACTGAGTCCACATGGATTATATATTCCTCTTCCAATATCCAACACTCCTAGGTGGAAATATCAATGGACTTTATTTTGGGGTTACCAAGGACTAAGAGGGGGAGAGATTCCACTTTTATTAAGGCGGACTAGATTTCTAGAATGTAACATTTAATTTCTTTTCAAAAAATATATGATTCCACTAACATTACAATGATTTTATTTCAAGTATTAGTCAAACTCCATGGAACGCCTAAGATGCTTGTGTCAGATAGAGACACAAAATTCCTCAGTTACTTTTGGAAGAAATTAAGAAGTAAACTAGGTACAAAGTTACTATTATCCACTAATTTTCATCTATAAACTGATGGAAAAATAGAGGTGGTGAATCGGAAACTATCATCCCTTATATGGAATTTTTTTAAAGATAATCTCAAGGATTTGGAGGAATGTTTTCCACATGTGTAATTCACATATAATAGGTCCAAGAACTACTCTACTCCATATTCTTCATTTGAAATTTTTTGTGGATTTAACCCCCTTTCCCCTATTTATCTAGTTCCTTTTCCAATGGATGAATCAAATAATATGAATGTGAAATGCAATATAGAATTAATCAAGAAACTCCTTAAAATGGTAAGGAAAAATATTAAGTGAATTACCCATAAATAAATTGATCATGAAAATAATGGTTGAAAGTAAGTGTTGTTCAAGCTTGGCGACTTAGTCTAGATTCATATGAAATAGGAAATATTTCTTGACAAGTGGAAATAAAATCTCATTACTTGAGGATATATACCATTTTATGTACTTGATATGATTAACAACAATTATTATGAGATAGACTTTACAGGTTAGTATAATGTAAGTTCCACTTTCAATGTTTTTTTATCATTTTCCTTTTTTGGGTGTTGAGGATGAAGATTCGAGGTTGAATAGATTTTAAGAGGGAGAGTGATCAGAACCATGTCGATGGAACCAAGTCAATTTCTCTGGTGGAGGAGTTGGATTTGCAAGTCCCAATGATGCAAGGGAGATTAAGGAGTCTCAATGCTACAATGGGTCTATAATATCACTTATTCAAGACCAAACATGATTTTTAATGCATGGACTATATGGTTTCATGAATTTCGGAAGCCTTTCCCACATGGAGGATTCTAGAATGGCATCTTTAGACACTAAAGTCAAATCTGGTGGGCTATGCACTAAATGTCAAATCCGGTGGGCTATAGTTGGAAAGTGGTTTTCTACTTTTCCAAAAATACTTTGGTAGACTTTATCTTATTGAATTTAAGGGAAAAAAGTATCTTAGCCTTTATGACTCTAGGGTATTAGACCCTTGACTAATGTACCACCCCTTATCTATAAATAGCCACCCCATGGAACTTGTATGGCATTAAATATTTAATTGAGATATTATGATTTCATTCTCTATGTAGTGTGAGGATTTTTCTAGTTTTTTCACATGCTCTTATATATTATTTCCTTATCAATCTAAAAGTTAGATTGGTTATCCAAGGTCACAAATCCCCCAATTCTATGCCCTAACCTAACTACATTGATGTGTGGATTGTATATCACATCCCTCCCTTGAGTGTGTTGTCTAAGTAGTAGGTCGTGCTACTTTTAGAATTTATTGACTAATTCCAGCCACTATCCATACCCATCATCCGCCACTTATCCACGAACCACATCCTTCATTTGTTGTCATATGTCGTGAAGATAAAGCCACCCCATGCGTCTCAAATTAGTTTGTATCAAAGTATCAGTTGACACAATAGGTATTTATCCATTCATTTACATTACTTTTACCCCTTACCCTCCTTATAATTCCATATTATTCACCTATTCAACAAAAAATTCCTTTCCTTTAAAGCCTCCCGAATTGGGGTAGTTTATGAAATATCAGATTATTATAAATTGGGAAAAATTTTCATTCATCTTCTTTGTGTGTTTGATTCACTCTATTTGATTTATATTCTACAAATAAATAAAAAAATAAAATTCTATCAACTAATAATTTTGTGCTTTTCCAAATTAATCAAATACTTTATTAAATAGATTTAAAAGAAAAATCTTACTCTATGTTCAATCATCTTGTGATTTAAAACTCCAAGCACAACACTTTTTGTGAAGTTTTGACCAAAAAAAGAAAAAAAGTAGATACAATTAATTTTTTTGCTTTGCATTATTAGCACTTTCCATTTTTGTACATCACTTTCTTTATCATTTTACTTCATCCCCACATTATATTTGTCTCATTTTGTTATTAATTTTCTCCATATCTTTCACAATCAAGTAAAACCCAAATACCACCTTTCAACCCCCTTTTCCACCCACCCTTTATCCATTTTCTACCTCCTTTTTGACCTTTAGCCATTACCAATCAAACAGGTTGTGTTAAATCATCCCATAAACACAATATTATTGGGGAAGGACTGGTGTCAATTTATTTTCCGAAATAAGGTATTATATTTCATAAGATATTGGGATATAAATTGACTGTTGAGAGTAGAGAGAAATAAGAAAAAAATACTCGTGAGTGTGTAGGCTTGTGTGCTCGAGTATGTATTTCTTGCGCATGTAAGTGTGTATTATTGTCTATGTGATTGTGTATTTATTATGCGTGTATTCTTTTTTTCTTGAATATGTATTTCTTACATGTGTAAGTGTGTATGATTTTGTGCATGAGTGTGTATTTCTTGTGTGTGTGAGTGTGTATCCCTATGTACGTGAGTGTGTACGTCTTATGTGTGTGAATGTGTGTACCTCTTGTGTGAGTGCATGTGTCTTCATGTGCATGAGTGAGTGTGTGTGTGTGTGTGTATCATTGTGTGAGTTTCTCCTCATGTGTGTTTCTGTTTGTGTAATATATTATGGTTAAAGATCATGGTACGAAAATTGCTCATGCTAGTGATGAAGGAATCCGAAACAGGTCTCACACACCTGAAGCCTCACAACTCCAAATTCAAGATTTGGTGAGACATTTTGAGAAGCTTATTGATAAGACGTTGGAGGTTATACATGAGAGGATTGCCAACTTTGAGAATCAATCAAGCCTGAGGATGATCCATGATAATCCATGGCACATTCCGGCACCATGTCTCCCCACATCATGGAGGAGGAGATGGAAAACCATGTTAGTGATTTCTAGGATGTCACACAAAGGATAGGGTTGTACAAAAAACCTATAGGAGGCCAAAGAAGACCACATTATGATGACCTACTTGGTATGATCAAGTGAAGGTCCCTTCATTTTAATGGAAAAGTGATACAGAAGCATACTTGGAGTGGGAGATGCGGATCAAGCAAGTATTTTCTGGTTATACCTATTCTAAGGAGAAAAATGTAAAATTTTTAGCTCTTGATTTCATTGATTATGTATTAATATGGTGGGAAAAAGTTTAAAAAGAGAGAACCGGATATGGAGGACATCCTATCCATAATTTTGAAGACAGGAAGTTTTTTATGCAGAAGCGGATTGTTCCCACACACTACTATAGAGATATCCAGAACAAACTTCCACGTCTCACCCATGGAATTAAGAGTGTAGAAAATTACTATAAAGAGATGAAAACTGCCATGATTCTAGAAAACATTGAGGAGGATCTAAAGGCAACAATGGCACAATTTTTACATGGGCTAAATCGGGAGATTGCCGAACAAGTAGAGATGTACCACCATCTGGAAATACAAGATATGATCCCCCAAGCCACCAAGATTGAGAAACAAATCAAAAGGAGGAGAAACATGAGGAAAAACACTACCCCTTTCACTCCATGGATACATTAAATGAATGATATTAAAAAACCATCAAAATAAAAATAGGTGGTTGATCATAAAAGTGACAAGGTAATTCTTCTACTTAAGAAACCTAATTTCGAGGCTAACAAAACCAGAAATCAGGATATTTTTTGTTACAAATGTCAAGTAAGGGGTCACATTTCTAGTGAGTTCCCAAACTGGAACACAATAAACATCAACAATTATGGATAATGTGAGACTGATGGAGAGGGTTAAGAAGAGGAGGAGGAAGAATCTCCAGAAATTGATAGTGGAGAATTTGTGAAAAATGATGATATTCTTATCACTAGGAGAGTTTTAAGTGCACAAATATCTGTTGGAGTGAAGGACAAGCAAGATAACCTTTTCCATACATTATTCAAGATCAATAGAAAGGTATGTAGCATTATTATTGATATCGGACGTTGTAGGAATGTGGCGGGAACTGAGTTGGTCGAGAAGTTGGGACTCCTGACTATATGACACAAAAATCCATACAGGCTTCAGTGGTTAAATGATTGTGGGGACCTGAAGGTCACCAATAAAGTGAAGCTATTGTTCACCATTAGTAAGTACAAAGATAAGGTTTTGTGTCATGTTGTTCCTATGAAGGCTTGTCATTTTTTATTAGGATTAACATGGCAGTATGATCGGTGTGTTACTCATGAAAATTTGTTAAGTCATCACTCTTTTGTACTCTGAGGGGAACCTATAACCATCAACCCCATGTCCCCCAAGAAAATTATGGAAGATTATATTTTGAGAGAAAATAAAAAAATGAGTGATGAGGAAAAAAAATAGAGAAAATGAAAAATGAGATAATGAGGGGAAAATAGAAAATGAGAGAAGAAAAGAAATGGAGAGTAAAGAAAAACAAAGAGGGAAAAAATATTTGAGAGGAGAGAAAAGTGCGATGTTGGAAAAAAAGAGTTAGGTTAAGGAGGATTTGATTTCTTAGTAAAACATTTTAGTACTTATGTACAAATAGGTGATGTTGAACACTAAATACATAACATATCTTTTTCCACATGTTGTTGAGTCTTTGTTGTAGGAATTTGAAGATGTGTTTCCTGAAGAGGTGCCACCTAATTTTCCACCCATTAGAGGTATTGATCATCAAATTGACCTCATAATTAGAGCATCACTACTGAACCGACCAACATAACTCACCAATCCAAAAGATATAAAATAAATTCAAAGTAATGTTCAAGAGTTGTTGGATGTGGGATATGTCAGAGAGATCCTTAGTCCATGTGCCATACCGGTTCTTTTAGTACCAAACATGTATGGATCATAGAGATTGTGTATTGACTACAGAACCATCAATAACATCATGGTCAGGTATCGTCTTCCTATCCCTAGGTTAGATGACAGCTCTACCATTTTCTCAAAAATCGATTTAAGAAGTGGCTACCATAATGTTAGGATTAAAGAAGTAGATGAGTGGAAAACTATATTTTAGACAAAACATGGACTTTATGAATGGTTAGTCATGCCCTTTGGTCTCACCAATTCACCTAACACCTTTGTGAGGTTAATGAATCATGTCTTATGTGCATATCTTGGAAAATTATTGGTAGTTTACTTTGACGACATTTTAGTGTATAGTAAAACTTTTCATGAACATGTATATCACTTAAGAAAATAGCTATAGGTGCTGTGGAAGGAAATTTTTTTTGGAAATATATATAAGTATGAATTTTTCCTCGATAACATTTTTTCCTGTAGATTTTTTGTGAATCGAAATGGAGTTTAAGTCAACACTAAGAAGATCAACGAAATAAAAAAAAATGGAAACTCTATCCTATGTTGGACAGGTAATAAGTTTTCATAGGATTGATAGTTTTTATAGAACATTTGTGGAAGAATTTAGCACACTAGAAACACCATTGAATGAGTTGAAGAAGAATATTGTTCCATTCAAATGGGGGATAACTCAAGAGAAGGATTTCCATACTCTTAAGGAGAGACTCACCCTATCCCCTCTACTTGCACTCTAGAACTTTGGTAAGAGCTTTAAATTGAATGAGATGCAATCAGAATTGGTATTGGTGGAGTAATCATACAGGAAGGTAAGCCTATTTCTTATTTTAGTGAGAATTTAAATGGCCCAACTCTAAACTATGATACATATGATAATGAGTTGTATGCATTGTTTAGAGTTCTAGAAAAATGGAATCATTATCTTTGTCCTAAAGAATTTGTGATCCATTCTGATCAAGAGGCTCTTAAAAACCTTAGGAGCCAACAAAAACTAAATAGGAGACATTCTAGATGGTTGGAATTCATTGAACCATTTCCATATGTCATAAAGCATAAAAAGTTTAAAGAAAATACTATGGCAAATGCACATTCAAATAAATATTATCTTTTATCCTTGTTGGATTCATAAATCCTTGGTTTTGAATTAATTAAGGATTTATATGCCACTGCTAGTGATTTTAGAGATCCGTATGAACTTTTTAAACCTGGAGTTAGTTGGGAAAAGTTTTATTTAAATGATTTATTCTTATTCCGGATTAATAATATTTTTATTCCCAATTTATCTATCCACTTAATTTTACATAAGGATTCACATTTGGGTGGGTTAATGTGACATTTTGGGGTTGAAAAAACTCTAAGTGTTCTTAGTGATAATTTTTATTAGCCAAGGATATCTAGAGATGTTGAGAAATTTGCGTGAAAGTGAATTTTCTTCCATAAAGCCAAATAAAAACTGAACCCACATAGACATTATCTTCCTCTCCCAATCCCCAACACACCTTGGGAGGACATATCAATGGACTTTATTGTGGGGTTACCACAAACCACAAGGGGGAGAGATTCCATTTTTTTTACGGTGGATCAGTTTTAAAAAATGGAACATTTTATTCCTTGTCACAAAACAAATGATTCCACTAACATTGTAACACTTTTCTTTGAGGAAGTAGTCAAACTCCATGGAATTCCAAGGATTATTGTGTCAGATAAAGACACAAAATTCCTCAGTTACTTTTGGAAAACATTATGGAGAAAAATAGAAATGAAGTTACTATTTTCCACTACTTTTCATCCATAAACTGAGGGAAAACAAATGTGGTGAATTAAACACTATCATCCCTTCTATGAACAATTTTCAATAGGAACATAAATAATTAGGAGTGTCTACCACATGTAAAATTATCATATAACAGATCCAAGCATTCCACAATTCAATTTTATCCACTTTAAATCGTTTACAGCTTTAACCCCGTATCCCTATTTATATAGTTCCCTTTTCCTTTATAGGAAGAAACTAGTAGATATGCAAAAGGGTGTGTATAATTCATCAAGAAAATTCAAGGAAGGGAAAGGATAAATATCGAACAGATGACCCAAAATATGTTGATCATAGAAACAAGGTTAAGAAAAAAGTGTTGTTTGAGCCTAGTGACTTAGTATGGATTCATATGTAGAAGGAAGGATTTCCCAACAAATGAAAATCAAAACTCATGCCATGGGGGCATGTAACTTTTTGAGTCTCCAGAATATTAACAGTAATTCTTACAAGATAGCTCTCCCAAGTGAGTATGGTGTAAGTTCCACTTTCAATGTTTCTGATCTTTCTAATTTTTTGGGTGTAAAGGATGAAGAGTTAATGAATACTTCTTTTCAATATGGGGAGGATGATGAGAACCATGTTGAAGGACCAAAGTCAATTTCTCGGGTGGAGGAGTTGGATTTGCAAGGCCCAATGACGCGAGGGAGATTAAAGAGGCTCAATGCTACAATGGGTACCCATCTTACTTTATTAAAGGCCCAATGGATCATTCCTTGCATGGATGGAGAGAATAGTCCTATAAAATCAATTATTCAATCCCAAACACGATGTTTAAATCTTGTCCCACATGGTTGCTTGAATTTGGGAAGCCTTTCCCACATAGAGGATTCTAGAATGGCATCATTAGACACCGAAGTCAAATCTGGTGGGCTATGCACTCAAATTCAAATTTGGTGGGCTATATTTGGAAGGTGGTGTCCTATTTTCCAAAAAAGTCTATGGTAAAATTTATATTTTTGAATTTATGGGAACAAATTAGTTTATCCTTTATGAATTTAAGGTATTAGACTCTTGTATAATGTACCAACCCTTGGATATAAATAGCCACCCCAATGGAACTTGTATGGAATTCAAGATTTAATTGAGAAATTTTGATTTTTTTCTCCCTGTTGTGTGAGGATTGTCCCGGTTTTTCCACATTCACTTGTTCATTGTTGCCTTGTCATTCTACAAGTTAGATTGGTGATTCAAGAACACAAATCCCCTAATTTCATGCCTCAACCCAAGTACGTTGTTGTGTGGATTGGTTATCACATCCCTCTATTGAGTGTATTGTCAATGTAGTATCTCACACTCCTTATAGCATTGATTGACTACTTGAATCCTCTAACCATATCCATCATCTATCACTTTGCTCTGAACTACATCCTTCATCCACCACCCTACCCCATGAAGATCAGGACAAACCATGCATATCAAATCATAGAGGATGATGAGAAACATGTCTAAGTCCCCATGTATATTTCCTAGGTGGAGGATTTGGGTTTACAATTCCTGATGATGTGAGGTATATTAAAGAGGTTGAATGCTACAAATATTTCCCATATCACTTCTATAAATTCCCAATGGATATCACCATGAAAGGATGGAGTTAATGGGCCTATTATCTCACTTGTTAAATAACAAACATGAATTTTTAATCTTGGCTCAAATAGTTGAACAAATTATAGAATCCTTTCCCACATAGACATTCTAGAATGACATATTTGGGAACCAAAGTCAAATCTGGTGGGCTAGGTACTCAAAGTTGAATCTGGTGGGATATGGGTGGAAATATATGTGCTAATTTTTTCAAAAAGTCTTTGTTAGACTTTATTATCACAAATCAAACCTGGAGGTCTCATCCCACACCATCTAGAACATCAAGGATGTAGTTCATATGGTTTTCCCTTATTGAAGAGATTGAAGTCACCCTAATAATATGAAGGATGATGTGTGTCATTCCAAACACCACCCAGGTTTAGAGTTGGGGAACTCTCATAATGAGTCCATGGTAGGATGAAACCAGTGAACCTCACATCATTTAATGAGTTGGATATCTAAACCTTTGCAGTCGAGGAGGGGGATGGTGTGCCTCATGGGCGCCTCGATATGCTGAGATGCTGATCCTGGGACAAGTGGTATTAGAGGATATGTGCCTCGTGATGTTTGGGGAATGCTAGAGGTTGGGGAATCAACTTATTTTTGGAAGAGTCTTGGGGTGTCACAGTGGAGGTGACATAATAAATATGTTCATGCGTATGTGAATGTTAGATGAAGAAACACCACTATGGTGGGTGGGTTTATAGGAGATATGTGGTTAGTGTTCCAGAAATCAGGTGGACCATAGATTTGACAACGAGAAATGAGCATCCCCTTGGCCATGCATGGAATCCAGTTATTTAAAAGTAAATCAATAAATAGACACACTCAACGACATGATCCTACATGTATGAGGGCATGCATGGATTTTTGGTGGTAGAATGTCACCACCCAATCATGGGGATCTCGTCACACATCATCGAGAGAATCAAGGATCCAGCTCATGTGGTTTTCCCAATCCAAGAGATGGAATTAACCCTAAAAATTTGGTGGATGGTCTGTGTCAGTCCTGACATCACGTTGGTTGGGATTTGGGGTCACTCATGATGATTCCATTGTAGGGAGAAAACAGTGAACCTCACATCATTTAAAAGAGATGGACAACTGAACCCCAACCACCGAGGAGGGGAATGGGGTGTTGTATGGGTGACCCACTATGCGAAGACGCTCAACTTGGAACATTATTCTTTACTTCTCTCCATTGTGTGAGTATTATTTTGGTTTCCCCCTTGGTCTTGTGAATTATTGACTTATCAATCTACAAATTGTATTGGAAATATAAGATCAAAATCCGCCAATTATGTGCCTCAATAAAAGTGCATTATTCTGTATATTGAACATCACATCCCTCCTAGAGTGTGTTGTCTAAGTAGTAGGTCACACAACTAATAGATTTGATTTCATAATTGCATCCCCTATCCATACCCATCATTCACCACTTATCTTTGAACCACATCCTTCATATGAATCCCTACACTGTGAATATTGGGCTACTCCATGCATCTCACATCATTAGAAGTTTTTGTGTTAGTCCTACCAGACTTAAAGCCCCATATTCATTCTTTTGAAAAACTTCTCACTCAAAAAAAAACTATTTTACTCTGCATGTCATTCTAGCCCAATATACCCACATTCCATGTGCTTATATGTCTTCAAGTACCCTATGTATCCTCCCTTTAGCGAATAATGATAGTTTTGTAATACCCTTTAAATCATAAATGATTTCATTTTTAAAACCAGTCAATTTTTAAAGAATAATAAGAAATTTTATGTAGCATATCTTGGTTTCACTTTACTTATTTTTTGTAGTGAATCCATAATTTCCTTCAGTATATAATCTTATGATAACTCTTCCTTAAACACTCCAATTTCCTCCCAAATGGGTTATAAAATTTCTATGTTCATAAAATCTCCTGCCCATGTCATCTATGATAGAGAATCAGTCTCACTGTTCAACTTACATGACTTATAAATAACTATTAAATAATATCTTTGTAATTTATCCTACCAGCATTGATGATCAACCAAAAGTACCTTTTGACTATGAAAATGATTAAGACCTTGATGATTTCTATATAAATCAAACCTTCTCCCTATAAAATATTTTTTCCAGTGCTAAATTGTTAAAACTAAATACCCAAACTCCTTTTCATATACTGATTTCACCAAAGTGGGTTCTAAAAATATTTTATCAAAGTAGGTTCGAATCCTACCTTCCTAAATCAAAACAACCCTAACCCTTGAACCCAAAGAAACACAATCCACAAAAAACCCATTAGAAAAATCTAGCATTATAGGAACTAAGGTAGTAGTCATTATTTCCTTTAGTGTATTAAATTATTCTCATGTTTTAGGAATCCACTTAAAACCTCCCTTCTTAATTCAAATTTTATAGTGATTTCATTATATTTCTGTAATTCTTAAAAACATTCAATAGTATTCATGCATCCCCAAAAATACCTCACTCCCTTTACATTCCTTCTCACATGACACATTATAACTACCTACAATTTTTTTGGATCCATCACAACTCCTTGGGCTGAAATGATATTCTCCATTTACTCCACAGTCCTCCTTCCAAAAGTTCACTTCTTATTTGAAAATAACTTGTTGTATATTAATTTTTGAGGAATTTATTACAACTTATCTAAGAGTTCATTACAACTATTTCTATACATCAGAATATTGTTGAATAACTCCAACACATTCTTCCTTAATAACCAACAGAATACTGAATTCATAGTGGCATGGAAAGTTGATGTCACATTCATAAACCAGAATTACATAATGAGGTATTTTTAGTGCCCCTCATGGGTTTTAAAAATAATCTTCCTAATATCATCTTCTTTTACCAATACTCAATGGAAATATCATTTTAGATCCAAATTTTTGATGTATTATACCCCATGAATCTCATCCATTAGATTTTCTATTATAGGAATTGGATACCTATCTAGTATTGTCAAACCATTAAAATCCTAAAATCTACACACGTTCTCTATCCTCCAACCTTATTCTTTTATAAAATAATTTGAATAGAATATGAGATGATACTATGTATTATAAACCCCCATTCCAAAAGCTCATCTACCTAAAATTCAATTTCATTATTCATAAACTAAGCATTCTTATATTTTTGTATGTTGAATGGATACTCTCCCTCCTTCAAATTGATCACATGATCAATCTCTCTCTTAGGTTTTAGTTCCCATGGTGACATACCCCAAAGTTTCCAAACAAGAAATTCCCAACACCAGGTCTAGCCTAGTGGTGTAAAAAGCATATGCATCTACCACAAAGTCTTCTTCCCCCAACAGAACCACCAAGGACTGACATAGTCCTTCCGATATCACTTAGTGTCCATCTCCCAATTGAATACTAAATGGTTTGGTCTTTGTGACCAACACTATAAGGGACTTAAATTTCCACTTGGATATAAAATTATGGCTATTTATACTATCTATATGTATAATTAGGGGCACTCCCAATATATTACCCTCCATAAACATATATTTTACATGTACTACATTTTTCTAATACACAACACATGTTGTAGTTCCCAACATCTCCATTTCTAACGCATTATCATCTGGTCCTGAATTCTATTTATAGCCTCTTGTTTATATTTATTCATCTTCTTGGGGATATACACATTCCCAAACCATCAATTTATAGCCCTTTCCATACATCTATGTGCTCGACCAAACTTTTGATTGAATGAATAACACAATACCTTGGTTTTTCTTTCCTCAAAATTTTCTTTAGATAAACTCTTGGTTCCCTTACACCTTAGTGAGTTTCCACCCTTCATCACATTCAAATATCCTGATGAGAACCATGTCGATGACACTACGTCAATTTCCCAGGTGGAGTTATATTTTCATGTTCTGATGATTTAAGAGAGATTAATGAGGTTTAATGCTACAATGGGTGCCCATATCACAACATTAAAGGACCAATGGACCTAACCTTGCATGGATATAAAAAATGGGACTATTATCTCACTTATTTAATCCCAAACACGATGTATTAATATTAAACCACATGTAGATTTTATAATGGAATCTTTGGACACCAAAGTCAAATCTAGGGGGCTAGGTACTTGAGGTCAAATCTGGTGGGCTATGGGTGGAAACAAATGTTCTACCTTTCCAAAAAGTATTTGTTAGACTTTATCATTTTGAATTTAAGGGGACAATGTTGGAATAAGATTTATGACTTTAGGGTATTATACCCTTAACCTTTGTATCACCGCTTATCTATAAATAGCCACCCCATGAAATTGTATTTGGGATTCAAGATTACAATAGAGAGTTTGTGATTTTTTTTATCTATTGTGTGAGGATTGTTCCCATTTCCTCTTTCTTCTCTGCATTTTTTCCTTGTTAATATGATAGTTATATGGGTGATATAAGATCACAAAGTTGCCAATTTTGTGCCTTAACCCAATGTTTTATTGTGTAGATTGATCATCAAATCCCTCCATTAAATGTGTTTTCTAAGTAGTAGGTCACACTCCTTATAGAATTGGTTGACTACATTATTCCACTATACTTACCCATCATCCAACACATAGTCTTTAACTACATCCTTCATCTTCCTCCCAATACCGTGAGATTAAGCCACCCCATGTGTCTCAGATCATATCTTTCCATCACTATTCTTATTGAATTGGAATTCCATCTCTTCCCATGATGTCCATCTATGTTGCTCCTATTTTATTCCTCAGGATACTAAATAGTCTCATTTACTATCAACTCCCGTTCAAATCTATTGGAAAAGGATAGAAAATGTGGCTTGTTTTATAGTTCATGTGTCATCACTGCGCTTCCTATTTTATAATTTAATCCCCCATTGAATAAAATTAGTAAAAAATTCTATGATATATCTAGTACTCGCAATTCCACCCACTCAAATTCATCTATACACATGACCATAGTACCACTCTTTCATAGATGCTTCAGGAAGAAAACTAGATCTTCCATTGCCACACTACAATTGTACCCAAGAAACTACTATTTTAGTTGTATCAAGGTGATCACAGTTCTTGTTGTTTTAAGTGAAATCATCCAATATTGGACCATTCTATCCATGCTCAACTAATCTAGAGTAATTTTAAACTCCTATAATGTTTTATGGATTGAAAAATATGCCTCTTATATGGTATCTTATAATAGTATATCTTATCTGAAGAAAATTGTAATCTTCACATGCCTTAAAATTGCAAGAAACTCTTCCAATTATGTGTCGTTTGTTCCTATACCTTCCTATAATTGACAATTCTCTAACCACATGCCACTATATATTTTTTCAAACTAATATCACTATCCTTAACTTTGGATTATTCTATTTTCTCCTTTCTGCATTCAGATCTCTCCACCTGGTTCCTTAAGAATTAGTTAAGATGACACAAAGTTATCAAAACATCCTGAATTTTCTTTTGAATGGATGTCATTACTATTTCCAGTTTGTCCTGATGTTGGATTCCCACCTTCAAATATAGATCCATCATTTCCAAGTCTGTGATCCTAATACATTCATGTAGACCTGAGTGTCCATATAAGCAATCACACAAAAACAAGAAACTCCCTCTAGAAGAACTTATCCGCTATTCCGAACCTCCAATGTTTGATTCTCATTTATAGATTTTATCGAATTGTATTCATATAAAATTTCCCCACCCCTTCAACCTATTTTTTTATTTTTACGAGCTCTATAATTTGATTACTAAGGATGGCCTTTTGGGTTTTCATACCAATAGAAAAGGTAACATGGTGGAGGGTAATATTACTATAAAATGACTTAGTAGAGGTGTTAACAGAACTACATATTTTAATTATATTCATTATAAATTTAAGGGTATTATTTTCTAGACAAAAAATTGATTCCATAATTCATAATGATTAATAATTCTGTTTGAAAAATAGAGAGTTTTAGGGGGACTTGTTAGGAGGGGTATGAAAATGTTGACACTCTCATTTCAATGGAATCCAGTTTCTACTTCTCCAGAGTGTTGGATTATGTGGGAACTGAGAGATCTTGTAATGAGGTCTAGATTTGTGGATGAGTTTTGAAATATATTTTTTACTGGTTTTTGGTTGGGTAGCACTATTGTTTCAGAAAATTTGGGAATATTTGAATGTGGTTGTGGGTATGGGATGAGCCTAGGGGTGGTTATATTCCATATGTATATCTATAGTTTTTTAAAGGTTTTGTTCACATATCATGATTTTTGACAATGATAAACTATTAGCTTGTGCACATTTGGTCCTTCCCAAGAGAGGGTGTGTGGAGGTCTTGTAAAAGGGGTTTTCACTGACTTTTTATTTTTATCAACCTGATGCAGTTATAGGGGGTTCTGGGTTGTGTAATATTGTTTTAGTGTTGGGACATTAGTTTTGGGATTACATTGGCTTTGCTTGGTGTTGGAGTAATACTAGGGGAGGTTCAGATGATTGAGGAGATGAGGTATATAGGGTAGTGGAAATGAGGCATGGGAGGGAAGTCCTTATGTAAGAGTCTGAGCTAGTATAATAATAAATATGAGAAAAAATAACTGGACAAGATCATTCTAGTGGGATATAACATGTTGGAGAAGAAGAAATTTGTGAAAACCATGTCATTTTTCACTATAACCAGGTTCTAAGGAGCTTTATTGAGGATGACGGTCAGCCACACTGTGAACAATTAAAGGTATATATTTTTTAATCCTTTTTACACAGTGATAGATGGTATAATTTATTTAGATCAAATGGAGAATCCTTTCTAGGTACCAAGTTTGGTCGATTGAACAATCCAATAGTCACTTTAATATTGTGATTCACCAGATGAACCCATTTGAGGAAGCAGGATTACTCTTGTGGTCATTACTTAGGTGGAAGTCTCTTCTTGTGTGGTGGATTCTTCTTGAGTACTATCTATAAACTTTCACAATATAGGATATGTGAATTCTAGGAGTCGACATTAAACATTTTTTCATCTCATTTTTTACATTGATATCTATGGATAAATTCTATGGGTGTTTGGCACATTGATTGTGTTTTGGGAAAGGGATGATGAAGTATCACATTTACAAGTGATATTTTTTGGAACATGGATTATATTTTTGGCATTTCTGATCCTAATTTTTTTTGATGTTTATCTCTTTCATCCTCTATTAAATCTGGTTTTCAAATTAAAATGTTTTTTTTATTTTTACCATGAATTTTTTTATTACTATGAAAATTATTCTTCTAGGATTTGTTCTATCTGTGGGCCTCTATTTGGGATTATGGTGTCATTGGGCATCTGTTTGTGCTTTGGGATTTGAGGGTGTCCAGGAATCACTTTCTTACTCATACCTCTATTCCTTTTTTTTCTTCAGACTGTTGATGAGTTATGATCTAACTACTCTGATTTTGGATGTTTGTGTTTTCTAATTTCTGGAAATTCATGTCTTCTGCCGCCTGCATGTTCCTCTCCTACCATGTGTCTTGATTTTAGCATGATTAGTTGCACCTTCCTGATCTTCTCAATCCTTTAGTGCTCCCTCAACTATCCAAATGTACGCCTCACCTTTTGGGCCTGTCAGTTCATCACCAAAACTCTTGCATGACATTGATGAAACTTTATTATTTGATGCATCCCCTTTATTATATGATTGTGGTTCTTTGACTTCCTTCAAAATTATTCATTCAGAGAGATATCTCAAGAGAGAGTAGCTTCGACTCTCCTAATATGTGGTCCTATACACCATGTTTTGGTGATCCACTTTGGGGGAGATCTTGCCTCCCATTATCCTAGCTCGATTGAGATCCCTTCAAGATGTACTGTCCATGGTAGCTCTATTGATCTTATTCAACATATTCTTCTCATGTTATTAGTGTATACCTAATTTTGTAAGGATGTATTTGTTTTTCTTTTTCATCTATTCATTTTATTTCTTTATTTATTGTTTTATATTATAAGTTTTGGGGTTGCGTACGTGAGTTCATCCTTCTTAGAGGTGTATGCTACCATATTTGCTTTAGGTTCACTGTAATTTCTAGAGTGGAAAGGACCTCATAAACATATAGTTTTTTGGTCCACATGCATTGTCTTTCAGCTTTAATTTCTCTATTGTATGTTTTTTTCTTGGTTTTCATAATAATAAACATTATGAAGCTGTTCTTTCCTTAGAGTAGAACAGAATGTTCTAAACCATGTAAATCCCTAGTTAATCTTTAATTTAATTCAATTATATATTTTTTTTCACTCATTATTGTTTTTCCTTGCTTCTATCTTTTTTCTTCTTATTTAATTTAATTTGGAACCATAAAACTGATTCCTCATTTGTATTCTATTAGCATCGAACCACATTAATTGGATCAGCTATGATATTAAAAATTGGTATCAGAGCCTATAATAGGTTTAACCATGCCATCCATTAAGTTTGATGTTAAAAAAAAATGATTGTGAGATGAATTTTAGTATGTTGAGAGTTAATATGCTTTTATTGTTAGTCCATAGTGGGATAGAAGATTTTTTTCTTGTCCCCAATAAACCCTTAGTAACTGTGTTTTCAATTGGCCATTCTGCTACAACTTACATTGATGTCGACCCTAGTATTTTTTAAAAGGATCATTATAAACTTCTCTTAACCTTAGGAGGAAAATTATTATGTGAATTTTACCATTAAACTGCTTCTAAATCCATTTGGATTAAAATAGAACATTTATATATGAACAAAATATTTCATGGTCGTCTGTATAACAAAATGTGGCTGTATACTTTCAAAATGACCCTAGATTCTTCTGTGCATGTTCATTTTAATGAGTTTAATATAGTCCTTCTAGATTTAGTTAATATTGATATTGAATTTAAGGATGAAGACTGAGCTTTAATTCTTATAACATATTTTGATGATTCTTTTAACTAATTAAATGATTCCATGTTGTATGGTAGGGATTCAATTAACTTAGAAGAGGTGATGTTTTTTGTTTTATTTCATGATTTTCAAACATATGTTTTGAAGGAAGAACCTAATGGTGTTAAGAGTCAACCATAGTTAATTCATGATATGTTTCAGTTGAAATAATGATAAAATAGTAAATATAAGAACCTTTTTAAGAACTTTTGGTGTTTTTAGTGTGGTAAGACCAACCATACTAAAATGTACTGTCCCGATTTTAAAAATAAAGAAAGAATGTCCCAGACTCATGTGATATTCCCTAGGTTTTCCACTATAGGTGTTCTTTCATTTGTTTGTTTAGCATCCATTAGCTATAAGTAGGCATAGATTCTAAAGAGTCTCTCTTATTTGATCCTAGATATACTCCTGCATTCATTTTTAGGGGAACCTGGTTAGAAGAGAGGGTGTTTTAGTGATGGTCTAATCCATTTAGGATTAGGTGGATATCCTTCTCCTGTTGGATCCCTTCCCCTATTCTAGTGATCCTCTCTAGTGGAGAGCTCACCTCCTGTGATCGTAGCCCAGCCGTTACACCTTCACAAAGTACTAGCCTTGACTTCTCCATTGACCTTCTACAACAACCTCCTCTTCGGTTCTTGGTGTAGGATTAATTTTGTAAGGTTGTATTTTTTCCTATTTTGGATCCAAATTGTGTTTATTTCTTTCATTATTTATGGTATGAGTGTTTGGGTTGCATGCATGAGTCCGTCCTACTTGGATATGTAATGTTTGGGGACTTTCCCTAGTTTATTCTCATAGAGGGTCAAAATACTTTATGAATTTCAATGAAGAATCAATGAGAAAAATATAAATATAATTACTAAAAAATAAATTTGATGTGCTGGGAGTGTTCATGAAATGAAAGATATGGGTGAAAGAAAAATGGGGTGCAAGATGAAATGATGGAAATCAGACCATGGATATGAGAATGGGAGAATTTTCTAGATCTTGTATAGACACAATTGAATTAGGCATTATAAGACTATTCCTGGAATACTTGATAAAATGGAATTGATGAAAAGATGAATAAAATGTTGATGTAAATGGTGTGAAGAATGACGATGTATTCATGGATTCCCATGGTTAAGAAAAACAGTTGGTACTATTTCGTATTTGATCTATTCACTACAAAAAATTCAACTGTTTTAGATGGTTTATTTGCGATGGGATCCCATCGCGTATAGTAATTTTCGATGGGGTCGTGTTAGAAATAACCCATTTTATAAAACAACATCGTAAATAATAAGATCCATTTTTTTTAAAAAGTTATTTGTGATAGAAGGACCCCATTATAAAAAACCTAAAATAATAATAATAAAAAATAAAGAAAATAAATAAAATATAAATTCTTAATAATATAAAATATGCACTATATGGAACTCTAAATATTATAATTAATAAAAATATTACAATAAATATGTACATTCAAATGTCTAAAAAAATAACTGATGGGGAGGGGTTATTTGGAAGAGGTTGTGGAGGGAACCTCATCCCTAATTCATGTGTTAGATGTCACATGTACTACATCGTCTGCTCGTGGTGCTACTACTTCCATTGACACATCTCCTCATTCTGTTATTGCTGTTGTCAACATAGATCCTCTTGCTCCCTACACATGGTATCTATAAGCTCACTGTGAGCTATAATATATTCCTCATATTGTGCATCAGATGACGATAAATCTCCATGATCTTCTCTCGAGATAAAAAACAATATCGTAACGGTACCATAATAACTCTTAGGTGTCAATCAAGAGTCGATACTGACAACTCTGCCTTTCTGAATGGCATAATGATTCTTTTGTATCCATGATGCATCACCAAATATTATTACACTACTAGTCTAATCGTCGGTCATGGCCTGACTCTCATTCTATTTTTAAGAAGTCGTGGCCTCATATGAATCCTTCAATTTCAGTTTAAAATTATAATAGTTAAAATATTATTTTCATTTTATTTTAAAAATCAAAAAAATATTGACCAAGATATACCACTAGAGACAACCTATAATCTCTCTAGTGATATGATCATTGTACATCCTCTTATAAACTTAAAACTCTATAATATCAGAATTTTTGACCACCTATATGAGTATAAAATAAACGGTTAACATTTAAAATTATATAATTTATTAAAAAAAATCACTTTCAATATGCCATCGATTGGTACCGAATGTATGACTACCAGATCAATGTATCACCTCTTACCTCCCTTGATTCTGTCGAACTAATGATTCTATCCTCTAAAAATTATATTTCATATAGTATGAACATAATTCATCCCAAACCTGAGATGAGATGTAATCTAGTCAGTGAGCACAGCTAGGCTGATCAAAATCTATTACTCTCACATTCCGCTTGGTTGTCCACCTCAGATTGTGAAAAAACTGGTAGCAACAATCATGCATACAAATTTCCCATGCCTCTCAAATAGAGCTCTATATTCTATCATCAACATGATACCATAATCCCTACAAATAATTAATAATATCAAGTTACTAATTAAATAAATTTCAAAATAACTATTATTTCTTTATGTACCATCTAATGATCATACATGTGGTGCCCAACGTCAATAAGAATCTAATAATTTGTCATACATGCTTTAGAAAAATAATTCAATAGTATAACACTCACATATCCAACAACTATATGTGAAAAACTGTGCAAAAATAGAACAAATAATAAAACAATTAGTATATAAATAAATTAATGAAAATTAATGAAAACTAACTAAAATACAGATATAAACATACGACTTCATGCATGGATTGAACTCAAGACATGGATTCTAATTCATGATAGGGTCAAAAATCATCAATCTCTCAAGACCACAACCTATCCGGGTTATCACTAAACCTCCAGTAGATTGAGGGTTAGAAGATGTAGCATCAAACTTTTCATCAGGTAGTGAAGCCTCCTCTAGATCATGAAATAGATCAAATTAACACTCGTCATCAATCCAAAATATCAAATGAATATTGTTAAGAAATATTTGAATACAAGTATTGTAACAACCTAAGATTTTATGATAATTATTATTTTTAATTTCTTTGATGTCTTTTGTTGTACGCTACACCAAGATTATCTTGCGCTATACGAAACACCGTATTAGCTTGCAATATACACAACACTATTCTTGGCTTGTGTTACACACAATTTCAAGTTCATTTTGTGGAAATTATTTTACGCAACATTAAGTATAGATTTTGTTTAATGTATAAATGAAATAAGTTTTGATTATGTTATACACAACATTGAGTGAATATATATATATATATATATATTCAATGTATAAATGAAATATGGTTGGATTCTGTTATATGAAACAACAAAGGAGTTGTTCACTACACACAACCCTAACTTGGCTTACATTACACGCAATCACAACCTTCCTCGATAGCGTTTGTAGTACGCAATACTGAGTTTCACTAAACGAGATATTATTATAATATTATTATGAACTAGTCGTTATGAATAGTAATACCCACTTTTTGAAATTTTATAAATTGTATCTTTCAAAATGGACTTCATTTTTGGATTCGGAATATCAAAATTAGCCTAGGGTGAATTTTTGGTATTTTTCTGAAAACTTTCAATTTTTGATGAATTGTGAAAACATTGGGTTTCTATTTAAAAAACGACTTTTTATCTAAATAATTATTTATTTTATTGAAATTTATTTTAGGTAAAAATTGATACATAATATGAATATAAGTTTAATGTAATTTATTGGAGTCATTTTATAATAATTTTAGATATATAAAAATTTTATTGAACTTTTCACCGTCTTTTACCCACCTCCTATGAGAACTTGGAAATTCACATAAAACATTATTTTACCACTTTTGTGAGTGAATTTTGAAAATCCGAGAGACACGGTTAATATCAAGGACTAAAATGTGGTTCAATGTGATGAAAATAATTTTTGGTGAATAGTAACTTTTTACTTTTATTTACCATGGTTAAAAGTAAATAGGGTAATTAAGGGTAAAATGATATTATTATTACCCTAACACATGTCCTAATTCTATTTGATAAGTTTAATTCGACCAAAAACAACCTTAGGAATAAAATATGACCATTAAGGTCCACTTGGATTAGATTAGGACATTTAATATTAATTTATTTAAATAATAGTTAAAATAGTTAAAATCAATGTTTAATAACTAAAACATTTTTAATATAGGGTTATACATAAGATAAATTCGACTATAAATATTAATTAGAAATATAAGAAGATTTCCTAGATAATGGTATTTTATTTATAATTTTTAGACATTAAATAATTTAATTTATTCATGACACAATGATGATGCAATAATTATCTTATTAATGAAATATTGACATAATTGATTTTATAAATACCCAAATAAATTAAATTTGATAATTTTTATGAATTAAAATAATTTTATAGGTTAATATTACATGTTAGTATTAATTTAATTAACTTTTTTCGAACTAATCAATCTGTTATGATTTTCACAAAAATCAATTACCAAATAGTGTCAAAATTGACATAAAATAGTTTTTAAAACAAATATTATATTATTAATTGTTATTTTATTCTTAAAAATCTGAGGTTCGTCCAAATGACTTAGATAAGGTTATATATGTTAATAATAAACAAATTTGGGTTATTTTGTCTTGTTATACTAAGTTTATTAACCTTATAGTGTAAGAAAACAAGAAGACACGGTAAAAGTAAATTTATTTAACTTAAAGTTAAATCTACATTATAAGGTTAAAATAGAAACCTAAACTTGTCTAAATTCTATTAGATGATAGTATTTCGACCCATCCCCACCATAGCTTCGAAATAAATCAATTTGGAGCTATTATAAGCTGAATATGACTTTATTATAAAATAATATTTTATGTTTTTTCAAAGGTTCCCCTCTCCTTCCTTATAAAAAGGGAACCACTTCCCTCTTCTCTTCACACAATTTTGAGCCTTGAAGCTCGGAAAACCCCTGCCCATTTCTCTTCTCCACTTCCGTAGAAACATTCTGGTTTTTCTGGTCTTCTAAAAAGACCAACTCTACTTCCATAAGAGGAAGCTTAAAGGAGGTGCGTCGAAGAAGAGGTAATCTCTTCTTCCGATTCTTTCATGTTTCTTTCTTCTTCAACTACTTCTTATTTGGTTGTCTCATTATAAAGTAAAAAATAAGTATTACTTATATACTTATATGTTATTATAAATATGAAACAACCCTATTTTACCTTCTATCCATCCTACGGAAAACAAAATCACCGCGCGTGCGTACATATGGAATACAGTCTCCACGCCGTGGTGTAATCTGTTTTCGACCACCACCTTACTTGGATGGGTATAATGGTGTAAATAAATAACTATACATGATTATTGTAATGTGATATCGATTCTGAAGTATTATACATACACATCAATACAATTCCACGATCATGGGAATGGTATCATCGCTCGTGAGTACGTACGGACTACCGTCTCCACGACGCGATGAGATTCATTCTCCATGTTAACCATTCATGAATGATTATAAAGTATATATAATAAGTAATCATGAAATATATGACATAATAATGATACTGGATTAATTCATATATATATGTATTCCATCTAATTAATTCCATTCATTTTTATAAGTAAACGAAAACAGCGTTCAAGCGTACGTATGATCTACCATCTCCATGAACGGTGTATTTCATTCCATTTATCGATTTATCATATATATATGTATATACTGAATATATATTATATATAAATCATGTTTTAAATTATATAATTAAGTAAATCAGGATATAAGTAATAATATCAAGACTAAAAAGTCCAAACACGTACGATAAATAAAACAATTTTACCCAAAACGCTGCTTTAACATGGAATTTACAAAAGAACGGGTAATATAAAGTCATAAGTGAACCATATATGATATCATAACAATGAATATGATTCCTTAATAAGTCAATGAAATTATTTAAATCATTATACATGAGTTTCTGAAACATACGAAGCATATCGAACATAAGGTAAGGGATAATTTTCCAAATCTCATTTTTATCCGAGATTTCTTATACGTAAGAATTTACTGGGGTTATATTTATCATCCATGCCCATGTTTTATAATTTTTTTTTCATGTATGTTTGAAGTAATTTTTACCCATTTTGACTTTTACTTCATGGTATGTAAAGAATCATTCTTTTTTTTACCATACGAGGATGTTTTTTACTTTTCTGACAAAAGTACGAGGACAATGTTTTTTTAACTTATACGACATTAAATGATTTTTATGATTTTATAAAGCCTTATTTTCTTGAATCTTCCTCCAAAATATTTCATGACTATTAAAAAATCATTTTTCTTTTAAAATTGCATGATGTTTTGTGAAAAGAAATTTATTTTGAAGAAGAAAGGATATTTTCCTCAAGAATCCATTTCAAGTGTTTTATTAAAACCATTTTCAATCTAAGATGACATTATTTCATATGTGTATGTTTCAAGTATAATGTCTCTTGGATTTACATGGTTTCAGTTTTCTTATGATGAAATGATATCCATTTGTTTTATATGGATTATGTTATGATGGGATGATGTTTATGAAATCCATTTTTATTCTTTGGATTATGATGAATGATTTATGTTTATGTTGTGGCACAAGTAGGAATGATTTCAATATGAGATGGGTGAGACCTATATCTCCCTCAAATTAATTAGGTAAATATTTATATCTCATGAGATAGACAAGACTAGAATGGTAAGTTAATCCGGTTCATTGTTACAGGACTGAAACGAGGAGTGAACACGATTCCGAAAGGGACTTTGTCCACTAAGATGGTCTTGGCAGCAATGCCTTGGTTACCATGGAAATCATATCATGTGATTAATGTTTTTCTACAATTACAAGTTTTATTTCCAATCTATTTTATCTTGATTGATGTTCTATTATGATCTATGCCTTATGTACTACCATATTTTATGTCATTGCTCAAGATTTCGATATTTAAACATTATATTCATGTTTTTATGTTCAAATTTATATGGTTTGTTTTATTTTCTCCATGATTACCCTTACTGAGCATTTGAGCTCACCCTTTATATGTTTTATTTTCCCTAGGATATAAATAAAGGTTTTAGGTAAGAAAAAAGGGGAAGATCTTTATGGGAGATGTTGAAGATCATTCACCATGATTAGAAGATTATATTCAGAGTTTCCAAAGACACTAAACTATTACGGTCCTTGTGTGTCTATTTTTTTATGTATTATGTATTCCGAAAAAGTAATGTAATGTCCATGTATGTCAAGATTTGGGTCTCTAAAGTTGGTATCAGAGGAAAGGTTTAGTTAACCTTTGGAAACTATGATGCGAAAACTTTAGTGAGATCCCTAGAGATATTTATAAGGTATGTCTAGGGATATCTCTAAGGTTAAGTATTAGTATAGGTTATAGTCCTAGAATTATGATAATGATCATGAATAACCTAGGATTAAAACTATGATGCTAGAGATTGAAATTACTCCCCTTGATTATGTTGTTTTTCTAGCATGATTTATGCCTCTCACACAATTCTTTTTGGGTTTTAGAAAATGGATGAAAACCAGAAGATTCATGTTAATGAAGAATATGATGGACAATGAAATGATATTATTCATGATCAATCAAATGAAATGGGATTTGGAAGGCGAAACATCGTTATTATGCCTAATCAGCAATCTCATAATATGATAAATAATCTCAACTTTGGGAAGTATCCTGACTCAACTAATAAGAGAAAGATGGAGTTTCATGATGATCATAGAGGAATGAAAGTTCAATTCCCCTCATTTAAATCATGTGGGAAGAGGAATAAAGGAGAATGTTTCAAAGAAACTGGAAGATGCTTTGGGTTCATAAAAGAAGGACACAAATCCAGTAAGTGCAAAGGAAAAGGTTCAGTTAACACCATGGATAAGGATAATGGTATTGCTACGACATCAACAATGATTAGATGTTTTAAATGTGGAATGTATGGGCATTATGAAAACCAATTACCTAAGGGAAAATCTCATGAAGAGAATCAACATGGTCATATGGGTAGTATTTATGTGGATTATTATGAAGAGACTACAAATGATATATTATATGAAATAAGTGTTGAATCTCAGTCAGTTGTTTAAGAAGGTATTGGAATGATTGTATGTTTATCAAGAGTTATGTTGTATAGTTAATGGTAATATGGAATAAAGAATCATCTAAGGATTTTTAAACTATTTATTTTCCTAAAGTATTTGAAAGTATATGTTGAATGGTACTGGTAACCATGAAAGGTTATTCAGATATTTTTGGAAAGAAGATGATATGCACATAATGAATGGATAAGGAGGAAATAATATGTTTGATAGTATTCATGAGATCATGATTTTTATAAGGACTAAGTGATATCATGGTTTGAGTATATAGAATTTTGGGATTTTGGTATGTGGAAAGAGTTAACTTTTGACAGCACTCATGTTTTCACTAAGGTTCAATGGGTATTCATTTTTCAAGAGAATACATGATTAAGGCCTTCGAATGTTTGGAATGTGACCAACAAGACATATCTTATGATATATGGGGATCAAAGATGGTATTAACATGCTTGTTATATGAACTCTCTGGTAATTGTTTTCACTTTGGACAACAGTAATTTAGATAAGCCTAAATATTGGAATGGATTATGTTGGACATAAGTTATTATTGTTTAAGGCTTGAAATTTTTAGATATTATTGATGGAAAGTTATAATAATGTATTTTTAGAAAAAAGGACAACCTACAGGACGGGTGACAACCCGTCATGTCGGACAAGACTGTGGGAATAAAACCCACAACTGAAGTGCGACAAGCCTTCATTTCCTACCATTAGCCTGCAGGAAGTCCCTGGTCAGTAGAAACTAGTTTTATTTTATTATACTGGATTATAGATGAAGTATAAGTCCATTTTGTAACCATATCTGATAAATCTCACCATAGATGGTATTATGTATATATCTTTTGCTAACTTATGTTTAAGACAGATGGAATGACCTATCATTATATCTCATGATTTGCTAAAACTTCGCGAAAGACAAATTAAACTTCATTTCTTAAAGAGATAAAGTGGAAATTGTTCAAGGCACGAACAACGGTGAGATTTTACCAAAATAAAGTAAGTATTCCTTCTAATTCAAATTCTTCAACTTTAGGGAAATGATCTTGAAAAAAAAATGTTGTCCTAGTGCCCTTATATCCGATGAATCAGATGGTACCCTAGATCATCACAAATTTATGGCTTTTTGAATGTTGGATTTTTCATATCCATATTCTCTACCACTCTCCATAAGAACATGACAGTTAGATTTCTCTTCCATATCCATATTTTCACCTATTTTCTCCTATGTGGAATCCCAGTGATTAGTTAATTTGGGTAACTGTTACGTTTCATACTTTAGTTTTTAAAGATAAGTTTTGGTATTCCTTTTTACGATGTGGGTTTCTATTAAAGGAACTTTCAAGTAGAAAACCATTTATAACCCCGACGAATTTTGAGGGTGAAATTCTTTTTGAAGGGGGTAGAATGTAACAACCCAGGATTTTATGAGAGTTATTCTTTTTAATTTCTTTTATGTCTTTTGTTGTACGCTACACCAAGATTATCTTGTTCTATACACAACACCATATTAGCTTGCAATATACGCAACACTATTCTTGGCTTGTGTTACACATATTTTCATGTACGTTTTGTGGAAATTATTTTACTCAACATTATGTATAGTTTTTGTTTAATGTATAAATTAAATAAGTTTTGATTATGTTATACGCAACTTTGAGTGAATATATATATATATATATTCAATGTATAAATGAAATATGGTTGGATTCTGTTATACGCAACAGTAAAGGAGTCTTTCAATACACGCAACCCTAACTTGGCTTACATTACACGTAATCACAACCTTCCTTGATAGGGTGTGTAGTACGCAATACCGAGTTTCACTAAATGAGATATTATTATAATATTATTATGAAATAGCCGTTATGAATAGTAATACCCACTTTTTGAAATTTTATAAATTTTATCTTTCAAAATGGACTTCATTTTTGGATTCGGAATATCGAAATTATCCTAGGGTGAATTTTTGGTATTTTTGTAAAAACATTCAATTTTTGATGAATAGTGAAAACACTGGGTTACTATTTAAAAAACGAATTTTTATTTAAATAATTATTTAATTTATTTAAATTTATTTAGGTCAAAATTGATACATAATACCTATATAATTCTATGTAATTAATTGGAGTCATTTTATAAAAATTTTAGATATATAAAAATTTTATTGAACTTTTCACCGTCTTTTACCCACCTCCTAGGAGAATTTAGAAATTAACATAAAACTAAATTTTACCGCTTCTGTGAGTGGAATTTTGAAAATCTGAGAGACATGGTTAATATCAAGGACTAAAATGTGGTTCAATGAGATGAAACTAATTTTTGGTGAATAGTAACTTTTTACTTTTATTTACGACGGTTAAAAGTAAATAAGGTAATTAAGGGTAAAAATGATATTCTTATTACCCTAACACATGTCCTAATTCTATTAGATAAGTGTAATTCGACCAAAAACAACCTTAGGAAAAAAATATGACCATTTAGGTCCACCTGGATTAGATTAGGACATTTAATATTATTTTATTTAAAGAATAGTTAAAATAGTTAAAATCAAAGTTTAATAACTAAAATATTTTAATATAGGGTTATACATAAGATAAATTAGACTATAAATATTCATTATAAAGATAAAAAGATTTAATACATAATGGTATTTTATTTATAATTTTTATACATTAAATAATTTAATTTATTTATGACACAATGATGATGCAGTAATTATCTTATTAATGAAATATTGACATAATTGATGTTACAAATACCCAAATAAATGTAATTTGAGGATTTTTATGAATTAAACTAATTTTATAGGTTAATATGAAATTTTATTATTGATTTAATTAAATTTTTTCGAAATAATCATTCTGTTATGATTTTCACAAAAATCAATTACCAAATAGTGTAAAAATTTACATAAAATAGTTTTTTAAAAAATATTAAATTGTTAATTGTAATTTTCTTCTTAAAAATCTATGGTTCATCCAAATTAATTATATAAGGTTATATATATTAATAATAAACAACTTTGGGTTCTTTTGTCTTGTTATAGTATGTTTATTAACCATATAGTGTAAGAAAACAAGAAGACATGGTAAAAGTAAAATTATTTAACTTAAAGTTAAATCTAAATGATAAGGTTAAAATAGAAACCTAAACTTGTCTAAATTATATTGTATGAGAGTATTTAGACCCATCCCCACCTTAGCTTATAAATAAATCAATTTGTAGCTATTATAAACCGAATATGACTATATTATAAAATAATATTTTAAGTTTTTCCAAAGGTGCCCCTCTCCTCCATTATAAAAAGGGCACCCCTTCCCTCTTCTCTTTACACCTTTTTTAGCCTTGAAGCTCGGCCAACCCCTGAAAATTTCTCTTCTCCACTTCCCTTGAAACCTTCGGGAGGTTCTGGTCTTCTCAAAATACCAACTCTACTTCCATAAGAGGAAGCTTAAAGGAGGTGCGTCGAAGAAGAGGTAATCTCTTCTTTCGATTCTCTCATGTTTATTTCATCTTCAACTTATTCTCCTTTGATTGTATCATTATAAACTAATTACACCAGAATTACTTATATACTGATATGTTATTATAAATATTAAGCAACCCTATTTTACCTTCTATCCATCCTATGGAAAACGAAATCACCGCGCGTGCGTACGTACGGAATACCTTCTCCACGCCGTGGTGTAATCTGTTTTCGACCACCACCTTACTTGGATGGGTATAATGGTGTAAATAAATAATTATATATGATTATTTTAATGTGATATTTATTCTGAAATATTATAAATACACTTAAATACAATTCCACGATCATGGGAATGGTATCATCGCTCGTGCGTACGCACGGACTACCGTCTCCACGACACGATGAGATTCATTCTCCATGTTAACCATTCATGAATGATTATAAAGTAAATATAATAAGTAATCATGAAATATATGACATAATAATGATACTGTATTAATGTATATATATATGTATTTCATCTACTTAATTCCATTCAATTCAATAAGGAAACAAAAACAGCGTTCATGCGTACGTACGGCCTACCGTCTCCATAAACGGTGTATTTCATTCCATTTATCGATATATCATATATATATATGTATAAAATTTATATATATTATATATAAATCATGTTTTACATTCTGTAATTAATAAAATCAGGATATAAGTAATAATATCAAGAACAACAAGTCCAAACACGTACGATAAATAAAACGATTTTACCCAAAACGCTGCTTTAACATGGAATTTACAAAAAATGGGTAATATAAAGTCATAAGTGAACCATAAATGATATCATAACAATGAATATGATTCTGTAACAAGTAAATGACATTATTTAAATCATTATACAAGTGGTTCGGAAACATATGAAGCATATCAGACATAAGGTAAGGGATAATTTTGCAAATCTCATTTTTATCTGAGATTTCTTATACGTAATAATTTTATGGGGTTATATCATCCATGACCATGTTTTCTAAAAATGTTCTCATGTATGTTTGAAGTACTTTTTACCCATTTCTGACTTTTATTGCATGGTATGTAAAGAATATTTCTTTTTTTTACCATATGAGGATCTTTTTGACTTTTCCAACAAAAGTACGAGGAGAATGTTTTTTTTAACTTATACGGCCTGAAAGGATTTTTACAGTTTTATAAATCCTTATTTTCATAAAGATTCATCCAAAAGATTTCATGACTATTTTAAACAAAATATTTTTATTTTAAAATTTCATGACGTTTTGTGAAAAGAAATTGATTTTGAAGAAGAAAGCATATTTTCCTCAAGAATTCATTTCAAGTGTTTTATCAAAACCATTTTACATCTAAGATGAAATTATTTCATATGTGTATGTTTAAAGTATAATGTTTCTATTATTTACATGGTTTCACTTTTCTTATGATGAAATGATATCCATTTGTTTTATATGGATTATGTTATGATGGTATGATGTTTATGAAACCCATTTTTATTCTTTGGGTCATGATGAATGATTTATGTTTATGTTGTGGCACAAGTAAGAATGATTTCAATATGAGATGGGTGGGACATATATATCCCTCCAATGCATTGGGTAAAGATTTACATATCATGAGATAGACATGGCTGGAATCTTATGTTAATCTGGTTCAGTGTTACAGGACTTAAATGAGGAGTGAACTCGATTCAGAAAGGGACATTGTTCACTAATATGGTCTTGGCAGCAATGCCTTATCAACCATGGAAATCATATCATGTGGTTAATGTTTTTCCACAATTACAAGTTTTATTTCCAAGCTATTTTATCTTTATTGATGTTCTATTATGATCTATGCCTTACGTACTGCCATGTTTTATGTCATTGCTCAAGATTTCGATGCTTAAACATTATATTCATGTTTTTATGTTCAAATGTATATGGTTTGTTTTATTTTCTCCATGCTTACCCTTACTGAGAATTTGAGCTCACCCTTTATATGTTTTCTTTTTCCTAGGATATAAAGAAAGGATTTAGGTAAGAAAACCAAAGGGGAAGATATTTATGGGAGATGTTGAAGATCTTTCACCACGATTAGAAGATTATATTCCGAGTTTCCAAAGACAATAAACTATTACGGTCCTAGTGTGTCTGTTTTTGTTATGTATTAAATATTCCACAAAAGTAATGTAATGTCCATGTACTTCACGCTTTGGGTCTCTACAAGTATTATATATAGATATATATTATATATGATTATATCCAGCATTTAAATATGTCAATCTTTATCTCCATATTTATCTTTGTATATGACGGTGTCAATATCTTCATATTCCTCCTCATTATCATCAATTTCCATAGGAGTTTTAACTTCATCATCTCTTACTATTTAAAATTCATTTATTAATGAAAAATAAAATTATTTTCTAATAACAGTCATTTGTACAATTTATTATTAATTTCTATGAGTTAATAATGTTTAATTAATTTATAATAATTTATAATAATTTATATCAATTTGTTATAAATTATATCAATTTAATAATTTTTTTTAATTTATAATAAATCTTCCCTAATTTTTACTAATTTTTACATATTACCACTAATACATACTGAGTTTTATTAGTTTATAACAATTTATTACAAATTATTACTAATTTTTACAAATTATTACTAATTTTTACTAATTTATACTAAGTAATTCTAATTGTTACTAATTTCCACTAATTACCACTAATTGTTTTTAATTACACCTAATTATTACTAATTACTGATAATTGAACCAAATTATTACAAATTAAAATTATTTACTTTTAATTAAAAACATTACTGCAAATTTTAAAAAATATTTCTAAAACCAATTAATGCAAAAAAACATAACTAATTCAAAATAAAACAAATTACCTGTAATTAATAATTATTATTTATAATATAAAATAAATAAAATAAAATAAAAAAATAAAAAAATATATTAAAACTGAATCTTTCTGTGGATACAAAGCTTGAATGTTTCTCCACTGTAAAATTTAAAACTTTGAAAAAAGTATAGAGAAGAATATGAGAGCATATAAAGAGAGAGGAGTGCAGAGAAAAATGAAATGGAAAAAATTCAGGGGTGGGGGTGTATATAGGCTTTATCATTTACGATGGGGCCCGTTGTGAAATGTACCTCTAGTATTAATTACGATAGTGGTTAAAAAAGGTATTTGAGATGGGAACCATTGTGAATACCATCTTCTGATAGTTTATTTGTGATGGGAGAAAACCCTGTCACAAATAACAAAAAATTAAGGAAAGCATTTGTGAAGGGTCCCGCAAAAAATACTTTCCTGCCAACACAACATTTGTGAAAGGAGTAAAATCTCATCGAAAATAACAAAAACCAAAGGATATTATTTGTGATGGGGTTATATTCTGGTTGCAAATAGCCTTTTTAAGGTTTTGCGTGAAACGTACACTAAAGTTTTTTGTGATGAGAATATATTCCTATCCCAGAGAGTGTTTTTAGAAAACTATTTGTGATGAGATATGATTATCTTCACAAATAGTCTCTTTTGATGGACTATTTATGACAGGTGGATGACCCATCACAAATAGCCATTTTCCTGTAGTGATCAGAGCCCCTCAGTACTAATGGGATAAAAATTATCGAAAACAATGTGGAAATAAAAAGCAATATATTTCGCTAACCTAAAGGTCTTTGTAAATCTAGTATATGTTCATGTGGATGCTAGAGAAAGAGATAAAATTGATGATAAATATCATTTATTTTTATTCATAGGCTACGGTGATGGCGATTTTATGTTTCAACTATGGGATGATGATAAGAATAAAGACATCAAAAGTAAAAAAGATGCGATCTTTAATTATTAGGTCTTATGGAGGTACCAAAATTTGAAGGTGAAGGTAGTTAACGAAAAATAGTTAACTTTTATTAAAATTAATCTAAATATAATCACCAAAAGTATTTAAATTCAAGATAATTCAAATGGCTATGAATCTATTGAAGTTCATAAATTATTGAGGAAAATTCAGGGAGAACCATAGAAAGATCAAGCGTGAGAATGGTGGGGGGGGTATATTAGATATCTCTAGAACTAGTGAGGATCATTCCAGAGTTACAAATAATGATATTTTATAGGTTTTAGTTCCAAAAAGGGAATAACTCTAGGTAGCATTAAAGAGGTCAGAAAGATTCATACGACTGGTAGATAAGTATGGAGCTGAATTGAACTTAATTCTTTTAATGGATGAAGAAGTACCATAAATCCTTGAAAAAGTGTCTAATATTAGAGATTTTGGTCAGTGAAAGTTGTCTATGAAGGATGATTTATATTCACTACATGTAAAAACACCTGGGAGTTAGTTCAATAACCATATGAAAAGAGAGAACTTGATAAAAAGTTAGTTATCCAATTGAAAGATAAACTTAATGAATGTAAGAGGTATATAGAAAGGGTGGTTGTTAAGGGATTTCGGTATATGTATGGAATTAAATCTTCTTGAAGTAATAGTCACCACAAATAGAAGAATAAGAAAATCACATGGTGAAAATTATGTATGCATGAGTAGTAGGAAGTCTCATGTATGTAATGGTGTACACTTTAATAGATCTTACCCATGTAGTGGGAGTTTTCAGTAGGTTCATGTAAAATATATGGAAATAACATTGAGATATTGTGAATTGGATACTGAGATATCACAAAGGATTGAGAGATACATACCTATTATTTAAATATGATGATTTATTAGTTGGGAATATTGATTCCTAATTTGGAGAAGACTTCAATTCCTCGAAAAATACAATTGGGAATTCCTTTATCATTGGTGGAACTGTAGTTAGATATATATCAAATCTCAAACCAATGATTGAAATATATATAATAGAATCTAAATATATAACATCAATGGAATAAATAAAAGAAATGATGTGGTTGAAATGCATGATTGAGGATCTCAAAAGAAATCAGGAAAATTCATCACTATAGTTTGATAGTTGAAGTGTAATACATTTGGATAATAATTTTATGTTTCATAAAAGGATGAGTCACATTAAGCACCATTATATCTAAAACTTTCTTAAATATAGAGTGTTGGGGTTTCAAAAGATAGCTGGATAACATAATCTGGTGGATATGTTAAAACAAAATAGTTTAGGAGAGATTTAGGCGACATTGTTCCTCAGTTGAATTTGGGTAAATAAAGGAGGAATTAATAGGATCATTGTATGTGGTAAAATTACAGTGGTTGGTGTTTTCTAAAGTGTTGGATCATGTTGTGAAGTCCTTAAATAAGCCTTTAAGTGGGTGATTTTTAGGATTTATGGAAACTCTTATCAAACTGGTGTAAGTTCACCAAAATGAGAAACTCTAGAAGACTTTTAAATCATGTTAGATCCTTGTAAACAAGCTTCATCTTGGTGGAAATGAATTTTCGATAGGTTTATAAACTTTTTATGGATATCATCATGGTGATAATTCTACCCATAATCCAAGCAGCTGTTGAAATCATCATTAATTAGAATTATCTATGCTTGAATCACTTATAGTGAGATTTGGGTTAAAGGAGTATGTTTTATGGAACACTATTGATCTACTGGTGACCAGTGGACAATCCAAGATGATAAACATGGGATCAATAGTTGCACAATGAAATGGATTGATGACTGCGAATGCAAGAGGTTGGTGGAACCAGATGATAGGTTGGATCACATTATATAAATGAGGTGGGAACACTTTACTGGTGTGTCATGTAATACTTATATGTAGTGGTCTATGTGTCTTTTGATTCATAGCGAGTTTACATTATAATTCCAAATAAATGAAAGTTGTAATGTATTCTCCCATGGACATATGAGGTAAATACAAACAATGAAAAACCATTATATATTTTACGTGATTTCATTTTAATTTACTATTTGATTGAATGTTTGTATGGGTTGGATTAAATAGGGATTGATTCTTCACTAGATTTAGTGTGGTGATTTTAGTGAAGCATATTCTTTTATATTCTCATTTATCAAATTTTTGAAGGATTCATACTAGGGACTTGTTTCCTACAGTGTGGTCTTCTAATTCCAAACATTTAGTGTGTGACATTATGATGTAATTATTAATATAATCCACCCCTATGTTAATAATCGATATGAGAGTGACCCTTGAATCACTCCTTCAATAGGCCATGGGTTAGTGACTATCATTGAGGGTATCTGTTACTATAATGGGAGGCATTACCCTATTAATTCACATGAAAATATAGCCAAACCACCAATCAAATCTACATATATAAATTAAAAATTAAACATTTCCCAATGCCAAATATTACTACATGAAACTTAAACAAAACAACCAGATAAAAATGAAATACTAAGCTTATAAATATCCACTTTAATTACCCAAATAGCAGTATCCCTAGTCTCATTCGAGTTATCCTTAAAAAACTCATTAAAAGTATAGAGGGGTGAGAAATTAAGAGAACTTATTTGGATTATATTAAAAAAAATCAACATACATGTGAAATCAATGTTCCAGGATGAACATGTGTGAGAAAAACTAATTAAGGAAAAGCTAGAACCAAGAGAGAGTTTGGAAAAAACCCATTATTAAGGAATATGTATCACATCTCATCAACAAACATAATCAAGGGAGACATCCCACATATTAAGTTACCATAATCTCCCCCATTAACCAAATTCATTGAAACCATATCCATTATCAGAAAAAAAAGAACCATAAAACATGAATGGAAATATAAATATTATATAATATAGAAAATGGATCATAAAATTACCATGACTCTTTCCCCTCAGTTCAGAGGTCATTATAACTCAAATCGGTAACAAGCCAATTGGAAAACCCCTCACCAAATGACCATAAAACTGATGATAAAATGAATAATCATATCAACATGAAATACCATGTCACCATAAAATCATCATTTCATAAAAACCAAAACCTTATCTCTTTATACATAGTTATCTTTATATTATTATATCATTCAACCTATTGAAAAATAACCCTTGAGACATTACAAACCCTTTCTATATACAAAAAACCATCTGATCTAAGCACCACTAATATAAATATTGTTTGACACATGATGAAAAAATCATAACCATGGATAAAAACATTTAATAAACAATAATAATGGTAAAAAAGGAAATAGAAATCAACATTGTTTCATTAATCAAATTTCACAATAAAGGAAATATTCATACCACTGTGAATATTCTCATTTTATTGTTTCCTTTATTTATTCATCTCTTTAATTATTTAAAATATTCCATCATGCTATCATTTAAGAATATCTCAATATTAAATAACCCATTCAATTATTTCATCCTAAATCATATTACAGTTAATTCAACCATTTTCTGGTTACCACTTCATTAATTCAATTAGGCATGACATGTGGTGAAATATCTAATTCATTTAGTTAATATTAAACATAGATTGAAAACATCATAAAATTACCCATACCCTTCTTAGATTATTATACTAACCCAACGAAAAACAAAATTCAAACCGATAACTATATAACTCTTTAATCCCACATAAACTATTTAATACTAAGGAGAAACCGAATAAGGTTTTTATAGATCATCGTATGATCCTTTGGCAGTGGAAGAACACCAAAATGGTGGAATCTATCCCAAAATAGAAGAAACATGCAAGATATATATAAAACTAATGAAAAAATAGCATACCTAGTTTGTTGTTTGAGCAGTTATTTTCTTCCTTAATGTTAGGAGAATTATTAAGGATGATCACAAGGAGTGGTTTCTCTAAGCCTACTAACTCTAATGGGGATGCACCGTCCATTGGATCTCGATCTTTATCAGAGGACACCTGAAACTCTCTAATGGGTTCTAGAACCTCCCCAAGATATATGAATAAGGCTTGGAAATAATAAACATTTCAAGACATTTTCATGAAACCTGTTATCAAAATATAATTGAATGAATGAAATAATCCCTACACGATGTCAAAGAGAATTTTTTCTCATTTATAGGAAATAAATGATGAATTATTTATAAAAGAAGAATTAGTATACTATTATCATTTATTGTCTATTAATACCCATAATTTATGTCTCAATGGTTTGTGTATTAAAATTTTCAATTTTCATTATACAAAGCATTGAATTTGTTTGAAACCACACAGAGAGGGTTTTTTCCATGTGATAAATGCACATGCAGTAAAGATTTCTTTTCAATTTCATTGCTTGTATGCATGAATTATATACATGTATACTGCATGCTATTGTCTTCATGAGTACATGAATCAAATACATATACCCT
Organism: Viscum album; assembly: GCA_963277665.1. Lineage (NCBI taxonomy): Eukaryota > Viridiplantae > Streptophyta > Magnoliopsida > Santalales > Viscaceae > Viscum > Viscum album. Next base: position 1,096,995,813 of record OY728121.1, on the reverse strand, counting down.
TCAATCATTATATAAAGGATTATATACATACATCATATGCATGTATAATATGTGCATTAGACACACACACACACAAACATATATATATATATACTAATAATACATTTATCATTTACATGTATTCAATGTACATGCACCATATTCATGTATATTATAGTACACAACCAACAATATTCCACTTTCATTAAAATCTCATTGAGACTTAACACCAAGCTTCAACAGTCTTTGTGAATCCTTCTAAACTCTTTTGAATATGGTTTTATCAAGATCTCTTCACTTCAAACACACAATTCATCAAAAATTTTATCCTTATCCAAGGACATAACTATGTGACCTTAAGGGAATTAGTAGCATTAAAAAAAATATGAAATCCATATTTCATAGATGTAAGAAAATAGCTTCCTCTAGCAAAGCATCAGTTATATTTAGGTTACTAAGGTGTCTGGTGTGATCTCCATATAACATACTCATATCTCTATACAAACCTATCCATCATAAAATGTATCATATATATCATATGTATTCCTATATAACATAATTTTATATGACATCAAGATACCATTAGACATGGAACATGTTAATCTAATATTGGTCATCTCACTTTTCCTGAATCTCTGAAATAGACTGTGTAAGTCAATGAATACATCACATGTCCTTCATCTAACTGATGAGGACATAAAATATCACTCATCTAAGTAGTTAATAACATAATATGTGACCTAAATAATCATGGAAAAGTATTTTCTCAGTCTAATTCAATCATGAGAAAGATTTATTAACTTTCATACTGGTGTATTGTAACATCCAAAAAATTATAAGCTTATAAATATTTTATTCAAACGATTAATTTATACAAACTTTGATTTGTTAGTTATGTTGAATATTTAAAATTATATAAAATTAAATTAAATTGTCTCATTGATTATGAAATTTATATAATTTATATCTTATTTTTTTTAAATAAATTAAAATTTTTAAGAAAAAAATATATTTGTTTTTAATTAAATTTAATATCCAAAATTATAAACAATGCTATTTTTAAACATGGTACTCTTATAAATCATGTAGTTATTATAAATAGTTATATTGAAATACCTAAAAAGTATGTTTTAATAAAATTATTTTTGAAAATATTTTTTCTATGTGATGTTTATAAGTTAACAAATATTATAAAACAATATTTTATGGATTTATTGTTTTAATAGAAATTATTAAATTATTATTATTATTATTTTTAAAAATAATGATTAAGTGTTTTATAATTAATTGAAATTTTAAAAATATGAATATATAAATTATGATCATAAAATAATAATTATTATTTTTCAATATTTTAAAAATTTATAATCATATTTTTTGAAAATTTAATACAATATATATATATATTATAAAAATAATGAATAATAAGTTATTAAAAAATGATGAAATGAATTTAAAAAAATGATAATGATAATTATAAAAAAGGGTGCATTAAAAAGGGGAGGTACATCTTTCGGTTTGGGGATCGAGGGTTCAGAGGTGAGCATGCGTGTTCGTGGGAGAGGCCACGATGAAGGTCGGGTCAGGTTTGATTGCACCAATGGAGAAACCACGTTTCATCGAATTTTCGAAGTTGAGGGAGGGTTCATGGACATATAGATCAAGAGAAGATTTTTGGATTGAGTGTGAGGTCAACCTCCAATAAACTAGGTGATGTTGATGGAGATCTGAGTGAGGTAGGGTTCATTTCTGACCAAGATCTGTATGGATGATGTCTTGGTTTTTATTCAACTTAAAAGAGGTAGTATTTTTTCTATTTTTTATTTTTGGTATCTGAATCTTTTCATTTTTTTCTTCATCAATTCCTGTATACATTGTTTAACCTTTTTGTAGTGTATTCTTATTGTTGTTTTGAACGATGTTTATATTTTTAAAAAATAAAATTGAAACTAATTGTCAATGTTTGTGGTCCACTACATTGATTTTGAATTGTGAATAGAAGATGAATAATTTGGTCCTAAAATTTCAATTCTATTTCAATTTTTTTCTATCAATGTTTTATGGATTATTCTCTCTATATGAGTCCATTTCAGTAAAAGTATGAATAAACAGAAGAAACACTTTATTTTTTACCAGTACTCAGTTTGCCCTATATGATTTTTTGTGTCTTTGATATAATCTCTTCTTATCTATAGTGTCACCATTTGTTTATATATTTATGCAACTATATAAATAGTATAAGTTATATATATAAAAACGTTATTCATTTTTTAAAATTCAAATCGGAAAACTGAATTGCAGTCCTATGTGAGATAGAGAGAGAGTCTGAGGAAAAATATGGTCTTAAGATTTTTTAGTGAACCAAGTAAGGGATCTATTTACTTTATTTTTTTTTCAATTTATGATTCTTGAATATTTATAACTAGTAAGGGATAGTTTAATTAATTTTTATCTTATAGTTTTGTGTAAGGGATATTCTATCATTCTATATTTTCAAATTCTGATCCATAATTTCTCAAATTAATAAGTGATTACATGTTTATTTGTTTATTTTTTAATGAAAAATTTAATTTTATGTATGATAGTTTATAATTATTCATATGTTCATAATTTATTTTGGATTTTCTTATTTTTATTTTAAAATATTAGTAGATTCTATGAAATTTAAATTTAAATGAGAAATATATATTTTCAATATAATTTATTTGATCTTTTTTAGATCTCTCATTATATATGAATAAACATATATAAACCCTTATAGTGGTTTGTGTTTGATTATGATATATTTCTATAAAATATATTTTCTTTTATTTATGCACCTAGAACATAATAAATTTATTATTTAATTTTTATTATTTATAGTAAGTTTTAAATAATAAAAACCATCATTTTATACATGCAAGTATGTGCAAAACCATGAATTTCACTTATAATATATTATATGTCAATAATATTTAACACATGAAATATCATGGAAACATTAGTTTTTTTACTCGTATATAGATTTTTATTGAATAAATCATATTTATTTAGGAAACTACCATAGAAATGGTTTTTATGAGCTTAAGGAATGAAATTTTTATAAAATAATGTTAATTAATTTTTTATTAACATTCAATATATTTATGATATGTCTAAAATTGGATAAATTTAGTTTCTCTAATTTATCAGTAATTTTTCTAATTTAAATTATACATGTAAATTTAATTATAATCATATGTTAATATGTTGTCAATGTTTTTAAAGTAGAAAACTCTAGTGAATGTATTTATAAGTAAAGAAAATTTAAACACTTCTTATAAAATTCGGAACTTGAAAATTATAAATATGGTAGGGAATTGGGGAGTGAACCCATCCCTTGGAAAGTGGGTAGGCCCAAGACAACCTTCAATTCTTCAAGTGGCCTTAATGTTTTGTTTTCAAAATATTTCATATTGTTTTCAGAAAAATCACTCGATTATTGTTAAATTAATTTCTTAATGTAAGTAATTTCAAAATATGTAGTATTTTTAAGGCGTAAGTAATTTCAATAATTTTTAAGAGTTATTTATAAATTTATTTTTGATATTATTTTTCAAAATATTATTTTAAATGTATTTATCAAATATTTTTTAAATTCCTTACTATAAAAAATTAATGGAGACCCGTTTTTTTAAATTATTTTTTTATAGGTTTGGTAGAGTCTTTTGAATGTGTTTTTATGGAGTTAGCACACATGAAGTCTTTTTGGTTATTTTTTTTTATTTTCGTATAGGTCTGATACAATGTAAGGTTTGTCTAATCCTCCAAAACCTAGACCAGTAAAAGATTATGGTATGTAATAAATTTTTTGTATGTTTATAGTTTATTTTATAAATAAAATAAAATAAATACATAGGATTTATATGAGTTGAGTCTAGAAGAGAGAATTTGAGTCTTTACAGTGGGAATCAGAGTGACGGTCTAATCAAATTTGGAGATTAGATGTTGTCATTTGAGAAAAGTCTAAGCGTTTGAGTAAAAGAGTCTAGAAGTACCAGTTTTCTTAATTCAGAAGATAGAAAATTAGAATTTTTTAGAGTCCGATGAATAAATTATGAGGGCACAATTTTTTTTAAGATGTGAAAAATGTAACTACCCATAAATTATAAGAAAATAAATATTTTATTCCATTGATTAACTTATAAAATCTTTGATTTATTAGTTTTGTTGAATATTTAAAATTATATAATATTACTTTAAATTAACTCATTGATTATGAAATTTATAAATTTTATATATTATGTTTTTAAATAAATTATTATTTTTAGGACAAAAAATATTTGATTTTAATTTAATATTCAAAATTATGAACAATTCCATTTATAAACATGGTATTATTTTAAATCATGAAGTTATTATAAATAATTATATTGAAATACATAAAAAATATTTTTTAGTAAAATCATTTTTGAAATGATATTAGATAAGTGATGTTTATAAGTTAACACATAATATAGAACAATATTTTATGGAATTTTTTTAATAGAAATTATTAAATTATTATTATAATTTTAAAAATTAAAGGTTAAGTGTTTTTTAAAGTATAATAAAATTTAAAAATATAAATATATGAATTATGATCATATAATTATCATTGTTATTTTCCTATATTTTAAAAATTCATAATCATATTTTTTTAAAATTTAATAAAAAATATATATATATGTGGTTTCAATAAAAAATAATGAATAATAGGTTATTAAAATGATGATGAAAATATGTTTTAAAAAATAAACAGGAAAAAGATAAAAAGTTGAGTTAAACAGGGGGTGTGTATTTTGGTTTGGGGATCGAGGGTTCAGAGGAGACCGAGTCTGTTTGAGGGAGGGGGCTTGATGAAGGTCAAGCGAGGATTGAGTGCCCCGATGGGGAAACCATGCTTCATCTGAGGTTGAAGTCGAGCAAGGAGTCACATACCAAGAGATCGAGCGCAAATCTCATGATTGAGTGTGAGGTCATCCTGTCACGACCCATCACCTAGGGCCCATGCCGTGACTACCCCAAGCCCGCCTTCCATAGGCCAGGGGCTGGCGACTAGCATCAAAGGTTTAATTCCCTAAAACTGGGAAGACATTGCCTTTATATAGAGTAACCTCACACAACAGAGTATGAGTTGAAAGTGAAACACTAAGTAAAGTTGTATACAAAAGAGTGCCGAAAAGGTAAAGGGGGCTGGAAATACAATCCCAACAGGAAAGTACAAGTAAAACTAAAAAAAAGTAAAGAAGTCATAGGGTCATCCTTCGGGTTTCCTACCGGAATGGTAGGAACAGATGGCCTCCTTAGCACTCCACGTCCATCTGTCTCCTCCGTGCACCGACTCGTCGTAAGGCCCACCTCAGTGTACCATCCAGTCCTGCAACTCAGCCTCAGTCTGCACTGTCTGTCCTCTACATCCAACAAAATGAGGTGAGGGCATAGCCTGTGCAGGGGTGAGTATAAAAATACTCATTAGGGACCCCGATACCCTCATGGTCTCACAAAATACAACAAGGATAAAACAAAAAGTATGAAATCAATAGATAACCCACTTAGGTATATGCCCATACATATACCTAAGTTATCATGTAATCCATATCAATCATGAGGAAACACAAGATTCAATGACTCAGCTCACACAGGTTTACAAATTATGTAGAGAGATAGAGATGATCAGATTTAGTGACTAAATCATCAGAGCTATCAGACCATCACATGATCTAGGAATAGAAGTTGGAGCTATCAGACCAAGACATGATCCAGAACAAGCTATTTTGTTAGAAAAACACATGATCCAGGAACAGAAGTGAAAACTGTTAGACCAACACATGATCCAAGAACAGTTGTCAGAGCTGTCGGACCAACACATGACCCAGGACCAGCTATTCTGTCGGACCAACACATGACCCAGGAATAGAAGTCAGAGTACAGCCAGCCATAGGGTTTCCACAAAGCACGCTTGATTTCGGGAGGGTCTGCTCCTCAATCCCAGTGTCAATAAATCAACTACCAAGAAGTCCCACGTAGAAGTATCACAAAGGTCCACCTCGTAATAGGGGTCTCAACACAACAGAAGATGCGTCAATCGAATGCCCGGTCTGTGAGTTATTATATTTTTAGTGCGGGGGCCCGATTGGATTTGTTTATGATCTAAACTAACAATATCTCAAAATTACCCTGAACTCCAGTGGGGTATACTCAAAGGGACCATCTTGCTCCTAGAAAACTTGCGCCGCTGACGGTTCGTCAAACGGTCATCTGGTGCCAATGTAACGACCAAAGGAAATAACATGGTCGGTAATGGGCCTGGGCACGGTCCAACCTAGTCGGACCGACATAGCCCAACTCAGACTGGGCTGACCTGGTCAGACCCGTGGGGTCTGACCCGGCCCATTGGGTGGGTCATCTGGCTAGGTTCGGCCTGGTCCGCAAGGCCCGGCCCAGCGGACTGCGTGGGTGGTTCGGCCCGGAGGTCACTACATTGGAGGATCAGCCTGGAAGCTGAGGCCGGTTTGTCCAGCACCACGTGGGGGGAAACTCAGGAAGCTTGGCCCAGAAAGCAACACCGGTTTGGCCAGCGACACCTCAAAGGACACCGCGGTCTGGCTCTCGTGGCCGATGTGGCTCGGCCGATTCAGCTGAGAGCTGGGGCGCTGAGAGGCCGTGCGGGGCGCGGGCAGCATGCAGACAGGTTGGTGGGGCCCCGTGAATCACGTGGGTAGGCCGCGAGGTGCGGTTAGTCCAATGGGGCGCGGGCAGCGCGCGGGAAAACCGGTGGGGCGCAGGGGCAGGCCGGAGGGGCACCGGCAGTGCGGGGGCAGGCCGGGGGGGCGCGCGGACAGCGCGCGGGCAGGCGGGCGTGGCGCACAGGTAGCGCATGGGCAGCAGACGGGGCACCGGGTAGTGCATGGGTAGGTCATAGGCAAGCTTCTGGAAGGCGGTCCGGTGGCTGGTTCAACGCAGCTCGGGCCAGCGGTGTTCGACCGGAAACCCTGGTTCGCCACAGGGGTGGTGCAGTTCACGGAAGCCGCGGGTAGCGTGCCCATTGTCGTTGGTGCATTCATCACCTCATTTCTGCTTTGTCTCCATGCCGAAAGAAACTTCACAACGAGATCAGCGTAGGGAGTCGGGAATTGTTAGTTTGGCCCGCACTCTCCGCGTTTAGGGATCATAACAATTGGTTCAACAGAGAGGAAGAAAGTTGAACAACAATTGTTTACAATACATTGCATCGATTCATTTTTAAACGAAGATGAGAAGAAGGAAAGGAATGATACTCAGGGTAACCCCCTACCTTTTGATTATCAGGCATCGTTCGTTGACGGGGTCACGGAAGGTAAACAAAGAGAATCATCATTCGTTGCGTCTACCACACACTCCCAAACTCATGCTTCATCGGCTGTGGAAGACCCTCCACGTCGGTAGGTTTCTGGGGAAGAAGTCGAAGAAGGATCATTGTCGACATTCTTCAATGGAAGAACACGTTCATCGTTCTTCGTTGAGAGGAGAATTATTCATTAGGAGTATTCTAATTCTCCCAAGCTCTGCTTTCAATAGCTCCTCCAAGTGTGAATTGCCATGCCAAAATAATATTAGATGTATTATTATTTTAGATGTTGGAAAACATTCAAAAATGGAGAATTCAATTAAGAGGGTCCACCTAATTAATTCATGTATGTTGGCACAAATTAATTTGGAGAGGTTAAGAGGATCTCCCTCATTAATGAGGGAGAGTTGGGAAGTTATACCCTCCTCTCATTAATAGGGGTTGGGTGGTCCTTACCCCTATAGGTCAAGGTCTCCAGTGGTCCCCATGTTGTAACCTCTCATGAGAGGTTATGTTCGGGTGGGCCCCACCACCATAACCTCTCGTGGGAGGTTAAGGTGTGGTAGTACCACCTCCAACATACAAGAGGAGGTTTCAACTACCAGTGGGTCCCACATCCAAACACTTACATGGCGGAAAAAATAAAATAAAGTGTAGCTCACTTTATTTAATTATTTTTTTATGAAAACCCAATAACTAACTTTTATTCTCGACCATTGGCCGTAGAGGTGAAAGTCTTCATAAGTGAATACCGGCACTAGAAGTTCAACGATGCCCTCAGATTTCAGTTCTGAGCACCGATTCAAAAGTTATAAAAACTCGCTCGTATGCTTACTGAACGTACCTGAACAAAAACATCAGAAATTGATTCCGAGCACACCATGCCTCAGAATAAAGCGCTGTAAATTTTTGCGAACTCGTAAGAATCCCATGTATTAAAAAAAAATTCCACAGGATTTCCGGGTCTTTACATTCTCCCCACCTACAGGCTTTACGTCCCTGTAAGATACAACTCAAACTAAGGGAACAAATGGGGGTACTGAGCATGCATATGAGCCTCCCACTCCCATGTGCTCTCCTAGAGGTTCTCGTGCTGCTAGCGAATGAACACCAGACGTATCGACCATCCACGTAGGACCTGCTCTTGGCGATCCTCAATCGCCACTGGAACCTCTGTGAATTTCACCCCATCATCGATGTCAAGCTCACCATGGTCGATGATGTGAGTAGGGTCATGCACATATCTCCTCAGCTGAGATACGTGGAAGACATCGTGCACCCGATGCAACTAAGGTAGAAGAGCTAAGTGGTAAGCCACCTCGCCAACTATTCTTAGGACCTGAAAAGATCCGATGAATCTCGAAGATAACTTTCCACCTTAGCCAAATCTCTATAGGCCTCGTCGGGATGAGACCCGTAGAAAGATGTGGTCACCATCCTCAAACTCTAGAGGTCTCCATCTCCTGTCATCATACGACTTCTACCAGCTCTATGAAGTCTTCATCTGCTCCTAGATGATCTGCACCTTCTCCGTGGTAGCCCGTACCATCTCGGGTCCCACTAGTGCTGACTCTCCAGGGTATATTCAGCACAGTGGCGATCTTTAGGATCGACCATACAAGGCCTCAAAAGGTGTCATCCCAATGGTGGAGTGATAGTTATTCTTGTATGAACAATCCACCAAAGGTATGTGATCCTCCTAGCTGTGAGTGAAGTCAAGGACGCACGCACGTAGCATGTCCTCGAGGGTCAGAATGGTCCGATCAGTCTGACCATCTGTCTGAGGATGGAAGGCAGTGCTCAAGCGAAGTTGTGTCCCGAAAGCCTCATGCAAACCCTTCCATAGCTGGGAAGTAAAACGTGCTTCACAATCATAGACAATAGAAGAAGGTAGTCCATGTTACTGCACAATCTACTACAGGTAGAGGCGTCCCAAGACCTTTACTGAACCCTGCTCTCTGATCGGTAGGAAGTGGGCCGACTTGGTGAGTCGGTCGCTGATCACCCAAATTGAGTCGTGACCCCTGGATGTACGTGGAAGACCTGTAACAAAGTCCATTGATATCCCATACCACTTCCACTATGGGACCTCCAAAGGCTGAACCAAGCCTACTGGTACCTGGTTCTCCACCTTCATTTTCTGACAAGTGAGGCACCAAGAGAGAAACTCCGCTACAACCTTCTTCATACCTGGCCACCAGTGCTGTCGTAGAAATTCTGGTACATCTTCTCCACTCCTGGATGTACCGCTAGAGGGGATGTATGAAACTCCCTCAACACTTTCTCCTGAAGTGACCCTGACACCATAGTATGTCCTCTGAAGAGGATGACATGCTCCCCAACTTCTAAAATCCATCAGGTGCCTGTCCTGTAGATATCTGAGCACGTTGTGTCTTGCAGTCAGCATCCCCAGGTTGTGCCTCCCTGACTCGCTGAAGAAGTGGGGGAGTGACTGTAAGAGACTGAAGGAAGGCTACTGCATCTCTATCCACAAAGGATATCTGTAAAACAGCTAGCTGATCTGTCGCCTCACCTAGCAGGTATATACTAGATCTCCAACTGAGTGAATCTACTACAACGTTCCCCTTCCCAAGAGTATAGAATATCTCGAAGTCATAGTCTTGGAGGAGCACAAGCCAACGTCACTGCCTCGGGTTTAGGTACTTATAAGATAAGATATACCTGATACTCTTGTGATCATAGTATACAGTAAAACGTTCCCCCATAAGATAGTTCCACCACATCTTCAAGGTTAAGACCACTGCTGCTAACTCCATGTCATGGGTAGTGTAGTTTTGGTCATGTTGTCTCAGATGTTGAGAACCATATGTGATCACTGCTCACTCCTACATCCAGACACATTCGAGTCCGGTCCCTAATGCATCACAATAAACTATTTACCCTATACCATCCTCTAGAAGCGTCATGATTGGGGCATTGTTCAGACTCTACATCAGCTCCTGAAATCTCTGTTGGCATCTCTCCGACCACATGAAGGGTTGTCCCTTTTTCTCCAAGGCTAATAGTGGTGTTTTAACTCTGGAGAAGTCTGGCACAAAGGTATTCATGGTCGACTCATGAGTGATCGGATACACCCTCTTATGCATGAGTCCATCATATGCTACCTGGGTTTTCCTTTTCGACCAAGGAAAACCCCATACCAACATTGTAGACAAACCACAACCTTTTTCCTAATACAATCAATCTGAGTTTGAACTGTGGATGTCATGTACAAACCCAAACTAATGTCATAAGGCCTCGATGCTACAACCATGAGGTTCCAACCGAAAATATCACTTCAAGGGTCAGATCACACCATCGGTGAAAGTGTGATTATCAAGTCTCCACCCAAAGGTATCTCCAGATGTGAGGGTCAAGTCAATAGTTTAACCGGAAACTCTAGGGCTTGGAAAATATTCTTGGAAGGAAGGAATGGTTGGTACCTTTTTCAATTGTTATGGTAGCTAGTAGTAGACACAGACAATCATTCCTCAAGCCTTTGGGTCGCACTCCTTGACCGCATGCAGCTACTCTCTTCCCCTGTCCTCTAGCCCCCTGAGCTTAGTGGGTTCTACATAAGGGGGTGGTTGTAACATGTAAAAATGTATACCACTTCATACTACTCTCCTAGACCTCCTTCCACATCTTCTACACTACAAATTCATCTATCCCTAACACTTACTCTTCCCGAAACATTTTTTACATGCTCAAGTCTCTGAGACTGGCGTCAGTTTCCTTCTTTACCACTGCTAACATTCACTGGCTCTATCCGCTTAGCCGATGAACATTCAAACACAATGGTTCTCTCTAGAATCATAACATAAGTAGGAATGCATAGAGGAATTGTGCTGGATCAGATGTCCCTTAAACACACCTCGCTCAGAAGTTTGATCCCTGAAGCACTGGTCGTACCATATTCATCAAGTACCAGGAATGATCGGTATGTCTCGATGAATACTCAGCTACCGACACGTCGTCCTACAGAAGCTGTAGAAGTTCTAGGGAACTCTCAGCCACCTCCTCATGCCAGTCCTAAGCCGCCCGTGAGTCGGTCTTTCCTCGTAACTGGATGGGTATCTGATGATGAAACACGTGTAAGGCACTAAGCCTACAAGTTTCCTTTACGGGTACTGCCATTTGCAACTGCTGACCAACATGCAGTGATATAGATGACACACTACCTAGTGGTACTATCTCGGGTAATGGTCCACATACCGAGGCCTCATCACTATGTGGACCATCCTCATGGTCACTCACTAGAAAAGTCTAGTTGCTAAGATCACCGTCTGCTCTACTAATGTCTCAACTAGGTAGAAAATCTAGAAATCTCCTCCAGCCAGCCCTCAGCTGCGTGGGAATCTATCTCACCTTGAAACCTCTGAGGCCCCTGCTGCTGGAACTTTTACAATCACACTCTGTCAGCGTGAATCATAATCCAGTGAGACTGCTAGTATCTGCTACCCTACGGGTGGTGGTGCTTTTGGTACACCACCCGATGGTGCCAACATAGTAAGAGGGTGCTACAACGGAGCCTCATCGCTCGGTGGTCCATCATCGTGTACTATCTTGGGAACCCTAGATGGCTGTCTATACAGTGGAATCCTAATAAGGAATAGGTGAAACATGTCTAATAAGTTATACTTGGTGAGCTGACTCAAAGAGTTCACAAAGAAGACTGTTGAACACACAATCACAATCACTGTTTTCGTGCACTGAGTCGGAAATTAGAAGTCAGGGTCCTAGTGTATGGATGCATCGGCCATCACACCAACACTGAACACCCTGAACTGAAAAATCCACTCAGTACTCTTAACACTATTTCTTCACAGAAAAGAAAGATTAGAGTTCTATGTTCTGTGGTAGAACCAACTCCTATGATACCAATTTGTTATGACCCGTCCCCCAAGGCCTATGCAGTGACTACCCCATGCCCAAATTCCATAGGCCAGGGGCTGGTGACTAGCACCAAAGGCATAATTACCTAAAACTAGGAAGGCATTGCCTTTATATAGAGTAACCTCACAAAACAGAGTACGAGTTGAAAGCAAAACACTAAGTAAAGTTGTATACAAAAGAGTGATGAAAATATAAAGGGGGCCAGAAATACAAGCCCAAAAAAAGTACAAGTACAAATGAAAAAACTAAAGCAGCTACAAGATTTTCCTCCAGGGTTCCTACCTAAAGGGTAGGTACATATGACCTCCCCAACACTCCACATCCATCAGTCTCCTCCGTGAAATGACTCATCGTAAGGTCCACCTTCGGGTACCGTCCTGTCCTGCTACTCAGCCTCAGTCAGTGCTGTTCGTTGTCTGAATGAAACACAATGAGATGCGGGCATAGCCCATGTAGGGGTGAGTATTACAATACTCAGTAGGGACCCTGAGACCCTCAATGTCTCAAAAAAATTTACAAGGATAAACCAAAAAGTGTGAAATCAATAGATAACCCCACTTAGGTATATGCCCATACATACACCTAAGTTATCAAGTAATCCATCTCAATCACAAGGAAACAAAAGAGTTACTGACACAACTCACACAGGTATACAAATTATGTAGAGAGATACAGATGTTCAGATTTAGTCACTGAATCATCAGAGCTGTCTGACCAACACATGATCCTGGACCGGCTATTCTGTCAGACCAACACATGATCCAGGAACAGAAGTTGGAGCTGTCAGACCAACACATGATCCATGACCAGCTATTCTATCGGACCAACACATGATCCAAGAATAGAAGTCAAAGGTGTCAAAGCAACACATAATCCATGAAAAATCATTAAAGCTTTCAAACCAACACATGATCCAGGACCAGCTATTCTGTCGGACCAACACATGATCTAGGAATAGATGTCAGAGTACAGCCAGCCACAGGGTTTCCACAAAGCACACTTGATTCCAGGAGGGTTCTCTCCTCAATCCAAGTGCCGATACATCAAGTGACACAAAGTCCAATGTATAAGTATAGAAAAGTTCCACCTCGTCGTAGGGGTCTCAACGCAACAGACGGTGCATCGATCATATGCCCAGTCTGTGAGTTATTAGATATTTAGTCCCGGGGCCCAGTTGGATTTGTGTACGAACCAACCTGACTGTATCTCAACATTACCCCAAACTCCAGTGAGGTATACTCAAAGAGACTATCATACTCCATGAAAACCAGTGTCGTTGACGGTTCGTCAAACGGTTGTCCGGTGCCAATGTTACAGCCAAAAAAAGTAACAGGGTCGGTAATGGGCCTGGGCCCGGTCTGACCCGGTCGGACCGACTCGTCCCAACCCATACTGGGCCGACCTGGTCTGGGTAGACCTGGTCAGACCTATTGGGTCTGACCCAACCTGTTGCGTGGGTCACCTTGCTAGGTTCGGCCCGGTCCGCTGGGCCCAACCCAACGGACTACGGGGGCGGTTCGGCCCGGAGGTCACCGTGTTGGCAGCTCTGCCTGGAAGTCGGTGCTGGTTCGGCCAACACCATGATGGGTGAAACTCGACCCAGAAATAAAATCTGGTTCGGCATGTGATGCCACGAAGGATGCCGTGGGTTGGCTCGGTTGGTCAGCACGGCACGACCGGTTTGGCCGGGAGATTGGGGGCGGGCATGCCGCACGGGGCGTGGGCAGGGCGTGGGCATGTCGGCGGGGCACCAGGCAGTGCGTGGGCAGGCCGCGGGGAGCCGAAAGAGCGAGGTTAGGCCGGTGGGGTGGCGAAAATGTCGGGAAGGCTGGTGGGGCATGCAGGTAGGCTAGCAGGGCGCACTGGCAGGCCAGCGGAGTGTGCGGGCAGGCCGATGGGGCACACGGGCAGCGCGCGGGCAGGCCGGTGGGGTACCAAGTAGCGCATGGGTAGGCCACGGGTAGGCAGGACGGTGGCTAGTTCAGCTCATCTCGGTCCGGCGTGGGCCGACGGTGGTCGTTCGGAAACACAGATGTCCCGCGGGGGTGGCGCGGTTCACAGAGTCCGCGGGTAGCACGACCTTTTTCGTTGGCGCCTTCATCGCCTCGCTACTGCTTCATCACCATGCTGAATGAAACATCACAAAGAGATTGACGGAGGGAGTCAGGCCATGTTAGTTTGGCCCATACCCTCCGCGTTTAAGGATGATAACAATTTGTTCAAAAAAGGGGAAGAAAGTTGAACAACAATTGTTTACAATACATCGCATGGGTTCCTTTTTAAATGAAGATGAGAAGAAGGAAAGGAATAATACTGAGGGTAAACCACCAACCTTTTGATTATTGGGAATCGTTCATTGATGGGGTTACAGAAGGTAGACGAAGAGAATCGTCGTTCGTGACATTTTCCACATGCTCCCAAACCAGTGCTATGTCGGCTGTGGAAGATGCTCCATGTCAGTAGGTGTCTAGGGAAGAAGTTGAAGAAGGATCGTCACCAACATTCTTTGTTGGAAGAACGTGTTTTCATTCTTCGTTGGTAGGAGCGTTATTTGTTGGGAGAATTCTAATTCTCCCAAGCTATACTCTCAAAAGCTCCTCCTAGTGTGAAATGCCAAGCTGAAATAATATTAGATGTCTTATTATTTTAGATGTTAGCAAAAATTCAAAAATGGATAATTCTGTTAAGAGGCTCCACCTGATTAATTCACGTGTGTTGGCACGAATTAATTACAGGAGGTCAAGAGGCTCTCCCTCATTAATGAAGGAGATTTTGGAGGTTATACCCTCTTCCCATTAATAGGGGTCGGGTGGTCCCAACCCCTATTATTCAAATGGGTCGTCAAGGTCTCAGGTGGTCCCCATGCCATAACCTATCATGGGAGTTTATGTTCGGGTGTGACCCACCACCATAACCTATCGTGGGAGGTTAAGGTGTGGTGGTATCACCTCCAAATTCCAAGAGGATTTTTAAATACCAGTGGGTCCCACCTCCAAACACTTACATGGCGAATGAAATAGAATAAAGTGTAGCTCACTTTATTTAATTATTTTTTTATGAAAACCCAAAAAATAACTTTAATTCTCGGCCATCTGTCGTCGAGGTGAAAGTCTTCTTAAGTGAATACTGGTGCTAAGAGTTCAATAGTACCCTCAAATTTCAGTTCCGAGCACCGGTTCAAATGTTATAAAAACCTTCTCGTACGTTTACTGAACGTACCCGAACAAAAAGTTCATAAATTTATTCCCGGCACACCGGGCCTCAGAATCAAGTGCCGAAAATTTTTACAGACTCGTAAAAATCCCATGTATTAAAAAAATTCCATGGGATTATCCGGGTATTTACACAACCACTCATGAACTAGGTGACGTTGATGGAGATCCAAGTGAGAAAGGGTTAGTTTCCAAACAAGATCTATATGAATGATGTTTTTGGTTTTCTTCAAACTAAAAGAGGTAGAAGTGTGTTTGTGTTTTCTTTTAGATATCAGAATCTCGTTATTTTCTTGTTCTTCATCAAATCCTTGGTACATTGTTTACCCTTTTTGCAGTCTTTTCTTCTTGTTGTTTGGTATAATGTTAATATTTTTAAAAAATACAATCAAAACTAATTGTCAATGTTTGTGGTCCACTAATTTTCTTTTTAATTTTGAATACAATATGAATAATTTTGGTCCCTAAATGTCAATTATACAGAAATTTTATATTGATATTTCAATGTTTTATGGATTCTTCTCTCAAGATGAATCCATTTCAACAAAAGTATGAATATACTGATGAAATATTCGATTTGTTACCAATACTTAGCTTTCCCTGCTAGCTTGTGTGTGTCTCTATTATAATCTCCTCTACTCCTTAGTGTCACAATTTGTTTATAAATTTATTCCACTATATAAATAGTTGAAGTTATTGCTATAAAAGCCTTATTATTTTTTAAAAATTAAAACTAGAAAACGAATTTGGAGTCTTGATAGAGAGAGAGATAGAGATATAGAGATAGAGAGAGGGTCTGAGGAAATATAAGGCCTTCATTTTTTTTTTCAGCGAACCCAGTAAGGGAGCTATTTATCTTATTTTTTTCAATTGATGATTCTATGAAATTTAAAACTAGAAAGTGATATTTTGTTTAATTTTTATCTTATTGTTTTTTGGAAGGGATATTCTTTCATTCTCTATTTTCAAATTATTATCTATAATTTCTCAAATTAATTAGAGATTATCTATTTATTTGTCTATTTTTTAAAGACAAATTTGATTTAATGTAAGAGTGTTTATAATTATTCATATGTTCAAAATTTATTGGGGATTTTATTATTTTTATTTTCAAATAATAATCTATTATATGAAATTAAAATTGAAAAGAGAAATATATATTTTCAATAAAATTTATTTGATATTTTTTAGATATTTCATTTTATATGAATAAACATATATAAACCCTTATGGCAGTTTGTGTTTGATTATGAAAATATTTCAATATAATATATTTTATTTTTTATCCACATAGAATATAAAAAAGTTATTACTTAATGTTTATTATTTATATTATGTTTTAAATAATAAAAACCATCATTTTATATGTGCAAGTACATGAAAAACTATGAATGTCACTTGTAATATAGGATATGAACAAAATATTTAACACATTACATATCATGCATACATTAGTTTTTTTTTTGTATATAGATGTGTATTGAATAAATCATATTTATAATGGAAACTATCGTCTAAATCGTTTTTATGAGTTTAATGAATGAAAACTTTATTAAAATAATTTTAATTAATCTTTTATTAACATTATATATATTTTTGAGATGTCTAAAAGTGGAGAGATTCATTTTCTTTAATTTATCAGCAATTTTTTCATAATTAAGTTATATGTGTAAATTTATTTATATGTATATGTGAATATGTTGTCAACGTTTTTAATGTACAAAACTCTAGTGAAGGTATATACTATTAAATAATGTTTAAAATATTTTTATAAAAACTGAAACTTGAACGTTGTAAATATGGTATGGAATTAAATAGTGGACCCCTACCTTAGCAAGTGGGTAGGCCCAAGACAACCTTAAAATCTTCAAGTGGCCTCAGTGTTCTTTTCAAAATCTTTCATACTTCTTTAGAAAAATCACTATATTATTTTTAATGTAATTTCTAAATGTATGAAATTTCAAAATATGTAGTATTTTTAGGGCATAAGTACTTTCAATAATATTTGGAAGAGGTATCTATAATTTTTTTTGAAAGTATTTTTCAAAATATTATTTTTAAATTATTTATCAATTTTTTTAAAACCATTCATAGGAAAAATTAATGCTCACCTCTTGTTTTAAATTATTTTTTTCATATGTTTATTAGAGTTTTCCGTAGGAACTTTTTTACTTATGGATTTATCACATGCAAAGTAATTTTGGTTATTTTATTTAATTTTTGTATAGCTCTAATAAAAGTGTAATTTTTTTATAATCCTTCAAAACATAGACTGGTAAAAGTTCCTAGTATGTAATAAATATTGGTTATTTTTTTAGTCTCTTTTATAAAAAAAAATATAAATACACATCATTTATTTGAGCTGAGTCTGGAAGTGCAGGCTCAAGTCTTTATATGGATAAATCTCATCTTGGTTGCACTCCAATATACATAATGATCATCAAAATACCTAATCGCCCCTAGTTATCTATGTTCATATTTTGATTTATGTAAGAAGGGTATCAAATTATGAGGGTTCTCCAGTTAGTTATCTCTACATACTAAGGTAAAAGGATTTGAAAATAAGTAAACACCCCTAAGTATATCGTTGACCATTTTATATTTCACGAGATATAGTTTATAACGTCATTACAATTAATAATTCTATACTTATCACCTCATGAATCTATTCTTCATATCTCTTATACAACCCTTAATAATGAGTATAATAATCTTTTCAAGATAATATTTACAAATCATAATATCACATATTACTTTATAACGATCATTGGTTAGGGTAAACACAATGATTTATACATTGAGGGGATTTATCAACAGGCCATTTGTGTAAAATATATTAAAGCATATATGACTTAATGATAAATAGTGATTTATTTTATATTAATATCATGATACATTATACAATTGTTTAACCAATATATCAAATATCATATACCAATAAATTCCACATAACCCTTATGCTTCAATTGTGAAAATGGTTTCTTTGGATCATTTCATGTCACATCTCTATGTGATCATCTGATAAAATATTCCCTCTAAACCATTTTAATGAGTAAAATTTATCAAGTGATCCAATCTGAATAATGGTGAGACTTAGGAATCATAATCCTAATTTTTATTTTCTTAATCATATTCAAACTCCTTAAATTAATAACATCAAATGTTATGATATCAAATTTTGTTGTCTACTTAAAATTATTTCTAAATACATCCTCTCCCTTCTTGGAATAATTTCCATCAAACATTTTGTTTTAAATACTTTCGTAAATAATGTAACTATTTACATTATTACATTATCAACACATCCTAAACACCTTTTATGATAAAGTGATATCTACTTTGTTACACTAACTTAAATCTATATATTTATATTTGTTTTTTCATCATATCAAACTCATTTTAGGATATCAAGTGTAGTTATCTTTGTAATTTTATTGCTATAATCCTTTAAGAAATAGTGAAATTAACTTATTCACAATAACTAAATATAACTCTCTATATTTTTATTTATCATCACATATCCTAAACTCTAGGATATTAAGTGAAAATAATTAAAATATTAGACTAGTTTAATCCTTTATTTTTTAACTTTAAATTTCACTATGTTAAAATATAATCCATCTCACCTCTTATAAACTATATTTTATATAGAATATCATGCTATGATTTAACAAAAATTACATTGTTTTTTAAGAAATAACACTTATTTCTTTTTAGTAAGAATATTTAACAAATAAACAATTGTTTCTATTCATAAATGATATTTTATGTGTTCATATTAATTTCTTAAAAAGAAAATTTTATTCTTTAAAATATAGCACTACTATGTGGGAATCACAATCCAACATATTTTAACAAATATCCAGATAAAAACATTTTCAAGGATAAAACACTTTTATCTATATCATGTTCTCAAAACATGTTAGTGAATTCAATGAATCATAAACCATGTGTATATTATTAATTATTTCATTTTTTTCATAATATTTTTTTTATTGAGAAAACATATCTTATCATATAAGAGGAATGAGATTAAGATACAAATCCTCTATTTAAATTCATCTACACTTAACACATTCAAATCATTTATGTATCAACCTATTACTTCATCACTTGAATGAAAAATATAAGATCTAATAATTAATTCTTTGATTTTGAACTCCTTTATATTTATAACATTCGTAAAGTATATATTCAACATCACATACCTTTTAAAATAGAATAATCTATTTCAATAACTTTAATACCTAACATTGACATTCCATGAAGTTTACAGAAACTCCTCAGGTATCCTGTATAATCCCATCATATGAAATTATTACTCCTTCCTAATAACCCTAGGTTTCAACGAACTTTTACAACCACCTAAATAAACATTAGTGGAATTTTCCAAATAAACTTTCTTAATTTTGTTTGAACTTTTACCTACTTATATTATTCATGAAACACCAGAACCTAGACATTATATTACAGATACATTTATCCACAAAAATTTGAGAATATTTGGGATAATTTTCATGAACTCATTCAACTTGTAAAAAAATTTCCACAGATGAAAATATATTGAATTCCTTAACCAAAATAACCCTTATGGAAACCTCTAGTCTCACTAAGTTATTATTATACTCAATCTTATTGAGTATAAAAGTGGAGACTAAATTTATATAGATAACTTTTATCTATAATTACATTGAAACCTTAAAAGAATAGGTTTATACTTCCATAATCATCTAGATGAATATTTTGAACCAACTTCAACACTTGGTTACTAGGGTTGGTGTTGATTTAACACATAATTTTCCAAAAGGACTTTTCTTAACTAACCATTCTTAGAAATTTCTTACATTTATGTTTCTCCTTTAAAGGATTAATCTAAAAGTTTTTTAGTTTATGATGATGATATTTATTTTCAAAAGAATCTTTCATTAGATGAGTATCATATTTTATATCTTTTAGTAAAGGGATTTTAATTAATGTTCTCCCACTAAAATTTATGACCCTATAAATCATATCCATTTAGGGATCCAAGATCCATATTTCACAAAGAAATAAACCTGCATTGGTATAAAACACATCACTTTAGTTATTTTTTTTAGAGAAACATCTCAATAATAATATTTATGATTATTAGAGAGTTGAGTGGGTGACTCTTTACCTAACCCATAATATAGATATATCCAACTCAATTCCTTTGTTATACCAACCCTTGGGGTTTCCCATGTAGTGTAACCAAAAGTGAAATTAAAAAATGAGTTAATGTAAGACAATCTAGGGGTGCCCCTATTTGGTGTGAAACTACCTGGTTGGGTAATACAGGGTTACTAATTACTTTATTTCCTTACACAAGATAATTCAGAGGCACCCCAAAATGGCATGAAACTACAAGGTTGGATGATTAAGGTCTTAAGATGTGTCACTTATCAAGAAACCTTATACTTAGTATTTGAGGGGTTTTCTTTCAAAGTCTCCTCAAATTAATATACATCATATGCATATTATGTTCATAATAATTCCATGATATATAATATTTATCTTGTCATGTTTTATTCCTTTGTGTATGCACGATTCTAATGATTTAGTTTTTCAATTACTATTACATCTACCAAATTGTTTTGATAACAAAACATTAATGTGTAATTATTTAAAAAACCCACAATTTTTTATTACTATCCTAAAAATAGAATCCAAACATATTCATAAATATTTAAATGCATCATTTGGATTAAGTACATGAACTATTCAGGTAAAGGTTTAGAAATATATGAGAGTGATAATATCTATATGAGTAAGCTAGGATCGATAGATAACCAACCCCATTAACCTTTCTAAACAAGGCATAATCATCCAGGTCAATAAGTAGTTTGACCCAAATTCTCTCTCTATATCTAGGGTGACGTTACTCAAAAGAGAATCCAATTCATGATAAATATGAAACCTAATTCACATAAATTATATCTAACAACTAAATTTAAGCTATTTTCTTCAATTATAAAATAATGTTAAGGTAGATGAAAACTAAACCTTATAGATTCATACCACCACATTATGTAGAGATCTATATCCTAGAAGAAATTTATCAGGTAAATGAAAAAATCATAAATTTAAACATGAGAATAATTTATGACTTTTTTTATAAATAAAATATTATTATAAATATTTAATAATAAATATAAATGTTATGTTTATTCTATAATTTTGTATATAAATAATTTTATACCAAATTTTAATATGAAATATTTCAAATTTTATATAAAAAGGATTTTTAATGATTTTTTTGACTTATAGACCTTTAATAATTAAATTTATATCATGTAAATATTTTACATAATCTAAATATTATATAAATTATTTAAACATTCAATCAAAAATTAATTTTTTTTGATATGGTTCAAATAATATCCTTAAATAAGGCCATTCTTCTGATTTGAAAATTTTAAATTAATTAATTATGAACATTTCATAATTACAAATATAAACAATTTTATATTTTTTCCTAATATTTTAATTTATAAAATATTTATAAATTAACTTTATGATTTCAAATTAATCATTTTATTTCTAGACTAGAAGGCATGTCTGATAATTTGGAAAAATTTATTTTAAATATTAAAATTTAATATTTGGAGTACTTTATTAATAAATGTTTACTAAAAATTTAAATAAGGATTTATAACCTATTTATAATTAATTTATTTATTAACTCTTTATAAATTTAAATATTTGCAAAAATAAATTTTATAATGATTTATAAACCAATTATAAATCATAATCATACTTAACAAAATATATTTTTTCTTCTAATTTTAAATTTACCCTTATGCAGAAACCATATCATGCATATGGGTAGACTTTTATGACCCTTTCACAGAGCACTCTACATAAGGGTAGTATATAATAACCTTTACATAGAACCATATGCATAAGGGTAATATATGATGACCCCTACACAACACTATTATCATCTAGGTAAATTTTAAATGACCTTTAATTAAATGTTATTAACATTCTATGTAAAGGTAAGTATTACCTTTATGTAAGGGTGGATGTCATTTACCTTTATGTAGTCATGTATACATGGAGGTAAAATATGATTACCATTACACAAGATTCTTGTAAGTCTATGTTAGGTTAAAGGTTGAAGATCATACACTATATGAAATATTTATGTCATTCTTCCATTATATTCTTCACATGTTCCATGATGTTCATGTATCTATAAACAGTTCTCAATATACATGTTGTGTATGATGCCCGACAACTGAATATCGAGATCACGCACCCACACTGAACTCGATATCTATATGTCTTGTTTTATACTCTTCAATGTAAAAATGAAATATGCATGTCATTCATATAGAATTCCCACACTTCTCCAGCATGTCTCTCTTAATATTACATTTTCATATAATGAGATATTAATCCAATCTTGAGGTCATGTTGACGCCCAATGTAGAAAAAATAAAAACACGTACTCTATTTTTTTTGAAAACAATGTTTAAAGTAGTGTTATCACATACCACTCACACCCTTGGACCTCCAATTAATCTTAATAGGTTAATATCATACTTTTAGTGGGTTAACAACATAAATATTATCAAATTATCATAAAATGAAAAAAATAAAAATTGTAAAATGAATATATTGAGTTTTTTATAACTAGTGAAGAATGCATGTTTATCTGACAAGGAACCTAGATTTGATACCACCATAAGGTTATATTAGATTATCATATGATCCTTTGGTAGTGAATTAACACCCAAATGGGTAGAATCTATCATTGAACAAAATATAAATTCATGATATATATCAAAATATGAAAAGAAATCCCACCTGGTTTATTGTTTAGGCTATTATTTTCTTATTTGATGTATAGATAGTGCTTGATGAAAATCATAAATAGAATTTTATCTAATACTATTAACTACAATGGGGATACATTAGCCATTGGATCCTCATCTCTATCTGAGGACACATGAAGCTCTCGAAGGGTTCATAACATCTTCTTGGGAGAGATGAATGAGGCTTGGGAAGAAGAAAGATTTTAATAACTTTGCATGAAAATGATGACCAAATTTGCATCGAACAAATGTATTAATCCACACAAGACATCAAAAAGAAAATTTTCTCTTTTATAGGAAATACATGAAACGATCTTCATAAATAAAGAATATGTAAGCTGTCGTCAGGTATAATTTGATAACACCCATGATTTATGTCTTGTTGATGAGTGTATTAAAATATTCAATGATCATCCATAAAAGCTTTTAATCTAGGTGAAACTATGTGGGTAGGGTCTTTTCCAAATGAAAAAATCACATGCAGTAACCTTCATTTTTTGTTTTCATTGCTTGAATACATGCATCATATGAATTTATATTGTATTCCACTTTCTGTATGAGTACATTCATCATATTCATGTACCTTTCATGAATCTTACGCATGATTATATACATACATAATATGCATGTATAATATGTGAATTACACACACACACACAAACAGATATATATATATTAATAATACATGTATCATATGCATATATTCAACGTAAATGAATCATATACATACATATTTTAGTGCACAACTAACAAACCTCACTTAACCTTACTTCTAAAACTTCCAAACTCTGAGAGACTAATCTCACCCAACAATACACCTATACATCCCTCTTCTATGAAAGAAGCTCACACAACCCTCATTCTAACCAGAACCAGCTACACCACCCTAGGGAGAATCACTATATCACCTCCTTTAAAGGACATCTAGATTCTTACCACTCAATTGGAGACCTAAATAATCACTCCAAGAAGGTAAAAAATCACAAGGTAATTATTGTTTCAAACGATATTAATAGTGACACTCCTTATCTCATAAAAATTTAAAAACTTGTCCCATCTAAAATTTTAATAATAAAAGAAAAGGACAAACATATAATCCTAAACTAGACTCAAACTCTACTATAATTCAACATTTTATAAGGAGTCATGTACCTGATCATCTTCAATGAAAACTTGCTCTATAAGTGTCAAAATTATATACTTGAATCATTGATAATATTATTCAATATTAATAATGGATTTACTTTTATTCATACTTATATTCTCAAGATAATTCCAATTTATTAATTCAATTCCAGATTTATATGCTCATCCTTAATTCCATAGTCCATATATATTTCATACCAAGATATTAATATTAACGTAGTAGTATTGAAATTAAAATTTAGTAATCATTTCATACATGGAATATAGAGAGGTTTAACAAACCTGATCACTTTTCCACTTTCAATTAATATCTAGGTTCACATATTCCATCAAATAGATCACAAAAGGGGTTAGAAAAGCATACCATAGTAAAATAAAACTAATATAGAAACTTAAAGAAAATGAAGGTATAAATTTTAGTTAGAAATTATATCAAATGATGTATAAAAAATCCAAGAAATTCAAGAGAAAAAACACAGCATTCCCTTCCCTTGGACCAAACCTACAAAACCGGTCCCAAGAGAAGGGATCGTTATATGAAATAAAGGAAGGAATGAAATAACCCATCCCCAAACCAAAACAACAACCCCAAGACCAAGGGAAGAGTTAGATAATTAAACAAATAATGTAAATAAACCCCCCAACCCAAACCAAAATATCTCTACCAATCCCAAGGGGTGAGTAATAACTCACTGTGTCTGAAGGATTTTTTTGGTGTGGGTTGATTATTAAAGTTTTAATTGGTACAAGAAATCCTAACTCATAGGATTCAATGGGAGGGTCCCAATTAAGGATAATAATGGAAATTCCAATAATTTATTTTGAAGGATATTGTAATCAAATGGTAATGATAATAATTAAATTCATTTGATTAAAGGGGATAATGATCAAAGGGTTCCAGGTTCGACAAGCGTAAATCAGAAGGTTCAACATAATATAAATTTAGATGTAATTTTAGATGATAAATGGAAGCTCCAAAATACTCTACCATAATGATGTCAATCAATTCTATGATGAGATAATAGAAACTAAAAACCAATGAATATGAAATAATTTTCATTAAACCTCATATGAAAGGTTATAGATCTCACAAAGATAAGAATAAATAGATTCTGAATAAGGATAAATGGTCTCTAAAGATTTTTTTATGGTTTCCTAGGACTTCGGTAGAAATTATGGAAAATATAATAATTCAGATGAGCTTCTGAATGTATTATAAAACTAGAAACTTAAGGTATCATGACATGATAGATTATGGTCAAGACATGATGGGTCTAAGTCAAATGAATATATAAAAATTTCATTGTGATATAACCTATCACCTTATTTAAATCATTTTTAACCACAATAATTTTATATAATTGAGGAAGGTACATGGAAAAATGACTATTTCCACTTCATGACATCAATGTATCTATAAATACTAGTAATAATCCTGAACCAAAAACAAAATGTGTTCTATAAAACACAACATAATGACACCCACAATGTCAAAACCATATGGAATCATCCACTCAATCTCCACACGATGGATTTTATGGCTACACCACAAAGGGCATTCATGGAAAATAAATCAAACTCCTAAAGCACCTTCGTTCCATGAATAATGCCTCCAAAATACAACCAAAAAAATTAGAAAATGTAATCATAAAAATTAAATAATCCTCACTCATGATTCATTTTAGTGAAATATAATGATTTACACATATAAAAATCTACTCAACACCCTTCATGTCATGGAACAAATCCACCATGCGACAACTAATATTCCTCCTCAAAATAGTATGACACCTAACTTTTATGACTTGCACCCCTAAGTAGAGACTCTCCCTCACGTTGTGACATGTAAAACTACATATATCCCCTTCCAGCCAACTCCTCGCATAATGTAACCTAAGACCATGTTATGACACACTAATCCTAACTAAAAACTAATCTCCAACTCCACCTTCCTCCCTCTGACCTTCTCTTGTAGCTCTAACACTTATAAAACAAATATTGATTATCCAGGAAGGTCTGGTTTATTATATTAAATTTCCCATTATCTATTGTATTTTTTGATAGATAATCATAGTTTATGACAAACCCTTTGGTGCATAGGAATCATATTTTTTGATATACCTTATATCAGAATGATGATGAATAACTCTATTTTGCAAACATGGATTGTCACTCTTGTCCCATAACACGTATCATATCATACTCTATGTTATATGTAAAACCAAATAATTTCAACTATGTCACCTCCAAATATATCCCATATCATAAGAATCAACTATATCATGGATTATGAGATCAAATATTATATATCCAACCACAATAAAAATTTTCAATCATATTTTTTTGATAGGTAATGAAATATGTAAAACGACATACATTTCCTTCATTTTCATGCATGATTTCACGAATCGAGAAGCATGGAATGGATTTGATACCACTAAAGGGTTTTTAGGGATTTAATAACAATTATTCAATGCATTGGATGAAATTATAAAACTCAAACCCAAAATCATCATTCTTTTAAAAAATAAAAAAAATTATGAATATAAGTAATGTATATATACCTTTCACTGATGATTGTTGAACCTCCTTATTAAATCAATGTGGTTAATGAAGATCACTAAGGAACTTCTAAAGGAATATTCCCTTATATTTGTATCCAAAAGTTAACTAAATCACCCAATGATTGGGATGGATTCCTCATAAATTCTAGGGTATATTAGTACCTCTCAATGTCTAGGGAGAATAAGAGAGGGAGATTTAACAAAGAGAGTGAATTAGTAGGAAGATAGCTCAATGATTTCTCTCACTATTCGCATTGATACTACTCCCTTATTTCGGCATCATGAAATTATGGTTAATTTTCATGAATTGACTGATACATTACAGAATATATAATTAAATACATCAATGATTCATGAACTTATCATATAAATATGTCATTGATTCTCCCACACATTACATGTATTAGATAGAGCCAATATAGAAGATTATTTTAATATCAAAATTTATCCCTCAATATCCTAAATGAATCATACGGATGCTATAAGAATTGAACCATGAAATTCATCATATTTTGGAATTATGATTTATCCAAGTCATACAATATAACTTGGATAGAAAATGACATGATATCAACATGTCATTCTTTGCAATGTGAAAAAACAAATCAATATGACATAGATTTGGTTTATATATTTCATACCATATGACATATATATATCATACAATATGATATACACTATTTTTAAATAACATGAATTCATAGATTTAGGTAATATCTCTATCACCGATACTAAATGGATTTATGGGAGTTTTATATCAAAGATATTTTCATATTATAGGCAACATAATAGTCAACACAGTAATGTATTTCTTTAATACATGTTCTCTTTCCCATTCTCTTAATTTCAATGAAATTTTATTAATTCCTAAATTTTTTCTCCAAAATATAATATCAAATTCCTTCTTATTATTCTATACAATTTCATTTATAAAATCATTTCTAGAGTTCTTATCAATAGGATAAATCATTTTATCAATATTGTAGGGTTTGATCTTGAAAGTTCATTAGTTTCTGGTTGCATCATTCATGATAATTTTATTATATAACATGAGGCCTACTTTCTCATAGTAAATAAACATTCAAACAAAAAAATCATTATTTGGACATAAATTGGATATAAAAAAGATTATAATTATGTTTAATAGGACTTTCATAAATGATTTCTTGTGAAAATTGATTTTAATGCTTGTTGGGTCAATTAGGTTATGGTGTGCATAACCAATATTACTTAAAATATCATCATAAATTATTAGGTTCCAATAAAGAAAACTGATAGTACATAGGGGGTGAATAGAACAGTTTTAAAATTTAAATCAATGAAATCATGGTTAAATTTAAACTAAATTTAGTTTCAAGGTGTAGTGAAAAAAATATAAACATAATGATTTTTATATTAGTTCAAAAAGGGATCTTATTTATACTCATACCACACATATTCTCATTGATAGTTATGGTATACACTAAATGTGACATCCCAGACCCAGGTGTGAGGTGCCCTGAGCCTGGTGGGCATCATGGCCTCAAGCACATATCCCAGAATTCCAGAGGCTAATGACTAGTAGCCAGGGCCTAGGGTTTCTGTTGGGAGACTATTACCTCATTACCAAAGTGTAGCGCAATGGATGAATGTAAAAAAAGGTAAATAGTAGAAGCAATATAAGAAAATAAAAGGTACAATGAAAAATAGATACAATAGTAACTATAATTGAAACAACTGGAATAGTATTCAACAACAGATGATATGCTATGTCACTTGAAAACTAGAAAACATGGATACAAGATAGTAGTAAAAACATGTTTCACATAAGTATAAAAAAAATCAAAGACTATACCAAGAATCTCGAGCTCCGACTTGGTCATTTACTATCAAGATCTATACTAAACAACAAGTAATCGAGTGTTTGAATATGTATTCTTCATTTTGTCAACACCTGAAACCATGTAATATACTACGAGTAACAAATGGCGCCTGGAGAGGGTGTGAGATAAATCTGAGTGGGCCACCACCGATGATGTCCATAACATTCGACACGTGTAATGGAAATTTAACAGAGTGCGAGCATGCCTATTAAAATAAAATTAGTACAATGTAACTAAATACACAAGTACCTACTTCAGCCCTCAGATGGTGTCAGAACATACAAACAATTCATTATTTTATAGTTACCAATTTATAAATAATTCACATGTTATAAATTAAAAAGGTTACAAGTTGTTATAAGGAATCATCTAATGATATTTAATATTGAAGTCCCATGGTAATAACCAAGGTGATATAGACCTCAAGGGTAACTAACTTAGTAATAATTGTAGCTTGACATAGGGTAGGAGTTTAATCCAATGATCATAGTACAAGTAATTCCACAATGCGACACCTACTGAGTCAAAGGAGTTCATCCAAGGTAAAACAGGGACAAGAAATGACTGGGCCTAATGGGATTTAACCATGGGACCTACTTGTCAATGTTGAATCCAAGGAGTGTATCCAAGGCATCCTATAATAATATTGAAGGGATCCTATGGTGTCATACTGGGAATTGAAATAATAGAAAATGATCTCGATATAGGTGGGTCTCAACCTAAGAAATCTATATCCTTGAATCGAATAGGGTTCCTGAGTTCTCATAGAATTCTATAATAAGAATACAAGTCAAGCTCAAGTTGGGATACTTATGTTTAATTATGAATTCATGGAATATTTAATTTTTTTCAAGCCTTTCCTTTCATTAGTGTAACGAGGTCAATTTGCATGCAACTCTTTGATCATGTGATAATTAATCAATAAGTCCATTTGTTCTAAGAATTTTATTTCTTTAGTGTGATAAGGCCAAGAAGAATTACCATTTATTAATTCCATTTAAAGAATATTGAATAATTAAGTTCCATTATGATACCTTCCATTAGTGTGGTAAGGGGTGCTATGGACATTCAATCTATTAATCATTCACAATTGTTCCGGTCAAGTCATATACTTAGTACACTTTCCAATTTCCATTTCACAATTAATTATCAATTAAAGAACATAAATTTGGTGAGTCAAGTGGTCATCATACATAGTACTTTCCATTATGAAATTTAAAATATAAATCAAGCCATTGAATATAGAAAATCGTACACATAAAAGGGTCTGCCAAAGTCACTCCCGAATAGTGGCTCAAACATGTCAAATGATAAAAACCCAATTATGGCATAACATCCTTCATGGGATGGATGGAGTTTTGGGTGTAACCACAAAATAATAATTACATATATGGAAATAGAAGATCAATATGTTTATAAATATTATAAGCATGACATATAAATTCTATAAATGAAACCCAATGAAATTAGTGGGCCCCACATGACAATTCCAAAATCAACGAACTTGAGGGATGAGTTATAGATCACCCAAATTAGGATTGTATGAATATACTCCTCTATTATTGGGCCTTGATCTGTATTGTATCAGATTATATCTAAGAAAATAGAAAATGCTCACATCTTGATAACTAGGTCAAGAGAAAAAGAGAAGGAAAAAGGCTTAAACAAACTCGAGTACTTACCTTTGCACATCCAATGTCACAAATGAAAGCTCAAATAGATCCTTGTTGAAGGTGATCACTTCATTCCTACCTTAGGTCTTCAAAAATATCCAAATAGAGTTCCATGGAGGTAAATCTCATTGGAAAATGTATTAGGGAAGAAGAGGTTGTTTAACAGATTATTAAGGGAAAAATGACAATTTACCTAGAAAAATAGCATGTGCATAGTTTGTCCGTAAGGTTTGAAAAACTTTGCAAAAAATGAGAAAGGTTACCTATAAAGAAGGGGAACATTCATGGTTGGGCTGCATAGCCATGCACAAACCATCCTATATGGTTCTTCCTGAAAAAAGTCCACCTGCACGATTAGGAAAACTGTGCGCCAACCGGCGATGTAGCCATTTTCCCCAAAAAGAAGGGTTTTGGGCTCTAAACAAGCCCCATAAACCATTGGGACCTTCCCTAACCCATTATACATACCTATTAGGTCCAAAAGTAAATATTTATACTGAAATTTAATGAATCCAAACCTGAGGGAAAAACAGGGTTCTTACAGTCATCCCCCCTTAGAAGAACTCATCCTCGAGTTTAACTTCCAAGGTTCGAGAAACACTATCTGAGAATGAATCTGGACACTAAGCATGTATGTTAGAATCCCCTTCCATTTCATATCCTATACCCTATTTTTCTTCTATATCACCCATAGTAGAAGAGCATACCGGCCTCAGAGAGCCTTCATGCTCCGGTCAACGATGAGTGTTGGATACTTCTCAATGGTAGCATCAACATCTAACTCAATTTCCTTAGGATCAAAAGTATGAGATGGGTTAGAATGATACTGAAGAAGTTATCAAACATTTAATACGTCATGCATGGAATGGTACCTTTGAGGTAGTAGAAACAGATATGCTACAAGCTCGACTCTCTCTAGAATCTCAAAATGCCTTACATAACGAGGTGACGACTTTAACTTCTTCCATAACCATCAATTACCGAGCTTGGGAGATACAAAAATAAAAATACAATCCCCGAACTCAAACTCAAGAGGTCATCGACGATGAATGACATAATATTTTTGTCCAGACTGGGTAGTAGTCGTACACTTTCTGATCAGTTGAATCTGCTCTGAAGTATCCTGAATGAGACAAGGACCTAGTATGGCTTCCTCTCCTATCTCTATCCAGAACAGGGGTAAACAACACAACCTACCATATAAGTCATCAAACAGATCCATATTAATCATTTCTTGGAAGCTATTATTATAGGAGAATTCAACAAGAGGTATATGATTTTCCCAAGAACCTAGAAAATTAAAGACACGTGTTCAGAGCATATCCTCTAGAACCTATACTGTCTGTTCTGATTGTCCATCAGTCTAAGGGTGAAAATTTATGCTTAGAAGCACCTATATTCCCATATTTGTTTTCATACCCTTCTATAATCGTGGAGTGAATTGAGAATCCCAATCTGAAATGATAGTATGAGGAACCTTGTGTAGTCGTATTATCTCACGAACATATAGTCTTCCCACCTCATCAACTAAGAAAATATCCCGAATAGGAATGATGTTGGATAAATTGGTCATTCTATCAATGAAAACTCATATAATGTCACTACCTTTAGGAGACCTAGGTATAATGACTATAAAATCCAGAACAACATATTCCTATTTCCATTCTGGGATCGGAAGAGTCTTTAACAAGTTTCAAGGTCTCTGGTGATCTGCCTTCACGTACTGATATGTGGAACACCTAGGACAAATCCTTCTATCCAACGTTTCATCCTAGGACACTAGTACTAGCATTGCATATCTCGATACATCTTGTATATGCCTGGATGGACATCTGACTAAGAAGCGATGGACTCTTTCATCAACTCCTCTCTCATATCTATAGAAACCCAGATACGTCCACATAGATGTAGAATGCTGTCTCTGTCCACAAACCAATCTGTAGGTGGGTTATCTCTCGATATACTCTCATGGAGAACCAAGCCTTTAGGATATGAAAATTCTCTACTGTTCATATTCTCAAGTAGGTTAGAGGTAGCTATCAAGGATGATAGGTAAGACTGCTCATGACTATTATGAAACTCCAGATCCAGATAAGAAAAGAGGGCCATTAACATCCATTCATCATTGGATTCTCATAAGACTTGTGTTTGATTTTTACAACTTAGCACATTTTAAACTATATTCTCCTTCCTAGGTGTATAGTCAAGATCAAAGTCAAAGGATTGTAGATATTCTACTCACCTCCACTGTCCAAGGTTCAAGTCACACTGTGAAAATATATATTTAAAGCTCTTGTGGTCTGTGTACACTACAAAGAACTCTCCTAATAGATAGTGTCTCCAACAACATAAGGCATGGAAAACTGCTGCTAGATAAAGGTTTTTCATCATGTAATTTCTCTCATGATTCCTCAAATACTGAATTCCTTATGCAATAACATTGTCCTACTACATGAGTACTTCTCCTAGGCCGATTCTTGATTCATCATAGAAGATGGTTTAACCTATTCCTGGCTCCGAAAAAGTCAGAATAGGTGATGATACAAGTCTCCCTTTCATCTCCTAAAAGTATTTATCGCATGATTATGATCATATAAAATTGACACGCTTATTAGTAAGATTAGTAAAAGGTGAAGAAATATGTGATAATTCTTGTATGAAATTATTGTAATATCCAACCATCCCCAAGAATCTGTGTATGTCAAACATGTTCTTGGGCTTCTCCCAGGATACTAAAATACTAAACATTTCTAGGTTAATAGATACACATGTTTTTTAAATTATATGACCCAATAGTAAAATTTTTTGATCTAGAAGTGGAACTTAGAAACCATGGCATAAAGCTGAAACTCTCTCAGTGTACTGAGAATGATATCAAGATGTTTGGAATGGTTTTTACAGGTGTGAGAATACACCAAGATTTCATCCAAAAAGACCATGAAAAAAGTGTCAAGATAGATATGAAAAAGCACTATTCATTAGATCCATACAAATGTTGGGTTCATTTTTAAGAATGAACTGCATAAAAAAGTACTCATACAGACCATACCTTCTATAGAAAATTATACGAGGTATGTATGATGGACTGAGTCATACCTGATAATAACATGATCTCATGTCAATCTTGGAGAAGGCATTTTCTCCTCAAACAAGGACAAAGAGATCATATATTCGAGGTAGAGGATATCAGTTCTTGACCGTAAGCTGGTTCAAACTTTTGTAATCCATGCATAGACATAAGGTTCAATCAAACTTCATGGAGAAAAGAATAGGAGAACCCCAAGAGGATGTACTAGGATGTATAAAACCTTTGGCCTCTAAATCCTCTAACTGCCGCTTGATCTCTTGAAGCTCTATTGGTTCTATTCTATATGGAGGAATGGAAACTGGATTTTCTCCTAGAACAAGTTCTATAGTAAACTCTACGTCCCTATCAAGAGGTAATTCAGAAAATTCATCTGGAATGAAATCCCTAAAACGATCCACTACATGATTAAAAAAAACATACGTAAACTCTGATCCTCCATGATGAGACTTACAATATGGGATATCACTCGACCTATCCCATGATTCTTTTGTCCAACTCTATGATCTTGGAAATCCCACTCACCCTTATGAAGATAACTAATACCCTATGTTGATGTAAACCATACCCTATAGAGATAGTAGTCTACAAAATAATTATACCAAACCAACCTATCCATTCCAATAATGAAATCAAAGCCAGTAATCATAAGAACAAATAGGTTTCATAAGAAAGGGTAACTGCCTACCTCAAGAAGAAATTCCCTACAGTTGCATATACCCTCTATTCCCAACACTAGTGATGTATCTAGGGTCATTACACCATAGTAATACTGTTTATCCAATCCAAGAATTTACAATATAGATTAATAGATAAAAGAGTTTGAAGAAACTATATCAAATAAAGAAGATACTATAGTAGATGCCATAGGAATAATATCTCATTTTATAGATGACCCCGCCGCCTGCTCCTTGGGTGTCGGTTGTAGTGAATTCAACTGGCCTGATCTACAACCATGTTCAAAAGATGGACTACCATGATCATAACTACTCTGTTGGCGCTGCCGGTGATCAGGGGTCTAGCTACCACAACCAAGACATACTCTTTGGCTAGACCTACCAGTGCTTTTCCAAATACCTACTTGATGCACTGTAAAAGAACTCGCTTCTGAATGTGGAGATGGTGCAAATCCTTTTCCACTCAAGGTTGGTGGAAAAGTCTTGAAGAAATACTAATGATTCCCTATATGATCGCAATCCTGAAACTCTAGTAGGTCTCTATAAAATTGAGGCATAAAATTCCCCCATCGTCCACACTGATGACACACTTTATAGATATTATAATGGGAACTCTGGTTGTCACTTCCCTAATGAGAAACCTCTACGGAACATTAACTACCATCGGAAGAACTACTGGCCTATTACTACACTGATCCTCTATACCTGGTACTTTTTCCATTCCTCAGGTTTTACTTAGTGATAAGAGCTTGAATGACTATCTTAGAAAAATTAGGCAGGTTAAATACATTCACCTATGTATGGAAGGCATACTGGAGCCCATAATAAAAGAATATAACACGTGGAAGTTCATCACCTTATAGAATTGGTTCAAAGTGATGAAACTCTATGAACCATGCTGAATACTCCATAACTGACATAGAACCCTGATCAAGATTCATGAAATCTCTGGCTCTGTTAGCTCTCAGACTTTGATGAAATAATAGATCGTAGTGGGTAGCTTGAAAATCAACCCATAACATTCCCTAAAGACAACCGGCATGGGTAATCACATCCCAACAGTGCTTGGCTGAATCCTGAAGCATGTATATGGAAATTTTGACCCTGCATTATAAAGGCATATCCAGATTCTCAAAGATAGATAGGGTGGCCCCTTTCCAAGACTCAGAATCCTGTAGACCACTATTCCTTGAGAAAGTTGGAGGATGCTATTGCTGGAACTCAAATGTCTGATAATCCATTGTAGGTGAAAGTTGTGGAGCACCATGCATGGACTACATCAGATGTAGGAAACTATAACAAACTTGGTCATCATTGACCATATCATGTACACCAGTTGGTTCCTCGAGTTTCGCTCTTGGAGGTAAGAGTGGCTGCTCATGGCCCACCATGTCTGGAGTGTGGTCATATCCACCTTCCTGGCATGCGATATAAAGACATCCTGGTGGAGTTGTGCTATAAATTCTTAGCAGACACGTCATAAAAAGCTTAAGTAAAAAAGATACCGTCACTAGAGGAATCTAAACAAAAGAAAACTCACTACCCAAGTAATACTACCCCAACTACTTGCTTGGATAGCCATGTATCAGTAAGTACTCAAATATAAGTTTCATTTTTTTAAATTTAATTATCAGGTTCACTCTTTTACCTTTCATAAACATGATAAGGAGGGATAAGGATATGCAATCATTTCATATTATAATTCATATTTCACCTAATAATTGATATTAATTCCCATTGAATTGGTTCCCATACACCTTATCAATGAAAATAACACCCATTCATTTATAACATGATGGATCGAATCGGTAAATTACTCGTCCCAACCCATGAGGGAGCATACACCTTATGAATTGAGACAGAAAGTCACTCAATCATAGCCATGAATAATACAAGTACATGATAACTATCACAACATCACTCAAAAAATCACAAGAATATCATGTTATGAAAAATAGTGAGATACACCTATATTTCCAAGAAATATGCATGACATGTGAATTCAATGTGGCTAATATGATGCACGCAAAAATGCTCATTTCCCTCATATTATTAGGCCATGGATGAAATAAATCCTCAATCAGAGTAATAATCAAAAACTCCACACATCATGTGTGTCACCCAATAGTGAAATAATGTCAACTATATTTGGAAAAAGTAGGAAAACAATTATATTTTGGGTAACATGGATTTTAACCCGAACATGGGTTCATGATGCCCAAAAATGACTTATGACCAAGTCCCAGGCTTTCTTAATCTCTATTATATTTTATCCAAATAGTAAAGAAAGAACAGAACCCCCTATGATACCACATTGTGAAGTCCGAGACCTGGATTCCACTTAAAAGGTGCCTTAAGCCTGGTGGGCCACATGGCCTCAAGCACATCTCCATGAATGCCAGAGGTTTCCATCTAATAGCGAGGGCCTAGGGTGTGTCCATGGGGAAACTATTCCCTCATTAACAATGTGTAGTACAACGGATGAATGTAAACATAGTTAAATAGAAGAAGCAATATAATTGACCAGAAGGTATATTAGAAAATAGAGACAATGGTAACAATAACTGAAACAACTGGAATAGTATTAAACAACTGATGAAATGTCATTTCACTATAAAAATGGAAAAAATTGATACAAGTTAGAAGGAATAACATGTTATACATTAGTATGAAGAAAATAAAATACTATCCCAAGCATCCCGAGCTCCGACTCAATCATCTACTATCAAGCTCTATATTAAATAGAATGAAAACTAGTGTTTGAAGCTATATGATTCCCTTTGTCAAAACCTACAACAATGTAATCTACTCTGGGTACCAAACGGTGCCTGCGGATGGTGTGAGGTAAATCTTAGTGGGCCACTACCAAAGGTGTCTATTACATTCAGACCGTGTAATGGAAATGTAATAGTGTGAAAGCCTGTGTATATAAAGTAAAGTAGTACAATGTAACTAAATACCCAAGTACCTACTTCAGTACTCATCTAGTGTCTGGAAATGTAAAAAATTCATTGTTTTATTATTACTAATTTATAAAGAAGTCACGCGTTAGAAATTAAAAAGGTTCCAAGTTGTAAAAAGGAATCCTGTAATGATATTTAATAGTGAAGTCCCAAGGTAATAACCAAGGCGGCGTAAACCTCAAGGTTCTCCAACTTAGTAATAATTATAGCCTAGAATGGGGTAAGTGTGTAATAAAAAGAGAACAGTCCAAGGTATTCCATAAAAAGACAAATTCCCACCGAGTCCAAGGAGTTCATCCAAGGTAAGACGGGGAAAAGAAATTATTGGGCCCGATGGGATTTAACCATAGAACCTACTTATCAATGATGGATCTAAAGAGTATATCCAAGGCATCCTATAATTATATTTAAGGGATCCTACGGTGTCATACCAGTCATCTAAATAATAGACGAGGATCATGATCTAGGTGGGTCTCAAACTAAGTAAGTCATATCCGGAAATCAGAATGGGGTTCTTGAGTGCTCTTGGAATTCTCTGATCAGAATCCAATGTGAGCTTGAGTCAGGAAAATGCTATTTAATTATGAAATCATGTAATATTTCATTTGGTTCAAGCCTTTCCTTTAATTAGTGTGATAAGTTCAAGTAGCATTAAACCCTTTAATCAAGTCATAATTAATCAATAATTCCATTTGTTCAAAGCCTTTCTTTTCATTAGTGTGATAAGGCCAAGTAACATACATCCATTATTAAATCCATATAAATCATATTCAATAAATAAGGTTCACTTCTATACCTTCAATTAGTGTCGTTAGGGGTGATATGAACATGAAACCCATTAATCATTCAAAATTAATCAGGTTAAGTAAGATACTTTTTATACTTTACAATTTCTATTTCACATTTAAATATCAATTGAAGAACATATCTTTGGCAGGTCAAGCTTTGAGAATACATGGAACTTTACATTATGCAATTAAAAATATAAATAAATCCATTTAATATAGAAAATATTACCCTTATAATGGTCAATCAAAGTCACACTCGAATGGTAGCTCGAACATATCAAATTCTAAAAACCCAATTATGGAATAACATCCTACATGGGATGGATGGAGTTGTGGGTGTAAACACCAACAATTAATAAAATATATGGAAATAGAATATCTATATATTTATAATGATTTAATGCATGGAATATATATTCTATAAATGGAACAAAATGAAATTGGTGGGGCCCACACAAGAATTCCAAAATCAACCAACTCGTGGGATGAGTTATAGACCACATGCTTTAGGTTTGTATGACTCTCCTCTTGTAGTATTGACCCTTGAATTAGATTGGATTAGAGTATATATAAGAAAAGAGTAAAAATTATCACACCTTGATAACTAGGTCGGGATAAAAAGAGAAGTAGGAAGGCTTAAATAAACTAATGTACTTACAATTGCACATCCAATGTGATGAATAGAAGATCGAATGGATCCTAGATAAAGGACTTCTCTTCATTCCTACCTATGGTCTTAAAAAATATTCAAAAATAGAGACATGGAGGTAAATACCACTAGAAAACATATTAGGGAAAAAGAGGTGGATTAATAGATCATTAAGTGAAAACAAATTACCCAAAAAATAGCATGTTCATGGTTTGTCCGCACAATTTGACAAATTGTTCTCAAACCAGGCACAATTACTTGGGAAGAAGGGGAACATACATGGTTAGGCCACATGGCTATGCACAAACCGTGCTATATGGTTCTGCAAAAAAAGACCATCTTCATAGTTAGGCAAACTGTGTGCCAACCATGCGATATAGCTAGTTTCCCCAAAAATAGGGTACCATGCTCCAAATAATACCCAAATACCCTTGGGACCTTCAATAACCCGTTAAACATCCATATTAGGTCCAAAATTAAAGGTTTATACTAAAGTTTAAAGGATCATTACCTGAGTGAAAAACTAGGATCTTACACTAAAAGACTTTGATTTTGATGTATAACTATATCCCTATTAAAATCTACCTTTTCTAATGGAGGTAAAACCATGATACATATTGAATTTTAATGGGGAGTTATAGCCTGATTACAAAACATACCATTTTTTGAGGTATATGCTAATAAAATAAGAGAAATTATTTTGGAAGGGAAATGAAAAAATCAAAATAAAATTCAACAACATTTTATAGATATAAATAATTAAGTGAAAATACTCAAGAACTAGTCAAGAAGAAAGATGTGAAATAATTAATAGCTGCTCGATTAATATTTAATAGTCTTTCATTTATTTCAATAGTGCGTTTTAGTGATCATGAATGCTTTTCTTCTATTCAAGTTTTCAATTTGAAAAAATTGGTTTTGAAGGATCACTTTCATCTTCACATCTATATTTCTTATATCAATTTTACTTTTTTCTTTTTTTTAACTATTAAATAGTGTGTATATCTATATATCCATTGGGCGTCTCATTAGTAACTTAGTATTTATTGAAATAAAACAATTTATTAGCTATACATATTTTATAGTAATTAAAACAATTAAATATAATAATAATATAAATACCCATGATTATCTCCAAAAATAAAGCTCCAACAAACAATTATGAATACCTAGTCAAAACATTCCAAAATATCATCCATGAAATAACGAATTACTTCAGAGTTCTTCAATATTTGATGATATCATTGAATTAATTCCATAAAAATCAGACTTTAATACTCATTCAAACCATTTTGAATGATCCCATAAATATTATGAAATATATTCCTTTTGAAAAAATTTGAATAAACTTTATAATATATTCCATAATATATGATAATAAAAATAAATATAAAATAGATAATAATTTAAAAAATCAATCTCCTTGAAAATTATAACTACAAAATGTAAGACATCTCTTCTGAGTCACATAATAATCTTATTTCATAATACAATTTAGTTTTTAATACTCAATATCATGTAATAAATCTATTTCATCATAATAATTTCGACATGGGAGAATATCAAGTTTTCATAAGACTTTTACAAATTGCGTAACCGATTTTAAAAATTCATAATACTTAATACTT
The DNA here is from genome assembly GCA_963277665.1 of Viscum album. NCBI lineage: Eukaryota > Viridiplantae > Streptophyta > Magnoliopsida > Santalales > Viscaceae > Viscum > Viscum album. Next base: position 1,096,955,526 of record OY728121.1, on the reverse strand, counting down.
ATTCAAAAGAAAATCTATTATAAGACTTCACTGAGAAATTTAAGACTTTATAAATTTCATAAGGCTTCACAGAGAAACATAACAGTTTGAAAATTTTATAAGACTTCACTGAATATAATTTAAAACTTTGAAAACATTTTTTTAAGACTTATCTAAGTCATGTAAGACTTATCTAAATTACATAAGACTTTTTTCCTTTTAAAAAAAGTCCATTTCATAATAATTTCATAATAGTTTCATATCACTTCCAAAAACATATGACATTTAATTTAAATAAATATTTATAACATAATTAAATAAATAATAAGAATAAATAAAGAATGCAAAACATCAAAATAATTTCTTTCTTTTACAAGCAGTGCCAGCTTTAAACAACTCAAGTTAGATGAAATAAAATGATTATTTTTTAATTATCAAAACAAAAACAATAATTTTTAATTGATCCACTCAAAAATATATCATGCTTTTAATATAAAAAAAAGTAAAATTCTCCTTGGTATTGGAATAATAAAAAAATTAAAATTTCAAACAAACTAAAATGCATCTCTTTAAGTTAAAAAACTAGTTTATTGGATAGTATCTTGATTTAACACATTAAAAGAAATAAAAAAGTCATTCTTAATCTCTATTAAAATCAAAACATCATACATAAACATATATAATCAAATATACTTAAATTTTAAGCATATTTAATCATAATTTGTATAGATTTTATCTTGTTAATAAAAATTTAGATGAAATAATATTTAAACAAGATAAATACCTCAAAATTTATGAATTATATAAAAAATATAAACTAAAATAAAAGTAGATGAAAAATAATAAATCCCCCATCAAGTTCAACTTCTTTATTTTAAAATATTAAAACTAGTTTTTTTGTATATTTCAAATTCCATCTATATAAAATAGTGATAAGTCTTTATATATATGAATTTAAAAGATACAAGGATCCAGGAAAGATGTTAAAATATTCAAGGAATCACAAAATGGAATTTAATGAATTAAATAGTAATCAATTGTCAAGTTATATAAAAATAAAATATATAGTAAAAATAAATATCCATTCTCATTATCCATAAATACAAAGTAAACAATTCCATATCAATCATTAATCATACCATGTTCAAAATTAATTTTTATCAAATTTACCTATATGTGACGGTTTTATAAATATATCATCCAATTGATTACTATTAGAGATATTCCAAGTATATTTCACATTTTGGTATATGATCTCTAATAAAATGAAATCTAAAATCTATAGGTTTAGTTCTATAATGTTGTAAATGGTTTGTAGAAATAAAAATTGTAGATGAGTTATCATAATAAGTAGGGATATTATTAAAATAAACATTAAAATAAAATAAAGTTTTCATAATCAACATACATAGAGCACATCAATTAGCAGCAGCTGTTTTTTTAACCACAACTATTGATAAAGTAATTGGTACTTATTTTATCTATAATAAATTAAAATTTTTCCTAGAAATTGAAACAATTTTTATGTACTCTTTATATCAGTTATATTACCTCCAAAATCAGAATCAGAATAACTAAAAAATCAAAACAATTCTATCTAGAATAAATAATCCTCAATTTACAGTTCCTTTAATAAATATAATGATTATTTTAACACCATTTATGTGATATTTTCTAGTGTCAACTTTAAATTAAGAATTAAAACATAAACTACACAATATATTAGGTCTACAAGTAGTTAAATATAGTAAAATATCTATCATTCTTCTAAAAAATTTAACGTCAATTGATTTTCCTACATCATCTGAATCTAATTTATAATTATTACTCTTATGAGTTATAAAAGTTTTTTTAACAACCAAGTTTAAACCTTTTAACTAACACCTTATCCTATTTATATTGATTAAAAAATATATGATATTTTCTTTGGAAAATTTAATGTCCTAGAATTAATCTTAATTCTCCCATAAGAATAATTTCAAATTTACAATTAATTAAATTAGTAAATTTCTTACAAATCTATTTACTATATGATCCAAAAACAATATAATCAATATAAATTTGAAAATTTAAAAATTTCATTAGAAATATTCTTAATAAACAATGTAGGACGTATTTTACCTTTATTAATTCCAATATTGAGCAAAAATAATAACAACCTTTCATACCAAGATCTAGGAACTTTCTTAATTCTATATAAAAATTTTTATACTTTAAAAATATGATTAGGAAATTTTTCATGTTCAAAACCTACTGGTTATTTAACACAAACTTCTTCAAGAATAAGAAAATTTAAGAAAGCACTTATAATATCTATTTGAAATAACTTAAAACCTTGAAATTTTATAAAATATAATAAAATTATAATATATTAAATCCTATAAAAAAGTGAAAAATATTCATTAAAATATATACCATATTTTGGATAAAACCCTTATGAAACTCATCTAGCCTTATTCTTTACAATTTGTCCAAATTTATCCAATTTGTTTCAAAAAAACCATTTAGTTCCAAATATATGTTTATAGTATGGGAAATAAAATAATGTTATAACATTATTTCTAGAAAATTTATTAATTTAATCTTCCATATTAATAATCTAATTATTATATTTTAAATATTCATTTATATTATTAGGTATAAATTCAAAAAAAAAACAATGAGTAAAAAAATTTATAACCAGTCTCCTAGTTTGAATTCTAGATTCAAAATTACAAATTATATTTTCAATAGGGTTATATTATTGAGTTTTAGAAAATCTAATATTAGTTTGAGAAGGAATATGTTCCTAACTAAATGTTTATTATTTTTAGGTTTATCTTCTTCAAAATTAAATTCTGTAAATTCTTCTTCAAATATATCTAAATATGAATTTTGTTTCAGACAATTTTCATTAAATTTAACATGAATGGATTTTTCTACAATCATAGTTTTTTATTATAAACATTTTAATGTTTAATAATATTATAATAACCCATAAAAATTACTTCATCACATTTATAATAATGTTTTTCTAAATTCTAATTTTTATTTACAATAAAAAAATACACCTGAACACTATAAAAAAGTTTATTTTTAGGTTTCTTTCCTTATAATAACTCATAAGGGGTTTTATTTAACAAGTCTAAAAAAAATTATATCGGAAATATGAAAATAAGAAAAAATAGATTCAACCCAAAAATTTTATGGTAAACCCCATTCACATAATATATTTATAGAACATTAAATTAAATTTCAATTCCTTCTTCCAAAAAATTTATTTTTTTAGGAGCCAAAAGTGGTGAAAATTATGAAAATAACTGTTATTTTTATAGATTCTTTCAAATTTAAATTCTTGGAAGTAACATACTCTATCAATATGAATAAAAACAATCGAAACCATTTCTCATTCGACACTAAAATAAAAAACATAGTAAATATTGATAAAGTTTCACTTTTATGAGAGAGAAAGTATAACCATGTGAATCTACTATAATAATCCATAATAAAAAACAAATACATTTTTCTACCGTGACTAGTAATCTGAGTAGGAATGAATAAATCAAGATGAACTAATTTCATAGGTTGGTTAGAGTTCAATTCCTTAACTGGTTTAAATTTTAATTTTTCTTATTTTCCTTTTAAGTAAGCATCACAAACATGAGAGATATTATTCATCAAGTCTGGAAATAATATTACTTTTCTATTCATATAATTTTTTGCAATGGTATAAAATTAACATGACCATGCCTTTGATTTTGAAGTAAACTATCAATCTACACAACATTAAAACACTTAAAATGTTGAAATTTTATCTCAACAAGGCCAATAAAATAGATATTTTCTTTGAAGATAACATAAAATAATATAGAATTATCCATAAAAACTAAAAATTTATCATTTTGAAATTTATCATTCATACCATCATCAAATTCTAGTGATGTTCTAATTAATTTATATTGTATTGAATCAACATATAAAAATTTAGAAATAATTGTATAGTTAAAGATACCAATTTCTTAAAAATCATTTAGTACAACTTTATAATTTTCTTGAAATTTCATAGTGCCTCCTTTACATCTATTGTGTGAAATAAATTTTTATGGTTCTACAGTCATATTCCTAGAGAAACCACTGTTTGTACACCATACAATGTTCTTGAGACTTCCAAGTCATTTTTTTCTAAAAAAATTATTAATAGAAAATTTTGGTACCCAAGCTACTTTGGGTCTAATAAGATTAGTAAAACAATGTTTGGATACCCATATAGATTTAAAAAATGTATTAAAATATACATTATATAAAAAATTTATAAATATAAGACTTAGTATATCCAAAAGACTATGGAAATCTTATTGGGCATTCATTTGCATATTGTCCCTTCATCATACACCTAAAAAATAGTAATATAAGAACAACCATTTTAACTTTTCAAAAAATAATTTTGATATATTAGAGGTAATTTTCTATCATATCCAATACCATTTTTATTTCTATACATCTTATTTAAGGACATCATTTTATCATAATTATTTATTTCTCGAATAAAATTAGATATATTTTGATTCATTAATTAAATATCATCTTTTAGATTTTCATTCAACTTCTATTGAATTTTTAATTTTTCATATACCCTTTTATTTTAAGTAGAAGCATTATTTCTTAGTTTCTTATTTTTTTTTGAAAAATTGATTTATTATTCTCAAAAAGTTTCTTATTTTTTTCCTTTGAGTTCATTATATAATTAATAAATTATAAAGATATATTTCCTTAGTCTATAAACTTCTTTATTCAATTCATCAACACTAAGATTATCAAAATTATAGTCACTGCCAAAACATACAAATTAAAAAAAACCAATAACCTCATTTATAGATTCCATAAAACACAAGATAGCTAATTTTTTTCATTTTTGGTTTCCTCACCAGAATTGGAATCTTCAGTACAACTCAAGCTTGTCAAAAATATATTTTAAAATAAAATGAATAAAATGTAACATCTAAAGTATTATGATTAAATTTATTATAACACCTACTTTCTCTCTTATGATTATATTTTTGGGATTTCTTTTTGGATCAGTTTTTGGGACCTTTACGTTTAATTATTTTATAAAATATAGGTATGATTTGATACATTTATTATTTTTCACTTCCCTAAAATTTAGAGTCAAAATAGTCAAAAGAAATAACATTAACATATTTGAAAGCTACACCTTTCCTTTTGGTAGTTTTTTCATTAGCTATATTCTTAAGTTCCATATCATATTGAATTAGAAAACCAATTATTTCATCAACTGATTATTCCTAGGAGTTCTTTCTCTCACTAACGGAGACCTTCATGGCATGACACTTCTTTGGTAAATTTCTTAAAACTCTTTCAACAAACACAATGTTGTTGAATGATTATCTAAGTGAATTCATTCCATTTATAATGATAGTAAACCTATGGAACATCCAATTTATAGTTTCAACATCTCCCATATTAAAATATTCATATCCATCTCAATACATTCCAAGATTTTTCTTCATCAACTTATCTAATCCATCATGAGTAACTTGAAAAATTCTCCAAATTTTATGAGAAGTTTAATAAGAATAAACATTTCTAAAAATAATTCTATTTATAACATAATAACTTATATTCAAAACATTATAATTTAAAACATATTTAGTTGAATCACCTATTTAATAGAATCAGGTTCAAGATCTAGTGATTCATAAGATTTTACTATAGTATTCCAATGAAAAATGTTGTATTGATTAATATAGACTTCCATTCAAGTATATCAATAGTCTTAGTCTATACCATCAATGTGAGGTAGTTTTGGTGGAATCCATTAATAATTTAAACTAGCTCTTGTAATATTAAATATCATTCCCTTAAAAGGTTATGTTTAGGAAAAGTTTGCTAAAAAATATATCCACTAGAGGCAATGGTAAAATACCAATTTTAGTATCAATAGTAAAATAAATAAACCACAATTATTAAGTGATATGGTTCTAATACCAATTGTGGTATCCAGATAAAAATAATAAATATCAGGACTTCAAGGGATGAGATCTGATATGAATTGTTAGATCTCAACCAATAAGATAGATGGTATAAAGGGGGTAAAATAGACCGGTTTGAACATTTTTAGGAATTAAATCAATGTTAAACTTAAAATAAATTTAGGGTTTTACATATTAGGGTACAATGCATAAACCAGAGAGGGGGGACCTGGTGTCATTTTTTACTGAGTTTACATTTATTCTTAGATTATCCCCTCTTCTCTCTTAAACCTATATCTCGATTAATAGATATAGATTTACTTAGTATGAATGTGACCTTCACCTCGGTATTTAATGCATGAATGGAAAAGAATAGTAACACATAAGGTTTTAACAAGGTTTTAATCCACCTAAAAAACCAAATCCTGGTCATGTTTAACTTTGTTGAGTTCACTGATTTTATTATAAATTTAATTTTAAGTGATAAAAAGTGTATTAAAAGTCATAAAAAAGGGATTATATGGTATCATTAAAGACCATATGCTAATATCACACCATTTAATAGCCTCACACTATGCTTACATGGCATCCCACCATGTTATTCAACAACACACTAGATTCATATTATCTCACAGGGATTTCTATCTATGAATGGTATGGAGTTAATTGAGGTCCCTCTACACACCTTAAAACAAATATTCACCTATTATGATTTTATCAGCATGAATTAATGTATGTTGGAATTTCTTTTCACTTATTATCACTATAATTTGTAATCACAATGGATCTTTTATCTTCTAAGAGTGTTGAAGAATAAGATGAAGAGTAATAATTGTATCTCTCTCTCTCTCTCTATTCCCTTCCTTATTCATAGCATAGGTGCTCTCCCAAATGTGTTGGGTTCTTATTCATTAATACACACCAACTGTTATCTTGAAATCATTATCAGTTTCTCTCTATCATCTTTTTATATTATCAATAATGATATCCTCAAGACTTTTTTTTTACTTTTTCTTTCTCTTGGAGATTATATACCTCTAGAGAATATCATAAATAATACAATGAATACTATTTTCTTAACATTCAAATTTAAGTTATCATAAGAACTTGGAAGGTTATCCTCATGTTTGAACTCATTTCCTATGTATATATATTCACATTTCCATGTGAATATTTTTATTATTTTAGGTATCTTTAATTCTCCTTAGTCTTCAGTATTCAACCTCATTTAAACTCAGAATTTATCTTCATTTAAATCTCTCAAAGTCTTGATATTATTTTATCACATAGTATTTAAATACATGTGTCCAAATTATCTCCACTAATAGTGTAGATTTAATTATTTTAAACCATATATGCAATAATTAATCAACACCATGGAAAATCATACAGCGTAACACTCTCTTTTTTGGGATTTCAGCATCAAGGAATTCTCAAAACGACCATCATGAATGAAATACAACATAGTCCATGATATTTTTGTCCCTAAAAATAATTATATCATTTAGGAAACCTTGGGAACCTACATGTCGTAGCATAGCATGTTATTTCTCATGGGTGGATTTCAGACTCACCATGGTCACCAAAACGATAACAAAATAAATATAACAGCATGGTCTCATCTAAATTTCACAGCTCCTGTGATGTATTATCAATAACTTAAATGTTTTAATCACATAAAATAGTCCTAGTTTTATCTTTATAGAGTATAATATTGATCTTCATGTTGTAAATTCTTCTTATATAAATCCCATCTCAGATCACATTTTATTGGAATCACTGTGATGTTAATTCCATGAAGATCACTACATGAGGAATATTCTAATTAACTTTGAAAATTCTTTAGAAAAAATATTGTAGAAACTAATCATCTTTTATGATCCATTTATTTAGAATATTATTCTAGTTTCCTATTTTTATTTACCTTACAGAGGTCATAAACTCCAATGTGACCTTTACACATATCACACTTACATTTACATAGTGTCTACGACATTTATGTTGGTACTTAGTTACATTTACAAGACCATTGATATTATTTGTTACCTTCACATGATTCATGAATAACCTTTACTTAGCTTATATTTTTTAATGGCACCCTTATATGGCTATTATTTACCTTTACACGGCATTTGGACAGTCTAAGTTACCTTGACATGGTGCATGGACTACCTTTACATTGGTAGTGCAACCTCATGATTATGTAGCACTCTAGATTCAGGGATTACATTTTTGTAGGTTAGATATTTCCTTTATGTAACTAGTGTAATTCTAGGGTTACCTTTACATATCTACTGACCTTTATCACTTTTTTTATAGGGTAATAATCTACCTTACACTGCTCATAATTCTATATTTTACTTATAACACACTAGAACTTTATCAAACTACCTATAAGCCTTATTTAATACATTAAAACTTCATCCAAGTGTATTTAAAAAATAAATATAGCATATTCCATAAACAATAACCCTTTGATGGGTCTCTTTAAATTTCAAGCTATCATCCACCATTTAAACTCAAGTATTTTGATCTCTTCATTTAGTCAGGTCCTTCAATAATTTTGATATTTATTATTTAAAAAGATTCATCATTTACATTACCACTAACAACACTTATCTAAACATTATAATCAATAACGAAATCATCCCTATTGAAAAAATACAATTCCAACATGGTATATTCAATATCCCCTTTAGTATTTATTAGAAATACCATTACATTCTTTTTAATTCAATATATGTGAATGAAAATTCCTTTTACTCTCCCCCTTATTTAAAATAAATGTAGTGGTCATTTAATGGTTGATCATTTCTTATTTTCTCCTTATTCTTTATGAGGAAATGATTTTCTATAAAAAATACATCTCTCTCTTAGATGTGAATTACAACTTGATTCACATGTGAGATATGTATATAAACACACACAACATAACTCGGAGTCTTTAGTTAATACACTCTAAGTCTATATGGGATATCTAGTGTAGAAAACAAGATATAATTCACCAAGATTTCAATGTTGTCTATAAATTACCTTGCATGTGATAGCATTCTCAAACATCTTGATTTAGGGTAAGTTCAATAGATTTATATAGAATTAAACACCCTACACTCAACTTGATAAATAAATCTCCTTTCTACTATCAAATACACCAAAAAAATTCATCTTTTTTGAACATATATTTCACAATCAAAATAAGGGATAAAAGTGCGATTCTAATACCTCAAATTTGAGTTTTTTAGTGTAAATACCTTGACTCTAGTAGCCTAGAGCTAGTGGTTACTTTATTTCATTAGAATAAGATACAAGTAATCACATCCAAGAGGACTGAATAGTTTAGTAGTCACGATAAATTTAATACATACTTTAAATTCCCATTATAATTGAAAAAATAAAATACATAAATTACATTCTTTGAGAAATGAATTATTCCTCATAGTGTATCCCTTCATGTTAATCACAAAACACTTCCTTATATCCTATGAAAATAAAACATAAGAACAGATAGAGCTTAGATACTCGGTAAGGGTAAGTATACAATGGAATATATCATGAGTAAATAAGAATAATCAATATGGAAAGTTAAATAACTAAAACACATTCCATTTAATAAATAAACTAATAATAATATGGTACAAATAAATGATGATCAAATAAATCCATATAAATAACCACATAAGATTGAAAAGTATCCATGGATATTCTTACTAATCGAATAATAACATGGACATCAATAGATGATCTAAAAATAACGTAATGCATAATTTCAGAAATATAAAAGATACTTTTAAGACCTTTCAGATGACATATTAAATATGTGAGTAGAAACCCATCTAATATGGACAACCGATTTGTCTCATGACACATGTCGATGCATCGAGGGGATATCTATAACCGGGCTATGCTTTTCACTAAATAATCCCAATGTATTCATCATATAAAATGGGTGAACCACTATCGAAACAAAATTTTTTACTGAAAAACTAACATATAAAATGTTAATAATTACCCCAATCAAATAAACATAATCATAAACAATCAAGAGTAATGTAGTGAATGTTAATAAAATTGTACATCCTGGGCCAATATTATCATAAACCATCAAAATAAATAATAAGGATGATTTCAATATAACATATCCATAGTGAATCACAAGTAAAATAACGAGATGATATTATTTATGAAATTAAAAACCATAAAAATTTCATTAAAAACATTTTTGAGGAAAATAACCTTTTCACTTTTAAAATAATTTTTATAACAAAAAAGTTTAAAAATATTTTTAAAATAATTTTATTGGAAAATAAACTTTTAAAACTAATAAAATATGATTCAAAACATTGATTTGTCATTACATTTGGAAATTATGTTTGTTTCGAACACTTTAAAAAAATGTTTTCTTTCAAATTTTCAGTAAAATCCAAATGGGCCTTGTTTGGAAATCAAAATGAAAATTCATTGGAAAATATTTTGTAAAAATTAAAAAACAAGAAAAATATCTTTAATAAATAATTTTTAAATGGTTAAAAACATTTTTTAAATCATTTTTTGAAAACATATATTTTGATGAAAAAGTACTTTTTACCAAAAAAATAAAAAATTTAGAATTTTATTAAAAACATTTTCTTAGTTATTCTTAGTACCAAAGAGAAGTAAAATTGTAATATTACGTGAAAAAGTTTATTAATAACCATAGGATAATAAAATATATTGATTTTAATATATAAATATCAAATAATATCCCACGGATGAATTAAACATAAACAATCCCGAATAATGATGAGATTGTGAAATAAACACTTACCACTTTGGTAATGTTTGAATCATAATCCCTATGAATGAAATAACATCAAATTAAAATTCAACTTACATGAAGATAAATAGATTCATGATATAAAATATATAATGGGAGGTATATACACCACACAAAAGGAATCAATGGCGAGTATGGAATATGTCTCACAGTAGTAAAAGTGAGACGAGAAACCCTTACCTATGATTCTCCATCCTTCATATATATCTAAAACTCCGGCATAATAAAAATAGTTTTATTATAAATATATTAAATAACCATAATAATTTATCTCAGACCATATATGATTTACTTATAGTATTTTATCACCAATTTGATGACAATTCCTTGTTAAAATCAATATTTCAGGTGATAGTTGTTTCGTGTTTCATATATGTTTGATGAAATTTCACATGTCATTGAATTAATGAAAGAAATAATCGGATTATAAAATTATATTCTCAAACAAATATTACTAATAGGTCATAGTAAAGTGGAATTATAGGGTCGAACCTGTAGGGATCACTGGTAAGTCAACAACCAATCAAACAAAACCATTTAGAAGGATTCCTCACATTCTCTCTTCAAGTTTGGTTTTTACTAAATCTAGGTAGTTCAGACTTAATTTGGATAATTAATAAGGTATGAGGGTCAATTTTAGGTCTCTTTGGAAGAAGATAATCCTAAATCTTGCTTCTAATATTCCTATGGCTTGGGTTGTGAAGAATTGCAAGCGTCACCAATTGGTTTTGGACAAACCAATTGGATAAACCTATGTAGAAATTATCCCATGGTTAGGGTATATAAAAAAGACTAGGTAAATTACACTTATATTAGATGAATAAAGTGTCATAGGATTATGGTCATAATCCTTCTGAAATCCATTTAGGTTAGGTTTATTCAATTTCACTTCCCATGTTCAAGGTTGTTCAAAATAATGTGATGAAAAATTATTATTAATCTAATTAATATTCATAGTGTTACCAAGGCTCAATATATAGAATAATTAGGTTTAGAAACACCCCTACTCTCGACCCCTAATCCTAGGTGGATTATCTATGCATGGCAGTGTTGTTCAAAAGAAGGGAAATACTAAACATGATATAATTAATCCTAAATCAATTGAGAAATAAGTAATCCAAGATTAAAAAATTAAAAATCAAGATCAAATAATTAAAATCAATGTAACTACAACTAAAAAAACACTATTGATGAAGAAAAAAATGAAGAACCATGCATGCGTTGATGAAGAACGATAAGAGATGTTGAAATGGAGATTGAACAATGAAATGGATTCACAATAGATGAATAATGGATATAGATTAACCATCAACACAAAAGGATTTCATAAAGCAGGAAAAGAATGAATTAAAACTATTTTGGAATGAAAATAGATGAAAAAGAGGGGAAAAAATGAGAGAAAACAAAATTATGTTAGGATTATATGCACGTAGAAGTGCCTAAAATATAAATAGGTTTAAAGTTATGCGACATGTAAGTCATTCACAACATGTATTGGATTAAGTGGGTTTTTTCTTCACATATGCATATCATGTAATCAGAATGCATGTCATGTATTTGAGATCCACAATTCGCTCTGGAAAGTCATTCTTTATCTTTGATTGAGTTGGATCTCAAACTTTTCATGTCGTGTAAACTCTACACGCCGTGTATTTGATTCAATTTCAGGGGGATTTTAATTTTGAAATTCACTTGTCGTTTAAGGAATATACACATCATATACCACCTTCACATCATGTAGAGACTTCACAGCTTAGTATGTAGCTCTATAGGCATGCAATGAATAAGAACTACATGTCGTGTATGATGTAGATAATTTTTAAAACCTATTTTTTCCATTTCTTCTTAATTTCTTAATTTGAGACCAAATTTCCTAATTCCTATGAAAATAGACCATAACATAGTTCATTATTTAATAATCCATGAATAATTCTAAAATAAATGTATCCAATATGTATATATAATTTCACCTTATCAAATTCTCACACACATGAACAATTTATTTTCCTCACTAAAAAAAGAATCTCAAAAGAAATTCCAAAATAAAAAATTAAAAAAATAGAAACATTCATTACAACCATGAAAATAAAACTAAGTGTAAGAACAAAAATTCAATCGTCCAGAATCAATGCTGTAGAGAAAATATGTCATGCCACATTGTTTAGTTCTTTATCTATATTTTTTCTTTCTTTAATTATAATTTCATATTTCTTCCTCAATTACTATACCCATTTTTTCAATTTTCCGTGAAATAAATTTTCTCTCATCGCTCAAGGTATAATTTAATTTGAGTTATTCTCATACTATGAATACATGTTCCAAACCGTAAACTTACATTGGTTCTAACATATCTACTTCAAAAAGTCAAATAAAAAATAAATCATGGTGGATTCAGTAATAGCGTTCAAATATCTATGAAGTTGAGGGTGGGTGGAAAAGTGATAAAATCAAGATCAAGATAAGGTTAATCTATAAAGTATAGTTCATGAAAATTGTGAATAATGCAATGAACTAGCTCCTCCTAAACAAAATGTTTCCTTGATCCGTAGCTCAAGTGGGTCAATGAATATATCAAGTAATTATAAAAAAAATGTACCATGTTATTTCCTTTTTCTTTTAATTTTTTTTTAAAATCATGTCCACGACAATTATGCCATCCATCCCATAACCACATATGATATTTCATAGGATTCATAGGTCTCGTAATGGTGATTTTTGACCTTCCTAATACAAAAAAATATTTTTCTTTTTCTTTCCATATTTATTTTTTCAAAATGAAAAAGGTAAGAAAAGAAAATCCAAAAGTAATCTTGGACCACATCATATCAGTCTAGTGAAAGTGTCACTATATGCCTCACTAATGTTAACATCTTCTATAGATTATTAGTAAAAATTCCCCCACACTTGTTCAAAGGATAATCATGCATCATACCAAGAGTAGGTTAATAAGGGATAATCGGCTTGAAATAGCTCTATACAAATAATATTATTCATGGATACAATGGTATAGTGAAGAAAATATGTATATTTGGGTCTCAGAGAAAAGTGCCTCACAAAAATTGCTTCAAAATTTTTAAAAGTGTATTTTTTATATCATATCCCCAAAATGATCTCAATGAAAATTATGATAGATTTAAATGTCCTAGGTATCTCTTAATGAATATACTCATTAAAGAATATGATAGTGTATGTTAAGAATCCTCTCAAGAATGGGAGTAAACAAAAATAAATAGAAATCACTCAAGGTAGAAAATATAGTAATAAGTCAATCAAAATAAATTTCAATAATCTAGAATTTGGATTAAATTGCTCAACTTATCAATCATGCTAAAAAACAAAAAAAAAGTAAAAATGGGGTTACATTGTATCCCACCCAAATTATTATTTTGTTTAAAAGGGTGTGCTAAGTTTTTTTCATAATTTTAATGAAAAATTTCTCCTAATTATGTAAAAATAGTAAATAATTTAAGTGTATCAATAATGAAGTGAAAGAAATACTCCCCGATGATTAAAATGAGACAATGTCTACACTGAAAATAGAGCATCATGGGAGATATATCAATATATTCATAGAAAAAAATGAAATGGAAATAAATATTTTAAAAGTATGGAATCTAATGATCCTTATATTGAATTCGATGCCAGAGGAAAACTTGTTGGATTTGGAGTGGTGTTTTTGTGAACTATTGATTTTTTGAGAAAGGAAAAACTTCCATTAGATAGAAAATTAGTCCATAGGGTTATAATAATATGGAAGTGGAACAATTGTAGGTTCACAAAGTGGAAAATAAGGAAAATGAACTTGGATAAATGCAAAATGTGAGTATAGTGAAGTTCAGGGATGAACTACAAAGAAAGGATGCAAGAAAAAGGAAAAGCATAGAACCTAATCACAGAATTGAAAACAAAGAAAATAAAATATGGGTTGACTCCCATAAAGTTCTAACAATAAGATCTTCATCCAGACTGATGGAAAAAGGGAATAAGAAGTGTTCTTCATCAGCTCAGAGCTCTACTTCCTCTGATAGGAACTGGTGGCTATGTCATCAATCTCGTGGTGATGTTTGGTGGGATTTGACCACCTTAGGAGTGTACCAAGAACAAATCCCATGTGGAAAGTATATAATTCATTCTTATGGTGGCGGGGACCCCTATTAATCATGGATCCCCTATGTGGAGTCCTTAATTTGGCACTTGACATCAACCAGATGCTGAGGCATTCGATGTAGGAGGTAAAATGGTGGTGGGACAGGCACATTAATAACCATAGAGTTGGAAGAAGATATATTCATGGACAAAGTAATGCAATAGTAAAATGAAAATAATGAAATATGTAGTAAAGCAAAAAAATTATGCCTTGTTCATATATATAAGCAATGATACAATAACTAAAAAGGAATACAATACTAGAACTAATATAGACACCCAAATGGAGTACAAAAGAGGGAGGGTACTAGAAAATAACTGGTTAGTAAACTCAAAATCATCGAGATCCACATCATACATCCACAATAAAATAGTGGGAGACTATATCCGAACCGACCTATCAATGTCATTGACGGTGGAAGTGGATGGGGGATTGACCTTCGAGGTGGGTGTCATGGTGATGGTAGCTTTAACGGTCAAAGATATAGGAGGCAAGGCATCGATTCGTACTGAGTCCATGTGTCTAGAAAATGGATTGATAAAGGGAACATCATATGAATATGGTCGGGTGGGGTCCTTGCCTCATCTATCATGCTCTGCAATATACTTCTGGTGGGTATTAAGATTGGTGAGCTCATGGGGGAGGACGATTGGGGTGATTTGTGGGGGTGGGAATGGATGAGGTAGTGGGGAATTCATAGGGTGGTGGGTGGGTGGATATAGAGTTAGATGGTAGAGTAGGGATGGTTAAATAGGATTGTTCACTTAAAGGAATTCCAAGATGGAGGAAAATTTGGTGGTGGTTTTCTAGAATAAATTGGATAGCATGCCTTAGGAAGGATGGAAGAGGAGGTGGGGGTGCCGATATAGTAGGTCTAGTGGTGGAAGATGTCAAAATGGAGGATGGAGAATTGGTGGATGTGGTATCATGGTTAGAGGCAGTGATGGAGGTGGTGAGGGAAATACTGGGTGTGTGGTCATCGGTAGGGGAGGCTAGGTTGGTTGTATGTTGGGCTGGTTATTTTAAAGGCTGGGGCCGAAACCTCATTTTATAATAAAAGCTAAGAAATGACCTATTTTAACTGGGTAGAGGGAGACCCATTACATAGCCCGAAGGCCCAGTGCTCTTGTATCCCATTACATAGCCCATATGCCCAATTTTTTTGCCCAATTCCCATGCTGTGAATAGTAACCCACCTGCTACATTACCCGCACAGTACCGCCGCTGCTACAGTGCCCTACCTCCGCAACCATACCCACTGATCTACAGTATTGCCACTGCTATAGTACCACTACAGTACTACTACAATACCTGCACCCAATGGGTTTTGAACTCTAGTTTTTCAGGTAGGATTATGGGGTGCTTACCACTAAGCCAAACCCCAACTACTATGCTGGGCTGGTTCCTAATCATCATCCTCAATATAAACTGGAACCTATTGGTAGTTGATTTTTTTTGTTCATGAAAAGTCTTATATTGTGCAGTATAAGTGGGTTGATTATCACCATAGGTCTGAGGGAGGTGTGGGGTTGGGCGACCTCGAAGGCACCGAGATTCCAGGACAGATGGATAATGAAGGAGCCTCCATAACGTACCTCAAGTCCTCCTTTCTAGGTTCGATTATAACTCACCGAACACCCTATCCATGTTGACGGATGGGACACCCATGGATGATGTGAGGATGATCACCCTAATCTAACTTATACCCTCATGATCATCCCATCTGGACAACCATGTATGAGCCAATCCCTGATGAAGAATATGAAGAGTAGCACCGCAGAGTTGGGTGCTCTTCATCATGTAAGGATCATAGGTGCTCTGTGGATCTCTGAGGATTATTTCACAAACCCATGTAAAATCATCCATGTTAAGATCAATATACAAGGTTGGAAAGACCAGGTAGGTGACAAATATGGAATATTAGATGTTGTGGCTAATGAAAAAAATCACCAAGCGTGACCTCCCATGTCATACCTCATAGTCAAAATCAGACAGAGTCAATGGCTGACTCAAAGGTGGACCTGAACTTGAGGAAGATCTATCTAAATGTATCCTTGTGCACCTAGATAATGGGAAAGTTCTACAACCATTCGAAAAGGTCATGTAACTCATAATGAATTTGTATCCTCTCAAGAACTATGAGGTCCAACATCTTGTGGGTCCACATTAGCTTGTCCTAGAGATGAACCAACAGAACATGGTTCTCAAGTAAAGAGAATTGGAGAAATGGGTGGATATACGGGAGAACAACACCCTGCGACTTAATGGAATATGACTGAAACCCATATAATGCTAAATTTGATTTATAGGAGGATGCAAGGGTCGATGGGGGTGGCTCTACGGGTGGGGGAGAAGGATCATCTTTCCACTGATTGGGTGTTAGGGGCGTCTCACAGTGCTCGGGTGCACATTTGGTGGTAAAAGTACAAAAGGAATTAGTCTGGGCCATGGAGAAGTGGAATGAAAGAGTAGGGGAAAGGGAAAGAGGTGCGATACTAAGGGGAGGATGAGAGGAGGAACAACTGGTGGTGAGGGAGGAGGAGGTGTGGTGTTGCAAGAGGAGGCTTCATGTGTATGGGATAATGTGGGGGTTGGGATGAGGCCAAGAACCTAGGTAACATGGGATTTAAAAATGTCCTCAAATATTACATGTCGTTTATTTCATACAAGATTTGAAAATATAATTTTTTTTATATTTCACTTTCATGACATTTATAGGGTTTATACATGTTTCATGGTGTGTGTTTTTCTGTTTGTTCCCCTTTTTATGCTAGTCCTCTCAACAGACTTCTAGTAACCCTTAATCTTCCTAAAGGATATACTGATGTATCCAAGCCTATCTGACCTACCCAAGGTTGCCTCCTAGTTAGTTCTTTATTTATTGTCCAGTACTAGACATGTTTCATTGAATAAGACATAAACTTTGAGTTGATAGCCATTATAGAACAATTTTTGAAAATAGAGGGGATGAAAGTTGGAGTGACCTTCCTTGTTAGAGGTGTCGTGTAATATTCTTTATTGTGAGCACTGGATCCATTTTCATTATAAGGTAGTTTATTATTTCCATTATTACTAGTTACATGATCATATTTCATATCAGTAAAAGATATGGATTGAAAATTTAATGACTCATCACTTTTCATAGTGGCCTTCACTGAATCGAACACAACCCATTCTTCACCAACTCTAAAAATCAATATCCCTTGGTAAACATGAATCAATGCATTCAAAGTGGAGATAAATGTTCATCCGTAAATAAGGGTATTATATTCATCCTTTTCCATTTCCAAGATAATTAAATCAATAGGTAAAATTAATTTCAGGACTTTTACTAAGTCATCCTCAAGAAATCCATGAGGATGCTTGAATGAACGGTTATATAGTTGAAGTGCCACTATTACTGGTTTTAGTTTTTTGTGCCCTATTTTCTTGTAAAAACTCATGGTAATGATTTTAATAAATTCACCAAGATAGCATAAGTATTTCTCAAAATTGCATGTCCCTATGGTTCATGGAATTGAGAAACTTATAAGGGTATTGTTGTGAAAAAATCCCTCAAGGTGTTCACTTGGTGTTTTTGGGTGTGATTTTTTTGTTGATAAATCCAAATGGCCACGAAGGAGTATGGTTGGTGTTTTTTGATGTAGGTTGTTAAGGTGGCACAATTTCATAGTGTTTTTAAAATTTTTCAGCATAAAAAATGGGAGTTATTTTTTTGGAAAATGTATACTTTTTCAATGATCATAGTTTTTAGACCAAGAAAAAAAGTTCATGGACTATGAAGGAGGTTCTAAAAATGAAAAAGGAAATCATAAAGGTATGGATATATTTATAGTAGCACTATGAGGACTGAGAAGCATGGAATGCACACCACATAAGGAAAATGGTCCACATGGAGGATTATGGTTCATAGGAGTTAAGTAGTTCGTAGAAGGATGGAAGTTTGTGGGATGTATCATCATTTTCATAAAGGAGATGTTCATTTTTGTAGACGTAAAGGAATTCATTTGTGGAAGTAATCGATAGCCAAAAAGGAATAAATGTGTACTTTGGGGAGTGTAGGGAAACAGTTCATGGGGTGAGCATTGTTTGTGGGGAAGGTTGTACCACATCGAAGATTTGAATTAATTAGATTATCAATATTTTTAGATATATTTTCCTATACAAGAAACTCTAATCAATTGAGTAAGTGAGAACATTTTTAATAAGAAAGAAAATTTTCTCCAGGAAGAATTTAGTGAATTCCAAAAGTTTTTGTGAAGAATAATTCCACGAAGGAGAAGAGGTTCATGGGAGGAATCCACAAATAGAGAAGTGGTCCTTGAAGACAGTTCATGAAAGGGGTTTTGTATGGCACTGTAGCCCATATAGGAAGAAAGATCCGCATAAGAGAGGTGGTATGTGGGGTATCCATTTTACATGGAGGACATGTGGTCTATGGAATAAGAATCTAACTACAAAGTAAGGAGAAATCCGTGGAAGATAATGGTGGTTCGAGGAAGACAAAGGTGGTCTGTGAAGCAGTTGCACCGCACAATGTAGTGTAGTCCATGAAGAAATAATTTTTTTATTTAGGATTAAAGCAAGCTTGAAAATTAAATAAAATAGTTCTCAAAATAAATTTATGAAAAATAATAGTTTTTAGAAAAGTTGATTTCATCTATGGGTGAAAAAGGGACTTCAACCAAGTATATATCTATTGTTGAGGATGCAAGATTTCATAAAAATTAAGGGACCTACAGGCTCATAAACTATGAGTGGATCCCTTCCCAGAGAATTGGGAAAAGGAAGATAAAGACGGTGATCCTTTCCACTGGTAGTGTTCTAGTGAATGAGACATAGGGAGTGACCCGTTGGAAAGTAGTGAGTTGACCCTAAACTTTGTAAAGGTAGTGAGCTTGGGAATAGAAGTGATATAGCCCAAACTATGTAATTTCTAGTGATATTTAGTGGATTTTGTACATCAACACGTTTTAATTGTATGCCCCATAGACGTAGCCCAGTGAGGGTGAAACAAGTAAAATTTTTGTGTTCCATTCATGATTTAAATTATTTTCATACATTGAAAAGGGAAATAGAGAGAAGTGTGTTTTGTTTAACAATGAAACAAGATCCGAAGAGGTAGTTTTTTTAATCTGTCTTACCTTGACCGCCCCTATCGGGGTATTTAAACTAATTGGGCTAACAATTTTTATCAGAGATAAAGGTTAAAAGTCAGGGGTTCTCTCTTATTATAAGAAATAGAGGGTTTCAATCACAAAGGTATTCTGATCTTCGATGGGAAAAGTTTTCAATTATGGAAGAATATGATGCATCAATACTTTTGATCATTGGGAATGGATGTCTTTACAACATCTATGCATATAATATTAGCTTCATGGGAGCACTATCAAATGAAATTTATACAACATTGATGTCATGTAAGTCATCATATGTTATGTGGGTGATGTTTTTTAATATTTATAGGGGAAACTCAAAAGTCAGAGAGGTAAAGTTGTAGGTTCTATAGAAAAAATATGAGGATCTCATAATGTACCATAATGAGTATGCTGATACATTCTTTGACAAGGTAAATATTGTTATGGAAGAGATTCATGTTCTCAGAGAGATTATTAAATATATAATGATTTTTATGTGCATCTTGTGAAAATGACCACCTCAGTTTAATATGATAGTCTCTATACTAGAAGACAAAGATATGAATAAGTTAGCATTGGATGGCTTGCATAGTTCTATTGTTACATATGAGATGAGAAATGATGATAATGAGTCTGTGTAAAAAGGGAAGTCCAAAGAAGTATAACTCAAGGACATGAATAAGATCACCCTTGAATATGGTGAAGAATATGAAGAGATAGATGTGTTGATGTCATTCCATTCCTCAAATATCAGAAGAGGAAAAGGAAATTTCAAAGGGAAACCGACTCTTGCATTATTTCAATGTGGAAAAGTTGGGCATAATGTAGAAAGGTCCCCCAAGAAGTTTCCATAATATGAATAAGATGAAGTTGAAATTCCCAGGATGATGTATTCATCCTATGTGAAAAGAAAATAAAAATTTTAAGAAAAAATTATTCAGAAAGAGTAGTCCGCTTTCAGAAGAATATGATAGTTCAGAAGAATATGAAGCAGAAGAGTTAGATTACTGCAAGGATCGTAATGCATAAGATATGATGGCAGTTGTTGGAAATTACCAAACAATGGAATAAAGAGACAATTAAGAAGGATAAGTACAAGGAAGAGTTTATCATAATGTTGAATTAGAAGCTTATCTTAAATAAATTGATGTTTGGTGAGCCAAAATGAAGAAACATAAAAAATTGGTTCATGATGCCAAACTCTATATACAACATCCAGTAGAGGTGAAGTCTGTGCTGAATAATTAATTTGAAAAACTAATTTCATCAATGCTAGAGATCATAGAAAAGGTTGTTGAGTAGAACCTCAAGAGTATAGAATAGAAAAAAGAAATTGATAGTTTGATTAACATTAGAAATGATCAAATAAAGCATATTGAAGAACTTGATGAGGAAATTTTCATCCTGAAATGAAGTATTAGGGATATGGAAAAAATCTTAACTCATGGTATGCCATCGTTAAAACAAGTCATTAAGGCAACAAAGAAGATTATGGTGGAGAAAAGAGGTCGAGCAGAACAAAATCAACAATCAAAACCAAATTATAAGGATGGTATGAGGGTAAATAAAAAAAAAGGTGTGATTATTAATGTTATATCGTAAGTACATTTTCCAAAATTGAAAATTGATTTGTTTATGAAGAAGAATTGGAATATTCAGAGATCCTAAGGGACAACCAGTGGTGTATAAGTGACACATAGGAATGCACATCAAATTAGGTGTTATTTTTGTGAGAAATGGGACACTCAAAAAATATGTGTTACATTTCTAAGAGATATCAAAGGGCATAATAACAACAATGGAATCCAAACATAGAACAATACTCTAAAATATATTTCATGTGTCATTGTTTTTGGTGTGTATGATTTGGAAACATTTCTAGATACTGTACATCAACCATGTAGAGGAATGTACCAAAGACGAATAAAATTGGTTGCAAGAAGCAATTTAGTGAACCATGAAGTGAGCTGAAAATGAAAAATTGGTTTACGGCTCGACAAGATGATGTTAGTCCATCGTACAATGAGGAAGATAAATATTATCAATCCATACTAGGTATGAAGTCAAAATCATGGATCATGAAGAAAAGATATCGGAATGAGATGGTTGTAGATATATCTTGTAATGCATCAGATCACACTAGAATATGGATCATTGATAGTGGATTCACCTCGTATATGATAGGAAATAAGTATTTGATTATGGGAATCTGGTATGATAAAAAGGTATTGTATGATTTGTTAATGACGAAGGATTGGAAATTATTGTTTCTAGAAAATAAATCTTTCGGTAAAAAGACATGAGACTTGAAGATGTACTAGTTGTCGAAGGTATTAATGAAAAATTTCTTAGTTTCAATAAACTAAGTGACTCAGGACATTCCATAATATTTTCCAACAAATTTTGTGTCATGAATGAAAAATATAGTACAATTTTGTTTGTAGGTAAAGAGTATGAAATGTAATATATACCTTGTGAGTCGAGAAGAAGATATGTGTTTTTTTCAAGGAATAAGGAAACTATCTATGGAATACACTTCTTGTCCATTTGATCCTAATATCCTTGTAAGATTTGGTGAAATATACTGCTACTTGAGACCTCCCAAGATTATCACATGATCATACTCATACATGTAATTATTTTTAACAAGGTACGATCATTCTAAATACATACAAGGAAAAATAAAAAAGGTCAAAAAATTGATCGAGTTACTGCATATTGATGTCTGTGGACATATTTCTGTAAGATATATTAATGGAAGGATATATTATGCTCTCTTCATTGATGATTTTAGTAGAATGTCATAAGTTTCAATCATAACCCAAAAATATGAGGTGTTTAGTTTCATTAAAATATATTGATGAGAATTTGAAAAGTTTTTTGGTTAGAAAATACAAAAGATCATAACAGATAATGGAACTGAGTTCATCAAGAGACAATTGGAGTATTATCTCATGAAACATAGGATAATCCACCGCACATGAGCCTCAGCCCAGTTGGCGAGGAATCGTTAGGCGCATCCAAGAGACCCGAGATCAAATCCGGGTGTAGGCATATTTCAGGGGTAATGTGGAAGTACTGTAGCAGTACTATCGTAGGCACTGTTAAGTACTGTAGCAGACGGAACTATTCATCCATCTGGGCCTTCGGGCCACCGGTTTGGTCCTTGGGTCCTACAAGGATTTTGGGCCACCCAAGGCCTTCAGGACAGTTGATTCTCAAGGCTTTCGTGCCACCTTAAGGACTTAGGGCCACCCCAAGGCCTTAGAGACACATGAATGCAAGCCCCAGACACACTACATAAAAGGGGAAGCCCCAGAAGAGGATTCAGAGCAGGTGCACTCACCAGAGCAGAGCCAAATGGATTGTTAAAATGAGAGGGTACGACTATGCCATCAGTACCAGCCTGTGCTTGCACGGGAAGCCTAGCCAGATGGTCAGGCAAAGGTGGAGAGATACTATTAAGATGCATATGCTGGGGTGGGGAAGTTCCTTGTAGATAGTATGGTTGAATTTCCTAAGACCTTCGGGTCATGTAATCTCTTAAGCCTATGGGCCATGTATTCTCTAAGCCTACGGGCCTTGTAAGGGTTTCCCCTCATCCCTTGAAAGGGGTGTTATAAAAAAATTAATAAAAATGAAGGCCTTCGGGCCATTCAGGAATTGGATAAGCCACAACGTTTCAGTAGTAAGAACCCCACAACAGAATGGAGTAGTGGAGAGAGGAAACTGAATTATTAACAACATGGCTAGAACAATTCTCATTAATAAAGACCTACGAGATAAGTTTTGGAAATAATAAATGACGATGTTAGTATACACATCAAATAGATCTTTATTATTTCCAAAAGAAGAGAAGACTCTATATGAGTTGTGGTATGGAAAGAAGCCAATGTTGAAGTACTATTGAGTCATCATAAGTAAGTGTTTCATTCTCAATAAGAAGATAGATGAAGTTTGAATCCCATGGAGATGAAAGGATATTTCTTGGTTACTTGAAGAAAAGAAAAGAATATAAATGTTTCAATAAGTATTTGGGAAAGGTGGTTGAAATCAATGATGTAACTATTTTAGAGGATGAGAAAAATATTTATCAAATACGTATTCAATCATGGGAGGACAGTGATGAAGAGATAAGCAGATCTGGGGATGTTCCAGTTTTAGAGGCTGATTTAGAATACAATTTAAATAATTAAAAGGATGATCAGAATTCAGAATCAACAAAAAGATAGAAGATACGAGTCGAAAAAGATAGATAGAACGTAATTGGTGATCAAATAGTGCCAATGTAGACAAGGATAATGAATACTCTACAATAATCATCATACGTATCATAGGTAGGGCCTAAATGTTTTGATGAAGAAATAGGAGATGAGAATTGGTTTTGGGATATGAATGAAGAGGCTGACCAAATTGAGAAGAATCATACATGGTAGATTATCTCGAGACCAAAAAAACAATAATTTCATTGGGAATCAATGGGATTTTCTTAACAAGATGAAAATATGGTGCTATTATTCGAAACAAAGAATAGTTAGTGTGAAAAGGGTTATCTCTGATAGAGGGTATCAATGTTGATGAAACATTTTCACTTGTTTCAAGGATAAAGACAATCATATTATTCTTGGCCACAGTAGTGAAAACGAAGTTCAATGGTTTCCAAATGGATGTTAAGTTAACATTTATAGATGTGGTTCTACAAAAAGAATTTTATAATAATAATCTGAATGGTTTTCTCATTCATTAAGATGAGAATAGATTTGTCAATAGAAGAAGTCAATATATGGTTTTAAGAAAGAAACAAGTGTATGGTATTCAAGTCTAGATCAATTTTTTAAGAAATCTTGTTTTTTGGTGTGTTGGAGTTGATTGCAATATTTATGTGAAAAATGATATTAATCCAAGGATAATGGTGATGGTATATATTGATGACATAATCTTTGGTGGATCAGATGAAGCGTAGTGAAAATAGTGTTCCGAATTCACTAAAAGTGAGTTCAAAATGTCAATGGATGGTGAAATGTTGTTTTTCTTTAGTTTACAAGTGACATAAGGAAATAATGGAACATTTATTTCTCAATATAAATATCCAAGTAGTTTTTGAAAAGATTTGGAATGGATAATTCCAAGGAGACGATGACTCGGATAGGTACCTGGATGAAATTGTCATGGGATGATGAAAGGAAATGCATTTAATGTTAAGAATATAGAAAAATAATTGGTATTCTATTGCACCTAATATCGATATGACCTAATATTGTTTTTTCCACATGCCAAGTAGCATTATATCAAAGCAATCCCAAACAATTAAACATGCTTGCAGTGAAAAGAAAACTTTAGTATATAAAGGGAATTATGGATTTTTGTTTGATGTATAATGAAAATTCTCAGCTAGGGTTATTGGGATATACAAATGCAGATTGGGTCAGATCAGAAGATCATAGGAAATAAAAATCAAGAGGTTCTTTCTATCTTAGAGGATTGTGTATTTCTTGGCTGCGCAAGAAACAAGATTTCATATAATTAATCCCCATATAAGCTGAATATACTGTAGCTACCCAAGATTTCATGTAGTTATTGTGGATGAATCAATAGATCGATGATTTGGGATTTGAAGATAAGTCGTCAATCAAAATCCATTGTGATAATTCAAGTGATGTAAATATTAGAAAAAAACTATTCCATCAATCAAGTACAAATCATATTGAAATAAATTATCATTTTATCTAGGATAAGGTGGAACAAGGGATTATGACGTTGGAGTGTGTGCCTAAATAATTATAGGTTATGGACATTCTGAAATGTACATTACCCAAAGAAGCATTTGAAAGGCATCGAATGGATGTGGGAGTCTAGTCGACTCCCCACACTTGAGAAAGTGTGAATGTAGGACCCCCTCTCTCTAAGTTATAATGTTTTTTCCCTATTTTATTGATCTATGTTCATTACCATGTTGCATCCCTCAAGGGAGTGTCCTTTATGTTCATTGAAAGAGGGGGAGAAATTGTGGCTAAAACAGGGGAGAAAATGTCTTAATCAATACATGGGGAGAATATACTATGTGGATCAGTGAGATAGGGGGATTTTAAGCTATTAGGGGGAGCAGTGCCCTCAGGGGGGGGGGGTATTAAATATGATAATGCTAAAAGTGAATGATCAAAGGATATAAATCAAAATAGATGAGGTTCATGATGAATTAAGTTGAGTGGTTTCGAAATGAATGGGTTCATTGATGAAATTTACATTCTACTATTTCTTCTCATGTCGTTCATGGATCATGTGGGCTTAGAGTATGTGTTGAGTAAATCCTTGATCGTTTTCTTAATCATAATAAGAAAATGTTGGTAGAATATGGAAGAAGATTTAATGACGTATCAAAATAAGAAGAGTTTTCAACAAACCCAATGGGGGATATTGTTGGGAAAAAATCCCTCAAGGTGTCATATTTCTATTTTTAGGTGTGATTGTGTTGGTGGACAAATATATTTTACAAAGAATGAGTATGGTTGGTGTTTTCTGAAGTATTTTGTTAAGTTGGTGCAGTTTCCCAGTGTTTAGGAAATTTTTGGCCCTCAAAATCGGGAGTTTGGTTTTTGTAAAACGAGTTTTTTTCAGAGATCCCGGTTCTTAGACCGCGAAACATATTTCCCAGACCATGAAGGGAGTTCACAGAATGATGAATGAAATTAGAAAATTATTTATTTACTCATAGTAGTTCTATGCAGACTGCAATGTACGGTACATGGACCATACAGGTAAAATATTTCATGAGAAGGCTTTCAGTTCACAGGAAGCAAGTAGTTCGTAGAAGGATGTAAGTTTTCATCATAGATCATCATTTGAGGAACAGATGAATCGGTTTTTTAAGCTGCAAAGGAATTCATTTTTAGAAGGAATCAACCGCTGTGAAGGACAAAATGTGCTATGTGGACTTTGGAGGGAGAAACAGTTCATAGGAGGAGCACAGTCTGTGGTGAAGGATGTACCACATCAAATATTTGATTTAATTAGATTAGCAAGATTTTAGGATCTATGTTCCTATATAAGGAATACTAAACAGATGATTAAGAGAGAGGATTTTTCATAAGAAAAAATATTTTCTATAATAACAATTCAGTGATGTTTTAAAGTGTTCGCGAGGATGAATTCTGAAAAGGATAAGAGGTTTGTGAGGAGAAATATGCGAACAGAGAAGTGGTCCATGAAGACAGTTCACGAAAGGGGTATTGTAGGGTACTATAGCCTATAAAATAAGAAGGATACATGGAAGAGATTTGGTCTATAGGGCATCAGTTGTCTGCGGAGGAGAGGTGGTCTGTGGAAGAAGAACTTGTCCATGAAGTAAGGAACAATCCGTGATGTCACAACCCATCCCCCAGGGCCTGTATCGTGACTACCCTAAGCCCTCCTTCCATAGCCTCAGGGTTGATGACTAGAACCGAAGGCCTTTCCCCTAAAACTGGTAAGGCATTGCCTTTATAACCTATAAGCACATGCAACTAAGCACACAACAAGATACGAACTCAAGCAAACTGTATAGTAAACAATGTGAGTAAAGTAAGTACAAGGGGCTAGAATACAAGCCCAAATAAAAAGTACAAGAAACTGATAGGTGAAAAGTAGCTCCTGGATCGTCCACCACTAATCCTACCTGAAGGGTAAGTAAAACTCACGAATGGCCATCTCTGCAGTTCGCCTCATCTAACATCCACCTCCGAGCCACTTCCAGTCCTAGTACTCTCAGCCTCGATCAGCGTTTTCTGTTGTTTGCATCAAACACAATGAGGTGCGGGTATAGCCCATGCAGGGGTGATTATAATGATACTCAGTAGGGACCCCGAGACCCTCAAGGTCTCACAAAATCCAGAAAGGATAAACAAAAATGAATTTAAACCAGTGACAACCCGACCTAGGTATATTCCCTTACATATACCTATGTTATCAAGTAAACCCATTTTAATCAGGAGGAAAACACAATGTCCAATTCAAATCCCAAAGCTCAACTATTCCATAAAGGAAGGGAGACCACAAAGGAAAGTACCACACATGTATGCCACACAGAAGGATACAACCAAGGTATTACCTCAAAGGAATGTACCACATAGGTACGGATTCAAATCAAAATAGGTATAAGTTAGGTACAGTAGTTGAGATGATAAGTTATAAATATTAAATCGTCTTACTCCATTAAGAGGCTCTGATGTTGACCTACATAGAATCTCTTGGAGCTGACCCCCAAAGGATCCCTAGGAGCTGACCCACAGAGGATCGCTAGGAGCTGAACCAACAGGATTGCTAGGAGATGACCCATAGAGGATTCCTAGGAGTTGACCCACACAGGATCACTAGGAGATGAACCACATAGGATTTCTAGGAGCTAACTCACACAGGATCTCTAGGAGATGACCCACACCAGATTTCTAGGAGCTGACCCGCAGAGGATCGCTAGGAGCTGACTCACACAAGATCACTAGGAGCTGACCCACACAATATCGCTAGGAGCTGACCCATCGAGGATCGCTAGGAGCTCACCCTCACAGGATTGCTAAAATCTGACCCACATAGGGTCGATAGGTGATGACCCACACTAAATCGCTAGGAGATGAACTACACATGATCTTTAGGAGCTGACACAAACAGGATCACTAGGAGCGGACCCACATAGGATTGCTAGGAGCTGACCCACACAGGATCGCTTGGAGCTGACCCACACAGGATCTCTAGGAGCTCACCCACATATTATTTTTAGGATCTTACCCACATAGGATCGCTAGGAGCTGACCCACACATGATCTCTAGGTGCTGACCCACACAGGATCGCTATGCGCTCTTCTCGTCATAGCCAACTACGGGGTTCCCACACTAGGCTTGCTCATCTCCGGGAGAGTCTGATCCCCAAGCCACTGGTCTATGCTCCAACTTCCATGATTTCCTAGTAATATTTATCTCAAATGACCGCGACATCATAGGGGTATCAACACAACAGATGGTGCGTCAATCAGATGCCCGGTCTATGAGTTATTATCCATTTAGTCCCGAGGGCCCAGTTGGATTCGTGATTGATCCAACCTGACCGTAACCCATATTTATCTAAAAATCTAGTGGGGTATAAGAAAGATATAGTCTCACATCAAGGTTTCTAGCACCACTGACAGTTCGTAAAATAGACGTCTGGTGCCAAAGTTATGGCCAAAAGAGCGTAACTGAGTTGTAGGAGGTCCGGGTCCGGTCCGACCCGGTCGGACCGACCCGGTCTGGGTAGACCCAGCCCGACCCGCTGGGTGGCCCGGACCCAATTGGTCCGGCTTGGCCAGTGGTGGGTGGCCCGGCCTGCTGGGCAATCCGGTAGGCTGTGAGGGGCTGTAGAGGGTCGCGGGGGTTTGGACACGGACGACGCGAGGCTGCGGGGTGGCTCGGCCGCAGGGCAGCTTGACTGTGGATGATGCGAGGTCATGGGGCAGCTCCTCCATGGGGGGTATTGCGAGGGAATGAGTCCATTGAGTTGCTTGGACGTGAGGCCGGAGGCTGTGGGGTGGCTCGACCAGATGGCGGAGGCCGCGGGGCAACTCGACCGGGGCGGCTCAGTTGGGAGGCCGGAGGACATGGGGAGGATCGGCCGAAGCGGCTTGGCCAGGAGGGCGGATTCCGTGGAGTGGCACGGTGAGGCCACGAGGTGGAATGATGAGGCCCCGTTTCAGCGATGGTCATGGACGACGGAGTGCCGCAGGGCACAGAAGCCGCAAGGCGGTGGGGCGTTGTGCCTTCGTAGATGGTTCTCGAGTTCCACCGGTGTCGGCCAACGGTACACCTTTCTGTCATCAAAGTCATCTTCTTTCATCATTAAGGATACAACATTCAAGAAGAATGGTGGAGGGGTTGGGCCATGTTTGTTTGTCCTGCACCCTCCACGTTAGAGCATTAGCAAGCAGCTCAACAAGAAAAAGAATGAAGAACGACAAATTCAAAAATTTCATATGAATCGTGGATCAAGTCATTTTAGTTGATCCACGTTCTCCAATATTTCCAAGAATGAGGAATTTAATCTTGAAATTACAAGAATTCAATAACAACACCTTCCTTGATCATTTGATTCATTGAAGATTGTCTACGGGGAAGGAGATGATGTTGTTGGGAATAGACGGATGTCAGTGATGACGGTGTTTCCTCGATTGTCGGTTCGTTGATGTTGAAGACGTTCGTTGTCAACGAATGTCTCAAGGAACAAGTCATAATCGAAGTCAGCATTCTTCATTGGCGTTCTTTATTGGAGAGATTTCTCCCAAAGCTCCTTCCTCCCAATTCAACCAAAAAGAAAAGTCACCAATTAAGTTGTGTTTCCCCAATTTAATTGTTGACACAAATTTTAAATTGGCCTAATTTATTACATTGAGTTGGTATAATTAATTAAAGAGGTGGATCAAATTAAGAGGGGGAGTTTAAGAGGGTTCTCCCCATTAAGAGGGGATTTCAAGGGGGTTTAAGCCTTGGGTGGTCCCCACCACCATAACCTCTCGTGGAGGGTTAGGCTCGGTGGTCCCTAACTCCATAACCTATCATCATAGGTTTTTAGTTCAGGTGGTCCCCACTTGTGAAATATCCACACGGGAGTTTCAAAATAAAATAAAAATAAAATGTTACACTATTTTATTTTATTTTATTTTTTCATGAATATGTGAAAAGCTAACTTCCACCCTCGACCTACTGCTGTGGAGGTGAAGGTATCCTTAAGAGAATACCGGTGCTGCGAGTTTAATGATTCACTCAGATTTCAATTTCTTGCAAAGTTTCAAAAGTTATAGAAACCCATTCATACGTTTACTGAACGTACCTGGATAAATGTTCAGAAATTCATTCTGAGCACACCGGGCCTCGGAATCACATGCCTTCAATTTTTGTGTACTTGTAAAATTACCATTTATTTAAAAAATATTACATGGAAATTCTGGTTCTTTACATTCTCCCCACCTCAGAGATTTACATCCCTATAAGCCACAACTCAAACTAAGGGAACAAGTGGGGGTATTGAGCATGTATCTAAGTCTCCAACTCCCATGTTCTCTCTTGGAGGTTCTTGTGCTGCCAATGAACGTGCACCAGAGGTGACGAACTCCCACAAAGGACTCTCTCCTTTCGACCCTCAATCCCAACTAGAACCTCTGAAAATGTCGCCACATCGTTGATGTCCATCTATCCATGGTCGATGATGTGGGAAGGGGCGTGCATGTATCTCCTCAACGAAGA
The DNA here is from genome assembly GCA_963277665.1 of Viscum album. Lineage (NCBI taxonomy): Eukaryota > Viridiplantae > Streptophyta > Magnoliopsida > Santalales > Viscaceae > Viscum > Viscum album. The sequence goes on along the minus strand of OY728121.1, from coordinate 1,096,924,239 downwards.
TTCATGGAAGACGTCATGAACCTAGTGCAATTGAGGTGGAAGTGCTAGGCGGTAAGCCACTTCGCCAACTCTGCTGAAGTCCTGAAAGGGTCCGATAAATCTCGGAGATAACTTTACGCCTCCTCCAAATCTCTACAAACCATGTCGAGGTGAGACCCGTAGAAAGACGTTGTCGCCATCCTCGATCTCCAGAGGTCTCTATCTTCTATCATTATAAGACATCTGCCTACTCTATACAGTCATAATCTACTCCTATATGATCTGCACCTTCTCTATGGTATCCCATACAATCCTTGGCCCCACAAGTGCTGACTCCCCTGGGTCAGTCCAGAACAAAGGTGATCTGAAAGGTTTCCTGTACAATGCCTCAAAAGGTTCCATCCCAATGGTGGAGTGACAGTTTTTGTTGTAGGAAAACTCTAACAAAGGAAAGGGATCATACCATCTGTGACCTAAGTCAAGGATGCAAGCACGTATCATATCCCCAAGGGTCTGAATGGTCCGCTCAGTCTGGCCATCAGTCTATGGATGGAAGGCGGTGCTCAAACGAAGCTGCATCCTAAAAGACTCCTGCAACCCCTTCCATTACCGGGAAGTAAAATGTACATCACGATCGGATAAAATCGTCAAGGGTAATCCATGTAATAGCATAATAATCTACACATAGAGGTGTCCCAAGATCTCTACTGAACCCTACTCTCTAATCGATAGGAAGTGGACTGACTTGGTGATTCAGTCAATGATCACCCAAACGAGTCATGACCCCTGGATGTACGTGTAATTTTTGTCATGAAGTCCATGGATATCCCATCTCAATTAAACCCTGGGACCTCTAAAGGCTGAACCAAGCCTGTTGGTACATGATGCTCTGCCTTCACTTATTGACAAGTGAGGCACCGAGAGACAAACTCTGCTTCTTCTTTCATCTTTCCCATCCACCAGTGCTATCTTAGGAGATCTTGGTACATCTTCGCCACTCCTGGATGTACCACTAGAGGGGAAGTGAGGAACTCCCTCAACACTTCCTCCTGAAGTGACACTTGAACCATTGTACATCCTCTGAAGAGGATGGCGTGCTCCACACCTTCAGAAAATCCATCAGGTTTTTTCCTATGGATATCTGAGCACATCGTGTCTCGTACTCAGTGTACCAACGCTATGCCTCCCTAAATCACTGATGAAGTGTGGGAGTGACTATAAGAGACTGAAGAAAAGTTGCTCCATCCTGGTCCACAAAGGATATCTCTAATGCGGCCAGCTACTCTGTCACCTCACCTAGGAGCTGTATACCAAATATTCTATTGAGTTCATCTGCTACAATGTTCCCCTACCCAACAGTATATACTATCTCAAAGTAAAGTCCTCAAAGAATTCAAGAAAATGTCACAGTCTCACGTTTAGGTCCTTCTAAGAGAAGATATACCTGAGACTCTTGTGATCCGAGTAGAGTATAAAATGTTCACCCATCCGATAGTGTCGCCACATCTTCAAGGCGAAGACCACTACTGAAAAATCTAGGTCATGTGTAGAATAGTTCTACACATACTATCTCAGTTATCGAGAATCATATGTGATCACTACTTTCTCTTGCATCAGGACACATTCGAGCTCGGTCCCTGATGCGTCGCAGCAGACTACGTACCCTATGACCCCCTATGGAACCCTCAAGATGGGGGGCACCAGTCATCCTCTGCCTCAGCTCCTAAAAACTCTGATGGCATCTCTCCAACCACATGAAGTGTTTCCCCTTCTTTGTCAATGATAACAGTGGTGCTGCAACTCTGGAGAAATCTTGCACAAATATCTGGCAGTATCCAGCAAACCCTAGGAAAATTTATAACTTCGTCACACTCCTGGCTGGCTCCCAAGAGAGTAACACCTCTATCTTCACTGGATCCACTGAAACTCCAGCCTCCGATATGACATGTCCCAGAAAGTGAACCTCTCGGATCCAGAACTAGCACTTAGAGAGCTTGACATAAATCTGGTTCTCTTGGAGTGTGTCCAGAAATATCCGCAAATGATAGGCATGCTCCTCCCCAGTAGTCGAGTAGATCTGAATGTCATAGATGAAGATGACTACAAAGAGATCATGGTATTTCAGAAAGATCATGTTCATTAGTCCCAAGAACATTGCTCGATTATTTGTCACACCAAATGGAATAACCAAGAACTCGTAATGGCTATACCAACATCTAAAATCCATATTCTACATATCTTCCTCCCGCACTATGAGCTGGTGATAACCTGATTTGAGGTTTATCTCCAAGAACCATCGTGCTCCCTTCTATTGATCATAGATGTCGTCAATCCTCAGGAGTGGGTACTTGTTTTTCATGATCACCTAGTTCAGGCGCTGATAGTCGAGACAATGTCTCAAGCTCCCATCCTCCTTCTTGGCGAATAAAATCGGGGCTACCCATGGATATACATTGGGCCAAATGAATCCCTTCCCCTACAAGTCCTCATGATGTAACCACGCTCAAGAAGCTCCGCGGGAGCCATACGATATAATGGTGTAGATATTTGTGTTGTCCCGGGGTACAAGTCAATGTAAAAGTCCACATCTATGTGAGGAGGTAGACCCGAGACATTGTTTGGGAAAACATCTGCGTACTAGTCCACCACTAAAGGATAACTCTGACACTCCACATCAACTTCTCCAAAGGTAAGGATATCCAACTGATGAGTGATCGACTGCACTCTCCTCTGGGTAAGTCCATCTGGTGCTGTAAAGGCTACCTTCTCACCGTTGAAGGTAAACCTGGTCCCATCCGTGGGGACACACTGCACTTTGCGCCTAATACATTCAATATGAGCATGGAATGTAGATAACCAGTCCATAACCAAGATGACATCGCAAGGACTCGGCGCTGCTACTAGGAGATCCCAGCCGAAGCTCTTGCCTCTTAGTGTAAGCTCACACTATTGGAACCAGTGATTAATAGTCAAATCTACCCCCATAGGAGTCTCTAGCCTAAATGATCAATTCAACGGCTCCGTCAGAATATCTGAGATCCAAACGAGGGTAGTGGAAATAAAATATTGACTAAAACCTATGTCTATAAGTACTACATCTAAGGTGGAGTAGGCACAGATCATACCTCGTATCATCTCCAGAGCGCCGTGATCATAGGCCTCAGTTGCATGGAGATGAGGTCGCCCCTATCCACCTACTCCCTATGGTTGGGGTGGACCTCCTGGTGGGGGTGGCAGTAACATATCGAGTCATCACCCACCGCCAGCTGCACAACCAGCTCCTCTGCCACATCCACATGCTCCCTGTGGACCACCTCGATCGAACCTCTATCTCTGCAAGGGTGGTCCTTTGACCATCTTCTGATCATCTGTATGAAGGTTTCGATAGTCACAAACCATTTGAACCTACCCGATTCATGCGTATTACTTCCCACTCCTAATATGACTGGCTCTGGCTCAGGTACCCCACACAACCAATCCCGAGTCATGCGGTCATCCACCTGTAGGTATGGTCCTCTTGGACCTCTATGACATCTTTCTGCAGCCAGCTGTAGAAGATTGTACTATGTGATTTCCGGTTGTGGGTCTTGATACTAGTGACTACTTAGCAAGAAAACTCTCCACTGGGAGGGATCACTCTAACACCCCCGCTTGCGTCAGTATGCTGAGTGAGAACATTGAAGTCCATATCTCTCGCCTGAGTCCCTGCTCAATGGTCTGGGCCTTGAAGAATGGGTCTCACACCATATCTATGGAGTATCGTGAGAGGTTAGTGAAACTCGCTGAGTATTGTGCCACAATCATGCTACCCTGGTGCATATGAAGCAGCTCCTGTATGCACTATACGTGAAGAATCACTGGGACGAACTCTGCCTGAAAAAGGTTCTCGAAGTCTACCCAGAGAAGTGTCACCTTGTCATGAAATTGGAGCATAAAACTCCACCATCTACCTGTTGTTTCCTGTAGAAGGCTAGTGTCTAGGATTAACATGAGATCGGCTAGTGTCCCTACAAGTCGGAAGACTCTAACAACAGCCTTGAGCCAATCCTCAGCCTCCTGGGGGTCCGTCTCTCCCCAGATCCTAGGTGGCCTCTGGTACTGGAACTCATGCAATGCACTCAAGAGGCGTGCACCCTCTACTGTTGGGGATGGTGGAATCAGTTGAAAAATGGGTAATGGTACCGCTGGTGCCTCCGCTAGTGCCTCTACTGGAAAGGGGGCCTGCACCGAGGCCTCATCTCTCGGTGGGTTGTCAGTGCGTACAACTCTCGAGACCCTAGCTGGTTGTCTTCATGGAGGAATCCTGAAAAGAAACAGGTGCACCACTGTCAATAAGTTATACATGGTGAGCTAACTCAAGAGATCACAAAGAAAACTCTTGGAAAAACACACGCAATTAGTGTTTTCATGCACTAAGTCGGAAATCAGAAGTCAAGGTCCTGGTGTATGGATATATTAGCTGCCACAACAACACATGATTCCCTATACTAATAACCACACTCACTACACTTAAAACTGTTGTCGTTAAAATAAATATCAGAGTCCTATTTTCTACAGTAGAATGAATTTTTTGATACCAATTTGTCATGACCTATCCCCCAGGGCCCATTCCGTGACTACCCCAAGCTCTCCTTCCATAGGCTAGGGGCTAACGACTAGCATCGAATGTGTTTCCCCTAAAACTGGAAAGACATTGCATTTATAACCTCTAATCACATGAAACCATACACACAACAAGATTCGAACTCAGATAAGCTTTATAGTAAACAAAGTGAGTACAGTACGTAAAAGGGGATAGAATACAAGCCCAACTGAAAAGTACAAGAAACTGATAGGTGAAAAGCATCTCCTGGACCGTCCACAACAAATCCAACCTGAAGGGTAGGTAGAGCTCACGAACGGATATCTGTGCGGTTCACCTCGTTTAACTCTCACCTCCGCGCCACTTCCAGTCCTGGTAGTCTCATCCTCGATCAGCGTTGTCCTTTTTCTACATACAACACAATGAGGTGAGGTAATAGCCCGTGTAGGGGTGAGTATAATGATACTTAGTAGGGACCCCGAGACCCTCATGGTCTCACAAAATCCACAAATTATAAACCAAAAATCATGTAAACTATTGAAAACCCATCTCAGGTATATGCCCATACATATACCTATGTTATCAAGTAAACCCATCTCAATCATGAGGAGAACAGAGAGTCCAATTCAAGGATCAAAGCACAATTGTTCCATAAAGGAAGGGAAACCATGAATTCAAGTACAATACAGGTATGCCGCATAGAATAATAGCACCAATGTATTTCCACAAAGGAAAGTACCACACAGGTAAAGAATTAGCTCACACCAGGTATAACTTAGGTACAGTAGTAGAGATGATTAGCTATAACTACTGAATCATCTTACTGCATTAAGAGGCTTTGCTGCTAACCTACAAAGAATCTCTAGGAGAACACCCACACAAGATCCCTAGGAGCTGACCCACACATGATCGCTAGGATCTGACCCACACAGGATCGCTAGGAGCTGACCCACACACGATCTCTAGGAGATGACCCACACAGGATCGCTTGGAGCTGACCAACAAAAGATCACTAAGAGATAACCCACACAGGATTGTTAGGAGATGACCCACATAGGATCGCTAGGAGCTGACCCAGAGAGGATCGCTAGGAGCTGACCCACCCAGGATTGCTAAGAGCTGACCCACACAGGATCGCTAGGAGCTGACTCACACATGATCGCTAGTAGCTGACCCACATAGGATTGCTAGGATCAGACCCACACAGGATCGCTAGGAGCGGACTCACACAAGATCTCTAGGAGCCGACCCACATAAGATCTCTTGGAGCTGACCTACACATGATCGCTAGGAGCTGACCCACACAGGATTGCTAGGTGCTGACCCACATAGGATTTCTATTCACTCTTCTCATCACAGCCAGCTACTGTGTTCCTACACTAGGATTGGTCTTCTCCGAGAGAGTCTACTCCCAATCCATTGGTCAATACTCTAACTACCACGAAGTCCCATGAATAAGTATCTCAAAGGACCTCCACGTCATAGGGGTCTCAACGCAATAGACAGTGTATCAATTGGACGCCCAGTCTGTGAGTTATTAGCTTTTTAGTCCCGAGGGGCCAATTGGATCCGTGATCGATCCAACCCAACCATACCTCATCTATATCCAAAACTCTAGTGGGGTATACTAAATGGACCTTCTATCTCCAAGGTTTCCAGCGCCATTGACGGTTCGTCAAACATACGCCTGATTCCAAAGTTATGGCCAAAAGAGCGTAAATAGGTCGAAGTGGGTCTGGGCTCCAATCTGACCCATTCGGACCGACCCGGCCCGACCCTTCCTTAGTCGACCCAGCTCGACCCGATGGGTTCGGCCCAACCTACTGGGCGGCCTAGTCCGACCCGTGATGGTCGACCCGGCCCGCTGGGTGGTTCGACAGGCCGCGGGCGGCCACAGAGGGTTGTGGTGGTTCGGCCGCGAATGGCATAAGGCCGCGGGGCGGCTCAACCATGGATGGAATGAGGCTGCGAGGAGGTTCGACCATAGACAGTGCATGGCTGTGGGGTTGCTCGGCTGTGTAGGCATTGTTTGTTTGTCCCGTACCCTCCGTGTTTGAGCGGTAGCAAGCGTCTCAACATGAACAATAAATGAAGAATGTACAATTCAACAATTTCATATGAATTTTGGATCAACTCATTTTGGTTGATCCACGTTCTCCATGATTTCCAAGAACAAGGAATTTAATCGATAAATTACAATAATTCAACAACAACCCCTACCTCGTTTGTTTGATTCGTTGAAGATTGTCTTTAGGGAAGGAGATGATGTTGTTGGGAATAAACGGATGTTAGTGACATCATCATTTCCTCTATCATTGGTTCGTTGACATTGAAGATGTTCCTTGTCAATGAATGTCTCAAGGTAGAAGTCAGAATCAAAGTCATCGTTCTTCTTTGGAGAGCTTTCTCCCAAGGCTCCTTCCTCCCAATTCCACCAAAAAGAAAAGTCACTAATTAATTTGTGTTTCCCCAATTTAATTGTTGTCATAAATTTCAAATTGGCTTAATTAATTACATTGAGTTGGTATAATTAATTAAGGGGGTGGCACAAATTAAGTGGGGGGAGTTAAAGAGTTTTCTCTCCATTAAGAGGGGAGTTCATGGGGGTTTAAGCCTCGGGTGGTCCACACCACCATAACCTCTCATGGGAGGTTATGATCGGTGGCCCCCACCTCCACAACCTCTAATGGGAGGTTTTTAGTTCAGGTGGTCCCCATCTATGAAATATCCACATGGGAGTTTCAAAAAAAATGTTACATCATTTTATTTTATTTTATTCTTTCACGAATATGTGAAATGGTAACTTCCACCCTCGACCTACTACGGTCAATGTGAATGTCTCCTTAAGAGAATATCGGTGCTACGAGTTCAACAGTGCCCTCATATTTCAATTTTGAGCACCTTTTCAAAATTTAGAAAAACTCGCTCGTACATATACTGATGGTACCCAAATAAAATTTCAAAAATTCTTTTCGGGCACACCGGGCCTCGAAATCACGCGCCGTCAATTTTCATAGACTCAAAAAATTCCCATTGATTTTTAAAAGAAATTACACAGAAATTCCAGTTCTATACACATGAAATGAAAAGCCAGTCCATGAAGCACTCACACCACGTGGTGCAATGCAGTTTGCAAAGAAAGAAATTTTCTTCATGTAGGATTAAAGGAATCTTGAAAAGGAACTAAAATAGTTCTCGGAATCAATTTCTGTAAAATAAAAGTTATTGTAAAATTAGATTTTATCTATGGGTGAAAAAGGTACTTCAATCGAGAATTTGTCTATTGTTGAGGATGCCTGATTTCATTCAAATGAAGGGACCTAGAAGTTCACAAACTATGAGTGGATCCCTTCCAAGAGCATTAATCAAAGGAATAAGTAGACGATGATCCCTTCCATCGATAATGATATAGAGAAAGATACATATGGAGTGACCCATGGGAAAGTAGTTAAATGACTGTAAAATTTTTAAAGGCAGTGAGCCTAGGAATAGAAATGATCTAGCCGGAACCTTGTTAATGGAAGTGAGCTTTAGTGAATTTGGAAAATCATCATATCATCATTGTATGCTCCTTGGACGTAGATCAGTGATGATGAACCAAGTAAAATTATTTTCTGTCGATCATAATTTAAATTATGTTCATACATTGTAATAGGAAAGATAGAGAAGTGTGTTTTGTTTAACAATGAATCAATATTCGAAGAGGTAGTTCTTTTAATCTGTCTTACCCTGATCCAACCCCCTCTTAGTTTATTTAGCCTAATTGGGATAACATTCATGAATTTTTTGAGGGATATTCTATTAGCAAACTACAAAGTATTATTCATTTAGAGATACGATTCCTATGTCCTCAATTTTCTTTTTACTAGAAAATAAGTCCTTAAAGAATCTTGTATAAGTGGGTACTTATGAAATTTACTTTAAAAGGGAATATTGATATGAAATTGTTTAAACAAATTAAGAAATTCATTATATTGCCCTTAATTTTTGGCATGTTTCATCCTTTTAAGAAAGGGTAGTGGGGAATTATATGGTGGTGGTTCCACATAGACATCTCCCTTTTCAAGTTATTCCTCAACTAGAGCGTTGTAAAATGGTTCTACCACTTGAGTTTTCTCTTGAGCATATTTATCAGATCCTTTGAACTACATTTTCTCACCTAGGCATGAATTCTTAGAGTCAAGTATCTTTACACTTGTAACAATTATACCTTTAGCCTCTTCCCTTTAATGAGATTTAGTATTATAGGGAAAACTACTCAGTAGATGATTATATGAAGTCTTATAGATCTTCCCCATTTTATTCTCAATGTTATGTAGGAAAGCCTTGTGGTTTTTCATTTCTATATCTTCAATTTTCATCCGGTGGTCTACTTTTTTCATGAACGTAGCGAGAATATTTTCAAGGATGTATTGGGGAGGTTGGGAATTATGTCGTGGTCTTATAAGATCTTTTTTATAGTGATGTTGTTGAGATGGTAGAAATTGTTGAGGTGTTGGAAATGTTTTTGAAATTTTTATTATGTTTGAGGAGCTAGACAGTGTAGTGGGCACCCAGGTGGTCCCTCATTCTTTGGTGGAACCTATCCACTCCTATTTTCAGAGTAACCATGGTTTATGGATTCTAATACATTCTATGTTGATTGTTTTTCAATTGGTATTCCTGAGGATACTGGTACAAATGATTTTTTAGATTGTAATTAACATAATTATAATATTGTAACAAGGGTTCCTCTAATCTTGACATGAATACTTGGTATTGCTGTTGAACTTCTCATATCTCACATGATTGAATTTCCATTACTGAAGTAGGATGTGTAGTGGTAAAGTAGGTAGCTCAAAAGACTCTAGCTTCTTTGTAAGGGATTCAACTTGAGCAGTGAGGTGGGTAATTTCCTCTACTTGATGGATTTTTCACTTTGATAGTCCTCTATAACATTTTCATGGACTAGCATTCTGGGAAACTTTATCTAGAATAGATCATACAACTTTAGGCTTCTTAATCATCAGTTCTCCATCAACAACGGTGTTTATCATAGTATGTGAAGCATGTTGGAGTCCTTGAGAGAACATCTAAAGTTATATCCACTCTTCGAGTCCACTATGTGAGATAATTTTGGCAACCTCGTTAAATATATACCATTCCTCACAGACTGATTCTCTATCCATGTGGGTGATGCTTTGAATGTAATTTCAGAGCTTCCTTGGAAGGAAGTATATGTCTAGGAAGTTTTTGGATATTTCTACCCAAGTCATGATCATATATGGATCTTGAATTTTTATACAATCCTTGGCTCGGTCGCGTGAGGATAATGGGATGACACAAAGTCTTATTATGTCTGATGACATTCCCTTGTTGTAAAAGTTATCGAAAGCCTCTAATTTTTTTGAAATTATCTCATGGGGGTATTCACTTTGAATACCACTGAATTTGCCCATATTTTGGATCATATAGATGAGTCCAAATTTTATTTCATAGATATGTTTTTAAATATGAAGGTGTACAATTCTGAGTGTATCACCCTTAATGGATGGAAAACCATAATCCATAATGGCATGATCCTACAACATTGGTCACTCACCCTGATCATTGGGTGGTGCACATTGGGGTTTTTTGAAGGTGTGGTGATGTAATATCATTACGCTCATCCATTGTGAAGTGGTGATGTGAAACAAGTTTTCTCTGGATCGTGGGATAGAAAAGAATCATTTCTTGTGAATCTAGGCTCCTTGGGCATGTCAAGGGTTCCTAGATCATGAAAAAAAGGAGAGGGAGGATGCAGGTTCACCTCAAGGAGAAAAATTGAAAAAAAATGAGAAGGGAAAAGAAGAAAGGGGAGGGGTAAGATAATTTGGGGTTCGATCTGAAGGCTATTGTTCCTAGGAAATAGTAATCCCCAACAACCGTTCCATAATATGATGTGCTTTCATGAATCATTGAATTATCATTGGAATTGATCATATTATAAATTTATAGTCCCAAAATACACTTACTACTAGAAAGTAGCAAAGTGGTAGTGTGGGGTTGAACCCACATGGATCACTATCAGGCCAACAAGCAATTGAACAAAACCCTTTAGAAAGATTCCTCATGTCACTCTTGAATATTGAATTTTACAAAATCTAGGTTTTTTGGATTTAATTCCAATAATTAATAAGAGGTTGGGGTCAATTTAATGGATTTTTGTAAAACATAATCCAATATATATATTGGAATAGTCCTAAATATTAGGTTGAAAAGTGGAGAAAGGGTCTCTAATTGTTTTTTAAAACCAATTGTGTCTACCTATGCTGAAACAATCTCATGGTCAGGATATAGCTAACAATCTAGGTTCATTATACTTATCTTCTAGGTAGAAATCATCATAGGCTAATAGTCATAGTCCTGATCAACTCCTATTAGGTTATGTTCATTCAATTACAATTTCTATGTTTAAGGTTGTTCACAAGAATGTGGTGAAAAATTATTATTAACATAATTAATATTCCTAGGGTTATCAAGGTTCAAACTATAGATTAATTAGGCTCAAAAACACCCCTACTCTCAACCCCTAAACCTATTATGATTAGTCATAGATGGAATTGTGGATAAAAATAGAGAAATATTGATGATTCTACACATAATCATGAATCAGTTGAGAAATAAGAAATCCAAGATTAAAAAAATTAATAATCAAGTTCAAATAATTAAAATAAATGTAAATACAACTAAAAACTCATTTTTCACAAAGAAACGATGAAGAGTTGTGTTATTGTTGATGAAGAACGAAAAGAAATGATGAAATAGACATAAAATATGTAAACAGATTTGAAATGGATTAAGAATAGATGTTGATTAACCAACAATTTAAAATGATTTAATAAAATGGGCAATGGAATGAATTAAAGCTACTTTGGAATGAAAATAAATGAAAAATGGGAGAAAATGATGAGATAAATTGAAGGTTTTTTAGGTTTCTATGAGTGGAGGAGCACCGAAAATATAAATAGGATAAAGTTACATGATTTTTATGTCATTCAAATCTTGAATTGGATTAACTAGATTCTATACTAGCATCTTCAAGTCTTGTAATCAGTATGCACGTCGTGTATTTGATATCCACAATTCCCTCTGGGAAACTAGTCTGTATCTTTGACTAAGTTGGATCTCAAACTTTGCATGTCATGTAAAATATACACACCATGTATTTAATTCACTCTCATTGGTGTAATGTTTTTAAATTCTCACATCATGTAATGAATATACATTTCATGTATTGTTGTCATGTCATGTAGAGTCTTTATGGTTTGCTTTTTGGATCTACAAGCATGTTGTGAATGAGGACTATACATCTTGAATGATATACATGATGGGTAAAGACTATTTATTTATTTTTCAAAATTTATTCCATTTATTCCAAATTTACCAATTCAGAAAAAAACTAACCAAAACCCAGTGCTTTATCAGATAAAACATTAATAAACCTAAAATAAATGTATCCAATATGTATATAAAATTTCAGCTTATTAATTTTTTAGTTTAGTGATTTTGGTACATTTAATTTGATTATAGCTACATCATATAGATAATTTTAAACATGATATAAATATCATATATATTCAATATATATTTATTTATACTAATCTATTAAAGTTATACATATAAAATGGATTATATTGTTCATGTATACGGTAGGTCGAACGTATGCGTGAACGTTGTTTACATTTTTCTTGCAAAGTTGAAATAATGTAAAATAAATATTAATTAATCATTATAGAATCATTATTATTCCATATATATAATTTAAATTAATCAAATACATCCTTATTTCCATCTATGTAAAAATTATAAGAAAATTTTCGCATTGCTACGTTGAGGTAGTAGTCCATATATACACACAATCAACGTTTTTGTTTTTCAACAGATTGTAAGGTGAAAATTTAGATGTGATATTATATTGATAGAAGTATTTTTAGTTCATAAATGTCACATATATTCATCAATTTTATCCTTACTATCTTCCATTAAATCGTAAGGAAAAAATAAATCACATTGCTTCATAAGGCGGTACTCCTCCGTACACACGAGCGACGTTATCGTATCCCCTAGAAAATGGAAAGTAATAAGGTATATGTTATATAATAATTATAAATGGATAAAAATTTCATAATATCATATAAATATATTAAATACATAATTATATCTATCCTTGAAAGGTGTTGAGGGAAAATGAATTAGATCACTTCATGAGGCGGTAGACTGTCGTAGACAAGATCAACAATTTAGTTTCCCATTTGATGGTATTGGGGATGGATATAGGTTATTAAATTAATATAATACATTTAATTATACATTATATAATATTTATATTATTTTATCATAGTTGAATAATTTTTTATGATGGTGTAATAATAAATAAATCAAATACGCATGTTTAAGAATTTTACCTCTTCTTCAGAGAGCCTCTTTAGGATTACACCTAAAGACATTTTAGGAAGTATTCATAATAAAACTATGGACTATAGGATTTGGGGAGTTAATTAAGTAAGTTATTTGGGTAGGGATTGTATGAAACAAAAGGGTTTTGTACGTGTGAGGGGTGGAATTTTTAAGTGGGTGAGAGGGCACACATGGAATAGTTGAAAAGATAATGTTATACTCATGTTTTTATCATTCCACAAGACTAAAAAATGAGTCATTATTTAAAATTGGGTGTTATAAGGTATAAATAATTACATAATATATATTTTATAAAAGTTTTAGGTAATTTTTAAACATTATCTTGTTAGTTTAACACCCATTAAACCCGTTTTTACCTTAATTGTAGTAATTATTTTGTACTATTTTCACTATTCATTATGGTAAAAAATTAATTTTAACTTATTAGATCATATAAATTATAATTATTCCAAATATGGAATCCATTTTTCCAAATTCAGTTCACATAAGTGGAAGTATTCAATTTAAAATTAAATCAGATACATGAAGAAAGAGCAGTTTTCTAAGGAGAAAATTCTCATAAGTATTGAATGTTTTAATATCAAAATTCAATGGCCCCAGGGGCATATCCTAGTGGCTGATCCCTATGGTGGTTTTTTGGGAGGTCTTGGTTTCGATCCTCTTAACATGAACATAGGTAGGGTTTTTTTTCATTAAATGACCTAAATTAATTAAATTTTCATATAATTGAACAAATTTTACATTAAAACTAATTTAAAAAATATTTTAACTTTGTAAATAATTTAAATGAAAAGGTAGTTTTCCAAATAAACTAGTATGTCTCACTGTTCATCAAAAAATTAATCTTTTCATAATATTACAAATAACTCATCCCAAGAAAATTTTTACATGTATATATCAAAAATGATGTTTATTTTGTGAAATACAATTTCTGAAAGTTGTAAAAATTAATTTTCAATTATATGTGCAAAGTGGGACTAATCCAAAATTTAGAAAAATGTAGTTTTTCAGAAAACATTTGTTTCTCTTTAAAATGGTTCTTATTTTATTCCAAATAAATATATAAAAATTGAATTCATTATATACATATTTAAACCATTTAATTTCCATAATTCAATTATTACTATTCAAACCTCCATATTAATCGCTATGTTATAATTTTCATGTTTAAATAATAATATTTTAATTGAGTATTGTGCCTCTTTTAAACCTGATATTGTATGCATCACAATCTATTGAAGATATTGAATTTAAAGAAATATATCATTATTTTTCTGTGTGTTATATTCTCTTATAATCTTGGTGTTGCGTGTCATACACGCTATCTAACATGGTTTTTCTCTTTTAAAGTCTCCGGGTGTTATATTCTACCCCCTTAAATAAATTGTATCCTCACAATTTAGTCTCGAAACCAATAATCAGAGGTTTTACATTTATAAATTCCTTTTTTGAAAACCCACATCATAAAATGAGTTAATAAAACTTTCTCTTTATAAGAGAGAATGTTAAATATAAATGTCATCCATAATGACACTTCACTAGGTTTCCAAGTAGGAGAAAATTGGTGGGAAATGAAAACATGGACATAGAAGAAAATGATAATTACCAAAGATTAATAGAGAGTGATGGAGGAAATGGTAATGAAAAATATAACCACCACAAAACCATAAATCTGGGATGATATAAAATACCATTGATTCAAAAAAAATGAAAATAAAAGGACAAAATTTTTGTCTCATGATATTTTTATAATTTTGAGGGATTATATTTCCATTATTATAGAGAACAAAAAAAATATATTTAAAATTTCATACTTTGGTTATGTTTAGATTAATTATTATTTTATCTATTACTCTAAGAAATGAATGTCCAAATGAATTTTTATGCCTGAAGCACTAAAATTAACATTTAACATATCATTATCTCAATAAAAGAATGGTGAGTCATTAATCTTGTCTCTAGATAATTTCCAAAACCAAAAGTGTTAGAACATGTTATCCAATAACACCCAATGTTCAAAATAATCTATTCCATAAATAGTTAACCTTAACAATCATCCAAAAAATCTTTGAGAAAATTTAATGTCGAAAAAATTATAATGGATGTCACTAAATCAACATTTTATTCCCCAGACAATATAATGTGTCTATTAATGTAACATTAAAAATATGTGAATATATTGATCACCATAAAACCTTAATGAAAACATGAATTCTTCCAAAAATAAAATCTTAGGTGGTCTAATATATTCTGTAAATCCAAACATTCAGTAATCTCTAACAAAGATAACATAAATCACTAAAAAAAATCAAGGTTGTCAATACTATCCCATAAACATATATTTATCATTATTATGTCATCATCAGAAACGTACAAAGGGTTATCTTCCATCAATCATTTGATTTCCAAAAAGATCAAATTTCCAAATAATAAATTTTAGTGGTTATCTATACTATTCATCATATGGTCTTGGATCCTTAATGAAAAGTCACTTCAACACAATCCTTATACATTTTATGATACTTAAAATTATAATATCATTGATAAAATACATCTTCAACATATTTCTTGAATTAAAATGCAATAACATTAATTATTCTACTTTAGTTATATTAATAGAATATGATTTACATTGATCCCTTACCATCTTCTAGGGTATATCCCCTTGACACTTGGGAAGTTCATTTTTATAGTGTCCCATATCAATATAGTTGAAGCATTGAACATTGGAAGTACCTTTTTTCCCATTAAATCATGAGAATTGTGGAATTTCTCTCCACACTCTTGGAAGAATCCCATTCCCTTCAAGCAAGTGCCAGGTTATTTCTTTCCATAATTATCAGATGTGGGAAAATTCTTCTTTCCCTTATTCACTTTATCTGTATTTTTATCTATTGTCTTATTCCCCTATTTATTTACTTCAAAACAGTAATACTTAGATAATTCTTTCTATATATTGATATCACAAGATAGTAATTCCTCATATGATGGAAATGTTTAGTAGACTAATTTCCCTCAAAGGATTGGATTTACCCCATCAATAAAATTTCTAATCTTACTCTTTAGATTACATACATAGTCTATAAAATTCCTTAATAACATTATAATGTTTGTTTCATACATATATATATATTTTCATCTTTCTTTTATATTAGACTCAATACTTGTCTCTCCATATCCTCTCATTGCTCGTGAGGAAAATACATTTCCAAGAATAAAACCTTAAATTTATTTAATTCAATTTTTGTTATTTATTGTTCATAATTAGTATTTTTAATCAATTGTTACAACTAATACACATGTCCTAAGATATGAAAAAATACCATGAGAACCTTCTCACTTTCATTTCTTCGCAAATAAAGAAATAACTTATCTAAAGAACCTATCAATTACTTATATAAAAATGAGGTTGTATTCTTATTTAATGATAGAGGTTGTTGTTGTATAAATAATTTTAACATTGTTAAACCAAAAGGTGGATCAGTAGGCTAATCCACATAGGGATGGTTATTTCTCATAACCTGAGTCCGCTACACCAATATGGTTATAATTTCTTCAGTTCCAACTACAGCTCCATCTCAAGCTTTATTATCTTTATCAGGAGGGAATTCCCTATATAGGGTACATGTATTGATATGGTTCTCATTCCTTTCACTATATTTAAATTAAAAATATTTCAATACACTATATTAGATTATAAAACTACAAAACCTAATGTATAATCCCAATACTAGTGAAATACTTTACATAAAATGAAAAATTCATGCATGGCTAATCTCATAATCATAAAAATTGTTTCTTTGGGAATGTTTCCAAATCATAAAAATATTTTAAAATCCGAAGGATAATTCATGATATAAAATATCTAAAGGGTATTATATACAACACCCAAAAGGAATAAGTGGTGAGTAAGGCATATGTCCTACAGAAGTAAAAGTGAGGTGAGAAACCCTTACCTCATGTTCAAATTCTTTCATATGTGTCTGAAACTCATGTATAATAAATATAGTTTTATTATAAATATATTATATTAAAATAATAATATATATCATACCATATATTATTTACTTATAGTATTTTATCACCCATTTATTGACAATTCTTTGTTAAAATCACTATTTTGGGTGATAATTGCTTCATTTTTCAAGTATGTTTTAGTTCGACACTTTTTTCCATTTTAATTTTATCATGTTTAAATAATATTAATAATTTTAAATATGATATTAATATCATATATATTAATTATATATGTAAATAGAGTAATCTATTGATTTTAGATATGGAAAATGGATTACACTATTCAGGGAGATGATAGGCCGTATGTATGCATGAACATCATTTCCATTTTTTTTGATGTATGAAATTTTTTTTTTATCTTAAATGAATAATTATTTTTTCATATATATAATTTATATTAACCAAATATTTCCTTATTACCATCTATGTAAAAATAAAATGAGAAACATTTCACATCACTACTTCGAGGCGGTAGTCCACACATACGCATGAGCGACATTATTGTTTTCCAACAGATTGGAATATAAGAAGTTATAAGTGATATTAAATTTATATAAGTATTTTTATTCCATAAATATCTCCTATATTATTTAATTTAAACATTACTACCCTCCATATAAATTTTAAGTAAAAAACGAATCACATTGCTTCGCGAGGGGGTAGTCTACAGTACATACGAGCGACGCTATCGTATCCCCCGTGGAATATAAAGTAAGAAGGTATATATGATATTATAATTACATGAGTATAAAAAATTCATAAATATCATATAAATATGTTAAATACTTCATTATATTCATCAGTTAAAGGTTTTTATAGAAAATTATTGACATTAATTCGCGAGGCGATAATCCGGTGTACACACGATTGATGGCTACACTTCCCATTTGATGGAATTAGAGATAGATATGGGTTATTAAATTAATAAAATAATATATAATTACATATTATATAATTTTTTATTATATTAACATATTTTAATATTTTTTTAATGAGTTGGTATAAGAAATAAAACTAATACACATGTTTAACAATTTTACCTCATCTTCGAATAGTCTCTTTAGGTTTATACCTAAAGAATTATTATGAGGGTTTAATAATAAAAATAAGGCCTATAGTATATTTTTATGGAATTAAGTAAGGTATTTATTTAGGTATTGGCCAAACAAAAGAGTTTTGGATGTGAAAATTCATCTTTTAGTAAAAATCAATATATTTCACTATTTATCAAAAAATTAATCCTTTCAAAAAACTCTCAAAAAATTACCTAAGGATAATTTTAACATTCAGAAGCATATTTTTTAAAATAAAATTTATAAAATTGGTAATTTTTTTTTAAATTATGTCTTTAAAGCACGACTAATACAACTTTTAGAAAAAATAAATTTTTTCTGGAAACATTTATTTTTTACATCAAATGATTCTTATTTTATTTATAATCAATAGATAACAATTGAATTTATCTCATAAAAGTTTAAACTATATAATTTTCATAATTTAGTTATTATCACTAATATCCTCTATTTTAACAAATAATTTATAATGTTCATCTTTGAATAATAATATTTTAACAGTGTTGTGTTTCGTTTAAACCCAAAATTACATGCATCACAAACTATCAAAGAGATTGAATTTAATGAAATATATAATAAATTATTGAGGGGTTATATTCCCTTATAATCATAGTGTTTCATGTGATACACACTATCAAACGTGATTATACTCTTTTAAAATATCAAGGTGTTACAAGTAGTTCTATCCAAATTTCTAAATTTAATACATGTTGATATTTTAGTAGCTCCTCTTCATACCTGACCCCACTCAAGGGATTAACTTACTTATTTCCCTATCATGGTAGTCGGTACACTACATGATGGTCAGATCCTCCTAATATGTAGCTATTACAACCTTAATAAACTCCCCAACGTTTGATCTCCTTCAATTATCTATTTTTTATTCTATAAATACAATAAAGGAAATAAGGAGGGGTAAATTCCATTGCTATTTATTAAGAGAAATAGGGATGAGATTTTGATCTTAACCTAGAAAACTTCTTTTCATATCCAAACTATCTATATTCCTTCATTCTTATTTTCCCATTAGTATTTCAATTATAAAATTCTTATATAATTATGGTTTTCTTTCCATAATCATTCATTGATTTATGTGGAATATGAATATTTATAATTTCCACTAAATCAATTTGAGATAATGATACCTCACCTTTAGTTTTAATATTTTTAAGCTTTTATTCTTATTTAAGTAAGAGGGTGATACAATTTTTTTCATTATGTTCAACCTATTTGTATCTTCCACACAATTTCGTTTTAATAAATATTTGTTCATATTTCTTATATAATTTATCATTAAATTCATGTTATTTATGTGGAATAACATGTTTTCCTTTATCCTTTTCACTTAATCTATATCTGTCTATTTTTTATCCATTTCAAGTTGTTTATACTAAACAATTATGCAATCCTTCCTAACATACTATGATTTTGTGTAGTTATCACTTGTTTTTATTACATTATATATTTTACCCCATTTTGAAACATTATCACTTAATCTTCAGGGATGTATTAAATCATTAAAGAAATCATCTTATCTCTCTCTTGAATTGATTCATCTCTTTGATTCTTTTTTCTTTACTTAATTTTCATTTTAGGTCCAATTTTTAGTGGTCTATGGAGTGAGACTTACTTCCACAATATAAGCACCTATTACCTATAGTTTTTCTTGTTATGTTTATTTATTATTATTTGGATTCATGGGAGTAATTTTCTTGACATTATTCATTTATTTTCTACCAATGGTAGTATCATCAATCTTCTTTATATTGTTCTGCTTCTATTGTGGATTTTTTTAAAACCTTTTTATTTATATTGGAATGGTTTATACCAACACTTATCATAATAGTGACCATAAGTGTTAAAAAATTACATAAACTATCAAGATATTAAAATATATTCATTGTGGATAGGTGTTTCATTTTCTATAAATTCTACTTTTAAACAACATGTCTTATCTTTAATTCAACTATACTCTCCCTAAATTATGTCCTTTTATGATATTATCTAATTTACATGTTGATTTAATATTTAATTTCCTTATGTAAAAACTTCTAGAAGGACATAAAATAACCTAAAAACTTCTCCTATTTCCACCTTTTGTAATCTACCAAGATTTTGACTCATTCTTGTTTTGGGATACATTACCCTTAATTTGAAATTTTTTTGGGCATCCAATCTCCTTTGATGTGTGAGCATCCAACTTTGATGCATTTATGGATATATTTACAATTTTATAAATCCATTTTTCCACTTTTCATTCTATAAACAACACATTCACATGATGCCACATTAGTGGAAACATAATTACTAGGACAATGGGTTACCTTTTCCAAATATCATGATGAAGAATAATCTACAGATGATATAAATATATATGTTTCATAATTATGAGCCTTTTTAGATACAATGTTCTCATATAAATTTTTAATGGAAACATCTCTCTTTTAAATAGTTTTGGGAAGGTACAATTTTTATAAATGTAAAATTTATTAGTTTCACCCCAAGTTATATGATTATTTATGTTGAGGAAGTTCTTATCATACCCAATCAATCTCAAACATTGTTCCCATTATATTTTCATATTATCAATATATTTCCCTTATTTTTTCTATTTTATTATATGGAATAATTAAGGCCAGTGATCTTATTATATTTGAATTATAATTGTGAATCCTTGACATTCATATATGTTCTGTATTTTTTTTAAATCATGGATAAAATATTTAAGAAAAATTTCTATTACTTAATTCTCAAAAAAATTACCCAGTAATTTTATCTGATCAATGAAATATTTTCATTTGAAAGAGTCACAAATTATTTCTTTTCTTTTAAGAGGTCATTAAGAGCATTTCCCTTAATGAATTTTTTACCTAGTGCATCCTCTATTTTTTCTGCTTATATTTCTAGATGATCATTATCATTAAGAAGTTATTTTAAAAAACCAAGTATATATGTGAAAACATTAATACTAAAATTCTTAAAATATACTTAAAAAAGAGTATATGTCTTTAACATTTTTAATAGACCCATCTTCTTCAAACTCTCAATTATTCGAAATCGTTTCTTCAAAAGGATTATTTAAAATAGATTTTATGGAAAAAATAGTACCACAATGATAAGTTTCATGTTGTAGTTAATCCATATTTTCTTTTGATATTTTTATCAATTTTCTTGTTTATCTCTTCTTTTTGTTTTTAAGGCCATAGAAGAGTCCTCTACTTTATCATTAAGAATGTTGGAGTTTATTTTCTCTATCGAGGGCACTTCAAAATTTTGTTTAAATATGAAATTCATGCAATGATTGTAAAAAATAGTAATGTTTTAGATCCAAATAGATTAAAACTTATATTATCTTTGAAACCACTTATATATCCCAATGGGTCATGTAGACACCTGAGATTGGGGTGAATCAGGTGTCACTTTTTACCGAGTTTAATTTTATTCTTATAATTTCCCCTCATCTCTAAAACCTTTATCTTGGATAATATGTATGGATATACTTAGTGTGAATTTGACCCTCACCTTGATATGTAATATAGGAATGGATGAGGATAACAACACATGAGTTTTTAATAAGGCATGGATCCTCCTAAAAAACCTACTCCTTGTCATTTTCAACTTTTTCAAGTATATGGATTTTATTATTACATTAATTTTAAGTGAATACAAGTCTAGTATAATTCACACACATGGGTTAGGCCGGTATCATCCAAGTCCCTTAGAAAATATCACACCATTTCATTTCCTAGAACTATGCTTACATGGAATCCCACCATGTGATCTAACATCACACTAGATTCACATTACCTCACATATAAGGCCCCGACCTTAAACATTATTTAATATCGAATTAAATGAATAATTCACATTGAGGATATTTTCAGGTTCAGTGTTTTAGAGAATTAGGTCATAACTTTTACATCTCAAAAGAAAACATAGTAGACACTTCTACTAAGTTTACATAAAATAAAAAAAACACTTAAAAAGAAACATGTCTAGTTCCATGGAGACAGTAGGCCGTACGTACGCATGAACGCTACTTTCATTTCTTTGTCATATTAATAGAATTAAAAATAATTGAGAGATATATATATTATAATTCCAGTATAATATATATGTTATATAGGTCACATATGTTCATTAATTTCATTCTTTATACATTCCATGTATTGCATGAACGAGTCACATCACTTGAGGGGGCGGTAGTCCACACTTCCTCGTATGAAATTATCGCATTTGAACAACATGAAAAGCATAAAGGCATATTTTAAATATATAATACAGAAACATATAGAAAACATAAATACCATATATATCATATATAAGATATAGTGACATCATAATGGCCACCATGAAAGGTGCTAAGAGAAGATTGAACAATCATCGTTTCGTGAGGCAGAAATTCGCCATCCACAGAAACAGTATGTTCTTTAACCATTAGAAAAAGGTGTGTGTAAGTGTAGCTAGAATCCTTCACATAACAACATCCTAGTATATTTAAGATACTGGTTTTGTTACAAAATAAAGGAATAAAAATAGTTTAGAGGGTTGGAGAAGAAAAATAACACATAAGAACACAAGAGAGGACACTACCTTTAAATCGGGTAACTCTCTTTGATTTGAGCTCAAAGGCTTCCTTGGAAAGGATTATGCTCAAAGTGAGGCTTCAATGATGAAGAGTGGGATGTGGAGAGATGAAATGTGTAGGGGTTGGCCGAGCCAAAGGCATGAGAGGTGTGTGTAAGGTGGTAGAGGTGGGGGCCTTTTATAAGAGGAGTGGAGGGGCACTCTTGGAATGTTATAAAATATTACTTTATTATAAAATGATTTTCGAATTTATAAGGTCCCAAAAGGATATATTTAAAGTATAAGGTGATAATGTTTTTAAATCCACCCGTACAATAGGTTTGTGAAAAGTTTAGGTCTTAGATGTTACATTATCTTTTCATTTTATTTAAATCATTAAATAATGAGGTAATCGCTGCATCCTCATGGTGTCATAAATAATTTAATTTATTTAGTGTCTAAAAATTATAAAAAAAAATCATGATGTAGGAAATAGTTTTATCTTTCTAATTAATATTTATAGTCAAAAATATGACTTGTATAACCCCATTTATGTTTTTTAGTAAAACAACACATGTTTGTGACATTTTAATTTTAACTTTAAATAAAATGGTATTAATGTCATTTTCCAACCAAAGTGGCTCCATGGGGTCCCCAAGTTGACCCATGGATTGTCTTGGTCGGCCATGACACATACAATGAGGGTAGGACATGTGTCTAGGTCATTTCATATTATTAAAACATTATTTTTACCTTAAACTACACTAATTACCTCTAATCACGATTAAAAACTTAAGAGTTACTATTCACCAAAAAATTATTTTAATCCCATTGAACCAAATTTTACATCCTAATGAGAACCATGTATGTCGGATTTTTTAAATTTAAAACACAGAGGTGTTAAAATCTCATTTAAACGAAAAATCTGTTTTTTAAGTACCACTTAGCGGTTTCACTATTCATCAAAAATTGAAGTTTTTCAGAAAAATACCAAAAATTCACCCTAAGCTATATTTGATATTCCGAATTCAAAAAATGTATATTTTAAAAAATTCATAACATATAAGTTACATTAATTAATTTAATAATTAATTCCTACTGTCTGAGCAAATAGCGTGTTTTTATGAAACAATAAGTATCAAATGATTGACACTAGTTTAAGTCCAATTTCCAAGTGAAATTAATTCCAATGACAACTATTGGATTAAATGGTAAAAATATATTCTAATTTAACTATAAAAAATATTCAAAATATAATCTAATCATATAAATAAATTAGATTAAAAATAGGTTTTGAATTAAAATACAACATTTTTCACTATTCATTAAAAAATGAACTTTATCGGAAAAATACCAAAAATTTACACAAAGTAAATTTTGATGTCCCAATTCTAAATAAGACTTTTATTTTGTCAAATATAACACATAAAATTGTCAAAAAGTGGATTTAAAAGAGGTTCTCTATCAAAAGGCGGTCAATCGACCTTTTAAAGAATATTAGAATGCTTACGCTTAAAATTGGATTCATTCGCATTTTTAATCCTCTAACATTTATTGTAAAAAGTAAAAATATTTGAAAAACATATATAATCATTTTCTAGTTAGTTCTGTTCATTCCCGCCATTACAATGGCTTGGCGTTAACTACCATTTAAAATAATATTATTTTATTATTAGAGTGCAACGTAAGATTTCAAAGAAACTTGTTGTTGCGTATTGGGTACGCCATCGAGCATAGCGTTCCCTTTAAAGTAATATTAATATTTCATTCAAAAACATGGATAAATATAAAAATTTCATATTCTTTATTTACCTGGGGTGTTACATCCTTCCCCCTTTTGGGAATTGCATCCTCACAATTTTAAAATTAGGCTTGGAAAGTTCATTGAAAATCCCACATCGGAACAAGAGTCAGTAAAACAATCACTTTAAAATAAATAAATATAAGTACAATGGTCACACGAGTTAACCCATACTAGGATTCCATGTAGTAAAATATGGATATGGAGGAGAAAACAAAGGTTCATGTTCTGCTGGAGGGTGATAGTAAACATGTCTAGGAGAAAGTTAACCATAAGAAAATAACAAACTTGTGATGGGTTAAATGGTATTCGATTCCCCAGTAGGAAAAGTTAACAGACAAAATTTTTGTTTTAAGTTACTCTTAATTGAGGAATTTATTTTTGGGCTTAACTAAATCATAATGAAACATACTTACTTGTCACGTAGACTTTCAACTTTTACTAGATTCCTTAATCAAACTAATATTTTCTCCAAAAGACGAGTATTTAGGAAGACTTGTTCACATTAAGAGTAGTATAATCAACTTCTTGAGAATCATCTAATCCACAAAAGAGAACTATATTCCTCCCATGTCTATAGACCTTAACAAAAACTAAAAAAAAAGGTTAGTATGAGATCAGATAATCCACAAAAGTATAATCCTTTATAAAAATAAAATCTATTCTTAATCTCCAAAATTTGTCCAACAAAACCCAAAGTTCAACGAAGACCATTCGATAAACATTTATCCATAAAATTATTCAAAGTAAACCAAACTAAGGCTGAAACCCAAATATTTGAAGAATTTAATAACACAGTCTTCCATGGTAAAAATTAACTTTAATCTCCAAATAACATCAGTTGATCTTAAATTCTCATATTGAAAAGTAATTAATCTATTCACATATCCTCCATGATAGGTTATTCATTTCCATAGATAACCCAAAATAAACTTACTCTTGATTCCTAAAATTATCTAACTAAGAAGAATTAGTCAAACTAACCAGGGACTTCCTGTAGTCCAGTGGTAGGCGATAAATACCAGTCGCACTTTGGTTGTGGGTTCGATTCTCGCAGCTTTGTCCGACGTGATGGGTTTTCACATGGTCTGCATGTTGTCCTTTTTCCAAAACAGTATAATTCTTAAAACATTCCCCAAAACGAGACAAAATCTTCAAAAATAATCATAACATATTTTAACCTCAAGTTTATCTCATGCCTTTCATTTTCCATCATAACATATAATAACCCATAATTACCTCAAAAGTAAGGATCATATAAACCCTAATGGTTACCTTTATAATTATTACCTGAACTTCCACATCGATTGGTCATCTCGTACATGATGCATTACAGAACATACCAAGGTTCAAGTGGTTGATCATGACTCATTGATAGTTGGTTTAGAACAACCACGAGTTTCCTCATTTAATCCCCCATTTCATCCAGTCTCTTAATCAGAGAACCACCACAGTTTCCTTAAAACCTACTGTCACTTTGGTGCCTGCTAGATCCATCCATTCACTAAAAACAGAAATGTCAGTGTGAGTATATCAAAAAAACAATCATGTACTAATGAGGAAGATAAACACTAAGATATACTTACTCATTCACTTTATCTAAAACTAGGACTCTTTCTGAAATCCTAACCATTATGGTAATGTCACTTATACTTAGAGAATACCCTAACCTCTAAAGTTATCTAAACCGACCTCTGATACCAACTATAAGGCCTCGACCTTAAACTTTAATTAATATTGAATTAAATGAATAATTCACATTGAGGATCTTTTCAGGTTTAGAGTTTTAGAGAATTAGGTCATAACTTTTACATCTCAAAAGATTACATAGTAGACACTTATACTAAGTTTCCATAAAATAAAAAAACACTTAAAAATAAACATGTCTAGTTCCATGTTTTAGATAGCATGTATTTCTTTGATCCCATACTTGACCCTATTCATCTTTAAGTCCTATGGAAAATATTTCAAAAACTTGGGACGAGCATAAATAGCCCAGTAAAGGATACAAAAAGAAGGAAAACGGTTAGTTTTTTAAAAACAACAAGTAAACCATGAGTACTTTACCAAAGTAATACTTTTCACCTTTATGAAGTAGAAAAAACTCTTCACTGAATAAAAGACCATTACTTACCCTTTTGTAACCAAAAGATTACCATAAAACCCATATAAAGAACACATAACATATAAAGGTAACTTGGGACATTAACATACTTAAATGGAATAACTATACGGTCGACTTCCACACATACTAAATGGAATAGCCATACAGCCGACTTCCATACCCAATGCATTGGAGGTTATAACGTAACCAACCGTCCTGGTATTCACGGCACCAACCATCATATGGTTTATCACGTAACCACCCATAAAATGTCCAAGTACCATCATTACACATAAAATATTGAAAATATAAACATTTCAATAACAACATTTCATTTTCAATCACAATAAGTAATTCCAAGATAATGAATTAATCAATCCATTTTCAAAAACCATTTAAAAGAGATTTTTGAATCAAAGTTTCCCATACCACTTTGAAGCTTTTAATGGAATTATAATTTTAAAACATTAATGTCCATAAAAATAAATACTAAAAACCATTTTGAAAACATGGACAATAAAGATAGAGATTTAGAATAATGTATCTTTAAAACATTTAAAACGATATTTTTGTTAAACAGTTTTTAACAAAATGAGAGACTCTTGAATACAAATAATTGCGAAATAACATTTAATACGAACTTTATAATATCATGAGAATAAAGGGATTCATGATATAATATGTTAAAGGACAGTATACACACCATATAAGATTGAATTGGTGCATAACAATAATGAATTCTCAATGGAAATGTAAATTGAGATGAAATCCATTATAAAGATGGTATCCAAAAATTAAGGATAAATATATCACATAATTATGTGTGAGAAATATAAGTACACCCAATATAAGTGGATATTAAGTGTGAAACAATTAGAGGTCATTCACACATAATCTTGGAAAATCAAAACTAATGACATAGATATTTAACTCAATGAAATGAGATTGAGTTATGATTTCCCATACAAGTTCGTAAGAATTTATCAATGAGATGATTATGTGTAGAAATAGTATATCTACACAAAGGTTTCTGGAAATTAAAACATAGAGATTCCACACATAATCTTGGCATAATAAAATCAAGAATTAGAGGATTAACCCAAAGAATTGAAATTGGGTCAAGAAGTTCCCTTACAGAAATCTGACAGCCTAACATCGTCACTTTAAAATTCAGAAAATGAGTTGATGAGAGAGAAAATGGTATCTCATCACTTGGACATAAAATTTACATATATAAGGATATATAAGAACATATCCCAACATAATAATATTAAAATACCTAGAAAATAAGTCTTTTAAAATGAGGAGGGTGAAAGGTCCCCTTACCGAGTTGGGTAACTTTCGAAACGTACACCCCATGGAATAAGGGTCATACAATGAAGATGTAAATACCCATAAATGAAATTATACTACACAAAGTTTATAATAATGGGAAGTACATACACCATTAAAAGGAAATAGTATCAAACATAGCATAAATGTCACAGGAATAAAAGTGAGATGAAAAATCCCTTACGAAAACTCGGCAGCCTAACGACGCCACTTAAAACATCCAAAAATGGATTGATGAGATCAAATAGGGTCTCTCATAAAATGAACATAAAAGGTATAGTAAGATTAATATAAAATAACATCCCCAAACATAATAAAGACGAGGTTAAAGGAAATTACATAAAAGAGAGTTCTTAAAAAGAAAGAGAGAGGTAGGATCCCTTACCTAAAGTCAGACTTGTCTTGTTTGTTTCTTTATATTCCTGAATAATAAACTTTGGTCAATTTATAATTTTTTAAGGAACTCTTTTAAATATTATTATTCAGTTAATATAACATATTATAATGTTATAATAATTGTTTAATAATGTGAGTTCATATCAGACGTTTTTGTTGATGTTTGGTACATGAGTCAAAAATGAACTTGTTTGAAAATGATTTTCCATGTAGTTATAAGTAAATTATCTCCAGAATAGTATTGATGATTTAATTATCATATATATCCAGTAAATATTAATTTTATACTAGTCCATAACATTTGGAGATAAAAATAAAATAATTTGACCGTTCATGGAGACGGTAGGCCGTACGTATGCATGAACGCTACTTTCATTTCTTTGTCATATTAATGGAATTAAAAATAATTGAGAGATATATATATTATATTCCAGTATAATATATATGTTATATAGGTCACATATTTTCATTAATTTTATTATTAATACATTCCATGTATTGCATGAATGAGTCACATCACTTGAGGGGGTGGTAGTCCACACTTCCTCGTATGAAATTATCGCATTCGCACAACATGAAAAACATAAAGGCATGTTTTAAATATAAAATTCAGAAGAATATAGAAAACATAAATACCATATATATCATATATAAGATATAGTGACATCATAATGGCCACCATGAAAGGTGTTAAGTGAAGATTGAACAATCATCATTTCGTGAGGCAGAAATTCTCCTTCAACAGAAACCGTATGCTCTTTAACCATTAGACAAAGGTGTGTGTAAGTGTAGCTCGAGTCCTTATCATAAAAAAATCATAGTATATTTAAGATACTGGTGTTGTTACAAAATAAAGTAATAAAAGGAGTTTAGAGGGTTGGAGAAGCAAAATAAAACATAAGAACACAAGAGAGGACACTACCTTTAAATCGGGTAACTCTCTTTGATTTGAGCTCAAAGGCTTCCTTGGAAAGGATTATGCCCAAAGTGAGGCTTAAATTATGAATAGAGGGATTTGGAGAGATGAAATGGGTAGGGGTTGTCCGAGCCAAAGTCTTGAGAGGTGTGTGTAAGGTGGTAGAGGTGGGGGCCTTTTATAAGAGGAGAAGAGGGGCACTCTTGGAATGTTATAAAATATTACATTATTATAAAATGATTTTCGAATTTAAAAGGTCCAAAAAGGATATATTTCAAGGTTAAGGTGATAATGTTTCGAAATACACCCATCCAATAGTTTTGTGACAAATTTAAGTCTTAGAGTTTACATTATCTTTTCATTTTATTTAAATTGTTCAATAATGAGGTAATTGTTGCATCATCATGATGTCATAAATAATTTAATTTATTTAGTGTCTAAAAATTAAAAAAAAATATCATGATGTAGGAAATATTTTTATCTTTATAATTAATATTTATAGTAAAAATATGACTTTTATAACCCCATTTAATTTTTTTAGTAAAACAACACATGTTTGTGACATTTTAATTTTATCTTTAAATAAAAAGGTATTAATGTCATTTTCCAACCAAAGTGGATCCATGGGGTCCCCAAGTTGACCCATGGATTGCCTTGGTCGGCCATGAAACATACAATTAGGGTAGGACATGTGTCTAGGTCATTTCATATTATTAAAACATTTTTTTTACCTTAAACTACACTAATTACCTCTAACCACGATTAAAAACTTAAGAGTTACTATTCACCAAAAAATTATTTTAATCCCATTGAACCACATTTTACATCCTAATGAAAACCATGTATGTATGATTTTTGGAATTCAAAACATAGAGGTGGTAAAATTTCATTTAAACGAAAAATCAGTTTTTTAAGTACCACTTAGTGGTTTCACTATTCATCAAAAATTGAAGTTTTTCAAAAAAATACCCAAAATTCACCCTAGGATATATTTGATAGTCCGAATTGAAAAAATGATGTCTATTTTACAAAATTCATAACATATAATTTACATTAATTAATTTAATAATTAATTCCCACTGTCAGAGCAAATAACGTGTTTTTATGAAACAATAAGTATCAAAAGATTGAGACTAGTTTAAGTCCAATTTCAAAGTGAAATTAATTCCAATGACCACTATTGGATTAAATGGTAAAAATATACTCTAATTTAACTCTAAAAACTATTTAAAAGATAATATAATCATATAAATAAATTATATTAAAAAGAGGTTTTGAATTAAAATACAACATTTTTCACTATTCATTAAAAAATGAACTTTATCGGAAAAATACCAAAAATTTACAAAACGTAAATTTTAATCTCCTGATTATAAAGAAGAATTTTATTTTTTCAAATATAACACATAAAATTCACAAAAAGTGGATTTAAAATAGGTTCTCCATCAAAAGGCTGTCAATCTACCTTTTAAAGAATATTAGAATGATTACGCTTAAAATTGGATTCATTCGCATTTTTAATCCTCTAAAATTTATTGTAAAAAGTAAAAATATTTGACAAACATATATAATCATTTTGTAGTTAGTTCTGTTCATTCCCGCCATTACAACAGCTAGGCGTTAACTACCATTTAAAATAATATTATTTTATTATTAGAGTGCAACATAAGATTTCAAACAAACTTGTTGTTGCATATTTGGTATGCCATCAAGAAAAGCATTACCTTTAAAGTAATATTAATATTTTATTCAAAAATATGAATAAATATGAAAATGTCATATTCTTTATTTACCTGTGGTGTTACATCACACATCTCAGTCGCTATAACTTGAATGAAAATATTCAAGTGTCCTCCACCCACCTTAGAACGAGTCTTAAACTATTAGTATTTGATCAACAAAAATTCATACACATTATTATTTTTCTTAACTTTATCTCATTGTTATTCAGAATCATAATGTATCTTTTATCTTCTAAGAGTCCCGATGCATAAGATGAATAGTAGAAACTACATCAATTTATTTATTTATTTTTTTCTACTATATATTATATATCTCTAAATAATATCATGAATAATATATTAAATATTATTCCCTTAATATTCATATATAAGTTATATAGATATCTGAGTAGGTTATCCTCATCTTTGAACTCATTTCCTAGATATATATATTCACATTTCCACATGAATATTTCTATGATTTTTAGTGGATTAAATTCTCAAGAATATTCAGTATTAAATATCATTTAAACTCAAACCTTATCTTTGTTGAAAGATCCTGACGACTTAGTCTTATTTTACCATGTGGTATTTGAATATTTTTGGACTCATCATCTCTACATATCATGCAACTTTAATTATTTTAAACAAAATCTATAAGAATTATGTTTCACCACAACATGGAATTGGGAATATCACTCCCAATATTTAGCTTTCAGTATTACGTAAATATCAAAATGGACACCATGAATGAGAAAAATGTGATCCATGCCATTTTGATCCTTACTAATTATTCTCTAATTTGAGACACCATGGGTACCTCCACGGCATATTTAGCTTGTTTTTTCACAAAGGTGGACTTCAGAATCACTACAATCACCAAAATTTTAACAAAATAAACACCACAATGTGGTATCATTTAAATTTCATATCTATTATGGTGTGGTATCCATTTCTTCGGCATGGTGCTCATCCAAATTTCTCTTGGCTTCATCTTTACATTACAATATCTTGATCTCCATGTTGTGAAGGATTTTAATATAAATATTAAAATGGATGATAGTTCATTAGAATTATTTTGATGTTAATTATATGAAGATAATTATATAATGAATCATCAGATTTAATTCTAAAATTATTCATAATAAATATTATGGAAACTCAGTGTCGTTTATTCTCCATTTATTCAGAATAAATATTCTGAATTCTCAATTTTATTAACCTTATACTTGTTGTAAACTCTAGTATAAACTTTATACAGATCAAAATTATATTTATGCAGTGCCTATGACCTTTAAATAGGTACTCAGTTACCTTCACTCAGACATTTATTTTTAGTTTTTTTCCACTATTTATCTTAATAATAACCGTTATATAGATCATGTTTTTTAGTTCTAACCGTATATAGAGGTTGTTTACCTTTATGTGGGGTGTAAAATACCTTTATGCATCCTTTAAACTTTCTAAATTATGTTGACACGGTTCTTAGAATACCTTTACATAGGTAGTGTAACCTTTAGACAACAAAGCACTTTGGATTCATGTATTACATTTACATAAGTTGTATTATACCTTTACATAAACTATGTAGGTCTAGGGTTACCTTTTCATAGTTGGTGGTCTTTTTCATTCCAATTGTGTGACTGCTCATAATTCTATAATTCACTAATAACAAACCATATCTTTCTCAATCTAACTCCAGGAATTCATTAACACATTAATACTTTATACAAGTGTATTTAAAGATAAATTATAATATCTTCCATTAATAACAACCCTTGGATAGTTCTCTCAAGCTATCATCCACCATTTAAACTCAAGTATTTTGATATCCTCATTTGGAAAACTCCTTCAATAATGTTTCCATTTATTATAGTAGTATATTTATGAAATTATTCCCCAAAAAAACACATATTGAAACCTTATGATTAGTAATTCAATAGTCCTAATTTCCAAAAAAAATACAATTCTAGCATAGGCACTTCATGGTTTAAGTTACAGCATAAAATAAAATACGAACACAATGATTTTTACAGTAGGTTGAATAAAAAAGGATCCTATACCTACTATCACACCCCTTTAATACATTATAGGTATGGTATACACTAAAATACATGAATTTTGAAGGGAATTCATAGCTATATTATAGACTTCATTTTCAATTAGAGGCACAGCCACAACACACTTGACTTTTAAAGTGGAATCACAACCTGATTACAAAACATACATTTTGTAGGAATATAAGCCAATAAATGAAGATAATTTCTTTTAAAAGGAAAGTGCATAAACCATAATATAGTATATAAAGGATACAAATAATTATGAACAAACACTCTAGTACCATTTAAGGAAGAAAAGGGTAAAATGGTTTGTTATAGCTCGAACAACCTTGAACAGACCTTATAGTAATGTAATAGAAAGGTAGTTGTGATCATGAAGGTTTTAATTATTTTCAAGTTCTCTATTTGAAAAAAATATACTCACATGAGATCACTTATAAGTTCCCATCAATATTTTTTATATGAGTTCTCATTTTTTCTTGTGTATTTATTAGACAATGTGTATATCCCTATATTCAATGGGTGTCTTGCCTTAAAATTATACTTCATTTTAATTAGATATTGTAGTTTATACACATATTCTATAGTAGATAAAATAATTAAAAATTAAAACAATACCCATGATAATATTTTTAAAGATAGTTCCAATAAAAAGTCATGAATACCTAGTAAAAAATTTCCTAAATATCATCCTTGAAAATTTTAAATACTTCATAGTTATTCAATATTTTTAAATCTTGTTGATCAACTTCTATAAAAATTGTCCTTGAATAATCATTAAAACACATTTTAATAATCACATACATATTGTTATTTATATTAATTTGGAAAACATTTTAATAAAATTTTGAAATATGAAAAAAAATATGATGATAATAATAAATATAAAACATATAATAATTCAAAAAATCAATCACGTGAAGAATTGTAAGTATAGAACATAGGAATTATCTAAATAGTCAAGAAATAATCTTATTTAATAATAAATTTTATTTCTTAAGACTTTATTATCCCATAATACTTCTACTTCATCATTAGGATTTGTACATGGAAAAATTTAAGTTTTTCATAAAACATTCAAAATTTTCATAAGACATTTAAAAAAAGTGAAGAATTTATAATTTGTAAAAAAATTGAAAAATAGTAAGACTTCACTTAAAAACATAAGACTTTTTAAATTTCATAATACTTTACTTAAAAATTCATGGATTTTAAATCTCTTTTTAATACATATCTAAGTCATTTGAAACTTATTCCTTTATCAAAAGTTCACTTCATAAGATTTTTGAAATAGCTTCACATGAATTACAAAAACATAATATATTTAACATAAAAAATATTAATAATATAATGAAAGAAATATTAGAAATATATAATGAATTAAAAACTTCACCATCATCATTTTATTTTATAATCTGCGAATGCTTCAAAAACTTTATGTTTGATGGAATAAAATGGAAATTTTTTAATTATCAAAATAAAAAAAAATAGTGGAAAGGATCCACTCAACATAAAAAACATGGTTTTAGGTCATGTAATCCCTTATAGAGTCTTGAGGAAATGGGAGCCTTTATCCCCTTATTTACTCAACTTGATATCAGATTATTTTTCCATAAATATCTTGAATGTGGTCAAGTATAATTTTATTTATGACTTAATATCAAAAGCAATTACCTAGTAGTTTCACACCATCTATTTTTTTGTGATTCACCATTTTTTTTGAAGTTTCTATGGAAAATATGTAATTTGTAAAGAAAATTATCCACTGATTTTATAAAAATTTTGGAAAAAATGTAAATTACCAAAAGTAAAAGAATTTTCTGATAGAAAAATCACTATAATAAAAATTTAATAGATCTGTAACATCTTGGAGATCCTAATGAATTTAAATCCTGAAAAATATTTGGACCTTCCTAATGTTTGGGGAAGAAGTTAGTATGAAAACCATAGATTCATTAAGGATAAGATTGAAAAAAATCCTATGAATTTGAAAAGATGTAAATTATCCACCCCTGATGGAATGACTTTGATTAAATAAATTACATGGGCTTCCCGTAACTTTTCTATGATCAAAATAAACACTTTGATTCAAGGATATTTAAGAATTTAATACTTATCTCCTCACAAAATTAGAATGAGGAATGTTATCTAACCTATATTATTTTTAGGTTATGGTGTTAAAAGCTATGTTCTTTCCATATACGTTATTTTTTAAAGCTTCCATAGGTTCAAGAGAATCTTGAAGTTAGTCTAGAATTTTAAAATATAAGCAATGTTTTCTCAAAGGTTCAATTTGTAAAGTTGGATAAGGTCAATTTATTTACACTGTTAATGATCGATGGATTCTATATTTTTAAGATCGCCAAATGAATCACAAATTACCAAGTATTTTTTCATAATTTTAATGTGATGTATCTGATTCATCGATAATTGGGTTTTTTTAACACTAATGACCATCTTATGTGGTTTGAAACCAAAACTATTAGGGCTACCGGGAAAATTACCCTCCCTATGACATATATGGAAGATAAGTTAGTGTGGAATTTTGAGAATAATGGAATGTGCAGTGTCAAATGTGGATATAATTTCATCATTATTACTTCTCATAAATTCACCCTTAATCATATTGTCTACATGGTATAAGTAAGAAACATTGGAATCATATGTGTAATTTTCCATACAATCCAAAAGTCATGAATTTTTTATATATAGTTTTTTACAATTACCTACCCTCTGAAAAAAATTTGACCAGAAACAGGGTTTTCATTCTTTCACAATGTTTTTTTATTTTAAAGAATAGTCGATAGAGGATTTACTTGTTTACTACCTATAGACTACATAGGTTTCCTTCACCAATTTTGGTATTATAATTTATTTAGAACATGTCAACTATTTAGATGTCTAAATTTTATATTTTTTGGATGGTTTGGAAGATAGAAATGATATTTTTATAATATTTTACTCAAATAAGAACTGTGATGTGGTCTATTTGGAAGTGTAGGTGAATAGATATTTTTAACAAGTAAATGGCTTATTTTCATAGTGTTATAGAAAATATCACACCCAAAATTCCATTTTCTTGTATGAAGTGAGTTATTTATTTTGTTTTTATATTTACCTTTCATTTCTAGGTCGTTATCATTAAAATTTGTGGAAATTTGGGTGATGGTGATTATCACACGGTTGGTGTACAGTTTATCTAACCATACAATCAAACTGTACGAGCTACCTAGGTGAGTCGGTGAAATCCACACAGTTTCCCAAACCATACCTTATAACATTGAAGCCTTCCCAAATTCATAAAAATGTGAATTTTCTAAAATATCATTATGTATTTTTAACCCTAAAACACTTTCTTCTACCCCTATCTCAACTTCTCCATCCCTCCTATTATGTAACACCTTCCCCCTTCATTATTGGATTGTAATTGGATGGTATTTGACATAGTTTCATTATGAAAACTTCTAGGTAAGTGGTTCTTTTCTTCTTCCCTCTGTGGTTTTTTCTTTACCCTAAAGCCATAGTGTTTTAGGGTTTGTCTTTTCTGAACTCAATGAGGTGGATTTTGCCAATTATGTTTATCTATTTCATTTAAAAGGTAATTTTTATTTTCTTTCTCATGGATCCTCACCATTTTCAAATAGTTTATCTGGAAAAAGTTTGTATTTTCATTGGTTTCCATTGTTTTATGCACCTTGGGTGATTTCCCATTTTCAAAGAAAATTTTAGTTTTTTAAAAATGTTATAGAATCTTTGAAAAATTATATGGATATTAAAATATATTGGATTTTTTCTCTATTGATATTGGAAATCGAATGTATTTGAAATACATGATTTTTATATTAAATTAATGGTTTCACTTGTGGTGTTTAATAAAATTCCCTTTTGTAACAGAAATGGTTGTAATAATGAATTGGTAAAACATGAAAAAGGGAATATAAAATGGGATCCTAGGTATTTAGGTTGGAGGAATATGGAATGAAATACTCGGAATGTTATAACCTACCTATATTTGGAACAACACTTCAACACTAACCAACCATTATGATGATATGTTTAGGGTGTCAGTTGCTCAGGTGACCCCTTCATTCTAGGAATTGAGACAACTCACCATAGTGGATTATGTTGAGTAGGTTATGATAGTTTGATCACTGATATAGTATGAGGATCCTCAGATTACCATGGACTTGGATACCTTAGGGATTCCCTATGGTTCTTGATTTTAAATGTTTATTCTCCAAAAATTTACCTTCCATATTTAAAGTGCTATAAAGATTTTTTTGATTCTAAACTTTTTAAATATTAAAATAATTTTTCATATGGTTTATTTTTAAACAATAGTGCTTGGATTTATCTAATATAGGTTTCTTATTAAACACTTGGTGAGATACTACTAGTCTTGTTATGCTCAAACACTACATACACCCAACAAGTGTATGTTGAACTTGTTTTGGAATATTTATGTAAAAAAAAGGTGGAACTTGTTGTTGATGGGTATTTTAGTTAGTAGAAAATGGTTGGATGGTGGTGACTTGGTGGGACTTAGCCCTCATGTCATATAGAGATGGGTAGTTTTATTCTTATAAAAAAATCCAGTTTTCATAGCATGTAGTTATATCGTCTATTGGGCCTCCCATCATGTTCCTTTTGTACATGTGTATGCTTGGATATTTTTTTGTTTATGATATGTTTTGGAAGATGTTTATATTGATATGTGTGGTTTAAATTATCTTTCTGAGATTTATTTATGTTATATAATTTTGATTTAAGTTTTATTAGTTCTTTTATATTTGGGATCTTCACTTTCTATGTTTAGGTGATGTCATGTTGAGTTCTCAGTTCGAACCCAATTGATGTTTCATTGGTAAAACCATTCCCAAGGAATTTTTAATCCCCATTAAAAAGTTGTAAGCCCATAGAGATTGATAAATACTTTTGGGTATTACTATAGACCAGTTTGGGTGTTTGGTTTTGGGCTGGCTCGGGTTGGTTCAAGAAAAAATGATATCAAATCTTGGATTTTGTTATGTGATATTTGGTAAGTCCTTATAGATGTGAGATATGACGATTGAGACTTTAGGGATAGGTCATAAAGAATCCTAATTCACTATGTGATGTTGATAAATGAGATTTTTTAAATATATTTTGATTTGGTTTTATATTTTGTGAAGTTTCATCTAAAAATAATAGGATGGAGGACTTATTTTAAGGCGTATGGTTAAGGCGCATGGGCTACAGACCATGTTTGAAAACCAGGAAACATGAGTGGAATGGTTTTAGTTCTACCCACACGTTTGTTGCATGGATTACCAAATCATGTACCCAAACCATGTGCAATGTGAAATATTATATTTCATGTATTTTTTCTTTTATAAATGATTTCTTATGATTTTTAAAGTTTCTTAAGGTATATATGTTTTTTAAATTTTGATTCATTATTTATTTTGTTGTACTTATTTCTTATCATTTTATTTTATAGTGTTATTACTCTATGAATGCCTCTCATGAACCCTATAGAGGATTCCAAAAAATAAACCTATCTGAGATAATACCATGATAGATTAAAAACTAATTTAAGTGGTGCTTTGAATGACCCAAGTTATGGATGAAGGAGTAGGCATTGAAATAATGAAGGAT
Organism: Viscum album; assembly: GCA_963277665.1. NCBI lineage: Eukaryota > Viridiplantae > Streptophyta > Magnoliopsida > Santalales > Viscaceae > Viscum > Viscum album. Next base: position 1,096,885,616 of record OY728121.1, on the reverse strand, counting down.
AAGGAAATAAGTTCATGTATAAGTGAATATAAGGATCAACATAGTGAAAATTTCCCTCATAAGACTCCATTCTTTTGAGGGACCAACAATCCTCAAGAGGTAGCATATTGGTTGGAGAATATTGAAATGATCATTGAGTTCCTTGGGACTTCTGATACCATCAAAGTGAAATGTGTCACCTTCATTATTATAGCTCTAGATAAAAAATTGTGGGAGTCAATGATTCAATCTAATCAACAAGATAATTTGGAGTGGAAGGCCTTTATGGGTATCTTTACCCAATAATTTTATCTTGATACCAATGCTCCAGAAAAATCATGGAATTTTGTATGCCTTCAACAAGGTAATGAAATAGTCATGTAATATATTCATAAATTCAATGATCTTATTCACATTTCTCTTAATATTGATTTAAAATAAGAGTTGAAAGGCCACTTTTTTGAGATGAGGTTGTGATCTAACATCTAATCTCATTTTTTATTACTTAAGATTAAAACCTATGTTGTGGTGGTTGAGAAAGAATTAATGGTAGAGATTAATGAGGTTTGCTGTTTAGGATTTATTGAGGTTACTTCCATTCCTAATAAAGGTAGAACCAGATCCTCATAGAATAAAATAAAGTGAGGTGAATCTATAAAGGGAAGTAATAATGTCCTTAGGATTCCATCTCAGTCTTTATCATCTACTGTCAAGGGAAGTGGGACTCTTACCTATTAACAATGTATTAAGGTTGGGAATTTGAATCCTTCATTCTGGGATACACCCAAATATTTTAACTCTCATGGAAACTTAGGTCATTTGTAGTGGTTTTTTCAATCCATCTCCACTCACCATAGTGGTTAGGCTCTTCTCCTTCGAGGGGATCCACTATACAGTCTGATGCCACAAAGATAATTGGGTCTCGACATTATGGATGTGGGGTTAGTACTAATTATTCATATTTTAAGAGTCAACCAAGGACTAATCCCCATGAGAGTGTTAGCCCTTAGGACCATGAAAAGGTGAGGCAGTTACACATAGTAGAGAACATATTGGAGGAGTTTCATGTGAGACCTATAAAAGTGAGAGGTATCATCCTTATTTAATATTATATGGAAACTAGTTTATTTGATACAAGTTCATATCATTATATTATATCTACTCATGTTGTGAATCTACTAAATCTTCCATATGAGATTATACCTTATCTGATAGAGACATGAACACCTCTCAGGAAGAAGAAAGAGTGAGGTATTAGATGCCCTTAGTGTGTTCCCTTGTTATAGTAAGTGGATATATCTTGGGATTTACTAGTTCATGAAGTGGATTTTTAATTTTATAATCAATATTGAATGGATGACTATATATAAGGATCATGTTGATTTTAATCATCATAGGGCGATCTTCGCCACCCGTGATGGGAGCCCTCATGTGTTCCAAGGAGAGTAAGACCCACATTCTATCTAGGTGGGACCAAATCTTCCTAAAGATGGTAGAATGGTATGTTAGGTGTCATAAATTTATATATATAATTATGAGGTAATATTTGAAATTGAACTTCATTTGGTCATAAGAGGGTTTCTTGAGGTGTTTTGGGATGTCTTCTCTGGCTAACCCTCAGAGCGAAAGCTGAATTCAGAAGTATATCAGGTACCTAGAACACATCCTATCTCATTACATCCATATCATAAATAGATCATGTAATTAACATAAATTTTTTTTTATGGTTTTAAATCGAAAGGACAATTCCTCGGAGTGTATCTCCTTAGGTTGCCCTGATACTTTTCACAAATAATGTGCATGGGACTCTCCTCTTATTCATTTACTAAGGAAATTTGAACTAGAAAACCATAAATTATAATTACCACATTCCACACATTAATGACCAATTTGATTATATAAAGGGGATTATATGGTTTTCATGATTGACCTTTGGTCAAGCTATCATCAACTCAGGGCGAAAGTGGCCGATATTCCTAAGACTACTTTTTGATGTATGTATGACCACTTTGAGTACCTAGTGTTAGAATTTGAGTTAGAAAACTAAAAATACAATATTTTCAATCATTTAAGCTTATTTTTAAATGATTTGAATCCCACAATTTTAGGTAATATTTATGGAAATATCACATTTAATGGCTTAAAGAGAAATTCAAATTTAATTGCAAAAATAACTTAAATCTTGAGTTTTAATTTTTGTATTTTTCTTTAGTATTATTATAGTGATTCCAACATTTAATATTGGTTTTTTTGATGATTATTTCATATAGATTATATTTTTTGGAGCATCAAAGTGGATCTATAAAGGAGTATGGAATTACTGCTAGTTTGATGGTTGAAATATGTAAAAGTCATGAACATATGCCATTGGACCTGACTATATGAATTGACTAGCATTCATAAATCTTCAACTATGGTTGATCATATGAATTTTAGATCTGATCATATGACTTTGATCTAGACATAAGTTTTTGACCCTAATTTTATGTCTTTATATTGTAAGACTTGGTGTTGAATATAAGTCTTTTGGTTCAGAATGTGTGTCTTCAAACTCATTGTGTGACTTATTTACATTGTGAAAAAATAGACTTATGGAAGATAGAGATAAAACATATAGGGACTCCTCAAAAATTTAATCCAATGACTTGGGAACCATTTCAACATGCATATGATAAATAAGATGCTTCCACATGGATCTAAATGGTCATAATATTTTTATCAAAATAAAAGAAAGAGGCTATGAATTTTTAGGAGATTCAGATCATGGGGGGGATTTTAAAATTGAAAATTTTAAGTAAGACTAATATGAAAGGGGGAATAAATTAAATATTTTAAGTTATAATAATCTCAAAGGTTTTTCCAATATTAAATAAAATAGATAGGATACTATTCAAAAAGGATGAAGACTTGGATTATGAGATGCGCTGGAGATTTTTTTATTTCATTATTTGTTTTTTATTTTCTAATTGATTTAGTTTCATAATGCCTCATACTTACCCTTTATTCTACACCTCCCTTCAAATATAGAGGTAAATCCAAATTTATTAGGGAGGGAAGATTTTCCCTTATAATTCTTGAGTCTTCACATGGTATTGAATAAAACTTTCTTCTATTATTTGATTTCAGTTCCCGATGTCTATTTAATTATTTGGATGAAATTATGTTTAAGGATTCAAACTAGTTCATTTTTCCTACTTAAGTTGATAATTAATATTCTTCTTCCACCTAGTGAATTTTTTGTTGAGGGGGATGGTTGTGTTATGTGGTGAGTGTCTAAAAATTACTGGCACATGTCTGAGGGAGGTGAATGAATTTTTGATTAACTTTGAACAAAAATATCCAATTGGGGTTTTCCATGGTAATTTAGGTGTGGCTTGCCCAATCTTTACTCACACTGGAATGGAGAAAAACCAATTGTTAATATTAAGAGTCCATTCTCCACAATTTCAATCTTCCTATGGTGTTTGAGGAATATATCAAGGAATATTGCACTTATAAAATAAAAATAAGAGACGAAAATCATTTTATGGACAATGATAACTTTGAAAGTGTAAACTAGACCCTGATCCAATCACCTTTGTCAATAACTATTTTCAAAATCTTGTTTCGGTTACATACTTTGTTTTCAAAAATCACAAACCAAAAAATAGAAACCATTTTCCTTAACTACTCAATAAGTGACCATTGGTTTTTGTGCATTACTCTCTATAAAAAAAACCTAGGTTCCCACTAATACTACATTTAACATAGGTAATAATTTTCTCCCATACCCTGTAGAAGATGTGTGTCAAAACATGGCACTATTTCAGGGGAGATAGTTCCAAAAATCAAAACAATATATAAAATTTAATATATATATATATATATATGTGTGTGTGTGTGTGTGTGAAAAAATATTCAACTGACCAACCTCTCTCTCTCTTGACCCTAATATAGAGAAAACCATGTTAGCAAGACATAAAAATTTAAACATGAAAATTGAATTTGAATAAGTTACTTTAATATACTCAAGATAGGTTTCTTTTGATCATTTTGAGCCTACCATTATGGCCTCTAATCCAAATCAAATTTTGAGAGACCTTTGTACACCATAGTTCATAAATAAAAATATATATATAGTTATGTGTAAGATATAACATGACTTGAAATTAACAACCTTATAGTACAGTTGTTTCCAAAGTTTCATGGTCCTATAGGTGAAGATCCTAATAAATATATACAAGGATTCACATGGGTTTTATCAACTTGGAAGCCTTGAAGAGTAGCTTGGGAGAATGTAAAGTGGAGTAAATTTACCTTTTCACTTGAGGGAGCAGTAAAGAAATGGGTGTACAAACTAGAACCATGAGAGATACATGATTGAGATGATATTTAAAGAAGATTCATGTAAAATTTTTACCACCTTTAAAAGAAAAACAATAAGGAAATAAATTTATTCCATCAAAATATCATCAAGAGAAACTAATTATGAGTATTAAGAGTGATTCACTAAGATTTATGATAGCTGCCCACATAAAGCTACAGAAGAGAATCACTTATTTTTGTTATTTTTTATCAAGGCCTGATCAATAATTATAGAAATATTTTGGATTCATCATATCGTGGATCTTTGATTAACAATTCACAAGAATAACTTAAATTTTTGATGGAAAATAATTTTCAAAACTCATGGTAATTTAGAAAAATAGGTACCATAAAAAGAGGCATACATGAGGTAAGAACATATGACTCATCTCCATTGTTAGAATCTATAGTTTAAGAGATACTAAGGCATATGAGATTTATGGATTTTAATCAAGATAATGGAAAATAATAAACGGTTAAGGTATGTGGTTTATGCTTATCACCTAACCATTTCACCAATTAGTCTGTTGAAGTGTAGGCCATGGAGAGCTTTGCAATAATAGTTCTACAAAGGAAAAAATCACTATGTAATTTAGAGAAAACAAAATCTATTTCAACATATTTGACTCCATGAATCATCCTTTATCTGAAAAACCACTCCTTAAACATTGCCTCTTTAAATAAGATAATCCTATAAAATAATTTGTTATGTTTCATAAGATATTTACCTCAGATGGACACTGAATAATTGAAATCTCCTTCGAGAATGAAGCTATATATAATCTTTAAGAATTGATTATTAGATTGGAAGATTAGGTAACTTCATAATACATTAATTAGTTTTTTTATTTATTTAATTATGAGATATATCACATGTATTCTTATGTGAAGCAAATAAAATCAATAGAAATGAGAAACCCCAATATGATTTCATCCCTCAAACAACCACCAAATCTGGAACTAAAACCCTTACCCACATATCTAAAGTATTTGTACCAAATGAAATGATAAAAAATAACAATAATCATTGTAATAACTTTTACATAACCTAATAAAATAAATTTATTGATCATTTGAAAGTGAATATGCATGCCATAGGGTAGAGTTTAGGTGATATTACATGCACTAGTTTAAAAATATTATCACACAAAATTATTCTTGAAGGAGACTCTATAACTATTAGTTATCCTTTCAGGAGGCTAAATCCCACCATAATTAAGTTATTAAAAAAATAGATAGAATTTATTTTTGAAACATAAATCATTGACTCAATCTATGGATCTTAATGGGTCAACTCAATCCACGTAATTCCTAAGAAAATAAAATTGACCATTGTAAAAAATAGCCAAAATGTATAGATCCTTGTGATAATTCAAAAAAAAATGTAGTGTGTGTATATATTATATAATGTTGAACTATTTCACTAGTAAAGATAAATTCATAATATGTTTGATTGATTAGGTTCTAGATAGGTTTGAATTGAAAAAACATAATTTATTTTTTGATGGTTTTATTGTACATCCCTCTAGCATGTGTTTTAATGATCATGAAAATTATTGTGTGTATTTAATATTTTTATTTGAGTGATATTCATTCTATTTAATTTAACTTAATGTTATTTAATTATTGAACTAAATGAATATTTTGAATTCCATTCAAAGACAACGTGAAGTTGTTTTTAAAGGATTGTACATATCTTCTATCATGTTTCAAGACTATGTAATTAGGCTATAGGATTTATAGAATTCCTTTTAAAGGAGAAAGGAAGCTTGTGGTGGTATTTATGCGAGTGTAGGAAGCAAATAATAGCCGGTGCAGGGAACCAAATAGCCGATTCAATCAGGAGGAAGCTTATTTTGGGAAAAATATCCATTGGTCAACCAATACTGAATGACTAGGCTTCCCCAGTTAACAGAAGGCCACCGACATACCAATGAAGGTGCACCAGCTAGGTGTGGGGTATTTCCAGTTGTAGTGAGATTTAGGTGGTCCACTAGATAACCAATGGAGGATATCAAGTATTCGACGGCATCAGCACAAGTCTGCGGAGATGGAATTTATTATTGTAAAAAGGATATAATTGTATTCTTCTTTGTCCCCAATTCCACTGGTAAATTCCAGAATATTCTCACACCTATTAGAGCCTATAAAAGATTATCCTTTGTATATTGGAGTTATCAACTGGTTATAAAAATGCTCACTAATTGAATCAATGTTAAATCACTAGAATTCTCAAAATACTCTCAAATATCTATTTCCCATTTATTAATCCCTAAAAGGCTCTCAATATTTCTCTCAATATCCCATCCCAAATTGTATCCATCCTTTTGATATATTGGAGAGTGGATTATAATGGGTTTTTTCCATGAAAACATTTTTCTTCTCATCTCCTTCACAAATCAGTTCTCACCACTGAAAAAGTGAGGTACATATTTCTTGGCTACCGGTAAAGCACAAGATAGTTCTATCAAACCATAACTCTGAGGGATAGATTTCTTGGTCACCGCCAATATCAAGGGAGTAATGATATTGATATCTCAACTCGAGGGGTGGATATATAGAGTCTCCCTATTATATATTAAAGAACTCCTTATCAAATTGTGGTTTCTCTCTCATTTATTTTATGCATTTCATCATTCATCATCGATTCTCATAATTTTATAAATTTTATTTGATGAATTTTCATTATACTCAATATGTTAATTAAATTTTTATTAAACATTATAAATCAAATTTAATTTATCATTTATCCCTCAATCAATTTCATTACATTAATTGATTTATGATTTCAACATTGTTTAAATGTGAATTTTCCTTTTTCTGCCACTTTAAATTTTTAAAAAGAAATTCACCCCCTCTTTTTATTATACTCAATCCAATAGGTTTTTCAAGATATTTTCTAATTCTTATTTCCATAAAGGTATAAGAGAATACAACCATCAGATGTGTCTTCGACACCTTTTACTATAAAAGAATTTAATTTGGATTATGTAATGCCCTGTGTACATTTAAAAGGAGCATGGTAAGTATATTTTCAGACCCCATTGATAATTTTATGGAGGTATATTTAGATTATTTCTCTGTTTTTAGTAATTCTTTTTATCATTATTTAACAAGTATGGAATTTTGTTTGTAAAATTTCATTAAAAAAGTTCTTACTTATAATTTTAAAAAGTGAAATTTAATGGTAGAAAGAGAAATATTATTAGGGGTATCATCTTCTAGAAATTAATTAATGTAGATAAGTCAAGAATTGAAGTGATAAATTCTTTATCAAGAACAACTCTGTGAAACATGTAAGTACTTTTCTAGGACATACTGGGATTTACAATAGGTTTATCAAGGACTTTAATACGATTTATCTCCCTCAATCTCAGTTAATTTTGAAAGAATATAATTTTCGTTATAACATTAAATATATGGAAGAATTTAATGAACTAAAGAGAAGATTATTCCCAATGATACAACCACCCAACCAAGAGATCCCTTTTGATTTACTATACAATGATTAAAATGAGACAATGGGAGTAGTTATGTCCCAAATAATTGAAGGAATACCGAAAATTATTTCCCATGATTCAATAACACTAGATGTTTCCCAAATAAAATATTCAACCACTGAAAATGAGTATATTATAGTTATTTTTACTTTATAAAAATTAAGATCTTATTTTATTGGAACTAAATTCAATATGCTTTCGAACCATATATTAATTAGAAGTTTGATAGGGAAAAATAAAGCCATACCAAGGCTAGTTAGAAAAATGTTTATATTATAAGAATTAAACCTCGAGATTAAGGATAATAAAGAAGCTAAAAACTATGTAGTTGATCACCTGAGTAGATTAGCCAACCCTGCTGAATCCAAAATACCATATTAGAATCAAATTAATGACCATATATCGTAAGAACAATTGTATTTAGTTGAAGGATAAGTACCATGGTAATAAGAATATGTTTTCCTACATGTAAAATTGAGTCTATTTTTTTAATTTTATCATACTCTAGCATGTGTATGAAAATTTAGACCTCAAATAATATTATGTAGTGTTTTGTAATCTAGAATTTATTGGATCAATTTTTTCAAAGATTCCCATGAGTTTTGTAAAATGGTAAGAAATGATTTAAAAAAAAATATTTTAATGGTATAAGAAATTTTCTCAAACCCTATTTTCTTTTGTGGAAATTGTTAATTATAGGGAAAAGACATTATGGAGACTTTTCTCATGTAATTTGAAAATTATTATATTATTCTAATTTTGGATTATGTTTTCAAATGGATGGAAGGTATGGCCACCAAAACTAAGGATTCTAATGTTGTGATTTTTTAGGTTTAATATATTTTTTATGTTTTGAGTTCTAAGATCCATAATCAATGAACAAGGAAACCAATTTCTCAATATGATCATTAAGGATTTTTTTGAGATAGTATAGTTAACATAATAAAACATCGACACCTTACCATACAAAAACAAGTGGGAAAACTGAACTGTCCAATAGAGAAATCCATAGATTTATTCCACCCATAATAATGATCCCATACCAATTTATTTGTAGGAATAATTACCAAATCCATATAGAAATGGAACAAATGGCTTATTGGGCTATGAGGTAAGTAAACCTAGACATAGAAAAGCTAGAAAAATAAGAAAGGTGAATCTATAAGAGCGATATGAAATCACGAGATAAGACTTTTAAATTTCAATAATCTATAAATTAAAACACTAGATAATGAAAAAATCATTTAATAAAAATAATTCCATATAAGAGACCAAGTGCTATTATTTAATTCAAGACTCAAGATGATGTTGGGTAGTCATTTGTTTGAGATGAGAAGCACCTTTAATTGTTTTGAATGTATCCCATTTTGGTGTTTTTTAGGTTTCTAAATAAGAAAACTTTAACACATTCACTATTAATGGAAATATTCTAAATAATTTACATGGGAGTCTACCCTAAGAACTGGTGGAATAGATCATACACCTTCAACATATTTATTAATGAAGACTATTAGGTTTTACCTCTCCTAATAATTTATTTATTACCATATTTAATTTTAAAATATTCTAACATCCTAAATTACTTTAAATTCATTGAGAAAAATAGTCCATTTAAGTGTGTGGGAGGTAACATTAGTTTATGGATTTTTTCAAAATTTCTATTTTTCAAATATTGTGTATTTTTTAAATTTGTGTGTGTTTTATTTTTCTGTTTCAGTATGTTTTTTTAATATATGATCTTAATTTGAATTACCTATCAAATGTTGAATTTATTCCAATGTTGAGGAAAATATTTTAACCCATCAACTCACTTTATATGACTGTTAAAATTAAATTAATTCAAAATTATAAGTGAAGTAATTTAATGTAATCCCACTATTCTTTAAAACTCATTCTATCACATGTTGTCCAATTCTTAACCATTTACCTTAAAGGATTGTGAACCTATTTTGGAATATTCTCTCTGATTTCATTTTTCTTGAGAGAACAAAGACTTATTTGATTTACTATAATTTTATGAGTGATATAATCACAACCTTAGATCATTCAGGAAACTATACTAAAATTATTGAGGAATTATTTTTAATTAAATATACTTTTTATAATAAAATATAATGCCAAGCCTAAATTGACATTTAATCTATTATAGTTCTTAACAGCCATGAATGAAATTGTTAAGAAGACACATTAAAAGACAAAAACCCCTATATTCTTTTCTATAGAATCTTTGGAATGATCTAAGTTGAATTCAAGTGTGGGGGAAGAGAAAAGTAGTTGGAAAAAATATTTTTAGTGGTTTTTTTTGAATTTAATGAATAATTTTCTATAAATTTTGTGATATTATTTTGGGAGAAAAATATGATGGGTAGAATGGAAAAAAGGTATTGATGACATCCAAGGATATCCATTATATTCCCATACTATTTTAATTAAAATTTCAATCTCTTTCACTCAAAAAATATTATTCTTAAGAAAAATTCTAGATATGAAAAAGACGAAACAATACTATTAAAAAAAGAGGAGTTAAGAAATTAAATATGATTTCAATGTTCATAAGGGGATAAACTGACCTAGAAGTTGAGAGAATAATTATAGTTTATTAGATGCTAAAAGCTTCTAAATAATTTCTTATGAATGGGTTTTACAGTAGGAGTTTTTTAAAAAGAAACATTAAATATGATGAAGAAATGACCTATAATGCACCATTAAGAATGGAAATACATTATATTTTGGGGAAATGAAGTACTCACATTCTCAAAAAGAGAATTTAGAATTCCATTTTTCCTTCAAGTGTAGAAAAAAATAGAAATGGTGGAACCTACTAAAACAAATTGAATAAGGGAGTGTTTACTACTATTAAAATTAGAATGGGAATAATTTGTTATAATAATTCTCAAGAGAGTGAATTTGAATCAATTTAATATAAAGAGAGTGAGAAATATTTTCTATAAGGATACTAAAAATCATGCATCTTGTTTCAACATAGGGCCAAAACTCCTAATATGCCTCATAATATTCTCAATAAAGAAACTCCATCCAAATGATATAAAAAACCCTGAAACCCCATCATGATATTTATAATAAATTACTCATTAGGTGGAGATGATGAAATTCATCAATCCTATGGTGGATCTTATGTGAACTTGTAATGAGGTAATTTTTTCTTCAAAATCGTACTTGAGTGTTCATAAGTGTAAAAAGGAGATGAAAGAAGTGGGGATTAATTGAATATACTTAATGAAGAAAATTTAATCAATTACATTGAGGTGGCATGATAAATTTTGGTATATAATGTTAGAATAGGAGGTCACATTGTCTAGGTATTTGAATTTTTCTTTGGTAATCCATTTGAAGTATACTTGTTTGGAGTCCAAGGTTTGAGTGTGGGGAATTAACAATCCAATAATTTTATGCGTCTTATATTGTGTATTAATTATTTTAATCCCACTATTTTTGGATAATTTATCTATAAACATCACATATAATGGTTTTAGGAGTAATTTAGATTTAATTCTGAAAATGGATTAAATCTTGAGTCATAATTATCTTATCAATCTTTTAAATTATTAAAATGAGGCCTACATTTTAAAAAGGTTATTATTATTATTATTATTATTTTAGATAGATTAGGTTTTTTCTGAGAATCTAAGTGGATTAATGAAGGAATCTATAATTATTACTTGTTTTAAATATGATATATATAAAATTCATGAATATAAGCCACTAGACCAAATCGTGTGACTTTCCTAACCATTGTAAGACTTCAACCAAGGTTGATCGCTAGCCTTTCAGAGCTGATCAAATGGATTTTATTTGATCATAAGTATTTGGCCTCGATTGTAAGTCTCTGGATCATAAGACTTAAAACTGAATGTAAGTATTTTATGTCTGAATGTAATTCATTATTCATATCATATGACTTCATGTCTTTGTAAAAAAAATATACTACTATGATATGGAGAGAAAACTTCAGGGGACTCATCGACACTTCAAGATAAGGCCTTGGTCTCTATTTAAACATATAAGTGATCAACATGAGGCTTCTACATGGATCTAAATGAGAATAATATTTCAATCAAAATGAAATAATGAAGCTATGTATTTATAGTAGAATCTGGTCATGGGGGAGATTTTAAAACCATAAATTTAAAGGAAACTTTTGACGAAGGAGGGTAATAAATTCAATATTCAATGTTAAAATAATTTCAAAGTTTTGACCAGGTTGAAATAAGATAGAGTGATGTATATTCAAAAAGTATTTTGACTTGAATCGCGAGTCATGCTAGAGAATCTTCTATTGTTGTTCTATTCTTAGTTTTTATTTTCTTTTGGCTTTAGTTTCATAATGAATTATACTTATGGATCTCCCAACCCTCCCGATTTCCTCATATCCTCCACTAGGGTTTCCCTATAATATGATCATGTTGGTGTCTTGTTCTATACCCCCTCCCTCTCTTAGCTTTGACTTTGAGATCTAGAAGTGGTTGTCCAGGTGATTCCTCCCTTGATATTCACCCATCACTATTCATCATCAGGATCTCATTTTCTATGTGCTGTCTAGGTGTTCTCTCCATAAATTTTGCAGTGAAGATGATTTTGGAACCCATCAGTGGTCATCATCAGTTCACGGATGGATCATAGTCTTCTATATCTGGTCAACGATCATGGTCACTCAGCGTTCGTTGGCTATCAACAGTGATTTCTTCATTGTATGATGATTCTATTTTTGGTGAGTATCTTGGGAAGTAATTTTATTGGTTCGGTGGTCTGGGGTCGTGTGATTAAGATTTCGCCTCATTTCGGAATGATATGATGAGTTCTAGTGATGGATGGGTTTTTGCAGGATGTAGAACATCTCCTATGGGTGTTTTTATGTAGATCAGCTCCTATTTTAGTAGTCTGTGACAACGATGTTCATGAGAACACTGACTGTTGATGGGTTCATGAAGTCAGGAAGTGTGATTTCTTCTTATTTTTCACTTCTTTGGATTGTTTCACATATTTTTTATCATTATCTTTGTTCTTCTTGGTTTTGTTTTTTCTTGGGGAGAATATTTCTTCACAGGCACTGGTTTTCCATATTGCCTTTGGAATCAGTGCAACATATTGTAGGTGTCACTGGGTGGGTGGCCTCGAAAGAGGGATGGGTGTGATGACACCCATTATTCAGCCATGCATCATCACCTTGATAGATTTATGGGTGAATCTACATGAAATTTTCTCAGGGATTTTCAGTCTTATTTCATGTTGCATTAGGTTGATATTTTTGAGAGTTCATTTCATGATTTGTCAGGTGGGAATGTCCAAAGATAGAAGGATGTGCTGGAATCCTTCATCCGACCCTCCTCCACAAATTTATGTTAGTTGGAGAGGATATATTCCAAGTTTTGATTCCATCATGGTGAAAACTCTTAGAATAGGGGGTGACACATTATTTTTACTGATTTCACTACTTCCTTGTCTGATGAGGGGGTGATGCGGCTTTTTGGTGCCTACTAGGACGTATTTTTCTTTTAGTCTTATAGAATCTTTTTTCCCTTTGTTTTGAATGAATTTTTCCCTTCTTATAATGGGTTACCTCTTTCCCATTACTAAAATAGGTTATATATTATTTATGTTCAATAATGGTGGCCTGATCCATAATCTTTTCAAAAAATAATGAATTATATTTCCCCTTTATTCTCCATTACCCCTAAAATAGAGGGGTAAATAAAAAGCGATAGAAGAATGGAAGGTATCCCCTTTTAAAGATAGAGTCCTCACATGGTATTGAATAAAACCCACTTTTTGTTTGAATTATACTGTTGATATCTATTTAATTTTTTGGAATGAAAATGTGTTTAAGGATTCAAACTAGTTCAGTATTTCTACTTAAGTTTATATTTTATAATCTCCCTCCACCTAGTATAACTTTCCTCTATGTAGTAGGTCATGTTAGGTGGCGAGTGTCTACCAATTGTTCGCACCTGTGTGAGGGTAGTGAATGGATTTTGGATTGTCTAGGAACACAAAAACCCAATTGTTTTTTCCATAGTTAATTTAAGAGTTCATTATTATCTCTCTACTCACACAAAAGGGGATATAACCAATTAGTAATACTGAGAGGAAAGTCACCACAATATCATTTAGTTGAAGGTGTTTGAGGTATATATTGATGAATCTTACACTTATAAAATTACAAGAGGTGAAGTAAATCATTTTAAGGACTATGGCAAAATTTAATGTGGATAATAGACCCTAATTCATTCAACATTTATGTCAACTATTTACAAACATTGATTTTAATTTCTTTTTTTTTCACAAAACATAAACCAAAAAACCCATTTTCATTAACTAATAAAAATGTCAAAATAAATTTTTATCACTACTCTCTAGGATAAAATCCAATGTTAACAGTAATACTATTTTTATTCTAGGTAATAAAATTAATTTTCCACACCCAATGATATGTGTCTATCACTGATGATCCAGTAGTCTTCATGGTGCCCATGAACCAGATCAAAACCTCAAATATTTTTTTATGGTATTTTTGGATGATATATTTTTATATTATAATATTTTTTAGGAACAAAAACATCATTTGAGAGTTATTTTTGGAACCTTGAATGATCATTAATTTATACTAACATATTTATGTGTAATTTTTGGATTCATAAAGTAAATTTCCTAGGGAATGTGGTCTCAAAAAAAGGAATTTCAGTCGTCATTTAAGAGGTGTAAGCCTTTATGTCTTGAAAGGATCCAAATAAAATCTTTGAAATACAAATATTCATGGGTTTATCAAGATATTACCAGAGATTCATAAAGGATTTCTCCAGGATTATGTCACCTATGACCACTCTTACCTAGAAAAATGTGAAATTTTTATGGATTTCTGAGTGCCAGGAAACCTTTAATGAGTTAAATTGGCATTTGGCCTCAACTCCCATATTGATCTTACCTATGTTTTTCCTGGATTTTTTTACTATTATGCATTAAGTATGGGTTTGGGCTATGTGCTTATATAGGATGATCACTTGGTGGTGTATGGTTCTCACCAACTCTGACCACATGAGAAGAACTTCCTGACCCATGAAGTAATGATGTAAATAGTTACACATACCCTTAAGTGTTGACTACACTATCTTTATTGAGAGATATTCATGGTGTATTATGATCATATAATTTTCGATTATATATTTTCTACAAACAATTTAAACCTCATGAAAAGGCAGTGAGTGGAATACCTTCATGTATTTGAATGTAACATCATATATATGTCAGGAAAAGGGAATATATCCATTGATTACCATGGTAGGATGTTAGATAATATATAATTTAGGAAGTGTAGTGATGTGAAGTCATGTGTTCTAGAATTGGACTAAAATATGAATGTTATTAAACTTTATTGTTTATTGGGCGGGTTAGTTTAAAATCCATGTTTTGGGTTGATTTTTCATGAGTTGAGATCATTTAATGTGTTGATATCGGGCATGGGTAAAGGTTCAAGGAGTTTACCATGTGGTTCATTGGGTTTCAAGAGCATCAGACTAGGTAGTGCGTTTTCACAGGCTCTGCACAGTTGGTCAACCCATATAGGTCAAGCCGTGCGCCTTGCTACAAGTGAGTTAGAGGAATTTGCACGGGTTGTGTAGGGTTAGTAAAATCATGAGGCTCAGTCATGCGTGATACTCTAGGTATCTAGTAGCATCCAAAAACGGCCTGCACATAGTCTGTCTGACCATGCGAGTCAAACTATGTGGCCTACCTAGTTTTATATTTCAGGTTAAATTATTTAATTAAATTCAATATTAAAAAAGGAATTTAATTAAATGTTGTGATATGGGGATTTTATTTAATTAAATTCAAGGTTAAGAGGAATTTAATTAATTGATGAAAAATGGGGGATTTATGTGAAAGATTAGAGGTTGATAGAATTTATTTAAATGATGGTGGAAAGGAGAATCCCTTTAATTAAATGGCGTTGGAAGGAATATAATTAAATGGTGATTAAATGGGGAGTTTGGGGTTTATCAAATAAGTTTAATATTAAATGGTAATAATAATATGATGATGATGATTATTATTATTATTACTATATTAACTCTAATAGTTATTAGGGTTTTATTTTATTTTTATAAGGGGGGAAATAGGGAGAGGTGCACAACTTGGGTGAGGCGTGACCCCCCTGGGTCTCCCATGGGTGGTACACCACCCATCTCACACTGCCCCCTCTCCGCACGTCAGAATAATCTCTCTCTTTCATAAAAGTTGTTCTTCTAGGTGAGGTTATTCCTTATCCATGCATTTCGTTCTTCACATCGACCATTTCGGCCCCCAATTGCATGGTTTCCATTAGACTAAATCCCTAGGTTCGAATTTAATTCATTTTCATTGATTCTTCCAATTATAGGTGGTGTAGAAGATGTCTCAGGACTAGATGTTCCATATTCCAATGACCACCACAGAAGGATAAGTGGTTTGGATCAATTTGGTTCACCGCCATCATAATAGTGTAAGGCTATATACCCGTTAATTGGTTCTGCACCCCCTGAATTATGTGCTTATTGTTTATTTGAGTTGCAGATAATTAATTGGGTGTGTGTTGGTCCTCCTCACCCTAAATTTGTGTGTCAATTATTGTTATATGGTGTTTCAATCAATCCAAGTATGTGTGTACATTAATGTGGAAGTGTGTGTGTGCGAGCGGGTTGCGGTTTGAGTTAGAAATCATTGGCCTTCTATTTTTTTGAGGTAGGGTCCTGAAGCTTGATTTAATTGAAAAAATGAAGTTTTTTGACTTACTAATTTTGATAAATTTCACTAAAAATTTGGAGTGAATTATTTATTGGTGTTAAATGGTTTTTTAGATTACAAAATCACGTTTTTGTAATAAAACCCCTCCAACGGAGGTGTGATAGCATCAAGAAAAAAACATATTGACTAGATTGATATGTTTTATTAGCTTGACAATATGTGTATTTATATGATTCCTTAAATAGAGGAAGTTATTTAAATTATGGTAATGTTATTTATTATATAGGAGATGTATTTCCTCCTTTACATATTGACACACTTGGGTTAATGGTTAATTATGATTAATTTAGTGGGATATATTGAGATAATTAATTTTTAATTAATTATGTTCTTTTAGATTGTAATATAAAAAATTAACCAGGGGATTAATGATGAGATATTGAATTGTCTAAGTTAAGATAATTAATTGTAATTTAATTATGTGTTTTTATATTTTAATATAGATAATTAATTGATGGATTAATTATGAGATATTAAATTGGATAAGATAAGATAATTAATATTGAATTAATTATGTGCTTTAGTATTGTAATTGAGAAAATAAATTAGGGGATTAATTATGAGTATTGAGTGGGATAAGATGAGATAATTAATTTTTTCATTAATTATGTGCCATGAGATTATAATAAAGTCAATTAATTAAAGGATTAATTATGATTATTGAGTAGGATAATTTGAGATAATTAACTATGAATTAATTATGTGCTTTTAGATTTTGATATTGATAACTAATAGGGGGATTAATTATGGAATTGAATTAGATGTGTTGAGATAAATAATGGTGGATTAATTAATGTGCCTTGATGTTTGATCAAGATAATTAATTATGAGATTAATTATTACAAGTTGATATTTATATTGGATAATTAAATCTAGAAAATTAATTTTAGAATGTGATTCGTGTTTATTATTTAATTAATTTATGAATTAACTAATAGGGATTGTGTACTTAGATAATTGTTGAGTTAACTAATGGATTTGATGTGCTTAACTAATTGTTAAATTAGTACTGAGATCAATGATGAATAATTAATTGATGAATTAATTATGTGTGAACAAATGGGAACATGGTCATTCCAATGAGAAGTAAAAATGTTAACATGGTCATTGTAACACCCTGACCCTAGTTACCCAGAGTCGTTGCATTATTTTAATACATTGGCATGATTACAAAGAATGAAGTCCTGAAAAAAGGATTAGTTTAGTAGTCTGGGAAAACAGATTACATACATGAACATTACGTTACTCATTATAAAATAAAACACAATAGAAATTATCCATTGATAACGCCTTTAATCACCTAGCTTAACCTTGCTTATCAATCATAATGCACTTCTTGGAATCCTGAAAAAATTAAAACACAAAAAGGGGTGAGCTCAGATGCTCAGTAAGGATAACAATGAAGATCCCAGTCAGGATCCAAGTATCATAGAGAGGGGGAGGGGTGAATCAGTGATATCTTTTTCTTTTAATGTTTCCTACTTTATGAAACAAAATTCGCCTCCTCGTCAAGGTCACCATTCAAGAATGTAGATTTTACATTCATTTGAATGATTTTGTAACCTCATAGTGCATCAATAGCAAGAAAGTTTATGATTGTTTCTAATCATTCCACTGGAGAAAAGGTTTCATCAAAATCAATGCCTTCAATTTTTGAATACCCTTTGCAAACCAATCTTGATTTGTATTTTATTACTTTACCTTCTTCATTCAGCTTGTTCCAGAAAACCCACTTTGTACCAATAATGTTCTGGTTGTCCAGCTTGGTTACAAGTTCCAAAGTATCATTCTTCTCTATCTGATAAAACTATTCATTCATTGCATGAACCCATTCTAGATGATCAAATTCACCATTTACATTATTTGGTTCAACTTTCTAATAAAGAAAAGTATGTGATATAACATCCATTGTTCTTCTTGTTTGAGCCCTCTGATGTTTATCCCCAATAATATTCTGATCCTCCACTTGTTTTCTTAACGTAGGATGAGTTGTTCAAACTTCATCCTCATCACTCGATATTTCTGAGTCGGGTTACTCTTCACCAGTATGATTAACACAGTCTGTAGAATTATTAGAATCATTAAAAAAAGATTATCTATCTTGCTGAACTTCTAGATCAACATTTGACTGCTTTTCTTTCTCAACATTTTCAACAACTTTTACATCTGAAGAATAAATAATTTTTCTTATTTCCTTGTTGAGACATCTATATCCTCTTCCTTTTGGAGCATATCCAAGAAAAATTCCATCATATCCTCTTTTCTCAAGCATTCCAAGGTTTCATCCTTACTTCTTTATAATGCATGGACTCCCAAATAATCTTAAAATATTCAAACTTGGATTTTTTCCGTAGAACATTTCATATGGATTCATATCTGAGTTTTTTCTATTGAAGCATAGATTCGGAATATAAAAAATAGTTCTCATGGCTTGCCTCCAATAATAATGAGAAAGAATATGTTCAAGTAACATAGTTCTCCATATTTCCACCAGACTTCGATTCTTTCTTTTAGAAAACCCATTTTGTTGAGGTGTATATGGTGAACTGAAATCATGCCTAATTCCATGTTTCTCAAGGTAACTTTCAAACTATTCATTCTCATACTCACCACCATTATCAGTTCTCAACTTCTTCACTGAATACTCACATTCCTTTTTTTCTTTCCTCCTAAAACTCTTAAACATTTTTAGAGCATCTGACTTCTGTCTCATGTACATAACACAAGTAATGCGAGTAAATCCATCAATGAAAGTAAGAAGTACATATCTCCATTTTTTTATTTCTTTATCAATCGTCCACATATATCATAATGTATTAGTTAAAAGGGTTTTTTTGAAAGAATTTAAAATCTCTTTTGAAAGGAGTTAGTAATTATCCCTTTTTTACAGATAGTGCAGCACCAATATCTTGTTCTTGATAAATAAGGCATATGTCGGACACTGTCTCATTTTGATAAATTACACATGCTTCTATGACACATATGTCCCAGACTTTTATGCCATAACTAATTTTTCATCATTGCTGACATTGACCAAATACGTGGTCTTTCCAGCCTTGTTCTTATAAGAACCAATTGTATCTTTCATTTCTATCTTTGAAGGTAAATTTTGTGGATCCTTGTTTGGTTCATTATTACTGGAACATTCACCAACCTCTGAGATAGAATTTTTTAAACTGATATTCATTTCTTTATATTTATAAATTTTCAGTTGGAAAAGTTCAACTCTTCTTCTTTTGCCTTTAATATTACTTCCAAATGATCATTACGATTCTTTGTATTCTCAAGAAATTTTTTCAGATCATCAATCTCTTTTTCCATCTTGATTTTATCATAAATAAAACCTTCTTGATTGTTTAATGTGGAATTTTCATTTATCATCTTGTTGTTTTCCTTCTCAAGCCTTCTTATCTTCCCAAAGCATTCTTTCAACTCTTCTTTTAGATGATATTCAAGTTGAGTTTATTCTTTTCTGAACTGATTCTCTCATACTCGCAAATCATCCAAAGATAATGTTTTAGGGTCTCTATCTTATAATAAATACACCTTAGCGTCAAACTTTCCAGGAAGAATTCTCAATATATTTTCGACAACTGTAGAATCCTTCAACGTTTCACCAAGACATCTGATTGTACTGACAATATCATTTATACTGGTAATGAAATCCCCAATAGATTCAGATTATCCTATTTTCCAATATTCATACTTCAGTCTCCATAATTGTAGTTTAGCCTTCTTCACTTTTGTATTTCCTTCATAGATGTTCTTTAGTATTTCCCAGATTCCTTTGGCTGTAGCAACACCTTTCAATCTTAAAAATTCACTCTCAGAATGAGATGATATTAACACATTTTTAACTCTTCCATCATTCTCAAGGTTCTTCTTATTGACAGGAGTAAGAGGAACCTTGTCATCAATAGCAGGAAATCCATCCATTATAGTTTCAAGAACTTCATATCCCATGGACATAAGATAAGGCATCATTATGTCCTTCCAGATGTTATAGTTCTTTCCATAAAAAATCAAAATCCCTTTACTGTTCACGTAATTTAGATTCTTCATCCCAACTTCTCTTCAACAACTTCAGCAAAGAATAATCAAAGGGAACCTGTCGCTCTGATACCAATTAAAGTTTCCAGTAAGGATGCAAAAATCACTGAGAGGGGGAGGGGGTGAATCAGTGATATCTTTTTATTTTTATGTTTTCTTCTTTCTGAAACATCCTTCGCCTCCTGTTAAATATATTATTCCTTACTGAACACACACAACCACAAGAACATAAGATTTACAAGGTTCACTACTCACCAAGAGTAGCTACATCCTTGGTATGGTACAGAAACAATCCAGTACCACACAATCCACTAGAAAACAATAATTTGATAAGGAATACAATGAGTTGGATATACCCTTACACTCGGGTTGAACTTTGAAAACAATACAACAGTTCATGTTCACCCTCTTACCAAAAATAGGGTAATTTAATGATTCTGAGCTTCTTAATGAACTTTCACAAATGAAATCCTTCAAAACAATTATTCACTTTCCTACCCAGAAGATGGTAAGAACCTTCTTGTGCAAACATCTTGCGCACCACTCCCTGCTTGTGTGCCTACCTACTTGCGCGCCACCCTACTTGCGCGCCACCTAGTTTTGCGCCACATGATTGCGCGCCTACTCACTACTTTTGCGGAAACACTAAGCACAACTCACAACTTGCGTGCCACCTTTGGATTATACACAACCCACTTATTGAACTCACCTCCATTCTTGCACGCCTCTAGAAACTTCCGTGACAAAACATTCACGACAAAACTTGCGCAACACCATACTTGTGCTCCTTATAAATAACCCTCAGCTTGCGTGCCACTTCAGCTTGAGTGCCTTCCTCTGCTATTTGTGCGATTAGAGCACCCTCTACTACTTGCGCGATCAGAGCTCTAATTTTCACTTAAGTGTTGAGCATAGAAAAATGAGGAGTCTAGTCATATATTTATAGGCATTTTGGTGAATTTCACGCCACATACACTTGCGCGTCGTTCCTACTTGCACGCCGCTCCATCACTTGAGTGCCACCCCATCACTTGCGCGCCCTTCCATCACTAGTGTGACACTTTCTTTACTTTGTCATATTTTGATTTGTTGGTGTTGGAATATGACTTGCACGCAACATACACTTTAACGCCACTTATATTTTCCTGTCACACTTGTGCACCACTTATACTAGCGCGCCACTTTTTGACTTGCGCGCCAATCATTAACTTGCACACCATTTTATTTCCTTTGTCCAATTTTGATGTGATGATCTTGAAATATGACATGAACTCCACACTTGCATGCGACTTTTGACTTGCGCGACACATTCTTTTCATTGCCAAAAACACTTCTTTATGCCCTCTATCCTTTATAAGGATAACATCAAAAGTTCTCCAAACTTATGGTATTTGTGAAATAAAATTCATCAAATCATCTTTATAGTTTTTGATCCTTTTAAAAATTGAATTAATTAATATTATTTGACAAAAAAATATAACACTCTGCAAAGGATAACTCTTCAAACTTCCTTCTCCATTAAACTTGGTCCCAACAAATAATATAGTAGAAACTTTCATAAATAAGTATAAACATTTAAGGCAATGTATAAGACTAAAACAAAATCCTTTTAAACTTAAAAATCAGCATAATATGGAAAAGATACAATAAAATAATACCATTTACTTATTCAAATGGACATTCTACTAGTCTAACAATCACATGCAATATCTATAGCCACTTTCATAATGATGGAATGCATAATGCCAGAATTTCATAACCACATAATCAAGGCCTTATGCCAAGACTGCAAATAAGATTTTGTCAAGGCCTTATGCCAAGACACTAGTTTGTCTCATCAGACCTACTGATGCATCGAAGAACTATATGGGGCTCCACCTGTCACTTACTAAGTCCAATGCATTTCTCATATGAAAAGGTTTAAACATAACATAAAAATTCGTATTAAAACTGGCATACAAAATGTCAATACTTTACCAGTAAACCATGAATGGTATAAAAATAACACATCCACAGTCAAACATATCACAAAACCTTCAATAAAATATGGAAGATGTGTATCATAATACATCAACTTCAAACAAGTTTAAAATCTATTAAAGTATTTTGACATATATGAAAATGATTTGTAAAACTCTTTGAGAGAAATATCAATTTTTCATGAAAACATTTAAAAGTCACACAATTTTGAAAGGAAGACATTTAAAGAAATTTTTGAATCAAAGTGTCCCATACCAGTTTGAAACTTTGGAATGTAATTAACATTTTAAAACATTCATGTCCATTTAAATAAATCCTTAAAACCATTTTGAAAACATGGACATTAATGAAAATGGTTTAGAAGAATAAATATTTAAAACATTTAAAATGATGTTTTAGTAAAAATTCCCAAAAAATAAATCCCTCTGTAAACTATTTTATGAAACATGTACTTGGATAATAAATATGTCCCAGTAGATACTTGCGTAAAAACAACCATAGATAATAATGAGATTGTCAAATTAACCCTTACCTTGCACTTTCCTTTAGTCAAGGGTACGTTAAACCTCTTGTTTGAAGATATTACTATGTTGTTAAATTATACCTGAACCATATTAATATTTATGATATCTTACATGATTCGTTTATTACTTTATACTACCCATTTAATAATAATTTCCATTTTAAATTAATATTTCAGGTAATAATCTATTTCTTTATCATGTGTGTTTTAACTTGTTACTCTTGATCGTATCATTTAGATCACAATTTATATGATTCAAAAATATAAAACTTGATTTATATATCATATATATTTAGAATATAAATATTTATAATAGATTTATATATTCAATTGAAGTCATCGTTTATGGAGACGGTAGTCCGTACGTACACATAAATGTTGTTTCCGTTTTCATATCGTATTAATTGGATGTAAGTGAATGAGATATATGTAAGTTACATTAATACATACATACATATATATATATATATATATAGTAGCATCATTATTTCATATATTACTTACTTATTAATAATAAATATTTATATAATCATCATTGAATGGTGAACATGGAAATGAATCTCATCGCGTAATGGATACGGTAATCCGTACGTACACACGAGTGATAATATCATTCTTTTGATTTAAAATCGTATGTAAATAGATGTTATATCATATATAAATAATCATTAACATGTTATATTTATTATTTATATCAATTATATATCATTATTATACCCATCCAAATAATAATATATTTAATAACAACTACACCACGTCGTGGAGACGGTGAGCCGTACGTACGCACATATGGTGACATGTCATTCATAGGATGGATAAAATAATTAAAATGGTTGTAAAATATTTGTAATAAAATCATAGTATATAGAAGATACTGGAGTTATTATTTTATAATGGAAACAACAAATTAAGAGGAAGTGGAAGTAGAAAAGAACTTGAAAGAGGCGATGAAATATTTACCTATTTTTTGGGTTCTTCCTTTTGATTTGATCAAAATAGATCCTTAGGTTGGATTTATTACCAAAGTAAGGACTTTAGGATGAAGTTAGGATATTTTAGAGGATATTTGGGCAGGGTTCGGCCGAGCCAAATGGCTTTGAAGGTGTGAATTAGAGAGAAGGGTGAGTTCCCTTTTATAAGAGGGGTGAGGGTCACCTTAGGAAAAGTTAGAAATATTATTTTACAATAAAATAATTTTCGGTTTATAATGTCACAAAAATAAGTTATATAAAGGATAAGGTGGGTATGGGTCGAAAAACACTCAACCAATAGGTTTTAGATAGGTTTGGGTCACTATATTAACATTATCTTTTAGATTTGACTCTTATTTAAATAGTCGGACATTTACCATGTCTCTTTGCATTTTTATATTATATGGTTAATAAACATACTATAAACATCCGAGATAACCTCAAGTGGTTCATTAATGACATATATCATTGTATTTTAGACCTTTTTTCTGAACCTTATATTTTTAGGAATAT
This sequence comes from Viscum album, assembly GCA_963277665.1. Lineage (NCBI taxonomy): Eukaryota > Viridiplantae > Streptophyta > Magnoliopsida > Santalales > Viscaceae > Viscum > Viscum album. The sequence continues at coordinate 1,096,860,960 of OY728121.1, read as the reverse complement.
AATATCAATTAATAATATAATATTTGTTTTAAAAACTCTTTTATGTCAATTTTGACACTATTTGGTAATTTTTTTCTAAATTCATAACAGAATTATTACTTCAAAACAATTAATCTAACCAACCTTAATAAGTCATATTATCCTATAAAATTAGTGTAATTTATAAAAAGTATCATATTACATTGATTTGGATATTTATAATGTCAATTATTTTAATCTTTCATTAATATGGTAATTGCTGCATCATCATTGTGCCATAAATAAATTTAATTATTTAATATCTAAAATTTATAAATAAAATAAAATTATTTAGGAAATATTTTTATCTTTCTAGTTAATATTTATAGTTGAATTTATCTTTTGTAAAACCCTATATTAAAAATGTTTTAGTTTTTAAACTTTGATTTTAACTCTTTTAACTTTTCATTAAATAAAATAATAATAAATGTCCTAATCTAATCCACGTGGACCAAAGAGGTTCATATTTTATTCATAAGGTTTTTTTTGGTCGAATTATACTTATCCAATAGAATTAGGACATTCGTTAGGGTAATAATAATATCATTTTTACCCTTAATTACCCTATTTACTTTTAACCGTGGTAAATAAAAGTAAACAGTTACTATTCACCAAAAAATATTTTCATCTTATTGAAACAAATTTTACTTAATGATATCAACTGTGTCACTTGTAATTTTTAAATTCAACTCACAGAAGTGGTAAAATAGTGTTTTATGCAAATTTGCATATGCTCCTGCGAGGTGGGTAAAAGATGATAAAAGTTCAATAAAATTTTTATATATCTAAACTTATTATAAAATGACTCCAATGAATTAAATTGAACTTATATAGGTATTATTTATCTATTTTTACCAAAAATAAAGTTAAATAAAATAAATAACTATTTAAATAAAAAGTCGATTTTAAACAAGAACTCGGTGTTTTTCACAATTCATCAAAAATTGAAAGTTTTCAGAAAAATAACCAAAATTCACCCTAAGATGATATTGATTTTCAGAATTCAAAAATGAAGTCTATTTTACCAAATTCAAAACATATAAGTTGAATTTATTAATTTAAAATTAATTCTCATTGTCAAAACCAAAAGGTGTATTTTTAAGAAAAAATAACTATCAAAAGATTGACACTTGTTTATATCCAATTTCAATGTGAAATTAGTTAAAATGACCAGAATTGGATTAAATGGTAAAAATATAATCTATATATACTTTCAAACCATTAAAATGTATAATTTAACACTATAAATTATTTTGATTAAAAAAGTTGTTTTCAGTTAAAATATAGTATTTTTCACTATTCACCAAAATATTAAAGTTATCAGAAAGACACCAAAAATTTATTGAAACTAAATTAATATGTCCCGATTCTAAAGAAAAAGTTTATTTTTTCAAATTGAATATATAAAAGATTCAAATATTGGATTTAAAAATGGTTCACCAATAAAAGGAGGTAAAAGTGCATTTTTTGAAAAATACTTGTTTTATCTAAAAAAAATGAATTTGTTCTTAAATTATGTCTAATAAATTCATAATATGGATTCTAAAATTATAAGGATTATATAATGTTCAAAATTCAGTTAACATTATTCATAACCGCTTTTGAACTGTTAGTTTGGTAAGTCGTGGTGCGCTTGAACTCGATGTTGCGTGTAGTGCAAGTTATTGAATTACTTTGAAGAAATAACGTAATATGAAATCTTGGGGTGTTACAGTCATCATACTTATGAGTAAATAGAATGGGAAAATGGTAATTCTAAATTGATAAGTACAAATGGTAACACAGTCATCACACGTATGAGTAAACAAAAATGGGAACATGGTTATTCTAATGATAAGTATACATGGTATCATTTTCATTATACTTATTAGTAAAGAGAATGGGATCATGTTTATTCTACTAGGGAGTAAGCATGGTAACATGGTCATCTTACTTATATTTGTGATAATGGTAACTTAGGATTAAATGTGTGAATTTAAAGAATGTAAATAATGGAATTCTGAGTTATGGCCTCCCAGAAGAATATTTGAACTCTGGCATGAGTCGAAATATGTATTGAGATGGGATATCACATTTGAATACTTCAGACTCTATCATGAGCTGAAGAAGGAATTAAGATATAATATCATCTTGACATACTTCGGACTCTATAATGTGCCAAATAAAGTATTGAGGTATGATATCACCTCCCATATTTTAGACTCTTGAATGAGACGAAGTAGGTATTAAGATATCATATTACCTAGGGAACAATTCATGATATGAAACAAGAAGAAGATAGTATTGAAGTACATGTATCCATTGGGAACTAGGAGTTAAGAAATTATTAAATAGAGAATGATTGGTAAATTGATAAGAGTTAATTGTGCTTGATAAATATGATTTTATTGTTATTGTACATACTCTTATTCTGGCTAGGAGATGAAGCAGGTATCACCATCAAGTGTCCCTTTGTAACCTAGATGGGTTGATGGTTGTTTATTTGGTTTTATTATTGCTTTGATATACTTTCACACTGTTTAATGAAATTGCATTGTCTATATCGAGCTAGAAATCCAGTGGTCCCGACCAATTGAGATTTATATCTCACACCCTATTTGGTCTACCATTACACTGGGGTACCTGAGTAGAATTTCTTATTTGTAGGACTATGGAATTTTTCTTGTTGTTGTATAAATATACTTGGGAGTCGGGAGTGAATGACTGAGCGAGAGCTCAGAATGATCATGGATATCACCCTTAGGGATTTGAGTCTTTTTTTATATCTATATTGATATGTAAATAATGCTGTTTTATTTAATTCTTTTAGATACGTATCACCATGAAATGCATGCATTGTATAAATTACCATTGGCCATTTTCCTTATTGAGTTGGTATTGCAATTTCCTTCCGTTGTTGTCATCTATTTATCTAGTTTTATATTTCTATAGAAAAAATGATATGAGGGAATAGTCTACCCACTTCATATCCTCACACCCTCACTGCTAGTTAGAAGCCTCTGGCATATAGGGAGGCACATTTGAGTTCATGTGGTGACCGGTCCAGCTACTGATTTGATGGTAAGCCAGGTCAGGATGTTACAAAGTGGTATTAAAGGTTCAATTTCTTTCTTCTTTTCCATTGTATTTATATTTTGGGTTGGTAGACAAAAGACTTGGAAATTGTTGGCACTTGGTTAATAATCATGTCTGGGGCAGATCATTCCACATACGAGAAATGACCAAGTGTCCAGAGTTGGGAATTGTTGTTTATGATGTTTTCTATTACAGTTGATGTGATTTCACCTTTAGTGACTGGTGATTTTCCTCTACTTATTGATTTTGGAATATTTGAAATTTTACTTGGCCTGATATGGTAAGGATGTTTCATTGCATGAATCATATATGTAGTTAGAATTAATATGACATTACTGTGACATGTAATGAAGTTATATTAGTATGATTCTTGCTAATTTAGATTGTGTGACTTAGGTGGAATGCATGTTTTGATCTTCTTTATCATCCCTACTTGTATAACAAGTTTAGATGATTATATGCCATGTTTCCTCTATTATTAGCATTTTTTGCTATTATTCCATGCTTCTGTGTTATATCTTGTTTCTATGTTACTTATTATGTAACATGATAGAGATGATTTGATGTGTAAATAACTATATGGGTGTAGAACTATTTATTACATTTATGATGGGAGCCAGTTTCAGTTATAAGGTGTATGGATTCCTTATAATGGGAAAAAGAGTAACCTAGGTATTCCAACAATTGAAAACGTGGTTGATAATGGTAAAATATTAAATAGAAATTTTTCTTATTAAATGTGAGCCAAATTCCACCTATAAAGTGTTTTTAGAGCTTTATGGATTTTTAGATGGACAGTCATATCACTTGCGGGGTTTCTTTTTAAAGAACCTAGATTTGAATAAATGGGACCCTTTGAGGATACCTCTTTATTTAAAAGGAATTTAGATGCTAAATTTCCTTGTTTACGATTAAATGAAACTAAATGTTAAATGTTTAAATAGTAATTTGATATAGATTTCTTGTTTTTCCGTGGGGCATTATTGAGAACCAAGTATATTGTTGTGAAAAAGAACATATGGGTTTGTTAAAATTATTTCAAATGTTTAATGGTTGAAATGAATTAATGATATGGATAAAATGAAAAGGCGGATTTTGAGCCTAGTAAATTCTATTTTTTGTGATCAAGATATATGGTTGACCCTTATGTTTTGTAAGGGACTATCCTGTGGAAGGTATCACACATAGAGATTGAGATGTCTTGTTTCCGCTATGAGCTTTTTTTTGTGGGTACTATATGAATGTCGTTGTATCTAGTAGGACTTTTGGGTTTAAAAATACTCCCTTTTTTAGATGTGTGGTCAATGTACATTGAATTTTTATATGGGAATAAGCATTGAGGGATGCTTGGTTTGGTTTGTTAGAAGACTCAGTATGTCGTTATCCAAGTTATGGTTGTTTGAGATGATGTATTGTTGGTTTTTGTGAACCTAGGATAGTATGTTTTGAAATACACAGTACCATCGATTTTTTAGTGATGTAATGAATCAGTTGAGTTTGGTGTGATCATGGAAGCTTGTGATGTTAATAACGTTATTGGGTTAAATCAGGAGTATAGTGATAGGGGTGTTGGGGTAAGTTCATCCCACTACTCAGGAGGAATTTTTGGGACTCAAGAGTTTTGACACACCATTCGTTTTAAATTTCAGCTTTCATGAATAATTTTGACATGGTAATCACGGTTTGTGGAACATCACACATTCATTTAAGGTGTTTATGAACTAGTGCACTTGTGAGCGACCTGTCTCTTCTTTCAACAACATGGAAACATCTAAGGTGGTTTGTGTCATATCGGTTATGGTATACATGTAGGTTCTTGCTTGGAAGCGTGACTTTGATAAGGTTAGCAGTGTGTACAACCCTTTGGAAACTCCATTGGATTTTGGAAGACTTTCAGTGGTATATTTTAAAATAACACAGATGCCTTGGGTGATATAGGCATCAAGGTTTATTTGATGGCACATCAGTAGGTGAAGTCAATATTTTTGAATGGATTTGACCGGTAATATTTCAAATGATATTTTTGGTGACTTGGGTTTACTCTTAGTGCTCTCTTCTGAATGACATGAGGATGTACCCTATCTTAAACTCATCCTGAAAACACTAATATGGAGTTGGTTTTACGCCATGATAAAGTTTTAAAAGTAGTTTATTTGGATAAGTGGTTGTTATATGGGTTGTAGGAGGGATTCATAGTTCTTTGGGTTACAACTTTGTTTGTGCTCGGTCACAATAGTTTTAAAATATCTTAAGTGATGGATTGACTCAAGAATGTCATCGGAGGTCATGTAAGGATTTTGGTGTACACGTAGTTGGTGGAGTAATCTTTTTAAAGGCACCTCACGAGTTTAAGGGAGAGTGTGGGTTTATGGGTCAGTGATGTCTTTCAAAGAAAGAGTCATGGTTTGGGATTTTGACCGTTAAATTCTAAGAAAATAGGTAGAAAGCACCAATGAATAAGTGGTTGAAGAGAGGATGACAGGATCATGTCTCTACTTGTGCGGGAGAAGTTATGTATTGTTTTGATGTTTTAGGTTGGTTTTGAGCTTTGGTTTGGGTTTTAAAGGCTTAAGTTGTTGTGATTATGAAATGGTTAAAGATGTGTTTGGCATTTGGAAATGCAATGTGATCGTTCAAGTGAAACTTCATGAAATTGGTGGGTTGGTTTATGTTGTAGTAGTTCCAGATGGCTAATCGGGGACGAGAAATTTTTAAGGTGGTAGATTTTAAAGTCTCGTCTTTTTAAACCAGGTTAAAAGAAGAAAGTTTTTGAACTTTTTAATTTACTGGATGGGCTGAATTGAAAACTAAGATTTGGGTTGATTTTGTGTGTGTTGAGATCATTTAATGTGTTGATATCAGGCATGGGTAAAGGATCAAGGAGTTTCCCAGGTGTCTCAATGGGTTTTAGAAGCACCAGTCGAGGCAGTGGCATTTGCAGGGGCTACGTACGATTGGTCAAACTGTGTGGGTCAAACCGGTAAGTTCAGTCATGTGAGATACACTATGTATCCAGTAGAATCCACATGAGATGCACATGATCTATCAGACAGTGTGAGTCAAAATGTGTGTCCTACCTAGTTGTCTGTTTCGGGTTAAATTATTTAATTAAATTCAGCATGAAAAGAGGTAATTAATTAAACATTGTAAGATAGGGGTTTTATTTAATTAAATTCAAGGTTAATAGGAATTTAATTATTTGAAGAAAAATGGTGGATTTATGTGATATATTTGAGATTTAGATAATTTATTTAAATTATGGTGCAATGGATTATCCATTTAAATAAATGGTGTTGGAAATAATTTAATAAAATGGTGATTAAATGAGGAGTTTTGTGTTTATCAAAGAACTGTAATATTAAATGGTAATAATAATAATATGATGGTTATTATTATTATTATATTATTTAATTTAATTATTAGGGTTTTATTTTATGTTTAAAAGGGAAGGAAGGAAGGAGAGGTGCACAACCTGGGTGAGGCGCGACCCCTTGGGTCTCCCATGGGTGGTACACCACCCCTCCCACATTGATCCATCTCCATGCATTGGAATCATCCGGTTACTTCATGAATGTTGTTTGTCTTGGTGATGTAAGTCATTCTCCATGTATTTCATTATTCGAATAGACTATTTTGACCCTCCCTTGCATGATTTCTATTAGGATGAAACCCTAGGTTTGAGTTTAATTCATTTAATTTGATTCTTCAAATTGTAGGTGGTGTAGAAGATGTATCGGGATCCATTAGTCTGTATTATGAGGACTTCAATATAAGGTGGAGTAGATCCGCTCAATTTGGTTCACCAACATCATACTAAGGAAAGGTTATGTACCTATTAATTGGGTTTTCCCCACTTGAATTAGGTGCTTATGGTTAATTTGAGTTAATCATAATTAATTAGGTGTGCGTTGGTCATCACCACAGGAATTTTGGGTGCTGATTATTGTTATAAGGCATTGCAATCAATTCCAAGTATGTGAACACATTAATGTGGAAGGGTGTCTGCGTGAGTGGGTTGCAGTTTGTGATAGAAAGCATTGACCTGGCCAATTTTTTGGGGTAGGGTCTTCAACCTTTATTTAATTAGAAAAATGAAATTTTTCTTGAGTTATTTCCTCTGATACATTTTATTTCAAAGTTTAAATGATTTATTTATTAGTGTTGAATGGATTATTAGATTAAAAAATAACGTTTTTCTAATAAAACCCCTCTTATAGAGGTGTTCTTCCTTCAATCTAAAAGCATAGTGACTAGATTAATATGTTTACTTATCTTGCTAATATGTTTTTCTTATTCCTTCCTAGTTAGAGGATGATATTTAAATTGTGGTAATATGATTGCATAGCTAGGATATGTATTGCCTCATTTACATGTTGACACACATGGGTTAATGGGTAATTATGAGTTATTAAGTGGGATATATTGATATAATTAATTGTGAATTAATTATGTGCTTTGAGATTGTAATATAGATAATTAATCAAAGGATTAATTATAAGATATTTAATTTTCGATGTTATGATAATTAATTTTGAATTAATTACATGCTTTGAGATTATAATATAGATAACTAAAAGCGGGATTAATTATGAGATATTGAATTGGATATGTTAATATAATTAATTGTGAATTAATTATCTTCTTTGGGATTGTAATTGAGATAATTAATCCATGGATTAATTATGAGTGTTGAGTGGGATAAGTTGAGATAATTAATTTTTGAATTAATTATATTCCATGAGATTTTAATGGAAATAATTAATTAGAGGATTAATTATAAGTATTGAGAAGAATAATTTGATATAATTAAATGTGAATTAATTATGTGCTCTTAGATTGTGATATGGATAATTAATAGGGGGATTAATAATGACATTGAATTGGTTATGTTGAGATAATTAATTGTGGGTTAATTATGTGACCTGATATTTTTTCAAGATAATTAATTGTGAGATTAATTATTATGATTTGATATTTTTTTGGATAATTAATTCCGGAAACTTAATTATGGAATTTGATTCGTGTTGATTTATTATTTAATTTATGAATTAACTAATAGAGATTGTTTACATAGTTAATTATTGATTTAACTAATGGATTTGATGTTTTTAACTAACTTTTGAATTAATAATGATATTAATTATAAATAATTAACAGGTGAGTTAATTATGTGTGAATGAATGGGAACATGGTCATTCTAATGATAAGTGTAAATGGTAACATGGTTATCATACTAATTAGTAAAGAGAATGGGAACATGGTCATTCTAAATTGGGAACTACAAATGGTAACATGGTCATCATACTTATGAGTAATGAGAACGGGAACATGGTCATTCCAATTAGAAGTATACATGTTAACATGGTCATTATACTTATGAGTAAAGAGAATGGGAACATGGTCATTCTATTGAGGAGTAAGCTTGGTAACATGGTCATCTTACATATATTTTTGATAATTGTAACTTTGTCTTAAATTTGTGAATTTAAAGAATGTAAATAAGTGAACTATGAGTTACAGACTCACACAAGAATATTCGAACCCTGGAATGAGTCAAAATAGGTATTGATATATGTTATCACATTTGAATAGTCTAGGCTCTATCTTGAGATGAAGAAGGCATTCAGATATAATATCATCTTTACATACTTCGGACTCAAGTATTAGATGAAACATGTATCGTGGTATGATATCACCTTCAATATTTCAGACTCTTGCATGACCCAAAGTAGGTATTATGATATCATTTTACCTAGGGAAGGTTTCAAGCTCTGGTATAAGAAGAAGTTAGTATTTAGGTACAAGTATCCATGGGAACCCTAGAGTTAATAAATTATTAAATATATAATGATTGGTAAAGTGTTAATAGTTAATAGTTCTTCATAAACATTCTTGTATGGTTCATGTGTAGACACTTATTCCAGCTATGGTCCAAATCATGTATCATCATCGGGTTTTCCTTTCGAACCTGGACGGGTTATTGGTTATTTATTTGGTTTTGTTATTTCTTCGATATGCGTACACACTATTTAATGAAATTACATCTTCTAGATCGATCTAGAAAACTGGTGTTGCTGACCTTCTGAGATTTTTATCTCACACCCTATTCGGGCCGCCATTTCACTGGGGTACTCGAGTAGACTATCTTGTTTTCAGAACTATGGAATTTTTCTTGTTGTTGTATGCTTATACCTAGGAGTTAGGACTAAAGGACCAAGCGGGAGCTCAGGATGCTCATGGAGATCACCCTTAGGGATTTGATTATTTTCATTATTTATATATTGATATGTAAATAATGTTATTTTGTTTAATAGTTTCATATATGTATCACCATGACATGCTTGCATTGTGTAAACTGGCATTGACCATTTTCTTTATTCAGTTGATATTGCAATTTCCTTACGCTATTTTCATCTATTTATCTATTGTTATACTTTTGAGAAAACTCTTATATGAGTGTATTATCTCCCCACTAACTATCTTTACACCCTCAATACTATTTGGTAGCCTTTAGCGTAAGGGGAGGCGTGCTTGAGGTCATGTGGTGACCAGTCTAGCTTTTAGTTTGATAGTAGGACGGTTCAGGACGTTACAAATGATGAGTGGAATCTTTTGGGTCTCTTCACATGGATGCATCTATATGTAGAGGAGGTTAAGGGGGTGTTTTTCTTATTAGTATTTAGTTGATTCCTTCTCTTCTTAACCTCATTCACCAAGAGTATTATGGAGATTACACTAATAGAAATTGGACCATTACCTACAGTCCTATACCAATTTTTGAGAAAACTATTGGTATAGGTATGTTTTTTCTACCTATACCAACAATTTAGAAAAAGATAGGTATATGTATCACCTATTCTAATGGTTTGACCAAACCATTGTTATAGGAATGGATTACGACCACCGATACCAATGGTTTATCCAAACCGTTGGTATAAGTGACAAAATATTTATGTGTAATAACAATAATAATAATAAGTATTTCAAAATTTATAATTATTTTTATAAATATATATATATATATATGTGTGTGTTTTGTGTGTGTGTGTGTGTGTTTGTGATCATAAATTCATTATAGTAGAGTGGTAAAGTCATTGGAAAATAATTTGGAATCAAAACTCGCCACTAGAATTTTTTTCAATAGAATCCCCATACCAATGGTTCAAGAACCATTGGTATCAGTCTTTCCCTATCGAAAATCACCCAACTACTCATCAGATAGTTGTTATATTATATAGAAATGGTTTTAGGGCCTATAAAAATAGTTGCAATGTGTTGGTATAGCCTTTTTCTAGTATTTGGAGTAATTCTAGTGGATCATGTTTATTATAAATGGTGGGGATACCACCAATGAGAGGTCTCTATCATCCAATGGTATTGTTTACATTATAAGTCACTACATGGTTCCTTTGTATATAAGGAAGTTTGTGATGATGGATTTTCATCATTCAAAATGTGTTATTCATCCAAGAACTACTAATATGTATTACAACATGATGTGACAATACTGGTGGCTAAGTATGAAATGTTGAATAACAGACTTTGTATTACAATTCTATACCTACTATAAATTTAATGTCGAGAACCAAAAGCTGTCCAGTATGATTCAGCCTCTTCTTATACCCACCTATATGTGGGATGAGATATTCGTGAAAATTATTATTGGGTTACCTCATACCCCTCTGGCGAAGAATTATATTTTTGGTATTGATTGATTAGTTAACAAAGCCTACTTATTTTATTTTGATCAAATATTCCATAAAGTTAGAGGAGCATGGGAATTTGTTTATGTTTTAAATTTTGAGGATAAATGGGGATCAATATTCTAACATATCTGATAGATACCTTTGGTCCACCTCTATGTTTTGGAAAGGCCTTCAAGAGGTGATGATATCCTAGGTAAAACTGAGTACAACCTACCATCTATAGACAGATGTCTAGATAGAGTGGGCGATCCAAGTTTCATTGGATCTTCTTTATACATATGTCTCAAAATTTGGAGGTTCACAGGATACACACTTGGGACTAGTCATGTTCACCTCCAATAAAAGTTACCAATATTAGATCAACATGGATCCATTTGAAGATTTTTTTATTAAGTTTTGTTAGTCTCTTCTCTATTAGTTTGAGGTGGGTGAGGCTTCTCTAGTAGGGATTAGAATTATTCAGGAGACAACGACCAAGATTTAAGTTATATGATAGCAAATGATTATATATCAGAGTCTTCATAACTCTTATATTTATTATCAATTTCATCCTTTGTAGTTTTTGGATAGTGGTCGAGTGTTTCTAAATGTATCACCCTAGATAGGTCACTGCTGATTGGTAAAGTAGGGGAAGCTTTCTACAAGGTATGTGGTAAAATTTAAGATTACAAATACGGTTAGGAAGGAGGATTATAATTTAGTGTGACCTATATTGTTAATTTATATCCATAATTAATTCCACATTCCTCAACTAAAGAAGTATCACCTTAAACCTTCGGATATTATAAATTAGGATGAGCTAGAGTTGGAGTCAAATGTCTCTGTGATTGAGTAACTGAATCAGATTGTTGACTCTCAAAATAAGGTGATTCATGGAAAATATATTTTGTTGGTCTATGTGATTTGGAATCACATGAGTGATTCATATGATACGTAAGAGTGGAAATATTTTATGATAGAGTAGTGGTCTCACCTCTCCATTGATTAACTATTTTTTAGCTGAATTTATAGGAGAATAAAGTGGCATGGTTTGGATAATTTCCACACTCATAATACCATTTTTAGGTAAAACATGTATTATTTAATAGTTTTTATCTTTACCATTTCTTTTTGGGTCCTTCTCGTTTAAATTTGGGAAAAATAAGTCGACAGTGACTGTTTTAGTGTTAACGCATGGTTAGATCTAATCGTGTCAGAACCGTGAAAAAACATGAAATGTTTTTATTAGTATAAATTTGTATGGTTGTAACATGGCTTGTATAACCATGGGTCCAAAGAATATGGGATGCCCAAGTGATTTGGTGTTATCTACTAGTTGATGCATAGTTTTCCAGAATGTGTAGCCTAACCATGCAATTTTCCCAAATTCATAAAAATATGAATTTACTAAAATATACTTACATGTTATAACCCTAAAACCCTTACTTCTATCCTAATTTCGACTCCCTGAACCCTCCTATCATGTGACACCATCCCCATTCCTTCCTGGCTTGGATTTGGGTGGTATTTCATCTATTTTCATCCTGAAACCCTATTGGAAAGTTGTTATTTCCTCCCAATTTCTTTTCTTCTTCCCTCCATAGTTTTCTCTTTAAACTAAAGTTATGGTGGATTTAGGTTTGTATTATAAGACCATAGTGAGAGGGATTTTGTTTTTTAAGGTAATATATTACATTTAAAAGTCGTTTCTCTCCTTTACTCATGGATCCTCACTATTGGGAAATATTTTATTTGTAAAAGGAAGGTTGTTTCATTGGTTTCTTTTGTTTTATGAACCTTAAGTGTTTGTTTTCAAATAATATTTCAAATCATTTTAATAATGTTTTAGAATCCTAAAAAATGATATGAGTAATATAATTTTTTGGGTTTTTTATTGATTTTAGAAATTAAATTGATTTGGAAGGAATGATTTGAATATGAAATTGATGGTTTCACTTGTGGTGTTTGATAAAATGATGCTTTGTAATGTAAAATGGTGGTAATGATGAATTGTAAACACTTAAAAAATGGTGAAGAACCAACTTTGTGTGTGTTGTATTTGTTATCAATTTTTTCTACTGGTTGTCAATAGTTGTCATTGATTATCAATGTTTGTCAATAAATTATAAATATTTCACTGATTTAAATATAGTATAGAATTTGTAAGGAATATGTTGATTGATTTTTTGGTTTAACTATCCAGTCATATTAATGAAGAATATATATATTGACTAATTGAATGAAGATGAAAAAATTTTGACTAAGAGGGAGAGAAGAAGTGGGAATCTAAGGTTTTTGAGGAAGAGAAGAAGTTCCCAAGTCATGGTATCTTAGAAAAAAATGAATTGTGTTTTTTCCATCGAAAAATTTGGAGAATCTTCATTACTTAAAGGTGAAACATTATTTTAATATTTTATGTACTTATGGAGATTGGTGAGATATTCTTAATATATAGAATATGTTCCTTGATGTTTGGAGAAACACATTTGTTAAGAAGGATTAGATGATCAGACGAAGTCTATTAGAGAAAGTTTTTTTTTTCTGATAGTGTTCATAGGGACATCATACATATATGAACCGACTGGGTCAATCAAATGAAATATGGGATCAAATGTTTGAATAATTGTATTCATAGTTACATAGAATAGAGAAAATGTACTAAGGCCACCAAATGAAAGTTATGAGACTTTTTTGACCAAATGAAATCAAGTGATTCTTTCATGTTTTTTAGGTTATCAAAACATCATTACTATTATAAGGAATTTATGATTATAACCAAGAGTTTTTCAAATAAAAAAGTTAGTGTGATTTAGTGAAGCTTGTCTTAGCAAATAGAGGTTTCCTAAAAAAGTTACCAAACTGAATTTTAGCAGATCGATCTAATCGAACAATGTGGTTCTAGACAGAGTCCACTGGATGAAGATATCGTGTGGGGGCACGAAGTCTATCAAAATAACATTGTGATTCCATAGGATAAAGATATCTAAATTAATATTTATAAGTTTATCAGGCTGAAAAATGTTTTTAATTTCATCAAAAAGAAGAATTTTTATAAATTCAACCTATAAGAGTTTCTAAATGAATCAAAAAGAAATTTCAGAATGATCAAATAGAGGTTTATGAGTCATCATATATAATATTATTAATGAATACATATCACATATAATTTCCCTAGAAAATTCATCAGGAATAAGTCTCTAAGAAATTTAATTAGACGAATTGTTGTAATGATATCTGATAAAGCATTAAAAATTCATTAGATGGAGTTCTATGAAGTCATCAGATAGAAGGAGTTGATCATATATTTGATATTACATTAGATAGATAATATCATATGGATGTTAATGATTTCCGTAAAAAAAGAAAAATGGATAAAAAATGTGAAACCATATGATAGAGAAATATTGAAAAGGGTTTAGGATACCAGATAGAGTGTGTCAGACATACAGTTCGTATCAAAGGAATAGGGTTTCAAAAAAAGGGAACAGACTAATGATACTAGATAGAGTATTATTATACATAGAAGTTCCTATGAATAATTATATGGTGAAGGTTCAACGATATTTATAAAGTTTTTATAAAGTCAATTAATGTGATGATTTTGAGATGGAAATTCAATGCCTTAATAATGATGAAGGAAGGATCATGATTCTTGTAAATATCTCAAGATGTTTAAATATATCATCAATGTTGAGATATAATTAATTCCCTATGAAAAAAAATTTAGTCCAATTTATGCATGAATTTGCATGTGGTCAAGTGAAGAAAGATTTGAGTGGGATGTTCAAATTTTGAGTGGGAAATTTGAATTCTAATTTTATGCTACTCCTAATTTTTAATAAAAATTATAACACAATAAAGTAGAGTATGTGAAAAATTAAAAGGATGATTAAGTTATTTTGGTTGTGATTATTTTTGAAAAATTGAATTTATATAATGAGGTGATGACCAAAAAGAATGAGAGTGCCAATATTTTGGGTAAAAGTATCAGATATAGAGGTGTTAGATGTATTGGTAATAAATGAAGAAGTGAAGTTTTATATGAGATGGTGGAACTTGATGAACTATTAGTATCTAAATAACAAGTTGTGTTAGACAGATAGGTGGTATAAGATGAATAGGTACAATATAAATAATAAGAATAAGGGATCAGATAAATTGGTTCCAGATGAACAAAATCAGATAGATAATATTGAAATCAAAATAATTGGATTTGTAGGTTCTAAATATAGGATTAAGAAAAGGAAACATCAATTTTTTATTACTATGTGAAGAAAAAGAATATAAGAAGAAGATGAAGCTGAAAAGTGGTTTGTGTGTTGTTGTGCATGTAATTAGAGAGGAAGAATAACTAAGCAGTACTACGACAACCAAAAAAATTTATATTGGTTTAATACTTTCTTGGTGTTTCAAAAACCTTGAAAAAGTTTAAGACTATCTAGATATGTAGTATAAATATACAACGAGGAGTCAGGGTTAGACTAGGATTCCACTTGTCAAGGGAAGTAATATCATTTCCCACCCCCTACTAAGTGGTAGGGAATACCACTTGGGAGTTTTATTATTTATAGTCCAAACCACTATATTTAATATCTCATTATAGTGGATAATTAATGTATTGGTTTCCACCAAACATTGAATGGACAAACTACTCTTATTAAGTTGTAATCCTTGTAAGAAAATCATCTCCTATCCTTCACTCACTTTCATATACATTCTTGGGATAATGAAAAAATCAAGAGAATCAAGATCCTAATAGGTCTAAGAGGTAATGTGATAAAAAGTATTAATTGGTTTAAATATACCCCAACACTAATTCACCCCCCACAGTATTGACTATACCCCTAAGTGGTCCTTATAATTAGAATTAGAGGTAAGGTTCACATATATTTTATTCTATACATTGAATTTATTCAAATTTTAATATTTGTTTTTCTTTGTTAAATTTACAATAATGTGCAATTTTAGTGAAGATTTGGTTATCGTAGAGCATAACATTATTTCAATCAAGACCATAATGAATAAGATAAATAAAGATAAAATAAATCCAAAGAAGATGTCTCTCTTAATCTAATAAGAAGAAGGAAGCTTAGTATCTCCATTCCATGATAACAAATAAAATACAACTGGCTTGGGAAGTGAATAACATGTGGTTTAAATTACCAATGAGGAGAAGGAAAACATTCCTACATCAAGAGGATTAAGGTAAAGTGATAATGAGGTATGTGAAAATTCATGTAAAAACTATCAGTCAAAAGAATATCCAAGAATAAGTGGTGATGATGATTCATCTACAACTTCCCAAGACATATTTTTTAATAGATTAAAATATATTATGTACTGCATTACCAGAGAAACAATCTCTGTTGTTCGTAGAGTCCTTGAATGTATGTAGGAATAAATTACCCAACTTGTTGAAGAAATGAATAATATAGAAAATTATTTTCAATAAATGGTTCTATAATGTATAAATCTCTCTATGAAGTTTGGAGAATTTGAGACCGTAAAGACAGATCTTGAAATAAGTTCCTCAAAAATTTACAATAAATGGCTCCATGAATTTTAAGAGAATGATGGAGTCAATAATACTATTGAATAAAAAATTCATGCACTTGAATAAAAGTTGAAAAATAAAACATCGACGTGAAGGAATTTCAATTTTATGTGAATTTCATGAAGATGAAGTAACATGACTCCTTATTATAAAACAAAGTTAAGATGAAATATGAAGAGGTCGATAGAATTAATAAATATGTAACATCCAGGTTCCGGGTGCCACGCAATGGGTGCCCCGAACCCGGTTCACCATGTGACCTCAAGCGCATTTCCCCAAATGCCAAAGGCTACCAAGTAGCAGTGAGGGACCAGGTATGATAGTCGGGAAACTATGCCCTCATTTGTCAAAGTGTATGCAGTGGAATATAAAAATAACATACAACAATAGCGGAAGCAGTAAAACATACACAACTGAAATAAACAATAGTAGTGGATATAACCAACCAGTATATAATTGTCGATGCAACATGCCACAAGTTCTTGGAAAGTAGTCAGAACATGTTACATTTTAGTGTAATACAATACAATACATAGTACAACAAACGAAACAAAACAGCTGGCAGCATCGCGAGCCTAGACTCAGTCCCATGCCCTCCTACTCCACAGCAACAGTCAAGTACCTGTATAGGGACTCTTTCCCATATCCACACCTGCAGAAACGTAATCTGTTTGGGCCGAAAAGCATGACCCAAATAGGGTGTGAGAATTATATCTCAGTAGGCACCCACCAAAGGCCCCTGCTCAACTGGGTGTAAATCATGCAACAAGTCTGCAGTAATGAAATGCAATAAACTAAGCAGTACTAAAAAGTAACTAACTTACCAGTTATATTGCCATTCAATTATTCATTTATCCATTCAATTTAGTAACATTCTGTGCTCAATAGCACCAAGCCCTCAGGACAACCAGTATCTTGCCCTCGGGCTAATATAGTGAACCAGGCCCTCAGGCTATCCAGAATCCCACCTGCTGGTATTTCCCTCATGTGTAACAGAAGTTGCCCTCAGGCGTAGGAAGTGTCACCCTCAGGCACAAAAGTCAAGCCGTCAGGCACGAAAGGTTGACCTCGGGCAAAATAACGACAACCCTCGGGCTAAAACAGTCACGCCCTCAGGCTAATCACAACAACGCCCTCAGGCTTAACAGGTAACCGGGCCATGCCCAACAGGTAAACAATCAATAAATAAGAAATTCCTCTCAAGGAAATTCTATAATTACTACTTTAAAGACATACCCTCGGGTATCATGACCAAACGACTAAATAGTGGAACACACCCCTGAGGTTGTTCCGGATCCAAGAAACAATCCCATACATCATTTTTATTATCACAATTTAATCACCTATAAAATTCTAGGCATTAAATATATCAACGGCTTTAGCAACATGACACCCCAACATGGGTTCATGGCACAAAAATGCACAAAACATATAGGAGTTGGAAAACTAAACACCAAGCCACTTACCTTATACGCCAACGAACGATATACCCGAACGCCGACTCCAGAAACGCCCAAGAACGGCTTAGATCTGACGAAGAACGAAACCCACTCAAATGTAAATAACTTACGTTAGGAGAATAATTGGTAAGCAACATGCTTGGGGAAGAGAGGGATTACCCATACGGTTCCAACGTGATCGTCCGAAGTGGAATCAGATTCCAGACAAACACCCGACGGATCATCAAAGGTCTGACCTCCTCATTTGGCTCCAAAACAGCTCAAATGCCTCCTCTGCCAAATGAGGAGGCTACTGCCTGTTTTAATCCCGAAAAACAAAGTACATGGTGTGTACTTCTTAAGTACACGGCATGTACTCCCTTCATTTAACTGTTCACCTGGCGGCTTCCAACCAGCTTGGAACTGTTCACCTTCCAACAAGAGTACACGACATGTACTCCTGAGTACACAGCATGTACTGTCACCCAGCTGGTTGCTGCTCCACCGCCTTACTATTTTGGCCTGCCGACTAACTATATGGTGTGTAAAAGACCACTACACAGCGTGTAGTTAGTTCATACACACATTGTCGTCGGTAAGGCTACATGCCCTGTGTACTCATCCCAACACGGCCAGAAGTACATGGTGTGTGGAAAAGTACACGGCGTGTAGTTCCAAAATTTAGGATTTCCCCCTTTTTCCATATTTTATTAAAAAAAATTAAGGAAAAGAGAAAATAAGAAGCCCGTACCTCAAAGAGAAGAACCAGGTTCTTACATACTTCCCCCGTTATAGCAATTCATCCCTGAATTTCCCTTCCAAGGGTAGAGAAGATATAGCTGTGAACAAATCTGGCCACTGATTACGTACATCGGCCTCCCGCTCCCAGGTCTCGTTCTACACCCGGCCATGCTTCCATAGCACTCGTACGATAGGAACTAACCGACCTCAGAGAACCTTCATGCTCATGTCAACGATACGAATAAGATGCTCCTCAAAGGACGCATCTGCCTCCAGCTCAACCTCCTCGGGCTGAAAGATGTGAGACAGGTCTGAATGATAGAGATGCAACTGAGATATGTGGAAGACATCGTGCATGGCTTGGTACCGCTGCGGTAACCGAAACTGATAAGCAACCAGCCCGACCCTTTCCAGAATCTCAAATGGCCCCACATACCACGGTGAAATTTTACCCTGTCTCCTGATCCGCTTGTGTCCCAGCCTCGGCGAAACACACAAGAAAACCTGATCCCCGACCACGAACTCCAAAGGTCATCTGAGGCGATCAGAAAAAGACTTCTAATGAGACTGTGCGGTAGCCATCCGCTTCTGAATCAACTGAACCTGCTCAGAAGTCTCCTGCACGAGACGTGGTCCCATCAAAGCCGCCTCACCTGCCTCTAACCAGCACAAAGGTGATCAGAACGACCAACCGTATAAAGCCTCATATGGTTCAATTTCAATAGTCACATGGAATCTATTGTTACAAGAAAACTTGACTCAGGGTATATGCTTCTCTCAAGAGCCCCCAAAGTCTAGGATGCATGCACGCAGCATGTCCTCTAGCACCTGTATCGTATGCTCTGACTTGCCATCAGTCTGAGGGTGGTAAGCTGTGGTCAAAATCACCTATGTACCTAGCGACCTCTGAAAACTCTACCAGATATGAGATGTAAAGAAGACGTCCCTATATGAAATGATAGAATGAGGGACCCCATGAAGATGTACGATCTGTCGGATATACATCCTTCCAAGATCTTCAACACCGAAGGTCTCCTTGATCGTCAAGAAGTGAGCTACCTTCGTGAGTCTGTCTACAAAAACCCACACGAAATCATTACCTATAGGTGACCTCGGAAACCCTATCACAAAATCCATCGCGACATCATCCCATTTACACTCCAGAATGGGTAAATGCTGTAACAGTCCAGCTCATCTCTGATGCTCCGCCTTCACTTGCTAATAGGTGGCACACCTCGTAACAAAACCAGCTACATCTCTCTTCATACCCGGCCACCGGTACTGACGTCTCAAGTCACGGTACATCTTGGTAACCCCGAGATGAACTGCCCAAGCTGAAGCATGAAACTCCCGCATCAGCTCCTTGCGTATATCCCCTGGAACCCATACTCGTCCATGGAAATGCAAAACCTCATCATCACCTATCGTCCAACATGGAGGAGGGACCACACTTGTCACCCAATCCCTTAGAACTAGGCCTTCCGAATCAGATAACTGTCTCATCCTTACTCTATCCAGGAGGGTAGAAGTCACAGCTAAAGAGGAAAGATAAGTCTTCCCCTGACTATTGTGCACCTCCAGATGCATTTCAGAGAACAATTCCATGAGCTTCCACTCACCACTGGACTCCTTCACTACCTGTATCTGAGTCTTCCTTCTCAGTACATCAGCTACTGCATTACCTTTACAAGGTGTATAGGCAAGCTCAAAATCGAAGGACTGTGGGTACTCAACCCACCTTCGCTCCCTCAGATTAAGGTCACACTGTGTAAATATGTACTTGAGGATTTTGTGGTGAGTGAAAACCAAAAAATGCTCCGCCAATATATAATGTCTCCAACAGCGCAATGCATGAACAACTACATCCAACTCGAGATCATGTGTTGGGTAAATCCTCTCATGTGGCCTCAACTGCCGAGACCCGTACACAACAACTCGATCGCCCAGCATCAACACTGCTCCCAACCCAATACCTGATGCGTCACAGTAAATTGTATAGCTCTTCCCCTACTCTGGGAGTATCAGGATCGATGCTGATGTCAACCTTCCCTTCAGGTCCTGAAAGGCTGCCTCACAAGCTTCCGACCAAACGAACTTCACACCCTTCTTAGTCAGACCTGTCAATGGTGCTGCTAAGCGGGAGAAGTCCTATATGAAACATCTGTAGTAACCAGCCAGCCCCAAGAAAATCTATATATCGAACACATTCTTAGGTTGCTCACAAGAAACCACTACTCTTACCTTCTCTAGGTCTACTGAAACTCCTACCTCAGAGATGATATATCCCAGGAAGTGAATCTGGTCCATCCAAAAGTGGCACTTTGAGAGCTTAGCATACAGTCGATGCTCCCTCAGTGTACTCAATATGATCTCAAGATGGGTGGCATGGTCGTGTCAAGTGTGAGAGTACACCAAGATGTCTTCCACGAATACTACCACAAAATAATCAAGTTACGGATAGAACACACAATTCATCAGAGCCATGAAAACTGTCGGCGTGTTTGTGAGTCCGAATGGCATAACCGTATACTCATATAGACCATACCTACTCATGAAAGCTGTGAGAGGTATATGAGATGGTCTAACGCGTAGCTGATGATATCCGGATCTCAGGTCAATCTTCGAGAACACTCGTGCTCCATGAAGCTGATCAAAAATATCATCAATCCTCGATAAGGGATATCGGTTCTTAACCGTCAACCGGTTCAGCTTCCAATAATCCACGCAAAGTATAAGGGTGTTGTACGCCTTCTTCGCAAAAAGGACCGGCGAATCCCAAGGAGAAGTATTGGGTCGGATAAAGCCCTTTGCCTGCAACTCCTCCAACTGCCTATTGAGCTCCTGCCACTCAGGTGTAGCAACCCTATATGGAGGAGTGGACACGGGTGCTACTCCTGGCACAAGCTCAATAGAGAAATCCACCTCTCGCCCCGGAGGAAGACCTGAAAAGTTATCTGGGAAGAAATACCTGAAATGATCAACAACAGGAGGTAAATATGCCTGAGAAGTCCCCTGGTCATCCAGATATAAGCTCACAATCTGGGCTGTGACTCCACCTCACCCACGATGCTCTGGTCCAGCTCGACTCGCCTGAACATCCCATTCTACCTTGTACAGAATCTCTCTTCCCTCTGGTGACATGAAACACACCCTGCGACGATAGCAGTCTACAATGGCCCAAAAGGGAACCATCCAGTCCATCCCATGAATGACGTCATAGCTTGTCATCTCTAGGACACAGAGGTCCCAAAGGAAGTGACACCCACCAACCTCAAGGGGGAACTCCCTGCAATGACGCACACCAGCCGTTCTAGTCCCCAACGGAGTGTCTAGCGTCAGGATAACAGAAGAAGTAGAAACACAGATCCCAAGGCTCTCCACAATGGGTACAGATATGAAACTATGTGTAGCACCCGTATCGAAAAATTCTGAAGATAAGACAAAAGTTACTAAAATAGTACCTCTGACTGTAGAAGGTCCGGGATCCTGCTCCTTCTGGGTCTATTGTACTACATATGCCTACCCAGTGCTACGGCCCTGTGACATAGCCTGGCTACCCTGAGCTGTCCTGCCCTACTGCCTCTGAGAACCTGGTGTCTGGCTACCACAGCCACGACCACCATCTCTGTCTGCATGCCCTGACGTATTCCAGTTCCCTAACTAGTAAAAAGCAACTGGTCCTACTCCCACATGCGAAGTCTTCACAGAACCCCTCTCACTAGCCACCGGTAGAAATGCCCTACAGAAGCGCTGCAGATGACCCATATTGCCGCAAGCTCGACACTAAACTGGGTCTCGTGGACACTGTGTTCTCTTGTGCCCCTCTCTACCACACTGATAGCACATGATCGGGCCACCTGAAGAAGCTGCCTAGCGGGTACTGCCACCCTGAGAGAACTCCATTTTCCTCTTCCTCTTGCCAGCAGAAAGAGTACCAGTAACTGGTGCTGAACCACTCGGGCCCACACCTCTAGATTCCCATAGGTTCCTTTCCTAAATCAGTGCCTGATTCAATATAGCATGTACAATACGCAACCTGAAGACATTCACCAGTGCTCAGATGTCATACCGAAAACCATCCTCAAAACGTCTGGATCTCAACGTCTCATCACCCACCAACATGGGTGCAAAGCGCTGAAGCTCTGTAAAATGAGCAGAATAGTCCATTACTGACATAGCGCCTTGCTGCAGATTCATGAACTCTCGAGCTCTATCTTCTATCAGTGTCTCCAGGAAGAAAATTTCATAGAAGACTGCCTGAAAATCCTCCCACGTCATGTCCCTGTGATGCTCTGACTTGGTGGTAACATCCCAACACCTCTTGGCGGAATCACATAGCATGTAAGTCGTGAGCCTGACCCTCCGCCCTGGAGGCGTCTCAAGATGCTCGAAAATAGTCTTTATCAACCCCAACCAATACTCTGCAGCATGTGGTCCGCCATCCCCTGAGAACGTAGGTAGATTCTGCTACTGGAAGATACGTGTCAACTTGGCCATGGATGTGGCAGCCTACGGTGCTCCCTGAATGGTCTGCATGAACCGTAATAATCCTTCACAGAACTGCGCCTCCACGCCTATGTCTGGTATAGTAGCTGGTGCCACATCTGGCTCTACTGGAGGATCAACTGGTAGCCCATGGCCCACCATCTCCGGAGTATAGTCATCGCCACTCTCCTGGCGAACAACACGCGTTCGTCTAGGTGGCATGACACTACAAGGTCAAAAACACGCCTTAGAACAAGGCTCATAAAATACCAAAAGTGAAGAAACCCAAAAGGGAATAGGAGGAATAAGGCATTGAAAATTTTCAAAACAAGACTACACGGCGTGTAAACTGACTACACGACATGTACTTGACTTCCCTTATCCTGCCCGGGTCCTTCTGCACGGCTAAGCCACACGGATCCCATTTGAACAAAACTACACGGCATGTATATTATCTACATGGCATGTATAGTGTTATTTTCCAACTGCCCGTGTCATCTGTGACACAGCCAACTACTCATCTTGACACTACATGGCATGTTACACCCGCACACGGTGTGTCAACAACCCCGTTTCCCCACCATACGGCTAAGTCCACACAGTCTGTCCTCGGACAAGACTACACGGTGTGTCCCCAAAGGTACACGGCATGTTCAAGGAGAGGTGACACCGACCCGTGTTATTAGTTACACGGTCGAGTCCCCAGGTCACACTACACGGCGTTTTCATCATTGACACAGCGTGTTCTGTAAAGGAGTTCACCGACCCGTGTTGTTAGTTACATGGCCTAACTCCAGGTCAAAACTACACGGTGTGTATATCTGGTACACGATGTGTTTCTACCCAAGCTCTTCCCTACCCCGTGTTGCCGCCCACACAGTTTGTGACACAGGAAGAGACTACACGGTGTGTACTTAAAAAGTTCATTATTCTTCCTGAACAGAAGACCATTTATGGCATGTTTAAAATACTACACAGAATGTATACTGGGTTTCCAGACAGTATGCCTCAGAAACTTCCCTGGAACCCAGAAAATACTGAAAACCAACACGTAAGTGTCAAATTCTGACCCGTGAGGGCCCATACTCCCCACGAATCAAAGTTTGACATATTATCTGTGTTATAACTCATAAACAGTCAATGATCCATGAAATTCCAGTCAATGGGGGCCCATACTCCCCAAAAACCAAAGTTTTGCGTCCATTCTATGAACAGCTCACACAACAATTACCCTATCATATAGCAGGTATTTTATCAGTGCAACTATCACAACATCATTATTTTCTAGCACAACAACTATCACAACAACATGCAATTTTCTAATGCACCTACATGGCATGGAAACTATGCATGACATGTGATTCTAGCATGTGCCTAAATGATTCATGAGATGGCATACCCTCATCTCATCGGGTGTCAACTAAATAGAACCCATATATAAAATATAAACATCACAACCCAAGTGCTTCACACAACGGTGAAAAAATTTCAACTGTAAAATTTGCAAAACTGAAATAATTGCAAAAATACGAGGTAGACTGGATTTTCCCTGTACACGGGTTAGCTACGCCCGGGCACAACTCATTATCAACTACCGGTCCATCCTATCCCTGACTACGGCTCCAAATAGTAATTCAAGAGAAAAGAACACCTTTGATACCACTTTTCAATGTCCCGGTTCCGGGTGCCACGCAACGGGTGCCCTGAACCCGGTTCACCACATGACCTCATGCGCATTTCCCCAAACGCCAGAGGCTGCCAACTAGCAGTGAGGGCCCAGGTATGATAGTGGGGAAACTATGCCCTCATTTGTCAAAGTGTAGCGCATCGGAATATAATAATAACATAAAAAAATAGAGGAAGCAGTAAAACATACACAATTGAAATAAACAACAGTAGTGGATATAACCAACCAGTATATAAATGTCGATGCAACATGCCACAAGTTCTAGGAAAGTAGTCAGAACATGTTACATAGCAGTGTAATACAATACAATACAGAGTACAGTAAAGGAAACAAAACAGCTGGTAGCATCGCGGGCCTAGACTCGGTCCTATGCCCTCCTACTCCACAGCAACAGTAAAGTACCTGTATATGGACTCCTGCCCCTATCCACAACTGCATAAACGTAATATGTTTGGGTCGAAAAGCATGACCCAAACAGGGTGTGAGAATTATATCTCAGTAGGCACGCACCAAAGGCATGTGCTCAACTGTGTGTAAATCATGCAACAAGTGTGCAGTAATGAAATGTAATAAACTAAGCAGTACTAAAAATTAACTAACATACCAGTTATATTTTCATTCAATTATTCATTTAACCATTCAATTTAGTAACATTCTGTGCTCAACAGCACCAAGCCCTCAGGCCAACCAATATCTTTCCCTTGGGATAATATAGTGATCCACACCCTGAGGCTATCCCAAATTTCACCCGCAGGTGTTTCCCTCAGTCGTAACAAAAGTTTCCCTCAGGCATCAGAAGTGTCGTCCTCAGGCACAGAAGTCAAGCCCTCAGGCACTAAAGGTTTTCCTCAGGCGAAATAACGAGAGCCCTCGGGCTAAAACAGTCACGCTCTCAGGCTAATCACAACAACACCCTCAAGCTAAACATGTAACCGGGCCTTTCCCAATAGGTAAACAAGAAGTAAACAAGAAATTCCTCTCAAGTCAATTCTACAATTACTACTTTAAAGGCATTCCCTTGGGTATCCTGGCCAAACGGCTAAACAGTGGAACACACCCCCAGGGTGGTTCCGGATCCAAGCACCGATCCCAACAAGCATTTTTATTATCAAAATTTAATCACCTATACAATTTTAGGCATTAAATATATCAACGGCCTCAGCCACACAACACCCCAACATGGGTTCATTGCACGAAAATGCACAAAACATACAACAGTTGGAAAACTAAACACCAAGCCACCTACCTTATATGCCAACGAACGATATACCCGAACGTCGACTCCAGAAATGCCCAATAACAGCGTAGATATGATGAAGAATGAAACCCACTCAAACATAAATAAATTACGTTAGTAGAATAATTGTTAAGCAACACGCTTGTAGAAGAGAGGTCTTACCCGTATGGTTCCAACGTGATCGTACGAAGCAGAATCAGATTCCAGACGAACACCTGATAGATCTTCAATGGTCCGACCTCCTCCTTTGGCTCCAAAATGGCTCAAATGCCTCCTCTACCAAATGAGGAGGCTACTGCATATTTTTAGCCGGAAAAACAATGTACACGGTGTGTACTTCCAAAGTACACGACGTGTCCTCCCTTCATTTAATTGTTCACATGGCGGCTTCCTGCCAGCGTGGAACTGTTCACTTGCCGACAAGAGTACACGACATGTACTCCTGAGTACACGGTGTGTACTGTCACCCAACTGGTGGCTACTCTACCGCCTTACTATTTTGGCATGCCGACTGACTACACGACATGTAAAGGACCACTACACGGTGTGTAGTCAGTTCCTACAGACTTTGTTGTCGGCAAGGCTACACACCCTGTGTACTCATCCTAACACGACCATAAGTACACGACGCGTGGAAAAGTACACGGCGTGTAGTTCCAAAATTTAGGATTTTTCCCCATTTTCCATATTTTATTGAAAACACTTAAGGAACAGAGAAAAGAAGAAGCCTGTACCTCAAAGAGAAGAACTGGGTTCTTACAAAATATTTTCAAGAAAAAAATTTATGATTATTTATTATAAAAACACCCACAATATGAAATGTATAGAATTGGAAATGAAGTATACCAATCTATATAATAAATAATTTGAGTCATCACAAAATAAGGAGAATGTTTTAATTACTAAAAAAATTTCAATGGATAATAATGTTGATAAAATACCTGTAACATGTGACAAGAAGATGATGTATTTGTTTAATGATCTTTCTAAAGAAGCTGTGAAGAAAGAGGAACCATCCATGAATTTTTATAATGTTTTATCTAAATATAGTTTCATGAACAATATATGTACAATAAAATTATACAAGTTTGGTTGGATAAAATTGAGAAGGATCAAACCTCCAAATCTAGGGTGGACTGGTGAATAAGTATAGAAGCTGGTTCACCATGATGATAATAATAAGCTGGGAAGAAAACCAAAAAAATATCATGCAGTAAATATAAGAAGATCAAAATTTTTGAGTCAATGTTGGTGTCGAAACAGATTCATTCATTGTGCACTAGATTATTGGTACAATCCTATAAATATTAAAGCACAATGAAAGTCCATGAATAGGGGGGTAAATCTAGAGATGAATAAGAAACATCCATATATTAAGGATAATTTGTATACTCCAAATACATTTTGGAATGCTTGGAAATATTTGTGTTGTATGTAACAATGGTGGTCATAATATTGGTGTATGATCATCTCAACATGTATCAAAATCAGATAAGACAATAAGAACACACAATTTGGTGAAGAAATAAGAAGAAAACCTGGGATGTAAGCATAAATAGTGGAGTAAATTGAGAAACTCGGTTGAGAAAAACATCTCACCCTTTTTATCCACATTAATAAATAATTAATAACCACCATATTACCTTAACACTTATGAATTACATATATACTTATTATACAATTAATTGTAGGTGAAATATGTTCTTAGGTGGACATCCTGATAATGTGAATGATTTTTTATCATTGGATATCATTATCTATAACAATTTACCATCATAGAATGATTCTTAAATTCAGAAACCCAAAAAATCTAATGAGATGACATTATTTGATGAAGATGAAGTGGTGTTTGTCAACACATAACAGAAAAATGAAGAATATTAGATATTAATTTGATTTTATATTTGAGATTCCTAAGGAATATATTGAAAAAATCATCCTTGGTTAATATTTTAAAACATTCAACACTAGACAACCACATGAAGAAGATCAATTTTGGTGTACTCCCAACATAGAGACCATGAAGCATATCTATTGAAGTGACTCGTAATTATGAATATCATGAAAAATAACTACTTGAAGGAGAGTCATTTATAAATGTAAATCTTTATTAATCTCAAATTCTTTAATATAAAAATAATAATCTTAACACAGGGGGATTTGAATTTATTTGTGTTATAAGTAAAGTGGGTGAATGAATGTACCAAGGCTGGTTATCCTGCAAATTTATACTTGAATGTTTTTAACGTTTTTATTTAAGTAAGTGTATGAGTTTCAGGTTTATTTATTATATAACTATTTTTCATCCTAATATGTATCTTTTTTTTATAATACAAGTGTAAAACTTTTGAAGACAAGATAGTGAGTTCTAATTTCATGTGGTATCCAGTTCAATTGGAAATGGGAAACTTTGTTTTCTAAATAAAATCCCCTTATTTTTTACATCGAGTATGGATCATGTATAATTTGAATGAGATGGTTTATGACCCATTTCTTAAGAAATAATTCAAATAATTTCTCCATTTACTTGGTATTTCCAATCAATAATGGGGAGAGAAAGTGAAATGAATTTTTGAGAAGAAAGGGAGAGAAAGAAGATAAAGATTCACATTATAACAAATTCATTTTATAGATACATTGAAGGTATTAATAATAAATATAAATGGGGTGATTATATATCCCACTTTATGTGTGAGTTGAATTTGTTTTCAATAGTTTTCATTGGTTGTAAATGGTTTTCAATTAATCAGAAGGATTTCATTGATGCAATATGTTATAAAAGCTATAAGGTAGAACTTGCTTGTAAGTTTGGTTAAACTATCCAATCCTATTAATGATTAAGATATTACTTGTATTATTGAACAAATTTGATGAATTCTTGACTATGATTAAGATAAAAAGTTAGTATCCATGTTTGTAGAGGAAGGTAAGAAGTTCCTAATTCATGTTATCTTTGAAAAAGGTAAATTGTTCTCTTTCCTTAGGAAGCTTTAAAATATAGATAATACTTAAATACAAAAGATTGTATGAAGATTTAATGTAATTAGTGAAATTGGTGAGTTGTTATTAATTTCTATAACATGTGCCTTGATTTTTGTAGAATAACATTTTTTAAGAAGGTTGAGATGACCTGGAAAAGTCTATAAGACCAAATGATTTTTAGATAATGTTCACAGGGACATTGAACTGATGTGAATGGACTAAGTCAATTATATGAAAGATAAGACCAAATTTTTGATCAATTCTATACATAGTTATAGTAGATAGATATGAATGAACTAAAGACACCAAATGAAGTCTATTAGAATTAGGTGACCAAATGAAATCATGTGATGCTTTGCTATTGTTCAGAGTATCAAAATATCATGGATATTACAATTAATTCCAAAATATAGTTAACAGGTGTCGAATGTAAGAATATTTTGTGACTTGGTGAAGTGAGGATTGCTGAATAGAGGCTTACTAATAAAGTTATCAGGCTAACTTTTAGTAATTTGATATGATAGGACAAAGTTGTTCTAGATAGATTACACTAAATGAAGAGTATATATGGAGGTATAAAGGCTATTAAAAGAACATTATGAGTCCATTAATGAAAAATATATAAGTCCATCAGGATGAACAAAGTTTGTGTGTTCATTATACGAGATAATTTTTGTGAATTCAATTTACAAGTTTTCTGAATGAATCAAATAGATGTTTCTAAATGATCGTATGAAGGTCTCTGAGTCATCGATAGAATATTCCAAATGAAGAAACATTAGACAAAATTTATCAAGAAAATGAATCATATAGAAGTCTTTAAGATATTTCACTAGATATAGTGTTATAAATACATCAAACAAAGTTATAAAAATTCATCAGATGGAGTTCTACGAAGTCATTGGATGGGAAGAGTATAACATACCTTCGAGAGTACATTAGACATAAAATATTGGATGAATATTTATGAGTTCACCAAACAAAATAAAATTATATGAACATTGTGAAAACATTTGATAAAGGAATTATTGAAACCCAGACATATCATACATAGTTATTAAATTATTTTTTATGAATATTCATTATATTACACAAACACATGCCTAATCACGTAATAGTTTAGTGTCTTTAGAAACATAGAAACACAAAGAATTTATATATAGGTATATTAAATCATCTCCCAATATGATATTCATAACTATCACCTTTCTTAGACATATCATAATTAATAAATTTCTTCATAACCTAGGAAATGGAAACATAAGAATGGATGAGCTCAGATTCTCGGTATGGGTAAACAAGGGAGATATGTAAGCATAACTTGAATATAAGGGTATGATAAAATGAGAATAATATTTGAAGACCATACATTTCATATCAAGGATCATAATATTAAGTCATGGAATAAATATTAGCAGTTCATAATACATGAATCATAATGGAATCAAAGAACCTGGTTCATAAGAGCATACAATTTTCATGGGTGTAGATTTTTAGTATACATATAATCATTGAAAACCATTTCCATATTAGTCAAGGATTATTTTAAAGGTAATAATAGTGGAATTTATTTGATCCTAAAACTATCATAGTAGTCAAGGGTCACTCCCAAGACCATCATAGTGGAAAAATTACCTTAATGAACAGGTTCACTATCTATTCCAGTCATATCTATCTCATGAGATATAAATCATTACCCAATACATTAGAAGTAGATATAGGTCCCACCTGTATCAAAATTAAAACCATATTTATGTGTACCAAAATATCATAAAAAATCATCATATCACAGCCCATGAAATGAAATGGGGTTCATAAAAATTTCATCATATCATAACCAGCATAAAATAGATTGGTTTTATAATCATTTCATAATAACACAACATGTGGAAAAAGGAGCATGTTTCATAAGAATTTTATAATGGTATAACCCATGGAAGAGAAATTTTTTTCATAAACATCATTCCATCATAAACATAATCCATTTAGAGAAATAATATTAATATTATCTTTGGATCATATCCCCATTAAGTCATAGTTAACATCAACAAATGTCATCTTATATAGAAAAAGATTTTGAACGATCATTTAAAACATTTCTTGAGGAAAATATCATTTACACTTTGAAAAACAATTTTAAAAACATTAAAAAAACATAATTTTTTTTATCTGAAATAAACTTGAAAACATATTAAGTAATGATCAAATAAAATAATTTTCATGACAATGGGAAGTTTTGTTTATGCTATGCACAGTAAAACAAATATTCCTTTCACAATTTCAGTAAAATCCAAACAGGTATTGTTTCGAAAATGAAATGAAGATTACATTCAAAAAAAGTCTGAAGAAAATTCAATCAGGGGTAAAAATTCCTTTTATAAATTATAGGAGAATAATAAGATATTTTTTAAAAACATTTTTAGTAAACATGGTTTTTGAAGAAATTGGATTTCTAACTGAAGAGAGAAATAAAGTTGGATTTTCTTCAAAAAAATTTCTTAATTGTTTTACGTACCAAAGAGTGGGGAAATAGTGTTATTACTTTGAAATATAATGAATAAATATAGGAGAATAAAATTCATGAGTTTCTTGAGATATGGATCATAAAAGTTTATCTTCAGGAACATAATCATTAACAATCCTGATAAATGATGAGATTGTAACATAAAATCATTACCACTTTAGTAACTTTGAATCATAATACCCATGAAGGAATAACATAAAATGACACTTAAAATATCATGATGATAAATAAATTCATGATATTAAATGTCAAAGGTGTTGTATACAGACCTCAAAAAATAATATAGTTGTATAAAATAACGTACGTCTCAAATAAAGAAAATTAAGACAAAAATCTCTTACTTTAAGTCTTGAATTCCATTATTCACATTTGAACCTCATATATAATAAATATAAGTTTACTATAAATCTATTATAGAATAATATTTATATATCATACCATATATGATTTTCATATGCCCTTTTATTACCCATTTATTAACAATTCCATCTCAAATTAAGTTTCACGTTATAACCGCTTTCTTTTTTGTATATGTATAGATTTGTAATTTTGGGTCCTCTAAATTTGATCATGATTTCATAATATATATAATTTTATACATGATATAAATAAAATATATATTTTTTATATATTTATTTATAGGTATCCATAAAATTTAGTGATAGAAAATGAAATACATCATTCATGGAGACGGTAGGTCATACATGTGCATGAACATTGTTTCCATTTTCTTGTAGGATTTAAATAAATAAATTTAAATGATATTTTATCATTAAATAATGATTTTTATGTTATATATATCACATATTTTCATGAAACCAATCATTATAACCTTCAATTTAAATCATCAATGGATCACATCGCTTCACGAGGCGGTAGTTCACCATACACAAAGGCGATGTTATTGAATTCCCAAAAAATGGTAGTATAGGGGTATGTATGATATAATAATTCTATAAGTTTATTTATATAATAAATATAATATATAAAAACTTAATCTCTAATTATTTCTATCCTTGAGATGTGGTAATGGAAGAGTGATTGACATCGGTTCACAAGGCGACTGTCTATCATACACATGATTGATGATTTCATAACTAATTTGATGGAAGTGGATATGGTTGTAGGGAATTAACTTAAAATAAAAAAAATATAATAATATTTAATATAATTATGTTATTATATCAACATGGTATAATAATAATTTAATGAGGTGTAATAAGAAATAAAAAAAATGTTTGTCGATGAACGGTACCTCTTCTTCAGGTATCCTCCTTAGGTTTTCACCAAAATCCTGTCTAGTTTGGATTTATATCAAAGTTATGTATTCTAGAAAGATAGTTTGGATGTTGGGAAGGGATTTGGGATGGTATTTTATGAATTAAATGGGTTTGAAGTTGTGGAAAATAGAGGAGAGGGGGTGACCTTTTATAAGTGAGATGAGTGAAACACATGTAATTTTTTGAAAAAGAGAATTTCACCGATGTTTTTTCATGTAACAAGGCTCCATACAATGGGTTTTCTTACAAAGTTTGGTTTTTAAACCTTATCTTTTAAGTCAAACCCCCAGTAACCCATTTTTACCTTAACCGTGGTAAATAATGTTTATTTCTTTTATGATTCATTTTGGTAAAACATTTAAGTTAAACTTATTAAAAATTATAAATTATGATGTAATTAATTTTTCTAAATCGAATTCACATATGTGGAAAATGATAATATAAAATTAATCCTGTAGAGGAAATGAGAAAGTGGGTTTTTAAAGAGAAAATTTATAAAATATTACATTTTTTTACAATTAAATTAAATATGAAATTGATTCCAGTGAAATAAATTGAATTCATTTATGTATAATTTAAAAAATGTTAATTTGTAATAAATTTAAAATATAATTTAACGTTATAAATAAATTAAAGGAAAAGATAGTTTTCAATTAAAATTTAGTATTTTCACTATTCATCAAAAAGTGAAACTTTTCAGAAAAATCCAAAAAATTCACTATAATATAATTTTTACATTCTGATTAAGTTTTTTTTTCATTTTATCAAAATCATTATCGAAAATTTTAAAAAATTAATTTTATTATTGTTAAAAAAACATTTTTTAAATATAATTTTCAAAACATATAAAATGTCCTTAATGAAAATTCTATAATTTTTTATCAATGTGTTTTATTTATATATAAAAAAATTGTAACACCCCAATATCTTATGGTGTCTCTCATTTAAATTTAACATCTTCGATAGTTTATGCCTCACTCAACATCGTGTTTAAAACCATAGTAACTATTAAAAAATGATCATCGAATAGTAATGTTACCAATATAATAGTAAATTCACATATTAAAGTATAAATAAATTTTCGGTAACTTATAAATGAAAATATTTTATATTTGTATCATGGAATAAGTAAATAAATGTTTTAACCATGATAAATTAATTGTTGGTATTTTATGAAACAAAACTGTTTATTTACCATATTATAATTAATATAAAGATTTAAAAGAAAATTTATTTTCATAAAATAGATTCATGAATTAATATTTTGTTGCCTTAGGATTATAATATAATTTCTTATGATCTTAATGAATTTCTCTAAGTGTTATAAAACCAGTTATACTTTTAAAATCGATGCTTTTTGAATACATGATGAATTTAATTAAAAATTAAAATTGTTATATTTAGAAAAATATTTTCATAAAATGGAGTCCATATATGAATTATACATGTAAAAAAGTTGTTATGGTGAATTTAGAGGATTTTTTTTGAAATAGATGAATTTTTGTTAATAGTGAAATACGTCAAATTTTGGTATTTTTCATTTTAGAAAAATACATGAATTATTGAGTCATGGATGATGTATGGTGAAGGTAAGAACCCATGGTTTTGAACTCAAATACATTAGTTACTATATTTAGTCACAATAAATTTCATTATTCAAAGTCTTGATCCAAAATAATAAACAAATGAATTAACTAATCAAAAAACACCTCTCTCTTCCACTATAAATACCACCCATCACCACCTCTTCTCCTCACAACTCAAAGACTTGAATATTATCCAATTTATACCCAATAACACTTCCAAAAATCTCATACACATCCTATTCTTGTTGGTATCACCCAAAATATAATTTAAATGTTCTTTATGGAGGTTCTGAAGGAGAGGAATTCAAGAGGTAAAATCCCCATTTTCTCTTTTATTTTCCTTTCAATTTCATTTCTTTTATTATAATTTTCTTACCTCCTCTGTCTAAACATGAATGATAAACACATTATATCATATCTGCTATAATATTATTATGATAGTCGTATATCCAACATCAAATCTTGTCTCTTTGCCTTTTTATTTTAAAATTGAAAACACCATCCGCAAGGTGCCGATTTACCGCCTTTGTGGACAACGAGCTTTTGTTTTTCAATTCCACCTTCAATTATGGACATAAAACCATTTTTATCATTAAAATATACTTTAATACATGTAATATAGCTTATTTAATGTCATGTAATTGGTACATATACATAATATTAATTCATAAAATAAAACTAGTATGTGGTGATCGAAAAATACCAAAATAATCCAAACAGTTATCATTTATTTTTTATATGATGAATCGTACTCATATATGGAAACAAAATAATATATAAGAGAATTAAATATTATTTATCTTCATTAATAAAATATAATTTTAATTTTTTATAACTATACCCATTTCACATGACCTTTTGTACATGTATTCATGTGAACCAATCAAGAAAACCAAGGAAACGAACACTTTTGAATGATGAAATTGAATCTTATAACTCATCAAAAAAACCATAAATGAACTTAATAAAATTAAAATAAATAAAATATATTTTTATTGAGTTATGAATTAAATTATTAATGAATCTAATTTCATTTTCCATGATGTTATGTAGAAGATTAGAACGCCTTTGGACATAAAGGTAATGTATTCTCCCCAAACCTCCATTTTTAATTTGAGTGATGATTTCTCTCTATATAACCCAAAGTAATTCTTATTTATTTGTATATAAATATTCTATATTCTATGTATATGTTCCGAAATCATATTAGGTCATTTTTTTATGAATATTAATTACATTACACAAACACACACCTAAGGACTACTATAGTTTAGTGTCTTTAGAAACTTAGAAACACGAACAATTAGTCCACTAATAAACTACATAATATCCCACTATGACCTTCATAAATATAATCATTCTTAGAAATATCATACATAATACATTTCCTCATAACCTAGGGAAAGGAAACAAAAGAAAGGGTGAGATCATATTCTTAATAAAGGTAAACAAGGGAGATACATAAGAATAACATGAAAATAAGGGTATGAGAACATGAGAATAAAATTTAAGAATCATACACTATATATAAACAATCATAATTTGTGACATCAAATAATTATTGGCATTTCACAGGACATAAATCATTAGAGAATAAAATAACATTAGTCATGAGATCATAACATTGGAATAAGACATAGATTTTTGGCATACACATAAGCATATAAAATCATTTCCATATTATTCAAGGATAATTACCAAGTCCATCATAGTGGAATGGGTTCACTCCCCAAACCATCATAGTATTCAAGGATCACTCCCAAAAACATCATAGCAGACACATTCCCTTACTGAACTGTGTTCACTCTCCATTCCAGTCCTATATATCTCACAAGATATAAGTATTTAACCAATGAATTGGAAAGATATATTGTTCTCACACATATCATAATGAAAATCATATTTATGTATGACACAAGATCACAAAACATTCATCATATCATAACCCATGAAATGAAATGGGTTTTATAAAAATTTCATAGCATCATAATCTATAGAAAATAGACTACTTTCATAATCATCTCATCATATCATCATAGAATAATGTTATATCGTAAATAATCCTAAATACCTTGAGAGGGGGTGAATCATGGTATAGATATTCTTTTCGAAATTTTACTTACACCACTAGATCTTGACCTCTTTATTATAAGGGTTAATTTGTTTTCACTTTGGTGTTTATATTTCTCTTGTCCTTTCAAAATTTATCTAAGGATGATGCATAGAAAGTTAAGTAGTAAAAAAATAAGGACATAGATATTTTTACTTGGTTCACCCTTATTGGGTTACATCCAAGGATTATACAGTGATAATGCACCAATGTACCAAATTTACTATGTCTCACTACCAATTCAAGGTTCTAGATAAATCACTTAAATCCCCTAGTTCACTTTCTTTAAAAGGTTTAGATATATCTCCCTACCTTTGAAAGGTTTAGGGATAACTCACTAAATGTCAAAGGGTCACTCCCTACGTCTCTTTCTATGGATCACTACTAGTGGAAATGATCACATTCTTTTTTTCCCTTTGTTCACTACTCCATAAAGGATCCACACACAGTTTATGGACATGTAGGTCCCATAATTATAAATTATGAATGCATCCTCAATGTTAGGTAGATTCTTTTTTGATGTTATTTCTTAGATTCTCCTTCACTGTTGTGAAAACACATGGATGCATCACTTAAACATTCCAGAAAACTCGAACAAACTTATCTTTGTTGTAAACACACCAATTTATCCTCTTTGGAGATATCTCCAAGTGATTCCAAGTATTCCTTTCACTTATTTGAATTTAGTAGTAAATAAACTCCTTCTACATGTATTTTCAAATATTTTAGTTCCTTTATCTTCTTCTTATCCTTCAGAATTTAGATATTACAATGATACTCTTCACAGGGTAATATATGGGCCTATCTCTATGCATAAGATTATAGTGTGAAACCCCTATGTGAGACCTTGGTATGTAACTACTTGCATGAGATCCTTGCGCATACACTTAATTTAGATCCTAAAGAGTACCATATTTGTTCTTTACACGAGCTCTTGGTGCGAACTCCTGGCGCAAACCCTTAGTGGGAACCCTATTCACACTTTGCGCAAGGCATTTTTGACCATGTTCAACACTTACGCAATTTATATTACTTCATGAGTCCTATCCTGAAACCACCTTTATGAGATCTCTCTGTTAACCTCCTTATCGGACGTTGCTTCAGGTATAACAATGAGGAAAAAATTCATCAATATTTAAGGATGGGTTAGGGGTATTTATATATATAAATCAACCTCCTTAACTCCACAAATTGTGGGAAATTTTTTACTCCATCAGTATTAGGAACTCCGCGAACCTCTTAACATGAGATCTAGGCATGAGTCATATTCACTCTTTTCAAGAGATTTCGGTGTGAGTCATTTTTACGCTTTGCACAAGATCCAGGTGCGTGCTCCACAGACAATCATCAGAACTACATGATATCCTATCACAAGATCCAAATAAAATCTTGATCATTGTAAAAGATTCAATCATATGAAAAAGCAATAATGTGATTTGCAAGATCTTATTGTGATATCAGTTTAGACATTCGTGCTCCGTATGACCAGTTTTTACATTCATGCTCTGTGAGATCAATTTAACATTCGAAATTCATGAGACCAGTTCATCATTCACACTTCACAATATCAGTTCATTATGAATGATCCTCTAGATCAATTCACAATACACACTCTATGACCTTATTTCAACATTTATGCCTCGTGAGCTCAGTTCATCATTCGTTCTTTCCGAGATCAATTTTTTCTTTATGAGAGATCTGAAATTCACTCTTTTTGTGGGATTAGATATTCATGCTTGAATGAGATCAAACATACATGATAACTCTTCATGCCTTCTTTGACAACCATAATTCTTCAACAGCCTCAAACCTTGTCAACAAACAAAATTAACCCAAAATCCCCAACATGAGGGATTTTTTCCTAACACATAACCTCTGGAAAATAAGTGGGTTTCATAAATATTTTATCATGGAATAACCCATATATAATATATGTGTTTCATAAACATCATGCCATAATATTTATATAACATTAAAATAAAAAATAATAGTGGTATCATTTTTTCATATCTTTATTAAGTCATAGGTAACATCAATGGATTTCATCTTATATGGAAAATTAATTTGATCGATTGTTTAAAATATTCTTAGAGGAAAATATCCTTTCTACTTTGAAAAACAATTTTTTACAAAATACAAAATTTTGAAAATATTTTTCTTAGAAAATAAACTTGGAAAATTTTATATTAATCTTCAATGAAAATAATGTTCATGATGATAGGATGTTTCATTCATGTCATGCTTGTTAAAGCAAATATTTCTTTCACAATTTTCATAAAAGTCTAACAGGAATTGTTTGGAAAATGACATGGAGATTTCGTTCAAACAAAATTGTAAAAAATTAAATTTGGGTAAAAATTTCATTTCAACTAATATTATAATAATAAAAAAAAAATTGAATTTTTTTTAGAAAACATGGTTTTAGAAGAAAACATATTTCCGATCGAAGAGAGAAATAATGTTAGATATTATTAAATACATATTTTCAATTATTTTCAGTACTAATGAGTGAGAAAATGGTACAATTTCTTGATAAAATAATGAAAAAATATAGTATAATAAAATTCATGAGTTTATTGAGAGATATATCATAATATTTTATCATCAAAAACATAATCACAAACAATACTGATAAATTATGAGATTGTAACATGAAATAATTATCACCTTGTAATTTTTGAATCGTAAGGACCATGTAGGAATAATATAAAATGGAACGTAAAATTTTTTAAGGGTAAATAAATTCATGATATTACTTGTCAAAGGGGCTGTATATACACCTCATGAAAGAATATAAGTTCATAATATAACATACGTCTCAAAGAAGGAAAATTGAGACAGAAATCTCTAACCTTAAGTCTTGACTTTATTCATATGTGTTCGAATGTACTTAACAATAAATATAAGTTTATTATACATATACAAAATAATAATATTTATATATACCATACCATATATTATTTTCTTATTACCTTTTATGAAATATTTATTAACAATTCCATGTTAAAGTTATGTTTCATGTAATAACCTCTTTGTTTTTCTTGTATTTTGTTTATTTTTTACTTTTGGACCTCTTAATTTGATCATGATTTCATAATATCCATAATTTTAAACATGATATAAATATTAAATATATTTATTATATATTAATTTAGATTAATCCATATAAATTAGTGATAGAAAATGAAATACACTATTCATGGAGATGGTGGGTTGTACATACACATGAATATTGTTTCCATTTTCATATTATATTGAATGAAAAAAAAGATAAATGATCTATTATCATTAAATAATCATTTGAATTTCTTATATATCACATATTTCCATTAAAATATTCCTTATTAACTTCCATGAAAATCGTGAATGAATCAAATCGCTTCGTGAGGCGGTAGTCCGCCGTACACACAAATAACAATATCAAATTCCCACAAAAAGGAGAGTATTAAAGTATGTGTGATATAATAATTAAATAAGTACAATAATACCACAAATAGAATATAGTAACATTTAATCCATCATTATTTTCATACTTGATAGGTGGTAATAGAAAAATGAATGACATCGGTTCGTGAGGTAGTAGTTCGTCGTACTCATGAACAATGATTTAGTAACCCATTTGTTGGAAGTGGAGATGGTTGTGAGTTATGACCCTAACATAAAAAAATATAAATATATTTAAGATAATTATTTTATCATATCATAGTGGTATAATAATAATTTAATGGAGATCAGGAAGAAATAAATAAAAATGCTAATTGATGAATGTTACCACTTTTTCAGGTATCCTCCTTAGGTTTGCACCAAAATCTTTATGTGGTTGGATTTTTACCCAAAATAGGGATTTTATTACGAGATTATGGGATTTTGGAAGGCATCTGAGTAGTATTTTAATTATCTAAAAGGGTATTATTGTGTGAAGAAGTGAGGAGATCATGTAATCTTTTATAATTGAGGTGAGTGGTACACTTGTATTTTTTTGAAAGAAAGAGTTCCACCCACATTTGTTTCATGTCACAAGGCACCAATAATGGACCACTATTGATAATATAATATATAACGTCTAAATATGTACATAGAATGGGAATTGTAAATTTTTGGGTTATTTTTAACCCTTTTTTTATTTTAACCCCCACTAAACCCATTTTTACTTTAACCGTAGTTAATATTTTTTTACTATTTTTACTATTTATTTTGGTCAAAAATTAAGTTGGAATTATTAGAAAATATAAATTATTTTGAACCAAAATATGGAATACATTTTTTCAAATTCCACTCATTGAAGTGGAAAATGTTTATTTAGAAATAATTCCATAGACGCGGAAAGAAATCATGTTTTTAAAGAGAAAATGTTCAAAAGTTTACAAAGTGTTTTTGCCAAAATTCTATATGAAATTTATTAAAATGATATAAATTTGATTAAGGGATGTATAAGTGAACTAATTTATTTTTTGAATAAATTTATCATATAATATAATTTTAAAAATAAATTAAACCCAAAGGCTGTTTTCAATTAAAATTTAGTATTTTTCACTCTTCATCAAAACATGAAACTTTTTCAAAAAATAAAAAAAGATTCACATTATTATAATTTCTAAATTTTTATATCAAAAATGAAGTTTATTTTATAAAATTAATTATCTAAAAGTGTCAAAAATTAATATTTTTATTGTTCGTAAAAACAATTTTTTTTAGAGAAAGTATTTTCAAAACCTATAAAGATTTTAACAATAATTAAGAACATTAATTATCACTATGTTTTCTTTATAAAAAAACATTATACATAATATTTAAAAAATATTTATTACTTTTCACCTCACCATGTTTAATTACTAGGTTATAATGGTCACATTTGAAAAAATATAATAATAGTATACAATGGTTTTGTTAAAACTCGGCGTCATGTGTAATGAACTCTAACCCAATGCTGTGTATGGAATAAGAATAACTTGGTGTAGCATGTAATATATGATTAAACTGGTGTTTCATTTAACAAAATCTATCAACAAAATTTAGCTTATTCAGAAAAAATCACAAAAACTCAGGGTGTTACAGGAAACTTGCAAAAGGGTGAGGATATCATAGAGAGTTTATCAGACTACTAGTTGGATTCGAAGGAACATGGTGTTAGTTAGAGGGACCATACCGAGGATACAAAAAAAATATTATCATAAATTTAATTTCTTATGAAGAATTATTGGGTGAAGGTTTCAATATATTTACAATTTTTGTTAAAGTTAACTAATGTGACAATGCTCAGTTGGACATTTTACACCTTAATAAACATGAAGGAAGGAACATGATTATTTCCAGTATTTTAGGA
The DNA here is from genome assembly GCA_963277665.1 of Viscum album. Taxonomy (NCBI): domain Eukaryota; kingdom Viridiplantae; phylum Streptophyta; class Magnoliopsida; order Santalales; family Viscaceae; genus Viscum; species Viscum album. The sequence continues at coordinate 1,096,819,234 of OY728121.1, read as the reverse complement.
GGTTTGAAGATATATTTAACATAATGTTACATAGAGTTACCTATGAAAAATGTTGACTCTTATTTGTGGGTAATTATAGAGGCGGTCAAATGAATAAAGATTTGGGTTGGATATTCAAAGTTCAAGAAATAACTTTGAATTTGATGTTCGTGCAACTCCTAAGATTTTGGAGAAATGTTTCCAATATAAAGGGGAGAAAGCGCATTGTGAAAAGCTTTATTGAGTTATTTTAGTTGTGATGTTTTTTGAATAAGTGCAGTTATTTAGTGAGATGTTGTCTATGAAGCTAAAGAGTAATTATCTTTTTGGGTTGAAGAATCAAGCATAGAAGTATTATATAGACTGGTACCAGATGAAGAAGAGGAGTTCCAGATGAGTTGTTGGAATTAGAAAAATTGCTGGTATCAAATGGACATGTAGTATCAGAAAAACATGTAGTATCAAACGAATAGATACCTAATAAAGAAGAATAATGGATAAGATGAACTGTAACTGGATGAAAAGTATCAGACAACCAATATCAGATGAATAATAACTAGACGAATAGGTTTTAGATGAATGAAGATGAAAAGTGAAGAACAAATTCATGTTTTCTTCTATGAATAATAATAATATAAGAATAGGAAGTGTTTCTCGTCTGTTGTTTTGCATGTAAGAATAGAGGAAGAAGAACTAATTATCACCGCAACATTCAATATAAGTTAAATTGGTGGAATTCCTTCTTAGTGTTGCAAAGAACATAAAAAATTTTAAGACCGACTACCCATGAAGTATAAATATCCATTAAAGAACTGAAATTGGACTAGGATTTCACTAGTCTGGGGAAGTATAATCATTTCATATCCCCCTCCTAATGTTTAGATACCCACACCTGGGCATTGGATTATTTATAGTCCAAACCATTATATTTGGTATCTCATTATATTGTAAAATTCATGTAATGGTCCCCACTATAAATTGAAAGGACTAACCATTATTATTGAGTAGTAAATCATGAAAAAACATTTTTCACTATCCTTTACTTTCGTTCATATATTTTCTTGTGATGAAAAACATGAACAAGAGAATATAGATCCTAACATATCTAAGAGGTAAAGGGATAAAAGATGTTGACTGGTTTTTAAAATCCACCAATACTAAATCACCCCCTAGTGTTGATCATATCCTTAAGTGGTCCTTACAGGGGGAATAACAAATGAGATAATATCCCGAAGTGGTCCTTACGGAGGGGATAATGCATGGGAGGATATTTCTAAGTGGTCCTTACGGGGGTAATAACACATAGGAGGATATATCTAAGTGGTCCTTATGGGGGAAATAACACATGGGAGCCTAGATATTTAGGTAGGAGGACCGGGAAAAGAATTTTTGGACATGTTACTCCCTACCTAACATTTGAAATATGCTATAACACTTACTAAACATTGTCATGATATTTTTGGGGTGTCACTTGCTGGGATGACCCCTTCCCACTAAGCATTGAGACTACTCTCTCAGGTGATTGTGCGCAGTTTGTTATGATGGTTCGATCACTAAGATATTGTGGGGATACTAATATTCCCATGAACTTAGATACCTTAGTGATTCCACATGGTGATTTATTTAAAATATTAATTCTCGTGGCATTCATTTTTCATATTTAAAATTTTATAAAGATTTATCTTGATTCTTACCTCTTTAAATGTTAATTTTTTTCTTCATATGGTTTGTTTTTATATTAGAATTCATGGATTTATTGAAGGTTGATTATTAAATATTTGGTGGGAACCTACGATACTAGTTGTGCTCACACCTTTCATACACTGAACGAGTCTATTCAGACCTTGTTTTGGAAGATTTGAGTAATGGAAAGGCATCGTTTAGTGGTGGAGAGTATTATAATTAGTGATTTATGAATTGATGTTAGTGACCTAGTGGGACCAATCCATCGTGTCACAAAATATGGGTGGTCATATTTTTATTTATTTTTTTTCCAAATTGGTTTGCATGTGATTCTATCTCAAATTCAGCCTCCCATTCAGCACCTTTTTTACAATTGCATACTTGGATATTATTTTGTTTAAGATGTATTTTGGATGATGTTTATATTGATGTAGGTGGTTACAATTTTTATTATAGTATTTGTGTATGTTATAGCATGTTACATGATTTGAGTTTGTTTCAGTTCTTATGTGTTTGGGATCATGACTCACTATGCTATGCAAAAATCATGTCGGGATCTCGGTTCAGACCCGCTTGATGTTTTATTGGAAAAATTGTTCCCAATGATGTTCTTGATGCACACACACTAGTTGTTAGCAAGTGAGGATCATGAAATCCATTCAGAACATTCCACATACCGGTTCAGGTGCCCATTTCAGGGATGGCCCAAGTTGGTTCATGACAGGTATAGTTAATAAATCTCTGTTTGAATTTGAATTTCTCACCAACAAATAATGCAAGGTGGATGAGATATCATTTTATAAAGGACCTGATTCCTCTTTTCATCAAAATAATCCAAGTCTTCCTCTCATTTTTTTTGGGTTTTGGAAAATTTACAAAACCCATTTTTCTAGCCGATGGTGTCACATTGGACACTCAACCCCCTCCTTCGTAAAATTGAATTGTGATGCATTATTTTTCAGCAAAGGGACTCATTTGTTCTTTTCTAATTGTGTGGACAATGTAGAAGCACATGTTCTCCTTTGTGTTTTGATGCATTCAGAGGACAGTAGTTTGTGGTTTATCATTGTGGAATCGGGTGCAAAGACCGTCTTCAATGACTTTCTCAATTGGATGGATACATCTTGGAGGCTTCAAGATATTTTTTTTTCAAACTCAACACCTTTAGTCACAATGGAGGTGATTTTTACAACAGATCGTAGAGAATATCAATTAAGGTGGAGGATGTTTCACCAAAAATGGATTATTTCACCTCATACCCGCTTTGATTCCTTTATCTTCAAAGTTCTATTGCATTATTTTGATGTAATATTATTTGTACGGTTTAAATAAATGAAAAAAAGTTATATGATAAACAAATTTACAAAAAGTGAATTTATAGATAAATATGTTACCAAACAACTGTATTAAAACAATTCATTGATCACAAGACACATCATTATAAAAAAATGCATTAGTCGCAATGTGAAAAATCTAAAAGTGTGACTATCCCATGAACATCAGAGTTGAAATAATTAAAATGTAAAACATAATATCGTAAAAAGTTTTAAATTCATAGAATCCTTCACGTTGTATTTAAATAAGGGCTGCATCTTGATTGGTCTTTTTTTAATAATAACCCCATAAAAGCAACCATGTAAATGGGTACATAAACCGATTAGATAGGGTTATATGAATGGTTTAGTGTATATTTATAGGGTTAGAGGATCAATTTAAAAACATGATCAATAAATGAGTATGGTCAAAGTACTTTTATGGTACTATAAATTCAAACCCAATTATACAAATTATTATTCATTAATCATTAGTAACATTTTAAATGACAATAATATCCTAAAAATGTTTATTTATTTTGAAACTGGTTTATATTAAATTTATAATTAAATATTTAATTTGAAATCATTGATTATATGATATTAAATAAAGTAAAAATAAAAAATATATTTAACTAAATTTTTTATATGTTATTACTAGATTCATAGATAAAATTTAAAAATTTGAATTTCTTAGAGGGTAATCTAAAATTATATATTAGTTAAATGATTATTTAAAAATATAATAAAATAGCTTTAAAATAATCGTGTTAGGGTTAGAATAATAATTTTGTAAAAATAAGCTAGTTATGATAGAGATATCCCAACTTCACAGTCAACGAGATCCAACTCGGTGATCACAATGGTGTTCCCTATGGTTTTTTCTATCCTACTGCTTCTTCCATCATGTTCGCACACTTATCATCAACGAACTCTTATATCTCGATTTGAATTTGGATCTTGTTCCCTCCAAAGCGCCCCTCATGTACATTATTATTTACCTAATTCATTTTCTTCACCCTTCCATCCTCTCATTTTTCTTTTCCACTATATTTGGTGATATTTTAGTAAAAGAAAAGAAATGATTTGATATTTTATAAAAGGAAGGAAAAGAAAAGAAAAGATTTTGATTTCTCTCCTCGTGTTTGGATCAATAACTTAGTAAAAGAAAAGAAATGATTTTGATTTCTCTCCATATTGTTTGGTGAATCTTTTTAAATAAAAAGAAAAGAAATTCTTTTGTGGTACATGTAGAAAATAGGGTTAAAATTGAAATTTTAAAATATTAACAACCCTCCACCATCATTTCATTCCAAATAATCCCAATTTTTTGGTGATTTAAAAGCAATAGCCGGAGAGAAATAGATTTCTCTCCATTTCTCCCCTTATCATTTCTCTCCTCTAAAAATTTTCTACCCAAACATGAGAAACCAATCCCTCCTCTCAAAATCATTTCTTTTCTCTCCGTATCACTCCTACCAAACTAGCCATTCTTGGTTGTTTGAGTTTTGAGGACACATAAAAGAAACCATTCCACTCACCAGATACTATTTGAAAACAAATATTGGGATCACAGGACAACAAATCAAAGGATTTCATTGGTTTTAAATCGGTTTGTTTCAATATTTCTCATTTTGTACAATATATTCATGAACTCTCACTCTGAAATTCACAATCTCTCATTCTATTTAGTCTGACATCCTTAAAATATTTTTTTGGCTAGCATTCTAAATATTCAAGTGCTATCTGAAATTCCTTTGTGTGTTCATGATATAGTCATGGACTTTTAAATTATACATATTTATTTTTTCAATTTTATTTTATTTAATTATGTTTACTTTCCATTTAATTTTTCCCTTTTCTTTTTATTTAATTTTGATGACTCTCTATTTTTAATTTCACGGATTTTTTTACTCAATTTAGTAGACATTGTGTTTTTTTGGAAATATTTGTAAGGGAAATATCAATATAAATCCATGGACGATCACTTTGTAAGGTATTGTTGAATATTATTGAATTTTGTGGTATTATTGTGTTTCATTATTCTATTAATTCCCTACAGTGAGGATTCCCATTTCTATTTTCCATCTATCTTCTTCCATCATCCACTTCCGACCTTCCCTACTAAGTGAGTTGGTGTAAAAGAGAGTACTTTCCTCGCACACTTCCGTCAATTGATAATTATTTTTATTCTCTTGTTGACCCTAAACCTTCCCCATAGTTGGGATATTTGGCGGCACTACCCTACATATCTAACTTCTCTACCATCCACATCACCAAGAGGCAACTCATTATTGTGGAAACATCGATAGTCACAACGACACATAGGGTTACAGATTAAGAAAAGACAAAACAAAAGAACAAGAAGAATATGAACATTGACCTAGCGATTTATGTGGTTCAGGAAAAATGCCTACCTCCACAGAGAGATAAAACCACTTCACTAATTTTGGGAGAAAAATCAGAGGGAAAAAATCTATTTTTTGTACAAAGAAACTCTAGATTAAATGTGCTAATAATGAATATGACACATTATTCCACCCAACGCACAATAATTCCACTTTTATACATTGTTGCAAGCACCCTTTTCTGTACTCCTATAATACCGTATTCACCAAAGTCCAAACTACTATAGTGTCAGTGACAAGAAGTTCACGGAGCTACAATACCATTGTCTCTAAAAGTCAGAGATTCTATAATGACTGGTTCCAAATTCATTACTACTACAATGTCCCATTGCATACTAGTACATTAAGTCCACATTACAAAAATACCATGTTGGTGTCTCCAGTCAGGTTTTTTATAATTAGTTAGCGTTACTACAGGTTGAACAATGATGTTGTAGTTTGATGTGCAGTCCGGGACACTATCTTCCATCCAAACTTCATCCAAACGGATCAGGATACACCATTCTAACACTTATGTTGACCATTTAGTGTTATATGGAATATTCACAATGATATAACCTATTCTGAATTCAATATTGGATTGATAATAAAGAACATGAGGTGACTTGTGATGGGGGGAGGTTGAAGAACTTTATCTTTAAGGGATCAATCAAGAAACTCCACTTAGAGACAATACACTCATAGCATATGAAGTTGACCAGATTGGATTGGTGAACCACATCAAGATTATGGAGTAGTGTAATGATTCATTCTCGATTGGACACTACAATGACCATATCAAATGTGATGTGATAGACATAGATGCAAGTATAATATTTCTAGGACACCATTGAAAATTTGACACTGATTCTTTCCACAATGTTCATGCCAACATTGTTTAATTCACTAGTGACTGAGTTAAATTCACTTTCTTCCATTTGACAAAGATGCATTTTTTAGTGAGTCATTTCCATTTTATTTATTTTGTTTTCATAATTATATAACTCTTATCCTATGTTTATTTATTATTATTTTTTATTATAATTATTAAATTTTTGTGTTGAAGAAATTTTTTAAGTACAAAATATTTACGTATTCAGAATTGACTCTTAAATATTGGAGTAGTCTGGAATTTGGAGATCTGACTTTTATGATTTCTAGTGACATTTGGCTTTGACTCTTTCATATGAGGTTTTTTGGAATTTTCACCAATTAGATGGCTCTTATATATTATACTGTTTCTTGTAATTGTCTTTTATGTATGATGATACAACCCTTATTTATGTATCAGAGTTTTGAAATTTTTCTATGTGTTTGAATCTTACATTTCAATGTAAAGGTGATTAAAAAGAAGGACTTTTATGTATGCTTCACACTAAGAATATTAAACATTACGTAATGATCAAAGGTTTTATGTTTCATAAGTTAAAGACGACTACTATTGCATGGAACCACTATAGAATTATTTATCACTGATTACGATTCAACCATCTATCATATCCTACAACTGATATTCTAGGGTTATGGTATACAAAATTCAAATGTTTGGATTTTCAATGGTTACTTATTCACGTGATTATCGAGATTAGACAAAGTGATTAATGATGATTATTATGGGAGTATTTAATGATGTTTTAAATGTTTATTTAAATTATACTTACCTTTTTCATTACATACTATTGAGGGAATTAAGGAAAGCCTATATAATGTTTATCGTTGACGATAAAGGAATAAGATTGTAGAGATTATTTCTGTTAGTGTTTGTTTACAAAAGAGATCCCAAGCTATATATTGTGATACATACGCTCATTTTGTAACATCATGATATTTTATGAAATATATATATTTCAAATAAATTTATCTTTTTAAATAATTTTCTTTACACACAACACCGAGTTTAAACGAATTGTGATATACATTTAAAATATTATTATTTAATGTGATAATAATCACCTAGCTATTAGATTCATGGGTATAGATAATATTATCCAAATTATAAAAAAATTATGAGATTTATATCTATAAAATGAATTATTTGGTAATCAATTAATTAGATATGAAAGTAAAAACCAATTGAAAATAAATGAGTTGTTTTTCTGAAAAACTGGTATTATACGCACAATGCGTGTTTACCATAATAAATTAAACTAATCACTGTTGGAGAATAATTTTAATGAAATTTATGTATTATATATTCAATAAAATGTTTTATCATTAATCTAATATTTTTTTTGATACATAGGAAAGGAACAATTTTAGTTGTATGCATAAAAAAATAATTTTTTCTAAAAAGCGGTTTTGTTTTGTTTTACATATTTATTTTAAAATTAATTTTTGTCACATTTTGATATTAAATCATTTGGTGAAATTGACATTATTTAATTTGTTGAGTATTAGTTTCAAGGCTTAATTAATTAAGGAATATTAAATTGAGTACAAGAAGCAACGAGAGCCCATCTCGCTACATTAAAATGCCAAAACCAAAGGTTCTTGCATGGATGGAGAAAATGGGTATATTATCTCACTTATTCAAGTCTAAACAATAAATTTTATGGTTTTACCACATGATTTCAAGAAATTTTTATGCCTCTCCAACATTGATATTCTATAATGACATATTTGGATAGAAAAATCAATTATTGTGGGCTAGGTACTCAATGTCAAATACGATGGGCTATGTGTAAAAATAAATTTGTTACATTTCCAAAAAATATTGGTTAGACATTATCTTATTGAATTTATAATGAAAAAGTAGGTTTAGCCTTTATGACGTTATGGTATTAGATCCATGACTATTTTATCACCCCTGGATATGAATATACACCCCCATGAAATTTTTAATTTCATACAAGATTGTAATAGAGAGCTTATGATTTTTTTCTATCCATCATGTGAATATTTTTCCTAATTTACTCCCTACTCATGTTCATTATTTCCTTGTAAATATACAAGTTAGACTGATGATCCATGATCACAAATCCCTCAATTTTGTGCATCAATCCAAGTGCGTTGTTATTTTTAATGACCATCACATCCCTCCCTTGTGTGTGTTGTCTAATTAGTAGGTCACACTCCTAATAGAGTTGGTTTACTACTTGCTTCCACTATCCATACCCATCATATAATACTTATCCCCGAACCAAATCCTCCATCTTCCACCCTACGTTGTCAAAATTGGGCTACCCCAACATCTCACATCAATAGGTATCAGAGCTCTGACTGACATGGTAGATATATCTAACCTTTTTTCTATTCTAATTATCCATTACCCATCTCCACTTTTCATATTATCCACCTATTAAAAAAAATCCATTTTCTTTTGAAAACCTCCATAATTGACCTATATGTTGTGAAAGATTGAAATATTTTACATTGAGAAAATTAATCATCCATATTATTTTTTCTTTTGATTATCTACATGTGATTTGTATATAGAAAAAATTAAAATTCTATCACCTCATCATTTTTTACTTTCTAAGAACATCTTTACTTTGAGATATTTCAAAATAAAAATCTTCTAATCCTCTGTTCATCTTCATGTTCATGCCAAAATATTTTGGGGATATTTGAATAAAAACAAAAAGAAAAAAGAAAAAAATAGTGGATACAATTAATTCTTATTTTTGATTTACATTATTAACACTTTCAATTTTTATACATCACTTTATCCATCATTTTACATCATCACCATATCATAGTTTGGCTCATATTGTTATTAATTTTTCTTATCTTGCATAATCGAGCCAAACCCACATACCACACATTTCTACCCTATAACACCCCATTACTATTTTATCAGGCATTCTGTTGAACTCATCATGGTTTTCCCCACCTTTTATATTAGGAGGATACCTATAAAGGTGAAGTAAAATATTTTTTTGAATTTTACTAATAACCATTTTTTTCTACAAGCTGTTGAGTAGTTACATGTCATGTAAATATGTTACACGATGTGTAATAAGTGATGGATGTAATTCGTTAAAGGAAAGATCATGCTGCTAACTATTAAACATCGTGAATGATGATTACACGTCGTGTATGCTTAAAATTGCGGATTTTTAATCTGAGGCGATGGGTTTATCATTGTATGTGGGGCGTGGCAGATAAAAACTATGAACATGGGTTACACATCATGTAATGGCATGTGTTTAGTTTTTAATGATAGTGTGAGGCTATTTTGTTTGAATTCCTTCACCGGTTCTTCGTTTCTCTCAACCTAAGGTTGCTCTGGTACATTTTTTAGAGATCCAACCCCTTATAGATTGTTTTTTTGATGTTTGATCTCTATTGTGATCATGGTGTGTATCTCCAAGTAAGTTTCCCTTCCATTTATTCATTTATTTTGATTGTAAAAGGGCATTAGAGATTAATTATCAGATCCTTTGGTTTAATGTTGGTAGTTATTTTTAGTTTCTTCTAGATCCATTATGTGTTCTCGTTCTGGAGGTATTTTCTTCCATTTTTCGTGGTGCGGCGGGCGATCATCTTTGAGGTATGTGGGTTTCCTCTCTTCCGATGACCCATAATCTTCTAAATTGAATCAAACATGATGTTTATATGATTCTAGGTCCTTATTTGACGTTACTAGGTGTCATTGATTTTGGATTTCATTGTAGGCTAGTGTGACCCGAGTTGTAAGGTAGGTGGTTCTATCTCTAGACTATGTTGATGAACCTGATTGTTTTTCTTTATAAACCATTTTGTATATTGAAATTTTCATGATTATTTTGTGTGTGTTGAAAATGGTTTTTAGTTTAAAATGGGGTTTTCCCTAGTTATTGATAAATTGAAAGAAAATGGTTATAGTCAAAGCATTGAAATGGAAATTGTGAAATGGTTTTGAAATGGTTTTCAAATAATTGAAATGAATTGTGAAAAAGAGCACATGGGTTACCTTGGGTACTTATGAGCAAGGTTTTTCGGAGGCCATTGTCCATTTTTTGTGAATATTAAGGAGTTTTGTCATGGGTATTTCCTCTATTTCCTGGGCCAGTTGGTCTAGGGGACCGTTATTGGAATTTGGGGCGGTTTACTCATGGGGTATTCCAATACATTCTTGGTCATTGTTCTAGGATCATATTTGTACACATGATTATTGTTGTATGAGTAGTATGCGACTGACATATATAATATTCCTTGCTGTTGTGATAACTATTCTTTGGTTTTGTATTTGTTGTCTTTATGAGTTATCCTTGATATGCATGTTTATGCTTGTGAAAACTAATATGTAAAATATTATTTGAAATTGATATACCTTCTTTTGTTTAGAACTACGGAAAAAGAGAAATGTTTACCATGTTTTTTATAAAACTTCCTTAGTGCTTATCATTCCATTTTTTTATTAAAAATGAGGATAGATGATTTATTATATAGTGACTTGTTATGGAACACCTGGGTGAGATCCTATTGAACCTGTTAGCACACACCCTGCACACCTCTTCAGTGATGCGTAGGCCTTTACTTTTCCTCTAGTATAAGGAATGGCAAGGCACCACAATGAGGTAGTAGGGTTCGTGTCAGCTGGTAGGGTAGTTGGTGGTGAGATGGTGGGAGTTTTTCCATACCATCATTTGGAGTAACTGTGTGGTTTTTAGTTATGTGTTTTTGGAATTTTCATGGAGTTTTGGACACTTTTTCTATTGCCTATTTTCATTATTTCCTTATAATTATGACATGTATATTTGGTAGACTTATAATATTTATTTCTTGATTTATATATGTCTGGAATATTATTGTTTAGGTTGGGTGAAATTGTTCCCTCTGTTGTGTTTTTCGATGACTGGGTGTTTTTCGCTAGCCCGTGGGGATTGGGAACACACTTCGGGTATGTGACGGGTTGGGTCAAGGACCAGGTTTTAGGGTAACTAGGTCAATTATTCATAGTTTTCTATCAGAGGAAGTATGTAACAAAGAGTCCATGTCTTGGGACACCTTTTAGACTGAAGATAGGATTTTCGAGACTTAAGAGGTATTTTGTGATAAGTGGCTAGTGAACTCTTGTTGTAACGAGACTCAAATTACAATGGGATGTAGGGATGTGTGTCTCTAGTTTTGATTTTTGTTTTACAAATATTGGTTTTTTTTATGGGTTTTCTAGTTTGACAGGAGAATTTTTAATTTTTCTGATCGTTTTATCTATTTTAGTGTGCAGTAGTATGCCTCTAAGACATCTTCCACTAGTTCCTCATGATGGTGAAACTAATTCTCCTCAAGGGAACCCACCTATAGATCAGCACCTCATCAAGAATATTGTATGGGTATTTTGTATTATTTATCAGTATATTCAATGAGTTCAGAATGCATTTGTTGAGGTACAACTAGAAGTTAGAGGAGAGAGAGATTGATCATAGGATTTCGTACACAAGAATCCACTGTCCGTTAAAGGGAAAACTGAACCTCAAGAGATGGAGGATTGACTGGACAATATCGATAAATTTTTTGACTTCTTAGAGACACTTGATAATATTAGGGTGAAGTGCGCAACATTCATACTCAAGTGATCCGTCAAGCGATGGTGGGGTTCTATGGTCCAAGTAGATAGGCACATATACTTGGATTATAAGGGATTTAAAACCCTATTTTTTCAATAGTTTTTTCCAAATTCGTTGATGCTGGAAAAGTCTCTAGAGTTTTTTCTTTATAATAGGGAGTGTGTTCGGTGTTAGGTTACACAAATCATTTTTCTAAGATTGTTCGTTTTGCTCCGTATGTGGTGAAGAATGACCACTTGAAGGTTCCGAAGTACCTGTAGGGTCTGCGACCAGATATCAGATCACAAGTGTTCATGTTGAAACTTGCTACTTATGAAAATATGGTAGATAGTTCCATGATGGAAGAAATGAGTATGGAAGGAAAGGTTGGATTTTACACTTCTTCTCTTCCATTGTGTGGAAGCTTCAGTGGCGTGGATGCGAATAAGAGGAAGTGGCAGGATCATCGTAGAAGTGGTGGAGGTGGGTCTCAGCAGCAAGCCTCCTCTGCACCGTCTATTGCAACTGGAAGTGTGCCTCTAACTTTCTATCAGTACAGAAAGTAATGACACACCAGTCGTTCTTTTACTATTCTCCTGAAGATTTGAAATAGCTACGGACATGTTGGTTATCTAGAACACTTCTATCTGTGTATGACTACGCCTCATTGTGGTCAGGGATCATCGGATCCAATGGCTACTACAGTGTAGTTAGAAGCATCAATGACTATAGGTATCTAGCCACAATCCTCAATAGTGAAGCATTTTCATATAGTAGATGAGTGTCCAGTGAAAGTTGTTGCAATTCTAGAAAAGTGAGAGGTATTATCCTTATTGTATATTTAGTAGTAATTTCTTTATTTGATATTGGCATATCTCACTCATTTATATCTGAATTTTTTATTTCTCTTATTAAACCTCAATTGGAACATATTTCCTTTAAAATGGAGTTAGAAACACCTCTTAGTATGAGGAAGGAGCAGGGGTTTGGTTGTCCTGGTTCATTAGCGATAGCTGATATGGAGTGGGTCTAGGATTTTCACATTAGTGATCTAGATCTGTTTTACACCATCATTTTTATGTCTTGGCTTATTGTTATTTGATATGAGTTTGATTTTTATCATCGACGTTTTTGGTTTCATACTACCGATGGGATCTCTCGTGTGTTTCAAGGAGAATGAGACCTGAGGTCGAGTCATGCAGGACCTTCCCACCCAGATCTTATGAGTTTTTTATTGCTGTTTCATTTGAAAAAGATGATGTTTCTTCTATTTATGATTTTCCCATTTTTTTCTAGACTTTATTGATGTTTTACCAGATGATTTCTACAGTGTTCCTCTAGAGAGAGAGGTAGATTTTACGATTTATCTGGTGTCAAGTACATCGACAATATTGATACCTATTTATTATTTGGAACTAGTATAGCTGAAATATCCCAATATTCATTTGGATGACATGTTAGAAAATGGTTTCGTTCACCCTTCTATTTCACCTTAGGTGGCCCCAATGTTCTTTGTCATGAAATCAGATGGTTCACTTTGGTTGTGTGTGCACTATCAGAAATTGAACCGGGTAACAGTTAAGAAAAAATATCTTTTGCCTCATGTGGATGATCTATTTGATCATTTAAAGGGGAAATGGGGTTTTAAAAGATAGATCTTTGGTTGGGATATCATTGTATCTAAGTTTTAGTGTCTGATATACTGAAGATGACCTTCAGGAGCTGGTATGGCCATTATGAAAATATTTTGATGCCTTTTTTTTACTGATACTCCTGTAGTTTTTATGGTTTGGATGAATTTGATATTCCACCAACATCTCAAAAACATTGTGGTAGTGTTCGTGGATGATATTCTAGTTTTCTAAAAATATTATCATGATCAAGAAGCTTTCAAAATGTAGTTTCTAGATTCCATAAGTGAAGTTATTGGGGAAAAAACTTTAGCATGGATTATCAGTTGATGCAGATAAGGTAAAAACTATTTTTTCATGGAAGAAACCATGAAATGTCTTTAAAATCAAGATATTCCTTGGTCTTACTGGATAATACCAACAATTTTTTAAGTATTTATCTAATATGGGGTCACCTTTGACTACCCTCACCAGGAAACGATGAAATTCACCTAGGATGAAAAGTTTCTGACTTCTTTTGATGAACTGAAAATGCCTCTTACATCGGCTCCTATTCTGATCTTACTTGATCCTGGTAAGGGATACCTGGTGTTTTGCAATTCTTTTGTTGCTAGTTTGAAATTCATGCTTATACCGGATGAAAATGTGGAAGCTTAAGTCTATCATTATCACCGAACACATGAAATGAATTACTACACTCATGATTTAGAGCTTACTGTAGTCATGAATTTGCATAAGTGTTGGAGGAACTATATTTTTGGGGAAAGGTTAACAGTCCTCTATGATCATAATATTCTGAGTTATATCTTTTCTTAAAAAGACTTGAATCTCAGGAAGAGGAAATGGTTATAAAACCTTCAATCATTTGACTTTGATATCGTATACACCCCAGGAAAAGGGAATGTTGTTCCAAATTCTCTTAGTAGTAAAGTACCATCACATGCTATCCTAGAATTGAAATAGGTGTGGAACCTTATTAGGATTTTCACTTAGTTGAATCTAGATGCTCAGAAGTATTTTTCATGCATAATTCTTCTTGCACACATCTTAAGTGAGGTAGGTACTTCATTAAAAATAAATAATTCAAGCCCGATCATTTTTTTCACTGAGGAAACTGATCATCTTGCAGTGGATTATGACTTGAAAGAAAGGTGATATATTCAGTTGGGTCCAAAGTAGAGGAATCATATTAGTTAGAGATGGGATTAAGAGATGGTGGGGGGGGGGGGTAACCAACCAAGGTAGAAGAGTTCGATTGTTTGGGGGGTATAACCAGAATCAAATGGAGGATCGATTATTGGGGGTATAATCTGTTACTTCCAAAACCATTTTAATCACTTATTAATTATATTAGAGAATCTATGTTCGGGTATAACCAACATGATAAAGAGTAGGTCTTTCACTGGAACCTTGTAGATACAACATGTTGCTCATCTATTATTACAACTACACATTATGTATTATTGAGAGACATTATTAAGTGGATAGAGAACCATAACAATTTCAAGAGGTTTAATTCCAAAGAAAAATAATTCATAAAAAGAAATCACTGATTCATCCCTCCCCCCATAGTGGTATACCCTTCCCGGGGATCTACAAGTGGTATATGGGGGTAGATGACATATAAAGATTCAAATGAGTCTTTATGAAGTGCAAATTTTAGGAACCAAGTTAGCTGCTGCAGATGGATAGGTTTTCCAATACTCAGAAGAGGTGGAAGAAAATATAGAAAAAGAATTTGAAGAAGAATCTTATCGTGAAGCCAAATACACTAACAACTCAAGGTAAACAAGGTGGTATATGATTCAATAATTATTTTTTTTACGATTATTTTGAAGAAACCTGCTCAAATTTTGATGATGATATATCACTTTGTGATAATATTTTTTAATTTAATGGGAATTTGAAGAAACTCCCTATTGATGTTGTAAATTCTATTTTATGAGGTTTCAAGTCTATTTATAATGGAAAGTCAAAGTTAGAAGAAGAATATAATGTCATGGAAGAGGCATTAGTTAAAAATTCCAACATATCCAACACTCTCACAAAACTTTTGAAAGAAAGGAAGAATCAATTTCTATTTTCAATAAAATATATGATATATATGTTGAATATTTTCTAGTGTTCATGAGAAATAATTTTTTGAGATTGTATTTATATAATATTTCCATGAATTTAAAAAATTGTACAAGTTTTATATAATATATCAAAATGTCTCAATTGGATGATAAATCTAGCAGTTTAAAGGAGCTTGACAATTATTTACAAGAATCAAGAAGAATGAATGGAGAACAAATGAAGATGATGAAGGAGGATCAAGAAGCCAAGATGAGATCAGCTCAGGATGAGAATTACTTCCTCAACATTAAGTGTTTAGATATTGAGTTGAGGTTGAAGAATCAAGAATTTCCCCAAGACAGAACATCCCAAATAGCCAGAACAAGAGTTGTTGTTACACAATTTTTCTTTGAAGATCAAGAATCCAATAAATGTGTGAGATCATTCTGTAATCAAATGGAAATATCCTTTAAGAAGAAGGTATCCCATAACCCATAATATATTTTTTGTACTAATGATTCTTCAAGTGAGGGTATATGTTTAAAACGAAACAATGGAAAATTATGGATGATGAAAAATGTTGTTAAATCTACCACATCAATGGTGAATATAAAAATAAGAATAAATATATGTTCTATAAGAAGTGTTTAAATGAGAGATGGTTCCACTCAGAAGCATAAAGGTTCACAATATGTTGAATAAAAATATACTACACCTCAAAATAAAAGATGAAGGATCATAGACTCGTGTTGGTGTTGCTGGAATTTTCGGCGCAAGGCATTGGAATATTGTCGTAACATGTCAATTCATGAATCTAATAGAAGGCCCACATTTTGGGGGAGAAAAGATGAAAAAAGGAATATCTTCACCTAGAAAAAAATCCATCGAAAATGGATGGTGAAAAGTCGGCTTTGGGTAGAAATACAAAAAATGATACAGATCAAATTACTCCCAAGAAGTTTCAAAATAAGATAAACAAAAGTGCTACATCTTATATGAAATATTTAAATAAATTCACTCATGTAAACCCATGTGAAAACTCCAAAAAATCTGTAAATAGTTCCATATATATTCTTGATATTTTTTTGGTTGTTTTTGAGAAAACCTTAAAGTTAGAAGAATCATATGAAAAAGATAGAGCTAAAAAATGAATATTTCACATGAATAAGATGAATTTCATGAGATGATGTCATCAAATGAAATATCTTTTATTAAATAAGCTTTGTGTGAGATATCAATAAAGCTGGACACAGTGCAGGAGAATGTTTAACCAAGTTTCTGTCACATGAAGTAGCCTTGAAAATATTGAATCTTACATCAGGAGATTCATATGATTTTATGGCTAAAGAGAGAAGAAATATCTCAAAAAATGAAGTGGAAGGAGTCATAAGATCCATGATACCAAAGGATAAATCAGATTTGAAATGTAGATGTCGAATCACAGAAACTGAAGAATGTGAAACAACATGGTTGAGAAAACCATTTCAACCTTACTGTTCACATTGAAAAAAAAATCCTCATTTTTTCCAATTATTTTATGTGTTTTAAGATAACATGTAGGTAATTAGAGGATATGTTTGAGGATGTCACTACTAGAAAACCTGAATAGATTTTCCTTCATGGAGTCGACCGACTTCTATGAAATAGAAGAAAAGTGTGAATCCCTTAAAGGGTAAAACCATGATAATGAATTTGAAAACCAACGGAATAGATTCAAAACAGGAAGATAAGGTATTCCAATCAGACTTTCAACCCTTCTTAATTGTATTTATCATATCAATTATGGGGGACTATTTGGTTGATGAAAAAATGAGATAAAGGGGGAGCTTTATCATTTCACGTGAACATTATGATGTGTTTTTTGAATTATGTGCATGATTCATCATTTCATTGATAAATCTAATTTCTC
This sequence comes from Viscum album, assembly GCA_963277665.1. Lineage (NCBI taxonomy): Eukaryota > Viridiplantae > Streptophyta > Magnoliopsida > Santalales > Viscaceae > Viscum > Viscum album. Next base: position 1,096,801,804 of record OY728121.1, on the reverse strand, counting down.
ACAACCCCGAAAATGAGAATTGATAAATTATGAGCAAAATTTTACATTCATGGTTGTTTATGGACAACATTGAAAACGATGGTCATATATCTATTGTTTTCTACATCGGGTTAGACCAAGTAGACATATAGTTGATTCACTAAAGGATCTTTGCTTAGAAAAACCATGTGATAGCATCACTCTCTCAGAAGTTTTGAGAAAATAATCTTTAAATGGAGGAGAAAATGTTTTTGAGAACACACCTATTTTTCCTTTTCATTTGATTTCCAATAAGGGGAGAACTATTTTAGCACACATATCGAATATTAAAAAGTATTCTAAAGAGGTATTGATGAAACAATACAAGTGTGGGGGGATTGTTGGGCCCAGTAATGCATTTTTTGTCAATGATGTGCCAATATCTATTTGGTGATATTGGATAAAGTAGTGATGCCTGAAGAATTTTTATGGATTCATCTAATGGTATTGAATTTCACACTTGGAATTTCTCCTTGGTAAAATCTAATGATTTTTTGTGATGATCTTAAATGTACAATACATGTGTTATTGATGAGACCCATGTTGAAGGCACCCAGTTGATTTCTCAGGTAAAGTTGGATTTGCAAGACCCGATGCTGTGAGAGAGATTAAATTGGTTGAATGCTACAACGAGAAACCATCTCATTTCATTACACTCCCAATGGATCTTTACTTGGATGGATGGAGAAAATGGTTCTATTATATCACTTATTCAATACCAAACATGATGTTTAAAGCTTTTACCACATGGTTTCGCAAATTTTGGAAGCCTTACCCACATAGAATATTCTAGAATTACATCTTTGAACATAAAAGTCAAATCTAGTGGGATAGGTACTCAATGTCAAATCCAGTGGGCTATGGAGGGAAATTCATGTGATACTTTTCCTAAAATTCAATTTTAGACAAGAACTTTTTGACTTTATGGGGACAAAGTTGGAGCATGTTTTATGATTTAGTGTATTAGACCCTTGACCTTTTGTGGCACCGCTTGTCTATAAATAGCCCCCCCATGACATTGTTTTCTCATTCAATATTGTATTAGTGAAACTCGGTGAGTTTATTCTCTCCATTTTTAGGATCATTAATTTCTTCCCATACTCTTGTACATTCTTTACATTTCAATCTACAAGTAAGATTAGTGATCAAAGAACATGAAGCCCCTAATTCCATGTCTTAACCGAAGTGTGTTGTTGTATGGTTTGGTCATCATGCAAATACATTAAGTGTGTTTTATAAGTAGTAGGTTTCACCCCTTATATAATTCAATGAATACTTTCATCCACTATCCATACTCATCATCCTCCACTTATCTCTGAACCGCATCCTTCATTCGTCGTCCTACGCCATGAAGATCGGGCCACCCCGTGCATCTCACATCAGTTGGTATTAGAGATCAGGTTGACATGGAAGACATCAATCCCTTAATTTACATTACTTTTACCCATTACCCTAGTTATCTTGTCCATATTATCCACCCATTCAAAAAAACCCCAAAAAAACCTTTTTTAAAAACCTCAAGAAATGGAATAACTTGTGAAATCTTGAAATATTATACATCGAACCAAATATCCATCCCTCTTTTTTAAATTTAATTCTCTATATGTGATTAGTATCCAAAAGAAAAAAATAAAAATATCCAAAAAATTCATTTTTAATTTTGAATAATTAAGTACATCATTTATTTGAGAGATTTATAAAAAATTTTCATTCTCTTCGTTCGCCATCTTGTGATTTAAAACTCTAAAAAAACACTTTTTGGAGGTATTTGACAAAAAAAAGTAGATAAAATTTTCTCTTCATCTCATTGTGCTTTAAATCATTATCACTTTACATTTCCATACATCACTTTATCCATCATTTTACTTTATATCCATATCATTTTTATCTCATTGTTATTAAATTTTCGTATCTAGCACAATTTGTAAAAACCCATAGACCAATTTTCTACCCCCTTTTCACCTTTTACCCATTTTATACCCTTTTCTAACACATTGACATTTTATTAAATTTTACCACTCAAAAAAGTTGTTTTAAACCATCCTCCAACACAATCTTGATTTGGGAAGGATTGGTGACACGAGATCACCCCAAATAAGGTATTAGATTTCATAAGATCATGATATTTGAATTGAGAGTTGAGAGCAGAGAGAAATAATCCAAATAAATATATCTTGTGTGTGTGAGAGTGTACATATTATTGTGTGCACGTGTGTGTACGTATCCTATGTGTTATTGTGTATCCATGAGAGAGATAGATTGTGTGTATGCTTGTGTGTGTGAGTGTATATATCTTGCATGCGTGAGTGTGTATCCTTGTGTGCGTGAGTGCATACATCATGTGTCCATGTGTGTTTACATATCGTGTGTGAGAGTGTGTATAATTGTGTGTTTTTCTCCCTGTGTGTGTTTTTGTTTGTGTAACTTATCATGTAAAGAGTTCATGGGAAAAAAATTCTCATGTTTGCAATGAAGGAAGTCAAAGTAGATCTTCCACACCAGAAGCCACACAACACCAAACGCAAGCTTTGGTGAGACACTTCGAGAAACTTCATGACAAGAAGTTAGAAGTATTGTATAAGAGGAATCACAAATAAGATAATAAACAAAGCCTGAGGAAGATCCATGAAAACCCATGGTGCGCTCTGACACCACGTCATCCCCAGATCATGGAGGAGGAGATGATGGACTTTGATGAGGATTTTGATTATGTCCCACAAAGGAGGAGGTTGTACCAACAACCTAGAGGAGGCCAAAGGAGAAACAAAGATGATGACCTTCTTGAAGGGATGAAGGTGAAAGTTTCCTATTTTAAAAGAAAAATCGACTCTGAAGAAAACGTGGAGTAGGAGATGCAAATTGAACAAGTGTTTTCATGCCATATGTATTCTGAGGAGAAAAATATCAAACTTTCTTCCCTTGAATTTTCTGATTATGCTTTAATTTTGTAGGATCAAATGAAAAAGTTCTAGATATGGTGGAAACCCCATCAACATTTGTGAAACATGATGTTTTCTATGAAAAAACGGATTGTGTCCTCACACTACCATAGAGATCTCTACAACAAACTTTAGCGGCATACCCAAGGGAAAAGAGTGTGTAAGACTGCTATAAAGAGATGAAAATTTCCATGATTTGAGAAAACATTGAGGACGATCCAGAGGCAACCATGGAATAGTTTTTACATGGGATAAATTGGGAGATTTACAGTCTAGTGGAGATGTACCACCATGTGGAGATATAATATATGATCCACCAAGCCACTAATGGTGAGAAAAAAATCAAAAGGAGGATCAACATGAGGAATCCCACTACCCCTTTCAGGTCATGGAGAAATTCGAGGAAGAAAATGGAGAATCATCATAGAAAAAATATGTGGTAAATTGAAAATGTGAAAAGGTAATTCTTCCACATAAGAAACCAAATTTTGATGCTAAGTAAGCACGGAATCAAGATATACGTTGTTTCAAATGAAAATAAAGGGGTAAAATTTATAGTGAATGCCCAAATCGGCACACGAGGACTGTCAACAAGCATGGAGAATGGGAGAACGATAGAGAGAGCTCATATGAGGAATATGAGGAATCCCATGAAATTGATAATGGAGAATTTGTGGAAGATGGTGAGATTCATGTCTCTATGAGAGTTCTAAGAACACAAATGACCATGATAGAGGAGTAGTGAGAGAACCTTTTCCATACACAATGAAAGATCCTTGGAAAGGTATATAGTGTTATTATTTATGGAAGAAGCTGTAGCAACATGACTATCAGGAAGATGGTGGATATGATGGGACTCTCATCTTTGAGGCACCAACACTTGTACTAACTTCAGTGGTTGAATGATTTTTGGGAGCTTATGGTCACCAAGAATGTGAAGGTATTTTTTTCAGTGTATGTTGATTTATTTGTTTTTAATTATGTATCCAAGCTAGGTACACCAAGATTAAGCAGGAGTGAGGGAGTATGCATCCCACATCACATCTACCCACAACATAGCCAACACAAAACACAACATGGAAAGTATAAAATGCATCTGAAATGTATCCCGATATCAAATATGATAGTTCTCCAACACCAACCAGATCACATCCATCTCAATCCCCATCATCTACCAGCATGATCACACATCCCATGAATCAACACTAAGCCAACCTGTTCGTCCATCCCCTCCATTATCGCAATAAATATCCCGAGGATGGATGATATCCAGCAACCCAAATTCTCCTCCATGCCCCAAGGTAGTCCTGTGATAGGCATAGCTTTCCACCCCTCCCAGGCGCTGGTCCTACCTGTAGATCTGCCGGCTAAGTGTCTATATCACCCCCATCCTACTCCTCGCAGTGTCTCCAGTAGAGTTTCTTTTTTACTGGCCTGTGAACCAGCACGACCAGCCCTCCCTCACCATAATCTATCGTCACTGATTAACACAACATCACCGACCCTCGAACCCCATCATGCCATCAATGTTATCACCCCCACATATGATCACAATATCCACTCAACCTGCATGATTTCATCACATCATGGTCTAGTGACCTTTCCCTATGTTGTTTCCAGCACCCACTTCTGACTCCACGTGTTGACACAGTCATGATGGCTCTCCCACACCATCTGTCTTCTGAAATAGTCCTCCATTACCACTCTTGAACAGATGAACCATCGAGATCCCAATTCCTCGTCAGAAACACCAACACCTCCATGCCTCCATCACAACTCGCAAGAATATTCCACAACACAAGGTTTCTATAAACCCAACCATTTCAATCCAAAATAAAGAAACTCCATTAAACATCTGTTGATCTCTTTGTTTTTCTTTATATATCCAAGCTATGTACACATAGCTTGAGGGGAGTGCTGGAGTCTTCATCTCATATCAGACTTGTATTCCGATTTGGTCATTATTATTCATTATTAAAGAAAATCAAGGACATGTTTAGATAAAACCATTAGTATTCATTCTACCTCTTTTTATGATTCTGTAGTATTTTTCACCATCGGTAAGTACAAATATGAGATTTTGTGTGACATTATTCCCATGAAGTCTTTTCATTCTTTGTTAGGATGACTGTGGTGGTATGATCGACATGTTACTCATGATGGGTTCTTGAACCATCCCTATTTTTAACTTTTATGGGAACATATAACCCTTAACCCATTGTCCCACAATGAAAATTTTGGAAGATCAAATTTTGGGAGAGAAGAAAAAAATATCAGCGACGAATAAAGAGTAAAAATTAAATAGTGTAGAATGAGGGAAAAGGAAAAAATGAGAGAGGAAATGAGATGGAGAACAATGAAAAATCCATAGGAAAGAAGAATTTGATAAGGAGAGAAGTGTGATGTTGATAAAAAAGTGTGAGGTTAATGAAGCATTGTTTTCATAGAAAAGACTCCTTGTTCTCATGTAAACGAAGTGTTGCAAAATAATAATGAATTTCCCTCTGTTTAAAATGTTGTTGAGTCTTTGTTGCAAGAGTATGATGATGTATTTCAAGAAGATGTGCCACCAGTTTTACTGTCCATTAGAGGTATTCATCATCAAATTGAACTCATACATGGTGCATCGCTACCGAACTACCTTGCATATCGCATCATCCCATAGGAGACAAAATAAATTAAAAGGCATGTTCAAGATTTAATGGATGTGGGATACAGAAAAGAAATCCTTAGTCCTTGTGATGTACCTGTTCATCTGGAGATGAAGAAGGAAGATACATGGAGAATGTGAATTGACTATAGAGCCATGAATAATATCATGTGCAGGTATCGTCATCCAATCCCTAGGATAGATGAAAAGCTAGATGAGTTAAATGACTATACTATTTTCTCAAAAATGTATTTAATAAGTGACTACCATCGAATTAGGATTAAATAATGAGATGAGTTGAAATGAACATTTAAGATAAAACATGATATTTTTGAATGGTTAGTCATGCCCTTTAGTCTCACCAATGTACCTAGCATATTTATGAGTTTAATTAATCATTTCTCATGTGAATATATTGAATTTTTTTTGGTATTTTACTTTAATGAAATTTTGGTGTATATTAGGACTTTTCATGAACATGTATATTACTTAAGAAAAGTCATACAAGTGTTAAGGAAAGAAACCTTGTTTGGAAACATCAATAAGTGTGAATTTTTCCTTGATAATATTGTTTTCCTTAGATTTTTGATGATAAGAAATGGAGTTGAAGTTGACACTGAGAAGATCAAAATCGTATGAGAATGAACCACTCCAACCTCTGTTGGACAGGTAAGAATTTTCCATTGGATTATTAATTTTTATAGTAGATTTATTAAGTAATTCAACATAGTAGTAGCATTGTTGAATTAATTTACCAAGAATAATTCTGTTTTCCAATGGGGGACAACTTAAGAGAAGTCTTTCCATGCTATCAAGGATCAACTCACCCACGCACCTCTAATTACACTCCTAGACTTCAGTAAGACCTTATATATTAATATGAGTCCAGAAGAATTGGTATTGGTGGATTACTAATGCAGGAAGGTAAGTCTATTGATTATTTTAGTGCGAAGTTAAATGGCCCAACTCTAAACTATGAAGCATATGAAAAAGAGTTTTATGCATAGTTTAGAGTAATAGAGACATGGAAGAAATATATTTGGACTAAAGAATTTGTGATCCATTCTGAGCATTAGGCATTTAAATACCTTAGGATCCAACAAAAACTAAATAGGAGATATTCTAGATGGGTGGAATTCATTGAATCATTTCCATATGTCATCAACCATAAAAAGGATAATGAAAATAATTTGGTGCACTTTCACGTAGATATTCTCTTTTATCCTTTTTAGATTCAAAACTCCTTGGTTTTTAATGCATTAAAGATTTGTATGCCACAGATAGTGATTTTATTGAACCATATAGATATTATAAACCTAAAGTTAGTTCGGAAAAGTTATATTTAGATGATGAATTCTTATTCTAGATTAATAAGATTTTCCTTCCAAATTTCTCAATTTTTAGTGATAATTTTTTGTTGTTCTAGGATATCTAGATATCTTGAAAATTTTGTGGGAATGTGAATTTTCTTACATAAATCCAAATTTGATACTGAACCCAAATGGATAATATTTATATTAATGGATTTTATTGTGGGGTCTTCAAGGACTAAGAGGGGGACATATTCTATTTTTTTGTGGTTGAACTATTTTCTAAAATGAAACATTTTATTCCTTGTGAAAAAATAAATGACACCACTAACGTTGAAACACTTTTCTTTTAGGGAGTAGTAAAACTCCATTGAATGTGATGGGAGACTATGTTGGATCATGAAAAAAATTCCTCAGTTACTTTTGTAAGACCTTTTGGAGAAAACTGGGAATGAAGTTACTATTTTCCACTACTTGTAATCCGCAAACCGATGAGAAAATGATGGTTGTAAATTATAAAATATCATCACTCCAAAAAAACATTTTCAATAAGAACCTCAAGAATTTGGAGGAGTGTCTGTTGTACATGGAATTAACATATAATAAGTCCAATAATTTCACTACTCAATATTCTCCATTTTAAATTGTTTAGGTCTTTGACCCTCTTTCCCATATTGATCTAGATCATTTACATTTGCAGGAAGAAACTAATATAGATGTGAACGACCTTATAGAACTCATCAAGTAACTACATGAAATGGTGAGTAAAAATATAGAGTAGATGACCCATAAATACGTTGATCGTGCAAACAAGGTTCACAAGAAAGTTTTTTTCTAGCCTAGTGAATTAGTCTAGATTCGTATGCAGAATGAAATATTTCCCAAATAATGGAAATGAAAAATCATACCATGAGGAGATGGACCATTCTGAGTGTTCGAGAAGATTAACAACAATTTTTACAAGATATTTTTTCTATTTGAGTATGTTGTAAGTACAACTTTTAGCATTTTAGATGTTTCTCCTTTTTTGGGTGTAGAGGATGAAGAGTCAAGGAAAAATCATTTTCAAGAGGGGGAGGATGATTAGAACTCTGTTGAAGGCTCTGAGTCGACTGCCCAGGTGGAGTTATATTTGCAAGGCCCGATGATGCGAGGGATATTAAATAAGTTGACTACTACAATGGGTGACCATCCAATTTCATTAAATTCCTAATGGATCGTGCCTTTCTTGGATGGATCAATTGAGCCTATTATCTCACTTATTCAAGTCCAAAAAAGATGTTTAAATCTCATACAACATAGTTGCACGAATTTCGGAAGCCTTGCCCACATAGAGAACCATGTTTCCTTGCATCTATAGGGATACGACTCTGTTATCTAGATTAAGGTGACATACTTTCCTTAATTTTGTATAAAACAAGAAAAGATAATCGTCAACCTTATTTTTTTCAAAATTACAGAGTCTGTTCAAAAACATATGAGAAGTTAAATACACTTTTCCTTCTGATGGAACTCCAACTAAATCAACTACCCTTCTATAAGAAAAATTATATCTTTTACCAACCATTGTGAAAGATACTTTATATTTTCCATTCTCTTTAACAAACTTCACTAAATCATAGAATTTAGATACTACTTCTGGTAAATAATGATCAAAGTCCTTGTCTGGATTTTCTACACAGACTAACTCCCATCCTAGAAACAAAATAATCTTCTTGAGAGTTGAATCGTACTTGTAAAACCACAACCTTTCAGTAAAGTTTTTCCTGAACATGAACAAATTATCATAATTTTACTTGGTTTCCATTGGAACTAGAATCCGAAAATGAAGATTAGATGTAAAGGAAAGTTATCGGACTAGAAGCTTTTAAGGATGCATCAGATATGGTGATAAAACACTGAAGTACAGATGTTGGACATAGGGTGACCCAACCTTATATAAGAAACTGGGGCTATAGGTCAACATCCATAAGAAAACCTATGGTTGGGATTGAAACCATTCTAATCTAACGGTCAAGAATGATTCAATGAATTTCTCAAATTATTATTGAACTATCAATGTTTTTAATACTTTTATCGAAGTGAAGATCATTTCGATTTGGAAAAGTTTTAATATTTCGAAACACAAATTTTTTTTTTTACAAAACTAAATTTATAACAACAAAAAAAATTATAAACTAACGTAATAAAAAGTGAAATAACTAAATGAATAGAATAACCCCTTTTAGAGTAAAAAGATTCATCAGTAAGATTAACCCATTCTTCTTGGATTTTGTAAACAAATTATGATTGTTTTTTAAAGATGTGTAATTATGATAGTTTTTAAATACAAAACTGAATATGATAAGTTCTTAATCCGAAAAAAAATTGTAACATGATTTCAGTCTGGAAATTTTATAAGAACTTCTCCGTCTAAAAAACATTTTGGGAATTATGACTGTGATTCTTTTTAAAAAGATTGAGTCCATAAAACTCATTATGATAACGATTTTAGAAAAAATAACAAGTTTGAAAATATAAAATATTTAATAAAAATATGAATGATCTCTTAACATTAATAATTTTAGATTCTGTTTAATATATTCAAATCAATCAAAACTAAGAGGTTTTGTTAAAATATCAGTAAGTTATTAAATTCTAATGAATATTAAAATTATATCTCATTTAAGTGTGTGCTCTCGAAGGAAATTTTTTCTTATATCTACGTGCTTAGCACGTGAGTGATGTGGTGAGTTTTTACTTAAAGAAATAAAAATTATATTATCACAAAGTATTTGAGATTTAGTAAAACTCATGCCATAGTTAGTGAGTGTGTGTTGCATCCACAACACTTGAGCACAACAATTTCTTACTACCACATATTTGACTTCAACAGCGGAAAGTGCTACAGAGTGTTTTCTATTACAAGACCAAAAAACAAAAAAAATTTCTATGAAATGAAAAGTTATATATGTAATATTTATATCCATTCTACATCAACCAAAGTCATCATTCAAGAAAATTAACTCAAAAACATTTTCAAAATAATAGAAATGTACTTAATCCATAATTCCCTTAAGATAAGATTTTTTTACAACTTTTAAATTGGATTATTTTGGATTTACTTGATATCTTTCATATAAGAATACTAAAAACATTAAATCTGGATGACTAGTTATTAAATAAAGTAAAATTCCAATAATACCTCTAAATGTTTTCTGATCAACTAGTTTCCCAGCCTCATCAAGCTCTAAAGTATTGGAGGTAACAATGCGAGTGCTAGTGCTTTTAGTATTTTCGTGTCCAAATTTATTAATAGGATCTTTAATATACTTATGTTGATATATAAAAGTTCCTTATTGTTTTTGTGAAATTGGAAAACCCAGAAAATATGTTAACTCTCTCATCATACTCATTTCAAACTCAGACTTCATATGATCTACAAATGAATATTTTAATGATTTTTGAGTTAAACCAAATATAATTTCATCAATATAAATTTGTACAATAATAATGTTTTTATTAAATTATTTTATAAAAATATTTTTTATTCAAAAGTCCCTGAGAAAAATTATTTTGTAACAAAAATCTTGTTAATATATCATATCAAGAACTAGGGGCATGTTTAAATCCATATATGGGTTTTCATTAGTCATTCAACTAAAATCCAGACATTGTTCCTCTCAAATTCATTGAGCTTATCTTACACCGTCTTAATCCAATCCTCATCGCCTAAAGCCTAATTAGGATTGTTAATATCAAATTGGGATAATAAATCCACATGTTCAATTCCATTCCTTAATTAACTTCTTGTTCTAACTGGCTGATCTACATCACCAATGATACATTCACTTGGATGATTCCAATGAAACAACCAACTTCTTGAGTTTTCTAATGTTTGTAATTCAATAGTAGGTTGAAAATATTCCTATGTAATAAATTTAGAAACTAATTGTTGATTTATATAATATGAGAAGAACTTTCTAACAATGGTTAAAGATCCATTTGAGAAATAAAATTTGAAGATGTAGGTTGAGGTTGTTTGAAAACAAAGAGATTTTTTTCATCTAACTTAACACATACTATTTCCAAAATAGTACAAAATTTTTCATTAAAAAATATTTAAGCCTTCAAAGGAGTGGAATAACCTAAAAATATTCCTTCATTGGATTTGGGTGCAAACTTATGTATATTATCATTAGTATTCATGATAAATACTTTACAACAAAAAACCTTCAAGTAAAAAACATTTTGTTTTTTCATGTCCACAACTCATAAAGAGTTTTATTGAAAAAAATTCTAATTAAAATTAGATTTATAGTCTAGTAGGAAGTACTAACCATTTCAGCCCAAAAATATTTAGCAACTGAGTATTCTCTCTGCATGGTTCTAGTAATCTTCTGAAGAATTCTATTTCTTTATTCTACTACACCATTTTTCTTTTTTTTGGGTATTGAAAAGTTATGTCCAAAATCTTTCTTACTAAAAAAGTTTCAAAATCATAATTTCTAAATTCTCCTCTATGATCACTACGAATAGTTATCAAGGACATATTTTACTCATTTTTGGCTATTTTTTTTGAAATAACTAAAGGCTTCAGATTTCATTATGAGAAAATAAACCCATGTGTATCTAGTATAATCATCAAGTAATCCATATAAGATGTATTTTCCACCAATACTTTTAGTTTTTGTAGGAACAAATAGGTTTATGTGAACTAACTAAAAAGTACCAGAATTTGAGAATTCACTAAATGATTTAAAACTTGACTAATGTTTCTTACCATATTGACAGGGGTTACAAACTTTTAAAGTATCAATCATATGTTTCAGTAGATCCTTAAGAAGTCATTTTTTAGTCAATTTAGATATGTTTCTTAGGTTAAAGTGTCTTAACATTCTATTCCATAATCAATATTGAACTTCTATTACACTATGACAATATAAGTATTAAATCCTAAGGCCTTCTAAGTTAATTGGGTAAAAATTGTCATGCCTATGGGAAGAAAGAATAAAATCATCCTTGGAACGATGTAAACTATTTTTATCATTATTAATTTTCACAAAGAAACCATCCTCACATAATTCAATTATTCTTATAAGGTTGTGCTTAACTCCTACAACAAATAAAACATTTGAAATAAAAGTTTTTTCATGAATAATAATGTTACCTATACCAATTATTTCTCCTTGAGAATTATCTAAGAAAGCTACATAGCCACCATTCATCTTGATTATCTTCTTAAAGTAATATTTGTTTCCAGTTATGTGATTGGAGCATCCATTATCTATGCACCATATATTCATGTTGTTTTCACTATCATTCTTTACCTAAGAACAAAAGAATAAGTTTTTCCAAACCCAAACCTTCTTGGGTTTCGTATTATTAGAAAATAAAATTTATGGTAACGATAAGTTTTCAACTTTGTTTTGGGAAAATTTTATTTCCTTATAAAAATAAACATTATGAAATTTGATTGATTTTACTCTATTTAGAGAATAATGTTTTTTTCAGTGACCACTACGTTGGCACATAATACAAAAAGGTGAACTTTTAGAAACAAAGTAATTGTTACAAAAAATAGGTTTTTTATTAGTAAAACACATTATAGGTCTATTATCATGAGGTCTAATTTGTTTATATATTTTTTCATAGTTTTCCCTACAAGTGGAAAACATTGATAAAAGTTTCTTCAAACTAGAAAATTCAGATTTTATTTTGACAACTAGGTTTTCATCCCCATTAGTATTAGATTTAAAAGATAAGTTTATCCAAATTAATTTGTAAACTATTATTCTCAGAAATTAGTTTTTCAATGTTTTTTGAAATAGAATATTTTTCAAAATTAGTTTTATTCATATATTTTGAAAGATATAATATTTCATTTTTCAAAATAGTTATTCATGAATTTTTTATAGAAAGTTTAACTTTGGAATTATCAAGTTTTTTAAAAATCTTAAAATTTTCATTTCCTAATTTTTTTAAAATATAAAAACTTCATCATAACTTGTTATAGTATTGTCTTCACTAGATAAAGAAGATTCTTCATTAGAATATGTAAAAATTTTCATATCATCAGGATAGTTTTAATTTAAATATAAATTTATAATAGATTCAATAGTGTGTACCTTTTCCATTAGATATTTATTTAGTATAGGTGTTTTTGAAAAAATGTGAATGTTTCTTTGTTCATAACTTCATATATCTTGAAGAATTTTCAGAAGAATCACCTCCACTAACACTCTATGTGTGTATATTTCCTTTTCAACTTTGGACAATCATGTTTGATATAACGTTCCTTACATTACTAGAAAGTGACTTCAAAATATTTCTTATCACTTTTATCCTTATAAATTTTATTATATGTGTACTGAAAATATTTCTTTCCAACTATCTTGTTCATTCTTTTGGAAATATTAATCAACTCATTTTCAGAATTTCATATTTAATTATAATTTGATTGAACAAAAACATTATTCTTATTTGAATATTTTACAACTTTCTTAGGATATATCACTTTAGAAGGTACAATAGATGTTGTTGCAAAATCAACTCCACCGTTTTTATATTTATCTTTCTCAACATCTCTCTTAATCAATGCCTCGTATTGAACTAGAGTACCAATAAAATCATCAAGAGTAAGACTAGTTAAATTTCTTGTATCATCCACAACTGTTCTTTTAGATTCCCACTAATTGGACATTATATCAATAATATTTTCAAACAAAATTTCACCATCAAGGCCTTTTTCTCCAAAATAATATAAACTGTTTATAATATTTATGAATATTGGGTGCACCATTGCAATTGACTCATCAGGTAGAAAATAAAGGGCTTGGTAATGACATATAATCAATGATCTTATTTTTTCCAAAACATTAGATGTACCAAAAATTGTTACTTCCAATTTACTCCAAAAACTATTTATAGCTTCACAAGATGGTATCTGACTATAGATATTCATTTTCAGAGAAAATAATAAAGTATTTATGACTTTGTAATTCAACTAGTATTCTATATTTTTAGTATTAATAAAACCATAAACTTCCTTATCAGGAATATTGTATTATTCAGTAATTATTAAGAAATTGTTAACTCCAGTGTTTATTAAAAAAGTTTTCATTATACATCTATTGGCATGAGGATCTCGTTTCTGATGGACGCAGTGTATATCAATGGGGTGGTTATTCTTGTTTGGTATGGAATTCAGTGATAATGATGGGATTGATCATCGGACGATGTTGGTATGGAGGTGTTTGGATCTTGTTTGTTTCATTGGTTTCAGATTACTTTTCTTGTATTGGAGTCTGAATTGTTGCATCTGTATGACGTTGCCGCATCCTGCAGCTAATGTCTGGTGGGTGACCTCAAAAGAGGGATGGGTTTGATGACATACATCATCATCTATCTGTGAATTTGAATTGATGGACACCATGCTGATATTTTTCACTTTTATTTTGTTTGGTTTTTCATTTCATAAAGTTGATTGTGTATGTGTCTTTGAATGCACTATCGGGTGGGTGGCTCAAAAGAGAGATCAGTGTGTTGACACTTATCGTCCGGTCCTACTCCTACATGTTTGTGTGGGTTTGAGGAGTGCTCTATTATTTTGTTTTGTTCCAGCATGAAGCAAATTATTGGTGGGGGTGAGACATCTCCACTGACAAATCTCATTCTGCATGGTTTATAAGGGGTTTATGAGGCATTTTTATGCTTGTATTGACATCTGCTTACCTTTTGACATTCAATTCCTTTTTTTCATAGGATTTTGAGACTTGTTTTCATTGAATTTTGGCTTATTTCATGTAATAGGTTCTCTCTTCTACAAGTCTTCAAAAGAGATTTTCCATTCATTTATCTCTTTAATAAAAGGGTTCTGGACCCTCAACCTGTAAAAAAAAGGTTCATAAACTGGAGTTTTATATCAAAATTTAAATAATTTTTAATAACTGAAGAATGTAAAAACTCATCAAGTATATAAGCAGTAGAAATTTTCTTTGATACTAATTGTAGGATCATAAATTTAGTTTATGATGACTATACATACAAAAGAGTCATGAATTGTAGTTTAAAAATTTTAAACTAATAATGATACAAAACCCTCTTCAATTATATTTATCGGACTCAGGCTTAGTCTAATTATCATAGTTATGAATCGAAATCACAATGGATCTGATTAAATCAAAGTATGTTTTTATTGTATTGAAATTTTTACCAATAAAAAAAAGAATAGAAAGTTGAGTTAAAAACTAATTTTTTATTATATTCCCACTTATTGGAAATATTAAAAGAAAACAACTATTTTAACCTTAAGAGTAAGGTAGTCAACAGTCCTGACTAAAGTTATCCATGATTTTATACTTACTGTGAAGTATATCATTACCTACCCAGAAATACCTCGAAACGATGATCGAAATAAGCTTTGTGTTCCTATAATTGGAAGACCTCGATACGATGATTGACGTCTATCTTGCTATCCCTAAAAGCCCTTAATCTGATGGATCCAATTCATTGTCTTCCTATAATCTGAAGACCTCTATCATAACAATGATAAGATGAGAATACAATTGAAATAGTGCTTAAGAAAACAACTCTGACAAGAATTACTTTGAAAAAAAAACTCTCTAAAGTATTACAATGACTAATAATGAGCAGTTCATGAAGAAAAAACTTCAGAATAATAGAGTTCTGAAATTTAATTAGCCAGAAAATATATCAGCTGATTCCAAACTCTTCAATTGACCTGGTATTTATAGGTAAATCTTCAATGGTCATATTTTTGAGTTTGTTTCAATGATCATGGATAGCTGGCTCCTTGATAGATCAAAAATATTTGGCATAACTAAATGTCCTATGTAGTTTAGTTTAACACCATTACAATGTTACCATTAATACTTACAATAGAAATAATTCTTATATATTAAGATTCTAAACATAGTATATAAGTATACCAGCTTATTCCATCATTGTTGGAGATTAAAACATTTTTGGATAGGAGTATATCCAATAATCTATAAGGAATAAGGGAGCATGAATGTAATCAATATGGTTTTATGAAAATGCAGGGTGCTACATTGTTTTAAATAAATACAGGATGAAGGTATTTATTGTGTTTACCATATAAATTTTGGACTATGAGTTTGGATAAAAGTATTTTGGATAATTCTAAAGGATGGAATCGATTACGTTTGACATTGGATACTATTGTAAAGGTTAAATTATTTCTTGAGATTATTTTTTAATTGTCATAAAAGGGACAACCTGGTGGTCGGACGACAACCTGTCGCGTCGGGCAAGGCCACGAGACTTGAACCCGCAACTGAAGGGAAACAATGGTGGGTCACCTACCACTTGCATACGTGATGTCCTAGTATGTATAACGTATTTTTTTTATATTTTCTGACTAATGAATTATAATTTCTTTATTTTTGTAACCCTATACAATTAGGATAAATAAAATATTATTGAATTCTATTATCTTTTGGAGTGAAAGATGAGTTGTGGTAGGAATTAGTTGAAGAATGAAACTCTACTTGTCATGTATATTTATTCCCTATTATTCTATGAATAAATTAATTATTAATCTTTAGAGAAAGAGATATTAAGAAATTTTTTTTATCCTAATACCTTATATTTTATTGAACTAATATTTTTTTAAATCATCATAGAATGACGGCTTTGAGGCTTTCAATTGTACACTTGATTATGATTGATGACCTCAATCACTCCCTATAAATATTTACATTTTTCCTCCAATTATGTGTCTCTAATTTCCACCAATGGTCTCCTAATCGAGTTCATAATTTGGTGGTAACTTTTTCATTCCCTTTCCCTCTTATTAAGACTAAATTTTATATTCCCAATTTGTGCTGTGGGTTTTCCACAAAGGTATTTTTCTATTTTTAGCCTTTTATTTTCAAATAAAAACTTCAAATTTTGAGGACGCAGTTTATGGAAAGAGGGGAGAATTTAACACCACAAGATTTCATAGTACGTTATCTCATAAATGTAATTCAATAGCTTGCACTACACGCAACACTGTGTTCAAGCGCACCACAACTTACTAAACTAACCGTTCAAATAGAGGTTATGAATAGTATTAAATGAATTTTGAATCTTATATACTCTATATAATTTTAGAATCCATATACTGTGTTTCTTAGAAATAATATAAAAACAAATTCATTTTTTCAGATAAAACAAGTATTTTTCAAAAAATGAAATTTTACCACCTTTCAATGGAGAACCCTTTTTAAAACCAATATTTGACACTTTTATATATTAAATTTAGTGAAATGAAATTATTATTTATAATCGGTCCATAAAAATTCAGTTTAGATTAATTTTTGGTACTTTTCGGATAACTTTCATATTTTGACAAATAGTGAAAATACTATGTTTTAATTAAAAACATCTTTTTTAATTGAAAAAATTTATATTGTTAAATTATATAATTTAAAAGTTTTTAAGTATAATTAGATTATATTTTTATCATTTAATACAATTTATGTCATTATAAGTAATTTCACATTTAAATTTGACATAAACACTTGTCAATCTTTTTATGGTTTTTACTTTTTAAAAACATGCTTTTTGGTTTTGACAACGGGAATTGATTTTAAATTAATAAATGTAACTTATATATTTTGAATTTAGTAAAATAGACTTAATTTTGGAATTCATAATATCAAAACTATCATAGGGTGAAGTTTTGGAATATTTCTGAAAACATGCAATTTTTGATGAATAGTGAAAAACACTTCATTATTATTTAAAACTGACTGTTTATCTAAATAATTATTTCTTTTATTAAAATTTATTTTAAGTCTAAATATCTATATAATATCTATATAACTTCAATGTAATTCATTGGAGTCATTTTATAAAAAAATTAGATGTATAAAATTTTATTGAACTTTCTAACCAATTTTACCAATCTCCTTGGAGCATTTTCAAATTTGCATAAAATGTAGTTTTTCCGTTTCTCTGAGTTGAATTTAAAAAATCCAAGAGACATGGTTAATATCAATAAGTAAAATGTGGTTTAATAAGATGAAACTAATATTCGGTGAATAGTAACTTTTGACTTTTATTTACCACGGTTAAAAGTAAATAGGGTAATTAAGAGTAAAAATGATATCTTAATTACCCTAAAACATGTCTCAATTCTATTGGATAACTATAATTCCACAAAAAAAAACATAGAAATAAAATATGATCCTCTTTGGTCCACTTGGATTAGATTATGACATTTATTATTATTTTATTTAAAGCAGAGTTAAAATTCTTAAATTCAAAGTTTAATAACTAACCCATTTTAAATATAGGGTTACCCACAATATAAATTAGACTATAAATATTCATTATAAATCTAAAAATATTTCCTATATAGTGATATTTTATTTATAAATTTTAGACATTAAACAATTTAATTTATTTATGACACAATGATGATGTAGTAATTACCTTATTAATGAAAGAATCAAATAAATGGTATTATAAATATTAAACATGAATTGTATTTAAGTGGGAAATGATGTTTAATTTCTATAAAACACTAAAAATGATGTTTATGGACTTTGAAACACTTTATTATTAAGATATTGACAATGAATAGTAGCCTTTTTTAGTGGCTCATCAGCAAATCTGGCGAGCAGTAACCTTCGAGTGTTGGGAGGTTGAATAAAACCATGCTCCTTCGATGGACGGCCAAGATCAACACAATCAGATGGACTGCATTATTTCTTTCATCTAAATGACGCGAGAACAGTGCTCACATGCCTCCATGATCTCGCATCCAAACTCCCAAGCACCCCATTGTGGTTTATTAATAAGGTGGGTTGAGTCATAAATATTACTTCTTACTTTTTCATTCCTCTAGTTTTTGAAATCACAAAAACTTACTTAAAACAATGTTTACTAACTTTTTATGTCTCATGTTTTTTATTATGTTTTTTTAGAAAACATTATATTTTACCATATATAGAAAAAATCTCTAATGTATTACAAATATATACTTATCTTACTTCATTATGATCGTCCGATTGAGCATGTATCTGATCAATCAAACTTACCTTTAATTAGACCTAGGGTTAGAATTTTTTCTTGTGGGGTGTCTCTAAGGATCCTAATATACCTATATAAGGGTCTAGCGGTGAATGGAATTATCATCTAAATTTTTTCTTTCAATCCACATTTTTAATTCATCCATTGTATTTCTTTCACTTGTAATTTCCTATTTTCATTTTGTAATTGCATTGTCAATTTAACTAATGTATGTTTTTATTTCACATTTAGTATCTTAATAAAATTTCTTCTTATTCTTCACTTTTTTATCTTCATTTCAATTACACGTTGATACCGTTGAATCAAGGAGTGAATTTATTCACACCATCACTTGTGAATTCATCACACAACGGTGGAGTTTTTATTTTTCATAATGTTTTTTTATTTAATTCCACACTCATAAGTTTACATCCCGCTTCCATTGATATAATAACATCAATAGAGGGCTAAAATTTTATGGTTTTATCCTAGGTAGTTTCATGGGGCGTATTTAATGTTATTTTATGTTCTTAAATTCTTAAATATGTTCTTCATTTTAAGAGTTCCTTTCTTTGATTTATCTTCCTCTTTGTCTTCACCATCTTTAAGGACAAAGCATTTTGAGTTCTAGTATGATCCCATTCCATAGAGTGATGATGAAAGTGATCCTCTATGTGAATTGGTGATTAGACTTGAAATTCTATATGCATTAAATTAGAGAATGATATTGAGGATTTATTTCATTTATTGGATAACTCTTGAATAGATAAACAGAAAATCCAAAGAAAAAAAAATACATCCAATCATGCCCTAGAAAAAACTTAGAATCAACTCATCATAAATAATTGTTTTAGATCAAGTAAATTTGTGTTTTTTTAATTATTCTTTAAATTACATAATTTGTTATTCAATCAAAATCAACCCCAAAGATGGCCACTTCATAGCCAAACCCACATCTAATATTAGTGTCTCAAGGTTTCTTCTTCAGTCCATATGGATTCAATCACTACTTGTACTTCAACGACCGCTTTTACTGGTAGGGTAAATTTCTATGCAGCCAAATTTTGGTGTCATTGACGGGGACTAAGTAAGTTAGCTTAGAACATTTTTCTATTCCCCTTGATTTCTCTTTTCTCATCCCATTTCACTTCTCTTTCCCCCTTTCTATTTTCTTTATTTTTTTTGGCTCATGAAAATCTCGATTCCAAATTTTCAAATAAAAAAAATGGAGTATAATCTACAATATCCCTTCAAAAACTAAGGATGTAGTCAATTTGTAAATCCACATTGAGAATCACCAATATTTTTTAATTACTTTGATCATCCTTTGAATGAATACCCCAAACCCGATAACATGAATGATATTTTAAATGATGAATGTTTAAAAGATAAAATTATATACCTATCAAGAATGATTGAAAATATAAATAATGAAGAAGTCTACGATGTAAAAACATCTATCAACCCTAATCTAGAAAAAATTATTGAATAAATGTGTGAAAAAATGGTTAAAATGACTTCAGAAGTTTCATCACTGATATTAGAAATACAAAGCGTTGAGACATCTAAGGAACCCATTCCCACTCAGGATGTCATTTCCTCATCACCAATAAGAATAATATGTTATCCCAAAAACCACTCGTGAATTTAAAAAGAATTAACCTTTGTGTATGGGATAACATAAGAAGATAAAGGAAATGTTGAAGGGTATTTAAATCAGGTGGAAATTAATTTTTTGTATTCATAATGGGAAAATTTGTCTTCATGGATTGAGTGTCCGTAATATTTCTCTAATAATGATTTTTTAGAATCACCTTTCATTGAACCATTGGGAGAGATAGAAAATATTGAGTCTATACCCACTGCCAACATTCAATTGGAAAATTTTGGGGAAGAATCATATTTTCAAAAGGAATCAATTCTTTCAAAATGTTTTGTAGAAGAAACATTTTTGGATTCAAATTTCAATTCTTATTTGGGAAAATTCAATCATACTGAACTCAAATTTGTGATCTTTCCTTTCCTTCTCAAGAATACCTCAATTTATAGTAATGAATACCATTCAATTATCATCCATTTTCATCAAGAATGTCACAAAGTAGGAATGAACATTGAAATCTTAGGAAATAAACCAGATTAAACTCAGTCAAGCATTATCAAAATTCCTTGGACTTTCACACTCATTGTTAGTCATGGGATTTCACATGGAAAAAATTCAAAAAAAAATTCTAAATCATGTTGAGGTGGATAAAAATGGGGTCCTAAAAGTGTTGAATGTTATAATTGGAAAATTTTGGGGGTTCAAGCCGAGCTAACGACGTTAAAAAAAAAGCACTGCATGGGAGGAAACCCATGGTTTTCATGTTTCCAATAATTTTGAATCAGTTTTTTTCATTTAAAAATTACCATAGGTTGTTGACCTGTCCTTCTATTATGGGTATGGATGGGTATTAAAGGGGAGAACTATATTCATCTGTGTCCCATGGTGTGATCTCTGAGTAATACCTTACCAGGAAATTTAAAAAAGAAGAATATTGTATCATCAGTTTATTTGTTTCATTTTTATGTTTGTATAGGTTAAAAAAATAAAAAATTTTAACGAAATGTCTTAGGTCGTGGGGAAAATCCCATCACAACCGTCCAAGCCGCAGAGACTCAAACCGAGGATTCAAGAGAGATTATGGCACACGATTTCATTATCAACAACTAGGTGAATTTATTCCATAATAATCATTTTCAATTTCCTCTTTGAACACGACTCCCATACCCCCTTCTGAGTTTTCATTAAAGACTGGGGATAGTGTTATTCTATGTTGGGGGGGGGTTAAATAAAAAATTATTATTTTTTGAATAATAACATGCATGGAAAAAAAATTCCATTAACCTTGAACATGATAACACACATTGCATACTCTGAAATTTGATATCAAATAACTTTTCATTCCTTGATTCTAATTTTAATGCTAGTTTATGTTCATGAGAATAGTTTTTTGGAAAGTGCAGTTGTCCGATGTGATTTTTCAAAGTTTACATTATCATCCTCTTAATTAAAATGACACAATGCACGTCAAATGGATCTTGGGTATAAATTTGAGTTCTTGGGTCCATTTCATTATAGCATAGGGGTTTAGGGCCACATTTAGTTTAATTTGAGTATCCAAAAAAATATTGAAAAAAATAATGACCACATAGAGCAATGTTTTGTCCAAATGTGTGGCATCCGACACTTGGGGATCGTGAATACATAGTTGTCTTTCCCAGAGTTAAGAATTAATTCTCTATTTTAGAGCATGGAATTGACAATATGTGTTACATCTGGAACTTGGGGATCTTGACTCCATAGTTGTCTTGCCCAGAGTTAGTCTTTTCATATATATTGTGGTTTAAAAAATCAACAAAAAGAAATAAAATAAATTTTTTTTGGATACTCATCTTAATATATAAAGTGATTCCCACCTAACACTTCTATTTTTTCCCCTTGAACAATAAAATGGGCCCCATGTATTTTGTGAGGCACAACACTTTATCATGCTCAATTGAAATTGGATGAAATGTGGTGATGAATTTTAACAAAGGAATGTTCTTGGGCTTGGGATATTCTTATGGACCTATATTGTTTTAAATTTTTTTGATGGGTTTCTTAATTATTTTGGTATGAGGTCATTGGGTGAGCACTGTGTATTAAAATGTTTTTGTAAAAGGGAATTATAATTTCATATTTTTAATATATTTTGCTCGTGACTAGAAAAAATCTAGTTGGGGGTGTCATTAGCCACGTAAAGCGGCTAATATTCATTGTAAATATCTTAAAAATAATTTGCTTCAATTTCCATAAACATCATTTTTAGTGCATTATAGAAATTGAACTTCATTTCTCATCTTAAACGAAATTCATGTTTAAAATGAATATTTGGGCCCGATAATTCATCTTCTTGGGGACACGATTATATTAATTTTTTGAAGTTGATATTTTTTTATATGATTGATCATTTTTTTTGGTATTATTTTATATTTCAGGATTTATGTATTAATCACAAGATATGATGATGATTTTTCAGCATGAGTGCTGAAATTTTGCAGAAAAAGCATAATGGGACTAAGGCCCAGCTAATAGAAGTGGGACACATAAACCAAGCCCAATGAAGCTCATATTTTTACAGTAGAAATAGAAAAATATGGGAATAATTTTATTCAACTTTGGTTAGTGCTAATTTCGGAGTTTTCATGGATATATATGGATCCGAAGATTACATTTAAATGGTGGGACCGAAATGAACGCCCATAAATTCTTCCCACCATTTCGGAAATAACATTCAGACGGGTGCACCAAATGACCTAAACATTGGACAACTGATAGAGGACACATGGAAAAAGATATATGTCTTGTATGACCACTGATTATTCTGAAATATTTAATGTCAAATTTGAATGTCTAAAAGAAGGATGAATTTGGACATTTTCTGGGTCAACTTAGGAACGCCAAATTTTCTTGATTTTATCACCCCCGTTTAACTATCCAAATTAATGGGGATGGAATTTATTGTTGTGGGGTGTATCTAAGGCTCCTAATATTCCTATGTAATGAACTGTTGGTGAAAGTAATTATCATCTAATTTTTTTCTTTCAATCCACGTTTTTCATTCTTCGATTGTATTTCTTCCACATGTAATTTGCTACTTTCATTTTCTAATCGCATTGTCAATTTCTCTAATGTAATTTTTTATTTCACATTTAGTATCTTTATAAAAGTTCTTATTATTCTTCAAGTTTTAATCTTCATTTTATTTACATTTTGATACCATTGAATGATGGTGTGAATTTATTCACACCATCACTTGTGAAATCATCACACAACAGTGGAGTGTTCATTTTTTATAATGTTCTTCTTCTTCAATTCCACTCTCATAAGTTTTCTTCCCGCTTCCATTGATATCATAACATCAATAGAGGTCTAACCTTTTATGGGTTGATCCTGGGGAGTTTCATGGGGTGTATTGAATGATATTTGATGTTCTTAAATTCTTAAATATGTTTTTCATTTTAAGAGTTCCTTGCTTTGATTTATCATTATCTTTGTCTTTACAAAATTTAATGATGAAGCATTTTGAGTACTAGTTCAATCCAATTCCTTAGAGAGATCATGAAAGTTATCCTATATGTTAATTGGTGATTAGCCTTGAAATTTTTTATGGATTAAATAAGAGAATGATATTGAGGAATTATTTCATTTTATGGATACCTCTTGAACCGATGAACTGAAAATCCAAAGAAAAACAAATAAATTCAATCTTTCCCTAGAGACAACTTAGGATCAACTCATCTTAAATAATTGTTTTAGATCAAGTAAATTTGTGTTTTTTTAATTTTTCTGTAAATTAAATAATTAGTTTTCCAAATGAAATCAACCCCAAAGATGGCCACTTCATAGCCAACCCCACATCCAGTATTAGTGTCTTAAGGTTTCTTCTTCCATTCCAGTGGATTCGATCCCAACTTGTACTTCATTGACTGCTTTTACAGTTCGGGTAAATTTGGACGCAACCAAATTTTGGCACCGTTGCAGGGGACCAAGTAATTTACCATAGAATATCTTTCTATTCTCCCCCATTTCTCTTTTCTCGTCCCATTTCTCTTCTCTTTCCCCCTTTCTTTTTTTTTATTTTTTTTGGCTCCCGAAAATCACGATTCTAAATTTTCAAATACATACAACGGAGTATAATCTACAATATCCCTTCACAATCTCAGGATGGAATCAATTTTTAAATCAACATTGGTAATCACCATTATTTTTTAATTACTTTGATCAATCATTGAATGAATACCCCACACCCGATAACATGAACGATATTTGTAATGATGAATGTTTAAAAGACCAATTTACATGCCCATCAAGAATGATTGAAAAGATAAATAATGAGGAATTACATGATTTTCAAACATCTATCAACCATAATCCTGAAAAAAACATTGAACAATTTTGTGAAAAAATGGTTAAAATGAATTCAGAAGTTTCATCACTGAGATTAGAAATACAAAGCAACGAGAATTCTGAGGAACCCATTCCCACTCAGGATATCCTTTCCTCATCACCGATAGAAGAATACTTTATCCCAAAAACCACTCATGAATTTAACAAAGTCTTAACCTTTGGATATTAGATAACTGAAAAAGATCAAGGAAATGTTGAAGGGTATTTAAATCAGGAGGAAATTAATTTTTTGGATTCACAATGAGGAAAATTTGTCTTCATGGATTAAGTGTTCAAAATATTGCTCTAATAATGATTTTTTAGAATTACATTTCATTGAACCATTGGGAGAGATAAAAAATATTGAGTCTATACCCACTCCTAACATTCAAATGGACAATTTTAGTGATGAATCCTATTTTCAAAAGGAATCAATCCTTTCAAAATGTTTTGTAGAAGAAACAAATTTGGATTCAAATTTCAGTTATTCTTTGGAAAAATTCAATAAAACTAAACTCAAAGTTGTGATCCATCCTTCCTGGATCAATAATCCCTCCATTTATGTTAACCTAGACCATTCAATTATCATAAATTTTCATCAAGAATCTCACAAAGTAGGAATGAACCTTGAAATCTTAGGAAATACTTCATATTAATATCAATCAACCATTACCGAAATTCCTTGTACTTTCACACTCATTGTTAATCATGGGATTTCACATGGACAAAATTATGAATAAAATTATTAATCTATATCTTGTTGAGGTGGATAAAAATTGCGTCCTAAAAATAATGAAAGATGGAATTGGATAATTTTGGGGGTTCAGTTCTAGCTAACAACATTAAACAAAAGCACTACATGGGAGGTAACCCATGGTTTTCATGTTTCCAATAATTTTGAATCAATTTATTTTCATTTAAATAATTACCACAGGCTATTGAATCATTCTTCTATTATGGGTATAGATGGGTATGAATAGAGAGTGCTATATTCTTCCGTGTCACATGGCATGGTCTCTGAGTAATACCTTACCCATAAATTTAAAAATAAGAGAATTTATCATCAGTTTATTTGTTTTATTTTAATTTTTTTTATAGGTTAAAAAAATAAACAAAAATTAAGGACATGTTGTTGGTCGTGGGGAAAAGCCCATCACAATCGTCCAAACCGCTGAGACTCAAACCCAGGATTGAAGGGAGAATGTGGCACAAACTTTCATCATCAAACACAAGGTGACATTATTCCATAATTATCATTTTCAATTTCCTATTTGAACACCTCTCCCATACACCCTTCGATGTTTTCTTTAAAGACTGGGGATAGGGTATTCTATATTGGGGGGATTTAATAAAAAATGATTTTTTTTGTAAATAAGAACATGAATGGAAAAAAAATTACATTGACCATGAACATGATAACACACCTTGAAAACACTGAAATTGGATATCAAATAAATTTTCATGCCTTGATTCTGATTTTAATGAATGTTTAAGTTCATGAGCATAGTTTTTGGAATGTGCGGTTGCCCTATGTGATTTTTCAAAGTTTACATTTTCATCATCATAATAAAAATGACACAATTCAAGTATACTAGATCTTGGGTGTAAATTTGAGTTCTTGGTTCCCTTTCATTATAGAATAGGGTTATGGGGTCAATTTTAGCTTAATTTGAGTATCCAAAAAAAATTGGAAAGAAATAATGACCACATAGAGCAATGTTTTGTCCAAATGTGTGGCGTCCAACACTTGGGGATTCTGAATCCATAGTTGTCCTGCCCAGAGTTAAGCATTATATCTCTATTTTTGAGCATGCATTTTGCAATATGTGTGGTTTCCGACACTTGGGGATCGTGAATCCATAGTTTTCTTGACCAGAGTTAGTCTTTTCATATCTGTTGTGGTTTAAAAAATAAAAAAAACCAAATAAAAATAATTTGGATACTCATCGTAAGATTTAATGTGATTCCCACCTAGCAGTTCCATTTTTTCCCCTTGAACAATATAATGGGAGCCATGTCTTTTGTGATGCTCAACAGTTTATCATGCTTAATAGAAATTGGATGAAATGTGGTGATGAATTTTATCAAAGGAATGGTCTTGGGCTTGGGATATGCTTATGGAACTAGACTGTTTTAAATTATTTTAATGGGTTTCATAATTTTTTTGGTATGAGTTTTTTGGGTGAGAAATGTGTATTAAAATGTTTTTGGAAAAGAGAATTCTAATTTCATATTTGTAATATATTTTGCTCGGGACTAGCAGGAATCAAGTTGGGGGGGGTGTGATTAGCCGCTGAAAGTGAATAATATTAATTGTAAATATATTAATAATAATGTGTTTCAAAGTTGATAAACATCATTTTTAGTGCATTATAGAAATTGAACTTCATTTCTCATCATAAATGAAATTCATGTTTAAAATGAAAATTTGGCCCCAAAAAATCATCTGCTTGGGGACAAAATTATATTCATTTTTTTAATTTGATATTTTTGTATATGATTGATCAATTTTTTTGGAATATTTTATCTTTTAGTATTAATGGACGAATCTCAAGAGATGATGGATATTTTTTAGCATGAACGTAGAAATTTTTCGGACAATGAATAATGGGCCTAAGGCCCATCTAATAGAAGTGGGTCTCAAAAACCAAGCCCAATGAAGATCAAATTTTTAAAGTAGAAAGATAAAAATATGGGAACCATTTTATTAAACTTTTTCCAGAGCTAATTCCGAAGTTTCAATGGAGAAATATGGATCCAAAGTTTACATTTAAATGGTCTGACCAATATGAATGCCCATAAATTCATCCCACCATTTCGGGCATAACATTGAAATGGATGCACCAAATGACCACAACTTTGGACAGCTGATAGAGGAAACATGTAATAAGATATATGTATTGTATGACCGCTTATGATTCTTCCATATTTAATGTCAAATTTGAACATCCAAATAAAGAATGATTCTGGACAGTTTTCTGGCTCAACTTCGAAACGTCATATTCCCTTGATTTTCTCACCACCCTTTTAACTCTCCCAATTAATGGGGATTGAATTTATTGTTTAGGAGTGTCTCTAAGGCTCCTAATGTGACAATATAAGAAGTTGTTGGTGAAGGGAATTATCATCTAATTTTATTCTTTCAATCCAATTTTTTCATTCATCCATTGTATTTCTTTCAGTTGTAATTTTGTTCTATCATTTTGTAATCACATCGTAAATTTCCCTAATGTAAGTTTCTATTTCATGTTTAGTATCTTAATAAATGTTCTTCTCATTATTCACGTTTTTATCTTCCTTTTATTTACACGTTTATACCGTTGAATCAACGTGTGAATTTATTCACACCATCACTTGTGAATTCATCACACAACGACGGTGTGTTCATTTCTCATAATGTTCTTCTTCTTTAATTCCACACCCATAAGTTTTCTTCTCGCTTCCATTGGTATCATAACATCAATAGAAGGATAACCTTTTTACGCGTTGATCCTAGGGAGTTTCATGGGGTGTATTGAATTTTATTTGATGTTATTAAATTCTTAAATGTGTTCTTCATTTTAAGAGTTCCTTTCTTTGATTTATCTTCATCTTTTTATTCACTAACTTTAACGAAGATGCATTTTGAGTGCTCATATGATCCAATTCCATGGAGTGATCATGAAAGTGATCCTATAAGTAAATTAGTGATTATACTTGAAATTTTTTATGGATTAAATTAGAGAATTATATTGGGGAATTATTTCATTTAATGGATACCTCTTGAACTGATGACCAGAAAATCCAAAGAAAAACAAATACACCCAATCAAGCCCTAGAGACAATTTAGGATCAACTCATCTTAAATAATTGTTTTAGATAAAGTAAATTTGTGTTTTTTTAATTTTTCTTTAAATTAAATAATTAGTTTTTCAATCAAAATCATCCCCAAAGATAGCCAATTCATATCCAACCCCACATCCAATATTAGTGTCTCGAGGTTTCTTCTTTGGTCCCTATGGATTCGATCCCTACTTCTACTTCAACGACTACTTTTAACGGTAGCGTAAATTTGGGTGAAACCAGTTACCGCCGAACCTTCATTGATTGAGCATTTAGGATTCTTTGAGAGTGTCACAACCCGTCCTCGGGGCCCGTGCCGTGACTACCCCAAGCCCGCCTTCCATAGGCCAGGGGCTGGCGACTAGCACCAAAGGCGTAAAATCCCAATAACTGGGAAGGCATTGCCTTTATAAAAGAAAACAAGCACCACAGAGTACAAGCGGAAACAAAACACTAAGTACAAAAGAAAAGCTGAAAAGTAAATGAGCCAGAATACAAACCCAAAAGAAAGTACAACTACAACTAAACAAGGTACAACAGCAAAAAAGACAAACAGCTGGAAGAGGGAAGCAGCTCATGGGTCATCCTCCTCGGGTCCTACCTGAAGGGTAGGTACAGATAGCGCAGATCCTGGTCGTCCACCTCGGATCCTACCTGAAGGGTAGGTACAGATAGCCTCCTCCACGCTCTCGTCCGTCAACCTCCTCTGTGAGTCATCTCGTCGTGTAGTCCACCTCCGGGGACTGACTCATCGTGTAGTCCACCTCCGGGCACCGACTCGTCGTGTATTCAACCTCCGGGCACCGACTCGTCGTGTAGTCCACCTCCGGGTACCGACTCGTCGTGTAGTCCACCTCCGGGTACCGTCCATTCCTCGAACACTCGGCCTCCGTCAGCACTGCCCGTCGTCTGCAACCAACACAACGAGGTGCGGGCATAGCCCGTGCAGGGGTGAGTATAACGATACTCAGTAGGGACCCCGAGACCCTCAAGGTCTCACTAAACCAACAAGGATAACCACAAGAAGATCTCAACAGATAACCTCTACTTAGATATATGCCCATACATATACCTAAGTTATCAAGTAACCCATCTCAATCATGAGGAAACACAAGGATTGTGAAATCAACGGATAACCACTACCCAGGTATATGCCCATACATATACCTAAGTTATCAAGTGACCCATCTCAATCATGAGGTAAACACAAAGGTCAAAAGTCTCAGATCAAACCCGGATTTTCATTATCGAAACCGTAACTGATGAAGAGATCTGTCTCTGGAGTGTACAGTGGTCCTGTCACGACTCCGAGGTACTGCTCACTAACCTAAGACTGTTGAGGTACTCATCCTGTCGAGTACTGCGGGTTTGCAGCCAACTACCGGGCGCTCCGTCTGCTGAGGGTCTGTCGCCAAATACCGGGCGCTCCCACTAATATCCTACAGAGGTACTCCTCCTGTCGAGAACCGCGGGTTTGTGGCCAACTACCGGGCGCTCTATCTGCCGTGGGTTTTTCGCCAAATACCAGGCGCTCCATCAACTGGGCTAGTCGACTCACTCCAAGTCGAGTCGGTCAAGCAGTCGTCAGGTCTCAGCCGGCAACACGGTCTCTGTACTCCGCACACTCGTCTCCGGGAGGGTCCTCTCCACGAGCTACTGGTCGATACTCCAAGTATCACAAAGTCCCGCAAAGAAGTATCTCAAAGGACAACCTCGTCATAGGGGTCTCAACGCAACAGACGGCGCGTCAATCGGACACCCGGTCTGTGAGTTATTAGCCTTTTCGTCCCAGGGGCCCGGTTGGTTTCGTATGCGAACAAATCCGTCCGTAACTCAACTATACCCCGAACACTCATAGGGTATACTCATAGGGACCGTTTCTCAACGAGATCACCAACGCCGCAAACGGTTCGTCAAACAAACGTTCTGTCAGAAAGGTATCAGCTTTTCCGTTCTAGGGGCCCGATTGGATTTCGGTGCGATCCAACCCAGCCACTATCCAACTGCATCCAAATCTCGGCGAAGGATGCCAAATGTTCCGTATCATCAACAGGAACTCAACGCAACAGACGGCGCGTCAATCGGACGCACGGTCTGAGAGTTATTGGCTTTTTTGTTCCAGGGGCCCGGTTGGATTTCGGTGCGATCCAACTCGACCGCACTCCGTCGGCATCCAAACCTAGAGCGGAGTAAGCCAAAAGATCCATCTCACTTAGAGGAATTCAACGAAACAGACGGCGCATCAATCGGACGCCCGGTCTGTTATTTATTGGCCTTTCTGTCTCACACCCACCCTAGAAAACTTCCCAGGAGGTCACCCATCCTGATCACTACTCTAGGCCAAGCACGCTTAACTATGGAGTTTTAACCACGTAGGCTCCCGAAAAGGAAGGTGCATCTTGAGTATAGTATACCGAAACGACCGTCTCGATCCAAGGATCGCGTTGCCGCTGACGGCGAGTCGTTTGGAGGCCTGTAGCCCAAGATACATGCATTTTACCGAAAGTGGTCTGAAACTGGCGGTCTGGGCCCGGGCCGACCCGGCCCGACCCCCCCCCCCCCCCCCCCCCGGGTCGGCCGAACCGGGTCGACCCGCCCCGGGCGGCGACTCGGCCCGACGACCCGGCCCGGCTCGGAAAACCCGGCCCAGCCAACGGCGCGGCGGCGCGGTCCGGCGAGGCAGCGCGGTGGGGCGGTCCGGCGCGGCGGCGCGGACCGGCACGACGGCGCGGCATGGGCGCCTTTCGGGTGCCGCGCGCGGGGGGCAAAGCCCCCCCCTCCTTTGAGAACCGTGACCCCTTAATTGGGGCCGCTTTTGAGACCCGTCCGGGGGAAATTAATTCCCCCGGTCTCCACTGTTCGGCCGGCCCGCACTGGCCGGCCGGTTTCGCCAGCAAGGACCGACGACGGCCGGTCCTTCCTTCGCCGACACCGGCGGCCCGGTGCCGGCCGCCGGTCATCTTGCTCCGCCGCGGCCCGGAACCGGCCGCAGCCTATGCCAACCGGCGCGATGCGACGACATCGCTTCCCTCCGCCGCGGCCCCGCTCCGGCCGCGACGCCTTTGACTTTCTTCGATGCGACGCGACAACGTCGCGTTCTTGGATTTCTTTCCACGGCGCGGCGTGACGACGCCACACAATAATTGCCGTGCGATTCCCGCGTGGTTCGACGGCACCACGCCATCCTGTTCCATCCGCAAGGAAACAATTATGGACATAGGAGGGGGGTTCGGCCGTGTTGGTGCGGTCCGGGCCCCCCTCTCGTTAGACAATAACATTTAATCCTTTATCCTCGAAGTTCGACATTCTAGAATCAAGAATGGAAAATAAATAAATAAAATATCAACAAACCCCTACCTCGGATTCAAGTGCGGAGCATGCCAATCAAGCCGCGAAAGACTTGCGTCGCGGAGGTCGGGCGTCGCGGAAATCGAACGTCGTTTCCGTTGACGTCGAGGTGCATCCGAAGAGGTACGTCGCTGGAGAAGCTTCGTAAGCTGACGGAGATAGTCCGAGGAGGAAACGATGTCTCCTTTCGTTGACACGGGAAGAAGATCGAAGAAGCAGCGTCATCGATCTTCGGAAACACACCGACTACGAAGAAGAAAAGCGGTGTTCTTCGTCGGAGATTAAGTGTTCTTCGTGTTCTTCGTCAAGGTTGAAGAAGATCGAGAGAGCTTCTCAAAATCTCTCAAGGTGGCAATGGAGACCAACCCAAAATAAAATAAGCTTAAGCCTTATTTTATTTACACAACTAAACATTTGAATTTCAAAAGATAAGAAACGAACCATTAATTTGTAGAATTAATTCAATGAAAGAAACAACACATCTAATTTTCGAAAAAAAACTGCCCAATTAAATGGTCTGTTATGAATTTAAGAAAACACGTCAGTTGACTTTCATAATGACGGGTTTTCGTGGGTATGTTACTTAGCGGAAAGAAACAGCGGGGCTCGTGCGGGCCCCACCTCACAAATATCCTACCAAGAGGGTAGGATATTTCTGGATAGTACCCTATCTGATTCAACTCAGATTAAGCCGCTTTTAAGTGGTTTCAAGTGGCTTCCAAGTGGCTTATGTGAAATAAAAATAAAGTTGTCGCAAAATTATTTTATTTCTTAACTTTAAGCCCGAAAATTAAAAACCACACCCGAGTAAACGCAACTCCGGAAGAGGCGTTTCTAAGCAATTACCGGCGCTGCAATTCCATCGGTGCCCTCAGAATTCGATTCTGAGCACCGGTTCAAAAGTTAGAAAAACCCGCTCGTCCGTTTACTGAACGTACCCGAGCCAAACTTCGGAAATTGATTCCGGGCACACCGGGCCCCGGAATCAGGCACCGTCAGAAACTGCATTCTTGTAAAATTCCAAAGAAAATTTAAAAAAAATTCCTTGGAATTTACGGGTCTTTACATTACTCCCACCACAGGGCTTTACGTCCCCGTAAAGATTCACCACAAACTTAGGGAAACAAAGCGGTATTGAGAAAGCATCTGAGCCTTCCGCTCCCATGTGCTCACCTGGAGGTTCCCGCGCTGCCAAAGAAAGTGCACAAGAGGAATCGATCGTCCTCCTAGGATCCGCTCCTGTCAATCCTCGATCCCCACAGGAACCTCCGTAGAAGACACTCATCGCCACCGTCCAGCTCCTCCTGGTCGATGATATGCGAAGGGGTCGAGCACGTATCTCCTCAGTTGGGATACGTGGAAAACGTCGTGCACCTAGTGCAACTGAAGTGGATGGGCCAAGCGGTAAACCACCTCGCCTACCCAGCTGAGGACCTAGAAAGGTCCGTTGAACCTCGGAGATAACTCGCCTCCCTGGCCACATCTCCGTAAACCTTGTCGAGGTGAGACCCGTAAGAAGACGTGGTCGTCATCCTCGAACTCCAGAGGTCTCCATTTCTGTTAGAACTGAAACTCAAAACGACTGCTGCTACGAGGGTAAGGTTGACCGACTCAAGAGTGATCAGTCGCACCCTCCTGTGCAAGTGTTACCCTGCACTGGCTGGGGTTTCCTTTTCCGCCGACCTAGGAAAACCCATCCCGACGTTTGCCTAAAACCGTCAATTTGAGTAT
The DNA here is from genome assembly GCA_963277665.1 of Viscum album. Classification (NCBI taxonomy): domain Eukaryota; kingdom Viridiplantae; phylum Streptophyta; class Magnoliopsida; order Santalales; family Viscaceae; genus Viscum; species Viscum album. Next base: position 1,096,767,994 of record OY728121.1, on the reverse strand, counting down.
GAACAGTTATTTCCCATTCCATACTCAAACTAACGTCGTAAGGCCTCGACGCTGCCACCAAGAGATTCCAACCAGAACTCTCTCCTCGAGGGTCTGACCACACCGTCGGCGTAAGTGTGATTATCGAGTCTCCTCCTAAGGTATCTCCAGACGTGAGGGTCAAGTCCACGGCTTACCGGAAACTCTAGGTCTGGAAAAAGATTTGTGAAAGCAAGGAATGATTCATATCGACGTCTGTTACTACAAAAGCTAGTAGTGGACACAGACTATCCCTTGAATCATTTCTAGAGCCATTGGGTCACACTCCTTGACCGCATGCAACCGCACTCTTCCTCCGCCCTCCGGCTCCCTGAGCCTGGCGGGAATAACTAAGGCGGGTGGTTGTAGCATGTTAAGATGTACACCACCTCATGCTGCTCTCCTAGATCTGCCTCCACGTCTGCCGCTTCACAAACTCATCTCTATTTAAATCTACCTCTTGTTGAAACATTTAACACGCCCGAGTCTCTAAGACTGGCACTGGTTCCTTGTTTCTTACTGCACTGTGCAGTCTTCATCTGCTCCTGGATGAACTGCACCTCCTTTAGTCTCACAAGAGCTGCTATTATTTCTTCTTTGCCGATAAGAGAAATCTGGTCTCATCCCCTGGATGAACCACATTCGTTACCTAATACAGTCAATCCTTACATAAATGATGCATTCATGCCATGGATGACGTCGTAAGGCCTCGACGCAACTGCTAAGAGATCCAACTGTCACTCTCGCCTCCAAGGGTCGAGTCACACTGTCGGCATCAGCATGAGGTCACTGGGTCTCCTCCAGTAGGAATATCAAAAGTGAGGGTCAAGTCAACAGTTTAACAGGGACCACTCAGTATCAACCAAACAAAAAGATAGGAAAACAAACAAAGAAAAGTGTCTTTTTATTATTGCAGCTCATAGTACAAAGACACGAATACAAAAGCATCATGGAACTAGAAGTACAAAGGACGTATCCACTAGTTCCTCTCCTGTCCACCTGCTCTCGGAGTGGGCCTCCTGGTGGTGGTGTCAACATCCCGTAGCGTCGTCCACCTCCAGCTGCATGACCAGCTCCTCTGCCATGGCCGCCTGCTCCTTGCGGTCCGCCCTGATCGAACCTCTGCCTCTACCTCGGAGGTTCTTCATTTAACTGCTTGTCATCTGCATGGCGGGTCAGACAGTCACGTGCCATGTGACCAATTCCACCGCAGGAGTAAAACTGTCCACTCTTGGCACGTCTGGCTCTGACTCCACCCCGGTTTCCCCACACAACTGAACCTGAGTCGTGCAGTCGGCCACCGGTAGGTATGGTCCTCTTGGACCTTTGTGTCATCTGTCTACTGCCTACTGCAGAAGACTCTGCCGCAAGCTGACTAGTGGTGGGTCCTGCTGCTGGAGACTGCTCAGCAAGGAAACTCTCCACTAAGAGGGCTCTCTCCAACACCCCTGTCTGCGTCGGAATGTTTTGCGATACAACTGAATCTATGATCTCCCACCTGAGCCCCTGCTCGATGGTTCGAGCCCTGAAGAACGGGTCCCATACCATATCTGTGGAGTAGCGCGAGAGGTCCGTGAATCTCGCTGAGTACTGCGCCACTGACATGCTGCCCTGCCGCAGCTGAAGTAACTCCTGTATACGCACCGCTCGAAGGGTGGCTGCTACAAACTCTGCCCGGAATAGGCTCTCGAAGTCTGCCCATAGAAGTGTCATCTCGTCATGCATATGAAGCATCAGGATCCACCATATACCTGCTGCTTCCAGAAGAAGGCTGGCTGCAAGGATCACCATGAAATCTATCGGCGTCCCTACTAGCCTGAAGACTCTCACCATAGCCTCCAGCCAATCCTCAGCCGCCTGCGGTTCCATCCCTCCCTGAAACCTGGGTGGCCTCTGGTGCTGGAACTCATGCAGTGCGCTTAAGCGACGTGCATCCTCTACTGCAGGGACTGGTGGAATCGGTGGCCCAACGGGTAGTAGTACCGCTGGTGCCTTCGCTGGTGCCTCAACTGGGATAGGGCCCTATACTGAGGCCTCATCGCTCGATGAGCTGTCAGTACGCACCACTCTAGGGGCTCTAGCTGGTCGTCCACGGGGAGGCATCCTGAAAGAAACAACGTGACACGGTCAAAAGATTATACCTGGTGATCTGACCTGGTTTGAGTTGAAATTTAAATAAAACTTCTGGAAAACACACACGCAATCAGTGTTTTCATGCACAAAGTCGGAAACCAGTTGTCAGGGTCCTGGTGTATGGATACGTCGGCCGCCCGTACCAACACTGGACTCCCTGAACTGAAAACCACACTCGGTACCCTTAACACTATTGCTTCACAGAGAGAAACATCAGAGTTATAAGTTCTGCGGTAGAACCGAACTCCTCTGATACCAATTTGTCATGACCCGGTCTCAGGGCCCGTGTCGTGACTACCCCAAGCCCGCCTTCCATAGGCCAGGGGCTGGCGACTAGCACCAAAGTCGTAAAATCCCGATAACTGGGAAGGCATTTCCTTTATAAAATAAAATAAGCACCATAGAGTACAAGCGGAAACAAAACACTCAGTACAAAAGAAAAGCTGAAAAGTAAATGGGTCAGAATGCAAACTCAAAAGAATGTACAACTACAACTGAACAAGGTACAACAGCAAAAATACAAACAGCTAGAAGAGGGAAGCAGCTCCTGATTCCTCCTCCTCGGGTCCTACCTGAAGGGTAGGTACAGATAGCGTAGCTTCTGGTCATCCACCTCGGATCCTACATGAAGGCTAGGTACAGATATCCTCCTCCACGCTCTCTTCTGTCAACCTCCTCTGTGAGTCGTCTCATCGCGTAGTCCACCTCCGGGTACGGACTCATCGTGTAGTCCACCTCCGGGCACCGACTCGTCATGTAGTCCACCTCCGGGCACCGAATCGTCGTGTAGTCCACCTCCAGGTACCGACTCGTTGTGTAGTCCACCTCTGGGTACCGTCCAGTCCTCGAACACTCCGCCTCCGTCAGCACTGCCCGTCGTTTGCAACCAACACAACGAGGTGCGGGCATAGCCTGTGCAGGGGTGAGTATAACGATACTCAATAGGGACCCCGAGACCCTCAAGGTCTCACTAAACCAACAAGGATAACCACAAGAAGATCCCAACAGATAACCTCTACTTAGATATATGCCCATTCATATACCTAAGTTATCAAGTAACCCATCTCAATCATGAGGAAACACAAGGATTGTGAAATCAACGGATTACCACTACCCAGGTATATGCCCATACATATACCTAAATTATCAAGTGACCCATCTCAATCATGAGGTAACACAAAGGTCAAAAGTCTCAGCTCAAACGAGGATTTTCATTATCGAAACCGTAACTGCTGAAGAGCTCCGTCTCTGGAGTGTACAGTGGTCCTGTCACGACTCCGAGGTACTTCTCACTAACCTAAGACTTCTGAGTTACTCCTCCTATCGAGTACTGCGGGTTTGCGGCCAACTACCGGGTGCTCCGTCCGCTGAGGGTCTGTCGCCAAATACTGGGCGCTCCCACTAATAGCCTACAGAGGTACTCCTCCTGTCGAGTACCGCGGGTTTGCGGCCAACTACCGGGCGCTCCGTCCGCCGTGGGTCTGTCTCCAAATACCGGGCGCTCCGTCCACTGGGCTAGTCGACTCACTCCAAGTCGAGTCGGTTAAGAAGTCGTCAGGTCTCATGCGGCTACACGGTCTCCGTACTCCGCACGCTCATCTCCGGGAGGGTCCGCTGCACGAGCTACTGGTCGATTCTCCAAGTATCACAAAGTCCCGAAAAGAAGTATCTCAAAGGACCACCTCGTCATAGGGGTCTCAACGCAATAGACGGCGCGTCAATCAGACGCCCGGTCTGTGAGTTATTAGCCTTTTCGTCCCAGGGGCCCAGTTGGTTTCATGTGCGAACCAATCCGGTCGTAACTCAACTATACCCCGAACACTCATAGGGTATAATCATAGGGGCCGTTTCTCAACGAGATCACCAACACCGCAGACGGTTCGTCAAACAAACGTTCTGTCAGAAAGGTATCAGCTTTTCCGTTCCAGGGGCCTGGTTAGATTTCGGTGCGATCCAACCCGGCCACTATCCAACTGCATCCAAATCTCGGCGAGGGATGCCAAAAGTTCTGTATCATCAACAGGAACTCAACGCAACAGACGGCGCGTCAATCGGACGCCCGGTCTGAGAGTTATTGGCTTTTTCGTTCCAGGGGCCCGGTTGGATTTCGGTGCGATCCAACCCGACCGCACTCCGTCGGCATCCAAACCTCGAGCGGAGTAAGCCAAAAGATCCATCTCACTTAGAGGAATTCAACGAAATAGATGGCGCGTCAATCGGACGCCCGGTCTGTTCTTTATTGGCCTTTCCGTCTCACACCCACCCTGGAAAACTTCCAGGAGGTCACCCATCCTGATCACTACTCTAGGCCAAGCACGCTTAACTATGGAGTTTTAACCACGTAGGCTCCCGAAATGGAAGGTGCACCTTGAGTATAGTATACCGAAACGACCGTCTCGATCCAAGGATCGCGTTGCCGCTGACGGCGAGTCGTTTGGAGGCCCGTAGCCCAAGATATGGGCATTTGACCGAAAGTGGTCCGAAACTGGGGGTCTGGGCCCGGGCCGACCCGGCCCGACCCCCCCCCCCCCCCCCCCCCCCCCCCCGGGTCGGCCGACCCGGGTCGCCCGCCCCGGGCGGCGACCTGGCCCGACGACCCGGCCCGGCTCGGAAAACCCGGCCTGGCCGGTGGCGCGGCGGCGCGGACCGGCACGACGGCGCGGCCTGGGCGCCGTTCGGGTGCCGCGCGCGGGGGGGAAAGCCCTCCCTCCTTTGAGAACCGCGACCCCTTAATTGGGGCCGCTTTTGAGACCCGGCTGAGGGAAATTAATTCCCCCTGTCTCCACTGTCCGGCCGGCCCGCACTGGCCGGCCGGTTTCGCCAGCAAGGACCGTGACCGGTGGCCCGGTGCCGGCCGCCGGCCATCTTGCTCTGCCGCGGCCCAGAGCCGGCCGCAGCCTATGTCGTTCGGCGCGATGGGATGGCATCGCTTCCCTCCGCCGCGGCCCCGCTCCGACCGTGACGCCTTTGACTTTCTTCGACGCGACGCAACGACGTCGTGTTCTTGGATTTCTTTCCACGGCGCGGCGCGACGGCGCCGCACAATAATTGTCGTGCGATTCCCGCGTGGTGCGACGACACCACGCCATCCCGTTCCATCCGCAAGGAAACAATTATGAACATAGGAGGGGGGTTCGGCCGTGTTGGTGCGGTCCGGGCCCCCCTCTCGTTAGACAATAACATTTAATCCTTTATCCTCGAAGTTCGACATTCTAGAATCAAGAATGGAAAATAAATAAATAAAATATCAACAAACCCCTACCTCGGATTCATGTGCAGAGCACGCCAATCAAGCCGCAGAAGACTAGCGTCGTGGAGGTCGGGCGTCACGGAAATCGAACGTCGTTTCCGTTGACGTCGTGGTGCGTCCAAAGAGGTACGTCGCTGGAGAATCTTCATAAGCTGACGGAGATAGTCCGAGGAGGAAACGACGTCTCCTTTCGTTGACACGGGAAGAAGATCGAAGAAGCGGCGTCGTCGATCTTCGGAAACACACCGGCTACGAAGAAGAGAAGCGACATTCTTCGTCGGAGCTTAAGTGTTCTCCATGTTCTTCGTCAAGGTTGAAGAAGATGGAGAGAGCTTTTGAAAATCTCTCAAGGTGGCAAAGGAGACCAGCCCAAACTAAAATAAGCTTAAGCCTTATTTTATTTACACAACTAAACATTTTAATTTCAAAAGATAAGAAACGAACCATTAATTCATAGAATTAATTCAACGAAAGAAACAACTCATTTAATTTACGAAAAAAACCGCCCAATTAAATGGTCTGTTAAGAATTTAAGAAAACGCGTCAGTTGACTTTCATAATGACGGGTTTTCGCGGGTGCATTACTTGGCGGAAAGAAATGGCGGGGCTCGTGCGGGCCCCACCTCACAAATATCCTACCAAGAGGGTAGAATATTTCTGGATAGTACCCTATCCGATTCAACTCAGATTAAGCTGCTTTTAAGTGGCTTCAAGTGGCTTCCAAGTGGCTTATGTGAAATAAAAATAAAGTTGTCGCAAAATTATTTTATTTCTTAACTTTAATCCCGAAAATTAAAAACCACACTCGGGCAAACGCAACTCCGGAAGAAGCGTTTCTAAGCAATTACCGGTGCTGCGATTCCATCAGTGCCCTCAGAATTTGATTCCGAGCACCGGTTCAAAAGTTAGAAAAACCCGCTCGTCCGTTCACTGAACGTACCCGAGCCAAACTTCGGAAATTGATTCCGGGCACACCGGGCCTCTGAATCAGGCGCCGTCAGAAACTGCATTCTTGTCAAATTCCAAAGAAAATTAAAAAAAAATTTCCTTGGAATTTACGGGTCTTCACAGAGAGCATTCCTAAGGGATGACTTATCTGGATCAAACTGAAATCATACAAGAAATCTAATGTCTTGAATGCATACGAAGAGTTGGATGAATGAGCTCTACTGAATGAAAATCATACTTGCAGGAGACATTCAAGTTTTACAATGCATTTGAGCTTTACAAATGATGAGGAGAATGTGATCAAATCATGCACATGCATCAGGGAAAAAGAATCTTGCGTAACAATAGGTGAATTTGTAATCGGTGTCTTCTAAAAGATCAAATGTGTTCGGAAAATATGAATATAGAACCATCTTGGGATAGTGCGATCTTTGTCTCTATATTTTGCACGAACGATTTGAGGAACCATGTGACAATGTACAATTCTACACCATATTCATGAAGAAGAATAGAAGTAAATCATGCTAAATAATATCTTATAGATACTATTTACACGAAGTAATCTTGATACACTATATATTATACTTGTGCGAAAGATTTCATGAATAACTGCACACATGCAGTGTGACTTGCACAAAGTACAATGTCGTGAGTTTTTTACGAAGAAAAAACTTTCACTTACATCCATCCGAGTTCATGAAAAGGAGGCATTAAATGAGCACATGCATGATGCACATATGTTGAACCTAAACTAAAGAAACATGTGAACCATGTGTGTCCGGGTTTTCTGGTAACATGAAATACATGCATGAATTCATTCCTGATCTAGCACACATTAAGAATTATTGAGATACCCAATAAAATACACATTCAAATGTCATGCAATCCACACATGAAGTGTGATTGAATTGGGAATTCAAGAATAATTTATTTGAGATAGTTAAAGTATTAATGTGGCTTATAATAATCAACAAGAATTTGTGTGCACTGCTGGAACACATCTTAAGTGAGGTCGGGACTTAAGTCAGAAGGAATAATTCAAGCCTGAGCATTTTGTTGCACTGAGGAAACTGATCAGACATAGGTGATCATGGATATTTGAGAAATACCAAATAATATTTCAAAGGTGCCAGGAAAGTTAGACAAGAAAGTTGGATTCAGAAATCTCATGGATGAAGCTTAACAGATCGTCTTGTAGTAAATCACAAATTGAATGAAAGGTGAAGTCTTTGGTTGGACGAAGACCATAAGAAGTATATCAGTTTGAGCTGAGAGAGGAATATGGTTGGGGGGTATAAAACACTGAGTCATAAGAGTTGGTTTGTAGGGGGGGTATAAACAGAATCAATTAGAGGATCGATTAATGGGGTTATAACTAGTTGCTGCCTAAACCATTGTAATCACTGGAATGATATTATAGTGGATACTCCATGTTAGTAGGTCTTTTAGTTTAACCTTATAAATACGATGTTCTTATCTTTCTGTTATTACTACTACACAAAAATTGATATTGAGAGATATTATTGATTGGATCTAGAAACATAACATGTTCAAGTGGTTGAATTCAAAAGAAAATGAATTTATAAAAAGAAACCTCTAATTCAATCCCCCCTCTTAGTGGTCTATTCGGCTTGGGGCTCTACACCCCTCCCATTTTTCTTCAGACATCAAAATCCTTTTGGTTTATTATAGACATGCCCAAATTAATTCCTTACTTACCTTCCCACATTCTAGAAGCCTTGTTTTTATTAGAAAACCCTCATAGGAAGGCTTTTGGTGCAAACCTAAAGAGTTTGTCTGATGAAGATGTATTGTTCTTAACCGAGCATTTTTGTTTTATTTTTCTATATTATTTAATTCCTCTTCAACTATGTTGAAATAATAACATCGATATCTTCCATATACTAGGATGTTATTATGTTAATTATATAACCTATATCCATATCATCTTCCATCAAATGGGAAATGAAATCGTCGGTCATCTGTACGACAGACTACTGTCCCATGAATCGATGTAATTTTTCTTCCATCCTCGCCTCTCACATACGAATGGAATGGTGGATTTAATGCACACACACACACACACACACATATATATATATATGATATTTATGAAATAATTATACTTTTTTAATTATAATATTACATCTACCATATTACCTTCTAATCCATTGGAAGATGATAAAGTAATTCGTATGTACGTGTGGACAACCTCCCATGAAGCGATGCGATTCATTTCTCATTTATTTTTTACATGGATGGTAATAATGATGGATTTTATGAATATATATAATTTATTTGATATAATAATAATTCCTTAAAGTTAAATTATTATTTACATTTCTTTCTCTTGATCCTTCGAAAAATAAAAACAACATTCATGCATACATACGACATACCTTCTCCATGAACAGTGAAAATCATTTTTCTATATCTTACTTTTATGGATGATTATAAATATTTATATAATTAATATGTATAATATTTATATAATTACTAACATTATAGTGATTATGGAACCATAATAAATATATAAGTATAAAAAAAACCATACCAAAACATACATGAAAAAACTATGCAATTATCACCCGGAATAAAGATTTTAATAAAGGATTCTTAATAAATGGGTGATAAAATTTTATAAGTAAAACATATATGTCATGATATATATGATTATGGTTCTGGAATATATGTATAATAAATCTATATTTATTATACAGTATTTTTGAGCACGTATGAAGGAAGTCAGACCCGAGGTAAGGGATTTTAGTCTCCCTTTTATTTATGTGAGACATATGCCATATTCCCCACTTGTTTCTTTTATGTGACGTATATATTTTCAGTGAATTTATTTTAAAATTCTTATAAAAATTATGGGTATTTACATATCCATCTAAGGTTATTTCCTTCGTCGGGCTTATGATTCATAAACTACCAAAGTAGTAAGGGTTTTATGTTACAATCTCATTGTATAATGGGATTGTTTGTGATTATGGTTCTGATGATGAAATTTCATCATATAAACCTCAATAATATCATGAATTTTCTTCCCATTTAGTTATTTATATAAATTATATGTTTTACTTTAATTTTACTCTCTTTATGTATCCAATATTCCAAAAGAATTTTTTTATGGAAAACCTTCCATATTCATGTTTTCTAAAATTGTTTTCTAGAATGTTTTTAATATTCCTTTATGATTGGTTAATCAATATTTTAACCATGTTTGAATTTTGAAAAACTGGTTCAAAATTATTCTTCTTGTCATTTTCCAACCAAGGTTCTTTTGACCTTTTACCAAAAATGTGATTTTTTATTTGAATGTATATAGAATGAATAGAATTTCCCACTCTAATGAAAATTGAAGGCTTCTAAGATTTTCATATAATTTAATAAAGATATTTTCAAATAAATTCTTTTCTTTAATGTTTGAGAAATTTTAAGATTTTAAAAATTGATTTTCAAGGTGAAAATGATATTTTCCTCTGGAATGTTTTAATGATATTTTAATGGAATTACTATTCATCAATGACAAAAAATCTTGATTTTACTTATGATCTTATTGGGATATGATCAAATGATACCATCCTTATTCTTTCTCTGGATGGTTTATGATTAAAATGATAATATTTTTTTGAATCCCGTACCTTTTCCATGAGTTATACTATGGAAAATTGATGAAATGTTTATGATACCCATTTATTTTGTATGGGTTATTCTATGATTAAATATCTGTGAAACTCATTTATTTCTCATAGTTTTGGTATGATGAATGTTTTATGATCTTATGAAATATATATGTATGATTTTCATTATGTGTTCAGTGAACCCAGAATTATATAGCCCACCAATGTATTAGATAAAGACAAACATCACATGAGAATAAATAGAACATTAAATGGGATTGAATCTAGTTCAGTTAGTGGCTCTATCCACTATGATAGTTTTGGGAGTAGATATTGACTACTACAATGGTTTGAGGAATTCAATCATTCCACTATTATGGACTTTGAAAAGGTCCTTGACTACATAGGAAAAAATTTTCATGCTTATGCATATGCAAAAAGTCTAAGTCTTAGGCCAACGTTATGCTCTCATGGCTCATGTTCTTTGTTTCTTTTATTATTTATGTATTATGATTTACCACGATTTATGGAATGATTGAAAATTATGATCTATGATATGTAGAGTATGGTTTTAAAATGTTATTCTCATGTTTTAATACCCTTATTCTCATGTTATATTTAAGTGATCAATGATATCTCTCTTGTTTACCCTTACTGAGCACTTGATATCACCCTTTATTTTGTTTACTTTACCCAAGTTATGACAAAAGGTATTGAGTATGATATTTCTAAGAAGGCTGCTTGTTATGAAGAACATAATATGAGATGATGTAGTTCATTTATGAACCATTTTTTATGTATCCATGTTTCCAATATCACTAGACCTATATGGTTCTGACATGGATCATTATGTTATGTAATTAATGATTATCTATTAAGATGTGATATCTATTTATGAGTAGTATGAGTCACTATAGTTGGTATCAGAGTAATGTTTTGTCACCTTTAGAAAGTAGGATGAGAAAATTTAGTAAGAACCCTGGAGATAAGTCTAAGTATATGATAACATCCTAATGTTTTGGTAATGAACATGGATAATGTAGGTTAAACCTAATGTGTTGTAGATTTAAAATATGTCTTGATTTATTCATACTATAAATGATTTTTCATGACTATGTTTTCTAACTATTATTATTGTTTCTCAAACAATGTTTTTATGTTTTAGTTGATGACTAAAACCCAGTGGATCCATATTAATGATGAATACGACATAGAATGCAATTATTTTCCTCTTGAGAAACCAAAAGTTATCGGAGTTTGAATGAAAAATCACATTTCTCTCACACAAATTTCTCAATCTATGAATCATGTTTAACTTCCAAACGAGTAGAGGGAAAAACAATTTTTTGAATCCTTTATGAGGAAAAACCCACCTTCTTTTAGTGGGCTTGCTGATCCACTAGTTTCTTGATCAATGGCTTAGTACTATTGAAAAGATATTTTCCATTCTCTAGTGTTTGAAGCATGAAAAATAAATTTTTATTATCTATTGTTTAAAAGCTAAAATAAATAAATGGTGAAGTATTATCAAGAATATGAGGAAATAAGAAGAAATTGAATATATGGAGTGAGATACATTTAATAGTTTGTTTTTCAATAAGTACTTTACTCATATTATTCATACGGAAATGGAGAAGTAATTCATTGAGTGAAAGAAAATAGATGATGAATCTGTTGGTACCTAGGTGGAAAATTTTACAAGACTTTCATAGTACGCTTCTGGTATTATCATCCAACCTAAAATTAAGGTTAATCAATTCTTCAGTGGCTTAAAATCAAGTTTTCAAAGGTTCTTATCCATAACAGCTAAGGGGATGTAATGTAATTGTGCCTATATATTGGGATAGAGGGATATCAATAATAGGGTGGTTTTAATAGGGGACATTCGGTCATTCGAGAAGTTAGGGGGCATAGAGCCTTGGCTCGAGTGGGGAGAGGCTACCCAGGAGTGTAGTTCAAATGGTTTGTACAAAAATACCACTTGTTTTCTAAGGGTTTTTTGTCTTATTCTAAACTATCGTTTTCTCTCTAATTTACACTTTATCATATAGTGATTTCATTGAGAGAGTCTGATTTGGAATTTGAAAGAGTATAACTACAAGAGATTTACTGGTTGAAGAAGATGTCTACGAACACATGAATGTAAAACATAATTGTGTCTATGGAAACTACTATCATCGAGTTGAAGATAAGTGTTTTATGGAAGTTGAACCTCGATATGACCATCCTTGAGACGAAATCATATTTTCATTAGTATATGTAGGAAATTTCGACGACATCCAGTCAACAGAATTCATTTGTGTGGAGTAATTCGGGGAGTTCTAGATGATTTCATGAGAAAGAAAATTCTACCATCAAAGAGGAAGGTGAAAACAATATAATAATTGCAATGTTAAAGTCTAGACAGAAAACAAAGGGAACAATGTATGGGAAATGTAGGAGGAAGATCGAGGGGGAAGAAGCACACACACTAGGCAGTTGGAAGTGCCGATATTCACCAATGATAATCCGATATCTTGTATTTTTCAAAAGGAAATATACTTTTAAATAACTAGAATATGAGAATATTTGAAGGTGTTGGTGTCTCAGATATGCATGGATGAAATGGTGCAATATTGTATGATCTCTTTGAAGTTAGTACCGTCAGAACATACTTGGATGCAAATAAAGGAGGAGATTCTTGGGATTTATGAAGGTGAAATGGAATAAGATACACTAATGGTTTTAAAGATGCATCATAAGACTAAAACAATTGACATTTACATTGGTGTATTTGATCCCGTGACTCTGTGGATTCCAGATCTCTTAGAAAAGTGTTATTTGAGGTTTTATTTATTAGTGGGTTGAAGGACAAGATTGGAAGTATTATACTGATGCATGAACGCATAGTAAGGCAAGGATACTATAATTGATGCATTGTGTAGAGAGGGATATTTTAGTGAAAATAATTCTCAAAGGGCCTATGATTTGACCATGACAAGATGTTCTGGGGGGTTCAGGAAGGGGATAGAGCATGAAATCCATAAAAATTCTTCCTCCAGGTGAGGGATATGAGTGGGAATAAAGAGGATGGAAATTTTCGCACTAGAAGGGAGTTTAGAACTTGCCTCAAGGGGAATATTAATATATATGGGAGAAAGGACTATGCTACTGGTGCAGATAGAAATTTATCCCTAGCCATAAGCACCCTGATAAGGGCTTCAAACTCACAGTGTGGGAGTGTATTGAGCCATTGGAGGAGGCAGAGATGGAGTTCATTGACCGTGAGGTAAAATAGGAGATGTCAGGAGAATTTAGAGAATGGAAAATTCTAGGGACAACAATGTTTACACAGGAAATGCACAAGGTGAGGTGCAATCATACAATGATGATTGAAAGAAACAATAAAGGAGTACTGATAATTGTACTTGGGTAAAGTAGGTCCAACCATAATTTTATCTCGAAATTGATATTAAGGTATTTAATATTACATATCACAAAGATGATTCCATTTCATATCTAGATGGGAGATAGACATCGAGTAGTATAATGGGGATTTTGTAAGACATTTAAGCTGAGATTGGGAACAAAATAATTCGAGGTGGATGCATATATATTTGGATCAACATGACCAAATTTGGTTTTGGGAATATCACAGCTCAAAGTTTTGGGGTATGTGACTACACATTGGAGGAAGATGAAGATGAAGTTTGTTTAGAAGGGGATGGAAGTAGTTTTGTATGAAGTTGAACAACAACATGGGATGATAGGATTGGTGTAAGAATATCTGGGGATGGAAAGCATTATGGAATATGATGATGATGATGATATAATGATGATTATATGAAACTCATTTCTTTCCCATGTGTTAATTTGTTTAAAAACCCAACTTCATTTATGTGGGTTATGCTATGATGAAATGATTAACATAGGGAATGAAATGGATATTAGGAGCTAGCATAGAAAAAGGAAGTACATGAATTAGTTAAAATCATATGAACCAGTTGCAGAAGTTGTTTCAGTTGTATAGAGACATCGTTGAGGTACAATGGGAGTTACCTCCTCGAAGAGAAACATGTCATGTCCTTAAACATAAGGATAGTGAAAAACTATTTAACATACGACCATACAAGTTAGCACATTATATAAAGAATGAGGTGGATTATAGAATTCAGGAATTGTTGGCGTAAAGATTCATTTAGCACAACACAAGCCCATATTTGAGTTCAATAATCATGTTTAAATAAAAAGATGAAGGATGGAGCATGTGTGTTGATTACTAGGAAAGTTAACGGTACCAGACTGGTATCCATTTTCAATGATAAAAGAGACTATGGATGAGTTTCATGGATTAAAATACTTCACCAAGATGGATTTTGAAATCTGCCATCCATATGGTTTGGATGAAGACTAAGGATGTGGAAAAAATGACATTTAAGACTCACGAGGGGCATTATGAGTACTTGGTAATGACATTATGGTTAACGAATGCACCAAAAACCTTCCAAGTAATGATGAATGCTGTTTTTCATCCAATATTGAGGAAAGCACTATTTATATTTTTGATGATATACAAGTCTATAATAAAGGGTGGAAAGAACACTTAGAATAGTTATGAAAATTGTGGAAAAATATGTTATTGAATGCATTTTTTCGAACTGGAAGAAATGTACCTTTGTATGGAGGTCATTGGAGTATTTGGGATATATAATTTTTGAATAAGGGGCCTTTATGAATCTTAATAGGATCGAGGTAGTGAAGAACTGGCATGATCCAAGGAATGTCAAAGAGGTGGGGTTTTTTTTGTGCCTCATAGAGTACTATCAAATGATTAGCTAGAAATAAGAAAGTTTTCTAGATTATTGACCACACTGACCCAAAGGATAATTGAGTCCTAGGAATCCTTCAAAACTCTCAAAGATAGAATAACCACAACACCAGTACTGGTGATGCCAGACTTTTCTGAAATGTTCATTGATCATTGTGATGTTTTATGGTATGGAGTAGGGGAAGTTCTATTATAAGTGTGAAGTCCACTTTCTTATTACAAAAAATCATTGTTTGATACCACATTTTTAAAGTCAGTGTATGAAAATGAGATCATAAAACTTGTGATGTCCATAAAACACTAGAAACAATACTTTTTGGGACATGATTTGAGGTATTTACAGATCTTCATAGTCTAAATCATATGATCAGTCAATAGGTAATCTCGATGGATTGACAGTGTTGGCACTCCAAATTAATGAGGTATGATTTTGAAGTTATCTAAAAGATAGAGAAGTAGAATAACGCAAGAGATTCTCTGTTAGGGGTAGATAAGGATGAACAGTGTATGGATGGTCGTATCACAGCCAACCTGGGATGAATTTCATATTTTAAGGGAGTAAATACAGCAAGATTACCGATTAATGAAAATAAATGATAAACTATAATAGGGTATGCCTGGGAAATTGGGGGTATACATGTCAAAATGGCATCTTTTTTTCCAAAAAAAAATTATTACTCTAAAAATATTCTATTTTTATTTTGAAATTATTGCATTACAACCATTATTCTCCACTGGGCGGGCTATTTGAAAATAAACATGAAACCTTCTAATAGAGTGGTATGGACTGGGATGTCCTAAAGTGTACAACAGTTTTTCCGGGAGTGTGCAGTGTGCCAAAAAAAATAAATATGAAATTTTAAGCCCAGCTAGACTACTAGTATCCTTTCCGATTTCGAATTTGGTGTGGGAGGAAGATACTATGGACTTTATATCTAGGTTTCCAAAGTCCCAAGGGTATGAAGTTTTGTACATGGTGATTGATATGTTAAATAATTATGTAATCTTCATACTAATAACAAATCCCTACATGACAAATACAGTGGAAGAGGTATTCTTGAGAGAAGTAGTCAATATGCATGGCATACCTCGAACAATAATTTGTGACTGAGATTCCATGTTTATAAGTTTGTTCTAGAAATATTACTTCAAGTTTCATGGAACAACCTTGTTTGAAACATTTTTTGTGTATTTAGGAGTCCTACAATGGTTTTATATATTTTATATCCTTTTACTCTATGCATAAATAAAGGGATACACGTCTCATTGTGGTAGGCAGTACGGTTCTACATAGTATCAATGGAGGTGTAACCCAACCCTTCCTTATCCACGTTTCTTCCTCTCCACCCTAATTTTTACCTTATGCTCCCTAACATAGTTTTTGTAATGCCCCCACCTCGACGTCACCTTTAGCGATGACCCCCACCACCCCCATGTACCTCCTATCCCTCCCTCCACCCTTCGAAACTCCCTGCCACATCCTACCTCCCGGCCCGCACACCCAGCTGATGACTAGCTTCGCCGTCAATGCCATCCCATCTGCCGACCGTTTTCCACAGAGATCCTATAACACCCGAGACTTTTATGTTATATAAACCATCAAAGTAATCTTTTCCTACAAAACACTTGCTTGGCTTTCTTTACACGCAATCGCGACCTTCCTCGATAGCTTGCGTCGTACGCAATACCGAGTTTCACTAAACAACAATATGCTATTAAAACTAGCCGTTATGAATAGTAATAACCACTTTTTGAAATTTTATAAATTTTATTTTTCAAAATGGACTTCATTTTTGGACTCAGAATATCGAAATTAGCCTAGGGTGAAATTTTTGTATTTTTCTGAAAACTTTCAATTTTTGATGAATAGTGAAACCACTAAGTGGTAGGTTAAAAACTGAATTTTGCATAAAACTTAATTTTACCGCTTCTGTGAATGGAATTTCGAAAATCCGACAGACACAGTTGATATCAGTAAGTAAAATGTGGTTCAATGAGATAAAAATAATTTTTTTGGTGAATAGTAACTTTTTACTTTTTTTTACCGCGGTTAATAGTAAATAGAGTAACTAAGGGTAAATATGATATTAATATTACCCTAACACATGTCCTAATTCTATTGGACAAGTGTAATTCGACCAAAAACAAACTTAGGAATAAAATATGACCATTTAGGCCCACTTGGATTAGATTAGGACATTTATTATTAATTTATTTAAAGAAGGGTTAAAATAGTTAAAATCAAAGTTTAATAAGTAAATAATTTTTAATATGGGGTTATACATAAGATAAATTCGATTTTAAATATTCATTAGAAAGATAAAAAGATTTACTACATGATGGTATTTTATTTGTAATTTTTAGACATCAAATAATTTAATTTATTTATGACACAAAGATGATGCAGTAATTATCTTATTAATGAAATATTGAAAAAATTGATAATATAAATACCAAAATAAATGAAATTTAAGACTTTTTTTGAATTCCACTAATTTTCTAGGTTAATATGATATATTATTGTTGATTTAATCAACTTGGTTCGAACATATAATTCTGTTATGACTTTCACAAAAATCATATATCAAATAGTGTCAAAATTGACACAAAATAGTTTTAAAATCAAATATTATATTATTAATTGTTATTTTATTCCTAAAAATCTAAGGTTCGGCCAAATGACTTAGATAAGGATATATATATTAATAATAAACAATTTGGGGTTCGTTTGGCATGTTATAGTAAGTGTATTAACCATATATTGAAAGAAAACAAAAAGACACGGTAAAAGTTAAATTAATTAACTTAGAGTTAAATCTAATTGATAAGGTTAAAATAATACCCTAAACTTGTCTAAATCTTATTGGTTGATAGGATTTAGACCCATCCCCACTTTAGCTTCGAAATAAGACCCTTTGGAACCATTATAAACCGATTTTGACTTTAATATAAAATAATATTTTGAGATATTCCTAAGGTGCCCCTCTCCTCCCTTATAAAAGGGCACCTCCTCCCCCTCCTCCTCACACCAAATTGAGCACTCAAGCTCGGCCAAACCCTGCCATTTTCTCCTCTCAACTTCCCTAGAATAATCCTAGAGGTCCTGGTCTTCTTCAAAGACCAATCTTAGTTCCCTAAGTTGAGGATTCAAAGAGGCGTTCCAAAGAAGAGGTAATATCCATTACCGATCTTTTCAATTTCTTTCTTCTTCAACTTCTTCTTCTTTAGTTGTTTCATGATAAAGTAATAACATCAGTATTACTTACATACTGATATGTTATTATAAATATGAAACAACCCTAGTTAACCTTCTATCCATCCTACGGAAAAATGAAATCACCACGCGTGCGTACGTACGGAATACCGTCTCCACGCCGTGGTGTAATCTATTTTTCCACCATCACTTTACAAGGATGGGTATAATGGTGTAATGAGTAACTATTTATGATTATTATAAAGTAATATTGATACTGAAATAATATATATATATACTCCAATACAATTCCACGATCATAGGAACGATATCATCACTCGTGCGTACGTACGGAATACCGTCTCCACGATGTGATGCGACTCGTTCTACATGATCTTCATTTCATAATGATTATATAAATGAATTGAATGAATGAATATGGTATATACTACACTAATAACATTCTGTAAATGAATTATCTATAACCTAAAGATAAGAATAATAATTTATTCGACAAAACACGCATAAGAACAAAAAGTTATAAAGACCCGAGTAACAAGTCACAATGAAATATTACTAACAAGAAGCTAATAATATGACCATATATGATATCATATCAATATGTATGATTCTGGAATAAGTCAATAACATTATTTAAACCATTATACAGGAGCTTCGGACACGAACAAAGCAAATCGGACCTAAGGTAAGGGAAATATCACAATCTCACTTTTATCCGAGATTGTTTTTACTTTGGTAATTACTGGGGTGTATTTTATCATCCACATCCATGTTCCCTCAATATGTAATATTATTTCCATCATTCTACAATAGTTTATATCCAATTTTACCCTTCGGTGGGTTTTTAGTAAAAGATATGAAAGGAATCTTTTGTCATTTTTCGTACGAGGTACTTTTTGACTTTTCCGACAAAAAGTACGAAGAATGTTTTTTTAACTTATACGGCATGAATGGATTTTTAAAACATTATTTCCAAGAAGCCTCCTTTACAAGTTTTCAAGTTTATTTTTAATCAACTTCTTTTATTTTAAAGTTGTATGACGTGTTATGAAAGGAAAAATGTTTTTGAAGAAGAAAGGATATTTTCCTCAAGAATGGAGTTCAAGTGTTTTATCAAAATTATTTTCCATCTAAGATAATAAAGGGTTCTGTTTTTATCCCTATTATTAAATTGATTTGATCATGTTGTGATGGAATTATTTTTATGAATTCCTTTATCTTATATGAATTGATTTATGATGTCATGATGTTTCAAGAATCCCATTTTTGTTACATGTGTTATACGATGATGTATGATTTATGATTATGTGGCACACATAAGAAAGGATTCATTATAAGATGGGTGGGACCTATATCTCCCTCCAATGCATTGGGTAATGATTTTATATCTCATGAGATAGACATGGCTGGAACGGAAGGTTATTTCAGTTCAGTGATACAAGACTGAAACGAGGAGTGAACTCGGTTCAGAAAGGGACTTTGTCCACTAAGATAGTCTTGGAAATGAGTCATGACTAACAAGAAATGATTTTCCATGATTATGTGTGCATGCCACAAATTTTCAAGTTTTATGTTATGATTATGGGGATCTCATTTTCACTTCTATGATTTATTCCATGTTAAGATATTATGATCTCTTTTGCAGGTTTTGATTTTCATAAAGATATGATATGATTTTTATTTCCTTTATTTGCCCTTGCTGAGCATTTGAGCTCACCCTTTTATGTTTTCTTTTCCCCAGGTCAGGAAGATGGATATTAAGTAGAATATGCTAAAAGAGACCCTAGATATGATGAAATAAATGGGAGACACTGTAGAAGATTTATGAACCAGTTGTTTATGTTTCCCAGTTTCTAAAGACACTATACCTATACGGTCCTTTGTGGTTTTGTCATATGTTGTAATAAGTGTGCTTCAATTTCGAAGTATTAACAATGTATGTAAAGTATGGGTCGTTATAGTTGGTATCAGAGGAAAGGTATAGTCAACCTTTGGAAACTAGGATGTGAAAGCCTTAGTAAGAACCCTAAGGATAAGTCTAAGCATAGAACACAATCTTAGTGTTTTAGAAATGGCCTTGAATAACCTAGGATAAGACCTTAAGCATGAAAATTTTATTCTTGAATTATGTGGTTTTCCTATTATAATTAGTGTTTCTCACACTATTCTTCTTGGTTTTAGTCAATGGCTGGAACCCGAAGGAACCGTGTTAATGCGGAATGCGATGGGCAATGCAATGATTTCCCCCTGAGCAACCAAACGATGTGGGAGCTGGAATGCAAAATCTTGTAGCCATGCTCACACAACTTTCTCAAGCTATGAATCATGCAGGATTTCCAAACGAGCAAAGGAGGGAGAAACATTATGTTGAATCCTTCATGAGGCAGCGTCCACCTTCTTTCAGCGGGTCTACTGATCCATTAGTTGCTGAACAATGGATTAGTACTACTAAAAAGATATTTTCAGTTCTTCAATGTTCTGAACATGATAAAGTCATCCTAGCAGTGTATCGTTTGGAAGGAGATTCTGATCAATGGTGGAATCTTGTTAAGAATACGAGGCAAAGGGATGAAATTGAGTCTATGGAATGGGACGAGTTCAAGAACTTATTTTTCAATAAGTACTTCCCTCGTATTCTCCGAACAAAGATGGAGAAAGAGTTTCTTGAACTAAAGCAAAGGGATGATGAATCTGTTGGTACCTATGAAGCAAATTTTACAAGACTTTCAAGGTACGCTTCTGGTATTATTATCCAACCTGAGAGTAAGATCGATCGATTCTTTAGTGGCTTAAAACCAAGTCTTCGAAGGGCGTTAGCCCTAAGGGACTTCAATAGCTACGAGGAAATCGTTCGATGTGCTCTCAAAGTCGAGATGGAGATTGGAGTAACCCATCAGTCACATGGGTTTGATAAGAAGAGGAAGATGGAATTCAAAGACAAATCTAAAGAGAACACGGAAAAGAAGATGAGCTTTTCCTTATGCTCAATGTGTGGAAAGAAACATGGAGGGAGTTGTCTTAAAGGGACAAGTAAATGTTTTAAATGTGGAAAGGAAGGTCATCGGGAATTTGAATGCCGTGATAATGGGAAGAAGATGTCTAATGATGCAAACAAAGGAAGGGATACACATAATGAACCTACTACACTTCAATGTTTCAAGTGCAAGGAGATGGGGCATTATGCCAATCAATTCCCAAATCCAAGGGTTGATGATGATGGTCGACGTCAACAAAATCTTAAGGCTAAAGACAAAGGAAAGTCACATGCAATTTCTATCAGCGATGTGGAGTACGATAACGATGTTGTGAAAGGTACACTTACCATCCACTCTAAAGTAGAAAATGTTTTATTTGATTCTGGATCCACCCACTCTTTTATTTCTGAAGAATTTTCTAAGGGTATCACCGTATTACCTCAACAATTAGATGTTGAGTTAGCTGTGACAACACCTAATGGCACATCAATTGCATCAAAAGTTTATAATTCTTCTCCGATCGAAGTTTGTTGGAAAGTGCTTCCTGAAAATATTGTGATCCTTCCTATAGTGGAATTTGATGTGATTCTTGGCATGGATTGGCTTTCTTTATACGGAGCTCATATCAATTGCCAAAGAAGGGAAGTCACATTTCATATTCCAGATCAATCTATGATCGTCTATCAATGCAAGGATGAACATAACCTTCCAGTGGAAATTTCTTCCATTTTATGGGTATTGATTCCACTAAATGAAGGTTATTTATCTCAAATGGTTGGTGAGAAACTCACGATTAAGAATATGCCCATTGTACGGGAGTTTGCTGATGTCTTTCCGGAGGAATTACCGGGTCTTCCACCAAATCGCGAAGTTGAGTTTTCAATAGAACTCGTACCGGGTGCTTTGCCTATTTCAAAGACACCTTATAGAATGGCCCCAATTGAGTTGAAGGAATTGAAGAAGCAACTCCAAGAGAATCTTGATAAGGGATTCATACGCCCTAGTGTGTCACCTTGGGGAGCACCTGTTCTATTTGTTAAGAAGAAAGATGGATCAATGAGACTTTGCATTGATTATCAAGAACTTAACAAGATCACTATCAAGAACAAATATCCTCTCCCACGCATTGATGACTTATTTGACCAACTACGCGGAGCTCAATACTTTTCCAAGATTGATCTTCGTTCAGGGTATCATCAATTAAGGGTCAAAAGGGAGGATATACCAAAGACGGATTTCCGTACAAGGTATGGACACTATGAATTTATAGTGATGCCATTTGGTCTTACTAATGCCCCTGATATCATCATGGATCTAATGAATAGAGTCTTTAGAGACTATCTTGATCAATTTGTGGTAGTCTTTATAGACGATATTCTGGTCTATTCAAAGAGCAAGGAAGAGCATGAAGATCACTTGAGAATTATATTGAAGACCCTGAGAAAGGAGAAGCTTTATGCCAAATTTACCAAGTGTGAATTTTGGCTTCAAAAAGTTGCATTTTTGGGTCATATAATCTCAAAAGAGGGGATATCTGTGGATCCAGCAAAAACAGAGGTTATCGAAAGATAGTCAAGACCAACAACAGTAACTGAGATCCGATGTTTTCTTGGTTTGGCTGGATATTATCGACGTTTTGTAAAAGATTTTTCACGATTATCTAATCCACTCACCAAGTTGACTCGGCAAGGAGTTAAGTTTGTCTGGACAGAG
The DNA here is from genome assembly GCA_963277665.1 of Viscum album. NCBI lineage: Eukaryota > Viridiplantae > Streptophyta > Magnoliopsida > Santalales > Viscaceae > Viscum > Viscum album. The sequence goes on along the minus strand of OY728121.1, from coordinate 1,096,745,310 downwards.
GAATGTGAAGAGAATTTCAAGGAGTTGAAAAGAAGGTTATCCAGTGCACCTGTGCTCACACTGCCTTGTAGTGGAGAAAGGTTTGTAATCTACAGTGATGCATCCAAGAAGGGATTGGGGTGTGTTCTTATGCAAAATGATATGGTGATAGCTTATGCCTCACGACAGTTGAAAATCCATGAGCAAAATTACCCAACACATGATTTGGAGTTGGCTGCGGTAATCTTTGCATTAAAGATTTGGAGGCATTACCTTTATGGTGAAAGGTGTGATATTTATACTGATCATAAAAGTTTAAAGTATATTTTCACACAAAAGGAGTTGAATATGCGTCAAAGAAGATGGTTGGAGCTGATTAAGGATTATGACTTCTCAATCCATTACCACCTTGGGAAAGAAAACAAGGTGGCAGATGCATTAAGTCGACAAGACCATGCTAGTTTATCCATGATGAGGATCACAAAAGATCCAATATTTATGGATTTACAAAGGATGGATCTTGGAATTATAATGGAAGGGGAAAAATCTTATCTTTCTCAAATGAATGTTCAACCATCTATACATGTAAAGATTAAAGAGGCATAGAAAGAAGATGTTGAGTTACAAAAGAAGGTGAGAAATGTTCCTGAATTCAACCTTGATTGTGATGGGATAATAAAGTTCAGGAATCGGGTTTGTGTTCCTCCCATCCCCGAATTAAACAATGAGCTGCTGGATGAGGCTCATAGTTCATCATTTTCTATTCATCCTGGAAGCACGAAGATGTATAGGGACCTGAAAGAGTACTTCTGGTGGGATGGCATGAAAAGAGATGTTGCTGAATATGTATCTCGATGCTTGGTTTGTCACCAAGTTAAAGCTGAGAGACAGAAGTCTAAGGGGATGTTACAACCATTACCCATACCCGAATGGAAATGGGAAAACATCACTATGGACTTTGTCACAGGACTTCCTAAAACATCCAAAGGCAATAATGCTATCTGGGTCATAGTTGATCGTCTTACAAAGTCCGCACACTTCATTGCTATTAGAGAGGATTTCTCTCTAGATCAGCTTGCCAGGATATATGTAAAGGAAGTGGTAAGATTGCATGGAGTGCCACTTTCTATTGTATCTGATCGGGATCCAAGATTTACCTCGAAGTTCTGGAGAAGTCTTCAGCATACTCTGGATACAGATTTGAGTTTCATCACTGATTATCATCCCCAGACAGACGGTCAGTCTGAGAGAACAATTCAAACCCTAGAGGATATGTTGAGAGCTTGCTCTATGGATTTCAAAGGAGGTTGGGATCAACACCTACCTTTGGTGGGATTTTCTTATAATAATAGCTTTCACTCCAGTATTCAGATGGCTCCTTATGAAGCTCTCTATGGAAAGAAATGCAGGACTCCAACTTGCTGGGATGAAGTTGGGGAAGGAAAGCTATTAGGACCTGATCTCGTTGATGAAATGGCAGAAAAGGTCAGATCTATTCAACAACACATAAGAGCAGCTCAGAGTCGACAAAAATGTTATGCCGACAACCGAAGAAAAGACCTAGATTTTGAAGTGGGTGATAAAGTGTTCTTACGAATATCTCCCTGGAAGAGGGTTATGAGATTTGGAAAGAAGGGGAAGTTGATCCCTAGATATATCGGCCCTTTCGAAATACTGGATCGTGTTGGGAAGGTAGATTACCGATTGGCGCTTCAACCGAATCTCTCTCAAGTTCACGATGTGTTCCTTGTATCTCTCCTGAGAAAGTACATACCAGATCCTTCACATGTACTCAGCTCAGAAGTTGTACCGCTGGAGCAAGATCTTTCTTATGAAGAACACCCGATAGAGATTCTGGATCGTAGCGAAAAAGTCCTACGAAACAAGACCACTCTCTTGGTGAAAGTTTTATGGAGGAACCACCAACTTGAAGAAGCTACATGGGAGCTCGAGGATACGATGAGGGAGAAGTATCCTCATCTGTTTGTAACAAAGTGACGAATTTTGAGGGTAAAATTCTTTTTAAGGGGGGTAGAATGTAACACCCGAGACTTTTATGTTATATAAACCATCAAAGGAATCTTTTCCTACACAACACTTGCTTGGCTTTCTTTACACGCAATCGCGACCTTCCTCGATAGCTTGCGTCGTACGCAATACCGAGTTTCACTAAACAACAATATGCTATTAAAACTAGCCATTATGAATAGTAATAACCACTTTTTGAAATTTTATAAATTTTATTTTTCAAAATGGACTTAATTTTTGGACTCAGAATATCGAAATTAGCCTAGGGTGAAATTTTGGTATTTTTCTGAAAACATTCAATTTTTGATGAATAGTGAAACCACTAAGTGGTAGGTTAAAAACTGAATTTTGCATAAAACTTAATTTTACCGCTTCTGTGAATGGAATTTCGAAAATCCGACAGACACAGTTGATATCAGTAAGTAAAATGTGGTTCAATGAGATAAAAATAATTTTTTGGTGAATAGTAACTTTTTACTTTTTTTTACCGCGGTTAATAGTAAATAGGGTAACTAAGGGTAAATATGATATTAATATTACCCTAACACATGTCCTAATTCTATTGGACAAGTGTAATTCGACCAAAAACAAACTTAGGAATAAAATATGACCATTTAGGCCCACTTGGATTAGATTAGGACATTTATTATTAATTTATTTAAAGAAGGGTTAAAATAGTTAAAATCAAAGTTTAATAAGTAAATCATTTTTAATATGGGGTTATACATAAGATAAATTCGATTGTAAATATTCATTAGAAAGATAAAAAGATTTACTACATGATGGTATTTTATTTTTAATTTTTAGACATCAAATAATTTAATTTATTTATGACACAAAGATGATGCAGTAATTATCTTATTAATGAAATATTGACAAAATTGATAATATAAATACCAAAATAAATGTAATTTAAGACTTTTTATGAATTACACTAATTTTCTAGGTTAATATGATATATTAGTGTTGGTTTAATCAACTTGGTTAGAACATATAATTCTGTTATGACTTTCACAAAAATCATATATCAAATAGTGTCAAAATTGACACAAAATAGTTTTTAAATCAAATATTATATTATTAATTGTTATTTTATTCCTAAAAATCTAAGGTTCAACCAAATGACTTAGATAAGGATATATATATTAATAATAAACAATTTGGGGTTCTTTTGGCATGTTATAGTAAGTGTATTAACCATATAGTGAAAGAAAACAAAAAGACACGGTAAAAGTTAAATTAATTAACTTAGAGTTAAATCTAATTGATAAGGTTAAAATAATACCCTAAACTTGTCTAAATCTTATTGGTTGATAGGATTTCGACCCATCCCCACTTTAGCTTCGAAATAAGACCCTTTGGAACCATTATAAACCGATTTTGACTTTAATATAAAATAATATTTTGAGATATTCCTAAGGTGCCCCTCTCCTCCCTTATAAAAGGGCACCTCCTCCCCCTCCTCCTCACACCAAATTGAGCACTCAAGCTCGGCCAAACCCTGCAATTTTCTCCTCTCCACTTCATAGAATAATCCTAGAGGTCCTGGTCTTCTTCAAAGACCAATCTTAGTTCCCCATGTGGAGGATTCAAAGAGGCGTTCCAAAGAAGAGGTAATATCCATTACCGATCTTTTCAATTTCTTTCTTCTTCAACTTCTTCTTCTTTAGTTGTTTCATGATAAAGTAATAACATCAGTATTACTTACATACTGATATGTTATTATAAATATGAAACAACCCTAATTCACCTTCTATCCATCCTACGGAAAAATGAAATCACCACGCGTGCGTACGTACGGAATACCGTCTCCACGCCGTGGTGTAATCTATTTTTCCACCATCACTTTAAAAGGATGGGTATAATGGTGTAATGAGTAACTATTTATGATTATTATAAAGTAATATTGATACTGAAATAATATATATATATATACTCCAATACAATTCCACGATCATAGGAACGATATCATCACTCGTGCGTACGTACGGAATACCGTCTCCACGATGTGATGCGACTCGTTCTACATGATCTTCATTTCATAATGATTATATAAATGAATTGAATGAATGAATATGGTATATACTACACTAATACCATTCTGTAAATGAATTATCTATAACCTAAAGATAAGAATAAGAATTTATTCGACAAAACACGCATAAGAACAAAAAGTTATAAAGACCCGAGTAACAAGTAACAATGAAATATTACTAACAGGAATCTAATAATATGACCATATATGATATCATATCAATATGTATGATTCTGGAATAAGTCAATAACATTATTTAAACCATTATACAGGAGCTTCGGACACGAACAAAGCAAATCGGACCTAAGGTAAGGGAAATATCACAATCTCACTTTTATCCGAGATTGTTTTTACTTTGGTAATTACTGGGGTGTATTTTATCATCCACATCCATGTTCCCTCAATATGTAATATTATTTCCATCATTATACAATAGTTTATATCCAATTTTACCCTTTGGTGGGTTTTTAGTAAAAGATATGAAAGGAATCTTTTGTCGTTTTTCGTACGAGGTACTTTTTGACTTTTCCGACAAAAGTACGAAGAATGTTTTTTTTAACTTATACGGCATTAATGGATTTTTAAAACATTATTTCCAAGAAGCTTCCTTTACAAGTTTTCAAGTTTATTTTTAATCAACTTCTTTTATTTTAAAGTTGTATGACATGTTATGAAAGGAAAAATGTTTTTGAAGAAGAAAGGATATTTTCCTTAAGAATGGAGTTCAAGTGTTTTATCAAAATTATTTTCCATCTAAGATAATAAAGGGTTCTGTTTTTATCCCTATTATTAAATTGATTTGATCATGTTGTGATGGAATTATTTTTATGAATTCCTTTATCTTATATGAATTGATTTATGATGTCATGATGTTTCAAGAATCCCATTTTTGTTACATGTGTTATACGATGATGTATGATTTATGATTATGTGGCACACATAAGAAAGGATTCATTATAAGATGGGTGGGACCTATATCTCCCTCCAATGCGTTGGGTAATGATTTTATATCTCATGAGATAGACATGGCTGGAACGGAAGGTTATTTCGGTTCAGTGATACAGGACTGAAACGAGGAGTGAACTCGGTTCAGAAAGGGACTTTGTCCACTAAGATAGTCATGGCAATGAGTAATGACTAACAAGAAATGATTTTCCATGATTATGTGTGCATGCCACAAAGTTTCAAGTTTTATGTTATGATTATGGGGATCTCATTTTCACTTCTATGATTTATTCCATGTTAAGATATTATGATCTCTTTTGCAGGTTTTGATTTTCATAAAGATATGATATGATTTTTATTTCCTTTATTTGCCCTTGCTGAGCATTTGAGCGCACCCTTTTATGTTTTCTTTTCCCCAGGTCAGGAAGATGGATATTAAGTAGAATATGCTAAAAGAGACCCTAGATATGATGAAATAAATGGGAGACACTGTAGAAGATTTATGAACAAGTTGTTTATGTTTCCCAGTTTCTAAAGACACTATACCTATACGGTCCTTTGTGGTTTTGTCATATGTTGTAATAAGTGTGCTTCAATTTCGAAGTATTAACAATGTATGTAAAGTATGGGTCGTTATAGTTGGTATCAGAGGAAAGGTATAGTCAACCTTTGGAAACTAGGATGTGAAAGCCTTAGTAAGAACCCTAAGGATAAGTCTAATCATAGAACACAATCTTAGTGTTTTAGAAATGGCCTTGAATAACCTAGGATAAGACCTTAAGCATGAAAATTTTATTCTTGAATTATGTGGTTTTCCTATTATAATTAGTGTGTCTCACACTATTCTTCTTGGTTTTAGTCAATGGCTGGAACCCGAAGGAACCGTGTTAATGCGGAATGCGATGGGCAATGCAATGATTTCCCCCTGAGCAACCAAACGATATGGGAGCTGGAATGCAAAATCTTGTAGCCATGCTCACACAACTTTCTCAAGCTATGAATCATGCAGGATTTCCAAACGAGCAAAGGAGGGAGCAACATTATGTTGAATCCTTCATGAGGCAGCGTCCACCTTCTTTCAGCGGGTCTACTGATCCATTAGTTGCTGAACAATGGATTAGTACTACTGAAAAGATATTTTCAGTTCTTCAATGTTCTGAACATGATAAAGTCATCCTAGCAGTGTATCGTTTGGAAGGAGATGCTGATCAATGGTGGAATCTTGTTAAGAATACGAGGCAAAGGGATGAAATTGAGTCTATGGAATGGGACGAGTTCAAGAACTTATTTTTCAATAAGTACTTCCCTCGTATTCTCCGAACAAAGATGGAGAAAGAGTTTCTTGAACTGAAGCAAAGGGATGATGAATCTGTTGGTACCTATGAAGCAAATTTTACAAGACTTGCAAGGTACGCTTCTGGTATTATTATCCAACCTGAGAGTAAGATCGATCGATTCTTTAGTGGCTTAAAACCAAGTCTTCGAAGGGCGTTAGCCATAAGGGACTTCAATAGCTACGAGGAAATCGTTCGATGTGCTCTCAAAGTCGAGATGGAGATTGGAGTAACCCATCAGTCACATGGGTTTGATAAGAAGAGGAAGATGGAATTCAAAGAAGAGTCTAAAGAGAACACGGAAAAGAATATGAGCTTTTCCTTATGCTCAATGTGTGGAAAGAAACATGGAGGGAGTTGTCTTAAAGGGACAAGTAAATGTTTTAAATGTGGAAAGGAAGGTCATCGGGAATTTGAATGCCGTGATAATGGGAAGAAGATGTCTAATGATGCAAACAAAGGAAGGGATACACATAATGAACCTACTACACTTCAATGTTTCAAGTGAAAGGAGATGGGGCATTATGCCAATCAATGCCCAAATCCAAGGGTTGATGATGATGGTCGACGTCAACAAAATCTTAAGGCTAAAGACAAAGGAAAGTCACATGCAATTTCTATCAGCGATGTGGAGTATGATAACGATGTGGTGAAAGGTACACTTACCATCCACTCTAAAGTAGCAAATGTTTTATTTGATTCTGGATCCACCCACTCTTTTATTTCTGAAGAATTTTCTAAGGGTATCACCGTATTACCTCAACAATTAGATGTTGAGTTAGCTGTGACAACACCTAATGGCACATCAATTGCATCAAAAGTTTATAATTCTTCTCCGATCGAAGTTTGTGGGAAAGTGCTTCCTGAAAATCTTGTGATCCTTCCTATAGTGGAATTTGATGTGATTCTTGGCATGGATTGGCTTTCTTTATACGGAGCTCATATCAATTTCCAAAGAAGGGAAGTCACATTTCATATTCCAGATCAATCTATGATCGTCTATCAATGCAAGGATGAACATAACCTTCCAGTGGAAATTTCTTCCATTTTATGGGTATTGATTCCACTAAATGAAGGTTATTTATCTCAAATGGTTGGTGAGAAACTCACGATTAAGAATATGCCCATTGTACGGGAGTTTGATGATGTCTTTCCGGAGGAATTACTGGGTCTTCCACCAAATCGCGAAGTTGAGTTTTCAATAGAACTCGTACCGGGTGCTTTGCCTATTTCAAAGACACCTTATAGAATGGCCCCAATTGAGTTGCAGGAATTGAAGAAGCAACTCCAAGAGAATCTTGATAAGGGATTCATACGCCCTAGTGCGTCACCTTGGGGAGAACCTGTTCTATTTGTTAAGAAGAAAGATGGATCAATGAGACTTTGCATTGATTATCGAGAACTTAACAAGATCACTATCAAGAACAAATATCCTCTCCCACGCATTAATGACTTATTTGACCAACTACGCGGAGCTCAATACTTTTCCAAGATTGATCTTCGTTCAGGGTATCATCAATTAAGGGTCAAAAGGGAGGATATACCAAAGACGGCTTTCCGTACAAGGTATGGACACTATGAATTTATAGTGATGCCATTTGGTCTTACTAATGCCCCTGCTATCTTCATGGATCTAATGAATAGAGTCTTTAGAGACTATCTTGATCAATTTGTGGTAGTCTTTATAGACGATATTCTGGTCTATTCAAAGAGAAAGGAAGAGAATGAAGATCACTTGAGAATTATATTGAAGACCCTGAGAAAGGAGAAGCTTTATGCCAAATTTACCAAGTGTGAATTTTGGCTTCAAAAAGTTGCATTTTTGGGTCATATAATCTCAAAAGAGGGGATATCTGTGGATCCAGCAAAAACAGAGGTTATCGAAAGATGGTCAAGACCAACAACAGTAACTGAGATCCGAAGTTTTCTTGGTTTGGCTGGATATTATCGACGTTTTGTAAAAGATTTTTCACGATTATCTAATCCACTCACCAAGTTGACTCGGAAAGGAGTTAAGTTTGTCTGGAAAGAGGAATGTGAAGAGAATTTCAAGGAGTTGAAAAGAAGGTTATCCAGTGCACCTGTGCTCACACTGCCTTGTAGTGGAGAAAGGTTTGTAATCTACAGTGATGCATCCAAGAAGGGATTGGGGTGTGTTCTTATGCAAAATGATATGGTGATAGCTTATGCCTCACGACAGTTGAAAATCCATGAGCAAAATTACCCAACACATGATTTGGAGTTGGCTGCGGTAATCTTTGCATTAAAGATTTGGAGGCATTACCTTTATGGTGAAAGGTGTGATATTTATACTGATCATAAAAGTTTAAAGTATATTTTCACACAAAAGGAGTTGAATATGCGTCAAAGAAGATGGTTGGAGCTGATTAAGGATTATGACTGCTCAATCCATTACCACCCTGGGAAAGCAAACAAGGTGGCAGATGCATTAAGTCGACAAGACCATGCTAGATTATCCATGATGAGGATCACAAAAGATCCAATATTTATGGATTTACAAAGGATGGATCTTGGAATTATAATGGAAGGGGAAGAATCTTATCTTTCTCAAATGAATGTTCAACCATCTATACATGTGAAGATTAAAGAGGCACAGAAAGAAGATGTCGAGTTACAAAAGAAGGTGAGAAATGTTCTTGAATTCAACCTTGATTGTGATGGGATAATAAAGTTCAGGAATCGGGTTTGTGTTCCTCCCATCCCCAAATTAAAGAATGAGCTGCTGGATGAGGCTCATAGTTCATCATTTTCTATTCATCCTGGAAGCACGAAGATGTATAGGGACCTGAAAGAGTACTTCTGGTGGGATGGCATGAAAAGAGATGTTGCTGAATATGTCTCTCGATGCTTGGTTTGTCAACAAGTTAAAGCTGAGAGACAGAAGTCTAAGGGGATGTTACAACCATTACCCATACCCAAATGGAAATGGGAAAACATCACTATGGACTTTGTCACAGGACTTCCTAAAACATCCAAAGGCAATAATGCTATCTGGGTCATAGTTGATCATCTTACAAAGTCCGCACACTTCATTGCTATTAGAGAGGATTTCTCTCTAGATCAGCTTTCCAGGATATATGTAAAGGAAGTGGTAAGATTGCATGGAGTGCCACTTTCTATTGTATCTGATCGGGATCCAAGATTTACCTCGAAGTTCTGGAGAAGTCTTCAGCATACTCTGGATACAGAGTTGAGTTTCAGCACTGCTTATCATCCCCAGACAGACGGTCAGTCTGAGAGAACAATTCAAACCCTAGAGGATATGTTGAGAGCTTTCTCTATGGATTTCAAAGGAGGTTGGGATCAACACCTACCTTTGGTGGAATTTTCTTATAATAATAGCTTTCACTCCAGTATTCAGATGGCTCCTTATGAAGCTCTCTATGGAAAGAAATGCAGGACTCCAACTTGCTGGGATGAAGTTGGGGAAAGAAAGCTATTAGGACCTGATCTCGTTGATGAAATGGAAGAAAAGGTCAGATCTATTCAACAACACATAAGAGCAGCTCAGAGTCGACAAAAAAGTTATGCCGACAACCGAAGAAAAGACCTAGAGTTTGAAGTGGGTGATAAAGTGTTCTTACTAATATCTCCATGGAAGAGGGTTATGAGATTTGGAAAGAAGGGGAAGTTGAGACCTAGATATATCGGCCCTTTCGAAATACTGGATCGTGTTGGGAAGGTAGCTTACCGATTGGCGCTTCCAACGAATATCTCTCAAGTTCACGATGTGTTCCATGTATCTCTCCTGAGAAAGTACATACCAGATCCTTCACATGTACTCAGCTCAGAAGTTGTACCGCTGGAGCAAGATCTTTCTTATGAAGAACAGCCGATAGAGATTCTGGATCGTAGCGAAAAAGTCCTACGAAACAAGACCACTCGCTTGGTGAAAGTTTTATGGAGGAACCACCAACTTGAAGAAGCTACATGGGAGCTTGAGGATATAATGAGGGAGAAGTATCCTCATCTGTTTGTAACAAAGTGACGAATTTCGAGGGCGAAATTCTTTTTAAGGGGGGTAGAATGTAACACCCGAGACTTTTATGTTATATAAACCATCAAAGGAATCTTTTCCTACACAACAGTTGCTTGGTTTGCTTTACACGCAATCGCGACCTTCCTCGATAGCTTGCGTCGTACGCAATACCGAGTTTCACTAAACAACAATATGCTATTAAAACTAGCCGTTATGAATAGTAATAACCACTTTTTGAAATTTTATAAATTTTATTTTTCAAAATGGACTTCATTTTTGGACTCAGAATATCGAAATTAGCCTAGGGTGAAATTTTGGTATTTTTCTGAAAACTTTCAATTTTTGATGAATAGTGAAACCACTAAGTGGTAGGTTAAAAACTGAATTTTGCATAAAACTGAATTTTGCATAAAACTTAATTTTACCGCTTCTGTGAATGGAATTTCAAAAATCCGACAGACACGGTTGATATCAGTAAGTAAAATGTGGTTCAATGAGATAAAAATAATTTTTTGGTGAATAGTAACTTTTTACTTTTTTTTACCGCGGTTAATAGTAAATAGGGTAACTAAGGGTAAATATGATATTAATATTACCCTAAAACATGTCCTAATTCTATTGGACAAGTGTAATTCGACCAAAAACAAACTTAGGAATAAAATATGACCATTTAGGCCCACTTGGATTAGATTAGGACATTTATTATTAATTTATTTAAAGAAGGGTTAAAATAGTTAAAATCAAAGTTTAATAAGTAAATCATTTTTAATATGGGGTTATACATAAGATAAATTCGATTTTAAATATTCATTAGAAAGATAAAAAGATTTACTACATGATGGTATTTTATTTGTAATTTTTAGACATCAGATAATTTAATTTATTTATGACACAAAGATGATGCAGTAATTATCTTATTAATGAAATATTGACAAAATTGATAATATAAATACCAAAATAAATTTAATTTAAAACTTTTTATGAATTAAACTAATTTTCTAGGTTAATATGATTATATTAGTGTTGATTTAATCAACTTGGTTCGAACATATAATTCTGTTATGACTTTCACAAAAATCATATATCAAATAGTGTCAAAATTGACACAAAATAGTTTTTAAATCAAATATTATATTATTAATTGTTATTTTATTCCTAAAAATCTAAGGTTCGGCCAAAGGACTTAGATAAGGATATATATTAATAATAAACAATTCGGGGTTCGTTTGGCATGTTATAGAAAGTGTATTAACCATATAGTGAAAGAAAACAAAAAGACACGGTAAAAGATAAATTAATTAACTTAGAGTTAAATCTAATTGATAAGGTTAAACTAATACCCTAAACTTGTCTAAATCTTATTGGTTGATAGGATTTCGACCCATCCCCACTTTAGCTTCGAAATAAGACCCTTTAGAACCATTATAAACCGATTTTGACTTTAATATAAAATAATATTTTGAGATATTCCTAAGGTGCCCCTCTCCTCCCTTATAAAAGGGCACCTCCTCCCCCTCCTCCTCACACAAAATTGAGCACTCAAGCTCGGACAAACCCTGACATTTTCTCCTCTCCACTTCCCTAGAATAATCCTAGAGGTCCTGGTCTTCTTCAAAGACCAATCTTAGTTCCCTAAGTGGAGGATTCAAAGAGGCGTTCCAAAGAAGAGGTAATATCCATTACCGATCTTTTCAATTTCTTTCTTCTTCAACTTCTTATTCTTTAGTTGTTTCATGATAAAGTAATAACATCAGTATTACTTACAAACTTATATGTTATTATAAATATGAAACAACCCTAATTCACCTTCTATCCATCCTACGGAAAAATGAAATCACCACGCGTTCGTACGTACGGAATACCGTCTCCACGCCGTGGTGTAATCTATTTTTCCACCATCACTTTACAAGGATGGGTATAATGGTGTAATGAGTAACTATTTATGATTATTATAAAGTAATATTGATACTGAAATAATATATATATATACTCCAATACAATTCCACGATCATAGGAACGATATCATCACTCGTGCGTACGTACGGAATACCGTCTCCACGATGTGATGCGACTCGTTCTACATGATCTTCATTTCATAATGATTATATAAATTAATTGAATGAATGAATATGGTATATACTACACTAATACCATTCTGTAAATGAATTATCTATAACCTAAAGATAAGAATAAGAATTTATTCGACAAAACACGCATAAGAACAAAAAGTTATAAAGACCCGAGTAACAAGTAACAATGAAATATTACTAACAAGAAGCTAATAATATGACCATATATGATATCATATCAATATGTATGATTCTGGAATAAGTCAATAACATTATTTAAACCATTATACAGGATCTTCGGACACGAACAAAGCAAATCGGACCTAAGGTAAGGGAAATATCACAATCTCACTTTTATCCGAGATTGTTTTTACTTTGGTAATTACTGGGGTGTATTTTATCGTCCACATCCATGTTTCATCAATATGTAATATTATTTCCATCATTCTACAATAGTTTATATCCAATTTTACCCTTCGGTGGGTTTTTAGTAAAAGATATGAAAGGAATCTTTTGTCGTTTTTCGTACGAGGTACTTTTTGACTTTTCCGACAAAAGTACGAAGAATGTTTTTTTTAACTTATACGGCATGAATGGATTTTTAAAACATTATTTCCAAGAAGCTTCCTTTACAAGTTTTCAAGTTTATTTTTAATCAACTTCTTTTAATTTAAAGTTTTATGACATGTTATGAAAGGAAAAATGTTTTTGAAGAAGGATATTTTCCTCAAGAATGGAGTTCAAGTGTTTTATCAAAATTATTTTCCATGTAAGATAATAAAGGGTTCTGTTTTTATCCCTATTATTAAATTGATTTGATCATGTTGTGATGGAATTATTTTTATGAATTCCTTTATCTTATATGAATTGATTTATGATTTCATGATGTTTCAAGAATCCCATTTTTGTTACATGTGTTATACGATGATGTATGATTTATGATTATGTGGCACACATAAGAAAGGATTCATTATAAGATGGGTGGGACCTATATCTCCCTCCAATGCATTGGGTAATGATTTTATATCTCATGAGATAGACATGGCTGGAACGGAAGGTTATTTCGGTTCAGTGATACAGGACTGAAACGAGGAGTGAACTCGGTTCAGAAAGGGACTTTGTCCACTAAGATAGTCTTGGCAATGAGTCATGACTAACAAGAAATGATTTTCCATGATTATGTGTGCATGCCACAAAGTTTCAAGTTTTATGTTATGATTATGGGGATCTCATTTTCACTTCTATGATTTATTCCATGTTAAGATATTATGATCTCTTTTGCAGGTTTTGATTTTCATAAAGATATGATATGATTTTTATTTCCTTTATTTGCCCTTGCTGAGCATTTGAGCTCACCATTTTATGTTTTCTTTTCCCCAGGTCAGGAAGATGGATATTAAGTAGAATATGCTAAAAGGGACCCTAGATATGATGAAATAAATGGGAGACACTGTAGAAGATTTATTAACCAGTTGTTTATGTTTCCCAGTTTCTAATGACACTATACCTATACGGTCCTTTGTGGTTTTGTCATATGTTGTAATAAGTGTGCTTCAATTTCGAAGTATTAACAATGTATGTAAAGTATGGGTCGTTATAGATCCCTCCAGTTCCATGAAAACACCTTCCATTATTCCTTACATTTTCTTCCACCCAATAATTAGTGTTACATCCCTAGATTCATTCCTTCCTAGGAACACGTTTCTCCCAAGCAAACACCACCAACGATGTGTCTTCCCCTGTGATTATATCTCCACCTTCACACCTCTTATTTTTTGGATTTGGTGGCCTAGAACTAACTATTTTTTACTTTATGATAAACTTTTATTCATGGGTTTTAATATTAATAATTACCTTATCACATATTGATTGTTCTTCTGCATGATAATGCTTGTTATAATATCCTACGGATAGCTATTGCACTAAAGGTTCATAGAGGGTCCCTTCTATGATGATAACCTTGAAGTGCCATAACACTATTCTTGAATATAAATTCTACAAATAGATGATGTTATTTGAAGGAAACAAATAATATTGGCCATTAGGGGCGAGGACTCATAAAAATGTGAGTCACCCTATCATGGTGTGTGCCCTTGGTAATATCCAGGAAGATATTATGAGAACGAGACCCTCTAGTAGGAAATCCACATTTCATACTGTCATTCTATGTTCTTATCTTCAGACATGTGTATTGGTCCACAGACTTTATGATTATTATAATGTGTATTACAACTCGCACACCTAGATGTATTGATGAAAACTATGACAACACACTATTCTTAGTGAATTAGGATATGATGGGTGCGTCACGAGTAAAACTGCATTAATAGATAATACAAGAAATGATTTTCCCTTATGTTCAATAATGGAAGTTGATATCTTAGGCCCTATAATGGAATTGATGTAGCCTAAATAAAACCATGGACATGGAGATGAATGGGAAAATTCAATTCCATAAAGTCAAAGAATGAATGATCGAGCACATGGGTTAATGGCACTAGCATGTAACCCGCTTGATTTGAGATATCGTGATAAAGAGATAACATTACACGGTAAGCATTCGTATGAGGTGACACGTCATTGTGGCATTATCTTCTTTCTCTATGGGTTCCTTGGCATGCTTCTCAATGCTAACCTTAGACTTTAGGTAGGCTCAGCCTATTTCCACTAAGAATGAGGCCTAGAGTTTCACACACTAAGTGTATCCAAGCATCTCAGTTAAATATTAATTTAACAAGTTAAATAGAGATTTTTCTTGATTGTGGTTTTATAATTATTCAATGATGCCTGATCAAATTTATTTTGAAATTTTTTATTCCAGAGAATATATTTTGCATGAAATAATATATTTATTAGAGATTAATGAAGTGATATTGATTTAATAAATAATCGTCAATATTCAAGGTCTAATAAATGTGAAGGAGGAAATATAGAAAATGGAAAAACAAAAGTACACGCCATGTATATTAATGTACCTACCATGTAGTTTTTTCTAGAGATTTGTGAGAAAAACATAATTTATTTAATTAAATAATATTAGTCGTAATTTTTTGGTTTCATGTCAAGTGATAATAATAGTCAAACGCTATTATTGGACATGCAGTATTACTTGGAATTAAATGAAATAAATAAATACCTATGGGTAATTATTTTATTTCATTGTTCTAAGTATTATAAATCACAATTACATTATTCTCATTAAGCCAAGACATTCTTTGTTGTTGTGGACAACAGATCTGGATAAATCTCTCAAGTTATGGGACAGATCCTCCTCCACCGGATCAAGGAGAGCACTTTGGAAGTGGTGCTCAAGGAGATCAAATGCGGACATCGCAATCGAAAGATCTTCCACACTATCACCCAGATATCCCTTTGGTGATGTCCAAGGATACATGGAGCACATGTGGATGAACTCTATAGGAAGCATACACTGGGATTCTATGACACAATGATAGATCACATTGGACCATGACCAGAAGCATCAACAGAGAGAGAATTACATCAAGGTAATTTCTGTAGTTTAATTAAATTAATTATAACCAATATATGATGATCCTCTCTATGGTTTCAGGACACCACTCCATCCTTTTCATTCATCATTCTATTTCAAAGATATGATTTTTTATCATCATGATGGATATCAGATTTATCATTGTTATGTTGGGTACAACCTTTCACATGATTTCTCTACGCCCGAAACCTACACTAATGGAAAAATCATTCCTTGATTATAGTTTAAGATTTTGCTGACCTGTTGCATGATCTTTTGGTTCCTGGCCTATGCATCTTTCTAGAATGTATCATCAGGCATCTCTTCTAGGCACACCTCAACCTCAGCCTCATACTAAATATAAGAACCCGGATCATCAGTTTCACGTACGGATCTCTTTTATAGGCTTTTTAAGGAAAAACAACGTTTCTAGAAATTTTTGAAGTACACACTGTGTACTTTCTGAGTACATGTAGTGTACTTTCTGAGTACACTCCGTGTACTCTTTTTCTGCCCGAAGCCGTGTGTTGGCTCTGGCTGGGCCACACACACGGTATGTAGGGTTGACATGGAGGCCGATTTTGGTAGAGTATGGAAGGACCTAGTACACGCCATGTACTCTAAAAGTACACACCAGGTACTTTCTTTTTTATTTCTTTAATTGGACCGGGGTCACTCCTAATGATCAATAACATCTTCTTCTCTTCCTAATTCTGTCCAGAGCATCTAAGGAGGCTGATTCTTCTCCGAGCCACTGATCTATCACCGGTTGTCCGAATCGAACTCCATCGATTATAGAATAATCGCAGCGGTGAGTTCTTGGTTCTTCTTTGGCCTCATTCCCTGATTCTTCCTCTTGTATGAGTAATTTGAGGTTGAAGGTTTTAGACATTTTTGAATATCTACTCCATTCTAGGACAATTCATAGGAAAAGGTTCAAGTATATCGATCTTTGTGGATCAAGGTAGGTGGTTTGTTTCCCTGCGTTGAAGTTCTTTGAGTTTTGGTTGCAAAAGTGCCGGATACCCATGTATCGGGTATCCCAGGTTTAGGATTTTGATCCTATTTTTTATTTTACCTATATTTCATGTTATCTTATGATTAATTATTGCTAATATATGTATGGTTTCATGTTTTAGGATCACCCCACATGTGTTTCTCCCCCTGTTTGGTTATTTATCTCTGTTTGGCACCATTTGCCTGTGAGGAAAACCCCATTGTAATTGTTAGTTACTTTTTTCACTAATTTCATGTGTTGCCTACTGTTTAAATGCTTTTGATGCATGGTAGATATTAGCCAAGTAGTTGCTGAACTTACTTAGGGCTACTAATAGTCGATTATGTACGACTGGACAGCTCAGAGCTGTGAGAACCTGGTGCTGTAGATCAAAGAGGTAATAGACGATTAAGTGCTTCCCTAGAGTGTCTGTTGATTTTAGTTTCGTACGCATGACCTACGGGAATAGGACTTTGTGCTTCCCAAGTGTGTTCTTAGTTTACCCACGCATCGAGACCACATGAAGAATTAGATGTAAGTGCTTCCTCACAGAGTCTGTAGCTATTGTTGCAAGACCATAGGGGAATTGGCATAAGAGCTTCCCAGAGTGTTTGTGCCTTGTTTGATTGCTGGACTGTAGGGGTCTACTATTTTTGAGCCACCCAGAGGGTTAGTGTGATTTTTGATGGTTGGTTGTGACGAGTCCACCAAGCCAAAGAAGAAGCTTAGGTTTTGTACTGCTTGTGTTTAGATAGTCTTTTTAGATACCTGTTGTGTTATTTGATTTACCTTGAAATAGAAGGCTTTACTAGTTCTTCCTGGTTGTTTAATTAAATTAATGTGAATGGAAATTGGTAGGATTATTTACTAGTGTACTACTAGTTGATTATTGTATTTATTCACCTTTACTTTTTCTATATCACTCACTGACAGTAGGGAACAGATCTTGTGGGGGTTGCCTACTGGGATTAGTCTCACACCCTATTTGGGTCTTGATTTTCAGCCCAAACAGATTATATGGTTGTAGGTGTAGATAGGGATTGTGGCCCTTATACCTCAGGTACTTGATTGCTGGTTGGAGCTGGAGAGCATGGGACCGGGCTTTGGCTCGCTATGCTGCTGGAGTTGCTGTTTACATTTAGTCCTTTGGTTTCAGTTGTATTTCAGCATGTTGTTTTGTTTACTGCTTTTCATAGATACATGTTTCCTACTGCGTCATTAATATATTATACATTGCTTCAACTATTTAGTTTCAGTTGTCATGTGCAGTTTATTGCTTCCGATATTTTTATGTTATTATTCTTCCACTGTATACATTACCAAATGAGGGCATAGTTTCCCCATTGAATCACCTAGGCCCTTGATTCTAGTCGTAAGCCTATGGCGTTTGGGAAAATGCGCTTGAGGTCATGTGCCGAACCGGGTATGGGGTGCCAGTTATGAGGCCCCAGATTTGGGTCGTTAGAAAGTAGTATCAGAGGAGTTTTCTTCTTTTCTTTTTCCTTACTATTTTGCGACAATATACAGGGATAGGAAGGAACGGGTAGTTAGTACTTAACTTTTGTCAGGAGTAATTAACCCGTGTACGTGGAAAATCTATATTACCCCGTGATTACAATTTTCAGTTTTTTCAAGTGTTACAGTTTATTATATTTCACCATTGGGTGATGCACATGTTTTGTGCTATTACAGTTTATATGATTGTGGTTCTATTTTTTTGCTACCTGATGAGATGAGGGTGTGATATCTCATGCATCATATAGGCACTGGGTAGGAAATCACATGTCATGCATTTTACCATGCCATCTAGGGTGCATTAGAATTACATGATGTTGTGATAGATGCCGTAAATTTTTTTGCATGTTGTTGTGACAGTTCCTATGACGGGCATACTTGTTATGATATTTTTCTTAATATATGAATTGGTATGATGCCCAGATATGATTCGCGGGGCGTATGGGCCCCTACGGATTGGAATTTGGCACGTAAATGATTGTTTTTCAGTGTTTCTGGCGTTTGGTGCAGTTTCTGAGATACTTCCCGAAAAAATCCAAAATAAATGGCGTGTACTTTATTAATACATGCTGTGTAGTTTTTAAACTGTGTTACTGACTATGTGAACAAAAACATGGGGTGTAGGAGAGTCTTCGGGGACACACCGTTTACCTTAAGTACACGCCGTGTGGTAGTCAACCATGTACCCGGACGTGTCCCTAACAACACGGGTCAGGAAAACTCATGTAGTACATGACGTGTGTATAAGAACACGCCATGTAGTTTTCTTCTAGGTACCCGACCATTTCACGAACAACATGGGTTAGTGTTATCATATCATATACACACTGTGTTTGTTTGGAACACTCCGTGTAAGGGGTTAGCCGTGTGGCCGGCCGTGTAACCTACTACATGGGTCGTTGAGCCTGTCTAGTACACGCTGTGTGTTATAAGAACACATCGTGTAGTTTCCTTCTGGGTACCCGGCCATGTCACGAATAACACGGGTCGGTGTGCTCCATCCTTATACACGCCATGTTTGTTCAGAACATGCTGTGTAAGAGTCATCCGTGTAGCCGGCCGTGTAACCTCTACACGGGCCGCCCAAACCTGTCTAGTACACGCCGTGTCTTTAGTGCACACGCCATGTAGTTTAGAATTAGGAGGATCGTGTAGGTTAGCCGTGTAAAGAGACTCAGGCAGTGGAGTGGAGTTCAAGTACACGTTGTGTTTTGGGACAACATGTCGTGTAGTCTGGGATGTTACACGACTAGTGGTGGTGGAAGTACACACCCATGTAAATGGCTTTAACAAACATGACTTGTAGTTTAAATACACGCTGTGTAGTCCTGTTTTTCAAACATAAGTGTTTCTCTCTCCTGTTTATGTTTTGTACTCTTGTGTTTTCCATCCTTGTTAATTCTAAATCTGGAGTGTGATTTTGACCTTTCATGGCTATGGCACCAAGACGTCCTCCCGTTGCACGCTAGGAACCAGGAAGTGACTGTACGCCTGATACAACAGACCAGGGACTACCTGTAGTTTTTCCAATCATTCCGGACATGGCACCCACAGTGATTCAAAAAACTGGTGCTGATTCTCATTTTAGAGAGGGTTTCACGAGGTTCATGCAGACCTTCCAAGGAGCCCAGGCGTACGGTCACTGCATGGTTCCTAGGCTGCAGAGTCATGGCTAGATACGATGCTTTCCATATTCAAGCATCTGGAGACACCCCCAGACAGAAGGGTGAAGCCTGTGAATTACATACTACGAGATTCTTCCAAGAGATTGTGGGATATAGTCTCACAGGAAGGGCGCTAACAGATTATGTCTGGGGATGATTTTTAGCGTATGTTCTACGACTACTTCTATCCGGCGACACTGAGGGCCGACATGGCCAGGGAGTTCATGAATCTGTAGCAGGGTACTCTTTCAGTTATGGAGTATTCCTCCCGTTTCACTGAGCTACAGCATTTCACTCCCGTTCTGGGAAATGACGAGTTGTTTTTGGAAAGGATGTTTGAGGAAGGCCTCAAACCAGAGATCAGATCGCAGGTGAACGTCTTCCAGTTGACTTGTATTACCCGAATAGTAAACCAGGCGCTGATCACTGAAAGAAATCTGAGGGAGACTGGAGCTATTGACCAGGGTGGTTCAGCATCCAAGGCTGACTCATTTCATTCTGACAGCAGGAATTGCCACCAAGAGTCTACTCGAGGAGACTCAAGGAAGCAAGGTATTACTTATGGTGGACGATATCTTCCTTCTGGAAACTAGGTGGTGTGCTATCAGTGTGGAATGAGAGGGCACAAAAAGCCTCAGATCCTGAGAGATCTAGTGGAGCGCTGAGCCTGTGGCAAGATGGGTCATCTACATCGTTTTTGCAGGGTTCTTCTTCCAGAAGCTAGTGAAGGTGGATCGGTTTCTACTCCTCGTACTGGAGCAGGATTACCAGTTCTGTAGCAGACTGGGGGCTGGAGTCCTTCAGGTTTTTCAGGCAAGGTTGAGGTCACGGATGTGGTGGTCAGGCTCAGGGAGGATCAACTCAGGGATATCAGGCTACTACACAGGGCCGCGATACTGGCCAGACATTTGCGGTAGATTAGATCCATCGGGAGCAGGATCCTAGACCTTCCACAGTTCGAGGTACGATCTTAGTAGCCTCAATTTTATCTTCTGCACTTTTCGATACCAGATCTTCTCATATATTTATTTAATATGGAGAGCCTTAGACTTATTTTCATTACTTCTAAGAATACGTTGGCACCAGACACTCCTTTAGGACATAGAACTACTAGTGTACGTCAGTGCAAGGAGTGACCCCTTGAGGTTCGTGGGTGTCACTTCTTGAGGGATATTTATGTCCTTGAGATGATGGGTTATGATGTCATTCTTGGAATGGACTGGCTAGTTCCTTTTCAGGCCTTTTTCGATTGTTTTCACCGCAGGGTGAGTTTGACATCACTAGAGGGCATGTATTTTCATCACAAGGGAAAATGGGATGTTCAGGCATGCAGAGCTGGACTTGAGCATCATGGGTTGGGCAGTGTTACAGCCTAGATTACTAGTTTATATCTGGATGATCAGGGGACTTCTCCGATGGAATTCCCTCCGGTAGTTTACTATTTTCCAGATGTCTTTCCAAAATACTTTTTAGGGTTCCCTCCAGAACGTGAGGTAGAATTTTCTGTTGATCTTGTGCCAGGAGGAGCACCGGTATCCATACCGCCTTATAGGAAGGATACACCTGATTTTCATGAACTCAAGAAGCAGTTGGAGGAGGTTTTGGAGAAAGGTTTTATCGGACCTAGTACTTCCCATTGGGGTTCACCAATGATTTTTGCGAAGAAGGTAGATGGTACCTTACGGCTTTGTGTGGACTATCAGAAGCTGAACCAGTTGACGGTCAAGAACCGATATCTATTGCCGAGGATTGATGATATTTTTGATCAGCTTCGAGGAGCCAAAGTGTACTTGAAAATCAACTTGAGATCCGACTCTCATCAGCTGCGGTTCAGACCTTCTAATATACCTCTCAATGCTTTCTGAAGCAGGTATGGTCAGTACGAGTATCTGGTTATGTCGTTCGGTCTCACGAATGTGCCTGAAGTTTTCATGGAACTGATGAACATAGTTTTCCATCCAGACTTGGACTCTTTCATCGTTGTCTTTGTGGACGATATCTTGGTCTACTCTCACACTCGACACGAACATTATACCCATGTTGAGATCGTATTTAGTTCACTGATAGAGAATCAGTTATATGATAATCTCTCAATGTTCCACTTCTGGAAGGACGAGATTCAGTTCTTGGGCCATGTCATTTAAGAGATAGGAGTATCAGTAGACCCAGAGAAGGTGAGAGCAGTAGTTACCTAGGAGCAGCTGAAGAATGTCTTCAAGGTAAAAAGTTTCATGGGACTGGCTGGTTATTATAGGCAGGTTATACAGGACTTCTCACGCTTAGCAGCACCATTGATGTGCTTGACTAATAATGGTGTGAAGTACGTTTGGTCGGAAGCTTGCGACTCAGCCTTCCAGGAGCTGAAGGGGAGATTGAATTCAGCACCGATTCTAGTTCTGCCAGAGCTGGGAAAGAGTTATAAATTTTTTTGTGATGCATCTAGCATTGGTCTTGGAACAGTGCTTATGCAGGAATATCATGTTGTTGCGTACAAATCTCCGCAGTTGAGGCCCCATGAGAAGAACTATCCTACGCACGACCTGGAGTTGGCTTCGGTTGTTCACGCTTTGCGTTGTTGGAGGCACTATCTAATGGGAGAGAATTTTTTGGTATATTTAGACCACAATATCCTCAATTATATCTTCACATATCATGACTTGAATATGAGACAACAGAGGTGGGTCAAGTACCTACAGTCTTTTGACTTCGAGCTTGCTTATACGCCTGGGAAAGGCAAGGCAGTGGCAGAAGAACTGAGCAGGAGGACTCAGTTACATGCAGTTCAGGAGACCAGTAGTGAGTGGCAGCTTATGGCTCTGTTCTCTGAGATACATTTGGAGGTGCACGACAGACAGGGACATACAGTTCTTTCTTCTATAGCTGCTACCTTACTCTTTTAGATTGAGTTTGAATGAGGCACCTATAAGACTGAGAAGGCCTAGTCCAATGAAAGGGTGTGTCAGACGGAGACCCTACTCCAGGGTGGACAGTGGGATATGATGAGGTTCTATATTTTCATGGCCACGTATGGGTTTCAGTGGACATACGTGAGGAGATGATGCAGGAGTTTCATGCTTCAGCTTGGGCAGTTTATCCTGGTTTCACCAAAATGTACAGAGACTTACACTGTCAGTATTGGTGTCCAGGTATGAAGAAAGATGTGGCTGGTTTTGTTATGCGGTGTTCCACCTGTCAGTAGGTGAAGGTAGAGCATCAGCGTCCAACAGGGCTTTTACAGAAGTTACCCGTTCTTGAGTGGAAATGGAATGATGTTGCGATGGACTTCGTGATAGGATTACCAAGATCTCCTTGAGGGAATGATGTGGTTTGGGTTGTAGTGGATAGGCTCACGAAGGATGCACACTTCTTACCAATCAAGGTGACCTTCTGTGTTGATAAGCTGGGGCGGTTGTACATCCGAGAGATTGTACTTCTGCATGGAGTTATACACTCCATTGTTTCAAAAAGGGATGTTCATTTCACTCCGCACTTCTGGCGGAGGCTATAGAGGGCTTTGGGTACACATGTACTTTTGAGTACAACATACCATCCCCAGACTGATGGACATTCCAAGTGTACAATCCAGGTGCTTGAGGATGTACTCCGAGCTTGCATTCTAGACTTTGTAGGTACTTGGGAGAAGCATATTCCTCTGGTGGAGTTCGCCTACAACAACAGTTTTCAGGCGACTATTCAGATGTCACCTTACGAGTCTTTGTATGGTAGTCCATGCCGACCACTTTTATGATGGATAGAGGAAGGAGAGGTAGATTTGCTGGGACCGCATCTTGTTCAGGAGACCTCAGAGCAGATAGAGTTGATTCGGAAGAAGATGGCTACAGCACAATCTCTGCAGAAGTCTTATGCTGATCAGCAGAGACAACCTTTGGGGTTCAAGGTTGGAGATCGTGTTTTCCTACATGTTACCCTGAGGTTGGGACATAAGAGGATTAGGAGACAGGGGAAACTCTCACCGAGATATGTTGGGCCATCTGAGGTTTTGGAGAGAGTCAGGCTGGTTGCTTACAGGTTGCAGTTACCCCAAAGGTACCAGGCCATGCACGACGTCTTTTATGTTTCTCAGCTTCGACAGTACTTCTCAGACCCGTCTCATGTTCTTCAACCCGAGGGGTTGAGCTGGAGCAGGATTCATCTTTCTAGGAGCATCCAATCAGGATTTTTGATCGTGTTACGAAGGTTCTCTGTGGCTAGTCTGTTCCTCTAATACGGGTTCTATGGCAGCACGGGCGAGTACTGGATGAGACCTGGGGGAGGGAGGCCGATGTTCGATCGCAGTGTCTAGAGTTGGTCGAGGATTCTTCCCCTACGCCTTGTTAGGGAAATTTGGGGATGAATTTCCTTAAGGGGGGGAGTTTTTAAGAACCCGGATCTTCAGTTTTAGGTATGGATTTTTTATAGGATTTTTATGGGAAAACAAAGTTTCTGGAAATTTTTGAAGTACACGTCGTGTACTATTTTTCCGCCCGAAGCCGTGTGCTGGCCGTGTCCGGGCCACACACACGGTGTGTAGGGGTGACATGGAGGCCGATTTTGGCGGAGTACATATGGACATAGTACACACCGTGTACTTTTTTTTATTAATTTCTTTAATCAGACCGGGGTC
Organism: Viscum album; assembly: GCA_963277665.1. Classification (NCBI taxonomy): domain Eukaryota; kingdom Viridiplantae; phylum Streptophyta; class Magnoliopsida; order Santalales; family Viscaceae; genus Viscum; species Viscum album. Next base: position 1,096,720,630 of record OY728121.1, on the reverse strand, counting down.
ACACCTAATGCTTGATAATGTCTTCTTCTCCGCCTAATTATATCCATAGTGTCTGAGGACGCCAATTCTTCTCTGAGCCACAGATCCATCACTAGTTTTCCGAATCAAACTCCGTCGATTGTAGAAGAATCGCAGCGGTGAGTTCTTAGTTCTTCTTTGGCCTCATTTCCTGATTCTTCCTCTTATATGAGTTATCTGAGGTTGAACATTTTAGGTGTTTTTACATATCTACTCCGTTCTAGGACGATTCACGGGACAAGGTTCAAGTATATCGATCTTCGACGATCAAGATATGTGGTTTGTTGCCCTGCATTGAAGTTCATTGAGTTTTGGTTGCAAAAGTGTCGGATACCCACGTACCATCCCAGGTTTAGGATTATGATCCTATTTTTTATTTTCCCTAGATTGGTTGTTAGCATATGATTAATTGTTTCTAATATATGGGTGGTTGTATGTCTGAGGATCACCCCACGGGTGTTTCTCCCCATGTTTGGATGTTTATTGACGTTTGGCACCATTTTCCTGTGAAGAAAACCCTATTACAATTGCTAGTTACTGGTTTTCACTAATTGCATGTGTTTCCTGCTATTTAAATGCTTTTGATGCATGGTAGCTATTATCCAAGTAGTTGTTGAACTAACTTATTGTTGCTGACAGTCGATTATGTACGACTGGACTGCACAGGGCTGTGAGAACCTGGTGCTAGAGATCAAAGAGGGAATAAAGGATTAAGTGCTTCCCTAGAGGGTCTGTTGATTTTAGTTTCGTACGCAGGACCTAAGAAAATAGGACTTTGTGCTTCCCAAGAGTGTTCTTAGTTTACCCACGCATCATGACCACATGAGGAATTATACGTAAGTACTTCCTCAGAGATTCTGTAGCTATCATTGCAAGACCATAGGGTAATTGACGTAAGAGCTTCCCAGAGTGTCTGTGCCTTGTTTGATTACTAGAATATAGGGGTCTTCTAGTTTGGGCCACCCAGAGGGTTAGTGTGATTTTTGGATGGTTGGTTGTGATGAGTCCACCAAGCCAAAGAACAAGCTTGGGTTCTGTACTGCTTGTGTTTAGAGAGTCGTTTTAGATACCTGTTGTGTTATTTACTTTACCTTGAAATAGAAGGATTTACATGTTCTTTCTGGTTGTTTAATTAAATGAATGTGAATGGAAATTAGTAGGATTATTTACTGGTGTACTCATAGTTAATTACTGTATTTATTCACCTTTACTTTTGTTATATCACTCACTGATAGTAGGGCACAAATCTTTTGGTGGTTGCTTACTGGGATTAGTCTCACACCCTGTTTGGGTCCTTCTTTTATTCCCAAACAGATTATATAGTCGAAGTTTTAGATAGTGATTGTGGACCCTCTACCTCAGGTACATGATTTCTGGTTGGAAATGGAGAGCATGGGACCTGGCTTTGGCTCGTGATGATGCTGGAGTTTCTATTTACATTTAGGCCTTTGGTTTCAGTTGTATTTCAGCATATTGTTTTGTTTACTTATTTTCATAGATACATGTGTCCTGCTGCATCATTATTATATTATACATAGCTTCAGATATTTAGTTTCAGTTGTCGTGTGCTGTTTATTCCTTCCGCTATTGCTATGTTATTATTCTTCTGTTGTATACTTTACCAAATGAGGGCATATTTTCTCCATTGACTCACTGAGGCCCTCCATGCTAGTTGACATCCTCTGACGTTTGGGGAAGTGCACTTGAGGTCATGTGGCGAACTGGGTACGTGGTGCCAATTATGAGGCCCCAGATTCGGGTCGTTACACTGAACACCCATAGGTCTCCATGTTTTGGCTTCTCAGTGCTCCTTCTCACATGTGGCATCTCTCTCTGGAATTACGTCATCATCAAACCGTGTTCACGGTTTCTGAATACCATTGGTGCAGCTATACCTTTCCTGTTGTGGAAAAATTTCCCCTCTCCAACTATTCTCACTAGATTCCACACTCCTCCTCTACCGTTGTCTCACCACACTATTCTAGGTGTATCTGCCAGACAACTGATTTGTGTCCGACTACGTGATGTTCCCTCATGCCTTTCTATTATTGACCTATCCATTCCTACAGAGTGAGTTGTTGTAGCCTCTTCCTCATCTCCATCCAGAAATGGTGGCATCCTCATCACCATCCAATGTCCATCACAAACTAGATCTCTATATAGATGAAATTGCATTTATACACTTTTATCGGTATGCTTTTCCACCTACTTCCTCTTCAACTTCCATTAGTCAGACTGGTGGCCATATCCACCTGACTATTCCTACCCAGTGGGTTCTTATATTTTGTTCCCCATTCCCTTCCTAACATGACAACATCTTTGATATCCATCACAATATAGAACTCTCCATGGCTGAAATTGTATTTTTTCACTCTTATTGGGATGCTTTTCCACCTACCTCATCTTTAGCCTCTATTCCTCAGAATGGTGACCCTACCACTTTTCCATATCATCAAATGACAACTTGGATGCTTGATTCTAGTGCTTTGGTCATCTCATAGGTGAAGTAGGCAAGCTTACTACCTATCATTCGTATAATGGTGCAACTGCAATTACTATTTCTGATGGATCTGCAATCCCAAATTGGTTTTCTCTATCTTGTATTCCTTTTCCTCCAAGAATGCCACATGGACATGAAAAAAAATCTACCACCAAAAATGAGGATAGAATGGTAAAAGAGTCACACCATACATACAAGATCTGTATTTGAAGATATGGATAATCACCCTCAAGATGGTGGGTATTAGTGATGTAACAAGTCTGACTAAGAAATTAAAGGGTGGTGGGAATACCTTCTCAACTGCTTGGGTCAGCCCACTCAAAGTTATGTCATACCATGGATAATCTGTTTCACAATTAATCCATGCAATTTATCCAAAGTGAAAATCACCACTCACAATGAATACTCTGTCTCTCTGCATGGAAAAATTATTATAATATATGAAGCGTATAAAACAATTGAACCCATGTTGAGTCAGTTTGAATAATGTATAATAGGGCTGAAAATTGGTACATATAAAAAATTAAATTATGAATTTTTAATTAATAAAAAATACAATATACATATATTTTTAATTCTTGTGGAGTTGATAAATTAATTTCTAAATTTGGAATTAATTTTTAGGTATTAAAATAGGTTATCAGATTTAAATGGGAATAATGTATATTAAAAATAATCAGGATATTAATGGATTCCAGTTTTAAAATTTTCAAAATGGATTGGATAATAAATTAACCAACATATTTTAGGTTCCCATTGTCCTTTAACAAAAATTAATCAATAAAATGGGTTATAAAAATCAAACTGGCATTTAAATAATAATTTAAGATGTCATTAGGATACTTTATTTAAAAAATAATAAAATTATAAATGTAATGATGTTTTGAAATTTTCAAACTGGTCCAGATTCAGGTACCTGAAATTTAGCCCGTGTACCTTATCCTATTGACATAAAACAACACAAAAAAACAATATCAATAATTTGTTAACCGCTAAAACAATGCAGTATGCATGCCCCGTCATAAATTCCATGAAAAAAGTAAATTTTGAAATGTGGAATATTATTACCTTACTATACTTAATCAACCTATATAGGAAATCTTATTCCTTTATGAAACATCCACAAGAATCCATATAAAATAGGGTATTACTCACTATTGAAATATTTGATACAACCTGAATCATGGGAAAATCATAGCACAATTAGGCTATGTTTGGTATGAAGAAACATTTTTTATGGAAAAGAATGAAATGGGAGAGAATGAAAAATAGATTGGTGAGTCAAAAGTTTTCATATAATATATGATAAATGTGAGATTAAATATGTTAAATAGTATAAATATATAATTGAAAAAAATCTAATATTGTGTTTTATTTTCAATTATAAATCATATTAGATACAATTTTTCATAAAATATATTTTTCAATGAAGGAATGATCATTGCACCCAAATTTGTATAAGTTCTGTGTAAACAGTGAAACTCATTTTACCTCGTTTCCCTTGGCCTCATGAGAAAAGTGACTCTAAATGTTACCTCAATTATACATGCCTTCAAAGTTATAAGATCCCTATCATAAGGGAAGTGATTAAATTAATCCTATACTAAAAAAATGAATAACTTTTAAGGAACCATCCCTTCCATGAGCTTACTTATTTATATATTAAGGAGTATCATAATAGAATTAAAATCAAGAAGAAGGAGATGAATGGATGAAGATAGTAGAATTCTCAAGAGGCATCTTTGCACTCCCACCCAAGACTTACTAACAATGTCCCAAGATAAAGGGCCAACTCATCAATAATAATACCCCCACCCCACACCCTCCTACATTAACACCACATGGAAAGAGGTGGAACCCCATCCAACCCTAACAAATCATTCCCCAAAAAATATAAAATTTCCCCTGGCAGTTCATAACCACCTACATAAAGTCCCACCCTAAGAACCTAACAATAACAAGTAAATTTTCATTATGCTTGAATATTTATCATCTATATGAATTTACTAAACCAAATATTATCTTATGAATGTCCAATTAAAAAATAATGACCACTGAAATTGAATGATACAAGCACTTGGAACAGAGAAACAAACAACTAAGTGAAATATTTTCATCTCATAAATGGAGGATTCAATTTTTATTATGGATGATGTAGGTCCATACAACTCATTATGTAATCAGGTCCACTGTGAATTCCTAATAAAACATTCATCACTGGACACCGTGTCTCTGTGGAATATGGTATCTACAAGAATAACATGATAAGCAGGCATACCAAGATTGCAGTCCGGACATTGTTATAAGAAACTAAATGGAAGAGAATGATGAGAAACCTGTTCAAACATTAAGTATATATTTAATGACCCATTCCAAATACTTATTGTGACATTTATTACTTACTATAAATGTTTCTATATAAGGGTAATTTTTGTATGGATAATCGAATCACATTGTAGTGTAATTTAATAATCTCCATGTTAGTGTTAATGGTTACATGTAACATAAAATCATGGTTATGTATAACATTGTCATTTTAAGTACATTTTGATACTCGGTTTTATCACTATTTTATTATTTTGAATTAATTAAAATTTATAATATTTGTTTCAACTGTTTTACTAATTTGTAAAATGAATTTAAATGCTAATGATTCTTAGTGAAGTGTTTTTGAATTTATTAATAATGGATTAAGTATGGGATATTTCCATAAATAGTTAAACCATAATATTCCATGTTTTATTATCTCTAAACATGGAAAGTTATGATTCATACTCAAGAAACACCCACATTAATATGATCATGGAACTTCTGAAGTTATCCATTGGAATGTGATAATCTTGAACATGATCAAATACTGATAAAAATCAGTGGAACAAGGAGACATAAAATTCATATGAGAATTGTGAAGTGTTAAATCTCTTAAACTACAACTACAATTTCATTGCTGCGATCATAGAGGAATTTCAACGTTTAATCTTTGCCTTAAGTGATTGATGTTACATTTATGTCACGTCCTCATCAACATTCTTTTGTTCTTTATTTCATTCTGGTTTTCAATGTTCTATCATTCTTTATATTTTCTGTTTGTATGTAAAGAGTTAGTTTATGATTTTCCCAATAAAAATCTTGATAATAATTGGTTATACATCATAAAAAAAGTTATGTCCATGGATTGTGACTCACGAAAAAAAATTCAGTGTTCTTAGTTGTGTTTCGGTCAATAGAAAGGCAATATAAACAGGCTGGGTCATTCCTCCAAGTCAGAAAAAATAGTGTTTTTAAAAGGATATCATTTTCTTTCAAAAGTGATGTTTCTAGTGAGTATTAGCCTTCTTGTTTAGTAGAGATGAGTGGAGAGTAAATTTAATATCATTCGATCCAAACTGCTATAAAAATCTAGTGTTCATATCCTTTTTTTATATTATTTTATTTTTGAACACTACACTGCAATACATTGTTCTTGAATTAAATAAAACACTCTGATTTTATAATGAGGTTTAAAGTTGAAAAGGTATATCCCCCCAGACCACATTTTTCATCTTAATTGGTCTAACAATTCAAACATTTTACAACATTTGACACAAAATCCATGGCCACGATATGAAATTATGAATGTAAATTGACCACACCCATGCATTGAAATCTGATTAAAATCAATCTCCAATGGAATGTAATATTCTAACACAACTTAGTTATAAGATACTGAAAATATTGAAACTTAAAAACTAAAAAAAATTAAAAAATATAAGGTTGAATATTTTTTACAATGCAAGACCTCCACCTTCAATTGTTAGTCACTTGTATCTATTTGTATACAATAAATGAATTTTTAATTCAGTAATTTATATTGATTTTCATGTTTTACCAAAGAAATGTTTTGAAAATTGATATCTCATTACCATTAAAATGAATATATATAAAACCCTAATTTATTACTTTTCCTAAATTTTAAGAATGCCTTTTAATGGCATACCAAATACTGTAATGTTATTTGGCCAAAATTTACTTATTTGTAATCATTGTCCCAAAAATCACTCTATATGTGCAATGAACCCCCAAGTGTTTCTAGAGCACCATTTTATTCTTTCAAACTGCTTAACATAAGTTCTAAGCTCTATAAGTAGTTTTCAACCAAAGGCGTGTAAAATGGAAATTCAAATAGAAAAGGTCAACAAGATCTAAAAAATCATTACTATTAAAAAATACTAAAAAAATGAACGATTCATTCCCCAAACAACACATAGAGGAATTAATTAATCATTCCACTCCAATAAAATTATAAAATATCATTATAGTGCACAAAATTACTTCAATACCTTGATTTTTTTACCCATCAGACTAGATGTATTTGAGGTATATATGCTAGCCTGCATGCGCCTACAATATCAAAGTCATTACAAGGAATACAATAAATAAGAATTCTTCATTCCCCACAACATACTGAACCAGACTAAACTAATGTCTACATAAACTATTCCTAGGTCCACATATTAACAGGCTCATAAAAATCAATATATCATATTCTATATTTGGACCACTGCAGTCTATAGTCTATCCTACGTTTTTCATCACTTCATAAAAAATAGAGGGAAATTAAAAACTGATAGTAAAAAATCATCTGGTATTAGGAGTAAAAAAATGAAATAACTACACATGATTCATGTTATTGTCCACAATAAAAGTAATGAATTCTTTTTATGCTTCTTTCATTTTTTTTGAAAATATCATCAAATAAAAAAAATATACCTTGAAAATAATATTTAAATGATTTCAAATAATATTTTAAATAATTTATCAATTTATAGATTATAACTCATTGAAGGCTATCCTAGAGTTCATCCAAAGAAATCTAGGAGAAGCTTTTGGTAGGAAATCATCACACCAAATTCTTTTCTGACATCATTTAATCCATAATCATGGACATAACACGTGCCAATTACCTTCAATAATCATATATGATCATAAAAAATGTAAACATAGGAAGAAATGAACATTGTAGGAAATGAGAAAATAAACATAGGGGATTCCATTAGAAGGGAGCATTAGTGTTCCTAAAAAGATGAGAATAGTAAGGATTATAATTTTTCTTGAGATATCTGGATTTAATTTCTTAATTTGTGGAACGAATAAACCTTTGAATGTTATTCTATGGCCCATAAATTCTATACTTCCCAATAAACATCACGTGGCGTCTAGTATCCCCATAAATGTTTTCACCAAGCCAAATACAAATCTATTTTATAAAATTTAGTATTTCATTCCAGAAAGGCTGTAGTAAATGACAAATTTCTACGGTTACAAGTGATTTCTTCTAGTTGAGTTTCACTCATAAATATATTTTAAGGAAATAATAAGTCAAAAATTAATATATGTGAGCCGAATAAAAAATATAACACCATTAATCAGTTCAAATTTTAAACTAAACTAGGTTGCCTTAATGAAAATATCTCACACCAGTCAAAAAAATGTTTTTTAGAAGAATAATTGAGGCTTAGATTGCTTCAAGAGTCATCGAATCCATTCAATAATTATGTTTAATTTGTATACAAAACAAGGGTCTAAGTGGAAAACAATTTTAGAGTTCGATGTTATAATATCACACCCATCATTGACCATAATTGTCAAAAGAAAGATGTATCGACCTAGTGGTGAATAAATTTGAAAAAATACTACCTTGTTTAAAATCAATGAGCATGAAAATGAATTGATGCACCGTGGAAGGGAAAAGATGAATGATGGATGAAGAGATATGGAAAATGGAAATGAAAATCCATATTGCAAGGAGTTATTGGATAAAATAAACACAATAACACACAAAATTAGAGTGACTTCCCGGACCCATCTTCCACTCAACCCGAGCCTCGAGCCCGGTTGGACACATGACCCCTGGCTCATCTCCCCATAGGCCATGGGATGCCGACTAGCAGCAGGGGTGTAATGGTAAGTCAGTGGGGAAACTGTACCCCCAATTTAGAGTACACAGCAGTATAGCACCAAAGTAATAAAAATAGCAGAAGCAAAACCAATGATAAACAAGAGAAAAATGGAATCATACAACCAAACAAAAGAAGTAAGAAAACCCCTGATAGATATACAAAATCCACATAGGCAGTGTCTAATAAAAAATGGATGTGTCGCATGCTGATACAATAGAAATAGCTGGAAAGAATTATATACAATAACACAAAAAGGAACAAAGAACAAAAGTAGTCAACGAGCATCTCTAGCCAAGCTCAGTCCTCTGCTCTGGAACTCCAGCTAGACATATGTGTATCAACAACCAGAAGTTGGGCCATTTCCCCTACTAGTACCTGTAGCAGTAAAGTCAACACGGGTGCCAAGGAGGCCGCCCCGGAAGGGTGTGAGACAAGTATCAGTATTCCACCACCAACAGTGTCTACCTGTAGTCTAAATAGGTGTTCACAAGCAACAATGAGTAATAGACTGCAAGTAAGTAAAGAAAATTAAATAACCAACCCTCCCGCTTAGGTGCTGAAAGGACACATGGTGGGTCTACCTACTTCAGCTCGTGGCTAGAAATCTGAACAATCACCAAAGGTATAAGTACATAGATATAGGTTATCACTATCATGAGGTAAACATGACACTCGTCCATGCTTATCACATATGTAATAATTATCACTGGAACAAGGTATGAATGTCTCTTGTCCACAAGCACTTTAGCTGGCGTGGGGAAGAATGCCTCCCACCCATAAAGGTTATATAGGCACGAGGTATAAATGACTCTCGTCCTGTTACACAGAGATTCAACTGGCATGGGGTATTAATGCCTTTCGCAAACACATGGAGATTCATTTGGAATGGGGTAAGAATGCCTCCCACCCACACACAGGTTATCAAAAGGAAGTAAACACAACATGTCATAACCACTCACATCACATTATATAAGGAATTACATCTTATATCATATCACATTAACAAATAATGGCATTTCCATCCTATAATATCACATCTCAAGGAAACATACAATTCAATTCATTCAATGGGTTTAGGCTATCTCATCCTAGCCGACCCCTGACCAAGTCATCTCATTTTCCAAACATGGAAAATGCCTTTCAATACATATCATTAAAATCCAAAGGTGAAAAATGGTCAAATCTTAAGGAATAACACCTATGGTTGACCTTACCCAGTATATACCTCATCTAAACACCCTATCCTGGTTAGATTTATCAATCTCATACCACACGGGTCATTTAGATATGAAGCAGTCATTATAAATAAGGGGTTTGGAAAAAGACAAACCACAACACGATGATTTAAACTCACAGCGGCGAAAACCTAAAATGGAAACCACGTGACCACCTACCTTAGAGCTGTATGCGTAGGCTCACTTGATATCGACCTCAGATTCACAGTAGGCTGGAAGATATCTGAGTTCAAGTCCAATTCCCTGAAAATAGGGCATATGAGCCTATGAAAAAAATAGCGAAATGAAAACCACGATTCACTAAGGAAAGGAGGTTGCATGAGGTAAGCCTTACCTTGGTCTTTCCAATGCCTCCAATGGATCCTGAATCGGACTCCGGACGAAGGCTCCACCCAGAAGAGAGTGAGAGAGAGGTTTTGGAGCTCAAATAGGGATCCTACTCTGGTTCTGTCCACTAGAGGAAGAAAGAAATGCTTAAGGCCTTTTAATATATTTAAGGGAAAAAAGGAAATTTTAACCAAAACAGGGTCGCACGGTTTAGGTGCACGGTTTACCCAAACCATGTGCAAACCATGCACACCTCACTACCTCCCTGACAAAACATTGAATGGCCATGCGTCCTGGTCTGTATGGTCGTGCGCCCCTATTGGTGCCCCTATCTGCAGCCACACGGTTTATCCCAAACCATGCGCAGGACGTACGCCACTATCTCCAAGCCCATTTCTCAAACTCTTGGGCTCCTAAAAAACCCCGGACACTCATCGGGCCTTCCTTACAATGTTACACACATTAAAAATTCATTAGGGAAGGATTTGAAAGAAAAACTAACGATCCGTACCTTTTCCAAAGAGTCGGGTCACTATAACCTCCCCTACTTAAAGAAAATCATCCCCGATTTGGCCTTCGGAGGGTACTGAGGTTTCATTAACAAAAAGATCTGGACATTTAGAACATATATTAGCCTCTCTCTCCCAAGTCTCATCCTGTACCCGGCCATGCTGCCATAACACTCGTACATGAGGAACAGACCTTCCACAGAGTGTCTTCATGCTCCGGTCAGCAATTCACATCAGATACTCCTCGAAGGAAGCATCTATATCCATTTCAACCTCATCAGGCTGAAAAAAATGAGTCAGATCTGAAAATACCAGCGTAGCTGAGATACATGAAAAACATCGTGCATAGCATGATATCTATGTGGAAGTGAAAGCTGGTAATCTACTGGTCTGTCCCGCTTCATCACCTCAAAGGTTCCTACGAACCTCAGTGAAAGCTTACCCAACTTCCGTATACTTCTTTTCCCCAACCTGGTTGAGACCTTCAAGAAAACCTGGTTCCCAACCTCGAACTCAATAGGTCACCGGTGCTTGTTAGAATAAGACTACTGTCTAGACTGAGCTATCTTCATATTGTTCCTAATAAGCTATATATGCTCCGTAGTCTCCTACACAAGAGGTGGTCCTAGACCAGTTGCCTCCCCTACTTCAAGACAACACAAGGGTGAGCGACAAGGCCTACCATATAAGGCTTCATAGGGAGCCATCTCAATGGTATCCTGGAAGCTATTGTTATAACTGAACTCGAAAAGTAGAATGTGTTACTCCCATGAACCTCCAAAATTGATAACACATGCACATAACATATCATCTAGTACCTGTATAGTCTGCTCGGTCTGTCCCTCATTTTTTGGGTGATAGGCCATTCTAAAAAGTACATGAATACCCAAGGCCTTCTATAAACCCTGCTTGAAAGAAGATGTAAAATGAGGATCTCTGTCTGAGACAACAGAACGAGGTGCTCCATGAAGGTGCACGATTTCATTGACATACAGTCTTCCCAAATCAACAACTGTGAAGGTCTCTTGCATAGGTATGAAATGCGCGACCTTTTTCATATGGTCGACGATAACCCATACTACATCATTGCCACAAGGTGAGCTGGGTAAACTGGTTACAAAGTCCAAAGAAACATCATCCCATTTCCACTCCGGAATGGAACACGGTTGCAAAAGACCTACTGAACGCTGATGTTCTGCCTTCACCAACTGAAAGGTGGAACAACGCATGATAAAACCGGGTATCCCCTGCTTCATGTTAGGCCACCTGTACTGTCGTCACAAATCACGATACATTTTAGTGTTTCCTAGGTGAACTGCCCATGCTGAGGCATGAAAATCCCTCATCATCTCCTCTTTGATGTCTTTTGGGACCCATACACACCCACAGAACAATAATATATCACCTTTATCTTCTGTACACTATGTAGAGGCATCATTAGCGACACTTTCTCATAGAACAAGGCCTTCCGGATCTGACTACAATCTTTCCCTGACCCGTTCCAAAAGAGTATATGTCACCGCTAAGGCTGAGAGAATAGTCTGACCCTGTCCTTCCTTAACCTCAACATGCATCTCCGAAAATAGGGCCATCAGCTTCTACTCCTCATTTGATTCCCAAACCACTTGTGATTGAGTTTTCTGACTCAGTGCATCGGCTACTGAATTTCCTTTCCAATGAGTGTAGGCCAGTTCGAAATCAAAGGATTGCAGGTACTCGACCCACCTACGTTTCCAGATATTTAGATCCCACTGAGTGAAGATATATTTTAGGCTTTTGTGTTTAGTGAATACCATAAAATTCTCTCCCAACAAATATGGTCTCCAACAGTGTAAGGCATGTACAACCGCTAGAAGCTCGAGGACGTCCGTAAGATAATTCCATTCATGAGGCTTTAACTGACGAGAACCATACGTAGCAACTCGCTCGTCCTGCATCAAGACAACTCTAAGACCGATACCTGACATGTCACAATAGACCATATGAGCTCTTCCAGGCTCCGACAAGATCAGTATTGGTGCTGATGTTAGTCTTCCCTTCAGTTCCGGAAAATCTATATCACAAAGTTCTGACCAATCGAATCCCACCCCCTTTTTGGTCAAAGCTGTAAGAGGTGCTTATATGTTTGAAAAGTACTGAATGAACCGCCTATAATATCTAGAAATTCCCAAGAAATGCTTGATATCAAATATGTTCTTGGGATTCTCCCAATAAATTACAGCACTCACCTTCTCAGGGTCAACAGAAACTCAAGACTCAGAAATATGTGACCCAGGAAGTGAACCTTATTTATCTAAAAGTGGAATTTAATGATCTTATCATATAGATGATGCTCTCCTAGTATATTCATCACGATATCAATATGGGTTTCATGGTCGTGTCTCGAGCGGGAATAGACTAAGATATCATCCACAAATAAAACCACAAAAGAATCAAGTTAAGGGTGAACAATCCGATTCGTAAGAGCCATAAACACTATAGGTGCATTCGTAAGCCCAAATGGCATGAATAGGTACTCATAGAGGCCATACCTGCTCCTGAACTCTATGTTAGGTATGTCCAATGTCTTAACATGCACCTGGTGATAGCCGAACCTCAAATCAATCCTTGAAAACACCTTCGCTCCTTGGAGTTGATCGAAGAGGTTTTCAATTCGAGGTAAAGGATACCAATTCATAATCTTCAGCTGATTTTACTTACAATAATCCATGCAAAGAAGAAGGGTATCATTTTCCTTCTTGGAAAAGAGAACCGATGATCCCGAAGGAGAAGTACTGGGACATATAAAGCATTTCTCTTCCAGGTCCTCCAGCCGACTCTTGAGCTCCTAAAGGTCCTTAGGATCTATCCTATAAGAAGGAATGGTCACTGGTGCTAATCCTGGTATAAGATCAATAGTAAACTCCACCTATCGCACTGGAGGTAGACTATAGAAATCATCAGGAAATGCATCACTGAAAAGCTCCACCACAGTAGTATAAACTAAGGGTTGTAACCCTTTCTCATCGAGATAATGACTGGAAACCTGTGCTATGACACCACCTAAAATCTGGTGTTCCGTTCTTGCTTTTGTCGCACTAAGATCCAATTCTCCCTTATGTATATGTGTGTCACCCTCTGGTGACGTAAACGACACCCTAAAACGATAGCAGTCAATCCGGGATCTATAGGGAACTAACAAGTCCATATCGATTATTACATCAAAACCTATCATATCCAGAACATACAGGTTCCAAACGAAAAGGTAACCACCCACCTTGAGGGGAAAATTATATCAATGACTAATTTCTTCTGAACGATACCTTATCATGTATCAAACATGATCATACCATGATATGACTCAATGTCGTGGCCCAGACATCCAATAATCACCTCTGATATAAAAGAGTGAGAAGCGTGTGTGTCAAACAAAACAGATACCAACGTAGAGGCAACTAGAATCGTACCTCGTACAGTAGATGGTCTAGCGTACTGATCCTTTGGCATAGGCTCGACTACATAAAACTAGCCGTTACCACGACCCTGAGTCACAACCTAGCTAACCTGAGTAGACCCGCTCTAATGGTGCTGAGAGTCATACACCTGATAACCTCTGCCTCGACTGCCGCCACGACCTAATCAGCCGGTGGTATTCCAGCTGCCTGACTGACGTGATCCTGCCGATCCAGCACCAGATCGTGGAGTAAGTACAGATCCCTGCTCACTAGGCCCTGGGGGGAAAGTCCTGCAGAAATGGTGGAGATGACCCAACTTACCACAACCGTTTCACTCCACTGGATTTCACATACACTGCCTCCTCATATGTCATGGAACCCCACATTGGTGACAGATAAGAGTACCACCTGAGAAAAGGGACTAAGCACCTCTAACACCACGAGAGTCCTCAAAATGCCACTTCATCCCAGAAGCAGATCCACTAGAACCCTTAGGTTCCGAACCACACTGGTTCAAACTGTTTGATTCTCTCAAATTACTCTCTATGATCAAACCCTGATTGACAATCTCTGAAATGGTCGTCAACCTAAACACGTTAACCTATGACCGGATGGTGTAACACATCCCATCCTCAAAACGCCTAGCGGCCATGAGGTCATCAGTAGCTAGTTTAGGAACAAAATGTTGTAACTCAGTGAAACAGGATGAATATTCCATGACTATCGTGGCCCCTTGCTGGAGATTCATAAACTCTCTAGCTCTGTCAGCCCTCAAAGTCTGGGGAATGAAATAATCGTAGAAGATGGTATGGAAATCAGTCCAGATCATATCTCTCTGCTGTCCTGATTGGGTGATGACATCCCACCACCTCCTGGCTGAACTACATAGCATATAAGCTAAGAGAAGGACCCTCCGCTCTGGAGGCATCTCGAGGTGCTCGAAGATGGTCATAATAGCTTCCAACAAGGACTCTGCATCTAGTGGTCCGTCATCTCTCATAAAAGTAGGAGGATTTTGTGACTGAAACTCACGGGTCAACTCTTCCGTACTCTGGGCAGGTCACACTACACCTATCATACTCTACATCATACACACGAAACTCTCATGGAACTAGGCATCAGCGCCCATCTCTGGAATAGAAAGAGGAGCCATGGGTGGATTTACAGGAAGATCAAATGGCGGCTCAGGGCCCGCCACCTTAGGAACATGATCGTCACCACCTTCAGCGCGCGTGACTCGAGGACGTCTCGGAGGCATAGCGCTACAATGCCAAATGAACGTATCAAAATAATGAACCAAAAAATTAAAGGTTTAACTCTAGATGCTAGGACATGTACTAAGACTTCCTACCCCTAAGATCACCTATCCACATCCATAAGAAATTCTTAGTAAAACCTGCAACTATTCAAACTTAACATAACCCAGTGACATGGAATTCCCCATCCCATAAGGGCCCATATTCCTCATGAACTGAATGATGACACACACTTGGATGTCATTTCACATTTACTTGTGCTAATTATGTATTTGAATTTCCTTTAAATAAAATGATTGGTTTAGTTGGAATTTCATTTTTCGATCCATAAGGGCCCATACACCTTATGAACCAAAGAGTGGAACCCACTAAAACCACATCATTACTCAATTCAGAACCTGTAAGAAGGGATCACACAGTTTCACACATATTAACAAGGCATGGAAATAAACAACAAGTAATGCTCGCTGAAAACTTAAACGTGGCATGGAAAGATGCATGGCCTAATCATATTGTTCCTTTCGTGATGCATTTTCTAATGCATTACCCTCATTTCATCAGGTCAAACCCTGAAATCCAAATTCCAACATTACAAATCTCAATCACATCACAAAACAAGTGAAGTACCCAATGGTGAAACAGTATCAATAGTAAATAGCAGAATCAATAACAACATAAAATAGGAAACTTGGCCTATACCCCGTACATGGGTTCGCGAAGCCCAAGCATGACACATGGATAAGTCCCTAAGCGTTCCCAATCTCCCAGTCTATCATCTCCAAATTGTAAAGAAAGAAAGAATGAAATACTTTGATAATACTTTGTGACGTCCCGGACCCAGCTGCCCCACTACCCAAGCCCCGAGCCCAGTTGGCCACATGACCCCTGGCTTATCTCCGCATATGCCAGGGTCTGCTGACTAGAAACAGGGGTGTAATGGTAAGTCAGTGGGGAGAGTGTACCCCCATGTCAGAGTATACAATGGAATAACAACAAAGTAATAAAAATATCCTAAGCACAATAAATGGTAAATAGGAGAAAAAGGGAATCATACAAACCAAACAACAAAAGTAAGAAAACCGATAATAGATATACAAAAGCCACATAGGCAGTGTCTAATACAAAATGGATGTGTTGCATGCTGATATAGTATAAATAAATGGCAAGCATGCTATACCGTAATACAAAAAGGAACAAATAACAAAATTATTCCACGAGAATATCTAGCTAAGCTCGGTCTTATACTCTAGAAATCCAGATTGACATATGTGTATCAACAACCTGAAGTTAGGCCTTTTCCCCTACTTGTACTCGCAGTAGTAAATTCTACATGGGTGCTAAGGAGGCCGCTCGGGTAGGGTGTGAGATAGGTCTCAGTAGACCACCACCAATGGTGTCTAAGTGTAATCCAAATAGTTGTTCGCAAGAAACAGTTAGTAATAGACTGCAAGTAAGTAAAGCAATGTAAATAACCAACCCTCCCACTCAGGTGCCAAAAGGACACCTGGTGGGTCTACCTGGTTCATCTGGTGTCTGGAAATCTAAACAATCACCAGAGGTATAAGTACATAGATATAGGTTATCACTGGAATGAGGTAAACATGCCTCTTGTCCATGCTTCTCACATATGTGATAATCATCACTAACATGAGGTATGAATTCCTCTCGTACACAAGCACTGTAGCTGGCGTGGGGTAGAATGCCTCCCACCCATAAAGGTTATATAGGAATGAGGTGTAAATGCCTCTCGTCCTATTACACAGAGACTCAGCTGGCATGGTGTTAGAATGCCTCTCGACCACACACGGGTTATCACAAGCAAGTTAACACAACAAGTCATAACCATTCACATCACATTATATAAGGCATTCCATCTTATATCATATCACATTAACAAAGCATGGAATTTCCATCTTATAATATCACATAATAGGGAAACATACAATTCAATTCATTAAAGGGGTTTAGGCTATCTCATCCTATCCGACCTCTAACCAAGTCATCTCATTTTCCTAACATGGAAAATTCCTTTCAAGACATATCCTTAAGGTCAAAAGGTGGAAAAGGGAGGAATCTTAAGGCATAAAACCTATGGTTGACCTTACCCAGTCTATACCTCATCTAAACGCCCTATCCAGGTTAGATTCATCAATCTCATACTACATAGGTTATTTAGATAAGAAGAAGTCATTATAAATAAGGGGTTTGGGAAAATACAAACCACGACACGACTATTTAAACTCACAGTGGAGAAAACATGAAATGGAAACCATGTGACCACCTACCTTAGAGCCGTAGCCGTAGGATCGCTTGATATCGACCTCAGATTCACAGTAGGTTAGAATAGATCTGAGTTCCAGTCCCATGATTTTAAAATAGGGAATATGAGCCTGCGGGAAAATAGTGAAACGAAAACCAAGATTCACCAAGGAATGAAGGGTGAGTGAGGTAATACATACCATTGCCTTCTCAATTCTTCTGATGGATAAAGAATCAGACTCCAGATGAAGGCTCCACCAAGAAGAGAGTGAAAGAGAGGTTTTGGAGCACGAAGAGGGATCCTCCTTTGGTTCTGTCCTCTGGAGGAAGAAAGAAAGGCTTAAGGCCTTTTAAGATATTTAAGGGAAAAAAAGGTAATTTTACCCAGAACAGGGTCGCATGGGTTATGTGCACAGTTTACCCAAACTGTGCACAAACCATGTGCACCTCACTGCCTCCCAGAAAAAAGGCTGCATGTCCATTTAGCCTGGTCTGCATGGTCGTGCGCCACTGAAGGGGCCCCTGTCTACAGCCGCACAGTTTATCCCAAACCATGTCCAGACTGTGCACATGCTATACACCATTATCTGCAAGCCCATTTCTCAAACTCCTGGGCTCCAAAAAAACCACATACACTCCCCAGACCTTCCTTAGGATATTACACACATTACAAATGCTTTATCGAAAGATTTAAAAGCAAAACTAACAATACGTACATTTTCCAAAGAGTCGGGTCACTACCATTAGACTATTGAAAGGATTGAAAATTAGATAATATTAAATAATTTCTTAAAAAGTGTCCATCCATGTGATACAATACCATATAGGGGGAATTATTAGTTGACGAATCATGAAAAAAGTGATGGAAATGAGAACAATGGAAAGTAAATGAAGCATAAATGGGGATTTTTAAGAGAAATGGAAGATCAATTAAGACCCCATGGAGACTCATCCCTTAAAACCCTAATTAGAAAAACACCACAAAGGTTGATCACTTCTTTGATAAGTGTTGTTTCCCTTCACCAAACAATACAATAAGTACATGCATATAAATGCTATAAAAACACTCAAATTCATATTAACCTTTAGAGAGTACAAAGAAGGACCTCTATTTATAGTCAAATGAGTGATACATATTTCAAACACCTAGTTCACAAATGTATAAATACTAAAACATAAATTGTGACTTTTTTGCACATGTTCATGGATTCAGGGGGCAACATTTCCACCACCAAGACATGTTCTCACCTAAAAAAGAATTTGATGATTCTCACCAATGATTTCATGCCACATGAAGACAAGTATCACAACTACCTAGAATTTTGTGTATTATTTTATGAAATTGGACTGAAATTCATAGGATTGCTTGGGTGGGCCAAAAAGATCACTTTTGAGATTGAATAAGTGTGATTATAGGATCATTTTCTCTTCCCATGCATGCATGTTGGACATCTTGAAAATTCATAATCATTATTTGTAAAGCCTCATTAATCCTCTTCATCCTATGCTTGAGCCTCCAATTCCATGCAAGGTGTACACTGAATTTTTGAAGTTTGGGTCTTAATGATTTTCACCCGCATTATTCCCTTAATTTTTCTAATTACAAACAACAGGTGTTGCATCATTATCTCCTTCCAGAAAAGGATTCATCCTCGAGTCAGCATATCAATCAAAGAAAGATTGAAAACATTAAAATTTTCACCAAATTTCCATAAGTACATGGAAGGAAAATCTTCTATGCACTGTCATTAATCCACTCCAATACTTGGAATATCCAACCTCCTTAAGAATTAGTTTGGAATTTTATTGGCTTATAAATTTATTCTTCCTCAAATATACCGACACCCAATCATCTGGCTCAAGAACAATATTGTGTTCACTGTTGTTTTATTTCATTTCATATTACATGTTCCTCATTTCAATGTTTTATTTCACTTAGGCAGCTCCCAAATTTTTTTTTCCTTTTCATCACCTAAAAGATCAAAAAACTCATTAGTAGGAAAAGATAGAATATCTAATTACTTCATTGGATTAAAGCCATATACCTTTTCTAATTGTGATAATTTAGTAATGGAATTCACAACTTGGTTATATGTAATATAAGCTCACACATCTTTCTTCTAAAAAGAATGTGCCACCTGTTGATTAATTTATTTAAACAACTTCTTACAGATTCATTGTTTTGATGAATCACTACAATACCTATTTTACATGAACTGAAATGAAATTTTGTTAGATATGTTTTTTGTGAAAATGTTACTTCCTAATCACAAGGTCTAGTGAATAGATTTGATATAAGTAATTTCAAAAACATAGGATGTTTCTCTAAATATCATTAAATAGGAGATAGATATGAACTTTTTATAATGTTACAATTGTACCCAAATATATCAGAGTTTATAGTTGGAATTTTGTAACACCAATGTCTATGAATGAAGAACAAGGCTTCAAGTAATATATGCTGGAATACCTTCAATCCTGAGCTGTAAACTATCTAAGTGTTAGAGAGATTCTGTTTGTATTGTTTTCTAGTGTGATTCATAAAGATTATGTATATGAGTATTTTATTGTAAAATCACTAGTTTTTTCTCTTTGTAATCGGTTACTTTCGATCATGTATGATCATGGAGATTCTGTGGCTAGGAATACAGTTGATTTTGAATTGTTTTTTCGGCGAAGTCTGTGGAAGGATTTTTTGCTGATTAAATTGATTGAAATAGGATCTTGGGGATAGAGTTTTTGTTTCTAACATCTATTAAAGAAATCCAAGAGTGGACCAATATCTTCCAATTAGGTGTATCAATGAAGTTCCAAGTTATTGGAACTTGTATCCCTTGGATCTAGGTACTATCCTCTAACTGTTTTAGATTAGAAGAGAAGAGTTCATTTTATTAGAATTGGTTATATCCGTCATTATATGTTTTAGCAGTTTAAAGATTGGAATTTGAAACACTATGCATTGTTTTTAAATTTCTTGTTCTTATTTCTAATTTGTTTTTTACCTCAGTTAAGCATCAAATTCAATGTATTTTAATTTCCAATGCATTTGTTTGTCATTGTACTCTAAACTGTTCAAAATTTATAACTTCAGAACAATTTATTTTCACAAGTGGGAACAATTCATCCCTTATCATAAAACTATTATATTAGGGAAAACACCACCTGATGTTGATTTTATATCATCTATACTATCATGTCAATTACCATCAGCGTACCCATATAAATTCAATTCTTCACCTCTTTCATATCTAAAATAATAACTCAAAATATCTTTGAGATATCTAATAATTCTCTTGGAGGCCTTCACATGTCGATATTTTGGATCATTTTGGTACCACGATCAAAATATTACCACATATACAAAATTGTGTCTTGATATAGTGAGGTAAAGAAGGCTTCCAATCAATTTATTGAATTTTTTTTATTCACACTTTTCCCTGCATCATCCTTGTTCAGTTTCACATTAACTTTCATGGGTATAGAAACTTCTCTAAAATTTTTGATGCCAAATTTCATTAACAATTTATTGGAATATTTCTATTGGGATGAGAAATATATTACTCTTTCTTCACAACATGCAATCCTAGGAAGAGTTTCATCTCTCCAATCATAGAAATTTCAAAGTGAATCTTCATTTTTCTTGTAAACTCTTCACAAGCATACTCTTTGTCACTATAAATAATAATGTCATCAACATATATAATGATGATAAGAGTATGTGTGATCATCTCTTTCACACATATATTATTGTTCACCTTTACTTTGGTGGAATTAAATACATTCAAGCAACTATAATGCTTGGAATACTAGGTTCTAGGGGCCAATTTCAACCCATATATTGTCTTCTTCAGCCTACACACAATTTCACCATTGATATGAAATATAAATCATTCAGGTTGTTCAATAAATACATATTCTTCAATATCTTCATTCAAGAAAAAAGTCTTCATATTCGTTTGAAAAATTTTATTTTTCTTTTGAGATACAACAACCAAGAACATTCTTATAGATTCAAGTCTTGCAAAAGGAGAAAATGTTTCTTCAAAATCAACTCCTTCAAACTGTGAGTAGCCTTTACACACCAATTTGGACTTGTTTCCTAGAATCACACCTTTTTCCATGAGATTTTTTATAAAAAAGAACTCAGTTACAATGATATTATTACCTTTAGATATTGAAATAGGATACCAACTAACATTATTTATAATTTTATCTAACTACTCATTTATAGCATTTATTCATTATTTATACTCAACAGCCTTAAAAACTGATTTTTGAACTATTTATGATACTAGATTTGTTTGATTGCATAGTCTTAAACTTCATGTTCAGAAGAACCCTCATCATCACTAGTCTAATAAGAATCAATATTAACATTTTTTGATTCATTTTCTACTTCTTTGTCACTTTTTTCCCAAAATTCCTCATTATGTGTTAATTAGATTTTTTAAAATCTACATCATTTGTCCAATTAAAATTAGGTTTATTTTCAATGATCTTCAAATAACATCACTCTAAAAACTTTTTTAGCTATTAGTTCCAGCATTTTTTGCCTCTATCATTGGATAAATTCTCCATTAAAACACATTCTTTTGAATTATCATTTGAACATCTCCACTACTTCAGATTAGTGCCTCATGAGCATCACATTAGTAATCCTATTGAAATTATCAATTAATGTAGTAAAATAAAGATAAATTCTAGTGTATTGATGTCTCATAGTCCCACATAAATCAGAATGAATTAATTTTAGTGGCCTAGTGGACTAAATTTCCACCTTTTGACTTCCTTGCACAATTTTCCCTTTTTGACATGCTATACAAATAGTGATTCTTTCTCTATTAAGTTGGGTTAAGTCTCTAACCACATATATATTTGATATCTTTCTCATAATAATTTTCCAAGATGACCAAGCCTTTTTTGCAATAGGTTTTTATCATCCCTTAAAATAAAATAGTGTGTCAATTGAATTTCCAATTTGGAATAGAATATCACTAGTATTTCTCCCATAGTAATAAATCTTCCATATTTTAGACTCTTGATGCAGAAACATCTTCTAAAAATAACCCCATTTCTGTCATCATAGAGATGTCAAAAACTGAAAAGATTGTGTTTGATCACATCCAAAAATAGAACAACCTTGGACTTCAATTTTTAGGCTTTAATATCAGTTGTATCAACTCTAATTTTCAAGCACTTATCATTGATAAATGTAACTGATCCTCCATTATGATCTTATATGTTCTTTAAGATCATAGTGTCACTAGTCTTGTGGGATGAACAACCACCATCCAGAATCCATGGCTTGTTCATCTTGTTTGCTTTCAAAACAACCTAAAAAAGAATCATCTTCACTATTTTACCTTTTTCTAAACATTTTGAACTTCAACTTCAGAGAATTTTCTTATAAGTTTACTCATTAATTGTTCATCATAATGAATTTTTTGGTCATATCTCCCATATATTTCTTCTAGATGATCAAATTTTTATTGAGATCATGGATTTGTTAGATCTCTTCTCACAATTTTTCTTTTCTTAGAATTGTTTCTCTTCTTTCCATGATTTATACCCCTCAATTATTACCTCTTTAAATCTAAGAAAATGACATGTTGTACTATAAAAAATATGTTTTTTTCCGTATGCTCCAAAAATCCAACAATATTATTTATATCTAGATCTTCTATCAAAGAATGGATTCTGTCTAGAAATATATTTTTGTTGTACTCATGACTCTTAAAACGTATTATGACCATTAGATGGGAGGGGAGGGGTTATTTTGTCTCACTTAATTCTAAAATAACTTCAATATATGAGGAGTTTTACCAAGATTTTTCTCAGCCCAAACCTGTCTATTTTTGGATTTAAATCCTGCACTGTTAGTAAAAACTGATTAATTTTTTTAGAATTAATAGGTGAAGATTTTAACTATATTTTTGGGCTCGAATTCTTAGTTTCTTGATATGATTCATACTTTGTATCTGAAAATTTATTATAATAATATCACATATTCTTTATGGTATTTTAAACATCATGAAACCTTGGTTGGTCCTTTTTTGACTCTTCTTTTATAGCAGGATTCACTTGAAAATATTTTAATATTTGTTTTGTTATGCAATCATCACCATGAGAAGTATGAGTTATTTAATTCAATTAGTTTACTTGAATAATTCATATTCACATTTCATTTTATTCTCTGCCTCCTCCAGTGTCCTGATCTTCTTCTTGAGTTGGGTGTTTTTCTCTAAACATGCTTTAATGATTAGTATATATCTCTTCACCTTATTCATCACTGCTTGAGATTTCTTTGTATTTTTCAAAATAATCCATAAAATTTATAATCCATTCACTGGTATCTTCATATGATTGACTACTTATAGTGGAGAAATCATCCTATTTATTTGTCATCATTCTTCTTCTTTTTCTTCTTGTGAGCCTCTAATTTCTCTAAACAGGTTTCTCGCTTTATTTTTTATTTTTACACCATCTATCCTTTTAAGAATAATATTCTTTCTCATAATCTTCAAAATCACAATATTCATTGGACAATCAATTGCAATGTTTTAAATTCCCTCACATTTAAATCATTTCAATGGAAGTAAATTCATATTTTAGAATTCATTTTTTGACATTTCTTGAAATGAGAAACATTGTTATCACATACTCTTTGTCTTTATCTTCGTCATATTTAGACTCATCAGAGTGTTTTTTTATTTTAATACTTTTCATGCCATTAAATTTCATATATACTCAATCTTTTTTATTGAAAATGATTTTTTTCTCATTTCATAAGCAACAAAAATATTGTGAAACTCTTCTGGTGAAAACTCATCTCTATATTTCAAAGAAGAAATCTTTGAATCAAATCTGTCAAGAAAAGTTTTCATTAATTCTTTAATAACGATAAAATTTTCAAATGTACCCCTACAAATATGATATTACTGACAATGTTATTCACTCTTATAAAGTGTTCATCAATTGTCGCATCGTTATCCATTCTAAAATCTTCAAACATTTCTCTCCAAATTTGTAGCATTTCTTCTTTCACTTTTACATTACCATCAAAAAAATTCTAGCTTATCCCATATTTCGTTCACTATATTGAGTCTCGTCACCTTTTAATAAACTATCAAATAGGGAAATTAAGATTTCATTCATTGTCATGCCATTAACTTCAATATTTCTCTTATGATCATGTGTCATGGGAGAATATTTCTCAATTGGAGTAAGCCCAACAATGGTAGTGTAAGGGCCTAGATCCACATGGATCGAACCAATGTGCATTTCCAAAGAACAAGGTGTTTGGAAGATGTCTATAGGGCTTCAAATACTAAAATCTGGAATCAGGGAGATTTCATTCCATGTAAACATTTACAAGGCGTGAAAGTGGGTTTCACAGCTTGTTCTAATTAGATCAACACATGTAATAAATTGTGGTATAAAAATAAAAAGGGTAATTTTTTGGTGTAAACCATAGACTGAGGATTACATGATGTGAAATGATATATAACATCATGTAAACCCCCAATGATGGATATCTCTTAAAGATCTAGTGTCATGGGTTTCTCAAACACTATGGCCTTTAGTGCCTCCCTATAGATCTAGGCAACACATCACCCCCCTATTCGACGTTTTGGGGATTCTTTTGTCAAGGATCGATCTCTAGCTCGCCTCCTTCAATCATTGTTTGATTCCAGGTATGTTCTACCATTGTTATTGTAGTTTCTTCGATATTTTTCCTCCTGTTACTCTTTTCCATGTGATATCAATTTATCTCCATGTTTCTGAAGGAGTTTTTTGTTTTTTATTGGCCTAGTTGTAGCACGACATCCTCAGGTGGATGCAGCTCTTATGGGAGAGGCGATCAGGATCTGCAATGTTTTTCTGTTCTCTTGAAAATAATGTCAACACCATTTTTTATGTAATGGATTCATTTCTTCTTTTTTATTTATGTGTGATCATAAATTTAAAATTATTTAGCCCCTTGGATTCCAATTAAATTAACCAAATAATTACTTTAAATAGATTAAAAAATTGTTATCGATCGCATAACGATGTTGCTATTTTCTACAATGATAACAATTTGACTCTTGTTTTGATAAATAATGTGGTATCTATGTTGTGATTTTTTTTATTGTATTATCATGTGGATTTGGTAAAGAACATTAGTCCGGAATTAATTGATAATTAATTGGATAAAAGATTAAATATGCATGTTTAAGGAATATAGTGTGGTGTTACCTTAAAGATAAAATAATGTTTAAATTAATTGATCTTCCATGTGTTAATGGAATTGAAAAACAGGGTAAATCATGTTAATTATTGTTGGTAAAATAATTAAAGGCATGTTAAATTAATTAAATAATTATTTTTTGGCAGCATGTGCTAGATTTCTGGTTAGGTTTCCTGTAGTTAGAACTTTTAAATAATGAATCTGTTAATTCATGATAGAATAATAATCAGGTGTGTAATAAAAGATAATGTCTTTAAGGGGATGAGTTATTTCATTTCTTGTAAAGGTTGAGTGAATTGTGCTTTGGGGACTTGAGGGATCGTTGTTAGAAGGCTGGATGTCATGATATAGGGCCAAGAGCCCAGTTTCTATGTTTTCTGCTTACAGATTGTGATTTGATGTGTGCTTGGAATGGATGATCCTCAAGGGATGTTGTGGTGTATGGGGCAAGGATGCCCAGATGTGAAGTGAGCCTAGGACGGATGATCCAGGAGGGCTATTGTGGTGTATGTGGTGGGGATTCATGGTTGTTGTGGTAGTAGTTGACTCTTGTGATGATGGGATGCATCGGGATATGCACATGGGTGACGAGGAGGACACCAGGGATGATAGAACGGGTTGAAGCTGGGCATACCCATTTATATGAAAGGTGGATTCTTGTTTGAATCTATTTTTTGGCTAAGTTCAGGTTGTTTGTTTATCTTCTTTACTTTCCCCACTCCTTGAGGAGGATGGATGTGCTTGGTTGTATACCATGTTTGGTATCTTAGGATTTTTTCCTAGAATACCCAGTAAAATGGAAAGTAATGTTGTTAATAAATAAATAAATTTTTAACCCATGTTTTTGGAGCTTGCTGGGTTGCAATTCTAATGTTATAATTCTAAGAATCATGGACTCTGTTTACTTATGCCTGGAGGGCATGAAACATTGTTTTCAGGGTGATGTAAATTAATTTAGAAAATGTTAATGCTCAATTAATGGTTAAATAATTAATTAATGTAAATTGAAACTAATTAAAAGAGATAAAATAATTTAATATAACTTTTTAAATGGTTGTGTGCTTATAGGATATATGGTATTAGTAGTGGCAGTAGGGAGTCTGAGAGATGTTAGTTGAAGTTGTGTCTGAGACAAGGTTATTCTCATACTGTGGTTGTGATCTATAATATATCATGTACTTTTGTGTTTTTATATGTTAATCCACCCTATTGGTTATGGTAACTGACACCCTAGATATTCTGATCCCTGGGGGTTATGTTCCCCAAAATCCTTATGGGAGGATGGATTGATGACTACCCACTTTAAACCCACTCTCTTATCATGGTAGTTACTTGTGCTAGTATGAACGACATATAGTTTTCCCCAAATATGTGTGTAAAGGGTTGTAACGGCTTGTGGTTATTTCAAACACATGTATTCTGGATATATATTCCTAAGGAATACTATAGGTATATTGTGTATAGGCTTTCATGGCATGAGGTTCCTTACTCGGTGTATGGGCTATGATATATTGATGTATAATACCCGATTAAAGATAGACATTATACGGGTTGTGGTGGATCCCAAAAACAACCTTGTTACTTTTGGATACATGGATGTGGTGGTGTGTTTCATGAGGTTCACATTTTGGTGCTTCACCCAAGTGTGTGTGGGGAATCCTTTTTTGAGAGATATGCTTAGGATGTGCAACGTTGGGGAATATCAGCAAACCAATGAGGAATATGTAGTGGGGTACCCTTGATATTATTTATAATATTATACTATCTTGTATGAAAAACATGGTGAGGGTGTCCATGGTGAGGCTGAGAACATAGTATACATGTTTAGGTAATGAGTTAGTTTCACTTGTGACTTTCTTTATCTTTTGCAAGATAGGCTCTGAGGAGAGTCCTACTGAGTATATTGTTATACTCACCTTATGTATCTGTAAATATTTTTATTTATGTCAGTGGGAGAAGGTTGAATATCAAGAAGATTACTACAAGCATATGGTTTGTAAGAGTTGTTTGGGCTTCAAGGTCATCATAGTCTTTACCTTTCATTTTGCTACTCGCAGTTTTCCCTTGCAGTTGTAGTTCATGCATGTCATTAGATATGTGCACTTTGGATTTTCCTTTATATTGGAGTCTGAACAGGAGTTGTTTGGTGTTTTTCTTATCTCTCTCTTTCACATGTGTTCTATTAGAGAGAAATACCTCTTA
The DNA here is from genome assembly GCA_963277665.1 of Viscum album. Lineage (NCBI taxonomy): Eukaryota > Viridiplantae > Streptophyta > Magnoliopsida > Santalales > Viscaceae > Viscum > Viscum album. Next base: position 1,096,692,721 of record OY728121.1, on the reverse strand, counting down.
TATGCAGATTTATTATAACCTTGGTTCTTGTCACCAACTCAGGTCTTATTAGAGGCATGATTCAGGTGTCACTATCTCTCTTCTCCCATTGTCGGCCCAGGAGGGGTATACCTAGTGGGGAGAGGTCATGACATGTAGCATGAACCGTTAATCCAAGAGATAGAAGACAAGGAATCATCATATTTGTAACATCCCGGACCCGGCCAGCCACCCGAACAGTGCCGAGCTGGTCGGGTGTCACTACCTTAGGTGAACCTCCTGTGAACGCCAAAGGCTGCCGACTAGTAGCAAGGGTCTGAATAGGTATAGTGGGGAGGCTATACCCTCTTGGAGGATCATTGTAAGGGTACTAGTCTGAGTATAACAATAAAAATGCAGTGGAAAGAAAGACTCAATAGACTCGAACTAGACCCTCAGAGCATAAGCATATCCAATATCAACAAACAATAGAAGAAATAATTATAACAACAGCAGCGGAAATAACACAACAACATGCTGATAACATGTAACTAATACTGAACAGTAAAACATGCATCCAAAGTAGGTCAACATACAAAAGGGCGCCAATGGCTAACCAACAGTAGCTACAACAAGTAAGAATGTTGATACAGAAAAGTAAACACAATATGTAAACCCTAGCTAGGCATGACCCCAAGTTCGGTACCATCTCCATGAAACAACTAACATAACCCAGCTCCTGAAGCTGGCCTCTTTCCTACACGTAAATCCATGAAGTCTTCACGGGTCCCGAAGGGACCGTGCAGGGTGTGAGACAAATCTCACTAGGATACCACCCAATGGTGTGTACCAAATATATGTGTTTAAGTAGTCATGCATTTACCAGGAAAGCAGTAGTCAATACAATGCAAAAATAAATACAAACTCCACTGGTGCTCAACAGCCACCATGGAGTGTCACCTGCTTCGACCAACGCCGGAATCTCTGTCATGTAACCCGACACCATGTGCCACCTGAAACCTCGTGTCCCAAGTACCGACGTCCCGAAGGCACGCCCCAAATAGTAACCCGACACCAAGTGCTGCCTGACACCTCGTGTCTCAAGTACCGACATCCCGAAGGCACACCCACAAATAGTAACCCGGCACCATGTGCCTCCTGACACCTCGTGTCTCAAGTACCGACGTACCGAAGGCATGCCCACAAATAGTAACCCGACACCAAGTGCCTCCTGACACCTCGTGTATCAAGTACCGATGTCCTGAAGGCATGCCCATTTCTTGAAGGCTCCACACCTCCCACGTGGCTTTCTATGACAAGCACCCCCAACCAGAAAACCTAACCGCAACTACGGGGGCCTCTACCCACACGAGTGGTCAAAACCACCTCATCACAGAGTATCTCTGTGTGCACACTACTCAAAGTCCCGGTGAGCGGTAATCACCAAAATAGTCCTAAGCCACCAACACATCTGACACCTCGTGTCCCCGCGACCATGTCGCTCAAGTTTGATGGCATCGCCACCCTAGTATCCCAGGCCATGCACAACCTAACAGTCGTCCTGCCTCAAACCGACGTCCATGACGCCCAATCCCATGGTCAAAACCACCCAAAGCAACCCAGGAAAAGCCACAACCTGTGATCAGCATCACTCAAGCGTAATAGGGCCAAGAACAACACAACTCAAAGGGTCCAGTAGATGCAATTTTGCAATTGCATATATAACATATTTAACCAGAAAACATAACCTGAAAAAACAAACTAAATAGTCGAATTGTACTATACCAGGTGTTGTCCCATACCAGCACTAAGGTCTCAAATGCCTCTAAAAATTCATAACAGGCTTTAAAAAATTAAACTAAATAGTTTATAACAATCATATTTCAATTAAAACCATTTTGGCGTTCCCTAGCCAAAATGCCCCGATGAGCCACGACCCCTCACCCGGCCCCGCTCACACAAACTGGTAACCGGGCATACCCAAAGGCATCCCAGGGGTCCCATAAACAATACAGTATGAAAAAGCAGATAAAACGGGTCCCACTCAAAAATACCCGAAAACGCATCGAAGCCACATCACCCAACAACCACAAAAACACAAAGTGAGGTATGCACCACCTACCTGAGACTCGCACAATGATACTCCTCCGGTAACACCTGCCAGTTCAGTCTAAAATGTGGAAAATCTACAAAAGATTCAAAACCGCTCAGAGGGCTATAACTCGTTGAAGAAATAAAATCAGACAAAACGGCCAAAGAGGAATCGAGGCCTTACCGAGGGGGTTCCAACGCACTAATCAGTGATCAAAACGGGTCTTGGACGGACGATCGAGAGGGGAAGAGAGGTTCGGCCGGCCTGGTTCGCTGATACGGGCAAAGGAGGGGTGTTCTGCCTCAAAAAACGAGGCTTCTGCCCATTTTAAGAGAAAAAAGAAACTACACGGCACATACTATGGGACTACAAGCCGTGTATGGTTCATTTAACCGTTCATAAGACGGAAATATTCCGCCGACTTACTTTCCGAACCTGCCGACATGAGTAGACAGCGTGTACCTCTGGGTACACGACCTGTACCAGGTCCCTCTTCTCTTCCTCGCTGACATACCCACGTGCCATGTATATCCCTCATACATGGCTAGACTACATGACGTGTCCAAAGGGAACACGGTGTGTCCCAGGTTCTTACCCGGCCAACGGCCTACACACCATGTATGGCTTCACACGGTCGGGGGTCTACACGACTTGTTCGAAACTACACGCTGTGTAGTAAGAAAACTCTACATGGTCACCCGCAAGGCATGTACTCGGCGTGTACACGGTTGGCCACTCGCCTAGACATACACGGCGTGTAGTCTAAAAATTTCCAGAAACTTTCCATTTTATCCAGTTTCCTCAGAAACAAGTCAAAAATTTAAATACGGTCAGGATTTTGACCCGTTATGAAAACCCGGGTTCTTAAAAACTCCCCACCTTAACGTAGCTCGTCCCCGAGCTACCAAATGAAACCAGGAGATGGAAATGAACATGCTCATCCCAGTTAAACAACCCGGACTACCCCGGTCTCAAAGGATCTGGCTAAATTCCTCAAGGGGGCTCCCCACCTTAGGAATTGCCTTACCCGGTCTCAACCCAAAAAAACGTAAAAAAAACAGGGTTTACTAACCTGTTTTCCAGAATAAAAATCCTCCCATGACACATCGTCACCCCTGCACCTCATTGGTTCTCCTGTGTCGCTTCCGACACCCAAAGTATCCCGCACTGCATCGGTGTCTGCCTCCATGAGGTCCTAGTGCCTAGGACCTTGATTAAACTGCATTCACGATGCCCTGATGCCCACAGAACCTCAAGTAACCCGCATCGACGATGCCCCGATGCCCACGACACCTCAAGTAACCCGCATCCACGATGCCCCGATGCCCACGGCACCTCGAGTAACCCACATCCATGATGCCTCGATGCCCACAACACCTCATACATCCATATATATATATATATATATATATATATATATATATATCACGCACCTGAGATGGTTCCAACCCACCGACTAGCATCTAGTTAGTCCACAAGATCCTGTGCACCTCGTGCACTCAAAACAGACATACCGCTACAGGTCATGCCAAAATGGAAACATGGAGATCACGACCACACTGTGGTATACCTCTAACCATCATCGGCTCACTAGCCTGCTAAGCCTCTAGCAGATCCACGACGTGCACCTGGCCTGAAACACGGCTGCCTGACGCCTGAACTCATAATGCTGCTCCAGTCTCCGGCCACTGACCCCTCAGCTGGGTCCCACCATCTCTGTCACGACCTCCGCGCACAACTGAACCTCAAATACCCTCTCTGGGTACCGTACCTAAACCAAATCCAGACGATGAATTATTTCCTGGTCCCTGTCTTCCAGATATTTGAGAAAGATTCCTGCAAAACCTCTCCAGATGCTCGTCCTGTCCACATGCCCGGCACTCCTTCGGAGGCCTGTCGCACTGCGCCCGAACATGTCCTGGCTGTCCACACTGGAAGAAAATCACCGAAGAATTCCAGCGAGGTAGTCTAGCTAAATCCCTGGCCTGACTGCCCTGCTAGAACTCATCTCGTCCTCACTTCCTACTGTCCGAACCGTCAGCTGAGGTTGTCGTCCTACCCAACCGATATTTCTCCTTCTCATTGCCCTCATCTATGAGCCCCTGATTCACCACCTCAAAAAAAGAACCCACCCTGAAAATGTTCACCTGAACCCGAATGGCATGTCACAATCCATCCTCATAGCGCCTCACCCTAGCTGCATCATCGCTCACCATACCAGGTGCAAAGCGAGACAACTCTGTGAAAGTAGTTGCGTAGTCCATGACAGACATGTCATCCTACTGAAGACTCAATAACTCCCGAGCTCTCTCCACCTCCAGTGTCTCTAGGTAGAAGTTCTCAAAGAACCAGTCCTCGATGTCCTGCCATGCCGGTACCTCGTTTCTACGAGCCTGAACCTGTACGTCCCACCAACGCTTCGTCGGTCCTCTCAGCATGTACGTCTCCATCTTGACCCTCCACCCGGGAGGCGTTTCGAGCTACTCGAATATCATCTGTATACTCTCTATCCAGTTCTCAGCCGCCTGTGGACCACCCTCTCCCTGAAAAAGCAGTGGGTGCTGCGACTGGAACTCCCACATCAGATACGCCATAGAAGGATCTGCACCTTGAATTCCACTATCCATCCCCTGCAAGACACGTACTAGGCTCAGCCGGAGCTGATCGTCGAGCCATGACCCGAACGATGCCAAACCCGGCTGCTGTCCTGCATACACTGGATCCTGAACCTGATCCTGTCCCTGAGCCTGCACCTGCGGCTCGTGCTATGCCTGTGCTGAATTCTGACCCTGATCCTGCAGCACTGTACCATCTCCTGCCTGAGGCTCCATCGAGCCATGAAGGGGTAACCTGCTGAATACCATAAATGGTCAGACTTCCCACACATATATAACAATATATTATATGCAGATAAGGAAAGAAGTAAAAGGAAGTGCATAACAACTACCCTTACTCCCCCTCACCGCAACCCATGCCCCACGGCATCCCGGCCTCATGGCCTCCTTACCCGCTCAATAGAGCCAAGTATCGATAGTACCTCAGGCCATGCCCGTCCTGACAACTCACGTTGCCTCAAACCGATGACTGAGTCGCCCAATCCTGACAGTTACACTACCTCAATCATAGTACATGCCTGCTCTCATAATATTCAGACCCAAAACCCTGCCACATGCAATTCTACAAAAAATAAAGCATGGCATACACATTGCAACAACTAGAAATTCTATCAGGAATTTCACCATATTACATTTCAAGCAGATAAAGCATGAAAATTGATTTATTAATTCACATGGTATTATCACTTCACAAAGACTACGTGTAATTATGAAATTGAAATACCCTAAAAATGTGCCTATCAAAAGCCATGCAACAAGCCTTGCCATACCGGGCCAAGGTCCAATTCTCCCTTACCGCACCGGGTCAAGGGTCACATATCCCAATGCAGAACATCACACACCAAGTGAGCCACCGAGGTGGAAATTATATAAATTGTAATCTGAGAAAAAGCAAACAGTAATTCCCACCCATGGCAACTAGGTCCATCCCTTGTACCTGGGGCTGCAGGCACCCAAGAACAAGCTAAAAAACCCAGTCCCAGTAACCAAAACTTATCTCCAGTCTACTATATACCAAATAGTAAAACCGGCATAAATAAAAAGAGATGTCTCAATATAATTAGTAGCCAGAAAAACACTGCTACTAAATCCTTGTCAAGAACTCCTCTGATACCACATTGAAACATCCCAGACCCGGCCAGCCACCCGAACAGTGCTGAGCGGGTCAGGTGTCACTACCTTAGGCGCACCTCCCCTGAACGCCAAAGGCTGCCGACTAGTAGCGAGGGTCTGAATTGGTATAGTGGGGAGGATATACCCTCTCGGAGGATCATTGTAAGGGTACTAGACCGAGTATAACAGTAAAGATGCAGCGGAATGAAAGACTCAGCAGACTCGAACCAGACCCGCAAAGCGGTAGCATATCCAATATCAACAAACAACGGAAGCAATAATTATAACAACAGCAGTAGAAATAGCACAACAACATGATGATAAAATGTATCTACTACTAAACAGTAAAACATGCATCCAAATCAAGTCAACATACAAAAGGGTTCCAATGGCTAACCGACAGTAGCTACAACAAGTAAGCATGCTGATATAGAAAATTAAAAACAACATGTAAACCCTGGATAGGCATGACCTCAAGGTCTGTACCATCTCCATGCAACAACTAACGTAACCCAACTCCTGAAGATGGCCCCTTTCCTGCACGTAAATCCATGAAGTCTGCACACGTCCTGAAGGGCCCGTGCAGGGTGTGAGACAAATCTCAGTAGGATACCACCCAACGGTGCGTACCAAATATATGTGTTGAAGCAGTCATGCATTTACGAGTAAATTAGTAATCAGTACAATGCAAAAATAAATACAAACTCCACTAGTGCTCAACAGCCACCATGGAGTGTCACTTGTTTTGGCCAATGCCGGAATCTCTGTCGCGTAACCCGACACCATGTGCCACCCGACACCTCGTGTCCCAAGTACCGACGTCCCGAAGGCACGCCCCAAATAGTAACCTGACACCAAGTGCCTCCTGACACATCGCGTCTCAAGTACCGACGTCTCGAAGGAATTCCCACAAATAGTAACCCAGCACTATGTGCCTCCTGACACCTCGTGTCTCAAGTACCAACATCCCGAAGGCACGCCCACAAATAGTAACCCGACACCATGTGCCTCCTGACACATCCTGTCTCAAGTACCGGCGTCCCGAAGGCACACCCATTTCCTGAAGTCTCCACACCTCCCACGCGGCTTTCTACGACAAGCACCCCCAACCAGAAAACCTAACCGCAAGTACGGGGGCCTCTACCCACACGAGTGGTCAAAAACACCTCATCATGGGGTATCTCTGTGTGCACACTACTCAAAGTCCCGATGAGCGGTAATCACCAAAATAGTCCTAAGCCACCAACACATCTGACACTTCGTGTCCTTACGACCATGTCACTCAAGTCTGATGGCATCGCCACCCTAGTATCCTGGGCCATACCCAACTTGGTAGTCGTACTGCCTCAAACTGACATCCATGACGCCCAATCCCATGGTCAAAACCACCCAATGTAACCTGGGCAAAGCCCCAACCTGTGATCAGCATCACTCAAGCGTAACTGGCCCAAGCCCAACACAACCCAAAGGGTCCAGCAAATGCAATTCAGCAATTGCATATATAACATATTTAACCAGAAAACATAACCAGACAAAACCAACTAAATAGTCGAATTGCACTATACCAGGTGTTGTCCCATACTAGCATTGAGGTCTTAAATGCCTCTAACAATTTATAATAGGCTTTAACAAATTAAACTAAATAGTTTATAACAATCATATTTCAATTAAAACCCATTTGGCGTTCCCTGGCCAAAATGCCCCGATGAGCCATGACCCCTCACCCGGCCCCGCTCACGCAAACGGGTAACCGGGCATACCCAAAGGCATCCCAGGGGTCCCATAAACAATACAGTATGAAAAAGCAGATAAAACGGGTCCCGCTCAAAAATACCCAAAAACGCGTCGAAGCCGCATCACCCAACAACCATGAAAACACAAACTGAGGTATGCACCACCTACCAGAGACTAGCACGATGCTACTCCTCCGGTAACACCCGCCAATTCGGTCTAAAACGCGGTAAATCTACAAAATATTCAAAACTGCTCAAAGGGATATAACTCAATCTACAAAGAAAATTAGACAAAATGGAAAAAGAGGAATCGAGGCCTTACTGAGGGGGTTCCAACGCACTAATCAGCGATTGAAACAGGTCTCGGATGGACAATTGGGAGGGGAAGAGAGGTTCGGCCAGCCTGTTTCACATATCCAGGCGGAGGAGGGGTGTTCTGTCTAAAAAACGAGGCTAATTCCTGTTTTAAGTGAAAAAAATGAAAGTACATGGCATGTACTTTGGGACTACACGCCGTTTATGGTTCATTTAACTATTCAGAAGAAGGAAAGATTTCACCGACTTACTTTCCGAACCTGTCGACATGAGTACACGGCGTGTACCAGGTCCCTCTTCTCTTCCTCACTGACATACGCACACGCCATGTATATCCCTCATACACGGCTAGACTACACGACATGTCCAAAGGGAACACGACGTGTCCCAGGTTCTTACCCAGCCAACGCCCTACACGCCATGTAAGGCTTCACACAGTCGGGGGTGTACACGGCGTGTTCGAAACTACATGCCGTGTAGTAAGAAAACTCTACACGGCCACCCGCACGACATGTACTCTGCGAGTACACGGTCGGCCACTCTCCTAAACATATACAGAGTGTACTTAAAGTACATAGCGTGTAGTCTGGAAATTTCTAGAAACTTCCCATTTTATCCAGTTTCCTCGGAAACAAGTCAAAAATTTAAACAGGTTCGGGATTTTGACCCGTTCTGAAAACCTGAGTTCTTACAATATTCTTCCATCTATGATAGTTTTTCCATCAAAATATGGAATGCCTCTACAATTGAAAAAATTGAGATTCACCATTTGTTTTTCAACCAACATAAGATCTTTTAGAGGTAACCTAGAATTCTCCGATAACACTTGCAGTTTCAAAGAGACCAACCAGTAGAAACTAAGAAGGGGAGTTGAATCAATGTCAACAATGTTTTATAAATTTAATCAAATTATCTTCAATGGATCATTAAGGTTAATATCCACTAAGTATTTAAAACTCATTCTAACCTGCATACAATGAATATAAATAGAAATTCAAGAGCACACGGGGTTTTTACGTGGTTCGATCCCAATGTGAGATCTACATCATTGTTGTGTTTGAATCGTGTATGAGACACAAATGTATCAATAATTTCATAAAGTAATTACATAAAGGGAAGGTATAATTCTTAAGCACTGAAGTTGTTTCCAAATAGTTAAGTCTCCTAGCATTTATTTATACTATATCCCTCTAGTTTTATAAGATAGTGTGAAAACCAGAAATGAAAATATTGTTTTCTCCATGATACTTTAGCATCAAATGACTGATCTTCTCTTAGGTTACATCCCGTAGGGTGTCATTAATTCCTATGGGTTATCAATTTTATAAATTTATCATCATGGCACAAAATCACTAAAAATAGTAAGGTTTTATAGGATATATGTGTTCTGAGGTCGAAGCCACAAAGACAAGGTACCTTAGTATGAAAAACACTAACTCAATAATTAAGAAGGAAAATAAAAAATTAAAGAAAATATACTTTTACTCTAATGGAAAAATTGTCAATGATGGTATCAAGATCTTGGAATTTCCAGATCATGAATTATTAAAGCATAGAATATATGATTGATAGTCATGCGGGTGTCAGAATAAAATCTAAGAAATACCTTTGTCTGGGTCATCACTCTCCAATCCCTAATATCCCCTTTTCTTGTGTAAAAATAATTTTGTTTACTTAGAAATAAGGTAATCCAAAACCATATTTAAACACAGTGAATAACTAAAATAAGGGTTATAAATAAAACAACATATTACTCAATGCCTTAAAAGGGGTACTCTCATTCACAAGAAAATTGTCGTACTTAATTTAATGAAGAAGTAATAAGAAATAAATAATTAATGAAAAACACCAATACAAACTACCATTAAAAATAAAAAAATTTCAATAAATCATTCTAATCTCATCGCAAAAACCAAAGCACAAGAACTACCCCCTCATGCTAGCTATGAGAGGGTTAAAAGAACACCTAAACTGACCAAATACCAACAAAAGATGATTTTTAGTTTCACTCCAACAATGAGCTTCCATGAAAAAAGTTAATTCAAGTGTCCAACATCAAAATTTATTTATAGAAAAAAATCTCTCATTTGTATCACTATATATGTCCTTGTATCTTAACATATTTATGCTCACCATTTACAATAGTATTTTCCTATAGATAGGTTCTTAAAACTATGTGTATCATTGCTTAAAAATCCCAAAACGTAGCTTACGAATCGTAAGGATAAAAGAATAGATGATTAATACAAGTGAACCAACAAACCACCTTAGTATATTAGGACTAATTAGAAGAAAAATTATAGAGAAATAAGGGAAATGAGGTGGGAGAAGATAAACTATATGAAGAAGGAACTCTCCCACACCTTCCCAAGCCCCAGGGCTCTTCCAACCATAATCCTCTCATCCTCTATCATACACACCCCCATATAAAAACCCATGAGAGAATCTTATAACAACTTGTCGGAGGGGGGCACGATAAGGAAGTTAGTTTCCTGTTGGGAGAAAATTTTCCCCCCATGTTGGGACATACTCCATCCAGCTACCTTGTCGATTATTCCAATAATTTCCACCCTCTTGAAAAACCACAATGTCCTCATAATGGTGGTCATGTCCCATAGTGTGACAACTTAGTTCCACCCTCTAGTAATTTTTTTTCCATAGTTTCGACACGAATCCAAACAAAATGAAATAGTAGAGCTGGGGTCCAGTGCAAGTGTAGTGGAATCACTTGAATATGCTGAGCTCCTGTCATACACCATTTGGCGGGAGTCACCCTGGACTTATTGATATAAAATTCGAACAGTCTCTATCATAAAATCCATGTTGGACATCTATTATCCAATAATAACTTTGTTACTATATTATATACATTTATCATGATGATACTAAATTAATTTTAAAAACAAAATATTTTGTTTTCCTTACTCTTGAAGTATCAGCTATAGAACTCCTGGATTACTTACACCATTTTCCATCTAGCAGGAAATAGTGTGGATGGACACCCTATCATGCCCACAATTTTTCTCTTGATAAACCATCCAAAATTAGGGAAAAATAGGACAACAAAACTACTATAGGACCTTGTTGTTACGGTATTTTATAACGAGTCCCTTTAACACCTGAACCCCAAGAAAACTACTATATGCTTATCCTGGCTTCATGGATCATTTCAGTTGAGATGAAGTTGGGGGATAAATCACATTATAGCTTCATTAATTTAGCTCCATCCAAGATTTATGACACCATTTTCATGAGTTGTCTTTCTCTTGGTGCCATAGTTGAATCTGTTGAACAAACTCTTTGTAACTCCGTGGGAGACATATAATTTTTTTAGTGTTTTCCCCAATATTTCTGCAAATCAGTAGGGTCTGCAGGCCTCTTATCTCCTTCAAAACCCTTTCACTGTTGACATGAAACATAACCAATTACCATGGGATACATACAACTAATTTTCATGGATTCATCAAAGCCACTACCATCCCATAGAAGCTTAGATTCTTCTCCATCTGAAAGGATATATTATAGGATATCTTCCATTTGTAGGTAAGTCTTCATTTCTTGTGCTTGCACAATTTACTACAGGACATCACCCTCAGCCTCCAGTGAGCTCTTCTCTTCCTTCCACTCATGTTATTCTTCTACTTGGACCTTTTTATAAACAAAAGGCTGAAATATCGTGAGTTCTGTCATTTTTTGTAGCTGGTCTTACTTCCCCATTTCTTTGATTCCAAGTGACGGTGTGCCCGATTCCATTATGATCTTTGGATTCTCATTGAACCACTCCATAAATATTTTCTTGAATCACGTCCATTGAAAATAAATATAGTCCTCCAACATGAATTTAAACCAATATTTTTCATTGTAGTACATACTAACCTAGGAAAGGGAAACCATTTATTCCTCAAGAGTTTTCTATATATGAAAGTATGGTTCTACTCGGATGATCCATATTTCTGAATCTGAACCATCAAACATCCACACCACATCCCATGAAATCCATTCCCCAGGTTCCAATCCATTAAAAATTGGCAAGTCGAGTCACATAGATGCAACATGTTGATCAGATGGAAGGGCGATGTGAGTTGGTGGCAAATAGATAGCCTAGTGTTATAAGCATAATTCATCAAATGGAATGATATGCAATGATGTCAGTCCCAATACCATGGATGGATGTTTGGTTTCTTGTTTTGAGGATTTCTCCAAGTTGTGCACTTAGCTAGAGACGTGCATATAGATTTCGGTGAAATTGTGCACTAGTTCCTTTAGGAAATTGTCTTGCTCATGGAATTCTTGTTCAACCTAGTTGTGGTGCACCAACTCCTTGGTGTGTTACTTCATAGTGATGTTTTCCATCATTGAAATTCAGTTGGTAATGGTAGAATGAATATTTAAATTGAACTTCCTGGCCTGTTTTTGATTCCTTCGAGAGGATCTTGGAATTGCATCACCATCGCTATTTTGTTCTGGAAGTGGATGGAATGAACAAAGTGTCTTGGTAGTGCACATCCTCTATAAGAAAATCTGACATGCCCATATTCATGGATCACCTCCTCCATAAGATAATCTGACTTTCCCACAATCACCTCTCCTCATATACTTTTTTATCGATGCATGCATTGCTTATAGTTCAAGCAGGCGGCACACACCACCTTGGAATGAGAACTAGTTGGGGTCACCAAGAGGTATGAAGAATGGTAGAACACCACATCAAATCATGCATTCCTTTTGAACGATCACCTATAGAGAGATAAAATATATCATGTATCCCATCTATGATGAGAGAAGTATTACAGTTGTATCCTTTTGTGTGAGTGATGCATTAATTTTCCGGTAGAAAAAAATTTCCTTGCAATGGTCTCCTCCCCTAGAAGGTAATTTTTGGGTAGGTCGGACCAATTGATGGAGACCAGAAAACCAATGAACTCCATTAGTATATTATGACTACTTCCAGGATAAATTACTGAGAAAGGGAAATGAGGTGGGAGAAAATAAACTATAGGAAGAGGGAAAACCCTCACACCTTCCTGAGCGCAAGCCTATTCCAACCATAATCCTCTCTGCCTCTCTCATATCCCCCGCCCTTATAACAACCCACAAGAGAATATTCAAGAAACAACTTGGGGAGACCATCACAAGAAAGTTACTTACCTAATGGGACATATTTTCCTCTTTTTTTGGGATATAAAAAGCCATATGTCCCAATTATATTATTCTGATCAATAGATCGATCATTATTTGTTGTAGATATCAATGTCGCAGCCGAGGGTGAGCATCACAGACACAAAATAGTACTTGTGAACTTCTTTCAATGAATTTATATAGTCACATCACATCCCATGAATGCACACCATGAATATTATTCATTATCAATCATAAAAAAATTCATCATCACAAAATACAACTCAACCAATATATGTTGCAACAAAAACCTCATGCGGCCTGAACCTCTTATTCCACCGAGCTCTGTTCACTGATTCTTCAGTCTCATGGTGTGATCCTATGAAATTTTATTTTGGTCAGGTGGGAGAACCAAGTCAGTATCATTTAAGGGTGGTATAACAAATGTGTGAGATATAAAAAAGAGAATTTATAGTATAAAAAACTCTAATACAAAAAGAACAAAATAAAAAAACTACTAGATTTGTAGATGGAGTGATAGCATAGAAAAGTGAGCTTCAAACCTTGATGAAATTGAACAATATAGCTTGGGAGAACATGAAGTGCCTCAAAAAATCAATGTAATATATGTAGCTTTCGAACATCAGTATCGAACAATGAAATCATATATTTATATTCTCAATCCCTCTTTCTTCATCCTTTTCAATAGACAAACACCAAGGACTATATTCACCATGATCCACCTCCTTAATTATCAATGATAAGCATTATGTGGGATTTATTTAATCCTATCGGCCTAAAAAACACAAGGTAAGAATAATTCAAATAAACATTTAAAAAATCATTAAATACTCCCATAATAATCATTATTAATCTATTTTACTAATCCTAAAAATCTTGTGAATTCGTAGGAATTGAAAATCCAAACCTTAGAACTTTGAATATTGTAATCCCAGAATATCTATCATAATATCAAATAGATATTCCAATAATAATCAATCATAAATAATTCTCTGGTGGTTCCATGTAAAAATAATTTCCTTAACATCTAAAATTTTTGCTTCCAATTAATACGTAAGAGTCAATCTTCTCGGTGTGAAGCATACGTAAAAGCATCATTCTGAATAACCTTTACATTGAAATGCAAGAGTACATAACTTATTGAAATTTACCAAATTAACTACATATGTAGGTGTCAATTTTTGGAAACATTGTAATTTATAAGATTCATTTCATCAGCAAAAATTCTAACAATCCTCAATCATAAGATTCAAAACTAGATTTCACTAGAATACATAAAAGTCTCTTACTTGGCCAAATTCCAGACTACTCCAATACATTAAAGTCAATTCTAAATATATAAAAGTCCTATACTTAACAAAAATATTCAACATAGAGGTATGGGAATAATAATATAGAATAATAATAAATAAACACAAGATGAGAGATTTATGTAATTATTAAATCAAATTAAATAAAGTGGAAAAAAGTAACTCAAATTTATCTTTCTTTTTGATCATTATAACAACTTTAACATCTCAAAGTAAAACATTTCCATCCATTTTTTTAAAGATAAAAAATATAAGAAAAATAAATATATCATCCAGTCCATGAAAATTAAAAAACAAACAGACATAATAACAATCTCAGCCCAAAAAATTGAACATCTCTCCCAAAATTCAAAAAAAATAAAGAAATCAACCAATAATAATTGGAGAATAAGCAAGCATGCTTAAGAAATATAAATCACTGAAAATAAAACACTTAATATAAATATACCAATGGTTAAAAGGTATAACTCCTCTTAAACTCATGCATAAAAAAAGAAACGGACTAATTAAATAAATAAACAAATTAAAAAAATAGTAAAAACTCCACCTGAATCTGAGATGGTGATGGAAAGAGACAAAAGGGGGTGAATATTCAAACTTAAAATAATCAGAGTAATTAAAACTATAATGTAGAATTCGTTGGATAATAAGAATAAAAGATTAAAGCATAAATAATAAAGTAGTGATGTGAAGAGTGTATGCATAATAATAAAGAACATGTGAAAGCAATCATATTTTTATAGTCGCTCAGATAAATAAGATCCTATGTATACCTTTCACAAACCTTTACTCTCTGAGATGTATGGTAGACACTAAATGACCCCACTTTTGATGGAGAGTAACAACTCTTTACAATATGCCTTTTTCACTATGGATACACAAACCCAAAATCTTGTGTTTTAAAAACCTAGAGGCGCAATCCCAAAACCTTCCATTTGAAGTGGATGAAGAACAAACCTTGCCTTTAATTGGACCAAGGCACAACCAATAACTAAATCTTTTATCGGACCCTAGAAACAACCATTTTTCATTCTTTTCATCCAGGTAAACATAAACAACCCACAAAACATTTAATAAAAGTATAACTGGTGAATGTGACCCAAGTAAAACATTATAGTGTAGAAAATTCAATACAATGAATGAATATAAAAATTAAACCAATTAAAGATGATTGGTATAGAAAAAATAAACTTCACTCCTCCACAGATGGTGTAGAATTATGAATCTCAGGTAATCCAGCAAGACAGTGTTTAAAAAATTTGGTTTCCAAACATCCCAGCACTTATGTATCATGAAACATATATCAACCCATACTATTCATGCATATATTTCATATCTTAATAGATAAATATTCAATACATACATAATGATCCCCATCAAAATAGTATAGGTCTAGTGCCTTGGGAAACATGGATACATAAACAACTAGTTCATAAGTGAATTATATCATATCTCACTAAGTTCTTCATAACTATCACCCTTCATAGACGTATCACACATAATACCATTCTTTATTACATAAGAATAAAAACATAAAAAATGATGAGCTCAGATGCACATTAAGTTAAAATAAGGGAGATGTCATTGATCACTTAAACCTAACATTATCTTAAGAGTATGAGAACATTAGCATAACATTTTAAAATCATACATTACATATCATAGATCATAATTTTGAGTCATTTCATAATGTTTAGTAGTTCATAAGACAGTAATTATTGTTAATAGTATTTAATGTTTTTAATATTTGTATCCCACATCAGTGTGGGTAATCTGTTGCACTAATTTTATCATCTATCAATTAATCACCCTACCTTGTTGTGAGGTTTTTATTTCCATTTTAACATGGTATAAAAGGTCTTGGTTAATTTTTACAAAAATTTTTCCTACCAACACCTCTTGGGCAATGATACCTATTGCCCGCTCTGACCAACCCAGACTGTTGGGTCTTCACACTATGGAACTCCACCATTGTGGGCTACACGCATACCACTGACGATTGTTCTGAACCTCCAGTCAGGGTTTCTTACAACCCCTTGTATCATAGATTACTGCCACTCCCCTCCCAGCTGGAAGAGCCCCATCCTGATTATAACGACTAAAACTTTTATCTATGGAATTTATCCCTTCTAATAGTAATTTAATATAGTTTAAAGCACATAAAACTACTTATATACCAGAATAAAAACTTTATAAATGAAGAATTAATGAAATTAGAAGTTTTTCTAGGAGTTAAGGAACCTATAATGATGAAATAGTAACTTGACCTTAGAAATAGTAATGTGACCCTTATGAATAGTAAACTAGTCAAATGAATAGTAACCTCACCCATGAAGTATAAATAAAATTTATGCATATTGTAAATGCTAAAATGATTAAATTATAACATAGAATAAGTAAGTAAATATTTTAAAAATTATTAATTAATTATTGGTATTTTTATAAGTTATAAATATTTAAATAAAATTATAAAATTTTAAAAAATATATTTTCATAAAATTTATTTATTAATTAATATATTAATATCTTATGGGTTTATGAGAATTTTATGAGAACTTAATAAATTTTTCAAAGTGTCATAAAATCTGTTAAAATTTTAAAATCATTATTTTAAAAGTAAATTATGATTTTAATTAAAATTTAACATACTCATATTTAAAAACTTATTTTCATAAAATGGAGTTCATTTTTGAATTTTACTCATCAAAAAAAATGTTAGGGTGAATTTTTTGGATTTTTCTAAAATACATGAATTTTTTATGAATAGAAAAATACATTAATTTGTAATAAATGCTAAATACATGTATTTATTGAGTATTATTGATGTAATGCAGATGTAGTCCCATAATCTATAACCATCCTTCATTATTTTAATATTTTTGGTGATAATTATCAACTAATTCATTGTAGAGAGCAAATATAATAAACTAAAGATTAAAATATTGAAAAAAGCCCCCCCTCCTCTATAAATATCACCCCTCACCCCTCTTCTCCTCACACATCTTATGCCTTGATCCTTGCCTATGTTCTACCTAGTACTCTTACATAGACTTTTACCCATGTAAAAGAGCTCTTGGTCTCATCAAAAGACGAAACCCCTTTCCCTATGGAGGTTCTCAAGGAGGAGAGATTTAAGAGGTAAAATACTCTTCCTCATTCTTCTAAATTTGATTCCAATTTCATTTCTTTGATTAATTTATCCCCACCTCCCTTCAACTAAATGGAATTATAAAATCCCCTAGTACCTTACACACACTTTAATTATATCATTTTAATGTAATATCCATCATTAAACTCCTCCCTCTCCCCCTTTTACTATAAAATGAAATCATCGCCTGTGATGTGTCAATTTACCAACATCATGGGTGATGAAATTTAATTATCCATAAATGCATTACCGGTTCCTAGTAATAATATTAAATGATCTAAAAAATATTAGAAAGTTTATGATACAACCCTCTTTATGTTATGAAACTAAAATTTATACATATCACTAAATGATAAAACAAACAAGTTCAATGTGATAAAAAACCACCAAAAATTAACATAAATTGATCATCGTTACATTTTATCTAATGATTAATCCTCATTACAAATAAAAAAATTCATTATAATATCATTTTAGGTCTTTTAATTTCATTAATGACATAATATAGCAATTCTAGACATTTATCCTCGTTTTACATGAAATTTCATTCATGAATATAAGTGAACCGATAATAAAAACTAAGAAAATGAACACTCCCAAAAAATGAATTCAAAGTATATAACTCATCAAAAGGCCCATAAATGAACTTAATAAAACCATAATGAATAAAATTAATTTATAAAGGGTTATTTTATTTTTAATTAATGAATCTAATGTGATTATATATGAAATTAAATCTAAGGAAGCATTCAAACATAAGGTAAGGGGAATTCTCAAACCCAACTCTCATTATTCGGTTTTTCCCTCTTTCAACCCATTTTCAGTATAGATATTCCTTAAAAATCATTTATTCATAATTATATTACCTTTTTTTGGATATACATGGTTTATACTTCAATGTATGAAAAACATAATATTTTCCAAAAGAAATATTCTTTCAAAAGGACACACCTTTTACTTTTTGAGATTGTTTCATCTACACTCCAGAATAATGATTCTTATATCAAGTATGTTATTCCCTATTTCACATGGGAACCCAATTTTTATGATTGTATGCTTTATTAAATGAAACTTAATCCATTCCATTAGTTATTTTATGTTCATGATTGGCATATGTTCTATGTGGCATGCATGATAATGTAAATGTTATGATGTGACAGGTGTGCCCAGAATTATATAGTGATCTAATACATTGGGTAATGTGATGTACGTTATGAGTTAATGTGAAACATACATGAACATGATGCTAACTTTGTTCAAAAATATTTGTGGTATTTGACCACTAAGAAATGATATTTCATTTTTATGCATTTCCACATTCCGATCCTTTTCTTAAAACTTCCTCTCATGATTATGATGATGATATTATGATTATGATCACGTCATACTATATTGTTTAATTTTTTAATTTATCCTCTTACTGGGTTTCTAGATCACCCCTTTTTGACGTATATCCTTACAGGATTACTTTTATTATAGAGACCATGAAATACAATAAGAATCTAGAGAAGAAGTAATTAATTAAATATTTATGTTTTATATTGTAAATGAAATGTATGACCCTAGTTTTCCCAAGACACTAAACATTTCGATCTTGGTCATGTAATTATTTTATGTTGTTTATCATTAAAATGTTGTAATAGTGATGTAAGAAAAATAAGGTTCACTATAGTGAAGACCTCCGCTCTTGCCACCCATCGCACGCGATGAAACCACTTTTGCATAACCCCTCCTATGCATCACCCTCCATATGTGATAACCTCCATGTGAAACAACACCCCTTCCAGACATGGCTCCCTTCCTCCATATGAGGCTCCCCCATATTTTGATTTGCAAAGGATCATGCTATGATAAACCTTATCAAGGATTCTATGTGGCTACCTCATGAGTTATTGATAAACTGGATACTCAATCAACACAACACATTGTTGCCAAGGTCATATCTCAACCAGGATGGTTACAAGATATGCAGTATGAACTTTAGGTTATGGACACCAACAATACTTGGGATCTTGACCCTCTTCCTTCGGGTAGGAAGATGGTCGGTTGAAAATGGATCTACTCAGTTTGTGTCAACACTGATGGCTCTCTTAATCATCTCAAGGCTCACTTTGTTTCTAAAGGTTATGTGTAGACTTGCAGATTTTATTATTTTGACACCTTATCTCTAGTGGCAATGATGGAATTGGTTCAGATACACATCTCTCTTGTTGCCTCCTGTCATTGGAATCTCCATCAGTTGGATGTTAAAAATGTTTTTCTTCACGGTTTTATTAATTATGATGTTTATATGGAGAAACCACCTGGGTTTGTTGCTCAGGTGGATTCCTCTAAGATTTGTCTCCTTATTCGATCATTTTATGGACTCAAGCATTTGTCAAGTGCTTTGTTAGACCATTTTATGTACCGTTATTCTTAGCTTTGTAATCTTCCAAAAAATAAAGGATTGCTCAATTTTCTATCATCAATTTCCTGTAGGAAACTTCCTTTTGGTTGTCTTTGTAGATAAGTCATAGAGTGCTCTTGGGGGTTCTCCAATGGAACCCTAGATACGATGCTCAGCCCTCGGGCGGCAGCGATGGCCACCCCCACCTCGCCTTCTACCAGCCTTCTCCCCTTTCACCTCCCCGACCTCTCTTCCCGATTTCCCTCTTATTCGTGTTTCCCCTAAAGTCCCTGCTCTCTTCCAGGATGCTCCTTCGCTCCCTATTTCTCTTCAGTAATTCTTGGAGTCTTCATTTCTCCTCGAGTTGTCCCTAGTCGCCAAATTTGGACGTTGAAGACTGTACCTTGATAGCTTCGATAGATTTGATAACAGCGCCTGGCCCCTGAAGTCCAGCGTCGTGGTTGGGATATTGGATTACATCACTTTATTCTCCGCTTCGATAGTGCTGATGATTTGGAATCCACATGGTCCAAAGGTTTGCGTGCTTTTAATGGTTCCCACTACTTTCTATTCCGATGGGGATATGAGTTCCACTGGAATCGTGACCCACTGACTGCTGTGATCTGGGTTATTTTCTAGAATCTCCCCCTTCCAATCCAAAATCCCACTATTCTAGTGATGTTGGGTGACCTCATCGGGAGGTTCCTTGCTTTTCTTGATCGTTCTCGGTCCTTCGTCCACCCTATTGCTCCTCAGATCTTTGTGGAAGTTGACATCTCAAAGGCTTCCGTGGACTCTTTTTGGATTGAGGTTGGTGTTGAATTTTGATACAAACAATCAGTGTTTTTTGAAAGACGGATAGATTTTTGTAGTTCCTGTTCTCGGCTAGGACACCTTCATAATGTCTGTCATCCTAATTATTTTTCTCCGGAGCTTGGACATCCTACGGGTAGTTCACCCACCAGTAGTGGTGCTCCTATTCGTTTCAAGGCTCAGCCGTATATACCTAACTCAAAGGCAGATGGTACAGATGCAGTCACCACTTCATAGAATGCAGGAGGGCCTCATGTGAATGGACAAATCATGGATCCCTCCATTTCCAAGACAAAATCGGTTCACTCTATTATTAGGGAGTCTTTGGGGACCACTGAGCCTATGTCTCCCTTACAGAGTAAGGGATGGAGATCGAATGAAAATCCAAAGGTGGCTGATATATTTGATCTGCTAAAACTGAACCTGGGTTTACCATTGAAGGATCCGGGAGCTAATGAGGAACAATAGGCCCGCACTGGTTCTGAGTAGTCATCTGCTACCTGGGCTACAATGGAGATGAATAAAATCACTAAAAATGAGCATTAATGTGCTGCTGTGGAGGCTGGAAAGGAGGCCAAACCTTCTGGGAATTCAAAGGACCTATCCCTGTTGTATACTGAGGTGCCCTCTCATGATCCTAAGGAGGGCAGGGTGGCAGAGTCTCTGAGGATACAGATGGTGTCAAAGGTTGCTGGTGCAGTGTATATTATTGGGAGTCGAGAGGAGGGGAATGTGTTGGGTCCCTTGGATCCAAACATTCTCCAACCCCCAGCCTCTCTAAAGGCTGAATCTATAGGGGAAAACAAGCGGCTCCCCATTGAGATGAGAAAGAAGTTTGGACTAAAGGCCCCCTATGATGGATCGTGGGTTTAGATAAGGAACCTCTTTGATTGTCTGGTGGATCAAGATCAAGTAATGATGCACGAGGAGAAAGATTCAAGTGCTGATAGCTTCAGTCAATTATCAGCAGACAGCTGGGATCGTTACCATGGGAAAGGTCCTCACAGCCCTAGAAGGAAGAAGGGGTACAAAGGAAAGCGTGATTCCAAAAAATGCATTGTGGTTCAGGGGAAAAAACCAAAGGGACGTAAAGACTATTCTCACCTACCAAAACCAATGGAATCCAGGTCAGCCAAGAATGGTGGGAGCATGGAAATAAAGGCCCCGCAAGACAGAGATAACAGTTGTCAAAGCAGAGAACCAAAGCTAATATACAAAGAGGTAGGGGAATTCTTGAAGCTCATTTTCTACTCCAAGGAAGAAATGATTGAGAAATACATGATGCCCAACGCCTCGATTGATGAAATTTCTTGAATTTATGAAAGAAGGTTACATGTTGAGGCCACTGAGGAGCAGGAAGAGTGGATCTAAAAGCAAGATCAAATAATTGCTCGGGGTTTCAATCAAGGAAAAATATATCTGGAATAATTCATCCAGAAAATGGACAGGATGATCTCACATCTGGAATAACTTATCAGGGAGGATCCAAACACATAGGTTAGCACTTTTAACTAGGAATTATATAGAGTGGGTGATTCAAAAAACCTTATTCTGGTGTTTAACAATTTTCTCAGCTCCATTAGCACATAGTAGTTTTGGTTTTCTGAATGATGGTTTCCCACTTGTCCTTAAAGTGGTTTTTTAATAAAAATTTATATTTGGATGGTGGTATTTGTAGATGAAAATGTTATTAATGGCATTGATGTTTCTAGAGTTGGTCAACTCAAGTATTTTATTCATCAAAATTTTCAAATAAAAACATTGGGACCATTGGGATATTTCATATAAATTGAGGTCTCCAGATGTAATTAAGGAATTTTTATAGTTCAAAGAAAATATGTTCTTCATGTACTCTAGGAAATTGGCGTGACTCGAGCTGACTCAGTTGACTCACCCCTCCAACTTGGAGAAAGGTAACTTCATACTGATAGTGAGATGTTTTCATCATCTAACAAATATAGAAGACTTATTGGGAAGTTCAACTACTTGACAATGACTCACTTGATATTTCTTGTGTCGTTATCAATGTGAGTAAGTTTATGGAATATACAACAAAAATATAGTGGGAGGTTGTTCTCTGCATTGTTAGATATGTGAAAAAGGAGCCATGTTTCAATCTTCTTTATTCTGATCATGGAAATACATATATTGTGGAATTTTGTGATGGAAAATATGCTTTATGTATCTCTTCTATAAAATCTACATCTAGTTTTACAGTTTTTGTTGGAGAAAATTTGATCTCATGGCAAAGAAAGAAGTATACGATTATCTTTGGATCTAGTACAGAGTCGGAGTATCGTGCAATATGTGACAACAAATATTATTTGGGAATAACAAATTTTATAGGATAATGGATATACTGTCAAGAAGCCAGCATATATCTGATGTGAAAATAAAGATTCTATAAAGACTTCCACAAATCCATCGTTTAATTAGCCGACCAATCATATTTCATATATTCTCACAAAATAGTTATTTGGATCACATCTCCAATTTTTGTGTAACAAGGTGTGCATGATAAATATATATGTCCCATCTTTAGGGGGAGTGTTAATGGTATTTTTTGTTTTTAATATTTTTATCCCACATTAGTGTGGCTAATCTATTGTACATGTATTATCATCTATAAATTAAGCACCCTACCTCACTTGAGGTACGAGTTTCCATTATAACAATTATAAAGGAATAAAAAACATGATCCATGAGAGAATAGCATTGGAATAAGAATAAGATTTGTGGCATACACATGAGCATGGAAAATCCTTTCCATAGTAAAGGCCCATTTCCCATACTGTCGTAGTAAAATGGATTCACTCCTCAAACCATCATTGTAGTCAAGGGTAACTCTCAAGACAATCTGATATAGACATGAGCATGTCGGTAATAAGAGGTTATATATGTGGGAATATTTTAGAAGGGTCATATTAGTCATTAAAATAAATATAGATGGATAAAATTTTTCTAAACAAGAAGCTGTTAGGTCCATGTGAGAGGAAGGGAAATTATTATAAAAACGGGGTTGGGGAGGTAGAAGGGAGTATCGAGGAAGAAAAATTTGAGTTGTCTGTTTGTCTTGGGATATCTGCCTTTAGGATTGGGAGGGACTGTGGGCTGTCGCCTCTCAAGTTCTTCACCATATTCCTCCTTGTTCTTTTTTCTTAGTATCCTACAATTTTCTTCTATAATTTCTATTCCTCTACAGTATAAAAGTATCTGATCATTGGGTCTTATCAATTGGTATGACATGACGTGGCATGATAGGACTGTTTTGATCGACTGAGGCGTGTGCAGCTTGCTTCTGTCCTAATGAACTTCTCATGGAGTAGCCGCACCACACACTGACAGTGGTGTTCATCTCGTTCAAAAGAAGTTGTTGTACAATGCCCAAATGACCTGTTTTCAAATGGGGCACACTATTGTTTTCTCTCGATGCACCTCAAACAAAAGGAAAAAATAAACAAAGTAATAAAACATCCAGTAGAGGCGGGGTAGTTGTAACATATTTTACCAATGAGGAACAATGTTCTTACAAAATCTTCATTCTTCTCCTTTAGATGTAATTAGACCAGCAGTCTTGGGAGTAAAATTAGACTTATCATTGGTGAGAAAAATTAGAATTTAGGAAAATGATGATATAGTGGATGAGTCACCATGAGGACCTGCAACAGCCGACAAAATAGCAGCTTCTTCATGCTCTAGGGAAACCTACGATGCCTCCAATAGAGTTTCCTCCATAACCACTACTACAACGTGAACTAGAGTTTTATTAGTGAATCGTCGGGGAAACGGTTTAGTCGGTGCCAACTATGGAGGCACACGACTTGTGTTATCTAATGGAGGTGCCTACACATCCTCAAATGACCACGCAACAAGAGGCATCGATCGTATCTTCTTCTAGAGTTGTCACTAGTGCGAGAATTATGGGAGACCTGTGGGCTAATGATGGTGATTAGTTTGGTCAGTGTTAGAGAATTGGGGTGCATCAATTTCTACTGGAGAAACTCTCATGCTTGCTAGCGAACTCTACTGCATCAACAATGTTAATTGGGGAAGCTATGACTGAGAGGCATGTCGTCGCTGCTAAGACGGGATGGTCGCATGGATGACCAACAATTATAGAAGAAAAAAATATTGGAACTAGTAAAATACCTTCTCCCATCCTAAATTAAAATACACACCAAATAGTGATAGATCAAATAAGTATCACTTAAGAACCCAGTGCAACCCAAAATTGTTGAAGTGAGGTGGGACAGGGTGCCAAATGATCAGTCGCACAAGGTGCATACACAAATCCAAGCAGATCGATTATATTTAATCATGGTATAGCCTTGGGAGTGGTCATTCATAGGTAGAACATGGTAATACAATGCGTATTTGTATGTTGATGGAAACACAGACATGTTGAAAAAGAAGGTACCATAGCGGGAGGAGTTTCCACTTTCTCCAAAAATCGTGCAGCATAAAGCACTATCTGCAGCTTCTAGAGCTGGCTTTAACAGTGAAGAAACATGAATGCAGGGGTACGACATGATGATTATATCTGGCTTGGAAACAACTAAGATATAATGGCGAGGAAACACATGATCAATGAGACTTGGAATCCTAATAAAACAGCCATAGAGGACCCTTATGTAGCAATATGAGACTTTTTTAAACCAGGTGGGAGATGAGTTTACCTCAAGAACTCCTCCCTCTCAACTCATATACTGAGAGAAGCATCAAAATGTAACTAAAATATGGCTGGGATTCATCTCCCCAAATCTATTTTATATAGAAAAGCGTCACATCTAGGTAATATTTTGGAGAGTTTGGGATAATAATGTGCGCACTCAATTTTTATGGGTCTATATGTCTGGAAGGATTATTTGGAAAACTAATTAGAAATTTTGTGATATGGGAGGGACTACATTTTGTTTCCTTTCATCTTTCTTGAGGAAAAGACTAATTTCCAAGAAGACGATGGAGATACATACCTGGACATATAGGGAACAAGAGGGTTATAAATGAGAGAATATTCTAGAAGGGTCATGTTAGTCATTATTACAAATAAAGGTGGATATAGTTGTTCCTAACAAGAAACTGTTAGGTCCATGTTAGAGAAGGGGAAGCTGTTATAAAAAGGGGGTTGGGGAGGTAGAAGGGGGTATCATGTAATAATAGTTTGATTCATTCATTTGGCTTGGTACATCAGCCTTCGGGACTAGGTGGGAGCTCTGCCTGTTGCCTTTCAAAATATCCACCTTATTACTGTTCATTATTCTTGCTTCATCTCATAATATTCTATTCTATAATTCCTATTCTTTTGCAATATACAAGTATCTGATCTTTGGGTCTTATCACAATCATAGGGAACATAATGCCTTATTAAACAAATTTCACTCCAAATTCCAACCCTATTTATCTCATGATATATTCAACTTTACCCAACACATTGGTGGGGTATATAATTTTAGGTTCACCCATCACATAATTAAAATAAATCAAATTTCAGTTATAAGATCATAAAACATTCATCATACCACAACCCATGAGAAAACAAAGTTTCAAAAAAAATTCATCATAACATAACCCATGTAAAATAAACAGGTTTAATAAACACTGCATCAATTCATCATATCATAACCTTTGAAAAAGGTACGAATTTAATAAACATCATATAATTGTAATTATAAACCATCCAGAGAAAAAAATAAGGATGGTATCATTGGATTATATCCCCAGTGAAGCAAGAGTAGAATAAAGGGTTGTTGGAGTTGATAAATAGAAATACCATTAAAAGATCATTAAAACATACTTGAGTAAAATATCATTTCCACTTTGAAAATAAAATATTAAAATGTAAAAAATTCTCAATTATTAAAGAAAACATTTACCATGAAAATAAGCTTGAAAACATGTCAGGTAATCTTCAAAGAATTGAGCGGTCCTGACAATGGGAAAATCTGTTCATTCCGTATATGTTAAAACAATGATTTCATTCACATTTTGGAGTTGATAAATAGAAATACATAGTCTTCAAAGAAACTAGGGTCACTATGTTTTCACATAATATTACATGATTTTAAACATAATTATATATCAGAGTATAAGCTAATGATCGTGAAGTCTAGTGTCTTTGAAGACTAGGTACATAAAACTAAAAACATGGGACTAAAATAATAGGTCTTTATTTAATATTCAGATTGAGATCCTAACTTCCATTGTGCTCAAACATATTCATAGGGTACCATGGGGAACACATGAACAAAGGGATGAGCTAAAAATCCCAGTAAGGGTATAAACATAAGAATAAATCATTAGCACATGGGTTAGAATGCATAACAAAATGATATAATAAAGGCATGGAAAATATGTAATCTTAACATATAAACATGGAATCATATATAAATGGAGTCATATAAATGTGGAGGAAATATAAAACAAGACATTATTATAATTCAAGTCTAACTGCCAAGATAGTTTTACATAGTAGCACAAGCCAAGGCTAACCGCCAAGACTATCACACATAACATCTCATGTTACTTATCTTTACCCAATTAATTCGAGCGATATCTGGTCTCACCCATCTCAAATTTTCATGAATATGTCTTTCACATAAATAATCATACATAATAAATATTACATAAACATAAGGCTTGCCATGGAATGAATTGGGTACCATAATCATGACACAAAGTATAACAGATGGGAGAAACATAAAAGTATCCATAAAATAATGGAACTAAAGTATACATGGAATTTCATAAGAAAAAAATATATATTTATCATGGTGAGTTATTTCAAGTATAAGTGACAACATTTAAGAAAATTATTCAAGAAATTTTGGCATTAAAATACTTTTAATAAGTTTTAAGGAAAATACTATAGAACCTTTAAAATAGAAAAGGAAAAAATCCTTTATAAAAAACAAGAAGTGATCCAGAAAGATTTTTAAAATAAAAATTCATTTTTTATAAATAAAATGGTGTCTTAAAACATAATATAGAGTGCAATTGAAATCAGGTAAGAATTCAAGAAGCTCCCTCAAAACAGGTCTGCCTATTATGAATTATTAAGGAGGGGATCACTTAAGAACACGTATATCCCTGAAATGGAATGATGAATGAAACTTTTTTACATCATTTTTTAACATTAAAATTTCATTTATAGGATGAAAATAAGAATAATAGATAACCTCATTTAGGTAAAAATAAATATAAAGAAACCTAAAGGAATAAAGGAGGTTCGGTTTGAATCCCTCACGGAATATCGGCAAGGTATCGTGTGTACCTAAGATGGATTAATGAGAGAGAAAGGGGTTTCTCATAATTTAAAAATAATAAGGAAAGTATGTGTTATGTTTGTAATTATACCCCATCACTAGTAATTACACATAAAATGGAATAACATAGAGGACATTCTTGAATAAAAGTGAAATAGAGAGGATCCCTTACCTTAAGTATGATGGTGTTCTCCAATTGGTATCAATGACCAGAATAATAAAATTAGGTTAATTAATTAATTATTACATAACCACTTATATATTAAAAATATTTATTATGTCCTTTTTAATTTCATTCATTACTTTTTTTGATGGGTTAAGTGGTTCAATTTCATTTTTTGGGTCCATTTTTTTTCTTGGTTTTTATGATTAGTTAACTTATTTTCATGAATGGATAAACATTTAAGATGAAAGTGGTTGTCCATAATTGAAGTTATATAAAATTAGTTAACATATATGATATTACATGGTTATATATTTACTTTTGTTTCTTGGAGTGAAGTTGAATCATTATATAAAATATTAATGATAAACACTTGAATTAATTTTAGCAATTTTTCTCACAATTAAGTTGTTTTGTATTAATATTTTACTTCATGTGAAAAAAGGATTCCAAAAAATCACATAAGATATAATACATATATAATAGTCTTTTATATCCATGAAAATGATTTCATTACCAGAATTGAATACAGTAATAGCAATTGATAACTCGTCCTCCTTGAATGTGATAAATTGACACATCTCAAACAGTGTTTTAATTTCATTAAAATAAAAGGTGGGAAAAAGGGAGATGATAATGAATTATCCCATTAGAATAAAAAAGTTCATGTAAATTTATGTTACTTCAGTTTTAATACAATTTTTATGAGTATAGTTTAGGAAAGAAAAGAGAACAAAAAAACATAAAAAATGAAAGAAAAGAAAAGATGAATTTTACCTCTTGAATCAACCTTCCTTCAGAGCCTCTTAAGGGGAGAGGATTTAGACTTTATATGAGACCAAGTGATATTTCAAGTGGTGAGGGAGCATTGGAAGATTTTTTGGCAGAATTTAGTGAAGGAATAATTCTTGATAAGAGTGAAGAGAAGAGGGTGGAAGAGGTGGTATGTATTGTGGAGGGAGGAGGGTTTTCATAATATCTAATTCATGAATTTATTATTTTCCCTCAATACTAGAAATAGTGGTGATTCCATGAACAAAAATAGTAATAAATGCATGTGATTTAGATATTTGGGATCTTAAATCACTTATGATGTCAGGAATAGTGGATTTAAATTATAATGTATTTATATGGTAAATTAATGTATTTTACTATTCACCAAAAATTCAATTATTTTAAAAAAATATAAAAAATTCAACCTGACAATTTCTCGACATGTTGAATCCAAAAATGAAATCTATTATTCAAAAATATTTTTCTCAATATGATTAATTTAATATTTAATTAAAATCACAATTTACTAAAAAAAAATAAAAAATTTATTTTATTATTTCAAGATACAGGTATAGTAGAATTCCACTTGAATCTTATTTATATACTATAATAGGTAAGTTAACTATTCATTAGAGTATATCACTATTCATAAGGGTATGTTACTATTCATAAAGGTAGGTTAGTATTCACCAAAAAATTAAGTTTATTCCATTAAACTCTAAACATCTTACTGATAGCAACAGTGTATGTCATATTTTTGAAATTCAAATAAAAAAAGTGTCAAAATTATGTTTGAAGGACACATAGTACTTGGTAGTTCATTGTGTTATGATTTCATGTGATTATATGACATAATCATTAGAAGTAATTTTCCATTGAAAAACGTTGGGTCGTTACATTCTTTCCCTCTTAAGAAATTTCTCTCTTGAAATTTCATTTTACATTCAAGGCCATAAAAAGATACATGTACATTTCCATAATTTCCTCCTCTAGTTCCCTTGTTTAATCTTCATACTTATATTTACATCATTGTACTTTGACCAGGTTAGTAGTCTTGTTACATAGAACATTATCTCTATGATCCAAGATCTTCAGTGGATACTCCCCATAAGATAGATCATCCTCCAACTGTACCACCTCTTAAGAGAATACATGTGAAGGATCTGGTATGTACTTCATTAAGAGAGATACACAGAATACATAATGTAATTTATACATGATAGGTGTAAGTTCCAATCTATAGGACACATCCCTGATAAAATTAAGAATCTCTATGGGGTTGATGTACATGGGACTTAACTTTCCTTTCTTCCAAAACCTAATGACTTTGTTCCATGAAGATATGCGTAGAAATACCATGTCTCCAACTATGAACTCAATGTCCCATAAACAGTTGTCTTCATAAATATTCTATCTACTTTGGGCTGCCTTGATATGCTATTGAATGGTTTTCACATTCTCCACCATTTCATTGACCATTTCAGGTCCATGTATCTTACCCTCACCGAATTCATCCCAACACGCTAGTGTTCTTTACCTTTTCCCATAAATGGCTTCATATGGTGCCATTTGGATGCTTGAGTGGAATGTGTTGTTGTAGGTGAATTCTACAATTGGAAGATGTTGGTACCATCCTCCTTTGATGTACATGGAATATGCTCCCAACATATCTTCCCGTGTCTGAATAGTTTACTTAGATTGACCATCAGTTTGATGATGATAGGACATACTGAAGTTTATTTCAGTGCTTAGAGCATGTTGGAGACTTTTCCAGAACATCGAGGTGAATCTCATATAACAATATAATATAATATATAGTGGTACTCCAGGCATCTTTACCACTCATTGGATGAAAATCCATGCAATTTGATCCAATGAGAAGTCCTCTCGAATTGTGATAAAGTGATATGTCTTCGTAATAGGATCCACAACGACCCATATAGCATTGTTTCCTCTAGATTTCATTGTAAGTCCAATGAAAAATTCCATGAAACTGTTCTCCCACTTCCATGTCGGTATGATTAGTGGTTGCATCATCCCCTTAGAATTCTGTTTTTTAGCCTTCAGTTATTGTCAAACCAGACACTTTGATGTATACTCAACAATCTCCTTATTCATATTGTCCCTCCAAAATATCTCTTCGAGATCTCGATATGTCTATATTCTCCTTGGGTGAACATAGATAGTAGAGCTATGTTAATCATTAAAAATATCCTTAATTATCTCTATATTAAATGGTACACATAATCTTGCTCAAATATTGCAACTATGTCCTTGTAAATTTTAAAAACACAGGATTTCCCATTTCTGATAGCATCCACCCTTTTCTAAATTTCCTCATCTTTTCTTTGATCATCCTTTATTTTATATATGAGGGATGGTTGAGAAATCATTTGATAAAGGATTAATTATGTTCCTCTATTAATGAATCTAATTTCAATCCTCATAAAATCTATGAAGATTAGTTCCTTTTCAATTCTCACCATTGATAAAGATTCCAGATCATTTCTACATAGAGAATCTTCCACCTTATTTTCCTTACCAGGATATTAGTGGATTGATCAGTCATAATCCTTGTTATGCTCTATCAATCTTCACTGGTTCATATCAATCTTTATTTGAGTGAATATATATTTGAGACTCTAATAGTAAATATATATCTCACACTTCTCCCAATAGAGATAATGCCTCTAGATTTTAAATGCACAGATCACATGCTCCAACTCCAGATCATGCATAGGATAGTTTTTCTAGTGGATTATTAGCTTCCTTGAGGCATAGGCTATCACTTTATCATTTTTCATTATCACACATCTTAATACCTTCTTTGAAGTATCATTGTATAACACAAATATTTCCCCACATGATGAGAGTCTAAGTACTAGCACAGTGATAATCCTCCTTTTGAAGTCCATAAAGAATTCTTCACATTCTTGAGTCCAGAAAAAATATTATTTACTTCTATGTCATCTTGGTCATTGGGTTTGACAATCATGAAAAGTTATTAAAAAATCATCGATATTAACCAGCTAGACCCAAAAAGGTGCGGATCTCCATTACAGATGTTGGCATGGGCCACTCTTCAATTGCCTTTATCTTAGATGGGTCCATAGATATCTCTTTGCTGGTGATAAGATTACCCAAGAATGATACTTCCTCCATCCATAACATACATTTTTTATACATTCATACAACTTCTCCCTTCAATTTTTTAGCATAGTATTCAAATTCTCTTTATGTTCCTCCTTGCTCTTGGAGTATATCAGAATATCGTTAATAAACACTACCAAAAATTTGTTGAGGTAATATTTCAAGACTCAATTCATTAAATCCATGAAAATTTCTGGAGAATTCATGTGTCCAAAAGGAATCAATATGAACTCATAGTTTCCATACCCCATTTGAAATGTAGTCTTGGGAATATCTTCCTTTCTCACCATTAATTGGTGATATCCCGACCTAAGGTCCACCATAGAGAAATAACTGGGCCCAAAAACCTTATCGAACAAGTCATCTATTTGTGGAAAGGGATACTTTTTCTTTAACATGATTTTATTGAGCTCAAAATAATCAATACATAGGTGCATTAATCTATCCTTATTCTTGGCGAAGAGGACTAGAACACCCAATGGTGAAGCACTCGAGCATATAAAATTCTTCTTTAGATTCTCCTATAACTTCTTCTTCAGTTCCTCTAGATCTATAGTGGACATTCTATAAGGTTTCTTTGATATATGTAGAGATCCAAGAATAAGTTCAATTGAGAACTCAACCACTCAATCAGAGGGAAAACCATGCAACTATTTAGGGAATACATCAGTGTAATCCCTCATGATGGGAATGTCTTCAAGCATGATTCTCTCCATGGTCTCAATCATCTAAGCTGTACATGCTTTTCTCAAAAGAAATTAATATCCATACTTGAGACAAAGATTCTAAATAAGATTCATCTTTCTCCCTACACATTTATATAATTGTAGGATGCTTCTAGATGTGAAGAGTGATATACCTTTCTTGATAGCTGATGTTGGATTTCTATAAAGATAGAAAATACATGCCGAAAATAACAATGAAATCCACTAAAGTAAGTATGAAATTATTTTTTGGGAGGTTCAGTTCACAAACATTTACTATGGAGGATTTATAAACATTGGATGCCATAATTTTCCCTTTCACTGTTCTCAATGATAACATATCCTCCAAATTTTATGTGGTGTCTGAATAGTTCTAATAAACTTGCAGGATAAGAAAGAATGCGTAGAAAGAAAATCAAATAGTACATTCTCTATTCATGAATGAATAATTAGAGTAACTTTCACCACATCATTTTCTGAATCCACCACATCAGTAGTGATATCATAATCCCTTCCTTATTTCCTTGTAGGATGTTATTGATTTCCTCCAACAACCCTTACCTTAGGGAAATTATACACATAATGACCATACTCCTTGTAGTTGTAACATTGCACTAAAACCTATGTGTTGATCAGAACCTTCTTTTCTTCTTCCACATTAGAGGGATTCTTCACATCGTCGATAGTATTTAGCCAGATGTTCCAGCTTTCCACATTCGAAGAAATTATTGGTTCCCTTTTGACAGCTCCCAGGATGTTTCTTCCCACAATTTTTACATGTGGGATGATTAATCTTAATTCCATCATGGAATTTTTTTTGTTGAACCACTGATGTTATTCTCCATTTTCCTTTTATTTTTATCAGGCCCACAAGACCACTGAGAGTATCCAATCTCTATTTAAACATTGAGCTAACAATGAACATTCTCCTCATAACTGTCAAAGTCTTTAATCACCAACGATTTTTTTAGACTTGGCTTTAGTCTGCTAAATAAGCAACCCACCATACTTTTTGTGTTCATGAAAAAGAAATATGCATACCTTTCAAGCCTTGTAATGTTTTCTTCAAACTCCCCGATTGACTCATCTTCCTTCTGCTTGAGTCCGA
Organism: Viscum album; assembly: GCA_963277665.1. Lineage (NCBI taxonomy): Eukaryota > Viridiplantae > Streptophyta > Magnoliopsida > Santalales > Viscaceae > Viscum > Viscum album. Next base: position 1,096,658,938 of record OY728121.1, on the reverse strand, counting down.
GGAACACTTTTCCATCTTGAGATGGATGGTTTGAGGAAAATATATTTTGAAAAACATCATCTTGAATTACTATCAATTCATGGAATAAATTCCATCTTGGGAATTTATGTTCTTGATCAGTGTCCACCACTGATCAGCTTCCACATCAAAATAATAAACCTCCAGCACAACATTCTCTTCTTCTAAGAACTCGAGGACGAAGAATATTTTTCAATGGAGTTAATTCCCATGACAGATTCAATGACAACATTCTATTTCCTTAGAGGAGGAGGGTGTTCCACATGATTTAATTTATTATTCATAGCATGATCCATCTGATCAAGTACTATCATGATGTTTTGAGAACCCGTTCCAATCATATCATTAGTTCAATAATCACATTACTTATCACATTGATTGTTGGAACGTGTTCTTCTATTTCCCTCCATTAACTAAGAAAAAGAACATATAATTAAAGGGCTTGAATACATAGCTATTGATCATAAAAAGGAATCTTTGAACATAAAAGGATAAACTTGTAAAGAATAAGTATATCCTAAATTCTGATTCATTAGGTTTAAATCTTTATTATCCTTGATCTAATTCATAATTTATATTCTTACGGGAATTTTTCATTACCTTAATAATGGTTTGTAATAAGCTCTTGAATTTACCAAATGATATCCCCTGAGAGCATCAAACCAATAGTGTTGTAAGGCTTATTGTCGTGAACTAGGATACCCTGAGTTAGGGTTGAAACTCATTTTCAAAGTTTTTACTCTTAGGTACATCTTTGCTAGAGACTCCTCAACCTGTTCGTATCCAGACATGGATGTATTTCCTTGATAAACCACTTACTCTACACTCTCCAAAATTTATGGATGTTTTCTTATACATCACCTCACACACAAGGTTATTACTAAAGTTCTCTATTCTTAATCTCCAAAAATAACTAGACCATCCTATGATACCAACAATAGTGACCCCATAATTTTCACATAACATTACATGATTTTAAGCATAATTATACATCAGTGTACTAGCTATTGATCGAGAAGTCTAGTGTCTTTGAAGACTAAGTATATAAAACTAAAAACATGGGACTAAAAAAACACTTATTTATTTAGTCTTAAAATTTATATCCAATATTCTATTGTTATCAAACACTTGCATAGGGTACCTTGAGGAAAACTTGGACAAAGGGATGATATAAAAATCCCAGTAAGGGAATAAACATAAGAATAATGCTTTAGAACATGGGTTAGAAGGCATAACATAATGATATATAAAAGGAATGGAACATATGTAATCTTAAAATATAAACATGAAATTCTATAAACATAAATTAAATGAAATGTGGAAGCAACATAAAACGTGACTTTATTATGAGTCAAGGAAAACTTCTAAGATCATTTCACAAAGTATCACAAGTCAAGGCTAACCGTCAAGACTATTGCACATAAAATCTCATGAGACCTAATTTTATCCAATGCATTGGAGTGCTATCTGAGCGCACCAACCATAAGTTTTCATGAATATGTTTTCCACATAAATAATAATACATAATAAATCTTACAAAAACATAAGTATTACCAATGGAAAGAATTGGGTACCAAAATCATGACCCAAGGAATAACAGATAGGCCTAATGAAAAAGTGTCCATGAATGAACGAAACAAAATTATACATGGAAATTCATAGGGGAAAATAGATATTTATCATGGTGAGGGCTTTAATGTATAAGTGACAACATGCATGAAAAATATTCATGAAGTTTTGGAATAAAAACATTTTTGAGCGGTTTTAAGGAAAATACTATATAACCATTAAAATAGAAAAGGGAAAAATCCCTTATAAAAAAGAAAAAGTGAACCAGGAATGTTTTCAAAATAAATTACTTATTTTATAAAAAAATAGTGGCTTAAAACAGAATATAGAGTGCAATTGAAATTAAGTAAGAATTTGGGAAGCTCTCTCAAAACAGGTTTGCCTATCAGGAATTATTGAGGAGGGAATCAATTGAAAAAATGTATATAAAAAGAGAATGATGGATAGAAAATGTTAAAATATCTTGGAACATTAGCATAACATTTATAAGATGAAAACTATAAGAATATATAACCTCATTTATGTAAATATAATGATAACGAAACCCAAAGGAATAAAGGAGATTCAGATTGAATCCCTCACGGAATATCGGCATGGTATCATGTGTACTTTAGAGGGATTAATGATATATAAAGGGGTTTCTCATCATTTAAAAATTATGAGGGAAGTTTGGGGGAGGTTTTTAATCATACCCCATCACTAGGAATTACACATAAAAGGCCATAACATAGAGGAAATATTTAATAAAAGTGAAATAGAGAGGATCCCTTACCTTAAGTCTGATGGTGTTCTCCACTTGATATTAATGAACTAAATAATTAAATTAGGTTCATTAATTAGTAATTATAGAACCTCTTATATATTTAAAAGATTTATTATATCCTTTTTATGTACATTTATGACCTTTTTTATGGGTTATGTGGTGAAACTTAATTATTGGGGTCCATTTGTTTTCTTCGTTTTTATGATTGATTTACTTATTTTCATGAAAGGATAAACATATAAGATGAAAATGGATGTACATAATTGAAGTTATATGAAATTAGTGAGAATATAACAGATTACATGGTTGTAAATTTAATTAGGTTACTTGGAGTGAAGTCAAATCATTATATAAAACTTTAATGATAAACGTTTGAATTAATTTTAGCGATTTTTCTCACAATTAACATGTTTTGTATTATTATTTTAAATTTTTTGAAAAAAAGGATTATAGAACAAAAAATATCCTAAAATAATTTTTTAATATTCTGGGTAAACCATGGAAATGGTTTCATGACCATAATTTAAGATAGTAATAGCAATTTACAACTCGTCATCCTTGAATTAGATAAATTAACACATCTCAAACGGTGTTTTCATTTTATTCAAATAAAATGAGGGGAAAGAAGAGATGATATAGAATTATACCATTAGCATAAAAAAATTCTAGTACATGTATGTTATGGTAGTTTTCATACAATTTGGATTAGAATATGGTAGGAAAGCAAAGAGAACAAAGGAACCTGAAAAAAATGAAAGAAAAGAAAAGGGGAACTTTACCTCTTGAATCAACCTTCCTTCAGATCCTCTTTAGGGGAGATGATTTGGTCTTTTTAGGAGAAAAAGGCTGTTATATGTGAGGAGGGATCCTAGGGAGATATTTTTTCAGAATTTAGGGATGGAAGAAGTCTTTAGAGGGGTGAAGAGAAGAGGGTGGAAGATGTGGTATTTATAGTGGAGGGGAGGAGAGTTCTCATAATATTTAATTCCACCGTTTATTATTTCCCCTCAAGACAAAAAATAGTGATTATTCCATGAAAAAAATAGTAATAAATTCATGTGAGTTTAAGATTTGGGTGATTACATAACTTACGATGTCGGGAATAGTGTATTTACATTATAATATATTTATACGGTAAAATAATGTATTTTACAATTCACAAAAAATTCATGTATTTTAGAAAAATCCCAAAAATTCTCCCTAACCATTTTTTAACGTGTAGAATCCAAAAATGAACTCCATTTTTCAAAAATATTTTTCTAAATATGATTAATTTACTATTTAATTAAAATCAACATTTACTCAAAAAATAACAATTTTAAAACATTTATTTTCTTATTCCATGATATTGGTATATCAGACTTCCACTTGTATCTTATTTATAAACCATAATAGGTAAGGTTACTATTAATTAGGGTATATAACTATTCATAAGGGTATTTTACTATTCATAAGGGTAGGTTACTATTCACTAAAAAAATTATATTTCTTCTATTAGTCTCCAAACATCTTTCTGATCGCAACCGTGTATATCAAATATTCGAAATTCAAAACATAGAAGTGTCAAAAATTTGTTAAAAGGACACATTGTACTTAGTATTTCATTGTGTTATGATTTCTTGTTATTATATGACATAATAATAAGAATGAAATTTCCATTGAAAAACATTGGGTCATTTCAGAAAACATTTAATTCAAAAAAATAATAATATGAGAAGAAAATTGATGATATTTTTGAGAGGTAGATCATGATATTTAATCAGATGAAGCGTAATCACAATCAATCCTGATAAACAATGAGATTGTAACTTAAAACCCTTACCATATTGGTAATTTCTGAATCATAAGCACAATGAATGAAATAAAATAAGATGGATATGTGAGTCCCCATAATTTTCATAATAATTATCATAAAATACATTTATGGGTAGTATATACACAATATAAAAGAAACAAGTTGTGAATATGGAATGTGCTTCATAGAAATAAAAGTAATATGAAAATATCTTACCTTGGGCTAGACTTCCATAGTACATGTTCCAATATCATATATAATTAATATGTATTTTTTATGGGTCTATTACAGAACCATAATCATATATATCATACCATATATGATTTACTTATAACCTTTTATTAACTGTTTATTAACAATTCTTTATTAAAATCCTTATTCTGGTTGATAACTGCTTCGTTGTTTTCATGTATGTTTTGATTCTACAGTTTCTATACTTTTAGTTTGATTTTGGTTCAATCATTTTCAGAATGGTAATCATGAGGTAAATATCTTATATATATTCAATATATACATTTTTGATTCATCCAAAAAAGTTAAAGATAGAAAAATCAATTTCACCGTTCAAGAAAAAAGTAGATCGTACGTACGCATGAACATTGTTTTCATTTTTTAACGAATGGAATGAAATAAAGGTAAATAATAATTCACCTTTACAAAATTTTTATTATATCATATACATCACATTAATTCATAAAATTCATCCTTATTACTATCTATGTAATACATAAATGAAAAACGAATCACATCGATTAGTGGAGGTGGTAGTCCACACGTACGTAGAAGAGATAATATCATTTTCCAACGGACTAAAATTTAAGAAACAAGATGTGGTATTATAATTAAAAAAGTACAATTATATCATAAATATCATATATATATATGAATTAAATTCATCACTATATTCATCTGAGTGAGGCAGTGATGGAAAACATATTATATCGGTTCGCAAGGCGGTAGTCCATTGTACACAATATCTAAAGATTAATTTTTCATTTGATGGATGAGGATATTGATATAGGTTATTTCATTAACATAATAAAATAAAATTATATGGAAGATAGTGGTGTTATTATTACAGCATAATTGAAGATGATCTGAATGAGGTAAAAGAAGAAATAAATAAAAAATGCTCGGTTAAGAACGATACTTATTCTTTGGACCACCTCTTTAGGTTTCCACCAAAATCATTTCTATGAGAGTTTTCTAATCAAACCAAGTAATCTAGGACATGTAAATGGAATTAAGGAAATTATTTAGGTGAGTATTTAAAACCAAAAGGTTTTTTAAAAATTAAGAAAAGAAGAGAGAAGATTCCCTTTTATAAGTGAGGAGTTGCATTTTTGTAAATACCTAAAACTATTCAATAATGGTAAGTAACTCCCAAAAAAGTGACTCCAACATTGATAAATAATGTATTGGGGGTAAGATAAGGTATATTAACACCTAAACCACTAAAAAACATATTTTAATCAAGTTATTATCTTTATATCTAAGATTAATCACTTTTACCATTTTAGTTTTATCCACTGTGACTAGTTTTTTACCTATGTGATTGCCACTTTAAGCGAAAAATAGACCAAATGATTTCAAATATGATATCTAATTTACCAAATAAAAAACAATGTTTTGTGGAAACTTATTTTATCAAATGTGTATGTAACACGCAAAACTCCGTTTTAACCTTAACAACAGCAAATAATTTTTACTCTTTTTAAAATTCAATATGAACAATAATTAAGTTTAACATGTTACCTAATATTAATTATGTTGATTTAAAATTTTAAATCCATTTTTGAAATTCAATTCATAGAATTGAAATAATTTAATTTAAAAATAAACCCACAAATGAGATGATTTTTTTTCAAAGAAAAAGCTTTCTTAAATATAAAAGTTTGTTATATCAAAATTCAATATAAAATGATTCCATTGAGATAAATTGGATTTAAAATAATATAATTGATATAATTTTAAATATAAAATAATTTAAAACAAAGTGAAACTTGGTAAATTATTTAAATGAAATTACATTTCTTCATAAAAATCAACATTTTTCATTATTTATCGAATAATTAATTTTATCATAAATTTATCAAAAATTAAATCTAAGACAATTTTTACATTTTTATTCCAAGAATTAAGTTCATTTTTATGAAATAAATTTTATAAAGGTGAAAATAATAACTTTAAAATAAGTACACAAAATGCGGTGTAACCGGTTTTTAGAAAACAATATGTTTTTAAACACAAAAACAAATTTGTTCTTATCCTTTTCATAGAAAAAAATTATACGAATGATAAAACATTTGATTGAAAATAGTTTTTTTTTCACAAAACATTGATCAAGTGAGTGGTCTTGTTTCATAGCACTTTCACTCTAATATCTAGAATCTCCATCGGTTGTTCTATATAAGATAGATCTTACTCCAGTGGTACGACATATGAGTTTATTACATGTGAATGGTTAGGTATGTAATTTCTTAGGAGATATGAATGAATCAAATCGTGGAATTAAAAGATGTTTTGTAAAAGAACCAAGTGATAAGTTACCATCCCTACTCGATCTAGAATCTCAAAGTGACTAATATATTTTGGGATTAGCTTTCCATTCTTTTTGAATCCTGTAACATTATTTTATAGAGAAATTCATAGAAAAATATTCTCAGCAACTTCAAATTTTATATCACATTGATTGTTGTTAGCATAACTTTTTTTTTGACTCTGAGCTTCCTTGATGAGTTGAATGGTTATAAATTTTTCTATAATTTCTTTAGCTATCACGGGTTACAATAGATTTTCCTCTCCAACATCATCCCTTCACAATGGAATTTTACACTTATTTTTATAGAGGTATTCATAAGAAGTTGTCTGAAGGCTCATGTAAAATCTGTTGTTGTATGAAAACACGACTATACGAAGGTGTTGATCTCAACCACCTTTAAAATTAATAACAACAGATCATAACATATGCTTTAGGATTTGAATGGTTCTCTCAAACAGACCATCTTTTTTAGGATGATAAGTTCGGCTAAAACTCAACTTTGTATTCAGATCTTGTTGAAGACTTCACTAGAACTTCGAGGTAAACCTCATAACCTAATTAGATACAATAGAATTTGGTACTCCATGAAACCTTACTATTTTTTGTATATTCTAGAAATTTGATCAAGATTGAAGTATTATCTAATGGCAAGGATTAGTGTTGACTTCTTAAGGCAATTAAGTACAACCCAAATAACATTTTGTCCCCTAGACGTTTTGGGTAATGTGACGATAAAATCCATTACAATGTTTCCTCATTTTTATTCTAGTATGAGTAATAACTGTAACATCCTCTTAAACTTTATCTTTCAGCATTTACTTGCTAACGTACCATACCCAGAGGTGCATACTCTACAATATCTTTCTTCATGTTGTACCACCATAAATTCTATTTTGGGTATTTATACATCTTCTTACTTCCACGATGAATACAGAATGACGAACTCTGAGTCTCATCCAACAAATCCTTCAAATTTGGTATCGATAGAATACATACACAGTTCATGAACCTTATCATTCCATCATAATCAAGTTAAAATCCAGATCATTTCTCACCTTCTTCTATATATCCACAACTTCCATTTTCACCTCTTTAATTCTCATATGGATAGATGGTTATTTTTTTTTTGAGAAAAATAATATTTCTCCCCTTCTATTATGATTCCATGATTCATCCTTTTCAAATAAAAAAATCTTTGATCTTTTATGATCCTCCTCATAGATAAGCTAGCATGATCCTTTTAACTCGTAGTATATTCCACCTTGTTCTCTTTCTCAGGATGATAATGTATTGAGTAATCTTTATCTTTAATCATCTCCAAACATCTTTTCTAGTGCTAATTCAATTTATATGGTGTGAATATATACTTTAAAATTTTATGATCAGTATATATATCACACCATTCTATATAAAGATAATGTCTACATATCTTTAATGAAAAAATTAACACACCTAACCTCAAAACATGAGTTAGGTTTCTTTATGAACCTTTAATTGTGGAGAGGCATCAGCTAAAACCATGTTGTTTGGCATGATAAAACTTCTTAGTACCAACTTTTATGCATCACATTAGATTACAAGGTTTTTTCCACTGAAGGGTAATATAATCACATGTGCTGATTGAGTGTAAATAGAAGAGAAGAATAGAGTTAAGAATAAGCCAGAAATACTATAGAAAACAAGTTGTAGTTTTATACAAACCATTCAGGCTACACTTTTAGTAGGATCTCCCCACACTCTTGTCAAGGCTCTACACCCCCTTGCTTCCTGAATGGTCAAATATCCCCTATTAGATCCATTAATTTATTATTTATACCCCTATATCCGAATGTATAGGAATAATTACCACCCCTTGGTAGTTCAAATTTGTTATGGACTCCCTTTCGAGCGCCCCCTCGTATGATAAGTATACAATAGTGATGTTCAGGTTGTCCCCCATATTATGATATCAACAACCTCCCCCTTTTATACTCTATATGTTACTCCCCTTGATATTACACCTTGTCCACAAGGTGGGAGTCTATAAATTTAACATTAATCCCTTCATAATCCTCTCATGTGGATTCTTCTCTAGTCTGGTCACACCACTTGATTAACCATTGGAGTGAAGCCCCTTGGATTTGTTTTTCCAAAATAACCTCTAGAAAATCTCCTTCATTAAAAAGATCTATTGAAAACGTATTCACAAATGGATGAGTTCCCCAACCCTACCATAATTGTGATACACGTAAGACATAGTGGACTTTACAATTGGCGCACAGTCGGAGTCTATATGCAACAACCCCTACCCGACCAATTACTAAAATTTTCCAAAAAACGTGGAATCCAATTTTTGATTTATTAAGGTCACTGATACTGAAGTGATATGGGGAAAATGCATCCTAAGGAGAATAATTGTTGGATTGATAAAAATTTTAAGCCCAATTGTTATTCAAATTAGACCAGCCCACACTTTTTCACATCCATCACTGTGGTGGGCCAGAAAAAAACTTATGTGGGGACCAAAATTACTTATACACATGGAAACGGATGGAAATTAATAGTAGGACATTAAATAGGATAGATTAGGTGAAGAAAAACATCATTAAGAGGGAATCCGTTACTTTAGTCAGTGGGGTCATTAAATAGAATGGGGAAGTGTTGTTTGTGCTTTTTTATGTGTCCTTTCACTGTCTTGTTTCTTTATAACTCAAATAGGGTCATTTTCCTTTATTTATTTTGTCGTTATAATGTATTTTTACCCCTTTGTAATTGTGAGACGTGAATTGGACGAATTTTTGAAGCTTGCTATGAATTATTCTAGCTTTAGCTTCTTCCCTTTTCCTAAAATTGGTGGTGTAATTCCATTACTGGTGATGTGGTCTTTAAGCATGAAGAAAACTTGGCAGGTAGAATTTCATTTATGTCTAGGTCAATTCGAATACATTACGCTTCTTCTCTTCTCTTACTTGTTTTGAGCTTCCGACGACGCATCAAATGGTATCAGATCCTGGTTTCAATAAGTAAGTTATATCACATTCTTCCTTTTACTCTCTCTCATGTCTCGGAAGAGTGGATATTCTACTCCTCCAACTCCTTGAAAAATATCCAACGTACATCTACAATAAAAAATTACTCAGATCGGTGAGTAACTTTTTCTAATATTAAAAGAACAACGACTAGATTCCCCTCCAATGCAGCGGCGTCCCCGACATCCATCTCCACATAACAGGTGCAATCCAACACTATTTTATGAAGATCATTAAAATGGAGATGATTATAATGATTCATAGGTGGATATGTTAAGAAGAATATATGATGAAGATGTTGAAAGAGGGTTCAAAATTAACATTACATATTTTGATGGGAATTTGAATCCGGATGATTTTTTTGATTAGATGAAGGAAATCAAATAGTTCTTAAAATTTAGGAATTGTTCTGATGAGAATAATTGCAAGGTATCCACTAATAAATTTAATGATTATGAATATCATTAGTGGTAAAATATGAAAAAATAGAGGGAACATGACGGGAAATACAAAATATGCTCATGGGAGAAGATGAAAAAGATTTTTAGGACATTATTTCTACCCGTGAATTATAAGTAAGAGCTTTATATTCTAATGCATAGCCTGCAACAAAGAGATAAATCTATTGAAGTGTACATTTAGGAGTTTGATTATATATTGATTCAAATTGATGTTCGATAATATAAATATCAAATTATTGCAAGGTTTTTTGGTGGATTAAATGAATAAATTGAACATTCAGTGGAGTTACAACCATTCTTCTCACTTTATAATGTTTTCAAGCTAGTGATTAAGGTGGAAAAAGAAAAACATGCCTCAAAGGCTCCGATGCTCAAAAACTACAATATAGGTACACATTTTTATAAAGTTATTTCTTATAATAAATATGGTGTTGTTGAGAAGGAATTTGGAAGTAATAAGTTGTTTTATAAATGGAAATAGAGGGATATGGGATAACCAAAAGGGAATTCCAACTTCTATGAATATGGGAATCGAAACTGTTTCAAATGTCATGGGTATGTTAATTTTTTGGATAGTTTCCCTAACAATCTAATTATAACTAAAAAGGATATTGAAGAGATTGAAGAGGCAATAAAATATGTTGAACATGACGGAGATGAATCTAAGAATGAAGAACATGTTATGGAAGAAGCTGATGTGGGAAACATGCCTGTGCTATGAAGAGTTTTTCAAGCTTAAATCTTCTCAGAAGAAGACCAAAGAGAAATCTTTTTCCAAACTCACTGCACTAATAAAAAGAAATTATGAAAGGATATTATTGATATTGGGAGGTATAAAAATGTGGCTTTAACAACACTATTAGATAAATTGAAGCTTCCAACTTATAATCATCCTCACTCGTATAAAATGTAATGGTTTAATAATGGGAGAACACTCCAAGTCAAAAAAACAGGTGATGATTTCATTCACCATTGGTAAGTACTTTGTTGATGAGGTATTGTGTGATGTTATTCCAATAGATTATTTTCCCTTGTTGTTGAGATGTCTATGGAAGTTTGACATGGAAGTGAAATATGAGGGAAGGAAGAACATATATTCATTTTGATCTGGGGAAATTAATATCACACTTGCTCCTTTGAATCTATCCCAAACCCTTAATTTTTTTTTTCTAAAAGTGCACAAAGATAGTTTCTTTATCAATAAATCTCAATTGGAGAAAGCCATAAAAAAGAAAAATCTAGTTTTTTCTTTATTGATGATGGAAAATTCATGCCATGAGGAGAATATTAATTACCATCTGTTTGATCATTCCATTATTGGGGAATATCGTGATGTTTTTCCTAATGATCTTCCAGCATGATTACCACTATTTAGAATCATCAAACACGAGATTGATCTTGTAATGGGTGAAAAACATCCTATAAACCAACATATTAGTGTAATCCTGTAGAATCAAGGGAATTACAGAAGCATATGGAAGAGTTTATGGGTGGAGGCTTTATAAGTCCAAGTATGAGCCCATGTTCTATTTCAGTATTATCGGTGTCGTAGAAAGATAGAAGGAGGTGGAGAGCCATATCGATCATCTACGACGAGTATTTGATGTTCTACACAAAACAAAATCTATATAGAAAGATGAAAAAATGTGAGTTCTTTTCAACAAAATTGGTGTTTTCTGGTATATGTGGTAACCAAAGAAGGAATCATGGTGTATGAATCAAAAGTGGAAGTAATCAAGTCCTGGACACAATAAGAATCCATCACCAAAGTAAGAAGTTTCCATTGTTTGGAATATTTTTATAGTCACTTTTTTTAAATTTCAGAACTATTGTGGAACCCATCACTGAATTCTTGATAAGGGGGAAATTTGAGTGGTCAAAGTCAAAAATGATGCATTTGAAATCATAATGAAAAAGTTATATTAAGCACTAATTTTTGCATTACCTGACTTTGATCAAGTTTTTGATGTTAAGCACCAGTTTTGAGGCATACCTGACATGGATTCAAGTTTATTTTCTTGGTAAATGTTTTCATTAATATTTGATAAATTTTTATATTTTAAAAACATATTTCCAAAGTGGAAATGATATTTTACTCAAGTATTTTTAATTATCTTTTATTGATATTTCTATTTATCTGCTCCAACAACCATTGATTATACTCATGATTTACTGGGGATATAATCCAATGATACCATCCTTATTTTTTCTCTGGATGGTTTATAATTATAATGATATGATGTTTAAGATACTCTTACCTTTTCCATTGGCAATGCTATGATGAATTGATGTAATTTTTATTAAACCTGTTTATTTTACATGGGTTATGTTATGATGAAATTTCTTTGAAACTTGTCTTTTTCTCCTGGGTTTTTGTAGGATTAATGTTTTATGATCTTATGAAACACATTTGATCTATTTTCATTATGTGATGGGTGAACCTGAAATTATATATCTACCCAATTAATTGGGTAAATATGAATATCTCAGGATTTTAAGCATAATTATATATCAGAGTATATGCCAAGGATCATGAAGTATAGTGTCTTTGAAGACTAGGTACATAAAACTAAAAACATGGGACTATAATAACACTTATTTATTTAATCTTAAAATTGAGAACCTAACATCCATTGTGCTCAAATATCTTCATAGGGAACCCTAGGTAACACATGGACAAAGGGATGAGCTCAAAATCCCAGTAAGAGAATAAACATAAGAATAAAGCTTTAGCGCATGGCATAGAAGGTAAACAAAATGATATAAAAAGGCATGGAAAATATGTAATCTTAACATATAAACATGGAATAATATACAAATGTACCCATAGAAATGTTGAATCAACATAAAACTTGACTTTATTATGATTTAAGGATAACCGCTAAGATCGTTTCACATAGTATCACAAGCAAGGCTAACCGCCAAGACCATCGCACAAAAAATCTCATGAGACTTAAATTTACCCAATTAGTTTGAGTGATATCTGGTCACACCCATATTAAATTGTCATGATTATTTTTTCCACATAAATAATCATACATAATCAATCTTACATAAACATAAGGATTACCATGGAAAGAATTTGGTACCATAATCAGGACACAATGTATAAGAGACGGGCATAACACAAAAGTGCCCATGAAATAAGGGAACTATCGTATACATGTAATTCCATAAGGGAAAATATTTATTTATCTGGGTGAGTGATTTCAAGTAGAAGTGACAACATGTAAGAAATTTATTCAAGAAATTTTGGCATAAAAACATTTTTGAGATGTTTTATGGAAAATAGTATAGAGCCTTTAAAATAAAAAATGGAACAATCCTTTATAAAAAACGAAGTGAACTAGAAAGGTTTTCAAAATAAAAAAGTCATATTTTATAAAGAAAATGGTGGCATAAAATAGAAGATTGAGTGAAATTGAAATTGGGTAAGAATTTAGGAAGATCCCTCAAAACAGGTCTACCTATTAGGAATTATTGAAGTGGGAATCACTTAAAAATGTATATCCCTGAAAGAGAATGATGAATGGAACTTTTTACATGATTTTTTGACATTAAAATATCATTTATAAGATGAAAATAAGATTAATATATAACCTTATTTAGGTAAAAATAAATATAAAGAAACCTGATAGAATAAAGGAGGTTCGTTTTGAATCCCTCACGGAATATCGACAAGGTATCATGTGTACTTAAGAGGGATTAATGAGAGATAAAGGGGTTTATCATCATTTAAAAATCATCGGGGAAGTATGGGGTAGGTGTGTAATCATACCCCAACCCTAGTAATTACACATATAATGGCATAACATAGAGGACATTCTCGAATAAAAGTGAAATATAGAGGATCCCATACCTTAAGTCTGATGGTGTTCCCAATTGATATTAATTACCTGAATAATAAAATTATGTTCATTAATTAATAATTCTAGAACCTCTTATATAATAAAAATATTTATTATAAATTTTTTAATTTCATTCATGACCTTTTTTAAAGGGTTAAGTGGTTCAATTTCATTGTTTGGGTCCATTTGTTTTCTTGGTTTTTATGACCAGTTTACTAATTTTCATGAACAGATAAACATTTAAGATGAAAGAGGTTCTCCATAATTTATGTTATATGAAATTAGTTAACATATTCGAGATTACATGTTTTTAAATATAATTTGGTTACTTGGAGTGAATTTTAATCATTATATAAATCATTAATGATAAACGCTTCAATTAATTTTAGCGATTTTTCTCACAATTAACTTGTTTTGTATTATTATTTTTCATCATGTGAAAACGGATTCCAGAACATCACATAAGATAAAATAAATATTTAATAGTGTTTTTAAACCATGAAAATGGTTTCAAGACTAGAATTTAAGATATTAATTGCAATTGATGACCCGTCCTCCTTGAATGTGCTAAATCAACACATCTCAAATAGAATTTTCATTTCATTCAAATTAAAGGTGGGGAAAAGAGAGATGATAATGAATTATCCCATTAGTATAACAAAGTTCTTGTAAATTTATGTTACTATAGTTTTTATACCAATTGTATGAGCATAGGCTAAGAAATAAAAGAGAACAAAATAACTTTAAAAAATGAAAGAAAAGAAAAGCGGAATTTTACCTCTTGAATCAACCTTCCTTGAGAGCCTCTTAAGGGGATAAGATTTGGACTTTTTAGGAGAAAAAGTGCTATTTCACATGAGGAGGGAGCTTTGGGAGATTTATGGGAAGAATTTAGTGAAGGAATAAGGCTTGAGAGAAGTGAAGAGAAGAGGGTGTAAAAGGTGGTATTTATAGTTGAAGGGAGGAGAGTTTTCATAATATTTAATACATTAGTTTATTATTTTCCCTCAAGATACGAAATAGTGATGATTCCATGAACAAAAATATTAATAAATTCATGTGAGTTCAATATTTTGGTGCTTACATCACTTATGATGTTAGTAATAGTGGATTTAAATTATAATGTATTTATAAGGTAAATTAATGTATTTTACTATTCACCAAAAATTCAAGTATTTTAAAAAAATATCAAAAATTCACCCTAACCATTTATCAACATGTAGAATATAAAAATTAAATCCAGTTTTCCAAAATAATTTTCTAAATTTTATTAACTTAATATTTAATTAAAATCACAATTTACTCGATAAATAAAAATTTTAAAACATTAATATTCTTATTTCAATATATAAGTATATTAGAGTTCCACTTGAATCTTATTTATATAAATTAATAGGTAAGGTTACTATTCATTAGGGTATATCACTATTCATAAGGGTATGTTACTATTCAAAAAGGTAGGTTACTATTCACCAAAAAATTAAGTTTGTTCCATTAAACACCAAACATCTTACTGATCGCAATCGTGTATGTCATATTTTCGAAATTAAAATCACAAAAGTGTCAAAATTATGTTTAAAGGTCACACAGTACTTAGTAGTTCATTGTGTTATGATTTCATGTGATTATATGACATAATCATATAAAGTAAATGTCCATTGAAAAACATTAGGTCGTTACATTCTCTTCCTCTTAAGAAATTTCTCCCATGCAATTTCATTTTACATTGTAGGCCTTAAACAGGTGAAGGTATCTTTCATTCATTTCCTCTTCTAGATCCAATTTTTTCTCTTCATACTTATGGTTACACCACAGTACTTTTACCAGGTGAGTAGTCTTGTTACATTGAACTATATCTATATGATTGAAGATCTTCCCTGGATACACCTCATAAGAAATATTATCCTCCAACTATACCACCTCTTTAGAGAGTACATGCGAAGGATATGGTATGTTATTTCTTAAAAGGGATACATGGAATACATCATGTACTTTAGACTTGATAGGTGTAAGTGCCAGTCTATAGGCCACAACCCAGATAAAATCAATAATCTCGATGGGGATGATGTACCTGGTACTTAGTTTTCTTTTCTTCGCAAACCTAATGAAAATATTCTATAAAGATATGTGTAGAAATACCATGTCTCCAACTATGAACTCAAGGTCACATAGAAAACTGTCTTCATAAATATTTTATCTACTTTAGGCTACCATGATATGATGTTGAATGGTTTTCACATTCTCCACCATTTCTTTGACCATTTCAAGTCCTAGTATCTTAAACTCATCGAATTAATCCCAACATTCTGGTGTTCTGTACCTTTTCCCATAAAGGGATTCATATGGTCCCATTTGGATGCTCTAGTGGAAACTATTGTTGTAGGAGAATTCAATCAGTGGAAGATGTTGGTCCCATCCTCCTTTTAAGTACATGGAACATGCTCCCAACATATCTTCCAGTGTCTAAATATTTTACTCAGATTGGCCATCTTTTTTGGGATAATAGGCCGTACTGAAGTTCAGGTCAGTAATTAGAGCATGTTGGAGACTATTCTAGAACATCGAGGTGAATCTCATATCATGATCTAATATAATATATAGTGGTACTCCATGCTTCTTACCACATCTTTGATGAAAATCCATGCATGTTGACCCAATGCGAAGTCTTCTTGAATTGCGATAAAGTGAGCTGTCTTCATAATATGATCCAAAATGACCCATATAGCATTGTTTCCTCTATATTTCCTGGAAGTCCATTAAAGAAGTCCATCATAATTGTCTCCCACTTCCATGTTGGTATGGGTAGTGGTTACATCACCCCCTTAGACTTCTCTCTTTTTGCCTTCACTTTTTGACAAACAAGGCACTTTGATGTATACTTAATAATCTCCTTATTCAAATTGTCCCACCAAAGTTCTCTTGGAGATCACAATACATCTATATTATCCTTGGGTAATTAGAGAACATTGAGATTTTTTCATCATTCAAAATATACTGATTTATATCTATATTAGATGGTAAAAATAATCGTCCCCAAATATTACAAATATGTCCTTGTAAATTTTGAAATCATACAATTTCCCATTTCTGATAGCTTCCACCCTTTTCTGAATTTCCACATCTTTTCTGTGAGCACCCTTTATTTTTTCCATGAGGGATGGTTGATAAATCACTTGTTAAAGGATTTATTATGTTCCTATATTAATAATTACCATTTCAATCCTAATAAAATCTAAGAAGATAATACCCTTTTCAATTCTTATCATTGATAAAGATGCAGGATCTGTTCTACATAGAGAATCTTCCACCTTATTTTTCTTACCCCGATAGAAGTGGATTGAGCAGTCACAATCCTAGATGAACTCTATCCATCATTATTGGTGCATATTAAGTTATTTTTGAGTAAATATATATTTTAGACTCTTATTTTCAATATATATCTCACACTTCTCCCCATAGAGATAATGTCTCCTGATTTTCAATGCACAGATCAAATCCTCCAACTCCATATCATGCATAGGATAGCCATTCTTGTGGAGTTTCCCTTGCCTTGAGGCACTTGCTATCACTTTATAACATTTCATTAGCGCACATCTTAATCCCTTCATTGAAGCATCACTGTACACCACCAAGAGTTTTCCACTTGATGGGAGTGTGAGTACTAGTGCAGTTATAATCCACTTTTTGAGGTCCTTAAAGAATTCCTCAAATTATTGAGTCCATAAAAAATTTACCTACATCCATGTCATCTTGGTCATTGGGTTTGACAATCGTGAAATGTTATTCATAAATCATCGATAATAACCAGCTAGACCCAAAAAGCTGTGGATCTCCGTTACAGATGTTGGTTTGTGCCACTCTTCAATCAACTTTGTCTTAGAAGGGTCCACAGATATCCATTTGATGGTGAATAAATCCCCCAAGGATGATACTTCCTTCAACCATAACTCACATTTTCTATACATTTCATACAACTTCTCCCTTAAAAATTCTTTAGCATAGTATTAAAATTCTCATCATGTTCCTTATTGTCCATAGTGTATATTAGAATATCGTCAATAAAGACTACGAAAAATTATTTGTGGTAATCTTTCAAGAATCTATTCATTAAATCCATGAAAATTTCTAGATCATTAATGAGCCCAAAGGGAATCAATATGAACTCATAGTTTCCAAACCCCGTTTGAAAGTTAGTCTTCGGAAAACTTCCTTTCTCACCATTAATTGGTGATATCGCGAACGATGGTCCGCCATAGAGAAATAACTGGCCCCACAAACTTGATCGAACATGTCATCTATATGCGACATGGGATACTTGTTTTGTATATTTATTTTATTAAGCTCAAAATAATCAGTGAAGATATGCATTGATCTATCCTTCTTCTTGGCGAAGTGGACTAGGGCATCCCATGGTGAATCACTTGAGCGTATAAAACCCTTCTCCAGATTATCCCATAACTGCTTCTTCAGTTCCTCTAGCTCTATAGTGTCCATTCTATCAGGCTTCTTTGATATATGTAGATATCCCTGAATATGTTCAATTGAGAACTCAAGCTCTCAATCAGGGGGGAACTAGGCAACTCTTTAGGAAATACATTAGTGTAATACCTCACGATGGGCATGTATTGAAGAATGATTCTCTCCTTTGTCTCAGTCATCCAAGCTATACATGCTTTATCATAAGGAATTAATATCCACACTTGAGACAATGATTCTAAAGGAGAATCAACTTCCTTCAAACACTTTTATATAATTGTAGGATGCTTCGGGATGTGAAGAGTGATCTACCATTACTAATAGATGATGCTGGATTAGTATAAAGATAGCCAATCCATGCCTAAAATAAAATTGAAATCCACTAAAAGAAGTATGAAATGATTTTCTGGGAGGTTCAATCAACAAAAATTTACTAGGGAGGTTTTATAAACATTAGATGCAATAAGTTTCCCTTTCACTATTCTAATAGATAACATATCCTCTAAATTTTTAGGTGGTGTTTGAATAGTTCTAATAAACTTGAAAGATATGAAAGAATGCGTAGAAAAAAATCAAATCGTATGTTCTCTACTCTTGAATGAATAACTAGAGTACCTGTCCCCACATCATTGTCTAGATCCACTGTAGCAGCAGTGATAGCACAAGCCCTTCCTTATTTCCTTGGAGGTTCTTGTTGATTTCATCTAACAACCCTTGGCATAGGGAAATTATTTTCATAATGACCATACTTATTGCAGTTGTAACACTGCACTACAGGATAAGTGTTGATCATAACCTTCCTTTCTACTTCCAAATTAGTAGGATTCTTCATATCATCGATTGTTTTTTGCTGGATGTCCCAGTTTTCCACATTTGATGAAATTCCTGGTTCCCTTTAGATAGTTGCCAGGATGCTTCTTCCCACAATTTTTACATGTGGTATGATTGAGCTTCTTTCCATCATGGAGTTTTTTTGTTGTACCTGGCATGTTATTCTCCATTTTTCTCTAATTTTCACTAGGCCGACGAGACCACTAAGAGTCTCCAATATCTATTTAAACATTGAGGGCACAATGAATAGTCTCCTTAAAACTGACAAAGTCTCTAATCACCAACGATTTTTGTAGAATTGGATTTAATCCCCTAAATAATAAACCCACATTACATTTGGTGTACATGAAAAAGAAAGAGGCGTAACATTCTATCCTTGTAATGTTTTCTTCATAATCCCCAATTGACTCATCTTCCAACTGCTTGAGTATGAGGAACTTGTTTTCTATCTTGAGATGGAGGGTTCGAGGAAAATATTTATTGCAAAACATCATACTGAATTCCTCCCAATTCATGGATTAAATATCCTCTCGGGAATTTGTATTCTTGATCAGTGTCCACCACTGATTAGCTTCCCCATCAAAATGATAAACCTCTAGTATAATTTAGTCTTCTTCTAATAACTAGAGGACGATGAATATCCTTTCAATTGAGTTAATTCACATTAAATATTTAATGACCAATTTATGGTTCCTTAGAGGAGGAGGGTGTCCCACATGAATCAATTTATTATTCATAACTTGAACCATCTGAGAAAGTTCTATCATGATTTTTTGAGCACCTGTTCCCATAATATCAGGCATATCATTAGGGAAATAATCACATTCCATATCAAATTTATTGTTGGCACATGTTATACTATTTCCCTCCATTAACTAAAAAAATAACATATTGTTAGCGGGCTTGAATTATTAGCTATTGATCATAAAAAATAATATTTTAACATAAAAGGATAAACTTGTAAAGGAGAAGTATATCCTAAATTCTGATTTCATAGGTTTAAATCTAGGTTATCCTTGATCTATTTCTTAAATTATATTCTTATGGGAATTTTTTATTACCCTAATAATGGTTTGTACAAAGTTCATGAATTTATCAAAGTATATCCCCCGAGAGTGTCAAACCAAGAGTGCAGTAAGGCCCATTCTCATGTACGAGGATACTATGAGTTAGGCTTGAAACTCTTTGTTAGATTTTTCACTATTAGGTACATCTATGCTAGAGCCTCCTCTACCTATTTGTATCCAGACATGGATGTATTTTCTTGATAAACCACTTACTCTATACTTAACAAAATTTAGGGATGTTTTCTTATAAATCATCTCATACTTAAGGTTCTTACTAAAGTTATCTATTCCTAATCTCCAAAAATAACTAGACCATCCCATGATACCAATTATAGTAACCCCATCCTTTTCACATATCATTACATGATTTTACGTGTAATTATAAAAAATAGTAAAAGATAATGATCGTGAAGTCTAGTGTCTTTGAAGACTAGGTATATAAAACTAAAAACATGGGACTAAAAAACTCTTCTTTATTTAATCTTCAAATTTAGATCCTATCTTCCATTGTGATCAAAAATCTACATTGGGTACCCTGAGAAACACTTCAACAAAGGGATGTGATAAAAATTTCTGTAAGGGAATAAACACAAGAATAAAGATTTAGCACATGGGTTAGAAGGAATAACATAATGATTTAAAAAAGGCATGGAACATATAGAATCTTAACATATAAACTTGAAATCATATAAACACAGAGTAAAAGAAATGTGGCAGCAACAAAAAACATGACTTTAGTATGAGTCAGGGCTAACCGCTAAGATTGTTTCACAATGTAGCACAAGTCAAGGTAACCCCCGATACTGTCACACATAACATCAATTGAGACTTAACTTTATCCAATGAATTGGTGTGAAATCTGGGTTCACCATTCATATGTTTTCATGAATATGTTTTCCATATAAATAATCATAAATAATCAATCTTACATAAACATAAGGATTACCCATGGAAAGAATTCGGTACCATAAGCATGACACAAAGCATAACAGATGGGCATAAGAAAAAAGTTTTCATGAAAGAACAAAACTAAAGAATACATAAAAATTAAAAAGGGAAAATATATATGAATCATGTTGAGTGCTTTCAAGTATAAGTTACAACATGTAAGAAAAGTATTCATGAATTTTTTTCATAAAAACATTTTTGAGTGGTTTTATGGAAAATAATATAGAAACATTAAAATTGAAAAGGGAAAAATCCCATATAAAAAATAAAAATTGAACCAGAAAGGTTTTCACAATAATATAATTATTTTATAAAACAATGGTGGCTTAAAACAGAAGATATAGTTAAATTGAAATCATGTAAGAATTTGGGAAGCTCCCTCAAAATAGGTTTGCCTCTCGAGAAGTATTGAAGAGGAAATCAATTAAACACATGTATATAACCAAAAGAGAATGATTGGTGGAACTTGTTAAATGAAGTTATAACATTAACATATAATTTATAATATTAACACAAGAAGATTATATAACCTCATTTTGGTAAAAATAATGATAAAGAAACCTGAAAGAATAAAGGAGTTTCATATTTAATCCCTCAAGGAATATCAACATGGTATCATGTATACTTAAGAGGGATTAATGAGAGATAAAGGGGTTTACTATCATTTAAAAATAATGAGGAAATTGTGGGGGAGGTTTTTAATAATACCCCAACACTAATAATTACACATAAAAGGGCATAAGATAGAGGGAAATCTTGAATAAAAGTGAAATAGAGGGGATCCCTTACCTTAAGTCTGATTGTGTTCTCAATTTGATATTAATGAACTAAGTAATTAAATTAGGTTCATCAATTAATAATTAATGAACCTTGTCTATATTTAAAATATTAATTATAACCTTTTTATGTACATTTATGACCTTTTTTGATGGGTTAAGTGGTTCAATTTCATTGTTTGGGTCTTTTTGTTTTCTTTGTTTTTATGATCGATTTATTTATTTTCATGAAAGGATAAACATGTAAGAAGAAAATTTATGTAGATAATTTAAGTTATATGAAATTAGTGAGCATACAGGAGATAAAATAGTTGTAAATTTAAATTTGTTACTTGGAGTGATGTCTAATGATTATATAAAATGTTAATTATAAATATTTGAATTAATTTTAGCTATTTTTCCCACAATTAACTTGTTTTGTATTATTATTTTACATCATCTGAAAAAAGGATTCCAGAACACCAAATAACATAAATGGAATCTTTAATATTATGTTTAAACCCTAAAAATGGTTTCATGACCATAATTTAAGATATTAAAAGCAATTGGTAACATCTCGTCCTTGAATTCGCTAAATTAACACATCACAAATGGTGTTTTCATTTCATTCAAATTAAAGGTGGGGACAGGAGAGATAATAATGAATTATCCCATTGTCATTACAAAATTATATTATATTTTTGTTACTGTAGTTTTCATACCATTTGGGTGAGTATAAATTAGGAAAGAAAATAGAACAATGGAACATAAAAAAAGAAATAAAAGAAATGAGGAATTTTACCTCTTGAATCAACCTTCCTTGAGATCCTCTTAATGGGAGATGATTTGGCCATTTTAGGAGACCAAAGGATGTTAGATGTGGGGAGGGATAATAGGGTTATATTTGGGAAGAATTTACAGATTGAATAAGGCATTATAGAAGTGGAGAGAAGAGGGTGGAAGAGGTGGTATTTATAGTGGAGGGGAGGAGAGTTTTCATAATATTTAATTCCACGGTTTCTTATTTTTCCTCAAGACCAGCAATAGTGATGATTACAGGACCAAAAATAGTAATAAATTCATGTGGGTTTTTGATTTTGGTGCTTACATAACTTTGGATGTCAGGAATAGTGGATTTAAATTATAATATATTTATACGGTAAATTAATGTATATTACTATTCACAAAAAATTCAAGTATTTCAGAAAAATCCCAAAAATTCACCTTAACCAGTTTTTGACGTGTAGAATCCAAAAATGAACTCAATTTTTTGAAAATAGTTTTTAAAATATGAATAATTTACTATTTAATTAAAATCACAATTTACTCGAAAAATAAAAATTTTAAAACATTTATTTTATTATTCTATAATATATGTATATCATACTTCCAGTTGTATCTTATTTATATACTATCATAGGTAAGGTTACTATTCATTAGGGAAAATCACTATTCATAATGGTATGTTACTATTCATAAGGGTAGGTATCTATTCACCAAAAAATAAGTTTGTTCCATTAGACTCCAAACATCTTACTGATCACAATTGTGTATATCAAATACTGGAAATTCAAATCGTATAAGTACCAAACAAATTTAAAGGTCACATGGTACTTATTAGTTCATTTTGTTATAATTTCATGTGATTATATGATATAATAATAAGAAGGAATTTTCTATTGAAAAACATTCGGTCATTACAGAAAACATGTAATTCACAAAAATAATCAGATGAGAAGAAAATTGATGAGATAATTGAGAGGTAGATCATGAAATTTAATCAGTTGAACCGTATTCATAAACAATCCTGATAAACAATGAGATTGTAACTTAAAACCCTTACCATAATTGTAATTTATGAATCATAATCTCTATGAAGGAAATAACATAATATGGATAAGTAAATCCCCATAATTTTCATGAAAAGTATCATAAAAGACATTCAAGGGTACCATATACACCACATAAAAGAAACAAGTTGTGAATATGGAATGTGTTTCACAAAAATAAAAGTAATATGAAAATATTTTACCTTGGTTCAGACTTTATTCATACATGTTCCAATATACTATATAATAAATATAGATTTATTATGGATATATTATAGAACCATACTCATATATATCATACCATATATGATTTACTTATAACCTTTTATCAACTGTTTATTAACAATTCTTTATTAAAATCATTGTTCTTGTTGATAACTACTTCGTTGTTTTCATGTATGTTTTGATTCGGTAGTATCTATACTTTTAGTTTGATTATGGTTCCACCATATTCATAATGGTAATAATTATATAAATATATCCTATATATTAAATATATACATATTTATATTCATCCAAAAAAGTTAGATATAGAAAAATGAATTTCACCTTTAATGGAAAAAGTATATCGTACGTACACTTGAACATTGTTTTCATTTTTTAAAGGATGGAATGAAATAAAGGTAAATAATAATTTAACTTTTAAAATCATTATTATATCATATAAATCATATAAATTCATCAAATTCATCCTTATTACTATCCATGTAATAAATAAATGAAAAACAAATCACAACAATTTGTGGAGGTGACAGTCTACACGTATGTACGAGAGATTGTATCGTTTTCCAACAAACTGAAAGTTAAGAATCTAGATGTGATATTATAATTAAAGAAGTAAAATTATGCCATAAATATCAGATATATATATATATATATACAAAAATATATATATATATATATATGAATTAAATTCATCATTATATTCATCCGAGAGAGGCGGTGATGCAAAACATATTATGTCGGTTTGCAAGGTGGTAATCCGTTGTACACACTATCAAGAGTTTAATTGTCCATTTGATGGATGAAGATATTTATATAGGTTATGACATTAACATAATAAAATCATAGTATATGGACGATACTGTTGTTATTATTAAATCATAATTCAAAAAGATCTGAATGAGGTAAAAGAAGAAATAAATAAAAAACACTCAGTTAAGAACGATACCTATTCTTTGGACAACCTCTTTAGGTTTGCACCAAAATCATTTCTATGAGAGTTTTATAATCAAACCAAGGCATATAGGACGTGGAAAGGGAAGTAAGTAAATTATTTAGTCGAGGATTCCAAACCAAAATGATTTTTAAATATTAAGAAAATTGGATAGAAGATGCCCTTTAATAAGTGATGAGTTGCATTTTTGTAAATACCTAATACTATTCAATAATGGGATGTAACTCCCAAACCATGTGACTAAAAAATTGATAAATAATGGAGTGGGGTCAAGATAAGGTATATTAAAACCAGAAACACTAGAAAAACATATTTTAATCAGGTTATTATCTTTATATCAAAGATTTCTCACTTTTACCATTTTAGTTTTGTCCACATGGACAAGTTTTTTTACCTAGGTGATTTATCCTTTAAAACAAAACTAGGAATTATTTGATAAACTATGCTCACCGATTCAAAATATAAAATCTATTTTATCAAATAAAAAACATAAGTTTTTGGAAATTTATTTTTACAAATGTGTTAGTAACACGTAAAACCCCGTTTTAACCTTAACAAAAGTAAATAATTTTTACTCTTTTTACTATTCAATATGAACAAAAAATAAGTTGAACATATTAAATAATATTAATTATATTGATTTCAAATTTTATGTCCATTTTTCAAATAAAATTCATAGAAGTGAAAGAATTTAATTTAAAATTAAACCCACAAACGAGACGAAAAGTTCTCTTTCAAAGAAAATTCTTTCGTAAGTATAAATTTTTTTTATCAAAATTCAACATAAACTGATTCCATTGAGATAAATTGGATTAAAAATAATATAATTTAACTTATTTTACATCTAAAATCATTTGAAAGAAAATGAATCATGTTAAATTATTTAAATAAAAAGACATTTTTTAATAAAAAATCAATATTTTTCACTATTTATCGGAATTTAATCTTATAATAAAATTTTAAAAATTTAAATCTAAATAATTTTGACATTTTGATTTCATGAATTAAGTTAATTTTTATCAAATAAAATTTCTAAAAGTTAAATCAATAATTTTAAAATAAGTACACAAAACATGGCGTAACCGATTTTTAGAAAACAATATATTTTTATGAAAAAAAACAAATTTATTCTTATCCAATTCCAATTAAAAAAATTATATTAATGATAAAACATTTGATTGAAAATAGTGGTTTTTCTAAAAAAAAATTGATCAAGTGAGTGGTATTGTTTCATAACACTTTCTCTCTAAGATCCAAAATCTACATCGGTTTGTCTACATTAGAGAGATCTTACTCTAGTGGTATGACCTCTGAGTTTAGTACAAGTGAATGGTTAGGTAGGTAATTTCTTAGGAGAGATGATTGAAACAAATTGTGAAATTAAAAGAGGTTGGGTGGAAGAACCAAGATATAGGATACCATCCCTACTCGATATAGAATCTCAAAATGACCAATATATTTGGGGCTTAGCTTTACCTTATTTCTGCATCTTGTAAAATTCTTCCATGGATAAATTCAAAGAAAAATATTATCATCAAATTAAAATTAAAGATCACTTTTATGGTTGATAACATAAATTTTTTTTCCGACTATGAGCTGCCCGGATGAGTTTAATGGTTCTAGAATTGTCTTTAATTTCTTCATCTAGCATAGGTTTCAATAGATTTGTCTCTCCAACATCATCCCATCACGATGGAGTTTTACACTTATTTTTAAAGAAGGCTTCGTAAGAAGTATTCGGAATGATCAAGTGAATTATATTGTTGTATGAAAACTTGACTAGAGGAAGGTGTTGATCTCAACCACCTTTAAAATTCCTAACACAAGATCTTCACATATCCTTTAGGATTTGAATGGTTCTCTCAAACTGACTATCTTCATTAAGATGATACGTTGGGATAAAACAAAACTTTGTATCAAGAGAGCATTGAAGTATTCACTAGAACTTTGATGTAAACCTCATATCCTAATTAGATACAATAGAATGTGGTACTCCGTGCAACCTTACTAATTTATGTATATTCTATAAATTTGATCAATATAGAAGTATTATCTTATGTAAATGAGGTGTGTTGACTTCGTAAGGTGATTGAGTACAACCCCAATAACATTTTTACCCCTAGACGTTCTGGGGAATATGACAATAAAATACATTGTGATGTTTCGTCATTTTTATTCTAGTACTAGTAATGGATGTAACATCCTCTTACACTTTTTTCTCTCAACCTTAACTTGATGTCATACCATACAGAGAGGTTCATACTCTACAATATCTTTCTTCATGTCTTCCCCCCATAAATACTATTTCGGGTCTTTATACATCTTCTTACTTCCATGAGGAATACATAATGGTGAACTATGATTCTTTTCTAACAAATCCTTCAAATACGGTATGGATAGAACACATACACAGTTCATGAACCTTATCATTCCATCACAATCAAGGTTAAACTCCATAACATTTCTAACCTTCTTCTACATATCCACATCATCCATTTTCACCTCTTTAATTCACTTATGGATAGATGGTTAATTTATTTTTGAGAAAAATTATATTTATTTCCTTCCTTCATGATTCCATGATTCATCCTTTTCAAATCCAAAAATCTATAATCTTTTGTGATCCTCCTCAAAGATAAGCTAGCATGATCCTTTTAACTCAGAGCATATGCCACCTTGCTCACTTTCTTAGGATGATAATGTATTGAGTAATAATTAACTTTAATCATATCCTACCATCTTTTCTAGACCATATACAACTTTTTTGGTGTGAATATATACTTTAAAATTTTATGATCAGTATATATATCACACCATTATCCATAAAGATAATGTCTTATTATGTTTAATTCAAAAGTTAACACACCTAAATTCAAATCATGAGTTGGGTTTTTTGATTAACCTTTAATTATCGAGATGCATAATCTAAAACCATGTCATTTGGCTTGAGACCACATCTCAGTCCCTTCTTTGATGCATCACTTTAGATTACAAGATATTTTTCCACTCTAGGGTAATGTAATCAAATGTACTGATATAGTGTAAATATAAGTGAAGGAGAGAGTTAAGAATAAGTGATAAATCCTATAGAAAAAAGTGGTATTTTTGTACAAACCATTCAGACTACAATTCTAGTAGGCTCTCCCCACAATCATGTCATGGCTCTGCACCCTTAGCTTCCCGGACAACCAAATATCCCCTATTAGGGCCATACATATATTATTTATATCCCTATATCCCCACATATAGAAATAATTACTGCCCCATGGTAGTTTCACTTTATTATGGACTCCCCCTATCTAGCGCCCCTCCAATGATAAGTATATAATAGTGATGGTTAGGTTCTCCCCCATATACTTCTGTCAACAAACTCTCCCTTTTCTACTATATCGGTTCCTCCCCCTTGATATTCCACCATTTCCTCAAGGTGGGAGTCAATAAATTGATTATTAATCGCATGATAATCCTTTGATGTGGCTTCTTCTCTAGTTTGGTCACACCACTTGATTAACCATTGAAGTGAAGTCCCTTGGATTTGTTTTTCCAAAATTTCCTCTCATAAATATTCATCATTAAAAAAGATCTGTTGATAAGGTATTGACAATTGGATGAGTTTCCCAACCCTCCCATAATTGTGATACCTTTAAAACTGAGTGGACTATACTTTTAGCGCGTAGTCGAAGTCTATATGCAACATCCCCTACAAGACCAATTACTGAAAAGATACAAAAAACTTGGAAGCCAATTTTTTATTTATTATGGTCACTGATCATGAAGTGATATAGAGGAAGATTAGCTTAATGAGAATAATGTTGGGATTGATAAAAATTTTAAGCCCAATTATTATTCAAATTGGACCATCCCACACTTTTTAACATGCAACACTATGGTGGGCCACAAAAAACTTATTTAGGGACCAAAATTACTTATCTACATGGAAATGGATGGAAATTCATAGCAACAAATTAAATAGGTTAGATAACGTGATGAAAAACATCATTAGGAGGGAATCCGCTACTTTAGTCAGTGATGTCATTAAGTAGCATGAGGAAGTGTTTTTTGTGATTTTTATGTGTCCTTTGAGTGTCCCCATGCCTTGTAACTCGAATTGGGTCATTTTAATTTCATTATTTTTTTCCTTTATAATGTATTTTCACTCCTTTTTAATTGTGATACTTGAATTGGACGAATTTGGGAAGCATTCTATGAATTATTCTATCTTTAGCCTCTTCCCTTTGCCCAAAATTCGTGTTGCAACTCCATTGCTGGTGATGTGGTATTTAAGCCTGGAGAAACCTTGGTAGGTGGAATTTCTTTTAATCCTAGTTCAATTCGACTGCATTACGCTGCTCCTCATTGCTTACTCATTTTGAGATTCTGAAGATGCATTAGTGGGTATCTGATCCTGGTTCCAATGAGTAAGTTATATAAAATTCTTCCTATTACTCTTTATCATGCCTCGCAAGAGAGGATCTTCTAATCCATCTAAACCTTGGGAAATAACCAACATACATTTACAATCAAAAATTAATCAAATCAGCGAGCAACGTTTTCAACTATTAAGAGCACAACGACGTGATTCCCCTCCACTACTGCGGCGTCCCCGACATCCATCTCCACATAATAGGTGCAATCCAACACCATTTTATGAAGATCATAAAAATAGGGACTATTTCCGTGATTCAGAGGTGTATATGTGAAGAAGAAGAGATGATGAATATATTGATAGATGGTTGAAAATTGACATTCCATATTTTTATGGGAATTTGAATCCAGATGATTTTATGGATTGGATGAAGGAAATCAAATAGTTCATCAAATTTAAGAAATGTTATGATGAGAAGAAGTGCAAGGTATCCATTCTAAAATTTAAATATTATGTATATGATTGGTGGGAAAATATAAAGAAATAGATGGAAAATGAAAGGAAATACAAAATATGCTCATGGGAGAAGTTGAAAAAGTTTTGGAAGAGATTATTTCTACTTGATAATTATAAGATAGATCTTTATTTCTGAATTCAAAGACTGCGACATTGAGATAAATATATTGAAGTGTACATTTAGGAGTTTGATCATTTATTGATGCAAAGTGATGTTCCAGAATATAAAGATAAAACAATTTCCTGGTTTTGGGGTGGATTAAATGATGATACTTCATATTCAGGGGAGTTACAACCATTCTTCTCACTTAATAATGTTTTCAATCTAGTGATTATGGTGGAAAAGGAAAAATGGATGTCAAAGGCTCTGATGCTCAAAAACTACAATATTGTTACAAATTTTTATAATGTTATTTCTTCTAATAAATATGGTGTTGGTGAGAAGGAATTTTTAAGGAATAAGATATTGTATAAAGAGAAAGAGAGGGCAACAGAATAGCCAAAAGAGAAGTCAAAATCCTATGAATGTGGGAATCAAAAGTGTTTCAAATGTCTTGGGTATGGTCATTTTTTGGCCAGTTTCCCTAATAAGGGAATTATTACTATAAAGAAGATCTAATATATTAAAGATTCAATCAAAGATGATGAACATTATGGTGATGAATCTGAGAAAGGGGAACATGTTGTGGAAGAAGCTGATGTGGGAAACATGTTTGTGCTATGAAGAGTTTTGCAAGCTAAAATCTTCTCAGAAGAAGATCAAAGAGTAAATTTGTTCTAAACTTGATGTACCAATAATAGCCAAGTATGAATGGTGATTATTGATATTGGGAGATATAAAAATGTGGCTTCTACAATAGTACGAGAGAAATTGAAGCTTCCATATCATAATCATTCTCGCTCCTATAAATTGCAATGGTTGAATAATGGGAGAACATTCCAAGTAAAAAAACATGTTCTAATTTAATTCTCCATTGGTATGACCAATGTTGATGATGTTTTATGTGATGTTATTCCTATGGATTATTGTCACTTTTTGTTGATAAGGCCTTGGGAGTTTGGAAGGGAAGTGAAATATAATGGGAGGAGGAACACATATTCTTTTTGATCTAGGGAAAATAATATCACACTTGCTACTTTGAAGTTTTCCCAAACCAATCAAGAAAAATCTATTCTAGAAGTTATCAGAGTCATTTTCCTTATCAATAAATCTCAATTATAGAAATACATAAATAAGAAAAATCAATTTTTTCTTTATTGATGATGAAAAAAATCATGCCCTAAAGAGAGGATTCATCACCATCCATTAGTTCCTTGATTTGGGAATATCATGATGTTTTTCCTAATGATCTTCCAACACAATTACCACTATTTAGAGGCATCAACCACCAGATTGATCTTGTAATGGGTGAAAATTTCCTAATAAACCATCATTTCGGTGTAATCCTGGTGAATCAAGGGAATTAAAAAAACATTTGGATGAGTTGATGGATGGAGGATTTTTAAGGACAATCATAGGTCCATGTTCTATTTCATCATTATTGGTGTCGTATAAAGATTCAAGGATGTGGAAAGCCATGTGGAAGATCTTTGATGAGAATTTTTTATTCTACAATAACAAAATCTATATGGAAAGCTGAAAAAATGTGAGTTCTTTTCAATAAAAGTGGTGTTTTTTGGGATATATGGTAACCAAAGAAGGAATCATGGTGGATGAATCCAATGTGGAAGCAATCAAGTCCCTTCCATAGAAAGACACTAGAGTAAGAAGTTTCCATTATTTGGAATCTTTTTATCGTAACTTTTTTAAAATTTCAGAACTATCATGGAACCCATCACTGAATGATTGATAAGGGGGAACTTTGAGTGGTCAATTTCAAAAATGAATCAATTGAAATCATAAAGAAAAATATGTGTTAAGAACAAGTATTAGCATTTCCTAACATTGATCAAGTCTTTGATGTGGAATGCGATTCTAGTGGTGTTGGGATTAGCGCTGTTATCATCCAAAGAATGCTTCCTATTGCATATTTCAGTGAGAAATTGAATGATTCATCGAGTGATTACAACACCTTTGATAATGAATTTTATGTGGTTGGGAAGTACCTAGATCATTGGTCTCATTATTTGAGACCAAGGCAGTTTGTTCTTAATGCTAAGCATCCGTCATTGAGGTTTATCAATGTTAAAAAAAAGCTGAATTCAAGGCATGAAAAGTTTGTGGAACTTTTGCAGTCATCTTCATTTCTGTCAAAATACAAGAAGAGTAAAGAAAATCTAATGGAAGATGTTTTATCTCTAAGGTATGCACTACTTACCATTCTAGATTCTATAATTCTTGGATTTTAGATTATGAAAGAAGATTATCAACATGATATGGTGTTTAATTATATTTTAATCCAATTTCAAAATGGATTTGTGGAGGATTATTCTATACATGATGGGTTTCTCTTTAATAGAAACAAGTTGTGTGTTCCATAGGGTAATTACAGGGACATTCTCATCCGAGAAACACATGAAGGGGGACTTTCTGGTCATTTTTGCATCCATTAAACCTTGGAGATAATAAAGGATCATTTCTACTAGCCAAATATACAATCAGATGTCCGAATTTTTTTTTGAGATGCATATCATATCAAAGAGAAAAGAGTCATTTAAAGACTAGTTTATACACTCAGTTACCAATTTTGGAGCAGCCCTGGGATGATGTCAGGATGAATTTAATTATGGATTTACCAAAGACTCAGTGAGGTAAAAATTTAATAATGGTTTTTGTTGACTGATTTTTTAGGATGGATCATCTCATACCTTGTCATAAAACTGAATATGTAGTGAATGTGTTAGAATTTTTTTTCAATAAGATTGTTCTCCTTCATGGAATTTCTCACAGTAATGTTTCAGATAGAGATACAAAATTTATCATTATTTTTTGGAGGAAATTGTGGGGGAAATTATGTATGAATCTTCTATTCAGAACATCCAATTACCCTTAAATGGATGGGAAAATGGAAGTTACCAATCATTTATTGGGGACAATTTTGATAATATTAGTGAACAATAGTATGAGAGATTGGGATTTACAGCTGGCACAAGCATAATTTGTGTACAATAGATTTCACAGGACTACCACTTGATATTCTACATTCAATGTGGTTTATGTAATCAATCCAATACCTCTAAAAGAATTGTGGTCTTTTCATATTAATTTTTAGGTGAATATTGATGTAAAGGATAAGAAAAAGTAGATAAATAAGCTCCGTGAATATATTCATTATCAAATAGAGAAGTGAAATAAATAATACAAGAGGCGAGAAAATAAGAATCGAAAGAATGACATTTTCCAACATGGATAAAAAGTGTGGATTCACCTTCACAAGGAGAGATATCCATCCAAAAGTAAGGGAAAATTGGGACCATGAACTAAAGGTCCATTCAAAGTGCTTGAATGGGTGGGAAATAGTTCATAAAAAATTGATCTATGAGATGATTATGGTGGTGCTTCTGTAATTATCAACATTGGGGACTTAACTCTATACATAGACGATGACGATGCCATGGATTTGAGGGAAAATACTCTCTAACAAGGGGAATAGTATGGATCGTATTCTTCTCAAGGAGAATAATTTTGGGCTTGAAAAAATTTTAATCCCAATTTTGATTCAAATTGGACCATCCTGTACTTTTTAACATCCAACAATATGGTGGGCCACAACACACATATTGGGGGCCCAAAATTACATATCCGCATGGAAATGGATAGAAATTAATAGAATCACATTAAATATGATAAATAGGGTGGATAAAAACATTATTAAGAGGTAATACCACTACTTTAGTTATTTTGGTCATTAAATAGCACATGGAAGTGTTTTTTGAGATTTCTATGTGTCCTTTGAGTGTCCCCAAGCCTGGTAACTCGAATTGGGTAATTTCACTTTCTTTATTTTGTCGTTATAATATGTTTTCACCCATTTGTAATGGTGAGACATGAATATGAAGAATTTATGAAACTTTTTGTGCATTCTTCTAGATTTAGCCTCTTCTCATTGCTCGGAATTGGTCGTGCAACTCCATTTCTAGTGATGACGTCTTTAAGCGTGGACAAACCATGGCGGATGGCGTTGAATTTAATCCTAGGCTAATTCAGCTACATTACATTGATCCCCATTACATACTCGTTTTGATCTTCCATTGATGCATCATAATGGGTAACTAGATATGTCTATAAATGTATCCTTGTCGGTGTTATGAAGTGGGGGAATGTCACACAAAAAGTACTTCTCGATTGAGTCTAATATGCCTTGGCTTGTTAGGAATCACTTTCTTATACTATTTTTCTGTACCATGGATTATATGTGATAATATCTTGTTTAAATTCTCATAATGGATATGTGCTATGAAGGATCATGTTCTTGTTACCTATGGTGAAACTTTCTTAGTTTCTTTAACATTAATTACATGTGAAGTTAAGTCCACTGTTAGAAGTTTCCTCCAGAAATTCAAGCGCAACTGAGTTAACATGGTTTGTCTCCACTACTCTATGAGAAATTTAATCATTAATTGATCTATTTTCATCAATGTAATAATCATATATGGGTCATCGTTCACCAATAATCATTTACCTTGACCATAATATTTATAATCTATATATGTTCTATGCATGAAATTTACCACATTTAATAATGTATGTTCATAGCATGATCCACATCGTCCCAAAGGGATGGAATCTTCTTTTTCCACAGTTAGAGATGATTCATCCCTAACACTTCCTCCCCAGACCACACACCATGGCGCCACTACCCTGAGATCATCACATGCCAAGTGTGGTTTGTAATAACAAAAGAATCAGTCCTCTTAATGGTAAAGTTCTAAGCTACCATCCACCTCTATCTTTCCCTCTTGATATTGATGTATTTACGTATATATGTATATTTTTATGTATGTATATACTAATATTTCTATGTACGCATATAATTATATTTATATATATATATATATATATATTTCTGTGTGTATGTATATATTTATATTTGTATATACTTGTATATATGTATGTATGTGTATGCATATACATTTGTATATATATATATCTCCACCTTTCTATATATATTGTTAATCTATAATTTATATTAAGTGATTCTACATATATAAACTTTGTATGCCAATACTTGTTGAAAATAATTTCTATTTGTTCTACGATTGAATTCATTAGATGATATATCTATAACAGGCATGTATCTAAATCATATAGCCCATTATTATCCCATTAGTTCATTAGTAAGCCACGTGACAACTAAAATAAAATAATGAGAGCATCCTTACTCTGTAAATTTTTTTGTACAAGGTCGTGAATATAATGACCCATACTTTACATACATTGTTATTAATTCAAAATTGAGGCACACTTATTACAACATATAAAAAAACCATAATAGGACCATATAGGTATAGTGTCTTTAGAAACTGGGAAACATAAACAACTGGTTCAAAAAGCATCTACATTGTCTCCCATTTATTTCATCATATCTAGAATACCTTTTTGTGATATCCTACTTAATACCCTTATTCCTGACCTAGGGAAAAGAAAACATACAAAAGGGTGAGATCAAATGCTCAGTAAGGGTAAACAAAAGAAATATCAATCACATCATATTCATAAGAACATAACATTATGGAAATCTTAACCTGCAAAAGAGATCATAATTTCCTAACATGGGATAAATCATAGTAGTGAAATGTAATCCCAATAATCATAACATGAAACTTTGTGGAATACACACATAATCATAGAGAATCATTTCATAGTAGTCAAGACTCATCTCCAAGACTACCTTAGCGAACAAAGTATAAGGCCCCAGCCTTAAACCTTTCTTAATCTTGAGTTATTACAAGATTACACATTAAGGATCTTTTCAGGTTTAGAGTTTTAGAGAATTAGATCATAAAACTTGCATTACATTCCACATATAAACAAAGTGGTTACATAAAGATACTATTCATCTTTCCCATCAATGGAAACATATTTAAAATAAAACATGGATTCTTTCTTGACACTTCCTTGACACTATCATCATATCATGTACCTTTCCCTTGACCTATGAAAAACATTTCAAAAAACTTGGGATGAGAATAAAAAGCACAGTAAGGGATATAAAAATATGGAAAGGAAACATGGGTACATATATACATAAGAATTAAATCATACTTTACCCATAAAACATAAGCACTTTAACATACCTCATCAAATCATGAATAAATCATAGAAATCATAAGACATAAAGGTAACTTGAGGCATTCATAACATTCTTACGTAGGGAGTAACCCTCTTGGTTACATTTGGAATACCCATCACAGTATATTCCCTAAATCTCTTCAGAGAAACCTTAACGTTTCACTCCTTCACGTTACCAAATGCATTGGAGAGCTATATCGGGCTCACCTGCCCTTAGTTTATCACGTAACCACCAGTCTTCGTAATAATGCCCAAGAATGACAACATAATCGTATCACATAAAACATGAATAAAGGAAACATAACATTTCCACCTTTCAATCACAAGATATCAATACAACACATTGATATAAAACATTATGAAAACCATTTTCAATACCAAAATAAAATAAAAGTAAAACATGGTAATTATTTTTCATTTTTTTTAAAAAGGTAGGGCTTGTAGAGGAAGCCGAAACTCAAATAATGGTCAGGGCGGCGGATAAGTCATTGTCGCCGCATACGTACGACAAAAACATTCTCTTTTGTCATTTAGTAAACGCTTTGTATAAAAACGATTCCTTTTGAATAAACGTAAAAGTCATAGGGGTTTATACACCGTATAAAAGAAGGTTTTGTATAAAACAAAATATGCCTCAATGAAAGGAGATTGAGATGAAGTCCCATACCTCGGGTCCGACTTGACTCGATTGTTCTTTAATGTCCTGAATAATAAACTTGAGTTAATTTCTACTTGCTTGAGAACCTTTTTCAAGTTCATTATTCCTTTTATATCACTTATTTCCATTTCATGAACACTATGTAATTATTTAAGTTAATAACGGTCATTTTAACGATCGTTGGTACTTGAGTCAAAAATAAAACCTTTATAATTACAAGTTGTTCATGTATCCATTATATCCAGAATTATAATCATGATGTATATATCATATATATCCAGTATATACATGCATTTATAATATTACATAATCATTTAGAGGTAAGAAATGAAATGGACCGTTCATGGAGACGGTAAGCCGTACGTATGCATGAACGCTACTTTCATTTCTATTTTGTATTTTATAGAATAGAATCATAATGATATAAAGGTATATTATAATTCCAGTATAATATCATATATAATATCATAGTTTAATCCTTTATATGTCCCACATATGGTATTTAACGAATCAAATCACTTTGAGGGGACGGTAGTCCGCACTTCCTTAAATGAAGATATCGCTTTTACCCATAATGGAAACCATAAAGGTATGCCCAAAATGAAAAATACAGAAGCTTAAGGAAAACATAAACATATTATATATCATATATAAATATAGTGACATCTTAATGGACACCTTTGAAGGTATTAAAAGAATGTTGAACAATCATCGTTTCGGGAGGCATAAATTCACCATCCACGGAAACAGTATGTCCTTTAACCATTAGATGTAGGTGTGTTTAAGTGTAGCTAGAATCCTTATTATAACAACATCCTAGTATATTTAATATACTGTATTTGTTACAAAAGAAATGAATAAAAAGAGTTTAGGGGGTTGGAGAAGCAAAATAAAACAAAAGGACTCAAGTGAAGACATTACCTTAAAATCGGGTAACTCCCTTTGGTTTGAGCTCAAAGGCTTCCTTGGGAAGAATTCTTCCCAAAGTGAGGCTTCAAGGAGTAAGCGAGGGATGTGAAGAGACAAATTGGGCATGGGTTGGATGAGACAAAGGCTTTGGGAGTGTGAGTAAGGTGTTAGAGGTGGGGTCCTTTTATAAGAGGAGAGGAGGGGCACTCTTGGAATGTAAAGAAATGTTACTTTATTTGAAAATTATTTTCGAATTAAAAAGGTCCCACATTAATATAATTCGAGGGTAAGGTGATAAGGGTTCAAAATACACCCATCCAATAGGTTTTTGACATGTGTAGGTCATAGATTTCACATTATCATTTCATTTTATTTAAATCTTTTATTAATGAGGTAATCGCTGCATCATCATTATGTCATAAATAATTTAATAAATTTAATGTCTAAAAATTATAAAAAAATATCATGATTTAGGAAATATTTTTATCTTTATAATGAATATTTATAGTCCAAAATATCATTTATGTAGACAAAATAAAAAATATTTTACTTACGTGATACATTCTTTGTCACATTTAACATTCTTTAAAAATAAAAAGATAAAAAGTCACTTTCTCACAAAAGTGATTCCATGGGGCCCCCAAGTTTGGCACAAGGAATACCATGGTCGGCCATGAGACAACAAGTAGCCTTAGGACACATTTTGTCATCTTTTTGTATTATTATGATATCATTTTGTTATCTATAACTACCTGATTACTCATTAATCAAGATAATTAATGATAATTACCGTCGTTACTATTCATAATGTCCAAAAACAAAAGAGTCTTGATTACATAATTTGGACCTTTTTATTCCAAATATGTAATCCATTTTACAAAATTCCAATCATAGAAATTGAAATAATTTATTTAAAAATAATTCCCGTTGTTAAAACAAATAGCGGGTTTTTTTGAAACAATATCTATGAAAAGATTGGCATTAGTTTATGCCCAATTACAAATTGAAATTAATCCTAATGACCACCATTGGATTAAATGGTAAAAATATATTCTTATTTAACTTTAAAACCAATTCAAAAGATAATCTAATCATATAAATAAAGTAGATTAAAAAGCAGTTTTGATGTAAAATACAGTATTTTTCACTATTCATAAAAAAAATGAACGTTGTCAGAAAAATACCAAAAATTCACACAAAGTAAATATCGATGTCCCAATCATAAAGAATAAGTTTATTTTGACAAACATAGCTTATAAAATTGTCAAAAGATAGATTTAAAAATGGGTTTCCAACAAAAGGCAGTAAAACAATCCTTTAAAAAGTATTAGTGTATTCCATGCTTAAGATTGGATTTATTTTCATTTTAAGCCTCTAAAACACTATCTAATTCATTAGTAGACATAGATAAAAATATCTATTATTCATTATTTACTTGGTATGTTACATCCTTCCCCCCTTTAGAAAATTGCGTCCCCGTAATTTATTTCCTTATCGAATAAATGGGGGTACTTATCCCTCATTGCATTTTCAGATTCCCATGTTACCTCTTCTATCATGTGGGTTTTCCACAAAACCTTTACCTGATTAATCACCTTATTTCGTAACACATGCTCCGTGTGGTCAAGAATCTGGACCGGTTGTTCCTCATAAGATAGGTTCTCTTCCAGCTGAACTACCTCTGGACTCAAAACATGAGATAGATCTGGCATATACTTTCTCAACATCGGAACGTGAAAAACATTGTGTACCTGAGATAAACTCGAAGGTAAAGCCACCCAGCATGCAACTGATCCAACTATCTCCAGAATTTTATATGGTCCAATTAACCTTGGACTCTGCTTTCCTTTCTTACCAAATCTCATCACACTTTTCCATGGTGAGACTTTGAGAAAAACATGATCACCTACCTCAAAAGATAGATCCTTCCTCCTGTTGTCTGCATAACTCTTCTGCCTACTCTAAGCTGTTCTCATGTGTTTCTAAATCTGCTGAACTTTTTATGCCATCTCTTCTACCAATTATGGTCCCATCATCTTCCTTTCACCCAATTCATCCCAGAAAGCTGGAGTTCGACACCGCTTCCCATATAATGCATGAAATGGTGCCATCTGTATACTAGAATGAAAAATGTTATTATATGAAAATTCAATCAAAGAAATATGTTGGTCCCAACTTCCCTGATAATCCATCGAACAAGCTCATAGCATATCCTCCAAGGTCTGAAATGTTTGCTCTGACTGCCCATCTGATTGAGGATGAAATGATGTACTAAAATTTAATTCAGAACCCAACGACTTCTAAAGGCCTTTCCAAAAATTAGAAGTGAACCTAGGATCACGATCAGATACAATGGAGAGGGTAACTCCATGTAACCTGACTCTCTCTTTAAGATAAAAACGGGAAAGTTGATCAAGGGAAAAAGTATCTCGTATAGCAAGGAAATGAGCAGATTTGGTCAGGCGATCAACAATAACCCAGATTGCATTATTACCTCAAGATGTCTTCGGTAATCCCACAACAAAGTCCACTGATATATTCTCCCATTTCCACTCTGGCACTGGTAAAGGCTAAAGAATCCCTTGCGGTAACTGCCACTCTGGTTTAACCTATTGACATGTCAAACACTTCACAGTATAATCAGCAATATCTCTTTTCATTCCATCCCACCAGTAATACTCCCGCAGATCTCTGTACATCTTAGTACTGCCAGGATGAACTGAAAACGGAGAACTATGAGCTTCACATAACAACTCTCTCTTCAACTGTGAATCACAAGGCACACACAATCTCTTCCCAAATCTCATAATGAAATCATTATCAATGTTGAATTCAGGAAACTTACCCTTCTGAACCAACTCTACCTTTTTCTGCAACTCACTATCTTTCTTCTGTGTTTGCTTGATTCTGTCTGATAGAGATGATATTACTGATACCTGAAACAAAACAGAAGAACTTCCTACACCAACAACTTCTATTCCAAAGTTCATCAAATCCTTAACCAAATGATCATGTTCCAAATGCAACATTGCTAATGGAGCATTACTTTTTCGACTCAGAGCATTATCCACTTTATTTTCTTTTCTCGGATGGTAATGAATTGTACAATCATAATCCTTGATTAATTCAAGCCATCTCCTCTGTCTCATGTTTAACTCTTTCTAAGTGAATATATACTTTAAAATTTTATGATCAGTATATATTTCACACTTTACTCCATACAAATGATGCCTCCAAATTTTTAAATCGAAAACAACAGAAGCTAATTCCAAATCAAGTTTAGGGTAATTTACCTCATGAGTTTTCAACTGTCGTGAAGCATAAGCAATTACCTGATCATTCTGCATTAGGATGCAACCAAGTCCTTTCAATGAATCATCACTGTATATAACAAACTCCCCATTCCTGGAAGGTAGTTCCAAAACTGGAGCATTCACCAATCTTCCTTTCAGTTCCTGAAAACAATCATCACATTCTTTTGTCCAGATAAACATAACACCTTTCCAAGTTAGCTTATTCATTGGACTAGATAACCTTGAAAAAATTCTAACAAAACTTCGGTAATAGCCTGCCAAACCAAGGAAGCTATGAATCTCAGTTACATTTGTGGGTCTTGGCCAGTATTCCACAACTTTTGTTTTTGCAGGATCAATAGTTATCCCATCTTTAGAAACAATGTGACCAAGGAAAGAAATTTTTTGCAACCAAAACTCACACTTGCTGAATTTTCCAAACAGTTTCATTTCTTTTAAGGTTTGCAAGATAACCCTTAAATGTCTTTCATGCTCCTCTTTACTTTTAGAAAACCCCAGAATATCATCAATAAAAACAACCAACATTTTTCACCTGATTCAACTGAGATATCACTACAGTAAACTGTTTAGTTCTGATTCTTACCATCTCAGGATACTGATTTGAAAGGTCATTTCCCTCTGTATGCCTTCCCAGAAAAGCTGTTCTGATTCCTCTATGAAAAACCATTATTAACAAACATGTCTTAGATGAAGCAACATGGTAATCATCAAATTCTATATCATTTAAATTTGACCATAAAAAAATATTTTTGTATAATCATTTAATAGAATTATAACTCCTAATGTTATCTAAACCGACCTCTAATACCAACTATAAGGCCCCATCCTTAAACCTTACTTTATCTTGAGTTATTACAAGATTACACATTGAGGATATTTTCGGGTTTAGAGTTTTAGAGAATTAGATCATAAAACATGCATTACATTCCACATATAAACAAAGTGGTTACATAAAGATAGTATTCTTCTTTACCATCAATGGAAACATATTTAAAATAAAACATGGATTCTTTCTTGACACTTCCTTGATACTATCAACATATCATGTACCTCTTCCTTGACCTGTGAAAAACATTTCAAAGAACATGGGATGAGCATAAAAAGCTCAGTAAGGGATATAAAAATATGTAATGGAAACATGGGTACATATATACATAAGAATGAAATCATACTTTACCCATAAAACATAATCACTTTAACATACCTCATCAAATCATGAATAAATCATAGAAATCATAAGACATAAAGGTAACATGAGGCATTAATAACATTCTTACGTAGGAAGTAACCCTCTTGGTTACGTTTGGAATACCCATCACAGTATATTCCCTAAATCTCTTTGGAGAAACCTTAACGTTTCACTCCTTCGTGTTACCCAATGCATTGGAGAGCTATA
Organism: Viscum album; assembly: GCA_963277665.1. Taxonomy (NCBI): domain Eukaryota; kingdom Viridiplantae; phylum Streptophyta; class Magnoliopsida; order Santalales; family Viscaceae; genus Viscum; species Viscum album. Next base: position 1,096,616,460 of record OY728121.1, on the reverse strand, counting down.
TTGGGCTCACCCACCCTTATTATATCACGAATCCACCTGTCTTCGTAATAATTCCCAAGAACCACAACATAATCGTATCACATAAAACATGCATAAAGGAAACATAACATTTCATCCTTTCAATCACAAGATATCAATACAACTAATTGATATAAAAACATTATGAAAACCATTTTCAATACCAAAATAAAAGAAAAGTAAAACATGTTATTTATTTTTCTTTTTTTTAAAAAGGAAGGGCTTGTAGAGGAAGCCGAAACTCAAATAATGGTCACGACGGTGGAAAAGTCGTTGTCGCCACATACGTACGACAAAAAAATTCTCTTTTGTCATTTAGTAAACGCTTCGTATAAAAAAGATTCCATTTTAATAAACTTAAAAGTCAAAGGGGTTTATACACCATATAAAATAAGGTTTTGTATAAAACAAAATATGCATCAATGAAAGGAGATTGAGACGAAGTCCCATACCTCGGGTCCGACTTGACTCGATCGTTCTTTAATGTCCTGAATAATAAACTTGAGTTAATTTCTAATTTCTTAAGAACCTTTTTCAAGTTTATTATTCCTTTTATATCACTTATTTCCATGTCATGAACACTATGTAATTATTTAAGTTAATAACGGCCATTTTAACAATCATTGGTACTTGAGTTAAAAATAAGCCCTTTAGTTGTTCATGTATCCATTATATCCAGAATTATAATCATGATTTACATATCATATATATCCAGTATATACATGCATTTATAATATTACATAATCATTTAGAGGTAAGAAATGAAATGCACCGTTCATGGAGACGGTAAGCCGTACGTACGCATGAACGGTACTTTCATTTCTATTTCATATTTTATAGAATGGAATCATAACAATATAAAGGTATATTATAATTACAGTATAATATCATATATAATATAATAGTTACATCCTTTATATGTCCCACATATGGTATTTAATGAATCAAATCACTTTGAGAGGGCGGTACTCCACACTTCCTTAAATGAAGATATCGCGTTTACCCATAATGGAAACCATAAAGGCATGACCAAAATGAAAAATAAAGAAGCTTAAGGAAAACATAAACATATTATATATCATATATAAATATAGTGACATCTTAATGGACACCTTTGAAGGTGTTGAATGAATGTTGAACAATCATCGTTTCGGGAGGCATAAATTCACCATCCACGGAAACAGTATGTCCTTTAACCATTAGATGTAGGTGTGTGTAAGTGTAGCTTTAATTATTGTTATAAAAACATCCTAGTATATTGAATATACTGGATTTGTTACAAAAGAAATTAATAAAAAGAGTTTAGGGGGTTGGAGAAGCAAAATAAAACAAAAGGACTCAAGTGAATACATTACCTTAAAATCGGGTAACTCCCTTTGGTTTGAGCTCAAAGGCTTCCTTGGGAAGACTTATTACCAAAGTGAGGCTTCAAGGAGTAATATAGGGATGTGGAGAGATAATATGGGCAGGGGTTGGCCAAGCCAAAGGCTTTGGGAGTGTGGGTAAGGAGGTAGAGTTGAGGGCCTTTTATAAGAGGAGAGGAGGGGCACTCTTGGAAAGTAAATAAATGTTACTTTATTTGAAAATGATTTTCGGATTGAAAAGGTCCCACATTGATATAATTCAAGGGTAAGGTGATAAGGGTTCGAAATCCACCAATCCAATAGGTTTTGGACATGTGTAGGTCATAGACTTCACATTATCATTTCATTTTATTTAAATCGTTTATTAATGAGGTAATCGCTGCATCATCATGATGTCATAAATAATTTAATAAATTTAATGTCTAAAAATTATAAAAAAAATATCATGATGTATGAAATATTTTTAGATTTATAATGAATATTTATAGTCCTAAGGATCATTTATGTAGACAAAATTAAAAATATTTTACTTAGGTGATACATTCTTTGTCACATTTAACATTCTTTAAAAATAAAAAGATAAAAAGTCACTTTCTAACAAAAGTGATTCCATGAGGCCCCCAAGTTTGGAACAAGGCATCCCATGGTCGGACATGATACAATTAGTAGCATTAGGACACATTTTGTGGTCTTTTTGTTTTATTATGATATCATTTTGTTATCCTTAACTACCTGATTACTCATTAATCAAGATAATTTAAGATAATTACCGTAGTTACTATTCATAATGTCCAAAAACAAGAGTCTTGATTACATAATTTGGACCATATTATTCCAAATATGTAATCCATTTTACCCAATTCCAAACACATAAATTTCAATAATTTATTTAAAAATAATTCCCGTTGTTAAAACAAATAGCGGGTTTTTTTTGAAACAATATATATGAAAAGTTTGGCATTAGTTTATTCCCAATTCAAAAGTTAAATTAATCCTAATGACCACCATTGGATTAAATGGTAAAAATATATTCTAATTTAACTTTAAAACCAATTCAAAAGATAATCTAATCATATAAATAAAGTATATTAAAAAGAAGTTTTGATGTAAAATACAGTATTTTTCACTATTCATAAAAAAATGAACATTGTCAGAAAAATACCAAAAATTCACACAAAGTAAATTTTTATGTCCCAATCATAAAGAATAAGTTTATTTTGACAAAAATAGCTTATAAAATTGTCAAAATATAGATTTAAAAATTGTTTTCCATCAAAAGGTAGTAAAACAATCCTTTAAAAAATATTAGTGTATTCAATGCTTAAGATTGGATTTATTTTCATTTTAAGCCTCTAAAACACTATATAATTTATTGATAGACATAGATAAAAATATATATTATTCATTACTTACTTGGTATGTTACACAAAGTCCATTTCTGAACAGAGTTCACTCCTCGTTTCAGTCCTGTATCACTGAATCGGATTAAACTGCCATTCCAACAATGTCTATCTCATGAGATATAAATCTTTACCCAATGCATTGGAGGGAGATATAGGTCCCACCCATATCATAATGATATCATTCTTATGTTTGACACAAGATCATAAATCATACATCACAGCATAACCCGTGTAACAAAAATGGGATTCTTAGACATCATTCCATCATAACATAATCCATATAAGATAAAAGGACATCATAAAAATAATTACACCATAACATAATAAAATCAATGTAAAAATAGGGATAGAAACAGAACCCTATATTATATTAGATGTAAAATAATTTTTATAAAACACTTGAACTTCATTCTTGAGGAAAATATCCTTTCTACTTCAAAAGCATTTTTCCTTTCATAACATGTCATAAAATTTTAAACTAAAAGAAGTTGATTAAAACTAAACTTGAAAACATGTAAAGGAATCCTCATGGAAATAATGTTCTATGAATCCATTCATTCCGTATATGTTAAAAAAACATTCTTCTCGTACTTTGGCCTGAAAAGTCAAAAAATTACCTCGTACTAAAAATGACAAAAGATTCCTTTCATATCTTTTATTAAAAACTCCCCGAAGGGTAAAATTGGATTTAAACAATTGTAGGAAGATAGAAATAATATTACATATTGAGGAAACATGGATATGGATGATAAATATTCTCCAGTAAATTCTGATGTATAAATCATCTCGAATAAAAATGAGATTGCGATATTTTCCCTTACCCTAGGTCCGATATGCTTTGTACTTATCCGAACCTCCTCTTCTTTGAAGCGCCTCTTCTTAACCTCCTCTTAGGGCACTAAACATTTTCTTTCAAGAAGACCAGGACCTCTAGGATGTTTCTAGGGAAGTGGAGAAGTGAAATTTGTAGGGGTCGGCCGAACCTGAAGGCTCAATGTGGTGTGAGGAGGAGAGAGAGGAGGTGCCCTTTTATAAGGGAGGAGAGTGGCACTTTGGGAAAAACTTAAACTATTATTTTATAATAAAGTCATATTCAGTTATTAATAGCTCCAAATTGATTTATTTAGAATCTAAGGTGGGGATGGGTCGAAATCCTCTCAACCAATATATTTTAGACAAGTTTAGGTTACTAGTATAACCATATACTTTAGATGTAACTCTAAGTTAAATAATTTAACTTTTACTGGGTCTTCTTGTTTTCTTACACTATACGGTTAATAAACATAATATAACAAGCCAAAAGAACCCCAAGTGGTTTATTATTAATATATATAACCTTATCTAAGTCATTTGGACAAACCATAGATTTTTAAGAATAAAATAATAATTAATAACATCATATTTTTTTTTAAAAACTATTTTATGTCAATTTTGACACTATTTGGTAATTGATTTTTGTGTTAATCATAACAGCATTATTAATTCGAAAAAAGTTAATTAAATAAATACTTTCATATTAAGCTATAAAATTAGTGTATTTCTTAAAAAGTCTCAAATTACATTTATTTGGGTATTTATAATATCAATTATGTTGATATTTCCTTAATAAGGTAAATACTGCATCATCATTGTGTCACAAATAAATAAAATTATTTAAAGTCTAAAAATTATAAATAAAATTCCATTATGTATGAAATATGTTTATCTTTCTAATTATTATTCCTCATCTAAATTATCTTATTTATAACCCTATATTAAAAAAATTTAGTTATTAAACATTGATATTAACGATTTTAACTCTTCTTCAAATAAAATAATATTAAATGTCCTCATCTTATCCAAGTGGACCTAAATGGTCATATTTTATTCCTAAGGTTTTTTTGTCGAATTAAACTTATCCAATAGAATTAGGACATGTGTTAGGGTAATAATAATATCATTTTTACCATTAATTACCCTATTTACTTTTAACTGTGGAAAATAAAAGTAAAAAGTTACTATTCACAAAAAAATTATTTTTATCTTATTGAACAACATTTTACTCCTTGATATTAACCATGTCTCTCATATTTTAGAAATTACACTCACAAAAGAAGTAAAATTAAGTTATATGTAAATTTTCAAACTCTCCTAGGAGGTGGGTAAAAGGCGGTGAAAAGTTCAATGAAAATTTTTATAGATCTAAAATTATTATAAAATGAATCCAATGAATTACATTGAACTGATATAGGTATTATGTATCAATTATGACCTAAAATAAATTTAAATAAAATAAATAATTATTTAAATAAAAATTCATTTTTTAAATAGTAACCCAGTGTTTTCACTATTCATCAAAAATTGATTTTTTTTTGAAAAATACCAAAAATTCACCCTAGGATAATTTCGATATTCCGAAACCAAAAATGAAGTACATTTTGAAAGATAAAATTTATAAAATTTTAAAAAGTGGGTATTAATATTCAAAATGGCTAGTTTTAATAATATTTTAATAGCATATCATTGTTTAGTGAAACTCAGTATTGCGTACAACACAAGCTATCGAGGCAGGTCACGAATGCGTGTAATGAAAGCCAATCTAGTGCTGTGTGTACTGAAAGATTTATTTGATGATTTATATAACATAAAAACAAAATAAATCTCATAAAAATCTCGGGTGTTACATTATACCCCCCTTGAAATGAATTTATCCCTTGAAATTCATCACTTTGTAACAAACAGATGAGGATACCTATCCCTAATCATATCCTCAAGCTCCCATGTAGCATCTTCTAATTGGTGGTTCCTCCATAAAACATTCACCAAGCGAGTGGTCTTGTTCTGTAGGAATTTTTCTCTACGATCCAGAATCTTTATCGGCTATTCTTCATAACAAAGATCTTGCTCCAGCGGTACAAGTTTTGAGCTAAGTACATGTGAAGTATCGGGTATGTACTTTCTCAGGATAGATACATGGAACACATCACGAACTTGAGAGAGATTCGGTGGAAGTACCAATCGATAATCTACCTTCCCAACAAGATCCAGTATTTCGAAAGGACTGATATACCTAGGGCTCATCTTTCCCTTCTTTCCAAATCTCATTACTCTGTTCCAAGAAGATATTCGTAAGAACACTTTATCAACCACTTCAAACTCTAGGACTTTTCTTTGGTTATTGGAATAACGTTTTTCGAATCTGATATCCTCTTATGTGTTGTTGAATAGATCTAACCTTTTATTCCATCTCATCAACAAGATCAGGTCCTAATAGATTTCTTTCCCCTACTTCATCCCAACAAGTTGGAGTCCTTCATTTCTTTCCATAGAGAGCTTCATAAGGAGCCATATGAATACTGGAGTGAAATCTATTATTAAAATAAAATCCCACCAAAGGTAGGTGTTGATCCCAACCACCTTTGAAATCCATAGAGCAAGCTCTTAACATATCTTCTAGAGTTTGAATTGTTCTCTCAGACTGACCGTCTGTCTGAGGATGATAAGCAGTGCTGAAACTCAACTCTGTATCCAAAGTACACTGAAGACTTCACCAAAACATTGAGGAAAACCTTGGATCCCGATCAGATATAATGTAAATTTGTACTCCATGAAATCTTACCACTTCCTTTACATATATCCTGGCAAGATGATCAAGAGATAAATCTTCTCTAATATCAATGATATGTGCCGACTTTGTAAGGTGATAAACTATAACCCAGATAGCATTATTGCCTTTGGATGTTTTCAGAAGTCTAGTGACAAAGTCCATAATGATGATTTCACATTTCCATTCTGGTATGGGTAAGGGTTGTAACATCCCCTTAGACTTCTGTCTCTCAGCTTTAACTTTCTGACAAACCAATTATCGAGAGACATATTCAGCAACATCTCTTTTCATGCCATCCCACCAGAAGTACTCTTTCAGGTCCCTATATGTCTTCTTGCTTCCATGATGAATATAGATTGAAGAACTATGAGCCTCATCCAGTAGCTACTTCTTTAATTTTGGGATGGGAGGAATAAAAACCCAATTCTTGAACCTTACTATTTCATCACAATCAAAGTGAAATTCAGGAACATTTCTCACCTTATTTTGTAACTCTAAATCTTCTTTCTGTGCCTCTATAATATTCGCATGTATATATGGTTGAACATTCATCTGAGAAAGATATGATTTTCCCCCTTCCATTATAATTACAAGACCCATCCTTTGTAAAACCATAAATATTGGATCTTTTCGGATCCCCAACATGGATAAGCTAGCATGGTCTTGTCGACTTAATGCATCTGCCACCTTGGTTGCTTTCCCAGGGTGAAAAAGAATTGAGCAGTCGTAATCATTAATCATCTCCAACCATCTTCTTTGGTGCATATTCATCTCTTTTTGTGTGAAAATATACTTTGAACTTTTATGATCAGTATAAATATCACAACTTTCACCATAAAGATAATGCCTCCATATTTTTAATGCAATGATTACCACAGCTAACTCCAAATCATGAGTTGGACAATTTTGTTCATTGATTTTCAACTGTCATGAGGCATAAGCTACCACCATATTTTTTCCATGAGAACACACCCCAATCTCTTCATGGATGCATGACTATAGATCACAAACCTTTCACCACTACAAGGTAGTGTGAGAACATGTGCACTAGATAACCTTCTTTTTAACTCCTTGAAATTCTCTTTGCACTCCTCCATCCAAATGAACATAACTCCTTTTCAAGTCAAACTCGTGAGTGGATTAGATATTCGTGATAAAACATTCACAAAATGTTGATAATATCCAGTCAAACCATGAAAACGTAGGATCTCAGTTACTGTTGTTGGTCTCGACCATCTTTTGATAACCTCTATTTTTTTCTGGGTCCACAGATATTGTAACGACCTGAAATTTAGAATAAATCTTGTTTCCTAATTTTGTGTGTTATTTTATACTCAAAAAACTGTTTCATTTGATAACATGAGTATAATTAAAATGAGACTGTTGGGTTTTGACTCTTATATGATCGTTGGAAAATATGACCACTGGAAACTAAACGTTTGGATTATTGTATCTAAATGCAAGTGATTTTGGTTAATTAATATAGAAAGAAGATTCGATGGCCTCACCCAGTAGTCTTGGACCAATTGAAGCCCATCTAACAGAACATCGGAATTAGGTAGCACCACTGGCCTTTGCTCTGGACCAAACCCGAGCCGAACTTCATCATGTGAAGCTCGAATGGAATCGCCTTTGCGAGAAGTTCAAACTGATAGAAATTACTACTCGTGCGATGTTGGTCGAGCCGCCCTCAGATTCCCTCACCTTATCACACCTTACACTTAGGTCCTATGCTGGTGTAATAAGGGGCTATGTTAGGAGACCGTAACTGCCTTGTGTAATCCTTTGTTTTAAATAAAAAATTTTGATCTCTTCTGATGATGAAGTTTATAAATTTTCAAATGACTGGATATATATAGTATGCATATTTTTGATGAATTTTAGAAAAAGGATATTTTAAAAATGTTTATATAAACCATAATTAATTAAAAATGTGTAATGATTTTCAAAAAATGGGTTTCTACAATTATGTTCAGTACGAAATTTAGAGTCATATAAGATCAACTCGATTTTTGATGAATAGTAAATTATGAATAGTGATTTTTCGCTTAGGTTTAGTAATGTGACCAAATGTATTAGTAATCTCACTTAAAGAAATTTTTAATATAATTTAGACACCTTGTTTAAGTAATGTGATTCAATAAAATGGGTAAATAACGGTTTCATAAATTATTAGTCAAGTATTAGTTTTTTCGGGTGAATAGTGTTTTTTATTTAAAAATTAAATTAAAAATAATTATAAAATAATTTTTATAAAATGGACTTTATTTTTGAACTTAGAGCACCGATATTATGTTATCGTAATTTTTGGGGATTTTTCTGAAAAAATGGATTTTCGGTGAATAGTGTATTTATTTAAAAATTAAATTAAAAATATTTAGAAAATTATTTTTATAAAATGGAGTTCATTTTTGTAATCAGAGCATCGATATTTGATTAAGGTGACATTTTCGGATTTTTCTGAGAAAGATGAATTTTCAGTGAATAGTAAAAATATCGTTTTAGGGTTTTGGTATGTAATGACATCATAACTGTGTCATGCTGATTTCATGAGATATTTTAAGGGTTGGCCGACCAAAGGTGATTAATTATTGATTGGGGACCCATGTGGCCTAACTCCATGGGAAATACCATGGGAGAACCCACTGTTTTGAGAAAACCACTTGTGAGGTGTCCCTTGGAGATTAATGCCTTATCCCCTCACATTCTCTATAAATACCCACCCTTTTCTCCTTTAGTTTTCACTCCCAACTCTCCCCAAACGAATTTATGATCTCATTACATCCCAAGGAGTCCTCCCAAGGTTCCCCCAAGCCCTCAAGGTCCCAAACTTTGAGTTTTAAGAGTTACGTTTTAAGGTAAGGGATCCAACCTCTCTCTTTCTTTTCAAGTAATCTCTTTTATGGAATTTCTTTTATGCTCCATATTCTTATATTGTAGGATGTTATTTTATATTAATATTAATTCCCTTTTCATCTTCATATGATGAGAGACCCCCTCTTTATCTCATCAATTCTTTTTAAGAATGTTTAAGTGGCGCCGTTAGGCTGCCAAAATTTTAAGGGATTCGTTCACTTTTCTCATTTTTCAAAGTTCTACTTTCATGTCAAGTCTTTCAAGTTCCTTTTTATTATGTTGACGTATGATCTCTAAATCTATCATAATTATTATTTATGTTCATATGATTAGATACCCCATTTTATCTCATCAATTAATTTTTGTTGAAGTTTAAGTGGCGCCGTTAGGCTGCCGAATTTTTAAGGGATTCTTTCACCCTTCTCATTTTTCAAAGTTCTACTTTCATGTCATGTTTTTCAAGTTCCTTTTTATTATGTTGGGGTATGATCTCTATATCTATCATACTGAACTTTTATTTTCATATGATAATAGGCCCTATTTGATCTCGTCAAATCATTTTTTTGTTGAAGTTTATGTGACGCCGTTAGGCTGCCGAATTTTCATAAGAGAAATCTTATTTTTGTCTTCCTTTCATGTTCTTCATTTCATAGGTATGTATTTAAAATTTCATTACCATGTTCTTAAATCCTTTATATTCTATTCCCCTACTTTTTTATGGATCATTTATGAGTGGGTGACCCATGTCCCCTCTCTTTTCAATGTTTTCTAAAACCCCGAAGCATAACCGTTATGCTACAAAATTTCTATCTCAAAATGTCTCTCTCTTTTTATAAAGTTATTTTATTTTATTAAGTGAATACTCAAAGCACTATCTTCTATATGGGTATTCCCATATATACCAAGTTGTTCTTTTTTAAATTCTGGGATTTACATACATGAGACCCTCTCTCCCTTTCCGTGGGTTTAAAGTGACATAAAGATCATGTCTTTAAAGCAGTTTTTAAAACATTATGATTATGAAATGAAACCAATTTATTTTATGCTATATGGGTTGTTTATGAAATTATTTATGATTATATACGTGGATAAAATGATGATAAAGACAAATTTATGTGTGCACCCTGATATCACTCCAATGCATTGGTTAAAGACTTAATGTCTAGAGATGACCTTTTAGACGGACACCTTGGTGAATAAGCTAGGTAATTTTTAATGACACCTTGGGGAAGGACCTTGGTGAAACGAAATGATTGTCAATGTTAAATGTTGTAGCCACATATTCAAGTTATGAAAAATGTTATTTTTATTATGATATGCCTCACGATTTCTTTATCATGCCTTAAAGTTGTTTTTCATGACATTGTTGATGTATCCCAAGTTCACATGATTAATGTTTCCCCTTGTTTCCCTTACTGGGCCTTCTGCTCACCCTTTCATTTGATGTATGTCCCCAGGTTATTAGATGCAATAATGAACTTAGGATGAACATGAGGAGAATAATTTCAAGTGTTTAAGAAGAATGTTTTATGTTTTCATGTTTTATGTTCCTGGTTTCCAAGACACTAAACCTTAAAGATCCTCGGTTTTGTAAAATGTAATGAAAGATTCTGTGATAAAAAGGTGGGATTCTATAGTTGGTATCAAAGGATGGTTTAGTTATTTGTGGAAATTAGGATATGAAAACTTCAGGAAGAAGCCTATAGAAAAGTTTATATATAATAAATATTCCTTGTATTTTGGTGAGTATTGAGTAAGGGGTTGCCACGAAAATACATCCTTGTCTGGATACGAGCAGGTAGAGGTGGCTCTGGCACAGATGTACATAGGGGTAAAACCCGAAAACACTACTTTGAGATAGACTCAAACAAGAACTGGTACACGACAACAGGCCTTGCTGAACTCTTGGTTACGACACTCCTGGGGGATATGCTTTGGTAAATTCATAAGCTTAGTATGAACCATTATTAAAGGAACAAAGATAAAATAAAAAAATATTCACATAAGAATATATGATCATGGATAACCTAGTTTGAAACCTAGGGGATAAAAATTTAGGGTATACTTTTCCTCTACAAGTTATCCTTATATGCATTAAGTTCCTTTTCCTAATTATTGGCAAAGTATTTAAGCACCTAATTATACATTCTCTTCTTAGATAATGGTAGGAAATGGAAGAACATGTCCCAACAACCAATGTGATAGGAAATGCGATTATTTCTGTATTAATATGACAGAGATGATTAGGGGATTAAAAGATAATTATTATTTTGGAAGACGTTCACTATTTTGGGGACTCTATATGATCAACGTAAATAGATTACTACGGTATTTTCATTGAGGAGTAAGGTTGAATTATATTTTGAAGAATCGATGAATTTAAGGTGGACTTAAAGTAATTTAGGTTACTTTTGGAAAAGATTAACCTATCTTGGGTAAAATATGTTTAGGTTAGCTACTTTTGTTATAGATGTTAGGTGTGGTTGATGTTTTTTGGAGATGAACAATGAAGTTTATTTTGGAAGACTATGTTATCAAATCCTTCTTGTATTTGGGTTTCAATCTTATTTTGGTTTACTTTGAGTAATTTTAAGTACTGTTATTTATGGAATGGTCTATGATGAAATTTGGGTAGTACCATGGAACTTTGAAGATTTAAAAGTACTTTCCATTCCTATGGGATTCTTTCTTTTTGAATAGTTGTTTTACCTTATGCTTTCTGTTTTTGGGATAATGTTTAAAGATAGAAGAAATAGATAGTTAATATTTTTTGGATTATGTGACTCTCTAGAAGATAATTCTTGTTCTTTTGATGAGACCAAGTGTTTTTGAATTCTCATGGTTTGGAGAAAAGATTAGTTTTGGTAGAGATTTATTAAAGGATGAAACTCTACTTCAATGTAGGTATATTTCCTTATTTTTTTGTTCTATGTAGTAAATGAATTCTTCAAAATTATGAAAAGGAACGTAAAACAAAAACATTTTTTGTTTACATTTCCTACTAGGTAATCAAAGACCATTTACACACATCATAGGTTTGGGATTTTCCCGTGGTTAACATTCTTCTAATCATGTTTTCTATCACTCTCCTTTATAATGTGACCCTTTTTTCCTCCTCCATGTCCATGTTTTCCTACATGGAATCCTAGTATGGGTAAACTCGGGTAGCCTTTGTACGTACTTTTCTTTCTTTTAAAGTAATAGTGTTAGTGACTCTTTTTCCGATGTGGGACTTTCAATGAAATTTCAAAACCCAATTTTAAAAAAATTTGCGAGGATGTAATTTCTTAAGGGGGGAAGATTGTAACGATCCATAATTTTGAATAAATCTTGTTTCCTAATTTTGTGAGTTATTTTATACTCAAAAAAACTGTTTCATTTGATAACATTAGTATAATTAAAATGAGACTCTTGGGTTTTGACTATTATACGATCTTTGGCCAATATGACCACTGGAAGATAAACATTTTTCTTATTGTATCTAAATACAAGTGATTTTTGTTAATTAATATAAAAAGAAGATTCGATGGCCTCACCCAGTAGTCTTGGACCGATTGAAGCCCATATAACAGAACATGGGAAGGAGGTAGCACCACTGGGCTTTGCTCTGGAGCAAACCCAAACCGAACTTCATCATTTAAAGCTAGAACAGAATCACCTTCGCGAGAAGTTCAAACTGATAGAAATTACTACTCATGCGATGTTGGCCGAGCCGCCCTCAGATTCCCTCACCTTAGCACACCTCACACTTAGGTCCTATGCTGGTGTAATAAGGGGCTATGTAAGGAGACCGTAACTGCCTTGTGTAATCCTTTGTTTTAAATAAAAAATTTTGATTTCATCTTATGATGAAGTTTATGAATTTTTAAATGACCGGATATATATAGTTTTCAACTTTTTGATGAATTTTAGAAAAAGGATATTTTAAAAATATTTATGTAAACCTTAAATAATTAAAAATGTGTAATGATTTTCGAAAAATGGTTTTCTGCAATTATGTTCAGTACAAAATTTAGAGTCTTATAAGATCAACTCGATTTTTGATGAATAGTAAATTATGATTAGTGATTTTTCGCTTAGGATTAGTAATGTGACTAATTGGAGTAGTAATCTCACTTAAAGAAAGTTTTAATATAATTTAGACACCTTGTTTAAGTAATGTGATTCAATAAAATGGGTAAATAACGCTTTCATAAATTATTAGTCAAGTATTAGTTTTTTCTAGTGAATAGTATTTTTTAATTAAAAATTAAATTAAAAATAATTAGAAAATTATTTTTTATAAAATGGACATTATTTTTGAACTCAGAGCACCGATATTATGTTATGGTAATTTTTGGGGATTTTTCTGAAAAAATGAATTTTCGGTGAATAGTGTATTTATTTAAAAATTATATTAAAAATAATTAGAATTTTTTTTTCATAAAATGGAGTTAATTTTTGTAATCAGAGCATCGATATTTGGTTAAGGTGAAATTTTGGGATTTTTCTAAAAAAGATGAATTTTTAGTGAATAGTAAAAATATTGTTTTAGGGTTTCGGTATGTTTAATGACGTCATAACTGTGTCATGATGATTTCATGAGATATTTTAAGGGTTTTCCGACCAAAGGTGATGTATTATTGTATGGGGGGCCCCATGTGGCCTAACTCCATCGGAAATACCATGGGAGAGCCCATGGTTTTGAGAAAACCACCTGTGAGGTGTCCCTTGGCCATTAATGCCTTGTCCCCTCACATTCCCTATAAATACCCACCCTTTCCTCCTTTAGTTTTCACTCCCAACTCTCCCCAAACTAAGCTCTGGTCTCATTACCTCCCAAGGAGTACTCCCAAGGTGCCGCTAAGCTCTCAAGGTCCCAACCTTTGAGTTTTAAGTGTTACGTTTTAAGGTAAGGGATCCAACCTCTCTCTTTCTTTTCAAGTAATTTCTTCTATGGAATTTCTTTTATGATCCATGTTCTTATATTGTAGGATATTATTTAATATTAATAATACTTCCCTTTTCATGTTCATATGATGAGAGACCCCCTCTTTCTCTCATCAATTATTTTAAGAATGTTTATGTGGCGTCGTTAGGCTGCCGAATTTTTAAGGGATTCGTTCACCTTTCTCATTTTTCAAAGTTCTACTTTCATGTCAAGTATTTCAAGTTCCTTTTTATTATGTTTGGGTATGATATCTAAATATATCATACTGATCTTTTATGTTCATATGATGAGAGACCCTATTTGATCTTCTCAAATCATTTTTGTTGAAGTTTAAGTGGCACCGTTAGGCTGCCGAATTTTTAAGGGATTCTTTCACCCTTCTCATTTTTCAAAGTTCTACTTTCATGTCAAGTTTTTCAAGTTCCTTTTTATTATTTTGGGGCATGATATCTATATCTATAATACTGAAATTTTATTTTCATATGATTAGAGACCCTATTTTATCTCATCAAATCATTTTTTGTTGAAGTTTAAGTGACACCGTTAGGCTGCCGAATTTTCATAAGAGAAATCTTATTTTTGTCTTCCATTCATGTTCTTCATTTCATATGGTATGTATTTCAAATTTCATTACCATGTTCTTAAATCCTTTATATTCTATTACCCTACTGTTTTATGGATCATTTATGAGTGGGTGACCCATGTCCCCTCTCTTTTCAATGTTTTCTAAAACCCCAAAACATAACCGTTATGCTGCAGAATATCCGTCTCAAAATGTCTCTCTCTTTTTCTAAAGTTAATTTATTTTATTAAGTGAATACTCAATGCTCTATATTCTATAGAAGTATTCACATATATACCAGGTTTTTATATTTTAAATTCTGTGATTTACATACATGAGACCCGCTCTCCCTTTCTGTGGGTTTAAAGTGACATAAAGATCATGTCTTTAAAGCAGTTTTTATAAACATTATGATTATGAAATGAAACCAATTTCTTTTATGCTATATGGGTTGTTTATGAAATTATTGATAATGATATATGTGTCTCACATGATGATAAATACAAATTGAAGGGTGCACCCTGATAGCGCACCAATGCATTGGGTAAAGACTTAATCTCAAGAGATGACCTTTTAGACTGATACCTTGGTGAATAACCTTTGTAATTTTTAATGACACCTTAGGGATGGACCTTGGTGAAACGAAATTATTTTCAATGTTAAATGTTGTAGCCACATCTTAAAGTTATGAAAAATTTTATTTTTATTATGATATTCCTCACAATTTCTTTCTCATGCCTTAAAGTTCTTTTTCATGACATTGTTGATGTATCCCAAGTTCACATGTTAAATGTTTCCCCTTGTTTCCCTTACTAGGCCTTCTGCTCACCCTTTATTTTGATGTATGTCCCCAGGTTATGAGATAAAGTAATGAACATAGGATGAAAATTATGAGAAGACTTTCAAGTGTTTATGAAGAATGTTTTATGGTTTCATGTTTTAAGTTCCTGGTTTCCAAGACACTAAACCTTAAAGATTCTCGGTTTTGTAAAATGTAATGAAAGTTTATGTGATAAAAAGGCGGGATTCTATAGTTGGTATCAAAGGATGGTTTAGTTATTTTTTGAAATTAGGATATGAAAACATTAGGAAGAATCCTATATAAAAGTTTATATATATGAAATATTCCTTGTATTTTGGTGAGTATTGAGTAAGGGGTTGCCAAGAAAATACATCCCTGTCTGGATACGAGCTGGTAGAGGTGGCTCTGGCACAGATGTACATAGGTGTAAAACCTGAAAACACTGCTTTGAGCTAGACTCAAACGGGAACTGGTACACGACAACTGGCCTTGCTGCACTCTTGGTTACGACACACCCGGGGGATATGCTTTGGTAAATTCATAAGCTTAGTATGAACCATTATTAAAGGAACAAAGATAAAATAAAATAAAGATTCACATAAGAATATATGATCATGGATAACCTAGTTTGAAACCTAGGGGATCAAAAGTTAGGGTATACTTTTCTTTTACAAGTTATCCTTATATGCTTTAAGTTCCTTTTCATGATTATTGGATAAGTATTTAAGCACCTAATTATACTTTCTATTCTTAGTTAATGGTGGGAAATGGAAGAACATGTCCCAAAAACCAATGTGATAGGAAATGTGATGACTTCCATATTAATATGACAGAGATGATTAGGGGATTAAAAGATAATTATTATTTTGGAAGATGTTCACTATTTTGGGGACTCTATATGATCAACGTAAATAAATTACTATGGTATTTTAATTGTGGAGTAAGGTTGACTTATATTTTGAAGAATCGATGAATTTATGGTGTACTTATAGTAATTTAGGTTACTTATGGAAATGATTAACATATCTTGGGTAAAATATGTTTAGGTTAGCTACTTTTGTTATAAGATGTTAGGTGTGGTTGATGTTGTTTGGAGATGAACAATGAAGTTTATTTTGGAAGACCATGTTATCAAATCCTTCTTGTATTTGTGTTTCAATCTTAGTTTGGTTTACTTTGACTAATTTTAGGGACTTTTATTTATGGAATGGTCTATGATGAACTTTGGGTAGTACCATGGAACTTTGAATATTTAAAAGTAGTTTCTATTCCTATAGGATTGTTTCTTTTTGAAGAGATGTTTTACCTTACGATTTCTGTTTTTTGGATAATGATTAAATATAGAATAAATAGATAGTTTATCTTTTGTGGATTATGTGACTCTCTAGAAGATTATTCTTGTGCTTTTGATGAGACCAAATGTTTTTGAATTATCATCGTTTGGATAAAATATTAGTTTTGGTAGAGACTTATTAAAGTATGAAACTATACTTGAAGGTAGGTATATTTCCTTATGTTTTTGTTCTATGTAGTAAATGAATTCCTCAAAATTATGAAAAGGAATGTAAAACAAAAATGTTGTTGGTTTACGTTTCCTACTAGGTAATCAAAGACCATTTACACACATCATAAGTTTGGGATTTTCTTGTGGTTAACTTTCACCTAATCATGTTTTCTATCCCTCTCCTTTAGAACGTGACCCTTTTTTTCTCCTCGATGTCCATGTTTTCCTACATGGAATCCTAGTATGGGTAATCTCGGGTGGCCTTTGTACTTCCTTTTTTTCTTTTAAAGTAATAGTGTTACTGACTCTTTTTCCGATGTGGGACTTTCAATGAAATTCCAAAACCCAATTTTAAAAAAATTGCGAGGACGCAACTTCTTAAGGGGGAAGATTGTAACGACCTGGAATTTTGAATAAATCTTGTTTCCTAATTTTGTGTGTTATTTTATACTCAAAAAAACTGTTTCATTTGATTACATGAGTATAATTAAAATGAGATTGTTGGGTTTTGACTGTTATATGATCATTGTCCAATATGACCACTGGAAACTAAACGTTTTGATTATTGTATCTAAATACAAGGGATTTTGGTTAATTAATATAGAAAAAAGATTCGATGGCCTCACCCAGTAGTCTTGGACCGATCTAAGCCCATCTAACAGAACTTGGGAAGGAGGTAGCACCACTGGGCTTTGCTCTGGACCAAACCCTATCCAAACTTCATCATGTGAAGATAGAACGGAATCTCCTTCGTGAGAAGTTCAAACTGATAGAAATTACTACTCGTGTGATGTTGGCCGAGCCACCCTCAGATTCCCTCACCTTAGCAGACCTTACACTTAAGTCCTATGCTGGTGTAATAAGGGGCCATGTAAGGAGACTGTAACTGCATTGTGTAATCCTTTGTTTTAAATAAAAAAGTTTTATTTCTTCTTATGATGAAGTTTATGAATTTTCAAATGAACAGATTTATATAGTATGCATGTTTTTGATGAATTTTAGAAAAATTATATTTTAAAAGTGTTTATGTAACCTTAAATAATTAAAAATATGTAATGATTTTCAAAAAATCGTTTTCTACAATTATGTTCAGTACGAAATTTAGAGTCTGATAAGATCAACTCGATTTTGATTAATAGTAAATTATGAATAGTGATTTTTCGCTTAGGATTAGTAATATGACCAAATGGATTAGTAATCTCACTTAAGGAAAGTTTTAATATAATTTATACACCTTGTTTAAGTAATGTGATTCAATAAAATGGGTAAATCACAGTTTCATAAATTATCATTCAAGTATTAGTTTTTTCCGGGTGAATAGTGTTTTTTAATTAATAATTAAATGAAAAATAGTTAGAAAATTATTTTTATAAAAAGGACTTTATTTTTGAACTCAGAGCACCGATATTATGTTATGGTAATTTTTGGGGATTTTTCTGAAAAAATGAATTTTCGGTGAATAGTTTATTTATTTAAAAATTATATTAAAAATATTTAGAAAAATATTTTTATAAAATGGAGTTCATATTTGTAATCAGAGCATCGATATTTGGTTAAGGTGAAATTTTGGGATTTTTCTGAGCAAGATGAATTTTCAGTGAATAGTAAAAATGAAGTTTTAGGGTTTCAGTATGTTTAATGACATCATAACTATGTCATGATGCTTTCATGAGATATTTTAAGGTTTGGCTGACCAAAGGTGATAAATTATTGTATGTAGGGCCCCATGAGGCCTATCTCAGTGGGAAATACCATGGGAGAGCCCATGGTTTTGAGAAAACCACTTGTGAGGTGTCCCTTGGCCATTAATGCCTTGTCCCCTCACATTCCCAATAAATACCCACCCTTTCCTCCTTTATTTTTCACTCTCAACTCTCCCCCAACGAAGCTATGGTCTCATTACCTCCCAAGGAGTCCTCCCAAGGTGCACCCAATCCCTCAAGGTCCCAAACATTGAGTTTTAAGAGTTACGTTTTAAGGTAAGGGATCCAACCTCTCTCTTTCTTTTCAAGTAATCTATTTTATGGAATTTCTTTTTTTCTCCATGTTCTTATAATGGATGATGTTCGTTTATATTCTTCTTACTTCCCTTATCATGTTAATATGATGAGAGACCCCCTCTTGCTCTCATCAATTCTTTTTAAGAATGTTTAAGTGGCGCCGTTAGGCTGGCGAATTTTTAAGGGATTCGTTCACCTTTCTCATTTTTCAATGTTCTACTTTCATGTCATGTCTTTCAAGTTCTTTTTTATTATGTTGGGGTATTATATCTAAATCTATCATACTTATATTTTATGTTCATATGATGAGATACCCTATTTTATCTCATCAATTCATTTTTTTTGAAGTTTAAGTGGCGCCGTTAGGCTGCAGAATTTTTAAGGGATTCTTTCACCCTTCTCATTTTTCAAAGTTCTACTTTCATGTCAAGTTTTTCAATTTCCTTTTTATTATGTTGGGGTATGATCTCTATATCTATAATAATGTTCTTTTATGTTCATATGATGTTAGACCCTATTTTATCTCGTCAAATCATTTTTTGTTGAAGTTTAAGTGACGCTGTTAGGCTGCCGAATTTTCATAAGAGAAATCTTATTTTTGTCTTCCTTTCATGTTCTTCATTTCATATGGTATGTATTTGAAATTTTATTACCATGTTCTTAAATCCTTTATATTCTGTTCCCCTACTATTTAATGGATCATTTATGAGTGGCTGACCCATATCCCCTCTCTTTTCAATTTTTTCTAAAACCCCGAAACATAACCGTTATGCTGCAGAATTTCCTTCTCCAAATGTCTCTCTCTTTTTCTAAAGTTCTTTTATTTTATTAAGTGAGTACTCAGTACTATCTATTCTATAGAGGTATTAACATATATACCAGGTTGTTCTATTTCAAATTCTAGGATTTACATACATGATACCCGCTCTCCCTATCCGTGAGTTTAAAGTGACATAAAGATCATCTCTTTAAAGCAGTTTTTAAAAAATTATGATTATGAAATGAAACCAATTTCTTTTATGCTATATGGGTTGTTTATGAAATGATTTATGATTATATATGTGGCTCAAATGATGATAAAGACAAATTTAAGGGTGCACCCTGATAGCGCTTCAATGCATTGGGTAAAGACTTAATCTCTAGAGATGGCGTTTTAGACTGATACCTTGTTGAATAAGCTTGGTAATTTTTAATGACACATTGGGGATGGACCTTGGTGAAACAAAATGATTGTCAATGTTAAATGTTTTAGACACATCTTCAAGTTATGAAAAATTTTATTTTTATTATGATATTCCTCATGATTTCTTTCTCATGCCTCAAAGTTCTTTTTCATGACATTGTTGATGTATCCCAAGTTCACATGTTAAATGTTTCCCCTTGTTTCCCTTACTGGGCCTTCTGCTCACCCTTTCTTTTGATGTATGTCCCCAGGTTATGAGATGCAGTAATGATCTTAGGATGAAATGAGGAGAACATTTTCAAGTGTTTAAGAAGAATGTTTTATGTTTTCATGTTTTAAGTTCTTGGTTTCCCAGACACTAAGCCTTAAAGATCCTCGGTTTTGTAAAATGTAATGAATGTTTCTGTGATAAAAAAGGCGGGATGCTATAGATATCCCCTCTTTTGAGATTATGTGACACAAAAATGCATCTTTTTTATGCCAAAATTCACACTTGGTAAATTTGGCATAAAGATGCTCCTTTCTCAGGGTCTTCAATACAATTCTCAAGTGATCTTAATGTTCTTCCTTTCCCTTTGAATAGAGAAGAATATCATTTATAATGTCAACCAAAAAGTGATCATGATAGTCTCTAAAGACTCTATTCATTAGATCCATGAAGATAGCAGCGAAATTAGTAAGACCAAATGGCATCGCTATAAATTCAAAGTGTCCATACCTTTTACAGAAAGCCGTCTTTGGTATATCCTCCCTTTTGACCCTTAATTGATAATATCCTGAACGAAGATAAATTTAGGAAAAGTATTGAGCTCTGTGTAGTTGGTCAAATAAGTCATCAATGCATGGGAGAGGATATTTGTTTTTGATAGTGATTTTGTTAAGTTCTGAATAATCAATGAAGAGTCTCATTGATCAATATTTCTTCTTAAAAAACAGAATAGGTGCTCCCCAAGGTGATGCACTAGGGCGCATGAATCCATTATAAATATTCTCTTGGAGTTGCTTCCTCATTTCCTACAACATAATTGGGGCCATTGTATAAGGTGTCTTTGAAATAGGCAAAGCACCCGGTATGAGTTCTATTGAAAACTCAACTTCCCGATTTGGTGGAAGACCTGACAATTCCTCCAGAAAGACATCATCAAACACCCATACAATGGGAATATTCTTAATCGTGAGTTTTTATCCAACCATTTGAGATAAATAACCTTCAATTTGTGGAATCAATACCCATAAGATGGAAGAAATTTCCACTGGAAGGTTATGTTCATCCTTGCATCGATAGACGATCATAGATTGATCTGGAATATGAAATGTGACTTCCCTTCTTTGGAAATTAATATGAGCTCCATATAAAGAAATCTAATCCATGCCAAGAATCACATAAAATTCCACTATAGAAAGGATCACAAGAATTGTAGGAAGAAATTTCCCACAAACATCAATGAGAGAATAATTATAAACTTTTGATGCGACTGTTGTGCTATTAGGGGTTGTCACAACTATCTCAACATCAAATTGTTGAGGTAATACGACGATACCCTTAGAAAATTTTTCAGAAATAAAAGATTGGGAGGATCTAGAATCAAATAAAACATTTTCTACTTTAGAGTGGATGGTAATTGTACGTTTCACCACTTCGTTATCGTACTCCACTTTGCTGATAGAAATTACATGTGTCTTTCCTTTTAAGAGTTTGTTGACAACGATCATCATCAATAACCCTTGGATTAAGGCATTGATTAGCATAATGCCCCATTTCATTGAACTTATAACATTGAATTTTAGGAGGTAAACACTGTGTAACCTTTTCTTTTTTCGCATCACTCTAAATATTCTTCCCATCATTGCGGTATTCAAATGCCCGATGTCCTTCTTTTCCAAATTTGAATAATTTACTTTTCCCTTTAAGACAACTCCCTCCATGTTTCATTCCACACTTTGAGAATAAGGTAAAACTCATCTTCTTTTCAGTGTGGTCTTTAGATTTCCCTTTGAATTCCATTTTCCTTTTCTTACCATATGCATATGATGGATGGGTTACTCCAATATCCATCTCAACCTTGAGAGCACATCGAACAATTTCTACGTAGCTATTGAAGTCCCTTATGGATAATTCCCTTCGAAGACATGGTTTTAATCCACTAAAGAATCGACCGATCTTACTATCAGGTTCGATAATAATCCCAGAACCGTACCTTGAAAGTCTTATTAAATTTACTTCGTAGGTACCAACAGATTCATCATCCTTTTGCTCCAGTTCAAGAAACTCCTTCTCCATATTTGTTCAAAGAATACGAGGGAATTACTTATTGAAAAATAAGTTCTTGAAGTCGTCACATTACATGGAATCAACTTCATCTATTGGCCTCGAATTCTTGATAAGATTCCACCATTGATCAGCTTCACCTTCCAAATGATATACAACTAAGATGACTTTATCATGTTCAGAACATTGAAGAACTGAAAATATCTTTTCAGTGGTACTGATCCATTGTTCAGCCACTAATGGATCAGTAGACCAACTGAATGAAGGTGGACACTGCCTTATGAAGGATTAAATAGAATGTTGCTCCTTCCTTTTCTCATTTGGAAGTCTTGCATGATTCACAACTTGATAATTTTGTGTGAGCATGGCTACTAGATTTTGCATTCCATCTCCCATAACGTTTGGTTGCTCAGGGGGATAATCATTGCATTTCCCGTCGCATTCTGCATTAACACGGTTCCTTCGAGATCCATCCATTGACTAAAAGCAAGAAGAATAGTGTGATCAACACTAATTATAATAGGAAAACCACATAATCAAGAATAAAATTTCACACTTAAGGTATTATCATAGGTTATTCATGGCCATTTATAAAACACTAAGATTTTTTCCTATGCTTAGACATATCCATAGGGTTCTTACTAAGGCTTTCACATCCTAGTTTCCAAAGTATGACTATACCCTTCCTCTGATACCAACTATAACGACCCATACTTTACATACATTTTTATTTATTCAAAATTGATGCACACTTATTACAACATATAAAAAAACCACAATAGGACCTTATAGGTATAGCGTCTTTAAAAAATAGGAAACGTAAACAACTGGTTCAAAAAGCATCTACATTGTCTCACATTTATTTCATCATATCTAGAATCCCTTTTTGGAATATCCAACTTAATACCCTTCTTCCTGACCTGGGGAAAAGAAAACATACAAAAGGGTGAGCTCAAATTCTCAGTAAGGATAAATAAAAGAAATATCAATCACAACATATTCATAAGAACATAACATTTTGGAAATCATAATCGGTATTAGATATCATAACATCATAACATGGGATAAGTCATAGTAGTGAAATGTAATACCAGTAATCATAACATGAAACATTATGGAATACACACATAATCATAGGGAATCATTTCTTAGTAGTCAAGACTCATTTCCAAGACTATCTTAGCAGACTAAGTCTATTTCTGAACAGAGTTCACTCCACATTTCAGTCCTGTATCACTGAACCTGATTAACCTGCCATTCCAGCCATGTCTATATCATGAGATATAAATCTTTACCCAATGCATTGGAGAGAGATATAGGTCCCTCCCATCTCATAATGATACCATTCTTATGTGTGACACAAGATCATAAATAATACATCACAACATAACCCATGTAACAAAAATGGGATTCATAAACATCATGCCATCATAACATAATCCATATAAGATAAAAGGACATCATACAAATAATTAAATCATAAAATAATCAAATCAATGTAAAAATATGGATAGAAATAGAACCATATATTATCTTAGATGGAAAATAATTTTGATAAAACACTTGAACTTCATTCTTGAGGAAAATATCCTTTCTACTTCAAAATCATTTTTCCTTCCTTAACAAGGAATACAATTTTAAACTAAAAGAAGTTGATTAAAAATAAACTTGAAAGCTTGTAAAGGAAGCTTCATGGAAATAATGTTCTATTAATCCATTCATGTCGTATATGTTAAAAAAACATTTTTCTTGTACTTTGGCTTGAAAATTCTAGAAATTACCTCATACAAAAAACGACAAAAGATTCCTTTCATATCTTTTACTAAAAACACACCGAATTGTAAAATTGGATTTAAACAATTATAGGAGGATAGAAATAATATTACATATTTAGAAAACATGGATGTGGATGATAAATATTCCCCATAATATTTTGAAGTATAAACCAACTCGGATAAAAATGAGATTTCATTATTTTCCATTACCATAGGTCCGATATGCTTTGTATGTGTCTGAACCTCCTCTTCTTTGAAGCACCTCTTCTTAACCACCTCGTAGGGCACTAAAGATGGTCTATGAAGAAGACCAGGACCTCTAGGATGATTCTACGGAAGTGGAGAAGATAAATCTGCAGGTTTTGGCGGAGTTTCAAGGCTCAAAGTGGTGTGAGTAGGAGAGGGAGGTGGTGCCCTTTTATAAGGGAGGAGAGGGGCACTTTGGAAAAAACTTAAAATATTATTTTTTAATAAAGTTATATTCGGTTTTTAATAGCTCAAAATTGATTTATGATGAATATAAGGTGGGGATGGGTCGAAATATTCTCAACCAATAGATTGTAGACAAATTTAGGTTTCTATTTTAAACTTTTCATTTAGATTTAACTCTACGTTACATAATTTACCTTTTACTGTGTCTTCTTGTTTTCTTACACTATATGGTTAATAAACTTAATATAAAAAGCCAAACGAAACCCAAGTGGTTCATTATTAATATATATAACCTTATCTATGTCATTTGGCCGAACCATAGATTTTTACGAAAAAAATAATAATTAATAATATAATATTTGTTTTAAAAACTATTTTATGTCAATTTTGACACTATTTGTAATTGATTTTTGTGTAAATCATAACATCATTATTAGTTTGAAAAAATTTAATCAAATAAATACTAATATTTCATATTAACCTATAAAATTAGTGTAATTCTTAAAATGTCTCAAATTACATTTATTTGTGTATTTATAATATCAATGCTGTTAATATTTCCTTAATAACGTAATTACTACATCATCATTGTGTCATAAATAAATTAAATTATTTAATGTCTAAAAATTATAAATAAAATTCCATTATATATGAAATATTTTTATCTTTCAAATTAATATTTCTAGTCTAACTTATCTTATTTATAACCTATATTAAAAAAGTTTTAGTTATTAAACTTTGATTTTAACTATTTTAACTCTTCTATAAATAAAATAATATTAAATGTCCTCATCTTATCCATGTGGGCCTAAATGGTCATATTTTATTCCTCAGGTTGTTTTTGGTCGAATTAAACTTATCCAATAGAAATAGGACATGTGTTAGGGTAATAATAATATCATTTTTACCATTAATTACCCTATTTACTTTTAACCGTGGAAAATAAAAGTAAAAAGTTACTATTCACCAAAAATTATTTTTATCTTATTGAACCACATTTTACTCCTTGATATTAACTGTGTCTCTTGGATTTTCAAAATTCCACTCACAAAAGTGGTAAAATTAAGTTTTATGTAAATTTTCAAACTCTCCTAGGAGGTGGGTAAAAGATGGTGAAAAGTTCAATGAAAATTTTTATATATCTAAAGTTATTATAAAATGACTCCGATAAATTACTTTGAACTGATATAGGTATTATGTATCAATTTTGACCTAAAATAAATTTAAATAAAATAAATAATTATTTAAATAAAAAGTCAGTTTTTAAATAGTAACCCAGTGTTTTCACTATTCATCAAAAATTGATAGTTTTCAGAAAAATACCAAAACTTCACCCTACGCTAATTTTAATTTTCTGAAACCAAAAATGAAGTCCATTTTGAATGATAAAATTTATAAATTTCAAAATGTGGGTATTACTATTCAAAACAGCTAGTTTTAATAATATTTTAATAGCATATCATTGTTTAGTGAAACTCGGTATTGAGTACAACACAAGCAATCGAGGAAGGTCACGATTGCGTGTAAAGAAAGCCAAGATATTGTTGTGTGTACTGAATTATTTCATTGATGATGTATATAACATAAAAACAAAATATTTCTCATAAAAATCTCTGGTGTTACATTCTACCCTCCTTGAAATGAATTTCTCTCTCGAAATTCATCACTTTGTAACAAACAGATGAGGATACCTCTCCCTAATCATATCCTTAAGCTCCCATGCAGCTTCTTCTAATTGGTGGTTCCTCCATCAAACATTCCCCAAGCGAGTGGTCTTGTTTCATAGGACTTTTTCGCTACGATCCATAATCTTTATCGGCTATTCTTCATAAGAAAGATCTTGCTCCAGTGGTACAACTTCTGAGCTAGGTACATGTGAAGGATCGAGTATGTACTTTCTCAGGAGAGATACATAGAACACATCATGAACTTGAGAGAGATTCGGTGGAAGCGACAATCGGTAAGCTACCTTCCCAATATGATCCGGTATTTCGAAAGGACCGATATACCTAGGGCTCAGCTTTCTCTTCCTTCCAAATCTCATTACTCTCTTCCAAGAAGATATTTGTAAGAACACTTTATCACCCCCTTCAAACTCTAGGTCTTTTCATTGGTTATCAGGATAACTTTTTTTTGAATCTGATCTCCTCGTATGTGTTGTTGAATAGATCTGAACTTTTCTGCCATCTTGTCAACAAGATCAGGTCCTAATAGCTTTCTTTCCCAAAATTCATCCCAGCAAGTTGGAGTCCTGCATTTCTTTCCATAGAGAGCTTCATAAGGATCCATTTGAATACTGGAGTAAAAGATATTATTATAGGAAAATTCCACCAAAGGTAGGTGTTGATCCCAACCACCTTTCAAATCCATAGAGCAAGATCTTAATATATCTTCTAGAGTTTGAATTGTTCTCTCAGACTGACCGTCTATCTGAGGATGATAAGCAGTGCTGAAACCGAACTCTTTATCCAAAGTATGCTGAAGACTTTGCCAAAAAATTGTGGTAAACCTTGGATCCCAATCAGATAAAATAGAAATCGGTACTCCATGCAATCTTACCACTTCCTTTACATATATCCTTGAAAGTTGATCAAGAGAGAACTCTTCTCTAATAGCAATGAAGTGTGACGACTTCATAAGATGATCAACTATAACCTAGATAGCATTATTTACTTTGGATGTTTTAAGAAGTCCAGTGACAAAGTCCATAGTGATGTTTTACCTTTTCCATTCTGGTATGGGTAATGGTTCTAACATCCCTTTAGAATTCTGTCTCTTAGCTTTAACTTGCTGACAAACCAAGCCTCAAGAGACATATTTAGCAACATCTCTTTTCATGCCATCCCACCAGAAGTACTCTTTCATGTCCCTATACATATTTGTGCTTCCAGGATGAATATAGAATGAAGAACTATGAGCCTCATACAGTAGCTCATTCTTTAATTTTGGTATGGGAGGAACACAAACCCGATTCCTGAACCTTATTATTTTATTACAATCAAAGTGAAATTCAGGAACATTTCTCGCCTTATTTTGTAACTCTACATCTTCTTTCTGTTCCTATATAATCTTCGAATGTATAGATAGTTGAACATTCATTTGAGAAAGATAATATTTCCCCTTCCATTATAATTCCATTATCCATCCTTTGTAAATCTATATATATTGGATCTTTTGTGATCCTCAACATGGATAAGCTAGCATAGTCTTGTCAACTTAATACATCTGCCACCTTGTTTTCTTTCCCAGGGTGATAAAGAATTGAGCAGTCATAATCCTTAATCAGCTCCAACCATCTTCTTTGGCGCATATTCATCTCTTTTTTTGTGTGAAAATATACTTTAAATAATTATGATCAGTATAAATATCACACCATTCACCATAAAGATAATACCTCTATATTTTTAATGCAAAGATTACCGCATGTTAAATCCAAATCATGAGTTGGGTAATTTTGTTCATGGATTTTCAACTGTCGTGAGGCATAAGCCATCACCATATCGTTTTGCATGAGAACACACCCCAATACCTTCTTGGATGCATGAATATAGATCACTAACCTTTATCCACTACAAGGCAGTGTGAGAACAGGTGCACTAGATAACCTTGTTTTTAACTCCTTGAAATTCTCTTCACACTCCTCCATCCAAATGAACATAACTCCTTTTCGAGTCAACCTGGTGAGTGGATTAGATATTCATGAAAAATATTTCAAAAATCGTCGATAATATCCAGCCAAACCAAGAAAACTTAGGATCTCAGTTACTATTGTTGGTCTCGACCATATTTTGATAACCTCTGTTTTTTCTGGGTCCACAGATATCCCCTCTTTTTAAATTAAGTGACCCAAAAATTCAACTTTTTTAAGACAAAATTCACACTTAGTAAATTTGGAATAAAGATGCTCCTTTCTCAGGGTCTTCAATACAGTTCTCAAGTGATCTTCATGTTATTCCTTTCTCTTTGAATAGACAATAATATCATTTATAAAGAGTACCACAAACTGATCAAGATAGTCTCTAAAGACTCTATTCATTAGATCAATGAAGATAGTAGGGGAATTAGTAAGACCAAATGGAATAACTATAAATTCATAGTGTCCATACCTTGTATGGAAAGCCATCTTTGGTATATCCTCCCTTTTGACCCTTAATTGATGAGAACCTGAATGAAGATAAATCTTGTTAAAGTATTGTGCTCCGTGTAGTTGGTCAAATAAGTCATCAATGCGTGGGAGAGGATATTTGTTTTTGATAGTGATTTTGTTAAGTTCTCGATAATCAATGAAGAGTCTCATTGATCAATATTTATTCTTAAAAAATAGAACAGGTGCTTCCTAAGGTGATGTACTAGGGCGTATGAATCCCTTAACAAGATTCTCTTGGAGTTGCTTCTTCAATTCCTGCAACTTAATTGGGTCCATTCTATAAGGTGTCTTTGAAATAGGCAAAGCACCTGGTACGAGTTCTATTAAAAACTCAACTTCCCAATTTGGTGGAAGACCTGGGAATTCCTCCAGAAATACATCATCAAACTCCCATACAATGTGAATATTCTTAATCGTGAGTTTCCCTCCAACCATTTGAGATAAATAACCTTCAATTAGTGGAATCAAGACCCATATGATGGAAGAAATTTCCACTAGAAGGTTATGTTCATCCTTGCATCGATAAAAGATCATAGATTGATCTGGAATATGATATGTGACTTCCCTTATTTGGAAATTAATATGAGCTCCATATAAAGAAATCCAATCCATTCCAAGAATCACATCAAATTCCACTATAGGAAGGATCACAAGAATTGCAGGAAGAAATTTCCCACAAAATTCAATCGGAGAAGAATTATAAACTTTTGATGCGACTGTTGTGCCATTAGGGGTTTTCACAGCTAACTCCACATCAAATTGTTGAGGTAATACAGAGATACCCTTAGAAAAATTTTCAGAAATAAAAGAGTGGGAGGATCCAGAATCAAATAAACATTTTATACTTTATATTGGATAGTAAGTGTACCGTTCACCACTTCGTTATCATACTTCACATCGCTGATAGAAATTGCATGTGACTTTCTATTGTCTTTATCCATAAGAGTTTGTAGACGTCGATCATCATCAACAAACCTTGGATTAGGGAATTGATTAGCATAATTCCCCATTTCATTTCACTTGTAACATTTAAGTGTAGGAGGTGCACTCTGTGTAGCCTTTTCTTTGTTCGCATCACTAGAAATCATCTTCCCATCATTGCAGCATTCAAATGTCCAATGATCTTCTTTTCCACATTTGAATCACTTAATTGTCCATTTAAGACAACTCCCTCCATGTTTCATTCCACACTTTGGGCATAAGGTAAAACTCATCTTCTTTTCAGTATGGTCTACATATTTCCCTTTGAATTCCATTTTCCTCTTCTTATCAAATGCATATGATGGATGGGATACTCTAATCTCCATCTCAACCTTGAGAGCACATCGAAGGATTTATGCATAGCTATTGAAGTCCCTTATGGATAATGCCCTTCAAAGACTTGGTTTTATGCTACTAAAGAATCGATCGAAATTACTATCAGGTTCGATAATAATCCCAAAAGCGTACCGTGCAAGTCTTGTTAAATTTTCTTCTTAGGAACCAACAAATTCATCATCCTTTTTCTTCAGTTCATGAAACTCATTCTTCATATTTGTTCGAAGAATATGAGGGAAGTTCTTATTGAAAAATAAGTTCTTGATGTCGTCACATTGCATGGACTCAATTTCATCTCTTGGCCTCGTCTTCTTGATAAGATTCCACCATTGATCAGTTTCAACTTCCAAATGATATACTACAAAGATGACTTTATCATGTTCAGAACATTGAAGAACTGAAAATATCTTTTTAGTGGTACTGATCCATTGTTATGCAACTAATGGATCATTAGACCAACTGAATGAAGGTGGATGCAACCTCATGAAGGATTCAACAGAATGTTGCTCCTTCCTTTTCTCGTTTGGAAGTCTTGCATGATTCATAGCTTGAGAATTTTGTGTGAGCATGGCTACAAGATTTTATATTCCATCTCCTGTAACGTTTGGTTGCTCAGGGGGACAATCATTTTATTTCCCGTCGCATTCTGAATTAACACGGTTCCATCGAGTTCCAGCCATTGACTAAAAGCTAGTAGAATAGTGTGATCAACACTAATTATAATAGGAAAACCACATAATCAAGAATAAAATTTCACACTTAAGGTTTTATCATATTTTATTCATGGCCATTTTTAAAACACTAATATTTTTTCCTATGCTTAGACATATCCTTAAGGATCTTACTAAGGCTTTCACATCCTAGTTTTCAAAGGCTGACAATACCTTTCCTCTGATACCATCTATAACGACCCATAATTTACATAAATTGTTATTACTTCAAAATTGAAGCACATTTATTACAACATATAACAAAACCACAATAGGACCCTATAGGTATAGTGTCTTTAAAAACTGGGAAACATAAACAACTGGTTCAAAAAGCATCTACATTGTCTCCCATTTATTTCATCATATCTAGAATCAATTTTTGGCATATCCTACTTACTACCCTTCTTCCTGACCCGGGGAAAAGAAAACATACAAAAGGGTGAGCTCAAATTCTCAGTAAGGTTAAATAAAATAAAGATCAATCGCATCATATTCATAAGAACATAACATTTTGGAAATCTTAATCGTAAAAAGATATCATAACTTCATAACATGGGATAAATCATAGTAGTGAAATGTAATCCCAATAATAATAACATGATACTTTGTGGAATACACACATAATCATAGAGAATCACTTCTTAGTAGTCAAGACTGATTTCCAAGACTATCTTAGCGAACAAAGACCATATCTGAACCGAGTTCACTCCTCGTTTCAGTCCTGTATCACTGAACCAGATTAACCTGCCGTTCCAGCCATGTCTATCTCATGAGATATAAATCTTTACCCAATGCATTGGATAGAGTTATAGGTCCCACCCATCTCATAATTATACCATTATTATGTGTGCCCCAATATCATAAATCATAGATCACAACATGACCCATGTAACAAAAATGGGAATCTTAAACATCATGCCATCATAACATAATCCATATAAGATAAAAGGACATCATAAAAATAATTCTATCATAACATAATCAAATCAATGTAAAAATAGGGATAGAAAAAGAACCCTATATTATCTTATATGGAAAATAATTTTGATAAAACACTTGAACTTCATTGTTGAGGAAAGTATCCTTTCTACTTCAAAATCATTTTTCCTTTCTTAACATGGAATAAAATTTTAAACTAAAAGAAGTTGATTAAAAATAAACATGAAAACTTGTAAAGGAAGATTCATGGAAATAATGTTCTATGAATCCATTCATGCCATATAAGTTAAAAAACATCCTTCTCGTACTTTGTCTAGAAAATTCAAAAAATTACCTCGTACTAAAAACGACAACAGATTCCATTCATATTTTTTACTAAAAACACACTAAAGGGAAAAATTGGATTTAAACAATTATAGGAGGATATAAATAATATTACATATTGAGGAAACATGTATGTGGATGATAAATATTCCCTATAAAAGTTTGAAGTATAAACCATCATGGATAAAAATGTTATTGCGATATTTTCCCTTACCTTAGGTCCGATATGCTTTGTACGTGTCTGAACCTCCTCTTCTTTGAAGCACATCTTCTTAACTTAATCTTAGGGAACTAAATATGGTCTTTGAAGAATACTAGGACCTCTAGGATGTTTCTAGGGATGTGGAGAAGATAAATCTGTAGGGTTTGTCCGAGCATGAAGGCTCAAAGTGGTGTGGGGAGGAGAGGGAGGTGGTGCCCTATTATAAGTGAGGAGAGGGGAACTTTGGAAAAAACTTAAAATATTATTTTATAATAAAGTTATATTCGATTTTTAATAGGTCCAAATTGATTTATGTTAAAGCTAAGGGGGTATGGGTCTAAATCCTCTCAACCAATAGATTTTAGACAAATTTAGGTTACTATTTTAAACTTATCATTTAGATTTAACTCTAAGTTAAATAATTTAACTTTTACCGCATCTTCTTGTTTTCTTACACTATATGGTCAAAAAAAATACTATAAAAAGCCAAAAGAACCCCAAGTGGTTCATTATTAATATATATATCCTTATTTAAGTCATTTGGCCTAACCTTAGAATTTTAGGAAAAAAATAACAATTAATAATATAATATTTGTTTTAAAAACTATTTTATGTAAATTTTGACACTACATGCTAATTCATTTTTGTGAAAATCATACCAACATTATTAGTTCGAAAAAAGATAATTAAATCAATACTAATATGTCATATTAACCTATAAAATTAGTTTAATTCTTAAAAAGTCTCAAATTACATTTAATTGGGTATTTATAATATTAAATATGTTAATATTTCCTTAATAATGTAATTACTGCATCATCATTGTGTCATAAGTAAATTAAATTATTTATAGTCTAATAATTATAAATAAAATTCCATTATGTAGGAAATCCTTTTATCTTTATAATGAATATTTATAGTCGAACTTATCTTATTTATAACCATATATTAAAAAAAATTTAGTTATTAAACATTGATTTTAACAATTTTAACTCTTCTTTAAATTAAATAATATTAAATGTCCTAATCTAATCCAAGTGGACCTAAATGGTCATATTTTATTCCTAAGTTTGTTTTTGGTCGAATTAAACTTATCCAATAGAATTATGACACGTGTTATCATAATAATAATAGCATTTTTACCCTTAATTACCCTATTTACTTATAACAGTGGTAAATAAAAGTAAAAAGTTACTATTCACCAAAAATTATTTTTATCTTATTGAACCACAACATACTCCATGATATTAACAGTGTCTCTCGGATTTTCGAAATTCCACTCATAGAAGCAGTAAAATTACGTTTTATGTAAATTTTCAAACTCTCCTAGGAGGTGCGTAAAAGACGGTGAAAAGTTCAATGCAAATTTTTATTATATATCTAAAATTATTAGAAAATGACTTCAATGAATTAAATTGTGATTATATAGGAATTATGTATCAATTTTGACCTAAAATAAATTTAAATAAAATAAATAAATATTTAAATAAAAATTCGGTTTTTAAATTGTAACCCAGTGTTTTCAGTATTCCCCAAAAAACAAAAGTTTTCAGAAAAATACCAAAAATTCACACTAGGATTATTTCAATATTCCGAAACCAAAAATTAAGTCCATTTTGAAAGAAAAAATTTATAAAATTTAAAAAATTGGTTATTACTATTCATAACGGCTAGTTTTAATAATATCTTAATAGCATATCGTTGTTTAGTGAAACTCGGTATTGCGTACAACACATGCTACTGAGGAAGGTCATGATTGCATGTAAAGGAAGCCAAGATAGTGTTGTGTGTAGTGAAAGATTCTTTTGATGATGTATGTAACATAAAAAAAACTATTTCTCATAAAAATCACGAGTGTTACATTGAAGAATGCTATGTTTGACATTATGCATTTCAATCATTATTGTTATCCATCATTATGTATTCATCATGTTATGCTCATTTATTTGTGGATGCAGACCTATACTGATTATCCGTTATTGTAATATTATGTATGCCGTGATTATGATGTATCTTCTTTGATAAGTTATCTGTCATTGAACTATGGAGATCATCCATTTATTATGATTTCTCATTTTTCCAGATAATGAAAAAGAATACTGTGCATGATACTCTAAGAATAGCATGAGGATGAAATAATGATGTATTTCATAATTGTTTAAGTATCATGTAATGTTTTGTAATGTAATTGTAATGTTTATATACCCAGTATCCCAAGGATTTCTATGATTTATATCTTGTGTATGTGATCTTCTATATTCTGTTTCCATGTAATAAAGATCCTTGGCTCTACGTGACTGAATTTTGGGGCTGTTACATGTGTCATCAGTATAGAATAAATGGAAAACTTGATATGCCTTTTTGATAAATGAATTTATTATATGAGTAAAGACCCAAATCATCATTGATAATTTTCGTTGTTATTTTTGAGAGCCCATTATATATTATTTAATGTTTATTTTATTGAAATTTTATTATTTTAAATATTTTTCATATCCTAATGCAATACCTCCACATTAAAATTTAATTGATTAATTTTTCCAAATTTTGATTGTTTTAATTCAAATTTGTGTAATAAACTATTTTTGATTGACTTTGAAAAAATAAGATATTGAAAAAAATAAAGACTTTTCCAAAAATATGGAAGTCACATAGGCTGGCCCTTAACTAGGCAGCAAGTCAAATAGTTACCTCGTGGGTTGGCCGACAAAACAACTTAGAATGTCTACCATAGGCACCACACAAGAGAGAATAGGTCATGCATGACATGCACATGAGCATAACTACAAAGGCACATAGGGGTTGGGTTTTTTATGGCAGTGGGGGAGAGTCTCATCAGCACGGGGCGACACACACCGACAGATAAGAGTCTCTCAACTTCAGTCTAACTTGTTCTGAGCTATGGCTAGAGTGGGATCACTTACTAAGAATCAACATACCACTAAAATGTTTGATGTGGGTCATAGAGTTTACTGAGTATTGTTAAATTAAATAGAAATAGTGATGTTTTGATCCTTAAACGCATTGTCTTCCTTACGCACACGTTTCTCCATAGACGTCACTTCTACAGTGTGGGACAACCATGATCATCGATGGGTAGCCAAAGCATCACTTGAATTTTAAAGGTATCCACATTTCAGGTCCACCTTTGCATCATAGTTTTCAATAGAGCTTGAAATGATGTTGGAAGGTTACACCATGGTCTTGCCATTGTACCATAGTCCCCTATAAATTGAGGTTGTAGAAAATGAGTGTGTGTTGCATTGATTCGGTCTATAACGTAGCGGGTATTTTTTTAAAATGTTTTTTTTGATTTTTTTTCGAAAAACGGGATAGGTTTTGTAGTATTTTTAAAAATGGGTCCCAAGATGAGTGAACCCTATTCACGCATCCCTTATCCCAGGAAGATGCGTGAATGGGGTTCATGCATCATAGACGCGCTGAAAGATGCATGAACTAAATTCATGCATCCTTTTCGAAGTTGATGAAGGATGTGTGAACGAGGTTCACGCATCTTACATAAACTTATAATATTGTAATATTTTTCGCTAATTTTTTTAATTTTTTTAATTTTATTATTTGTTTTGTTTTATATATATATATATATATATAATCTATAAATAAAACTGAAAATTTCAGAAGAATTTATCTTCTATTTAATATCCTGTAGTATTGCAAATACAGCAGTCTAGATTTTGATAGAAACCCTCATCCAGGGCTCCATTTTATAAGAGGGAAAACCCTAGAAATCATTCTACAGTTCCGATTTGGGATTCAGGTTCTCCCTTTCCTGCGCTGCACATTCTGTATTTCTGATGTGAGATTTTGTTTCAAGTATGTGTCTTTTAAAGACTATAAATTGAAAACTATAAGACCAATATAAATAAAACATAAAACATGGATTAAAAATATAATAAATAGTTTGAAATAAAAAGAATTTCACAAAAAATATTGATGAATAATAATTTACATATAAGCATTCAAAACCACCAACATGAAACATAAAAATGTTTCAAGTACGTGTCTTTGAAAGACTATAAAATATATATTATAAGACCCATATGAATGAAACTTAAATTATGGATTAAACATATAAGAAATAGTTGAATATAAAAATAATTTTGTATAAAATCTTGAAGAATAATTATTTATATTCTTTCAAAACAACCAACATGAAACTTAATATTGTTTCTAGTACGTGGCTTTGAAAGCCTATAAATTACAAACTATAAGACCAATATAAATGAAAATTGAAACATGAATTAAACATATAAGAAATAGTTACTAATTAATTAGTTAATTAGAATTGTAATTATTAATTATAAAATTATTAGTTAATTAGTAATATAATTATTAATTATATAATAAATAATTAGTAATGTAATTATTAATTATATAAAAATTAATTAGTAATACAATAATTAATTATATAATTATTAATTAGTTAATTTGTAAATAAATTACTAATTATATAATTAGTAGTTATATAATTAGTAATATAATTATTACTTTTAAAATAATTAATTATTTAATTAGTAATAAAATTATTAATTATTTATTAATTCATTAGTTAACCAATAAATTAGTAGTATAATAAATAATTATAATTATTTATTATAATTATTAGTTATTAATTATTAAAAAATAATTATATAATAATTAATTAGTTAATTAGTAATATAATTATTAATTATATAATAATTTATTATATAATTAGTAATATAATTTTTAATAATAATAATTAGTATTATTTATATAATTAATAATTATATTACTAATTAAATAATTACTTTTTGTAAAATTAACAATTAATAATTATAATTAATAAATATATAACTAATTAACTAATTAAATATTATATAATTAATTATCATATAATTAATAATTAATTATTAATAATTATATTGTCAATTAACTAATTAATTATTATATAATTAACAATCACTATTTATAATTAATAAATCTATTACTAATTATAATTAATAATTATATTACTAATTATAATTAAAAATTATATTTCTAATTAACTAATTAATTTTTATATAATTAATAATTAAATATTCAAAATTAATAATTAATAATTATAATGAATAATTATAATTATGATTTATATTACTAATTAACTAATTAATAATGATATAATTTATAATTTATAATTATATTTATTACGTATAGTACTAGTTATAATTAATAATTATATTACTATTTATTGAATTAAAAAGTATATAATTAATAATTAAATATTAATAATTAATAATTATATTAATAATTAATTATTGTATATTTAATACTTATATTACTAAATAAATAAATAATTATTATATAATTATGTTAATAATCAATGAATTAATTATTATATATTAGTAATTAATAATTATAATTAATAATTATATTACTCATTTACTAATTAATTGTTTTATAATGTATAATTACTAATTATAATTAATAAGCATATTACTAATTATAATTAATAATGATATTACTACCTAACTAATTAATTATTATATAATTAATAATTATATTACTAATTAATTAATTAAGTATTATATAATTAATAATTAATAATTAATAATTAATAATTTTACTAAATAATTATATTACTAATTAATTATTTTATAATTAATAATTATATTACAAAGAAACTAATTAATTATTATATAATAAATAATAAATAATTATAATTAATAAATATATTACTAAATAACTTATTAATTATGATATAATAAATAATAAATAATTATAAATCTTAATTATATTACTAATTAACTAATTTATTATTATAAAATTAATAGTTAATAGTTAATAATTAATAATTATAATGAATAATTATAGTAAATAATTATATTACTAATTAACTAATTTATTATCAGTTTTTAATTATATTACTAAATAACTATTTAATTATTATATATTTTTATTACTAATTAACTACTTAATTATTGTATATTAATAATTAACAATTAATAATAAATAATTACTAATTACTAATTATACTAATTATTAACTAATTAGTAATTATAAAATTAATAATTATATTACTAATTAACTAATTATTTATTAAATATTTCTTGTATGTTTAATATATGTTTTTCGTTTCATTGACATTAGTATTATAGTTTCATTTTTATATTCTTTCAAAGCCACGTACTTGAAACAATTTTATGTTTCAAGTCGGTGGTTTTAAAAGCTTATTAATGATTTTTCATCAAAAAAATTAATAAAATTATTTTTATTTTCGATTATTTCAATTACGTTTAATCCATGTTTTAATTATCATTTATATTGGTCATATAGTTTATATTTGATAGGCTTTCAAAACCACGTACTTGAAACATTTTTATGTTTCATGTTGGTGGTTTTGAAATCTTATAAATTATTATTCATCATCATTTTTTACGAAATTATTTTTATTTTCAATTATTTCTTATAGGTTTAATTCATATTTTAAGTTTCATTCATATTGGTCTTATAGTTTGTATTTTATTATCTTTCAAAGACAGGTACTTGAAACATTTTTATGTTTCAAGTTGGTGGTTTTGAAAGCATACAAATTATCATTCATCATCATTTTTTATGAAATTGTTTTTATTTTCAACTATTTCATATATGTTTAATCCATCTTTTATGTTTTATTTATATAGGTCTTATAGTTTGTATTTTATAGTCTTTTAAAGAAATGAACTTGAAATGGAATCCCACATTAGAAATGAAGAATGTTCTGCACAGGAAAGGGAGAACCTGAATCCCACATCGGAAATGCAGAATGATTTTTAGCGCTTTCCCTCTTATAAAGGGGAGCCCTGGGTGAGGGTTTCTGTCAGAATTTAGACTGTTGTAATGGAAATACTGTTGGATATTAAATAAGAGATAAATTATGCTGAAAGTTTTTGTTATTTATATATATATTATATATACAAAAAAAAAACAATAAAATTATAAAAATTAAAAATTTTACAGAATAATTAAAAAATTATGTTTTTGTAGGATGCGTGAACCCCGTTCACACATCCTTCATCAACGTCGTGAATGATGTGTGAATAAGGTTCATGCATCTTTCAGTGTGCCTATGATGTGTGAACCCCATTCATGCATCTTCCAGGGACTAAGGATGCATGAACGAGGTTCACGAATCTCAGAAAACATTTTCAAAAATACCGCTTAACCTATCCCAAGTTGAATTTTTTTAAAAAAATCCATTTTAAAAAATTACCCCGACATAGCCATGCAGATTCTTACGACACAATTTTTTCACCTGCATCGTATCTAAATAAGAAGGAAAATGGTTTTTTCATGATGAATGAAGAAACGTCTTATAACTTCAACACCATCATGGAGCACCTAGATATGGTAGGGTAGAGGGATGAGCTTGGAAGGAGGTTGCTCCATGGGAAAAATGTTTCACCATAACCATAAATGACCATGCAAGGAGAATTTAGAACAGAAAGAAGTTTCATCGTAAATTACTGGTCGATGCTGTAGATGTTTTATGTACAAAAAATTCAAAAGTCCTAACTTTTCTCTCCATACATGTTCTATAAGATGGATTTTGGGGAGTTTAAAGAAGTGATATGCACATGTGGGCCTCTCCTACAACAAAGAGTTTTGAAGTTACCAAAAAGACATATGGTTGTTCGATGAGATATATGTGGAGAGGTATAAAGAAGAAGATAAAAATATATGAGGAGCTTTACCACCACCCTCTCTCTTAAATATTCATGATATATCTTTTAGATGATAAATAAAGAATCAAATGTGGAAATGTGGCCAATTCAAAGAATTTTGAGGGCCCAGATTATCCTTTCTTTCACTGACCACATTGGCATTGGACCCTCTCTACTAGCTGAGGCTATATACCTTATCATTGATCTTTAGTTATGCAGATAATCAAACATTGTGTTAGAAGCTTTGGAAATAGATTCTACCATCATACATGGAACTATGCTTGGCACCATCATCAATCCCTACACCATGTCATATGTAATTTAAAGATGCAGATGTTACATGAGTGAATTCATAAAAGTATAACACAATTGAAGATAGGTAAACAAAGGTGATGATCATCTTGATTCATTGGAGACTATTAGTATCAGAATCATCCTACGTTATGATATGAACTCCTTTTCCACTGAGAGGGATAATCTAGAAAGAGGGGAAACTCTTGGGATGCACTATTTTAGACCTTTGTAGATCTTACGCCTTTGTTTCTTTTCTGATATGTTGGGTTGTGTTTTTATTTCAATTTATCTTTAATGAAATTTTTAATGGATTTGGGTTAAGATAATTTTTTATATAAATTGAGGAGGAAGTAGTTGTGCACATGATACTTTCTCATCTTGAAGTGTAAGCTCTCCGACCTAGTGGGAGATCAACATTCAATGAAGCAGAAGTGGAGGGGGATGATCAACATCAAATGTGAAATTGTGTAGTTATGATTTGAATAATTCTTATATTTTCATTTTTTAGTAGTTAATTTACTACGTGTTATGTGTTTATCAATTCAAGTATATTTTCATTTTTGCATCTTATTTTCCTTTTCTATCCCCCCTTCGACATATTCTAAT
Source organism: Viscum album (assembly GCA_963277665.1). Taxonomy (NCBI): domain Eukaryota; kingdom Viridiplantae; phylum Streptophyta; class Magnoliopsida; order Santalales; family Viscaceae; genus Viscum; species Viscum album. Next base: position 1,096,575,576 of record OY728121.1, on the reverse strand, counting down.
ATATTCACCATCGATTGAGATATCTACTTTTAGTGGCTAGGTGTTGCGAGGGAGGGTAGAGTTAATGTATGGGGATGAGTACTAAACTGTTTAATTCTTTCTAGCTTGAAAATTCTTCTTATTATTTTTTATTACATTGGGTATAATTTTAACCATATCCCTAATTATCTAGAGAGTGTGATGGTGATTACAGAAGGAAACTCGATGTGATTATGGGAAGTAGAGAGCGAGAGCCAACTTAACTTCACCTTTATCATAGAGATTAAACATAATGCACTTAGGTTGGTTATATATTACCTCTATCAAAGGGATCAATTGGCTTAGGATGTTCTAGTCTGTGTTGAGAGGTGAAACTAGATACTTGGATAAGTCTCATGAATATTGATTTGATGTAATCTCACAAGTAATGATTGTTTCGTCTTTAATAATGAAAATATCTTTTGATATCAAATCTCTTCTCTTTATCCCTATTTTGTTTTTTAGTTATCACATTCACACCAAAAGTTTAGATAGTTTCATTTTATTTTTAATAAATCTGGTCAAATTTACACTATTGAATATTATAAACTTTTTCCTCATGGGATTGACCCATCCACATGTCGTTATTATACACATTTTAGTTATTGTATGTCGGTTGAAAATAAATTATAAACATTCGTAGTCCATTATAATAATTAAATCGATCAATCCTATCAAGTTTTTGACATCGTTTCTAGGGATGATTTTTCTTATTAATTGAATAATTAGACAAAATATTTACACCACCATTTTTCTATTTTTTTTATTTTAGTTGATGCCTTTTTTAATTTTTTTTCTATTTTACTTGTTCTGTGTTTTTCGTTTGTGATCTTTGGTATAAGAAATAATAAACACACATATCAATTTGGCAATTGAACTTTTCAAGTTATCACAACAAATTGAAATCTAAAGCCGAGGATGAGGACATCAAGTCCAAACATGGGTACCATAACCACACACGAGTCAAAAAGAATTTCCCAAAGGAATGGAATCTAAGTTCAATAAATGACAGCTACTCCTGGAGAAATTGGATAAGAATGACGAGGAATTGGAGGAATGAACTGAGTATACTACCCATACTAAAAAAGGAATTGAAGGTATATTTGGAAGCATAGCTGAAACTAAGGCCGAATCTGAGGGAAGTTTCTATTCTAGTGATTATTATGACTTTTCCATAGAGGACACCTACCCATGTGTTGAGGACGAATATGATTAACCCTCCATTATTAAAGAACATAAATCAGAGAGAGGGATTTTGACTGGAGACCTTAGTAATGAGATGATACATCTTCTAGAAGGGTGGTTCGACACTAAAAATGGCACATGATATGAAGAAACCTCCGAATCACACATTGTATAATCTGAAAAAGAGAATCCTAAAGAATAATAAGAATAAGGAGAATAAGGGTGCCAATTTCAAACAAATCCTGAGTTGTTCCATGCAACCTTACTAATGTTCATATTTTGGTTACCCCCACATGTTTTCTAGGAAGAAGAAGAGGACATGGTGGGTGAGAAACTGGAGGATATATTTATATAATTTGAAGAAGCAAAACCACTAGAGGAGGGAAAAGAGTAATGATACAAGGTATGAACAACCTATGCGATTTTACTCTAAACCATGGGGGTTTCCACTATCTGGTAATTCACTCATTAAGATAATGAGATTTAAAAGAGAATGAAAAGTAGATGAGGCAAACCATACACACATCAAAGATATAATTGGTTTAATACAAGATGGTTGGCTCTATATCCTACTCCTATTACACGATCAAAGATGTAAAGTTGAGATTAATGACTATAATAAAAGAACATTTTGGGAGGTAACTTGAGTTTCTAGCTATTTTCATTCTTAGGACATAGTATTCATGACCTAGTTTTCGGAATTTTATTTGGGGATGTAGTTTCAACCTCCCCTCACATATTCTTGATCTTGAATTTTATACAAACATTGTGCTTTCACTATTTTGATTTCTTTTTCAGGTCGATGATTAAAAATGGAAAAAAAGATTAATATGTGTTTCATGTTAAAAATGGTATATTTTTAAATTCATTTTTACTTGTGCTCCAATATTTTTCAAATCTGATTTGGTTTTCAATGAGAATATGCATACCCAACACATAGACCTTTTATTTAATTTTTATTTAAGATACTTTAATTTCTTAGTGATCTCATGGTTCTATGTTTTCATTTTCAAGATGATGAGATTAAATGAGTAATATGAGTAGGAAGAATGACCTTTGATAGGAATGAGCCACATTAAATGCCAATTTTTTCCATTCCTACCCTTACTATAGTGTTTTTCATGATTATCAAATGTTTCATTTGGGGGGGGGGTTGTTGTATACAGTGGAAAGAGGATGTTCTTAATTGAGTATAATATGTAAGGTTTGTTTTCATTTGAATTTTTAGTAAGGTTTATTATTTTTATTACATAGTACAATATTATTTACCCATCAATGAGAAAAATGATAAAATTAAGAAAAAATGGGTAGATTTTTAGAGGGTAAAAAATCACCATTGATTGACCAATGATTTTTATCATTTGAGGTTCGGTGGTGGATGTTTGATTTTTCAAATATCAACTTTATAAAACAATCTAGTTTGAAAAAAAGGATCCAAAAAGAGAAAAAGTTGAATATTTTTAAGAGGTTTTATTAATTTATTATATTCATTGTTTATGACCTTAATTAGAGCATGGGATGTGGGGAATATGTAATTTCAAAGAGGATAATTCCATTTTACTTTAATTTTTATTATCATGTATTTTGATTTTGAGTGTTAACCTTCTTTTGAGAATATTTTATTTACACAAGATTACCTACCCTTATCCTCAAGTAAATTGATCATAATTTCCAATACCTTTTGATTTTTTGTAATTTTTTTATTAAGAAATTATAGATTGGAGATCCTTTCCAAGTTTATAGTTTAGTACATGTATTCAAGATATGAGAAAAACTCCATATATATTATTAACTTGAGTGATGAGAGGAAATAAAAATTATAAGGTAGATCTTGATTTACTTTGTTAAGTAACATTGAATTATGATTCTTAAATTAATTTGAGGATAACACCTTCAATTTCATTGGTTTAATGTAAAATTCATACATGATATGTTTCTTTGGAATGCAAGGATTTGATGAAATATCTTTATGTACCACTTGAATGTTTTAATCTTCCATACAGAAAAGTGTTTGGTATTATTGATTTTGAATTTTAAATATTGGTAACATGAGGTTTTCCTTGTAATTAAATATTTGATATATTCTTGTGGTAAATTAGGGTTTATGTGTGATGGATTTGATAACCCATTTTATACACACAATTTTTTAATTTATTCTCATTTAATTCAGAATATATTTGATTAATTATTTAAAAATTTTGATTGATTTAAATTATATTTGGGTAATAATTATTTTATCATTGGTTTTGAAAAAAAATTAAAGACAAAGTAATTAAATTCATATCATCTGTTTGATGGATTTTTTTGGTTAGGGGTGCTAAAATGAAAAATGAAACAACAGAATTAGCCAAAAATATAGTCAGAACCAAGGATGATCATCAACTAGGCTGCAAGACATGTAACTACCCTTTGGGGTAGCTGATCAAGAAAATGAGAATTATTTCTATAGGCATGCAAAAGGAGAGCATAGGTCACTGAAGGAATGTATAGGAGCATACCTACACATGTGCGTGGGATTTGAGTTTGTATAGTAGTAGGGGTAGAGTCTCACCAGCGCAGTGTGACACATAATGATGAAGATGAGTCTGTTTTCTCCAGTCCAGATTATTCTGAGATATGACTAGAGGGATATCACTTATTAATAATTCTAATACCACTAATTTTTTTTAAGTGGGAAACATTTTTTCTTGGGTGTTGTTCACTTAAAAAGAAACAACGAAATTTAAATTCATCAGCACATCATCTTCTAGCACACCCACTTCACCGTAGACCTTTCTCCTATGCTGCAGAACCACCTTGGTCATTGATAAGAAGCTCATACAACACTGTAGTTTTGAATATAGTCACACCTTAGATCCACATTTGTATCTTAGTATACAATGTATCTTGAAATTATGATAGAAGGATGCACTATGGTTTTACCATTCCATCATAGTCTCTTGTAGCCTGATGATGGAGAAAATGAGTCTTCATCATTGTGATTCTGTCCATGACATATCCCTTGTGATGCTTGTGACATGATGAAGTAACTATAACCATATATAATGAAGAAGTAAAATGTTTTTTTTTCATGATGAAAGATGACACAACGTAGATCTTAGTCTAGATCAGGAAGATCCCAAATATGGTAGGGCTGAGGGATGAGTTGGGAAGGTATGTCAACCCATGTCTTTAATAAACCACATTTCATGATGTATTACATAATGTTACACATAATATAATACCAAAATATTTTGAATCCAAATTTATTTGGGAAATTAGGTATATAAGATAACAACATGAAACATGAATACAATGGCATTATAGAAAACTTAACATGCTCCTAAAATTCCATCATTCTTCTTAAACTGCACAAGATAACCCATGGCATACATAAAAACGGGTGAGTTATAAATTCCAATAAGAGAATAAACAAAAGGTAACATAAGTTAATGAATCAAATGTGATCCAAGGGGAATATCAAGGTAACATAAAATGGGTGAGAATCACAATCCTGAACAATAAGACATGATATAACATGATAACATAAAGTTAACATTGGAATATGACAACAACATAAAACATGACTTCATAAACATATTTCCTGGGTAACGTCCAATAAAAAACTAAATAGGGTTCTTAGGATAACCATACATTAACCATATATGGTATCTCATGAGATTGAAACAATACCCAATACATTATAGAGCTATCCGGCGCACCCATCATAACATGTATATGTAGATGTGTGTCTTATAGATCATTCAAAATAGAATCATATTTATTCACATTTAATCTCACGATTAAGGAGTATGGGACACCTACATGGGAATACCAAATCAATTATAAATAGGTACATCTAGGAGAATACCACTGAGTGGAAATGGTGATGGGTATTCACTACACAATTGTTCAACATGGAAAAACGCAAGACAATTTTGGCATCATAACGATAGTACATAAAGGTTTATAGAAGGGAATAATGTGAGTGAAGGGGGTCTATAATCACTTGGAAATCATATTTAAAGAAATAGGGATATGTAAGAACATAACCCAACATAAAAAACTAGAAACTAAAGGCATGGTATAAAGAAAGATCTTGATTTAAGAAGAGTAGGAGATGATTCCTTACCTTGAGAGGCTACTTCTAAAAGTATAGAAGAATATTCTTAAGAGCTCAAGGGAACCTTGGGAGAAATATAGATAGGGAAATTAATATTTATTTTACGCTCCAAGGGTTTTTAATAAATACAAATGATATTTTGGGTGCATTTAAATAGAAAAAGAGAGGATAATTCTTTATTAATTTCCAAACATAGGTTTTTGACTCTATATGAAAATGTAATCAAAACCAAAAACATTCCCATGATTTCCACCGATGGTTTCTTCCAGAGTGAAGTGGTTTTAATTATTTTAGAAGATTAATAATAGAGTTCATTAAAATAATACTCTTCGTGATGTGTAAATGAGTCATGTTTACAAAGAGTTGGTTTTAAAACCATAAAATTTAATATATGTTTTGGATCATTCATCAATAGTTTATAAAATTAATAATATAATGTAAAAAACGTGATTATTTTAAAGGGTAAATAAATTTCTGGTTATGAATACCTTTTATGGAATATATTACATCACTTTTTAATCATTATGATTCTATAATACACACTATATGTAACACCCCAAGCTTCCACGGTACGTTTCCTTTCGAATAATGCAATGACGTGCATTGTACGCAACTTCGAGATTTTAACACACCATAACCAATCAAACTAGCCGTTATGAATAGTAATACCTACTTTTTGAAATTTTATAAATTCTATCTCTCAAAATGGACTTCATTTTTGGATTCGGAATATCGAAATTATCCTAGGGTGAAATTTTGGTACTTTTCGGATAACTTTCATATTTTGATGAATAGTGAAAATTACAAATTTTAATTAAAAAAAACTTTTTTAATCAAAATAATTAATAGTGATAAATTATGAATTTGAGTGGTTTTAAAGTATATTTAGAATACATTTTTACCATGTAATACAATGTGGGTCATTGAACATAATTTCACATTTAAACAAGACATAAACAAGTGCCAATCTTTTGATAGTTATTATCTCTTAAAAACACGCTTTTTGTTTTAACGGGAATTAATTTTAAATTAATATCTGCCACTTCTGTGTTTTGAATTTGGAAAAATGGATTCCATATTTGGAATCAGGATGTTCAAATTGTGTAAATAGGTAACTTTTATTTTTAGACATTTTGGATAATTATTTCGGTAAATATTTTATTTACCATGGTTAAAGGGTAAATCCGGTAAACAAGGGTTAAAAAATAATATTATAATAATAATAAATTACCCTAAAACGTGTCTTAACCCTATTGGTTGATACATGGTCGACCATGGGCATCTTTGGGTCGATTTTGGAACCCCATGGATCCACTTGTAAGTGATAATGACACTTTATTTTAATTAAGTTAAAATAAATACAAAAATGACACAAGCATATATCTTTTAGAAAAACAATTGTTACATTGGGTTATATATGTTGTATGTTAGACTATAAATATTCATTAGAAATATAAAAAGATTTCCTACATAATTATATTTTATTTATAACTTTTAGACATTAAATAAGTTAATTTATTTATGACACAATGATGATGTAATAATTACAATAAAAGTGAAAAATTAAAATAATCGATATTTTAAATACACAAATAAATAGAATTTGAGACTTTTTATGAATTAAAATAATTTTATAAGTTAATATGACATGTTATGAATTATTTAATTAAATTTTTTCGAAGTAATAATTCTGTTATGAGTTTCACAAAAATCAACTATTGAATAGTGTCAAAATTGACATAAAAGAGTTTTTAAAACAAATATTTTATTATTAATTGATATTAAATTCCTAAAAATCTAAGGTTCGGCCAAGATACTTATATCATGATAGGTATATTATTAATGGACCACTTGGGGGTCACTTGGATGTATATAGTAAGTTTATTACCAATATAATATAAAAATACAAAGAGACATTGTAAAAGTGAAACTAATTAACTAAGAGTTAATACTTAAAGATACGGTTAATATAATGAACCAAAGCTGTCTAAATTCTATTGGTTGAGTTTTTTTCGACCATCCCCACCTTAAAATTTAAATAATAAACTTTGGTGCCATTAGAAACTGAATATTAATTTATTATAAATTAATATTTCTAGCTTTTCCAAAGGTGCCCCTCACCCCTCTTATAAAAGGGCACTCCTCCTTCTCATTTATTCACACCTTCAAAGCCTTTTGGTTCGGCCAACCTCTGGACAAATACTCTCTAAACTTCCCTCACTACAACTTAGAGGCCTTAGTTTGATCAGAAAGCTAACCTAAGGAGCCCTTTTGATCAAATCAAAAGGAATAACCCGAAGAAGAGGTAATGTTTTCACCACGCTTTTCCAAGTTCCTTTCTTCTTCCACTTATTCTTCCTTTGTTTTTACCATTATAAAATAATAACTCCAGTATCATATATATACTGTGATGTTATTATAAATAAGTTACAACCATATTCAGTATTCTATCCATCCTTTGAATAACATGTCACCATACGTGCGTACGTACGGCTTACCGTCTCCACGTCGTGGTGTAATTGTTATTCAATATATTATTATTTGGATGGGTATAATAATGATGTTTAACTCATGTAAATAATAAATATAACATTATAATGATTCTGTATATATGATATACCATCCAATTATATATTATTTTAATATCAAAAGAATGATATTGTCGCTCGTGCGTACGTACGGACTGTCGTCTCCACGAACGGGATGAGATTCATTCTACATCATATCCATTCAAGTATAATTATAATTTGATGATTTAAAAATAGTATCTAAATACTTGATATAATTATGGATATGAATAATATACATCCCATTAATAACGAATATGGATCACATAACAAATAATATAAAGTAAAATGAACCCGTTAACACTCGAAATGACGATAATTCTAAGATATTATTAACAAATCAATGTTAAAAGATCATATATGATATCATATTAAAGTAAATGATTCTTTTATAATTCAGTAACAATTATTTCACCATTATATAGGAGTTAAACTTACCGTTGACCAAGGAAAAATTACAAAGTAAGGGGTTTCTTATCTCACTCTTAATTTCATGAGAATTCTATTGTTCACCACTTAATTATTTCAGGTGGTGTATGTGTACTGCCCATGATTGTATTTATTGTGTAATATACTTTAATTTATGGGTATTTACATCATAATGGTATGATACTTCTTTCATGGGTGTATGTTTGGTAAGTTACCTCATCGATAAGGGAAATTGAGATTTCAATTTCCACTCATTTGGCTTTATGCATATTTCATTGATCATATTACCCCAAGATTATGTGTGGAATCACTATTCATTTGATTATGTCATAATTTCCACTCCCCTTCCTGTGGATATAATTTTGATTCACATAATCCCTCCATTGATAATTCTCAAGTCATTGATATGAATTTGATAAGAGTAATTTTAACTCATTCACCATTTGTTGAGTTAAACATCCAATTCGTTGGTGTTGTTTTTACAAGAATATGTGTGAATATCCTTTTATTGTTTTACACTGAATATCCAATCATATTTAGTGTATTTATATTTGTCACACATAATTATGTCGTTGATTTATCCTTAACCCAAGGATACGGCCTTTATGAGAGATTTCATCTCAATTTACATTCTATTGAGACTTGTTTGTTGATATACACCGAATCACTTTTATGTGGTGTATATAATATACTTTGACATAGTATATCATGAATCCATTTATTCTCATGATATTACAAAGTGTTAATTACCTTAATTATTTGTATTCAAGTGTCTCTCTTTTGGTTAGAATCTCTAATTAAAATAACATTTTTAAATGTTTTAAATACTTATTCACCTAAATCTTTCTCATTAATGTCCATGTTTTAAAAATGTATTTAAGGATTTATTTATATGGAAATTAAAGTTTAGAAATTATAACTCCTTTTAAAAAGTTTCAAAGTGGTATGAGACACTTTGATTCAAAAATCTATTTTTAAATGGCTTCTTGACAAATAGTGTGACTTTTAAATGATTTCATGAAAAAGGGGGATATTTCTCTCAAATAGTTTTGATGATTATTTTCATCTCTGTCAAAATCCTTCATTATTATTGATTGAGGTTAATGTGATACAATAAAATCTTCCATATTGTATCTAATGAGTTATGTTTGAATGTGGATGTGCTATTTTTATACCATTCATGGTTTGTGGTAAAAGTATTGACATTTCGTATGCTAGTATAATACGAATGTTTATGTTATGTTTAAACCGTTTCATATGGGAATGCATTGTACTTAATATGTGATGGGTGGATCCCGCTATAGCTCCTCGATGCATTGGTAGGTCTCATGAGACAAACTAGTGTCTTGGCACAAGGCCTTGGAAAAATCTTATTTCTAGTCTTGGAACGAGGCCTTGGCTATGTGGTTATGATAGTTTGGAATTATGAATTCCATCATTATGAAAGTGGTTATTGATATTTCATGGGATTGTTCGACTAGTAGAATATCCATGTGAGTAAGTAAATGGCATTATTTTATTTTATCTTTTCCATTTTATGCTGAAGTTCAAGTTTAAAAGGCTTTTGTTTTAGTTATAAACTGCCTTAAGTGTTTATGCTTATCTATGAAAGCTTATGATATAATGTTATCCTTACTGAGCATCTGAGCTCACCCCTTTCAATGTTTTATTTTTCCAGGATTATGAAGAAGTAATTTATGAATGACCTGCAGGGATAGTATGAGGGGCTATGAAGACAAGATGTTTTTTATGATGTAATGTAAAACATTATGGATGTATCTAGTTATTCCAAGGCTACTAAACTAATCGGTATTTCGAGACTTGATCTTTATTGTGATCATGACAATGTTATGTAATAATGCACCGAATCTGGGTAACTGGGGTCGGGGCGTTACAGTTGGTATCATAGGAAGTTTAGTACAAACCTTGGAAGCTAGATTTAGATAAACTCTGATTAGAGCACGTAGACCTTAGATGAACATTGTGGATTAGTATAGAAGAACTTCCTAGAATTTTGGTATTGTAGAGATTTTGTGAGTTTTCCAAGCAATACATCCCTGTCTGGATACGAGCAGGTAGAGGCGGATCTGGCACAGATGTACCTAGAGGTAAAACCCGAAAACCCCGCTTTGAGCTAGACTTGAACGAGAACTGGTGCACGACAATGGGCCTTGCTGCACTCTTGGTTACGACACTCCCGGGGGATATGCTTAGGATAATTTACATTTTCTTTACAAACCGATTTAAGTAATATATATATAAGATGAGAGTAAATGACCTTGGTTAATCCTGATATGTTTCAAATTGAGAATATGGTTACATTTTAATCTCTAAATGATTTTACGACTACTGTTACTCACACAATGCTTTCTGGTTTTAGTCAATGGATGGATTCCAAGGAAGTCATAGTGACTTTGAGAATGATGTACAAGGTGGGAACAGTGGTGGCAATGAGCAACAAGATGGAATGTTGATAGGCGTAAAAGATATCAACTTTATGCCAAATCAGTTTTCCAAAAATATGATCAACAACATATATATTAACCAACTCCCAGACTCAACAAGGAAGAGAAATATGATAAATGATAAGAGATCCAGCAATGGAGACCATGGTGAAAAGAACCCTCAATTTTATTCATGCAAGAAATGTGGAAGGAGACACCCAGGAAAGTGTCTCAATGGGACAACAAAATGCTTTACGTGTGGGAAGGAAGGACATAAAGTGAAGAATTGCCGAAGAAAAATGAAGAGTATTATGGAAGAAGATAAAAATGGTCCCAAGAGTCCATTTACAGTGATTTGCCGTAAATGTAGGGGACCTAGCCATTACCCGAGTGAATGTCCTATTCTATAGGATATTTTCTTGGTCAAAGAAGAAGCTATTTGGAAATAAATGGTTGGAGAAATGTTTAAAAAGTATTAGCGCTCCTTGGTGATGGGTTTACTTTGGAATAATTTTCTCTTGTATTTGTAACCCCGTAGTTTGCCATGTGAGAATGATATTTGAGGATGAATTGTCTCTTCTCTTGTGGATATGTATAAATAACAATTTGGTTTTATATGATCATTGGGGTTTTAGAAAATTATAAGTTATTATAATTTGGGATGAAAATTCAAGGTATGATATAACATTTGTGGTTATATTATGTTATTTTGAGGAATTTATCTCATTTTGGTAATATTATAAAATATAGTTTTTGAAAAAGGACAACACGTAGACCGTGTGGCAACCCGTCACGTCGGACAAAGCTGTGGGAATCGAACCCACAACTAAAGTGCGATTGGGATTTATCACCTACCACTGGACTAAGTGAAGTCCCTGTTTAGTGTGACTATTTTCTTTAGTTAAATGATTTTATTGATCAATAATATATTGATTTGGGTTCTTATGTCATATCAAATGAATACCCTTAGTATAGGAAAATGATTTGGTGATTAAGTGAAAAATGTTATTTTGGAAGATGTTCACTTTTTTGGGAACACTATATGTCCAGGGAAAATAGAATACTATGGGACGTCATTAGAGGAGTAATGGTGGATTTTTATCTATGTTTTTATTATGGATCTATAGTGATTTGGGTTATTTATTGAAATGATTAACCTATAATAAAGAATATTCGATTAGGTTAATTACTTTTAAGTATGTGACTTTAAGAGTATATGATGTCGTTTGGAGATACAATTTAACGTGGAAGACTACATTCTTATAAGTTTTGGGTTTCAATATTAGTTTGGATTATATTGAAGGATTTTAAAGAGAATTTATTATTGAATGGTATTTATTTAACTTTGGGGTATTGTTGGTTTAATTTTAGAAATTAAGATTAGAATTTTTTTCTCTAATGGAATATACATTTGGGGGATCATCAGATCTTATACTAACCATTTTGATTTTGATTAATCTCTAAAGAAAAGTTAAATATATAATTTATCCTACATGGATCATGTATTTCTATAGAAGTTTATTCTAGCTCTTTTATTGTGACCAACTCTTGTTGAATACTCATTGTTCAAAAAAAAAATAAGTTAGTGGTAAAAAGTTATTAAATAATGAAACTCGACATAAAAAGTAAGTATATCTCTTTATTTTTTTAGTCAATATGATAAATTAATTCCTCGTCCTTATGTAATGTAACTTAAAACAAAAAAAAATGTTGTCCATTTACTTTCCTACTATGAGACTAATGGTCGTTTTTCCCAACACAAGTTTGTTGTTTTCTTATTGTTAACTTTCTCCTGATAATGATTTATATCCCTCTCCATCAGAACTTGACACTTAGTTTATCATCCATATTCATGTTTTCCTACATGGAATCCGAGTATGGGTTATCTTGGATGACCTTTATACCTCTCTTTCTTTCTTTTAAAGTGATAGTTTTATTGACTCTTTTTCCGATGTGGGACTTTCCATTATATTCCCAAGAACAATTTTAAAAATTGCGAGGACACAATTTATTGAAGGAGGGGAGAATGTAACACCCCAATCTTCCACGGTACGTTTCCTTTCGAATAATGCAATGGCGTGCATTGTACACAACTTCGTGATTTTAACACACCATAACCAATCAAACTATCCGTTATGAATAGTAATACCTACTTTTTGAAATTTTATAAATTCTATCTCTCAAAATGGACTTCATTTTTGGATTCGAAATATCGAAATCAGCCTAGGGTGAAATTTTGGTACTTTTCGGAAAACTTTCATATTTTGATGAATAGTGAAAATTACTAAATTTTAATTAAAAACAAATTTTTTAATCAAAATAATTAATAGTTATAAATTATGAATTTGAGTGGTTTTAAAGTATATTTAGAATAAAGTTTTACCATGTAATACAATGTGGGTCATTGAACATAATTTCGCATTTAAACCAGACATAAACAAGTGCCAATCTTTTGATAATTATTATCTCTTAAAAACACGCTTTTTTGTTTTAACAACGGGAATTAATTTTAAATTAATATCTGCCACTTCTGTGTTCTGAATTTGGAAAAATTGATTCCATATTTGGAATCAGGATGTTTAAATTGTGTAAATAGGTAACTTTTATTTTTAGACATTTTGGATAATTACTTCGGTAAATATTTTATTTACCATGGTTAAAGGGTAAATCCGGTAAACAAGGGTTAACAAATAATATTATAATAATAATAAATTACACTAAAACGTGTCTGAACCCTATTGGTTGATACATGGTCGACAATGGGCATCTTTGGGTCGATTTTGGGACTCCATGGATCCACTTGTAAGTGATAATGACACTTTATTTTAATTAAGTTAAAATAAATACAAAAATGACACAAGCATATATCTTTTAGAAAAAAAATTGTTACATAGGGTTCTATATGTTGGATTTTAGACTATAAATTTTCATTAGAAAGATAAAAATATTTCCTACATAATGATATTTTATTTATAATTTTTATACATTAAATAAGTTAATTTATTTATGACACAATGATGATGCAGTAATTACAATAACAGTGGAAACTTAAAATAATTGATATTATAAATACACAAATAAATAGAATTTGAGACTTTTTATGAATTAAACTAATTTTATAAGTTAATATGACATGTTAGAAATTATTTAATTAAATTTTTTCGAAGTAATCATTCTGTTATGAGTTTCAAAAAAATCAACTATTGAATAGTGTCAAAATTGACATAAAAGTGTTTTTTAAAAAAATATTATATTATTAATTGATATTAAATTCCTAAAAATCTATGGTTCGGGAAGGATACTTATATCATGATAGGTATATCATTAATGGACCACTTGGGGGTCACTTGGATGTATATAGTAAGTTTATTAACCATATAATATAAAAATACAAAGAGACATTGCAAAAGTGAAACTAATTAACTAAGAGTTAATACTTAAAGATAAGGTTAATATAATGACCCAAAGCTGTCTAAATTTTATTTTTTGAGTTTTTTTCGACCCATAACCACCTTAAAATTTAAATAATAAACTTTGGATCTATTAGAAACCGAATATTAATTTATTATAAATTAATATTTCTAGCTTTTCCAATGGTGCCCCTCACCCCTCTTATAAAAGGGAACTCCTCCTTCTCATTTATTCACGCCTTCAAAACCTTTTGGTTCGGACAACCTCTAGAAACATACTCTCTCAACTTCAATCAACACAACTTAGAGGCCTTAGTTTGATCAGAAAGCCAACCTAAGGATCCCTTTTGATCAAATCAAATGGAATAACCCGAAGAAGAGGTAATGTTTTCACCACGCTTTTCCAAGTTCCTTTCTTCTTCCACTTATTCTTCCTTTGTTTTTACCATTATAAAATAATAACTCCAGTATCATATATATACTATTATGTTATTATAAATAAGGTACAACCATATTCAGTATTCTATCCATCCTTTGAATAACATGTCACCATACGTGCGTACGTACGGCTTACCGTCTCCACGTCGTGGTGTAATTGTTATTCAATATATTATTATTTGGATGGGTATAATAATGATGTGTAACTCATGTAAATAATAAATATAACATAATAATTATTCTTTATATATGATATAACATCCATTATATATATTATTTTAATATCAAAAGAATGATATTGTTGCTCGTGCGTACGTACAGACTACCGTCTCCACGAACGGGATGAGATTCATTCTCCATCATATCCATTCAAGTATAATTATAATTTGATGATTTAAAAATAGTATCTAAATACTTGATATAATTATGGATATGAATAATATACATCCCATTAATAACTAATATGGCTCACATAACAAAGAATATAAAGTAAAATGAACCCATTAACACCCGAAATGACGATAATTCTAAGATATTATTAACAAATAAATGTTAAAAGATCATATATGATATCATATTAAAGTAAATGATTCTTTTATAATTCAATAACAATTATTTCACCATTATACAGGAGGTAAACGTACCGTCGACCAAGGAAAAAGTACAAAGTAAGGGGTTTCTTATCTCACTATTAATTTTGTGAGAATTCCATTGTTCACCACTTAATTATTGCATGTGGTGTATGTGTACTGCCCATGATTGTATTCATTGTGTAATATACTTTAATTTATGGGTATTTACATCATAATGGTATGATACTTCTTTCATGGGTGTATGTTTTGTAATTTACCTAATCGATAAGGGAAATTGAGATTTCAATTTCCACTCATTTGGCTTTATGCATATTTCATTGATTATATTACCCCAATATTATGTGTGGAATCACTATTCATTTGATTATGTCATAATTTCCACTCCCCTTCCTGTGGATATACTTTTGATTCACATAACCACTCCATTGATAATTCTCAAGTCATTGATATGAATTTGATAAGAGTAATTTTAACTCATTCACCATTTGTTGAGTTAAACATCCAATTCATTGGTGTTGATTTTACAAGAATATGTGTGAATATCCTTTGATTTTTTTACACTGAATATCCAATCATATTTAGTGTATTTATATTTTTCACACATAATTATGTTGTTGATTTATCCTTAACCTAAGTATACGACCTTTATGAGATATTTCATCTCAATTTACATTGCATTGATACTTCTTTGTTGATATACACCAAATCACTTTTATGTGGTGTATATAATGTACTTTGACATAGTATATCATGAATCCATTTATTCTCATGATATTACAAAGTTTTGATTACCTCAATTATTTGTATTCAAGTGTCTCTCTTTTGGTTAGAATCTCTAACTAAAATACCATTTTTAAATGTTTTAAAGACTTATTAACCAAAATCTTTCTCATTAATGTCCATGTTTTAAAAATGTTTTTAAGGATTTATTTTTATGAAAATTAAATTTTAGAAATTAAAACTCCTTTTAAAAAGTTTCAAAGTGGTATGGGACACTTTGATTCAATAATCTATTTTCAAATGGCTTCTTGACAAATAGTGTGACTTTTAAATGATTTCACGAAAAAGGGCGATATTTCTCTCAAATAGTATTGATGATTATTTTCATCTCTATCAACATCCTTCATTATTATTGATTGAGGTTAATGTGATACAATACAATCTTCCATATTGTATCGAATGAGTTATGTTTGACTGTGGATGTGCTATTTTTATACCATTCATGGTTTGTGGTAAAAGTATTGACATTTCGAATGCTAGTTTAATACGAATGTTTACGTTATGTTTAAACCGTTTCATATGGGAATGCATTGGACTTAATATGTGATGGGTGGAGCTCGCTATATCTCCTCAATGCATCGGTAGTTCTAATGAGACCAACTAGTGTCTTGGCACAAGGCCTTGGCAAAATCTTATTTCTAGTCTTGGCACGAGGCCTTGGCTATGTGGTTATGATACTCTGGAATTATGCATTCCATCATTATGAAAGTGGTTATTGATATTGCATGGGATTGTTCGACTAGTATAATATCCATGTGAGTAAGTAAATGGCATTATTTTATTTTATCTTTTCCATTTTATGCTGAAGTTCATGTTTAAAAGGCTTTTGTTTTAGTTATAAACTGCCTTAAGTGTTTATGCTTATCTATGAAAGATTCTGCTATAATGTTATCCTTACTGAGCATCTGAGCTCACCCCTTTCAATGTTTTATTTTTCCAGGATTATGAAGAAGTAATTTATGAATGACCTGTAAGGATAGTATGAGGGGATACGAAGACAAGATGTTTTTTATGATGTAATGTAAAACTTTATGGATGTATTTAGTTATTCTAAGGCTACTAAACTAATCGGTCTTTCGAGACATGATCTTTATTGTGATCATGCCAATGTTATGTAATAATGCACCAACTCTGGGTAACTGGGGTCGGGGCGTTACACTATATATTTATATAGTATTTCTTTTTTACCGAAAAATTTTATTGTCCCTGAAAATTGTGAAAAATTCACAATTGGACAATTTCAACAAGCTGATTTTAAAAATAATATTTATTTTATCAAAAAAATTATAAATATGAGAATTAATATTTTTAGATAAAAAATACTTGCGTATAGTAAAATCCTGGGGTTTTTTGAAAATAATAGTTTTCCGACCCTTATAAAAAATATTTTCTACATCGTAAAATTAGATTGGCAATTATATTTAATAAATATCACTTAATAATAATATTTTATTAAAATATAATTTATTTTAAAAAATTCATGAATTCATCAAAAGGAGTGTCTTGATTGAAACTATATATCTTTCAAAAATACAATTCTAGATTTGTCTTATTAAAATCTAGCTTTTATCAAAATAATTATCTAATCATTTAACAAGTAATATTAGAAAGGGTAAAACATAATCATTATTTAATTAAAAGAAAATGTAAAAAATCCATACTGTTAGGATCTAGATACATAACCCTTTTTTACACTACTTAATTCCTTGAGGGTAAGGTGTGCAATGGTGATATTTCCTTAGGGAGGTTCAGCATACATGGTTTGAGCCATGATCTCAATGAGTTTAAACGTATCCTATAAATGGTTTCATTCATGCTTTAGTTATTGAATATTGACTTGGGATTGATCATGGAAATACGCAATGATGTTATTTCCCTTGGAAGATTTGATAAATTGGATTCACAGGGTACACTCCTACTGGTCGAGGCAATCGATTCATGTGTCTATTTCAACTAGACTTTATCATAACCCTTGATATATAATAATCATAAGATCACTATATAAAGACTATACTATCAATGGTTATAATGCATAACTGTCTTTTTAAATTTGATAGGATATAATATATAATAGTTTAGAATAACCAAATAATTGCATGTGTTTTCTATACTACATTACTTAATAATGAACTTACTCATTTTAAAAAAGGGAATTTGATTTATAAATGTTTGTTTCGTAATATTCTTCCCCATTCATAAATTTCACCACCAAAATTTTCATTTTATGCACTAAGGAAGATAAGGGTACTTCTATTTCATCGCTCCTTTTGGTTCCCATGTTGCTTCCTCAAACTTGTGTTTCTACAAAGATACTTTGATCAGGTGAGTTTTCATGTTTTATAGAACCTTGTATTTCTGATCAAAGATCTTTATTGGTTTCTACTCCTATGAAAGATAATTCTCCAATGGTACCACCTTGGGATTCAATACATGTAAGGGGTATGGTATGTACTTCCTCAAAATGGATACATAGAACACATCATATACTTGAGATAGGTCAGGTGGGATTACTAGTTAATAGGCTACCGCTCTGATGCGATCAAGGATATCAAAGGGGTAGATGTATCTAGGAAAAATATTTCCCTTATTTACAAAACATGTGAATTTCTTCCTTGGTGATATATGAAGGAACATTTTATCTCTAACGTCAAACTCTAGATTACATCAATTATTATCTGCGTAGCTTTTCAAGCGACATTGTGTGGATTTCATATGACATTTAATGGTTTGAAATTTATATGTTATTTCATTGATAAGATCATGTACCATTAGCTTCTAATCTACAACATCATCCCTGTATATTAGATTCTGAAAAATTATCCCATACATAGACTCATAAGGTGTCATTTTAATGATAGAATGAAAACTGTTGTTAAATGAGAACTCCTTTAGGGGAAGGTGTTGGTCCCAACATTCTTGTAAATACATTTAACATGATATTAACATATCATCTAGAGTTTGATTGGTCCTTTCTGATCGACCATATGTTTGAGGGTGATAAGAAGTTTTGATGCTCGGTTCTATATCCAACGATTGCTGAAGGATTCTACAAAACATAGAGGTAAACCTCAGATCTCAATTTGATATAATAGAGAGTGGAATTCCACAAAGGCTTACTAATTCCCTTATGCATATCTTGGTGATTTTTTCATGAGATTAATCTTCTTTGATTGCAATACAATGCACTTAATTGGTAAGGAAATCAACAACCACCCCGATGGAGTTATTTCCATTAGGATTCCAAGGGAGTCCTACGATGACATACATGGATATGTATTCTCATTTTCATATGGGTATGAGGAATGGTTGCACCATACCCTTAGACTTATGTCGTTCCACCTTGAATTTTTGGCATACCAAACATCGAGATACAAACACCACAATCACACTCTTCATTTTATCCCACCAGAAGCTTTACTTAAAATCAATATACATCTTAGTGCTTCCAAGATGAATAGAGAAGGTTGAGCTATAAACATCATCTAGAAGTTACCTCTTCAGTTTTGGTTTTCATGGGACACATATCTCGGTTCTAAACCTTATAACTCAATCTTCATCAAAGTTGACCTGTAGAATATTCACTACCTTTTTTTGTAGCAACCCATCATCCTTCTGATCCCTCTTAACCAGCTCAAGAATGGTTATTTGGATAGTTATTTGATAAATTTAATATGGAGACTCTCTTATTATTCCCATTTCCATCTTTTTCATGTACATGAAGGTTAGATCTATGGCTATCCTCATCATAGATAGATTTGTGGGATCCTTTATACTCAAAGCATCTGCAAATTTTTTTGATTTCCTAATATGGAAATGGATTGAACAATCATAACCCTTAATTAAAACTAACCACCTTTATTAGTGCATATTAATATCCTTTTGTGCGAATACATACTTGAGGATTATGATCTGTATATATGTCAAACTTTTCTCCATAGGGGTAATGTCTCTATATCTTAAATGTGAAGGTCACTACAGCCAACTGTAGATCATTATTTGGATAGTTATGCTCATATATATTTTACTTGTGGGAGGAATAAACTATCAATTTATCATCTTACACGAGTACATAAATGAATCATTTTTTTGATGCATCACTTTAGATCAATAATCATTCCCCACTAGTGGGTAATTTGAGCATACGTGTACCGGCCTAGACCTTACGACCCATTAATTTTCCAAAAATCCGATGTTTGTGGTGTCTGGGGGTAGTACGGGGTGTTTTGGGACCTGTGAGTCCTTAAAATGGTAATTAATTTCAACAATTGCTTACTGTGAATCATATTGATGTAACTCATCTAATGGTGACTCATCCTGGTGGTGACTCGTCTGGTAGTGACTCATCTAGCGGTAACTCGATTGGTAGTGACTCATCTGGCGGTGACTCATCTAGTAGCGACTCCTCCCGGAAATGCCTCATCTGGAGGTGAATCATCTGGCATTGAATCATTTGGTAGGGAATCTTCTGGTGGTGACTCTTCTTGGTGGTGGCTCATTTCAATAGTTCTCAATTTTTTGAGAATTTTCTAGTTTTTCCAGTATTTCCCTTTTTATACGGTTTGAAGAAAAATGAGTTTAATAACATAATTAAATATTTTTAAATATGTTTAAAAATGGATCAGTCATAACTTGAGAATCTAAAAAGACCATATTTCTTTAAAACATAAAAAACATTCAGTTTTAATGAGATCCTCCTTTAATGGTAATCTAAATACATTTTAATTCTGTTAGTTTTGTATATATTCCTTCTAAGGTGGAGATCATGCCTTCGTTCATTAATCCTTCCATCTCTTGTTATGGGAGGTCCCAAAATCATTCTTCCATAGAGCCTTGGAACGAGGTGATGCAGCTGGTTTGAGTCCCACTGAATAAGTCCCATTTTGTACGCGCACCCCTGTTTTGGTGCATCAAGTTGGTGAAATTATTCTTCCTCCGATAAAGGATTTTCTTCATCTTTCATGACTGTGTATCACGTGGGATGTGTTTATTATTTTCACCTATTTTGAGCACACATTCAACTAAATTAATAATGATTTTAAATTAGTTTAAATTAAATATAATGGGGAAGGGGAACATGATTTTTGATCTTACTATTTTGTTGAAATTGATTGATGTTGTAATTTGTATGGGATAGTTACCCACTGAAAATCATGGCCATTGGGGTCCTTGTTTGTTTACTAGCTGATGGTTTGTGGAATAAATTCTTATTGTGTGTAAATTAATGTCACTTTTTATGTAATTAGTTAACCATGTACA
The DNA here is from genome assembly GCA_963277665.1 of Viscum album. NCBI lineage: Eukaryota > Viridiplantae > Streptophyta > Magnoliopsida > Santalales > Viscaceae > Viscum > Viscum album. Next base: position 1,096,554,354 of record OY728121.1, on the reverse strand, counting down.
TTCATTCAATAAAATGGATTCCCTAGGATCATACGGTTTCAGTGATAACACCCTTAATTAACAAAGTAAAATTAAATAAGTGATCCATTTCTAAATCAGAAAGTATGTTGTGTAGTGGAATGGGATATGATTTCTATAGGGGAAGTTGTCTCGTTATGGTTGAGCAGTGGGGTTTTACTGAAAGGAGCTGGTGGATGTGGTTTCTTGGTTGTTTCAATGTGTTTCTTGCTATGAGTTATTTTCATTTTAGCTACCTAGTTGGCATGGATTGTGTTGACATTGCAATTGGAATATAAATTAGTACACATTTTAGTGGAATGGGTTGGTAACTTAGAATCTAGGAAGTTTTTTAATATATACTAATAACTAATAATGAACCATGGATTTCCTTCTAGTTGTGTGTGGTTGTTCAATTAGTCTTAGAAGAGGTCATGATGGACTTTTTGTATTGGTTAGCGATCTTCTTGTAAATATGTTGGTGGAGATTGTGTGGATTAACATATATGTACATATACATTGTATTTTCCTTCTAATTAATATAAACACCCAACCCACATAAAAACTATTTTCCGACCCCTTCAACGTCATGCAGGGGGGGTGACTTTCCCAAACAACCTGGTGGGAGGATGGATGGCTGGCCACCCACTCTTCCCTGCTCCATCTTCCAGGGGGATGATGGCCCAGGTGTCTTCACACAAGATGTGATGTGTGGTCCCAGGTGTCTTTGGTATGAGTTTTGAAGTGTGGTTCTAGCTGTCTTTAGTATGAGTTGGGATGTGCTATCCCATGCGTATTTTGGATGAGTTATGATGTTCATACTCAGGGATCTTCTAGATGAGATACGATGTGTGGACTAGGTCAATACTTATGGGATGCAATTTTATGTGATGTGATGTGTGTCCCATGTGTGTGTGGGAAGGATGTGTTGTAAGGTTGTAGCCTCGGTTTGTGCGGGGTAGATGTGATGTGATATATTTGGAAGAGGTGGGAGGGAAATGATATTTGATGATGGGCTGTGAGAGCGGTTAATCAGTGGGAATGTGGTGCTAGTAACCCTATAAATAATGTAATTTATATTATAATATATTACATGGATGGATTATTTGGAGAACAAGACTTGTTGAGGATGGGTTTATGGTTAGTCTACCTATTAGGTGTTGCTTGGTTTCGATGTTTTCTCATGGGTTCATTATTATACTCCCTCCACTTGTGCATGAGAGACTTTGTTTTTTTACTGAGTATACCTGTAATCTCACCCTTTGTATATAAAACTATTTTCATGTTTCCATGAGGATTAAATGGACCTTTTTGGGCGTTACTAGCCATATCCTCATACAATTAATGTGTTGCTGCTCTAGTTTTGTTTTTGGGTATTTACATTGAATAATTTTTATCTGTATTAGTTTTGTTAAGATATGAATTGCGGGTTGGTTTTTGGTTTTTGTATATATAATTCATGGAGTTGATTATGGTTGAAACATCATATCTCATAATCTTGTTTCCTTATAATGTATAATGACTTCTATATTGTGATATTTGTACACCCTTAGTTCTTGTCTCCATATTGGGGCCTACTAAAGGTGAAACTCTGGGGTTATTATATCTCTCCCCTCATTGCGGTAACTTTGGTGGGTTGGGGTTATGATTGAGTGGTATCATAGATGATGGTTGAGATATAGAATGGAGTTTGGAGTTAGTCACTTCATGGTTTTAATGGATTGGTATGGAAATAGTTTTATTTGACCTTAGTGTGTACCATAGGATAGGGATAACAGATAGGACATAGGATTTTAGGGCCCCCATGATCCAGTGCATGGACTTTGAGCCTATTGAATGACTAGGTGAGATGGTACTACCTATAGGTTAGGGACCTTGGATATTCATTGTCCGTGTGTACCTCAGGTAGTGGAGGTTTAGTAGGCTGACCTAGTTAATCAAAAGAGGGTTGATCTAACTAAGGATGATGATTAGTGGTAGAGTAAGTTGTGTGCTTTTATGTGGCAGTCTTTGGGAAAGTATGAGAGGAGAATTTTTAATATGCAAATAGATATTTGGATAGAGGTTTTGGATACATATTTAAATTTTATCGAATACCCAAGGGAGTACAGGGTCTCTTTGGCGGTTAGTCAGATGTGAGGAGCTATGCATCAAAGTTGGATGTTGTACCTTGGTGTGTAGAGGAAGTTGTTTCCTGGGTCAATGTCTAGAAAATGTTTCGGGCAGACTTCCTCTCGTTGACCATGAAGACTGATAGGGGGTAGGAGATACTATCCCTTCAGTAGGGGATTATGTCTATGCTGGATCTTGGGATTATGTTTGAAGATGTTTTCCACTTCACACCGTATATTTTTCTGGATGGGGAGTCCCGAGTGAGGCATCTTGTGGAGGCACTCTATCCTTCGATCGAGTATGAAGTTACACCTTTTACGCTACCAACATACCTGAAAGTTTAGAATAAGGTAGAGGTGATTGAGAAGAAGAAATAATGAGGAGGTTTTCTATGATAGGGGAACTAAATGAGTTCCATAAGGAGAAGAGTTATGGGTGGAAATCTGTGGGTGATAGGTCCTTCAAGGTTTTAACTAGCCAGGAGTCAACGTCTGTTGCTTCCCTATTGACCTTATGATTTCCATATCGTTCCTATGGGCTTGAGATGGTGTGTTTATTTTATGGTATTCGTGAAAATCGTCAAAACTAGTGCCCAATGGTTGCACGATCTGTGTTTGTCAGATCTAGAGAAGTTCAACATCATCCTCAACAATAGTTACCACCATGGCCATACCATAAGTAGGGGTAGTGAGATTATGGTCCAATAAAGATAGATGAGACAGGTAGAGGTCATATTTATGATGTTTTCCAATATTAAGAACCTCAAAACGATAGTGGTCATGGAGGCTGCCATCAATAGAGAGGCAGGGGAGCTGGGTTTGATCAGTTTCATGCAGTGGAGGTAGAAACACTTGATGGGCTAGAGATCATTTGTGGTATTATTAGTTTATCATCTACTATTTTCTGTTATTTTTTTGAGCTTCACACTTCTTTTTTTGTACCCACACTAGTCCATTTTTATGGGACTAAATTTAGAGAGGATTCCCATACCTCTGGTGTTGACTACTCCTTTCGGAGGCTAGACCAATTGGTCTTATGTGTCCTGGAGGTATAGACAGATGATGGAGCTGCATCAGTTTTGTGGGGATATTTTCTTAATTAATATATATCCATATGATTTCATCCTTGTAATCAACTGGTTGTATTTTGTGCATACTGTAATTGAATTATTTCATAGGAGAATCATGTTCTCGAATGTGGAAGATCGGTGTGTGGTTTTTGTTGGTGAGAGGGGTTTCGAGGTTGGAATCCGTCACATGGGGAAACTTCTTTCTTTAATGGATGAGATGTCTATGAAGCTAGTGGGAGCTAAGGTAGGGATGGCTCCCAAGGATTTCAGTGAGTTCCTGGACATTTTCCCTAAGTAGGTTGTGACACTACCCCATCGACATGATGTTGAGTTTGTGATAAATTTTTAGCCCAATGCTTCTTCGATTTTGATGGCACCTTATCGGATGACACCATATGAGTAACGAGTGTTGAGGATTTAGATAGATGATATGATGTACAAGGGTTTTACTTGACCCAATGTGTCACCCTGGGGTACTCCAGTCTTATTTTCAATGAATGAATACGGTAGTCTATGGTTGTGCATAGACTACCAGAGTTTGAATCATGTGATGGTTAGAAACCATTACCCTCTTCGAAGGATAGATGATATTTTTTACTAGATGAGAGGGAAAGGTTGGTTTTCTAAGACCAATCTTTAGTATGGATATCAGCATTTGGGGGTAAAGGAGGGAGGTATCCTAAAGACTACCTTCAGATATAGGTACATGCAATTTAATTTTTAGCCATGTCATTCAGTGTTATGAATGCAGTAGCTATGTTCATGGGGATTATGAACTGCATGATCCATTTGTTTATAAACCTATTCTTCATTGAATTCATTGATGATATCTTGATATAATTAATGTTAGAAGAGAAGCATGTTGAGCATCTCCAGGATATCTTGTAATTTCTTTAGTTCCACTAGTTCTGTTGAAGTTTTCCATGTGTATGTTTTGGACATGAGAGGTTAGTTTACTCAAACATGTGGTGTCTTAATATGGTGTGGCAGTTGACCAAATGAAGGTCGATGCAGTAGTTTCTTTGGAAGCACCCAAGAACATGGAATAAGTTTGTGGCTTCCTTAGTCTCGTAGGCTATTATTAGTGGATTGTGTATGAATTATCTAGATAATTATCACCATTTATAGCATTTATTAGGAAATACCATGTTTTTTTTGGGCTGATCAGTGCTAGGATTCATTCAGTTACCTAAAGGGGAAATTTCTCAGTGCTCTAGTGATCCATTTTATAGAAGAAAGGGTAATGTTTGAGGTGTTTTTGGACTATTCTTTTCTAGTCGTGGGATGCATCGTGAGGCAGAAAAAGGAAGTGATATATTATGTATTTATGAAGTTACACCCTCATGAATGTAACACTGCTACCCATGATCTAGATCTTGCATTAGTTGTGTTCTCACTGAAATTGTGGAAACATTACTTCATTGAGAAGCACTTTGTGGTGTTCACGGATCAAAGGAGTTTAAGGTACGTCTTTCCTCAGTGTGATACGAATATACGGCAGTGAATATGGAAGGATTTTCTTTAGGACTATAATTTTGATATCTCCTACAACTCATGAAAGTGAAACATTGTGGCTGATTATTTGTGTAGAAAGTCACAGAAGGATGTTGTTCGAGAGTCTACAAATTCCTGGAGAATAGTGGATAATTTGGTAGACCTGAAAAAAAAAATTAAAAGGTCTATGGTGGTATAGGTTATTTGTTTCAGATAATGGTTTAGTATTCTATGTAGCAGTAAGTAGAGGAATCTCAGTGGGGATACTCAAAGGTATAGGTGATGCGTGATCGTGTTGGCCATGGGGATGATCCGGAGGGATGGATGGAGGATAGTTAGAACTGAATGTCATTCCAAGGAAGGATATTTATTCCAATACCAATGTGGTAGGGAGTTATTCGTGAGTTCCATGGATCAACTTTGGTGGTAAGACTGAAGATTCATATGATGTCCCATGGCTTGAGGATGTAGTTTTGGTTGCCCAGGATGAAGCAAGATGTGGATAATTTTGTGACAAGGTGCTTGGTTTCCACATGGTAAAGGCAACAAATCATATTCCTAGTGCTTTTTTGTAGCCCTTTGATATTTTGGAGTTGAAATGGGATAAATTCTAGATGGATTTCATCATAGGGTTACTTATAGATCTGGGTGGTTGTGATTCCATATGGGTTATTGTGGGTCAGTTAACGAAATAAGATCACTTCCTAGCAATCAAAGAGTTAGGAATAGTGGATGTTTTAGAAAATAGGTACATGGATTAGGTGGTGCTATTTCAGGGAGTTCCGATTTCCATTGTCTTGTATCGAGATTCACATTTTACCTCATGAGTCTGGAGAGGATTTACAGATGATTCACTGCCAGACTAGTTACTTCCAGATGAGTCATGACCAGATGAGTCACTACCATATGAATGACCAACAAATGAGTCACCACCAGACGAGTCACCACCATATGAGTTAACAACAGTTGAGTCACTATCAGGATGATTCACCACCAGAAGAGTCACCTCCAGGATAAGACGCCATTGTAAAATGGTAAATTTGAAAAAATATAGAAATGACTCGCCATTGTAATGTATCACATATCCATAAAACACGCCAAACTACCCCCATACACCAAAAATATCATATTTTTTGAAAATTAATTGGATGGAAGGTATAAGACATCACATAACATACCTTAAAGAGAGATTTAGATTATAGAGGGTTATTTTCTTCTCTTGAGAATTTATTTTGACTTTATATAAGAAAATCCCATTCATGCCCAAAATAACGTTAAATTACACTAAATGGAGTATCATAATGTTTTTTAGGATATCTTGTCCATAAATATGGATTGAAGATTAGTGATATTCATGGAATGCAACAATTGACCCATTCTCTGTATTCGTCGATAAATCAACTTCCATGTTTTGAGGTTGAGTTTGAATAGTTATACTAAACATGCATGATATGAAAGAATGTGTAGAACCAGAATCAAGAAGTAAATTTTCTATTCATGAATGGATAACTAGCGTACTTATCACCAATTCATTATTGGGATCTGCCTCATCAATTTTGATTGTATATGTTATCCGTTTTTCTCTAGAAAATATAGGTTTCTGCCATCATTTTTATGCGATTTTTTTATCCCTTTGATATTTTTTAGCTGAAATGGGATGAATTCTCGATGGATTTCATCATAGGGTTACTTTGAGATCTGGGTGGTTGTGATATCATATGGATTATTGGGGGTCAGTTAATGAAATCAGATCACTTCCAAAAAATCAAAGAGTTAGTAATAGTGGATTTTTTATAAAAGAGGTACATGGATTAGGTGGTGCTGTTTCATGGAGTTCTGATTTCCATTGTCTTTTATCAAGATTCCCGTTTTACCTCATGAGTCTAGAGAGGATTTCCAGATGAGTCACCGCCAGACGAGTTACCACCAGATGAATAACCACCAGACGAGTTACCACCAGAATAGTCACCACCATATGATTTAACACCCATTGAGTCACTACCAGGATGATTCACCACCATAAGAGTCACGACTAGGACGAGACACCATTGGAAAATTGGAAATTTGGAAAACTATAGAAATGAATCACCATTGGAATGTATCACATATCCATCAAACACCCCAAACTACCCCCCACACCACAAATATTATTTTTTTGGTAAAGTAATGGGATGAAAGGACCCAGACATCACATAACATACCTCAAAGAGAGATTTATATTACAGAGGGTTATTTTCTTCTCTCGAGAATTTATTTTGTCTTTATATATGAAAATCCAATTCATGCCCAAAATAACATCAAATTACACTAAAGGTAGTATCATAATGTTTTTTAGGAAATCTTGTCTACATATATGGATAGGGGATGATAGATATTCGTGGGATGCAACAATTGACCCATTCTCTGTATTCTCCGAGAAATCAACATCAATGATTTGAGGTAGTGTTTGAATAGTTTTACTAAAATTGCATGATATTAATGAATTCGTAGAACCAGAATCAAGAAGTAAATTTTCTATTCATGAATGGATAACTAGTATACTTATCACCAATTCATTATTGGGATATGCCTCATAAATTTTGATTGTATAAGTTCTCCCTTTATCTCTAGGACATACTGGTTTCTGCCGTCATTTGTTGTCGAAAACATTTAGAATGGGGAATTGATTCTCATAGTGTCATTATTCATTTTAGTTTAATAATTGGAAAATTTGATAAGGGTTTACTAGGGAATTCCATTCATCCATCACATAGGTGAGTTAATTAAAGTATTTCCTCACCCCCTTTAGGAAATTTCTGGGATGATTATTACCACACTCATGACAAGTGGGATGATGGAATTTATTACAGCCATGGGTTTATTCCATCACACCACCATAATTAAACTTGATTATATATTTCTTGTCTCTAACCCCAAAAAACCCTTGAGATATTGTGATCACCAATATAACTTCGAGGGAACATTGGAAACTTTCCTCATAGTTACTGAAATCTTAAATATATAACACTTTTCATAGACTCAAAATTTTCTTACCAAAGAAGTGGTCAACTTTTCTTTTGGAGGAAATGAAAAAGTCCAAGGAATATTGTTGAAGTATTTTGAATTTTACCTCATACACCCTGATGTATTCAAAATCCTTTTTAACATATTCCAGAATTCCTTCAACTTCATCGCTATGATCTCCTCTTCTAGCTTCTTATTTTTGACCAACATCCACTTTTTATTAGTTTCTCCTTCCATATGATAAATAGCTAGCCCAAATTTCTCTCAGCTAGAGAATGGGAGGAAGGGGAAGATATTTTCAATGGAGTTTATCCATTTTTCCACGATGAAGGGATCAGTAGATCTATTGAATGATGGAGGAATTTATCACATAAAGTTCTCAATTTCAACTTTATCTTTCTTGGGGGATTTTAATGTTATTCTTGAATCAGTTTTTGGTTCATAAATTGAGTTAATTGAGAAATTATTATTAGTAAGTTCTTGAATCTTGATCCCATTGGGAAAGGAATCTCACTTTGGTATCCATTACATTTCTCATGACATGGGTTGTCGACTCAGTTTCTACTATTTCCATGAATTTGGCTAGAAAAAAAAGAAAATTAGGGATGATTTTTTTGAACTATTAAACACATAAACACAAAACTAAGTAATTTAAATGGATAACTCATAAATGATATATATTCATTAACTTATGACTTTATAGGTTTCAATATATGTTTTCCATGATCAATTTACTAACATAAAATATTATGAATAATTTTTATTCCCGTAATAATGGTTCATAAAGAGATTGTAAATTTACAAAAGCATATCGCCTTGTAGTGTCAAACAAGATGGCAGTAAGGCCCGTTATTGTGTACAATGTAACGATCAATTTTTCTCAATACACCATTTTTGGAGTTATTACCCCTATAATCATATATTCCAGATCCACATCCACTTCTAGTATCAAAAAAAAGATGTATTTTTTTAGAAACTAGTTACTCTATAATTTACCAAATTTAGAGACGTTTTCTATGTGTTGAATTATCCTTAAGTCTTTTACAATATTTTTCTAATCCTAATCCCAAAAATAACTAGACTTTCTCTGATACCAACTATGAAAAGCCATGTATTAATACACCTTATTTAATGCATTATTACATACAGGTTCACATAATAAAATACCAAAATATTACTATGCCTAGTGTATTTGAGAACTTGGTTACATAATATAAGAAATTACAATAGGAAAAAAACTTCATTATTGAAAACTTCTTAACCTGGTTTTAAAATTTAACGGCACTTATAAAATTTCATGGGATAATCTGAGGACTTACATATGAATCAGATGAGCTATAAATCAAATTAAGTTAATTAAAAAAGAATATAATAAGTTAAATAATTACATGTGATTCAAGGTGTATATCAAGGAATCATAATTGGGGCCAAAATCATAATCTTGAACATTTATCTGTGATATAAATGATAACATAAAGGCAACAATGGAAGGTGGAAACAATACAATATATGGAATCATAAACATAATACATGTATAACTGCAAAGAAAAAATAACATAGTGTTATTAGGATAACATACCATGCAGTATACATGATATCTCATGACATTAAAACATTATGTAATGAATTAGAGCACTATCAAGGCATACCCATTGTAATTTGTAAATGCATATGTGTGCCACATATATAATTCAAATTCAGATCATATTCCATAAAATTTAACCCTATAATTAAAGAGTGTGGGATTCAAAAATGGTATTCTATAATCAATAATGGATAGGTACATCCAATTTAATAACCTTGATTTTAAATAAGTATGGGTATTCACTGCACAATATTTTGGCATGAATAATTGAAGGATGATTTTAGTAGCATAATTGTTGTACATAAAGTTTCATAAAAGGGATTATTGAGAGTGAAATGGTTATATCATAACTTTTAAATAATATTTATAGTAATAGGTATATGTAATAACATAACCCAACATGAACAATTATAAATTTAATGCATAGTACAAATAAGGTTTTTGAATTAAGAGGAATTGGATAAGATCCCTTACCTGGAGAGGGTGCTTCTAAAAGCATGGGATGAGCTTCGTAAGAAATTAGGGGAACCTTGGGAGGAATCCATAGAGGGAAGGGTAGATTATTTTAGGATACTATGGTTTTGGGTGACGTTTAATTATATTTTGAGTGAGTTTATATGAAAAAAGAGAGGAAAGGTCTTTATTAATTTCCAAACATAGTTTTGGACTATTTATGATAATGTAATCAATAACCATAAACATTCCCTTGATTTATTTACATGGTTTATTCAAAAACTTAAGTGTTTTTCAATATCTAAAATTTTTATGAACTTGTATCATTAAAATAATACCATTGGTGATGTGGAATCAAGTCGTGTTTACAAAGAATTTATTTTAAAACCTTAAAATATAATATAGGTTTTGGAGGATTTTTTAAGGGTTTATAAAATTAATAAAATTATTGTAAAAACTCATTAATTAAAAGAGGAAATATATATTTGTTTTTTCATACCTTTTATGGAATACATTTAAATCACTTTTGGGTCGTTATGATGTCATAGTACACATCGTATAATTATACCGTATCTAATTTTTATCCAAAAATTCGGCTATCTCTGAAAATTATGAAAAAATAACCAATGGATAATATGGACATTTTTATTTAAAAAATAATATTAATTCTATGAAAATTAATCTCTAAATATGATAATTTATATTTTTTAAAAAAAACATCATATATTGGAAAATCTTAGTTTTCTATACAATAACACTTTTATGACCCTTATAAAAATTATTTTTGAGCTTTTGAAATTATATTATAAATTATATTCAGTAAATATCATTTAATAATAATTTTTTTTAAAATATCATTTATATAAAATAATTATTTAATTTTTCAAATGGATTGTCTTGATTGAAACTATATATCTCCAAAAAGTGAAATTTGAGTTTTTTCATATTAAAATATAAATTTTATCAATCTCATTATCTAAGCATTTAAAAAATAATTTTTAAAAAGGAAACATATAATAAATTTTTAATTAAAATAAAATATAAAAATTCATACAGTTATGATCTAGATACATATCCCTTTATTACACTAGTGAACACCCTAAGGGTAAGGTGTGCGATGATGAGAATTTATTTGGGTGGTTCAACATACATAGTTTAGCTTGTGACCTAGATGAGAATGAAATTCTTCCATAAATGATTTAATTCATGGTTTATTTATTGAATCTAAGCTCAGGATTAATCAAGTGAAAATCCCAGTGATTTTATCTGTAGAGACCCGAAGCCTGACGTATATGAACATTACATTAATTTTGCGGAATACTTAGTACATAACAAAAAAACACACACATAAGGATCGTAATAGTTTAGTGTCTTTGGAAACTCGGAACACAATCTTCTAATCGTGGTGAAAGATCTCCAATATCTCCCATAAAGATCTTCACTTTTTTTACCTAAAACCTTTCATTATATCCTTGGGAAAAGAAAACATAAAAGGGTGAGCTCAAATTCTCAGTAAGGGTAAACAAAAGAAATATAAATCTCATCATATACACAAGCACATAACTTTTGGAAATCTTAACCTGCAAAAAAGATCATAATTTCATAACATGGGATAAATCATGGCAGTGAAATGTAATCACAATAATGACAACTTAAAACATGAAACTTTGTGTCATACACACATAATCATAGAGAATCATTTCTTGTTAGTCAAGACTCATTGTCAAGACTATCTTAGTGGACAAAGTCCCTTTCTGAACCGAGTCACCCTTGTTCCAGCCCTATTTCACTGAATCGGTATAACCTACCGTTCCAGCCTTGTCTATCTCATGAGATATAAAATCTTTACCCAATGCATTGGAGGGAGATATAGGTCCCACCCATCTCATAATGATACCATTCTTATGTGTGCCACAAAATAATAAATCATACATCATTACATAACTCATGTAATACAAATGGGAATCTTAAACATCATGACATAATAAAACAATTCATATAAGATAAATGAATTCATGAAAATAATTCCATCACAACATAATCAAATCAATGTAATAATAGGGATAAAAACAAAACCCTTTATTATCTTAGATGGAAAATAATTTTGATAAAACACTTGAACTCCATTCTTGAGGAAAATATCCTTTTTCTTCAAAACCATTTTTCCTTTCTTAACATGTCATACAAATTTAAACTAAAAGAAGTTTATTAAAAATAAACTTGAAAACTTGTAAAGTAAGCTTCTTGGAAATAATGTTTTAAAAATCCATTCATGCCGTATTAGTTAAAAAAAATATTCTTCTCGTACTTTTGTCGGAAAAGTCAAAAAGTACCTCGTACGAAAACGACAAAAGATTCCTTTCATTTCATTTACTAAAAACTCACCGAAGGGTAAAATTGGATTTAAACAATTGTAGGTGGATGGAAATAATATTACATATTGAGGAAACATGGATGTGGATGATAAAATACACCCCAGTAAATAACAAAGTATAAACAATCTCGGATAAAAATGAGATTGTGATATTCCCCTTACCGTAGGTCCGATTTTCTTCGTAAGTGTCCGAACCTCCTGTATAATGATTTAAATAATATAATTGACTTAATACAGAATCATATTCATTGTTATGATATCATATATGGTCCACTTATGACTTTATATTACCCGTTCTTTTGTAAATTCATGTTAAAGTAGTGTTTTGGGTAAAATCGTCTCCTTTGTCGTTCGAGTTTTTAACCTGTAATTATTCATATGATTACTTAGATCATGATTACTTAATTCCAGAATATAAAAAATTATATATATATATATATTCAGAATATACATATATATAATAAATCAGTAAATGGAAATAAATACACCGTTCATGGAGACGGTAGTCCGTACATACGCATGAACGCTGTTTTCGTTTCCTTATTGAATTGAATGGAATTAAGTAGATGAAATAAATATAAATAAATCCAGTATCATTATTATGTCATATATTTCATTATTACTTACTATATATACTTTATAATCATTCATGAATGGTTAATCATTGGGAATGAATCTCATCACGTCGTGGAGACGGTAGTCCGTACGTACGCACGAGCGATGATATCGTTCCCATGGTCGTGGAATTGTGTTGAAGTGTATGTATACTATTTCAGTATCAATATCACTTTATAATAATAATATATAGTTACTCATTACACCATTATACCCATCCAATTAAGGTGGTGGCGGAAAATAGATTACACCACGGCGTGGAGACGATATTTCGTACGTACGCACGCGCGGTGATTTCCTTTTTCCTTAGGATGGATAGAAGGTTAATTAGAGTTGTTTCATATTTATAATAACATATCAGTATATAAGAAATACTTATGTTATTACTTTATCTTGAAACAACTAATGAAGAAGAAGTTGAAGAAGAAATAAAGATGAAAGAATCGGTAACGGACATTACCTCTTCTTTGAAGTGCTTCTTTGAGACCTTCTTTTAGGGCACTAAAATTGGTCTTTGAGGAAGACCAGAACCTCTAGGATGTTTCTAGGGAAGTGGAGAAGAGATTTTGGTAGGGTTTTTCCGAGCTTGAAGGCTCAAAGTTGTGTTAATTTTTATTAAAAAGTCTCAAATTACATTTATTTGGGCATTTATAACATTAATTATGTTAATTTTTATTAAAAATGTAATTACTACATCACTTTTGTGTGATAAATAAATTAAATTATTTAAGGTCTAAAAATTACAAATAAAATAAAATTATGTAGGAAATATTTTTATCTTTCTAATGAATATTTATAGTCGAATTTATCTTATGTATAACCCCATATGAAAAATGTTTTAGTAAATAAACATTGATTTTAACTCTTTTAACTCTTCTTTGAATTAAATAATAATAAATGTCCTAATCTAATCCAAGTGGGCCTAAATGATAATATTTTACACTTAAGGTTGTTTTTGGTCGAGATAAACTTTTCCTATAGAATTAGGACATTTGTTAGGGTAATATTAATATCATTCTTACCCTTAATTACCCTATTTACTTTTAACCGTGGTAAATAAAAGTAAAAAGTTACTATTCACCAAATATTATTTTCATCTCATTGAACCACATTTTACTTACTGACATCAACCATGTCTCTCTGATTTTTGAAATTCCATTCACAGAAGCGGTAAAATTAAGTTTTATAAAAAATTCAGTTTTTTAACTACCACTTAGTAGTTTCACTATTCATCAAAAATTGATGTTTCTCAGAACAATGCCAAAATTTCATCCTAAGCTATATTTCATATTCAGAATTCAAAAATGAAGTCTATTTTACCAAATTCATATCATAGAAGTTTCATTAATTAATTTTATAATTAAATCCCGCTGTTAAAACAAATAGCGTGTTTTTAAGAAACAATATCTATCAAAAGATTGACACTTGTTTATGTCTAGTTTAAATGTGAAATTACATCCAATGACCAACATTGTATTAAATTGTAAAAATATATTGTAAATATACTTTAAAAATACTAAAATTAATAATTTATCACTATTAATTATTTCGATTGAAAAGTTGTTTTTAACTAAAATTTAGTAATTTTAACTATTCATCAAAATATGAAAGTTATCCGAAAAGTACCAAAATTTCACCTTAGGCTAAATTCGATACTAAGAATCCAAAAATGAAGTACATTTTGAGAGCTACAATTTCTAAAATTTTAAAATGTGGTTATTACTATTCATAACGGCTAGTTATAATAATATGTTAATAGCATATCGTTGTTTAGTAAAACTCGGTATTGCGTACTACACACGCTATCGAGGAAGGTCGCGATTGTGTGTAATGAAAGGCAAGTCAAGGATGTGTGTTGTGCAAGATCCTTTTGGTGTAGCTTACAACACAAGACATTAATAAAATTAAAAAGAATATTTTTCATAAAATCTCGGGCTGTTACATTCTACCCCCCTTAAAATGAATTTCGACCTCGAAATTCGTCGGGGTTATAAATGGTTTACTACTTGAAAGTTTCTTTAATAGAAACCCACATCGTAAAATGGGATACCAAAACCAATCTTTAAAAAAAAAGTATGAAACGTAATGGTTATCCAAATAAACTAATCACTGGGTTTCCACATAGGTGAAAATATGGATATGGAAGAAAAATCTAACCATCATGTTCTGATGGAGAGTGGTAGAGAACATGGCTATAGAAAAGCCAACAATCACAAATCCATAAATTTGTGATGATATAAGGTACCATCTGATTAATCAAATATAAGAGCACTAGGACAACATTTTTGGTTTTCAAGATCGTTTCCCTAAAGTTGAATAATTTGAATTAGAATAAATACTTAGTTTATTTTGGTACAATCTCACTGCTGTTCGTGCCTTGAACAATTTCTACTTCATATCTTAAATAAATGATGTTGAATTTGTTATTCGTGAAGTGTTAGCAGATCATTTGATAGAATGATGGGTCATTCCATCTGTCTCAAACAAAAGGTTAGAAAAAGTTATATACATAAGTTGATCTATTGTGAGATTAATCATATATGGTTCCTAAAATGGACTTTATACTTCATATATCATACTGATTAATATAATAAAACTAGTTTCTACAAAATAGGGACTTCATGTAGGCCAGTGGTAGGCGATAAAGGCCAGTCGCACTTCGGTTGTGGGTTCGATTCCCAAAGCCTTGTCCGACGCGATGGGCTGTCGCCCAACCTGCAGGTTGTCTTTTTTCTAGAACTATATTACTATAACATCCCATCAATAATATCGAAAAAATTTCTACCCTTAAACAATACTAACTTATGTCCAACATAATCCATTCCAATCTTTAGGCTTATCCATAATACTGCAGTCCACTCTCATAACATAGTGAAAACGATTACCAGAGATTTAATACCATCGTTGATCCCCATATATCATAAGATATGTTTTGTTGGTCACATTCCAAACATTCAAAGTCCTTAATCATGTGTTCTCTTGAATACCTTAGTGAAAACATGAATGCAGTTAAAAGTTAACACCTTCCACATACCAAAATCCTCAAAATTCTATATACCCAAACCATGATATCACTTAGTCCTTATATCAATCATGAGCTCATGAATACAATCAAACATTTAATTTTCTCCTTATCCCTTCATTATGCTCATATCATCTACATTCCAAAAATATCTGAATAACCTTTCATGGATACTGGTAACATTAATCATACACTTTCAAAACTCAAGGAAAGACAACAGTGTAACAATCCTTAGATGTCTCTTTATTCCATAGTACCATGATATTCTTTATACAACATTACACTTGATAAACATGTAATCATTCCACTACCTTCTTAAACTATTGACCGTGATTCAACAATTCTTTCACATAACATATCATTTGTAGTCTCTTCATCATCATCAACATAAATACTACCCATATGGCCGTACTGATTCTCTTCATGAGACTTTCCATTAGGGCATTGGTTTGCATAATGCCCGTACATTCCACATTTAAAACATTTAACCTTTGTGGATGTCGTAGCAATACCATTATCCTCATCCCTGGTGTTAACTGAACCTTTTCCTTTGCACTTACTGGCTTTGTGTCCTTCTTTTCCACACCCAAAGCGTCTTCCAGTTCCTTTGAAACATTCTCCTTGATGCCTCTTCCCACATGATTTACATAGGGGAAATTGAACTTTATTTCCTCTATGATCATCATGAAACTCTATATTTCTCTTATTAGAGATGTCAAGAAACTTACCAAATTTGAGTTTATTGATCATATTATGAGATTGCTGATTCAGTATAATAATGATGGTTGGACTTCCAAATCCCATTTCATTTGGTTTATCATGAATAATATCATTCCATTGTCCATAATATCCTCCCTTATCGTGAATCATCTTATTTCCAGCCATTTTCTAAAACCCAAAAAGAATAGTGTTAGAGGCAAAAATCATAATAAAGGGGGATTAACTTCAATATCTAACATCTTAGGTTTAATCTAATATCGTTACCATAGTTCTAGGACTATATCCTATACGTATACTTATCCTTAGGGACATCCCTAGACATACCTTAGAAATATCTCTAGGGATCTCACTAACGTTTTCGAATCCTAGTTTCCAAAGGTTGACTAAACCTTTCCTCTGATACCAACTGTAGAGACCCAAATCCTGACGTATATGAAAATTACATTACTTTTTCGGAATACTTAGTACATAACAAAAAAACACACACACAAGGATCGTAATAGTTTAGTGTCTTTGGAAACTCGGAACGTAATCTTCTAATCGTGGTGAAAGATCGCTAATATCTCCCATAAAGATCTTCCCTTTTTTTACCTAAAACCTTTCTTTATATCCTGGGGAAAAGAAAACATAAAAGGGTGAGCTCAAATGCTCAATAAGGGTAAACAAAAGAAATATAAATCTCATCGTATACGCAAGCACATAACTTTTGGAAATCTTAACCTGCAAAAAAGATCATAATTTCATAACATGGGATAAATCATGGCAGTGAAATGTAATCACAATAATGATAACTTAAAACATGAAACTTTGTGGCATACACACATAATCATAGAGAATCATTTCTTGTTAGTCAAGACTCATTGCCAAGACTATCTTAGTGGACAAAGTCCCTTTCTGAACCGAGTCACCCTCGTTCCAGTCCTATTTCACTGAACCGGTATAACCTACCCTTCCAGCCCTGTCTATCTCATGAGATATAAAATCTTTACCCAATGCATTGGAGGGAGATATAGGTCCCACCCATCTTATAATGATACCATTCTTATGTGTGACACAAAATAATAAATCATATATCATTACATATCTCATGTAATACAAATGGGAATATTAAACATCATGACATCATAAAACAATTCATATAAGATAAAGGAATTCATGAAAATAATTCCATCACAACATAATCAAATCAATGTAATAATAGGGATAAAAACAGAACACTTTATTATCTTAGATGGAAAATAATTTTGATAAAACACTTGAACTCCATTCTTGAGGAAAATATCCTTTCTTCTTCAAAAACATTTTTCCTTTCTTAACATGTCATACAACATTAAACTAAAAGAATTTGATTAAAAATAAACATGAAAACTTGTAAAGGAAGCTTCTTGGAAATAATGTTTTAGAAATCCATTCATGCCGTATAAGTTAAAAAAACATTCTTCTCGTACTTTTGTCTGAAAAGTCAAAAAGTACCTCGTACGAAAATGAAAAAAGATTCCTTTCATTTCTTTTACTAAAAACTCACCGAAGGGTAAAATTGGATTTAAAAAATTGTAGGTGGATGGAAATAATATTACATATTTAGGAAACATGGATGTGAATGATAAAATACACCCCAGTAAATAACAAAGTATAAACAATCTCAGATAAAAATGAGATTGTGATATTCCCCTTACCGTAGGTCCAATTTGCTTTGTAAGTGTCCGAACCTCCTGTAAAATGATTTAAATAATGTCATTGACTTAATACAGAATCATATTCATTGTTATGATATCATATATGGTCCACTTACGACTTTATATTACCCATTCTTTTGTAAATTCATGTTAAAGTAGCCTTTTGGGTAAAATCGTCTCATTTGTCGTTCGTGTTTTTAACTTGTAATTATTCATATGATTACTTAGATCATGATTACTTAATTCCAGAATATAAAACATGATTTATATATATAAATATATTCAGATTATACATATATATAATAAATCAGTAAATGGAAAGAAATACACCGTTCATGGAGACGGTAGTCCGTACGTACGCATGAACGCTGTTTTCGTTTCCTTATTGAATTGAATGGAATTAAGTAGATGACATAAATATAAATAAATACAGTATCATTATTATGTCATATATTTCATTAGTACTTACTATATATACTTTATAATCCTTCATGAATGGTTAATCATTGAGAATGAATCTCATCGCGTCGTGGAGACGGTAGTCCGTACGTACACACGAGCGATGATATCGTTCCCATGGTCGTGGAATTGTGTTGAAGTGTATGTATACTATTTAAGTATCAATATAAAATTATAATAATAATATATAGTTACTCATTACACCATTATACCCATCCAATTAAGGTGGTGGCGGAAAATAGATTACACCACGGCGTGGAGACGGTATTCCGTACGTACGCACGCGTGGTGATTTCATTTTTCCATTGGATGGATAAAAGGTTAGTTAGAGTTGTTTCATATTTATAATATCATATCAGTATATAAGAAATACTTATGTTAATACTTAATCATGAAACAACTAAAGAAGAAGAAGTTGAAGAAGAAATAAAGATGAAAGAATCGGTAACAGACATTACCTCTTCTTTGAAGTGCTTCTTTGAGACCTTCTTTTAGGGCACTAAAATTGGTCTTTGAGGAATACCATAACCTATAGGATGTTTCTAGGGAAGTGTAGAAGAGATTTTGGCAGGGGTTGTCCTAGATTGAAGGCTCAAAGTTGTGTGAGGAAGAGAGGGAGGAGGTGCCCTTTTATAAGGGAGGAGAGGGGCACCTTTGGAATAACGAAAAATATTATTTTATTATAAAGTCAAGTTCGGTTTTAAATAGCTCCAAATTGATTTATTTCGAGGCTACGGTGGGTATGGGTCTAAATCCTCTCATCCAATATGATTTAGACAAGTTTAGGTTATTATTTTAACCTTATGAATTAGATTTAACTCTAAGTTAAATAATTTAACTTTTACCGTGTCTTTTTGTTTTCTTACACTATATGGTTAATAAACTTACCATAAAAAGCCAAAAGAACCCCAAGTTGTTTATTATTAATACATATATCCTTATATAAGTCATTTGGCCGAACATTAGATTTTTAGGAATTAAATAACAATTTATAATATAATATTTGTTTTAAAAACTAATTTATGTCAATTTTGACACTATTTGGTACATGATTTTTATGAAATTTATAACAGAATGATAATTTAGAACAAAGTTACTTAAATCAACAATAACATGTCATATTAACCTATAAAATTATTTTAAGTCATAAAAGGTCCCAAATTACATTTATTTGGGCATTTATAACATTAATTATGTTAATGTTTCTTAAAACGGTAATTACTGCATCATTTTTGTGTCATAAATATATTAAATTATTTAAAGTATAAAAATTACAAATAAAATACCATTATGTAGGAAATCTTTTTATATTTCTAATGAATATTTATAGTCGAATTTAGCTTATGTATAACCCCATATTAAAAATGTTTTTGTAAATAAACTTTGATTTTAACTCTTTTAACTTTTCTTTGAATTAAATAATAATAAATGTCCTAATCTAATCCAAGTGGGACTAAATGATAATATTTTACACTTAAGGTTGTTTTTGGTCGAGATACACTTGTCCAATAGAATTAGGACATGTGTTAGGGTAATATTAATATCATTCTTACCCTTAATTACCCTATTTACTTTTAACCGTGGTAAATAAAAGTAAAAAGTTACTATTCACCAAAAATTATTTTCATCTTATTGAACCACATTTTACTTACTGGCATCAACCGTGTCTCTCGGATTTTTGAAATTCCATTCACAGAAGCGGTAAAATTAAGTTTTATGAAATATTCAGTTTTTTAACTACCACTTAGTAGTTTCACTATTCATAAAAAATTGATGTTTTTCAGAACAATGCCAAAATTTCATCCTAAGATATATTTCATATTCCGAATTCAAAAATGAAGTATATTTTACCAAATTCATATGATAGAAGTTGCATTAATTAATTTTATAATTAAATCCCGCTGTTAAAACAAATAGCGTGTTTTAAAGAAACAATATCTATCAAAAGATTGACACTTGTTTATGTCTGGTTTAAATGTGAAATTACATCCAATGACCAACATTGTATTAAATTGTAAAAATATATTCTAAATATACTTTAAAACCACTCAAATTAATAATTTATCACTATTAATTATTTCGATTGAAAAAGTTGTTTTTAACTAAAATTTAGTAATTTTCACTATTCATCAACATTTGAAAGTTATCCGAAAAGTACCAAAATTTCACCTTAGGCTAAATTCGATACTAAAAATCCAAAAATGAATTCCATTTTTAGAGCTACAATTTCTAAAATTTTAAAAGGTGGTTATTACTATTCATAACATCTAGTTATAATAATATTTTAATAGCATATCGTTGTTTAGTGAAACTCGGTATTGCGTGCTACACACGCTATCTAGGAAGGTCGCGATTGCGTGTAATGCAAGGCAAGTCAAGGATGTGTGTTGTGCAAGCTCATTTTGGTGTAGCATACAACACAAGACATTAATAAAATTAAAAAGAATATTTTTCATAAAATCTCAGGCTGTTACATTATTTCCCTCAGAATATATGATAAATGGACTTCATAGGGTATTATCCCAATGGTTGACGCCAGTGCTTCCTCTTTCTATATCGATTTGACTTTATCAAAACCCTTAATATATAAAAACCATAAGATCGTTATATAACGACTATACTATTAATGGTAGTGATTCTTAACAGTATTTTAAATCTGATAAGATATAACATAAAACAATCTGAAATAACCAAAGTAGTGTATGTGTTTTCTATAACTACAATACTTAATAATTAATTTACTCATTTAAAAGAGAATTTAATTTATAAATGTTTGTGTCCTTACATATAGAGGGTTCATCATGTGGAACATGTTTCACTTTAGCAATAAATGTACATGAATGGAGAAATTATAATGGAAAGAAGTTGTGCCATAAATCATAGGTCCATGCCACATTTAGTTTATCTACTAAAAATTCAAAATCCTGAAGGTTTATATCCAAAAACATGCTATACAATAGTTTCAGGGGTGATTAAAGAATATATATTCACATGGGGACCTCTCCCACAATAAGTAGTTTCTAATATATGAAAAAATAAGGAGATATAGCTGGGAGATGAGATTTAAGTGGGGAGACGTAAAAAATAAGGAGAACATATAAGAGGAGCTCAACCACCGCCTTCTTATAGATAATCATGATATATATTTTAGGAGGTAAATAAAGAATAACATGTGGATAAAGAATAATATTCAAGTAATATGGAAATTAAGAAAATATAGAAAAGATTAATGCAATATATAAAATATTTAAAGTTATATACAATGTTACATCTCAATAGAATTACCACTATAAATATAGAAGGATGCTGCAATGCATATGGAGACTTTATCATCTATAGGGGGATGATATTTATCCTAGACTGATATCAACATCCAACCATTTAACCAAGAGTGGGGTGGGGGGGGGGTCGATATCCACATGATTTTGTATAGTTAAATTTTTTTTTCATTTTTATCTTTTCATTGTGTAACAACAGATTTCCTAGGTGGGTTGTGTTCATCAATTCGAGTAAGTTCTCATTGTTAAACGATATTTTTATTTTATATTGCATCTTATACAATATATAATATATTTATCATTGATTGAGAGTTCAACTATGGGTTCCCAGGTTTTGTGGGGATGGTAGGGTTAATGGATGAGGATGAGTACTAAACTATTTTAATACTTTTTATCATTTGAATTATTCATATCAATTCATATTAAATTGAGAACAATATTAATTGTATCCTCAATTATCATGCTATAATGATGGTAATTATGGGAGGAAACCCAATGTCATTAAGGGAAGTAGAGATTGAGATCTGACTTAGCTTCACCTCTGACATAGAGATTTAACATAGTGCACTATGGCCTCTGTGTATGAGGCATGTGCATGCCTTTTTGTGTTTTATCCCTGATGATGTGGCTTTAGTATTTTAACTTAGTCAGAATTTTATTTACCAAAGTATTAAATATAGTGCACACACCTATGGTCGATCTATTGAGAAGGCCTCTCACACGCACTACAATTATATTATCATTATTATATTCTATGTAATATAAAACTGCTAAACTAAAATGGGGGGTTTGAAAAGATTCATGAAATTTATGATAGTATATATATATGAAATGAAATATAGAATGAAGTTAAACATAATGATGGAATGTAATTGTTTTTGGAAGGTAATGGGGATTGATATCATTGTTTGAAATGGGTCTTAACATTAGATTCAATGAGGTGATTACGACCTTTCACACCTCACCTTCTTATATGAAATTTAATAAAACAATACAAAGTCCTTTTAATAGGAGGAAATTATCTTATCAACATAATATAGAAGTACTATTTTTTGAGCATCACTATATATTCCATTCTATACCATATTCATGACACAATTTTGTTAACGGAAGAATAATTGATAAATGAGAAAAGAATCTGATAGAAAAGAAGACAGGGAAAAAAATCACCATAATCATTTTAAATTACACGATAATTCAACAAATTAAATAATTGGAAATAATTTAAGCACAATAAAATCAATCAGATCACCATTCCCTTCGTTAAAAATTTTTTTTGGTTGGTTCACCATTTGTAGTGGAGTTGAGAAGTGAAATACAATGGGAGAAAACATTAAAATAAAAATGAAAGAAAGGAGTGACGAAGAAGAATACAAAACTAATATATATTAAAAATATGAAGAACTATCAAAAAATAAAAACCCCTCCATATTCCCCAAAAAATGGATAACTTTTGTAAAGGAAGAGGAGGTGATAATTCATTTATAAAAGGGGTGAGGAATTTTCACTCCAAAATTTTAACTCTGAATGATTGCGTGTGTATAACCCATTAAATGGAAAAATTGTGAAAGGGTGTATTAATTTTCCTATATTTTATCCATGTGATCCCACAAAATTAGATCTTTATTTTCTAAATAATGTTGTTGGTTTCTCTGTTTTACTCTGAGAAATTTATTCTAGCTAGGTGACTCTTCACATTCCAATAATCCAAATTCCCATGCTATTATGACCTTCAAAAAGATATAATCTTACATGGACCCAATAATAAATGTTTATCATTATAACCCTATCTATCTTAATGTTAAATTTCAGATTATTTGGGATTGTATTTTGGGATATATGGTCCCATTGTTAAAAGTTTCTAGATCTCTACACAGTTTTCAAGGCCCATCTTTTGAGCTGGTTTTGGTCCTCCAAATGCTAGATTAAGCTTTTGTTCTTTAAGAATTTAATGAATACCAACATTTATGGTATCATAAAAAATTAATTTCTCAATGTAAATCAATGTAACAGATGTTATTTCTGAAATACATAATGAAAAAATAGTTAAATACCAAAATTATGCCAGTTTTGAAATTAATCTCAAAATACTATTAAAACATGAAAATGTTATAATTTCCCATAAAATAAAACTATTATGGGATTTTAAAAATTTAATTATAGTATAAACTTTATGAAAATATTAGCTTCATCATTCCACCACAGACATAACTATTTCACTTTCAGGTAATCAGAAAATTTTCAATTGAAAACCCACCCAAGAATAAAAAATGAAAAATCATTTGTAATCATTTACCAAAAATAATTACAAAAATTTATTTATTTTAAAAAATATTTCATCTTATTTTCATTCATTACATTTCAATTTTTTAATCCTAAAAATCCATCCATGGCACAATCCTAACCTACCTCACAATGATTTTCAGGCCACTCTTCACTGAAGTGAAATTAAATCCAGAGTTATGCTCATACTTAGAAATTTTAGTAATCTATTAGATATAAATATGAGTTATATTGATATTATGATCAAAATAATTTATTATATATTTCTCAATTACTAGAGGGGGGGGGATTTTAGGTTTAAAAATATTAGTATAAAAATAATTAAACTAAAAAAAATCACAAAACCTATTAAGGAAAAAAGATAAGATTTAGACTTGGCCCTCATTCTGATCATCACACTATCATAATATGTATGATTCTAATAATATCACAGTATAAAAAAATAATAAAATAATATTTGATTAAATCGAAGATAAAAAAATCATAATCAGAATAGATCATAGTCAAAATAAATTATAGTGTTTTAGATTCACTTTATATCCTATTAATAGTTCTAATTGGGTTTATCATATTTATAATTGTTATGGTAAAACTAATTAATATAAGAAAAAGAAAAAAATACCTTTTAGAAACACATAAAAATAGAAATAACATTATAATGAATTATAACTTTTTAAAAAGAATAGATCTCTTGTAAAATTAATAGTATGGGAGCCACAAAATATGGATAACGGAATACATTGTTTTAAAAATTTAAGTAAGTTTGTATTTCCCTAGTAAGGAAATATCTTGATATGATGATTGAATTTTTTATGTTTTCCTATATCTAACAGACCTCGATATAATGGATTGAATCTATATTTTTATCCCCATAAGCCCTTGATCAGAAGATTAGATTCTCTATCTTGCTATCCCTGCAATCCATTAATCTTAATCATAGATTGGATGCCTGATTACAACGAAAAATCATTCTTAAGGATAAAACCATAAAATGTTTCCTTAAGAAGAAAAAACTCTCAAAAAATTACAAAATAGTAGGAACAATAAATTAATACTTTGTAATATTCATATCTCTCACACAATGATGAATGAAAAATATAATCTGTTAGCCCCAAACTATTCAAATGACTAGTTATTTATTGGAATTTCTCTAATGATTATATCTATTAATGTTTTTGGCAACAACGTGGACAACTAGAACTTCAATGCCTCTTTTGTAACTAATTGTCTGATGTAATAATGTTTTACAACATTACAGTGTAAATTGTTTTCCTTACATTAGAAATTATTTTTCGATATTCAGAATTTAAACTTAGACAGTCAGATGGACTTTATTACAAATTTAGTTATTATAATATTTGTGAGTGTGAAGCTGATGTTTATCGGTTTCTATATCAGTCTGATTATTAAGAATTTTTTAGTATGAAATACTAGAGAGAAAGTATTATATCTGATCTAATAAAGGTGAATCCGATTTTTATCAGATCTATACTCATTACGATAATTATAGTGAAAAATTTTGTTTTTTATTTATAAAGAATTTTGAACTAATACTATGTATGGTAAAAGATTATGTTTTCTGAAAAAACATTATAAAAAACTTTGGTCATAAATAATTAGTAATCCAGTGTATAATAAAGAGTTAGTGATTTTCAAAACAAAAGTAATGGAAAAGTAATAAGTATAAATTCTCAATAAAAAATATCCCCCTTTTGGGAAAGCACATACTCAAAACTTATATAAAAAAATCACTTTGGAAAATATTATAGTTCATTTACTTTTAGGAACTTTGTATTCAGAATTAAAAATTAATCCTTATACCCCTTGATTTTATGACTCATCTGAACATGATGATATATACAATTAACTCTCCCTTATGATAAAAACTACTCATATGTATCTTATTATCCCCCTTAGAGAAATATTTCCCCTTTTAATAAAATTATCCTCCTTTATGATTTTAAAAAAGGAATGGGGAAAATCCAAATTATCCTGAAAAGGGTTATAAAATAAATCTAGAAAAACAGTATAATTAAATAACTAATCCTCCCAAAAAAACTATCATAGAATATTAAACCAATATTAACTGGGAAAATATTCCAAAAATCATATTTGGATTAAAAGGATCATTCATTGATAATAACTCAAATGTTTTTACAATACAACAATAGTTTAAAAAAACAGTATTTCTTCCAAAGGGTTTTGATAAAATATTTTATATTCTTAAACTTGTATAATTCCTGCTCCATCTTCCCAATCATTTCATCTTAAATATGATTATTTTCTTATTGAAACCAAATATTGTTTTCTTGAAACTGAATCTTTTAAAATAATTATTCATTTTAGTTTTTCAAACCAATGATTGAATCTTTATAAAATTCGGGTCTTGACAACATCAACTAAAATTTTTTCCTCATTCCATAATATTTTTCACTTTCTTAGTTTGGTTGTTAGTAGTATCTCTAAACTATTCATCAAATTTCACCCTAGCTGACATATCATTAGATAAATGACGAAAGGCTTCTGAGGTTTCATTTTACATACTTTTCATTTCTTCAAAACTCTCATCATGAAATTTATGATCAACATTAATATAATGAGACCATTTCGCCACCATATTTCATTACTTTCTCTATGAATGGGAACTTTCTTGTAAAACATTGAGATTAACCTCTAAAAGAATCAACCTATCTGTAAAAACATTGATTGATTGTAATTTTTCATTTTTATTTTCATGTATCAATTCCACCCTAGCCGCAAATCATGGAATGTATGGGTTTATTCCATTGAATCTTTTTAAAGCCAAAATGATATAATCAACTCCTTGGACAGTTATCATATTAACTAAATTTTATTCTTTTTCTATTTAAATAAGCTGGGCATGACTACTTCTGACTTCAGTCACTTTTGTTTTCAAAATTTCGTTCATTGAGAACAATTTCTCACCTTTCTTAGAATATTTATCACTAGATTCCACTCAATAATATAATTCAATGATATCCTTATCTTATATGCTATTTCTATCACCTTTTGTCATATAATTTTTATATTTTTCATCTTTCATAGAAGAAGATTCAAGTTCTTCCATTGATGGAGTTTTTTTCTTCTCAAAGATTTCAACTTCACCACCCTTATTAGTCTTTGAGGGTAAGGCCAATGAGGATGACTATGCTAATGAAATGTTATCGGATTAAATTTTTTCTTTATTAACATTAAAATTTTGTTATGATTCCCCATATTCTTCATATTAATACTATTCATCATCATCTACTTGTTTATTTTCATATCCTCTCTCTTATTCTTCAACAAATTTTTCATATTCATCGTATTCACATCATTCAACATAAAATGGAGATGAAACAACATTTCTAGAGGCTGCATCAACACCTTTCATCAAGGATTATACAATTCTTACAGCATGAAGTTTCTTCTTCTTCTTCTTCTTCATATTCTTTGATTCTTGTTTCAAAATATCTAAAACATGAATCTTTAAGGCCAAGTACACTAATGGGTCAATGCTGAAAAGTGGATCCCCTTATTACCTATCATCCTTCTTCTTAATCCACACATCCCTTATCTCATTAGGTACTTTCTTATGATTCTTTAATTTATTAGGCTTGGATGTACTTATTTCCTATCATTTTCCTGATCATCCTATTTAGATTTTTATTTCTCTTGTTTATCACCTTGCTCTACATTCTTTCTATGTTATTCTTTTGAGACTTTCTCAACAAATATTTTTTATTCATCATCAAAAATAAATCTCATCCTATTCATTATATCATCACTAATGAAAAGAATCTTTATTTTTTATCTTTGATTTGTAATGATGCTGAAAAAAATCATGAATTTACCCTTTAGATTGGTTATCATAGATGAGAACAAAATGATTTGAGACTTAATAGAACCAATTTTTATTTTTTTTGTTTGTAAGAAATATGTATCCGATAAGATATAGCATTATTATATTCATAATAAAATCCAAAATTAAAACATCTATAACCTCTAATGTATCATGTTCCCCTTTCTTTGGAATTAAGAAAAATTTCTTCCATAAATACATACACCTATTATCCAGGGTCAAATGATATACTTTCTGAACCTTTTAGTAATGATCATATAAGGAATCCTCTACCTTTTTCTTAGCAAAAGAATAAAGATCATTTGGTAATTTATAGGAGGGTAAATATTATTCTCTATCTGATGGGACACCAACAAAATTCGAGGCTTTCCTGTATGAAATTTGATACCCTTTTCCATAAATTATGAAAGATTTTTTGGTTTTCCATCTTCTTTAAAAAATGTGAATAAACTATAGAATACCAAATAAATATGAAGATATAGAAAATAATAATCCTCATCAGACATTTCTATCCAAAAATATTCCCATCCATGGAATTTTATAATTTTCTTATGGTGGAAACATACTTTTTATAATAGGATTATTTACTAGAATTTCTCTGAATAAGAACCAATAATTGAGGTCTTTAGTAGAAACAATCGTATTCAAAGCAGAAAATGGAGATTCTGACAAAAGGAAAGATTTCAAACTGGGAGATTTAGAAGGTAGTAACAACTCGACATAAAAACCATTGAACAATCGATGTGGTAGATGGGGGGGGGGGCTTTATATAGGGGAAGAAAGAGATGGTTCAAATTCAAAATTATATCTAATAGGTGAGATTAAAATCAATCTAATCTAATGGTCAGAAACAATCCACAGAAATATTTAAGGAATTTAGAACTCTAATGGTTTTAAAAACATGTATCATATTGATACTAGATATGATTTTTGGGAAGAAAAAAACAGAAAATAATAACACATCATAGTTTTTATGAAAAATAAAATAATAATAATAATAACATAGATGAAAAATAATAATAATATAATGAAAAAATTGGAAGATAAGTAGAATACCTTCATAGTTGGATGTATTTTTCAGAATGATAACAGTTTTCTTATTGATTTTTTTAAACTAATCAATTATAATAGTTTTTAAATGACTAGGTACAAATTTTTTTAAAAAATATCAATATGATAGTCTTTAAAAAATAATTTTGTTATGATAAAGTCAGTTATAAAAAATAAATATGAAAAACATTTTTTAAATATTTTAGAGTCTAGGAAATAGTTTAATAAAACAAACACTTAAATATTTTAATAGGGGACTGAGTCTAGAAAATATGAATACAAATCAGTTTAAAAAAAATGAATTTTTAGAAAGTTACAAGATTTGAAAAATAACAAAAAAATGCAGTCCCCCTATGAAGAGGAGTATCTTAATGTGAGGATATGGGTAATCAAGAAGTTGATATGAATGATTACTTTACATTGATCATTCTATGTTTCTATTTAATGTATTCAAACCTATCAACAGGTAATGGTTTTTTATAAATATCAACAAGTTTTTTTGCATTCTAATGAACTGTAAAATGATATATTCTTTAAGTGTGTGATCCAAAAGAAAGTGATTTTTAATATATATGGGTTTTTTCATGGGAGTGATGTGTGGGGTTCATAATAAAATAAATAGAACTAGTGTTATCACACAATATCATAGTTTTAGTAATATTCAATCCATAGTTAGTGAGTGTGTGTTGCATCCATAACACTTCAGCACAATAACTTCTAGTTGCTACACATTCGGCTTCAACAATGGAAAGTGCTTCAAAGTTTTGTTTCCTACATAACCATGAAACTAATGAATCTCTTAATAAATAAAAAGTCCCAAATGTTCTTTTCCTATCCATTATATTACCACCAATGTCAGTATCTGATAAATTTTTTAACTCAAAATAATTTCTAGAACAATAGAAATTTACAATATCAACAGTCCCCTTAGGATCAAAAAATTAATTTTATATCTTTTAAATTAGATTCCTTTGGGTTTTATTGTTATATTTTATATAAGAATATAGAAAACATTAAGTCTGGGTGTCCAAAAATTATGTAAAAGAAACTTACTAGCATACCTCCAAAAGTATTTTGTTCAATTGGGTTCCTAGCCCCATCAAGGCAAATTTTATTTGAGGTAGCAATGGGAGTACTAATACATTTAGTATTGTCACATCAAAAAATTTAATGAACATTTTTGATAAACTTATGTTGAGATATATATGTTTCTTCTGATTTATTTAATTTGGAAACTAAGGAAAAATGTTAAATCACCCATCATACTCATCCCAAAATAAATTTTCATAAGATATGGAAATGAATATATTAAAAATTG
This sequence comes from Viscum album, assembly GCA_963277665.1. NCBI lineage: Eukaryota > Viridiplantae > Streptophyta > Magnoliopsida > Santalales > Viscaceae > Viscum > Viscum album. The sequence continues at coordinate 1,096,523,984 of OY728121.1, read as the reverse complement.
TTGAATTGATGTGAAAATAATGTTATCGACATATATTTGAACAAATGTAATATTTTTGTTATATTCTTTTATAAAAAATGTTGGATCCACAACTCCCTTAAAAAATTGTAACAAAAATAATATTAACCTATCATACACAACTCTAGGGGATTGTTTAAGTCCATATAAAGCTTTGGTAGGTTTATAAATACATTAAAGGTTTTTTGAATTTTTAAAACCATGGATTTGTTCAACATAAACATTCTCCTGAACATATCGTTTATGAAAAGCACACATCACATACATTTGAAAAAGTTTGAAATTAAATAATGCTGCAACAGAAAATAGAATATGAATAACATCTATTATACCTACCTGTACATAGGTTTCATCATAGTCTATTCTTTCTTATTGGTCATAACCCTTATAAACAAATATTTATTTATTTATAATGATTATTCAATTTTTATCACATTTATTTCTAAAAATACTTTTTTACTTAACTTATGGATGTTTCTTTACGTCATTAAATCAAGGTCTAGACTTTGTTCCTTTAAAATTGAGTTATTTCATATTTCATAGCCTTAATCTAATCCTCATCACTTAAAACCTCATCCAGATTAATAGGTTTAAATTGGGAAAGGAAATCTAGATTTTCAATTTCATTTCTTAATAAACATATAGTCCAAACTGGTTGATCAACATCTTCAATGATATTATCACAAGGATAATTCCATAGAAACAAATTGTTTCTTGATTTTTGTAAATTATCTTCTTCAACATAAAGTATAAAAACTCTCTAGGAATAACTTCAGAATCATTTACTTGAGTTATTTCCTTAAAATAATAATTCACTAATATAGGTTGAAAATAAATTTTAGAAATAACATCTGAGGATGTTGATTGAGTTTGTTAAAAAAAAGGGTTTGTTTTATCAAATTTAAAATTAACTATTTCATTAATAGTATAATAATTTCTGTTAAAAACCCTATATTATTTAAAATTAGTATATGAACCATAAAATATTCCATCCTCAGATTTGGTTGCAATTTTATGTAAGTTATCTTTTGTATTTATGTTGAATAATTTGAATCCAAAAACTCTAAAGTAAGAAAATTTTGGTTTTCGACTATTCCACAATCCATAATGGGTTTTATTAAGAAAAAGGTCTTATCAAAACTTGATTTATATTATTTCATGTAGTACTAAATACTTCAACCCAAAAAATGTTTAGAAATTTAGTATTCACTCAACATGGTTGGTGTTATTTTTTGAATAATATTATTTCTTATCGCAACAACACCATTTTTTTGGGAGTTCTAGGTTCCGAAAAGTTATATTCTATTACTTTATTACTACAAAAAGTTTTAAAATAATAATTTAAAAATTTCCACCATGATCACTTTGTACAGTTATAAAGGGAAGGTTTTCTCATTTTTAACTTTGGATACAAAAGTTTTGAAATAACAAAAAGATCTATTTTTCTTTGTGAGAAAATAAACCCATGTGTGTCTAGTGTAATCATCAACCAAGGCATATACATAGTATTTTCCCCAAATACTCGTAGTTTGTTTAGGTATGAATAAGTCTATGTGAACTCACTATAAAGCCTCCGAAGTTGAGAATTCAATAATATATTTAAAAGTAGACTTATATTTGTTAATTTATTAACAAGGTTCATATACTTTTGAACAATCAAATATAAGTTCTTGTAGATTCTTAAAAATTAATTTCATAGTCAATTTACCTTTTTTTAAGGTTATAGTGTCCTAATATTCTATTATATAAACTATAATGATCTTCCATTTGACTAAGTCATGGTAATTCATGGATCTTAAGGTCTTCTATGTTAAGTGTGTAACCATTCTCATACCGATGAAAATAAAGAATGTAATCAACCTTGGAATTGTGTACTACCCATTTATCATCTCCAAAATTCACAACATAATCTTCATCACATAATTGACTTATGCTAATAAGGTTGTGCTTAATTACTTTAACAAAAAAACATTTGAAATTAATGCTTTACCAAGAAGAACTATGTTACCTATACCAATAATCTATCCTTGAGCATTATATCTGAAATAACCTTTCCACCTTTCATTTTTATGACATCGTCGAAACAATTTTTATTAATAGTAATATGCCTAGAAAAACCACTATCCATGTACCAAGAACTCTTATTTTTGGTACTTTATTTCTTTTATAAAAAGAAAAAACATTTGACTTTCGGAACCCAATCCTTCTTGGGTCTGATAATGTCAAAAACGTTTTTTTAGGAATCTATATTTGTTTTATGAATTATGAATTTTCAAAACCTTAATATTTAACTTAACTAAGAGAATAATTCTATTTCTAATTCCCAAAAATTTAACATTTGGTTAAAAAGGGTGAACTCTTTTGAAAAAAAATAATTGTTACTAAAATCTATTTTTTTATTATTATAAGCCATTCTGGAACTAGTACCTTGAGGTATGAATACATTCCACATTAAATCAAAATTTTATTTACTAGTGGTAATGTTTGATAAATGTTTCTTCGGGGTATAAATTTTTTGTTTTAGTTTTTTAACTAAATCCTTGTCCTCAGTAGTATTAGTTTTGGAATTATGTTTTTTTTTCTAAAACCGTTTTTTTCTGAAATCAATTTATCAAAATTTATAAAAATAGAACATTTTTCAAATGATTTCTTATCAATATATTTAGTGAGATTTGATACTTATTTTTTTAAAAAACATACCCTTGAAATATCCTTAATATGTTTTTACTAACATTTCAATTTTCATTTCCAAGGAGTTTAGAAAATTTAGATACTTCATCATATGAAGGAAGACAATTTTCTTCTGATGGTGAAGATTATTTATCTAAGGATATTGAATCCTTCTCATCAATAAAATTATAATTTACAGTTATGTGTGTATGGTTTTCAATAGTGCATAACATATATATAAGAAAAATATTTTCTTTAGGTATCCTGGAAATAAGACTAATGTTCCCCTATCTAGAACTATTGTTATTGAAATATTTTTCTGAGGAATTTCCTATACATTCACTCCATGAATAATTAGATTTAATAAATTTATTTAATTTTTAATAATAAAACCTTTTCTAATACCTATCAAAATTTATATCTTTCTTATATTTCCATTTTAGCTTAGGAAAATCTTATTTGTTGTGTCTAAATTCCTTTCATTTATAATAGTTGAATTCTGAATTTTTTTTTCACTTATTTACATATTACATTTCTTGTAGTGGCGTTGGAAATATTTATTTACTATAATTTTATTCATCCTCCCAAATATATTTTCCAAATCATTTTAAATGTTTCTGATGAAATTGAGTTTGATTATATATCTTCTTTTTTTCTTCCTAGATGATTTCACTAAGATCTCAGCAGAATAATCATTAGGGGTTAAGGTAGATGTTGTAGCAAAAGAAACACCACTATTATTTTTCTTTTCATCATATATTTTCATTCTTACCTCATACTGTGTAAGGGTTCTAATAAGATAATCATAAGTAAGATATGTGAACTTCTTTATATCATTAACAGTTGTCCTCTTAGACTCCCACTCATTGGGAATTATACCTATTATTTTCTGCACAAGGATTTAATCATTTAATACTTTTTATACAAGATATTTTAAACTATTTATGTTAGTTAAAAAAAATTTATGTATCATGGAAATAGATCCTGTAGGTAAAAATTAAAAGGGTTGATAGTCAGATCTCAACATAGCTCTTCTAGTTTCAAAAACCTTAGAAGTACCAAAACATGTAGACTTTAACTTCTTCCAAATACTGTTAGCGACTCCAAAAAATGATATATGGATATATATTCTTCTATTCATTGATTATAGAAAATTATTTATAAATTTTTATTTTAGTTGATAATCTTTATTTTATTAACTAGTGAAGGTAAAAACATCCTTATTAGGAATCTTATAATTTCCAGTGAGCATCACAAAATTGTCAACTCCTATGTCACAGAAGTCTTAATTCTGTCTCTATAATATTCACAGTGAACACCATAAAAAATTATTGGACTATTGGGATTGAGATTTTATAAAGATCCAATACTTAAACCTTCCATTTTAATAGAAAAATCTTATTTTCCACAAACATGTTAGTGTAATATAGTTTATAAATGAAATGTTTATAACAAAATTAAACAAACATGGAATAGTGAAGATATTAAAAACTCATTAAGTATTTGAGTAGTAGAATCTTACCACAATACTAATTATTGGATATCATTATGAATTATATTGATATTAGGATTGAATGAATTTATTCTATATAGATCAATTATAGGGGGTGAATTGTAGTTTTAAAAACATTAGTTTAAAAAGAAATAAAATAAACAATATCACAAAACAAATTTAAGTAAAAAAATATCGAATTTGGAATTCTCCCAAAGTATGATTATCACAGTATCATAATATGCATGATTCAAAAAATATTATAATATAGAAATCAGAATCATATAATATTTTATTAAATCAGAGTTTATTAGATCATAACCATAATAGATCATAATGTTTCTGATTCAAAATTGATCAGATTCATAGTTCTAACTGTGTTTATCATATTTAGAATTGTTATGATAAAAATAATTCATATAAGTGTAGTGGAATGAAATATTTTTTAGAAACCAGTAAAAATATAAAAAAATATATAATAATGACTTACATCTATTTAAACAGAATAGATCTCTTTTATCTTTAATAATAAGGTAGCCACTAACCTTAGATAAAGGTATTATGAATTTTATACTTACAAGAATGTTTTTCTTTCATTAGTAAGGAAATCCCTCAATATGATGATTGATAGTCTACCAATCCATGGCATCCCTCAATCTGGAGGATCTTATCTATCTTTCTATCGCCCACAAGACCTTCATCAGAAGATCAGATTCTACACATTGCTATCCTTTCAAGACCTCGATCGTAATAACTGATTGAATGCATGATTACGACACATATTTTTTCTTAAGGAGACATCAGGACCAGGTTTCCTTAAGAAGGCACAACTCTAAAACAATTACAAAAGACTAAGAAAAGCCATTCATGATTTTTAATCTTTATAGCTATCACATAATGAGAAATTGATAATGAAAACTATTAAAAACAAACTCTTCGAGTGACCTGGTATTTATAATAATTTATCTAATGGTCATATTTATTTCCCAATAGTTATATTTATCGTTGTTTTTTGTAATGAATTGGACACGTATAACATCAATAGATCTTTTGTAACAAATTTTCCAACATTGTATTGTTTTACACCAATATAGTGTGAAATGTTTTCCTTACATTAGAAATTAGTTTTTTGTATTCAGAATTAAAACATAGTTATTCCAATGTAATTCCATAAAAATGTCATTACGATAATTCTCGTTTGTGTGAATTTTATTTTTATTAGTTTCGATATCAGTCTGATTATTAATACTTTTTTAATACAAAATAAAATAAAAAAATTATTTTATCTGGTCCAATAAAGGTTAATTTGATGTTTATCAGATCCATACTGATTACAATAATCATAATGAAAATTTTATGTTTATATTCACGAATAATTTATAACTAATTCTAAGTATGGTTAAATATTTTTTTTCTAAAAAAACAATAAAAAATACTTTGTTCATAGAAAATTATCAATCTAGTGTATAAGAAAGTGTTTATGATTTTCAAAATAAAAGGAATGGAAAATTAATAAGTATAAATTCTAAATCAATAGTATCACCATCGGATTCAGAAAATTATCTTTTATTCAAAGCATGATAGATGAAATTTAATTCAGGTGAATTTTGTGGCTTAGGGTTGGTGGGTAAAAAATAATTTTAAAAAATCAAGGCTAAAAAGAGTAGGTTAGACTCTAAAGTAGAATCATGTGAATATTGAAGTGAAAACCCAGGATAAACCTCACTCAAGTCCCCTTGAAAATGTAAAACACAACACCAATAGCTTTTTATGACATGGTACATCAGTCAAGAATCAATTATAATGTATGATACCATAAAAGTTCTACCATAAATTTTTTAAAGCTCTAGAAAGTTAAAACATTAGTTTTTTTCTTTTTTTTCATGGAGGATGAGATTAAAATTTAATACAATGCATGAATGAAAATTCCTGACCTAGATATTTTAGAGGGACATGGTTCATAAAAGAAATTATAATGATAAATTTATGCTCATCTCCATTTTTTCATTTTTTATTTTTTTACATTATTCAATTTCTTTGAAGGAGAACAAGATGAAAAAAATAAAGCATTATGGAATAATGACTCATTCCCAATTATCTCAGTTTCCAAATCCCAAAAATGTTGAAACACACCTCACAACACTCACAAATGAATTAAATCCCAAATAATTTCCACAAAATTTCCTTCCCCCATACTCAATCTTGAAATATCTATGAAAAAAATACCAAGAGTGCAGTTACGTGAGTAAAAATTGAATTGTAATGTGGGATAAACATATAATGAAATTAATAGAATCTAATGGATAATGATAGATAGATATAAATGTAGTTCTTAGATTAAGTTGTGGATATCCATTATAATTAATCAATCATATAGAAAGCAATCCATTAAGTCTAAATCCTTAAAAGAGAAAAATCACATGTTTTGGTTCTCTCACAAAATCCATTTTTATCTTAAGAAAAAGTGGCTATTAGAAATAATATGTAATAATTGTTCAGAACACCTCACAGGGATGGGAAAATATTTTGAGTTAGAGTTTCAGGGGTATGGATTTTAAAAATTGGTCAAACTCATAAAAATATATGAAAATAAAATTCGAGGAAAAGGGTTTCACATTAACAATCATTTTAAATCCATTATTTCAAAAATCATTTCAAATCATCTAAAAATCAATTCAAGTGTGAAAATTGATAAGAATATTCATTAAATATTAAGGATCCTAAAAAATGAAAAACAAAATGAAAAAGAACAAAAAAAACTAATCATGTTGACACCCCACACATAGATTTCACTACCCCTCATTTCATCTCAATAAAATAAAAATTTAGGCATAGAAAAAACTGTATATAGAGAAAGATACAACCGAGATTTATTTTCTAGTGGTAGCCATCATTTAATCTTATAAATACATCTACTATAACTAGAATGTAACAAATAATGAAAATTTTAATAAAAATAAATAAAAATAAAGAGAAATGAAAAAAGGATAGATCTTGGTTTAGTCCACCATGTGGGTTCTATGTATTTACTTCTCTTATTCAAGAAGTTAAAATTGTTTGACTCCAACATGAAGGTGGATGGATTTTTTTCTCATGAACCACCAGAAATGATTTCTACCAATATCCATGAGTATATTACAAGAGTGATAAACCCCAAATAAATTATAAACATCCCCTACCCCCATAAGAGATAAACGTGAAAAGTTGAGTCCAAAAGTGGGTGGGAAAAGAATATAGGGGTGATCCCTAATTTTCATAGCTGGAGGAGTGGTGTCCATTAGTGGTGGAAGTAGTAAAATAGGATAATGATTTCTTATGGTTTAGCTAAGGTTCCTGATAATCCAAACTTTTAAACACATTTTACTTTCATTTAATTATAGATTTTTATTTATTTACTTGATAATGCACATAGTGTATGTTCAATTTTGTATGAATAAATATTAATGGGATTCAAAGGAAGAAGGTTAGAAAAGTGAAGAAATTTTCTAGTACACATCATCTACCTTCCATACACATTGTCTAACGGATTTTCACAGCAAGCCCAAGTCAGGACCTAGACGCATAGCTAGAAAGGAGATATAAATTACACGTCGTGTATGCATTAGAGACAATGTGATGCCAGTCAAATCCATATGCAATAAATTTTCTAGGAATCTATGCCTACATAAAGGCATGTACATGTCGTGAATACCCAGTACACGAAGTTTATTTGGTCAAACATTATAAATCCATGAAAGATATGCATGCCACACTATAAATCGCAAAATTCACAGAAATCTACATGGATCGAAGGAGCACATCGTGATGATATTTTCCTATAAATACAATGGAGAGGCATACCATTTAAAAATAGAGTTATAGATGGGTTTCTTCTCTATTTTAATTATCCTATGAGTTCCATCACTATTTTCCCTATTAAATCTATATTTCATCATGTTTTCTATTTCTAAATTAATCAATGATCCATGGATCTATCATTCTTTATCACATTTAAATTTTTGTGCATCCTCAAATTCTTGTTGTATGTTAGACTCATTTACCTTTCTTATTCTAAGTAATAAAGTTATTTAAAGTTTTTATTCATTGTTTTAATTTTTCAATCCCATCACCAATCCCAAATCCCCTACTTTATTTTAATTCAATTAAGATCAATCAATATGTCATGCATGTTTTCGTTTGTTTATCTAATTTCATATCACCTCACTATGAGTAGATAAACTATATAGGGGTAGGGATCAACGATAGATGTATATTTATACTTAAATAAACTTTAATTCTAAAATTGGAGACCCTAATTTTACTTTTTATCAATATAATACAAAATAGTCTATCCAATTTTACCGAACATCCCTAACTACGTGATACTCATGAAAATTACCCTATCCTGATTGAAGTATACTATACTATGATCCTTAGCCTAGGAAACGTTATTATCTAGAAGCTAAATTCAATTCATCTAGGTTATTACTATCTCCTGATCATTTAATAGTCACTTCCAAGGTAAAACTAGGCAACTTGAACAAAGTCAACTAACGACCTCCGTTTTATTCACTGACTAAGCCATATGACTCTACTAAGATTAGAATTAGAGACCACACTTTACCCATATACTCAAACTTTATCTCGAACCATCATTCATTATTTGAAATAAACCTCAACTAGAAATTAACTCACACTCCCAAACATTAATATTACTTGAAAGGACTCATCTCAGGGTCTGAAAACTAGGACCCCCCTTTGAAATAGAGTTCTTCACATGGGTTCAAACACATAGTCCTACTAAATTACAACTTTTTAGTTAGAAATGGTTTAGATATAAAAATTCTAATTCACCCACTGACCATGCGAAACCAAAAACCATTATTGGAGTATTTCAAATTATGGGGATTCTTATAGGAGATGTAATTCCATATATGTTAATCTGGTTTTAAGACATAGGATTACCTTTCCCTCATCCAATTTCATTATTTTATTTCCAAACACTCTTGAGTTATCTTTTCCGCCTGTGCATGTACCATGGTTCCTTAACTTGTTCAAGGAAACTTGAGAAAAAATAACCTTTTTCCTTCGATATTAAGATCTAATGGTATTTATTTTCACATTTCCGGCCAACAATGGCTTAGTATCACAACCACACAGGACCCAAGCTGCCGAGCCCCAATCAAATAATTTTGGGAGAACACCTGATGCACCCTGAAAATACCATTATGGGTTATGGCCTCCCATCGATCCATGGTGGCACACCAAGAATTTTTCTTCCACCTATACAAGAACACAACATTTAAATCATGTCTGGACTCATTCATATCATCCAAAATATGGGACAATTTATTGGCCTACAGAGAAAAGATCCCCTTTAACACATTTCCAAAATCTCGGAGGTTTGCGTCACTATTGATAATGTGGGAGTATGATCATATTCTATAAGACTCCACGTCTTATCATTCTCATTAAGAGACATAGCTGAGGGCTGGCTCACAATTCAATATCCCGATTCAATAACTATTTAGGATGATATTTCCAATATGTTTTTAGATATGTATTTCACACCAATACGATCCTGGATGCTCCAAAATGATTTTCAAAACTTTTCTCATGTAGATGGAGAATCTTTATGGGAAGAATGGGGAAAATTTAAGGAACTTATGAATAAGTGTCCCCACAATGGACTCAACACTTGGATTTAGTTGAAAACATTTTACCAAGGTCCAACTAGAGATAATAACAATTGTTGATGCTACCACTGATAGAGGTTTTATGTTCATGACCCCCAAATCTAGATGATCAATTTTAGATTAAGTATCAAAAAATGCTAGTCTATAGAATTGTGATCATGGACCACAAAAGTGTGGCATTCACGAGGTTGATGAGAAGACCCAATTAGCGGTACAAGTGGAAAATCTCACAAAGAAAATTGAATATTTTCAAATTCTAGCTACACAAACACAACCGAAACCCCCTACCACCCCCATCATGGACGTTCAATCATGTGAGATGTGCGGTGGACCGCACCTGTACCCAGGCTGCAAGGTAAGAAATTAAGATAAAAAATATTGTAACTATGTCAATGAAAATAAAAAAAACTATTCATTTGAGTAAAAAAAACAATATTATCAATAGAGGATTGCTCAGTAGAAAACTCAAAATAACCAAGTCTATTTTAAGCCACAAATTGGTCAGGCCTAGTTCCGTAACCAAGAGCCACCAGGGTATCCACCAATGAACCCCATTCCACGACTGCAACAAGTAAGGCTAAAACAACCTTTCTAACCAATATCCCAACAATAGAAATTTCAACCCACCCAGCCAATGCCTGCTCAGCAACCACCTCCATGTAACCTGGAAAATATCTTTGTTACATTTTTCCAAATGTCTAATCAAGGAGTGATGAACAGGAGACAAAAAATGAAAAACCAAAGAGCTGCTTTGAGGAATCTAGAGATTCAAATGGGTCAAATATCAAAGACATTATTTCATAGAATACTTGGTTCTCTACCTAGTAACACTATCAAATACCCAATAGGGAAATCCAAGTTAGTAGTACTGAGAAGAAAAAATGTTTTATACTTTCAACAACCAAAATAAGTAAGGAAAAAAGAAGAGCCAAAGAAGAAACTAGTAGCAGAAAAAGATGTTGATGAATCCATTCCCAACTAACCTCCATAATCTGTGATATATAAAGGGAACAAAACTCCCAGAAAAGTAAAAAGAACATTTTTATGTTTCCCTAACTCCATAAAATACACCTCTTACATTTCCATATAGAGAAAGGAATGGTAGGAAGGAGGTGAAAACAAGAAGTTTCTAGAGGTGTTCAAGAAACTACACATCAATATACCTTTGGCAGAATCCATTTTGCGTATACCCGTTTATGCTAAATTTCTCAAGGACATTCTACTAAACAAGAGGAAAATAGAAGATATGGGAGTCATCTCTCTAAATGAAGAATGATATGATATTGTGCTGCAGAAAATTCCCTAAAAATAAGAGATTGTGTAATTTTCTTGATTCATTCTACTATAGGAGAGTGCAAGATTGAAAAAGCACTATGCGGTCCAAGAGTCAACATTAACTTGATGTCGATGATTGTTTTTCCCAATCTCAGACATCAATAATTCAAGGAATAAACAGTATCATTGTAGCTAACTCGATGATCAGTGATTTACCCTATATGTATTCTCAATGAAGTTCTGGTCATGTTTAGAAAATTTATCTATCTAGAAGACATTCTCATGATAGACATGAATGAATAAGTCAATATCCCTATCATTATTTGTAGACCATCCATATCCACAGGAAAGGATTTGAGTGATGTTAATAAAGGAATTCAAATAATTATATTTGGAGAGGATGAAGTATTGTTCAACCTGATTAAATACACCCAACACACATATGATACGGTGGATTGAAACTCCATATCTCTCACTCAAAATTGATATGAGGACATGGAAATTGTTGCAAAATTTGAGGTTTTTTCCTCAGAAAAGGAGGATAAATACTATTGTGAAGAAATAAGCATTATTGAACCACTTATAAGAGGCACCATGACTCCTTTTATTCCCTTTATCATTCATCCAACCTAGTTAGAATTGAAACCTCTGCCCAATACACTGAAGTACTCATACTTAAGAAATTCATCATCTTTTCAAATCATCATCAAATCGAAACTGTCTTAGACACAAGTGTAATTTTTTTGATGTTCAAAAAAGACAAATGAAATCAATTTCCTCAAGAGTGATAGATATAAAAGGGATCATTCCCACCAAATGCACCAATATAATATTAAATAAATATAATACATTTCCAAAACAACAACCACAGAGGCGGCTCACACTACTTATGAAGGAGGCCTTCAAGATGAAAGTGATTAAGCTCATTGATGTGGAAATAAATTTTCAAATCTCATGTAGTGAATGGGTGATCCCCCACAATGTTATTACAAAGAAAGGAGGAATCACGATATAAAAAACATATAACAATGAAATAGTTTCAACACACAACACCACGTGATGGAGAGTTTGATTGGACTATAGATGCTTGAATTTAACTACCAGAAAAGATCATTTTACCTTACCTTTTCTGAGTCAGGTAATTATTTCTAATATTTCCTAGATGGATATTTAGGATACAATCAAATTTTAGTTGACCCTAATGATTTCCTAAATACCACCTTTATATACACATTTGGTACTTTTTCATACAGAATAATGTCATTGAAATGTGAAATACTCTAGAATCATTATAGAGATTCATGAAACACATTTTTCATGACACGGTTGAAGAATTCCTTGAAATATTCATAGATTATTTCTAATTTTATGGAAGATCACTCAATATTTGTTTAAGAAATATATATTTGGTTCTCCAATATTGTGAGGAGAAATTCCTATTACTAAATTTGGAAAAATCAAACTTTATGGAACAAGTAAGAATAGTCCTTGGTCAAAAATTTCCAATGAAGTCAATAAAGTTGATCCATCCAAGATCATTGTAATGAAATATCTTCCCGAAACCTATAATTTAAAAGGGATCAAAAGCTTTCTCAGCCATGCTGGATTCTAAAGTTGTTTTTTGAATGATTTTTCTAAAGACTCGTGTCCATTAACACACATAATATCCAAATATATTTTTTAAAACTCACCAAGGACTATCAGAAATACTTTAATACATTGAATAATATTCTGATAGAGTCACCAATCATCATGAAAAAAAATTGGGAGAACAAATTCAAATTAATGTGTGATTCCAAGAACCATCCTATTGGGAGTGTGTTAGGAAAACAAATTGAAAACACATTCATTACAATTTATTATGTGATTCATATGATGAACGAAGCTCATGTTATGTACACAACTATAGAGAAAGATCCCTTAGCTGTCGTATATGCCTTCGAGAAGTTTCTTTCTTACCTTTCCTCTATCCAAAGTCATATTTCACACCAGTCACACTACCCTTAGGTACCTGATAAACAAGAAGGATGCTAAACTAAGGATGATACGTTGGACCCTCCTACTAGAGGAATTCAACATCCTAATCAAATTTTAAAAAGGGATGGAGAATTAAATTGTCAACCATCTCTCCAGACTCCGTATCTCTCTTATAAAAGAATACGATGAGGCTGATCTCGAAGAAGATTTTCCGGACGAGACCTTATTCAGTATCAATCCCAACTATTGTTTTAAGATATTTATAATTATCTCTCCATGGGATTACTTCACCATGAACTCTCTTATTAGTAGTGAAATAATTTCTTGTTAGATCCAAAACTCTACTATTGGGATGAGCCTCTATTATTCAAGTGTTGTGTTGATGGAATTTTGAGACGCTGCATCCTGTAAAAAGAGAAGTAAAATGTAATTGAGATGTTTCACACATCACCAATTAGAGGACACCATGGAATCCATCATACAGTGGACAAGATGATAAAATAATTATTTTTCTGGCCTATACTACAACATGATGCAAGGGGATTTTTCCAAAGATGTGATAGATGTAAGAGGATGGTAAATATTAGCAAAAGGAATGTTTTTCCAAAAAACCCTGTTTTGGAAGTTGATGTTTTTGAGATATGGGTAATTGAATTCAGGGGACAATTCCCTACATCACAGGGAAGAAACTATATTCTAGTCAGAGTTGATTACTTCTCCAAGTGGGTTGAAGCTGAAGATATGACTCACGACACAAAAAAATTTGTCAGGAACTTTGATAGAAAGAATGTGTTTTCAAACATTGTATTTCCGAGCTTATTCATTAGTGATTGAAGAAAACACTTCACAAACCACCCTATGAGAAAAATGACTGAAAGGCATCGAATTAGATAATACAATGAAACTCCCTACCACCCACAAACAAGTGGGAAGGTTGAGTTATCAAATAGGGAGGTGAAACAAATTATGTAGAAAACTGTGAACACAAGAAAGGGTGATTGGAGACTCAACATGGAAAATGAAATATGGGCATACATAACTTATTTCAAATCACCCATTGGCACCAATGTATTCCAATTGGTTTATGGAAAACCATGTCATCTTTCAGTGGAGCTGGAGAAACATTCTTTCTGGGTGATCAAGAAAATGAAATTGGATTCATAAAAGGTTGGAGAAGTAGGGTTGTTTCAATTAATTTCATTAGAAGGAAACAGGAGAGATGCCTAAAAAATTCCAGGATTTATAAGGAGAAGATAAATAAAAGGCATGACCAACTCATTAAAAGGAGTACATTTTTCCTTGGGAATAATGTGATGTAGTTTAATTCAAGGCTGAAGCTATTTATGAGTAAATTGAAGTCACGATGGATGGTTCTATTCGATGTCATTCAAGTCTCTATATAAAACCATCAAAATCCAAAGAGAAGGATGACCACTACTTAAAGTAAATGGTCAAAGGCTAATGATTTTTGAAAAACTATTTCATGAAGGCTCTTCCATCAATATCAAGTTCACTTAAAATTAAATAAATTCAAGATCTAAAATTTTAAGGAAGTACTGACTAGGAGGAAAACCATGGTAGGAGATCAAAAACTATGATAGAATAGGTAACCTTACAAGATTATTGAATAGTCATGAGATGGAGGCAAGGAAGGAGAACCAAAAGGAACAAAAAATAGTTCAGTACACATCATTTACAAAGGGTTCACATCATGTACCATTTTCTCCACAATTCCATTTTTATTCCCTCCATACAAGAGATGACCTAGCCAAACATGTTATGTATGCAGTCATATTATTTCAAATAAAATATTGTGAACCAATAGGTCATGACCCAATGCACTCTCATCCCTCCTCGACCATTCGTATCTTATGACCACTCCTCCCGCCCAACCTATGACCTCCCTTCCCTCTTCTATTTAAACCCTCTCAACATTCCCCCCGCAACCTCCCCTACCCATCCCACACACCCTCCAACCACCATGGCTCATAAAAAATGGTCCCATCCCTCATCCTCCTCATCAAAGTCCTAATCCTCAGCTTCTGAGAACTATCTAACTGTTAATCTCCCTCATGCCACATCTTCTCATCTGAATGAGACAACCAACACGTCTTGCGATGAAGGCCTGCACATGAACCATGTGCTTTACTTCAATAACCCCCAAAATTGAGTCAATATTTTCAAGATTCAGTAAAATACTACGTGAAACCACAAGACGTTAGACCTATAAGTTCTTACCAGGTTGAATATCGATGACGTTGTCTTGAACCTCTTGGAGACACTGCATATTGATAACATTATCTATGTCTGTGAAAAGACCTTTCAAGAATTATTCCTTGATTTTTTTAGAACTTTTGATCTCACCATCGACTTCTTATGTTTAATCTTGGGTGAAAGACCCTATGAGCTTGATTTTTCAAAATTCAAGATCGGGCTGGGCATCGATACTGAGGAGTTCATCATTTCAGATGACTACCCCACACAAAAGATACCACCATCTTGGGAGGCTGCACCAGATTTGTGGCCATTGATAGCTCGCGACCCCAAGTCACACAATGATCCTAAACTCAAGAATTCTACTAGCCAGTAGGGTCTGAAATTGTACTCATGCATCGGTCCATGATGCACATATGGTTTTAGAGGGGTGAGGCACTTGGAATCATCAGCCAGGTCGACGTTCAGATCCTTTCAACTACCATTGGCAGTCCAGCTCTCAACATGCCCCCCCATTTTCTCAGTACATCAAGATTTAGATGCAGATTAAATGCGAGACATTGATGGGTGGGTATTTTTCATACACCTAGCCAGATAACTTGGTGTATTTGATGCCCTATATCCCATCACCTCCTTAGGAACCATTGAGCTAATTGATCTTGTGATGCTTCACAAGATGAAGATGCTGGTGAGGGAGGATGTAACCTATATTTGGGCACCAGGAGTGCAGGAGGCCACACTGTAGAAGCCAAAAGCAGCAACAACATACCCACATATCCATCTACATACCACAACCACACCTACTCCATCCGTTCGTACCACTACCACCCCATATACCATCTCCACATCCTCCCACACCACCATGAAGGAGCTATCGACTAGTCACCAGTACAACTTAGTGAATCTACCCCAAATCTCTACCCACCTACTTCTCACCTTCACCGAGCCTACCGAATTCACCCCGCCACCACCACCTACCCCAATCGGTCCATCATCATCCTCCATTCCACCACCCCCTTCAATCCACTCTGACATACCTCTATACCTCACTAACCCTACTACCCAGTTAGAGTTTTTAACAGAGTAGGCCCAGAAGGGAAAGGACATAGCCACCGAGTCCACCCCTAAGATACTATTTGTCAATACAACTGCTAGAATCATGGACTCTATATGGACCGTTACCACACATCCACCCACCCCAGCTCATCTACCCACCACCACCACTCCACCATCCAATGCAGTCATCACTCCACTGAATACTACGACTACTATAGATGATGATCTCTCCATGTAGCTGGTCTCATACCCTGGTAGTGTGATGACACTAGAAGATATTTTTGGTCCACACACCTGATTAGACTTTGTCTTTGTTTTGAAAATTTATGGGATTTTTTTTGTGATTGGTCCGGGAATTCATTTTTGTTGTTGTTTCTTCCCATCTCTGTAATCACATTTAGTATCTATTTTTATGGAATTTTATTTTCACATTACTTTCTATGTTGATTTTCATGTCTTTTCTTTTTGTTCAAAGATATTTCTAGCTCCTCCGAATCATCTAAAATTTTAGATAATCTAGTTCCCCTATATATTTTTTAAAAACAAGTACTTTAACAATTCATCGATGTTATATAATAACTTCATGACCTTTCCATAGAGATATATGAACAATATCAACCACCATGGACCATAATTCCATTATTACCTTATCTCATTCACTCTCAAGTAGTTGCACGTAAATTAATAAACCCACCAAAGAGACCATGAGAACTTGAAGATACAACCTCTAGTAGCTATAAGAGACGATGGAATGACAGATCCGGTGAACCCATTAAAGGAAATTTACGTCAACCTGTCTGGTTGAAGACATCTAGTTAGCTCTTTATGGGAGGTAACCCATAGTTTATCTTGTCTTTAGTTTGAGTCTTCATTGTTGTTGCGTCCTTTTCATTTTCATTTTGAGTCTATCATGGATCTATATTGTAAAACATTAATAAATAAAATGATCATCTCTGTTTCTTACACTGTGTGCCTTCTTTTTTACTCTACTATCACTATGTTTATGCCTATAGACTAACATTTGATCAAGTACATGAATTCCTTTCTATCCCATTTCATAGGTTCATTAGACTCAACAATCAAATAGCTCAAATTCCCCTATGGCATACCACTTTCTCTAGGGATCTCTTGATTCCCTCCTTTTCAATTTTGTGAGAAATTCCATTTCACATTCTTTTAAAATTTCACTACTAAAACACTCTTTCATGCAACTCATGTGATGTAGGGACACTCTATCATTTTATATCTGTGTGTGTGTGTGTGGGGGGGGGGGGTTCTCAAGATATCATTTGTGATAAACATGAATTATTATTTTTTATCACATGTATATGAGATATTTTTCAAAATGGTAAGCATGTTTTAACCTTGAACATCGTTATGACCATGTGAATTAAAGAAAAGTTAAGGGTGAAATTGTCAATAACCATGTATTACTCCGGTTTAGAAATTTTTTGAATTATTTCTGAGTTTGGAAAATTAATTAAAATTACAAATCATTGAAATTATGATTAATTGAACCACTACTTATAATTTATGACCATTGTAATTTCTATTTTTATTTTATTTCCATCACCCGAGAGGACTCTAAGACTTCATTTTAATATTTTTTTTCTGAGAAAATTTCTTGAGAGATACCTGGCGTATGTCAACCTACTAGAACATTCACTGAGATCTTATCAAAGCGATGAATGATCAATTATAAATTTTAAAATATCGAGGAACTCTTTGATAGAAACTTTTCCCGGGGACCCACCTTATATATGTCCTTCATTTATCCCATAGTTTTCCTGAATTACCTTGTAGGATGAATCTATTCCAATCCCATTTCCCCTCATACCCTGGTCCTTATATAATGCATAAATATAACATTGAACTAGTTTGGGGGAGGCATTTAGACAACACGGGATGATTCAATATTTAGAAATGTATAGTGATCTTACCAGACTACTTGGTTGTGATTTATATCCATTTTTTTGAATTTCATTATTATTAAATTCCTTTAAAAATTAAAAAAGAAATGAAAATTTGATATGGATTATGTACTAAGAATGTAAAAAATTTCCATTTTTCAGACTGATGAATCCCTTGAAGGATCATATGTGGTTAGGTGATGATCATGAGATCTAAACTAGGCATGAATTTCAAAATATAAACAAGAAAATAATCATTATTTACATACTTGAAATATATGGATCCGACCTGAACTATTAGAGTATAGATTTGACCATCCAGAAGGAGGTACTTTTTTTACACATGTCTTGACACCTATGCATTATACTTCTGATCTTACCCTCATTTTGTTCCAGATTTTCGCTTTTTAACTACCTACCCACAAGATCAGAGTCACAAGAACCATATTTCTGAAGCCCCCGTGATTAATTTTGTCCTTGGATTTACATAGTAGATATGATAGAACCAGTGCAAGTCTATGGTTAGGAACTTGCACTCAGGGTACGAGAAAACCTCTACCTTCATTTTACCAAAATTGATTAGAGAAAATATTATTGAGGTAAATTAAAATTAGTTGTATAACTTAAGGAATTTTTGAAATATTTTAGTTAATGACTATGATTTGTTTTGAAAATATGGATTAGGAGGCCTGAATAACTTTTAATATAGGGTTAATTTAGGAAGAATACCCTTTTCTACTTACACCAAATTTTAATTACCTGGAAATAATGAATGTTTCTTGTTTAAAAATTGCTTATCCTTTTTTGAAATCATTGTTGAGACATTCTTGCCTGAGGAAAATCAATTGTTCAAGTGTTGGGGGATTTGGTAATACAAATTTGTACTAACATTTTTCTATAATTTAATTATATATTTTCATTTATTTACTTGATAATTCAGGTGGTATGTGTTCAATTTTTCAGGACTAAAGCTTCATGGTATTAAAAAGGAAGAAAGACAGAAAGTGCAGAAATTGACCAGTACACATCGTGTACCATCCATACACTTCTTGTAATAAAGGTTCATAGCATGCCTAAGTAGGGACTAAGTCACACAACCAGAAAAGAGATTACCACTACATTTCATTTACACCCCAGACATAATGTGATTCCATTCAAAACCATAGGTGAGAAATCCACAAGGAATCTATGAAAAGGAACATATTTAGGCCTGTAAAGGTCATGAACACCCAGTACATGATGTGTATTTTGTCATATGTCATGAATCCATGAGAGAATGTGCACCATGATATAAATTCAAATATTTGATGAAATCTACACAGATCAAATGTAAATGTCATGCACCTCCAATACACATTGTGTACCTCCAATACATGTCTTGACGATATTTTCCTATAAATACAGTTGAGCAACAAAGTATTTAAAAAGAGATTTTTGGATAGGTATCTTCCCTTTTTTCATTCCCCTGCAAATTACCTCCCCCCATTTTCCTCTGAACTCTAAATTTCTTCATTATTTACATTTAAAAATCGATCGATGTGATATAGATATGTCATTATTCATCGATTTTCAATTTCCATTCATCCTCAAATTCCTACTATGTGTTAGACTTATTTCCATTTATTATTCAATGTAACCATGTTATTCAATATTTTCATTCATTTTTTTCAAGTTGCAGTCCCTTCACAAATCCCAAACACCATGCATGATTTCAAATCAATTATGTTCAATCAACATGTCAGGTAGGAGTTATTTTAATTATCTAATTGAATATCACCTCACTATGAGAATATAAACTACTTAGGAGTAGGGAAAAAGGATAAATGTATCTGCATACTTAAATGAGCTTTAATTCTAAACATGGAAACTCTAATTGGATTATTAATCAGAATAATACCAAATAGTCTATCCAATTTGTGCGAACATCCCTAACCATGGGATATTCAATTAATGACCCTATCCTAATTGGAGTAGACTTCACTATAATAATTAGCCTAGGAAACTTTATTCTCTAGAATCCAAACTCATTACACCTAGCCTTTTACTATCTACCGATTAGAGAATAGTCACTTCCTAAGTAAAACCAGGTGACTAGACCAATGTAAACTAGTGACCAATGTTTTCTCTATTTACTAAGCATTATAAATCTTCCAAAATTAGAATTAGAGATCATACTTAACCCAGATACATGAACTTGATCCAGAACCCTCATTCATTCTTTGAAATCACCCCAACTAGAAATTGAGTCACACTCCCAAATGTTATGATTTACTTAAAGGAGTCCTCTAAGGGTCTGAAAACAAGTATCCTCCTTTGATATAGAGTTCTCCTTGTGGGTTTTAACCCGCACTTCCACTACACTATTTTTTTGTAGTTAGTGATGTTTGGGAAACATAAATTCTATTTCAAGTGTCTCCTATTCAAATCCAAAGACCATTGTAGGAGCATGTCCATTCCAAAATTGATTCCTTAGTAAATTATTATTATATTCCATCATACTCATATACACTAGTATATAACTCAACTTACTCCTTCATTATCTCCTCAATACATGAACCTTATTCCTCTTCTTCATCTAGGGCCTACAGTACTAGAATTGAATATATAAATCAATATAAGAGAGACTAGTTTTCATTTCAAAATATTTAATATTTGAATCATAATAATGACTGAAAAGTGAATCTTCTTCAAAAATTTCAACATCAAACTCAATCAAGGCAGCTCAGAATTCATTTATTGGAGAGAGAAGTAGGCCATTATGTCTTTATTCAACATCGTAAATGTCTTCTATAAAATCATTTGCAACAAACATTTCATTATATTCATCTTTTCATTGTTTCCATTACATACATAGAAATTTAACTTATTCAAATTTGTAATCCAGTGATGCTAACTTCTTACTTTATTTTTTGAGAATTTTGAAATTCTCTTGAATAATCAAGGCATTTTGTTCCTTTTCAATATTCAATGTCTCTTTCCGGCTAGGCTCACCATCAATGTTTTCAAATGGCCAATAATTAAAATAATCACCCTAATAATCCATCTTGACCATTGAACTGAATGTTATTAAATAAAGCTCTTTTTTTAGTTTTTGAAATTTTTCATTTTTTTATTATGAATAACAGTGCGAATAAGTGATTGACCTCATAGAAAATGGTGCCAAATTAAAGTTGAGGGTTATGTTGTTTTACAATAGTTAATATTATATTAACATAAGTATGTAATATAGTGTGCACACCTCAGGTTGATCTCTCAAGGAGGCCACCCACATACACTATAATTCTATTTTCATTTTTATATTCTAACTAATATAAAAATACTATACTAAAATTGGTTGTTTTAAAAGATACATGAAATATAATATACTATATATAAAAATTCAATGCAATAAAAAATGAATTTTAAAAAAAAGGATGGAAATTTTTCTTGGGAGGTCACGATGATTGATATCATTATTCGATATGGATATCAGAATTCGATTCAATTAGGTGATCAAGACCTGTAACAACTCAATTTGTCAATTGACTTGTCATCATCCCATACTAAGACCTTCATAAATGGGGAAATTCAATTCCAAAAATCTTCCAGGATATCTCTTTTATGTACATCACTATCTATGCCATGATCCACCGTCTGCATGCCACAAATAGTAAAGGGAAGGATAATTGATAAATGAGAAGAAGAATTTGATGGAAGAGAAAATACGGAATCCACTCACCACAATCAATTTAACCACCTCCACAATTTCAATAATTTAATAAATAGAAGTAGTGGATGAATAATAATATCAATCAAACCACCATTCTCTCCCTAAAAAAATTTCGTGGTTAGTTCTCCAATTATAGTGGAGTTAATAAGGGAAATAAGGTGGGGGAAGATATAAAAATAAAAATTAATGAAAGGTGGTATGAAGAAGAATACTAAACTAATATATATTAAAAATATGAAGATCTATTTAACAACCATATATTAACCCTAACCCCATGAAAATGTATATTCTTTGTGTATCAACCAGCCCTAAAATGTACTTAATGGTGTCCCAAGATGGTTGGTCACATGACTTCATGCACACCTTCCTGTATGTTAGAGGATTTCAACTCACTGTGAGGACCTGGGTTATGTCCACGGGGAAACTATTCCAGTATGATTCAGAGTGTAGAAATATGTTAATCCAAATAGGTCAACAACAGAAATAGATAAGAACATGAAACAATGGAATCAAAATGATAAATCATCCATGATAAGTAACTATAGAAGAAGAATAAAAATATATATAAAATGATGATGATAATCATGTAGAAAAACAAAATGAGCACATAGGGAACTTGGGATTTAGGCATATACCACATTCTAATATAATACTAAAAATACCTACAACATATATAACTAGAATTTTGAGAATAAGGTAGTTCCTATGCTCACGTACTCTATCCTAGAATTGGAAATCACGCATTGAAAGGTGGTCACTTCCCTTTATCCATACCTATACTAATGGCGTATGATTAGGTACCAAGGGTGGCCCAAGAAGGGTGTGAGATATAATTAGTTGTTCACCACCCACGATGCCCATATCAATCCAGTTTATGCAAATAAAATGAGAAGTGTTCCAGTAATAATAAATACAAGGAATAAATAAATAATTAAATACATCAGATTGGGTCCCTCATGGGATACATGACTTACTCTAAATGCTTTGTACTATTTAATATCCTTATTTTTAAATGATAAAAAACCCCACCTTTGTTAATGAATAATAAGTATTTTGGTGTGTAAATTTAATTTTTCAATACTCGTCTTTATTATGGATTTACCAATGGGTAAAAGCCTTCTTTATCACTTCGAAATATTTTTCAGAGTTAGACGTTGAGTCTGCCTGAGATTCTGAGGCCCATTGACCCTCTACATTGATAGAATTAAAAAATTAAATATATTATATTCATAGGTGTGTGTTTTGTTTCCAAAAAAAGGAAATAAATACCAAACAGTGTATCGTATGTGAAATATGAGACCACTGTTAGGTTCATAATGCTGGTTTTACCCTAGGCAAAGTATAACTTTGATGTGCATCGTGTGTTTAGTAATCTTACACATGATAAAAACCTCTTTATTTTTAATTAACTTATTATTCCATTTTTCATATATTAAATAATTAATTTCACCCAAACGGTGTGTCATATGAGAAATATGAGACCACCATTAAGTTAGAGACTTGGGGTTTAACCTAGGCAGCGTTTAACTTTTGCGAGCAGCAGACGTTTGGTAAAATCGCACCCCAAATAATTTAATTGGTTTATAAATATTTTGTTGGGAAGATAGAAACAATAATAATAATTTTATTATAAATATTTTTATTTTAATTGAAAAAAATGAACATATTTTTCTAAAATTAATAAATTGTGTTACCGTGTAAATAATAAGTGGATAATGTAATAGTTGTGAAATTATTAGTTTTTAAATTAAATACAAATTTACAATCAATATTAATTTAATAACTGTTATCCCTTTTTAATGGATATTGTTTTTGAATTGTTAATGTTTTCATTGATGGGTTGTATTAAATAATAATAATTTTAATTATTGTTATTACTTTTAAATTTGGACAAAAACATTGATGTATATATATATATATATATATATGGATTAAATATATATGTATATATATACTTGTGAGAATGTATATATATGTTTATATAGATGTGTGTGTGTATATATATAAGAAATATATATATATATATATATATGGGTGGATATTTATCATTTGGTTAGATAAAAAAATTCTAATTTTCCCACATGAATCCTATTGCATGGTTAATTTATTAATATCACAATTTTAACGAAAGATTTGATTGAATTATTCATGGGGATAATTATAAAATGGATTAAATAATAGAAATAATAAAATATTATTGTATTTATTATTATTAATTTTGGAAAAATAATATATATGCTAAATAAAAATGTATGTATGTACATGTGAATGTGTATATATATATGATCAGTATATATATGTGGGTTAAATATATATATATATATATATATTTGAGTGTTTATGTGGGTATATATATGTGTGAATTATTTTTAAATATATATACATATATTTAATAATGAATTTTTTTTAAAGGTTGATTAAATATTTTTAAGAGGATGAGATAAAAGTAACAAAAAATTTAAAGAATTAAATGTGTGATTTATGGAGTGGCCCTACAGGAGGGTTGTACAGTAAGACATAGTGGAGAAATAAATGCACACTGCACGGATTCAAATTTAATTATAATTAATGGTATTAATTGGTTTCAAATAAAATGAGATCTTAATAGTATAAATCCCCAAAGGGGGATGCACATGTGAGACTCCTTTTAATGCTTATCCCCACCCTCCCGTTTCTTACATCCTCTCTCTATTATTATTTTTATTTTTTTATTTTTATTAATTTATTACAATATTAAAGCATTGATATATCCTACAATATTGATATGATTAAATCACCATCGGTGTTGTTAGATTCATCTCGACAAGTAAAATTATAAACATATTTTTGTTTATGAAAGCAAAAAGGTTTCATTGGTGCATTTTAACTCGAACACCAACCATCATTATCCTTCATCATTCCACCTAAGGTTGTTTGTCCTTAACTATTTCACATGTAATATATGGGTTATTGAAATGATTTTTGATTTGTCTTTGTAGCATTAATATTCTTTTAATGTATGATTTTTAAATTTAAGAATGATTTATGTGTTTTATTGAATATTTTAATTATGCATTCTTAAATAAAATGTTGTATATGTTAAAAGAATTGTCGTGTTTGATTTTTTAAATGAAATATTTTAAATGAAATAAATAATGAATGATGGTTTTCCCTTAATGTACAGAATTAAATGTTTTAAATGAATTAATTTAAACGGATCATATTAGGGTGGTATGGCCAAGCCACTTGTTAGAATTAAATAAGCACAGTTTATGTATACTGTATCAATGATATGACTTGAATATATTCAATGAAATTATTCATGGAGATTGAATGATTTGAAAGGAAATATTTGAATAATCCCTATTAAATTATAATTTTTTTATCCACCAATGAATCCCTTGGGGTTCATAGGCAATGCGACTCGAACCTGCAACCACCTGATTGGTGTGACATCCATGAATTTAATTTCGACCTAGTATGTTTGAATTTAGAGCTTTGTAATAAATTTATTAATTTGAGTGATTGATGTATTGCACTTTTGAGTTGGTGTGAGAATAAAAAATATTGATTTATTATGGAAGAATCACATTGGCTAAACTGGTTAATTAATATTAAAGACTATTGGGGAGATGGAGTAATTAAACTGAACTGAATAATTATGATGATAATTAGGAACCTGGATAAATGTACTAAACTAATTGACATATGGTATTTTTTTTATAATTCTACCATTGTGTCTTATGATGAAAAATAAAGTATATATGATACTAAAATTGGGATTTTACTTTCTTATCTTTTGAGATTATGTGATATCAATGTGATTGATACATGAGGGTTTGATACTATCTGTCATGTTGAGTTTGTTTGGACACGAAAAGTGTTTAATGTGATGTCTAAGGATTTGATGCATGTTTTCATACCGCCTGAGGTCCAGGAACACTGATACTAAATGATCAATGTAAAATTATACGATTATGTTGGATGCCAGAGGGCGATATGTGCCGTCACATGATGCCTGAGGGATTGGTGCATTTTTACATACCACCAGAGGGTGAGGCGAATTGGTACTAAATTCCCGAGGGAAAAGTATATGATTATGTTAGATTCGTGATGGCTAGATACATAGTCACATGATTCTTGAGGGTGATATTCTAGTTTTGCATGAGGCCAATATTATGGTTATCCTAGGGCAGAGGCCGTATGTTTATTCTATATATAGAGTGATTCATTCTTGGTAGGAGAATCTTCCACCAATTTGGGTGATCCTTCTTAACATGGGAGGATATACCCATATACATAGATATCCAGTTTGCGAGGAATCAATAAGTATAGGATGAGTGTTTATTTAGGATCCCAGAACATGTTTCTATTATTTAATTTGTAATCACTTTGTATTTATATTGTGTGACACACTTTCATTTATTATTATTATTTTTCACTATCTGGATTGGGCTAGTCACCAATGGATGATGATCTACTCAGATTTTTATCTCACACCCTACTTGGGTACCCTTAGTACCTTATTAGACCTTATATTTTCAGGATATAGGTTGATTATTGTCTTGATTGTACCTGGGAGTTAGGAGAAAAGGATAGAGCTAGAGCTTGGGATGCTCATGGAGATCACTGTGTAAATATGATTCAGTGGGGAGTATGTACCCTCTTAACATGATGTATTTCTTACAAATTTTAGTTATGTATCATCCTTCATACAAGCATTTTATAATCTTGCATTGCACACTTTTATTAAATCGTTAATATCTATCTTCCATTACTATCTTTAACTTGTTTTATTAGTGCTTCCACTGTTGTCTTATATTTATATTCTTTTATACTACTATTCAAATATGATAAGAGGGTACATACTCCCCACTGAATCATCTTTACACTCTCATTTCTAATTGGAAGCCTCTGGCGTATGGGGAGGCGCTCTTGAGGTCATGTGACCCATCGGTCCAGCCATCGTCTTAGATTTGAGCCTCACAGGGATGTTAACAAGTGGTATCAGAGTCAATTATTTTTTACCATTATCATACTATTTTGTTCTTGTAAATAGGATACTATGAATGTGTTTATGCTTAGTAAATAACCATTCATAGGACTGATCACCCCACATATGGGGAAACGATCAAGAGACCAGGTCTGGGACTATTGTTCATGTTGTTCAATATTACAGATGAATCTAATTTCACCAAGAGTGATTAGGGTATTTTTACACTACTTACTGATTTATGATATTTACGATATTTTACCCTTGTAATGGTATAGAAAGGATGAATCATTACATGCATCATGTTTGGCACATAGATAATTCACATGTTGTGCATATTTCATGCCATGTAGTTGCACATGTAGGATACTTTATCTTTTTATTGTATTCTTGGATTGATATGCTATTCTTGATTGTATAACATTCTTACATGTTTATATTCCAAGTTGAGTGGCTACTTAGAATGACTTCGTTGCTTATAATGTCACAATTTTGTGATTTTAGCATGTTTAATTATGTTAGCTAATGGTAGTGATGTGTTTGAATTTGTTTTAAATATGTAATTTATGGAATGGGTTAAATTTAATTTGTTACAATTAAAACGAGAGATAAATTACAATCTCTAAAGTGTATGGGGACCTTATGTATTGGTAGATGTCCACCCATAAGACTGGACTATTAAACATGTGCATGTTGTATTATGAAATGTATTTAAATGTAAAGGATCTTTAAATTTAATTTTAAATGAACTGGTTCGCTATCTAAATGCTCAACTGGACCCAAGAAGGTCAGTTGGGGAATGGATCCTTTGTGATAATCTTCTATGAGCGTTTTTGAAACTTAAATAAGTATGAAACTACTATTAGGTTCTATTATGATGATCCCAAGTTGGTTTAGAGGGACCTAGTTGGTCACCTTACATTATATAACATAAAAAGGAATTGTTTTGTTCAATTGCATAATAAAGATGAGATGCCTATAAATGTTAAATGTCAAAATGTATGTTTGATATAACATTACTATTTTTCCCTTGGGGAATTGGTTAAAATCAACTACCTAGTGTTTTTGTTTTAAAATGGTACTTTATGTTTTAAAATAAATATATTATATTTTTAAATATTTAAATGTTAATAAATTTAATTATATTAAAATGGAACCCTAGAAGGTGTCCATTCTTTAAACCCTTGTGAAAGGGTATCTTGGTATTTTCCCCTTTAAGTTTCCTTGGAATGAAACCATATTATTATTTTCTAGGATTCCTCTCTTTTATAAAAGGCTTGATAGTTATCTTTTGAGACGAGTGATGTTTTTTATCGTGAACTAATGATAGTTTCAGCTCTAGTGTTTTTAAGGTGGATAACCCATGATCGGTAGCACACTTAAAGCTTAGAAGCATTGCTAATGTTGTGATTTTTATGACTTTTGGTGTTGTTTGGGTGTCAATTCCCCTAGTCGTACCCCTTTCTTAGAATGAAATCCTGGTTTGGATGGGTTTTCATGTTTTCTTGGCCATTAATTTGAGTCTGAGCATCAAGTAATTCTCAGATTCACCTAGTTAGACATGACTTGGGCATGTTCAGCTACTTGGTAGGTCGCTTGACCCTTTCATATTCCTCATTGATGGATGGCCCGATATATAGTTGTCCAGGTTAATAATAATATGTGGAAATAAGAGATTGATGAAATCTATTTTACATGCCATATGATGGTTGAATTAATAGGGTGGACATCCTATGATAGTATTCATGATGTGTCGTCTTGATTTTTGAACCTCAGGGTAGAATGTGTTCATGTACATGGTGGTTGTTGAGTGTTTAATGATGTATCAAACCAATTGAGTTCAATAGGCTTGTCGAGCCAAGTATTGTTGGGTACGGTCTCAGGTAATTTCTAATGTAGAGTCAACTGAGCATAAGGAAATCTAGTTTGAACCAATACTCCTGAAAACATTATGAGACTCTAGTGTTTTGACATATCAGTTGGTTTGGATTTTATTTTCATCAAAAGCATATAAAAATTTGCATTGATGTTGGTTCTGACCTAGTAGACTTTGGATTGGATGGACTATCACATCTTTAACCTACTAGGACACTCCTAAGGTGGGGAGAAATGTGCCAATTTTAGTGATTATGTGTCAGTACTTTCTCAACATTGTGGTGTTGGTGTGGTTGGCGGTGTATGAAACCTTTGACAAACACCATTGGTTGTTTTTTGATTTCAGTGGTTAATCATGAATGATCATGGAAATTACATAACTAGTAAAGTCTTGGTGATCAGTTAATGGTGGTACATAGGTAGGTGAAGTTGAGCTTCTTACAAGGGATGTCGAACAATAGTGGCTGATTGATCTTCTTGGTAATCTTTTAATCCTCTCAGTGTAATCTTTTTTAAGTGATGAGCATGTCCCTTATCTTGACATTATCCTTGATGAAAAATGAGAGAATTGGTCTTATTCCACACTAGAGCTTTAAAATTTGTTGGTATTTTTTATGTGGACTCCCAATGAAGCACGTCGTCGGGTTACTACGAGTGTGGTTTAAAGGTTGGATTTGACTTCATGGAAATTTTGCACGACTAGTTCTATTTGGTCGATCTAAAAGTCGACCATTTCTTTATAATGTGGTCCCTAATATGACATCATAAGTAAGTTTCAATTGATGACAACATGGTCTTGTATCTATCTAAATGAGCTCAGATAAGTGTCATTTCAATGTTTTAGTTTGAAAAAATGTGTATAGGCTCATATATTTATGGCTTATGTGCTGCTTTCCTAATCAATTCTTAATGTTGTGTTGGGAATTTGGAAACCCAACACGTCCTTCTGAGTGAGACTTCAAGAACCTTATAGAGAGGGTGATGTTTTTGCTGTTCCCAAAGGCTTCTATGTGAATAGAAGTTCTTAGGTGGGTAGGTCGTAATATTTTCATTTTTAAATGACAAAAAAACCCCACTTTTTTTTATTGAATTACAAGTATTTTTTTATAAAAGTCTATTTTTTCAATACATGTATTTATTATGGCTTTAAAAATGGCTAAAATCCTTATTTAGTACTTTGAAATATTTTTTGAAATGTTTTTTAGAGTTAGATAATGAATTTTTGCAAGATTACAAGGCCCGTAGACTGTCGACATTGAGAGAATAAAAATATTAAATATATTTCATTCATATATGTGTGCTTTTAAAAAAATGAAATAAAACCCAAATAGTGCATCATATGAGAAATTCGAGACCACCGTTAGGTATAGAACAACAGGTTTACCCTCAGTGGGGCATACCTTTGATGTGCGTTAGGTGTTTGGAAACCTCACATGTGATGATACCCTATTTATTTTTAATTAACTTATTATTCCATTGGTTTTTATAAAAAATAAATAATTTCTCAAAAAAGGTGCATCATATGAGAAATCCAAGACCACCATTAGGTACGAGATATGCGGTGTACCCTAGGAAGGGTATATCATTTGTGATTGTCAGACGTTTGGTCAGATCGCACCAAGAAGATAATTTAATTAGTTTATAAACATTTTTGGTAGTTAATAATAAGAATATTAATTTTATTATTAATGTTATTATTTACGTTGAAATGAAAGAAAATATACTCCCAAAATTAATATATTGTTTTTCGGTGAAAATAATAGGAATTTAATGTAATAATTGTGATATTATTAATTATTCCATTTAAATAAAAATTTGAAATCAATATTAATTTAATAACCATTAACCCTTTTTAATGGTTGTTGTTTTTAAATTGATAATGGTTTATTTGATGGGTTGTATTAAACAATAATAATAATAATAATTGTTATTATTATTATATTGGGAAAAAAACATTGTTATATATATATAATGTATATATATTTGGATTAAATATATATGTATATATATATATGAGTGGGTGTATATATATGTATATATAGATGTGTGTGTATATATAAAATTTATATATATATTGGTGGATATTTATTAATAGATTAGAAAAAATATTATTGATTTCCCCGCATAAATGCTATTGCATGGTTAATTTATCTGCTTCACTCTTTTAATGAATGTTTTGATTGAATTATTCATGAGGGTAATTATGACATAGATTTAATAATAATAATAATAATAATAATATTATTAGTCTAAATTTGGGGAAAAATATATGTGCTAAATACATATGTATGTATGTACATGTCCAGGTGTTTGTATAGATATAGGCTTTGTATATATTTTCATGTTAAATAAATATATATGTATATATACGGGTGTATGTATGAGTATATATATATATGGATTATTTTTAAATATATATACATATATTTAATAATGAATTTTATTTAATATATGATTAAATATTTTTAAGAGGACGAGATAAAAATATTGGGAAATTTAAAGAATTAAATGTTTAATTTATGAAGGGGCCTTGGGGGAGCACTGTATAGTAAGGCAGAGTGGAGAAATAAATGCACACCACATGGATTAAAATGTTTTTATATTTAATGTTTTTAATTGGTTTCAAATAAAATGAGATTCTAATATAATAAATTTACTTTGGGGGATGCGCATGGGAGGCTTTTTGCACACCCATCATCAACCTCCCTTTCACACATAATCTCCCCTCTGTTATTATTTTTTATTTATATTATTTTCTTAATTTATTTCAATCTTCAATCATTGATATCTTATAAAATATTCCCAAGATTGAAGCACTTTCTGTGTCGTTGGATTCATCTCGACAAGAAGAGTCATAGATATTTTTTTATGAAAGCAAAGAGGTTTCAGTGGTGCATTTTAACTCAGAAGTCGACCATCGTTATCGTTCATCGTTGTACCTAAGGTAGGAAGTCCTTAACATTTACACATGTAATATATGGGTCATTGACATGATTTTTTATGTTCCTTTGTAGTATTAGGATTCCATTACCATTTTCTCTTTAAATGTATGAATGCTTCAAGTGTTTCCTTAATAACATTAATTATCCATGGTTTAATATGTTAAATGAATTGTCATGTTTGATGGTTTAAATGAAATATTTTAAATGAAATTGATAGTGCATGATGGGTTTCCCTTAATATAAATAATTTAATGGTTTAAATGAATTAATTTTAATGTAACTTATTAAGGTGGTACAACAACACATCTTGTTATAATTAAATAAGCACGATTTATGTACAATGATTCAATGATATAGCATGAATATATTCAATGACATGATTTAAGGTAGTTGCATGATTTGAAATGAATTGATTTGAATAATCCCTGTTAAATTATAATTGTTTTTAAACCCCCATTGAATCCCTTGGGGTCTATATGCAAGGAGATTGAAACTTACAGCCACCTGATTAGTGTGCCAGACTTTAATTTATTTGTGACTTAGTCTGTTTTACTTTTGAGCCCTGCAATAAATTGGACAATTGATAAGATTGTTGGAATATAATTTTGAATTGTTGTAAGAATAAAATTGTGTGATTTATTATGGAAAAATAACCTTGGGTAAATAGGTTAATTAATATTAACGACTATAGGGTCAATGAATTAACTAAACAGGTTTGATACTACTATGATGATAATTAGGAACCTGGATTAAGGAACTGAAATGGTTGAAAAATGGTAATTTTTTTATAAATTGACCATCATGTATTATGATGATAAATTAGGTATGTTTAATACCAAAATTGTTATTTTTAATGATTATCTTTTGAGATTAAGTGATATAAATGTGATTGATACATGAGGGTTTGATACTATTTGGTATATTGAGTTTGTGTGGATACAAATTGTGTTTAATGTGACACCTGATGGATTGGTGAATGTTTTCATACCACCTGAGGGCTAGGCACCCTAGTACTAAATCCCTGAGGAAAAATTATATCATTATGTTGGATGCTTGATTTCTAGATGCACAGTCACATGAGGCCTGAGGGCTTGGTGCGTGTTTTCATTCCACATGAGGGATAGGCGTATTGTTAAAAAATTCTTATGGGTATAGTATATTATTTTTTTGGATGCATGAGGCCTTGAATCACAGTCACATGATTTCTTAGGGAAATATTCTAGTTATTCCTGAGGGAATTATTATGGTTAGCCTGAGGGTAGTGGTTATATGTTTATGGTATATTCTGATTGATTCATCCTCGGTATGAGAATCTGCCAACAATTCAGGTGATCCTTTATAATTCCAGAGGATCTACCCTAGACAAAGATATTCTTCTTAGGCCATATAATGAGGTATGGTATGGGTGTTTATTTAGGAACTGAAATCAAGTTTCTATTATTAATTTTTTTTTATCACATTGTATTTATGTTCATTGGAACACTATCACTTATTATTGTTATTATTTTTTCACTTTTTTGGATTAGTCTAGTCACCAGTGGGTGCCGACCTACTAATATTTTTACCTTACACACTACTTGGTTACCCATGGTACCTGAGTAGACCTTATATTTACAATATCTATTTTGATTATTGAATTGTTTTTACCTAGGGGTAAAGATCATAGGATCATGATGGAGATCAGGATGCTCATGGGGATCACCGTGGAGTTTTACTATATTTTATTGGATTTTTAATTTGTTGAAAATAATTATGAATTCTTTACTACATTGAGTTATGTATCATCCATCATCCACGCATTCTATAAACTGGCATTGGCCACTTTTATTAAATTGATTACACATGGGTTCTGTTGCTGTCCTTCACTTATTTTATTACTACTTCCGATGTTATATTATATTTATATTCTTTTATAGAACTATAAGACTGTGATAAGAGGGTATATTCTTCCCACTAAATCATCTTCACACCCTCTCTTCAAGTTGGAAGCCTCTAGAATACAAGGATAGGTGCTTGAGGTCAAGTGACCCTCAGGTCCGGCCATCATCTTAGAGTTGAGCTGGGCTGGGATGTTACAGCCTAAGATATATGTCTCTCTATTAAGGTGAAATTGTAAAAGTATGATACAAGGAAGAATGTGTAATAATAATTAAATTATCATGATAAAAACCATTTCGAATCATGCGATTTGTCTTGGAAAATTCATCCCTAGAATTTTAGTTAAACATTATTAATCTTTAATTTAAATAAATCATTTGAATTAATGAAGGGGAACTCTGAGTCCATACCAGGAAATCCATAATGAATGCTGGGTATATCTTTAGGGGTACCAAATACTATAATATTCCTTCCAAGGCTATCCAAAAGTGGAATCTCATGTATCACTCTTGACATAACATGAAATAAGCCTTCTAGTCCCATCCATGGAATCTCACGTAAGGGATTGAGTGTCATTGATGACGAGGTCTAACCATCTAGCTACTGAGCTCATCCATAGTGTCGCCCCAAGGAAACCAGTGTTACTAACATGGAGGTATGGTAAATGCAAACTGATCCCATCCCACTCATAACTAGCATCACTCCCGGTGTGTATACAACCCACATGAAAAATCAATTATAAAGATAGATGATATTGTCCAAGGAATCTAATAATAATCCATGTATCACTCTCATCTTGGAAATTATGTATGGATTAGTTATCATGATTCATCCATTTATCAAGTCATTTCACTCATAGCAATGTAAATTAATTTTTCCAAATCATTTAATAAATTTAAGTCAATATATGGTAGAAATCATAGGGCCTAACTCAAGGAAAACATCATTCTCAATTAAATTTACATCCCATTATATATATTTACTTGGGGAATATAGCTCAAAATGTGTTTTAACAATCTCATGAAAAGGGTAGGTCGGCTTTTCAGAAGTGGCACACCTAAAGGTGTGGATCATGTCTGGGTGATAAACAAAAGGGTTGATTTTCCGCTAGCTAGGAACAAAATTGAATGGAGAACCATTCAATTAAATTTATTAAATCCTTTTGAGGCATAACAGGATAATTTTGGCATGCTACATAAAGACACATAATATAACCTCATTGAAACTTGAGGGAAATAAGTTAGACCACCTACCTTAGGTTCATAGATGGCCACTCGTCCATTACTAACCATTGATTCGAGCCTAAATGGGGGAAACGAAAAAAGGGACCAAAACCATAAAATAGGGAAAACCAGCTTGCACTAAAATAGAACAAGAACTAATAAGATAAATGATGGAAGGAATCAATTGGATTAGTGAGACTACCATTTTTGATATAATGTGACCAACAATGAAGAGAACAGAGTCCGAATGAAGGAGATCTCATGGAAACTAGTTTGTGAATTTGGAGGAGCTCTCATGTGCAAGAAGGGAGGGGACATCTGTCAAAAAGATTACCTACCCTATATTTACAAAATAAATTCTAATAACATATATGTCATGTAAATGATTTAAACTCCGTTTAAATATTAGGTTCCTTCCATCCCTAGAAAAAACATATCCTTATGTGAAAAATGTTTGGCTAACCCATTACTCATCATGTACTTGATATGTGTTTTATATTCTTAATACATGACATGTATTCAGTACACATCATAAACTTGGCCTACAACAAACCTCCAACTCTATGATACCTTTCCTTCCAAAATAAAATGACAATCCCTTAGGCATGGTTTCTGGTTTTAACAAAACTAAAAATAAAACATACCTTGCTGAAAATCTGGTATGTTAAAACCTACCCTACTTAAAACAAATAATCCTAGAGTTTCCCTTAAAATGGTGGTAAATCACTATCTAGGAAAGGCTTTATCCACTAAGAAAGAACATTGAACTCTCTCTCCTGAGTCTCATTCGGCATACATTTATACTTCTACAACACCCAAACTAGAGGAACTAAACTGCTTAAGAGATATTCATTCTCTAATCAACGATACTTATTAGATTCTCCTCTGAATGATGAATCTAAATCTAACTCAATATAATCAGGGTCAAATGAATGAAACAAGTCAGTATGATACTATTGAAGCCGTGATATGTGGAAGATGTTGTGAATGGAATAGTACCTTTGAGGTAAATACAACAGATATACTACCAGCATGCCTCTCTCTACATTCTCAAAAGGCCTAACATAATGAGGATATATCTTTCCCAATATCTGAATTCTTATATGACCCAATCTAGGTGAAACTTGCAGAAATACCCTATGTCCCACCTCAAACTCCGTAGATCTAAACTAACGATTAATATAAAACTTATTTATAGATTTAATTGTATCCATAGGTTTCTGAATCAGATTTACTTGCTCTAAACTATCCTTAATGATATAAGGACCTCGTAGTGCTTCCACACCTTCCTCTACCCAACATAGAGGGGAATGATATGATCTACCCTAAAGGGCCTCATATGGAGCAATCTAAATCATTGTCTAAAAACCTTTATTATAGGAAAACTCTACTATAGGTATATATTTATCCCATGAACTTTTGAAATTATGGATACATGTTCGAAGCATATCTTCTAAAACTCATATCATTTGTTGGGTTTACCCAATGTTTTGAGGGTAGTAACAAGTACTCAAGAGCACCTATGAATCTTGTTCCTTCTATATCCCCTTATAGAACCATGATTTAAATAAGGAATCTTAGTCTTATACAATATAATGAGGAACAACATGAAAGTGCGTAATATTTTGGATATAGAACCTCATGATATCATAAACTAAGACGGTATCCTGAATAGGTAGGATGTTTGAGACCATAGTCAACCATTAAATGATCACCCATACTACATCCCTACTTTGTGG
This sequence comes from Viscum album, assembly GCA_963277665.1. NCBI lineage: Eukaryota > Viridiplantae > Streptophyta > Magnoliopsida > Santalales > Viscaceae > Viscum > Viscum album. The sequence goes on along the minus strand of OY728121.1, from coordinate 1,096,487,359 downwards.
GGGCCTCAGAAAGACTGTCAAAAAATTCATGGTGATGTTATTCCATTTCACTCAAGAATGGATTGAGGATTTAAAAGTCCATCAGGTCACTGGTGATCCACATTCACCTACTAGTAGGTGGAACACCTCATGATGAAACATGCAATCTTTCTTTTCACACCAGGAATCATATTCCGAGGATGTATGTCTTTGTAAATATTGATAAAACTATGGTGAACTTCCCAAAAAGAGGCCTGAGTTTCTAACATTTACTCTTACCATATGTCTTAAGGAACCCAAATACATCCATTGAAGAGAAGGATCTCATTATTGTAAAAAAACCCAACCAGGCATTGGGTCTCACCTATTACACCCTCCCTTAGGATGAGTCCCTTGGGATGTGATAACTGTCTCATCAGAACACACTCCTGAAGAGAGGATGTCACTGCTAGAGCTGGTAAAACAGTCTTCCCATGCTATTCCTGATCCTCTAGTTGCATCTCAGAAAACAAGGCCCTCAACTTCCACTCACTGCTGGCCTCTAGGATAGCATGTATCTGAGTCTTCCAAATTAGGGTGTCAGCCACCAAATTACCCTTCATGTGTGTATAAGTAAGATCAATTTCGAATGACTCCAGGCAATCTACCCACTTTCATTACCTTAGATATCAGTCTCATTGTGTGGATATGTATTTGAGACTTTTGTGATCGTTATAAACGATGAACCACTCAACCAAAATATAATACCTCAAAAAAACATAAGGCATTAAACATGAAATATATATTTGGGTCATTCATAGGATAATTCCACTCATGAGGTCTTAGCTGGTGCAACCCGTACACTACAACCCATTCACCCTCTATTGGAACTACTCCCTCTACAGATTCCTAAAGCATCATAGTAAAATGTATTACATTTTCTTGACATTGGAAGGATTAAGATCAGTGCTAAAGTTATTATCCATTTCAACTCCAGAAAGGATGTCTCAGAAGATTTTTACTAGAATAAATTCACACCCTTATTAGTCAATCTTGTAATAGGTGTTTCTAAGCATGATAAATCCTTAATGAATCACTTTTAATAGCTAGTCAGTCCCACGAAACGGCATATATAAATCAAATTAGTAGGATTATCTTAGGAAACCATGAACCTCACCATATATGGGCCAATAGATATGCTTACCAATGAAATTCTATAACCCTATATGTGAACCTTATTGACAAAAAAGTGTTATTTTGTGACCTAAACATATAGCTAATGCTCTCTCTGTGTATTCAGTATGATCTCAAGCTAGGTAGCATGGTTGTGTCTGGTAATAGAATACACCAAGATGTCATCAATGAAGACTACCACAAAAGAATCCATGTATGGATGTAAAATATGATTCATCAGAGCTATAAAGACTGGTAATTCATTCAAAAGTCCAAATGACATAACCAAATACTCATAAATGTTTTAACTACTTCAGAATGTTTTATGTGGTATTTATGGTGGTCTCACGTGAACTTGATGGTAGCCCAACATCATATCTATCTTCAATAAAACTATTTATCCTTAGAGATGGTCAAAGAGGTTGTTTATATGATGCGATGTATACCAGTTATTTACTGTAATCTAGTTTAACCATCTCTAATATTTTTACAACAAGAGGGAACTATTTTTATTCTTGGAAGAAAGGACAGGTGAACCCCACGACATAGTTCTGGGTCAAATAAAACCCTTTGCCTCTAGATCTTCTAACTGATTTTTGGGATCCTGAAGCTCTATAAGTGCCATCCTATAGGTATAAATGGACATCGATGTCATAAATAGAACAATTTTGATAGTTAAATCCACTTCTATCACGGGAGGTAAACTACAGATGTCATTCGGGAAGACACCCCTGAAGAGATCCACCATAGGAGGGAATTATTCATTCCATATTCCTTGATTTCCCATAGAGAGACTCACCATATAGGCTGTCACCTGGCCAAGCCCAGTTTGCTTGGGTCCAAATTGACATGCTTGAATATCTCATTCACCATTATTTATATGTGTGATTTCTTTTGGTGATGTAAATTATACCCTTTGAATATACCAACAAAACTTTTCACGATAACACACTATCTAATCTATATAAAAAAAGAATTCATAGCAAGTCATCTCAAGTATAAAGACATTTCACAAGAAATGGTACCCACCTATCTCAAGGGGGAACTCATTACACTAGAGTATACTTTCTGATCGGAACCATAACGCTGTGTCAATATTCATTGCACCAATGAATTAATCTATCACTAGGCCCATACATTACATAATTTTAGTAGATATAAAGGATCATGACACACCTATATCAAATATGGAAAAAACTGAATTAAAGGATACCAAAAATAGTGTCTCATATTGTAGAAAGATCTAGGATTTTCCCCTTAGGTGTATGATGTACTATATAGATATGACCTAAACCGCAACCATGAGATGAAACCTGACTAACTTGGGAATGTATGATCTTCTAGCATTGAAACTCTAGGGTCTGACTACCTAAACCAAAACTACCTTCATGGTTTGATTAGCTGGTAGTAGACCAGCACACAACCTGACGTAGAGCTACTGATATTGTACCTGAAAGAGGTGTCAATATATATCCCTTCTCATAGGATACAAGAGGGAATGTATAGAATAAATGATATATGTGACCCAACTTGTTTCATTTTCAACACTTGATCAAGTAACTCGAACAGTACGACTTCTTATGCACCATCCTTCCATAATGGTGATACACCACATGGATGTTACTATGTATCATATGGATAGTACATCCCCCATGTTCACCATCAAAATTTCAATTCTTGTTGCTAGATTAACCATATCCCTTCCCAGATGCTGAACCACCCTGAATCACATTTCCTCCTTCCCTCAGGTTTCTCTTTGTGATGAGGGTCTGGTTCACTATCTATGAAACAATGGTTAGTAGTAAAATATTCACCTGCAACCAGATATCATTGGAAATAGCCTCCTCAAATTATCTCATTGTGGTATGATCATCACAGTTAAGGGTTAGTGGAAAATTTTGAAGCTTGGTGAAATGATCCAAATATTCCATCACAAACAAGTAACCCTATTTAAGGTTCATAAAATATATAGAATTGTCCGCTCGTAAGGTTTGGGGGGAAAAGTAGTCATTAAAAGTTGTATAGAAGGCCACCCTGACCATACCATAATGATGTACGACCTGGGTAATTACATCCCACCAAAAATTATTAGAATCATTGAGCATGTATGTAGAAAGATTAAATATTCACTATGGAGGAATATCTATAAGCTCAATGATCAAAAGCATAGATTTTATCTAAGATTCTACAACCTAAGATCTGTTATCCCTTAAGAATATGGGAGTATGCTGCTGTTGGAATTCTTGAGTCATCTCTTTGATAGAAGGGGTAGATTGTGGAGGCATATGTATAGACAACATGAAACAGAAGAAACTATCATGAAACTGATCATCCACACATAGTAGAAGATCTGCAAGAGTTGCCTCAAGTGGTATTATAGGAGGTACTATAGGTGGATCAAGGACCACCACCTCTAGATCATGGTCATATCCACCCTACTAGAATATTACATGTGGATGTTGAGGTGACATAGGTCAAAAATATCTATGTTCTCACCTCATATATATCTACAATATATATGAAATAGGGAAAATAAGGAAGGGTAGGTAAAATATTCCTAAAAATAGGTCACACCTATCGGCCTACTCAAAAATCCATGTCTAGGTTATAAAAGAGATCATTAAATACTATAAGAGACACATCCTATACCCCACTACAATGTCAGGTTAGGGTCAATGCCTCACATGACTCTATACAGGTTCTGGTATATAGAGTTTTAATGGCACATTATAAAGGAAAACACCCTTTACGTTTCAATTTGCATCATCATCTAGTGGCAACATTTTCATTTTAAACATTAATTTATTGAAATTTAATCTTATTTATTTATGTAATTAAATATAATTCCAGTTAATTCTGTGTCCAATTCAGTGTTTATAAAGTCCCATACTCATTATAAATTAAAATTGGCACATCAAGTGACTACGAATATACCTTTATGTCTGGTATAAGGATGCAACAATTCATGGAGGGTGATTTGATTGAATGAAAAACCATTAAAATTTATATAATTATTTGATTCCTAAATTTCTATTGGATTTAATCAATCAAACCAATTAGTATTTCATCCCATAAAACCAGTGGTTCATGGATCAAAATTTCCACAATTGGATAATTAAGGATTCATAATAAATCTATGCGGGAGAACACCATTTAGATTGATATAGTCGCATTAATTAGTTCAATTATGTTATTATTATAAGAAAATATATCACACTTCAACATATATCTTTTAGGGTAAAAGGAAAAAGCACATGAAATACAGGAAATGCACGTATAAATATTGATATTTCATGGCATAATGCATGATGTTTAAGTCCTATCGTTCCTAATATAATGCATGAATTTTACGTGCCCAAATCTCATCGAGCCAATATAAATAACTTTCATCATAATAATGTCAAAAATGATAACATCATAAAACATGTGCATCACCAAATGGTGAAATTAGAGAAACTGTAATATGAACAACTATTAACAAAATAACCCCTACTGGGTAATTTCAATTTACCCTATATATGGGTTAGATACTCCCAGACACAGGCTCATTACCAAATTCCATTACATCCTAGTCTCCTACATAGTACCCAAAAAATTTGTTTAAAGTAAAAATAAACTCTGATACCAATTCTTCGCATCCCGCACTAGAATCCACTTAGTGGTTCCCATAGACAGTTGGACTCATAACCTCAAGCATGCCTCCTCATATGTGAGAGGCTATCAAATAGTTGTGGCGACCTAGGGTGCATCTGTGGGGAGACTATACCCTCATGTGTCAAATTGTGGTGTAGTGGTAATAAAAATAGTTAATATGTGGAAAAAATAAGAACATGGAGTAGTGGAATAATAAAGATAAATCATCCATGATAAGTAATGGTGGATGACGAATAAAAATATATAAAAATGATTATGATAATAATCTTGATATAAAAAATTAGAACAAGGGGAATAGGGGTTACATGCATATACCACATACTAACAGAATACAAAAAAGAATAAAATTATCTATAACTAGCATCACAAGAATATCCTCAGTCCTCTCCTCTTATAAGCCATCCTAGAATTGAAAATCAAGCATCAAAAGCTAGTCGATTCCCTTTATCCATACCTAAAATAATGAAGTCTCCATGGGTACCAAAGGAGGCCAATGTCGGGAATGAGCTATACTAAATAGGCTGCCACCAAGAATATCATGTTCAGCCAATATTATTCATATAAAATGAGAAATGGTCCCATAATAATAATTAAAAACCATAATTAAATAATTAAATACATCAGACCAGGTTCCTTGTGGGATACCCGACCGAACCTACCTACTTCAGCATAAGATGAATTACTTTGAATAATGGTGAACCAATAAAATTATGATACAAGGAAGAATGGGTCATAATAAATAAATTTTTATGATATGGTCCATGTCCAAGCATGTGATTTATTTTGGTGGATGCGTCCCTAGAATTTCAATTTCACATAAAATTTAATTCAAATCCATATTTAGAATTGAATATGGGGAACCCTAAGCCTTTCTACGGAGATCCTGAAAGAATCCCAAGTATCGCTCCAGGGGAACTATAAAATCCCTATACCATAAGAGTCTATCCAAGGGGATCCATAAGTGGAATCCCGAGTATCACTCTCATCATGGAATGAAATCAACCCTCCAAACCCATCCCTGATATATCACGTAGGGGACTAAGTATCACTCATGAGCTTGTTTAACCATCTAGCCATTGATCCTATCCATGGTGTCTCCCCTAGGGAACCAGTATAGTTCAAATGGATGTATGGTAAATTCACAGTGAGATCATCTTGGGTATAAATGCTATTGCTCCTTGTGTGTATACAATCCACATGAAAAATCAATTATAAAGCTTAATGATCCTGTCTAAGGAATCTGATAAGGATTTATGTATCGATCTCGGCATGGATATGCTGTATGGTTTAGTTATCAGGATTCATCTATTTAGCTAGTAATTTCACTCATAACACTTTAAATTAAGTTTCCAAATCATTAAATTAATTTATTGAATGTTATTTCATAAAGAATAGGGCCTAAATCATGTCCAGAACTATTCACAATTCAATTCACATCTTGCTATAGTTATTAACAGGGAAACACACCTAAAAATGTGTTTTAACAATCTTAGTTAAAGAGAAGGTAAGACTTTATGAAGTGGCACACCCAAAGGAGTTTCTTTTGTTAGGGTGATCAACCAAAGGGTTGATTTTCCACTAGCTCGAACCGCAAAGTCATGGAAACTATTCATTTAAATTTATTAAACCCTTTGGAGGAATCAAGGAAGAAGGCCGGTGTATAGCACAATGAAACATAATATAAAAACAATGAAACTTAATGGAAATATTCTCAACCACCTATGTTTGGTTCATAGATAACCACTAATTCATTGCCACCCATTGATTTGAGCTCAAATGAGAGAAAAAGACCAAACAAGCCAAAACAATGAATATAGGGAAAATCATATCGCACTAAAATAGCACAAGAGATAAAAAGATAAATGATAGAAGGGAGATATAGGATTAGGAACCCTACCATTTCAGATAAAACAAGAATGAAATAAAGAGAATGGAGTCTAGATGGAGGAGATCTCATGGAACCTAGGATAGGTGTCGGGAAAAGCTCTCACGCACCGCTTCTCCTGTGCAAGAAGGGAGGGGATATATGTCAAAAAGATCCCCTACCCTCTTATTTAAAAAACATGCATGGAGATTTACATGGTGTGTAAATTATTTACATGACATTTAAATATCAAGAACCTTCCCTCTTGAGAAAACCCATCTCATGATATGAAACGGGTCTGGACAACCCATTACATGTCGTGTACTCGATAATCATCGTTTATTCTAAATACACTATGTGTATGAAGTACACTCTATGTACTTGGCTTTAATCAAGCCTCCAGATCCATGCACCCTTTCCTTCAAAAAGAAAATGGACCCACCCTTAGGTGTAATTTATAGGTTTAATCAAACTATAATGAAAATTTAAGTCACCAAAAATACGATATGTTACACTTTGTAAAGGAAGAGGAGGGGAAATTATATAGACTAAAGGGTGAGTGATTTTGAATAAAATATTTAAACAATGAATGATTGCATTTTTCTGAACCATTAATTGGTTTAATTAAGGAAATGTTTATCCACAAAAGTTGTTTATATATTTTATCAACATGTACCCAAAAAAATTGAACGTGATTGGACCCTATATATAGGAGTTATATTTGATTAATTATAATAAAATTATTCTAGCTAGGTGACTATTCTCACTACAAAACGCAAAATTACCAAGCCATTATAACCTTGTAAACAAAAAAATATTGTGGGGAATCAGTTATGAAAGTTATTAATTATAACCCTATATAGCTCCATGTTTAATTTTATATTCTTTTGGATTGTACTTCAGGATATATTGTCCCATCATTAAAAGTGTCTAGATCTGTGCAATGTTTTTGAGACCTATCTTATGAGTTGGTTTTGGGCTTCCAAATGATGGATTGAGATTTGGATCTAGAAGAATGAAATAAATCCCCACATACATAGAAACCTAAAAAATGAATTTAAAAATTTTAATTAGTTTGAAAATTGTTATGGTTGAAATAAAATATTAAAATAAAATAGTTAAAGACTAAAATTAGGAAATTTTTGCGATTAAGCTCAAAATACTATTAAAATATATAAAAGTGAAAATTTTCACTAAAACAACACTCTGGTGGGATTATAAACATTGAATTATATTCTAAAATGTATAAAAATATTAGCTTCATCAACCGTAAAATATATAACATATTATTATTAAAAATAATGAACATAGGTTGGTTATAGATTACCTTGACCAAAGGGATCAGTAGGATTAAGTTTTTCTAGTTTATATTGAAAGATATAGATATATACTTTGAGAAGTCTCAGGAATATTGATTTGATTTAATCTCATATGTGATGATTGATTTGTATTTAATAATGAAAAATTATCCTTTGATATTGAATCTTCTATATTCCTCCTTGTTTTGTTTTTGTGTCAGTCCATTCACACCAAGAGTTTAGAAAATTTAGGTTTAGTTTTAATAAATTGTTACAAGTCAACACTATAAAATCTTATAAGTATTTTCCCCATGGCATCAATCCCTAACCTCACACAATGCTACACCTTTGTAGTTAGTGTAGGATAGATGAAAATAAGTTCTAAACATTAATAGTGCATCAAAATAATGACACCAAAGGAGCCTATTAAGCCATGTAAATTTAATCTCAGATTTCCCTAGCTCACGTATTGGTAAAACCAGATTTCCTTAGCTATATACGATTATATTCTTCCTCACATCATGGTAAAATTTCTATTCCCATTTATATATAACAGTATCTTGTCTCAGGTTACTTTCTAGGTTTAAGAAAACAAAAAAAGGTATAAGTTTATTTTTTAAAGTAGGATTTAAAGGAGTTAAATCTCCTCAGGCCTTTGGCTTCCTTTTGTGGAGGCCAACGGTGTCAGGGGCTGAAAAATATTTGGACTTGGATAAGATATAAAAGAATTAGAGGCTCCAACACCATTGGATTCAAATAAAAAACTATTTCATTTAGATTTTTTTTTCATTTTTCTTATATATATATATATATATAATAAAAATTTTAGAAGAATTTAAATTCTATTATATCCACCATTACTTATTTTAAAGAAATATGAAAATATAACTAAAACCCTCACCAAAGGATCCCTTTTAAATGGGGGGCTTCCCAGGGAAATCCTTTTGGATTTCCATTGTGAGATTCAGTTTTCCCATTCATACTAAGAAATAATAATATATTATTACTAATGATCAGTAATTAATTAATAATAAATATTACTTACTAATTAATTACTAACAAATAATAATTATAACTAAATAACATCTAACTATAAATATTTAATATTAGATACTAATAAATAAATAATTAATATTAATAATATTAATAATATTAATAATATTAAAAAGATATTAATAAATAAATAATTACTTACTATTTAATTAGAAATTAATCACCAAAATTTAATAGATATTAATTAATTAATAATTAAATAATATTTAGTTACTTATTAATAATATTAATTATTAAACAAATAATTAATTATTAATTAATCAAAAAATATGAATAATTACAATAAAAAATACCAATAAATATTTAAAATTATTATTTATTTTGTAAATACCTATAATAATGACTATGTTATTAAATTACTAAATATAAATCGATTATTATAAAATTAATATCAATTTTTTAACTAATTATATCTTATGTGTAATTTTTAATTATTATAAATTAATTACTAATTGTTAATTAATTATTTAAAATTAAAAATTATAACCTTTATAATTATTAAAAATCATTATTAATTAATTAAAAAAATTTACTGATTATTATTATTTAATTAAAATCCTCAAAAAATTAATCATAAAAATTAATTGATATTTTTATTAAGTTCATTAATAATTAATAGTTATTAATTAATTCATAATATTTATTTATTATTATTAATTAATTACAATTCACTAAAAATTACTAACAATATAAAATATTTATTTTTATTAAGTTTATTAATAATTTTTAGTTATTAATTAAATAAATTTTTTTATAATTAGAAACCAAATAATTATGATTGATAATATTTATTAAATTATTTAATTACTAATTAATAATTAATTATAAATCATTAATATTCCTTAATAATAATAAATATTTATCTTATTTAATATATTAATAAATAATTGTTATCAATTAATTATTGGTTAAATAATAATTTTTTTTATAATTTCAAACTAAATAATAATTTAAAATATTTATTAACAATTTTTAATAAAAAATATTAAAAAATATTAATTAATCAGTAACTGAATAATTAATTAATATTTAGTAATTATATATTAATTACTATTAATAATTATTAATTAAATAATATGTTTTAATAGTTATTAGTAATTAATATTAATTATAAAATTAAATTTATTAGAAATTAATATTACTAAATAGTAAATGATTTTATTTAATTAGTAAATAATTAATAATTAATATTTGTTAATATTTATTATTTAATATTAAAATTTAATCCTTATATAGTTATTATTAATATGATTTATTAGTTATTAAATATTTGTTAACTACTAAGAATTAAAGCCTATTAATTATTATGATTTTTTATTAATTATTAATTAATTTGTTATTTATTAATGTTATTAATTTGTAATTAATACTTATTAGTCTCATCTCTTATGGATATCCGGAGAGGAGGATAAATATCAGCAATAGATAACACTATCTATGTGTGGAAGGGGTTGGTGGTGAGCTTAAATCTACCAAAAAGAAGGTCGCATGCAGCTGTGAAGACTAGTCCTGTACAACATGATTCAAGGGTGAGCTTGGAATTCCTAAGATGAGATATGCAGTGTGCAACATTTAAGGGTTGGCCATAAGCGACACTGAAGACAAACACGATGAAGGGTGCAGTGGTGAGTTCCGATCTTATGGGACGAGAAAGACTGCGTGTGGTGGCGTTGGAGGATCCCCAACTATAGGGATGATTGGATTTCAGTCCCCATTTTGATGGAGAAAGGAAGCATATTCCAATAAAAGGGGATCTATAGAGGTACGTTCCCCGACAAGAGACAATGAAAATGCTCAGGTTCAACCCCCCACCTAATGGTAGGGGAAAACCATAGATGGTGAATTTTTTCCAGTAGAAGATAAGACCGAAAATTAGGTTGTATGGCGTGCGGATCCCTGCTTGGAATGGGGGATGGTGGTGGTAATGCCTGATGACCTGGTTATGTCTTTTTCAACATAGAAAAACCTTCATAGGTTGTGGGGTGTACTCCAAGAGACCGATTCAACCCAAATATACTCGAATCTATGGTCACTGAACCTGGATATTGAGGGGAATCAAATATGGGGACTTGTTAACACTCATGTAGTGACCCTATTTTTTTCATTTTATTACATTAAAATATATTACGAAATATTTTCAGAGCCAGGTGCTGAGATGAAGTGAGATTCCGAGGTCTAGTGAGCCTGGAATTGATATTATAAAAATATTAAAAATATTAATATCATGCACATAATGTTTTTTAGAAATAACAAAATATCTTCGGAGTGGAGCCCAAAATCAGAAATTGAAGACCACAGTTGAATATGGAAAATGAGGTTTACCCTAGATTCATCCTAAAGTTTGTTGGCATCAAACATTCAGATTAGGCTGTCATTGGTGGGTATGTTATGGAAATTAATTAATTAATTTAATTAATTCATTTAATAACCTTAACCTAATTTCCTCTATATTACTGTTTCTATATCAATTAACCATGGTTAGCCTCATAACCTTGAGGGATTTTAAGGGAGGTTCAGAGCATTCATCATTGGTGAATCAGAAATTAACGAAGAATAATGATCAAATCAAGGTGGATCGAGAGTCAGCGAATGCAATAGATCTTCTCCATTGCTGGAGAATGATCTATTCACCAATGATTGATCCATAATTGAGGTAGGGATCATTAATTGTGGTTTCCACCCTAGATTAAAACATTGATCAAGGATATATATATTTATCTACTTTTGATATGTGTTTTCCTACCCTTCACACGATCCCGTTGAGGAATTAAGTTGTTTAGATCTATTTATATCCATTTATGACAAAATCTCACATAGAATTCATCTCATTCGAATTTTATACCAGGAATAGTGGGATAAACATGTTTGTCACCTTTTTATTATTACTATTTTCCACCATTGTTTTCGTTTTCTTCACTATTGGCCTACAGGGTGATAGTTGAACATCTCTAGGTCAGGTTCAAGAATGATCGAAACTTGGATTCATGGTGGTTGTGATAAAGTTTATTAGGATGGTGATTTGTGGATAAATCAGGGTTCTTTATGGGATTTTGGTGATGTAATACATGGATTTGGGATCTACGATGAGAAATGTGTGACGGGTGGCATGTCCAGCAATGAGAAACTTGGTGTGACTAAGCAGTTTCCAATTTCCAACAATCAAAGGGCGAAAATGGAGGGTTTATGGTGGTTTCCTCTAATTCCGAGTGATCAATAGGGGCGATTTGTGGCAGGGAGTACGAATTTGGTTAATTTGTGATTAATGTTAACTTTTTATGGAAAATTTGACTACACATCCGGTAGTCGAAGATCACATGTTGTGTAGCCCCACACAGCTGTGATGGATGTGTTTTCTGGGAAGATAAGGATAACATGTCATGTGGTTAGTCCCACACACTATTTGAACCCAAGATGGATAATCCATGTGATAGCTAGACACAACTAGGTCACAGGGAGGGAGGGCACGCCATGTACTCTAGGAGTACTTGGGCATATACCAATACCCAAGCACGACCAATTACAGAACCAGGTACATGGTCATGACTCAAAAAACATGGGAATAGTTAGGAGCACATAGGAAGGCCCAGGGTGTCTATGACATGCTGTGTGGGCCCCCCTTAGACACCGTGTATTATGATATGTATTTAGAGCTTTGTCTAGAGGAGAACAAGACTAGGAAACAAAGTGGGACAAGAAATTTTGTGGACCCCATAAACACCATGTAACCCTTTTGAGAAACATCCCCTATGCATATATTCTTCTTCTGGACTTTTATTTTGGTCTACGAGTATCCTATCCTGAGCAGTTTTCTATGTAAAACGTGATGGTATCCTTCATGGTGGTTTTTGAGATATGATGTGGAATGTTCTAATCATGAAGCTTCACTACGAAATGATTGATGATGGTAGTGATTGGAAAATATTATTAGATATATGTCAGAGTTGGATATACTAATTTTATATTAGGGTGTAGGCCCCCCATTCTATTTTCACTAGTTTTAATGGAACACCCCCTGAAGGACTAGGGAATGGGTCCTCTACCTACATAGTGGAACCCCTAAAATTACAGGGAATGTAACCTCTATCTATAAAGTAGGACCCCACTAATGGGATAACATGTTGGTCCTATACCTACTAAGAAGAACCCCACTGATGGGATAGGGTGTTGGTACTCCCCCTATGTTGGTTGAGGGTACTGTACCCAAGAATTAGCTCTACAAAGGTCAGAACACCCCTTTTGGACCAAGGTCCAGGTCACCCTATGTTGTTCATTTTTTTGAGATAGATCTCCTCTATCATACCATGGTGTGATCCCTCAATAATAATTGGAATATAAAGTTTATACTCCCCTATTGTACAATGAAAAGGTTCCTCTACTAATGGAGTTAGCACTCCCCTGTCATATAAGGATGTGGGTCCTTCATATGCATTGTATAGATAGACAGGGAACTCCCATGTTGTACCAGGGTGCGGGTCTTATATCCTTGGGGTAGGAAAATCCATTTCATTCTAGGGTGAAGGTCCTCCATACAAGATGTTCAGGTAGATTCAATACACCTCTCTCATACATGGGTGAAGGTCCTCTAGCCAGGGCTTCATACTACCATGTCGAGTTATGGTATGGGTCCCCTAGAGTGGTAATAATGGCAATTATAGAGTCATACTACCCTGTCTTACTAGGGTGAAAGTCCTCTATCTATTGAGTGTTACTCACTTGTTGTACTAGGGTATGAGTCCTCATCTACAGAGTGGTACTCCCCCATCATTGAGGAGCGGTGTGGAGCGGGTCCTACACCAGATTTAGAGCTTCCTCCAATATGGATTTCACTTATAGGAAGTAGGACCCTCAAATTATTATGCCCAATAAATTGTTAGGTGTTAGTTCTCCCTCGATGTTGTATGGTGTGGGTATCTCCTTAAAGGTACTTCAGTGGTTTTTAGGATGGTTAGGAGATATTACTACCTCGATTGTGGGGTAGCAGTTAGGTGTGGGTCCCTCCACTCTATCGTTAGAGAGGATTCATGAATTACATGCTATGGAGAAGTTATCCCTTAATGGTATGCAGTGGTGAAGGGTGAGCCTCTATAATTGGGTTCCTATGTGCTTGTGCAGGGACCAAGATAGTGGGGTTAAGTCCTCTGTTGTTGGGCACTGGAGTTGGAATTAGAGAACTATTCCCAAAGGAGTGATTTCTATCAGGTGTACAATCAGGTATGGTAGAGTGTTTCCCTATGGAGTGTATATCTTGGAAGAGTGGAATCTTGGATGTCTGAGCTCATAGATTGTGTTCTCATGGGAAGGTGTTACCTTTTAACCTCGAGTAGAATCATGTAACTGGAAATGGTGTCGACACCTCATGAGACATGGGGTATAAGATGAGTATATCTGGGTGATCATGGGAGTTCATGCGGTGTTGTATCATCTTGTTTAACACCCCATATGGATTGAGTTTACTAGTCTTGTAGAGCTGAGGACGGGTTCAAGTTGGAGTTTATCCCTCATTTGGGTTCCCTCTAGATGGGTTATTTGATCTGTTGCCTTTATTTTTTTCCATTCTCTTTTGGGTTTTGGGGAACGTACTGAATATTGTTTTACTCACCCCTGTTTGGTATTTTCCATCACATTTTGTGTCTTTTGTAGATGTCATACCTTTCGACAGAGTCCCTAAAGGACCCAAAGTGTACGGATTGTACTGGGTTAGATTAGATGAGGTGTTAATTGCATATTGTCCAAGGAGCCTTTCATTAGTTTCATTTGACAATGATCCCATAATTAGGAGAATGTTGGATTCTTTTATAGTTTTTGTTGAATTATATTATGTACTCATAGGATTTTAGTACTCCTTTTATACTTTGGTTGTGGGATAAATGTATTCATACATCCCATTTAAGTTTACTATTATATTTGTACTGTTTCAATGGGATGTTTATGGGTGAATTCATATAGGAATCATATGACAGGGTCTCTCATTTGTGTGATATTCCTACTCAGTGATAGACACCGGCCCCATACCTAATGTAGGTGGTCTTGGAGTGGTAGTAGCTCAAGCCTCATTGGGTCGGGTCACGATATATTGGTATTAGAGTAGTTCTAATTTGGGACTGTAGTGTCCAAAGCTTTTTTTGGGTTTCATAGCGATAGTGTTAAGGTGTTTCATGTTTGGAATTCGGGGTAGGGACTCCAGTGTTGGTGCAGCTATTGTTGTATCCATTCACCATGACTCTGATAACCTTCTGTTGACTCGATACATTAAGGAACTGATTGCTGGTAAATTTTAGTACATAAATAATATGACATTGGCTTGTGGGTTCTATGTACTTCTTGATTCATCTCCCCATATATATATATGTTAATGTGGAATGACTTGATTTTATTTTAGGAGGCCACCACGATGACGACTAGATAGCATTACGTAGTAGTATTGTGATGATGATTCACCAAGAGATGAGGCTTCAATGAAGGGCACTGGTTTTGAGGTTGTACCTCGGGTTTTTCTTCAAGTTGAGCCACCACTCATAAAGAAGTAGGTTGTACCAATAGTTCAGGTCAAAGATGAGTACATCCTAAGTGCACTCCATGATTTCCATAGGTAGGGACCTTTGAGGTATCAGGGAGATCCAGAACCCCAGGTTGCTAATGATTGCCTTTAGGTTGTCTCTTGTATTTTTTTCCTTCTAAGGACACCTCCTGATTAGATTTTTGTCCTAGTGGAAAGTCTTCTATAGGGATTTTTTGGGTGATAGTGGAGTTTGGTGACACATGCCAATGATTACTTGATACTCACTTGGGTGGAGATTGAGCAGATTTTCAGGAAAGATCCTTATCTATAATTTTTGAGATCAGTGAATATCCAAGAGATTTTATATATTTGATAGGGTATCATGTACAAGATATAATACTTTGCAAGATTCATATAACTTTTGTGTTACTCCATGGGTATGGTTCAAGATCCATTTTTCAGAGCACAGACCTTCGAGTAGGGACTCTGTATAGACATCTGAGCATGTGTGGTATCCTTATGTATTTCCTCTTATATAGGACTGTTGGTGTGAGATATAGTTGTAGAGAGATTATTTGTAGATGATAAGATGGATGTGGCTAGAAGTGGTGATTATGAGGCTGATTTTTTGTAGTAGTTGGTGAAAGGTAGTCGAAAGGATGAAGAAACATGAGGTGTACCCATAACATGACTCAAGAATGTGGTTTTGAAGTGAAAGAGTTGTGTTAGGGACCTAGTAAACCACTATAGAGGTTGTGTTATGCTTGATATGGATGGGGAAATTTTTCTCAAGACTGTCTGAAACATAGAGCAACTAAGAGGGATCTAGTCGATGGACAACCTTGGTAGAGGAAATTTTTAGAGAAAAGAGTTCCACATGACTATGGACATGGATGAGGGGTGGGTTTGGTAGTTTGAGGTGACTAACGGTTTGAGGTGTTTCCACCACCACCGCCAGGTGGTCTGCACCAGGCTTAAGGAGCAGGAGGATGGGGAAGATGAAGACTTTAGGCCATAGAGGCCTTTGACACGATGTCTCTATAGATGAATAGAGGTATACTGAGTGTCCTTTCTACTTTCTGCAGTAGTATTATTAGACACTATTTTGAGGTACTCATTTTTTCCACTTCATACTCGAGGATTACCCATGGATACATGGGGAATTGGTAGAACCCCATGTTAGTATTGCTTGAAATGGATTCATATTCTTGAGGAAGACAGATGCTTCCCCCACCAAGAAACATTTTTATGATGTGAGTAAAACCATTTAGGTGAGTTAGTTATTCCCAAAAAGGATAGTGTCAATGTGTGGAGGATGAGTTCCTTTGACATGTGTGTTCGAGGAGTGGTTGTGTATTGGAGTGTCCTAGGAGGCCCAAAAATTACCAGTGGAGCCTTTTTTCAAGACCCTTATGCTTGAATGCCCATGTAGAGGGAGATAATCACATAGATCTATTCCATAGCAGCATAGTTAGACCCTATGATGTTTCCTAGTGTGGTTCAGTTTCCTACCATCCATGCTTGGTTGGGTTCCCACAAGTGTGTGTGAATGTTTGAGGTTTGAAGATGGAGGTCCCAGTAAGACATAGTGTGTACACTTGGAAAGCCCTTTTCATTGTTCATTGGTACCATCACATGCTCGATTCCATCTTTAACTTAGTATGATTGAGGGGGATGTGGTTCAGTTCATACAAGGGGGGATGAGAACTGCTGATTCTCTTCTAAATTATGTCAGGTTAGAGAGGTAATGTACAACTAGATTGTATGACTGCAGATTCATCATGGTGCTTGGTGTAATCCACCTATCATGAATGAGGATCATTGTTCTACTAGTTTCATAATTTTTTCCTAGTTTGAAGTACATGTGGGTGAGGTTTGGACATTCTAGATCCCTTGGGTGCATGTTTGTTTGCAAGAGAATAACCTTTTGTGAGCAAGCTGGCATAAGATTCCAATTAGAGATATCAATTTTACTTATTTTTCATAGGATTTTTCATTCTGAGGATGAAAAGACATAAGGTATAGAGAATTTATTAACTCATGTTTTGACAAGTAAGTCTTTAGAATAATTCTAAGAATATTTCCATATCTAGATGTTGAGTTAGCATGGGATTCTGAGTCCCAAAGAGGCTCAATGTGGCTTTATTGAAAATATTATATATAATTTATAATGCACACAAAATTTCTTTGGAAACATAAACTAAATCTTGAATGGAGTCTCAGATTGGAAATCTGAGGCTGTAGTTGAGTTTAGAAATATGTGTTTTCCCTAGGCATGAAAAAAACAATTTAGCGCCAGGTGTGAGGATAGAAGAAATTTTGTAGGGTGATAAAACTGAGATTAATTTAGTTAATAAAAATTATATCAAGTAAACCCTCTCCCCCTTTTGGGCACACATGGAAGATAGGGGGATAACCTATCCATTTTGGAGTGATTGAAAAATCGAAGAAGAATCATGGAGAAGAGGCACCACCAATCTCTGATATTTATGTAAATTACTCTCAGATCATAATGTAGTCGATTCAGAGTGTGGATATGCACATGGAGATTCATTAATTCTCCATGAGGTAGGTAGATTTTAGTTTTAAGTTGTAATACAATGTTATTCATTTTTTAAAGAATTTAGAACCATTATATTATGCTTAGTGTTCTTTTGTGGGACGATTTATCGGTTTCCGGGGAAACTGGGGTGATTTGGGGGGCACCTAGAGAATTTCCATTTAGAATTCCGGATCACACGAATTTTATTTTAGGGTCACATTCAATGTATTCTTCTGATTTGGGGAACATGAATTTTGGGGACTACATTCCGTGTACCAGGGTTACACTCCACGTAGTGAACCCAGGTCGTGTGGCCAAGGGATATGGCCAGGGAATCCAAGTGATGGTACATGGTCATGTGTACGTACATGGATAGAGTATATAGGCATAGGGTGATGAATATGGGAATGGGAAGATGACACAGTCAAGTGGCTAGTTATCCAGTACTTACTGTGTACTAGGGGGTATAGACCGTGTTAGAGACATGGATGTCTGATCCATGTGGAGAAGAACACGACTGGAGTCCTGGGTGAGTTGAGAAACACCGTGTACCACATGTACCTTCCATGTAAGCTCACATGGATATTCAATACAACATAAGAGGAAATGGAAAAGTGTTCAGGTGGTGTCACATGTCGTGTGGAAACCCTTACACACTATGTAATTATCTTGGAGACTTCTGCCCCATGTTTCTTCTTCTTCGCGGCTCATTTTTAGGCTTTTGAGTATCCTATCCTGAGCATTTTTCCCACATAAAATAAGATGGTGACCAGTGAGATATGTTGAGGAATGATTCAAGCACAACGATGTAGTAGCAGTGATTGACCTTGGGTAGTGATAACAGTGGATCACTGTGTTGAAATCGGGAATGGTACCCTTCCCTATAATCACATGATATTGGTCCCCTAACCTTTTTAGGATGGTAGTGTGGTTCTCCCCATCTTTGTGGTGCAGGTCCCATACCTACAACCATGTGTCAATGTGAGACAAGATGGGTGTGATTCTCCCTTGAGATATTCCTAACTAACACAGGTGTTCGGTGGTGTTTACTAAAGAGACATTGGGACTAGAAATCCCCTATAGGACCTGGGTGAGAGTTTCCATTTTAATAACCAAATGTGGAAACAGTAGTTTTTACACAGATCGAGCAGTTTTAGAGAGCCTTCGAGTAGTTGAAGTTGAGGTTGACGAGTGATATTGTGTTGATACTACCTGAGGAGTGAAAGGAGTATGTAGTGTGTTGCGATGCCCCTAGGAGATGAGGCAGTTGAGGCCCCAGGATTAAAACTACCAAACTCATGGACTGGAGTTAACAGCGGTATTCTTCGCTCTAAAGATGTGGAGGCACTATCTTTTGGGAGAGCACTTATTTGTTTAGTTATACCATTAGAGTATGTGGTATATCTTCACATAGAGATACATGATCCTATGATAGAGTCACTAATTGAAGTTACTATAGGAATATGACATTGAGATAGTCTATACTCCAATGAAGGGAAACATGGTGGTAGATTCCCATAACATGATGTCTCATCCTTTTTTGGTGGAAGATGTATCTGGGTACTTTTTTTTCATTGTATATATCCCTGATGGAGGATAAGGGTGAAAATTTTCCTTAGTAAATGGTGTTGAACCCTATTCTTCGTAATCATGTGAGAGAGGCTTAGTTGGGAGACATATAATTTGGGGTTCTTTATGACCAGATATCCTCAGGATATTCACCAGATGGATTTTCTAAAGGTGGTAAGCACATCATTATTTTATAGGTTAGGATAGTGGTTCCGGTGATGAAGCGAGAGGGGGTGATGAGGGACTATTAAATTTATCATTTTGATGTACATCCCGATGTAGGTAAGATGTATAAGTATCTTTAGTGGTAGTTTTTGTGGGCTTTTGTGAGGTGGCGTATCAACGAGTTCATCTCTCGGTGTGTCACATGTCAGCAGGTGAATCATGAGAACTAGGTTTCAGTAGGGTTGAAACAGCCTCTTTAAGATCCTAAAGTGGAAATGGAATGACATATCCATGGAATTTTTGATATAGAAATCTTGGATAGCGAGAGGGAATGATGCTATCCTGATGATTGTTGATCGAGTCACAAATTCAAAACTGTTCCTTACTATCAGGGAGTAGAGTTTAGTGGAGTTTTTGGGATAGTTGTATGAGTGGGATATCATTATAATCCATGGCATGCACTTAAAAATTATTTTCGATCATGATACATGATTAAAGTAACAGTTGTAGAGAGGCATGTTAGAGGACTTCATGATCCATTTGAGGATGAGGATGAATACAACATTCCACCCATGATGGATGCGGAGACTGAGCACACTATCTATGTGTTGGAGGATATGAAAAGATCTTTCATGTTAAACATTAGCTAGAGCATGGAAGATCACTTTCCATTTTTATAGATGGATTATAATAACAACTATCACTCTAGAATGTCATAGAAACTTTTTAGGCCTTGTACGGGAGACCCAATAGGTCACCCCTATATTGGAATGAGATTTGAGAGACATCTCTTGTAGGGCAAGAGAAGGTGCAGGTGATGATGGAGAATGTTCAAGTGATACATGAGTGGATGAGGATATCGTATAGATGATAGAAATATTACACTAATCGACATCGTAGGCCCTCGGAGTTAGAGCAGAGATATCATTTTTTCTTAAGAGTCTCCCCAAAAAGAGTTTTGGAAAGGTTTGTATGTGGAGGAAGATATCCATGAGGTTCATCAGGCTATTAGAGATCCTATGGAGGGTTGGAGAGGTTTGTTACCTCAAATACTTACCCCATAGATGGAGGGTGTCCATGAAGTAATCCATGTGTTTCAGCTGAATAGATACATGGATGATCCTAGGCATATAATTAACTGGGGCAAGCTAGACATCAAGGATAGAGACACCCTCGCAGAGTAAAAATTGGTGATTAAGGATCGATGGTAGAGGATCATATGGGGATGGACTATTTTCATAGTTCATGTGTTGTAGTTTGATGAGGGCATGTAAGAGAGCTCCTGGGAGTGGGAGTTCCAGATTCGGTCTCAAAAACCCCTCATTTTTGTTTAGCTTTTACTTTTTAAAGATGAAAATCTTTGAATGGGGGAATAATTTAGTGAACCTATTTTTTCCTTATACGAATTAAATATATTAAATAATATTTTTAGAGCTAGTTACTAAGACGACATGGGATTATAAGGCCCGATGAGCCCAAAATTGGTATTCGAAAAATACTATATATATTAAAATCAAAAATGAGTTGTCTTTCAGGAATAATGGAATATATTTTGAGTAGATTCTTGGATCAAAAATTCGAGACCATAGTTGAATCTAAAATGTATGTTTTACCCTATGAGTTACCTAAATTTGGTTGGCATCAAATATTCAAATTAGGTAGCCATTGGTGGGTACGTTACATGGACTAATTAATTAATTAAATTAATTAATTCATTTAATACTATTGAAATAATTTACTCTATATACTTGGTGTTATATAAATTTTCTAGGGTTATCATCATATCCCTAAGATATTTGAGAGGAGGTTCAGATCAATCATCATTGGCGAATCAAAATCGAATGATGAATATTGATCAAATCGAGGTGGATCAAGAGGCAATGAATGAAACAGGTCTTCACCATCACTAAAAAAAGTGATCTTCACCAAAAATAAATCCATATTCATGGCAGGGATCATCAATTAAAATTTCATCCTACAATTATAATATTGAGAATGGATATATATATATATATATATCTTATTTTGATATGATTTTTCCTACAATTATCATGATACTGTTCAATATTTAAATTGTTTGGATTAATTTATATTCTATTTATTTTATAATCACACCCTAAATTCCCCTCTTTTAAATTTTAGGTCATGAAGGCTTGACTGATGAGTTTTATCACCCATTCATATTTTTGTTTCCCCCATAGTTCTTCATGTTCTTTGCCTTTGGCCTATATTGTCATAGTTTTACATTTCCTGGGTGGGTTCGAGCGTGATCGAACCCTGAGATTCATGGAATTTGTCTGAATTCTAATTATGATGGAAATTTATGGATAGATTAGGTTTTATTACAGGATGTGAATGATATTTTACATGGATATAGGATATTGGAAGAGTGAAAAACGACGAGGCATGTATGATGATGTGCGACATCATGAGAATGAGTGGTTTTCAATTTTTTTTTCCAATGGAGGTCTGAAATTGATAGACCGAGGAAGTTTTCTCCCATTTTGAGCAATAAATAGGTGAAATTCATGGCAGGGAGGATGGATATTGAGAATTTTTGAAGAATATGAACATTATGTTGAAAATTCGACAACATTTCATATAGTCCAAGAACATACACTGTGTAGCGCCACCCAATTGTGGTGGCTAGGGTTTAAGGGAAGATAACGATCACACAATGTGTAGTTGGGCCCACACACCATACAAAATTCTCTAGGTGGATATTCCTTGTTCGAACTACACACAATCAGGTACCCATACAGGAGGCCACACCATGTACTCTGAAAGAACATGGTTACAAAATAGTACTCAGTCACGGCCAGGTACACTGGCACATACTAGGAAACATCAGCATGGTAAGGAATACACGAGTGGGCCCTAGGTGGTTGAGAAATGTTATGTGGTCCCCCTTACACACCATGTATGGTGACATTGACATCGAGCTGTGTTCAGAGGATAAAAATTCAAGAGAGCGATGTGGGTCCACAGATCGTGTGGACCCCATACACACTATGTACCCCCTTTAAGAAACTTCTATGTTACACATCTCATTTTCCTGAGCTCAGATTATGGCCCATGAGTAGCCTATCCTGAGATGTTTTATGCTCAGAACACGATTTTAGCCTTTATAGTGTCTTCTATGATATTATGTGGAATGTTCCGAGCATGACTATTCTTTATGTGATAATTTATAATGAAAATGATCTGAAGAGACCATAAAATAGTGGATAGGTTTAGAAAAACCCATATTTTATCATGGAGTGGGTCCTCCATACTCTATACACTAGTCTAATTGGCACCCCTGATAGACTAGGGAATGGGGTCCTCTACCTACTATGTGACACCCCATTGAATGAATAGTGTTTGAGTTCTATAACTACTAAGTTTTTCCCCCAGACAGTTTAGGGTGTGGGTCTGCTAACTATTGAGAGCACCCCCCTAATAGATTTGGGCATGGGTCATCTATGCATTTAGTGACACCCCCTAATAGAATAGGTTTTGGTTACTCTGCATGATGGGTGGAACCCCCAAAAATACAAGGGTGTGGGTCTTCTACCTATTATGGGGCACCCCCAGAATTACTAGGTCATGGTTCCATTACATACTGAGTGGAACTCCTCTGATAGACTATGGTTTGGGTCTCCTACTTTCAAAGTGAAACCACCTAATGCACTAGGGCATGGTTCCTGTATTAGAGATTATACCCCCTAGATTGTATGACATAATGGCAAGGTGTGGGTCCTCCACATAGTTACCTCGATGGATATAAAAGATGCTAGGAATTAGATAAGGATCATTTGGAGTAGTTGGAATGCTCATCGACATGGGATGGGTTGTGATATGGAGATCCCATTTCTCTCAAATATAGGTTTCTTTTATGAGCATATTTATGTGTTATTAAGTTTCATTTCCTTCTATCGTTGGGTTGATCAGACTACATTTATAATATATTATACACCTATGGTTTTTAGTGTTTCTTACTAGGTATGTATATAGTCACCTATACATGGGATTTTCCTACTTGTTTTGTCAATTATGCATATGATGGAAAGATTAGTGGTGGTTTCAGTGAAGCATAAGGATACTCTAGTTCATAGACCGCGTATATGATCGATCATGAATATTAGGAGCTAAGATCTCTTATCTTTCTTTTATTTCAATTATTGTTTGGTTGAGTCTTCATTTATTGTTGGGTGTGTATTTTTAACCTTTATACATTGGTTTTATTCTATCATACTCGAATTTATTCACTAGTGAATATTACATGAATGCATTTTACTCATGATATTATAACCCATTTTATTATTCCTCAACACTATTACATGGAGACAATTTTATGCTTGCGTACATGTACACTAGTAAAAGGACTATCAATTATGTTACGAAATTTTGATTCTTATCTCCAGCCCTAGGACTGTTGGAGGTGAGCTTGGGGTTGTGTTGGGCCAACCTTCCACTGGATGGGAGGGCCCCAGTGGGTCAGATCATTACAGCTCATTCATTGGGAGAGTGGTGTTGGTGTGGGACTGTTGGTTGATAAGGGTTCTATGACTCTCTGTCTTTCTAGATGTGCAACCCTATCTCTATTTGAGCTTCTACCAAGAGAATCAGGATCACTTTGATGGTAGTTGGAGTTTATGAGAATGGTTGTGTTTCTTCTGTGGGGATGAAGGACCCCCATTCTTTGTGAGGATTTGCAGTTGTGAGGGTCTCTATCTCTTACAAAAGTGGTAATGGAAGGTGATTTAGTGAGTATATTTGGTTTCCTATGGTTTATTTTCAAGTTATTCTAAATATATCACCATGCATGTAGTGTTGGTGCAGCCATAGGCCCTTTGGGCCAGTTTACTAGACCTATCGGCAAGAGAAACTGGGCCAACGAGATAGGGCAGAAGGGCCATTTTTTATGACATTAGACCATTGTTATTGGTTCTTTATGAGACCTAGGGTATTAATATCCATGTTATAGGTTCTCTCTATCCAAAAAATATGTGTTTCTTTTTTTTAATAAATAACGATCGGATTACCTCCATCTTATTTTGAAAAAATTAATACTTATATGTAAATAATACTATTAATTAGTAATTGATATTAATAATCATTAACTAATATCTCATAGTAATTATTAATATTTAAATATTTGTTAGTTATTATAAATATTATTAATTATAAATTTACTGCTATTTCATTATCAATTAAATATTATGTTTTAATTATTAACACACTTGGGGTGTTGGGCGAGTGGTATGGAATCCCTGTTAGAGTGAATGAAGTACAGGGTTCAAAACCTGGATAGAAGCAATTTAACGAGATTTCTATTGGAAGTTCATTCTGTAATGTAAAGGGGCCCTCTCAACGTGCGGCTGACTATGAAGGTATTAGGGTCAAGTTTAGAGGGGGGGGGGGGTTTAGGGATGTTAGAATAAGTGTTGTTCTAGTGATCCACATGGATTTTTCCACTATATGGCTATGGTCAGAGGTGGCAGAATGACCCTGCTTGATGATGGGGTCGTAGAACAAGGAAATGACTAAATAATGGGATCACAATCTGTCAGATCAGGCATTCAAATTTGAGGTGAGTACATATGGTCAGTGGGAGTGATTCATAAGAGAGGTATCTACTGAAAGTAGATCCAGTGGTGGTGGTATATGGTTATTGGACTAGTGATGACGATAATAATGGGATCATTGTATCCTCGAGCAGAGCTCCCTAGTTCACCTTTGAGAGGCTTCTTATAGATCATGTATTTCATTTTGGGTCCCTGGGGGAAGGCCTGCATGGGGGATGACCACCTGAAGTGCAATAGTGGGGGCTGAATTCTCTAATGGTGGGGACTAGTCTCAATAAAGGGATAATGTGTTGGTCCGACTACACCTCACATGAAATTTAGGAAGGTTTTGTGGGTCATTTGTTTCTTACAGGACCACATGAATAAAAAAATTACTTGGGAATATGAGCTAGATGTATTGAAGATTAATGACTATGGGCCTACATGGTCTTGTAATGAGATATCTCTACCCCTAAAAAAATAGATGAGTTTTCTTGGTTTAATAAAAAGGGAATTTCTCCACTACCGATTAAAAAAATAATTATTAACTATTAACAATTAATTTGTAATTTATAGATTTTATTAATTATTATTTAATATTTAATATTAAATAATATCATTTAATTACTAATTAATTACTAATTAATTGCTAAATATTAATATTTAAAAGTAAATATTAATAGATAATTATTATTTAGGTATTATAATTATTTTTTAATTACCTATTAATAAATATTGATGATTAATTAGTTACTAATTAATAATAATATTATATAATTAACTCCACATAGGAAAGAGGGAAGTTTAATCCCACATTAGAAATCCATGATTTTAATGTCCCCGGCCCGGTACTCCCTCACATGATCGAGAGGATTAGTTACGAGTTCTCAAGAATGCCTCTCAGTACTCCAGAGGTTGCTGAATAAGAGAAAAAGGATATAGAATATAGTGGGGAGACTATACCATTTGAAACATAGTAATAATCATAATAGAAATAAGATACATTAATTATGATAGGGAACTGAAGAATATGACAGATAAATATCAATAACGCAAATAATAATAATAAAACACATCGTGCCATAATTTATGCCAAACTAAATTCCATTCTAAAAGACATACCAGTGAACAACTAAAAGTATACTCCGTAATAAATACTTGAAAAATCCGAGTCTTGAACACCATGCTCGATCCCATCTCCAAGCTCCAATCCGATATTTTAGATCTCTCACTCAAGAACAATTCCCCTTTCCCTTGTCCAGACCCGTATCCATGAAGTTTTCCCCGGTACTAAATGGTGTCCAAACAAGGTGAGAGTATAACTCTATAGGCTTGAACAAACATTTTCTAACAAATATAGTCTTCATAAATAGTGCATGAAAGAGTACTATAGACATGGGTATTAAATCATAAATTAATGCGGAACATTACATAAAACCTACCGACCATCAAGCTCCAGATTAACACTCGGGGATAGCTATACCTTCTTTAGCATGATGCCAGATATCTCTATCCATTGATAGATTCTATTGCCTAGGATTAATGTCCAATACAGTGCATCAAGTAACAAATTAAAATTTCTACTGGTGGATTATCCTTCCTAGGATGAATCACCCATTACATGTCAAGAAATCAAACATTTTCCCTAAGTCATTAGGTTACTGAGAAGTACATGACTATATGCGAATTCCCATTCCAGATCTGCTTATGTTTTCCCAAGGTAGAAGACCATGCCCAATTAAATACTAATAATGTCATATCGGTCACTACGTGAATTCCCAAGATAGAGCCACTAACATGTTCCCATGGCGCAGTGCCATACCAAGGAAAAATTATCATAGGTCATAGTGAAAATTCCCATGTTTGTGATACTTATATGCTATAAGGACATCAAAATCTATTGTAATTTCCATGATGAAGATCCAATTTAACAATCAAACATCAAACGAAAACAAGAGACAATGTATTCCAATTTATAAAACATGAAAAACATGTGATCATATTCCATATTTGTTAATTTATCCAAATTAGCAAATATCAACAATATAAATCCAATATTCCATGTTACCAATTATCACAATAATCATAACAATTCTATTTCACATATCAATTAATCCCAATTACCATTATTAATACATTATATCCATATTATATCATGTTATCATGCTAATTCAAATTACATTTAAATTAACCACTACAATCCAAGGGATTATTTATCAAACCATGACCACAATTAACATGTTATAAAAATTAAAAATTTAAATCAATTTCATAAACAATACCCAATGGAACTAAGGGAAATATTTTCACATGTTTCAATTCCTAACCTAGGGTCAATGGTTGTAAAAACACTCAGGTAACTGAATGTCCCGATCTTAATGTTAAAAAATCCAATAGAATCTGAGGAAGGTATTAAGAATAAGGATTTATCAATTTCAATGGGTTTCTAATTAGAAAAGGTTGTGCACACAATATGTTGGTGCATTCACACATGTTTCACATACTATATGGAACAAGAAAGACTTTAGGGAGTTGTTTTAGACCACCCACCTCTAGAAATAATGAATGAGGACACAATGATCGAGAACCGAATCAATGTGATAGACCATGATCCCCAATTGAAAGAGAAATATTCACAATGTCAAGGTTAGAATAGGGGTATCCAATAATACAAGATAAATTAATCAATTCATAGAAGAACTCCGCATTCAAATTTGTTAGGATCGAACCAATGATTAAAGAAAAAAGGAAATGTTTTGAGAGATTCTTCAAGAGTCTTTGATAAATTTCACAATTTTGACAACCCACATTAAGTTCAATCTTGGGTTAAAAGGTGTTTAATAGAGATTTTTGGGTGGGAGGGGGTTGGGGAAAAGTATAAATGTTCCAATTCTAATTCTAGCATAGTCTGGCACCACCAGCTAGCTGGCGGGCACTACTAAATAGATAGTTGTGTTTGAAAGTGTGTCTGCATAGGTAGAGACCCCACTAGATGGATAATGGGTCTATTACAGATGATTCAATCTACTATGTTCTAACTGGTTTTCTTGTGGGACACCAGTAGCATTACCACGCTATGGGATATCCCATCGGTTGTTCGGTGGACTACATCAGCTTGCTGGTCTCTTTGATGTTTCTATAAAACTATAAGCCTCCTATGAACATACACTCACATAGCCTCTCCAAGTCCCTGAATATCTTTGAAACAATTATTTATCTGGGATATAAGGATCATTTACATAACATAAAATGGTTGAACCAAAACATAAAGAGGAACATACCTGGGTAAAATATATATCTTACAACCTCCCCATAACATAATAGCTTGTTCTCAAGATATGAGCCAAATAATCACAGAGAGTTATCCACAAATAAATCAAGAAACTATGATAACATATCCTACTCTTGCTACCATGTCTCCTATTGATCATGACCACGCTTCCATTGCACTCACATTAGTGGAATTTTATTTCCTAGGATATTATTCTCACTACGATCTACGATATTAATCAGATGCCTCTCAATATACATATAGACATCAATATCAACATCATTGAAATAAATCATGTCAAAAGGGTTAGGGTGATATCTATAATGTTGTGACATGTGAAACACATCTTACATGTAACTATTAAATTGTGTAATATCCAATTGGAACACCACTGGACTGACCCTCACCATTATCTCAAATGAACAAAAATCCTAGGATCTAGATTTCCCTACTTCTGTATATGAAATTTCAGCAACATAGGTGACACCCGAAGAAAGATACGATGATTAACCTTGAACTCCAGAGGTTATCTCCGATGGTCAGCATATGATTTTGTCCTTTTTTATGTGGTCTTAAAACAATTTCTAATCAAATGAACTTTCCTAGACATCTCTTAAATTAGACTAGGTACAAAAAGAGCTGACTCACCTTCCTCTAATCATTATAAAGATAATGCTATAAACTTTTGAATAAAACATCAAAAGGATCCATTTGGATCAATTATTGAAATATATTATTATAAGAGAAATCCATGAGTTACAAATGCTTCTCCGAAGAACCAATGATGTCTAAAACCAAGGCTTGTAAAATATCCTCTAGAATCTAAATCTTCTGTTTATATTGGCCATCAGTTTAAGGATGGTAAGATGTTCTCATAAGAAACTATAATAAAAATTCCTTCTAAAGGCCCTTCAAAAACCGTGAAGAGAAAGTACAATCTTTATTAGAAACCATTATCTTTGGAACACCATAAATTCAAACTATATTTCATAGTTAAGGATTTCCCAAATCATCAATGGTGAAGGTCTTCTATATAAGTAATAAGAGAGATACCTTCTTTACTCAATCTATGATCACCCATACTACATCATTTTTCCATGGTTTCCTAGGTAATCCTATCACGAAGTCAATAGTGACATCATCCCACTTATATTTAGAAATGAGAAAATATTATAGTAACACAAAAGACATTTGATACTCCGCCTTCACCTGCTTATAGGTGAAACATAATGCCACTTATCCTGTTATATTCTTATTTATTTCCAGACAGTTGTATTCCTATAGAGATCATTATTCAAATATTTAAATATAGGATGTATGAACCATTTATAATCCTTGAATTTCCTTATTAGATCCTCATTCAAGCCCATAAAAACCCAAATATAGTAATTTATAAGAAGAACATCACTTCTACCAAGAGACCAACCAAATGGTGGCTCCCCACCATGTGAACTGTCCCTCAGAGCAAAATCCCCTGGTTCAAATAGCTATCATCAATTGATCAAGTCTAGAACACATGATTTTTTTGATTACTGATTCACTTGACCATGGGAAGGATAAACATCCATATGAATATTAGTAAAGAGTTCCATCAGCCACCACTCATCACTATATTCTCGCACTTCCTCTATCTGTGTCTTCATATTCATGGATATGAAAACAATGTTTCCCTTTTTCAGAGTGTATTCCAACTCAATAACAAAATACTATAGATTCATGAACTATATCCATTGTCAATGGTATATGTTATTCTATGAAAATATGCAATTTATGATCTTTTAGTCCATTTACACCATAAACCACTCACCTAATAGATAATTCCTCCAGCATCTCTGGGAACATACAACTATAACTAACTCCAGATCGCGAGTAGGGCAATTCCTCCCATGTGGCATCAATTTTATTGATCCAAATGTAACATTTTTATCAAACTACATCAGAAATACTATGAGCCCAACTCCTAATTCATCATAGTACTTGGTACATTCCTTATCATGATTTGGCTAGGTGAGGATTGATGATAAAGTAAACTTTCTATTAAATGACTGGAAATCTCTGTCATATGAATCTGACAAATAAACTTCACCCCAATATTGGAAATTGTATACATTAGTGAAAAAAATAGGATAAGTCCCTGATCAAACACCAATAAGAGAATAAAAAACCCAACAATATCTAAATCTCAAATTTGTTTTTGGGATATTCCTAAGACAACATTTCTGACACCTTCTTCGGATCCACTACCACTCCAAACTCAGAGATAACATGAACAATGAATCATACTTTATCAATGACAAATTCAACATTATATATCATAGATTATAGATGATTCTCTCTCCGTGTAGTCTAGATTATTTCATGATGTTGGGAATCATTGTCTCTTTAATGGGGGCACACCAATATTCCATCTATTAAAACCAGCATAAAAAAATATTTAAAAAATGTAATATCAGATTCACCAAGTATATGAACACCACTGTGGTATAGGTCCTACCAAAAGGCATCCCAAAAAACTCATCAAATCATCATATGATCCTCAAAATAGTACAAGTTATGTCAGATGGTCTCACCCTCAACTGATGGTACCTTGGCATCAAGTAAACCCTAGAGAAAAATCAGGTACCAGTCAGCTGATCGAAGATATTGTAGATTCGTGGAAGGGAACACTAGTTTTTGAAAATCATATAGTTTAGTCTTTGATAATCCACACATATGAATAAAGTCACATTATGATTATTTTTAAAAATCGTTGGCCTCATATATTTGTAATGCACCTAAATCATGCTTAACTATGTTTTTTTAAGATATATATTGTTTAACCATGTTTACATATAATCGTAACCTCCCTTATTAGTATTTAAATCATAATTCATGTTACTAGGATTTGGATAAGTATATGTCACTGATACTTGACCTACAAAAAATTTCTTAGAAGTATCACTACAGATGTTCTACCAAAAAAGTAACTACTGAAAGAGTAACCTACCGATAGAGTGTCTGACCGATACTCATAATTTTTACTAAGTATATGATACTGATAAATTACTGAATGACCAACCTTCCAACACATCACCTATGAAATCATCACCTACAAATAGAGTGATCTATCAATATACCAACCAACTGATATTTTGAGACACTAACAGACCGAGACACCGAAAGTCTTACCTACCAATCTAGATACACCATCATTCCAATGCCATTTAAATTCAAAAAAACTTCTTACAGTCATATTTATGAAACATAGAACCTATTATTATATCAATGAGATTGATTATCTTTTGTACACAACATTTAATGGATGTTAGAGACTAGTATGAGGTATGGGGAACTAGATAACATGTTTCTTTTCGAAACAATGTATAAAGGTAATATCTATATCAATAAGAAAAATGATGAGATTTGAGAAAATGTACTGAACTACTTGTGCACCCTAGAATAACACAATAATTACTCATAGTGAACAATATAAAATAATGTTGAGTGCCTAAAAGGAAGAAAATTTTTGCTGCATGATGAAGAGCTCAAACAATATGTCATACTCCTCACCAGAAACAGATGACATAAGAACACATGACACTCTGTTTTGATTCCTGTTTTCAGAAGATAACTATAGCTTCACTTATTCCATCCCTTAAGAGTTCATAATTCGCAAAGAACATCACAAAAATCCATCTAAAACATATTCTCATCATATTTATTTTCATGTCTATATTATTTACATTTTAAGCAACGTGTGTGTATCTTTTTTATAAACACACACTATACCCTATTCCAAACTAGAAGATACATTGATATCTTCACAAACATATAATTTTACACCTTACTCTCCCATGGATAATAGTGGAAGAGGTCCATATGTGGTCTGTTGTAATTTTCACTCCCATAAGAACTGTGGTAGAGGTCTGTTGACCTGGATAGTTTTTATACTGTTGTTTACCCCAATCCAGGTTGCAAATAAAATTTATTTATATAAATTACATGGTGGAAGGTGATCACCAAGTGAAGAGGAATATGTCTGAGGTAGTGACTAAACCACTTTTTTATATCAATTGGTTGTTTCAAAGTTATTTTTTCACTCTTTTACTGATTCATTGAAAAAAAAATCACATTGATTGTTAATATGATATAGTGTTTATATTATAATTTGGGTTATTATATTGATCTCAAAAGCTAAAATAATAACTTGTTTTGTTTTAACTAAGAACTAATAAATCTTTGATAAATCATTCCAATGATCAAAAATTTTATAAATCTTCTACACTGGTTAACTGGGTGGTATTTCAGTTTATATTAGGGGAAATTTACAATAAATATATTAAGATAGAAAATTTTATATGAAATCAATTCACCCCCATATTTAGAATCCCACTACGACCAACATTTTATATTAAAGGATTTACTTTTCATTTTTAAATATTTGAAAATCATCAAATAATTTCAATTGCGATTTAGTTGTTTTTTAAAGAACTCTAAATTTCTTTCAGTTGAAAATATATTAATCTTTAAAATATTTAAAATGTATTTTAAATGTATAATAGATAGGAAGGTGATGATACTGAAAAAAATCCATACTTTAGTGGAACAAACTATTCTCAGTGGAAACATAAAATGAAAATGAATTTAGAAAGAAAGGTTTTGAAATACGGTATGCTATAATTGATGAATATTATATTCCTAAATGTACTAGAAACACATTGGATGATTCCACTAAGTAATAATTGAATAATAATTTTAATGATATGAAGGATTTTTATTTATCTTCAGGTGATTAAGAATTGAATAGGATTTCTACATGTAAAACAGACTTTGTGATTTGGGATACATTAGCTATTTCACAAGAAGGAAACACTAAGGTTAAAAAATGAGCCTTAAAACATATAATATTGAATATGATATCATTATAATGAAGCCTGATGAGCATATTTCTAACATGTATCTCATGTTCAATAAGATTTTTAATATGAGGATCTCACTGGGAAATAAAATCACTGCAAAGTAAGAGATAATGAGGATCTTGAGCTATCTTTCTGAAAGATGGAAAGGGACATTAGTATCAATTAAATAATCTTGTGACAAAGATTCACTATGTGTAATGATGTTTATAGGTAATTTAATGATGTATGATGAAAAATTGATGTTTAATAGAGAAGAAGATGATGAAAAAAATATAAAATCAGTGGCTTAAAAAAATGCTTCTAAACAAAAATAAAAATAGAAAATGAATTTTCCTGATGAATGTTAAAGAAATCAAGAATCACTAAGTGATAGTGATGAGGAAATGTATCCACAATCCAGAAGATTCAAAAAGTTCCATACATAGAAGAAATTCTTTAGAAATCCCAGTTATAATGGAATGTATGACAACAAGGGTAATTGGAAAAAGGACTGGAAGAGAAATGAAAAAACTAATGAAATAGTTTTCTATGAGTGTAAGAGGGGAGGACATGTGAAAGATGACTATCCTATGTTAAAGTTCAAAATAAAATATGAGTAAAAAGATATAAAATATAAGAAATAAATGAATGACATCTGAAGTGCCTATGATAATAGCTCTAATGGATCTGAATCATCACATGATGAGAAGGATAACAAATCCAATATGTGTTTCATAACAAACACATTAGAGGAAACTCTAGTATCTATTGAAAAAAATTCTTATTATTCTAGATATGAATCTAATTTAAAAAACGTGAAAAATAAAGAGATGTTTGAATATAGTAAAATGATTGAGGGTACATATAATTAATTTAAAGATAAATATAAATCCATCAAGAAACAACATGACATCTCTTCTACTGTGAAGCCTAAAATTAATATTGAAAAGGAAAGGAATGATTAACTAATAAATGAGAATACATAACCTAAACTATCTAATTATAAATCAAATATTGATTTAGTGATGTTCAAAAATATTAAAGATACCTTAGTTAAAATTCTTGGAAAACATGTTTCTCTGAAATATACTAATGGTGTTGGTTATAAGCTTATAAAAAGAAATATTTTTACAGCCAATTTTGTATCCAAATCTGGAAAATATGGTTTTATGCCTAAATCTAAAAAATATGCTACAATTTCCAGCACTGGAAATTCGTTCACTTATTTTAGTTTCTTGGGATCCAATAATGTTTTTTATATTATGATTTTACAAATTGTTTATAAGGAACTGATAAAGTAAATGTGGGTTCCCAAAGTATTAATTACAAATATTACTAGACCCATGAATGTCTGGGTACCAATGTATTTTTTTTCTTGCTTTATTTTTGTAGGAATATTGTTTGAAGAGTTCCTGTAAGAGCTTATGGTACTTGGACAGTGGGTGATCAAGACATATGATAGGATACTATTTGAGTTTCAATAACCATATCAAGATTTATGGTGGGAATGTCCCCTTTGGTGATAATGAAAAAGGAAAAATAATTATCCTTATCCAAATAGGTGACTGTAGGTCAATTTTAATTTCTAATAATCTTTATGCAGATGATCATAAGTATAATATTCTTAGAATATCATAGTTTTGTGATGATGTATTTAATGTTAAAATTTTAAAATGATTCCTATAATTTTTTTCAATTCTAAAAATGATTTAGTGTTTAATAATTTTATAAATTAAAATGTTTATGATGTTAATTTATATTTATTAGTTTCTAAAAATTTTTCTTCCTTAAATTCCTTTCACAAAGAGTATTGTCTCTATCATAGGAGAACATGACAATATAACATTCAATCCCTTAGAATGATAACTTGAAAAGGATTATTCAAGGATCTACCTAAAATTGTGTTTCCCAATGATAGTCCATAATCCTTGTCAAAAATAAAACTATTAAAAAAAAATTTTCAAACCAAATAAATAATTTTCACCTTCTCAATCCATTGAGTTGGTTGAAATGGATTTTTTGGACCATCTAGAGTTTCTAGTTGAAATAGGAATCACTATGTCTGTGTTCTAGTAGATTAATTTTTGTAGATTTACATGGACCTTATTTTAGGCTCTCAAGAGTGAAGAATAATCTGATTTCACTATGTATTATAGGTCAGTAGAAAAACTAACTGGACTTAGGATCAAAACATTAAAAAGCGACCATTGAAGGAAGTTTGAAAATAAATTATTTGAATCTTGTTTCTTACAATGTTTCTACAGTCATCACTTTTTTTCTCCTATGACACCCTAGAAGAATGGAGTTGTAGAATGGATAAATAGAACCCTAAAAGAGATAACCCGAACAGTTCTTAGTGAATATGATTTACCTATTTATTTTTGGGAAGAAGCTTTGAATATATATTTTTACATAATTAATTGAGTTTTAATTAGACCTATCCTTAAGAAAACTCAATATGAGCTCTGGAATAATAAGAAACCCAAAGGTCATTACTTCAATTTTTTTCAATTTCAAAGTCTATATCCTTAATATAAAAGATAATCTTGACAAATTCTCATCCAAAAGTGATTAAGGAGTTTTGCAAGGTTATTCAACCCTTAAGAAATCCTATAGGTTATTTAATAATATAACAAACTGTTTGGATGAATTTTTACATATCAAAGTTTTTGAAGCAAAACCACATGATCCTAAAAAATCCCTAGAAAATATAGAGAATAATCTATAAAATATAGACCTAAATCCTAAAGTGTATGAAACTTCTATTAAAGAAGAAGAAAAATCATGTTTTGGAAACTCTCAATATTCTAACCAATGGGAACCAGAACCTATAGATGAACATAAAATAACAATTACTCCTTTTTCTAGATCTCTTATAACCCTTAAGAACCATCCCTTAGATACTGTAGTTGGAGACATATATAAAGGGGCACATACTAGAGATTCTATAAGGAACTAGGTTAAAAATTAATCCTTTTTGTCACAACATGAACCTAATAACAACAATTATACAATCAATGATAAATTTTGGGTGATGTATTTGAAAGAATAATTAAATTAGTTTGAATGGAACAATGTTTGGAAACTTGTTGACAGACCCAAAGACACCTTGAAAATAGGAACTATGTGGGTGTTTAGAAATAAAGTAAATGAATATAGAACTATAGTAAAAAATAAAGCTAAATTATTTTGATATGGTTATATTCCAAAATAAATAATTGACTATGGAGAAAAGTTTTCACCAATATCGAGATATGAATCCATTAGAATACTGTTAGCTTATGCATCACATCTTAACTTCAAAATTTATAAAATAGATGTAAAAAGTGAGTTACAAAATGGGTATATTAGAGTATGTTTTTATTGAACAGCCACTAGTTATATAAATCCTCATATTCTAAAACATTTTTTTAAATTTAAAAATTTATTGAATGGTTTAAAACAGGCTCCAAGAAATTATTATGATAGGCATAACACATTCTTTTTTTTAAATTTTTACAAAAATGGATTTATGGTCGTACTATTTTCAAAAAGGAATTTATAAATATTTATTAGTTTATAAAATATATGTTAATGATATTATTTTTGGATCATATAAAAACCATTTATGTATTGATTTTTCAAAAATAATGCACAAAGAATTTGAGATGAGCTTAATGGGTGAACTAAAATTATTTCATGGATTTGAAATATTTCAAATTAAAGAAGGTATTATTCTAAATCAAATTAAATACACTAAATATATTTAATTTTTTTTGGATTGGATAAGATAAAAATAAGTGATACTCTTATGAGTACCACCAGTAAATTGGATCTTGATGAAGATGGAAAACCAGTGGATAAATCCAATTATAGAGGTATGATTGGATGTTTTCTTTACATAACTCCTAGTTGAACTGATATTATGTTAATTTTGTGTATGTTCACTCATTTTCATAAAAATCCTAAAGAGTCACATTTACTTGATGGTAAAGGAATTATAAAATACCTCAAATATTCTACCAACATAGGACTGTTATACCCTAGAGGATAACCATTTGACTAAGTTAGTTACAGTGATTTGTATTTTAGTGGTTTCAAATTAGATATAAGAATAACCTCTTGAACATGTCACTTGTTGGGAAAGTATATAGTTTAAAGGAGTAGTAAATAGAAAAATGCATTGAATTATCAACTACTAAAGCTACAAACATAGCTACTAATAATTGTTGTGCTCGGATTTTGTAGATGAAACAGACATTACTATATTATGGATATAAATTCAGACATTTCTCTATAAACTGTGATAACACGAGTGCTACTAGCATTTCTAAGAATCTAGTTTCACATTGTATAATAAATCATATTGATGTGAGACATCACTATTTGAGAGATCATTATCAAAAAGGAGATATAAATCTTTAATCCATTGACAGTAAACATTATCTTGCCGATATTTTTACCAAGCCATTAAATTATGAGAGAATGAGTTACATAAATCTTGAGTTAGGAATGATCTACATTGAGTGACTAACTGTCAAATGTCTCAGCGATGATGAATCATCGAAAAGAATCACCGTTAATGACTCACTTAAAAGTATCATTAATAATGAGTCACCATTATGACTCTCCAATGATGACTCACCGATAAGACGTACCGATAATGACTCACCAATATGACTTACTAATGGTGACTTACCGACAGGTCTATTCGAAGAGTCACACCAATGGATACATAGTCATTTTTATTTCTGGAATATAAAATGTCACTCTTTTAATTATTTAATTTTATTTTAATATAAATTTATTATTTTATAATTTCAAATCCTGAAATGATAAAATTAAGGGTCTATCCAACACTTTTTCTTAGTCTCGTACTCTTTCTCTCACACTCTTTCCTTCGAAACTTTCATTCGAAAACTCTTTGTACCTTTTTTATTTTAAGCCAAAACCATCAAATCACACCAATGGATTGAGTTAAACTTGTTTCTAAGAGACCTTTTTATGAGTTACTTTTTTAAGGAGAGAATTGGTAAATCTAGTCAATCTAAACCTAAACCTATTCACATGGAACATTCAAACCATATTGTAAATCATGAGAAAATAGTGCACTCGGAATGGCCATTAAAAAATAAGTCTCTCTTGTTAAATGTTTTACAATCTAAAGGAGATAGGAGTGGTTCTCCAATAATGAATTACTATTTAACCGTTGATTTTTCATGAGTTCTATCTGTATGGGTAATTTCTTCCCGAAGGCTCAGAGGAATTTTGGATCAAAACTATAATATATATAAAAAGAATCTCAATTTCATCAAAGCATTGTTACGAATGCATGAGGGTACCCCAGGATGGATTATGTGATGATCATTAGGTAATTTCACCTACACTTAGTGATATATTTAATTTTGAGGAAGCATTGGATGAGCTTATTGGTAATGGAGATCATAGAAAACCTATAGCAATAGAACATGATGTTAAATGTAGGTTGTTTTTCATGTTTATTCAGTATAAGTTATATCATAAGAAAGGGGACTTTTCCTCTTTAAAGTACAAAGATGTATATTTTCTTAGTATATTGAATAAGGGATATAAGGTTAACCTATGCAGATATTTGATTGTGCATATAAGTGAAATGATAAAATCCTAATACAAACAAATTCATTGTTTTGTGCTAGTATTATCTTGGTTGTGCTGAAAGATAAGGGTTCGGTGAATGAGGGTGAAGAAAAAGATTCAGTCTGTGATGGTTTCTGTCTAAAAAACTACCTTTAACTGAAAGGAATATAATTGTAATCCCTAGAAGAAGATATGGGTTGAAGAAAATGAAAAAATGTATAAGTATTTTAATCCTGTTGAGCATCCCTCAAGGATGAGGAACATGGTTTACCCTGTTCTAGCACCAGATAAAGCTAGTGAGTATTTAGATGAGGAATTTGTAGATGAGGAAGATCAAGGAAATGAGTCACCAGTTGATGATAGAAGTGACCGAGATATAGATGAAAGTACTAAAAGGATGACCTATGATCCTACTATCCCTTCTAAGCCTCCTCCTGCAAATTAACCACTTCCTTCTGAGAATGATGATAAGGAGACTGAAGATTCAGAGAATATTGAGTATGTTAGCATATCAGATAATGATGAGGAGTGAAATAAGTATGAAGGAGAAATTGGCAATGAAGAAGAAGATGATGATGGTGATAGAGATGAGGAAGAAAATGAAGAAGATGATGAGGAATATGATAAAGGGGATATAGAAGAAACAAGTGATCAGGAAGGAAAATAAGGTGATGAATATGATGGTGGATCAAATCATCCTTATGATGATCAAGGTCCTGATGGTGAACCTATTAATCATATATTAGAGCCTGCTGATCATGAATGTCATGTTGTTAATCCTACAGTGGAACAAGAATATGAACTAGTTTAAGAATCCCATGATGCTGCTGAGTTACCTGTGGTTGAGGAAAGAGATCTTGATTTCTATATAAATGATGAAGTTCGTA
Source organism: Viscum album (assembly GCA_963277665.1). NCBI lineage: Eukaryota > Viridiplantae > Streptophyta > Magnoliopsida > Santalales > Viscaceae > Viscum > Viscum album. The sequence goes on along the minus strand of OY728121.1, from coordinate 1,096,447,405 downwards.
CTGAAAGAGAATTTTTAGTGGATCCAGTGTATGATTTGGTTTATTGAATAAGGAGGGTATTTTTTGAGGGAGAGAGATAGACTAAAATGATGAAAGTTGATGTTAATGATCTTTTTTATGATGTAGTTTTTCATATGTAGAGAAAGGATATAGGTTACATGAAATTGGGTTTAGAGTAATCTGATCTAGAGGATATTATAGCTTCTCCTTCTCCTACTCATATAGCTATACCTGATCATAGAGTATGTGACTAAGGCTAAATTCAATGCATTTAACGAAGATTTTTAGCTTTGGTTAGATCTATCCCTCCACATCAACCAACTATAGTGGTAAGGCTGAGTGAAAGTGATGTAACTATGACCAAAAATACAATTGTTTCTCAAGTTAATCCTTAGTTGATATTAATGTTGAAAGAAATTGTCTTAGACAATAAAAAAATCTTAAATGAATTGACGGATATGGTTTAGACCATTAACAATATACTTATTGATTATAGGACATATCTGGATAAGGTGGTGAAAATAATTGAGGATGAATCTTATAGGATTGATGTTCGTCAACCTCCAGCTCTTGATTTAAATCAGTTGAGATTAGATATATGGGATATCATGCAAGGGTGCCCCACTTTAGCTGCTCATGTTTTTCATCCTGGTGATGTTGGGATGATTGGAAATGTGATAAGAGAGGAACATAAAACTATGATGGGTGGAAAATACCGATAAAGCCTATGAAAAATTCAATAGAACAATGATCATATATATGACATGGTAATATTTTTCACAAAAGGGTCCACTAATTATCAATAAGATATAACCAAGAAAAGAGACTTATACTTTAAGAGGGTTTATAAAAATCATCAACTAGATAGTCATTTCATGTTTCTGGTTGTGAATTGGAGACTACCTTCTATTACTCAAGCCTTCAAAGATCAATTCAATAAGCCAATGTATTTCAGTCCTACCCGATAAAAATTTATAAAGAATAATGAAGATTTTGAAAAGGCTATGGATTATGGTGGTTAGATCATCAAATACTTCATTAATATATGAAACCTTACATGCATCATGGAAATACTATAATTTATTCTCCAGCTTTTTCTCCTATTTGGATTGTCTTTCACCCTTATACTTCTTCTTTTGCACCATTTTAACCTTTTTCCATGAATCATAGTCATGGTCTAGGCCAAAGAAGACCTTTCATTCAGCATGAGTTTTCTGGAACTCCTACCATTCATATCTTAATCCTTGGTCCTTTTATCTTTACCGGAGTTCCTCTTCCTTCCAACATTATCTACAATACCACTCCAACCACTACTTATGCACCTCCTGCTCTTACCACTACTGCCTATGATAAGGTCAAAGAAGTGATGGACTCTACTTTGGAGAAGAAGTGATTGGATGACTCTTTGATAGGGATCTATTGAACTATTTTTTTTACCATTTGTACTATTTGACTAATTGAATATATTTTATGTTTTTATCTCATTATCGTTTCCTTATTTTAATTATTTATTCCTTTTTGATAATCCCAAATGTGGGAGAATGTGTATGGCATGTGGATATGTATGGAATGAATCTCATTGGGACCATGAGAATAAAAAGAAAATATTACTATGTGATTTGTATTATTTTTGTTTTTATCGTAAAATTTCATCTCTTTTGATATATGTAAAATGTTATACAGACCTTACTTTGGTCATTATAAACTAGATAACTCCATGATTTTTTATCATAACGGAGGTGGAGATTGTTGGACTCCTCTAGCTTTAATGCTCACAAGTCATGCTTAATTATGTTTTCATAAGTTAGATCCTATTTAACCATGTTTACATTTAATATTAACCTCTATTTTATGTATTTAAATCAAATTCAGGGTACCATAATTTGGGTAGGTATAAGTCCACAATTAGTATAATTCACAAATTCCTGACCAACTGACAACTTCTCATAATTTTCGCTAAGGATGAGATACCAACAAAGTACCTACTGACAGATTAACCTATTGATAGAGCGACTGACCGGTACTCATAATTTTCACTAAGTATAAACTATATATAAGTGAATATCTAACCAACCTACTGATGCATCACCTTTCAATGAATCACTTACTGCCATAGTGATCTACCAAAAGACTGACCTATTGACAGTCTGAGACACCGACAGACTGACCTACCGATCATGAGACTCCATCATTCCTTCTTTTTTGCATTTAATTTCAAAATTACTTCTAAAGGTCATATTTATGAAACATAGAACTAATTGTTATATTAATTAGATTATCTGTTTTTTGAAGACTGTAACGTCCTGACGCAAATGCCACTAAACGGGTGCTCTGATCCGGTTCGCTACAAGGCCCCAAGCACGCCTCCCCGTACACCAGAGGCTACCGACTAGCAGGGAGGTCCTAGGCTGTGATAGTGGGGAGACTATGAACTCATACCATAGTATGGAAACCTTATAAATAACTAACTATAATACACATCATATGTTAAACAGACTGAATAAGCAATAAACAACTGAAATAGAGAAAGTTGTAATAGTAAAATGATGTAAAAGCCCGAACAACTATGCAATACAATAAAAAACTAGTCACCCACTGTGCTGACCATACAGATACAAGTAAAAAAGAAATTGAAATTAAGATTACATGTATTTTATACTAACTCTAAGCCAATCCACGTACCCGATCACCAGTCACTGTCGAACTGTAGCAGCCTGATTAGTAGAACCACTCGAGCATCTCCACCCGATCATGAAACACTGGGTTTTATCACTATCCACCACGAAACTCATGATCAACTTAAAAATATGACATAAGGTCTACAGTTACAATGAGGTACATTTGTATGGGTGAAGAATAATCTTAGTAGGGAACCCTAACAAGAAACCTATACTTTTGTTGGTAAAAGTGTATGCAACAACAACATACTTAGCCTAGCTAGAACACAACAAAAGGAAGTAAACCAAATGTGAAACCACAGTCAAAATCAGGGTCTGTAATCCCTATCAACTATGTTAGTGCCATGAAGAATGTATATATCTATATTCATACACAAGTATACTACCATTCCTATAAAAATATACATAATATGAATATTCATGATTAGGTTAATCAAATAATAAATAACTACATCCATAGTTGTTCTTTGGGACCATAATCTTGATCTCCTGGACATCCTGTGCAACAGAATTCAGATCAACACTGTTCCACTAATGTTGTGTATCATTAAGTCAATATATGGGTTCCTAATCCCATCTACATGTACCTGATTTAGCCAACGTCAGAATTATATCTATGAGAATGTTAATCAAAAAAATGTAATCCTCTGGGAATTAGTCATAGCCTAACCCCTATGGTTCAACCAATCAAATAGAAGAAACCCTATACGATGTACTCAAAATCTGACCCCTCTCGTCCAGCTTTAGAAAAGACTCACAAAGGAAGCACTCACCGTCAATTCCACCTGTAGTCTTCTATCGGTAACTATAAACACTCTGACGAAGCACTAAATGTCCACTTCACCCTATGGTCTCACAATGTGGAACTACATACACACTAAGGGATCACTCAATATCCATCCCCCCTATGGTCTCACAAAGTGAAAAGTAAATAGACACCCTGGGGAATCCCTCAACGTCCATTCCTCCTATGGACTACTACACCAGGTCCCCATAGCCCTATGCAAGGCAATCAATCAAAATGATATACGACAACCCAAGTAAACCACAAGAAATACATGGATAAACAGACTACAATATCTCACAACATATCCGATAAATTCACTCCACACTAAAAATTCTAGTCTTGGAAAACTGGGCATCCTTACAAGAAAAGCTAGGATAAATGGTCATTATCAAGGAATCGTGGGAAACACATCCATAGCAAGGTAAATAACCATATTTACAATAAAAAACCTCTACAAAATCACACAAGGCATAATAGGCATCCCAAAAAACAAGAAATATGCCTCATATAGGGATCAACTACCACAAACCAGGAATCACCTCTGGTAACCAATACTGATTCAGCAAACAATGTCAGATATGAACAAAAGAGTGTGGGTGGACCAACCACCCATCCCAACACTATATCCATAGACCAATGTGATTACTAATTTCGAATGGGTTCTAGGTGACACCTGATCACTATCGCTTCCCAAATATAACGTAACAACTCAAGTATGGTCAAACAACGGGAACCCACTAGGTCTCTCAAGTCAAACACTGAGGAGGAATCATACTCTGGATCCTCCAGGTAAAAATGAGCGAAGGCATCCTACAAGGGATCCTTAGCGAAGAGTATGGGAGAAATCCTACACGGGATCCTCAAGAGAATAAAAATATTGTCATTCCATAACATGGGTCCTCTCAAAAGAAAAACATGAGAGAGATCCTACAAGGGACCCCTTAGTTCAACACACAGGTAAAGGAATCCCTCTGGGTATCCTTGGATGTGCCCGGTCTCATGACCTCGTTATCCAGAAGGGAACATCTCTCAATGGGAACATCCTCTAAAGAATATGTTATGGGAGATAGCTCATAGATCATGTCATATTAAAGGTCTCAACTAATTTGTTCTGAACACGCAACCTATCATCCACGCCAAGTCTCACTCTCTGGTGTCAACCAAACTCGATAAATGGAGGAAGAACCTCTCCATTTAGATAAAAAATCCAAAAAAACCATTAAGATGACCCTTAAATATCAAAAGGATTCCTCCATTGTGATCTATGAATAACAATTCTCAAAATGGACTACTCACACTCCCAATTCTGACTTCCAGTCATATGTTGTCCCAAAACTACTAAGATGAAGTAATACATGGCTAGAACACAGGGCCAGACACGTGGGGTCTCCCTGTGTAATATTAAACGACATGTAATTTACTATACACGATATTTACTTTTCACAAAAAAACACCCCGTGTGTGTATCCACCCGAACACCTGCCCATGTGCCACTACACGGTGTGTACTTATATTACATGACATGTACTAATAGTACACAATGTGTACTCCCTAAAAACCACTATTCCATGTTTTATTTCACAATGCCGGTCACACGGACATCCACTACATGGTGTGTACTCAATGTAAAGGGTGAGTACTTAAGAAAACATTTTATTCCCCAAATGGGATGAACACATGAATTGTTCCCTTGGAAGACACGCCGTGTATTCTGGGTTTTCTGATGGGAAATCCATCAAAATGCCAGAAACACATGTTTTCGCACCCGAAACAAAAGATCAAGAACCATGGTATTAATAGTATGAAATATAAGGATTTAAAGACGTAGAAAACAAGTTTAAATGTGATATATGGAGAAAACATAAACATCCCTAACCTCGGGTGGAAACCTCTGAAGCTTCAGTGGATTTCACGGTGCGCGGTTGCCCTTCACTGAATTAGTGCGTCGAGAGCTTCAAATTGGTACCCCACATGCCTCCCAAATCACTCTCTTTCTAAATATAAATATCCTTCCAAAAGATATGGTCAAATAGGATCCCACATGGAGCATGTGCAAGAAGGAGGAGGAAGGAAGGGAGAATAAAGGGAAGGAAATAATAAAAGAAAAGGAAGAAAAAGGGGCCTGAGCCGGTCCTGATGCTCGACATGAGTTTATTCCTTCCATAGGCTGAACTCCACATTCCAGACTCAACAATGTAGGTGTAATCGCAATTAGAAACTCCATTTAAAAGTTATTTCCAAATGAAAATGCGTGAATAAATTTATATTTAATTTAATAAGAGTAAATATTTAATATTTCACCAAGATTCAGACATCTCAGATTTCCACCAACCTATTATCCTAGGGTAAAATCCTTATTTCAGGAACAACTGAGCTGTCAGAAAAATTATCTGAGATACATAGGTAGTGGAAAATTACAATTTTACCCCTCATGAGATTCCAATATCACAAATTCAAATTTCTGATCAAAACGACAGTCCCATAAAACACGAGTTCTTACAGACTCCCCACCGTAAAACTTCTCTTCCCTGAGAATCCCAGTAAAAGGACCAGGAACCATGCTTCCAACCCAAGTGTCTAAACAAAAAAGCTCTCTAGATTTCCTAATGACCATTAATACAGTGTTAACAACTCTCTTCTTCATAGAAGACATTCAACTATGATCGATTTGGTACACCCCACCATAGAAATACCCTTATCGTCATATTAAAAGAAAATTTGAGCTCAAAAGCCCACTTGTAAACACTGTTTTTTAAACTAAAAAAGGAAAACCACCCTCAAAAGGAAAATGGTGCTCTCCCCACCATATGGATTTACTTACACCGCTTTGAGAGCACCACAAGAACAGGTTCTATCCATAACATGGATGAACATTAAGAAATAATAAGGAGCTAGATGTAGGGTCGACGCTCAAGATAGTTAAAGATCGTCTCTAATTGGAGTACACTAGGATTTCACCAAATTCATGTCTAGATCCCTCTGAGCCACGCTAACATCCTGCCAAAACACAACTAGGATTCAAGAATGGGTCATCCATTTCATGGTAACTCGACATTTCACAAAGTCACATCCATAACATAGATAAATTCAAACACAACTTAAAAGGTCCCAAACCATGACAAGTCTTAAAACAACGGCCATTGGATTTTTCCCACCTACTCACCAGTTTAGATTCAAATGATTCCACCTGAAAAGAAACCATATAAACATTGGTCGACCAGGTCAGGCACCCGAAGAGTCCTGCTCGTCGAATCTAGTTGTGAAAAACAAGCACCATCAAAAAGAATTGGAAAACATGGGCCAACCATTCTAACAAATGTTTCCCTAGGATAGAACAAAAATAGACTTACAAGGGTTTGATTCAAAACCAAGGGTCTCTAGGTCTTTCACCTAGCCCTATAGAAAAATCCTCATTACTGGGTCACAAGGTCTAACAAACTAGACCAAAATATCCAAGCCTCTTTAAAGAAGGTAAGATCACAAACTCTAATGAGGTTAAAAATATGAAAAAAACGGCCTTCAAGGGCCCTGATCCTCTATAAGCATCCTCAGAAGGAACTACTCCCTCGAGGTCACAACCAAAGAAAACGAGAAAAGCTGAACTAACACTCATCAAGAATCGGTATAGCGCTATACCCCAAGGAGGTCCAGTTCACAAGAAAAGCCGCAGTATCTATCGGCATCGTTCACATGGATCCAAAAAGTTAACCACATAAATGAGAAACAACACCCAATAAGGGGTTAAACAGAAAGCATCATGCTCCATATCGACCAACATGGGTCACTGCACCACTTGTGCATGAGGAATGTGTCGTCCTCCTCAAACCAAAGCCTCAACGTAGATCCACATAACCTTCCCTCAGAGTAAATAGTTTCTGTAAGCAGACCCAAAGGTCTCAATCTTCAGTAAAAACACACACTACCATGCCTATATGTTGTCAATCTAACATGCCTAGCATGATGCATGAGACGCCTCTTGCCTTTTTCAGCCATGAGTAAACATATATCCCTCACATCATACCAATTTACATGATCCAGATATCCATAATAAATCGAAACACCACACTACATGTGTGTCGCTCAAGGAGAAAATCATATACAACTATAACATTGTAAAATCAGAGCAGCAATCCCAAACCCTAGAAACCAGGACTTCTTATCAAAAAAAGTGTTCTCAATGCACCAGTCTGATATCCATCACAAGTTTTGACACTTTCTTAGTACTCCTCTCTACCATATCCCAAATAGTAAATACCAGGAAATGAAAACCCCTCTAATACCACTTTGTAATGTCCCGGCCCGAAAGCTACTAAACCAGTGCTCCGTGCCGGTTCACCACAAGGCCGCAAGTACTCCACCCCGTACACCAGAGGCTTCCGACTAGTAGAGAGGTCCTAGAGTGTGATAGTAGGGAGACTATGAACTCAAAACAGAGTAATCAAATAGAGGAAATAAATAAGTGTCATACATAGGAGAAAGTAAAAAGAGTGTGAAGGCAAGAAACAACTGAAATAGAGAATGATGTAATAGTAAAATGAAGTAAAACCCCAAGCAACTATGAAATAAAATAAAACACTAGTCACCCACTAGTCCGAACAAACAAATACAAGAACAAAAGAAACTAAAAGTAAAATTACAGGACTCTGATACTAACACCAAGCCAATCGACGTACCCGATCTCCAGACACTATCGAACTGTAGTAGCCCGATCAATAGAACCACTCAAGAAACTCCAATTGATCATGCATCACTCTTCCTCAACCCTATCCTCCATGAAACTCATGATGAACCTTAAAATTAGACACAAGGTCTACAAGTACACTGAGGTTCACGTGATGGGATGAGAAATAATCTCAGTAGGGAACCCTGAAAAGCAACCTATAACTACTCTGCTAGAAGTGTATGCAATAGAAACATGCTCAGCCAAGCTGGAAGACAACCAATGGAATTAAACCAATCATGAAACCACAGTCAAAATCAGGGTTTGTAATCCCTGTCAACTAGGTACATTCCACTAAGAATGTCTATATCTACATTCATTCACTTGTATAGTCCCATACCAATACACATATAGATAAATATGAATATTCATGATTAGGTGAATCAAATAATAAGAAACCACATCAGAAGTTGATCCTTGGGACCATAATCATGATCTCATGGACATACTGTGCAGGGGAATGGAATTGGACATCGTTCAACTCAAGCCGTATATCATTAAGTCCATCTCGGGGTATGTAATCCCATCGACACGTACCTTATTTTTCCAATGCCAGAATTATATCTCTAATAAATCTAATAAAAAACAAGTAACCCTCTGGGAAGTACTCACATCCTAACCTCTCTGGTTCAACCAATCAAATACTAGAAACCTTATGGGATTTACTCATAGTCTAAGCCCTCTGGTTCAGCTTTATTAAAGTCTCTATAAGGAAGCAATCACCATCAATTCCCCCTATAGTCTCGTATCATTAACTATTGCCACTCGGAAGAAGAACTCAACGTCCAATTCCCCCTTGTGGTCTCGCAACATGAAAATATAGACACTCTGAGGGAGTACTCAACGTTCATACCCCTATGGTCTCGCATCATCAAAAGTAAATAGAAACTCTAGGGAAGCCCTCAACACCCATTCCCCCTATGGTCTACTACACCATGTTCCCACATCCCCATGTAAGTCAATCAAGAAAAAAGATATACGGAAGCCCAAGTAAACCTCAATAACTAATTGGATTAAAAATATACAATATCTCATAACATGTCAGATAAATTCACTGCATCCTAAAAATAATAGTCATGATAAACTAAGCATCCAAATAGGCAAAGCTAGACCAAACGGTCAGTATCATGAAGACATGGGAAACACATCCATAATAAGGTAAATAATCATATTTAAAATAAAAAACCGATACTCAAGAACCCAATGTATTGTAGGAATCACAAAAAACAAGAAAGAAGCCTCACATAAAGATTAATAGCCCCCAACCAGGAAGCACCTCTGGTAACCAATACTGCGTCAGTAAACCATGTCAGATATAAACAAAAGAGTAAGGGTAGACTGAATGCCCAAACCAACACTACATCTATAGCCCCATGGGATTACCAGTTTGGCACATGTTATAGGTTACAACTGATCACCATCTCTACCCAAGTCTGACATAACACCTTAGGGTCTGTCAAACAATGTGAACCCGCTTGGTCCCTCAAGTCAAACACTGAGGAGGCACCATACTCGCGATCCTCTAGGTAAACACAAGTGAAGGAATCCTACACATAATCCTTTGCAATGAGTAAAGGGAGGAATCCGACATGGGATCATAAAAATAAGGACAATCTAGGCATTCCACAACATGGGTCCTCTCAAAGGAAAACATGACAGATATCCTACAAGGGACCCCCTAGGTCAGCACACAAGTAAAGGCATCCCTCAGGGTATCCTTGGAAGTACCCGGTCTCACAGACTCATAGTACAGAAGGAAACGTATCTCAAGGGAAAAGTCCTCTAAATAATATTTTATGGGATATAGCTCAAAACTCATCTTATATTAAAGGTCTCAAATAAGTTGGTCTGAACACCTATCCTATCATCCACGCCAAGTCTCACTCTCAAGGGTCAACTGAACTCGATAATTGGATGAAGAACCTCTCCATTTAAGTATAAACATGAAAAAACCCATTTATATGACCTATAAATGTAAAAATGATTCCACTATAGTGGTCTATATGTAAAACATCTCAAAATGGACTACTAACATGCCCAATTATGACTTCTAGGGAATGAGTTTTCTCAAAACTACATTGCTGAAGTATTACATCGCCAGAACACATGGCCAGACACATGGGGTATGCCTGTACAATACTACACGGCTTGTAATTTACTGTACATGACATGTACTATACACAAAAATTCAGCCTGTGTGTGTTTTCACCCAAACACATGCCCATGTGCCACTACACGACGTGTACTCCTTAAAAACCACTATTTAGTGTTTTATTTCACAAGGTCTGTCACACAGACATCCAATACATGATGTGTACTCAAAGTAAATGGAGTTTACTTATGAAATATTTTTCATCCCTGAACGGGAAGAACACATGGTAAGTTCCCCTGGAACACACGCCTTGTGTTTTGGGGTTTTTGAAAAGGAAATCCCTCAAAACGCCTGTTTTCCCCCAAAACAACAGATCAAGTCCAATGGGATTAAAAGTATGAAATATAAGGCTTTAATGAAATAAAATACTTATTTAAAGGGGATCTATGAAAAAAATCATAAATTACCCTACCTTCGACCAGAAACCACCAAAGATTCGGTTGATTTAACGGATCATGGTTTCCCTTTGATGAATCAGCTCGTTGAGAGCTTCGAATCAGTACCCCTCATACCTCCCAACTCACTCTATTTCTCAATACCCAAATCCTTACAAAAGACACAACCAAAGAGGGGAACACATGGGGCATTTGTAAGAAGGATGATGAAGGAAGAGAGAATAAATAAAAGGAATGAATAAATGAAGAGGAACAAAAAGGGGCATGGGCTATCCCCGACGCCCAACATGAGTTTATGCCTTCCCTAGGCTAAAATACCCATCCTGGAATCAAAATCATAGATGGAATCTCAATATATCACTAAATTTAAAATTTATTTCCAAAAAACAAACAAAAATAAAATAATATTTAATTTAATTAGATTAAATATTAAATATTTCTCCAAAATTAGAATAACTCAGATTTCAACCAAACTCCTGTCATAGGGTAAAAACCCTATTTCGGGACCAACGTAATTTATTGAAAAATTATCGGAGACCATTTGGTAGGGGAAAATGACCATTTTTCCTTTCATGATAATCTAACAACAAATATTCAAATTTCTTCTCAAGACGACAGTCAGGAAAAACATGTGTTCTTACACAAACAACAATTAATGTATGTTAGAGACCTGTACGAGGTACGAGGTACTAGATAACATGCTTATTGTCTACTAAACTATGTAAAGGGAATATCTAGATAAACAAGAAAAATGATGGGATCTAAGAAAATTTAATAACCTCATCATGAAACCTATAACAATACAAGAACTACTCGTTGTGCACACTATCCAATACTGGTGAGATCCTAAAATGAAGAACATTTTTTCTACAAGAAGAATAGATCATCCAACAAGTCATATAACTCACTATAAATAGAATACATAAGCACTCAAGGAACTATGTTTTTATTTTTGTTTTAGAGGTTGAATCCAGCTTCACTTATTCTATCTCTAAGGATTTCAAAAGCTACAAAGCACATCACATAGAGCCTTCTAAACCCGATTGTCATAATATTTCTCTTCCTGTGTAAATAATTTACATTTTGAGTAGTGTTTGTTTGCCTTAATTTTATAAACACAAGCTATATTTTTTACCAATCTAGAAGATATGTTGACAACTTCATAAGAAAATATTTTTACTCCTTACACTTCCATATATAATAGTGAAAGAGGTCCCTACATGGAATGTTGTAATTATCACTCCCATGAGAACTATGGTAGATGTATGTTGAACTAGAAAGTTTGTATACTTTTGTTAAACCTGGTCCTGGGTGTGGATAAAATTTATTTGTATAAATTTCTTGGTTGAAGGTGGTCATCAAGTGAATAGGACTATGTCTCAACATGTGACTAAACCTCTTGTTTTATATCTGTTGTGCCTTTTAATGTTCTATTTTCATTGTCTTACTAATTAATTGAAAAAATTTATTTCACTAGTGTTTGTATTATAATTTGTATTTGTAGATTGATTTAAAAAGCTAAAATAATAATCAATATTGTTTAAACTGAGAACTAATCCATCTTTGATAAATATTTCAAATTATCAAAACTATTATAAATATGGTACTTTAGTTAACTGGGTCGTATTTGATTATATATTCGAGGGAATTTTAAATAAATTGTTTAAGATATAATTTTTTGTAGAATTTCAATTCACCCCCCTCTTGAGTGTCCTACTTTGACAATCAAAAATCATATGTGAACCCCATGGTGAAGTTATAGATCATATTAATCCCTTAGATTCTAGGTCTTACTACTCCACTTTCAACTCTTGAATCTCCTTTGGTTCCATACTCCATGGTAGGATAAAAACTAGTTTATCTCTCTACACAAACTCAATAGTGAACTCTATCTCCTTATCATGTGGTAAGACTCAGAACTCTTTAGGAAATATTTACAGAATGTGGACCACTACTAGAAGAAAATTACCCTATTGTAACTTTCCATCATCTTGAAAATGATTTATATCTGCTTCATGAGACAATCCATTCTTTATTGAATTGTTCATATTTGACCAGCTTAAAGATAACATTCACCTTGGTGAATTTATCTGCCCATTTTAGAAATTGGAAATTTACCCCCTTCATTTATATTCTCTATGATCCTAGTATAGAACTAGCCAATCCATACCCATAATAAAATCGAACCAATCCATTTCTTGTATAGAAATATCCTAAAATAAATCATAGCCACAAATTTCAAGAGGATACTCCTTGAAATGTTTGATACCCACTAATCACACCCCCAATGATGTATCGATGGTCATAAAACCATCCAATGTCTTCCAAAACAAACCCAAGTTGTTGGAAAATTGATTAGATATAAATGAACATGATCATACAATATCAAAAAAATGTTGAAAAGGGTAGATGATACAAGAATAAGACAATTGATTCTAGAAGATCCAACATCTATACTAGTAGGAGTAAATCGTATGATGTGAATTTGACTTTCCCCTATTCTTTGGTATGAATCCTGAAACCCCTATGATTCTCTCTCCAACTAATACCTTCTCTATTATGTTGGGATACCATGTTACCTTCCCCAGTTTTAGTGACTTGTGAAACTTTAAACACCTCTCTAGTAAGGGCCAGCTAATTCATTCTTTGACTTTGGTTCCCATCCCGATCATTCATCATGACTTGACTATTGAGTTATCTTGAAGACCCACTGTAGATGGACCATCCTGTCACAAGTGAGAAACTATGTAGTAAGGAAAGGACACTGAATGTGAATATCACCCTCCCTACCGTACTGAGAGAACTGCCCCTACCTATAGTCTTGAGGAAGTTGTCCACTCCCCTAGATACTCTTCCTACTACTAGACTGAAGAAAAATAATACAGAGTTGATTGTTACTTCCTAAATAAGAGCTTCCATATTATCATGATGAGACATATTACCCACCACTTTGGGCCTTTATCATGTTCCTTTTGATGATGTGGGTCTAATTCAACACATCAGATAAGTGGATCAGGAAAAATACTATCACCTGTGACATGATATCATAACGAAGACCATCCTGGAAGCACTTGACATAGATATCTCATCTGCTTCCCAATATAGATCCATATTCTATAGGTCAGTAAAAAATACATCGTAGTCTATCACTAACATACTCCCTTAAGTAATGTTCATAAACTATCTGACCATCTCATTATAAATGTCATTGGATAAAAGTGATTCAAGAACTTCTCCTCAAATTACTTCTTAGTCATCCCCTCTTACTACCCATATTTCTCTATGATGTCCCACAAGATCATGTCTGGTCCCTGTAGCCTATAAACAACAAGATTTAACCTCACATTAGTGGGTGTCTTGAGGTTCTTGAAGACCACTTGTACTGACTTGATCCAGAACTCAGCTACCTGGTGGTCTCCCTCCCTAGTGAACATGGGTGGGTGATATTGCTATAATTCTCTAGTCATACTAAAAATCCAAGGTATATTAGAAGTATTATCCCTCTCCATGGATTACATAACCGTTAGGAAACTATCATGATGATTATTATCAATTTTGTTCCCCAGTGTCATAGGATGTTTTGGATCAGTTGTGTGAGGTGTGTACTAATTACCAATCTCATAACATTTAACCTAATGATGACGTGGATTAATTTTTTTATAAAGTTCAACAAAATCCTTAGATAATAGAATACATATTTAAATCAACCTCATACTTTCAATATGATAACAACGAACCACTGACAGAAGGTTACTCAAAAATCTAACATAGCATGTGAATCAACATTTCATAACAGTTTCATTCATCAATTTTTATATGATATGTTAGAGGATGTGAATTCAGAATTTAGATAGTCAGAAATATCATAAGCAATAAATATTTCACTAGAATTAAAAAATCATTGAAACATATTTCCCTATATGTCTATCATGATGCATGCATACTCACTTCATGTCATACCAACCCATGAGTAAAATATCCTCAAATAGTAACATCACACAATGAGTGTGTTAACCAAGTTGGAATAACTTCACAAATGTAACAAGTGTAAATCATGAACAAAATTCCCATCCCTAGAAACATGGATTTTCCCCAATACATGGGTTAGATAATCCCATGCATTATATCATTACCAATCCCCAAAACAACCCAATCTCATATCTACCTTGCATAAATAGAAAACCAATAGAAAATACCTTAGCTCTAATTCCACTTTGTATTGTACCCAGCCTGATTCCCCCTCATGTGACTGAGATGGGTAGTTACGAGACCTCAAGAATGCCTCTCCATATTCCATAGGTCACTAAAAATCAACATCAGTATAAAAAATATAGTGGGGAGGATATACCATATGGAATAGACTAACAATCACAATGTAATTAAGATAAATCAATCATGATAGATAACTCAAGTAGATGACACATGAATACCAATAATCAAAATAACAACAATAAACCTTTTCATATAATACCATATTATGAAATAAATTTCATTATGAAATTGATACTAGTGAAGAACTAAAATCATATTCAACAATAAATAATCCGAAAATTTCTGTCCTGAACCCCATGATCAGTCCCATTTCCAAGATAAAATACCATCCACTAAAGCAGTCAGTCAAGCATAAGGACTATTTCACATGTATATACCAACATCCATGAAGTAATCTTGGGTACCAAATGATGCCTAAATAAGGTGTTATAAAAAATTTATAGGCCAAAAACCAAAATTTATAAAAAAATACAGTAGGAATAAATTGTGTATAAAAAATATAAAAAAATGAGAATTAATTCATAAATTAATGTGGAACACCAAATAAATCCAACCACACTCAAGCTCTGAGTAGAAACCTTAGGGTAGCCAAACTGTCTTTAGTACATTTATAGATATCTCTATCCATTGGAGGATTTTCCTTCATAGTATTAATAGCCCATATGATGTATCATTTAATGAAAATAAATTTGAAGTGGTAGATTCAACTTCATGGGAAAAATCACCCATATCATGTAAAGTAAACAAACATCTTTTCCCCAAGAATTAAGTCACTAAGAAATATTGGGATCTATGTGAATTACCATGCTAGATCCACTTAAAATATTCCAAGGCACATGAATATACCAAGGGAAAAAGGAATAATGTCATATTGGTCTCTATGTGATTTTACATGCTAGAGCTGCTTCTTTGTTCCCATGGTGCAATACCATTCCAAGTCCAAAAGTATCATGGGAACTAGTATATATTCCCATGAAAAATCCACTTTTATATTTGAATTAAATTAGAATAAATTAAAATTCCCTTGCTAGATCATATTTAATAATTCAACATCGAATGAAATCAAGATCCAATGTCATCCAATTTATCAAACATGCTAATCATGTGATCACATTCCATATCGTATACTTTATTCATGTTACCCAATATCAATAATTTAATCCCATTATTTCAAGTTACCAATTATCAAAATAATCACAACAATTCCATTTCACATATCAATTTATCCCAATTACTATAATCACGACATTATAACCATATTCAATCAAATTATCATGTCAATAACAATTGCATTCCAATCTAACTCTTCAATACAAGTGATTATTTATGAAAACAATTTCCACAATTCACTTTTTATTCCAATTAAAAATGTAATCCATTCCATAAATTATTTCCAATTCAAAAAAGGTCACTTGGTTTAAACATTACATGTCCCAACCTAGGGTCTAGGGTTTGAACACCTCTAGGGTGGATGCAGGTCCCAATCTCAATGCCAAAAACCTCAATAAGATACGAGGGAGGTCTTAAGAATATGGATTTATTAATTTTAGTGGGTTACCAATTAAAATAATTCATGTGAATAGTGTACTAGCTTTATCACACATGTTTCACATACTAGAGGAAGAAAATTAAATTTATGGAGCTATTTTTGATCACCCACCTCAAGAAATGAATAAGAAGGAAATATAGATCAAGCATCAGATAAACATGTTTCACCATAGTACCCTATTGAAAATGAAGGATCCACACATTCAAGGATGGAAGAAGGTGGACACACAAAAAAGATAAGAGAAATTTATCAATTCTATGAAGAAATTACAATTCTATGTTTTCTAAATTGTGCTATTGATTGAAGAACCAAGGAAAGGTGTTGGAAAAGCCTCATGATCCTTAGGGAACCTTCAAAATTTTAAAAACAAGAATTATGTTCAAATTAGGTGTAAAAAGGTGATTAAAAGAGGTTTCATGGGGGGATATGAAATTCCCCCTTCTAATTTATTCTAGACCGATGCCACTGGTTGGCCAAGGGGAGCCACCCATGAGCAAGTGGTGTCTTCTAGTGTACCTACACCACTGCATATGCAATTGGCATGTCAGTGGTCTCTTATATGAGACCCAATCTACCTAGGTTTCAACAGCTAGCTAGTGGGACTCTGGTATCTTTACAAAGATATTGGATTTCACAACAGCTAGCCGATGGCTCTATGGTATCTCCAAAACTACAGGCCACCTATATCCTTCCACCTTCCTAGATTCACTATGCCCCTATACACCTCTAAAAAACACTTTATTAGGGATAAAAATATCATTTACAAAACATATATACGTTCAAACAAAACATAAAGAGTAATTTACTTGGGTAAAATATGAAATTTTACAATAACGATTTCTGGGGAACCATCTATTATAAATGAGTTCCTCAGGTTTCAGTTTTATTTAATTTTTCAGATTACTATAATAGTGGTAATGTTGGATATAATAGAATTTAAATATATATATATATATATATATATATTTATAAAAAAATTACAAATTAAAATAAAAATTTAAAAAAATAAATAGTTTTCTTAGTTTAGTATAAAGGTGTTGGAGCCTCTAACTCATTTTCCCCTTAACTAGGGCCAAATGCATTGAATCCATCAATGAATTTGGGCATTATTTGTATTTTTTAAATGGGTTGAAGGATTTAACAACTTTAAGAATTATTTTTAAAAAAATTAAAATCTATAAATATTTATAATATTTGTTTTGTAAAACCTATAAAAAATCCCCTATTGTGTGTGTATGTAAGTTCTATCTTGCGTGAGTGTAATCAAGGTATTTGATGCGTTGCGTTAAGGTATTTGTGAACTTTTCAATCTCATGTAAGGGTAACCTGAGGTTTATATAGCTTATGTCAGGGTAGAATGATGATAATTCATAGGGGTATATATCATGTTATGTTAGTTCCATTATTTCATAAAGGTTACTCCTTACATGAAGGTAACAGTAATTTTTTACATAAATTACTTTTTGTTCCATATTTATTATACAATGCGTTTTGATAAAATAAATGGAAATATCTACCTAAAATCACGGTTTTAATATATTTTATGATAGAGAAGAATAAGATCATTGACTTGCCTAAAATTAAGGAGATTAAAATTGGTAATGCAGGATAATGAAATGGAAACTAAATTAATGTGAATTAAAATAATAAATCTTCATAGAGTTTTTTTGTAAATATTCGAAGAAATCTATATATATATATTCTAAAAAAATAATCTTTCCTCATTTTAGTTTCCTGATTTATATTATGAATTAGAGAAAAAATGTCACCATTCCAATTCAAAGGATGTCATTATAGAATGAAATGTATTTTAAAATGCAACTTGGATCATTTCTTGAAGAAAATAACCTTTTCACATTTAAAACAATAATTTTAAATATAAAATTTTCAAAAAATTAAATACATTTTTTTATTTTAAATAAATTCATAAACATATAAAAGAATATTTAAATTATTGAGATTTCATGGTGGTTTAAAATAACATTCATTTCATGTATATTATAATGAATATTCCTTTCCCATTTTTGGTAAAAAGTCAAAAGAACCTTATTCAATAAATGATAAGAAGATTGAATTTATTTATTTTTTTGTAAAAATTGAAAAATGTCTAAAAATTAATTTTATAAAATCATTGTATAACTCTAATTTCATTCATTAAATATTCTTTTAGAAAACATTGTCATGGATGTAAAATTATTTTTGACAAAAAATATAAATGAAGCCTATTTTTCCTAAAAATATTCTTTTGGTATCTTTTGTACTTGAAGAGAAGAAAATGAAAGGGAAACTTGAAAGAGAAACTTGAATTATTTTAAAATAATTATCGTATACAAAAATAAATGAGTTTCATAATAGATATATCATAATATTTCATGCGCATAATATACATGGCATAAAAGAAACAAGTGGTTATTATGTAATGTGTCCCATGGAAATAAAAGTGAGATGCTAATCCCTTACCTCAATTCTCAAATTTCTTCATACATGATAAAAACTCATTTATAATAAATATAAGTTATTATAAATCTATTATAAAATAATAATCATATTTATCATGAAATATATTATTTACTCAAGACATTTTATTATCCATGTATTAATATTTCCTTATTAAAATCATGTTTTGAGTAATAAATGCTTCATTTTTCATGTTTGTTTTGGTTAGATATTTTTGGTCCTTTCACTTTGATCAATATTAAATCATTTATATAATGTTAAACATGAAAAAAATATAAAATATATTCATTAAACACACACAAAAACACAGATATATATATAGTTATCCATTGAAGTTATAGATAAAAAACAAATTACACCATTTACGGACTCGATATACTATATATATGCCTAAACGTGATTTCCATTTTCTCGATGGATAAAACAAACGAAAGGTAAATATTAATTCACCTTAAAAAATAATTTTAATAAATAGATACAGTATATATTCCTTAAATATACCATCATTACAATCCATGTCAAAATAAAATGAAAAATGTGTTGCATCGCTTCATGGAGGCTATAGTCCACACGTAAGCACGATCGACACTATCATTTTTCAACAGATTGGAAGGAAATAAGTTATATGTGATATTATAATTACATATGTCTAAATATGTCTTAAATATCATATAAATATGTTAAATCCATCATTATATCTAGATGGGGAATGAGGTGATGTAAAATGAATTACTTCGGTTTGGGAGGTGGTAGTCCACCGTACACAAGATCGATTGTTTAGTTTCCCATTTGACAGAGGAAGATATGAATATAGGTTATAAAATTAATAAAATGGAATCTATGTATATGCGATATAATTATTCTATTACATCAAAACATTTTAATTATATTTTATGGAGGTGGAAGAAGAAATAAAATAAAAATGCTCAGCTAATAACAATACATTTTATTTAGACAACCTCTTTAGGTTTTCACCAAAATCCTTCATAAGAGGGTTACATAATTAAAAAAAGACTCTGGCACATGGGTATGTAATTAAGTAAGATATTTTGTTATTTATCATCTGAAACAAAATGATTTTGAAGTGCGAATAGATGAGGATAAAGGCGACCCTTTTATAAGTGGGGGAGGGGACTCACTTGAAATTTTTGAAAAAAAATGTTATAACAACGTTTTACACATTACAAAGGGCTAAAAATGGATCATTGTTGAGAATTAGATGATTTAAGGTCTAACTATGGCCATACAATTGGATTTGGTTAATTTTTTAGGTCACGTTAAACCTTATCTTTTTAGTTTAATCGTCGTTAAACCTGTTTTAACCTTAATCATAGTAATTATTTTTTTACAAGTAGTTGTGACCCAAAATGAATTTGAACAGATTATATAATACTAATTCTGTTTATTCAAAAAAAGGATTTTATTTTCTAAAATTAAATTCATAAATATAGTAAAATTTAATTTAAAATTAAAGCCGTAGGCATGATGAAAAATCAGTTTTCCAAAGAATAAGTATTCATAACTATAAAATGCTTTAAAATAATAATTCGATATAAAATTGATTCCGATGAAAAAAATTGGATTAATTATAAAATAATTTCAGTAATTTTATTTTTATAATCATCTTAAAACAAAATATAACTTGTGAATTCTTTAAACGAAAAGGTAGTTTTTAATAAAAATCATCATTTTCAGTATTCATTAAAAAAATTAATCTTTTCTGAAAATTATCAAAGAATCACTCATAGATAATTTGGAAATGATTATTTAAAAAATTTATTTCATTTTTTGAAATAGAATTTATATAAGTGTAAAAAATAACTTTTATTATTAGTTCAAAAAAAATTAAAAGCATTTTTTTGGAAAAGGTATTTTCAAAGCATAAAACGGTTTTACTAAATATTAAAAAAAATAATAAATATGTTTTATTTATCTAATAAATTGTAATTAATTTTTAATATGTAGTTATTACTATTCATACCACCAATTTTAATGGATATTTTATAATGGAAAAGATTAAATAATAATTTTAATCTTATATTGTTGTTTTTAAAACTCGATGTTACGTGTAACATAACCTATCGAATAATTTAAATTTATTTGAAATACCTTTTTCATAAAATATAGGGAAGTTAAATTATATCGCCTTAATACTAATTTCACCATTGAAATTATATAACTTTGATATAAATAACTAAGGATACTTCGACCTCATTACATCCTCAGGCTCCCACATAGATTCTTCAAGTTGGTAGTTTTTCCATAAAACATTAACTAGGTGAGTGGTATTATTTCATAACACTTTCTCTCTATGATCTAGAATCTCCATAGTTTTTTAATTATATGAAATTTCTTGGAACAATGTTATGAAATTTGAGTTTAGTATATAGAAAATAGAGGGTATGTACTTCTTCACAATAGATACATGGAACAAATCATGTACTTGAGAGAGATTTGGTGGAGGCACTAAGTGATAAGAAACTGTACCTAATTGATCAAGAATCATGAAATTGTTAATATACCCAAGTCTAATTTTTTCTGTTATTTATTAATATGATAACCTCATTCCATGGATAAAATCATAGGAATACCTTATCACCAACTTCAAACATAAGATCATATAAATGATTGGCATAATAAATTTTCTATTAACTCTAATAATCCACAATGTGGAATTGAATAGATCTAACATTATCTTCCATTAATTCATCTTGGTCAGGTTCCAATAGCTTTATTTATCCAACATCATCACAACAATTTTTATCTCTACATTTCATTCCATAGAGGGATTCATAAGGATCCGTCTGAATGCTTGAGTGAAAAATATTATTGTATGAACACTAAGCTATAGGAATGTGTTAGTAACAATAACATTTAATGTCCATAAAAAATAGCATAGAATATCCTATATGGTTTTAATATTTCTCATATAATGACCATCTGTCTGAGGATGATACATAGTTTTGAAACTCAACTCTTTATCTATATCCAACTAAATACATCATTAAAACATCAAGGTAACCCTCAGATCCCATTAAAATATAATACAATGTGGACTACATGAATCCTTACCACTTCCTTAATTTATATACTATAAATATGATATAGAAAGAAATATTATTTGATAGTGATTAAGTGTGATAACTTTTCAAGGATATTGACTAAAACCCATATAAAATTGTGTCCTTTAGATGTTTGGGGGATTCTAATAACAAAACCCATAGTGTATTTTTCCCGTTTCCATTTTGGTATGGGTAATAGTTGTAACATACCCTTAGAATTTTGTCTCTCATACTTAACCTCCTAACATGCAAATCACCAAGATATAAACTCTACAATATCTGTCTTAATGTAATCCCACCTGAAACACTCTTTAACATATCTATACATATTTGTACTTCTTGGATGAATAGAGAATAAATAACAATGAGATTCCTTGATAAAATCCATCAAATCTGGTATGGATGGATCTTATAAATGGTTCTTAAACATTATTATTTTATCACAATCAAGTTTAATCTCTAGAACATTTACAACCACCCTCTACAAATCCACATTATCCTTCATTGACTATTCAATTTTTACTTGGATAGATGGTTGAGCACTCATTTGATAAAGGCAAGATTTATCTCCTTTCTTCAAAATTTCTAAATTCATCCGTTTGAAATCCATAAATAATGGATCTTTTTGGATCCTCACCATAGATAGTCTATCCCAATCCTTTTGACTCAAATTATCTTCCACTATTATTGCTCTACCATGGTATTAATGTATTGAGTAGTCAAAATCTTTAATAACATCTAACCATATTTTCTAGCACATGTTAAACTAAATACATGTGAATATATACTGTAAAATATTATGATCATTATATATATCACACATTTCTCTATAATGATAATTCCTCCATATATTTAATAATAAATTACCACTTCTAACTCCAAATCATGATATGGGAAATTTTTCTCATAGAACTTCGATTTTTGGGAGGCATAATATATCACCATATCATTCTATATGAGAACACATACCAATACATTATTTGATGGATCAATATATATTAAAAACCATTACCCACATTAGAGTAATGTTTTAACAGGTGTGATAACTCAAAATATCTTTAGTTAATTGAATGTTTCTAAACTTTTATCTTTATAAAGGAACTTGACTCCCTTTTTAGTTAACATGGTGAGTGGATTGGACTGTTGTGAATAAATTTCTACAATACATCAATAATATCTTACTATACCAAGAAATATATTGATCTCAGTCACCATGGTTGGTCTGGAACAATGTTCAATAGCTTTTGTATTTTATGGATCCATCAATATAACTTCATTTGAGATTCTATGACCCAATAATGAATCTTTTGGTAGAAAAAATTCACTCTTTGTAAATTTTTCCTATAGTTTCTCCTTAAATAGGTTCTTTTGCACAATTTTCAAGTGATATCAACAATATTCCTTACTCTATGAATTGATAAGAATATCATCTATAAATACTAGCATAAACTCATTAATATAATCTCTAAAGACTATATTCAGTAATTATATAAAGATATCATAAGCATTAGTAAGACCAAATGGTATCACAATATATTCATAGCACCCATACCTTGTACATAATTCAATATTTTGTATATCCTCATTTTTAACACTCAATTGAGGATATATATTGAAAAGGTAAATCTTTTAGAAATTATTTGCCTCCATGATATTGGTAAAATAAATCATCAATATGAAGTATATGATTCTTCTTCTTGATTATGATCTTGTTCAGTTCTTCAAAATCAATAAATAGTTACATCTATCCATAGTTATTCTTAATAAAGGATAGATGCACCCTAATATGAAAAACATGGGTGATTGAATCCCTTGAAAGGAATCTCTTTATGTTTCTTCGTCAATTCCTGAAACTCAATAAGTTCCATTATTTACAATGTCTTCAAAATAGGTGTATCACTGGTTTTGATTTCTATTGATAACTCAACTTCAAGAATTCCACATAAACTAGGTAAATCATCCAGAATGAAATCAAGAAAATCTCAAACAATAGTCATATCTTCTATGTTTAGTTTTTCCCCAACCATCTAATATTAATACCCCTTTTGAAAAGGAATCAAGACACATATAATGGATGTGATCTCCATTGGAAAATTATCTTTATCATCATATTGATAGATGATCATAGGTTGGTTTGGAATATCAAATGTGACATTCATTCCTCAGAAATTACTATGGGTTTTATGTAGGGAAATCTAATCCACACCTAAGATGACATCAAATTACATGATAGAGAAAGTAACACGATTTATAGGAAGCACATTCTCAGAAACATCAACTGGAGAAGAATTATAGACATGATATGTGATCATCATCCCATTAAGGGTTTTCAATTTTAATTAAACATCTAATAAATGGGGATTGAGTTTTGATAGCCTTAGAAAATTATTTAGATATAATACAATTGGTAGATCTAGATAAAAATAAGAAATTATAAATTATAGAGTGGATAGTAAGTGTACCTTTTACCATGTTGTTATCATACACCTAATTATAAATAATTATCACATGAGGTTTACCTTTGTATCATAGATTATGTGGTTTCTGAAATTAATCATCATCATTAAACCTCATATTTTGGATCTAGTTAGAATAATTCTAATACTAATTGAATTTGAAACACTGTAGTGAAGGTGGAAAATTTTGCAGAGCTACCTCTCTATTCAAATAATAAGATATTTTCTTACCCCCACTGTGGTATTTGATCACCTTATGACCTTTCCTTACACACATAATACATTTACCAGTCTTCTTAATACAATATATACACTGTTTTTCTCCACACATTGATCATAATGTAAGCTTTATCTTCTTCTCCCTATGGTTTTTAGAAATTTATTTGAATTAAAAATTTCTTTTCCTCTCAAAACCATGAGATTGATGGATAAATCCAATATTAATTTCTATATTTAGAGTATATAGAAAGATTTATTCATAACTTCTGAAGTCCCTTATGGAAAATTTCTTTTAGATACATGGTTTTAAGACACCAATGAATCGATTTATCGTAATTTAGGTTTGATGATAATATCGGATGTTTAACATTCAAGTCTTTTAAAATTTTATTCATAGGTATCAATGGATTCATCATACTTTTATTTAAACTCAAGGAATTCATTATCCATTTTCCAAAAAAGAACATTAGGAAATTAGTTTTTGAAAAATAATCTATTGAACTAATCCCATAAAATGGGGCCAATTTCTTCATGTTACCTCATATTCATGATAAGAGTCCATCATTGATTCACTTTTCATTCCGAATAATTAATGTCCAAATTGACTATTTTAGGATCCAAAAATTAGAGAATGAAAAATATATTTTCAATTGTATTGATCCATTACCCAGTTACTAGTGGACCAATTTAATAATTAAAATAAGGTCCATATTGCCTCATGAAGAAATTAATATAATTTTGTTCCCTACATTGATCATTTTTATGTTCAACATGACTCAAAGAATGAGAATGTTTTATGAGTAAAAAATTATATTTTTTATTGTATCTCCCATAAAAATTGATTTCTCAGGAGGATAATTATTTAATTTTCCATCACATTTAGACTTATCATGATTCCCTCGGGTTCTATAAATTAACTAAAACTAAAAAATATAGTTTAAGAAACAATAATCAAAGTGGGAAGCCACATACTCATGAATAATCACTTAATTGATATCTAAATCATGACTCATTTTCAATACATGAAACCATAGGCTTAACCTAGGTTATTCATCTTCATTATTCAAATATTTCAAGATGGATAGTAATGAGTTTGTGAATTTTCAAATAATATTCCCTTGTAGTGTTAAACCATGTGTGCAACAATGCTTGTCATCATGCACTATGTGATGATCGAGTCAAATCCCAATGTGACCTTTTTAGAGTTATTACCCTTGAGTAAAACTATGAAAGAGACACAACCACTTGTATTATCTAGATAGGGATTTAATTTCATAGAAACCACTCACTCTATCCTTCACCAAAATTCCAGGATATATTTCTATACTTATACTTACCCTTATGGTTCTCACTAATGTTTTCTCGTCTTATCTTCCAAAGGTTAACTAAACCTTGATATTATACAAAATATAATGACCCAAACTTTTCATAAATATATATTACATCATAATAAATGAATATTAATTTAATAAAATAATGATCTAAGCCAAAATAATATAGGTCTAGTGCCTTTATAAACATGGATATATAAACTACTGGTTCAGAGGTAAACTAAATCATCTTCTACTGTGTTCTTCAAAACTAGAACCATTATTATAAATATCATACATATTAAATTTATTTATGAAATAAGGAAAGTAAACATAATAAAGGATGAGATCATATTCTCATAATTTAAGAAAATCACTATTGAGTGGTTTTTATTATTTAGCAGTGGTTTAAACCGATGCCAAATGGTTCTGTGACTATTAAGAAAAACCACCACTAAAGTTGGTGTCAGCATCCAAATATGGCGGTTCCTTCTATTTAGTGGAAGTTTCTGGAAATAGTTGTATAATTTATATTTAGTGGTAGTTTTCTTCGTTTTAGTGGTAGTTTCCAGAAAAAAAATGATGAGGATTTAGTGGAGGTTAAAACGAACACTAAATCCTATTGTTTTCCCCCAAAACACCACTAAAATAATTAAAACTGACACTAAATAATAGTGTGGAATATTTAGAAGTAGTTTTAATCAACTCCCAATAAAAAACATCACCATATAGTAGTGGTTTAAACCACCATGAATAAAATATTACATATTTAATGGCATTTTAAACCACCGTTGTATGATGAATTCCAATAAAAAGTCCAGCTACAAAATTTGTTGTCCCAGAACAACCCTGAAAAAAAAAAGAAACAATGCATTGACCAAAACATTATACCATGTAGTTATACCAAAATGTATATAACTTATAATCAGAGTACACATAAATCAATAACATAATTCCAAAAAAATGACATACAACACATTGACACATGGTTATACCAAACATACATAGGTCACCTGCTGTCCCGATCCCATCTAAAATATAACAATAAGATAAAATAATACACACATTGGACCTACTGAAATCCCCATGCCACATTACCCTTCCTCAAACAACCTATCAATATGATCGATTCCAATTCACTAGAAATACTATGATCTGAAAATAAAAAAGAAATATAAGGTATTTATACACATGAGGGTTCCTTTACATGGTGTGAGGGAACATATAAGTTGGGTATCTAAAAGCATACATAGTACTCACCATAATATACTTGTATGAACAAGGTAAAAATAAAAACATCACATAATATCTTGAATAGAATTATCTAACCTGGATTCCATAACTCTATCTTCATTAGGTCATTATGTGAAAAATTGGAAACTATTATAACTTATTGTTCCACGGTTGGTTTCATTCAAAAATCTCATCGTCACCTTACCTAATGCGATCATACACATTGCCCAGTACATACCTGAAGACTTAGGGTGGGAATCATCTATGTCTTTGGATAACTACCTAAAAATCATGACCAAATATTACATACGAATCCTAACCTGCTACCTCATCAATTAAGGTAGTGTCCATAATCCATGAATCTTCTTATACCATGTCCCAACCATCTCACTTTCCATGGTTCACTATCACAACCCAATCTTACTTAAGGAATGTTCCAACATCGTAATGATATACTACTAAGGGAAAGTTACTACTTCATGTACATAAGGAATCCATCTCACCCTTGGTTGTTTTGGATGATCGATATCACTAATAGCAAGGCTAGGACTAAGGATCTTCTCCCCCACCAGGTGTAACACCTACCATATGCACACAAAATCAAACAAATGAAATAAAAAATATTTCATGAATTCAATCAGATAGCTCACCAAAAAATTCCATGGTGTTAGTCAGTCGAGACCCAACCCCACATCTCAAAGCATGTATTTACTGTTAGGGCACAAACTAGATCCCCAATACCCATCATGATCTGTGATCATTTATATGATAACATGCCTATCACCTATCGATCACACAACCACCCAAAATATCCCATAACCCAAACCTTAGGTCCTAGTTCAACTATAAAAAACCCCTTATCTATCATGTTCCTATAACCAATGTGTCATCATAACCTATCATGATCTATACCACATGGAAACATGATTCCATGTATTGAACAACTCCCACGAACTACACCTAGGTTCTATTTCCCATATCTTAAGAAAGATATTTATGTCTTTAGCCTCGTTATAACCCTTATCTATCCTATATCATCTCATCCTAATGGACTCATCCCAACCATAGTTCTCATTAAAACTCAACCCAAACTTATGAGGGTGTTTATAGAAATATATTTAAGCCTTCCACCTAGTTAGAACCATTCTCTATCCCATATCATGTCATCCCAAAGGACTCATCCCAATCATAGTTCTCATTATGCCTCAACACACACTTATGAGGACATTTCTCATAAATCCTGATCTATATGGTCATCTAACCCATTTTTCACTTCTATTAACCCTCTCTTACACATCAGACTAGAATTTGGGAAAACATTCAAGGATAAAAAAAATAAAGTCCATATCCAGACACCACCTGACATATCTTATCAACTTATATAGTACCCTCTAACCATGGTGACATGGTCACCAGATAATTCTAATTACCTATAAGGCTAAAGAAAACTTATTCCAATCATAAGAATCCCAAAAAAAATCATATACATTTATCTATAGTTTTCTTAGACCATATTTATATACATAGTATCCTAAAACACGAATAACAGAATGTAATCATATATAAAAATGTAAATTAATTTACACAAACCATAACATTACATCATTAAATTACACCAAAAATCATTATATAAATGGTTTCAGCCTCTTAAAACATGGGAAATTAGAAAATGTCATGTGAATACTCTATGCCACAAACGATAAAAGACAAAACCCTCTCATTCTATATTAGTCCAAGAGATCAAAGATACCAATAATAACTACCCAATGATGAACTCTACTAGTCACTCCCTCAAACTATATGGCTACTTCCAGATACTCAAACCTGCAAAGAAATTATATTGAAAATTAAACATTGTTATATGTTTAGATTTAAACATAAATCTTATAAAATTTTGGGAATGTTTTGATATTGATGTTTTTTTATTTACCCACTCACCACTAGTAAACAATGTAATATCACTGGAGATAGATCTAGTCGTCTTTTGATATAAATAAACCAACACATTCTACAAAGTGGATATTTGACACCCTATAACTGAATTGTGTTTTAAATAGAAATAACTCTCTCTGAGCATATCGGGGTAGGGATTTAATACAACCATAAGTAGATGCACCTACAATCCCCAATTTCTTTCTAGAAATGTCAAAAGGTAATGGTCCCAAACCCATCCTGTGCAATCGACCATGATGCTCCTACCAAAGGACATTAACAACTAGGTCATCTTAGGAGATTGAGAAGGACAGTGTGGGATGGAATCCCATAGTTCTTTAATTTTTACCTATAAATAAAATATCAGTCATATTTAAAGAAATATATATTAACATATTTACAACTAATAATAAGTTATTATAATAAAAATGAATTCATACCCCAAATTCTTTGGTAGGATAATTAACAAAACTCCCATCGTATTTTTTATGAACATCCAACCACAATTTTGTTTGGGAGACTTGGTTCCCTAAATTCCGTGACTTTATTAAACGAATAAAAATAAACAATTTAAGATATAGAAAAAATAAAATTGTCTCATGAATATTTAAACTAAATAAAATTTTACCAGATTCGATCGGTTTCTAAAAAAACTCTTTGACCCTGCAATGTGAGGGATGGTTTTATTAGATCGTCTCAATGGATTCTTCATTGAAACATATTGAAATTAATAACATGTAATTTAATAGTAATGTATGAAATGTCATCTCCTTTTCATGTGAATGTATAAATGTAAAATATGATTAAAATAATAATATATATTTAAATACCACATGCTTCTCATCTCGATGGCTATCAACAAAAAATTTTCATTGCTCTCTGGGTACCGCTTTGGGTACCATATCATACAATTGTTGGGTGCTCAACGAAGTATCATTGAATTAGTTATATAATATCTATTTTAAATATTTCCATTTCTAACCTAAATTTTCCATTGTCCACTTTTGTGCAATAAAATCAACAATGATAAAGTTAAAAATATATATATAAAGAGATCGATTTTTAAAATATTAGAGTTTAATAACAAAATGACATTCAATTACACCATAATGTATTAAAATTACCTTTATCAATGAATGAAAAACTTCACTTTTACAAGATGAAGGAATATTATCTAATCAAGATATGTAATCAGAAGGGTAACCGGTGCTGCTGCTAGCTAGCCTAGAATATGGCCAAATAATCCCGGAAAGTCATCCATAGAGAACCCATATAAGTAAAATGTGACAACTATCTTTAGTCCATTCAGATTCTATACATATGAACATTTCATATTTTGCTTCGTAGTCATATTGGTTTCATATTTTATGAATGAAAATTTAGTACTATAAAAAAATTATGATAAATTTCTTCAAATTAAAATTTATACCTATTACTGTCACCCTCTAATATCCCCGTGAAGAACCTGAAGTCGCGACCTGCTCCCTTGTTGCTGAGGCTAATAAATTGGGAGGAATTTGATGAACTGCAGATGGGACGCCGACAGAGGGTGTGAGAGATAGCATAAAGTGGAAATCAGAGGGAGTCTCAGATAAAAAATGGAGGGATACTGATGGATCATCATTTTTAGATATGGTCAAGATACCATTTACTGAGAGTTGACTTGCGTTAGTATAATGCTTTCTCCTTGGAATTTATTTCATTTAATCAAATAAAATTAACTTCAGAACAAATATTTTATGAAATTCATGTAGAAAAAATAGAAATGATAATAGATGAACAATACTTATAGGAAAAATATACATAATTATGATAATGAATGACCACACAAATGACATAAGTTCTTGATAAATGAATATATTACTGCACATACAATCATTTTGTCCTTCAATCATGTAGTTTTCCTTCTACATAATTACTTAATCTACTTTATCTACCCTTTCAATATTAAAATTTTAAATATCATGATGGAAAAATATGTTTGCTTCTATCTATTGATGAGATTTAATGTCACATGTCAAATCTTCCACTTCATCACCCATATCATACAAGTCTCTTTGTTTTACATGAGAAACTACACTCCACCCTTAATCGCTGAAATCATCCACATAATATAACATTTTATCTTGTGATGATAATATATACAGATCATGTAATTCATAGTCACCAACATCTATCATGATAGGGAGGTTCATAGAAGTAAATTTCATGGAATCTCTTTTAACACCCCAGATAATATCAAACAAAATTTCATTTGAATAAAAAAACTAAATAATGAACATGGTAGTTTAATTAAATAATATCAATCAACTTTCCATAGTATCCCACTTCATAAATTGTACAATGCCTCCTAATATAGAATCCTCAACCCAATTCATAGATAATCACAACATAATACTAAAAAATGATGGAGGAAATATCATATCTATTGCATAAAGCGTCCATAAAAATCTATCTTTAAGGTTTTCATAATCAAATGGTTGTATAGATTCCTCACATAGTAGTCTGAATAATGAGTAAAATTGAAATAAAATAGTAGTAAACATTTCAGGTAATAATGTATGCAATTCCAATGGTAATAACTACTGTAACAAAATATGTGAATCATGGATTTTAAATCCATGTAACCTATGATAATTTAAGTAAAAACACCTTGATATTTTACTTGAATAACCATTAGATACGTTCAAATGTCTAAAAATTCAATGGAATGTATCTTTATTCCAAAAATTCATCTCAATATTCATAACATCAAGATTATGCCACTACAAATTAAATTCCTCATATAGAAGTTTAAATAACAAAATTTTTTATTGCATTTTTGTATTTTGATTTAACTTATTGATGCACTTTTAACTCATTTACCACTATTAATAAAATGATTCACCTTCCCAAATTCTATTTCTAAATTTCCTAGTTGTGAAAATATTTCGAAACCTATTAAAATTTTTGGAGGTGGTCTATGATCAATAGAACCATTGAATTTTGACTTGTTAAACCGAAATATATGAGATGCATCGAGAAATATTCAACGAAATAAGAAACACCATTTTTTACTTTGATGTAGTCATTTATGATCCAAGTAAAAGTTACAAATAGGACAATCCAAACCCGTATAAGTGTTCCAACAAGCTAAATTCCCATGCCATTGGACGTCACTAATGGTCCGAATTAGAGAAACATTCATTTTGAACATTGTTCTAGAATATTCATCATATGTCTCAACAACGTTGCTTCATAAATCCAGTAATTATTAAATTAGAGGCTTCAAGTATTCATCAATATCATTCATGGCACGTTTTTTGGGAATAACCACCAAAATGATTAAAGAAGTCTATTTCGTACACATCCATAGAGGCAGATTGTAAGGGATAAAAAAACCCAACCAAATGTTATAAGTGGTGATCAAAGTCCCAAATGGGTTGAATCCATCGACATCCATTCCCAATCGAACATTTCTAGGATCAGATGAGAAATATGGATAAAATGAATTAAATTTCATCCATGATTGTGAATCTCTTGGATGTGGATTTAACCAATCATTTTTATTATATGTAGAATTCCACTTCATCTGTTTGGAGTTTTTTGATGACATGAATAATCTTTGCAATCAAGGATTTAAAGAAATTAATGTAAAACCATTTTAGGTTTGTTACTTTTCATCATGTTATTTATATTATTATGTTGATTCAGACTTCCAATATCTCACATTTACATCCATCTATAAGAATAACATTTTTTCAATCCTATCTACTTGAATATTCTACCCAATAAAGCATACATTCATTGGGACACACATGTATTTTTGTATAATTTATGGAAATATTGTTTACAAAGTTTTTCATATCATAAAAAGACTTAGGGTTCTTTTCTCTAGGAAATGCATCATGTAATAATTCCAATATCATGTACATAGCCTTATTTGTAACTCCACACATGCATTTGATATTATACCACTTTATCAAAAAAAGATTTGAATATTTCAAACATCATCTATAAAACTCTTGATTTCCATCGTCAACTAAACTATGAAACACATTTGTATACTCAGAAAAATTTTAACTTAATTATTCTCCACATTATCAAGAAAAGGATCCACTGATATGTTACAATCTTGATTTGTTTTTCCTATAGTCTCAAATATATCACTGGTCATGTTGTTATTTATAGCACC
This sequence comes from Viscum album, assembly GCA_963277665.1. Taxonomy (NCBI): domain Eukaryota; kingdom Viridiplantae; phylum Streptophyta; class Magnoliopsida; order Santalales; family Viscaceae; genus Viscum; species Viscum album. The sequence goes on along the minus strand of OY728121.1, from coordinate 1,096,414,009 downwards.
CTCAATTGGTTGTTCTGATATGTTACGATGATGATGTTGGTGTCCTATAATGCCTAATTCATCGTTTATAAGGTTTTTTATTTCATTTTACATTCATGATGAAGTTGTGAGTTCATTGTATCGATTGACATTAGTGCTCAAATTTTTGGTAACATTATATTCCCCATGCCAAATCCAACAAAAATATTGAGTAAATAATTGATTCAAAATCAATTTTTCATAAACATAATATATCTACAAAAATCGTATAAATTTACATTTAGAATATGAAAATATTATTATCCCATTAATGAACCAGTTGGAATTTTAAAAATATAAAAACTCCTCCAAACCCTTAGGATATTGAGGGGTGTTACTTAGTAATGTGATCCATCTTTTATCCATATATATCACAATGTACCTACACTTTATTAAAAAAAGAAATAAGTATTACTAAGTAGAAAAACTGATAAATGGAAGTGAAAAAACAAAACCCAAGTAGTTATAGGAGGAGTCATATAAGTACTAAATAAGTCAGAGTAAAAAATGAAAATAAATCAAGGATAGTATTATATAAAATAGATGAAAATGAAAAATCTTAAATTAATTAATTTAAGGAAAGAATCATTAGAGAACACCATAGGGTAACTAAATCTAGGTTAACCTAGTAATTATATATCACCATAGTAGTAGATTTAGATTTATAATATATCTCTAGTTAGAGAGGCTGTCACATAACTCTTCACTAACATTGCCTATGGTGATCTAAGAGATTCTATTTATATATGTCACATTATATTTTTTATTATTTACATATTGTACCTCTCAAACCAACTAGCATGGTTTTATTATTACATAACATATCCACTACAATCATAGAAAGAGTATTTGAAGATGTTTTATTTAGAGTGAATAATGTGATATTCCCTACTGATTTTTATGTTTTAATCATAGAGGAGTATATGATATATTCTTAGTCACCTATCATATTGGATAAAAAAATTATAGAAATATAAAATTAATTCATAAATGTAGATAATCGTTCCATAATAATGGAGTGTGGATAAAAAAAATTCCACTATATATTTTTTTATTCCATCATGTACCCATAATAAGATAACTCAATTCTTTCATTTTAACATTCTGATGAGTACAATCTATATGATGAATTCTGTTTGGTATAATATATTTTTTATTAGGGAAACAAATCTAGATCTAAAAATTTGATCAAAAATAATTAGTTAAAACATAAATATTATATTTAACTATCTGAAGATGAAATAACTTTTGATTTATTTCATGGTTCTTATTATTTATTTAGTGAAAAAGTGTTTGACACTTCATCTATTTAAGATAAAGTTTAAGCCATTGATTTAAGTAAAAAAATAAATTGTTATCTTTATTAAAGACTATGGATCTATAATTAAAAACCATTCTTACAAATTTAAAATGGCGTCGCTGTCGTTAAATCCAAAAACGTTTCTCAAGTACCTCAACTACAGATGCACTCATCGGGGTAAAACTCAAAAAATGGAATAAAATTATTTTAAACATATTTGTTTTTTTTAAAATAGCATGATAGTTCTATAGAAAAATAAGAAATATGAGTAATTTTATTCATTGAGAATAATTTTTTATTAAAATATTCATAAAACATACATTTATACCATTTTAATAGAGTTTTAAAAAATCATGAAATGAAATAAAAATCACTAACTATAAAGAATACCATTCAATTTACTTAAAATATGTATTCAGAATATTGATGGAATAAGGAATGAATAGAAATTCAAATCATTGGAAAAATACATAAATAGTCAATAATAAATTATTTTGAAACATAGTGTAGAAAACTGTGTGCCAACCATACAAGCTACAGTTAATATTGTCTTGAAGAAATTTCAGTATTCATGCATGATTTGTTGAACTATGTGATTATGACTTGAGAGTTACAAAATTAATATAAATTGATTTAATGGTTGGATATATGGTTTTAAAAACCAATCAATGACCATGAAAATATCATTAGAAACCCTGAAACTATTCTCATTTATAATGTGTGGTCTTGAGAATGTGCACATAAACATTGCACCATGGAAATGGGAATCAAATTCTATTTTCCGAATAAAAATTCATAAAATATGATTAGTAAATATAAATGGAAACTAAAGTACCCATTAATAATATCTAATTTTAACTATATTCCCATCATGATAATTATTGTATAGATAGTTACTCGAAACTAGCAACATCATTTATGAAGAATCTAACTCTTTTCCTCCCGAAATCCCCAAATAACATAAATAAATTAGTATATGACATCATTTTGTAACAAAAAACTGTGGTTATTGAATCTTGGTACCCATTTTGGAACACCAAAATTCTGGAAAAGAATTATACATTACCACATGATATAAAGTAATTCCAGGGAATCAACATTACACAATATTGGAATGATTTCATGTAATAAACACAAACTACAATCAATGGAGCAGTGGTGGGGTGGTGATGGGGAAAGGTCATAGATTAGGTGGAGCAGTGATGGGGTAGTGGCCTGAGGGAGTAGCAGTAGTGATGGTTTATGCGAGAGAGTGGCCGCCAGCTTTGGATCGGGCTTGGGAGCTTGGGGGAGACAGGGACAAACAATGAGGTTAGTTATTTAGTAGAGTAGGGCTTGAAGGGGGATAATTAATATAAAGAAGGTGTAGGAAGCAAGAGGTAGAAGTGGTACATCAACGAGGGGGATAGGGTTTGATGGGATCTAGGGAAGAGGGGGTTGGGGTGTCCGGTTGGGGGGGGGGAGAGGTGTCATTGGTTTAAAAAATAAAATTAATATCATCATTTTTGAAAAAAAACCACTGATAATTACTAACTTTGGTGTACTGTTAGTAAGGGAAATCAAAGGAGATATCTAAATAATGTGATAATAATAGAATGAGAACATGATAATAACATTTGAAAACCATACCCTGCATATCATAGATAATAAAAATGTATCATGACATAAATCGTGGAATTTCATAAGACATGGACCATAATGGAATTATAGAAAATGAGACATGATATCGTAACACTGTAATAAGACATATATTTGTGTAATACAGATAATAATTCAAAATATTATATCAAGGACACCCACTAAGACATTCATAACTTGTTTGGCTTGGGCTAAACACCTATGTAACTGCTTCAAGCATGGGATAACCTCCCATGTACCCTCTTTTGGTCATGGGATGACCTCCGATATACCCTTTTCTAGGATTGTGATAACCTCCTAGGTACCTTAATTTAATCTAAGAATAATCTCCCATGTACCCTCTTTCAGGCTTGGGATAAACTCCCAAATACCCTCATTTAGGCATCAGATAACCTCCCATGTACCTTTTGAGATCATAAGACAATAATAATTACCCAATTCATTGTAGGGATATATAGGTGAAAATTTTCATATAATATATACATTTATATGACACAATATCTTAAAAATTTAATCATATCATCACATATGAGAATGAAATGAGTCTCATAAAAAAATATAATCATAGAATAACTAGTTGTAACGAAATAGGTATCCGAAAAATTTGTCATCATAAAAAAAATCATCCATAGAAAGAATACTTATGGTTTAATTGAATCAAATAACGAGTAAATCTTATTTAACATCAAACTATTTCATCTTAGATCAAAAATTATTTTGAAATATCACTTAGAACATTTATTGAGGTAAATTAACTTTCCCCTTTGAAAACAATTATTTAAAATCAATAAATTACCCGAAATATTAATGAAAAATTTTAATTTAAAAATAGACTTGGAAACATGTAATGTAATCTTTAAATTATTTAGTGATCATGATGGTTAAAAATATAAATTTCTAATACATGTTTAAATTAATATTCCATTAATGTTTTTAAAAAAAGTAAAAAGATCCTTGTTCAGAAAACAAAAAAAAGATTCCTTTTAAACCATTTTGTAAAAATTAAAACATGGGTAAAAACATACTAAAAAATCATTGGATAATTTTAAAATATTTCATGAAAATATTTTTAGAAAACATAGAAATGGAAGAAAAATGATTTTTAATCAAAGAGAAATAGAATTAAAAAAATAGAAACATGTATTCCCTATAAATAAACATAGGATAATTAAAAAATTAGTTTCATGATAGATATATCATAATATCTCATCATCATAATCATAATCATAATCAATCCTGGTAAATAGTGAGATTGTAACATAAAACCTTTACCACTTTGTTAATGTTTAAATCATAATCCCCATGAAAGAAAAGGAAAATACGTGTATTTGTAAATACCCATAATTTTTATAATAATAATCATAAAATATATTCATGGTTATAATAAACACCGTATAAAATAAACAAGTGGTGAATATGGCATGTGTCCCATAAAAATAAATGTGAGATGAAAATTCCATACCTTAAGTATTGAATGCCTTTATACATATTAGAACCTTCTATATAATAAATAAAATTTTATTATAATTATATTACTAAATAATAATCACATATATCATACCATATATGATTTATTCATGAAATTTTATTACCTTTTTATTAAAAATTTCCTTGTTAAAATCATGTCTCAGGTAATAACTGCTTCGTTTTTCATGAATGTTTTGGTTTGGTAATTTCATTCTTTTCACTTTTATCATTGTTAAATCATATATAGAATTTTATCATTGATATAAATATCATATATGTTAATTATACATGTATTTATATTAAACCATTAATGTTAGAGAGAGAAATTGAATTACATCTTTCATAGAGGCAGTAGGTCATACGTACGCATGAACGCCATTTCCATTCTCTAGACAGATAGAATGAAAGAATGGTAAATATTAATTAAAAATTATATAATAATTTTTATATCGTATATGTAATATATTTTAATTAAATATACCATAATAACCATCCATGTCAAAATAAAATAAAAAACGCATCCCATCGCTTCGTGGAGGTGGTAATCCACATGTACACATGAGTAACATTATCATTTTTCAAAGCATTGAAATGTAAGAAGGTAAATGTGATATTATAATTAAATAATTATTATTATGTAATAAAAATCAAATAAATATGTTAAATCCATCATTATATCTAGATGGTAAAGGGGGTGATGGAAAACCAATTACATCAGTTCGCAATGTGGTAATCTATTATACACACGATCGATTGACTTGTTTCCCATTTTGATGGAGTAGGATATGAATATATGCTATTCAATTAAAAAAATATTAGTACAAGTGTTATATTTATGTTATTATATCATCAATTTTGATTATTATTTTATGTATGTGGAAGAATAAATAAACTAAAAATTCTTAGTTATGAACAATACCTCTTCTACGGACAAACTCCTAAGGTTTGTACCAAAATAATTATTAAGAGGTTTAAATAATAAAAATAAATCATATATGATATGAATATATAATTAGTTAATATATTTGGGTAGTTTTTGGATGATCCAAAATCCTTTGTAAGTGTGAATAGAAGAGGAGAGGGGGATCCCTTTTATAACAATAGGAGAGGACACACTTGGATGTTTTGAAATGAAAATGTTATAACCTTGTTTTACAAAATCCACAGGGAACCCAAAATGGATAATTATAGAAATGTACCTGATATAAGGTATAAATATGACCAAAAATTGGATTTTACATGTTTTTAACTAATTTAACCCTTATCTTTTTAGTTTAACCCCCTGTAATCTCGTTTAAACCTCAACCACTGTAATTAATATTTATTATTTTTACAATTAATTAGGAACCAAAATTAGGTTAAAATTATTATATAATATTTATTATTATTATTTAAAATATGGAATAAAATTTTCCAAATTAAATTCAATGATGTGGTGGAATTTAATTTAAAATTAAACCCACGAATATGAAAAAAAGTAGTTTTCCAAAGAAAAGGTTTTCTGAAGTAATGAAAATTTAATATCAAAAGTCAAAATTAAATTGATTTAAATAAACTAAATTGAATTAATTATGAAATAATTATACTAATGTTACATTTAAAATAATATTAATACAAAGTGTAACTTTTAAATGCTTTAAACAAAAAGACAATTTTTTTAAATAAAAATTATCATTTTCACTATTCATCGAAAAATAATCATTTCAATAAATTTTCAAAAATTAACTCTATAATAATTTTTAGAAGTATATTTAAAAAATGAAGTTAATTTTTTTAAATAATATTTGTCAAATTGTAAAATAATTATTTTATTATTTGTTCACAAAAATCAATAAAACATTTTTTTTAGAAAAATTATTTTCGAAGCATATATTGGATTACTAAATATTAAGTGATTTTTTATCAATATTTTTTATTTATTTAATAAAATTATAGTAAATTTTAAAAAATATATTATTCTATTTCATACAACTATGCTTAAAGACTAGGTTATAATGACCAATTTAAAATAATAATATTAATAGTATATTATAGTTCTTTAAAATTCAGTGTTACAGGTAATGTAAGATATTAAAGAAATTAAATTTATTTTATAAAAAATATTTCATAAAATATTCGTGTGTTACATTTTGTAATGATGGGACTATTCTCATAACCTCACATCATGGAGATTACTTAGGGAGAACACCATGCGAAGGTGTCTCAATGTCATATGAGCCTGTTACCCCTATTAGCCTCTATCACTCGTGCCCTATAATATAATATAATGTAGCTATAGAACATATATTCATGTATTTTTCCTAAAAACTCTAGGTTCTCATCATAGTATGGAACTACTTTGACCTTTTAGTATGACACATATTATTATGACATTATCACATACAAATTTCATATAGAGGACAAATCATGAAGTAATAATAAACATCATTAACAATTAAAACATGTAATAAAGTTCTAAAAATGCAGGTTCTAGGGAACAAACTCCAACAAACTACCACTTTCACTAGAGCCAACTGAGAACAGCGTCTATTCCACTAACTCTGGCATGATACTCATTACTCTACTAAGATAAATCCTTGACCAAGGGTTCCATCACATTTTCTTCCATGAATACTCTTCTCCCTAAAACATCACCTCATTTAAAAAAATATCTCATGAGATTAAACTTCTGATGTATGTTATTTTTCCTTTCGTCTGACCTTGGATAATTGGAGGGACCACCAATATAGTGTTATCATAGTAAACAATGATAGGCCCCTTACTTATAGATACCAATCCAAGCTCTTGGAAAAAGTTTTGAATCTAAACCGCTTCCATGGCTACACCAAAAACTGTAATATACTTAGAATATGCTATATATTTAGTGGAAATTGTCTTCTTTAAAAACTTCTAGCTCACATCATCTACATTGAGACAAAAGAAATATCCAAAATACAACTTGAGACCATTCAAATCTACCTGAAAACTAGCATCTGTAAAACCCCTGATGAATATCTATTCATATCCTCTATACAATAAGAACATATCATTAGTTTATCTTAGATACATAAGGTTAGTCTTAACAGAATTCCAATAATATTCACCTGGACCTACATGATATCTGTCTACCATTCAAAAATCATTGTGGACATAAATCCTTGGACACAACGTGGAATACATGATATATCCTATCATAGAAGTGCATAGGATCTTTCTCATTATCTCTCTTTCATATTGTGTTTGAGTACACATTTTATTAGAATGATGTATAATATGTGATGATTGAACCAATATCATATTGGTTTTCCCTATACTAAATCACTTTAGTATCTATATAATATATGTACTTTGAATTTTCCTAAATGTCCTCTTAGATCAATCACACATGATCTTGGTCCCTAGAATGTGGGATGCTTCACCAATGTCCTCTATGGATAATCACTTTATTAACCATGCCTTAACCTCTTATAAATATAGTATATTTTTCAAATTAGTAATATGTCATCAACATACACTACTCTGAAAAAATCCATACTAGCACTAAACTTCTTATAAACACGTGGATCACATTCTTCAATAATGAAACAAAATTTCATTACTACTTCATGGAATAGAATATTTCATGAACTAGAATCTTTATTTAATACATAAATGGATCTCTATAACTTTCAAACATTTTTGTAAATTACTAGAGTTAAAAAACCTTATGGTTGTGTCATATAGACAACCTCTTAAAGGATCCTATTACGGAAAGTAGTTTTGAAATCCATTCTTCAAGTATCATAGTCATGGAATGCTGCTATGACAAGTAAGATTCGGGTGGATTTACACATCAAAAATGGAGAAAAGGTTTAATCATAGTCAATTTCATTGATGTTTTCTAAATCCGTTAGCAACTATACATGCTTTATAGGTACTTATTTTACTTTCCATTTCTAATTTTCTCTTGAATAACCATTTACATCAAAAGGGTTTTACATCAACTCAAGAATCGATCAAGACCCAAAAATGGATTTGATACATAGAATCCATCTCAAAATTCATGGATTCTTTCCATCATGTATCTTCTAAGCTCCATACTACTTTATTATAGGATATAGGATCTTTATTTCAAGCCAATAATGAGTCACCATCATTGGTGACCAGATGAATATATCTCTTTGGTTCTTTTACCTATCTATCAATCCTATACAATACTTGTCTTTTTGGAATAAAATTTACCATTCTATCTTGTGGAATTTTTTCCTATAACAAATCCTATGTATCATGAGCATAAACATCATCAAATTAAATCTTTCTCCTATTATCCTATATAGATATTTGATCCCTCTCATGAATGATAGTGTGTCTAACAACAATTACTTTCATTTATGAAGGGTTATATAAATAATTTCCCATTATTTCCATGAGATACCCTATAAATAAAGTCTTCATGTCATAGGGTGAATGTTTGTTTCTTGAGACAACCTTAACAAACACCTCACAACCCCATGTATGAACATGTGAAAAATTAGGTTTCCTTCCACTCTATAACTCAATGGGAATTCCATCTTCCACTTTGGTCGGTACTTGGTTTAGTAAGTATAATGTTATCTGAAATTCATTCCCCTAAAACGATAATGAATGGAATGCATGACACATCATTGACCATACAATATCCAAAAAGTTGTAATTACTATTTTTCCTAATACCATTCAACTATGGTGAATAAGGTTGAGTGATATGACATAAAGTACCATACTCCCACTGAGATTTGATTATGTATTAGTTATGATATTCACCACATTGATCCAATCAATGTTTATTTATCTTATAACCAAGAAGATTCTGAACCTCATTATTGAACTCTTGGAATTTCTAAATGGATTAAAACATTTAACTCATTAAGTAGATATACAAATATATACTCATGTTTTAATGAAAAGTAATAATGTATGTAAAACAACCTCCAGATTTTACTTCAAAAGGTTCACAAACATCGATGTGTACCTATTCTATAAGATATATGGCCCCTTCACCTTGACCACTGTGTTGTGGTTTGATCATATCTCTTTATTAAAAAGCATGACATATTTCAAGCTTATTTAGATCAAAAGAGTCTAAATAACCATATTGATAGGGATTTTCAAGCACTTCTCATTTACATGACCAAAAAGGTGCTTCCATATCTAGGTGTCATATGAGTCATTCATATTAGATTCATTATAAATTTACAATATTTGGTTTTTGAAATTCAATAAATAAATACTATTTTTCAATTATTCCATACCATAATATATAATATATTTATAAGAGTAGCAAATTTTATTTTAAAATTTTAGAATAAATCCATCCATATCTAAAAAATAAATGGAAATAATGTTCTTGGTAACAATCAGTACATAATAGAAGCATAATAAAAATTATTTAAACCCAAAATAAATCATATTAGAAATGTGTGATGGTAGTCTCCAATGGATTGAGTATCCAAACTCACTCCATTTTTTTACTCATAGATCCATCTCACATTTTGAAACAATCCGAAATATACTTGGTTCGTGTATTTGGATGAAAATGTGAGAACAAAATTTATTATCTTGTAACTAATTTATAAAAATAGAAATATTAGACTCAATAGAAAATGCAGCTAAATCATCCACCTGATTCTTTAGTTAGGTATAATTCCTCTTCCAGTGGACCTGCTTTCCACATGAAAAACATAACACATCATATTCCTTTACTTCCCTCTAGATTTTATTCTTCTTGGAGGGAAGATGATCTAGAGCATTAGACATGGAAGGATTCTTAAACCCCTTTGTATTGTAGCTCTTTTTTTATTCACCGTAAGGATAGTGGGTTTATCATACCCCATGTTTTATCATCATGGTGTATAAATGTAATATGTTCTGATAGTTTCTTCTCAAAATTTTTCATATTATAACTCATATTAAAATTAGATATGATTTTGGTTAGTGAGGACAAAATGGGATCTATGCGTAGCTCATCAAGTATCTTAAAACCCTTGATTTCTATGTGATTTATGCATCCAATCATCTTGAATACATGTGGTCCAACTGGTGCCAACTGTTCAAGCATGCATATGAGTGGTGCATTGGATATCTCATATCTCACTGATCTCTCCTTCACTTGACAGAGATCGTGAAGTCGAGAACCAATGTTATACGTATCCATATCCTATTATTGATTAAAAATATCATTGGATATGGGAGAAAACATGATGTATTGGACATCCATTTCATCATCCACATCGTTTATGTAGTAAAACTAGTAGAAAAATATATTTCCACATTAGTTTTTACTCTTTAACACTAGTTTCTATCCTATGTTTATGAACGTGATGTTTAATATAGAAGTTTCATCATTTTTTTATTAAAAAAGGTTTCTAAATATAAACTAGAAAGTAAATTTTATGTGTATTTCAACATCAGTTAATAAAATACATTGAAAATTATTTCTCATGAAAATTTTAAAGTAAAACAAACATGGAAAGGATAGTATAGAAATTTTAATGTTGTTTTTGTGTAAAACCAACATTGAAAGTAAACATCCAAAAATAACTTATGACATTCAATATCAGTTTTTCATAAAAAAAGATGTTGAAATTATTAGTGATTACTTTCAAAATTTGGGATTCCATGATGGTTTGTAAAAAAACTGATGTGGAAAGTTTTGTTTTTTAAAAAATAGATTATATTACATGCAAAAAAAATCTAAAAACATATATAATTGAATAAATCTATGATATGACATATAAAATAGAGTACACACATATAAAAAACATAATTTATAAATTTAAATCCGAAAAATATTGTCTAAATAATAATTTATACTAAAATAAAAAATTAAAGATAAAAAATTATGACATTAGTTTTAATAATAAATCTAATCATGTTCTTAAATCTATACAGTCACCTTGAAAAGAACAGTACAATATTATCTTCATAGATAGAGAATTGTAATTATAATTTTTCAATTGTGAATTTTGATGAAAAATATCATTCCACTATGAGAATTATTTTTTACCTTAGTAGATGAAATATTCATGTTTCATTTTATAGAAGAAACATTAGTATAACTATGTAGAGAATATACACTTCTTCAATGATCCAAAAAATTATCTATAAAAAAATATTAAAATATATCAGTTATTTAAAATCTTGATTCAGTAATTTTAAAACTAGAGTACCTGGTTATGATTGAATTAATTATCATAATTATTGATATCAATTTCAATATCTTAGATGAACAATTATTTATAAGTGTTTTGTTCATATGAACAATGTTGGTTCCAAATATTGAAATCTATTATTTCAATAGATAATAAAACCATTTTAAAATTTGATGGAACCACTTTACAAATTGAGTTGTATTTGTTGTCAATGGGGTCAAAGTCACTCTCCTATGTGAAATGGAGAATATAAATTAGATGATTGATGTGCTTCTCCTATGTTCAATTAACTTGTATCAAGTGATAAATTTCTTACAACATTGAAGTAACATCCTCTTAAGGGTGATTGAAGTGCTCTTTGGAATTCAAGTTCCAAAAAAATGGCGAAGAAGGGGATAAATGGGATTGGAATTTGAAGAAGAAGAGGATTGGCCTTTAAGGTGGCCATACATGAGGTTGATTTGTGTTTAATGATTGCCTTTCATTTTTTTTATTCTGCCAACTATATTTTTATAAGTCCTTACATAAAAAATTGGGGTCAGACCATGAGCTAGCTACCCCAGCCTCAACCCAATGCACCTGCGGGACCACAGGGGGTCGACCATGCCCAAGGGGAAGCCTTGGTAGAGCTAGCTCACAAGAGGCATGTGCAGGCCATGTATAACCACGCAGGAGTACACACACTGTGATCAACTCATGCGTAGGGATGCATATTGGGCACAAAGAGCACACCCATAGGAAGAATTGGCGGGCACAGAGCGCGCCCATAGAGAACCAGTTTAGGACAGTACCGGAGGGGGGAGAGGAGAATTCTGAGTAGTGTTTGGGATGAGTTGATTGATAAACCGTGAGAAAGAGGTAGTGCGTTTTGATGTGGGATGTGTTCGAAAAACATGGAGGAAATATTGGCCGCTAATCTAATCTTACAAGATATCTTGACCACAAGCCTCATCCCACATCCTTCATTATAATCATGGACATCCAAGATCAATTTGAGCCAATCCAACGGCTGCAGGCTCATTTTCATCATCTGATCGATTGGAGAGTAACCCGATGCCACTATTCACCATCACTAGTACCAATCCACCATGTTCACGCTCCAGGTTAGTTTTGATGTTGAAAACTCTTGCATGGTGATCGTCTGATCAAACTGATATCTTTTATGCAAACTATATCTTTCATGCATGCGATATCATGAGGAACAAGGTTTGGACAAGTCCAACAGAGTTGTCGAGGCCAAGTGGATCCGTGCAAGATTTATGCATGAGAATAATGCGTGCGATCTTGACTCCATGCACGAAGAATATAGCCCGCGTTCGAAAAATGGAAACATCCACAAATCCCTGCGTATCTCAAACACATGATGAATTTTTTAAAGGACCTAATATCTTGGTTATTCAAAAGAATAAATCTCGGCTGATTCATAGAATAGATTTGAATGGAGATAAAGAAGTGATCCTCGCCTATAAAAAGAAATTAACCAAGCCAAGAGAGGTGATTCTCACGAATAACTAAATTGCTTATATTCCAAAAATAGAGCACCCACTTTGCAGAATAAAGCAGTGTCCTTCAAACCTTCAACATGTTCCATGTACTTTTGAAGAGACTTGCGAAGAAGAAGAGGATCCACACTCCCATTGGAAAAGAAGAAGATATCCTGCAAGAATTATACTGGTGTTATGCACCCTTGAATAGATATTCAAAGAACCAGCACCTACGAATACTCGATAGGTTTTATAAAAATCGTCGGTGTGTTTCATGAGGAAGTTCACATGAGTACACAACTGGTGCAACCACGCCCTTGTTGTACTTTGTGAAAGGGAAAGAACCATCCTCATTATGCACAAAGAAGAACCGTGAATCTCACAGCCTTCCCAAAGGTGAGAACCCTCCGGATTTTATATTTACACTATACTGTTTGCAAGGGTTCAAGTTTTGGTGATGAAAGATGGGGCAATATGTGTTGCATGCACCCTTGTGTTTTATTTGAAGATACCCGAGGGCTCGGGTGTTTGTAAGAGAAGAAGAAGAATACATGCATGTATTCATGTTCTCCGGTTGAATGAGCCTGAGCCCATGTACACTTGTGTGAAGAATAATCTCCCACAATGAAAGGGAATCACCCATTCGGGTTTGAAGATAAATAACACACCTAAAGAATCACTCTGACTATGTGAAATTGGAAGAAATAAAAGAAATGAAAGGAAGAGGCTGAGTGTGTGTGTCTTTAAAGTACTGTATTCATTAAGGGCTTTCACACAAGAAGAAGAAGAGGAAATGGCACGCACATTCACTTGTGAATTTAATTAAATAAAGAATTAAAATCAAGTGTGTTCACGTGTATAAATAAGAAGAATAAAGGGAAGAAAAGGTTCAACCAAATGTCATGTGCATGATCACATGCATACATGAACAAGAAGAAAAGAATTGATTCAGATGATACCAAGTGAACTGATATTCATTGCCTAAATAATCACATTGTTGTATGTGATTATTTTTAAGAAGAATGAAGGAGAATATTGTAGTTGGTTATTTCACTAATATGAAGAAAGAAGAAGTCCAGTGCAGTTGGTGTTGCACTAGAAAAGAATTGAAATATATAATGGATAATTTCATGCCTACTGCTTTGCATGTAATCAAGTGAAGAGCACTAAAGATAACCAAGTGAAGAACCTATCTTTTGAAGATGGACAAATACTGTCTCCATAGGCAGTATAAAGAACCAGCTAGAGGATTCAAGATGGACTAGGCTATCACCAGTCCCGGGAATAGGATTGTTTCCCTCCCCCTATAATGTGTAGGGACTTACACTAGCTAAAGGATTGTTTTCCTAGCCACTCCACTGTAATATCATATCACATCATAGTTGATAATCCATAAACTGGTCATATCCATTCATGGATAGGATGTATCTAATCTTATTGAGTGGTGAACCTTGTAAAAATACATTGCACATATTTTTACTACTTTCTATTATTTTATGTGATATGAAAAAGAGAATAATAGAATCAATATCGTAATAGGTCAAGAGGTACATGAATAAAAGTTGTAATTGGTTTAAAAATTCCACATCACTGATTAACCCTCTCTCAATGATAGGTATATCCCAAAATGGTCATCTCAATTGGTATCAAAGGGATAGGTTCACTTATGATAGATTCTCTATAGTGAATTTATTCTCTTTTTAAGACCTTATTTTCATTCCTATGTTATCAATGAAGTGAAATTTTTGTGAATATTCTGTTATATCTGAGCAGAAGACTATATCTTCCAAGACCATGATGGATAAGAGAAAGAAGGAGAATAGAATTTTGAAGAAGAATTCTATCTTATCTAAAATAGAGGAAGCATCTGGTTCTCCATATCTAGATGACATTGAAGATAGACCAGACATGGAAAGTAGTGATAAGGTGGATCATGTTTCCACCATGAATGTGGGAAACCTTCCTACATCAATTGATCAAGAGGTATGTGTTAGTACATTTGGAAATTATTCTCTTGACGAAAATTCTAAAAAAGTGGTGATGATAAATCTACAACATCTCAAGAAATAACAGTTGATAGATTAAGAATGATTCTTCATGGTATTCTTGAAGAGTGTATATCCCTGGTTTGTGGATTATTTCAATGCATACTGGAAAATATCACTCAACTGGAAGAAGAAACTGATGTTTTGGAGAAAGGATTACATGAAAAAATTGTTGAATGTCTAATGCTCTCTAGACAGGGTGGAGCCTTTGAAGAAACAAAGTGGGAAATTTAAGTACTTTCGTCAATGTGGATCAAAGATGTTGAAGAAAAATTGGCAGTCAATAAGACTCTAAATGAGAAGATATATGCACTTGAAGATGATCTGAAAAAGAGAAATGATGTCAAGGAGTTATATTTGGAAGAAGACTCCAAGAAGATCAATGAACTTGACTCTTTGTTACAAAACAATATAGAGATGCATGAAGATAAATTTGAAATATTAATGAAGGCTTGTGAAGAAAAGATGACTATGATGGATGACCAGGAAGTCATCCTCAACATGTGATGTATAGAATTGGAAGCTCAATTTACCAATCTTGAGAAGACACATACTGAGTCCCCACCAAAGAAGGAAACAATTGCTGCTAGTACTCAATGATCACTGGGAAATTATACACTCAAAACACCACCAACATGTGATTGGATGATCATGGATTCACTCATTGATCTATCACAAGCATCTGAGAATGTAAAGGTACCATCCATAGCAAATTTAACTAATGTTTCTAAAATTGTTTCTACAAAAACTGCAGGTTGGAAGAAAATTTGTAAACATGTATAGATAAAGAAATGTGAGATAAAACCTACCACCATGGATATGGTGGATTGGGGAAAGACTGTGGAAGTTATCTCCCCATCAAAAACACCACATACCAAGAAGAAGATTCAGAATCCTTATAATGAAGATGGCAAGATGTAAAGGTTTGTTGGTAAATGGTGGTGCTGTAATAGATTTGGTCATTGTGCATTGAATTATTGGTAAAATCCTTTAAATGTAAAATCATCGAGAAATCCCATCTTAAGGGGAAGAAAACCAGAGAAGAATAAGAAACGTCCATAGATACAAAAGCATGCATATACTGCAAACATATTTGGAATGTTAGATAACATTTGTGTTGTATGCAATGGGAGTGGTCATATGAATGGTACACGTTCATTTCAACTCGTACACAGTGCTGATAAGAAAAGAAGACCACAAAAGTTGGGTATGAATGAAGAAGCATCCATGGAAAGAAATCAAATGAATAATGTGAAAACAAATCCTCCCTAGAAGATATCAAAAAGGAAATATGAGAAGTCCTTGGATTCCAAACCCAAGAAGGTAATGTTTGGTTCATCCAAAAGAACTACAAAGAAGGATTCCACTCAAAAAAATCCATTTAGAAGATTAAATCCTTTTTAGTCATTCCCTAATGATATTTTGGTGGTCTGAACAGATGGTCTGTATAAAATGAGAAAGATGGAAGATGCACAATATAAGGCTTGTGCTAAAATCAAAAAGAAGATTCTACATGAAGACAAAGAAGTTCTGTGTGTTATGTGAAACAAGGCTGGACATTCCATTAAAATATGCTTTGAATTTACTCTATCCCAAAAATAATTCCTCAAAAAAAGGAATATTGCACCAGTAGATCCTAGTTATTTGAATTCCCTTGAAGAAAAAAAGATTCACACACAAAGAGATGGAAGAAATAGTGAGGTCCAGACAATCATAGTCAGTATTGATGATCAGTTGTGAAAGTATAAAGAATGGAGCATCTAGGTTGAGAATATCATCTCAACCGTGTTGTTCACATTGATGGAATAAGAAGGATCCACATGTGAGGTAATATATTAGGGGAATATCCTGAGAATCAAAGGTGATAAGTGTTCCCTTGAGGGGGAGACACAGAAAGAAGATTCCTGATTAATTATCTCAATTAGTGTCAACTTCAGTTGATATCAAAATTCAATTACTCTGAATATTGTTTGATGATCATATCATTGGAAAAGGCCTGACATTTCCGAATCTCTCATCCTTGGCTACTCAAAGTAAATATTTTCTCTCAAAGGGGGAGTAACTGAATCACTCAGTGACACAAGAATATTGAAAGTGTTGCAATGTCACTTATCCTACTTATTACACCTCAATGTTTTGGTTCCATTTATTAATTTGAGTACATGAGTTTCAGGTTGATTATTTCATACACACTTATTATCCTATGCCTAGAATGAAAGTGAAAATATCTTGAAGACAAAGAGAATGATTTCTTATCTCATGAGGTTTCATGATCAGTGGATAATGGACAACTTTATTGTCTAAATCAAATCCTATTGTTTTCTACACTAGGCATTGCTCAAGTAGATTAGAGTTAAATGATTGATGGCAAAGAGCTTATGTATGAAATGATACCCTCTCCACCATGAATGTTGTATTTCTTATCAATAAGGGGGAGAGAAGTGAAATGAAATTTTGAGAGGGAATGAAGTGAATACTCACCTTGACACATTCATTTAGTAGAAAAACATTGGATATTGACAACAAATACAAAGGGGGA
This sequence comes from Viscum album, assembly GCA_963277665.1. Taxonomy (NCBI): domain Eukaryota; kingdom Viridiplantae; phylum Streptophyta; class Magnoliopsida; order Santalales; family Viscaceae; genus Viscum; species Viscum album. The sequence continues at coordinate 1,096,396,371 of OY728121.1, read as the reverse complement.
TATTGATGGGACAACATTAGTAATTGAGTTGTATCTATTGTCAATGAGGTCAAAGACACTCTCTTAAGTGAAATGGAGATTGGAAATCAGATGATTGATGTGATGATCCTAAGATCAAATAACTTTTATCATGTGACACATTGTTTACAACATTTAGGTAGCATCCTCTTAAGGTTGATTGAAGTTCTCTTTGGAATTAATGTTCCAAAATGAAATGGTGAAGAAGGGGATGCATGGGATTGACATTTAAGGAAGAATAGGTTTGTCCTTTATGGTGGCTATGAATGAGGCTGATTTGTGTTTAAACATTTCCTCCATTTTTTTGTATTCTTACAAGTATATTTTTATAAGTCCTTACATAAAAAATTGGGGCCAGACTACGAGCTAGATACCCCAGCCTCAACACAAGGCACATGCGGGACCACAGGGGGTCAACTGTGCCCATGGGGAATCCTAGGCACAAACAGCTCACACGTGTGCGTGTGGGCTATGTAAAATCCTATAGGAGTGCATGCACGGTGATCAACCTATGTGCAGGGATACATAGTGGGCGCTAAGATTGCGCCCGTAGGAAGCAAAGGTGGGCACAGAGCGTGCCCACATAGAACCGGTGCGGGGCAGCACCGGAGTGGGAGGAGAATTCTGAGCGGTGTTTGGGAGGAGTTGATTGATAAACCGTGAGAAAGAAGTGATGCGTTTTGATGTGGGACACATTTTAACTATTTGGAGGAAATCTTGGCCCCTAATCTAATCTTGTGAGAGATCTCAACCGCACTCCTCAACTCACATCCTTTGTTATAATTGTGGTCGTCCGAGATCAATCCGAGCCAATCCAATGGTTGCGGCCACATCTTCAACCTCTGATCACATGGAGAGTAACCTGATGCCACTATTCTCTATTTCCACTACCAATCCACCATGATCATGATCCCAGTCAGCATTGATGTTGAAAACTCATGCATAGTGATTTTCTGATCGAACCGATACCATGCATGCAATCTAAGTCTTTTATGCACGTCATATCTCGAGGAAGAAGGTTCGAACAAGGAAAATGGGGTTTTCTGAGGCCACGTAGATCCATGAGGGATTCATGCACGAGAATCATGCATGTGATCTTGACTCCATGCATGAAGATAAGAGCCCCCATCCGAAAATATGAAACAAACACAATTCCGGGCATATCTCAAACACAGATGGAATGTTTTAATGAAAAGAATATCTTAGTTATTCAAAATAATGAATCTCGGAAGATTCATAGGATAGATTTGAATGCGGATGAATAAGTGATCCTAACCTATAAAAGGATAGGAACCAAGCTGAGAGAGGTTCTTATCTCAAATACCTAAAGTGATTCTATTCCAAAAACAGAGCAGACTATTTGAAGAAGAAAGTCAAGTCTCGCGGACCTTCAAGAAGTTTCATTTACTCTTGAAGAGCCTTGCAATGTGGAAGATGATCCACACTCCCTTGTGTGAGGAAGAAGAGATCCCGCAAGCCTTTGACATGTGCTACACACCCTCGAACAACTTTGAGAAGAACCATCACCTTAGAACAATCTATAGGTTTTATAAAAACCCTCAGTGTGTTTCGTGATGAAGTTCCCACCAGTACACAACTCATACAATTGTGCCCTTATTGTACTTTTTCAAAGGGAAAGAACCATGCTCATTATGCATGAAGAAGAACTGTGAATCTCACGTCCATCCCAAAGGTGACCATCCTCCTAAGTGTATGTTTATACTCTACTGTTTGTAGGGGTTCATGTTTTGGTGGAGAAGGATGGGGAATAATGTGTTTCATGCACCCATGTGTTTGATTTGATGATACCCGAGGGGTCGGGTGGCTGCAAGAGAAGAAGAAGAATACATGCATATATTAATGTGCTCCGGTTGAAGGAGCCCGAAGCCATGTACACTTGTTTAATGAAGAAGCTATCACAATGAAAGGGCTTCACCCATTCGGGTTAGAAGACAAATAACACACCTAAAGAAACACTAGAACTAAGTGAATGTGGAAGAATGAAAAGAAAGGGAAGTAAGAGGCTGAGTGTGTGTGTGTTTAATGAACCGTATTCATTAAGGGGGTTCACACAAGAATAAGTAGAGGAGAGTGCATGAACATTCAAATGTGATGTGACATAAATAAAGAATCAAAATCATATGCGTGAAAGTGTATAAAGAAGAAGAAAAAAGAAAGGGAACAAAAGGTTCAACCTAATGTCATATGCATGATCACATGCATACATGAACAAGAAGAAAAGAATTGATTTAGATGATTCCAAGTGAACCGATATTCATTTCTAGAATAATCACATTGGAGTATGTGATTATTTCCATGAATAAATATGGAGAATTGTATAGTTGGTTATTACACTAAGAAGAAGAAAGAAGGATTCTAGTTCAGTTGTTGTTGCACTAGAAAATAATAGAAAGAAAGGAGGGAGAATTTCTTGCAAACTTCATTGAAAGTAATCGAGTGAAGAGCATTAAAGAAGACCAAGAGGAGAACCTAAATTTTGATAAAGGAAGAAGACTACCTCCAGAGCCAGTATAAAGTACCAGTTAGAGGATGCATGTTGGACTAGGCTATCCCCAATCTTGGTAAGAGGATTTTTTCCCACCCCCTCTAAAGTTTAGGGACTTACTGTGGCTAGAGGATGGTTTTCCTATCCACTCCACTGCAATATCATATCAAATTATTGTGGAGAATCAATGAAATGGTCATATACATGCATGGAAAGGAAAAAACTACTCTTATTTAGTGGTGAACTTTCTAAAAATATCATGTGCATATATTTACTGCTTTCTATTATTGCATGAAACATGGAAAAGAGAAGAAGAGAATCATGATCCTAACCGGTCAAGAGGTACATGGATAAAAGATGGAATTGGTTTAAAAAGTCCCCCACATTGATTCACCCCCTCTCAGTGTTAGGTATATCCCAAACTGGTCGTCTCAAAATTGATGATATTTAACTCTTGAGGAAATCAAATTCATCATTATCCTGTATAGAAAATGAATAAAAATGATTATTTTTTTAAAGTGGGATTATATTGAAAAAATTTAAAAAATTATATATATGTTAATGTATAATGATTCACCCAGCCGTGAAACTATTTTTTTATAAATAACAAAACATACTTATTATAGAGAATATATAAAATTGTGTGTTTTTTATCAGTCACCAACAGTTGTACTCAATATTTTAAGGATTAAAAAATTATATTAGACAACTGTATATGTCAATTAATAAATTCTAACAATATAATATTCAAAGAGAAATTAGTAATAGTCTTGAAAAAGAAGAAATGAATACATTTTAGTTCATGAATGAGATGAATTGAAATTGTTACACTAAATATTTCCTTCATATTATTCAAATTTATTCATGTATCTGTCACATGATTCATAATAAAAATATATGTTGATCAAATTATCTATGTTGTAACTACAGTTAAAAACGTTGTATGCTAGGGAATAATACGAGTATTAATTTTTAAATTGTAGTACATAACAAAAAACAATAGGACAATTACATAACCTTTCACATGGATATTTAAAATAAAAAAACATTGTACATGTTGATACTTTATGATATCACAAATTATTTTTTTGTATTGGTATACCATATGTAAGAAGCTGGCTATGTTTTTTGATGACTAAGAATTTGTAATGTCCCATGTTATGTGAACTTGGTAATTTATAAATAAGGAAAATTATCTTTGAATTATATTTTATGAGGAAATACCAACAGAATGTGCCACAACATGTATCAAACCATTGGATATTACACATCTTCCTGATGTTATGTAGTTCATTAAAGGTTTAAAATGTGACATTTGGCTATGAAAACACATGAGTAAAAAGATTTTCTAAAAAATAATAAAACAAAGTAAAAATTGAATATATTTCTATCTAAAATATGCTCTTAGAAATACATTTTATACTAAGATATCTGATTCAGTAGATGAAGTGAAATTGCTATTTTCATTTTCAGTAAAATGACTTCCACTAGAAGTGAAATGGATATAAAATATAATTCCTAATATGGAAATCATAATAATTTATTACTGTTATGAAATATAGGAATTTTATATAACTACCGCCTCCTTAGAATTGACAAACCAATTTGTGTTTTATAATTGGGAAGAATTGATTAATGAACAATATCCATAACATTCCTAAAACCTAGAGTTAATGGGAAGATATCATTAAGCGAGTTCATACTTGGATGTCTAAAAAAGAAATGAATTTTTAATAAATATAAGTCATTATATGACATAATAAGGCAGATTTTCATACCAATTTTACACATTTTCTAGCCTCATGTCTATTTTAATAACCTTCTAATGTATGGAAATCACAATCAAAATTTTTCTAGGAAAATGATAACATAAAATGGGAAAGCACCATTTATCTAGGAAAATGATAATGTAATATGTTATATTTTTATAGTTGTTTTGAAATGATATAGAAGTTGATAAAAATAAATAGTTTAACTTCATTAAAATATGTATTGATGAAAATAGATACATGTTCCAAACTAATATTAGTTCTCAACTAAATTTTCGATCAGTCAATGTAGTTATTGTTTATACCAACCACATATATATAGTACACATTAGTTTTGAACTAAAAAAATACATTCATTTAGGAATATTAATTTATAAATAATATGAAATTATAATTTTTATATAGGAAAGAAGATGTTCATTATGGTATATATATTTATAGGAAGTTGTGAGGTTGGAAAAAAATGATTGGGTTTTCATTGATGGTTGACCAAAAAATAATGAAATTAGAAAATCTAATATTGTTAGAAAATATATTAAAAATAGAAAACCAATCAAATCATAAAATCCCATGAATAAAAACTTTACACATTATAATCATTTTCTTCATGCCATGTGAAGAAAAATTAGATGAAGTCAATAAATTTTGTAACCCCTCATGTCCTGATTACCATAAATGAAAAACAAATGTTTACAATGAATTTATTAGAGTAGATTTCAATACAAATAAATAGTTAAAATGTATTTTTCTTACACTTTAAAGGATATAAAATAAACAATAGTTACAAATTTCTGGAGATTCATTGTCATTAGAGCCTTGTAATAAAGACCCTATAATACAAATAGAGAAGAACCACTGACTTGTATTTTTATATATCAATTATCAAACATGTATAAATAATAATAATTAATAATAAAGAACTTAAAAAAAATAATAAAAATTACTTCATTAAAAATTTTCTATAATATTTACATACTCCACTGAATAGACTAACTTAAGGAAATGAACAACCCTATAAAATCAAACAAAATATACCAACTACAAGAAAAATGAAATTTGAATAAATAATCAGTTCATATAATTTAATTAAAAGAGAAATACATGAAACATATTAAATCCATAAAAATATAATATACAAACTTTAAGAAAAAACAATTATATAGTAACTCATTTTATAAACATTAACTATAAGAGACAGACATGAATATATAAAGGCTTTTATAGTGTGAAGATTTTTTTTATCAATCCATAACCCTTTATTCATCAAATAAAAACCTTATAAAAATATACCAAATCTACCAACTGAAGATAAAAAATTATTATCTTAGAACTCATTTTTAACTCAAATTAAATGTTACATACCTAATAATTTAAATAAAATCATTTTAATTTTTTTTTCAAACAAACAAACTTAAAAGATGGGGAAGTTCATAAATCATACATGACTCAGTAAAATTGAAAAGATACAATTAAAATGAATGATATAAGATTATAAAATAGAATATTTTTATATAAATAATAAAATAATTAATATATCTAACCTTATCAAATGTAGTCATTGATCTAATTGTTATTATCTCATACATGAATCTTAAAACATAATAACCACATTACACCCATCATTTTTGATGATGAAACTATAGTTATAAAAAATTAAATTGAAAATATAAACCAATATATATATATATATAACCAAATATTATCTAATATAAAATATATTTACCGTTAATTCCATGTATTGGATTGTATTTGGATCCTTATTGACAATTAATATTTGTAAAACATATTCCATAACATTAATTTTCATATATATCAACTAAAAGAACATGTATAAACAATAAGAATTAAAGAAAGAACATTTAAAAAATAAGAAAACTTTATTTTCTAAAAAGTTTCTAATTTTTTTATAAAAAGAACCTAATAAAGGGAAAATCTAATATAATTTGAACACATTTTGGAAGAATATTCCTAACATCCAATGAAATATACAATATAAAAATTTCACAATCAATAACATTAAAATTATTATTAATTAATAATTATATTAATTTTCTTACCAATTAAGTAATGGAAAAAAACCGACAGCCAATCTCCGGATTTGATAATCTCTCAGCTATATATGAAACTCTAGTAGGATTTTTATCATATTGTACTGCCATTAAATTGAATTATGTATCTATAAGACCATAAACACAAGTGGTATAATTTTTAATGAGAAGTGTGTGTAGATACCTAATTAAATATGTAATATATAAGTCACATGAAATAAAATTTTTTTAAATAAAGAAAAATGTAAATATAAATTTAGTTACATGGAAAACAAGTACAAAATTATCATGATGAGCTCATAAAAAATAACCAGATCCATGATATATTTTTAAATATTATAAATCTATATTGTCTTCCAAATATATCATATATCATATAAAACTCATAAATATTCTCTATAGAAGAAGAAAACTGGGATAATATTTTTAGCACATTAAACATCTCTGATATTTTTTAATTTTTTAGTTCCTAGACCTTTTGTTTCTTTTATACCAACTATTTTTATATTAGATAATCCTATATAAATTCAATGTCAAAAAATATTATTAGTATTTATTAATTAAATGTAAATAATATTTAAAAAATAATGTATACCTCAACTATTAGATAACAAGGAAGGTTAGTCAACCAAAGTAAAAAAATGACCAATACAGTCTCAATCTTTGGAAACCTCTTCAGTAAGAAATGGATGTAGAATAGTTGGATTAATAATATCTTGTACTGATGTTATTGCCTAACCCAACTGCATAGGCTGGTGATGCAAAAAATGTTACTTCCTGGATCTAGAAGCCACCGAGAGGCACCCCGTACCCGGTTGGTCACATGGACTCAAATTCATTTCCCTGAATGCCAGAGGCTACCAACGTGTAGGTAGGGACTTGTGTGTGATAGTGGGGAAACTATGCCCTCATTGACAGAGTACACAATGGAAGTATTAATAATACCCAACAATAGTAACCACATAAGAATGATACAGAAACTACTAGAGGATAAATATATATAAATGATGCATGATACATATATGCCTAGAAAACCATCCAAACAAGTCAAAATACTGAATACAGTACTAAACCAAAGTACAAAATGAAAATAAATAAGAAACTCCTCAGTATAGCAAGCCTCGTATTGGTCCCATGCTCTCCAACTCCAATAAAATCATGTACCTGAATTCCATGGGTTATTGAACTTATCTATACCTGAAGCAATATAATCTGTTTGGGCCCAAAAGCATGACCCAAATAGGGTGTGAGACTAAATACTAATAGGCAACCACCTAATGATCTGTTCATAATGGTCGGTGAGTATATGGCCGGGTAAAAGTAAAAAAAAGTAGTAAACATGAAGCAGTTAGCAGAAAACACAATCCACAGTTTCAATATGAACCAACAGCTAAGCAAGTAGCTAACACAACTGGTAAACTTCTAGGTAGTACTCACAGCCTAACCCCTATGGTTCAACCCAACAAGTAAAAGAACCCCATTGGAAAGCACACACATTCTCACCCCTCTGGATCAGCTAAAGTATAGACTCTCTGAGGATGCACTCACCATCAATTCCCCCTATAGTATCGTATCGTACTAAAGGCACTCTGGGGAAGCACTCAATGTCAATTCCTCCTATGTTCTAATATGGTATAATTATAAAGACACTCTGGAGAATCCCTCAATGTCAATTATCTCTATAGTCGATACACCTTGTTCTCATTGTCCTGTGTAAGTCAATAAAGTGTAGCAACACGCAACGACCAAGGTAAACCACCTGAACTACTTGGATAGAATTCTACAACACCACAACATAATTGAACAATAGTCACACCATCCCACAATACTAGGCATGGGAGAGTAAACATTAGCCTAACAGGAAAACAAGACCCAAAGGTCAAAACAGGGAAAAACATGCATGGAAATACATCTAAAGCACAACAATTTACATTATTCACAATCAATAATCATCTACATAGGCATACCAGCATAGCATAGAAACAATAGGGATAAAATAGTAAACACGCAATACCCAGTTCATGGGTATTGTGATAATTTGCACATAAAACTCAAAGACATTCAACAAAAAGGGAAAAAACACCTACCATGGTGTTAGGAGATCAATATACAGGATCCTCGAAGAATGAATCTCCTTAGAAAACTGTATATCTAAGAAAACATCAAAAATGTTAAACCCATGATTATTTGGAAAAGAAGATAAAACATCAAACGAGGTTCCAGTAGAAGAGAGAACTCACCAATGCGATTCTAACACAATCAACAGTTCTCAAATCGGAGGACGGGCGGAGCTCGGGAGATCGTTGATGATCCATGGATACTCAGCGCTATCGGATGAATGAAACCTAGAGGAGGTCTGTTCTGTCTACCAGACGAGACCATAGTGCGTATAATAAAAAAACAAAATACATGGAATGTACTTTTGGAGTACACGACATGTACTTGTTGTTTCCATACTCCACATTAGGCGGCCTCTAGGTCATCACACATGACTGTGTGCAAGGGCGCTACACAGCTAAGACATGGCTACCCACAGAAACTTAGTACACGACATGTACTCATAAAGTACACAGTGTGTACTTCAAAAATGTCAAGAAACTCCTCTTTTCTCAAAAACACCAAGAAAAAGAAAAACATACCTGAATAGAAGGTCCATGTTCTTATAAAAAATTAACTAAATGTATATATGAATCCATAAACTACAATACATACATGGGGATATATAGCATACAACTCACAATATATGGTTGGGTTTTGAAAAGGAGGTGGAGGATCTGATTAGGTAGGTCGAGGGGACAAGTCAGTCCTTGCAATCTCCAAAGGCTATGCATGTTTCCCAAGCTTCACATGCAATGATTGTCTCATAATTTTTTTTAACACAAACTATACTTTTAATTGAATTTTATCATCCATAAACTATTTTTGGTATTTTATCTTAGATTTTAAGGAATATTTTTCTGGGTCTCTTGATTTCTTATTATAATGACCGAAAACATTCCTAACAGTAACACCCACCTCATATCCTATTTTTTGGATGTGGTTTTCTAGATTTCCTAAAGTAGTATCTAGGATGTCAATCCTACCGTTAGGGATAAAAGACCCTTTTATAAATTCATCCAAATTGTCATCCATAAATTAATAATTAAAATAGTATATTAGTGTATTTTATTTTAAAAATAAAAACATTCTTGGAAAATAATAATTAATTTCTTATAATTTTTTCAGCCACATACTTATATTTCACTATAAGATACATTTAATTTTTTTCTTCTTGCACTTGTCAATTTTTCAGGGAATATAGGGGGGATATGGAGGAATAACCTGGATATCTTCTAAACCACTAGCATATTGATCTCTTAATGAATCAGTCTTTTTTGAAATCATTTTCTCCCCCAATAAATGATACAATCCATTTTAAAAATTATAAGGATATACATATAGAAATTGGATCTCTTGATGAGATATCATATAGGAATGTTACAAAAAAAAACTAACAAGTAATCAGGTAGTATACAATGTATTTTAAAATATTAAATAATTATCATAACATAAATTATTTATCATGTCAGCTAATGAAAAATTTCATCCATGTTTTTATAACTAAGAACTCATACTCATGTCAAATTTTTTCAATATTAATCTTCCAAAAACACAATTATTTTTTATTTTTTTTAAATATTTATATTGAACTACTGTAGCTAATGATTGAAAAATATTTTTATTTTATTTCATTTCGTCAAAATTTAATGTCATCTATAATTGAATAAATCAAATATTATTTATTTAAAATATAGGTTATTCGAGAAATGATATACAAATAAATCAATTGAGATATTTTACCATTATGGACTCCGACAACTACTCTTTCACCATCTTGTTGATGGACTTCCAATCAGAATACGAAATGCTAATCCTCCAATGAATCTACATGGTGATACAATTGTTAAACTGTGATAAAATTAGGCCTATTGTGTTATTAGTACCATCCAATTTAATATATATCCCATTTTCTCCATGGGAATGTGAAAATTTTGGTAAATGTGTAATCCTATGTTTACCACCTCTAGAAATAAACATCTCTTTATAAGAAGGAGAATACTCCTTCGTACAAGGCACTTCGTTAGTCCTGTTATTATGTTTTCGTAAATTAAATGTTTTATTTGATTAAATAATTATATTAATTAGTATTTAGTAATATGAAATGAGTCTTATACCTTAGTAAAGGATATTTTTCCACTATGTCTGTCACTGAAATAGAAAAAATTGAATGAAATTCTTGTGTACCTACATATTATTAGAAAATTGAATATTTAAAAACAATGATTACAAAAATATGTAAGTAAAAAAATAGTTTAAAATGTGTATATTTCAGAAAAATAATAATTAAATCAATATTATTTTCCAAAAAATATGCAAGTAAAACTATTAAATATAACAGTTAATTCTAAAATGATGGAAACATTTAAAAATTAAAATATCGTAGGTACAAAAAATTGTTTTTATGCAGATAAATTTAACCAAAACATAATGATGTACATCAGGTTTTTCAATAAAAAAAAGTCTATATATAAATATTAAATATAAAATTTAACAAAAAAATAATATAAAAAATAATATATATATATAATAAAATATCCAAGAATTAATAAAATTTGTGTTTTAGATATATAAATTTTAAAAATGAAATAAAATATAATTATATACCGGAATAATTATGAGAGTTATTTAGTGTCTTCCCACATCCCTGCAGCATAATGATTTCATATATCATGGATTGTGTCTGTAATATAGTCATTGTTATCATACAGATTTTTCATAATACATGAATAAACCTTATATAAATCCACAACATTATAATCAACCTCATCACCCAAAATAATTCATTTCCCTTGTAAAATGATTGGACACCAATCATTCGATGAATTAATGACAAAAAATATTTACTTTTCATGTGTCACCATGATAAATGTTTCCTATTTATAGCTAAATATTTTCAAATCAACCAATGTAATCCCATAAACATCATGTTTCACACCACTATTACTATCAACCTGGTTACACTTAAACGTTGTGGCTAGAAATTTTTTAAAACCAATTTCCCATATAAATTCAAGATCTCCAAAATATCCAATTGATGCAGAACATGGGTTTTTTCCTTTTCACTTTAAAAATGAAGTACTTTACCGTAGAACATTGCCCCACTATTTTGAATGGTAATATTTTCATCCTGATTTTTTATGTAAAATGTGTACCCATTAATATAAAAACTAGAACGTGTGACCACATTAAGTGATGATCCCCTTGACAACCATTTCAATGTATCCGATATAGATATATCTATGATGAATTTCTCTTTAAACCACAAAAATGTATTTTTATGCTCGATCATCACCCAATTTTTTTTATTTTTTAATATCAAACCTTTAATTCAAAAATATGTGATAATATATACGGTTTAACTGCATCTACATTGTTCAAATGTACACTTGTTCTTTCATCACCTCATCACATGAAATTAACATTACCTTTAAGCCTCAAATCCATCTACCTTCACTGTCAATTGTCATATTTTGAGATATAGGAACACCCATATGATCCACTTCAAAAAAATCAGTACATAACTCAATAACATATTTTGATACATATTTTTGAACAATAGAGGCCTCCCCTAAATTAATATTTTTATCTTATCCCATAAAAAAATTTCATGTATCTTTTAAAAGGATAAATCCAATGTAAATAAACAGACCCACATATTCTTATATTACCAATATATGAATTAGAAGATGAACCATTATATCAAAAAATATATGTGGAAAATATATTTATATTTGAAAAAGAATAAGAGTAGCTTCATTCTCTATAATATCTAACAAATTTTGATCAATGGTGTCTCTATAAATGGGTTTGAAAAAATTACATAACATGATTACAACATTTCTAATAGGCTGTAAGATCCCAAAATTTTCTAGAGTGGACTCAATGTTGTTTCTCAGGTACTGTTTTTTCTTTGTTTGAGTACTTTTATGTTTGGGTTATAACATGGGGTGTGTTTAGTTGAATGTTTAAAAAATGAAAGAAAAAGGGTTGTGCATGGTTGGCGCATAGTAAGAGAAAACCATTCACCATAGCCCAACAAACTGTGAAACCCTAGACAGTAGGGGTTTGAATAGTTGGTCCATAGTTTGTCAAACCATGAACCCTAAAATATAAAAATGTTCACCCCTAAAATAACAGACTCATTGTTAGGGAAAACATTACGCCCCTATCTTGGAAACCATTCATAAGAACTAATTAATCTAGAAAATTATTTTAAAAATTCTCCAAACCCCTGAAACCCACCTATTTCACACCCCATTTGACCATAGGTCCTCTTTCATATTTTTTGATATCTCCTAATGAATTTCAGGCCCTCTTGAAAACCATTATTTTCAAATCTATGTGAAAATCGAAGGATCTCTCTTCTCTCGATTAGTGGATCTTCTCCCAGTTTGTCTCTCATGCTTCCCACATTCTTCCTACATTCTTTCAGTGATCTAATCTGCTATTATGGGTAGACCTATATCTCTATGGTGAGATGTATATCTATGATTCTAGATCTATGTCTATATTTAAAAGGTCTTTATTTCCATAATCTTGATGTAGGGTTATAGATCTGGATCCCAATCTACATCATTTTGATGCTCAATTTTTGGGATTTTTTTGTTGGGTGATTATTCATAAACAAATTAATGTAGATGATCAGTAATTAAAATAACATATTTTGTATCTTGATTTCATATATTTATGTTATATAATTTCTATATTTTTTTAGAAACTGAAATTCCTAATTGAAATTAATTAATATGGATAATTATTTAATGTCAAAATTAGGGGTTGAATGAATAATTGAATAGTGGGATTGTGATAATTAATTGGTGAAATAATTATCAAATGATTGAATTGTTAAATTGGGGGTGTTTAATTGTTGGGTTAAATTCCATAATAATGAATTATTAATTTTCAATAATTAATTGGTGAATTAGTTATTGGATGTTGAGATTTTTATTCAAAAATTAATTGTTGAATTAACTATTGGACGTTATATGGTTAATTAATTATTGAATTGATTTATAGAATAGATGATATAATTATGTTATGAATCATCTAATGTGATTAAGCTGGTTAATTAATCATTAGGTTAATTAACAAAAAGGATGTCATTAATTAATCATTGTGTTAATTAATGGAATTGGGTTGAATAATTAATTATAGAATATATTTATAGAAATTTATTTGTTTAATTAATTGATAAATTACATAATGGAATTATTTGTGATTATGTTGTTATGGAGTCGCACATGCGATAACCAGGGTGTGAGTGAGAAATTGTTGGCATGGACTGTGAGAACCTATTGAGGAGGACTGCGCATGCCTATTGAGAAGGACCATGTAAGGATACTAAGAAGGACTATGTGTGCCTTTTGAGAAGAAGACCGTGAGATATTCAATTTCATTTTCTACAGGACCGTTTGAAAACTTGTAGTATAGTCATGGTAAATAGTGTGAGTTATTCGGCCTTTTCCTAGCAAGCGATTATGGTATGTTTAGTCTTAATCACATTAGAACCATAAGGTTAGAGACCTAGGTGCACATTAATCTTGACAAATTGATTTACATGTTCTATGTATTATATCATATATAAGTTTTGACAGTGAATAATATTATGTAAATAAAATATATGATATACCTTGATGATAGTTCAGAGTCCGACATGAGTCGAAGCAGGTATTGAGTTTTAGGTGTCCTCAGGAACCTAGGGGTTCATGTGGTTATATAGCGAATATTTAATAATGTGATTAAAATTTTACTTACATTTTAATAATTTCATTACACAACTTCATAAACTTTTTATTTACTGGATTTGTTTTATAGATTATTAGTGGTGGAATACTGAGTTGTACCCACACTCTACTCAGGCTGCCTGATCGGTACCCAAATAGATTTAATGGATAAAGGATAGGTTAAGGGAAAATGAATTGAATTAGATTGATGAGTTGGGGATAGAGATTTTATGAGGGAACCATACAAAATTTGGAACCTACCTGGGAGTCATCAATGTCTTTATTTTTTGTTACGTTTTAGATACATGGCATGTACATTAGTAGGGGATGTTTTCTGCTATAGTTGGATATTGTATTTTTTGCTTTGATTATCTTGACATATTAATATTGTTTATGGTTATATATGCTCCCACTATTATTTGTTATTTCCAGTAGTGTATGAATCTGATAAAAGAGGGTATAGTCACCCCATGATTGACTTACCAGACACTCACTGCCAGTCAAAAGCCACTAGAATATGGGGAGGTGCCCCTGAGGTCATGTGACTAACCGACTTGGGGAACCGACATGTGGCACCTAAGACGATACATTAAGAAGTTTTATTAGGGGATTTTTCTTTTATTTTTCTTTTTTATTAATATTTTACGAAAGGTAAACATGATAATAGGATGAATCAAGCCTTGGTAACGAGATCATGCATGTGAGTTTCCAACACATGTATGGGAGAAAACCCATGTACCCAAGATGGGATTGTTGTTATTGTTGTTTGATGTCACAGTTTAATTTTATTTCACCATAGGTGAAGAACTTGTTGTGTGGTGTGAGTATTATTTCTATTTTTTTTTTGAGATTTGACTCATGATCTGATATGGCATAAGATATGAGTTTTCATACATAATTCTAGGAACTTAATATTATTTGGTGACATGCATCATTTTAGTAATGAACTGTAAACAATGTTATGTGTATGTTGTTAAACATGATTTATTTTTCCTTTCTTGTAAAATATAATTGAAAATATAGCCTACTATGAAATTAATAATGGAAAAATTATGAATAAAATGGATAATAAATGGGGTTATGAATGAGAAAATTGAGGTGTTATGTGTTTACCCTTGTTAACCAAGACCTAGGTGTAGGATGGTTAAGGGTACTAATAGCGCCATAGTTTTTTCAGTGTTGTGAGGTTTGTTGAAAAGAATTGTTGTGAATTGTTGTGATTTTCTTTTATCGTAAATGTTTTAATGTTGTTTTATGATTTGTAATATATGTTTTTGGAATTGTAGGAATATTATTCCATGATGATTCTTATTGAGAGGATGACAAGATGATATAGATGGATATGGGTTACTGGCAGTGGATCCTAAGGAAAAGATAGTGATGTGTGAGGAAGTAGGGGATAATTTCCAAGTGAACTTCGATCGCCATATAAAATTCAAGGGAGGAGACCCATGGTGGGTTGTGAAGTGTCTGTCTTACCTGATTAGGGAGTTCCAGTTGAAGCACCATCCAAATTTTATTAGAGATGGTGGACCTGAATGGGATGCATTCTGTACTGAGTGTATCTAGACTATACTTGATCACATGGAGATTCTTTCTGAGAAGAGGGTCAAGCTGGTTGCTTATATAATATGAGGGTCAATGAAGCATTGGTGGGATGTTCAACCTTTGACTTGATAGTCTGATGGTTTGTTATGTATGAGATTATTAGAGAGGTTCGTAGATAACTTATGCCCTGAAACGCTGAGGTAGGAGAGAGTAACTCAGTTCATGAGGTTCAAATATGTGAGTTTGTCCCTAATGGACTATGATAAAATCTATACATATTTTCGGTTCATTACTCCAATATTGGAAGGATATGAGGTTAATGTAGAAAAGAGGTTTTAGGATGAGATTATGTTTGAAATTATGTCCCAAGTAAATATTTTTTTGGCCAAATGTGTTTTCTGAGGTGGTGAATCAGGCTCTCATTGTTGAGGGGAACCTAAAGGTTTCTTCTAGTGGTAGATTAGTGACTTCTTATATACGACTAGGAGGTACATATTCTAAGAGTAGGAAGCATTCTTATGAGAACTTGATCCAAAGAAATGGAAAGAAGAGTTTCCATGGAGAAAGTTAAGCTTCCTAGGACATTTCTAAAGTGAATTTACACTAGTGTTGTAGGTTCAGAAACATATAAAAAATTTTTACCTGACCAAAAATGGAGTTATAAGGATTTGGTAAGATGGGAAATCTATAGAGGTTATACAAGAACCCAAAACAAACATTTTGTGATGAAGGATCTTGACATAACTAGGGTGCGGGAAGGGGATCTTCTGCACCATATCAGTCTAGTAGCTAGAGTTCTACTGGCTGACGCGTTAGTGGTTGTGTATGTGGTGATTCTAGGAAAGAGAACTAGTATTAGTAGAGTTTTTCAACTCAGGGGAGTCATACAAAATCCTAGGGAAGATGGTCATGGAAATTAAATGATGTGTAGCCTAAACTTGTTGATAGCAAGGATATGGAATTGATAGTGATAGGTACTAGTCTTGTAGAATCTACATAATCAAGTGTCTTATTTGATACCGGTTCCCCTAACTACTTTATATCTAAAAAACTTTTTAATGATTTGTGCCTAGTGGTGGAGTTTGTAAGCAGAGTAATGACTATAGATACACAATTTGGATTATGGTCTAGATACATCAGTATATGAAAGGGATGTTCTATTGTAGTCAGGGAGTATCATTTTCTAGGGGATCTCTATATTCTTGATATGTCGGGATTTGACCTAATAATGGGTATGGACTGGCTAGTCGCATAATGATACCACATTGATTTCTATCACCGGAGGGTGACATTTATGTCTCCAAAGGGTGGCCATTACATTCACCAGGGGGAGTTGGTTATCAAAGAAGATTGAGAAGCACCAATTACACAGAAACTGGGAGAGCTCATAGTCTAGGTTTCTAGTTTATTTCCGGATGATGGGGGAGTAATGAAATATGTATTTCCCCTAGTGGTGGAATAGTTTCAAGAATTTTTCCTAATGAATTATTAAGGATTCCAACTAAGAGATATGTGGAATTTACTATTGAGATCATGTCAGTGTGTGAGGCAATATCTATTCGACCATATATAATTGATGTGCAAGAACTTCAAGAACATGAGGCTCACCTGTGGGATTTATAGAATTAGGTATTTATCCATACATGTAAATCACCTTGTGGATCACTAGTATTGTTTTCTAAGAAGGCCAATGGGACTCTATTCTTGTGCATTTATTTCTGGAAGTTGAACCATATAACTATGATGAATGGTTATCCTCTTCCATGTATTGATGGTATATTTGATATATTAAGTGGATATTATTTGATCTTGAATATCGACTTGATATTAGGGTATCATAATTTTAGAGTTCAGAATTATGATATATCGAGGACTGCTTCCTTAACATGGTATGACCATTATGAGTTTTTCATAGTGGCCTTTAGGGGGATTAATTCTCCAAAAGTGTTTATGAAATTGAGGAATAGAATCTCAGATTTGTACCTAGATCAGTTTTTGGTAGTGTTTGTGGATGATATATTGGTGTCCTCCAAGACTCATGACATACATTCCCAACATCATAAGTTCCTCTTAAGTAAACTAGGAAAGAATCAGCTATACAGTAAGATATCTAAGGGATAGTATTGAATTGATCAGATACACTTTTTGGGTTACAATATCTTGGAGGAAGGAGTGACTGTGAACCCAGAGAAAGTTCAGAAAATTGCATCTTGGGAGCAGCCCAAGTATTTTTTTTGATATCCATACCTTCATGAGGTTATCTAGATATTATCATTAATTCATCCAAGGCTTTTCCCTTTTGGCAGTGCCACTATCAGAATTGACTAAAATTTGGATAAATATTTAATGGTCAGATGATTTTTAGGATTCCTTCTAGGATATGAAGATGAACCTGACATCAACATGAATAATGATCTTATCTGAGCTTGGTGAGGAGTACATGGTGTATTGTGACGCTTCTAGGATCAGACATGGATCCATGTAGATTTAAGGAGATCTATTTGTCCCGTACAGGTCTTAAAAGTTATGCCCTCATGAATGGAACTACACTATGCCCAACATTGGATTCGTAGCTACTTTTTATGCTTTGAAGTGTTGGAGTAATTATATGTTGGTTGATAATTTTATGATGTTTACCACTCAAAGGAATTGGAAGTATATCTTTTCATACAATGATTTGAATATCTGGTAGTGGTGATGGGTATATTTTATGATGTCATTCGATTTTGATCTATCATATACGCTCGACAATGGGAAAAAACATGGATGATGATTTGAGGATGAAAACCCAGACTCAGTTAGTTTAGGTGTCTAGTGCTTAGTGAAAGATGACGACTTTGCTGGATGAAATGCATGCGGTGGTTCATGAGAGCCAAGAGTAGGTTACTCTTTTATTAGTTGAAGTGGAGTCAAAAAATTTCAGATTGATCCAATATAGTTTGTATGAGTATCCAAAGAATTTAAAATTGAGGGAAATATTTGAAGGTTACGAGTCATCTTTATAATGAATCATAGACGAGGATGAGATCAGCTATGTCAGGAATAAGGTTGTTGTACTTATGAGCATGCAAGAGGAGTTGATGCAGGAATTTCATGCTTCAAAGTGGGTGGTACTTCTAGGTGTAACCTAAATGTATCATGTACTACGATGATAGTATTGTTGTCCAGACATGAAAAGGGATATAACAGGGTTTATGACATGATGCTACACCCATAGGGTTACTATACTATTGACAATTCTGTAATGGAAGTGGGATGACGTGACAATAGATTTTATGGTGGGTCTCCTGAAGACGCCAAGGAAAAATGATTCAATCTAGGTTATTTTGGATCGAATAACTAAAATATTTCATTTATATCCTATATGGGAGACTTTCTTAGTGGAGAAACTGGGATATTTGTTTGTTTGGGAGATAGTCTGTCTCCACAGGGTTCCACAAGCTATAGTTTTAGATGGTGACTCATGTTTCAATTCACACTTATGGAATGGATTATAGAATGATCTTGGTATAAATGTATTATTGATTATTAATTTCCACCGATAGAAATATTGATAGTGAAAGCATACTATACAAGTTCTAGAGGATATGTATCATCATATGTTCTTAAATTCGATGGTTGTTGGGAAAAGCACTTGGATTCAGTGGAGTATTATTATAACACCATTTAGTAGGAAACTATAGAGGTGGAACCATAAGAGGATCTTTTTGGTGGCTATTGTATATAAAACCAATACTGGATAGAGATTAGTGAGTCATAGTTTTTGGGACCGAGTCTTGTGTAAGATACATCAGATAAGCTTCAGATGATTCAGTGACATGTGCATACAACTCATAGTAGGAATAATTTTTATGCTGAATGATATAGATGAACACTAGAGTTTACATATGGTTATCCTGTATTCCTTTGGGTGTCTCCTAGACTGGGTCACCACAGGATACAGAGATAGGGCATGCTAGCACCCAGGTTCGTCAGACTATTAAAGGTTGTTGAGAGAATTAGGATAGTGCAATACAAATTAGATCTTCCATAAGAAATATAGTGCTATGTAGGATATTTTTCACATATCAAAACTATGAAGGTATCACCCCTAACCCTCTCACGTGATTGATGTGGATGAAGATCATATTGAAATAGATGCTTCCTTTGAGGAGAATTAGTTACGTGTGATGGATCGCAGTGAGAATGTGTTGTGGGGAAAGTCTATATCAAGTGTTCAAGTATTGTGGAAACATGGGCGTGTAAAAGAGGAAACATTTGAAAGGGAATTCGATGTGTAGGTTCACTGACCCGATCTCTTTTTATTGGAATCTTGGAGATACATGGGAGTGCAGCCTGAGGAAAAGCTATTATAAGGAAGGATGATTATAAGTTCCCAACCTATTCTGAAGTTTACTTGGTCTTGTGTTCAGGTACTCCATTATCTCTATTTGAGTACTTTTTTGTTTTATAACATGGTTTGTGGTTAGTTTAATATTGAGAAAAAAATAATGAAAAGTGATGTGAACGATTAGAGAAAAAATTGCGCCCCAACCTAATAAATCATTCAACCTTGGATAGTGGGGATTCACATTCCTGCTACATAGTTTTTCAAACTATGCACCCTAAAATGCTATCCTAGGAACCCAAAAATAAAAGGTTCATGGTTGGTTCATAGTTAGATAAAATCATGTGCCCCTATTTTGGATATCATGCAGGATAATTAATAATTCCTGAAAATTATTGGTAAAATTCAGAAAACGCTCGAAACAAAACTATTCCGACCCCCCCATTTGACCCTAGGGCCTCTTTCACATTTTTGGATCACTCTCGATGAATTCTAATCCTTCTTGAACACTGTTCTTATCATTTCAAAGCTCGGATCGAAGGCCCAATTCTCCCCTAGCTATTGAATCCTCTCTCAGTTCATCTATCATGTATCCCCAATTACATCTTCTTTGTTTCAACAATGTAATCCGCTATTATGGGAAGATCCATTTCAATTTGGTGAGATAAAGATCTATGATTTCAGATATAGATATATATTTACAAGGACTTGATTTCCTTAATCTTGTTTTAAGGTTGTAGATCCGTATCCCGATCAACATTATTGTACTGCTCAATTTTGGGTATTTTCCATTGGTATATCATTCATCAATGAATCATGGTATGTGGTATATAATTCAAATCCCATAGTTGTGATCTGGATTTTATATGTGCATGTTTTAGAATTTAAATAGTTGTTTAGAAATTTAAATTATTAAATTAAATTAATCAATGTGTCAATTAATTAATGGGGAAATTAAAGGTCTTATTGAATAATTGAATTGTATGATTGAGATAATTATTTTGTGAATTAATTATCAAAAAGATTGAATTCCGAAATTGTGTATATATAATTTCTCGGTTAAAGGTTGAAATAATGAATAATGAATTGAAATTAATTAATTAGTGAATTAATTATGGGATGTTTAGATTGTTATTAAATAAGTAATTTTTGAATTAATTATTAGGCTTTATATGGTTAATTAATGCATTAATTGATTAATATATGAGATGTTCTATCTAAATGTGGAATCAATTAAAAGGAATAAATTCCTTAATTAATCATTTGGTTAATCAATGGAAATGGATGTGATTAATTAATCATTGTGTTAATTAATGGAATTGGGTAGATTAATTAATTGTAGAAATAATTAATGGATATTTATGTGATTAATTAATAGATAAATTAATTAATGGAATAATTTCTGATTATGTTGGCATAGATTAGAACATTGGATAACCATGTTGTGAGTGGTAAATTGTTGGAAAGGATCATGAGAGCCTGTTGAGGAGGGTTGTGTGAGCCCACTAAAAATGATCATGTGATCCTGTTGAGAAGGACCATGTGAGCCTATTTAGAGGATGACCATGATAGTTTCCATTTCATTTTCTAAGGTTCCATGTGAACTCTTGGAGTCTAGACAAGTGAAAGACCTTGAGACATTCACCATTTTCCTAGAAAGTGATTATTATTTTCTTAGTCTTACTCACACTAAACCCTAGAGGTTAAAGCCTTAGGTGAACATTACTTAGGCCAGAATGATTTACATGTTTTATGTATTATATCGTTTATAAATTTTGATAATGAATAGTAATTTGGAATTAAAATATATGATATCCCTTGGGATAGTTCAGAAATTGACATGAGCTGAATCAAGTATTGAGGTTTTGGTGTCCTCTAAAACACACGAGTTCATGTGGTTAACTAAAGAATATTTAATAATGTGATAAACTGTTTACTTAATTTTTTTTTTAATATTTATCTATACAAATGTATAAACTTGTTAGTTACTAGATTTTTTATATACATCATTAGTGGTGTCCTAATAAGTTGTACGCACACCCTACTCATGCTTCCAGATTAGTTTCTGAATAGATTTCATGGAATCTTGATAGGTTAATGGAAAAGGACCTATGTTAGATCATTGAGTTGGGAATGAATCTTGGATGAGGGAAACAAATGTGGTTTAGGACCCACTTATGTTTCATTAGTGTCTTTATTTTGGGTTTTATTTTAGACACCTGACACATACATAACATGGAATCTTTTCTACTTTAGTTGGATATTGTATTTCCGGTATTGATTATCTTGAGATATTGGTATTGTTTATTATTATATATTATCCGTCTATTGTTTTGTTATTTATTCTGGTATATTACCCCCAAAAAATAGGATATACAATCCCCATGACCAACTTATCAGACCCTCACTGCTAGTTTGTAGCCTCCGGCATACGGGGAGGCATACTTGAGGTCATTTGAACAACTAGCTAGGGGAACCAGTGTGTGGAACCCAGATTGGAATGTTACAAAGTGGTATTGATGAGTTTTATTTTCTTTTTCTTTTGTATAACTATTAGGGAAAGGTATACATGACACAGGAAAGAGCTAGTCCTTATTAATGATACCATTAATTGTAGTTTTAAACCCATTTATATGGGAAAACCTTAGTACATGGGTTAGGATTGTAGTAATTTACGTTTTCTATTACAATTGAATGTTGTTTCAACTTGGGTGACACACTTTTTGTGTGGTGTGATTATTGTTTCAAAAAATTTATGATAATTTACTTATGGCTTGATATGACTCGAGAGTTTATTTTTCATTTATCATTTTCGCACTCCGGATTATTTTGTGACATGCATCATTTTAGGCATTGCATAGGAAAACATGTTATGGGAAATTCATTGACCTTGAACTATTTTTCATTTATTGTGAAATTTAATTTAAAACAGTTCCAAATATGAAATTGATAAGGGTAAAATGATGAAAAAAATTTAGAATAAATTGGTTTCTAAATGAGAAAAATGATATTAGATGTGTTTACCCTTTTTATCCAAGATCTAGGTGTGGGAGGGTTAGAGTAAGTGAGAACACCACAATGTTGATTTCATGGAGAGGTTTGGTGAAAATAATAGTTTTGTAATGTTTCTATTTTACTCTATAATAAATGTGTAAAATTTATTTTATTATTCCTAATAAACATGTATTGAGTTTTAGAGATATTCCTCGATGATGACGTGTATTGAGAGGATGAGAGGGGGATATGGTTAGAGATAGTTTTTCGATAGTAGAACCAATGGTTCTGATATTTCTAAGTGAGGAAGTAGATGAGCTGTTCCAATGGGACTTCTCTCAACTTAGGAAATTCATGGGAGGAGACCCCGGGTGGGTTGGGAAGAGTATGACTGACCCTATGAGGGAGTTTTAGTTACAGAACCCTCAGAATTTTACTAGAGGGTAGACCTGAAGGGGATGAGTTGAGTTAATCTACACTATACATGATCACTTGGAGACTTCTACTGAGAAGTTGGTAAATCTAGATACCTATATGATATGAGGATCAATGAAGCACTAGTGGGACATCCAGGCTCTGATTGGACATGACGATGGTAAGTTATGGAAGGAATTCTTGGAGAGGTTCTTGGAGAACTTCTACATAGATATGTCGAGGCAGGAGAGAGTAACTGAGTTCATGAGGTTGACTCAGGGGAGTATGTCCTTGATGGACTATGATGGATGCTTTATATATTTGTAGTTTTTTTCTCCAGTGTTGAAAGGAGATGAGGATACTATGGTAAAGAGGTTTCAAGATGGGATTAAGTGTGAAATTAAGTCCCGAGTGAATATTTTTGTGCTAAATAGGTTTTCTGAGGTGGTGAATTAGGCTCTCATTACTGAGTGGAACCTGAAGGATGCTTCCAATAGAAGACATGTAGTTTCTTATGGAATATTAGGAGGTATATATTTGGTGAATAGTAATATCATTTATGAGTACTTGAGGTAAAGAAGTGGAACAATGAGTGGTTTGGGAGAAAGTTTAGTTACCCAAGACCATTCTATAGAGATTTTTCATGAGTGTGGTATGTTAGGAAACTTCCAAAAACATTGTCCCCAACCACTAGTGGAGTGAAGATACTATGTAAAGATGATACATCTATAGAGCTTTTGTAGGAATACTAGACATATAGTTAGTGATGGAGGATCTAGATAGAACTAGGGCGCGGGAAGGAGTTCCTCTGCACCCTAAAAATCTGGTAGCTAGAGATATACTGGTAGAGGTGGTAGAGGTAGTAGACATGCTGTTTCTAAGAATGTGATCCCATATCAGCAATGTTTTGAAACTCAAGGGATTCAGAGGACATCCTAGAGAATAGGGATTGGAAAATTACATGCGGTGAAACCTACAATTGTGGATAGCAAGGCTGGGCCATCAATAGTGAGAGGTAATAATCTTGTTGCTTCAATATTATCTCTTGCCTTATTTTATATTGGTGCCTCTTATTCCTTCATATCTACAAAACCTGTTAATGGCTTGAGCTTGTTGGGGGAGTTTTTTAGTAGAGTAATGACTATAGATACACCATTTTGAGTATGTTCTAGAGACATCTTTATATGAAAGATATGTTCTATAGAATTTAGGGAGTATCAATTTTTGTTGGATATCTATATACTTTACATGTCATTATAATGATGTAAATTTATTCCAAGAAGATAGAACACAAAAAATAGAAATTGGACCAAAGTTCCCCAAACAACAACCCTAGAGAGGCTGAAAGTAGTGGAGGTCATGGGAATACCCTAGAACCAAGTTGAACCCCTCTGGCTTCATAGTGATAAAAATATAGAAAGTAAATGGTCCGGACTGGGGACATTGAGAGAATAATGGTGGTCTGAGGCCTTATTCCCCTCACACCATGTTTTGGTTACGCCGATGTTTCTACTGATCATGTCCCTGCACTCCCTCATAATGTATTAGATAGGCCATGGAATGGTGACAAATCCTAGAAAGGCATCGTGGAGGATTTGGGAATCAATTTCAACCTCGGATGAAATGATCCCTTTTGATAACAAAGTGAGTGTCCCTACAACATCGCCTTGGCCTCGACATGGAGAGAAGAACCACGCCCCAAAAGGCTAGAGAAAGCCATGATAACCAAACCTAAAGGGTTTTGCACCACCCCTCCTACTCGAATCATCCCCATGCTGTATGACCTTTCTGAATTGAGTTTGATCCCTCAACTGGGCAGTCATCAACAAACTGAGTTACCTCTACTAGTACTTCTATGCAGAGAAGTGCTATCAGTGTGTGTCTGATGTTGTCGGAGAGTGGGAGTCTCATTACATTCATTAAAGCATCTAATCAATTCCAAGAGGAATAACTTTGTACGGAGTGAAATTCCCTAACCGGAAGTGATAGTCCTTTCGTGTCAATCCATGTACCTCTCTTACCCGATCGACCAACATACAACATGGAGTACTATGGTGTGTTCCATCTCCTCAGGTCCCCTCTCCTCTGCATCGTGAAACCATTGATCTAGAAAAGGCAAGTCGTCCATGCGGTTATCATATATTATAGTGAACTCACCAAAATGTTGCCATACCGCCCTCACACATTCTCCTTCACATAACAAGTGATCCGTGATCTCCTCCTTGTACTCTGAAAAATAGTGAAACATTGAAGCCAAAGAAATTATACATCGCATAATGTTTTCATTGGTGGGAATGGCCTTATGGTGAAGCCTCATGGAAAGAAACTCTTGTTTGAGTGGAGTGTCTTTCGACTAGAGGATCGCGTTCCATGAGTCACTTTGGTCAATAGGGTCAAGAGAGCGCCGAATGTATCTTGAAGGGAAATACCCCAATGTATAGGGAGAGAAGACACATATGTCTAGTTTGGAGATAACCTCGACAAGGTTGAAGGTATCACGTTGGTCTCTGTCCAGGATTACTTCGAAGAAGGTCGGGTGAGAACTAGCCTCCTAGTTGGTGAGCAGAGTGCTCAGACACCCCGAAAATCCAAGGACGGTCCCAACCCAGTTTTGATGCCAGAAGAGGATATCCCCCTCTCCACAATCCATATGGACTGATGTTCTATTGCATCAATAAGTGGGGAAATAACATATCAGAAATGGGAAGTCTGGATAGGATCCATGAGGTCAGATCTTTCATGGATGTTGTGCATGGTAATTCCCCATATCATGTGCTTTTCCAGAACCTCCCAAGGTATCATTTCATGCAAACCTCTGCTCATATCTTCATGCCAGAGAACATTGATGATTCCTTCCCTAGATGGCCTCACCACCCTATCCCATGAATCCCAATGACTCCTACCCTCCGAACATGGATCCCAGATAAAACAAGAAAGGATCATATCAATCCTATTAATGATACTCTTGGGGACATTGATCAATGAGAGAGAGTGTAAAATTGTGGCTTGAACCACACTATTAACTAGCATTATCCATTCCCCAACTCAGAGGATGATGTTCTTCCAGTTGTGAATCATGTCAGTAATCCTGTTGACAACGGTGTTGAAGTCACATACACGAAGTCTCCCTGGAGAAATTGGGTCACCCAGGTATTCCATGGGAAAGGAACCTCTGTGCATATCTAGGATTTGTTGAATAACAAGGATTCGAGAAGTGAAGAAACCATCGGTATGAAGAAATATCTTATGGACTTGTTGATGACCTTCCCACTCTAGAAACAATACTCTTGCATTATCTTGTTGAGGCCATTAATGGACCACTAACTGGAATTCATGAAGATGAGCGTGTTATCCGAGAACATCAAATGAGAAATAGGGGGAGCTGTCCTTCTTCAGAGATAAGCCACGACCTTCCTGCTATTAGTGCCCCTGTGCAGGTGTCGACTAAGGACATCCTTGGAAAGGATGAAAAGGCTTTGGGATACGTGGTCACCCTGACTCAACCCATGAGTAGCCTAAAAAACCCATAAACTTTCCCCAGAAAAGTGACGACCAACCAGGAGGAGCTGAAACACCTGAAGATGATGTCAACATTCCACAAGGAGAACCCCATTCTTACCAGCACCTTGTTGATAAAACCCCACTCAACTCGAACATTAGCTTTACTCATGTCAAGCATAATAGCCAGATTGGAATTGAAAGTCTTGAAGATTATGTCTCTGATCTTTTCATGTGCAAGAGAAATGACCCCCTGGATAGACCACCCCTTCACAAAGCCGTGTTGTTATGAAAACACACATTGGGGAATATGGATGGCCACTCTTACATTTATCAGGCTAGAAAAGATCTTATTAATAAGGTTACAAAAGATTACTTGCCGGTAATGAGATATAGAGGATGAGTTTTCGATCCTAGGTTGGAAAATGATGGTCGTGGAACATGTGACCCTAGGGAGGTGACCCCTTAAAGAAATAACGAATGGTAGATACAACATCCAATTTAACGGCATCTCAAGATGCTCTGTAAAACAATCCCAGGATCCCATCGATGCCTAAAGCGCATTCAGGATTAATCCTCATCGTAGCTCCCTAAATTTCTATATCATCTAGAATAGTGCTCGTGTCGGAATTTTCAGAGGCTGAAAGAATTTTGGTGATCACATATAAATAACCCCTACCTCCCTGAGATAACCATTGGGAATTTGGGGATTAGGACTGGAAATAAGATCTTTCAAGGTTTCTAGGGACATAGCACCTACAGTGTCTCTGTCTTCGGAGTACCTACCACCATCCAGTATGATGTTGGGAGTCACCATGTGCCCCTGTTCCATGATACATGCTTGGAAGAAGCCTATGTTCTTATAAACCACCCTAAGACACTTGATCCTCTACTACTCCATAATTTGGAATTCCTTATTGAGGATAATATCTTCCCAAACACTCTTCTTGTTGGAAAGATCACCAAACACCCTATCATCCCACTCGACCTCCAGGTTTTCCTCAAGGCATTCCATGTCCTGCATGGTAGCCATAATCTCAATATCCATGGGGGATCAAGGTCTTTACCCCCCTAAAAGCCTTTCCTTGCGACTTTGGAGCTTGTTATGAATGACCATCCATGAATGTCCCTATGTGGCATCTCCCCATGCATCGTTAACCAGGTCATGGAAACCCGGGAGGCTATCCCAGTGATTGTAATATCGAAATCTTGTAGACTTATCCTAGCATGACGAAAGGGAAACGAGAAGGGGGGGAGTGATCAGATAATCCCAGGACTAGGTGCCTTAGCATGGTGTCAGAGAACGTGGAGATGTAATGCACATTGGAAAGGAAATGGTCCAGATGACTCCACAAGCGGTTCCTCCCCTTTGGGTTGTTGCACCAATTGAAACTGTCTCCAGAGAAGCCGAGATCATCGTACCCTTTCACAGCCATGAACTGCACAAAATCAATGATTTCATTCATCTGAAATCGGCCTCGACCTTTCCTCTCCTCCATGTCAACGACCATGTTGAAATACCCCCGACAATCTACGGGGTGTTTACCAGATCAAATGAATTGGGATCCCTCCACAGGGATCACTTTTGAGTTGCATCGTAGCTCCCTTAGATGAAGGATATGAAGATAGTCTTGCTTCCATAACCCACTCTTGTAGTGATGAACTGGTCACTGGTCTGCACCAAATCCACATAGACGTTTCTGTGCCAAAAAACCCATATATGACTATTTTAAGGGTCATCATGCAAGATTACACGCATATTGATTTACCTAGAGTGGTCATTGAGTAGGGCAGGAGACTGTTTGTTCTCAAGAACAACTACAATAGAGGCCTTGTGGCTTTTAATTTCTCTGGTGAGGAATTCCACCTTAACCCCGAAACAAATTCTGCGAGAATTCTAGATAATTACTGGAATCATTTATCTAACAGTATCCAAGAATTGACCCTAGATTTCATGGCCTTATCAATGTGATAAGAAGAGTAATTTTTTAGGTTCCTCAATCGAGAGTGGGTGTAAACTCCTTCTGACCAGGGCACCAGTGAAGGAGCTGGAGATTGATCCATCCTGGGGCCATCAAAATGATAGCCTCTTGCACTATGTGGGGACCGAAATACCCATATTTAATGCTTTGGGCTTTGACATGTGGAAGCTATCTACTAAATCTATAGGGTGTGTGAATTATTTCAGACCGACCACCTCCCAGTAGGGATATCATGGGAGTAGACCGAGTCTGTGTCACTCCACCCCCTGGTAGAAACTTTCTAAGATAGGTAAACCAAAACCGTTAAGTAATGAGCCTCTAAAAAATGATCAACTTCAAGGGACCATGTCGAATCCAAAGACATGGGGTCGGGATGGCTTCCCATCTTGCATGAGATCCGAACCCATAAAAGAGGACCCTGGGACAACCAGGATGGGATCATCATGGTGGCAAGGATTCCATCCGTATATGGGGTCACGACACCATGAAAGAGGGTAAACAGGTCCACGAAAGATAAATATGGTTGATTTGTAAATTGGATCGAAGCCACCTTGGAACCCGGTGTGGCAGCACGGGAAGCCACCACTGGCCTGGTGGAGAAACATGCAATGAAAAGCGCTTGGAATTGAGTACCAGAGGCTGGAGTAGGCTTCTAGGACCAGACATCTAATTGGCGTGTAGACATCGAGTGTCAGCTGTGTCTACATACCTATAGGGAGTTCCCATGGATCAAGAAAAAGGGGAAGTACCAAGGGAATACCAAGTACGAGATGACCTACTCCCATACCAGCCCATCTTGCACCTGAAGAGAGAGTCGATTTGGAATTGGATGAGAGAGATCCATCTCAACACAAATTCGATATGATAACACATCTACAAAGCATTTATTCCTATCACCAATGCAAATTAAACCCCCCATGTCATCACCAATCGCTTTGAGAAAACCCCAATTCTGGAAGGGTAGTGACAACCTGAAAAGGTTAATCCATACTGTTGCGCTCGGGCTCTCTTTCCACTAGTCGTGGAGTGTTTTCAGGAGGTTTTTCTTGAAGAGTTCTCATGGATACCAATTGAGAGAGATGTTGAATTTACAATTATGCTCATGTCAGGTGCTGAGCCAATATCTATTCTACCATATATAATGGAAGCAATAGGGGTTCAATAACTCAATACATAGATAGAGGAGTTGTAGGATAAGTGATTTATATTTCTAAGTACATCAACTTGGGGATCACCACTATTGTTTTTTAAGAATGATGATGGGACTCTATGCTTGTGTGATTATTACTAGAATTTGAATCAGTTGAATGTGAAAAACTGGTAAACTATTACATGTATCCTTGATCAATTTGACTAGTTATGAGGATCGTTTTTGTTCTTGAATATCAACTTGAGATCAGGGTATCATCATCTTGGAGTTCAGACTTATGATATACCAAGGATTGCTTTCAGAAGTAGGTATGACCCTTACGTGTTGGTCATAATTCCATTTGGGTTTATGAATGCACCAGTAGTGTTTAGGACCTTGATGAATAGAATCCTCCATCCGTACCTGGATCAGTTTTTCGTAGTCTTTTTGGATGATATCTTTGTGTACTCCAAGACTCATGATAAAAATTCCCAACTTCTTGACATCGTTTTGAGTACACTGGGAGAATCGTCTATACACCAAGATATCTAATTGCAAGTTTTGGATTAATCAGATACACTTTCTGGGTAACATCATCTCACAGGAAGGATTGAATGTGGACCTAGAGAAAGTTTAGGTAGTTGTGTCTTGGGAGTTCCATGAGATTGTTTATGATAACCCTAGATGTTTTTGTTAGTTGGTTATTATCAGATATTCATCTAGGACTTTCCCACATGGAAGTGTAGCTTTTGATCATGAACAAAAATGGGATAAAGTCTGATTGGTTGGAAGCTTATGAGGATTGTTTCTAGGAGTTGAAGAAGCGATTGACATCAACAACGATCTTTATCCAACATGTGTGAGGTGGGGAGTACATGGTTTATTATTTTTCTTCTTGGGTCAGAGTTGGAACAATTTTGATGTGATGAGATTAATTTTTGATGTAAGGGTCTTGACAGTTGAGGCCTCATGAATGGAAATACCCTAAGTATTACCTCTAATTGAATTCTACTATTTATAATTTGATGTGTAAGACGAATAATCTATTGGGAAATAAGTTTACAGTGTTTACCGATCAAAATAGGTTGAAGAATATATTTTCAAAGTGAGATTTGAATCTATGGTAGTGGAGATAGGTAGAGTATATGATTTCATTCTCTTTAGATCTAGTATATAAATCTGATAAGGGTAATATTGTGGATGATTCATTGGGAAATAAAACACATACATAGGTGGTCTAGGAGTCTAGAAATAAGTGTAATATGATGAATTTGATGACTAAAATAAATGTGGTGGTTCTAGAGAGTCAGAAACAGATGAATCTTATATAAGTTACAACAGATTCAACACATTAGAGACTGATTAGAGACAGTCAGTATGGGGATCCGTAGTGTTTTAACATGAGGGAAATCCTTTATAGTGGAGACTGACCTTTAGATTAGACCATAGATAATGACGAGATTATCTAAATCATGAATTAGGTTGTTGTCCCAACGAGCATGAATGACGATTTGATATAGTAATTTTATGATTTGAAGTGGGCGGTACATCTAGGTGTAACAAAAATGTACCATGAACTATGATGATATTTTTCTTATCCATTCATTAAAAAATAGATAGGGGGGTTCATGAAACGATTCTACACATATTAACATGTGAAGGCAGATCATCATCAACCTTTAGGGATTCTATGACCATTTCACATTTAGGAATGGAAGTGTCATGATGTGACTATGGATTTTTTGGTGGGTCTCCTGAAGAAACCAAGAAAAAAACTACTCTATCTAGGTTATTATGGATTGATAGATGAATTTAGCACATTTCTCTCCAATACAGGAGACATTCTCAGTGGACTGGCTGAGAGATTTGTATGTTTGGGAGATAGTACATTTGAATGGGGTTCCATAGACTATAGTTTCAGATCATGACTCATGTTTAGGTAATCATTCCAGAACAGATTACAGAAATAACTTGGTAAACATGTATTATTGAGTATGAATTTCCCCTGCATACATAAGGGTAGTCAGAGAGTACTATACAAGTTCTTGAGGATATGCTGTAAGAATGTGTTCTTGACTTCAATGGGTATTGGGAAATGCACATGGATTAATTGGGGTTTTCCTATACCAAAAATTATAATGAAACTATATAGAGGGAACTATATTAGTATCTTTATGGTAGGACATGAAGATTACCCCAATGCTATATGGAGGAAGGTTATCTAGAGTTATTGGGACAATTCCTTGTACGTGAGACATTAGAGTAGGTTTAGCTGATTTGGAAATGTATGACCACAAATCAGATTAAGTATAATTCGTATGCTGATAGATAGAGAGTACCCATTTATTTTACATAGTGTGATCATTCATTTCTTTAGGTATCACCTAGGATGTGACACCACATGATACGGAGATAGGGAATGTTGGTGCCCATGTTCTTCGGACCGTTTGAGATTGCGGAGAGAATCAGGAATGTGGCATATTGATAGACCATTCCACAGAAATATAGTGATATGCATGACATTATCCATGTATCTAAAATATGATGATATCATACCAAACCTTCTCAAGTGATCTCTGTAGATTACATTGATCTTCAGATAGATACGTCCTTTGAGGATCATTTGATACATGTGATGGATCACTGTGAGAAAGTGGTGCGGGGAAAAATTGTTCCAATAGTTCGTTTATTGTGGAAACATAGGTATGTGAAGGATGAAACATGGGAAAGGAAAGAATATATGTGGTCATAGTGTCCCAATATTTGTAGCTCATAATTTTAGAGATTATTGGGAGTACATCTCAAGGAGGATCTTTTATAAGGTGGGGATATTTTTAGATCCCAACCTTTTTTGGAGTTGAATCAGGTTTATTTTTACTGGTAGTATTTTATTCTTGATTGAGTACTTTTTTTGGGTTATATATTAGTGTGTTTTGGGATAATTTTGAGAAAACAATGAAAGAAAAAGTGCTGAAAATGGTTGGCACACGGTTATAGTAAATAGTGCACCCCAGCCCATAAAAGTGTAAAACCCTCAAAGTGGGGGTTTGCATGGATGGAACATTGTTTTCCAAGATTCCAACCCTCAAAGGAGAAACCGTTCACCCCTAAAAAAATTCATTCACATTTGGTACATGGTTAGGTAAAACTGTGCACCCCTATCCAGGAAACTATGGATGAGAATTAATTATGCCCAAAAATTATTTTAAAAATTCTCCAAACCCACAAAACTCACCTATTTCAACCCCTATTCAACCTTAGGCCATTTTTAAAATTTTTAGAGATATATTGATGAATTGAAATCCATCCTGACCATTATTTTTCATGAATCGAATCTCAGATTGAAGTTTCTCTCCTCTCCTGAATAGTGAATCCTCTCCCGGTTCATCTCTCATGCATCCCCCATTCGTTCTTCTTTATTTCAACAATGTAATCTCTTCTTATGGGTAGATCTATATTTATTTGGTGAGATCTAGATATAATATTCTAGATGTAGAAATATATTTACAAGGTCTTTATTTCCATTATCTGGATTTAGGGTTTTAGTTCCGGATCCCGATCTACGTCATTGTGATGCTCAATTTTAGGGATCTTTTGTTGAGAGATCATTCATCAATGAATCAAGGTAGGTAGTATATA
The DNA here is from genome assembly GCA_963277665.1 of Viscum album. Classification (NCBI taxonomy): domain Eukaryota; kingdom Viridiplantae; phylum Streptophyta; class Magnoliopsida; order Santalales; family Viscaceae; genus Viscum; species Viscum album. The sequence continues at coordinate 1,096,362,676 of OY728121.1, read as the reverse complement.
ATACAAATACCATAGTATTGATCATTATTTTGTATGTGAAAATAGTATAATTTCTAGTGTTGTTTATCAATTTAAATTCCAAAATTAAATTAATTAATTTGGTCAATGAATTAATGGGGAAGTTAGGGGCTTGATTGAATAATTTAATTATGGTATCGAGATAATTAATTGGTGAATTAATAATCAAAATATTGAATTATTGAAGTAGGGATATTTAATTGTTGGGTTAAATTTTTGAATAATTAAATATTAATTGGAAATAATTAATTGGAGAATTAATTAAGGGATGTTGAGATTGTTATTGAGTAATTAATTGTTGAATTAATTATTGGAATTTGTATGGTTAATTAATTATTGAATTTATTTATAGATGACACATTCTAATTAATTGCTGAATAAATTAAAGGGATTAAAGAGGTTAATTAATCGTTGGATAAGTTAACATAAATGGACGGGATAAATTAATCACTGGGTTAATTAATGGAATTGGGTTGATTAATTAATTATTAAATTATTAAAATAATATTGAAGTGATTAATTAATTGATTAATTAACTAATAAAATGATATGTGGTTATGTTGTAATGGAGTAGAACATGGGATAATTTGGGTGTGAGTAAGAAATTGTTGAAAAGGACCATGAGAGCCTGTTGAGGAAGACCGTGTGACCCTATTGAGAAGGACTGTGTGAGCCGGTTAAGAAGTACCGTGTGAGATTATTGAGAGTAAGATCATGATAGATTCTATTTTATTTTACAATGGTCCATGTGAACTCTTGGAGGATGGTCAAATGAAAGACCATGAGATCTTCCCCCTTTCCCTAGAAACTGATTATGCTTTGTTTAGTCTTACTCACAATAGACCCCTATGGTTAGAGCCCTATGTGAAAGTTACTCATGCCATATTGAGTTACATGTTTTATATATAATATCATATATAAATTTTGATAATGAACAGTAATATGTAATTTAGATATATCATATCGCTTGAAGATAGTTCAGACTATGACATGAGCTAAAATATGTATTGAGGTTTAGGTGCCCTCAGGAACTTGAGGGTTTATGTGGTTAAATAGAGAATATTTACTAATGTGGTAAACTATTTACAGAAACATTGTTATTATTTATTAATAAAACATAATAAAATTTTTATTGATGGGATTTTTTAGACACCTTTGGTGGTGGCCTACTGAGTTTTACTCACACCCTACTCGGGCTTCCTGATTAGTAACGGAATAGATTTTATGGATGTATGAATGTTTAAGAGAAAATTACCTATGTTAGATTCCTGATGGGGGATGGATCATGGATGGGGGAACCATATGTGGTTTAGGACCCACATGGGTGTCATCAATGAATTCCTTTTGGGGTCGAGTTTTAGACACCTGACATGTACATTAGCAAGAAATGTTTTATTCCTTAGTTGGATATTTTATTTACTAATTATATTATTTTGAGATTTTGGTATTGTTTATGGATATATATTCTTCCACAATTGTTTTTATTTTTGCTAGTGTATCACAATGATAAAAGAGGGTATAGTCTCCCCATGATCTAATTTTTAGACCCTCACTGCTAATCGACAACCTCTAGTATATGGGGAGGCGTGCCTGAGGTCTGGTGATTGACTAGACTGTGGCACCGGTGTGTGCACCCTGGTTGGGCCATTACATAGGTGTTAGAAATATACCACATAGTGAGACTGGTATTGTTTTTTTCATCAATACATGATAATAATGAGATTTAAATCCTATAAATTTACAATCCTTATATAATAACAAATTATTCACATTTGAAGAATATCCAGTGGGTACATTAATACCATGAAGTTATTGACAAAAACTCATCTTCTCACTCTTTCTTAATGCGTGAAAATAAAAAGGTAAATATATTCTATTTAGATTACTAGTGTGAGGTAACTCTAAATGTATTCTCATTGATATTAATCCCAATGTAGCTTGAAATCCATATTTGGTCTTTCCTTTTATTTCTGACAAGGTTTCAATGAAACTTTTACTTATGTTTAACTCAGTATAAAAAACATCAAGGTTATGTTTTATCTCTAAAATTATATAATAAGGTAGGTCAATAAAGATATACTATTCCTTCAAGATATTTTTTAATGACTACTACATCCTTTCATTATAATTTTAACATCAATATTTTTCACCATTTCATAATATTTATTAACTAGAAATTGTTGTAGGCGAATATCATATTTCTGTAAACCTTTAAATAATTTTTTCATCTATAATAAGGATAATACATTTCTAAAAAAATTATATGTCCCATATACACTACTTTTCTTTCATTTCGCAACTAATAATATGAAGTCTCTTCTGAAAAAATTGGACATTATTTAGTTCCATTAACACTATATCCATAAAAATTTATATATGTAGGAAACTCATTTATAGTGAAAATATTACAGGAAAAGAAAAGTAAATACTATTTATTTATACATCAAAAATGATAACACCTATCTCTTATATAAGTTTGGAATCATCAGTCAATAGTGATATATACATATCAATATCATTTCCTATATTTTTTTGTTCAGAAATCATCAAGCTCAAAATAACATATATTTTTTCTTAATACATATATATGGGGACAAGTTGTAAACTACCAAAAAATAGTCCTTGAACAATATTGGGTACTTAGGCTCCGACATAGATTTATTTTATCTGTGTACAGTACCATTATGAGATGTTTAACTACACTTAAAAAATTATAATTTTTTTATAAAATATCATCCATTGTGTTGAATAAATAGGGAAATGTATGTTAACATTAGATACATTCACATCTTTATGATATCATAACCTTTTTTCATCAATTGAATTTGTAAATAAATTCTTGAAATTATGAATTATTGTAAGGTACCAAATTTCTATATCAGGAGGTTTGATTTCATTACCTTAAAATGGATTAGAGTTCAATTATTTAAATTATTAGAAGGAATAATTGGAAGAAATTATTGAGAGGAACGAAATTTATTTAGTAGGAGGTTAGATTTTAGTATATGAGAATGAATTAGAGTTGAATTTTTCATTCATATTATATCATGATGTCCTTTATTTAGAATATTTTTTAAATATTCATATTCATTCCTATAAAACTCACATTCATTGGGGGTTGAATGTATCTTTTTATACCTGAATCACATTAGAAATAATATTTTATTTTCCTAATAATATGAATATGGAATCCCATTACCTTCTGGAAGTAGCTCGTATAAAATTTGAAGAAACATAGTTTTATTTACTGCACCCATTTATTTCATTCAGGTTAACTAATCTTAGAACTACTGATAATGTTATATATTTAGTTCAACTTGTGAATAATAGTCCCTTATAATCTCCATAAAATCATTCAAAATTTTTAGTTTTTTTATTGTTTCAACACATACATATTGAATTTATTCCTTAATACAACCCTCTATATCATTCTAAATATATTTATCTATATTAGATGTTAAATTTTATATTCATTCATCATGCTAGATCTGATTTTTATTATTATAGAAAAAACCATATAAAATGAGATGATCATTGATTTCTATGAAATTTATCTATATATTATTCAAAAACATCACACATGGAAATAAAATAAAATCATTATTTTGAATATTTCAATTATAAAATTCCAATAAAATATCAACTCCATTTTTGTAACACCCCAAAATTCTAAAGTTAATAAATTTTATCCTATAAATTGTGTGAAACACATCACCAAGTGTAGAAGGGAATATAAAATCCCAAATTCTATATAATATGTTTAATATTGTAAATAAATTTATTCTATTATGTATCTTTAAATTCACACAATACTTATTTAACATTCATTTCACACAACAACGAGTTTTTTCGATAGATTGCGTTATATGCAAGACTATGTTTTACCAAAAAAAATATTATTAAAATATTGTTATTTAGTATAATAAAACATAACCTACAAATTAAATTATAACTTATTAAAATTATTAAATAACTTATAAAAATATATGGCTTAATTAATTGGTTACAAATTAATTAGAAATATAAAAAAAACAATTGAATATAGGGGACATGTTTTTATAAAACTATTTTTATACCTGCAAAGAATATTTTTCGTAATAAATTAAATTAATTAGTATTATTAAATGATATTAATTAAATAAATATTTTATATATTCAATAAAATATTTTTTTACATTCATAAAATATATATGATAAGCATAAGATAAGAATAAAACCATTTTTATGTTTAAAAATTTTATTTTTCTAAAAAGGAAATTTCCCCACCTTTTCATGGAAATCCTGTTTTAAAAAAAAATAAAAATGTTTAGAAATTTTATATTTCAAAATAAAATTAATTTTTGAAAGATAAATGTAAAAATTATCTCAGGATGTTTTTTTATTTTTCTATGATGATTCATTTTTTAATGAATATTAAAATAATACAATATTTAAATTAAAAACTAGTTTCTTATCTAAAGAATTTATAATATAAAATTATATATATAATTGGTTTTAAAAAAATAATATATCAATTATAAAAAAAATTAATCAAATTTAGGTTATTAAAATTAATTAAACATTGAAATTGGTTATAAAATCATTTCAAACATTTGAACATTTTCACTTTAGATAACCACCTTTTCATCTTGTATGCGGGATTGATTTTAAATTAATTTCTATCAAATAAATGATTTCTTTTTAAAAAAATATATTCCATAATAAGAATTATAATAATTTACAATTTCAATTAATGTGTACATAGTTTTTTACCAAAAATATTTGTCAAAAAATTAAAGTTAATTACAGTGATTAAGGTGAAAATGAGTTTACTTAGTTGTTAGAAATTAATCATAGGTGGACTAATGCCATGTAAACTTGTCTAAAAGTCATATTATGGACATATATTGAACATATAATTCCTTTAATTTAATATTTATCATTATTTAAGTCCCATTATACAAGGGAGACCTCTCAACAGTGTTTACCTTTTATATATAAAAGAATTCAACTCCCCTCCCTTTTAAAAGGGAACTCACCCCGGTCACTTCTTTACACATCTAAATCCATTTGGACAATCCGAACCTAGAAAAAATAATCTCCATAACTCCATACCAGCATCCTATAATCCTTAATTTTCTAATGTAATAATAGCAAGTAATTCTTTTGGTATAAACCAATAGGAGTTACCTGAAAAAGAAGTAACGTTCTCCAATGAGAACTTTTGTTTTATTTATTTCTATACTCCTTGAAATATTATCATATATTATTTATATGATAACCATAGTATATTAAATATAATTATGTTTTATTATATTATGTTTATTATCAACACCAACACAGACTTTCATCAAATGGGATTGGTAATCACCATTCTTGTATATGTCAGACTACCACCACACAAACTGATGTCGTATTTTCATCTATAAAAATCTTTAAAGGATAAAAATAATAATGGATTTATAGTATAATTATGATATATATGATATTTATAATGCCTTTATTCTTCTGGAATTATTTCATAACACATACCTTCATGATTTTCATTTTGTGGGAATACGACACATCATTTGTGGACATGTAAACTACCACCTCTTCAAAGCATTATGATTCGTTCACACATTACATTGAATTTATTAAGGGTAATTTTAATAAAATAAAATAATTTACATGACATTAATATGAATCTAGAGTTATAATATCTATATATATCATTTACTTTTCATTATTTTAATAGGGAAATAAAATGGAAACAACTTTCATGTGTACGTAAGGGATACCATCTCCATGAATGGTGTATTTTATTTCTGATCACTAAATATTATGGATTACAATAAGTATATATATATACTTAACCTTATTGATATAAATGAAATAATTATTATATTCATGACATAATTACCTTTCTAGTAATATAATATATAATTTTATTTATTACCCTTTCACACCTCAAAAAGGAGATAACATCATTTGTGGACATGTGGTCTATCACCTCCTCAAAGCGATGAAATTACTTTTGAATAAAAATAATTATATATAAAAGTATAAGTTAATAAATAATTTGGTATTTAATATATAATTATCATTTTTTAATGATTAATTTTACGTACTTTCTTTCAATAATGATTATTGAAAAATAGAAACCTTACAAATACATACGTACGACCTAATGTATTAATGATTGTAACATTAGATTATTTTTCATAAGAATATTCTATATTTTGAGTAAAAAGTATAATTGATGTATAAATATGATAATTATTTAAATATAGGTATTATGGATATGTTTACCTAATGACCCATTTGACCATAGCCTACCAATCAATGTCTTTTTTAACACATAAACCAAATACGGCCAAAACAACAAACTTAAAAATAATTGATTAAGTAATGATATATAAATTGTCAATAGGATAAAAAAGGTAATAATAACCTTTAAATGTTTATAAAACTACTAAATAATTACCATAAGTTTGTTATTTAAGGCGATAGTGACACACATGACATGTCACTCTCAAGTTAATGGATTTCATCTAAATTTCATTACATTGATGCATATTATATTAGCATGCAACTAATTTATTTTTTTATGATATATATACCAAAACGTGACATGTAATGTTATGAATAGTTAAATATTCTTATTTTTTAAAATTTTAATTTTAATTATTTATTTTAAAGTGATTTGAATAAAAAAGTTACCAAGTGGTAAATAATTTCACAACCCAATATCTTTAATAGGGTCATACTACTTCCATGTTATAATTAATATTTTAGGGTTATGTGTATATGTAATTTTGACTATATATTGATGTATTTATAAATTTTAATGGCGATTTATAGTTGATACACATAATCAATTCATTTATTAATTTTAACTTCAATGCTTTCATAATTTTGGAGTTTATTTCACAATATCATTCTATTCCACATTATTTATTATTGAATTTCCATTAAAAAAATTATTTGATCAATGTTCAAAAAAATTTAATTTTATTCTAATCTGGTTATTCATGATCATTTTCAGTTAATATTACATTTTTTCCACTCTTTGGTACTAAAAATGTTTAAAAATGTTTTTAATAAAAGGTGACATCATTTTTATCTTCAATTTGGAATCTATTTTTGACAAAACCCATGTTCTCTAAAAATTATTTCATTAAAATTTTTAAAAATGATTTATTAAAATAAATTTTTACCTAATTTGTATTTTACAAATAGAATTAAAATTAATCTACTTATCAATTTCCGAACAAGGCACTTTCCTAACCATTTTACAATGCAAATGAAATCATATTTTTTAACTTATACATAATTACATGGATTAATTTATTTGAAGATTACTTTTCAATTTGACAAATAATTTTTTAATGGAAAATATTTTTAAAATTTATTTTAAAATAAAATGATTTTCAATATTATTTTCAATAGGAAAAGGATATTTCCCTCAAGAATGTTTTTATACATTTTATTTTCATCAAATAAAACATCCTTTATTGTTAAATCAATGGGTATATGTTCTATTGAAACTATACTTATACATCGTCCATATAAATTATGTTAATTTTTCCAAGTATAGTATCAGTATTCTCTTCTATGAATCATCTTTGTAGTCATTAACATCCCATTGAGTTATTCACTTTCCAATGTCCACTGAACATTAAATTTAACCTAAATATCCATAAAATTTATCATGAATAATATTTTTTTCCTAAAACTTATACCTTTTTTACATATGGTATTTACTTTGAAATTTATTTTTTTACTAGGAAAATATTTTTAAAATTTGTATCCTTCATTGAATACGAATATTTGATAAGGCACTATGTTCATGAATTTAAATCAATTATTCAATGTATGAGAAATTCATTGGGCAGGAATGACATGAGCTGAGGACTAGTTAAGGAAAATCCATCGATTCATTGGTATCCTAATAAAAATAATTAAATTGAAAACCCCATCACATTATAACTAGTATGTTTTAAACATTCATGTGAGAGGTCTTGATATTAGATTTGATGTTTAACAAACAAAATCAGTTTTAACTAGTGTTTTCTAAACCATCTTATGAATGGTCTTGACGATAAAGGTTTAATGTACCTAGGAATGATTGTGTCCAATAATTAAACATCTCCTTCATTCAAATTATTATTATCCAAAGTATTTATTCAGTGAAAAAATATATGGATGCAATTTGTTCTCACGTAATTTTTTAAATTACACGTGTTTCTGTTATTTTTCTTTGTATATTGTTTACTAACTCATTTCTTAGTTATTTATTACATGGAACATGTTCTCACTTATTTACCTTTCCATATTGAGTATTCTTATTGATTTACTATTTCTTCAACTATACTCAAACATCCCAAGATTTTAAGCTGACCCTTATTTTGTTTCCTTTCCACAATATTTGGTGAAGTGTACTAAGAAATATATGAAAAGTTATACTAGATGGAATAATAATATTATTTAAATAAATATGTTGTAATTTTTGTATTAATTTTTAATACATGAATCTTGTATGTGTATTGTTTACCAAGATTAATAAACTATTTGGTATTTTAGGATGCGATTTCCTTATATCTTATTCCAATGTAATGTTTTTAGGCACCGACTCCAGAATTTTTAGGGTTATGTCACTAAAGTTGGTATATAAAATGTTTAGTATCAACCTTGGGAACTAGATTTAAAAAAACATAGATTAGGGAATATAACATGCAGATTGACATTGCGGATTATAATAGAAGCACATATATATTCATTAGATTAAGTGTTATGGATACCATCATAGGATTATAAGATTATTGTCAATAATAAATTCAAATTCTTAAACACATCTTTTTTAGGCTTTATGAAATGGGATTCAACAGAAATTTAGAATATTTTAGAAAAAGGTTTTGGAAATACAACTAATTGGTTTAATACATTTTTAGTGGAAAATTTATTTGAGGAATAATGAATTTACATTTTAGAGACATGATTTTAAAGGTATTGATAACTTTATATGTTATTATGTTATAATAATAGTAAAATTATATTATTAGGATTTGAAAAATATAAGTTGTATTGAAAACCATAGAGAATATGTTATTTAATGATTAAATTTCAAGGATATCAATCATATTTTTGAGAATTTCCTAGGAATTATATTAATATTGTTTTGAAAAAGGAAAATTCTCTTTCAAGGTGAAAACCCACTACATCCGTCGAGGCGATAGGTCTTGAACCCCTAATCAAAGTATGATAATGGTTTCTCACCTAACTTTGGAATACACGATGTATCGGTTAATATTACCTTTTTTCAGTTAAAAAAATTGAGGAATTAATATTAATGATGAACCCATAATATTACTTCTTATATTTAAATATTAAGGTATTAACCATATTGGTTTTGAAAATAGTTAGAGATAGTTATAATTAATTGTTTTATGTATCTTACAATCTTTAAATTTTAGTGCTTCAGGCATACTTTTTTTGGATATTAATTTATTGAATTAATGGGTGAATTAGACATTAATAGAAGCACAACCAATGGATGAAATTGTGTTTATATTAACATATAAGGTAATTATATTTTATTCTATTCATAGATAGAAAAATAATTACTCAACATTTGGAAAAATGATCTTGATATAATATGTCATCTTAAAGCCATATTTTCTTTAAACAAATGGCCTTTTAAATTAGAACATATTTACGACTTTGAGACCCTAAAATTTCCATTTATCATTCAATTGTTCTTTATAAATGTCCTCATTCACTCTAAAAAATTATTTTTTATTTTCCACCATGTCAATATTTCACATTCCACTAATGTTATCCAATGTGGAAATCAAGTTATTTGTTATTTTTAATGACCATTTACATCCATTTCTCTCTTATTAAGTAGATATTTAAGTAATCCTTTTATGATCTGGGTTTTTAAACAAATGAATTTTTAAATTTCATACCATAGACTACAAATATAATATTTAAAATTTCAGGACACAATTTTATTATTTCGGGGAGAATGTAACACCATGAAATTCTTAAATAAGAAATTTTTTTCAGATAACGTGTATGACACACAAAACCAAGCGTAGAAGGGAATACACAATCCCAAGACATTGAAATATATTTAAAATTGTAAAAAAATTTAATCTATTATATATCATTCAATATACACAACACTGAGTTAGCTTACATCGCACACTATAATGAGTATCTTTGATAGCTTGCTTTATACGCAAGATCAAGTTTTACTAAACAACAATATATTATAAAAATACTACTATTTAATATAATACTATATATGACCTAGACATTAAATTTATATTTATGAATAGTATTAAATACAATAGAAAATTTTATTATATATTTCATTTCTTACCAATTAATAAGAAATATGAAAAAACAATTAAATATAAAGGAAATGGTTTCATAAAACTATTTTTATGCACCGAAAATATCTTTATCTAAATAAATTAAATTAATTAATATAAGTTAAATATATCAATTAAATATATATATATATATATTATATTAAATAAAATATTATCGACATTAATAAAATATATGTAATAGGGATAAGATAATAATAAATCTAGTTTTGCACTTAAAAATTGTATTTCTCTAAAAAAGGAAATTTCTCCACCTTTAAATGGAACACCTATTTTAAAATTAAAATATGAACCTTTAGGAATTTTATATCTAAAAATAAACATCATTTTTTAAATAGTTACATAAAAATTATATTATGGTGAATATTTGGTACTTTTGTGTCAAGTTTCATTTTTTTGATGAATAATATAAAATACTAAATCTTAATTGAAAACTGACTTTTCATATAAATAATTTTTAATTTTATATTATATTTTACATTGGTTTTAAATTATTTATATCTAAATTATAAATAAATTAATACATTACTTTTTATTACAATAAATTTCACATTGAAATTGGATGTAAAAACATTTCCATCTTTTGAATATTTTCACGTCAAAAACCCCCATTTTTGTCCCGTCCGTGGGATTAATTTTATATTAATTTCACCCACTTATGAGATTATAATTTGGTGAAATTTATTTAATATTTTTAGTAATAATAATAATTTACCATCTATATTAATTTTAAATTATTTTTTTGCCAAAAATATTAGTGAAAACAAATAAATTAAATATAAGTATTAAGGTGAAATTGAGTTTACTTAGTGGTTAAACTTTAATTTTATATATAAAAAGGACCTAGAATATTGTCCAAAAGTAATTTCATTTACATATATGGAAAATATTATCCATTTGATATTATATGGATCATTATTTGAGGAACATTATGTAACAGACACCTCTCAATTGGGATAACCACATTATATTTACAAGAATGCCACTTCTTCTCCACTATAAAAGGGAATTCACCCCCTCACTTATTCAAACATATAAAGCCATTTATACCATCAAAAACTAAATAATTATCTCTTAAAAAAATTACAAAAATTATATAATACATACTTTTTAAGAAAAATTAACCAAAGAATTATTTTGGTATAAAACAAAAAGAGCGACCCGAAAAAGAGGTAACATTCATCATCAAGAACATTAGTTTTATATATTTATATACTAATTAAATTATAATTATATAATATTTATATAATTAACTAATTATTTTCAATATAATGAAATGATATTATCTTAAGGGTATGAACTACACCTTCACACACTTCCATCAAATGGGAAACAAAATCATCATTTGTGTATACAACAAACTACCACCTCAAAAACCAATGTCGTTCGTTCTTCAATTACCACTACTCAAGGTTGGAAATAATAATATAAATATAATTTATATATTATATATATAATAATTATAATTTAATTTTACTTATAAAATTATTTCATAACGCATATTTTTATTCTTTTCTTTTTTTGGGCATGTGATAACGTCTTTGGTGGACGTGCGAACTGCCACCTCCTCAAAGTGATGTGATTCATTCACACATTAGATGTAATTTATGAAGGATAATTTTAATGAAAACAAAATGATTTATATGAAATAAATATGATATTGGAATAAAATTACAAATATATATCATTTATTTTCAATCTTTTAATATGACAAGAATATGGAAACAATGTTCATTCATACATATGACCTACCCTCTCCCTGAACAATGCATTCCATTTCCTATCACTAAATATTATGGACTAATATAAATACATATATACTATATATATGTAATATAAATGATATAATTATTATATTAAGGACATAATTACCTTTCTAGTAATATAATATATACTTTTATTTATTTCCCTTTCAAACACTGAAAAAGAGATAACATCGTTCATGGACGTTTGGACTACAGCCTCATCGAAGCATTTTGATTAATTTTTCATCAAAATAATTATATATTGAAATATATATGATTAAATAATGTGGTATTTAATATATAATAATCATTCTTTAAATATAAAGGTTACTTAATTTCTTTCCATAATGATTGTTAAAAAATTGAAATGTTACTCATGCATACATACGAACTACCGTTTCCCTGATTGTAACATTAGTTCATTTTTTTACAATATCAAATGATTGGTCTTAAATGTGGGAATTATGTATAAATATGATAATTACTTAATGATTAGTATTCTGTATATGTTTTCTTAAGGACCCATTTGCTCGTTGTCCACCTATCAATGTTATTCTTGACACATAAACCAAATATGGTCAAAACATCCGACATAAACTTAATTGATTATATAAATGTATATAAATTGTTTATAGGTGAAAAAAAGTTATAATAATCTTTAAAATTATTATCAAAGAAGTAAATAATTAACAAGAATACTATTATTCAAGAATATATAAACACACGTGACAAGTTGGACTCAAGGATAGAGATTTCTTCTAAATTTCATTTCATTCAGGCATATTCTGTTATTATGCACATAATTTATTTTATATGGTGTATATAATGATCCTTGAAATATAATATTATTAATAATTAAATATTAAAGGTATTTTAAGTATCAATTTTAATTATTTAATTTAAGGGGATTTGTTTCAAAAAGCTACCAAGTGGTAAAGAATTTCATAACCCTATTCCTTTGATTGGGTTATATTACATCATCAATGTCAGTAATATTCTAGGATTATGTGTAAAATTAATTTTGAATATCTATTTATGGATTTAATTTTTTTTAAGGATTTATAGTTTATACACATAATCGATTCATTTTTTAATTGTGACATCAATTTTACTACCATTTTAAGGGTTTATTTCACAATCTCATTATATTTGATATTTTTCATTATTAAATTTCCATTAAAGATAATTATATGGTAAAATTTCTATAAAACAATTAATTTTATTATTATATGGTAATGCATGATTTTTTCAAGTAAAATTATTAGTTTCAACTATTTTTTACTTAAAATGTTTTATAATTTTGTTTCAATAAAATGAATCTATATTTCTCTCTTCCCTCGGAAATTTTTTTTTCTTAGAAAACAATAGTTCCTAAAAACAATTTATATTTTTTTCTTTATCTTTTTAAAAATGATTTAATAAAATATATTTTTAATCCCTTTTTCTTTTACAAAATATTTTCAAAGTAATATTCTTTTCTCTTTCTGAACAATGAACATTCTAAACCATTTTACAATGCAAAAGGAATGTTGTTTTTACCTTGTAGAGAATAAAATTTCATAATTTCTTTTTACCTTACATTAAAATTTTACAAATATTTTTTTAACAAAAGAATTTTCAAAGAAAAGTATTTTCAAAAAATTTTTCTAATAAAATGATACTTTCCTCAAGAATTTATGTAATTATATTTTTTTTAATCAAAGAGAACTACCATTAATCTTAATCAATTGGGTTTATGTAATATTGATAGAATATGTTTTCTTCCTCTAGAAGAAATATTATTAATTTGACCAAAGATATTATTGAGATTCAATTCCTTGAATAATTTTTGTATTCATTATCACCCCTTGAGTTATTCACTTTCTACTTACCACTGAACATTTAATTTACCTTAAATATACATATCATTTATCATGGATATGATTATTACCTAAACTGCATACCATTTTTACATATAGAATTTTATTAAAAATTAATTAATTAATGGGGTAAATATTGACAAATCTATATCCTTTTATTAGTATGGATATTTGATATAACACTTTATTATTGAATTTAATTAGATTATTTGATATATGATGAATGATTTGGACATGCAAGATATGGGTTAGGTACCTGTTAAGCAATGCCCCTCAATACATAAATTGTCTTATGGGATTAATTTAGCTGAAAAACCCCTTAATGTTTGTAACCAGTTTGTTTAAAACTATATTGTGAATGGTCTTGATAGTATAGTTAAGGCTGGAAAAACCAAATCGTGTTGTAACCAGTATGTTTTAAATAGTCTTTTGAAAGGTCTTGATATTAATGGCTCTGTATACCTATAAAATTTTATATCAAATATTTAAGAATTGAATTCTTTTTAGTTATTATTATCTAGAATATTTTTACTATAACAAAATATATGGATACACATCATTCTCAATTTAGTTAATTAATGTCATTCATTATTGTTTTTTACGTTTCTATATTTTTTAATCACTTCATTCTCAGTTATTGATTATATGGCATGCTTTATCAGTTATTTAACTTTCCATATTGATTATTCTTATTGATTTATTATTTATTCCACTATACGTTGCCCTTAATGAGAATTTGACCTCACACTTATTTTGTTTCTGTTCCCTAGGATTCCATGATGTGTACTTAGAAATATTTTCAAGGGTATACTAGTTGGAATAAATATATTATAAAAATATATTATTTATTAATTTATGTATTATTTCGTCTACAAGACTAATGTATTTAACTAGTTTAATAAGACTAGTAAACTATTCGGTCATTTGGGATATGATTTCCTTATATCTTATTACAATGTAATGGTAGCAGGCACCAACTCGGGTTTATCAAGGGTCAGGTCACTAAATTTTTTTACATTCGTCATGGGATCTTCATAATCTTATCCAATTAAGTTCCCTTAAATAAATAATACCACAATATAAAAGATGAATAAATTAAAAAATATAAACATTTAAAATTACATATAAAAAAATAATTTTTTAATATAAAAACATATATTAAAAATGATTGGTGATGAGGTGGGAAATTTTATTCAGAATTAAATCAAAATAAAATTACTCTATGCATTTATTTTATTTAAATAATTAATTATCAACTATTTTTGATGATATTAGTAAATGAATATAGATAGGGTTTTCAAGTTTAGATAAATGTTTTTCAATAAATATTACACAACATGACTGTCAATCTTCATAGATCCTTTAAGATACTCATCAATATTATTACTTAGGTAACCTCGAATAAATGAAATTAAACATAAATTAAAAATTCTAATTATAAAAAGGTAAATTTTATCGTTTATGAAATCTATGTCAAATGAATCATTGACTACAATAAGAAGAAAATATAAAGAACTCATTGATTAAAATCGCCAATACACAATATGGTAATATGGGCGGGAAACAAATTAAGCATTAATCATTACTATAATATAATTATCAATCATTTATAAAAAATGACTCTTTTAATATGTTAATCACAAATTTTTCAACTTATTTGATTCATAATAATCTTCAAGAAAACCATTACCATAGGGTAATGTAGTTTTCTATAATTTCATGATGCGATTAAAATAAGCTTCTAACATATTAAAATTTTATTTAATATCCCTAAATTAGATGATTACATATTATTTACTTACAAAAAAACTATAGTAAGCAATTCTTATAAAGCAGAAGAATAAATTTTTTTTGAAGATTAAAAATGAGAGTGGTTATCATTATGATCCAATATTTATTTTGGTTGAAATGAATTGAAAAAGTGATATATTAAGTTATAAATTTTTTTTCGAATTATAATAATTATATTATGACATATATTAATCTATAACCACTTGATGTTATCCATTCTAATAAAAAAATATATAATTTGGTTAGAATAAAATGTAAAAAAGACCATGGATACTACTTCCAACTGATATATATATATATATATATATCATTTTTTGGAAAAACAATTTGACAATTCCATCAAATATAAATGTAACTAAAATTTAAAAACATTAACAAAAAAATTATAATTAAAAATAAATTATATATAGATTAATGATAAAATAACTCAAATTTATAATTAATTGTAAAAGAATATATCATCAAAAATTATAAAAAATTACTTATAAAATCTAGATCTCAATAATGAAAAATTAATCCTGAATATTGATGTTCTCCCTCAATTTTTTTTGAAGGGAAAACATTGGAATATTTAAGAAATACATTTGAAAAAATGAAAAACAAAAAATTTCAAACAAATACCTTCAACTGTAGTTCTTGGTCGACAAAAATTGGTTTCTAAGAACTATATATTTTCATTGATTGTGAAACAAGGATGAAGGATGAAATATTTAAGATCAATGATCATGAAATGATGATTAAAATCAATAAAATGACCATTCAAGTTCATCAGGTGGTTATTAGTTCTATGGTCAACTAGAATAGAGTTTCCAAAAAAACAATTCATGGATCATGAAACAATGAAAAAAGATGAGAGATTTAGGATCAATGATGTGAAAAGATGATAAATATTTATATAAATAGACTAAAATTGAAGTTGAATATTGTTTAGTGGAGATCAGTGTCATTGTAGGTCAAGATAAAATCAATTTTGACAAAATGAAATTATGGGTTGGGATGTGATTTATTTTTAATGGTTTTGAATGTCAGTTTTAACAAATTCTACATTGTAAATTTTATTAATTAATATTCGATGTTATGTTTTTTAAAAATAATCAGAACTTTGTTTCTTGACTATTAATTTTGGTTTTGAAAGAAAAAACATTAAAAAATCTTCTTGAATGATTATTAACATCAGTTCTATAAACAATCGACCATAAAATCATAGAGCATAACTTTAAATTTTTTTTATAATAAATTGTTATTATAATATCAACATTAATTATACTATTTATACTATGGAGAGATAATTCTTCCTCACCAACCTCTCTGTAATGTGAATCAGGAAGTGAGGTTTCCAACACATACAATTCCTATTCATGGAATCGTATAATAAAGAAGCTCCATTATCATTCCTAGAAATTTGTGAAAATTAGTGGCATATAATTTCTTAGTATGGATCACAATGATATTTTTAAATTCATTTGATTTTCCATTTGTAAAAATTAAGAGCATAAAATTAGTTATTGTTTTGATTACAAAAGAATATTAATAAATTTTTTTTTTAAATCATTATTAATCTCCCACTATTTCATGAAACCCAATATCCTAAAAAATTAGTTGGATAATATCTTGTTACTTTTATATTCTAGTGTAAATGATCCATATTCTATTATCATAACCCATAATTAGGACTAGTAAGATATTTTAAGGGTTTTAGGTAGGCGTAACATTCCAACTTCATTAATTCGTAGTTCCTTGATCTATTGAGTGGAATCCCCAATCCTAAAATCATATTTTAAATATTTCCCCAACACTTTACTCTTAGTTACAAAAAGTATCACTTGGGAAATAATACCTTTATGTATACTAAGTTAGGTTAACAAAAAACATCATGCTAAAAGCTTCATGATAATTTAAATACCCCCAACTTGGGTGGTCATGAACTTTGAACTACAATGTTGTTTTTAACTAAAGTAGTGGAAGTCTATACCGACTTAATTTTTTTTATTGATGGAATTTTATACTTATACATAAATCCAATTTTATCCCTTTACATGTATCGTTAATATTTAGTGGATGTGATTAACCATGTATGATAAAATAATCTACACATAATCCAATTATATTTTATTCCAACATTCATGCTTGTTAATTAAATTATCAGATGATAATTAAATATCCACATAAAATAATAAATAATAATTAAATTGATATAAACAAATAATATATTTTAGAATTTTTATTTTATCTAGTTATTGATAAAATAACCCACAACCATTAGGGGAAAACAATTTGAACTGTAGCCTGTCTCGTGCTGCAGCAGTACCCATTTTCTCTTATGTATCGCCTTGATTTGTTTTACCTAGACTCCTTGAATCAGACCACCTCCAGTATCCTAGGAGCTCTATCCTTACCTAATATTTTACTCACACACAGTTCATGGGATCCAATAGATTGGTTAAAAGGGTATTTAAATTAAAATAAATCACATGCATGTAGACACATACATCATTTGGAAAAGGGGAAGACACACATGATATCAATAATAATTTAACTATAATAATTTAAAGTAAAAAAAAACACATATATGCACTATTATAATCTCATGATCATCTACACATAAATAAAGGAGAACACAACTGGAATATAGTTGTCAATTACATTTAATAGTTATTTAATTAAGATAATGCAACAAAAATTAATCCAATTAATTAAATTTATCTTAATTCCATCCAACCATCATTAAATCACCATCATCTATAACATTAAATAAAATTAAATTTATTTAAATTTAATTTAGAACAGTTGTTTACTTGGAGGAAACCTCATGTGTTCATTAAAATATTTATCATGAAAATTAATTTAACATATAATTGTTAATCCCATGGCATGGAGTGTTCCATTGAATTAATGACCTAAGAATCCTATAATCAACAGGTTTAATTATATATTTAATTCTTCTTTTACTGAAAATTTGGGAACACTACAACAAGAATACTACACGGTGTGTGAAAAAGTACAAATCATGTATTTTTCATATGAATTTGTCCAAAACACATGCCTTGGAAATGGGCCTGTTCCTTACATATGATTAATCATGAAATACACAGTATGTATTCTAAATTACATGGCGTGTATCCTCATATTTTCATTACATGACTATTCCCATGCTATGTACCTGATAAAAACTCACTGAGGCACCCTCTATTATCAGTTGTGAGAAGACAAGGACTACCAGAAATAGATTTCTATATTCCATGTTCTAGTTTGTCTGAATATACATGACGATATAATTTTTTCATATTTTAGATCCAATTTTGTGGGATCTATACAATTTTATCATGAGATCCAGATTTGAGAACAAAAGTACACATTATGTATTCTGGAAGTAAATATACTATACTATGAGTTTGTTTCGGTAGAGACTTTATCACATCAAGATGGTTCGAATCAAATTCTTCTTCATTTCTAACCATTAAGGGATTACATGTTATTTTTATCAAGAATACAGAATGGGAAGAGAAGTTGATGTCAAATATAAAAAACAATAATCTGGGAAAAATAAAATTCAAACACATGCATTCAATCAATGAATAATAAATAATTATAAATTAAACACATGAATTATTTGATACCACTTATAGGTTTTGGGAAATGTGGAAGCATCCTTTGATGGTGTGAAAAACTAAAATTTTAGTTCGAAATCACGTGTAATAATTTATTTACATGATGAAAACATTATGTAGAATTAAAATAGTTGATTACATTACTATGAGAAAACACCAGAACTAGAAGCAAAGGATCTTCATATGTAAAATATAATTAATTAATAATAAGATATTGAGTTACCTCAACCAAAAATTCTCTCTTCATTGTTGATTTAATTGAATGAATGACATATCACCATCATTGATCTATAGGATCCAAGTGTAGAATCTTTATAGTGGTGATCCACACATGCACCAAAATCTTTGAACACCACTGTATAATCATTAGGTGCTGGAATGGTTGATCCTGATTTCTTGTGTTGATCGTGGATGATTGCAGTGGAATTATTCTTGAGAGATGAATAACTCTTGATAATATATCATTAGGTTCATAGAGGAGGGGATTATTGCACTCTATCTATATAAGTCTTGATAGATTCTCTCTCTATCCAATATTCACACCAATTGTGTTTTTAGAAGGTGAAATAATTAGATATTTATTATTACAGTTTTAGGGATTAACAGTTTCACAGTAAACCCATTCCATCTTTATAATTCTTAATTTACCCCATGTACAATAATAATAATAATAATATAAATCACTTGATAAGTGAAACACTTTTAAGAATATATAAATAAATATCATTTATATTATTTAAAATTAGACCATTAAACTCGATCGACTTTACCTTATCGATAGTTAATGTTCCTAGAATAGTGACTATATAATAAATAAATAATGATGGATTATTATTCGATAATAAAAAAAATATTTCGTTCCACAAAATTGAAAACATTTATCTATTAATATTATTTTAAAAAATTATTTTTTTGAATAACCTATGATTAAATTATCATGATCAACCAAACGAGAATAAATATTATTTATTATTTATTTTTAAATTAAATACTCTAATTTAAATGAGATTTTGGATACAGTTAGTGTGAAACCACTAGCCCTCTATCTCAGTGACATTAGACATAACAACATAAAGTCCAAGTTTGGCATCTTGCAACATGCCAAGACATCTGCAAAGAAAGAAGTTGACATCACAATGATGCCCAACCTCCTAAAAATATTTACCATGTATTTTTATAATTTTATCACAATATCTCAAATCATGTTGGTTTCATGATAGTGCCATAAACCTATACACTAAATGTCAATTTGTTTGACTTTAAAATGAAATATCTCATCAAACACTATGGCCATTGATCAATTTGTTTCATTCCCATATAAGGGTCCAATATATTAACAATTTTGATGTGAAAAAAGTGAAAAACATTTCTTGTATTATCCATTAATGAAATATCACTCGTGACACAACCATTTTATCATACTTTTCATAGAGAATATGATGTCACAATTTTTATCAATACATATAAGTACACAATTCTTGATATCGATTATTTATAATCTTAAATTCTAAGAACCAATACATAGTCTGCTGATAGAAACAACCAATGGTTTATAGAAATATTAATTTTTATTTGATGGACCTATTTTCATAACCTCATATATTAGATATTAACAAGGGTGAACATCATGGGAAGCTGTCTAAATATATTATTATATACTTATCCTTAATAGCATGTATTGTCTATGACCCATCAAAATATATCATCAGACTATAGAACATATATTCAAGAATATTGTCATGAAACCTCTAGGTTATCATGATAGTGGGGAACTAATTTGACCATTCAATGTGAAACATATTCTTAGGACATTATCACATAAAAATATCATATAGAAAAATAAACATAATAAAAAAAACATCACTAATAATGAAAAAATGCAATCAATTACAAAAAAATTTCATCACAGGGAACCAAATTTTACACCTTAATCTTCTTTCTCTCCATAGGTTATTACTGTAGTTCATTTGAA
This sequence comes from Viscum album, assembly GCA_963277665.1. NCBI lineage: Eukaryota > Viridiplantae > Streptophyta > Magnoliopsida > Santalales > Viscaceae > Viscum > Viscum album. The sequence goes on along the minus strand of OY728121.1, from coordinate 1,096,341,325 downwards.
TCATATTCTATTGAGTCCTTGACTCACATAACATTAATTTTTCTGAAAACCAAAAAACACTTTATTTTGAATGTTATATATTTTAGCTTTATTGATTTAACCATGATGTTTTCAATATATAAATCAGTTTAATAAATACTTTGATAACTTCAAATTGATTTATGAAAATTATATAACCTAAGGAATTTAATAATATTTAATGTTTATGGTTTAAAAATAATCACTACTGAAATGCTGAAACAACCTGTTAATAGACATAGAATGAGTATAAGTCCATCAAAAAATGAATAGTTAGATTGCACCAAAACTGCTTCAAATGACCCTAATAAATGAGGAATTTGACCATTGGAATATTTCTTGTAAAAAATATTTCACCTCATGGATCATAAGAAATCAAAAGGGATATATGAAAAATAAAAGAAAAAAATCACTTTATTTTTTCAACTTCATTTTTGTCAACACACTTTAGATTATTATTTTTTCTAAATTTTTTTATAGAGCATAAATTTGTGAGGATTTTTCTATAAAATCATTTATCATTTCCTGTTGTATTCTTCTTATGATCATACAGGTAAGTGATGACCAAGAAAATGTTTATGTAGTAGGATATTGAGCTACCAATCACTATAGTGGGGAAAATCAAGATATTGATTGTTATAGCATGATAAATTTTGATCGGGCGGAATGAAAGATTTCAGGGTAAGGAAGACATAGTCAAACTTCAAAATTTATAAATATGATACCTTTATACACATTTAAACTCATGGATTACTTAGATCAGGCCTATAGATAAACATTTCACTTTTTTCTAAAATTGAGGTTCATAAATATCTTATAAAGGGGTATTTAGTTTTCTAAATGATACTCGACATTATGTTTATAAACATTTAATTAATTTTTAGATAATTACGACTTTGTTATCTATAATTTAGTTTGTTTAAATATCTATTTTTCTAAGAATTTTATTGATAGTTATAATACTTATTATTGTTTTTCTATTCCTACTATAAATGTTATGTTGATCAGTAATTTTAAATACTAACGCTCAAACATTTTTTTCTCTAATTTTATTTATTTAAGTTATGAGATGTATGTAAGATAGATAATTTAATCTCTTGATGACTATGAAATTTGAAATTTCGACTTCAAACTATTATTAACCCTATATTATACATTACTTACCATACAATTTTGATACTTCCATTGGTCTCAAAGTTGTTTCTTCATTTGATAATAAAACATACAATCTCATTTCCTTATTTATATATTATATCAGCATATTTCATTTAACTTACACATAACAGTGCATATAATTTTTTTTGTATTCCAGATTTACATATTTGATCAATTTATAATCTAAATCTTAATAGGCCACATATATTTTATTGAAATGACTATGAATATTATTGGGATAGAATAAAATCATATGTTATCAACACTGAAGTTGGAAATTTGATCATTCTTACTAGAGAACATCAAGTTCAGGAAAAATTAATTTATACTATTATAAGAGAAGTGAAAAATAAGATTTAGTTAAACTTTGGAGTAAGAAACACAATGTATCAATCAATTCAAATAAAAACATAGAGTATATTTTCTTCTTTTCTATTTTGATTATGGTATATAGAAAAATTTTACTCTTAAACATTTCAAAACATGAAAAGTTCTTGAAACTAAGAAAGATACATAAAGAGAAGATTATTATGCCATTTATTTTCATACCAGAGAATAAATTACTCAAATACATCAATGATTCAGGATAATAGTTAATTGTTTTCAATCCCTTTTTGAAAAATAGTTATATGATGATTCGTTTATTGATAATGTTATAGATATTTTATCAAAAGAATAGGAATCTCAATGGATTACTATTTATGATACAATGAATTTCAAAAAGACTATCCTAGATGATCTAATCAGTATACCTAAACAATATGAAAGTTGTTTAAATAGATATGCATAAAAGGAGAAAATGGAAAATGGAATTTCATTTACAACTACCAGAACTTCAAATACTGGAAATAGAAAAACAAGGCCAATAAAGAATAGTTCAAGAAATGTTTTTGATGAAAGACAAAATGAACCAAATTATGGTGAAATTTATAATCATTCAAGAATTAGATTCATGAAAAATATCTTCAAAAAAAATTCTTAAATAAATAAAATTAAATAATAACACTTCATAACCAATTTTTTATTAATGCAGAAATAAAGGGTCATATCAACACGATTGTCCTAAAATAATGAAGAAAGAGAAAAAATCTATGGATTATTATATGAAGATAAATAAGAAAAGTTTGAAAGTTATGGATACATGTAGTTCTAGTAAAAGATACTTTACTATATATATTTCATTTAAAGAATATAAAAACTATAGAAAAATTACTAGATTCAATGCTAATTTTACTAAATCAGAAAATATTGTAATGGGAAGATTAACTGTTGAATACCTAACAAATGTGTCTCTAGAACCTAAATGATTTTATTATTTAGAGAGTGAAAATTATATTTAAGATGCAAATACATCTAGTTTAGATTAAAAAAGATATTTTAAATATATCTATGAAATTAGAGAAAATATTTCTAAATAAGAAACTATGTATTGAATTTTACCTGAAAACAAGAATGATCTTAATCGATAATTAACTAAAATTAATTCCAAATTTAGAAATGTTGAGAAAAATACAATGATGATAATAAATAAAAATAGAAATCTTGTTATAGAATTTGTAATGTCTAAGTATAAATTTGTAAAACTAAGTGATGATATGAAAGGTAATTTTAAAGTTATAGCACCTAAAGATACTATGTCAGATAATCTGAACCATAATAATGAAAATTATAATTGAGTAACTTTTTCTCCAGATAAAACTGATATTTTCAAACATAAGTCTAACTTTGAACGTTTAAAAAATATATTTACCAAATTTACAACTAGAACTAAAAATTTGACAATATGTATAGATGGATGAGTCTAAGAAGAACTACATCAAGATAATGATTTAAATCCATCATATATTCAGTCTATATGAAAATATATTACATTCCATGTAATTAACCATGTTTCACCCTATTTTAAGAAGGTATAAATTGGAGAAAAACTATTCCCATAACATAGATCAGTGTTTTGAAAAACATAATGTTTTCATATAATAAAAAATTACAGCGTAAAAAAATTATATATCAACTCAAACATGGGTACTGAAGAATCTATTTAAAAACACAACCAGACCAAATGAATTACATTTTATGAAGAATTAATTCTGAATATTTACATTACTATAAATTGGATATAAAATAGCTATCATCAATGACTCTAGTATTTTTGTATTCCCTGAAAATTAGTTACCACTAGAAATTAATATATTTAATCTATATCTTTATGTTTTTTTGTTATGTTTCATTTCTTCCTTTTATTTAGTGGTAATTTTTTAATCATTTTTAGAAAAATTGATAAATAATTTTTTCTTTTACAATGAAATGAATTGTTTTTTGTGAAAACATTTATGGAGCCATCTTAGAATGAAGATCAGTATGTTCTTGAAATTAAATATAACTTCTATTTTTTTTTGAAATGTTTTTTTAGTTTAGTTTACTTTATGAAATATTATAAGTTTAAAATTATTATCAAATTATTTCTCATTTATAGTATTTAATTTTTAAAATATTTTCATAATAATAATTTTTCCCTTTAATTTTGATATAATATTTATCTTAATTTTAATTTATTTTTTTAAAAAAATTAAAATAATATTGTATATTTACCTGAATTTTAAAATTTTCTTAAAATTAGTAAATCACCAAAAATTTTAAGATTAAATAAATCCTAAAACATATATATGACATCATGGTTTTTTTGGTAAGATTTAATCTAATCCATTAGATTAGGTGAATCAATAATGGCCTTCCATGTTCCCAAAATTATGTTATAAATCGGTGGAATTACTTTCTATTATACACATTCATTTTGAATAGAAGTAAATCCTTTAATTTTTTCATAATATTTCAGATCATATTAAAATGTTAATACCCATATTCAAATTTGAAAATGGTTCCTTGTGAATATTTATCCACAAAAGAGATTCTTTGAGAAATATTATTCAATTCTAATTTATTGCAAAAGTATGATTTCATTCTAAAATATATTATTAGCTTTCATGGTTAGAGGAATGTGTGTTTAACTACTAAATAGAATGAGATGTATTATTTATTACTGATAAAATATTTCTTTGGTTTGGCTATGTTTTATGAAGATTATGGTACTAAAAAGTTAACATATGTACTTTTTATTGAATTTATATATGATTTTGGAGATGTTTTTTTGAGCTTCTAGAAGTTCCTTTTAAGGGGAGATCTTTTTTGTCATAAACTTCGTGAATTTTATGGTGATTTTATAAAAAATATATTCGAGATGAATATTTTTGTTATAAATGAAAAAGTAAAAAATAATGGATACTAAATTCAGCAAGGTAGGATTTTTAACTAGTGGATCCTGTCATGTATTTTACCAAGAAAATGATTAAGAGATATGATCAAAATCCAATATGTTTATCTATTGTACTATATGAAAGGTTTCATAAAGATAAATCTGGTGATGTTTATATGTTAATATCTTGAAACTATTATAAATTGTTATATTAAGATTTAAATAATAATATATAGAGTAATTATAAAATGAGATTTAGTAAAGATAATAAAGGAAGTGGATGTTGAAAATGAAGTACATCTTGAATGGAATAAGAAAAACAATATCAATGTAGAGACTATATTAGTAATAATTTTAGTGTATGATAAAAAAGATAATATGTTTGTATAAAAGTCATATATAGTTGCTTCTATTGATTTTCATATATTATTTAATGGCAATGATCAAGTTTAATAAGTTTAGTTTCCTATAAAGAGAAAATCTTTTAAAGTTTCATATTCTGATAGGGATCCTATGAATAATCCTAAAACTAATGAAAAGGTTCAAATTTTGAAAGTTTATATTGACTTTGAATATAATAAAGAAAATAAAGGTGAATCAAAAGATTTTAATAATAAATATTCATTGAAGAATAAAATTATTCCATTATATATCCTAGAAGATATGTTAATTGATACCCATAGTGATTTTTTTGTAAAAGGAATTCGAGGAAGCTATGAAAAAGAAAGATGAAAGAGCTGTATGAAATCTATATCTTTGTTTAGATAAAGATGAGGCTAAGGCCATAAAATAGTATATAGAATGGAATTTATTTGAAGAGAATAAAAAATATGTTTTCCCAAAATTTTAAAAAATTAAAAATATATAAGGTAATTTTATTAGGAGTTATGATTATGGAGAACATTGTACACTTATTTTTGAAAAAGATAAGTCTTGACTTCTAAGAGAATGGAAATGATATTTCCCCAAAAGTTTCATAAAAATTTCTATCCTTATCCTCTCCTTGATGGTTAATTGGTATCCCAGCTAAAAATAGACATGAATATCCACATAATTTTTTTCATCATACTAAATTTCATTCAGAATAATTGAAAAGGTCATATTTCCAACCATATAATGTTCAGGTTTCTCCACTAAATGAAGTACAAGAAAAATTTATATCACTATATGAATTTATGAAAGTAGTCATTGTTGAAAATTAAGTTCAAAATAATGTTCAATATCCAAATAATAAAATTAAATTTAAAGATTTATCCACTCAAGAATGGTTAGTCCAAAAATCTAATTCTATTAACTCTTCACTATCTGAGAAAAATATTCTTAAATTAGTTTCATCAGAATAAAGATCAAGATCAAGATAAAGTTCTTCCTCATCATGTTCTTCTATGAGAAATATTATTGAAAACAATTCTGTAAATTATGATCCAATTCATATTAAGGATTCAACTTCTAAGAATATCAATGAATCAAAATCTCATTTGACTATTTCTAAATATTATATAAATAATAAGGAATGTTCTTCAATGTCGACATATTTAATAATAGATCGATATTTTGATCAAAATTTAGATTCCATTTTAATCATGAAAAAAAGGATGACTCGTAACATCAACATGATTCCTGATCTTAGAGAAGTAATTAAAGTTGTTCAAAACCAAATGATTCATGTTTAAAATCCAAATTCTCAAATTTGATTGATATATTCAATAGAAAATTTAAAATAAAATATGAATATATTTAAAGAAAAAAATATTAATTTTTGAACTTAATTTAAGGAAATTTAAAAACTATTTTAGAGACTAATTCATGGATATAAATTTTATTGGTGGGGAAATAATATTTCTAAATCATAATTATGACATTCTATACAATAAATAAATTCCTCTTTATGATTCATTTAAATATGTTGAAAGTAAAGTTAATGAAATTTAATATTCATTTGATGTTTGAAAGAACCTTTATATACATCAAAACCAATATTTGTGGATCATAATTCGAAGATCATTGAGTAGAGTGAAAAATTAGAAGAGGGTGTCAGTAAGACCATTTATTTGGATGAAAAACATTCTGACTAGGATTAGTTATTTAAATATCAAGAAATAAGAATTTTAGAAAAGGTTTCTGAATTTAATTAGAAGTTCAATACTCAAGACAATATGATAATAATGAAATAAAAATATATCAATAAGCTAAAAACAATGATAAAAAAATCAATAAATAATGATTGATTTTGTAAATTTTCTATAGCTTATAACGATAAACTCTAATCTACAATTTTTATTGAATAATTTTGATGATGATGGTTTATATTTTTATTTCTATTTACCACTAATATCTTTATAAAAGATACCAAATGACTGATTTACAAAATTATATAATTATTATATCTTTTTTATTTGACTATATTAGTAAATAAAATTCTTTTAAAAATTTTTTAAAGAACAATCATACATCATACACTCTTTTTGAAAACCATGAAGAGGTAGATTTTTATTATTATAATCATTAAAAATATTCATAAATAGGTATAATTTTTTAATTGAAATCTTTCAAATTATTCAAAGAGGGGGATGTTTTTTAAAGGGTGAGTTTTTTTATAAAGCGGGATATGTGTTTTTAATTTTCAAGGGGAGAAATATTGAGATAACTCCTCAAATAAAGAATATATATATATCAAAAGAATAAAATATTGATATATTGATACGAAGATATAAAAGGATTATTAGAGGAAATATTTTCAAATCATTTTCATTTTTCATTACTTGTTTTTGTTTTTCTTAAGAGGGGTGGATTAATGAGTCCTTAAATCACTTCACTTCACTTCACTTTCATTGAAAACCATGAAACATTCCATTCCGTTTCTATTTTAACATAAGTTTGTTGATTTATCCTTCATAGTTTCAGTATATAGATCAGTTTATAAAAAATACCCATAACTATAGGTTTAAGTAATTACTCATGGAACTAGTTTCTAAAAACAAGTTAACATAAGGAATTTAATAATACCAAAAGTTCATGTATTTCAATAACAACACTATAGTGGAGTTGAAATAACCTATTAATAGATATATAAAGAACAAATTCCATTACAAGATAAATGGTTATATGTTTATAATATTATTTCTATAGTCCCTCAGAAATTTATAATCTTACAATCAGATAATTTATTATAAAAAAGAGACTGAACATATGAATAAAAAGATATTTGAAGTGATATAGTAAAATTATAAGATCCTCAATCATTTGAAGTCATCAAATTCTAGATGACTAATATATTTTTATTTATTTTTCATTCTTACTTTTTTCTAGAGCTTAATATTGTGAAGATCTCATTGTAAAACAATCTAGAATTTCTTATTGTGTTCATCATACCATGTTTCTAGTGAAGTATAGGAATAAATGAGATACCAATTATGTAGTGATATATTGAACAACTAATTTTAGTAACAAAATCACCAAGCTACTAATCACTATAGTGGTGAAAATTGATCTATCAGTTATTATAGGGGGGGATTCTGATGAAGCTGATCAAGGGATTCCATGGTACGAAAGCTAGAGTCTAGATTCATTATTTAAGAACTGGATACCTTTTGGAAATTTATTATTGAGGATACCTCTGATCAGGTCTATATATTTAACTCTAAATTTGGTCTAAAAGTTAGGTTTAATAATACCATTTATAAGGGTATGTGGTTTTCTAATAAATAAACTACATTTAGGTATTAAAACCTAAATTACTGTTTAGATAATTCCTACTAGAGTTTTTAAAATTTGGGTTGTTTAAATTTATTCAATGCTAATTTTTTCATTGATAGTTTTTAATTTTTATTATGGTTTTTATAATTCCAGTATACAGGTTATGTTGATCGATAATTTGAAATACCGATACTTAAACTTTTTTTCTGATTTTATTTTTATGGGTTTATTATTTGTTTCTAATGCAGATAATTTTATCACTCAATGAATAAAGAAATTTATATCTTATTTCAAAATAAATTTCACCCCCACTTATATTATTCTCACCAATCCCACATCTTCCAAGTAGAGGTCTTACAAATGTATCTTTTAATCTTGTACAAGGGTGATTTTATCATGATTTAGCTTCCACCGAATAGATAAATGAAATCATGTATAATAAGATAATAATATGAAAGTTATAGTAAGAATATGAAGTATCCCATGAAGTAGATATTAATATTTCATAATATAAATATTAAACGATGAAGAAGAAGAAATATCTCATGCAATAGATTAATGATTATTTAATAATATTGAAATCAAAGATTCAAGTTTGGGGTTTTCTCACATAATAATTTCATACAATTTATTGATATATTAATGTTATTATAATATTATAAATATTATTTTCTTGCTTCATATTATTATTATATGTGTATGGTTAAATAATGAAAAGACGAAATAATATCACGCTGAGTTTTTCATCTTCATAAAATCACATAAAATAATAAGTGTATACTATATATAATAATCATTGAATAATATTAAATTTCAATATATAATGGCATGTGATTTTCATTTTTTGGATAATGACTGTTGATATTTTATAGATAGTGTTCTATCTATTTCTCTTTGGTTGTTGTTTTTTTGGAATGGTAGATTCTCTTGAAATTGGATAAAAAAGTATAAAAATTAAATTACATAATTTTACTAAGCAATGTGGGATTCAGATTGATTATTTTTCATTAGTGTAATTGTTTAAATATGAAAGTTATTTTTCAATAACATTTGTGATTGATTTTAAGCTATTGGTAGCTTCAAATTATATGATTCTCCCTATATAAATGTATGAATAATGAATAGGCTATTTCAATATATAAATTAAATAGTTGTTTTCTAAAGATAAACTCTTGGTTATGAGAGATCCCATTCCTTTATTGTGAAAGTATTAAATACCTTAACGATATGGCCTTATTTTGGACATGAGTGTGCCATGATGAATGTGATTTTGTTTCAATGTTTGTATGCGTTGGGATTATGTATCTTTGATGTATTTTATTGATAACCGGATTTAGTTTGTAAATTTGATGAACACTGGGCTGGTTACTATGGGTTTTAGTTATGGTTTGATGATGGTAATGAAAGGTTATAAGGTTATGTTCACAATGATATCAAGGATGACATCGGGAAAGTTGGAAAGAGTTATTAGATCATCATGCTTATTAGACTTTTAGGATTTCTTTAATGTGTAGTTATTAGATGATTGTTTGATGTTGTTCTAAATTCCTTATTTTAGTTTATTATATTCATGGTAAAGGAATTGTTATTTTTTTTATAATTGGTTGATTCCTATATTACCTAAAAATTATGGAATAATAAATGAATTAATAATGAACCCATGTGAAGGGGGTATTTTATAGAAGTAATGATAAGTTATTTTTATATTAATGAGAACAAAAAACGGTTAGAATAAATGATCAAAGAACATTATAATTGAATCTAGGAATTATAATATGATTTATAAATCATGTTGTATTATAAATTTAATTGTTTTATTAAATAATAAATTGTAATGGGTTGTAATAAATGATCATTAATTACTAAATTACTAAATAAAAAGGTTAATGATGAATGAATCGTAATTATTATGTGAATTATTTATATATAGTCTCATGGTACTTGGAAGTGGAAGCTTAGTGTCTTGTAGGATGATATATATAGTTGATTTTAAGGATAGGGAGTTTCATTTAGTGTGAATGTGTGCGATATATCTTCATATTTTATAATTTCATATGATTCACCACTAATATTTGTAGGGAAAAAATCCCAAATGTTTTGGGCGTGTTTTCTTCAACATCTAAGATGGAGAGCGAATGAAAGGATGAATTTATCCCTTTCCCCCACTCTCCATCAACCTCACATTGTTTTATTGAAAATCACAATACACTTTATTAAAAATTATATTTAACATGAGTTTTTTACCATTGTTTATTTAGTTATTAATACCACTGAAAAAATAAAGACAATTTGAGGTTTTATGAAATATCGATGGTTTGAGGTTTTGCAAAAATTGATGTACTAGGGAAATAAAAAATACCAATGATTTGATGTTTCATGAAGAATAGGTAACATGATTGGTTGAATCATATTTCATTCACCAATTTTTTGAGTAGTGCAACAGTGCTAGAAAAACTCATTATTATATATAGACAGAATGAAAATTCCATCGAATGAAAAATAGTAAACAAATTCTGATTCTACAAAAACTGATCTTGAAGAATATGAAATACGACTACTAGAGTTTTTACTATTAATAGATTCATTCTTTGAGGAATAATAGAAATACATAATATAATATGAGAATACTCTAAAATATGACAATCACTTGATGATTTTAACTACTTGTTATTTTGTTCACTTCTAATTGTTTTTCTTTTCGGTGTTTTATAAGAGAATATGACTGTGATGTTTCATCATATGATATCATAGTTTCCTTATTGTAATTATTGTGTTATCGATCCTTTGAGATTTATGGTTTCTATGGGTGTATTACAGATATGAGATTTTGGTTTGTTGAATTGGGGAGTTACTAATTGAGATAATCTAGAGCTTCTATCAGAGACACATATATGATATTATAGTTTTTAGAAGTAGGCTTACACATACTGATAGGTTTATAGTCAATGTATTCCTTGGTTTAGGATGATATACAATCAATTGGTTTAAATTTGAGGTTAACATGAAATAGGATTACGTTTCACCATGTGATTTGGATAAAAGTGTGGTTTTAATAATATCTTTTAAGGGAAACCTAATTTTTAAATCGGTGCTCTATGAATTTTATTTCCATTGTTTTTATTATTTGATGGTAACTGATAAAATTCTGATAACTTATTTTTATGCTGTGTTTTATAATTTTTGCGATAGCCCTGAAATACCCATTTTTTTATTGTATTTACGATTTTTTAACTATGATATATTGTGGGAATATTGGAAGTCGTATCTCTGATAGTATTACTTCTAGACGAAGATACATTTTTTTCAATGTACAATTTACCCTCTGTTATAGTGTGTTTTCCATCCATTTCATGGGCCAACATTTGGTATCAATGCAAGTATCCAAGCTTGGACTGAGCCTGATATAATATGTTTATTTCAATTACTTTTTTTATTTTTTATTCTAATTAGTTTCCCTACACTAACATGTTGTAGGTAAAGGATTTATATTATTTTTATACTTGAAAATAATTCATGATAAGTATATCAACAATTGTAATCCTAATATACCACCTATATTTGATGGTAATGATTTGAGTATTGGCGTGATCATTTGAAAACATTCATGAATAATACTATAGTTGGTGACATTCTAATTCTTATAAAACGTTACAAAATTTTAGAGAAATAATTTTATACCTTTTCAAGAGAAAGAAAGGGATAAATTAAGGTGAATTTTCATATTCCAGATAATCGTTTATATTCTATTAAAAATAATATATATAGTAATGTTTCTTTTTGTAAAGTAGACTATAAAATCTGGAAAGAGTTAGAAGTTACTCCTTTTGAAACATTAAATGTTATTGAGACTATGTAAGATATGAAAAGTGAAAACTTTCAAGAAATCAATTTTGACAAGGTGAAGTGTAACTCATATTAATAAAATGATAAAGAATATTTTGAATACTATGAATTCACTTCGGAAAAATAATTATTAGATTATCATATTTTAGAAAAATTTAAATATATACTTCTAAAGGTGTGGGAGTAAAAGAGAACATCAATTGACAAAACTAAACACATTACAATAAAATGTCTTGAGGATTTTATCCTGGATTTAATGCACTATGAATGTTGTTTAAAGATAGAATATATAAAATTAAATAAGAAAAATTGTGATTCATTTGTTTATACTAGAACTCCAAATTATTGTACTTGTAATTCAAAACCGATAACATCTCATAACAGTTCAAATAATGTTTTTGATGATAGATATTTGTAACCAATAGATTGTGCACTTTTTAATATGGAAATAAGTTAGTTTAAAAAAAATAACTTTTGAATAGATCATTTGACATACTTTGAGGAAAAGAAGGATTCTATGAAACCAATATACTATAAATACAAAAGAAAATTCATATTCGATGATTTTCTTGAATGAAAAAGGAAAGACAAATAGTCTTATATAGTGATATAAGATCTTGGTTTTTCATGGTGGTAAAAATAATTTAATTTTTAGTTTAAATCACTTTTTTACTCTAATAAATATGATTAAGGGATTAATGAAGGCTTTTGGATTGTTAAATCTTGTTCGGAGCCCAGTGTATTAGTTTTTGGAGAAATAGATCGAGGATCCCAGTTTGTTTAATCGTAAAGGTCAACCATGTGACACGGAAAAGGGAGGAACATGTTCTTTGAAACCATGCATCAGGGGACACATCGTTGTGTGGGACTTATAGAACAATTTAGAGGTAAATCACATGGTTTACACACTATTTCTCATACCATATGCATGAACTATGTTATTGGGTTCCTTTGGGAAGTAGGACCGCACGACCACATAGTTTGACTAATTTTGTGACATAGCTTTGTGGGGTGTTAGTCTATGGATAGTTCCAACAACAAAATTGGGGTATGTTTTGGTAAACCATGCAACCAAACCATGCACCACCTTAAAAAGATTAAATTTTATATTTTGTACCTCTATCCATTAAAATTTTAATCCATACCCCCTAAAATACATAGAAGCCTACTCCAACATGAGAGCTCCTTTCCTCTCCCTTAGTTTTTTTGACAGATATCCTTCATTTGAACCAGGATTCAAGAACCAATGGTTGTGTTGGATCACCCTCGATAATTCATTGAGTCCTATTGATCAATTTCTTAAATTTTCTTACTATATATAACTCTATTTCCATGTGAGGTAATATACCTTATTTTCTAGGTTTTTCTATATCATCACTGATTACTCAAATTCTAGCGGGTATCAAAGGCTGATACTAGATGTGGGTCAACTACTCGTATAGGGTAGTTGGTGTATTACCTTTCTCTAAGATTTTTTATTTCTATAATATGCCAATTTTTACACAGATTAGATTTTCCATGTGTCACATTTTAAATGTGAAACAAATTAAATAAAAAGTGAATTCTTAGAATTACTTTGACATTGTATGAAAATTCCATCATTGGTTGTTTTCTACCTAAACCCAAGACACCCATTAGGATGTTTAAATTATATTTCTAAACTATTACTCCCATAAAAATATTATTAAACAACCCTTAGGAGAGTTTATTAAATTAAATGATCGTATTGTTTATCATACATAATTGGACAACCTCAAGAAGATAGAGGTATATTTTATCATTGATCTTGTTCAAAAAGTAGTACCTATTTCTATTCATCTATATAGGATTTCTCTTATGGAGTTGGTGGACTAGAACCAAAAAAATTGTACTATATGAATTAATAAACACTTTATCACATCATGATTGTTTTTTTGAGTGACAATTCAGGTGATAATGTCCTAAGGATAACTGTTGCACTAAAAGGTCATAGCAGATCCCTGCTAAGATGAGAACCTGGAAGTGCCATAACACCATTCTTGAATATATGTTTTATGGAATGATGATGTTATTTGAGGGACACAAATAATAAAGTACATTAAATGTGAGGTATTACAAAACATTTAAGCACCATCTCAGGGTGTGCACCCTTGGTATATCTAGGAGGATATTATGAGAACGAGACCCACCGGTAGGAAATCCACATTTTTTAGTGTCATTAGATGATTCTATCTGCGATGGTGATTATTGGTCCTTATACTTTAAGATTATTATTAATGGGTATTACAAATCAAACCCTTAGATGTATTGAAAGAACTATGACAACACACTTTTCTCAGCGAGGTAAGATATTTTTGGTGCATCACGAGTAATACTGCATTAATAGATAATGCTAGAAAGAATTTGTCCCCTCTGTTCCCTAACAGAATTAGATATCTCATGCCCTTTTATGGAATTGATATTGCCTAAATAAATCAATGGCCATGGTAAGAAATTGGAAAGTTCAAATTTGGGAAGTCAAGGAAATAATAATCGAGCACATGGGTTGATGGCACCAGCATGCAACCCGCTTGATTCGAAATATAGAGAAAAACAGATTAAATTTCATGGTAAGAGTTCATAAGAGGTGACACATCATTTCAACGTTACCTTATTTCTATATGGGTGCCTGACCATGTTTCTAGATGCTAAACTTGTACATTAGGCAGGCTCCACCTAATTACCCTGAGATAGAGGCCTAGAGCACATGTGGATCACCGCTAGAGGAATCCTATACTTGGATTCTAGGATGCAACAACAGATCACATATGATCTTGTCTCAAAATTTCAACGGAGAATGAATTCCATAAATGTAATTATTGTCTTTTAATTAAATTAATTATAACCAACATATGATGATCCTCTCTTGGGTTCCAGGACTCCATCCTTTTCTTTCATTCTTTGTTCTATTCTGAAGATCCGACATTTTATTATGCTGAAAAAATCTCACCAATGCACTTCCACTATGCCCAGAACATATAAGTGGTATCATATGGGTCATATCATTGATTATAATTATTTAGTTTTTAGTTGCGGATTTAGGAATTAAATAATTTTTTTGTTTCAACTCAAGTTAATCGTTTTATAAATCTGAATATCGAGATCAATTCCTCCTCTTTCCTTTATCGTTCACCTTAGAGAAATGATTTTTTTCTTTTAATTTTTAATAAAATATAACAAAGTATCTCATCTGATGGTTCCAAAGATTAATGTACATAAAATGCAAGAACACACAACGTGTATTTGGAAGTACATGCCATGTAGTATAGGTTTTATAAATCAGGACTATTCGCCAAACTAGTCCATGTCAATGGATCCTATATTTTTCTTTAAGACTACGTGTGTTGACCAGGAACATGTGGAACACGGTTTCCGGATTACACGTCGTGTGGCCCATTGAACACGGCGTGTAGTCCTTTCAATTTAGGGGTGGACTGTGTACCCTATAAAGATATTTCCCAGCTAGAAACCATGTAACACAGATAATACACGATGTGTGTCCCACTGAACATGCCGTGCACTCCGAAGATTTCTGAAGTACATCTATACGCCATGTGCTCGGGCATGTACATCGGATGCACGGTGAACAAAAGTAAACACCATATAGTCTGAACTACCCAGCATTTACTCATCCAAATTACTCATATTTATTAAAATTTATTATTATATTATACAAACCCTTGAAATGTGTACCATAGTGCAGGCATAAAGCGAAGCACAACACATGATAGTTGTTAAATATATATATGTGGATAATTAACATCTGTGTAATGTTCATTTCTACTCATTGGGTAGTTATGAATGAGAATTAAATGGGTTTCTTCCAAGGCACAAGATTCATATGATTATAACAATAAATTAGTTTATTTGTTTAAAATTATGATGGGTGACAATCTTAAGTAAATTCAGAAAAGGGTTTAAGATAAAAGGATAGATTAATTAAAGCTAAATAATTATTTTGAACATGATTTATCTTAAACAAAATTTATTAAATAATTGAATGCATGTTTTATTTATGATTAAATATCCTTTGTTGTATGGATGATCATGATGTAGACCAATAAATTTGTATGTGAATGTTTTTTTTAAATTTATTTTTTAAAATTAAATTGTTTGTCCTATGAGCCTTCTTTTAATTAATATGTATGGCATGTGTGCCCAATGTTTATTTTATGTAAAACCATTTTTTACCCATCACATGTGAGTGAGATAAAAGAAAATGTAATGGAATGATCTCCCATGCTATTATAGGTGGCTCATGTTAGGATTCATAGTGAATCCAATCCAAGGAGATACAAATGTGGACAGGTGGAAAACTGTAAACACGAACCCAAAAGGTTCAAGGTGTTTCTCCCTGAGGTCTTGCGATAGTTTATCAACCACTAGATAAACTAAAAAATATAACAAGACCATCATCATACCATTTATTTTATTTCTATCATTTTCATGGTTTATTTATTTTGGGTGTGTTGTCATGATCACACAATTAATGAATTAAACAATCATGAAATATGGAACTAAAATAAGATCAGATTATGTATAAATATTATCTTAGACATGGTTAATAAATTAATTATATCCAACTAAATATTAACAATAATGATATCAAATATAACAAAATTTAAATTTATTTATAAGGATAAAATGCCTCAAATAAATATTCAGTCGGTATAACCATCCATAATCTTGGTTGTAATCGAACCATAGTTCGAAGTTCATGACCAACCATAATTGGGGTGATCTCAATTATCAGGGAATTCTAATTCATGTTTTGGGGTTGAATTGACTTAGTTCACATTAAGGGTTGACTACCACGGTAGGACTTGGTGGGACCAAGATACAAAGGTTGAGGAAATCCAATATAGAAGGATTTTAGGATTGGGGACTCCAGTCAGCGGATCAAAGAGCTACGAGTTTATGCAGTTGGAATTTGGAATGCCTACCTAATACCCTTAAGGTATCTTGACCAACCCTATTTTGGGTAATGAGAAGTTCAATATAGATCCTTCCAACTAGAATATTCAAGAAACAAAATATTCATATTTCAATGGTGATGTCTATTGGATATTGATAAAATATTGGGAGAGAAATAAGTGTTAATTTCATTATTTGTCTTAGTTTTATCATGATAAAGTACTAAAAATTTTCTCATCATAATTTGTTAAATAGAAAAAAATGAATTCAAACATATCATTTTAAACCATACTCGATAAGGGAAACCTTATCACGGGCACAGATTTCCAAGAATGGCATAAGCGCTTAGGCGTCATCCTTCGCCACAATAAGAAATTTTTTGTGCTGGAGGAGCCTATTCCAATTTCCCTTGAAAAAGAGGCTAGTGATGAGGATCACTCTCTCTATATGAAATATATGGATGATTCCATAGATTTATAATGTTTCATGCTATCAACCATATCTAATGAGATCTTAAAGCAACATGAAAACATGGACGTGTATAGCATGATGTCTCGCCTTATGGGTCTCTATCAAGAGAAGGTGAGACATGAGAGATATGAGATCTACAATGATTTGTTTACAATATAAATTCAAGAGTCCACGCCATATGGGAATCATGTATTCATGATTATTGGATACATTGAACACCTGCACATCTTAGGGATTATTTTCTTGGATGGGTTGTGTATAGATATCATCCTTTCATCACTTCCCAAGACCATATATATATTTATTTTCAACTACCACCCGATCAACAATGATAAGAGTCTATGAGAACATCTGAACATAATTCAACACGTAGATAAGGATATGGGGCATAAAAAACCCATTTTCTTAATGGTAAAGAAGAAAAGGAATGACAAGGAAATGTTGTCAATGATTCATAAGCGGTCTGAAGACCATGAGAATTATCCCTCCAAGAAGTGGAAGATCCAGAGGTAGGGAAAGGAACATGAGGTGGTATGTTTTTCAAGTGTCAAGCAAGGCCACTAGAAGTGGAACTACACCCAAAAGCAAGGAGATGCTAAATATGTGAATTCATTATCGAGTGTAATAATTCAATTTCTACACATTGGGTATTAGATACAACTTGTGGGGATCAAATCTATATTAAAATCCAATAACCATGTAGATTTACAATTATTACAAAAGGAGAGGTTGATCGTCGATCTGCCAATGGTGAATGGTCCACAAGGATTCTTGGATTGGTGCAGACAGATGTGTGTGGACCATTTTCAGTAGAAGCTAGAGGTGGATATTCATACTTCATTACTTCTACTAGTGATTTATATCGATATGGATATTCTTGATTAATTATGTATAACTCAGATTCCTTAGATTAATTTTTGGAATTCAAGAATGAATTATAGAATCAACCCGGTAATAAGATAAATAATATTAGATCGGATCGAGGTGGAGAATATCTGAACCAAGAGGTCATCGACCTTCTAAGGGAGTTTTGGATTCTATCTCAACTCACTCATCCTTATACCCCATAGTAAAAGGGTGTTAGTGAAAGGAGAAACTATACAGTGTTGGATATTGTGAGTTCGATGATGAGTCATGGAGATCTTCCATTATGCTTTTGGGGATATTCATTAAAAATTGCAACTTACACATTAAAACTAGTACCAACTAAGGTGGAAAATGAAATTCCCTTTGAGATATAGAATGGAAAGAAACCCATTTTTTCACACACATGTGTATGGGGATGAAAGTAATTTATACGGCCTTCTCAGGAAATAAACTAGAACCACAAGGCATGTAGTGTATCTTTATAAGATATCCCAAGTGAAACAAAAGGATAAAACCTATATAATCCTTCAGACAAGAAAGTCACTTTCTCCAGTCAATCCGTCTTTCTTGAGAGGGCGTACATCCTCAAAAAGGATAGTAGGAGAAATATTAACTTCCAAGAAGTTGATGCGCATGATACACATGAGTTGGTATCAGAACAAGTTCCACAGGGCCCTATAGAAGAGGTTCCAGAAACACAAGTATTATTTAGGATCTCAAGAGAGTTAAGGGAACCAGAGAGATACTGTTTCCTAGTCACTGAGGATGGTGAATCATTATTGTTTGACAATGATGAACCTCTCTCCAACAAGGAAGCACTAGAAATCCCAGAAGATGCAAGATGGCTAGAAGCTATGAATTCTGAGATGGATTCCATGTATCAAAACCAAGTCTGGGTTCTGGTCGATGAGCCAGTTGATGTAAAGCCTATTGTATGAAAATGTGTATTCAATATAAAGCATGACATGGAAGGTCATGTTAGAACCTATAAAGTAGGGGTATTGGCTAATGGATTCAGAAAAAGTCATGGAATTTACTATGATGAAACCTTATCAACAGTTGCCATTTTTAAATCCACAAGAATCATAATTTGAATAACAACTTACCATGACAATGAGATTTGGAAAATGGATTTCTAAACAAAATTCCTTACTATGAACCATTAACAATATGTCTATATGACACAACCATAATGGTTTGTGACACCAGGTGAAGTGAATCGGGTTTGAAAGTTGCAAAAATCCATTTATGGATTAATGAAAGAATCCAGTTCATAGAACATTTGATTCGATAAAGCCATAAAGGAATTTAGTTTCATTAAGAACAAATGTGAGTCATGTGTTTTTATGTGGTTTAATGGGAATGTGTTCGTTATCCTTGGTGTATATTTTTACAACATATGTCTTTTTGGAAATGATTTACTGGTCATACAGTCTGTTAAGGACTAGATGAACAATTGTTTCTCCATGAAGGAATTGTGTGAAACAACCTACATTCAAGGGATCATGATCATTTGTGAAATATCCAAGTGGCTTATTGGACTATGTTAGGGTACTTATATTGACCAGATACTAATGATATTTAGTATGGAACAATCCAAGAGGGTATTGGTTCCAGTGTCACATGGCCTACATATTTATAATAAAATTTATCCTCAAACAAAATAGGAGAAAGATGGAATGAGTAAGATCCCATGCGCTTTGTCTATATGAGCCATCATGTATGCCATATTATGTATCAGGATTGATGTTTCCTATGTACTAAGCATGGTAGTCATATATCAAGCAGATCCAGGAGAACAACATTGGAATGATGTTAAGACTATCCTTAAGTATATGAGAATAACTAAGGATACATTCCTGGTGTATAGAGGAGACAATGAGCTTTTCATCAGAGGGTATCCTAATTATGGTTTTTAGACAGATCAAAATAATCTGAAGTAGCAATCTAGATATGTTTTCTCTCTCAATGGAGAATCTGTGAGCTGGAAATGTTCAAAAAAACTAGTTGTCACTGATTGTATAGTGGATTCCAAATATACATCGTCTTATGATGCATCCAAGGAAGCCGTCGAGATTTGGTACTTTTTCTAGGAGCTTGATGTGGTGCCTATCAGTAAAGACCCCATCACATTGTATTGTGATACTCCTTCTAGGGTGGCTCTAAATAAAGAGTCTAGGTCACATCAATGGACAAACCATATACTCTGAAATTATCACCTCTTAATGGATTTCTACCAAAGGGGTGAAGTTGCAGTGAGATGAGTGTCCATGGAAGAGAACATGGTAGACCCCATAACTACGGGACTATCTCACCAGAAGCATGAATATCATGTGAGATCTAGAGGGTTAAAGGTTGTTAGCAGTTGGCTCTAGTCCAAGTGGGAGTCTGTTGGAGTTGGTGGCCCAGAACTAACTAATTTGTACATTATTCATTAATAAATACATTTTCACATATTGATAGATCTTCTTCATGAAAATTCATATGATAATTTCCTAAGGATAGATATTTCACATAAAGTTCATAGCAGATCCGTGCTATGATGAGAACCTGGAATTTCTATAATACTGTTCATGAACATTTGTTCTATGGCCAGATGATGTTATTTAAGAGACACAAATAATACATGTCATTAAGGGTGAGGACTCACAAAACATTGAGGCACCTTCTCGTAGTGTGCGCCCCTAGTAATATATAGGACGATATTATGAGAACGAGACCCACCAGTTGAAAATCCACATTTCATAGTGTCATTGGATGTTCCTATTTGTGGATGTGTGTATTGGCCCATAGAATATAAGATTATTATCAATGGGTATTAAAACTCGAGCTCTTAGATGTATTGAAAAAACTGTGATGACACACTGTTCACAGTGAGTTATGGTATTTCGGGTTCATCATGAGTAATACTACATTAATAGATAACCCGAGAAAGGATTTGTCCCTTATGTTCCATAACAGAAGTAGATATCTCATGACCTTTGATGGAATTGGTATAGCCTAAATAAATCAATGGACATGGTAAGGAATGGGAAAGATCAATTTTGGGATGTCAATGAAATAATAATCGAGCACATGAGTTGATTACACTAGCTTGCAACCAGCTTGATTTGAGATATCGTGAAAGGGGATTACATTACACGGTAAGCGTTCGTAAGAGGTGACACGTCATTGCGATATTAACATCTTTTTCTGTGGGTACCTTGGCATGTTGCTAGACACTAACATTGGACATTAGGCAGGATTCACCTAATTCCACTAAGAAAGAGGCCTAGAGGGACCCACACCAAGTGTGTCCAAGTATCATAGTTACATATTAATTTAACAAGTTAAATTATTATTATTCATGATTTTTATTTTAATAAATTTTTATGGACTCTTGATCACATTTATTTCAACAGTAGTTATTCAAAAAATATGTTGTGGGAGAAAAATATATATTTTTAGTGTGTAATGCATATATATTTATTTAGGAAATAAATAGCCATTATTCATGGTCAAATAAATGTAGTGGAGGAAATATAGAAAACAGAAAAACAAAAGTACACACCATGTATATTATTATACACACCGTGTAGTCTTTTTGGGGATTTCTGAGAAATAATATTATTTAATTAATTAAATAATATTATGTGTAATTCACTACGTGTATGTCAAGTAATAATTATATTCAACTGTTATTATTTGAAATGGGGTCTTACTAAGTATTAAATGAAATGAATAAATTATTTCGGGTAATTAATGCATTTTATTATACAAAGTAATTAAAAAATTCCCAATTGTATAATTATTATTAGCCTATCCCTTTTATTGTAGTCATGCACAACGGTTTTAGAGATAGTTCTCATACTAAGAGAGAATTTTCTTCTTCAAAAAATAAACTCTCAAGTTACAAGAGAGATCCTCCTCTACTAGATATAGGAGAGCGCTTTGCAAGGGGATCTCAGGGAGATCTATGGTGGATATTGCAAGAAAAGCATCTTCCATGCTAGCACCCAGAGATCCCTTCAATGAAATCCAGAGATACGTAGAGCACCTATGGATCACCGCTAGAGGAATCATAGGAATTTTATTATACGACCCAATGACAGATCACATTTGATCATGATCGAAAACATCAACAGAGAGAGAATTACATAAAGATAGTTATTGCCTTTTAATTAAATTAATTATAACAAACATATGATGATCCTCTCTATAGATCTAGTAATCCCTTCCATTATTTAATTATTTATTTTATTTCAATGATCCATCATTTTATTATCATAAAAAATCTATGATTGATAGTTTCTAATAGAAAAATTATATTTGGGAACACCCACTAACACACATCCACTGTTCTCGGAACCATCAAGTGGTATCAAAGATGTCACATCGTTGATTATAATTATTTATTTTTTTCATTTGTGATTTTTTTATTTAATAATTAATTTGTTACAATTCATGTTAATCGTTCTATAAATTTGAATATCGAGATCTGTTCCTCCTCTTTCGTTTCTCATTCACCTTAGAGAAATGATTATTTTCTTTTAATTTTGTATAAAATATATCATAGGATCTCATCCAGATGGGCGAAAGCTTCCTGGACATACAACACCAGAACCCACTATGTTTATTCAGAATTACATTTCGTGTAGTATAAGTTCCATGAAAAAAGAGGGTCTACCAAACCAGACCATGTAAATGGATCCAATATTTGACTTTAAGACTCTGTATGTTGACCAGGAACAGGTGGAACATAGTCTCTCGATTACACATCATGTGGGCCATTGAACACGGTGTGTAGTTCCTTCGGTTTATGGTTGGACTGTGTACCCCATAAATAGCTTTACCGGATGGAAGCCATGTAACAAAGATACTTCACAGCATGTGTCCCACTGAACACATTGTGTACTCCGTAGATTTCTTAAGTACATCTACACACCATGTTCCCAATTGTGTACTTCAGTTGGATGGTGAACAAATGTACACGCCATGTAGTTAGAACTACACACTGTGTACTCATCCAAATTATACATATTTATTAAAATTTACTATTATATTATACAAACCCTTGAGATGTGTATCATAGTGCGGGTGTATAGCTGATGCAAAATAAATGATATGTGTGATATATATATGTTTAATTTCACATCAGAGTAATGTTCATTTCTACTCATTAGGTAGTTTTGAATGAGAATTAACCAGGTTTCCACCAAGGTACATGTTATGTAAAAAGATAATTAGAAATTAATTTATTTGTTAAAAATTATTATGGATGAGTATCTAAACGAAATTCAGAAAAGGGTTTATGATAGAATGATTGATCAACTAAATATAATTAATTAATTCAAGCATGATTTATCTTAAATAAGAACGATTTAAGAATTCAATGCTAGTTTTATTTATGTGTAAATATTTTTTCTTGTATGGATGATAATGAACTATACCACGTCCATTGTATGCAAAATTTTTCTTTTAATTAATTTATTTAAATTAAATTTTTTGGTCTACGAGCCTTCTCCTCATTAATTTGTTGGGACTGTGTGCCCAATGTTTCTTTTTTATAAAACTCCATTTTACCCATCACCTACGAGTGTCAAAAAATATTAAGTAATGGATAGAGTTCCCAATCTAGTGGCGACAACTCAATTTCGGAGACAAGGTGAATCCCATCCAAGTAGATACAAAGGTGGATAGGTGGAAAGCTGTAAACACGAACCCAAATGGTTCAAGGTGTTTCTCCCCTCGGTCTTGGGTTAGATTATCAACCTCTAGGTAAACTAAACAATAGAACAAGATCATGATCTTACCATTAATTTAATTTCTATTAGTTTCATGGTTTATTTATTGTGGGTGTGTTGTCACGATAACACAATTAATGAATTAAATAACATGAAAGATAGAACTAAAATAATATCGGATTATCCGTAAATATTATCTTGGACATGGTTAATCACTTAATTGTATCCCACATAATATTAACAAGCACATAATCAATTATTAAAAAATTGAAATTTACATATAAGGATAAAATCCCTCAAAGAAATATTAAGGCGGTATATCCTTCCATAATCATGGTTAGAATCAAACCATAGTTCAAAGTTCATGACCAACCAAAGTTGGGGTGATTTTAATTATCATGGAATTATAATTCATGGTTTTGGTTTGAAATGACATGGTTCATATCAAGGGTTGACTGCAATAGCAGGACTTGGTGTGACCAAGAGGAAAAGGTTGAGGAAATCCAAAATAAAAGGATTTCTGGATTGGGGAATCCACTCAGCAGATCAAGGAGCTACGAGTTAATGTAGTTGGCATTAATAAGGACTACCTAAAACCCTTAATGTGTCTCGAACAACCCTAGTTGGGGTAATGGAAATAGAAATATGGATCCCTTCCACTAGAATATTCCGGAAATAGAATATTCAAAATCAATGGTGAGGGCTATTGGATTTCGATAAAATAGTGGGAGACTGATAAGTATTAAAGTATTTATTTGTCTCAGTTTGATAATGGTAAAGTAATAAACCATTTATCATCTTAATTTGTAGAAAGTTCAATAATATTGATGTCAAAAAAAATTATTTCAAATCATACTCATGATGTAAAACCATCTCACCAGAACCAATTTCTTGGAATGGCAGATGCGTTTACGCGTCATCCTTCATCATGAGAGGAAATTGTAAGTGCTGTAAGATCCTGTTCTAGTTGCACCAGGAAAAAATACCAGTGATAATGAATTATATTTATATATGAAACATATGGATGATTATAAATATGTCCAATGATTCATGCTATCAACCATTTATAATGAGATCTTAATGCAACATGAAAACATGAATGCATACAACATGATGTCTCACCATAAGGATCTAAAACAAGAGAAGGAGAGACATGAGAGATGTGAGTTCTCCAATGATTTTTTCACAAATAAGCTTTGAGAGTCTGTGCCAACTAGGCCTTATGTAGTCAATCTTATTGGATACATTTAATTCCTATAAATCTTATGGATTATGTTCCCGGATGAGTTGCGTATAGATCTCTTCTCATCATCACATTCCAAGAACTTCTCTAGCCTTATTGTAAACTACAACATGACTAAAAATGATAAGAGTATATCATGAATTTTTAACTTAATTCACTAGGAATATAAGGACATGGGGTGTGACAAACCCATAGTCCTTATGGTGAATAAAAAAAGAAAGGACAAGGAAAAGGGGCAAAGGATTCATAAACGGTGTGAAACCCCTGAGCACCATCCCTCCAAGAAGGGGAAGATCCAGAGGCAGGGCAAGGAACAAAAGATGGTATTTCATGTTTCAATCAAGGCCATTGGTAGAGTAACTACACCCAGAGTCATGGTGATACTAAAGGTTCATTCATTATAGAGTGAAATCGTTCCATTTTTACACATTGGGTATTAGACACAACATGTGGGGCTCACATCTATATTCAAATACAATAACCAAGTTGATTTAGAATGATTTACTGAGGAGAGGTGTATCATAACGTTTCCAATAGATTGAGGCTATCTGCAATGGCCATTGGTGATTACCATCTATTATTGCTAACTGATATTCTTTTGGTTTTACAAAACTGTTATTATGTGCTTAGTTTTACCATGAACATAATTTACGTATCATGTATGTATATAGATGGATTTATTTTCATGTTTAGAAATTAGGGTTTTTTTACAAGAACAATGCATGTTATGGTATGGAGTATTTAAATAATGGATTGTATGCATTAAATTATGAAAACCAAGTGTCGGAAATCGATAATGAAACAAACTCACTTGACTCGTACATAACCAAGTTGTGGAATCACTGTATCAGTCATTTAAAAAATAAGCGCTTGACAAAGCTCTACAAAGATGGTTATTTATAATCCACTGAGCTAAAACCACATAATAGATGTCACATTTGTTTACAAGGTAAAATTACCAAGCCACCTTTCGGTGGACTGGGTGAATGGTCCACAGAGCTTCTAGGATTAGTCAAACAAATGTGTGTGGACCATTTCCAGTAGAATCTGGAGGTGGATATTCTTACATCATTACTTTTACTTATGATTTAAGTAGATATGGATATGCCTACTTAATGAGGTATAAGTCAGAGTCCTTATGGAAATTTATGGAATTCACGAATGATTTAGAGAATCTTCTTGTTAATAAGATAATGAAACATTAGTCGAATCTAGGTGGAGAATATTTGAACCAAAACTTCATCGTCCTTCTACAAGAGTTTGGGATTTTATCCTAACTTACTCATACATATACACCATATTGTAATGGTGTTATTGAAACTAGAAACCACATGTTGTTGGACATGGTGAGTTCGATGATGAGCCATGTAGATCTTCTATTATCCTTTCTGGGAAATAAATTTCAAACTGAAGAATACACATTAAATCGAGAACCAACTATGGTGGAAAATGGAATTTCCACTGAGATATGAATGGAAAGAAACCCATTTTGTCTCACAAATGTGTATGGGGATACAAGTCATTTGTTAAGGAATTCTTAAGTAACAAACTAGCACTCTGGGGTATGAATTGTATCTTTATAGGATATCTTAAGGAATCAAAAGGATATTACCTTTACAATCCTTCAGACAAGAAAGTCATTGTTACTAGACAAGCCAAATTTCTTGAGAGGGAGCACATACTCAAAAAGGATTGTGGGAGAAATATTAACTTTGAATAAGTTGATGCCCAAGATACACATGAGTTGGTAGAGGAGCAAGTTCCATAGGACCCCGTGGAAGAGGTTCAAGAAACAAAAGTACTGCGTAGGAGCTCAAGAGAGGTAAGGGAACTAGAGAGACATGATTTCCTAGTCACTGAGTATGGTGAATCATTATTTTTGGAATATGATGAACCTCTCTTCTACAAGGAAGCAGAAGAAAGCTTAAAATATGTATGGTGGCTAGAAGCAATGAATTCTGAGATTGATTCCACATATCATAACCATGTCTCGGTTCATGTGGATGATCCAGTTTATGTAAATACTATTGGATGTAAATGGGTATTCAAGAGAAAACTGTACACGGAAGGTCATGTTAGCACCTATAAAGCACAACTAGTTGATACATGATTCGGACAGTGTCAATGAGTTGACTATGATGAAACGTTCTTTCCAGTTTCCATATAAAAACCCATAAGAATAATTCTTGCCATAACAACTTACCAGGAATACAATATTTAAAAAATGGATGTAAAAACAACATAACATAAGGATAAACTTTTATAAGAATTCCATTTATTGATTAAATCAAGCATCTAGGTCATGGAAAATTCGACTTGATGAAACCATAAAGGAATTTTTCTTCATTAATAAAGAATGTGATCCATGTGTTTATAAGCTATTTAATGGGAATGTGGTCATTATCTTAGTAGTATATAATGATGACGTATTTCTTATTGGAAACGATGTACCAGTCTTACAATCAGTTAAGGACTAGTTAAACAAGTGTTTCTCCATGAAGGACATGGGTGAAGTATCCTACATTCTAGGGATCAAGATCATTTATGATAGATCCAAGAGGATGTTTGGAGTAAGAAATAGTACATATATTGACCATACATTAAAGAGATTTTGAATGGAACAATCAAAGAGGGGACTGGTTCCAGTGTCACATGGACAACATCTTTCTATGAAAATGTTTCCTCAAACACAACAGGAGAAATATATAAAGAGTAAGATCCTATAATTATTGGCTATAAGATCCATCATATATGTTATGTTATGTCCCAAGCATGATGTTGCCTATTCAAACATCATGGTAGGAAGATATCAAGAAGATCCGTGAGAACAACATTGGAATGATGTTAAGACTATCTTTATGTATTTGAGAATAACTATGGATATGTTCCTAGTGTATAGAGGAAATGAGGAGATTGTTATCATAGGGTATGATGATTCTTGTTTTCAGAGATATGAATGATCTGAAGTTGCAATCTGGATAAGTTTCTATCTCAATGGAAGATTTGTGACCTTGAAGAGTTCAAAGAAACTATATTTCTCTGATTCGACAGCAGATTCTGAATATATAGTCGCTTCTGATTCATCCAAAGAAGCCATCGGGATATAGGTCATTATCAAGGATCTTTATGTGGTTCCTAGAAGAAAAGATCCTATAACATTTTCTTTTGATACTACTACAGTGGTGGATCTTGCAAATGATCCAAGGTCCCCTCAATGAATAAATCACATACTTTGGAAGTATCACCTCTTGAGATATTTCTGTCAAATGGTTGAAGTTGCAGTGATCAGAGTGTCCATGGAAGAGAACATGGTAGACCCCATGACTAAAGACCTGTCTTAGCAGAAGCATGAATATCTTGAGAGAGCTAGCACGTTAAAGGTTATTAGAAGTTTTCTCTAGTCCAAGTGGGATTCAGTTGGATTTGGTGGCCTAGAACCATCTACTTTTTACTATATTCATTAATAAAAACTGTTTCATTTCTTGATTTTTCTTATGCGTGATAATGCATGTGATAAATTTCTAAGGATAGATGTTGGAATAAATAGTCATAGCGGATCCTTGTTATGATGAGAACTTGAATGTTCCATAACACTTCTTTAATATATATTCTATGGATGGATGATGTTATTTGAGTGACACAAATAATACCAAAAATTATGGTTGAGGACTCATAAAACATTGTGGCACCTGTTCATGGTGTGCACCCTAGATAATATCTTGGAGGATATTATGAGAATGAGACCTCCCTGTAAGAAATACACATTTCATAGTGTCATTGTGTGTTCCTATCTACGGACCTGTGTATGGGTCCTTATAATTTAAGGTTATTATTAATGGGTATTACAACTCCTGCAATTAGATGTATTGAAAAAATGGTGATGACACATTGTTTTTAGAGAGGTAGGATATGTTGGGTGTGTCGCGATTAATACTGTATTAATAGATAATGTGAGAAATGATTTGTCACTTATGTTCCATAACGTATGTAGATATCTCAGGTGATTTGATGGAATTGATATAGCCTAAATAAATCCATTTCCATTGTAAGGAATAAGAAAGGTGAATTCCAAGAAGTCATGAAAAGAATAACCGAGCACATGGGTTGATAGCACCAACATGAAACCAACATGATTCGAGATATCAAGACAAAGGGACTACATTACAAGGTAAGAATCCATAAAACGTGACACATAATTGTGGCGTTAACTTTTCCTCTATGGGTGCCTTGACATTTTTCTAGACACTAAACGTGGACTTTAGGCTGCCTCTGCCTAATTCCACTGAGAAAGTGTCCTAGAGGGCCACACACTATGTGTGTCCAAGTATCTCAGCTAAATATTAATTTAACAAATTGAATAAATATTATTCTTGATTGTGGTTTAATAATTATTCAAGGGATCCTAATCACATTTTTTTGAGGCTATTTATCCAAGAGAAAATATTGTGGTTGAAATATAATTTTTATTAGTGAGTAATGTAGTAATATTTATTTAAGAAATAAGTAGCTATTATTCAAGGTCTAATAAATGTGGTGGAATAAAAAAATTAAATGGACAATCAAAATTACATGTTGTCTATAGAAATATACACATTTTGTAATTTTTCTAGCTATTTGTGAGAAATAATATTATTTTTTAATTAAATAATATTATGTGTAATTCAGTAGACGCTTTTCAATTAATTAATATAGTCAACTATTTTTATTAGTCATGGGGTCTTACAATGAATTAAATGAAATGAATAAATACATTCAGGTAATTAATTCATTGTATTATTCTAAGTAATTAAAAAAATACCAATTATATAATTATGATTAGCCTTGAAATTTTATTTTTGTTATGCACAATGGTTCTAGAGAAATATCTCAAGATAAGAGAGAATTATTTTCTTCCAAGAACGCTCTCAAGTTACGAGATAAATCCTTCTCCACCATATCAAGGAGAGTGCATTGCAAGCATATCTCAAGGTGATCTAAGGCAGACTTCACAAGCGATGAATCTTATGTGCTAGCACTTTGATATAACTTCCGTGACTTCGAGACATACATGGAGCACGTGTGGATCACTAGTAGAGGAATCCTACACTTGGATTATATGACGCAATGGTGGATCAC
The DNA here is from genome assembly GCA_963277665.1 of Viscum album. Lineage (NCBI taxonomy): Eukaryota > Viridiplantae > Streptophyta > Magnoliopsida > Santalales > Viscaceae > Viscum > Viscum album. The sequence continues at coordinate 1,096,311,009 of OY728121.1, read as the reverse complement.
ATTAGATCGTGACTGGAAACATCAACGGAGAGATAATTCAATCAAGGTAATTATATTCTTTTAATTAAATTAATTATATCCAACATATGATGATAGTCTCTATGGTTCTTGGATTCCCTCCCTTTCATTCATTCTTCATTATATTCTAATGATCTTGAATTTTATTATCGTGGTGGATCTCAGACTGATTATTGGTAAAAAAGAAATTATAGTTAGGTGTACCCACCAATGCACTTCCGCTACTCTCGAAACCTACAGTTCCCAAAGTATATCCTATTTCTATTCCCCTATATAGGATGTCTCCTATTGAGCTTCAAGAAGTCAAGAGGTCTTGGAGGTCCTGAAAGATAAATAGTTTATATAACTCAATACTTCAACTTGGGGATCACAAATTCATTTTTCCAAGAAGGTAGATGTGACCCTCAAGATTTGTGGGGATTAATAGTGGTTAAATTATCTAACTTTTAAGAACTGGTATCCACTTACACATATACATGATCTCTTAAACCATGTATGAGGAGTCAGGGTCTTCTTGAATATTTATTTGAGATCATCATATTATCTTGTTAGGGTTAGACCCCCAGATACATCAGATACAAACACACAATGTATATATATACATTTTATGTATTTAGTATTGTCATTTGATCTCACGAACATGATAGAAGTCTTTATGGTCAGGATGAACTACAGTTTCCACCCACACTTGGATTCTTTTGTGTTATTTTTTGTGGATAAAATCATAATTTTTTCGAAAACTTAACACAATAGTGATAAATACATTAACCCCATACTGAATAAACTAAGATATCATTGAATATATGAAAATATCACCATATTTCATTTCTGGTATGATAAGGTTCACTTCATGGTTCACGTTATATCGGAATCAGGGTTATTAGTTGATCCAGAGAAGTTTAGAGCTATGGTTTCCTGGGATCATCCAAATAATGTCTTTGATATTCATTATTTCTTTGGATTAGATGATTATTATTGTCATCCTATTTAGGATCAAGAACTTCAAAACCTATAATGGGATCAAATAAGAAAGGTGTTATGTTTTCAAGATGTCAATCTTGTGAGAAATCCTTTCAGGAGATGAATTGAAGTTTAACATCAGTACTGATCTTGGATATTTTGGCAGTGGGAAGTGAATATATAGTTTATGATTATTCTTCATGAATCGGTTTGGGATCCATTTTGTTTCAAGGGGAATGATTCATTTCATACAGGTCTCACTAGATGAGGCCTAATAAGTGAAATTACCCAACACATGATCTCTATCTAGCTAAAGATGTTTATGACTTGTGTTGTTGGAGGAATTATTTGATCGGGGAGCGGTCCATTGTATAAATAGACCAAAAAATAATCAAATACACCTTCAATAAGCATGATTTGAACCCCAAATAAAAAAATAGGTTCAATACCTTATATATTTCAATATTAAACTTTCTTATACATCTAGGAAACGAAATTAAGTGTTTGATGCTCTGAGTTGAAAAACTCAGACATAGGTTTTTCAAGAAGCTAATAGTGAGTGTAAGTTGATGGATCAATTTTTAGAGATGAATCTAGATGTTTATGATTGTCATGGAAATCCTATTATAATATCTTTATCAATGAATTCCTTACTTTCGGATTGATTGGATATGATTTAGATTTCTAATCACTAAGGTCTGGTCGTAAGGGAATTTGTTTCTGGTTGGGACGCACCCCATGGTTGGGATGTTTATTAGAATAATATTTTTTGTATTCAGGGTTTTGGATGGGTTCCTGCAGGCACGATAGAGGAATTTATGTGAGAATATCATTCTTCTAAATGGATAGTTCATCCTAGACTCAATAAGATGTAACGTAACATATGGTGCCAGAATTGGTGTCCTAGGATGAAAAGGAAGATTGTTGGTTTTGTTTCTTGGTGTTCCACCCATCTGTTTGAGAAGGAGGAACACCCATGTCCTTGCATTATATATTATGTATTATTGGGATATTATTAAATGGAATTTCTATATATAAAATGTTTATTAACGAAATACACAAAATTGAACTTTCCTTACCTTTAAGATTTATATAAAATTGAGATAGGTAAAAAAACATAATATTTTCAGTTATACATATCATTATGAAAGATAAATGAGTTGATGTTATCATAATAATTTGTCACTAATTTTTACAGATTATTTTGTTACTTTAAAAGATTAATAAAAACCAATGTATTGATTATTAATCAATAATTAACTAAAATAAATGATACAATAAATATTAAAATGGATGTAGACTTACTGAATTATTGTATTTAATTATTTTTTTATGAATACATCTTGTTATATAGATATAAAATAAATATATTTGTATTAAAGCATTGTTTTTATATTTTAATATTATAATTAAATAAATAATTACAAAATTTGAATTATTGTTGTCTTACAATAAATGATATTTTTTAAATGAATTAAATTATTATAAATCTTATATTCTAACTAGTGATTTTTAAGTATTAATAAATACTAAATATGGTCTATTTATAGAAAAATTTATCATTTATAATTAAATTATTTACCCATATACTGTAAAATATTCTCCACATGGTTCTGGTTTAATCAGTGTTTTAGAGCATCACATGCATTTGTTTTAAAATTAAAATTCAAAACACATGGGTTTTTCATATAACAAATTATATATGATATTAATAATTCTGTGACTCTATATTTTCTAACAAATCTCACTTTATTTTAGTCTTAAGGGAAAAATTACATATGAGTGAAGACTAGAAGCATTAATAAAATCCAAAATGATAAAATTAGGGAATGATAGATGTTAAGGAACAAAATTATTATAATAAACATATTTTTGAGTGGTAAAGTTTTTCATCAAAAATTAATACCCTTTAATACATTATTTAATGATTTTTGAGACACATTTGGTATGGTAGACCCCCAATTAATTAACAAATTTTGGTATTTACAATAGTTCCACTCCCTCTCCACTATAAAAAAGAAAGCAATCTACCCCTTCCTCAAAATTCTCAATCCACGTTTTCTCATACAAACTCTACCCAAATAGTCTCCCAATATACCTACCCTAAAACTAGAATAATATATTTTGGAATAAATACACCTATTTAATCCCTTTGGTACAATCAAAAAGGGGTTACCTGATTAAGAGGTAACATCTTTCCTCAAGCTCTTCTAATTTATTTATTTCTCCACCCCTTAAATTATTACTATTACATGATTATATAACAAAATAAAATTTAATAAATATACTATTAGGAAGTAATGTTAATATTTATACCTACTCATACACACACCACCATCTAATGGGTAATGAACATACTGTTTATGTGAATGGTGAACTACCACCTCACGAAATGATGATTGTTCGTTCTTCCATTACCACATTTCATGGTGGTCAATATGATGGAAAATCTTTTTATATATGATATATGTGATAATTTTAATGTATTAATGCTTCTGGATTTATTTTATAGAACATACCTCAATACATTTCATTTTTTGTATGTACGATAACATCATTTGTGGAAGTGTCGTCTACCGCCCTTCTAAACGATGCGACTCGTTCACGAAATTCATGGAATATATGAAGGATTGTTTTAATAAAAATATGTAACATATATGATAAAAATATGATAATTTAATTATAATATACATATGTATGAATAAATATTCATTATTTTAAAATAAAAAAAATGAAATTATCTTTCATGTGTACGTACGACCTACTGTCTCCATGAATGGTGAACTTCATTTCAAATTTCCAAACCTTATAGATTATTCTAAATACATATGTACGGAATATATATATGATAATAAAGTTATGGTTTCATTTCTAGATATGATGAAATAATTATCAATTTAATAGGAACAACAAATCAGAATTCAAAATATACTTGAGAAAACTAGGCAATTAACACTCAAAATAGTTATAATAATGAACGAGTGTTAACAAACGGGTAATGAATATTTTAAAGAGTTAATATATGATATTATAAACATGATTATTATTCTAGTATAAGTTAGTAACAAATTTCAAACTACCATACAGGATTATACACACCATACAACACATAAAAGATTAATGTAAGATATTTCAACTAAATTTACATTCCATTGAGATTTAATTATAGCTATGCACCTAGTTTCTTTTATATAGTGTATATACATCCCTTTGGAAAAAAATATCATGAATCTCATTATTATAATGATATGATATGTTTCAATTAACGTCATACCTTTAATGAGATTATGATTTAAATGTTTCAAAGTTGTATTGGACACTTTGCAATGTTTACAGATTATTCTCTTCAAGAATGTACTTAATTATTATCATTGCAATCTCACTTACTTTTATGACTGTGAAATTTTAATTGAAATATTAAATTTATTATAATAATTTATCATTATAAATTTACATTAATATTCATATTCTCATATAATGGATATGAGTATTTTCTAAACCCTATAATATTTTACATATAGTGCATACTTTAATAGTTATTTGATTATTTTGGGGAAATATTGATTATTATTTATTTTCAATTCAAGACAGATATTTGATAAGGAATATTATTAATTTTAACTATTCAATATGAGAGATTATTTGGATAGTTAATTATGGTATTATTATGGACACTATATTGCTTCTCAATGTGTTTAAAGGTTCTTATGTGACAAATAAGTGGGCCAAATTAAATGGGTTTCTATCCGTACTTTAATCCATATTTTGAAAGGTCTCAACGATATATATTTTAATGTACCTTAGAAATGACTTATAATAATTAATCATTTCATTAATATAAATTCTTTTATTATTTATCTATGATATTATTCATTGAAATTTTGATGGATATAGTTCATTTTCAGTTTATTGACTAGATTTCATGTGTTTTAGTTCATAACATGCCATATTTATTTTTTCTTATCTAGTTCCTGAATGGAATGTGTTTTTATTTTATCATATTTCCATGTTGATTTTTCGCATTTATTAATTATTTATTCCTCTTTACGTACCCTAATTGAGCATTTGAGCTAACCCTTATTATGTTTCCTTTCTGAATGTTATGAAAAATAAATATTTGAATATGATTTCAAGGATGCTGTTTATTTCCTTTTATGTATAATGATTGAATTTCATATTTCCCAAATTATTATGGGTATCATTTATATAATATTTATTTACAAGAATGCTAAATAGGTTGGTCCTTTGATATTTGGTTCCATGTAAACATGCCAATACAATAAAATAATGCACTGACACTAGGCTTCTGGGGTCGGGGTGTTATAGTTGGTATCAGAGGAAGTTTAGAAGAAAACAAGAAGACTAGATTTAGAAAACTTCATTCAAAGAACATATATATAAGATAGACTTTCTAGATAAGTATGGATGAATATCCAGGAATTTCGGTAAGGTAATAATTATGTGGGTATTCCTAGAAGTATATCCCTACATTGACACTACAAGTGGATGTGGTTTTAGAATAGATATACCTACGAGTAACAACTTTGAAAAGGTGTGATGGGCCTAAGTCGGTGTAACATAGTACCTAAAAATGGCCCTTACTATGCACTTATATTGACACTCACAAGGAATACTATTAGGATAGTTCATAGTTTCTTGATGTACCACTATGATGTATTTAAAAGTAAAGGTTTCCCAAAAGTAACCAATGTTTTTGTTTCTAGGATTTATGATGCATAAATTTATGTTATCTGATATAACATATTAGGAAATAAACATTATGATCATATGATCTGAACTAGTATATAACATTTTTATAGAAATGGGACATATAATAGAGAATAAAATCAATACTCATGGATAATGTAGAGGTTTCACTACTGAGAAAGTCAATGTAGATAATATTAAAAATGAGAATGTTATAGATATTTTAGGGAAGTTTGTTCAGGTTATGATAAACATCCTTGACCAAAAGTAGAATCCTATTACGTAGAAATATTTTCCTATCATGGATCACCTTATAGGAAAAAAGTCCTTATCGTTTAGTGGGATTATTAATCCAATTGTCGCTAAGAAATGGATTAAGTCTTTGGAAATGATATTTATGGCTTTGGAATGTAGTGAAAAGGTAAAGGCAACACTTTCAATCTATTGTCTCCAAGGTGATGAAGATCAACGGTGGTATCATATCTAAAATACATGAGAGGAAGAAAAAATTGAACTCATGGAATGGAGAAATTTTAAGAGAAATTATTTGGTAAATACTTCCTTAGGAATCAAATTTTTTTTATTAAGATGGTGTTACTTAGTTTAATAAAAAAGAGGGAATAAAGTATTTTAGGGTATGAGGATACCTTTATAATGTTAGAAAGTTATTCTATGAATTTCATACACAAAACAGAGTGAAATATTTTCCACTTATTTGAAGGAATTAAGCCATGCCTCTAAATCAAATTAGTGTCTCAAACATCTTCTTCATATAATGAAATAGTTTTTTTAAGAAATCAAGATAACAAAATAATTCCCTAATTATTATGGATTAAAATGGAAGAAATAGTGTAAGTTATAGGAAGATAAAATAATAGATAAATGGAGGAAGGGAATAAATGCTTTTCCAAAATATGATAAATGTGGAAAGAATCACCCCGGTAAATTTTTGATTAGATTGGATGTTTTTTATAAGTGTAGAGAAAAGGTCCACCAAAAAAAGAATTTAAAGGAAGGATGGATAATGGTGATATTTAGTGATAAAAATACATGTATATGGGGGCACTATGCAAATGAATTCCCTAAGCGTTAACATAATATACCTTAGAAGAAGCTAAGTGGTCTTATTTAGTTATATGTTATTGACACAAATGAAGTTGAATGATTAATGTTCTTTTGTATTTGGATAAATTAAATGCATTTTAAAAGTATTTTATAAAAATTTATCTATCATATGATTTATGAAATTTTCAAGGATGGTAATATAGAAATTTTTTGATAAGTATTTGTGATCATATTATAAATGATACCAAGAAAACATATTCATTTTATATCTAAAAGTTTCGTAAAATACATGATTTAGGGAAATAAAACACTTAATATGTTTCTGATGTAGAGATAATGATGAATAAATTATTGTTTTGAACAACTTCTAACTACTTTGGACTATATTAATGATTTTTTGACAAGTGTTCTATGCTATAATTGATGGTCATTACAACAATTTTAAATTTAAGGAATATATCCAATAACACAAGTCCTATATAACTAATAATGAATAATTAATGTTTCCAATAAGGTTTTATAGTGATTCGATTTATTACCATATTTATGGAGGATACCTAATGAAGTTCTTCACATGTTTGGAATGTGAAAATTTAGAGTTTCTATATATAAATAAAAGTATGATGTATGTTAATATTGGAAATTTAGGGACCTTATTTATAATGTTTTGGATCATAATATTTTCAAAATGTTAACAATTTATGGAATGGTTTATGTTGAACATTCAATCTAGTTTTAGAGATTGATATATTACACCAATATAAGATGAATCTTGTTCTAAGAGATGAAGTGGAAATAGTTCAAGGAAAAAGGAAAGGATATAATTTTTTTTATAAAAACATATATTTACTAATATTCTCATATATTGAAATAATTCTTCAACCTCAAGAAAAAATAGTTTTGAAAAAAAAAATGTAGTTTTAATAATTTAACTTTTTTATAATACTAAGATCCTATAAATAATTACAAATTAAAGGAATTTAGGACCTAAAATTTCAATTGATCAAAAAATTATTTGTGATTGATGACCTTAACCACTACCAATAAATATTTATCATTTTCCTCTATGTATGTTTGTCAAATTTTCACTAATGTTATCCTACTTAGAGACATAGTTATATGTTAGTCCGTGTGAAAATTTTACATTAAGCTCACTCTTTTCAAGAGGATGTTTTATAAACCCTTCTCATGATGTGGGATTTAAACATTGTAAATATAAAAACATATTTTACCAAGATATAGATTAAATCGAAAGAATTAAACATAATTATATTTGGTAGAATGTAAATCCCTAAAATTCAAAAGTAAGATCATTGTGTTTGATAGGATGTATCATACACATCACCAAGACAGTAAGGGAATATAATACCCCAAGTATTTAAAATATTTGATATATTTTTTAATGAACATAATACTGAGTTCACATACATCACACACAACAATGACATTCTTCAAATGGATTCTATTATATGCAAGATTGAGTTTTACCGAATAACGTTGTATTATTAAAATATTATTCCATATAACGTAGCCACTAAATTAGTATTTATGAAAAGGGTTAACTAACATATGGAAGAATATGTTTTATACAAATATAAAATTAATTCATTGGTTAAAAATTATTTATAAATGAATATCAGATCAATTGAATATAAATTGAATATTTCCATAGAAAATTATTTTTGTGTTCCAAAATCTATTTTACCCTAATAAATTAAATTTATTACAACTAGTGTGTGATATTAATTTAATATATATTATATTTTCAGTAAAATTGTTTTGATACTCATCTTATATATTTTATTGGATTAATATAAACATAATCCTAATATTACACATAAAATAATATATTTTCATATAGGTAGTTTTGTTTCCTTTTGATAAAGAACAGATTTTAAATCCAAATTTTGAAGCTTTTATAAATTTAATATTAAAAAAAATTCATCCTTATATGATACATAGAAAAATTATCTTAGTATGAATATTTGGTATTTTTTTCTGAAGTTTTGTTTCTAAGTAAACAGTGTAAAATATTGAAATTTATTTCAAAACTGAATTTTTGTTTAATTTATTGATAATAATAAATTATATTTGAAATTTAATTTAAAGTATAATTATATATATTTTTATCATTTAATCAAATTTTGGTCATTCTAATCAATTTCACTTTGAAAATGACTATAAAAATATAGAAAACTTGTTGATTTTTTTACATTAAAAACCAGCATTATCATACCATCTGTGACACTAAATTTAAATTAGTTTCTACAAATTATGTGATTGGAATTTGGAAAAATGGATTACATATTTGGAATCATATTAATTTATAATGTAAAATAAGGTAAAATTAGTGTTTGAAAAAAAATAACCATATTAGTGAGTGTAATTAAAATTAATTACATCGATTAAGCTAAAATTAAGCTTAACAAGGGACTAAATATTAATATTAAGGGGGAAAATGACATATACACGTATAAAAAACCTATTTTATGCCCATATTTCGGGCACTCCACCTCTAATAATCTAGAATAATCCATTTTTACAATTTAGGTATAAGAAATACTTGGGGAACACACAATTCTTTTTAAAAATACAATGTGTGTCCTTTCCATCCACTACAAAAAGTCACTAAGGCCTCCCACATACTCAATCATTTCAAGACACATTTGATCAACCATGATCTACTCTAATATCACATAAAAAACCTGTATCTCATCTAATAAGTCTCCTCTTGGGTAGGAAGAAATCCATGGAAGCCATTTGGTGAAAACCAAATGTAGTTAAGCAATTAAGCGGAGGATAAAGACCACAAAACAAAAGAAATCTTAAGGTAAGGATTTTTTTTCAAAATTTACATTCTATTGAGAATTATTTGTTATTAAACCCTAATTCACTTTTATTTTGTGTATATAATATCTTTTTACATGTTATATCAGTAATATCTTTATTCTCGTGATATTCTATTTTCATTAAATGTTACACGTTCATTGAGATAATGATTTGAATGATTCAAAGTGGTATGTGACTCTTTGGAATGTTTAAAGATTATTATTCTCAAGAACTTTCTTAATTATTATGTATGTAATATCACGTATGTTTTTGTTTTTTAACATTCTCTTGAAATTATCACGTTATTGTAATCATTTTTCATTAGAAATTTACTTGAATATCAATATTCTCATACAATGGATATTAGTATTGCCTAAAATGTATACCATCATTCATACAGAGTATACATTGAATGTTATTTGATTATTTTTGGGGAAATATCGATAATTCTGCATTCTTTATTCAATATGGATATTTCATAAGGAATATTATTTATTTTGACTAATTAATATGAGGTATGCATTAGACATTAAATGAAAAGGGGAGACTAGAACTTATATGTCTCTTCAATGCATCAACAGATTTTCATGAGACAAATAAGATGGAAAAGTTAAGTGGGTTTCTATCCATAATTTTAAACTATCTCATTAATGGTCTAGATGGAACAGTATTTCACGTGCCTTAGACATCAAGTCCAATAATTAAGATTTTATTTCATATATATTCAATTATTATTTATCCCTGATATTTTGTGTTGTCATTTTTATGGGTATAGTTTATTATTAGTTTATTGTCTAGATGGAATGTGTTTCAATTTCCTACCTTTCAATATTGATTTTTCCTTATCTAGTTATTTAATGGAATGTATTTTCATTTAATAACCTTTCTATATCAATTTATTCTCACTTATTCATTAGTTTTCCCTCATTACACACCCTTACTAATCATTTGAGATCACCCTTATTATATTTCTTTACCAAGGATATAAAGAAGAAATCATTGAATAAGCTTTAGGGGATAAAGATTATTTTATTTTTATGTATCATGTTTGTGTTTCCTATTTCCAAATTTATTATGGGTATCATGTATGTAATATAGATTTCCATGACTTCTAAACTAATCTGTCCTTCAGGATTTGTTTCCTTGTAAACATGAAAATGAAAAAAAAATTAATGCACTAGAACCAGGCTTTTTTGGTCGAGGTGTTACATTTGATATTAGAGAATGTTTAGAAGAAACCTGGGAAACCAGATTTATAAAACATAGATGAAGGATCACAACCATATGATGTAAATTGAGGATAAGTATATAAGAATGACTCATAATTTTGGTATGATAGAAATTATGTTGATATTCCTTGAAATACATCCCTATATGGATATTAAAATTGGATGTGGCTCTGGGACATATGTATCTGAGAGTAATAACTTTGAAAATGTTTGTCGGGCCTGACTCAGTATAACCCATTACTTGACAACAAGCCTTACTGCACACCTGATTTGACACTCCCAAGGGATAAGATTAGGATAGTTCACATTTTCATTACCTACCATTATGATGTTTTTGAAAGTTATGGTTTCCCCACAGTAACCAATGTTTTTGACTCTAGGATTTATGATGAATAAATTTATGTTATGTGATATACTATATTTTAAATTTTAAATTATTATTTTTAGATCTAATCCCATATATTATATTGTTTATAAATGTTTTATAGAATAAAAAATGGTATCAATACATGTGGCCAAAGAATAGGTTACCTAGTTGAGAAAATCAATATAGATGGTTGTAGAAATTAGAAGGTTATGGATATATTAGGGCATCTTAGTTTGGTTATGAAAAATAATACTTCCCGAATAGAGAAACCTATTAAACAAATAGAATCTATAACGATGGATTTCTCTATGTTGAAGAATCCCCCATCGTTTAGTAGGACTACTAATCCAATTGTACTTGAAAAATATATTACGTATTTAGAGAAGATATATATAACCGTGGAATGTAGTGAAAATAAAATGGTTACACTTGTGGTATATTATGTCCAAGGTGATGCTAATCAATGGAGGTCTCTGATCCAGAATTCAATAGAGGAAGAAGAAATTAAGCTCATAGAATGGAGGACTTTTGAGGAGGCATTCTTTGATAAATACTTCTATCGCGATCAAAAAAATGAGATGAAGATAAAGCTCGTTAACATGAGAAAATATGAGGAATAAAATTTTATGGAGTATGAATATACCATAAAAAAGTTTGAAAGGTATAATATGGATTTCATATGAAACTCTATGTTCATGATTACCTACAAATTTGAAGGACACAAGCCAATCCTCTATATGGCACTAGTGGCTAAAAAATACTATCCAGGTGATAATATAGCTTTATGTAAAATCATGATAGAGACATAATTATCTAAGTATTATGGATTCAAAGGGAAGTAAAATAATAGGATAGTAGAAGATAAAATAATTGATAAAGGGATAAAGAGAAGGGAGGACTTTCCCACATGTGATAATTGTGGAAAAAATGTCCGTAGTAAATTTTTCAAAGGATTGGGAGTTTCTTATAAATGTGGAGAAAAGGGAGACCAAAAAAATAATATAATGTGAAGAGGGATAACAATAATATTCAGTGACACAAAATTAAATACATGGGGAACTATGGAAATAAAATCCTCAAAATTCAAGAGAATATACATTAGAAGAATATAAGGGGTTAAGGTCAGACATATGATATTGAAACAACTAAATATGAATAATTAATGTGATTCTATATTTTTATATAATAAATATGTTGTAAAAGTATTTTATTTATGATAATCCCATCATTTGATTAATGAAATTTATAAGGATTGTACATAACTAATTTATCATTAATTATTTGATATCATATGCTCAATGGTACCAAGAAAACCTATTCAGTAGAAAGTTAATCATTTTTAAGACACATTATTGTGAGAAAGAAAACCATTAATATGTTCTTGATGTTAAGATAACAATGAAGAAATGACTGATTTTGATAAGTGTTGACTACCTTAGAACTGATTAATGAGTTGTAGATAAGTGTTCTATTCTATCATTAATGGAGTTTAAAACAATTATTAATTTAATGAATATATCCCATAACATGTGTACTCTATAAGGAATAAGGAAGACCACATGTTTCTGAGTTTTATGGTGAATCTGGTTATTAAAATATTTCAAGAGGATACATGATGAAGTTCCTCACATGTTTAGAATATGAATAATAAAAGTTTCATTATATTGATTAAAGGCTAATGATAAGTTAATTCTGTAAATTTATTTTCTTTCTTCTAATGTGTTGGATCATCATATTTTGGATAGGTTAACCATTTTTGAAATGTTTTATGTTGAAATTTGGATATTGTTTTAGAGATTGATATATTACATCACTATACGATGAATCTTTTTATACAAGATAAAGTAGAAATAGTTCAAGGAATGACCAAATAAAAGGATTTTATTTATAGAAACATAAATTTACTTATATTATTTGTGAGTTAAATAATACGAAAACTCAAGGAAAAAAGGGTTTAAAAACCAAAATAACCTGAAAATACGTTAATATTTGTTGAACTGATGGTCTTCTAAATCTTTGCAGATTTATGGAATTGATTCCATCAACATTCAATTGACCTTTCACATGTTTGTAATTATTGAACTCAATCACTCTATAAAAATATTTATTCTTTTCCTCTATGTATGTATCTTTAATTACCGCTAATGTTATCCAACATATATACTTAGTTATATGTTATTCCCTATGAACTTTTAACTTTCCATTCTATCTTTTCTAGAGGATGTTTTACAAACCCTTCTCACAACAAGGGATTTAATAATAGGAAATATAAAACAAAATATTACGATTATTGAGTTTAAATTGTGGGTACAAATTCTAATTATGTTGAGGAGAATGTAACGCAATGAAATTCTAATGCAAGAACATTGTGTTTGATATTGTGTATTACACCCATCACCAAGGGAGTACGGGAATATAAAAACCCAAGAATTTAAAATATATCTACTATTATAAAAAAAATTAAATATATGAAACATCTATCAATGAAGGTAATATTGAGTTAGCATACATCGAGCACAATAATGAGTTTCATCAAATGAATTTTGTTAAATGAAAGACTGAGTTTTATATAATAATGATATATAATTTAAATATTATTTAATATAAACTAGACATTAAATGTGTATTTATGAAAAGTGTTAACTAAATTATGTAAATATAAGTTTTAATAAAATATAAAATTAATTAGAAATATATGTAAGAGCCAATTGCATATAAAATCAATACTTTCACAGATAACTATTTTTATGCTCACAAAGCTATTTCGGATAAATAAATTAAATTAATTATAATTATTGAGTGATATTAGCTTAATATATATATATATATATATTAATAAAATATTTATTATACTCAACTAATATATTTTATTAGATTAAGATAATAACAAACCCAATATAATACAATGAAATATTATATATTTATAAATTCATTTTTGCCGTATTTTGATAGGAACACATTTTAAATCAAATTTTGAACCTTATATAAATTTAATATGTGAAAACAAACTTCATAATTGGTATAGAAGAATAAATATTATCATAAAATTAATTATTTTCACTTTTTGTGATGTTTCATTTTGTAATGAATAGTGAAAATTAATAAAACTTAATTCAAAAAATACATTTTCATCTAATTTATTAATAAAGTTAAATTATATTTGAAATTTATTTTGAAAGTTTTATTAGATGAATTTTTTATCAATTAATCTAATTTAGGTAATTTTAATAAAATTTTCATTTAAATTGGCTATAAAAACATAGCAAACATTCTGATGTTTTTACCTTAAAAACCCACATTGTCATACTATATGCTAGATTAAATTTAAATTATTTTATACCACTTTTGTGATTTGGATTTTAAAGAATGGGATTTGAAATAAAAATAATTTTTAATGTTCAATACGTTCAACATAATGTTTTTACCAATAATATTATTGAATGTAATTAAAATTAACTAAATTGAATAAGGTAAAATTAAGATTAATAAGGCACTAAACCATACTCTTAAGGGGGAAAATGACATATACACATGTCCAAAACCTATTGGATAGACATGTTTTGTACAATACACTTATAATATATCATAATTATCCATTTGGAAACTTTTGGAATAAGTAATACTTTGGAAACACACAATTATTTTATAAAATACCATGTTTGTGCATTCCCTCCATTATACAGAGGCACTCAAGCCCCCCACTTCCTCACTCATATGAAGACACTTTGGCACGACCAATATCTACCCATATAGCTCCTAAAAATCCCTTCCCTTATCCATGAAGCCTCAATTTGGGAAGGAAGAAATCCAAGGAAGCCCATTTATGCAATCCAAAAGGAGTTACCCTATTAAGAGGTGGATAAAGACCACACAATAAATGAAAATTAAGGTAAAGAAATTTCATATAAATTTACATACCATTGATAATTATTTCTTTTTATGTACCAATTAAATTCTATTTGGATTATATACTTCTTTTTGAAATTTTATATCATGAATCTCTTTATTCTCATGATAATCTAAGTTTAATGTAATAACTTCATGGGGATTATAATTTAAATGTTTTAATGTGATATGAGAAACCTGGGAATGATTGAAGATTCTTATCCATAGGAATTATCTTAATGACTATCTTTACAATATCACTTAATTTTTTGGTTTTTAACATTCTCTTGAAATAATCACTTTCTTTTAATCGTTTTTCATTCAAAATTTACATGAATATCCATATTCGTTTATAATGGATACATTTACTGGCTAAACCACATAAAATATTACATATGTTGTCTACTTTGATAGTTATTTTATTATTTTTTGGAAATATTTATAATTCTATATTATTTATTAAATATGGATATTTGATAAGGCATAATATTTATTTGGACTATTTGATATGAGGAATTCTTTGGGAAGACAATGACAGGTAGAGCCCATGCATTATATAGATCCTTGATGCATCGATAGGTTCTCATGAGAAAAATAAGTTGGACAAATTAAACGGGATTCTATTACTAATTTTAAACCATATTGTGAAATGTCTTGATGGTATAGGTTTTCATGTGCGTTCGTGATTACATCCAATAGTTAATAATTTCCTTCTTATAGATTCAATTATTATTTATCCATGATATTTTGTGATGATATTTCTGTGGATAATGTTTATTCTTAGTTTATTGACTATATGTAATGCCTTTTAGTTTCTTACCGCACCATATTGATTTCTCCTCTTATATTAATTGAATGGAATGTGATTTTAGTTAATAACCATTCCATGTTGATTTATTATTAATGATTCATTATTGTATCCCCTTTAATTACACTTAATAAGAGTTTGAGATCACCATTATTATGTTTCATTTCCATAGGTTATGAAGAAGAAGTCCTTGAATAAGCTTTCAAGAATTCTTTTTATTTTATTTTTATTTGTCATGTTATTATTTTATATGACCAAATGTATTAAGGGTATGTTCTACGTAATATGTATTTCCCAGACCAGTAAACTAATGTGTTCTTCAAGATTTTTTTTCCATGTAAACATGCTAACGTAATAAAAGCATACACTGCCACCATTCTTCTATAGTCGTGTCATTAAAGTTGGTATTAGAGGATGTTTAGTAGCAACAATGGAAACTAGATTTAGAATAATGAGATTAAGGAACATAATCGTAAGATAAACATAGAGTATATGTATATAAGGATATCATAGTATTTTAGTAAGGTGGAAATTATGTGTGTATTCATAGTAACACATCCCTATTTGGATACTACTAGTGGATGCAGTTCTAGAACACAAGTAACTAAGAGTAAAAACTCTGAAAATGTGTGTTGAGCCTGATTAGGTGAAACCTAGTACATGAAAATGGGACTTACTATGCACCTGTTTTGACACTCTTAGTGTATATTCTTAGGATAGTTCAAATTTTCATTACCTACCATTATGATATATTTGAAAGTAAAGGATTCAAAAATGTATCCAATATTTATGGTTCAAGGATTTACAATATATAAATTTATGTTATACGATATAGAATATTTGGAACTATACATTATGATATTAGGATCTAATCCAGTATATTTCACTGATTAAAAATGGTTAATATAAGGAATAATGGTATTAATACACTTAGACAGTGTATAGGTTTCCCTACTGAGAATGTTAATTTAGCTGGTATTAGAAATGAGTATGCCCTAGATATATTAGGGAAACTTAGTCATGTTATGACAAATAACCATTCCCGAATGGAGAAACCTATTACTTAGAGGGAATCTCCTTCACTAGATCTCTTTATGTGGAAGAATACACCAACATTTAGTGGGACTACTAATCCAATTGTTGATGAGTAATAGAATAAGTATTTAGAGATGATATTTATGAACAATGAATTTAGTGAAAAGAAGAAGGATAAACTTTCAGTATATTTTCTCCAAGGTGATGCTGATAAATGGTGGTCTCTGATGAAGAATACGGGAGCGGAATAAAAAATTGAACTGATTGAATGGAAAAAATTAAAATAGACATTATTCGATAAATACATCCCTCAGGATGAAAAAAAAACTGATATGAAGATGATGTAAGTTAGTTTATGAAAATGGATAAAGAAAGTGTTCTAGTGTATGAATCTACCTTTACAAGGTTAAAAAGGTATACAATAGATTTTCTATGAAACCTAGAGGGAAATATTAACCACATATTTCAAGTACTTAAGCCAAGCCTCTAAAGGTTCATAGTGTCACAAACATTTTCCTAATAAGATGATATAGTTTTATGTGAAATAAAGAAAGATAAATAATTCTCTAAGTATTTTGGATTCAAAGGGAAGAAAGAAAAGAAGAGAAAAGAATAAAAAAAACAGATAATGGGGAGAAGGGAATATATGATTTTCCTAGGTGTGATATCTATAGAAATAATAACTCTGGTAGTTGATTTAAAGGATTGTAAGTTTATTATAAGTGTGGTAAAAATGGATACTAGAAAAAATGATGCCAAGGGAAGAGGGATAGGATTGATATTTAGGGTTACAACTACAATCAGATGGGGCAATATACAAACTAATTCTCTAAGAATCAAGAGAAATATACCATAGAAGAAGATAAGGGGTCAAGGTCAAGCATGTT
The DNA here is from genome assembly GCA_963277665.1 of Viscum album. Lineage (NCBI taxonomy): Eukaryota > Viridiplantae > Streptophyta > Magnoliopsida > Santalales > Viscaceae > Viscum > Viscum album. Next base: position 1,096,293,219 of record OY728121.1, on the reverse strand, counting down.
TTTTTAACACAAACGAAGATGGTTGATTAATTAGATTGTATATTTGGATCTAATAAATATGTTGTAAAATAATATATGATGTTCTTATCATTTGAGAAATAAAATTTATTCGAATTATACTGCAATACTCTTTCGTTAAGGATTTTAGATCAAATGTTAAATGGTACCAAGAAAACTTATTCAGTAGAAATTTAAACTTTTCAAAAAACACATGATTGAGGGAAATAAAACACTTAACATATTCTCAATGTTGAGATTGAAATTAATAAATGATTGATTTGGACAAGTGATGACTCTCATATAACTGATTATTGGCCTGTCAAAAAGTGGTGTATGCTATCATTTATGGAGTTTACAACTCTTTTTAATTGAAGGAATACATCCAATAAAATGTTTCTTATATAAGGTTATAATGAATAATATATGTTTAGAATAAGGTTTTATGGTGATTCACGTTGTTACCATATTTTAATTGGATACATGATGATGTTCTTCAAATGTTTGGAATGTGAAAAATTCGAGCTTCTTCATTTTTACTAAATGAAAATGATAAGTTGTTTTTTAAAATTCAGTGACATTCTTTATGAACTATTTGATCAAAATATATTGGAATGTTTAACCATTTATGAAATGGTTTAAGTTTATTTTTTGATCTAGTTTTAGATATTGATATATTAAATCACTATATGATGAATCTAGTTCTATGAGATGAAGTAGAAATTTTTATTAGAATGAAAAAATATAATATTTTATTTATAGAAACGTATATTTACTTATATTCAAATATAGTTCAATAATTATTCAACTCCTAGGAAAAATGGGTTTTAAACAAAGATGGTTTCATAATACCTTGATTTTTATTGAACCGATAGTCTTCTAATTCATCATAGATTTATGGAATTGAGGCCCTAAACCTTAAATTGATCATTCACTTGTTTTTTATTCATGATCTAAACTACTCCCTATAAATATTTACAATTTTTCTCCAAATACGTATCTCTACATTCCACTAATGTTTCCCTACATAGATACATAGTTATATGTTAGTCCATGTGAACATTGAACTTTCCAATCTCTTTTTAGAGGATGTTCTAAAAAACTTCTCATGATGTGGGATTTAAAAATAAGAAATATAATACAATATATTTCCATGATCAATTTTTAATTGAGAGGACACAATTTAATTATGGTGGGGAGAATGTGACACCCTAAAATTCTAAAGTTAGAACAGTGTGTTTGATATCGTTCATCACACGCATCACAAAGTGCATAACGGAAAATAATAACCCAATAATTTAAAATATATTTACTACTTTCAATAAATCTATGATATATATTACAATGAACATAATAAATATTTATCATACATCACACACAATAATGAGTTTCTTCAAATGGCTTGCGTTACATGCAGGACCGTGTTTTACTGAATGATGATATATTATTAAAATATTATTTTATATACCCCAGAACTAAAGTAGTATTTATGAAAATGTGAAGCTAAATTTTGTAAATATATTTTTTACAAAAATATAAAATTAATTAATTGGTTAAAAATTAATTAGAAATGAATATATGATCCAATTAAATTTAAAATAATATTTTTATAGAAAACTATTATTATGCTAACAAAGATGTTTCACCCTAATAAATTAAATTAATTACAGTTATAAAGTGATATTATGTATATATATTTAATCAAATACTTTTTAAACTCATCAACTATATTTAATAGGATTAGGTAAAATGTTAATCCAATATGACAAATGAAATACAATATTTCTATAAAGGTAGTTTTGTCGCCTTTCAGTGGTGAACTCAATATCAATCCAAATTTTACACCTTTAAAAAATTTAATATATGAAAATAAACATCAATATAGGAATAGAAACATAAAAATTATCTTAGGGTGAAATTTTGGTATTTCTCTGTGATGTTTCATTTTTTATTGAATAGTGAAAATATTGAAATTTAATTTGAAAATGATTATTTATCATATCTATTGATAAGGTTTAATTATATTGGAAAATTATTTTAATGTTTAATATGATATATTTTTTTATCAATTATTCCAATGTAGGTCATTGTAATCCATTTCACATTGAAATTGACTGTAAAAACATGGTAAATTTAGACATTTTTACATTAAAATCTTGCACTGTCATACCATATGTGGGATTAAATTTAAATTAATTTGTAACAATTATACGATTGGAATTTGTAAAAATGGTTTCCATATTTAGAATCCGTATAATTTATAATGTATAAAAAGGTCAACTATGTTTTTGACCAAAACAAATAGTGAAAGTAATTAAATTTAATTACATTGATTAATGTAAAATTAAGCTCAAAAAGGGAGTAAACCATAATCTTAAGGGGAAAATTAACTATGTACATGTCCAAAATCTATTTTATTGCCATATTTTGGCCACTAATCCTCTAATATTATATAATTATCCATTTGGACACTTTTGTAATAAGTAATACTTGGGGAACACACAATTCATTTCAAAAATACCAAGTGTGTTGTTTCCATCCATTGTAAAAAGCACTCAAGCTTCCCACTTGATCAAACCATTGAATCTACTTTTGATTTACCATCCTCTTCCCAAATATCTCATCAATATCCCATACCACATTCTAGAATCCCCCCATGGGTAAGAAAAAAATCCAAGGAACCCCTTTGGTTAAAACCAAAAGGAGTGACCTGATTAAGAGGAGGATAAATTCCACACAACTGAAATGAAGGTTATTGAAATATAATTTCTTCAAAATTTTAATTACATTAAGAATTATTTGTTATTAAGAACCAATTCACTTTTATTTGGTGTATATTATGAATTTTGAAATTTTTTTATCGTTAGTATTATTATTCTCATGATATTCTAAGATTAATTTAATGTCAATACTTCATGCGGATTATGATTTAAATGCTTCAAAGTGTGTTGAGACACTTTTGAATATTTATATATTAATATTATCTAGTATTTTCTTAATGATTACATTTTCAATAACAGTTAATTTTTTGATTTTTAACTTTATCCTAAAATAATCACTTTATTGTAATCAATTTTCATTTGAAATCTAACTAAATATCCATATTCTCATATAATGGATATTATTATTTCCTAAACTATATACAATTTTACATATGGTGACTAATTTTATTGTTATTTTAATATTTTTGGGATATATTGATAAATATTTTATACTATATGGAAATTTGATGAGGAATATTTTTTTTTTCTATTATTAGATATGAGTAATTATTTGGATAGGAAATGACGGGAGGAGCCTGAACATTATATAGCTCTTCAATGCATCAACAAGTTCTCAGAAGACAAATATGTTGGCCATGTAAAATTATTTTCTATATATATTTTTTAAATTTCATTTGAAGGGTCTTGACGGTATAGGTTTTGATGTATCTCAGACATAATGACCAATAATTAATCATTTCCTTCATATTGATTCATTTATTATTTATCCATGATATTTTGAATCTCTATTTTTATCGATATAGTTCATTCACATTTTATTAACTATATGGTTTGTGTTTTAGTTTCTCACCCATAACATTAATTTATCCTTATAAAGTTATTTAATGGAATGTGTTTTTAGTTAATCATCTTTCCATGTTGATTTATTGTCACTAATTAATTATTTCTTCCACTTTAATGAAACTTACAGAGCATTTGAGCTCACCCATATAATGTTTCCTTTCCTCAGCTTATGGGGAAAAAATATTTGAATAAGATTTCAAGGATTAAAATTATTTTCGATTTCCCAATGTATTATTGGTATCATGAATGAAATCTGTCCTTCCAAGACAGCTATACTAATTATTCCTTCTAGATTTGTTTCCTTATAAACATTACAAAGTAATAAAATAATTCACCGACACCAGGATTCCTGGGTCAGGGTATTACAAGAATTTACATCTTATATATTTCTCATATAATAATAGCTTCCAAGTGACTATACAAATAGCTACATAAAATGCCATATATAGTAGGCTGTGCCGATAACCTCTATGTTGGTTAAAGGTAGGGGAGGCAATTCTACTTGGACCACGTCTCGTTTATGAGACATTAGAGCTGGTATAAATTATTAGAAGTAATATGGATGTAGATATTTCTAGGAATAAGTCTTATTATGATCATCATTACTGATATATGGAGTTCGAGGTGGGATATTGGGTCTTCTTGAATGTTTCTCCTAGATTGGGTCACTGATGAATTTGAAGTCTAGGAAATCTTACTCCTAGATTCCTCAGACCTATAATGATTTTAGAGAGGGTCAGACCAGTGGATTATTAGATAGAACTCCTACAAATATATAGATCTATGTATGAAATCTTCCATGTTCTGCAGTTACATCGATATCATTTTGACCAATCTAATGTTCTCGAGCCGGATCGGGTTCAGTTTTAAATTGATGATTCTTTTGAGGTGTATCTAATTCGTATCACTGATCATAGTATGAAAGTTCTTTGTGGTTAGTTAGTTTTTTTAGTTAAGGTTCTATGGAATCACAACCATGTAAAGGATGAGACCTGGGAGTGTTATTTTGAAATACATGTCTAGTGACCAGAATTATTATCAAATGATGCTCAACCAACCTCCGAAGGGAATCTTAGGGGTGAGTTCATTTAAATATGGGGTATTGTAAGATCTCAGTTTTTCATGTATGTATTAACCAATTAATTTTTAGTTTAATTATCTTTTATTTAGATTAATAAATGTGCCCAATTGATTAAGGAAGGATTTGGGAGATTTTGGGATCATTCATAGCTGATAGTTTAAATTTTTTATAGAAATATGCTGAGGTAAATGGTTGGAGAATGATTTGTTTAACCTTCCAGGTCAATCATACCACCTAGTAAATAGAGGAGCATGGTTTGTAAAACCAGGAACCTAGGTATTCATAGACATGTGAAACTTTTATAAAACTATATATGTAACTTTCCTGGTTTGTGCATGGTTTGTTTGACTATGTGCATGAACTGTGCAAGGGGATACCATTGAAAATTACGCATGTATAACCTGTGCACGGTTTGAATAATTGCCATTATTGACTATATGTGGTGTGATCCCTTAGATTGTTTCAACCACATGATTGGTGAATGATTTAGAAATCCATATGACCAAACCATGCACCCCTCTATAAAGTGAGAATTTACCATTTTACCCTCAAGACTTTGAAACCTAAAACTTTTTTATCCTCCCTAAAACACACAACAACGTCCTCCAACATGAGAGATCCAATCCTATCCCCCTCGGCTTTGGAATATATCCTTCATTCTATCTTAGATTCAAGAAACATTAGTTGTATTAGATCACCCTCAGTAAGTCTATGACTACTCTTGACCCTTTTCATATTTTCTCTCATTGTATCAGATTCTATTTCCTTGAAAGCAAATATACCCTTCATAAAATCATTTGGATATATTATCTAATTTCTCTTATTCCGGCCTGAATCGGTGGACGATACTAGATGAGGAGTTGACTACTAGTTTAATATAGGTGGCCTATTACCTTTCCCAAAAAGACTTCATGTCTATATTATGTTCCATTGTTCCACGATCCATATTTTCCATGATCATCCACTTAAATGTGAAACAAATTTAATAAAATGAATAGGCTGTAAAGACCCGTAAATTCCAAGTAAATTTTTTTCTTAATTTTCTTTGGAATTTTACAAGTCCGCAGTTTCTGACGGCACCTGATTCCGAGGCCCGGTGTGCCCGTAATCATTTTCCGAAGTTTAGCTCGAGTAAGTTCAGTGAACGGACTAGCGGGTTTTTCTAACTTTTGAACCGGTGCTCGGAATCAAATTCTTAGGGCACCAATGGAATCGCAGTGCCGGTAATTGCATAGAAATTCCTCTTCTGGAGTTGCGTTTGCTCAGGTGTGGTTTTTAATTTTTGGGCTTAAAGATAAGAAATAAAATAAATTGTTCGAAAAACATTATTTTATTTCACTTAAGCCGCTTGGAAGCCACTTAAAGCCACTTAAAGCGGCTTCAGCTGAGTTGATCTGGATAGGGTGCTATCCAAAATTATCCTACCCTCTTGGTAGGATATATGTGGGGTGGGGCCCGCATGAGCCCCGTCGTTTCTTTTCCGCTAAGTAACGCTCCCGCGAAAACCCGTCATTATGAAAGTCAACTGACGTGTTTTCTTAATTTCTTAACGCACCAATTAATTGGGTGGTTTATTTTGTTGAATTAATTCTACAAATTAATGGGTCGTTACATATCTATTTTTCGTTTCTTAATCGGTTTGAAATCCGTTGGCGTAGTAATAAAATAAGACCAACGCCACATCTTGAGGACTACACGATGGGAGGATTTTGACAGAATTCTTGTGCCTTCACCCTTCTTCGCGAAGAACGCGAAGAACGCGAAGAACGCGAAGAACGGCGGCCTCCGGCGAAGAACGCCAAAACCGCGGAAATCGACGACGCGATGCCGTGTGCCGCGACGACGACGTTTCCTCTTCCGCGACGTTCTTCTGCGACGTTCCTTCGTCTGCAATGAAATCTTCGATCTTCTGTTTGAGGTAAAAGTTTTCGGGTTTCTTTTAAAACTCCTTTGTGTTTTTTAACAACGCACGGATTTAATTATTAAAATTAAATCTGTTATTCTAGAGCCTCAGAGTTTTTCGACGTGCACCGTATTCCGTGACGACGTGACGCCCTTCCACGACGACGCTACGCCCTTTCGCAACGACGCGACGCCTTCCGCGACGCGACGATCGCCGCCTTCCGCGGCGATCAAATCTGCGAAGAACCCACGTGCAACGACTTGACGAGGTAGGGATTTTATTTAGAAATACCCTTTTATATTCCCATGATCGTTTCTTTTAAAAGTGAAGAACCCAGACAATTAGAAAAATTTTAATTCTTTAAAATTGTTTTGATTATGTTTTCATGTGTTGAATAATTCTCCCGTTGTTATTAACTAACGCGGAGGGTGCGGGCCAAACAAACACGGCCGGACAACCCTCCACCATTCTTCGTGGTTGTGCGGATTTGGCGGGCGACGGAAAAACGTGACGCAAGGGCGATTTTATGATCCCGCAGTGAAGAACGGAACCCGGGAGGAACAGAGGCGCAGACGGAAAGGAAAACGGACCACCGGAGCAACTCCGGGGGCCCGCGGAAGCGACCGGCGGCCGGAGGCGGCTGCGCCCAAGCGCCGACGGACAGGGCTGCGGCGGCTGAAGCCGCGGTGGCGGCGGCCAGCAGAACCGCGGCCGTGCGGGTCCGGCCCTCACGCACGGCACGCGGCTATGCCGCGTCCGTTGACTCCAGCGCGGTCCTTAAAGGGCTGCAGCTTCTTCCAACACGCGGGGGCGGTGCCCCGCGGCTGCCGCATTGCTCGGCCGAGCCGGGTCGGACCGGGTCGGGTCGACCCGGTTCGGCAGACCCAGGGGGGTCGGCCCGGGTCGGCTCGGGCCCAGACCCCCCGTCTTCGGACCATTTTCGGTCTTTTTCACGTAACATGAGCTACGGGCCTCCAAACGATGTGTCGTCAGTGTAAATGAGATCCTTGGATCGAGGCGGTCGTTTCGGTATATTGCACTCAAGGTTTCGGAATACTTTGGGTTCGGCCGGGTTGGTTCATCCACGAAACCAACCGGGCCCTCGGAGCGGAAACACTCATATCTTGAGCTTCGGACGTCTGATTGATGTGTCGTCGACTTTGTGGGATTCCTCTAAGGGAGACAGATCTTTTGGCTTACTCCGCTCGAGGTTTGGACGCAGTTGGTGTACGGTCGGGTTGGTTTTAACTTAAAAACCAACCGGGCCCCCGGGACGAAAAAGCCAATAACTTCCAGACCGGGCGTCCGATTGACACGTCGTCTGTTGCGTTGCGTTCCTGTTGACTATACGGAACTTTTGGTATCCTCCGCCCGAGTTTTGGATGTTGTTGGGTTATAGCCGGGTTGGATTGTACCCGAAATCCAACCAGACCCGTGGAACGGAAAAAGATGATATCCTTCAGACCAGACGTCCGTTTGACGAACCGTCAGCAGTGTTGGTGATCACGTTGAGAAACGGTCCTTATGAGTATACCCTAGGAGAGTTCGAGATACAGTTGAGATACGGCTGGGTTGGTTCGCTTACGAAACCAACCGGGCCCCTGGGACGAAAAGGATAATAACTCACAGACCGGGTGTCTGTTTGACACGCCGTCTATTGCGTTGAGACCCCTATGACGTGGCGGTCCTTTGAGATACTTCTTCGTGGGACTTTGAGATACTTGGAGTATCAACCTGTAGCTCGTGGAGCGGACCTTCCCAGAGACGAGCGAGCGGAGTACGGAGATCGTGTAGACGACTGAGACCTGACGACTGCTTGACCGACTCGACTTGGAGTGAGTCGACTAGCCCAGTGGACGGAGCGTCCGGTATTTGGCGGCAGACCCACGGCGGACGGAGAACCTGGTAGTTGGCCGCAGACCCGCGGTACTCGATCGGAGGAGTACCTCTGTAGGCTATTAGGGAGAGCGCCCGGTATTTGGCAATAGAACCTCAGCGGACGGAGCGCCCGGTAGTTGGCCGCAGACCCGCGGTACTCGACAGGAGGAGTACCTCAGCAGTCTTAGGTTAGTGAGAAGTACCTCGGAGTCGTGACATAACCACTGTACACTCCAGAGACGGAGCTCTTCCGCAGTTACGGTTTTGATAATGAAAATCCTGGTTTGAGTTGAGACATATGACCTTGTGTTTACCACATGATTGAGATGGGTCACTTGCTAACTTAGGTATATGTATGGACATATACCCGGGGTAGTGGTTATCCATTGATTTCACAATCCTTGTGTTTCCTCATGATTGAGATGGGTTACTTGATAACTTAGGTATATGTATGGGCATATACCTAAGTAGAGGTTATCTGTTGAGATCTTCTTTGTGGTTATCCTTGTTGGTTTAGTGAGACTTTGAGGGTCTCGGGGTCCCTACTGAGTATCGTTATAATCACCCTTGCACGGGCTATGCCCGCACCTCATTGTGTTGGTTGCAGACGACGGGCAGTGCTGACGGAGGCCGAGTGTTCGAGGACTGGACGGTACCCGGAGGTGGACTACATGACGAGTCAGTACCCGGAGGTGGACTACAGGACGAGTCAGTACCCGGAGGTGGACTACACGACGAGTCAGTACCCGGAGGTGGACTACACAACGAGACGACACACAGAGGTGGTTGACGGGCAAGAGCATGGAGGAGGCTATCTGTACCTACCATTCAGGTAGGATCCGTGGTGGAAGACCAGAAGCTACGACATCTGTACCTACCCTTCAGGGAGGATCCGAGGAGGACGACCCAGGAGCTGCTTCCATCCTTCCAGCTGTTATCTTTTCTGTTGTACTTGTTCAGTTGTAGTTGTACTTTCTGTTGGGTTTGTATTATAGCCCATTTACTTTTCAGCACTTCTGTTGTACTTAGTGTTTTATTTTTCCTCTTTCTTACTCTGTGGTGCTTGTTTTCTTTTATAAAGGTAATGCATTCCGAGATATCGGGATTTATGCCTTTGGTGCAAGTCGCCAGCCCCTGGCCTATGGAAGGCGGGCTTGGGGTAGTCACGGTACGGGCCCCGGGGACGGGTCGTGACAAATTGGTATCAGAGGAGTTCGGTTCTACCGCAGAACTTATAACTCTGATGTTTATTTCTGTGAAACAATGGTGTTAATAGTACCGAGTGTGGTTTTTAGTTCAGGGAGTCCAGTGTTGGTGCGGGCGGCCGATGTATCCATACCCCAGGACCCTGACAACTGATTTCCGACTTTGTGCATGAAAACACTTAGAGCGTGGGTATTTTCCAGAAGTTTTTAAATGTCAGCTCAAACTAGGTCAGCTCACCGGGGATAATCTTTGACCATGTCATGTTGTTTCTTTCAGGATGCCTCCCCATGGACGACCAGCTAGAGCCCCGAGAGTGGTACGTACTGACAGCCCGCCGAGCGACGATGCCTCAGTACAGGGCCCTATCCCAGTTGAGGCACCAGCGGAGGCACTAGCAGCACTACTACCAGTTGGGCCAACGATTCCACCAGCTCCAGCAGTAGAGGGTGCACGTCACGTGAGCGCACTACCTGAGTTCCAGCGCCAGAGGCCACCCAGGTTCCAGGGAGGGAAGGACCCGCAGGCGGCTAAGGATTGGATGGAGGCTGTGGTGAGAGTCTTCAGGCTAGTGGGAACGCCGACAGATTTCATGGTGATCCTTGCTGCCAGCCTTCTTCAGGCAGCAGCAGGCAGATGGTGGAGCCTGATGCTTCAGATGCATGATGAGAAGTCACTTCTATGGGAAGACTTCGAGAGCATGTTCCGGGAAAAGTTTGTACCAGCCACCCTTCGAGCGGTGCGTATACAGGAGCTACTTCAACTGCAGTAGGGCAGCAAGTCAGTGGCGCAGTACTTAGCGAGATTCACAGACCTCTCGCGCTACTCCACAGATATGGTACGGGACCCGTTCTTAAGGGCCTGAACCTTTGATCAGGGGCTCAGGTGAGAGATTAGAGCTTCTGTTGTTTCTCACAGCATTCTGACGCAGACATGGGTGTTGGAGAGAGCTCTCTTAGTGGAAAGTTTCCTTGCTGAGCAGTCTACAGTAGCAGGACCCACCACTAGCCGGCTTGCGGCAGAGTCTTTTGCAGTAGGCAGTAGACAGATGACGCAGAGGTCCAAGAGGACCAGACCTAATGATGGCCGACTGCACGACTCAGGTTCAGTTGTGCGGGAAAACTGGGGTGGAGTCAGAGCCAGATGTGCCGAGAGTGGACAGTGTTACTCCTGCGGCGGAATTTGTCACATGGCACGTGACTGTCCGACCCGCCATGCAGATGACTAGCAGTTAAATGAAGAACCTCTGAGGCAGAGGTAGAGGTTCGATCAGGGCGGACCGCAAGGAGAAGGCGGCCATGGAAGAGGAGCTAGTCGTGCAGCTGGAGGTGGACGACGCTTCGGGATGTTTCCACCACCACCACCAGGAGGCCCACCCCGACCGCAAGGGACAAGAGGACATGGGAGAGCTCAGCATCAGGCAGCTGAGGCCTATGGTCATGGAGCTCCGGAAGCAGATGGATATGAGCGGGACTAGCTTCCGACCTGGAGGCTATTAATCCTGTTACTTCTAGTTTTTTTAATGTTTGTATGTAGTTGCTTTGTGTCTTTGTACTATGAGCTGTAATAATGAAAAGACCCTTAACATTGTAAAGTTTTCTTTCCTGTCCTTTTTGTTTGGTTGATACTGAGTGGTCCCGGTTAAGACTGTTGAATTGACCCTCACTTTCGAGTTTTCTACAGAAGGAGACCTAGTGACCACACACTGATGCCGACAGTGTGACTCGACCCTTGGAGGTGAGAGTGACAGTTAGATCTCTTGGTAGTTACGTTGAGGCCTTACGACGTTATCCATGGAATGAATGCATCATTCATGTCAGGATTGAATGTATTAGGCAACGAATGTGGTTCATCCAGGGGATGAGACCAGATTTCTCTTATCGGCAAAGAAGAAATCATAACAGCTCTTGTGAGACTAGAGAAGGTCCAGGTCATCCAAGAGCGGATGAAGACGATACAGGGCCGACATAAGCCTTATTCAGACAGGACTTGGAGGCCTCTAGAGTTCGAGGATGACCATCATGTCCTTATACGAGTCTCACCTCGACGAGGTTTACGGAGATGTGGCCAGGGAGGCAAGTTATCTCCGAGGATTCAACGGACCTTTCTAGGTCCTCAGCTGGGTAGGCGAGGTGGTTTACCGCTTGACCCATCCACTACAGTTGCACTAGGTGCACGATGTTTTCCATGTATCCCAACTGAGGAGATATGTGCTCGACCCTCCACATATCATCGACCATGAGGAGCTAGACGGTGGCGATGAGGTGACTTCTACGGAGGTTCCTGTGGGGATCGAGGATCGACAGGAGAGGATCCTAGGAGGACGGTCTATTCCTCTTGTGCACTTTCTTTGGCCGCACGGGAACCTCCAGGTGAGCTTATGAGAGCGGAAGGCTTAGATGCGTGCTCAGTACCGCCTTTGTATCCCTAAGCTTGTGGTGATGCTTTACGGGGATGTAAAAATCTGTGGTGGGAGTAATGTAAAGACCCGTAAATTCCAAGGAAAATTTTTTCTTGATTTTTTTTGGAATTTTACAAGACCGTAGTTTCTGACGGCACCTGATTCCGAGGCCCGGTGTTCCCGGAATAATTTTCATGAAGTTTGGCTCGGGTAGGTTTAGTGAACGGATGAGCGGGGTTTTCTAACTTTTGAACCTGTGCTCGGAATCAAATTCTGAAGGCACCGATGGAATCGTAGCGCTGGTAATTTCTTAGAAATGTCTCTTTCAGAGTTGCGTTTTCTCGGGTGTGGTTTTTAATTTTTGGGCTTAAAGTTAAGAAATAAAATAAATTGTTCGACAAACATTATTTTATTTCACTTAAGCCACTTGGAAGCCACTTGAAGCCACTTAATGCGGCATAAGCTGATTTGATCCGGATAGGGTTCTATCCAAAATTATCCTACCCTCTTGGTAGGATATTTGTGGGGTGGGGCCCGCATGAGCCCCGCCGTTTCTTTTCCGCTAAGTAACGCACCTGCAAAAACCCGTCATTATGAAACTCAACTGACGCGTTTTCTTAATTTCTTAATGCACCAATTAATTGGGCGGTTTATTTCGTTGAATTAATTCTACGAATTAATGGGTCGCTACTTATGTATTTTTCGTTTCTTAACAGATTTGAAATCCGTTGGCGTAGTAATAAAATAAGACCAACACCACATCTTGAGGATTACACGTTGGGGGGCTTTTGAAAGAATTCTTGTGCCTTCAGCCTTCTTCGAGAAGAACGCGAAGAACGCGAAGAACGCCGGGCTATGACGAAGAATGCCGAAACTGCGGAAATCGACGACGCGACGTTGTGTGCCGCGACGATGACGTTTCCTCTTTCGTGACGTTCTTCTGTGACGTTCCTTCGTCCGCAACGATATCTTCGATCTTCTGTTTGAGGTAAGAGTTTTCGGGTATCTTTTAAAACGCCTTTGTGGTTTTTAACAACGCACGGATTTAATTATTAAAATTAAATATGTTATTCTAGAACCTCAGTGTTTTTCGACGCGCACCGTATTCCGCGACCACGCGACACCCTTCTGCGACGACGTGACGCCCTTCCGCAACGACGTGACACCTTCCACGACACGACGATCGCCTCCTTCCGTGGTGATCAAATCCGCGAAGAACCCGTGTGCGACGACTTGACGAGGTAGGGATTTTATTTGGAAATACCCTTTTATATTCCCGTGATCGTTTCTTTTAAAAGTGAAGAACCCGGACAATTAGAACAATTTTAATTCTTTAAAATTGTTTTGGTTATGTTTTCATGTTTTGAATAATTCTACCGTTGTTATTAACTAATGCCGAGGGTGCGGGCCAAACGAACACGGCCCGACAACCCTCCTTCGTTCTTCGTGGTTGTGTGGATTTGGCGGGTGATGGCAAAACGTGATGCAAGGGCGATTTGATGATCCCGCAGTGAAGAACGGAACCCGGGAGGAACAACGGCGCAGACGGGTAGGAAAACGGACCACCAGAGCAACTCCAGTGGCCCGCGGAAGCTTCCGGTAGAGTAGGTCGCCGGCGGCCAGCAGACCCGCGGCCGCGCGGGTCCGGCCCTCATGCATGGCACGCGACTATGCCGCGTCCGTTGACTCCAGCGCGGCCCCTCGAGGGCCGCAGCTTCTTCCAACCCGCGGGGGCGGCGCCCCGCGGCTGCCGCGTTGCTCGGCCGCTCGGCCGAGCCGAGCCGGGCCGCGCCCTGGCCGGGATGGACCAGGTCGGGTCGACCCGGTTCGGCGGACCCATGGGGGGCGGCCCGGGTCAGCACGGGCCCAGACCCCCCGTCTTCGGACCATTTTCGGTCTTTTTCCCGTAACTTGAGCCACGGGCCTCCGAACGACGTACCGTCAGCGGCAATGCGATCCTTGGATCGAGATCGTCATTTCGGTATATCGCACTCAAGGTTTCGGAATACTTTGGGTTCGGCCGGGTTGGTTCATCCACGAAACCAACCGGGCCCTCGGAGCGGAAACACTCATATCTTGAGCTCCGGACGTCTGATTGACGTGCCGTAGACTTTGTGGGATTCCTCTAAGGGAGACAGATCTTTTGGCTTACTCTGCTCGAGGTTTGGACGTAGTTGGATTATGGTCGGGTTGGTTTTAACATAAAAACCAACCGGGCCCCTGGGACGAAAAAGCCAATAACTTCCAGACCGGGCGTCCGATTGACGTGCCGTCTATTGCATTGCGTTCCTGTTGTCGATACAGAACATTTTGCATCCTCCGCCCGAGTTTTGGATGTTGTTGGGTTATAGCCGGGTTGTATTGTCCTCGAAATCCAACCAGGCCCCTAGAACGGAAAAAGATGATATCTTTCAGACCAGACGTCGTTTGACAAACCGTCAGCGGTGTTGGTGAGCACGTTGAGAAACGGTCCCTATGAGAATACCCTAGGAGAGTTCGGGGTACAGTTGAGATACGGCTGGGTTGGTTCGCTTACGAAACCAACCGGGCCCCTAGGACAAAAAGAATAATAACTCACAGACCGGGTGTCCGTTTGACACGCCGTCTATTGCGTTGAGATCCCTATGATGAGGCGGTCCTTTGGGATACATCTTCGTGGGACTTTGAGATAATTGGAGTATCGTCCTGTAGCTCGTGGAGCGGACCCTCCCAGAGACGAGCGAGCGGAGTATAGAGATCGTGTAGACGATTGAGACCTGACGACTGCTTGACCGACTTGAATTGGAGTGAGTCGACTAGCCCAGTGGACGGAGCGCCCGATATTTGGCGGCAGACCCACGGCGGACGGAGCGCCTAGTAGTTGGCCGCAGACCCGCGGTACTCGACCGGAGGAGTACCTCTGTAGGCTATTTGGGAGAGCGCCCGGTATTTGGCGACAGACCCTCAGCGGACGGAGTGCCCGGTAGTTGGCCGCAGACCCGCAGTACTCGACAAGAGGAGTATCTCAGCAGTCTTAGGTTAGTGAGCAGTACCTCGGAGTCATGACAGGACCATTGTACACTACAGAGACGGAGCTCTTCAGCAGTTACGGTTTCGATAATGAAAATCCTGGTTTGAGCTGAGACATTTGACCCTGTGTTTACCTCATGATTGAGATGGGTCACATGCTAACTAAGGTATATGTATGGGCATATACCCGGGGTGTGGTTATCCGTTGATTTCACAATCCTTGTGTTTCCTCATGATTGAGATGGGTTACTTGATAACTTAGGTATATGTATGGGCATATACCTAAGTAGAGGTTATCTGTTGAGATCTTCATTGTGGTTATCCTTGCCGGTTTAGTGAGACCTTGAGGGTCTCGGGGTCCCTACTGAGTATCGTTATAATCACCCCTGCACGGGCTATGCCCGCACCTCGTTGTGTTGGTTGTAGACGACGGGCAGTGCTGACAGAGGCCGAGTGTTCGAGGACTGGATGTTACCCAGAGGTGGACTACACGACGAGTCAGTACCCGGAGGTGGAATACACGACGAGTCAGTACCCGGAGGTGGACTACACGTCTAGACGACACACAGAGGTGGTTGACGGACGAGAGCGTGGAGGAGGCTATCTGTACCTACCCTTCAGGTAGGATCCGTGGTGGACGACCATGAGTTGCGCCATCTGTACCTACCCTTCAGGTAGGATCCGAGGAGGACGACCCAGGAGCCACTTCCGTCCTTCCAGCTGTTATCTTTTTTGTTGTACTTGTTCATTTGTAGTTGTACTTTCTTTTGGGTTTGTATTCTGGCCCATTTACTTTTCAGCACTTCTCTTGTACTTAGTGTTTACTTTTTCTTCTTGCTTACCATGTGGTTCTTGTTTTCTTTTATAAAGGAAATGCCTTCCCATATATCGGGATTTACGCCTTTGGTGCTAGTCACCAGCCCCTAGCCTATGGAAGGCGGGCTTGGGGTAGTCACGGCACGGGCCCCGAGGACGGGTCGTGACATAGGCTTATTATTAGTTAGTAATTTTCCCCAAATTTTATCCTTGGATATTGGCTACATCAATTCGAACCACCCCTTAGGTTGTGCGTCTTATATTCTGTGTTCGTTACTCCATGCTAAATACGATTAAACACCCCTTTGGGAGATTTTAACAAATTCCATGATCTTATAAAAATTTTATGTAATTAAACCCCTTGGGGTGGGTTTGTGATTTCCCTTATAAATGAAAAACCTATTTTATTTATGTCAATTGTGAAATTGTCTAGATTGTTAGCTAATCCATGACCATTAAAAATTATGGTTATGGGGGATACTTGGATTCTTACATGGAATTACTTGGATAGACTCACAGGGATAATGATGTTATGTTATTTCATGGGAAATACTTTTATTCATTCATGGAATACATTTTATGGGATAAAATGGTAGATGAAATTATACTATTCCTTGAGATATACTCGGGTTCTAATATAGAATGTATTGTACATGCTCAATAGAAAAAATTAAATTATTTTATGCCTTGAGAAATGCTTAGATTCATTATATGGAATTCTTGGGATGAGATCATTATGTCTATTGATTAAGTTAGATGCCTTCCATGTTAATGAACACAGTTGTATTTTCTAAATGTAAAGGTATTAAATACATTAAATTACTTGGGTTAATTATGAATATTATGCCTTAAATACAATGGGACTTTTTGATCCATTATATGTTTTTATTTGGAAAAGGATTCCTTAGTTATACATATTTGGATTGACCATATATTAAAATAAAAAATGTCGAGTGAAATTATGGATTAGGATGAAGAAGGTAATACTAGATGGGTATCCCCTCAGGGACCCAAGATGTCAGGGTTATTCATTGATTCATTTATTGATTTTTTAGTACTTGTATAGTACTTCATGATATACACACTAACTAGATAGTATTAGACAACGTTGATGGTTGTCTATTGAATTTTACTCAGACCCTATTTAGGGTGACAACTGGTACCTAAATAGACTTCATGGATTGAGGTAGGGATAAGAGAAATCACCCTACTATAGGCTCATTATTTCTATACTTGTATGGAGTATAGGAGTAGAGGAACGATCAAGTGCTCATGATTCTAGTGGATATTAGATTTCAGTATTTTTATTAACTTTTGTAATAAATTTATTGATGTATTGTTGTAGTCATGTTTCCATAACTCTTATTTTACATATCATCATGACATAATCATTTTTTATATGATACTTCTCACTAGATAACGATTTCTCTATTTGTATTTATCTGGATGATTTAATTTCACATCTTTAAAATTATTACAGTTACCATATTTTTTCCAACGTCACCATTGTTCTCTACTGTGGTAATGATGGTATTGTTTCCCCATTATACCATCATATAACCTAGTTGATATTCTATAACCTCTAGCATCAATGGAGGAACTCTTGAGACCATGTGGCTAATTAGGTCTAATAATATATGAGTGAATCACATCGTGGATGTCAAAAAAAGTATTCTAAGAATAAAATTTAAAGAAATATGAATGCCATAAAAATGGAGTGAAAGTGAAAGAAAATATACTTCAGATAGTTCATCATTGGATAGTGACAAAAGTTGATAATTTACCTGATTTTATATTAAAACTGAAAAACTAATAATAGGAAAAAACTAGTAATAAATTTCTCCGGAATCTTATTCCAAATTAAAAATGGTTTCATACCTATGTAGAGGATACTGATAATGAGAGTTAATATTTTGTAGATAATGATAAAAATGTTCATGAAACCTATTAATAAATGAAAGTATATTTTTCAAAATGTGAGGACATGGATCAATAAATTTTAGATGAAGTGCATTAATCTAAAAATTGAACCTATTGAAAGAAATGATTTTTTTAAAAAAATTGAATATAAACTTTTTCGAGATTAAAAAGAAAATTCTAATAATATTTATAATTTGGATGAGTTAAAATAAATTAAAGAACCTAAAATATATTGAAAAGTGTAAAATAAACATAAATTCACTATAAAATAATCAAAAGATATATGACTAGAAAAAGACATATTTTGATAATAAATTGAAGAATGATTCATTTTATCATGATAAGAGTGAGGTTATTAAACCGAAGTCTAAAATTTGGATCCCAGATAAGTTTCTGATAATGTTTAATACTAGTGGAAATGAGTTTAATAAAATATTTGGACTGATAAGACCTAACAGAACTACATTTAGACTGGGTAGTGAAACCACAAGTAGTTCAACATATTGATCAAACTATTTTCTATTGATAAAATATCCCTTCTTTCCATTGTTTGAATGTGTATGAAGTAGGAATAAAAATATTGTTTTCAAGAGAGTTTATTTATTTGATAGAACCCTTGATTTTATTTTAATGGAACATATTGATAATGATCATTATAGAACCAAAAAAATTCGGGTTCGAAAGAGTTTATTTAAAAATATTTATAGACAAAAAGTGTTATATATTACAAAAAAATTATCCTCAATACTTGAAGACACAACACACTGGAAACTAAACACCAATTTCTGGTTCTTAGTATTTATTTTTTTACATTTACTAGAACTATGTTTTAAGCGTCTCTTTTTTTATGTAGTTTTGATATCATTATTTTTTTATTTATATACAACATTAGTTCATTATATTTTGCGGATTTTTTTTTCTCATAAATTTTAAAAAAATAATTTTTGAAAATTTTGAGAACATATAATGTTTTAATTTCGATATACCTGGAACCATCTTTGAAATAATAAGATCAATTTGTTTCAATAGTAGACAAATTATAGGTCATTATAATTTTTATTCATTAATTAACTAGATACTCAAGGACATTTTTCCAATATGTGAAGTTTTAATATATTTTAGTTAATCAATAATATAATGCTATTTATTTTTAGACATATAAAGAAAGGACAATTGAATAATTAATTAATATATAAAAAGAGGAAATTATGTCATATTATTTGGTAGGAATAATTTCTAGCCATTAGATCAACAATCATCCATGGTTTTCGAGAATTTTCTCTAATTCCTATATAATGGTGTGGATCCAGAGTTGGTCGGATACATTCACTGTGGATTATTTACAAATATTTTTAAATTTTTTATATCATTGATCATCTTCTAATAGCTTGATGTATTCATCCAATGAGCTTGCTACTATACAGATTTTTAGGGAATGATTGATTGATCCATAGCTCTCCAAGAAGTATTATTATTATATACTAAAGGATTTAATTTAGTTGGTAATCATTAGTTCTACCTAATGATGACTATAATTTTTTATAATATTTTTATTAGATATTTTTATAGGACTGTTGTATTTTCATAAGATGATGGAATAAATCATGTAACTTGTTATTTTTGAACATAAGTTTACTTTTAATATTGATATGTTTTCTATGTTTTTGGGAGTTACTCTAGTAAGAGAATAATTTTTTTTGTCACAAATTACCAGATAAATATAGGTAATTTTCAAAATCCAATGTATAGGAGCGTTTGTTTGTTTTAAAAGAAAAGTTATGTCTAGACATCTTTCACTAGAAGTACACATTATTTTCTAGTGGGTACATTCATTCCTATTATTGAGGAAAGGATATAAGTAAAACATTATGATTCAAGATGTATATATGTTACATTTCATCTGGAATTTGTATATGTTTATTCTTATGATGTTTTTCTGGAAATATATCAAGCCCCACAGAAATAGAATGGAGAAGCTAAAGATTATGTTATGTAACTATATGCTAAAAATAGTTCTTATTAAGTAATTAAAATAAGAGAACATGAAAATTATATATCATGCTGAGAAGGATAAATAAAACACTATTAATATTGAGAAAATATCTTGAATGAGATTGACTTATGATTTTAAAAATTTTATTTTTCAAGAATTCATTGGTATCTAATTATACCAATGTATAAAAAACAATTAGGGGTGATGTAACTAAAAATAGGAGACTACCAGATGCTCCCACTATCAATAAGTCACCAAATAAGAAGAAGATAAAAACTGGAGAATTTGAGGTTTAACAAAAGAAATTCCAATAGAAGGAAGACCCTTTGAAAATAAAATTTAATATGTTTGATGAAGAATTCCATAGGTTTTTAGAATATCATGGTGGTTTATTTAAGGATAAATATAAATAAGAAAAGAATAATTAAGAAGAAAGTTCTACAAGAAATACTTATGTTTTCTTAGACAAAGAAGAATCAATGATCTTAAGGGGAGATGATGATCATAATTTGAATAAGGTGAAGAAGAATAATTATTTTATGAATATAGGGAACTATTATATTTCCAGAACTATATTATAATTTATTTATATTAAATATTTTATTTAAGATGAAAACCTATTGAAGAGAAAGCTTATTTTTGAAAGAAAATAAAAAAAAATATTAAAATATAAGTACCAAAAAATTATATTTCTCTATTTATATCATTACTTAATAGGGAAATTTATGGATTCAATAATAAAAATAAAGAAGTATTTTGGATGGAAGTTAATCCACCAGTAATTGAATATAAAAAAATCAATGGAAGAAAATTTTCCTTCTACTACTAATGCAGAAATTACTATAGAAGAGGTATTTTATAAATAGAAAGATATTGATGTAAAAAAGGGACACTATATGTTGAACTTATTAAAGATAATTCTGATGTTGAAGTTATGAAAAATCTTCCTCTAGTAGAATATTTTATTCATACTTCAACAATAGTTACATAATAATAATTGAAAAGCTAATATGAAAGTTCATGTTCATCAAAATGAAATTCAAATTCAAGTTCATCAACATCTTGTTCATCCATGTGAAAGTAAAATGAATCTTTAGATGAATTTTAATATGGTTTAAATGAAATAGATGTTGCAAAATTTTATGAGTCGATCAATGTGGAAGGGTTGACTACTATGAAATAAAAATAACGTGAATATTAGTTGAGGGATAAAATGGTAGTTTGTAAAGAGAAGGTTCAAAAGGAATAAAATTCTAATAGTTTAACTGAATTTTTTTAGTGTAGGTAAAAAAAAATTTACATAAATTTCTACTATATATTTTATATTGATAGGTAAGATGAAAATTCCATTAACATGTATCTGAAGTAAAGTTTTAAGATTAGTATTATGCATGGTTAGATTATTAACTATTAATAATCAAAATGGAAAAATCAGTTGATTACATCAGTTACTGAAATTAACACTAACTAAAAAAAATATTTAACATCGGGTTTTTTTAATTTTTGACATCGACTTTTAATATGCATCTTTAATAGTGATGTAAAAAATAAATTTTCAGCTTAATTTTTTAAAACTATTGCCGAAACCAGCTGAATCTCGATTATATATGTTGGTTTTCATGAAAATCGACGCTAATAATCATGCTTCGGTGTTAGTTTTTCTGAAAACTGATTCCGAAACAATTTTTTAATTTTTTAATGTTTCGGCTTTCGTTTTTATGAAAACTGATGTTGAAAGTTATTTTTTTAAGAAAACAGAATATATTACACTTCCCAAATAATCATAAACCTTGTAATAAAAATAATTTATACAGAAATCAAACTGTATTACTCATTAACTAAAGAAATACAAAAAACATACATGCTTTAATGAATTTAACCATACATTTATATAAACATTTTATTATAAAGTAGATCTCAAATATACATACCTAAAATTTTATGTGCCCTCATTGTTCATTATTGGTGAATCATTCACGTGATATAATTATCATAAAACATGTATTATGAAAAAAATAATTAGTTTTTGAACAATGAAATTATTAAAATGTAATATATTATCCAAAAACATTATAATATACATTCCACAAATCATAATTAGACTCAACAAATAGTTCAAAAATAGAGACTGAAAAAGGGTAAGTTCAGTTGGGGTATTAGACTTTGTATCATTGATTGTCTACAATAACAATGAATTATTTTAGATTAAAAATAAAATAATATGAGAGAAAATATAAAAAAAATATTTATAACTAACCTTTTGAAATTCAGTAGTTACCCCAGTAGTGATAATCTTGTACATGAATCACAGAACATAATACCCACATTAAACATGTCATTGCTGATGATGACATTGTGGTTATAAAAAAATTACACGATAATAAAAACCAATATATATATATATATATTATAAAAATATATAATATAAAAAATAATTACCATCAAGTTCACATAAATGATTAATATTGGATTCTTTATCGACCCGTGTTCTTTGTTAAATTTTTTTCCATGAACTTCATTTTCATATATATGAAATAAACAATGAGAATTAAACATAATGATACTATGAAAAAAAAACTTACATATCTAATAAGGTGTAAAATCATTAAGGAACAATCCCTGACAAAGAGAAAAACCAATATTAGGTTCATTCACTTGGAAAAAATATTCCTGACATCCAATTACCCCCACAATACATAAAATATCATAATTAATGACATTATAATGGTCATTAGTTCATAATAATGTTTTGGTTCTTATCACGAATTGTAAAATAAACAACATCAAATCTCTGTATGTGATAACCTCTCACATATACATCAAACTCTATTGGGTTTCTTCACATGTTACACTTCCATTGAAATGTATTCTAGATCTATAAAACTATAAATGGGTGTGAAATAATTTTATAAAATATGTGTGTGTAGATAAAAAAATGAAAAAGGAAATATAGTTATTCAATTTATACCATATTCAAAAAAAATACAAACATCAATGTACTTACATAGAAGACAACTACAACACATTCATGATGAGCTCTCCAAATTCAACTAGATTCATTATATATTCTTTGAGTTATCTCAATAGATAATCTCTTTCATATATATCAGACATCATACAAAATACATAGATATTATTCATGGAAGATGAAGCATGCGATAATATTTTTATCCCATAAAAAATATCAAAAGTATCTAGACTTGATTTTTCCAGAATGTGTTGTTTCAATTGTATAATTTATTTTTCTTTTAGATAATCCAATATGAGGTAAATTTAAGAAAACATTATAAGTAATTTTCAATCATATTTAATTAATATTTAAAAAAAAACTTACTTCATATGAATGATAACGAAATATTCTAGTCGGATAAACTAAAAAACGAACCATACAGTCCCCAAATATGGTAATCTTTATAGTAGAAAATAGTAGTAGAGAATTAGGAATAATAATATCAATTACTGATACTATAAACTGACCCATAATTATAGGTTTATGATGTAAAAAATTCTCCAAAAAATATACGATTCTTAATACCAAAATATTTATATGAGGATATCCAGCAAAAAACTCACAACATATGTTTTGGTCCGAGAGGGGAGGTGGAGGATCAAAGTAGGCATGTTGGGTAGGGTAGTCTAGATGGGATGGAGGTGTAGGATAAAAATAAGTACGCTATTCTTGGTTTTCTAGTTGGGATGGAGGTGGAGGATCAATGTAAGGAGGCTGGGTAGGCTGGGAAGGTAGTGATGATTGTGACTATCTTGCCAAGTGTTCTAACAAATCCTGATGCATGGATGTTTGAATATGATCACCCATAGATAGTTTCACATATTTCAGCTTGACATTTAAGGATTCTATTTCCAAGTATTTTTATTTCCTACTATGAAAAAAAATTTCTGAACATTAACATCCTCTTGATATCCTCTAACATGGATGAGGTGTTCTACCTTACCTAAAGCAGTGGCTAGAATGTCCATCCTACCCTCAGTGATAAAATAGCCCTATGTCTCTTGGTCCTAAAATTCATTCTGAAATGAAAAATGAAAATGATATAATAGTGTTTATAATTTATAAAATAGAAAAATTCATGAAAAATATATAATATTTACCCACAATTTTATCATCTACATGTTGATGTTGCTCTGTAAGATACTTTTCATTTTCATTCTTCTTGGTCATTTTCATTTTTTGTGGAAAGTGGGAGGAGATATAGGACCAAACTAGAAAACTTCTGAACCACTAATAGATTTATCTCGTAACACTTCAATTTTTTCTTCAATCATTCTCTGCTTCAAATATGGATACCCTCCACGTGATAAAGTAAGCGGGTATACATTTTTCAACTGGATCTCTTGATGAGATCTCCAGGAGATCTATCATATAATAATAAACTAATAACTAATTATAGAAATATATAATAAACTTTAAAATATAAAATTATTATCAAACATATTTTTTTCATGATGGGTGTAACATCCCATGCTTCCTCAGTACGTTTCCCTTTGAATAACGTAGTAGCTTGGGTTGTATTCAACTTGGAGTTTTAACACACTACGACCAATCAAACTAGCCATTATGAATATTAATAACCACTTTTTGAAATCATATAAATTTTATTTTTCAAAAGGTACTTTATTTTTGGATTGGGAATATCAAAATTAGCTTTGGGTGAATTTTTGGTATTTTTCTGAATATTTTCAAATTTTGATGAATAGTGAAAACACTTCGTTGTTGTTAAAACTGACATGTATTTAAATAATTATTTATTTTTTTTATTTTAAATCACAATAGATTCATAATACCTATATTGGTTATATGTAATTCTATGGAGTAATTTTTATAATAAAATCAGATGTATAAAATTTTATTAAACTTTTTACCGTCTTTAACCCACCATCTAGGAGTATTTGCAAATTTTCATAAATCATAATTTTACCGATTCAGTGATATGAATATAAAAAATAGAAAAGACATGGTTGACATCATTATGTAAAATGTGGTTCAATAAGATGAAAATAATGTTCCATGAATAATAACATTTGACTTTTATTTACCACAGTTAAAAGTAAATAGGGTGATTAAAGGTAAAAATGAAATTAAAATTACCCTATAACATGTCCTAATTATATTTTATAAATTTATTTTTACCAAAATAAATCTTATGAATAAACTCTGATCCTCTTTTGTCCACTTGGATTAGATTAGGACATTTATTATTATATAATTTTAAGTAGTGTTAAAAGTGTTAAATTCAAGTTTTCATAACTAAAACATTTTTAATATGGGGTTATACAAAAGATAAATTCTACTATAAAGATTAATTAGAAATATAAAAATATTTCTTATATAATGGTATTTTATTTATAATTTTTAGGCATTAATTTATTAAATTTATTTATGACACAATGATGATGCACTAATTACATTATTAATGAAATATTAAAATAATTGTTATTATAAATATCATAGTAAATGTAATTTGAGACTTTTTATTAAATTAGAATAATTTGATTGGTTAATATGATATTATAGGGTTGATTCAATGAATTTTTTTTGAAGTAATCATGCTGTTATGAATTTAACAAAAACAAAATACCAAAAAGTGTCAAAATTGACAAAAAAGTGTTCAAAAAACAAATATTGTATTATTAAATGATATAATATTCATAAAAATATATGTTTTGGAAAATGGACTTATATAATGATATATATATATATCATTAATGAACCACTTGAGCTTCTCTTGTCATTTTATAGTCAGTTTATTAACCATGTAATATTAAAATACAAGAAGACGTTGTAAAAGTTAGATTATTTAACTGAGAGTTAAGAATAAAAGATAAGGTTAATATGGTTACCCCAACATTTTTAAAACCAATTGGTTGAACCTTTTTCGACCCATACCCACATTATCCTCCAAATAAATCATTTTGGAGCCATTAAAAACTGAAAATTATTTTATTATAAAATAATATTTCAATATTTTCTTAAGATTCCCCCCACCCCTCTTATAAAAGTGAACTTCCCCTTATCTTAATTTCACTCTCCAAAGCCATTTGGAGAATCCAAAACCTTACCAAATATCCTCCCAACAATACTAACTTCATCCTATAGGTCTTAAATTTATTATAAATCCAACCCATAGAGCCCTTTCGATCAAATAAAAAGGAAGAAACCGAAGAACAGGTAAATATTTTATCACCTCTTTCATGTTCTTTTCGTCTTCGACTTCCTCTGTCTTTGTTATTTCAATAAAAAATAATAACTATATTATCCTATACACACTATTATTTTATTATAAATATGGTACAACCATATTTGTTATTATATCCATCCTCTAAATGACAAAGTCACCAAACATGCGTACGTATGACTTACCGTCTCCACGTCGTGGTGGAGTTTGTTGTTCCAGCACTTCATTATTTGTATGGGTATAATAATGAATATAACTGATGTAAATAATAAATATAACATGTTAATGATTATGTATATCTGATATATCATCCAATTACATACAATTTCACCATCAATATAATGATATGGTCACTCGTGCGTACGTACGGATTATCGTCTCGACGAATGCGATAAGATTAATTCCCCAGTGTAATAATTCAAGTATAATTTTCATTTGATGATAAAAAATAATTTTTAAGTAATTAGTATCATTCTATATATGAATAAAATACATCCTAGACATAAAACTCATGGCTTACGTATCCAATCATATAATGTAAAACGAATCAGTTAACACCTGAAACAATGATAATACTAAAATATTATTAAAAAAGAGATATTAGAAGATCATATATGATATCATATTTATGTATCTAGTTATTTTATAATTTAATAAAAATTTTTTAACTATTATAAAAGAGGTTAAAATAACATCGACTAAGGAAAAGTACAAGGTAAGGGTTAATTTCACAATCTCTTTATTATCTGAGGTTTTTTATACGTGAGTATCAACTGTGACATCTTTATCATCCACATCTAGGTTTCTTAAAAATGTATTTCAAAACATTATTAATATTTACAAGAATATTTCTTAAAGTCATTTATACATTTTTTTGAATTTTTATAAAATTGGTTTAATGGAATCTTTCAGTAGTTTTCCGAACAAGGTACTTTATGACATTTTCAACAAATTAAGGTAAGAATGATTTTTTAACTTATATGGAGGGTGAGGATATTTTATGTCGTTATATAACTTTTGAATCTTCTCTTACAAGATTATAATAATATTTTCAAAATAAATGTTTTATTTTATAATTATGTGACTCTTAAATTATTTCCAACCAGAAAGAGATATTTCTCTCAAATAGTTTTGATTTCATCTATGTCAACATTCTTTGATAAATTTTACACTTGTTTTTAGTTGATTTATTATGATACAAATATTCCCTATTGTATTTATGTTTTTGTGATATATTTTATAGTGGATGTGTTATTTTTACAACATTCACGGTTTATGGTTAAAGTATTGACATTTCATATGCTAGTTTTTATAAAAATGATTATGTTATGTTTCAACCATTTAATATGAGGATTGTATTAGACTTAGTAAGTGATGTGGGGATCCCGCGATAGCTTCTCGGTGCATCTATAGGTCTCAAGAGACAATTATATATGGAATTGGCTGAGGCCTTTCTCAATTTTATATATGGTTTTGGCCGATGCCTTAATCATTTTTAGACGTCTTGGCCGAGGCCTTGAAATTTTTTTTAGAATGTCCCGTATTATAAATTCTCTCATTATGAAAATAATATTAAGGGTTCATGTCATTATTTGACTAGTTTAATTATCATGAAAATGTTTTATTGAGTAATTATTTACTCATCTCATATTCCTTCCATAAAGACTTCGTATTTATTATTTGTAATGGATTGTGTTTTCAATTATTCACTATGCCTAATGTATATGTTATCTTCCGCTGTATTGCTTACTATTATTGAGCGTTTTAGATCACCCCTTTGTTTTATTTCATTTTCCCATGATATGATGTAGTTAGTTATGAGTGACATTCAAGAATAATCTAGGAGGCTTGGATGTTTCTAATGTAATAAATCAATGTTCTATTTCTTTTCAATATGTAATGTTGAACTTATGTATGTATCTTGTTTCCAATAATACTAAACTGATCGGTCTTTTGAGACATGATTCATTATATCATGCAATTTTTATGTAATAATGCACCGACACTAGGTAACTGGGGTTGAGGAATTACCATTGGTATCAATGGAATTAAGTAAAAACCTAGGAAACTAGATTTAGAAAAACTGTGATTTGAGAACACTACACTAAGATAGAATTTGAGGATTAGTATAGAAGAAATTCCTATAATTTTAATAATGTAGTGATTTTATGATTTTTACAAGTAATATATCTCTTTCTAGATTTGAGCAGGTAGAGGCAGATCTGGGACAGATGTACATAGGGTTAAAACCTGAAAACACCTCTTTAAGCTAGACTCAAACGGTAACTAGTGCGTGAAAATGGGCCATGCTGCGCTCATGGATACAACACTCCTGGGAGATATTCTTAGGATAATTATCATTTTCCTTACAAACCATTATAAAGGATTTATGCATATATACTTCTTCAATGAAAACATTTTCCTGATTATGGATTATATCAATAATATAATCAATTTATGTTATGTATTTTACATGTTTGAAATTATGTATTGTGATCCATAAACTAATCTAGTGTATTCCATAGTTTAGAAATGGAATATATTATAAGGAAACGAAACTGTATAAACCCACATAATGCATGAAGGGATTTAAATCCTAATCAAGATAGTAATAATGGAGCTGGTTATGCAACATGTTCTGATCAGCTTATCACCATACATGGACAAATCACTCAGGTTATTAATAATAACCTTACCCGTATGGAGAACCCTGATCGACAATGTGGAGGATCAATGTTAGACTGATTCATTCGACAATAAAAACGAACATTAAATTGGACTAAAAATCCACTTGTAGATGAAAAATAGATAAGTTATATACAGAAAATATTTCACGTTTTGGGGAGTAGCGAAAGGGAAAAGGTTGTCAAGGTAGTTTATCATCTCACAGAAGATGCAGATTAATAGTGGTCATTAATTCAAAACACTATAGAGGAAGATGAAGTATCAAACATGGAATGGAGGGACTTTAATGATATTTTATTAGAAATATACTTTCATCTTGACCATTGAGAAGATGTGGAAAGGCAATTTCTGAGTCTGATACAAAAGGAGGATGAAAATGTCACGAAGTATGAAGATAAAATTACAAGGATAGCAAGATACGCTGCAGATTATATACGTAACCCAATAATTATGATTGATCATTTCTTTGATTGGTTAAAACCATTTCTCCCTCGAGCATTAGTCTCACAGTCCTTCTCATCATTCAAAGATATTGTCTCATGTGCTATTGGGACAGAAAAGGAATTATCTATGTCTTACGACTTTTAAGAAAATTAATATAATAAGAGATTTTTTGAACACTATGAGAGAGGAAATAAGGAAAAAATTATGAAGGGAAGAGTTGAATTTCCACCTTATGATAATTATGGAAGGAAGCACCCAGGTACCTTTCTAAAAGGAAAATTATTATGCTACAAATGTTGATAGAAAGTCCATCTTTCTGGTGATTGTAAGGGGATGAAAGAAGCTACCATTGTACAATGCTACAATTATTGGGAGATGGGACATTATTCACATGAATTTCATAAGCACCAAAGAAAATTACATTAGAAAAGGAAAAGGGAGAAAGGCCAAGCTTATGTGATCACTACTGCTGAGGTTGAAGCTCCAAATGACGTGGTGGTAGGTAATTTAATGGTTTCTTCAAATTCTTCCAATGTATTATTTGATTCGGTATCATCGTATTGTTTCATATATTCCTTGTTTTCCAACAAAAATAGTTATTTTTTCTATTTTACATAACAAGGGTGTTTTTAGTCAATAATATTATGGGAAGTATCATTGAATCATTGTTTTGTGAATAAGTTCCCATTTGGGCACATACATGTGATTTATCTACTGATCTCATCATCATACCCATGATTTAATTTGATATAATCCTCGGTATGGATTGTATTTCAGACCATGATACGAAAATTTATTGTATGAATAAAAAGGTTACAATTCTCGATGATAATAAAGAGTGCCTTATCATTAGAATAGAAACATCACCATCATGTTATTATCCAGATCCACCCCCGTTAGCTCTACTAAATTCAATTATTGGGGAGGAAGAGAATGAAATAACTGTGGGCGAGGAATGGAATGATAAAATAGAGGATGTACCTATTGTTCAAGAATATGATGATGAGTTTCAGAGGATTTACTTGGACATCCTCCAGAAGAAGAAATTGAGTTTTCCATTAACTTAATTCCGGGTTCAAGTCCCATATTGAAGTCCACTTATAGAATGGACACTCTGGAATTAGTGGAACTAAATAAAGAACTAGTAGAATTGATTAATAAGAGATTTATTTTCCCTAGTATTTCTCCATGGGGATCCCCTTTCCTTTTTGTTATGAAGAAAGATGGATCTATGAGGTTATGCATTTACTATAGGGAGATCAATCCTATAACAAAAAAGTACAAGTATATCCTACCTCAAATTGATTATTTATTTGATCAACTTCATGGAGCTCAATATTTTTTAAAGATTGACCTTCGATTTGGAAACCATCAGTGATGCATGAAGAAGGATGAAATTCCGAAGACAACATTTCCATCCAGGTATGGGCATTATGAGTTTACAATAATGCATTTTGGGGTGACTAATGAACCCTATATTTTCAGGGATCTAATAAATAGAGTTTTCAAGGATTATATTGATGAATTTTTAGTGGTATTTAATAATGATATCTTGGTATACTCCAAAATATACGAAGATCATGAAAATAACTTGCACATTATCTTAAACACACTTCGAAGAAATGAATTATATGGGAAGTTTATAAATTTTGAATTCATGATTCAGAATATTTATTTTTCTTTTCCATATTAACATTATGGTTGAAATCTCTGTTGATCCTTATATGACAAAGGAAATCCAACAATGGCCAGCACCAATGAGTATAACTAAGGTACGTAGTTTTATTGGTTTAACATGTTATTTTTGGCATTTTGTCTAGAATATTTTACTATTTGCTAACCCATTAAACAAGACCACATGTAAAGGGGTTAAATTTGTTTGGACTAAAGATTGTGAAGAATGTTTTGAAGAATTGAAAAAAAATATTAATTAATTATCCTATATTTAATCTATCATCGAAGAATGATAGGTTTGTTATTTATTAATTTTCTTCAAAGAATGGTTTTTCTTGTGTCCTTATGCATAATGATATAGTAATTGCCTATGCATCATGACAGATAAAAATCCAGGAACAAAACTATCCCACTCATGATCTTCAGATAGCAGTTATAATATTTTATTTGAATATATGGAGACACTATCTCTATGGTAAAAATTTTGAGATATATACCGATCAAAAGTGTTTGAAGTATATTTTCTCAAAAAAATAACTCGACATGAGGCAAAAGAGATGGATCGAACTACTCAAGGATTATTATTGCACTATATTGTACCACCCGGGGAAGGAAATAATGTTTCAGATTCTTTGATCAGAAAGGATCATGGAGTTTTGAACAAGATGATAGTTGAAACGGATCCAATGTTCATGGATCCAGTAATGTCAGATAGAGGAATAATCACGAAAGGTGAAACATCAGTAATTTTTCAAATGGTTTCCAAACCACCTTTATTAGAAAGGGTAAAATGTTCCAAGACTAATCATGAGGTGTTTAAAAGGAAAATTAATGTTGTCAACAGTGGGAGATTGATCAAATTCGTATGTGATGATGGTATTTTTAAATTTGGGAAGAGACTTTGTGATCCTGACATACCTGATCTAAAAAGGGAATTGTTGGATGATGCTCATAGCTCCAATTTTTCTATACACCCTTGAAGCACTATGATGTATTGAGATTTGAAGGAAATTTTTTGGTGGAAGCCATGTAGAGGGATATTGCTGATTATGTGTAAAGATGTATGGTTTTTTAAATGGTGAGGGCTGGAAGACAACATCCTAGAAGAGTCATGCAACCTCTTCCTATACCTAACTGGAAATGGGATGATTTTACGATGGACATTGTCATGGGGATACCAAAGAATCCTTCCAGGAATGATGCAATATGGGCCATTGTTGATCATCTTACCAATTCATCACATTTTCATTCTATAATAGATGATTTATCACTTGAACATTTTGAAAGACTATATATTACTGAAGTTGTAAGACTTCATGGTGTACCCATATCAACTGTTTCTGATCATGATCCTCGTTTAACATCAATTTCTTGGAAAATTATTTAGAAATACCTAGATATTGAACTTTGTTTGGGCACTGCCTACCACCTTAAAACTGATGGACAATAAGAACACACTATTCAAACATTAGAAGACATGTTGAGATCTTACTCACATAACCTTAAAGGTATGTGGGATAAGTATTTACCTCTGGTAGAATTTTCCTATAATATTAACTTCCATTCAGGTATTCAGATGGAAACACATGAAGCGTTATATGGGATGATATGTCACACACCAACTTGTTAGGATTATTTTGGTGAATGAAAACTCTTTGGCCCAAAACTTGTTGGGGAAACAATGGAAGAGGTGAAGATTATCTAAACCCACATCAAAGCTGCTCAATGTACGAAAACGTTCTATGCCGATAATAAAAAAAAGGATTTGAAATTTCAAGTAGGTGATCATGTTTTCTTGATGGTATCTCCATGGGAGGGTGTTATATGTTTTAGTAAGAATGGTAAATTGAGTCCCAGGTACATTGGACATTTCGAAATTATAGAAACAATATGAGATGTAGCTTACTATCTATCAATGCCGCCATGTATCTCAAAAGTTCATGATGTGTTCCACGTATCACTGTTGAGAAAATACATGTCTCACCCAACAAATGCACTCACCTATGAAGAAATTGGACTAGAACCTGACCCGTTTTTTTGCGAAGATCCTATCAGAATTCTTGATACCATATAACAAGTGATGAGAAGCCAGATGACTCGTCTGGTGAAAGTTCTATGGGGAATCCATAATATGGAAGAGGAAACGTGGGATCCAAAGGATCTTATGATGAAGAACCACCTAAATATTTTTTGTTGTAATATTTTAGAAATTTCAAGGATAAAATTAATTGAATGAGGAGAGATTGTAACACCCCAAGCTTCCACAATACATTTTCCTTTGAATAATGATGTATCTTGGGTTGTATGCATCTTGGAGTTTTAACAGACCACAACGATTCAAACTAGCTATTATGAATCGTAATACCCACTTTTTGAAATTATATAAATTTTATTTTTCAAAATCGACTTAATATTTGGATTCAGAATATCAAAATTATCTTAGGGTGAATTTTTGTTATTTTTCTGAAAACATCCAATTTTTGATGAATAGTGAAAAACAATGCATAATTGTTAAATCCTACTTTTATTTAAATAATTAATTATTTTTTTCAGTGAAAATAGATACATAATATCTATTTTAGTTCAATTAAATTCATTGGAGTCATTTTTATACTATAATTAGATGTATAATATTTTATGTAAATTTTTACCGTCTTTTACCCACCTTCTAAGTGCGTTTGAAAATTTGCATAAAACATAATTTTACCAATTATGTGAGTTGAATTTAAAACATCAAAGTGACACAATTGACATCATTATGTAAAATGTGGTTCAATAAGATGAAAATAATATATTTTGAATATTAACTTTTGACTTTTATTTACCACGGTTAAAAGTTAATATGGTAATTAAAGGTAAAAAAGATATTATAAATAACCCTAACATATGTCCTAATTCTATTGGATAAGTGCATTTCGACCAAAATTAACCTTAGGAAGAAAACATGATCCTTTTTTCCCACTTTTATAAGATTAGGAAATTTATTATTATTTAATTTAAAGAATAGTTAAAAGTATTAAATTCAAGTTTTCGAAACTAAATTTTTTTTAATATAGGGATATAAATAATATAAATTCGACTATAAATATACATTAGAATAATAAAAATATTTTATACATAATGGTATCTTATTTCTAATTTTTAGTCATTAAATAATTAAATTTATTTATGACACAATGATGAAACAATAATTACAATATTAATGAATGACAAAAATAATTGATATTATAAATATCCAAATAAATTTATTTTGAGACTTTTGATGAATTAAACTAATTTTATAGGTTAATATGACATGTTACGGATGATTTAATGATTTATTGTTCAATGTACTCATGCTGTTATGATATTAACATAAACAAAATACCAAATAGTGTCAAAATTGACAAAAAAGAGTTTTTCAAACAAATAATATATTAGTAAATGATATAATACTACTAAAAATTTAATGCTCCGCAAAAGGACTTATATAATGATACATATATATACATATATTTATATATCATTAATAAACAACTTGAGTTTCTCTTTTCATTTTATAATATGATTATGACAACCCTGCTTTTAATAAAAACTTAAACATGATTTATTACATAAAAATGCACTTGATAAAACAAAGAAGATCTAGAGGTTTAGTGTCTTTGGGGCTTAGGATAATTACATAATAACTTGAAACATGAAGTACAACATCTTTATTGAAAACTTCCTTTACATGACCAATACATTCCCTCGTACTTAGCATTGCATTAGATGACCTGAGGACATGCATAAGAAAAGGGTGAGCTATAAAGCCCAGTAAGGGAGTACACATGGAATAACATGAGGAGTACAATACATGTAATACAATAGGCATATCAATATATCATAAAAGAAACATGAACTTAAAGTCATGATAAATCATGATAATCATAACATTGAAATGTGGCAACAACACTTAACATGGAATTAGCATGAGCAAAGGCTCATTGTAGATGGAGCATGGGTAAATCCTCATTGCACATAAAGCACGAGTAAACCCTCGTTGCACTTGAATTATCATGAGTCAACACTAATTTCACATGATGTATCATGATACTATACTTTACCCAATGCATTGGAGCGCTATAAGGGCGCACCCTTCTTAATCATTTAATTTCATGCATAAGTGTGCCACATAGATCATAAAACATGGATTCATAAAACATAATCATTTATTCCACTATAAATTAATGTGTAATTTATACATGAAACATTATAATAAATAAGTAAATGTTTATAAAGGTGAATACCCTTGATAGAGAAATGGGCATGGTATTCATTACACAATGACATTGGCTTAGAAAATCGGTGCGATTTCGGCAGCGTAACGACATGACATAAGAATTAATAAAAAAATGGTTGTTGAGAGTGAAATGGGTTCCTGATCATATTTACATGTAATGGAAAGTAAGGAGGTCATATAGATAAATTTACCAACAATTTTAATTGAATTTAGATTCATGATACAAAAGTATTGCTTGAAAGTAAACGAGGAGAGAGAAGTTCCTTTTGGAATATTGGCATAGTAACGGGTGTACATGGGAGTAGTTTAATGAAAGAGAAATGGGACTCCCATAATTAAAACATAAAGAGGGAAGTATGAGGGGGTGAGAAGCCATACCCCAACATTAATAATTGAAATTAAAAGGGAAAAACAACTTAAAGAAAATTGGACAAAAATGAGAAAGAAAGAAAAAACCCTTACTTGGAAGTGTGCCTCCAAAGGCTAGAGAGAGGCTTGTGAGAGACTTCTTGGGAGCTTGGGGAACCTTGGGAGGAATCTAGAGAGAGTAGGTCAGAGGTTGGACGAACTACAAGGGCTTTGAGTGAGGTGGAAGTGGGAGCTTGGGTGGGTTTATACTGGAAAGGTGAGGGAATTGTTTATTATTTAGGTTTGGGACCCCTTATATTAAATTAATCTAAACCACAAACCACCCCATGGTTTTTGCCCATGGATTTTTGAAAAGGGAAGAGGAAAAAATTATTTTATAAGGATAAATTAGGATCTTATTAAAATAATATGGTTGCTTATGTGGAGGTGAGTCACACTCCCATGGAAATTAATTTAAAAAGGCAAAGTGTTGAATAAGTCTTGAGGGGTCCATTAATTTTTGAAAAATAAGTCAAACAAACCCAAAATCACTTTATTTTAATGGTAAAACATATATTGGCCGAACATAAAGATTATATTATTTTTTTACATTACTATTCTGTCATTATGATGTCATAAAACACATTATATATTTAAACGGTATTTAATTTTTACCCAAAAATTTGACTATCTCAGAAAATTATGAAAAATTCACCGTTTGATAATTTCGATGTCCTGATTCCAAAACTAACATTTATTTTATCTAAATAATTTTCTAAATATGTGAATTTTCACTTTTAAAATAAAAACTGACATTTATCGAAAATTCACAGGTTTTGACAGAAATGGTTTTCAAACCTTAATAAAAATTATAATTGCATTCAAAAAATTATAAGATCATTTATATTTAACAAAAATTAATTTAATATTAATAGTTATATTTTATTAAAATATTATTTAATTCAAAAACCCCTTAATTTAATAAAATAGAATTCTTAATTAAATAATAACTAAAAACACCATTTGTACATTAAAAACTATTTACATTGTATCAAAAAATGACTAGAAGTTATATTCTTTATTATATAAAAAAATAATGTACATGAACATAGTACTACATATTTGTTACATAACCCCTTAAAATAGCTGCATAAGACCAAAGGGTAAGGTGTGTGATGGTGACAGACTCTTGGGGTGGCTCAGATAACATCGCTCAAGTGGTAATTTCAATGAACTTCCACATTTCCCATAGACAGTCACGTTCAAGTTTGACAAGATGAACCTAAGCTTGGGCTTGGTCAAGGGCGATTCCCAAAGATGCCACCTCTTTTCCGAGCTCTGACAAATGGGATTCATATGGGGGAAATTCTACTGGATGAGGCCATCACATCCTTTTTCTGAGTAAATTGGATTTGTTAAAGTCCTATATTTATACTAATAATGTGATCACTGTTCAACTGCTATATTAGCAACGGTCAAAATTCCTATCCTAAAACCAAAGAAGTTAAAATTTTATATAAACATAAAGATAAATTTAATTAGATCAAGAGGGATTTCCATTAATGATACTTTGGTTCATTACATAATTCTTCCCTTAAGAAATTTCGCCCTCAAATTTCTCCTTTTCCCACACTAAAACAGATGTGGATAACTCAACTTCATCACTACCTATGATTCCCAAGTTGCTTCTTCAAACTTGTGGTTTCTCCACAACACCTTGATGAGGGGAATTGTCTTATTTCATAGAACTTTTTCACTATGATCTAAGATCTTCACTGGTTTCTCCTCATAAGAAAGATCATCTTCCAATTGGACCACCTCAGAAGATATTACATTTGAAGGGTCCGGTATGTACTTCCTTAAGAGGGATACATGAAAGACATCATGTACATTGGCCATAGTAGGTGGAAATTCTAGTCGATAGGCCACAGTCCCAATAAGATCAAGAATCTCGAAGGGGCCGATGTACCTTGGATTTAACTTCCCTTTCTTCCCAAACCTCATGACCTTCTTCCATGGAGATATGCGTAGAAACACCATGTCTCCAACTGTAAACTCAAGGTCTCATCGACAATTATCTGCATAACTCTTCTATCGACTATGGGCTGACTTGATATGATGATGAATGGTTTTTACCTTCTCCACAATTTCTTCGACCATTTCCGGTCCACACAGCTTATGTTCACCGACCATATCCCAACATGTCGGTGTTCTGCACCATTTCCCATATAGGGCTTCATATGGTGCCATTTGGATGCTCGAGTGGAAACTGTTATTATAAGAGAACTCAACCAGAGGAAGATGTTGATCCCATCCTCCTTTAAAGTCCATTGAGAATGCTCTCAACATATCCTAAAGTGTTTGGATAGTCCGCTCGGATTGGCCATCAGTTTGAGGATGATAGGCCGTACTGAAGTTCAGGTCAGTATTCAGAGTATGTTGAAGACTCTTCCAAAACATAGAGATGAATCTTGGATCTCAGTCAGAAACAATAGATAGTGGTACTCCATGAAACCTTACCACTTCCCTGATATATATATCTGTGCTAGTTGATCCAATGATAAATCCTCTTGAATATCAATGAAGTGTGCAGTCTTTGTAAGACGATCCACAACAACCCAGATTGCATTGTTGCCTTTGGATGTCCTTGGAAGTTCGGTGACAAAGTCCATGGTGATGTTTTCCCATTTCCATTTTGGTATGGGAAATAGTTGCCTCATCTCCTTAGACATCTACCTCTCTACCTTCACTTGATGACACAACAGCCACATTAATGTATATTTAGCGATCTCCTTCTTCATATTATCCCACCAAAATTTTTCTCAGAGATCTCGATACAGCTTTTTGCTCCCTGGGTGAATAGAGAAATTTTAACTATGTGCATCATCCAAAAGTTCCTTCTTCAGCTCCAGACATGATGTAACACATAGTCTTTTCCCAAACCGCACGGTTCCTTCTTCATTAACATTAAACTCCGAGGATTTCCCCTTTTTGACAGCTTCCACTTTTTCATGAATTCCCACATCATCCTTTTGAGCATCCTTTAACCTTTCCAAAAGAGATGGTTGAGAAATCATTTGTGAATGGATTGTTGATGTTCCATTATTTATGATTCCCACGTCCATCTTCATCAAGTCTTAGAAGATTGGATCCTTCTCAATTCTCATCATTGATAGAATTGCTGGGTCCTTTCTACGTAGGGCATTTGCCACCTTTTTTGCTTTCCCAGGGTGGTAATGTATTGAACAGTCATAATACTTGATGAGCTATATCCATCTTCTCTAGCGCATATTAATCAATTTCTGTGTGAATATATATTTAATACTCTTGTGTTTAGTATATACCTCACATTTCTCTCCATAGAGGTAATGCCTCTAGATTTTCGAGGCAAAGATCACCGTCGCCAACTACAGATCATGTGTTTGATAGTTTCACTCATGGATTTTCAACTACCTTGAGGCATCGGATATCACGTTATCATTCTGCATCATCACACAGCCCAATCCCTTCT
This sequence comes from Viscum album, assembly GCA_963277665.1. Classification (NCBI taxonomy): domain Eukaryota; kingdom Viridiplantae; phylum Streptophyta; class Magnoliopsida; order Santalales; family Viscaceae; genus Viscum; species Viscum album. The sequence goes on along the minus strand of OY728121.1, from coordinate 1,096,254,335 downwards.
TTGAAGCATCACTGAATACCACAAAAAGTTACCCACTTGTGGGTAAAGTGAGCACGGGCGTAGTGATAAGCCTCTTTTTCAACTCCTTGAATCTTTGTTCGTATTCATCACTCCAAGAAAACTTTACTCCATTTCAAGTTAGCTTGGTAAGAGGGTTGGACAATCGTGAGAAATTTCTCACAAAACGTCGATAATATCCAACTAACCCCAAGAAGCTACGGATATCCGTTATCGATGTTGGCCTCGGCTATCCCTCAATTGCATCTGTTTTTGAGGGGTCCATAGATAGCCCATTGCTTGTGATGATATGGCCCAAGAATGAGACCTCCCTCAACCAGAACTCACACTTGTTGTACTTTTCATAGAGCTTCTCCTTGTGAAAAGTCCCTAGTACAATTTTTTAATGCTCCTCATGATCCTCCTTGGTTTTGGAGTATATAAGAATATCATCTATAAAGACTACCAAAAAGTTTTCAAGGTAATCTCTAAAGACTCTATTCATAATGTCCATGAATATTGATGGAGCACTGGTGAGTCCGAAAGACATTACTATGAATTCATAGTGCCTGTATCTTGTACGAAAAGTAGTCTTGGGGACATCTTCCTTCTTCAACCTTACTTGATAATATCTCGACCGCAAGTCCACCTTGGATAAGTATTGTGCTCCACGCAACTGATTGAACAAGTCATCAATTATTAGGATAAGATAATTTTTCTTTATCGTGATTTTGTTAAGTTCACGATAATCGATGCAAAGCCTCATTGACCCATCCTTCTTCTTGACGAAGGGGACTGGTGCACCCCATGGTGAAGCACTTGGGCGTATAAACCCTTTATACAGATTCTCCTGTAGTTGTTTCTTCAAATCTTCAAGCTCAACAATAGCCATTCTATATGGAGTCTTGGATATTGGTATCACCCTAGGTATAAGTTCAATTGAGAACTCAACATCTGTTCTTGGAGGAAGACCAGGCGGTTCATCGGGAAACACTTCAGCGAATTCCCTCACAATATGAATTTCTTCAAGGATGGTTTCTTCCTTGTACTCAATCATCTGAGCCAGATACGCATGCTCATAAGGTAGTAATATCCATCATTGAGATGATGGAGCTAAAAAAGATTCATCTTCCTCTTGACACTTGTAAAGAATCGGGGGGTCGATTCTCCATATGGAGTGTGATTTCCCTCTCCTAACAATTTATGTTGTCTCTATATAAGGAAAGCCAATCTATGCCAAGAATTGCATCAAATTCCACCAGAGGGAGTATGAAGAGGTTCTACGGAAAATTCAATCAAAATATTATAACAAGGGAGGACTTATATTTTTGGGATGCAATGATTTCCCAATTTTCGGTACTCACTGACATCTTCACTTCCAAGATTTGTGGTGGTGCTGGGATTGTTCTAGTAAACTTTCGAGATATAAAAGAATGCGTAGAACCTAAATCAAAAAGTATATTCGCTATTATTGAATGAATATCTATCATACCAGTCACCACTTCATTGTTGAGCTTCACTTAGACAGAAGTGATGGAAAAAGCTCTTCCTTGCTGCCTTGGAGTTTCTTGGTTGTCTCCGAAAACCCTTGTATTAGGGCACTGATTGGAAAAATGACCCGGTTATTTGAATTTGTAGCATTGAACAACGCATTGAGGTTCTAACAGAGAGTTCCTATCCTATGTCATAGCCGTGGGTTTTTCATGCCAATAGTTAACAGCTTGGTGCCCTTCTCTTCCACAAATGAAGCATTTTCTTTTCCCCTTAAGGAAATTTCCAGGGTGCTTCTTTCTGCACTTTTGGCAAGTGGGGTGCTGGATCTTCTTAGCACCGTTGGATTTATCCATCGGACCGCCAGCATTGAAGTCCACCTTATGCTTCTTCTCCCCTTGATACCCATGTGATTCCCTAATCTCCATTTCGACCTTGAGGGCATATCAAACATTTTCCTCATAGTTGTCGAAGTCACGGATCGCTAATGTTTTCCGCAAGCTAGGCTTCAGCCCACCAAAGAAGCGGGCACCATTGCATTCGGGGGTAACGAAAAAGCCGGAAGCGTATCGTGCTAGCCTTGTGAAGTTTTCCTCATACGCTCCAACAGATTCATCAAATGTTTTCTTGATGGAAAGGATGTCCCGTTCCATATTAAGCCAGAGGGTGTGCGGAAAATATTTATCAAAAAAAATCTTCCAGAAATCCTGTCATTCCAATGCCTCGATCTCCTCCTCAGGCTTCACATTTTTTATCAACATCCACCATTGATCAGCTTCACCCTCCATATGATAAGAAGCTAGGAGAACCTTCTCTTGTTCAGAACATTTAAGGATGGAGAAGATCATTTCAATGGAGTTGATCCATTGTTCACCGATCATGGGATTAGATGATCCACTAAACGTAGGAGGCCTTTGCCTCATGAATCTCTTGATAGCAACTTGTTCCTTCTTAGGGGGGATTGGACGTTCCACTTGACCCATGATTCTATTCAACGCTAGAGTTATCTTATAGAGAAGTGTGACAAAGTTCACGATTCCCACTCCCATTGGTTTGGGTATCTCATTAGTACAGTCATCACACTGATCTTCACATCGGTTGTTAGCCAGAGTCATCCTATTACTGGCCATTGGCTGGAATAAAAGGAATGTTAGGGGTAACACATAAAGGGTAATCCAAAGACAAAATTTGATGACTTATAAATAAAATTTTATTTCCTTACTCATGAGAATATAGGCTTCAATCTAGGATTTTAATGATCTACTTTCTTACATATATTCTTAGGGGAATTTTTTAATTCCTTTAATAAGGGTTCATACTAAACTTGTGAATTTATCAAAACATATCCCCCGGGAGTGTCATAACCAAGAGTGCAGCAAGGCCCATTGTCGTGCACCAGTTCCCGTTCAAGTCTAGCTCAAAGCGGTGTTTTCGGGTTTTACCCCTAGGATACATCTGTGCCAGAGCCGCCTCTACCTGCTTGTATCCATACAAGGATGAGTTTGTTTGATAAACCACTTACCCATTACTTACCAAAACATAGGGATGTTTATTATACTTAGTATTGTATCTAAGGATTTACTAGGGTTTCCTAATCCCAAAAATAACTAAACCTATCCTCTGATACCAACTATGACAACCCTGCTTTTAATACAAACTTAAACATGATTTATTACATAAAACTTCACTTACCACAAAAAAGAAGATAGAGAGTTTTAGTGTATTTGTGGCTTAGTATCATTACATAAAAACTTGAAACATGAAATACAACATCTTTATTGAAAACATCCTTTACATGACCAATACATTCCCTTGTACTTAGCATTTCATGGGATAACCTGAGGACATGCATAAGAAAAGGGTGAGCTATAAAGCCCAGTAAGGGAGTACACATATAATAACCTGAGGAGTAAAATACATGTAAGAAAATAGGCATATTAATATATCATAAAAGAAACATGAACATAATAGAATGATAAAGCATGATAATCATAACATTGAAATGTGACGACAACACTTAACATTGAATTAGCATGAGCCAAGGCTCATTGCACATGGTGCATGAATAAATCCTCATTGCACATAAATCACGAGTAAACCCTCATTGCACTTGAATTAGTACGAGCCAACACTCATTGCACATGACATATCATGATACTATACTTTACTCAATGCATTGGAGCGCTATAAGGGCACACCCTTCATAAACATTTCATTTCATGCATAAGTGTGCCACATAGATCATAAAACATGGATTCATAAAACATAATAATTTATTCCACAATAAAGGAATGTGGAATTCATACATGAAACATTATAATCAATACGTAAATTTTCATAAAGTTGAATACCCTTGATGGATAAATGAGAATGGTATTCACTACACAATGACACTGGCTTAGAAAATCGGTGCGATTTCGGCAGCGTAACGACGTGACATAAGAATTCATAAAAAATTGGTTGATGAGAGAGAAAGGGGTTCCTCATCATATTTACATGTAATGGACAGTAATGAGGTCATATAGATACATTTCCCAACAATTGTAATGGAATTTAGATTCATGATACAAAAGTATTGCTTGAAAGTAAATGAGGAGAGAGAAGTTCCTTTCGGAATTTCGGCATAGTAACAGGTGTACATGGGAGGAATTTAATGAGAGAGAAAGGGGAATACCATCATTAAAACATAAAGAGGGCAGTATGAGGGAGGTGAGAAACCATACCCCAACATTCATAATTGAAATTAAAATGGAAAAACAACTTAAAGAAAATTGGTCAAAAATGAGAAAGGAAGAAAAAACCCTTACTTGGAAGTGTGCTTCCAAAGGCTAGAGAGAGGCTTGTGAGAGGATTCTTGGGAACCTGGGGAAGCTTGGGAGGATTATAGAGAGATTAGGGCATAGTTTGGACGAATTACAAGGGCTTTGAGTGAGGAGTAAGTGGGAGCTTGGGTGGGTTTATATAGGAAAGGTGAGGGAATTCTTTATTATTTAGGTTTGGGACCCCTTATATTAAATTAATCCATACCACAAACCAACCCATGGTTTTTTCCAATGGCTTATGAAAAAGGGAAGAGGATAACATTATTTTATATTTCCAAAGTCAGAACTTCTTAAAATAATAAGGTTTCTTATGTGGAGGTGAGTCACACTCCCATGAAAATTAATTTAAAATGGCAAAGTGTTGAATAAGTCTTGAGGGGTCCATTAATGTTTTGAAAAATAAGTCAAAAAAACCCAAATCACTTTATTTTAATGGTAAAACATATATTGGCCGAACATAAAGATTATAGTATTTTATTACATCACTATTGGGTCATTATGATGTCATAAAACACATTATATATTTAAACGGTATTTAATTTTTACCCAAAAATTGGAGTGTCTCAGAAAATTATGAAAAATTCACCGTTGGATAATTTCAACATCCTGATTCAAAAAATAACATTTTTTTTTATCTAAATAATTTTTTAAATATGTGAATTTTCACTTTTAAAATAAAAACTGACATTTATCGAAAATTCACGGGTTTTGACATAAATGGTTTTCAAACCTTAATAAAAATTATAATTGCATTCATAAAATTATAAGATCATTTATATTTAATAAAAATTAAATTAATATCAATAATAATATTTTATTAAAATAAAATTTAATTCAAAAATCCCTTAATTTAATAAAATAGAATTCTTAATTAAATAATAACTAAAAACACCATTTGTACTATAAACACTATTTACAATGCATCAAAAATGACTAGAAGTTATATTCGTTATTATATACAAAAATAATGTACATGAACATAGTACTAATTATTTGTTGTATAACCTCTTAAAAAATCTGCATAAGACCTAAGGGTAAGGTGTGCGATGGTGAAGGACTCTTGGCGTGGCTCGGATAACATCGCTCGAGTGGTAATTTCAATCAACTTCCACTTTTCCCGTAGACTGTAACGTTCGAGCTTGACAAGATGAAGCTCAGCTTGTTCTTGGTCAAGGGCGAAGCCCAAAGATGCCACCTCTTTTCCATGCTCCGAAAAATGGGCTTCGTATGGGGAAATTCTACTAGATGAGGCCATCGCTTCCTTTATCTGAGTAAATTGGATTTGTTAAAGTCCTATATTTATACTAATCATGTGATCACTGTTCAACGACTATATTAGCAATGGTCAAAGTTCTCATCATAAAACCAAAGAAGTTGACATTTTATATAAACATAAAGAGAAATTTAATTAGATCAAGAGGTATTTACATTAATGAAACTATTGTTCGTTAAAATTATTATTAACCATGTAATATAAAAATACAGGAAGACATTTTAAATGTTAAACTATTTAACTAAGAGTTAAAATTAAAAGATTAGGTTAATATGGTGACATAAACCTTTCTAAAACCTATTGGTTGAGATTTTTTCTACCCATACCCACCATAGTCTCGAAATAAATATTTTTTTCCCATTAAAAACCAAAATTTATTTTATTATAAAATAATACTTTATTTTTTCCTAAGGTGCCCCGCACCCGTCTTATAAAAACAATTTCCCCTTATCTTAATTTCACACCACCAAAGCCAGTTGTCTCTTCTAAAACCTACTCAAATATCCTATTAACTATCTTCACTTAATCCTAGAGGCCTTACATTTATCACAAATCCATCTTAAGGAGCCCTTTTGATCAAAAAAAAAGGAAGAACTAGAAGAAGAGGTAAATATTTCATCACCACTTTCAAGTTCATTTCTTCTTCCACTTCCAATTTCTTTTTTGTTTCCATACCAAAATAATAATACTATACCTTATACGTACTATGATTTTATCATTAATATTTTACTATCATATTCGTTATTCTATCCATCTTATAAATGAAAATGTCACCATACGTGCGTAAGTACGGCTTACCGTCTCGACGTCATGGTGCAGTTTGTTATTCAAACACTTCATTATTTAGACGGAAAAAATAATGAGTATAACTAATGTAAATAATAAATAAAAAATTTAATGATTCTGTATATATTATATACCATCCAATTACATATTATTTCAAAATCAACATAAGGATATTGTCGCTCGTGCATACCTACTAATTATAGTCTCCACGAACGCGATGAGATTCATTCCCCATCATAATCATTCAAGATTAATATTCATTTTTTGATTAAAAATAATGTTTAAAAACATAATATCATTATAGATATAAATAAAATACATCATATCCAAAACAAAAATGTCTTACCTAACCAATCATATAAATGAAAACAAATCAGTTAACACCCGAAACAATGATACCACTGAACTATTATTAACAATGCAATATTAGAGGATAATATATGATATCATCTTTATGTATATAGTTCTTTTATAATTTAAAAACAATTTTTTAACTATTATATTGGAGGTTTAAATACCATTGAATAAGGAAAAGTACAATGTAATGATTAATTTCACAATCTCTTTATTATCCGGGGTTGTTTTTATGCAAGTGTCTACTGGGACCTCCTTATCATCCACATCATTGTTTATTAAAAATGTATTTCAAAACATTTTTACTATTTTATAGAATATGTGTTAATGTCATATATACCCTTTTTTTAATTTTTATATAATGTGTTTAAAGGAATCTTTCTATCATTTTCCAAACAAGGGACATATTACCTTTTTGACAAATTACGGTAAGAATGTCTTTTTAAATTTTACGGCGGGTGTGGCTATATTCCGTCGTTATAACACTTTAGAATCTTCCCTTACAAGATTATAATTTTTTCTCAAAATAAATGTTTTCTTTTATATTTATGTGACACTTAAATTATATCAATATAAAAATATATATTTCTCTAAAATATATTTTATTTCATCTATGTAAACATCCTTTGATAAATTTTACACTTTTCTGAAGTCGATTTATTATGACACAATTCATCCATATTGAATTTAAGGTTTGGTGATATGTCTGAATATGGATGTGTTATTTTTATACCATTCATGTTTTATGGTTAATGTATTGAAATTTCGTAGTCTAGTTTTAATACAAATGTTTTTTTTATGTTTCAACCTTTTCATATGAAGAATGTATTGTAATAAGTAAGTGACGGGTGGAGCCCGCAATAGCTCCTCAGTGCATCGGTAGTTCTCATGGGAAAATTAGACGTGGAATTGGATGAGGGCTTTCCCAAATTAATATATTCTTTTGGATGAGGACTTAATCATTTTTATATTTCTTGGTCGAGGCCGTGAAAAAATGTTTCAGAATGTCCCATATTATACATTCGCTCATTATGAAAATAATATTGATGGTTCATGTGGTTATTCGACTAGTATAATACCCATGACTATGTTTTATTATGGAATTATTTACTCATATCATATTCCTTCCATAAATTTATCATATTTATTATTTTAAAGGCATGTGTTTTCAATTATTCACCATGCCCAATGACTGTGTTAACATCTGTAGTATTGCTTACTCTTACTGAGCGTTTGAGCTCACCCTTTTCTTGTGTTTCATTTTACCAGGATATGAAGAAGTTATTTATGAGTTACTTTCAGGCATAATCTAGGAGTATTAGATGTTTTTAATGGAATAAATTAGTGTTTTATTTCTTTTCAAGTTGTAATGTTGAACTTATGTATATATCTTGTTTCCAATAATACTAAACTAATCGGTCTTTCGGGACATGATTCCTTGTATCATTCCAATGTTATGTAATAATGCACTTACTCTGGGTAATAGGGGTTGGGGGGTTATAATGGGTGTCAAAAAATTTCTTCCATGTAAATGCATCTATGTACGGATACATAAGGCATGGGTTTTCAAAGTTTTTCTTTCAAAAACATATTATTATCAGTTTTGATTTAAAATATCTGAATAGAACCCCCGCTAGAGAGAGATGTCATTTCATAATATATTTTGTTTCCTAAAAATTTAATTTCATCTATAATTTAATTAAATAAATACATCATTTAAAATATTTAATATTCAAAAAATGAGATAAATTAAATTAATGGAGACATTTTACCGTCACAGCCTTCCGAAGCTATTGTTTTGCAATCCTGTCCACAGATATCAAATCAGGATATAAAATACTTATACTACAACAACTTTTCATTGATATATAACTGATAAAATTTATGAGAGCCATGTTAAAGACACCAAGTCGATTGCGCGGGAGGAAGAGTTTGATTTTCAAGGCCCGATGACGCGTGGGAGATTAAAGAGGTTGAATGCCAAAATGGGCGCCCATCTCACTTGATTAAAGGCCCAATGGATATTGCCTTGCATGGATGGATCAAATTGTCCTATTATCTCACTTATTCAATCCCAAACATGATATTTAAATCTTGGCCCACATTGTTGGACGAATTTGGATGTCTTTCCCACATGTATGATTCTAGAAATGGCATCTTTGGACACCAAAGTCAAATCTGGTGGGGTAGGCACTCAAAGCCAAATACGATGGGATATAGTCGGAATTTTGTGTGCTAGGTTTCCTAAGGTATTTGTTAGACTTTATCTTTTTGAATTTTAAGGGGAAAAGGTAGGTTTAGCTTTTATTACTTTAGGGTATTATACCCTTGACTATTGTACACCCCTTGGATATTAATAGCCACCCCATGGAATTGTATTTTCATTCAAGATTGAATTGAGATCTTATGATTTGTTTCTCTCCATTGTGTGAGAATTGTTCTAAATTTCCCCTTACTCTTGTTCATTCTTGCCTTGTTAATCAACAAGTTAGATTGGTGATCCAAGATCACAAATCGCCTAATTCCATGCCTCGACCCAAGTGTGTTGTTGTGTGGATTGGCTATCATATTCCTCCGTTGAGTGTGTCATCTAAGTAGTAGGTCGCCCTCCTTATAGCATTTATTGACTACTTGAATCCACTATCCATACCCATCATCCACCACATATCCTCGGACCACATCCTTCAACCGCCGCCCTATGCCGTGAAGTTCGTGCCACCCCGTGCATCTCACATTAGTTGGTATCAAAACTTCGGTTGACACGGTAGGCATCTCTCCCTTCATTTACTTTAATTCTATCCATTACCCTTGTTATCTTTCTATAATATTCACCAGTTTAACAAAATAAAATCCCATTTCTTGAAAGACTCACGAATTGTCCTATTTTGTGAAATCATGGATTATTATAAATTGATCCAAATTTTCATTCATCTTCTTTCCAAATTTAATAAACTATAAGTGATTCATATCTAGAAAAAAAAAACCAATTCTCTCAACTCATAATTTTGTTCTTTTCAAAATTAAGAAAATCCTTTATTTGAGATATTTCAAAAAAAATTTCTTACTCTCCGTTCAATCATCGTGTTCTTTAAAACTCCAAGAACAACACATTTTTAGGAGAATTGACCAAAAAAACAAAAAAAAAGTGGATACAATTACTCCATTGTGCTTTACCTTATTAGCACTTTCCATTTCCATATATGAATTTTTCCATCATTTTACTTCATCCCCATTTTTTATTTGGCTCATATTGTTATTCACTTATCTTATCTTTCACAACCGGGAACAATCAAAATACCACCTTTCTAAACCCTTTTCCTCCCTCCCTTTATCCATTTTCTACCCTCTTTTCACCTTTTACCCTTTACCACTCAAGCGGGTTGTGTTAAACCAGCCCCGACACAATCTTGATTGGGGAAGGATTGGTGGCACTTGATCATCCCAAACAAGGTATTATATTTATGAAGATCTTGGAATTTGAATTGAGTGTTTAGAGTGGAGAGAAATAAGAAAAATAATATCTTGTGCGTGTGAATGTGTTCATCTTGTTGTGTGTGTGTGTATGCGCATACATCTTGTGTATGTGAGTGTGTATCCTTGTGTGTGTGATTGTGTATCCATGTTTGTGTGAGTGTTTACATCTTGTGTGAGTGTGTGTACATCTTCCATGTGTGAGTGAGTGTGTATCATTGTGTGTGTTCCCTCCCAGTGTGTGTTTTCATTTGTGTAACATATCATGGTAGGAGATCGTGGGAAGAAAATTGCTCATGTTAGCGATGAATAAAGTCGAATTAGATCTCCCACTCCCAAAGCTACGCAATTCCAAATTCAAGATTTGGTGAGACACTTCGAGGAGATTCTTGATCAAAAGTTGGAGGTGCTACATGAGAGGATTGATAACCTGGAGAATTAATCAAGCCGAAGTATTTTCCATGATAACCAGTGGTGAGCTATGGAACCCCATCGCCCCCATGTCATGGAGGAGGATATGGAAAACCTGGATGGTAATTTTGAGGATGTCCCACGAAGGAGGAGGTTGTAACAACAAACTAGAGGCGGAAAAATGAGACAACATGATGATGAACTACATAGTAGGATCATGGTGAAGGTCCCTTCTATTCATGGGAAATGTTATCAAGAAGCATACTTGGAGTGGGAGATGCGGATCGAGAAGGTCTTTTCATGGAATGAATATTCTGAGGAGAAAAAGGTCAAACTTGCTTCCATTTAATCTTATGATTATTCTTTAATTTGGTGGGATCTAGTTCAAAAGGAGAGAGCTAGATATAGTGGATGTCCCATCAACACTTGGGAAGACATGAAGTTCGCCATGCAGAAATGGTTTGTTCCCACACATTACCATATAGATCTCCACAACAAAAATCAATGCCTCGCCCAATGGAGTAAGAGTGTAGAATAATACTAGAAGGAGATGCAAGTTTCCATGATTTAGGAAAACGTTGAGGAGTATCTGTAGGCAACCATGCCATGGTTTTTACAGGGGCTCAATCGGGAGATGGCCGATCAAGTGGAGATGTACCACCATGTGGAAATACAAGAAATGATCCATCAAGCCACCAAGATCAAGCAAAAAATAAAAATCAGGAGTAACATGAGGAACCTCTCTACCCCTTTCACGACATGGAGAAATCCAAGGAAGGTGTTTTGATAACCATCAATGGCAAAAGAGGTGGTTGATCGTAAAAGTGACAAGGTAATTTTTCGGCCTAAGAAACCTACTTTTGAGGATAACCAAACTAGGAATAGGAATGTTCGGTGGTTCAAATATCAAGGAAGGGGTCACATTTCTAGTGAGTTCCCAAACAAGCGTACCATGACCATCAAAAAGTATGGTGAATGGGATACTGATGGAGAGAGCTCGAAAGAGGAGGAGGAAGAATCTCCAGAAATTGATAGTGGAGAGTTTTTAGAAGATGGTGAGATTATTGTCACTAGGAGAGTTCTAAGTGAACAAATTAAAGTTGGAGATAATGTGTCACGACCCATCCTCAGGGCCCGTGCCATGACTACCCCATGCGAGCCACCAATTGGCCAGGGGCTGGAGACTAACACCAAAGGCATAAATCCCGACAAAAAGGGCAAGGCATTGCCTTTATAAAGTAAACAAACACAACAGAGTAAGCCATCAAAAGTAAACACTAAGTAAAAGTGGGTACAATAGTATGTGCGGAATGTAAATGGGCCAGAATACAAACCCAAACTGGAAGTAAACTACAACTATAAAGAATGTACAACAACTGAAAGTAAAGCAGCAACGTCGAGCCGTCCATTGGAAGACCCGCCTGATGTGTGGGTACAGACAGCCTCCTCAGCTCCTCGGGTCCAGCCGTCCGCTCCGTGTACGTCCCGCCCAGTGGTCCACCTCTAGGTAATGACTGCTCCACAAGCCTCAACCACGATCAGCGTTGTCCATCGTCTGCATCCAACACAACGTAGTGCGGGCATAGCCCACACAGGGGTGAGTATACTCTACTCAGTAGGGACCCCGACACCCAGAATGTCTCCCAGAATCCACAAAGGATAATCCAAAAATGAAATATACAATCACGAAGTAACATCCAACACTACTTAGGTATATGCCTATACATATACCTAAGTCATCAATTCCAGTACGGCTCCAACATCCAAGCCCATGTTCGATCACATCCACACAAAATAGTACAACCGAATCCACACAGGAAAGCACAACACAATCCACACTGGAAAGTAAGTCAATCATATCGAAAATAATGATTGAAAGTCAAGACTCATCTCAAACAGGTATACTTCCTCATAAGGTGATAGAGATGATCATATGTAGCCACTGATTCATCTAAGCTGGGTCCCACGTAGGATACTAAACCAGGTAAGCTGTCGGACCCACGTAGGATACAAGTCCAGCTACTCTGTCGGACCCACGTAGGATACTACAACAGAGGTCAAATACTGTCGGACCCACGTAGGACACAAGAACAGTAATACTGCCAGACCCACGAAGGATACAAGAATAGAAGTCATCGCCGTTGAACCCATGGAGGATTTTAGTATGGTATTCATCGCTGTCGAACCCACGAAGGATTTCAGTGCAGTCATCATCGCTGCCGAACCCATGGAGGATTTCAGTGTAGTCGTCATCGTCGTCGCAGTCGCAGCCAGCTCTAGGGTTCCCACACACAATATTCTCAATTCTAGGAGGGTCCGCTCCACGAGCCTAGGGGGTTAGATAAATCAACTGACACTTAGTCCGGAGTTGATGTATCCCAAAGTTCCGTCTCATCGATAAGAACTCAACACGACAGACGGTACGTCAATCAGACGCCCGGTCTGAGAGTTATTGGCTTTTTCCTTCCAGGGGCCCGGTTGGTTTTTAAGTCAAAAACAGACAGACTGTACTCCAACTATGTCCAAACCTCGAGTGGAGTAAGCCAAAAGGCCTATCTCACTAAGAGGAATCCAACAAAGTCGATGGCACATTAATCGGACGTCCGGAGCTCAGGTTATAAGTGTTTCCGCTCCGAGGGCCTGGTAGGTTTCGTGTTCGAACCAACCTGGCCATACACAAAGTTCGGTGAAACCTTGAGTGTAATATACCTAAACGACTAACTCGATCCAAGGATTGAATCAAAACTGACAGTGCGTCGATCAGAGGTCTGTAGCCCATGTTACGGGCATTTAAACGACCATGTCTGGTATGAGGGGGTTTTGGGCCTAGACCGACCCGGCCCAAGACCCCCTGGGTCAGCCTGAACTGAGTCGACCCAACACGGGTCCGAGTTCGGCCCATTAGGGTATGTCCCGACCCGGCCAACGCGGCTCGGCACGGGCGCCACGTGCCACATGAGCGCGGAAGGGGGGGAACCACCACCCCCTTCAACGAAACGGCAGACCCGTAGGGGGGTCCGCCCTGCTAGGTTGATCGGGATTCAAGCCCCCAGTTTTTCGGATAGGGCCAGCCGTAACGGCCAGCCAGCGTGTCACACGGGACCAGCCGGTTCAGCCCCCCCCCCTGTGCACCGGCGGCTCCGGCCGCCCTCTCCTGGTCCGCCGCAGCCAACGGCCGCCGCCTTGGTCTGACCAGCGCGGCGAGATGGCGACGTGCCCCTTCGCCGCGGCCCGACTCCTTCAATGGATTTGTTCGTCCTCAACAGTGCTGCACTTCTTTACCGTGTTCCTCCTTGATTCCATGCGGTGCCGATTCATCACGCCTCCTTTTTTCGAGCCGCAACAAATTAAACAACAAGGGGGGAGGAGGGTTGGTCGTGTTCGTGCGGTCCGACCTCCTCCCCTTATAACGATATCAGGCGGCCCAAAATCTAATATCTTCTTCAAGAAAGCCCAAATTTAATCCATTAATTTTGTACTAAAACCCTTACCCCGATGAAGTCGTTGAACGAGGTTCGTCGCGAAAAAAAGACGTTGCGGAAGACGGTGTCGCGGAAGGAGGCTCTGTGAGGGTCGTCGATGTCGCGGCACACGGCGTTGCGGAGAAGAGGATCATCAGGGTCTCGGTACATGACGCCACATCGTCAATCTCTGAGGAATTAGCGTTCTTCGTCGTCCTTCGTTGGAGCCCAGCGTTCTTCGTCGGTGTCGGTACGTTCTTCACGTTTTTCAAGGAGGAATATGATGTTCTTTGTGGAACTCTCCCTCTTAACACAACGAAGCAACCCCTAATGAAATAAGACTTTGTCTTATTTAATTAACACACACAAGCCAACATTTCATTTGAAATTCAAAAGAATTCATTCAATTAATTGAATTAATTAAAGAGTATTAAGAGTCCAATTAATGTGAGAGTTGACTTGGCATTTAATAAGGGGGTGGGGGTGTGTTACAGAAAAATAATGGGGGTTTGAGAAAGTTGAAAAGGTGGGGCTCGTGTGGGGCCCACGTCCCTAATATCCTATCAAGAGGGGTTTGGATATAGTGGGTCCCACCTCAACTTCCATAAGTAGGTTTAAACTACTTAGAACATAAAATAAAAATTGTTGCACAACTTTTATTTTATTCATTAGTTAACCATTTTTTTAAATAACCACACCTGAGCAAACACAACTCCAGAAAAGGTGTTCCTAAGAAACTACTAGCATTATGGTTTTATTGGTGCCCTCGAATTTTGATTCTGAGCACCGGTTCCAAAGTTAGGAAAACCTGCTCGTTCGTTCACTGAACGTACCCGAGATAAACTTCGAAAATTGATTCTGGGCACACTAGGCCTCGGAACCAGGTGCCGTCAGAAACTGTGTTCTTGTAAAATCCCAAAGAAAATTAAGAAAAAATTCCATTGAATTTAATGGGTCTATATATTACTGCCACCTCAGGGCTTTATGTCCCCGTAAAGATACATCAGAAACAAGGGGGAAAATGTTGGTACTGTGCACGCATCAGAGCCACCTGCTCCCAAGTGCTAACCTGGAGGTTCTTATGCTATCACCTGATCCGCACTATAGGAATCAACCACCCACATAGGACCCACTCCTAAAGATCCTCGATCTCCACTGAGACCTCCACAATAGTCGCCCCATCGTCAATGTCCAGCTCCCCATGGTCGATGATATGCGTCGGGTGGTGCACGTATCTCCTCAGGTGAGATACGTGGAAGACGTCGTGCACCTGGTGCAACTGAGGTGGTACAGCCAGGCGATAAGCCACCTCGCCTATCCTGCAGAGAACCCAGAATGGTCCGATGAAGAGCGGAGATAACATTCCTCCATGGCCAAATCTCCACAGTCCACGTCGAGGTGTGACACGCAAGAAGATGTGGTCGCCATCCTAGAACTCTAGTGGTCTCCACCTCCTGTCATCATGTGACTTCTGTTAGCTCTGAGCTGTCCTCATTCACTCCTGGATCACCTGGACCTTCTCAGTCATGGCTTGGACCATCTATGGTCCCACAAGTGCTGACTCCCCAGGGTCTGTCCAGCACGGAGGTGATCGGAAAGGTCGGTCGTACAATGCCTCGTATGGTGCCATCCCGATGGTGGAGTGGTAGATGTTGTTGTACGCGAACTCCACCAATGGTAGGTGGTCCTCCCAACTGTGACCAAAGTCGAGGACACACGTACGAAGCATATCCTCGAGAGTCTGAATGGTCCTCTCCATCTGAACATCAATCTAAGGGTGAAAGGTGGTGCTCTGACGTAGCTACGTCCTGAATGCCGCCTGCAACCCCTTCCAAAGATGGGAAGTAAAGCGAGCATCTCGATCAGAGACGATAGATGATGGAACACCATGACGCCATAAAATCTCTGGAACATAGAGACGTTCCAAACTCTCTACTGAGCCCTGCTCTCTTATGGGTAAGAAGTGGGCCGACTTGGTGAGTCGGTCGAAAATCACCCAAATGGAGTCGTGACCTCTGGAAGCACGTGGAAGTCCAGTCACGAAATCCCTAGATATCCCGTCCCACATCCACTACGGGACCTCCAAGGTCTATACCCCTGCTGGTACCTGGTGCTCCGTGTTCACCTGCTGACAGGTGAGGCATCGAGAAATGAACATTGCCACAACCTTCTTCATACTCGGCCACCAGTGGTGACGTCTGAGATCCTGGTACATCTTCTCCACTCCTGGATGTACCACTAAAGGGGATGTGTGAAACTCTCTCAGCACCTCCTGCTGCAAAGCATCTGGTACCATGGTACATCCTCTGAAAAGGACGACGTTCTCTCCTCCTACAGAGAATCCATCAGGTGCCTGTCCTGAAGATATTTGTGAATGCCGCGTCTCACAGTCAACGTCCCCATGTTGTGCCTCTCTTTCCTGCTGAATATATGGAGGAGTGACTGTGAGTGACTGAAGAAAGGCTGCTCCATCTCTATCCAGGAAGAATATCTGCAAAGCGGCTAGCTGCTCTGTCGCCTCCACAAGTACATGAATGCATGTCCTCCTACTGAGAGAATCGGCCGCTACGTTTCCCTTTCCAGAACTATAGACTATCTCAAATTCATAGTCCTAGAGGAACTCGAGCCATCTCCGCTATCTCAGATTCAGGTCCTTCTGCGAGAAGATGTACCTGAGACTCTGATGGTCAGAGTAGACTGTAAAGTGCTCGCCCATCAGATATTGTCGCCACATCTTTAGAGTGAAGACCACTCCTGCTAACTCCAGGTCATGGGTAGCGTAGTTCTGCTCATGCTTCCTCAACTGTCATGATCCGTAGGCGATCACTGCCCGCTCTTGCATCATGACACATCCATGTCCGGTCCCTGATGCATCGCAGTAGACTACATAACCTAATCCCTCCTTCGGTAGCCTAAATATAAGTGAGCTGGCCAATCTCTGTCTCAGCTCCTGGATTCTCTTCTAACATCTATCTAACCACACGAAGGGTTTCCCCTTCTTTATCAAAGCTGAAAGTGGTGCAGCAACTCTGGAAAATTCTAGCACAAACCTCCGTTAGTACCCAGCCAGACCCAAGAAACTCCGCACCTCTATCATGCTCCTGGTGGATCCCAAGCTAGTACTGCCTCGATCTTCGCATGATCCACCTCAACTCCCACCTCAGAGATGGATTGTCCCAAGAAAAGGACCTCACGTAACCAGAACTGGCACTTTGAGAGATTCCCATGAAGCTGGTTCTCTCGGAGTGTGTCTAGTACAACCCGCAAGTGGTAGGTGTGCTTCTCCTCAGTGGTCGAGTATTTCAAAATGTCATCGATGACGAACACATCAAAACAATTGAGGTATGGATGAATGATCCTGTTCATGAGACCCATGAACACTGCTGGAGATTTGGTTATGCCGAAATGAATAACCAAGAACTCAATGTGGCCATACCGACATCGGAAGGTCGTCTTCTGCACGTCCTCATCTCAAAATCGGAGCTGATGATAGCCTGACCTGAGGTCTATCGTCGAGAACCACTGTGCTCCCTTGAGATGATCGAATAGGTCATTAATACTCGGTAGCGGATACTTTTTTCTCACGGTCACCTGGTTCAGGCGATGATAGTCGACACATAGTCGCAAGCTCCCGTCCGCCTTCTTGGCGAACAAAATCGGGGAAGCCCATGGTGAAACACTGGGTCGGATGAGTCCCTTGCCCTGCAAGTCCTCCAACTGTACCTGTAGCTCTCGAAGTTCAGTGGGGGCCGTCCGATATACTGGAGTGGATATCGGGGCTGTCCTGGGGTATTGGTCAATATAAAAGACTACCTCTCTGCGAGGAGGTCATCTTGGAACGTCATCAGGGAAAACGTCCGCATACTGATCCACCACTGCAGGAAAACTAGGACTACACACGCCAACTGCTCCTAGGATGAGGCTAGCCAACTCATGAGTGATTGGTTGTCCTCTCCTCTACGTGTGTCCATCCTGCACTGCTAAGGTTCCCTTCTCGCCGGTGAAGGTGAACCTGCACCCATCGGTGCGAACACATTGCACCTTGCGCCTAATATAGTCGATCTAAGCATGGACTGTAGATAACCAATCCTTGCCCAAGATGACATCGTAAGGCTTCAACTCTGCTAAAAGAAGATCCCAGACAAAGCTCTCGTCTCCTAGAGTAAGCTCACGCTGCCGGCACTTGTGCGTAATCGTCGATTCTTCTCCCGTAGGAGTCTCTAGCCGTAAGGATCGAGCCAACGGCTCCATCGGAATCTCTGAGCTCCGAACAAGGGTAGCGACAATGAAAGAATGACTCGCTCCATTGTCTATAAGAACTGCAGAAACGGTGGAGTAGACACAGATAGTACATCGAATCATTTCTGGAATGCCGTGGTCATAAGCCTCCGCTGCCTGAAGCTGAGCCTATCTCTGCCTGCCAGCACCCTGTGGTCGGGGTGGACCTCCAGGTGTTGGTGGTGGTAAAGCCTCAAAGCGTCGCCCACCACCTGCTGCTAGGAAGGCTCCTATACCTCGTCTGTCTACTCCCTATGGATAACCCCGGTTGACCCTCTACCTCTGCCTAGGTGGAACCTCAACTATATGCTTCTCCTCTGCACAACGGGTTGGGCAGTCAAGAGCCATGTGGCCCAGCCTGCCGCATGCGTAGCACTATCTGCTCCTCAAAAGACTGGCTCTGCTCTGTTTTCCCCGCACCTCTAAGCCAGTGTCCTGAGGTCGTCTGCCTGATTTTCTAGTCCTCCTGGACCCCTGTGACGTCCATCGACTGACAGCTGCAGACGACTCTGCTACATACTGCCCTGCGGTAGGTCTCGCTGCTGGTGTAGGCTCAGCAAGAAATCTCTCTACGAGTAGGGCTTACTCCAGTACTCTTTCATGTGGCGAAATGCTATGGGAGATCATCGATGCCCTGATCTCATGCCTCAGTCCCTGCTCGAAGGTCCAGGACAGAAATAATGGGTCCCATACCATGTCCATCAAATAGCGCGAGAGATCGGTAAATCTCGCCGAGTACTGGGCCACCGTCATGCTGCCCTACCGCAGCTGTAGTAGCTCCTGGATGCGCACTACACGAAGGGTGGCTTGGACGAACTCTGAGCGGAAGAGGCTCTCAAAGTCCATCCAGATGAGATATTCCTCGTCGTGCACCTAGAGCATCAAGCTCCACCATCTGCCTGCTGCTGCGTTCTGGAGGCTCGTTGCAAAGATCACAATGAGGTCAGCTGGTGTCCCCACTAACCTGAAAACTCAAACAACCGCCTCCAGCCAATCTTTCACTGCTTGAGGGTCCATATCCCCGTGGAACCTAGGCGGTCTCTGACGCTGAAACTTTGTAGTGCACTAAGGAGATGCGCACTCTCAGCGGCTGGGGCTGGTGGCATCGGTGGCTCGGCGGGTAGTGGTACCACCGGTGCCTCCGCTGAAAAAGGACCCTACACCGAGGCCTCATCTCTCGGTGGGATATCGTCTCACACAAAGCTCAGAATCATAGTTGGATACCATCGTGGGGCCATCCTGAAAAGAAACAGGTGTGTCACGGTCAAAATAGTATACCTGGTGAGCTGACACAATGTAATCACAAAGAAAACTTTTGAAACACACATGAAATCAATGTTTTCATGCATTGAGTCGGAAATCAGAAGTCAGGGTTTTAGTGTACGGATACGTCGGCCGATGCACAAGCACTGGACTCCCTGGACTGATAACCACACTCAATACCCTTAACATTATTACTTCACATAGAAGAAAGATCAGAGTCCTATGTTATGCGGTAGAACTGAACTCCTCTGATACCAATTTGTCACGACCCATCCTCGGGGCCCGTGCGGTGACTACCCCAAGCCTGCCTCCCATAGGCCAGGGACTGGAGACTAGCACCAAAGACGTAAATAGCGACAAAAAGGGGGAGGAATTGACTTTATAAAGTAAAAAAAAGAACAGAGTAAGCCATAAAAAGTAAACACTAAGTAAAACTGGGTACAACAGTAAGTGCGGAAAGTAAATGGGCTAGAATACAAACCCAAACTGAACGGAAAGTACAACTGTAAAGAAAGTAAAACAAATGAAAGTAAAGAAGCGACGTTGAGCCATCCACTGGAATTCCCACCTGTAGGGTGGGTACAGATAGCCTCCTCAGCTCCTCGGGTCCAGCTGTCCGCTCCGAGTATGTGCCACCCAGTGGTCCACCTCCAGGTACCGACTGCTCCACAATCCTCAACCACGATCACCACTATCAATCGTATGTATCCAACATAACGTAGTCCGGGAATAGCCCATGCAGGGGTGAGTATATGCTACTTAGTAGGGACCCCGAGACCCCGAAGGTCTCCCAGAATCCACAAAGGATAATCCACAAAGGAAAGATACAATCACGAAGTAACATCCAACACTACTTAGGTATATTCCCATACATATACGTAAGTCATCAATTACAGTATGAAACCAACATCCGAGCCCAAGATCGATCATGTCCACACAGGATAGTACAACCCAATCCACATAGGAAAGCACAAAACAATCCAAATAGGAAATCATTTCAATCATATCGAAGACAATGAGTGAAAGTCAAGACTCAGCTCACACAGGTATACTTCTTCATAAGGTGATACAGATGATCAGATGTATCCACTGATTCATCTATGCTAGGACGCACGTAGGATACTAAACCAGCTAAGCTATCGGACCCACGTAGGATACAAGTCTAGCTACTCTATCAGACCCACGTAGGATACTACAACAGAGGTCAAATACTACCGGACCCACGTAGGATACAAGAACAGTAATACTGCCAGACCCACGTAGGATAAAAGAACAGTAGTCATCGTCGTCGAACCCACAGTTAATTTTATTACGGTCTTCATTGCTGCCGAACCCACAGAGGATTTCAGTGCAATCGTCTTTGTTGCCGAACCAAATGAGGATTTCAGTGCGATCGTCATCATCATCGCAGTCGCAGCCAACTCTAGGGATCCCACACACAACATGCTCGATTCCGGGAGGGTCTGTTCCACGATCCATGGGGGGTCGATACATCAACTGACACATAGTCCGGAGTTGATGTATCCCAAAGTTCCGTCTCGTCGATAGGAACTCAATACGACAGACGGCGCGTCAATGGGACGCCCGGTCTGAGAGTTATTGGCCTTTTCGTTCCAGGGGCCCGGTTGGTTTTTAAGTCAAAACCATCCCGACTGTACTCTAACTACATCCAAACCTCGAGTGGAGTATGCCAAAAGGTCCGTCTCACTATGATAAATCCAACAAAGTAGACGAAAAGTTAATCAGATGTCCGGAGCTCAAGTTATAAGCATTTCCGCTCCAAGAGCCCGGTAGGTTACGTGTTCAAACCTACCCTGCTATACCCAAAGTTATTCGAAACCTTGAGTGTAATACACTAAAATGACTACCTCCATCCAAGGATGGCATCTAAACTGACGGTGCGTCGATCAAGGGTTCGTAGCCCATGTTACGGGAATTTAAATGATCAAGTCCGGTATTAGGGGGTTTTGGGCCCGGACCGACCCAGCGCAAGCCCCCTGGGTCTGCCGAATAGGGTCTACCCGACTCGGGTCCGGGTCCGGCCCATTAGGCCGCGGCACAGCCCGGTGGGCACTGCCCGACCCTTCTAGTGTGGCCCAGCCCTGACGGTGCGGCCCGGCGCGGCCTGGGCGGCCCGACCCGGTGTGGCCGGTCCGGGGCGGCATGGGCGCCACACGACACATGAGCGTGGAAGGAGGGGAACCGCCACCCCCATCGATGAAACGGAAGACCCGCATGGGGGTCCTCCCTGCTGGGTTGACCGGGGGTCAAGCCCCTGGTTCTTTGGATCTGGCCGGTCGTAACGCCCAGACAACGTGTTGCGCGGGACTAGCCCGTCCCCCCCCCCCCTCCCCCCCCCCCCCCCCCGTGAACCGGCAGCTTTGGCCTCCCTCTCTTGCTCCACCTCGGCCAAAGGCCGTGGCCTTGGTCCAACCGGCGCCGCGCGACGGTGCCGCGCCCCTCTGCCACGGCTCGCTCCTATCGCGGCCTCTTCGTGGTTCTCCAGCGCGCCGCGACGGCGCGGCGCCCCTTCGCCACTTCCCGACTCCGGCCGCAGATTCGTTTGGCCTCGACAGCGTGGCGCGACAGTGTCGTGCTTCTACTTCATGTTCCTCCTTGAGTCCACATGGTGTCGATGCACCGCGCCTCCTTTGTTCGAGCTGCAACAAATTCAACAACAAGGGGGGAGGAGGGTCGGTCGTGTTCGTACGGTCTGACCTCCTCCCATTATAACGATATCATGCAGCCCAAAATATAATATCTTCGTCAAGAAAGCTCAAATTTAATCCATTAAATTTAAACTCAACCCCCTACCTTGATGAAGTCATCGAACGAGGTTCGTCGCGAAAAAAAGAAGTTGCGGAAGACGGTGTCGCGGAAGGAGGCTCCATGAGCGTCATCGACATCGCAGTACATGGCGTCACAGAGAAGAGGATCTTCGATGTCGCGGTACATGGTTTCACGTCGTCGATCTCCGAGGAATTACCAATCTTCATCGTCCTTCGTCGGAGGCCGGCATTCTTCATCGGTGTCGGTACTTTCTTCGCGTTCTTCAAGGAGGAAGATGAAGTCCTTCGTGGAACTCTCCCTCTCAACACAACGAATAAACCCCTAATGAAATAAGAATTTGTCTTATTTAATTAACACACACAAGCCAACATTCCATTTGATATTTAAAAGAATTCATTGAATTAATTGAATTAATTGAGGAGTCTTAACAGTCCAATTAATGTGATAGTTGACATGGCATTTAATAAGGGGGGTGGGGGTGTGTTACAAAAAAATAATGGGTGTATGAGGAAGTTGAAATGGTGGGGCTCGTGTGGGTCCCACCTAACTAATATCATATCAAGAGGGGCTAGGATATAGTGGGTCCCACCTCAACTTCAATAAGTAGTTTTAAACTACTTAGAACATAAAATAAAAATTGTTGCACAACTTTTATTTTATTCATTAGTTAACCTTTTTTTAAATAAAAACACCTGAGCAAACACAGCTCTAGAAAATGTCTTCCAAAGCAATTATCGGTGTTGTGGTTTCATTGGTGCCCTGAGATTTCGATTCCGAGCACTGGTTCAAAAGTTAGGAAAACCCGCTCTTTCATTCACTGAACGTACCCGAGCTAAACATTGGAAATTGATTCTGGCCACACTGGGCCTTGGAATCATGTGCCGTCCGAAACTGTGTTCTTGTAAAATAACCAAGAAAATTAAGAGAAAATTGCCCTTGAATTTTTCATGTCTTTAAATTACTCCCAGCTCAAGGATTTACGTCCCCGTAATAATACATCATAAACTAGGGGAACAAATATGGGTATTGTGCACGCATCTGAGCCTCCCGCTCCCAAGTTCTCTCCTGGAGGTTCCCTTGCTGCCACCTGATGCGCACTAAAGCAATCAACCACCCACGTAGGACCTTCTCCTATCGATCCTTGATCTCCAATAGGATCTCTGCAAAAGTCAGCCCATCGTCAATGTCTATCTACCCATGGTCGATGATATGCGTCGGGTCGTGCACGTATCTCCCCAGCTGAGATACGTGGAAGACGTCATGCACCTGGTGCAACTGAGTTGGTAGATCCAGGCAATAAGCCACCTCGTGTATCCTACAGAGAACCTGGAATGGTCCGATGAAGTGCAGAGATAACTTACCACCCCAGCCAAATCTCTGTAATCAACATCGAGGTGAGACCCACAAGAAGACGTGGTCACCATCATCGAACTCTAGTGGTCTCCGCCACTTGTCAGCATATGGCTTCTGTCGGATCTGAGTTGTCCTCATTCGCTCCTGGATGACCTGAACCTTCTCTGTCGTGGCCTGGATCATCTTTGGTCCCACAAGTGCTGACTCCCCAAGGTCTGTCCTGCACATAGGTGATCTGCAAGGTCGGTCGTACAATGCCTCGTATGGTGCCATCCCAGTGGTGGAGTGGTATATGTTGTTGTACGCGAACTCCACTAAGGGTACGTGGTCCTCCTAGCTGCGACCAAAGTCAAGGACACACGCATGGAGCATTTCCTCAAGAGTCTGAATGGTCCTTTCCATCTGACCATTTTTCTAAGGGTGAAAGGTGGTTCTTAGACGTAGATGCATCCTGAATTCCTCCTACAACCCCTTCCAAAGCCATGATGTAATGAGAGCATCTCGAATGGAGATGATAGATGATGGCACACCATGAAGCCATACAATCTTTTGAACGTAGAGACGTTCCAAACTCTCTACTGAGCCCTACTCTCTTACGGGTAAGAAGTGGACAGACTTGGTGAGTCGGTCGACAAACACCCAAATGGAGTCGTGACCTCTGGATGTACATTAATGTCCAGTCACAAAATCCATAGATATCACATCCCACTTACACTCTGGGACCTCCAACGGCTGTACCAAGTTAGCTGGTACCTGGTGCTCCACCGTCACTTGTTGGCTGGTGAGGCATCGAGAAATGAACTCTTCCACAACCTTCTTCATACCCGGCCACCAGTGCTGACGTCTAAGATCCTGGTACATCTTCGCTACTCCTGGATGTACTGCAAAATGGGAAGTGTGAAACTCTCTCAGCACCTCCTCCTGCAAAGCAGCTGGTACCATGGTACGTCCTCTAAAAAAGACGACATGCTCTCCTCCTACAGAGAATCTATCATGTGCCTGTCCTGAGGATATCTGTGCATGCCACGTCTCACAGTCAACATCCCCATGTTGTGCCTATCTGTCCCACTGAATAAGTGGAGGAGTGACTGTGCTTGACTGAAGAAAGACTGCTCCTTCTCTATCCAAGAAGGATATCCGCAATGCGGCTTGCTGATCCGTCACCTCCCCAAGTAGCTGAATGCCCATCCTCCTATTGAGAGAATTGGCTACTATGTTTCCCTTTCCAGGAGTATAGACTATCTCAAAGTCATAGTCCTGGAGGAACTGGAGCCATCGCCGTTTTCTCATATTCAGGTCCTTCTGCGAGAAGATGTACCTGAGACTCTGATGGTCAGAGTAGACTGTAAAGCACTCGCCCATCAGATAGTGTCGCCACATCTTCATATCGAAGACCACTGCTGCTAACTCCAGGTCATGGGTAGCGTAGTTCTGCTCATGCTGCCTCAACTGTCGTGATCCATAGGCGATCACTTCCCACTCCTGCATCAAGACACATCCACATCTGGTACCTGATGCATCACAATAGACTACATACCCTACTCCCTCCTCTGGTAGCCTCAATATAGGTGTGCTGGTCAATCTCTGTCTCAAATCCTGGAAGCTTTGATGAAATCAATCTGAACACACGAAGGGTTTCCCCTTCTTCGTCAAAGCTGAAAGTGGTGCCGCAACTCTGGAAAAGTTTGTCACAAACCTCCGGTAGTACCTAGCTAGACCCAAGAAACTCCGCTCCTCCAGAATGCTCCGGGGTGGATCCCAAGTTAGCACTACCTCGATCTTCGCAGGATCCACCGAAACTCCCACCTCAGTGATGAGGTGTCCCAAGAAGTGGACCTCACATAACTAGAACTGACACTTTGAGAGATTTCCATAATGCTGGTGCTCTCGGACTGTGTCTGGTACAACCCGCAAGTGGTAGGCGTGCTCCTCCTCCGTGGTTGAGTATATCAAAATGTCATCGATGAAGACCACGACAAAACGATCGAGGTATGGATGAAAGATCCTATTCATGAGACCCATGAACACTACTGGAGCATTTGTTACGCAGAAAGGCATAACCATGAACTCATAGTGGTCATACCGACATCTGAAGGTTGTCTTCTGCACGTCCTCGTCTCGAACTCTGAGCTGATGGTAGCCTGACCTGAGGTCTATCTTCGAGAACCACCGTGCTCCCATGAGCTGATGGAAGTGGTCTTCAATCCTCGGTAGCAGATACTTGTTCCTCACAGTCACCTGGTTCAGGCGATGATAGTCGACAAACAGTCACAAGCTCCAGTCAGCCTTATTGATGAACAACATCGGGGAAGCCCAGGGTGAAACACTGGGTCGGATGAATCCCTTGCCCTGCAAGTCCTCCAACTATACCCGTAGCTCTCGAAGCTCAGTAGGGGCCATCCGATATGCTGGAGTGGATATCGGGGCTGTCCCGGGAAACAGTTCAATATAAAAGTATACCTCTAGGTTAGGCGGTAGTCCTGGAACGTCATTAGGGAAAACATTTGCATACTGATCCACCACTGCAGGAAAACTAGGACTTCACACGTCAAATGCTCCTTGGATGAGGCTAGCAAACTGATGAGTGATTGTATGTCCTCTCCTCTACGTGATTCCATCGTGCGCTACTAAGGTTCCCTTCTCACCGGTGAAGGTGAACCTGCTCCCATCGGTGCAAACACATCGCAGCATGCGCCTAATACAGTCGATCTGAGCATGGACTATAGATAACCAATCAATTCCTAAGATGAAGTCGTAAGGCCTCGACGCCACTACAAGAAGATCCCAGCCGATTCTCTCGCCTCCTAGAGCAATCTCACACTTCCGGCACCGCTGTGTAATCATTGAGTCTTCTCCCGTTGGAGTCTCTAGCCGTTAGGATCGAGCCAACGGCTCCGTCGGAATCTCCCAGCTCCGAACAAAGGCATCGACAATGAAATAATGACTCTCTCTTGTGTCTATAAGAACTGCAGCAAGGGTGGGGTAGACACATTTAGTACCTCGAATCGTCTCTAGCGCACCATGGTCGTAGGCCTCCGCTGCCTGATGTTGAGCCTGTCTCTGCCCACCAGCTCCCTGTGGTCGGGGTGGACCTCTGGGTGGTGGTGGTGGTAAAGCCTCAAAGAGTCTCCCACCACCTGCTGCTCGGCCAGCTCCACTTCCTCGTCCTCCTACTCCATGCGGACCGCCACATTCGACACTCTACCTCCGCCTAGGTGGCCCATCAACCGTCTGCTGCTCCTCTGCACGGTGGGTCAGGTAGTCACGAGCCCTATGGTCCTGCCCGCCGCATGTGTAGCACTGTCAGCTCCTTGCAAGGCTGGCTCTGCGCTGTGTGCACCACACCTCTGAGCCTGTGTCCAATGGTTTTCCGCCTGATGGTCTGGTCCACCTAGACCCCTGTGACGTCCGTTGACTACCAGCTACAGACGACTCTCCTACATGCCGCCCTGCAGTAGGTCTCGATGCTGGTGTAGGCTCAGCAAGAAAGCTCTCTACGAAAAGGGCTCTCTCCAGTACTCATGTCTGTGTAGGAATGATGAGGGAGATCAACGATGCTCTGATCTCATGCCTTAGTCCCTTTTAGAAGGTCCGGTTCCGGAAGAGTGGGTCCTAAACCATGTCCATCGAATAGCACGAGAGATCAGTAAATCTCACCGAGTACTGGGAGACCGTCATGCTACCCTGCCGCAGCTGTAGTAGCTCCTGGATGCACACCGCACGAAGGGTGGCTGGGACGAACTCCAAGTGGAGGAGGCTCTCAAAGTCCGTCCAGAGGAGTGATGCATCGTCGTGCACCTGGAGCATCAAACTCCACCATCTGCTTGCTGCCGCGTGCAGCAGGCTCACAGAAAGGATCACCATGAGGTTAGCTGGTGTCCCCACTAACCTGAAAACTCCAACAACCACCTCCAGCCAATCCTCGGCAACCTGAAAGTCCATCTCCCCGCAGAACCTGGGCGGTCTCTGATGCTGAAACTCTTGTAGTGCACTAAGGCGACGTGCACTCTCAGCAGTTAGGGCTGGTGGCATCGGTGGCTCAACGGGTAGTGGTACCGCAGGTGCCTTCGCTGAAAAAGGGCCTTGCACCGAGGCCTCGTCGCTTGGTGGGCTGTCGTCTCACAAAAAGCCCAGAACCCTAGCTGGCTACCGTCATGGGGCCATCCTGAAAATACATAGCTGTGCCACGGTCAAAACAGTATACCTGGTGAACTGACATAATGTAATCACAATGAAAACATTTGAAACACACATGCAATCAATTTTTTCGTGCATTGAGTTGAAAATTAGAAGTCAGGGTCCTGGTGTATGGATACGTCTGCCGCCACACCAACACTGGAATCCCTGGACTGATAACCACACTCAATACCCTTAACACTATTGATTCACCTAAAAGAAAGATCAGAGTCCTGAGTTCTTCGGTAGAACCAAACTCCTGTGATACCAATTTTCCACGACCTGTCCTCGGGGCCCGTGTCGTGACTACCCCAAGCCCGCCTCCCATAGGCCAGGGGCTGGTGACTAGCACCAAAGGCGTAAATCCCGACAAAAAGGGGAAGGAATTGCCTTTATAAAGTAAATAAAAACAATAGAGTAAGCCAGAAAAAGTAAACACTAAGTAAAACTGGGTACAATAGTAAGTGCGGAAAGTAAATGGGCCAGAATACAAACCCAAACTGAATGTAAATTACAACTGGAAAGAAAGTACATCAACTGAAAGTAAAGTAGCAACGTCGAGCCGTCCACTGGAAGTCCCACCTGAAGGCTGGGTACAGATAGCCTCCTTAGCTCCTCGGGTCCATCCGTATGCTCTGTTTACGTCCCGCCCAGTGGTCCACCTCCAGGTACCGACTACTCTAGAAGCCTCAACCACGATCAGCGTTGTCCGTCGTCTGCATCCAACACAACATAGTGCGAGCATAGCCCATGAAGGGCTGAGTATATGCTACTCAGTAAGGACCTAGAGACCCCGAAGGTCTCCTAGAATCCACAAAGGATAATCCACAATGGAAAGATACAATCACGAAGTAACATGCAACACTACTTAGGTATATGCCCATACAAATACCTAAGTCATCAATTCGAGTATCGCTCCATCATCCTAGACAAAGATCTATCACATCCACACAGGATAGTACAACCCAATCCACACAGGAAAGCACCACACAATCCACATAGGAAAGAAAGTCAATCATATCGAATATAATGATTGAAAGTCAAGACTCAGCTCACATAGGTATACTTCTTCGTAAGGTGATAGAGATGATCAGATGTAGCCACTGATTCATCTAATCTGGGACCCACGTAGGATACTAAAACAGCTAAGCCATCAGAACCACGTAGGATACAAGTCCAGCTCCTCTGTCGGGCCCACGTAGGATACTACAACAAAGGTCAAATACTACCAGACCCACGTAGGATACAAGAACTGTAATACTGCCAGATCCACGTAGGATACAAGAACAATAGTCATCGTTGTTGAACGCATGGAGGATTTCAATACGGTCTTCAACAATGTCGATCCCACGGAGGATTTCAGTGTCATCGTCATCGCTGCCGAACCCACAGAGGAATTCAGTGCAGTCGTCATCGTCGTCGTAGTCCCAGCCAGCACTAGGGTTCCCGTACACAGCATGATCGATTCCGGGAGGGTCTGCTGCACGAGCCAAGGGGGTCGATACATCAAATGACACGTAGTCCGGAGTTGATGTATCTCAATGTTCCGTCTCATCGATGGAAACTCAACATGACAGACAACACGTCAATCAGACGACCGGTCTGAGAGTTATTGGCTTTTTCGTTCCAGGGGCCCGGTTGGTTTTTAGGTCAAAACCAACCCGAATATACTCCAACTGTGTCCAAACCTCAAGTGGAGTAAGCCAAAAGGTCCGTCTGACTAAGAGGAATCCAACAAAGTTGACGAAACGTTAATCGTACGTCCGGTGCTCAGGTTATAAGCGTTTCCGCTACGAGGGCCCGATTGGTTTCGTGTTCGATCCAACCCGGACATACACAAAGTTCTCCAAAACCTTGATTTTAATATACCGAAACGACCGACTCGATCCAAGGATCGCATCACAACTGATGGTATGTCGATCGGAGGTCTGTAGCCTATGTTATGGGTAATTAACCGATCCTGTCCAGTACTAGGGGGTTTTGGGCCCGGACCGACCCAGTCCAAGCCCCCTCTATAAGCCCTAACCGGGTCGACCCGACCCGAGTCTAGGTCCGGCGCGGAACGGCCCAGCCGGCGCGGCCCGACCCGGTGTGGTCGGTCCCGCCCGGTGCGGCCGGTCGCGGCCGGTACGGGCGCCGTGCGCCACATGAGCGCAGAAGGGGGGGAACCGCCACCCCCTTCGACGAAATGGCGGACCCGCATGGGGGGTCCACCCTGCTAGGTTGACCGGGGGTCAAGCCCTTGGTTTTTTGGATCTGGGCGGCCGTAACGGCCAGCCAGCATGTCGTGCAGGACCAGCCGGTCCCGCCCCCCCCCCCCCCCCCCCCCATGTGCACCGGTGGCCGGAGGCTCCGACTGCCCCCTCCGGCTCCGCCGCGGCCTTGATCCGACCGCCGCGGCCTTAGTCTGCTCCGGCCGCGCCTCGTCAGGGTTCTCTGGCACGGCGTGATAGCGTCGTGCTTCTTCGTCATGTTCCTCCTTGATTCAGTGCGGTGCCGATGCACCGTGCCTCCTTTGTTCGAGCCACAAAAAATTCAACAACAAGGGGGGAGGATGGTCGTCCGTGTTCGTGTGGTCCGACCTCCTCCCATTATAACGATATCAGAAGGCCAAAAATATAATATCTTCATCATGAAACTGAAAATTTAATCCATTAAATTGTAACTCAAGCCCCTACATCGATGAAGTCGTCGAACGAGGTTTGTCGCGAAAAAATGACGTTGCGGAAGACGGCGTTGTGGAAGGAGGCTCTGTGAGTGTCGTCAATGTCACGGTACACATCTTCACAAAGAAGAGGATCATCAGCGTCGTGGTAAACGGCGTCACATCGTCGATCTTCGAGGAATTAGCATTCTTTGTCATCCTTCGTCGGAGGCTGGCGTTCTTTGTCGGTGTTGGTACGTTCTTCGCGTTCTTCAAGGAGGAAGATGAAGTCCTTCGTGGAACTCTCCCTCTCAACACAACGAAGAAACCCCTAATGAAATAAGACTTTGTCTTATTTAATTAACACACACAAGCCAACATTCCATTTTAAATTCAAAAGAATTAATTCAATTAATTGAATTAATTGAACAGTCTTAACAGGCCAATTAATTTGAGAGTTTACTTGGAATTTAATAAGGGGGGTGCGGGTGTGTTACAAAAAATAATGGGGGTTTTAGGAAGTTGAAATGGTGGGGCTCGTGTGGGGCCCACCTCACTAATATCCTATCAAGAGGGGTTTGGATATAGTGGTTCCCACATCAACTTCCATAAGTAGGTTTAAACTACATAGAAAATATAATAAAAATTGTTGCACAAATTTTATTTTATTCATTAGTTAACCCTTTTTTTTAAATAACCACACCCGAGAAAACGTAACTCTTGAAAAGGTTTTCTAAAAAAATTATCAGCACTGCAGTTTCATTGGTGCCCTCGTATTTCGATTCTGATCACCAGTTCAAAAGTTAGGAAAACCCGCTCGTTCATTCATTGAACGTACACGTTCTAAACTTCGGAAATTGATTCTGGGCACACCTGGCCTCAGAATCAGGTTCCGTCAGAAACTGCGTTCTTGTAAAATCCCTATTAAAATTAAGAAAAAATTTCCCTTGACTTTTATGGGTCGTTACATAATGGGTAGTAGGATATCCTTTTCCATACACGGTGCAAGATGCATGGGAAGATATGTAGTGTTATTATTGATGGAGGAAGCTGTAGTAATGTTGTGAGCACCGAGTTAGTAGAGAAGTTGGGACTTCCTAATTTGAAGCATCAACATCTATATTGGCTTTAGTGGTTGACAGACTGTGGAGAACTAAAGTTTACCAAATATGTAAAGGTATTGTTCTCCACTAGTAAATACAAAGATGAGGTATTGTGTGACATAGTTCCTATGAAGGCATGCCCCATGCTGTTGGATCGACCATGGAAGTACATTCAATGAGTTACTCATGATGGTTTCTTGAACCGTCACACTTTTGTAGAACAAGGGGAACCTATAACCCTCAACCCCATGACCCCAAAATAAATATGGAAGATCACATTTTGAGAGAAAACAAAAAAAATGAGTGATGTGGAAAAAAGAGCGAAAATTAGAAGGCAGAGAATGAGGGGAAAATAGAGAATGAGAGTAGAAATGAAATGGAGAGCAATGAAAAATCAAGACGGGAAAAATATTTGAGAGGATATAAAAGTGTGATGCTGAAAAAAAAGAGTGACATTTTTGAAGCTTTGATTTTTAGAAAAAATCTCTTAGTACTTATGTACTAAGAGGTGATGTTGAACAGAAACGACTTAACTTCTCCTTTGCCACATGTTATTGAGTCTTTGTTGCACGAATTTGAAGATGTATTTCCTGAAGAGGTGCCACCTATTTTGGAACCCATTATATTCATTGAGCATAAAAATGACCTCAGACCTAGAGCATCACTACTGAACCACCCATCATATCGCACCAACCCAGAAGAGACAAAAGGGATTCAAAGGAATGTTCAAGAGCTATTGGATGTGGGATATGTTTGAGAGAGCCTTTGTCCTTATGCGGTACCAGTGCTTCTATTACCAAAGAAGGATGGAACATTGTGAATGTGCATTTACTGTAGATCCATCAACATCAACGAGGTCAGGTATTTTTATCCTATCCCAAGGTGAGATGATATGCTAGACGAATTAAATTGTTCAACTATTTTCTCAAAAATTTATTTAAGAAGTGGAAATCGTCAAATTAAGATGAAAGAAGGAGATGAGCGGAAAAATTAATTTCAGAGAAAACATGGACATTATGAATGGATAGTAATGCCCTTTGGTCTCACCAATGAACCTAGCACATTTATGAGGTTAATGAATCATGTCTTACATGCATATATTGGAAAATTTGTGGTATTTTACTTTAATGACATTTTGGTTTATAGTAGGACCATTCTTGAACATTTAGATCACTTAATAAAACACTTAGAGGTGTTAAGGAAGGAAAACCTATATGGAAACATAAATAAGTATGAATTTTGTCTCGATGAAAGAAAATTTCCTTGGATTTTATGTGAGAGGCAATAATGTTGAAGTGGACACCGAGAAGATCAATGCAATACAAGAATGGCCAACTCCAACCTCCGTTGGTCAGGTAAAATGTTTTCATGGGATTGCTAGTTTTTAAATGAAATTTGTGAAAGACATTAGCACACTAGAAGCACCATTGAACAAGTTGACAAAGATGATTGTTCCACTCAAATGGGGTACAACTCAAGAGAATTCCTTCCATGCACTTAAGGAGAGACTGACCCACACCCCTATACTTGCACTTCTGGACTTTGGAAGGACCCCTGAAATTGAATGTGATGCAAGAGGAATTGGCAAAGGAGGAGTACTCATGCAATAGGTTAAGCCTATTTTTTATTTAGTGATAAGAAAAATGGACAAACTCTAAACTATGATACATATGATAAAGAATTGTTTTCATTATTTAGAGTACTAGAGACATGGAAGCACTATCTTTGGCCTAAAGAATTTGTGATCCATTCTGATCACCAAGCTCTTAAATACCTTATGAGCCAACATAAACTAAATAGGAGACATTCTAGATGGTTGGAATTCATAAAATCATTTCCATATGTCATCAAGGATAAAACAGGTATAAAAAATGTTGTGGACAATGTACTTTCACATAGATATTCTCTTTTATCCTTGTTGGATTAAAAACTACTTGGTTTTGAATGCATTAAGAATTTTTATGCCACTAATAGTGATTTTATAGAACCTTATGAACATTGTAAACCTAGAGTTAGTTGGGAAAAGTTCTATTTATATGATGGATTCTTATTCCGTATTGATAATATTTACATTCCCAATTGAACTATTAATTTAGTTTTACTGAAGGAATAACATTCGGGTGGGTTAATAGGGCATTTTGGTGTTGCAAAAAACTCTAAGTGTTCTTCGGGATCATTTTTATTGGCCTAGGATATCTAGAGGTGTTGATAAATTTGTGGGAAACTTCATTGTCTTCTATAAAGACAAATCAAAATAGAACCCACGTAGACTATATCTTCCTCTCCCAATCCCCAACACCCCTTGGGAGGACATATCAATGGAATTTATTGTGGGGTTGCCACAGAACAAGAGGGGGATAGATTCCATTTTTTTGTGTGTGGATCGGTTTTAAAATAGGGCACATTTTATTCCTTGTCACAAAACAGATGAAACCACTAACATTGCAACACTATTCTTTCAGGAATTAGTCAAACAACATGGAGTTCCAAGGACAATTGTGTCATATCTAGACACAAAATGTCATAGTTACTTTTCATAGACCTTGTGGAGAAAACTAGGTACAAAGTTACTATTTTCCACTACATTTCATCCAAAAAATGATCGGCAAATGGAGGGGGTGAATCGAACACTATCAACCCTTCTGTGAACAATTATTAGGAACTATATCAAGAATTTTGTGGAGTGTCTGCCGCATGTGGAATTCGCATATAACAGGGCCATGTAATCAACTACTCAATATTCTCCATTCGAAATTGTTTACGGGTTTAACCCTCTTTCCCCTATTGATCTAGTTCATTTTCCTTTATAGAAAGATACTAATATGGATGTAAAAGGGTGCACAAAATTAATCAAACAACTCCATGAGAAGGGAAGGAAAAATATCGACCAGATGACACAGAAATATGTTGATCGTGCAAACAAGGGTTGCAAACAACTGTTGTTCGGGCACGAGGACATGGTCTAGATTCATATGCGAAATGAGATATTTCCTGACAGGCAGAAATCAAAACTCATCCCATGAGGATATGGACATTTTTGAGTTCTTGATAAGATTAACAACAATGATTACGTGATATATTTTCCAGGTGAGTATGGTGTAAGTGCCACATTCAATGTTTCTTATCATTCTCCTTTTTTGGGTATAGAGGATGAAGAGTCGAGGATGAATCTTTTTCAATAGTGGGAGGATGATGAGAAAAGTGTTAAAGCCACCAAGTCGATTGCGCATGAGGAAGAGTTGGATTTGCAAGGCCCGATGACGCGTGGGAGATTAAAGAGGCTATATGCCATAATGGGAGCCCATCTCGCTTTATTAAATGTACAATGGATCATTCCTTGCATGGATGGAGAAAATGGGTTGATTGTCTCTCTTATTCAAGCCCAAATATGATGTTTAAATCTTGGCCCACATGGTTGCATGAATTTGGATGTCTTGCCAACATGGAAGATTCTAGAAATAGAATCCTTGGACACCAAAGTCAAATCTGGTGGGCTATGAACTCAAATTCAAATCTGGTGGGATACAGTTGGAAAGTTGTGTGATACTTTTCCAAAGGTCTTTTCTAGAATTTATCTTTTTTATTTTAAGGGGACATGGCAGGTTTAGCATTTATGACTTTAGGGTATGAGACCCTTGACTATTGTATCACCCCTTGGATATAAATAGCCACCCCATGGCATTGTATTTTCATTCAAGATTGAATTGATAGATTATGCTTTGTTTCTCTTCATTGTGTGAGAATTTTTCTGAATTTTCCCTTGCCCTTGTGCATTCTTGCCTTGTCAATCTACATGTTAGATTGATGATCCAAGATCACAAATCCCCCAATTTTGTGCCTCAATCCAAGTGCGTTGTTGTGTGGATTGGCTATCATATCCCTCTATAGAGTTTGTTTTCTATGTACTAGGTCATGCTCCTTATAGAGTTGATTGACTACTTGCATCCACTATCTGTACGCATAATCCACAACTAATCAACGGACCACATCCTTCAACCACCACCCTACGCCATGAAGATCGGGCCACCCAGTGTGCCTCACATCAAAAATGAACTACATTTTGCATAATATCATTATTAATATCATCATAAAAACGAATATGAAATCTTTCATCTCCATGAGAAAGTGATAGTTTTGTTAAACATGTAACGACAAATTTACCAACATGATAAATTGATTTCTCTAAAGTAACAAGAGAAGTCTCATCTACTAAGGACGCATCAATTGTCCATAAAAAATTATAAATTAATATTTATCTTTCATTAAATATGTATGTTAATAAATTATTAACAATATGAAAAAATAGATATACCTCGTAAAATATTCCTCTCTCTCTGTATCTGAAATTGATAAAAGAAAGTTTAATGAATTTTTTTATACATGAATATTATTAGAAAAATAAATATTTAAAAACAAGAATGGAAAAATTAATTAAAAAAAGATGCATGTATTGGTATATTTCAAAAAAAGTAACAAAATATAAATAATTACTAGAAAAATTATGATCCAAATTTAGTAATTTCTCATATTCCTTCATCATTAACATTACATACTGCAAGAACTATTTCTTTCTTTTAGTCATTATAATCATTCATATAACATGTCATAGATGAATAAGGCCCATGTAAATAAATAACATCATCAACATCATTTTCACCACCCACATGGTATCTTTTTCCTTACAAAAATGACAAGCTACTGATCATTCGATGGATCGATGGCATAAAATGTCTGCTTTTCATGATTCACCATGTTAAATGGTTTGTTATTATAAATAAATATTTTCAAATAAACCAGTGTAAATCCACCATCATAATTTTTCACACCACTATTTTATCAACCTAATTACACTTATATACAATGAATCTAAATTTTGTATAATCAATTTCACATATATCCTCAAGAACTGGAAAAATATGTGGACAAAGCCAAAATTGGGTTTTTACCTTTTTTAGTTGAAAAATGCACTGCTTCAATGATAACCATTACACTACTATTTTGAATAGTACTATTTTCATGCAACCTTTTTTTGTGTAAAATGTGTACCCATTAATATGAAAACAAGTACATGTTATAAAATTAAGATATGGTCCCCCTGCCAACTATTTCCATGTATCTAATGTAGATATATATGTTCTCACATTATCTATAAACCATGAAGCAAATGCCATTTTTATTCTCAATCTTCTTACACTTTTCATTTATTTTCGGATATCATCTCTTTAATTATATAATATGTGATTATATATA
This sequence comes from Viscum album, assembly GCA_963277665.1. Classification (NCBI taxonomy): domain Eukaryota; kingdom Viridiplantae; phylum Streptophyta; class Magnoliopsida; order Santalales; family Viscaceae; genus Viscum; species Viscum album. Next base: position 1,096,217,412 of record OY728121.1, on the reverse strand, counting down.
TGATTGGAAATTATCTGTGCTGTTCAAAATATATAAATTTTCATGAATCACTTCATCGCATGGAATGAAATTTACATTTAAGCATCGAATCCCTCTACCTTCACTATCAACTGTTAAATTTAGAGATATAGGGATACTGATATGCTCCAAATCAAACAAATATTCAGTACAGAACTCAATCACCTATTCTGATGCATATTTTTGAAAAATAGATGCCTTTAGTCGATAAATATTTTTAACACATCCCTTTAATCTTTTCATATAACATTCAAAATAATTCATCAAATTGAAATAAATAGGTCTATATATTCTTATATCACGTACTTGATGAATCAACAGATGTACCACTATATCGAACAATGTAGTTGGAAAATGCATCTCTAGATGACAAAGTATAAGAGAATATTCATTATCCAACTCATATAACAAATTTGGATCAATAACTTTGATAAAAATAGATTTTGAAAAATTACATAACCTGATGATAGACTTTCTTAAGGCTGATGGAAATATACCACCCAGTGTGACTGGTAGTCGTTGTTGCATCCATACATGACAGTCATGAGATTTCATACCTATTAATTTTAAATCATTAATTGACAAGAAATTCTTTACATTGGAATAATATCAATTGGGTACATTTATACCATAAAGACATTGAAAAAAATAAACTTCTCAATCATGCTGAATGTGTGACAATCTGGAGGTAAACATGTTCTATTTCCTTTCACAGTGGGAGCTAACTCAAAATGTATTACCATTTCTATCATGTCCAATGTAGAATTCAATCCATATTTTGTTCTTACTTTTATGTCTAGTAATGTTTCAGTCAATCTATCACATATATTTTCCTCAACATGAATATCATAAATGTTATTTTTTAACTCTAAAAATCTCTAATAATTTAGTTAAAAAAAAGACTGTTTCATACCAATATTTTTTTGAAGACCATAACAACTTTTATTTCTAAATTCCAAATCAATATTTTTCACCAAGTTGTAATATTATTCAATGGGAAATGGTTTTTTGGGAATATTGTATTCCTTTAAACTGTTAAATTCCATTTTAATCTATAATATGGATTATCAATTCTCAAAAAATCATTGATGTCCCATGTACACTATCTTTGTTCCATTCTACAATTGATAATATAATGTTTATTCTTCACAAATTGGACAAGATTTATGTCCTTTAATAGTGTATCCAGATACATTTCCATATAAGGGAAAGTCATTTATAATAAAAATTATCCTATAACACAAAATAAAATACTCCTTTTATGCATCAAATACACTTACACCTTCCTCCCATAGAGGTTTCAAATCATCAATCAATGGTTAATGTTAAACGTCAATATCGTTTCCAGGAATATTTGGTCAAAAAATCACCATTCTCCTCATAACATAATTTTTCTTCATACATATCTATGTAGATAAGTTGTAAAATACCAACAAAATAGTCCACAAACTTTGTTGGCTACTTAAGCTTCGATATATATTCATTCCATCTGTACACACTCCCAATTTCGAATTTCTAAATTCACATCCAAAATTAGGAAATTTATTATCAACTATATTACGTTATGATGAATTAGCAGGGTGATGTAATTTTCCATCAGAGATACATTCATATGAATGCCATATAAACCTTTTTACATCAAATGAATTTGAAAATAGATGCTTCAAAGGGGAATTATTGGAAGGTACCAATTTGATTTAGCAGGGGATTTTATTTTGGTACCTGAAAATGAATCCTAATTAATTTATCGGAATAATATGAAGGTATTATTGGAAGAAAATATTTAATTTTGCATGAGGATATATGTCAGTAACTGAAAATGAATCAAAATTAAATATTTCATCCATCTTATAGCTTGATGTTCCACATGTAGGACATTTTGATAAAAATTTATATTTTTCCTATAAACACATAGTCATTTGGAACAAATGCATCTTTTTGTACCCAAATCCCATATATCATAATATTTTCCTCCCCTCATAATTGGAATCTGGAAACCTATTTCTTTCTGGGTGTATCTCTTTTAAAAGTGAAAGTTTGTTAGAGAAACTTTTATCACTCCAACCATTAATTTCATTCAATATTCCAAATCGCAAAATGGATAATAACAATGTATATTTAATATATATTTGGAGTAATGGTTTATCAGAATCCCATTACAATCATTTGAAAATTTCTATTTTTAATGGTTTCAACACGTAATACATGAATAAAATCATCAATTCGATCCTATGTCACATTATGAATATTTTCATCGACACTATCTGTTGAATTTATTGTTCTTTCATCATGCTAGATAAAACATGTATAATTAATTCTAAAACCCCAACAAATTAGGTGATCCTTGATTTCTATAGAGTTTACCTATTTCATATTAAAACACTTCCCACATGGGAAGAAAATAAAATCATTTTTTTAAGATTTTGTTTAGTAAATTCCATGAATTCATCAACTAATTTTTCATATTCATCAATGGTTCTTTGTAAATTTATCCAATTAAGATCAATTAAATTCATGATATCACAATATAATTAATGAATACATTAAAACATAGAAAAATGAAATATATATTTATAAACTGATAAAATTTAAACAGAAACACATTTAAAAATACTATTGATAATCAAATAGAAAACATAAGATATGAAGAAAAATTACATATAGTTAAATTTTTATTTTCATATTATATACATGTTCTTTATTGATATTATAATTTTATTATTTTCAATCATCTAACATTTATTATTTCATTTTACACAGTTGGTACATTTGTTCGGTGTTGCATTTGTCAAAAGTATTTAAGATTGCATTAATTTATAAGGTCATTTTAAATAGTTGTTACTAAAAATTGGTTTATGTTAAAACTGAAACTCACTAGTCATAATAGATATGGAATTCTCACATCTCATCACTACACCCCCAATATATTGAAAACCATCATTAATACTCTCACATACCTGCTGATCATATGGATGTAATACAATAACAATAAGATCTATACCAACATATGGTGTTACATACTCATTCATACCATTTGGGTGTTCAACTGACGGTCATTGTAGTAGAATTATATTACAAAAAAATTAGACATATAAATCAAATATATATATCCAGTCAGAATATACCACATAGTATATTTCAAAAATTTATATCATGTCACTATTATAATAATTTATGACGTGTCTCACTATTTTTTTGAATTAAATTAATTTATTATTTCTTGAATTATTTTTTTATATATTATCAAATATTGATTAATTATGTGGGGAATTAACCATGAGTTTATAAAATCAATGAACTCTTTTAACCTTATTAATTAAATAAAGTTTTATATAATGTGATAAAATAAAAAAAATCATATTTGTGTAATAATCTATAAATTAATCACTATTAATCTCTTATTGTATCATTTAAAAGTGGTTATAACACTCTTCATAAATATAGGTAGTTCTAATAATTATGAATTTTGATTATATTGGTGGTGGTTTAGTAGTATAAAAAATAATACTTTGATTATTTTTAAATAAACCATATCAAATTCACAATGAAATTAGTAATCTATAAGAAGGGATGTTCTACATTTATATTTATAACTTATTTTTTACATATATTAATTAGAATTATCTTAGGGAAATAATATTATTTAGACATATTTCATATCTAAAAATCCAAATAATATAATAAAATCCACTTGATTGATGATTTCAAGGATTATAAGATTTTAAAAAAATTGTATATATTTAACAAAGATAAATCACAAGGTGATAAAAGATATTCCACTGTAAAATTTTATATTTTTCGTGACTATATAGAGATATCATAAGATAAAATATATCATGACTAAAGGATAACCAATTGAAAGATTTATTGATAAAAGTGTTTAATCACATTTCATGTTGTAACATGCCTAAACATGGGTGTCATAAAAAATTACCATTTAAATAAAGTGATATGAATTTATCACATGGAATTATTTAGTGAAGTTATTTAGTTTTAATATGAAATTTTGAATTATATATGTGTTAAGGTTCCAAAATATAGTGATAATTTTTTTAGGGGGCGATTCATGAAATTAACTTCCTTTTAAATTTTACCATCAAAAAAATTTAAGACATGCTAATGTGAATTTAAATATTGATATAAACAAACAAAAAAACATGAAGGAAAAAAATAAATTAAAACTAATAGATTTTTATGTGTTTTACTACCAAAAATGAGAATGTGAAACATTGGAATGATCTACTAAAACTCATGATCACACATTCAACCAAATTAATGAAACAACTTACAAAATTCAGAGTTTAAATAATCCTCTATCATAAATTTGAGATTTGTACCTTGAATGTATTCCAAGAATAAACACTGCTTGTAATATCTAAAAAAAATTGATTGTAAAAACGTATATTAATGATGAAAAAGAACTAAAATCAAACAACAATTTAGGTTGGAAATAGGATTTGGAGAAAAAAATAACATGGATATGATGATTTAATCAATGAAGATGTAGATTGGAGACCGTAGATCATGAAAATTGAAGAAAAACACTAAAAATGGAGTTCAAGATCACAGGGTGGCCTTCGATATCTTCGTGAATTGGGAGGGATTGGTCACGAGATGGAGGGTTTTGTAGTTCCAAAAAAATGAGGGTTTATTGATAACTGATGATTTGTAATGTTTTTTGGTGTTGGTTATTACAAAACAGGTGCTGAAATGCCAGAGAATATATTTTTGGAATCGGTTAAAAAAATGATTCCAAATTTTTTCTATTATTTTTTAGGGGAGTATTGTAAAAAATTGATGTGAAAAATATATTTCTTTTATTTTTTTCATCGGTTTTGTAAAATCCCAAGGCCAAAAATAAATTGTTCCACAGTTTTTGGTGTCAGTTTTACTAAAAACTGATGAAAGAATGACGTCTAAAAACGGTACGGTGTCCATTTTTATTAAAACAGACACCTAAACCCTCCTTCAAATAGTTTTTTTGTCATTTTAAAATGTTTACATCATTTATTTGACATTAAAAAAACAATTTCCATTTGTATAAAAGAAGGTTAAAAGTCATTAGGAAACAATGTGACCTTCATAATCATAAGTTATAAAATTATCTATATATATATATGATGTTATAGGATAAAAATTTCACTTCTATTGATAAAAAATGTTGTACCTTGAATCATAATTATGATATCCATTCTAAAAAGTTAGAAGAGTTTATGGTATTTATGAAATATCAATGTAATGAAATGGTTGCTCATGCGTACGTACAGATTACCTTCTCCACGAATGCGATTAGATTAATTCTCTAGCATAATGATTCAAGAATAATTTTCATTTTATGATAAAAAATAATTTTTATGAATTTAATATCATTATATATATGAATCAACTACATCCTATCCAAAAAAAGCATGGCTTACGTATCCAATCATATGAAGGAAAACGAATCAGTTAACACCCGAAACAATGATAATACTGAAATATTATTAACAATGAGATATTAGATGACAATATAGGATATCATATTTATGTATATAGTTATTTCATAATTTAATAACAATTTTTTTAACTATTATACAAGAGTTTAAAATACCATCGACTATGGAAATGTACAAGGTAAGGGTTAATTTCACAATCTCTTTATTATCTGAGGTTTTTTATATGTGAGTATCAACTGGGACCTCTTTATCATCCACATCCATTTTTCATAAATATGTATTTAAAAACATTATTAATATTTACTAGAATATTGGTTAACTCCATTTACACACTTGTTTGAATTTTTATAAAATTTTATTAATGGAATCTTTCTGTTGTTTTCCAAAGAAGGTACTTTATGACATTTTTGACAAATTAAAGTAAGAATGTTTTTTTTAACTTATATGGAGGGTGAGGATATTTTCTGTCGTTATAGAAATTTTGAATCTTCTCTTACAACATTATAAGAATATTTTCAAAATAAATGTTTTATTTTATAGTTATGTGACTCTTAAATTATTTCAAACCAGAAAGAGATATTTCTCTCAAATATTTTTGATTTCATCTATGTCAACATCCATTGATAAATTTTACACTTGTTTGTAGTTGATTTAATATGATATAAATACTCCCTATTGTATTTAAGGTTTTTTGATATTTTTATAGTGGATGTGTTATTTTTACAACATTCACGGTTTATGGTTAAAGTATTGACATTTAATATACTAGTTTTAATACAAATGATTATGTTATGTTTCATCCATTTAATATGAGGACTGTATTGGACTTAGTAAGTGATGTATGGATCCTGCTATAGCTCCTCAGTGCATCTATAGGTCTCATGAGATAATTATATGTGGAATTGGATGAGGCCTTTCCTAATTTGATATATGGTTTTGGATGAGGCCTTAATCATTTTTAGACGTCTTGGCCGAGACCTTGAAAAAAAATAGAATCTCCCGCATTATAAATTCTCTCATTATGAAAATAATATTAATGGTCCATGTGGTTATTCGACTAGTATAATACCCATGAAAATGATTTATTATGGAATTATTTACTCATCTCATATTCCTTCCATAAAGTGTTCATATATATTATTTGTAAAGGCTTATGTTTCCAATTATTCACCATGCCTAATGTATATGTTATCTTCCACTGTGTTACTTACTATTATTGGGCATCTGAGATCACCCATTTTTTGTGTTTCATTTTACCATGATATGATGATGTTATTTATTAGTGACTTTCATGCTTAATCTAGGAGGCTTGGATGATTCTAATGTAATAAATCAATGTTCTATTTCTTTTCAATATGTAATAATGAAATTATTTATGTATCTTGTTTCCAATAATACTAAATGGATCGGTTTATTGGGACATTATTCCTTATATAATGCCATTTTTATGTAATAATTCACCGACTCTAGGTAACTGTGGTTAGGGAATTACCGTTATTATCAAAGAAATTTATTAAAAACCTTGGAAACTAGATTTATAAAAACACTGATTAGAAAACACTACCCTAAGATAGAATTTGAGGATTTGTATAGAAGAACTCCCTAGAATTTTATAAATGTAGAGATTTTATGAGTTTTCCAAGTAATATATCTCTGTCTAGATATGAGAAGGTAGAGGCAGCTCTAGGACTGATATACACAGTGTTAAAACTAGAAAACACCAATTTAATCTTGACTCAAATGGGAATTGGTGTGTGACAACGGGCCATGCTGTGCTCATGGATACAACACTCCCGGGGGATATTCTTAGGATAATTATCATTATAATTACAAACCATTATGAACTATTTATTCATTTATACTTCTTCAATGAAAACATCTTTATGATTATGGATTATATTAATAAAATATTCAATTTATGTTATGTATTTTACAAGTTTTTAATTATGTATTGCGATCCATAAACTAATCTATTGTATTCCATTATTTAGAAATGGAACATAGTTGAAGGAAAGGAAACTGTACCAACCCAAATAATCCATGTAGGGATTTAAATCCTAATCAAGATAATTATAATGGAGCCGGTGATGCAACTGGTTCTGATCAGCTTATCACCATACATGGACAAATCACTCAGGTTATTAATAATAACCATACACGTATGGAGGTCCTTGATTGACAACATAGAGGATCAATGTTAGACCGATTCATGAGGCAACAAACACCAACATTAAATTGGATGAAAAATCCACATGTAGATGAGAAATAGATAATTTCTATAGAGAAAATATCTCACGTTTTGGGGAGTAGAAAAAGGGAAAATGTTGTCAAGGTAGTTTATCATCTCACAGGAGATGCATATCAATAGTGGTCATTAATTCAAAACACTATAGAGGAATATGAAGTATAAAACATGGAATGGAGGGAATTTAATGATATTTTCTTAGAAATATACTTTCATCTTGACCATTGAGTGGATATGGAAAGGCAATTTCTGAGTCTAATGCAAAAGGAGGATGATAAAGTCACAAAGTATGAAGCTAAAATTACATGGTTAGTAAGACACACTGCAGATTATATATGTAACCTAAGAATTTAGATTGATCATTTCATTGATGGGACAAAACCATATCTACATCGATCATTAGTCTCACAATCCTTCTCATCATACAAAGATATTGTCTCATGTGCTATCGAGATAGAAAAGGAATTCTCTATGGCTTACGACATTAAAGAAAAGAAATAGAATAAGAGATCTTCTAAACACTATGAGAAAGGAAATAAGGAAACATGTAATAATGGAAGAGTTGAATTTCTGTCTTGTGATAATTATGGAAGCAAGAACCCTGGTTCCTGTCTAAATGGAAAATAAGTATGCTACAAATGTGGACAGAAAGTCCATCTTGCGGGTGATTGTAAGGGGATGAAAGAAGCATCCAATGAAAAATGCTAAAATTACAGGGATATGGGACATTATGCACATGAATTTACCAAGCACCAACGAAAATTACATTAGAAAAGGAAAAGGGAGAAAGGCCAAGATTATGTGATCACTACTGCTGAGGTTGAAGCTCTAAATGACATGGTGGCAGGTAATTTAATGGTTTCCTCAAATTTATCCAATGCATTATTTGATTATGTATCATTTCATTGTTTCATATCTTCCTAGTTTTCCAATAAAATTAGATATTCTTTTCAATTTTACATAAAAAGGGAGTTGTCTGTCAATACTATTATGGGAAGTATCATTTTAATCAATGTTTTGTGAATCAGTTCCCTTTAGGGCACATACATGTGATTTATCTGCTGATCTCATCATCATATCCATGATTTAATTTGATATAATCCTCGGTATGGATTGGATTTCAGACCATGATACGACAATTTATTGTAAGAATAAAAAGGTTACAATTCTCGATGATGATAAAGAGTGCCTTATCATTAGAGCAGAAATGTCACCATCTGATTAATATCCAGATCCACCCCCATTAGCTATACTAAATTCAATTGTTGGGGATGAAGAGAATAAAATAACTGTTGGCGAGGAATGAAATGTTAAAATAGAGGATGTACCTATTGTGCAAGAATATGTTGATGAGTTAAAAGATAATTTACCTAGACATCCTCCAAAATGATAAATTGAGTTTTCAATTGACTTAATTCCAGGTTTAAGGCCCATATCGAAGATCACGTATAGAATGGGCAATGTAGAATTAGTGGAACTAAAGAAACAACTAGTGGAATTGATTAATAAGGGATTTATTTTCCCTGGTATTTCTCCATGGGGATCCCCTGTCCTTTGTGTGATGAAGAAAGTTGGATCTATGAGGTTATGCATTGACGACAGGGATATCAATGCTATAACAATAAAGAACAAGTATCCCCTACTTAAAATTGATTATTTATTTGATCAACATCACAGATATCAATATTTTATAAAGATTGACCTTGGATCTGGACACCATCATTGATGCGTGAAGAAGGAAGAAATTCTGAAGACAACATTTCCATCTAGGTATGGGAATTATTAGTTTACAGTAATGCATTTTGGGGTGACTAATGCACCCTCTATTTTCAGGGATCTAATGAATAGAGATATCAAGGATTATATTGATGAATTTTTAGTGGTATTTATTGATGATATCTTGGTATACTCCAAAAGCTACAATGAACATGAAAATAACTTCCAAATTATCTTAAACACTCTTAAAAGAAATGAATTATAAGGGATGTTTAGAAAGTTTGAATTCTGGATTCAGAATATTTCTTTTCTTTCCATATTGACTTTAAGGATGGTATCTCTATTGATCCTTGTATGACAACAGAAATCCAAGAATGGACTGCACCAATGAGTATAACTTAGGTACGTAGTTTTATTGGTTTAGTAGGTTATTTTTGGCATTTTGTCCAGAATTTTTCTCAATTGTCTATCCCATTAAACAAGACCACATGTAAAGGGGTTAAATGTGACTGGACTAAATATTGTGAAGAATGTATTGAGGAATCGAATAAAAGATTAATTAATTCTCCCATATGTAATCTATCATCGAAGAATGATGGGTTTGTTATTTATAGTTTTACTTCAAAGAAAGGTCTTGGTTGTGTACTTATCCATAATGATATAGTTATTGCCTATGCATCATGACAGATAAAAATCCATGAATAATACTATCCCACTCATTATCTTGAGTTAGCATCTATTATATTTTCGTTGAAGATATGGAGCCACTATATCTATGGTAAAAAATTTGAGATATATAATGATCACAAGAGTTTGAAGTATATTTTCTCACAAAAAGAACTCAACATGAGGCAAAAGAGATGGCTCGAACTAGTCAAGGATTATGACTTCACTATACACTACCACCCGGGGAAGGCAATAAGGATGCAGATGCTTCGATCAGAAAGGATCATGGAGTTTTGAACAAGATGATAGTTTAAAGGGATCCTTTTTTCATGAATCCAGTAAAGATGGATATGTGAATAATAAAAAAAGGTGAAACATCAATAATTTTTCAAATGGTTTCCAAACCACCTTCACTATAATGGATAAAATTTTATAAGCCTAATGATGAAGAGTTTAAAACAAAAATTTATGTTTTCAACAATGGGAGATTGATCGAATTTGTATCTGATGATGGTATTTTTAGATTTGGGAAGAGACTATGTGTTCCTAACATACCTGATCTAAAAAGGGAATTGTTGAATGATGCTCATAGCTCCAATTTTTCTATACACCCGAGTAGCACTAATATGTATTGAGATTTGAAGGATCAATTTTTGGTGGAAGCCATGTAGAGGGATATTTCTGATTATGTCGGAAGATGTATGGTTTTTCAATAGGTGAAGTTTGGAAGACAACATCCTAGAAGAGTCATGCATCCTCTTCCCATACCTGAGTGGAAATTGGATGATTTTACGATGGAAATTTTCATGGTGATACCAAAGGCTCCTAGAAGGAATGATGCAATATGTGTCATTATTGATCATCTTACCAAGTCAACACATTTTCATTCTATAATATATGATTTTTCACTTGAACATTTAGAAAGACTATATATTAATGAAGTTGAAAGACTTCATGGTGTACCCCTATCAATTTTTTCGGATCGTGATCCCCGTTTTACATCAAGGTTCTAAAATATTATTTAGAAATAACATGAAACTGAACTTTGTTTCAGCACTACCTACCACCTTCAAACTGATCGACAATCAGAATACATTATTCAAACCATAGAAGACATGTTGAGATCTTACTCACATAACATTCAACGTATGTGGGATCAATATTTACCTCTGGTAGAATTTTCCTATAATAATAACTTCTATTCAAGTATTCAGATGGAAACATATGAAGAGTTATATGGGATGATATGTCACACACCAACTTGTTGGGATGATTCTAGTGAATGAAAATTCTTAGGCCCAAAAATTGTTGTGGAAACAATGGAAAAGGTAAATATTATCCAAACCCACATCAAAGAAGCTCAAAGTAGGAAAACGTTATATGCTGATAATCAAAAGAAGGATTTGTAATTTCAAGTAGGTGATCATGTTTTCTTGAAGGTATCTCTATGGAAGGGTGTTATATGTTTCGATAAGAATGGTAAATTGAGTCCCATGTACATTGGACATTTCAAAATTATAGAACGAATATGAGATGTAGCTTACTGTTTAGCAATGCCGCCATGTCTCTCAAAAGTTCATGATGTGTTCCACATATCACTATTGAGAAAATACATGTCTGCCACAACAAATGTACTCACTTATGAAGAAATAGGACTAGAACCCGACCTATCTTAGTGCGAAGAGCCTATAAGAATTCTTGATAACATATAACAAGTGCTGGGAACCCGAATCACTTGTCTGGAAAACGTTCTATGGAGAAACCATAATATGGAAGAGGAAAAGTGGGATCCCAAGGAGTTTATGATGACGAAACACCTGAATATTTTTTGCAGTAATATTCTAGAAATTTCTAGGATAATATTATTTTAATGAGGGGAGAATTAACAACCCAAGCTTCCACAATACGTTTTCCTTTGAATAATGATGTAACTTGCGTTGTACGCATCATGGAGTTTTAACACACCACAATGATTCAAAGTAGCTATTATGAATAGTAATACCAACTTTTTGAAATTTTGTAAATTTTATTTTTCAAAATGGACTTCATTTTTGGATATGGAATATCAAAATTATCTTAGTGTGAATTTTTGGTATTTTTCTAAAAACATTCAATTTTTGAGGAACAGTGAAAAACAATGGATAATTGTAAAAAACTGACTATTATTTAAATAATTATTTATTTTTTAAGTCAAAATAGATACATAATACATATATTAGTTCAATATAATTCATTGGAGTCATTTTAAATAATGAATTAGATGTATAAAATTTTATTTAACTTTTTACCGTCTTTTACCCACCTTCTAAGAGAGTTTGAAAATTTGCATAAAACTTAATTTTACCAATTATGTGATTTGAATTTAAAATTTCCAAGTGACACAATTGAAATAATAATGTAATGTTTGGTTCAATAAGAAGAAAATAATATTTTTTGAATATTAACTTTTAACTTTTATTTACCACGGTTAAAAGTAGATAGGGTAATTAAAGGTAAAAAAGATAATATAATTACCCTAACATATGTCCTAATTCTATTGGATAAGTGTATTTCGACCAAAATTAACCTTAGGAAGAAAAAATGATCCTTTTGGTCCACTTTAATAAGATTAGTAAATATATTATTATTTAATTTAAAGAAGAGATAAAAGTGTTAAATTCATGTTTTCAAAACTAAAACATTTTTAATATAGGGGTATACATAAGATAAATTCGACTATAAATATCAATTAGAATAATAAAAATATTTTAAACATAATTTTATTTTATTTATAATTGTTAGACATTAAAAAATTAAATTTATTTATGACACAATGTTGAAGCAATAATTACCATATCAATGAATGATAAAAATAATTGATATTATAAATATCCAAAAAACATTAGTTGGAGACTTTTGATGAATTAAACTAATTTTATAGGTTAATATGACATGTTAGGGATGATTCATTTATTTTTTGTTCAATGTAATCATGCTATTATGACTTTAACAAAAACAAAATACCAAATAGTGTCAAAATTGACATAAAAGAGTTTTTTAAACAAATAATATAATAGTAAATGAAATAATATTACTAAAAATGTAAAGCTCTGCAAAAGGAATTATATAATGATACATATACATATATATATATATATATCATTAATCAACCAATTTAGGTTCTCTTGTCATTTTATAGTATGATTATTAACCATGTAATATAAAAATACAGGAAGACATTTTAAAAGTTATACTATTTAATGAAGAGTTAAAACTAAATGATAAGGTTAATATGGTGACACAAACCTTTCTAAAACCTATTAGTTGAGATTTTCTAGACCCATACCCAAAATAGTATCAAAATAAATCTTTTTTGATGCATCAGAAACCAAAAATGATTTTATAATAAAATAATACTTCAATTTTTCTTAAGGTGCCCCTCTCTCGTCTTATAAAAAAATTCCCCTTATATTAATTTCACACCCCAAAGCCAGTTTGTTCAGCCAAAAACTACTCAAATATCCTCTTATCTATCTTCAATTAATCCTATAGGCCTTACATTGATCATAAATCCAACCTAAGGAGCACTTTTGATCAAATCAAAAGGAAGAACCCGAAGAAGAGGTAAATATTTCATCCCCACTTTCATGTTCATTTCTTCTTCCACTTCCTCTTTCATTGTTGTCTCTATAGAAAAATAATAATCCTAGTGCTTTATACATACTATGATTTTATCATTAATATGGTACTACCATATTTGTTATTATATCCATATTATAAATTTAAATGTAACCATACGCGCATACGTATGGCTTACCATCTCGACGTCATGGTGAATTTTGTTATTCAAACACTTCATTATTTGGAAGGAAAAAATAATCAGTATAACTGATGTAAATAATAAATAAAACATTTTAATGATTCTGTATATATTATATACCATCCAATTACATATGATTTCAACATCAATATAATTATATCTTCACTCGTGCGTACCTACTAATTACAGTATCCACGAACAAGATGAGATTCATTCCCCATCAAAATCATTCAAGAATAATATTCATTTTTTGATTAAAAATAATGTTTAAAAACATAATATCATTCTAGATATAAATAAAATACATCCTATACAAAACAAAAATCGCTTACCTAACCAATAATATAATGTAAAACAAATGAGTTAACACCCGAAACAATTATACTACTGAAATATTATTAACAATGAAATATTAGAGGATCATATATGATATCATATTTATGTATATAGTTCTTTTATAATTTAATAACAAATTTTTAACTATTATATAGGAGGTTTAAATACCATTGACTAAGGAAAAGTAGAAGGTAAGGATTAATTTCACAATCTCTTTATTATCCGAGGTTGTTTTTACACGAGTGTCTACTGGGACCTCCTTATCATCCACATCCCAATTTATTAAAAATGTATTTGGAAAAAATTTTACTATTTAATAGAATATGTGTTAAATCGATATATACCTTTTGTTAATTTTTATATAATGTGTTTAAAGGAATCTTTCATTCATTTTTCAAACAAGGGACTTTATGACCTTTTTAACAAATTACGATAAGAATGTCTTTTTAACTTTTACAGCGGGTGTGGCTATATTCCGCCGTTATTTCACTTTAGAATATTCCCTTACAAGATTATAATTATTTTTTTCAAAATAAATATTTTCTTTTATATTTGTGTGATTCTTAAATTATTTAAAAATAGAAATATATATTTCTCTCAAATAGATTTGATTTCATCTATGTCAATATCCTTAGATAAATTTTTCATTTTTTAAAGTCGATTTATTATGACACAAATCATCCATATAGAATTTAAATTTTGGTGATATGTTTGAATATGGATGTGTTATTTTTTTAACATTCATGGTTTATGGTTAAAGTATTGAAATTTTTTAGTCTAGTTTTAATAAAAAAAATTATGTTATGCTTCAACCTTTTCATATGAGGAATGTATTGGAATAAGTAAGTGATGGGTGGAGCCTGCTATAGCTCCTCGGTGCATCAGTTGTTCTCATGAGACAATTAGACGTAGAATTGGATGAGGGATTTACCAAATTGATATATGGTTTTGGATGAGGACTTAACCTTTTTTAGACGTCTTGGAAGAGGCCATGAAAAAGTGTTTCAGAATGTCACATATCATACATTCCCTCATTATGAAAATAATATTGATGGTTCATGTGGTTATTCTACTAGTATGATACCCATGACTATGTTTTGTTATGGAATTATTTACTCATCTCATATTCCTTCCATAAAGTGAACATATTTATTATTTAAAAGGAATGTGTTTTCAATTATTCACCATGCCTAATGATTGTGTTATCTTCTGATGTATTTATTACTCTTACTGATCATTTGAGCTCACCCTTTTCATGTGTTTCATTTTCCCAGGATATGAAGAAGTTATTTATGAGTTACTTTAAGGTATAATCTTGGAGTCTTGGATTTTTGTAATGGAATAAATTAGTGTTGTATTTATTTTCAAGTTGTAATGTTGAACTTATATAAGTATCTTGTTTCAAATAATACTAAACTGATCGGTCTTTTGGGACATGATTCCTTGTATCATGCCAAAGATATGTAATAATGCATTGACTCGGGGTAACTGGGGTTGGGGCATTACAATGGGTGTCAAAAAATTTCATCCTTGTAAATATATCTATGGACGGATACAGAAGGCATGTGTTTTCAATCTTTTTCTTTCAAAAAACATATTTTTCTCAGCTTTTATTTAAAATATCTCAATAAACCCCCGCTAGAGAGAGATGTAATTTCATAATATCTTTTGATTCCTAAAAATTGAATTTCAACTATAATTTAATAAAATAAATACGTCATTTAAAATATTTAATATTAAAAAAATTAGATAAATTAAATCAATTGAGACATTTTACCATCACAGCCTCCCAAAGCTGTTGTTTTGCAATCCTGTCCTTAGATTTCCAATCAGGATATAAAATACTAATCCTACAATAGCTCTTCATTTATATATAGCTGATAAAATTGATGAGAACCATGTTAAAGCAACCAAGTAGATTGCGTGGGAGGAAGATTTGGATTTTCAAAGCCCGATGACGCATGAGAGATTAAAGAGGCTGAATGCCACAATGGGCACCCATATCACCATTAAAGGCTCAATTGACATTTCCTTGCATGGATGGATCCAATGGGCCTATTATCTCACTTATTCAAGCCCAAACATGATGTTTAAAAATTTACCAACATGGTTGGACGAATTTGGATGTCTTTCCAACATAGATGATTCTATAAATGGCATCTTTGGACACCAAAGTCAAATCCGGTGGGGTACGCACTCAAATTCAAATCTGATGGGATATAGTTAGAAAGTTGTGTTCTACTTTTCCAAAGTTATTTGTTAGACTTTATCTTTTTGACTTTTAAGGGGACATGGTAGGTTTAGACTTTATGACATTATGGTATTAGACCCTTGACTATTGTACACCCCTTGGCTATAAATAGCCACCCTATGGCATTGTATTTTCATTCAAGATTGAATTGAGAGCTTATGATTTGTTTCTCTCCATTGTGTGAGAATTGATCTGAATTTCCCCTTACTCTTGTGTATTCTTGCCTTGTTAATCAACAAGTTAGATTGGTGATCTAAGATCACAAATCCCCCAATTCTGTGTCTCAATCCAAGTGCGTTGTTGTGTGGATTGGATATCATATTCCTCCCTTGAGTGTGTTTTCTATGTAGTAGGTCATGCTCCTTATATCCTTGATTGACTACTTGCATCCACTATCCGTACCCATCATCCACCACTTTTCCTCAGACCACATCCTTCAATCATCGCCCTACGCCGTGATGACCAGGCCACCCTGTACATCTCACTTCAGTCGGTATCAGAACTCCGGTTGACACGGTAGGCATGTATACATTAATTTACTTTAATTCACGCCATTACCATATTTATCTTTCAATATTATTCACCAGTTCAATAAAATAAAATTCCATTTCTTGAAAGACTCCCGAATTGGCCTAGATTTTGAAATCTTTTACTATTATAAATTGATCCAAATATTCATTCATCTTATTTCCAAATTTTATACACTATAAGTGATTTGTATCTGAAAAAAAACCAATTCTATCAACTCATCATTTTGTTCTTTTCAAAATTATGCAAATCCATTATTTGAGATATTTTGAAAAAAAAATTGTCTTAATCTCAATTCAATCATTGTGTGCTTCAAAACTCCAAGAACAACACTTTTTAAGGAGAATTGAACAAAAAAAGGAAAAAAGTGGATACAATTACTCCTTTGTGCATTAACTTAATAGCACTTTCCATTTACATATATCACTTTTTCCATCATTTTACTTCATCCTCATTTTTTATTTGGCTCATATTTTTATTCATTTATCTTATTTTGAAAAACTAGGAAAAACCCAAATACCACCTTTCTACCCACCTTTCCACCCTCCCTTTATCCATTTTCTACCATCTTTTCACCCTTTACCCTTTACCACTCAAGCGGGTTATATTAAACTAGCCACTGATATAATCTTGATTGGGGAAGGATTTGTGGCACCTGATCATCCCAAACGAGGTATTATATTTCAGAAGAGCATGGAATTTTAATAGAGTGTTGGGAGTGGAGATAAGTAAGAAAAAAAAATATCCTGTGCGTGTGAGTGTGTACATCTTGTTGTGTGTGTGTATGCGCATACATCTTGTGTGTGTGAGTGTGTATCCTTGTGTGTGTGAGTGTGTATCCTTGTGTGTGTGAGTGTGTACATATTGTGTGTGTGTAAATATTGTGTGTGTGAGGGATTGTCTATCATTGTGTGTGTTCCCCCCCGGTGTGTGTTTGCGTTTGTGTAACATATCATGGTAGAATAATGTGGGAGGAAAATTTCTCATGTTAACAAAGAAGGAAGTCGAATTAGATCTCCCGCACCTGAAGCTACGCAATTCCAAATTCAAGATTTGGTGATACACTTCTAGGAGATTCTTGATCGGAAGTTGGAGGTGCTACATGAGAGGATTTAAAACCTGGAGAATCAATCAAGCCAAAAGATTGTCCAGGATAACCCGTGGTGATCTCTGGCACCCCGTCGCGCCCACATCATGGAGGAGGAGATCGAAAACCTAGATTATGATTTTTAGGATATCCCACGAAGGAGGAGGTTTTACCAACAACCTAGAAGAGGGGAATGGAGACAACAAGATTATGACCTACTTAGCAGGATCAAGGTGAAGTTCCCTTCTTTTCATGGGAAAATTAATCCAGAAGCATACTTGGAGTAGGAGATGCGGATTGAGAAGGTCTTTTTATGGCATGAATATTCCGAGGAGAAAAAGGTCAAACTTTCTTCCCTTGAATCTTCTTATTATGCTTTAATTTGGTGGTATCTAGTTCAAAAGGAGAGATCTAGATATGGTGGATGTCCCATAAACACTTGGGAAGACATGAATTTTTCCATGAAGAAGCAGTTTGTTCCCTCACATTACCATAGAGCTCTCCACAAAAAACATCTACGCCTCACCAAAGGGAGTAAGAGTGTAGAATATGACTACAAGGAGATGAAAATTTCCATTATTCAGGCAAACATTGTGGAGGATCCGAAGGCAACCATGGCATAGTTTTTACATGGGCTCAATCGGGAGATTGTCGATCACGTGGAGATGTACCACTATGTGGAAATACAAGAAATGATCCATCAAGCCACCAAGATCGAGCAACAAATCAAAATGAGGAGCAACATGAGGAAACTGTATACCCCTTTCACAACATAGATAAATCCAAGGAAGGAGTTTGGAGAACCATCAATGGAAAAAAGAGGTGGTTGATCGCAAAAGTGGAAAGGTAATTTTTCCACCTAAGAAACCTACATTTGAGGATAACCAAACTAGGAATAGAAATATTCGGTGTTTCAAATGTCAAGGAAGGGGTCACATTGCTAGTGAGTGCCCAAACTGGTGCACCGTGACCATGAACAAATATGGAGAATGGGAGACTGATGGAGAGAGCTCAGAATAGAAGGAGGAAAAATCTCCAGAAATTGATAGTGGAGAGTTTGCAGAAGGTGGTTGAATTCTTGTCACTAGGAGATTTCTAAGCGAATAAATGAACGTGGGAGATAATGGGTAGTAGGAGAACATTTTCCATACAAGGTGCAAGATTCATGGGATGGTATGTAGTGTTATTATTTATGGAGGAATCTGTAGTAATGTTGCGAGCACCGAGTTAGTAGAGAAGTTGGGACTTCCTACTTTGAAGCATCAACATCCGTATCAGCTTCAGTGTTTGACTGATTGTGGAGAACTGATGTTTAACAAATAGGTAAAGGTTTTGTTCTCCATTTTTAAGTAGAAGGATGAGTTATTGTGTGACATTGTTCCTGTGAAGGCATTCCAATTTCTGTTGGGTCGACCGTGGCAGTACGATTGGTGAGTTAGTCATGACGGTTTCTTGAACTTTCACACTTTGGAACAACAAGGGGAACCTATAACCCTCAACCCCATGACCCCAAAAAAAATTCTAGAAGTCACATTTTTAGAGAAAACATAAAAATGAGTGATGAGGAAAAAAAGAGATAAAATGAAAAGGCAGAGAATGAGGGGAAAATAGAGAATGAGAGTAGAAAAGAAATGGAGAGAAATGAAAAATCAAGACGAGAAAAAGATTTGAGAGGAGAGAAAAGTGTGATGATGACAAAAAAGGGCGAGGTTATATAAGATTTTATTTTTCATCAAAATATCTTTGTACTTACGTACAAAGATGTGATGTTGAACACTAACGACTTAACATATCATTTTCCACATGTTGTTGAGTCTTTGTTGCAAGAATTTGAAGATGTCTTTCCTAAAGAGGTGACACCTAGTTTGGCACCCATTAGATGTATTGAGCATAAAATTGACCTCATACATGGAGCATCACTACCGAACCACCCGACATATCGAACCAACCCAAAAGAGACAAAAGAGATTCAAAGGCAAGTTCTAGAGCTGTTGGATGTGGGATATGTTAGAGAGAGCCTTAGTCCTTGTGCAGTACCAGTGCTTCTAGTACCAAAGAAGGATGGATCATGGAGAATGTGAATTGACTATAGATCCATCAACAACATTGAGGTATGGTATCTTCATCTTATCCCTAGGTTAGGTGATATGCTAGATGAATTTAGTAGTTCAACTCATTTTTCAAAAATTGATTTAAGAAGTGGAAATCATCAAATTAATATGAAAGAAAGAGATGAGTGGAAAAATTAATTCAAGAGAAAACACGGACTTTATGAATGGTTATTCATGCCCTTTGGTCTCACCAATTCACCTAGCATATTTATGAGGTTAATGAATCATGTCGTGCATGCATATATTAGAAAATTTGTGGTAGTTTACTTTGATGACATTTTGGTTTATAGTAGGACCTTGCTTGAACATGTAGATCACTTATGAAAATACTTATAGGTGTTAAGGAAGGAAAACCTATTTGGAAACATTAATAAGTGTGAATTTATTCTAGATAAAATTGTTTTCCTTGGATTTGTTTTGAGAGGAAATGACGTTGATTTGGACACCGAGAAGATCAATGCAATACAAGAATGGCCAACTCCAACCTTCGATGTTCAGATAAAATATTTTCATGGGATTGCTAGTTTTTACATGAGATTTTTGAAAGACTTTAGCACACTAGCAGCACCATTGTACGAGTTGACAAAGAAGAGTGTTCCTTTCCAATGGGGGACAACTCAAGAGAAGGCCTTCCATGATCTTAAGGAGAGACTCACCCACACCCTTATACTTGCACTTCTGGACATCGGTAAGATTTTTGAAATTGAATGTGAGGAAAGAATAATTGTCATAGGAGGAGTACTCATGCAATAGGTAAAGCCTATTGCTTTCTTCAGTGATATGTAAAATAGACAAACTCTAAACTATGATACATATGATAAATAATTGTTTGCATTATTTAGAGTACTGGAGACATGGAAGCACTATCTTTGGCGTAAGAATTTGTGATCCATTCTGATCACGAGGCTCTTAAATACCTTATGATCCAACATAAACTAAAAAAGACACATTCTAGATGGATGGAATTCATGGAATAATTTCTATATGTCATCAAGTATAAAAAGGGTAAACAAAATATTGTGGCCAATGCACTTTAACATTGATATTCTCTTTTATCCTTGTTGGGTTAAAAACTACTTGGTTTTGAATGCATTAAGGATTTATATGCCACTGATAGTGATTTTATTGAACCTTGTGAACATTGTAATCCTATAGTTAGTTGGGAAATTTTCTATTTACAAGATGGATTCGTATTCCGGATTGATAAGATTTACATTCCCAATTTCTCTATTCATTTAGTTTTACTGAAGGAATCACATTCGGGTGGGTTAATCGGGCATTTTGGTGTTGAAAAAACTCTAAGTGTTCTTAGGGAGCATTTTTATTGCCATTGGATATCTAGATATGTTGAGAAATGTTTGGGAATGTGCATTTTCTTCCATAAAGCCAGATCAAAACGGAACGCACATAGACTATATCTTCCTCTCCCAATCCCCAACACCCCTTGGGAGGAAATATCAATGGAATTTATTGTGGGGTTACCACAGACCAAGAGGGGGAGAGATTCCATTTTTGTTGTGGTGGACCAGTTTTAAAAATTGGAACATTTTATTCCGTGTCACAAAGCAGATGATTCCACTAACATTGCAACACATTTCTTTCAAGAATTAGTCAAACTCCATGGAGTTTTAAGGAAAATTGTGTCGGATCGTGACACAAAATTTCATAGTTACTTTTGGAAGACCTTATGGAGAAAACAGGGTACAAAGTTACTATTTTCCACTACTTGTCATTCGAAAAACGATCAACAAACAGAGGTGGTGAATCAAACACTATCATCCCTTATGCGAAAAATTTTCAGGAATTATATCAAGAATTGGGATGAGTGTCTGACACATGTGGAATTCTCATATAACAAGGCCAAGCACTCAACTACTCAATATTCTCCATTTGAAATTGTTTACGGATTTAACCCTATTTCCCCTATTGATCTAGTTCCTTTTCCTTTACAGGAAGCAACTAATATGGATGTAAAAGTGCATGAATAATTCATCAAACAACTCCATGAGAAGGAAAGGAATAATATCAAGCAGATGACCCAAAAATATGTTTATCATGCAAACAAGGGTGGCAAACAACTATTGTTCGGGCCTGAGGACTTTTCCTCGATTCATATGCGAAAGGAGAGATTTCCTAACAAGCAGAAATAAAAATTCATTCCATGAGGAGATGGACATTTTGATTTCTTGAGAAGATTAACAACAATGCTTACAAGATAGATTTTCCAGGAGAGTATGGTGTAAGTGGCACTTTCAATGTTTCTTATCTTTCTCCTTTTTGGGTGCAGAGGATAAAGAGTCGAGGAAGACTCCTTTTCAAGAGGTGGAGGATGATGAGAACCATGTTGAAGCCACCAAGTCGATTGCATGGGAGGAAGAGTTGGATTTGCAAGGACCGATGATGCGTCAGAGATTAAAGAGGCTAAATGCCACAATGAGCGCCCATCTCGCTTCACTAACGGCCCAATGGATCTTTCCTTTCATTAATGGAGAGAATGGGTTGATTATCTATCTTATTTAATCCCAAATATGATGTTTAATGCTTGACCCACATGGTTTCATTAATTTGGATGTCTTTCCCACATGGAGGATTCTAGAAATGTCATCCTTGGACAACAAAGTCAAATCTGGTGGGCTATGCACTCAATGTCAAATCTGGTGGGCTGTAGTTAGAAAGTTGTATGATACTTTTCCAATAGTTTTTGTTAGACATTATCCTTTTGAATTTTAAGGGGGTATGGTAGGTTTAGCCTTTATGAAATTAGGGTATGAGACCCTTGACTATTGTATCACCCCTTGGCTATAAATAGCCTCCCCATGGCATTGTATTTTAATTCAAGATTGAATTGAGAGATTATTATTTGTTTCTCTCCATTTTGTGATAATTGTTCCAAATTTTCCCTTGATCTTGTGCATTCATGCCTTGTCAATCTACAAGTTATATTGGTGATCTAAGATCACAAATCCTCCAATTTCATGCCTCAATCCAAGTGCATTGTTGTGTGGATTGGCTATCATATCCCTCCCATGAGTATGTTTTCTATGTAGTAGGTCACGCTCTTTATAGCGTTGATTGACTACATGGATCCACTATCCGTACCCATCATCCACCACTTATCCCCATACCACATCCTTCAACCACCACCCTACGCCATGATGATCAGGCCACCCGATGCACCTCACATAAAAAATGAACTAAATTTTGGATAATATCATTATTATTATCATCAAAACGAATATGAACTCTTTCATCTCCATGAGAAAGTGATAGTTTTTCTAAAAATGTAACAGCACATTTACTAACATGATAAATTGATTTCTCTAATGTAATGAGAGAAGTCTCATCGACTAAGGATTCATCGATTGTCCTTAAAAAATTATATATTAAAATTTTTATTTCATTAAATATGTATGTTAATAAATGTTTAACAATATGAAAAAATAGATATACATCGTAAACTATTCCACTCTCTCTGTATCTGACCTTGAAAAAAGAATCTGTAATGAAATTTTGTATACCTGAATATTATTATGAAAATAAATATTTAGATACAAGAATGGAAGAAATAATTAAAAAAAGAGGCATGTATTGGTTTTTTTGAAAAAAAGTAACAAAATATAAATAATTACCAGAAAAATTATGATCCAAATTTAGTGATTTCTCATATTCCTTCATCATGAACATTACATACTGCAAGAACTATTTCTTTCTTGTATTCATTATAATCATTCAGATAAGATGTAATATATGAATAAATCCCATGTAAATAAATAACATCATCAACATCATTTTCACAACCCACATGGTATATTTTTCCATACAAAACGATAGATTCCGGATCATTCGATAGATCAATGACATAAAATATCTATTTTTCATGATTCACCATGATAAATGGTTCATTATTATAATTAAATATTTTCAAATAAACCAGTGTAAATCCACCATTATCATTTTTCACACCACTATTTTTATCAACCTAATTACACTTATATACAATGACTCTAAATTTTGTACAATAAATTTCACATATATCCTCAAGAACTCCAAAATATACGGACAAAGCCAAAATTGGGTATTTATCTTTTTTAGTTGAAAAATGCACCGCTTCAACGATAATTATCACACTACTATTTTGAATAGTACTATTTTCATCCAAATTTTTTTTGTGTGTAAAATGTGTACCCATTAATATCAAAACAATTCCATGTTATCACATTTAGAAATAGCCCCCCCTACCGACCATTTCCATGTTTATAATATAGATATATATGTTCTGACTTTTTCTATAAACCATGAAGAAAATTCCATTTTTATGCTCAATCGTCTTACACTTTTCATTTATATTGGGATATCATATCTTTAATTCTACAATATGTGATGATATATATGATTGAAAAATATCTATGCTATTCAAAATAAATAAATTTTCATGAATCATTTCATCACATGGATATTTTTGAATAATAGATTCCTCCAGTCAATAAATATTTTTAACACATCCCTTTAAACTTTTCATATAACATTCAAAATAATTCATCCAATTTAAATAAATAGGCGCATATATTCTTATATCATGTAATTGATGAATCAAAAGATGTACCCTTATATCAAAAAATGTATGTGAAAAATGTATCTCTAGTTGAAAAAGTATAAGATAATCATCATTATCCAACTCATCTAACAAATTAGGATCAATAACTTTGATACAAATATATTTGGAAAAATTACATAACCTAATGATAGTCTTTCTTAAAGATGATGGAAATATACCACCCAGTGTGACTGGTAGTAGTTGTTACATCAATACATGACAATCATGATATTTCAAACCAATTAATTTTAAATCCATCATTGACAAGAAATTATTTACATTGGATGAATATCAACTGGGTACATTTATAACATAAAGACACTAACAAAAATAAACTTCTCAATGTTGCTGAATGTTTGACCATCTAGAGGTACACATGTTCTATTTCCTTTCATAGTGGGAGATAACTCACAATGTATTACCATTGCTATCAAGTCCAATGTAGAATTCAATCCATATTGTGTTTTTCCATTTATGTCTAATAAAGTTTTAGTCAAACTATCACATATATTTTTCTCAACATGAATAACTTAAATGTTATATTTTAACTCTAAAAATTTCTAATAAGTTAGTTCAAAAAAAAATAGATTGTTTCATACAGATATTTTTTTGATGACCATAGCAACTTTTATTTCTAAATGTCGAATCAATATTTTTCACCTAGTTGTAATATTATTCAACGGACAATGGTTGTGTGGGAATATTGTATTCCTTTAAATTGTTAAATACCTTTTTAATCTATAATATGTATTATCAATTCTAAAAAATCATTGATGTCCCATGTACACTATGTTTTTTCCATTCTACAATTGATAATAAAATGGTCATTCTTCACAAATTGGACATGATTTATGTCCCTTAATAGTGTATCCAGATAAGTTTCCATATGTAGGAAATTCATTTATACTGAAAGTTATCCTAGAATGGAAAATAAAAAACACTTTTTTATGCATCAAATACACTTACACCTTCCTCCCATAGAGGTTTCAAATCATAAATCAATGGTTAATGATACACATCAATATCGTTTCCTGGATTATTTGGTCAAAAAATCTTCAATCTCCTCATAACATATTTTTTCTTCATACATATCTATGTGGATAAGTTGTAAACTACCTACAAATTAGGACACAAACATTGTTGGCTACTTATGCTTTGACATGGATTCATTCCATCTGTACACAATCCCATTATGGTATTTCTAAATTCACATCCAAAATTAGGAAATTTATTATCAAATATATTCCATTATGATGAATTAGCAGGGTGATGTAATTTACCATCAGTGATACATTCATCTGAATTCCATATAAACATTTTTACATCAATTGAATTTAAAAATAGATGCTTCAAATGGGAATTATTGGAAGTTACCAATTTGATTTACCAGGAGATTTTATTATGGTACCTGAAAATGAATCATAATTAATTTATTGTAATTATATGAAGGTATTATTAGAAGAAATTATTTAATTTAGCATAAGGTTATATGTATGTACCTGAAAATGAATCTAAATTAACTATTCCATCCATCTTATAGCGCGATGTACCACATGTAGGACATTTTGAAAAAAATAAATATTTTTTCCTATAAAACACACAGTCATTTGGAAATAATGTATCTTTTTATACCCCAATACCATCTATCATAATATTTTCATCCCTTCATAATTGGAATATGGAAACCTATTTCTTACTGGATGTATCTCTTTTAAAAGTATGATTATGTTAGAGAATCTTTTATCACTCCAACCATTAATTTCTTTCATGTTTAAAAATCGCAAAATGGATAATAACAATGTATATTTAATACATCTTGAGTGTAATGGTTTATCAGAATCGCATTACAATCATTTGAAAATTTCTATTTTTAATTTTTTCAACAGATAATTCATGAATAAAATCATCAATTCGATCCTATGTCACATTATAGATATTGTCATTAACACTATCTATTGAATTTACAGCTCTTTCATCATTCAAGATCAAACAAGTATAATTAAGTCTAAAACCACAAAAAATTAGGTGAACCTTGATTTCTATAGAGTTTACCTTTTTCATATTAAAACACATCCCACATGGGATGAAAATAAAATAATATTTTTGAAGATTTTGTTTAGTAAATTCCATGAATTCATCAACTCATTTTTCATATTCATCAATGGTTCTTTGTAAATTTATCAAATTAAGATCCATTAAATACAACATATCACAATATAATTAGTGAATACATTAAAAAATAGAAAAATTCAAATATATATATTTATAAACTGATAAAATGTATACAGAAACACATTTTAAAGAACTATTGATAATCAAATAGAAAACATCATATTTGAAGCACAATTACATATAGTTAAATTTTTATTCTCATATTGTATACATATTATTTATTGATATTATAATTTAATTACTTTCAATCATCTAAAATTTATTAGTTCATTTTACACAGCTAGTATATTTTTTGGGTGTTGCGTTTGTCAAAAGTATTTAAGATATCATTAATTTATAAGGTCATTTCAAATAGTTGTTACAAAAAAGTGGTTTATGTTAAAAGTGAAACTCAATGGTCATAATAGATATGTAAATCTCACATCTCATCACGACACCCCCAATATATTGAAAAGAATCATTAATACTCTCACATAGTAGCGGATCATAAGAATGTAATACTATAACAATAAGATCTATATCAACAGATGATGTTACGTACTCATTCATACCATTAGGGTGTTCAAATGACGGTCACTGTAGTATAATTATATTACAACAAAAAATTAAAAATATAAATCATATATATATATATCCAATCTGAATATACCACATAGTATATGTTAAAAATATATATCTTGTCACTATTATAATAATTTATGACGTGTTTCAATATTTTTTGTAGAATTAAATAAAATTATGATGTATTTAATTATTTTTGAATATATTATCAAATATTGATTAATTATGTTGGGAATCAGCCATGAGTTTATAAAATCAATGAAAACTTTTAACCTTATTAATTAAATAGAGTTCTATATATAGTGATAAAATAATAAAAAAACATATTTGTGTTATAATCTATAAAATAATCACTATTAATCTCTTATTGTACTATTTAAAAGTGGTTATAACACTCTTCATAAATATAGAGAGTTCTAATAATTATGAATTTTGATTATATAGGTGGTGGTTTACTAGTAGACACAGTAATACATTGATTATTTTTAAATTAACCATGTCCAACTCAAAATGATATTATTAATCAACAATAAGGGATGTTCAACATTTATATTTATAATATATTTTTTACATTTATTAATTTGAATTATCTTAGGGAAATATTATTATTTAGACATATTTGATATCTAAAAATCCAACAATATAATCAAATCCACTTTAATGATGATTTTTAGGATTATGAGATTTTAAAAAAATTGTATATATGTAACGAAGTTATATCACGTGGTGATAAAAGATATTCCACTATAAAACTTTATATTTTTTGTGACAATATAGAGATATCATAAGATAAAATATATCATGACTAAAGGATAACCAATTGAGAGATTTATTGATAGGAGTGTTTGATCACATTTCAAGCTGTAACATGCCTAAACATGGGGGTAAAAAAAATTATCATGTAAAAAGGTGATATGAATTTATCACATGTAATTATTTAGTGAATTTATTTAGTTTTACTATGATATTTGGAATTATATATGTGTTCAGTTTCCAAAAAATAGTGACAATTTTTTTAGGGGTCGAATCGGGAAATTAACTTCCTTTTAAATTTTACCATCAAAAAAATTTAAGACATGTTAAAGTGAATTTAAATATTGATATGAAAAAACCAAAAAAACCTGAAGTAAAAAAATAAATTAATAATAATATAATTTTATGAGTATTACTGCTAAAAATGTGCATTTGAAATATTGTATTGGTCTACTAAAACTCATTATCACACATTCAACAAAATTAATGAAACAACTTAAAAAATTTGGAGTTCAAATAATCCTCTATCATAAATCCTATATTTTTATCTTGAATGTATTCCAAGAATAATCACCGCTTGTAAGATCTAAACAAAATTGCTTATAAAAACATATATTAATGTTGAAAAAGAATTAAAATCAGACCACAATTTAGGTTGGAAATAGGATTTTGAGATGAAAATAACATGGAGATGATGAAGTAATCGATGAAGATGTTGAATGGAGACCATAGATCATGAAAATTTGAGAGAAACAATAACAATTGAGTTCAAGATCACAGGGTGGCCTTCGATATCATTGTGAATTGGGAGGGACTGTTCACGAGAGGGTGGGTTTTGTAGTTCCAAAAATTTGAGGGTTTCTTGATAACTGACTATTTTAATGTTCTTTGGTCTTGGTTATTACAAAACAGACACTAAAAATCCCGAGAATATATTTTTGGCATCGGTAAAAAAAACGATGCAAAATTTTTTCAATTATTATTCAGGTGTGTTTTTTTAAAAAACTGATGCGAAAAATATATTTCTTTTATTTTTCTCATCGGTTTTGTAAAATACCAAGGACAAAAATAAATTGTTCCATGGTTTTTGGTGTCGATTTTTCTAAAAACTAATGACAAAATGACGTATAAAAAAGATACGGTGTCTGTTATTATTAAAAGACACTGAAACCCTTCTACAAATAGTTTTTGTGTCATTTCAAAGTACTGACATCATTTCTCTGACATTAAAAACACAATTTCCATTTGTTTAAAGGAAGGATAAAAGTAATTAGAAAACAATGTGACCATCATAATCATAAGTTATAAAATTATCTATATATATATGAAGTTATCGGACAAAAATTTGACTTCTATTGATAATCAATGTTGTACCTTGAATCATAATTATGATATCCATTATAAAAAGTTATAAGATTATAAATTATTTATGAAATACCAAGGTGGGAATATTGATTGGATTTCTACATTAGTTAGATATTTAAAATAGCTGATAGGTTCCCATATTTATCTAATAGTTCAAGCGATTTTGAAATAAAAATCAAGAAGGATATGTTCGAGAATTTATAATCACAAAAGAAATAATTTTCTGAATTTAACTAGAGGATGAAGCATCAAGGGGAAAGGTATAATAATTAAAAAAAATATTTTAGGATTTAGTAATAGTATATATAAAATAAATATACATACATCAATAAGGTGAAGAATTTGATGAAAAAATATAGAAATAAATATTAACTCTTTAATTACCTTCAGTTTTAATATTTTGACATGCACTTGATGGTTTTCAAAATTATATCTTTTAATGGAATTTATAATTCATTGAATTCTTGAATCACTATTCATTGAAATATTAAATTACTATTTCGAAATAAATATTTTATTTAGGTATTTTACTTGTTCTTACAAGATTAGACATTCTACCATTGGATTTTCATGCATATTCCAAGGGGTATGTTTTTTTCTTTTCTTGTTATTTATGAAAATAACAAGGGATAAATCATTGAAGTTTTTTGAAAATTTAAATAAATAATTTTCAATTTTTTTTATTGAATTATTTTTTTACAAAAGGGGGATAATTTTAAGAAACACTACTAAGAAAAACTTCCATTTACATAACTGTAAGTTTTTAAGGGGGATTAAGGAATTAGTATAATTTAATTTCAGAAATTAATTATTTTTAAAATTAAATATATTTTAATTTTCCAATTCATGTTTGTATTTTTCAAAAATGTGGAGATTGTCGAGTCAGAGAATCACTTTTCCTTTTGTGTTTAAAATTAAAATACAAATCATTAAGAATTTTATTTAACATGATTTTATTGTTTTATAATTTTTTGTATAGTTTTTAATACCACTGAACAAAATACTGATAATATGAGGTTTTATGAACTACTAAAGGTTTAAGGATTATTGAAAATTTGATGATTTATTTAATTTAATATTCCAATGTTTTGTTGTTTTACAATGAACTAGTAACCTGAAGGGTTGAATAAAATTTAATTCACTGGTTGATTGAGAATCATACAATTTCTAGATAATCTCATTGGTAAATATCAAAATAATGATGAGTCCATCAAAATTTGAATTTAAAACTACTAATTATGCTATAGAAAATGATCATAAAGAATGCGGAATCAGACCATTAGAGTTTTTACTATAAATATATCCTTAATTCATGGAACTAGAATACTAAACATATGCAATATGAAAATAATCCAAAAGTTTTAAATCACATAAATCATTCAACTTCTTGTTGTTTAGTGTGTTTTCGATTGTTTTATTTTTGAGTGTTTGATAAGAGATTAGGATTTTGAGGTTGGATTGTAAGGGATTTTAGTTTTCTTGTTAATATCAATGTATTACTGGTCCTTAGATATGAAGGGGTTCCTTCTGTTGAAGATAGAGACAAGATATTAGTATTTTGATGTGGGGATTTACCGATCAGGATGATTGAGGCTTATATTAGAAAGTAATATCCAATTATTCAGTTTGTAGAAGTATAATCACACCTTCTGATAGGTTTAAAATTAAGGGATTCCATGTTTTTGGAAGGAAAAAATATCTACAGGTTTAAATTCATGGATACCTTGAAATAGGTTTATGTTTCCCCTTGTTCTTTAGGTAAAAGTGATGTTTTGAAAATATCCCTTAAGGGGTACCTGATTTTAAAATCATTACACCAGGTTTTGTTATTTCCAATTTTTTTAATATTTTATTGGTAATTAATAAAAATCTAATTACTAAATTTTCCAATGTGTTTACTATTTTTGATAGTAACTATGAAATAATGATTGTTCTAATTTTATTTTATTTAAATATGTTTAACAATGACATATTATTGGAATAAATAAAATTATATTTCTGATAGTCATAATAATAGAGAAAGATAAAAATTTATAGTATTTTTTTCAAACTATAATTCAACCCCTCTTATAGTGTGTTTTATATCAATATAATGGACCAAAATTATTATGTGTGGGATTATCTGGGATGTGACGACATAAGGTATAGAGTCTTGAGTCACATGAGATGTGATGATTCATGGGTTAACTATACATTTATGTGTCGGTAGTAATGACATGTAGTTGTAGCACATAATTATATCTAGTCATGGTTGATATTGTTTCCCATGGGTGTAAATTCATGGGTTGTGATTGATTGAGGTATACTGATTGATATTGTGTTTTTAGTTCCATCTATACTACTACTTGTTTATAATTTATACTTTTATGTAATACATGAGATACATGGTGGCTTTTACATGGTTTCCCGACATGGGGAAAGATGACTTATGGAAGTCATGGACACACGATGTGAGCCATTGGGGTGTGAGAGTGAAAAATTAGCATGGAAGTGGAAGTGAGGTACATTCATTTAAATATATTATTTTATATGGAAATTATAACTTGTATACATTACGTAGTAAGATATCCATGCAGAGGATGGGAAATATCATTACCTATTAGGGTGATGAGATGGTTTTGTCAATTTATTCATTGGGATTTAATATGCCTCTTTCAAATTTTTCATGAGAGGTTCCAAGTATGATCCTAATGATTATTCAAGTTATGATCACCCTATTTATATATATAATATTTTTCTAGTATATAAAATATTGTTACTGAGAAAATTGGGAATTTCTAGATATTGGAGTTGTTTAGGAGTTGTAGGAGTTTGTGGTTATTTCTTATGTGCTGGTTAATGTTTTTTCATTTCAACTATTTCCAATTTTTTAACATTACATTTATTGAGATTGATCATTTATTGATTGGTGTTTTCATAATATATCATATTCTTTAAATTTCATATTAATGGTATTGCATACCATTGTATGGATTATATAATCTTGATTCTAGTTCCAAACTTGTGGCCTATTGAAGGTTGGATTTGGGGTTTATTATCTCTCTCTCTTTGCTGCTAGCTCAAGAAGAGTATCAGTGGGGAGATAGGGTCATGAAAAAGTTGTATCAATGATGATGGTTGTGTGATAAGATGTAGTTTGGTGATAGGCACTAGTGAGGATTCATGGGTGGATAGGAAAATGATATCAATCAAGAATTGTATATGATGTAAACTATGTATATTAGTTAAGACACATGATTTTAGAATCACTATGATTTGATGTATGGAACTTCAAGTTTACTGAACATGTTAAGAAAAATGATGTTTCTTGTGGGGTAATGGCCCAGTTAATATTCACACATCATGATTTTCAGAACCTCTGTTTTAATTTGGTAGAAAATGGTAAATATGATGATATTGGATTAATTAATTAAACATAAATATTCCATATTCTTCATTTATGGGGTCCCCAATGTTTTATCTTTTACATGATTGGATTCAGATCAATGTACCCATCATGATCATGATGAAAATGTTCGATTGAAATTTCCAACCCATTTCCATAGAGTGGAGTCTAATGATGATGAAACTTAGAGGAGGAAAATATAAGAGTTTTAGTGATAGGTTTTGTAGAGGTACGAGAGCTCTATTTTAGGTCAAGAGACTGAGTATTGGTTGGAGTATGTGGCATTTTATTTCTAATTGAAACATTCTCAAAGGGAACACTGGGTTTCATTGAAAGTGATGATTCTATGTGGGGAAGATCAGCAGGGGTGGTTCTTATTCTTCATGGATTGTGAGGAGTAGAAATTTTTCTAAGAATAGATCTGAGATCATTTTCAAGATATGTTTCTTTAATCCACCTCAAAGGTGGTTTTTTAGTAAAATATTATTACCATTCTATAGGGTATTTATAGAATGTTGTAATTCAATATCTGATATATGATCTCATTAGATTATTATTTATACCTTTTAATAGATTTGAAGTTTAGGGTAAGGATTCCAAAAAGGATCTGTATATAGAGATCTAGTTCAAGGTGATCATGTTTATATTGAAGTCACATGTTGAGGTATTGCTGAAGGAATTTTTTATTGAAATAACACCTGCTAAAACATGATCATCATGAGATGTGAGTTTTCATGATTCTCTATGGATCAAGGATATGGATGGAAGTTCTTAGTAACCTAGTTATATGAGGAGGTTTTAGTCAACCAAGAGTATGTTTCATCCTTCTTCAACCCATTTCACATGGACTGGAATTTATGTAACCCCTACAAACAGATCAAGTGTGGTTTGTTAATCATATGGGGGTGACCTCCATTTGGACCATAGTGGCCATGGTGTTCAGATTCATGCCTTAGATTTTCCATGTCTAGGTGACCATGACATCATACTTGGCACCATCTAATTATTTTCTACTTGATTTTATAATTTTTTTAATTTAGGATTTATGGACTACATAATTGCACCATGCTTATTCCATTCATTGATACTTGAGGTGGAGTGAATTACTATGCATGTTATGTTGATTGTTTTATTAAGAGGTTGATCTAGCTTATACGGTGTGAGTAGAGATTTCAGGTTTCTTTTTGGGAAACATAATTCTTGGGGATATATCCCATGTTTTTTTAGAAACATATGAAATATTACTTATAATGGATTGGCTATATTTGGTGTAGGATAGTGTGGATTTCATGTTATGAACTATCATAATGGGGTTTGCGCCAAGACTCCCCAAGACTACCTCTATTAGACAAGGGGAAGAGAATCTAGCACCAAGTAGGAAAATCACTAGCATTGGAGGCCTTAGCCTATGTACCTATTAACATGTACACATCTCTAAGCCTATTAAATGATGAAATGTAAAAAAACCTAAACAACCGTGCATGCATATATCTAAATCCCCCAACTAGAGTATGATTAGAAGTAATATAAAGTGAACATTGCCAAATCCAATCCCTCCATAGAGTATAAATAAAATTCCAACTTAAATTTAATTCTTGGAATAGCTCTCAAGATGCCACGTGAACAAACCTCAGTTTATCTGGTCCAACTATGCATTGTCTCGTCTTGGACAATCTTGGACCTGGTAAAAAGGTCAATCATATGCACAAGAGACAACACATGTAGGAAAATCCCTTGCAGGGGTGTGTATAACAATACCCTATAGGAAACCCTAAAACCAAAAATCATATAAAAAAATAATATAGTTAATTATACATAGATATATGTATACAAATCATATAACAATAATATCTAGATATACCTAGAAAAGACACACAATCTCAAAACATAACTAACAGCTCTAATTCCAACCTAGGATTCCAGCATGAAGGTTCCACAGAGAACTTGTTTGGGAGAACATCCACGAAAAGACAAATAGCACTAATGACATCAATTGGATAAGTAATTATCCTCAGGTCTCACCATTATATTTAGATGTAAAATGTCCAAAGAGATACTATAAAATGATTAGGATCACTCCCAAGGAAATGGGGTATATCAACAACTCAATCTTCACTAGCCCGCTATGTAGAGGATCAATATACGTGAAATTTTGGTCATGAAGATATCAAGAACTCCACCTACAGAATGAAGATGAATAGAGGATCTAACTTTGGGCCTCACATAAGGATTCCAACAATTCTATCCACGCATTCCTATTAAAGGGATCATTGTACTATGTGTAGGTGGTGATCCTATACTAACCCTCAGGTAATGGATTTGGGGATCACACCCTCACAAATTTTTTCCAAGATACAAAGGAAAAGGGATCCAATCCAACATTAAGTATGTACATAATGTATAGTAGGAGTAAATTCTAGGACCCTTTGACCCTGGTTCCTGCCCATGTATATAGATCATGATAATGTCAGTGTAATAGTAAACGACATACATATTCTTGTATACCTCATCCCATGTACGAGTACATGGGTATGTCGGGGTAATCTTGGCCAAGATGCATCCATGTTGGAGTACACAGTGTTCCCATGCTCGTGTACTCTAGCCCATGTCTGTGTACCCACCAAGGTACATGTTGAGCCTTCTGGGAGGAGTCACACTTCGTTTGATAATTATCTTCTTCAAAAAACCTATCCATAGATATGAGTTTTCCACACACCGTGTAATCTCCGATTACATGCTCTATGGGTTGGTATTTTAATGAATCCTAAATTGGGGTTCCATGTATCTTCTCCACCACTCTGGACACTAATCCAGCCACAACTCGAAGAAAAAAGGAACCATGTCCTTCAAGACATTCTATCGATGAACAATGGTATTTAGATTTTGAATTATCTTGAAAAATGAATATGTATTTCATTCTTTATTGGCTGTTGAATACCAGGATAAATTGGTATCTACATCATACAATACACTATTGTTTCTATCATTTCACCATTTTCATGTTGTTTTGAAAGAAATTGATCCAAAACCCTATGATCTTAGTTTTAGCTACTCTGAAGGAAAAAGCATATGATAGAAACCCTTCCCCAGGGATATGCATTTCCAGGAATTAAAACCCCATATCTCCGAGAGTCTTTGGTTTAGATATTCCATCATCCAAGGTTTAGATCCCATAGGAAGAATAAGCCTCGCGATAATGGAGTGAGCTCTTAATTATAGTCTCTCAGCAATCATAGACGAGTCTGCTTTTACATGATCAATCGAACCTTTTGTCTTAATGCTTGCATATGAGCCTTTAAAAAGAGAAAAAAAAGGCTTACCATCCCTGCCCCCAGGCGTCTTTCCTTTGATATTATCAGTTTCTCTTGAGTCTAGTCCGTCCGTGCCTCCGCTAACATTCTTATGCGAGTTGAATCTCTCAGGATTTAGAAAAGAATCTTCCATTTCCACTTGATTCAAGATTACTGAGAAACCCTAGAGTCGCCTGAGTTGAGAGAGCCGCATCAGTGTTCCCCTTCACCCAGATCTGTTTGTAAAAACATATTATATGCATGTTGTATTTGATTATAATTGATGTTAATGAATTTAAATCATCCAAAATTTTAATATAAAAACAAAATATTTATCCCCTTACATTCCAAATACTTTTTAGGATTGGGGATTTAGATCATTTGGAATAAAAATTTAGCATAATATAACCTAATAGTTTTCATAAAAATTAGTTTTTTATCCATCATAAAATGATTTTATTTCACAATAAGAAAACATAAACACCACAAACCAAATTATCCGTATATGGTACACATATAAATATCAAAAAAATTATTAATCATTATAACCTATAGAATTGGATAAAAAAGAAATTCACTGTTGGAAACATGACTTATATCAACGGTTTCCAACTATTGGGGATGGTCTTTAAAACTATATGTATAAACTATTCCAACTCTTACTCAATCCAATGGCTAGTTAGTCATGGGGATAGACATGTACAAATAGTTATAGAATAACCATTGGTATATTATTCTGGAATGCACATTATACCAAAAATTTCGTCTAACTGTTGGTATATCTTTATACCAATGTTTTATACACATTACATATTAAGGAATTTGAGAAATATTCCAATGGTTTCAAACCCGCTAGAATAATACTTTACTAATGGTTCACATATTTTTTTTCAAAATATTGATTACAAGTTCCACAAAAAAAGTTTACTAACAGTTGGTATATAGTTTTACCAAAGTTTTTATGTAAAACATTGGTATAAAGTCACTTTTCAAATATATACCAACATTATTCAACTATTGGTATCACATTGATGCAATTGAGCAGTAGGCAGGTATGCCTCCCCCTCTACAATCACCAGTGAACCTGCGAATTCAGAATCCAATTCAGAACCCAATTACCTTTACAAAAAATTATTCATAATTGAATTCTAAATTTAAAACATTCTAAAGGAATTACTTCCTGAATTCTGAATCATGAATGAATAACACCTTAAAAATAAATTTTGAATTTCATAAAAAATTATGAAATATATATAGTGTATCCAATTCATAATTCATTACTTAGAATATATTATTATGTATAACAAATATAGAATATGGAATACATAATTTAATTCATAATATAGGTGTGTCTAAGGGATTGGGGATGTCTAGGGGGAGGGGGCTGTCTGAGGTTGTTGGGGTGTCCGAGGGGTGGGGTTCTCTTCAGGGAGGGTTTGGGGGGGTTGTCCAAGGGGTTTGGGGTGTCCACGAGGGTTCGGGTGTCTAGGGGGTGGGGACATTCTTGTGGGAGGGGTGTTATCCAAGGGGGTGGTGGAATCATGGGGTGGGTTGGTGTCCAGTAGGGGTTTTCCAAATAGTAGTGGGGGGGGGGGGGGGTGTCCACATAAGGCCCCATCCTTAAACATTACATAATCTTGAGTTAAGTAAATATTTCATATTGAGGATGTATTCCGGATTAAAGTTTAATAGAGATAATATTTTCATTATTTTTCATATGTGTTTGAATGATTTAACCGCTTCCAAGTAGTCAATTTGAGCTAATTTGTTTAATTTTAGTGTTTCGGTGAATTATTGGCTTAATTGGGGAAATTCGTTAATTTTGGATATTTAACAGTTTTGTGGACCTTCAGTATTGCTAGAAAAAAATTTACAATATTAATCCAAATTGCATGATTTTTTTATAGGATTTCTATGTTCTTGTTATTCAACTTTTTCATCTAGACTGAGATCCAATTCCAAACACATTGGCCTTGATAAATAAATTGAGAGAGTAATGTTTTATGGCCGATAGACTTGACCCCGCCATAATTAATTAAGAATATCATAGAACACTTGTGTCCAAATTATTTTATTGCATCTATAATAGAAATACTAATCCTAATCACATGCATCCATAAAAATTGTGGAATAAATTCAATCATTAAAGTGTCCATTGCATGTTACCAAAAAAAGTAATTTGAAGAGTCTCCTTTGGAAGAAGACGTTCAATTTATTTATTCAAGTATAAATTTTTTTGAACGTGTCCAATATCATCTAAATTTGGAGATTTTATAACCAACTCAATTGTGAACATCTTTTATGAATCTACTCATGCAATTTTTTTGGGGTTTGGGGGCAGAATAGAAGCTATCTTTCAGTGGAAGGATTCTGGAGGATAAATTTTCTATTATTCAATTACCCATTTTTCATTATTTTTATTCTTGTTATTTATTATTTTTCCTCGTTCTTCAAGTATTCCCTTCATATAGATTGGTAATCCTATTAGTGATTATTGAAGGAGATTTTTTTCCCTTTTGTAATGTTTGAGTTCATGTACGTAATGTTATGAAATATTTTCTCTCTTTTGGGATGTTGGATTCAATTTTTAATAAAGCATTTTAATATCAAGTACGATCGTATTTAGTTTCAGACTATGTTATTTTTGTTCCTTTGGTAATTGATAATATTATCCTTCTATTAGGTTATGGTATATTAATGATGGAATTGATCATAACATAGTGGTGAGTTATTTGGTGATTGTCAGTACGTGTGGGTGGGGTAGTGGATATTCTTGTTTGTTTAGGATAAACAATTCCTGATTGGGAATTTCCTATGTCAATTGATGTTATTTTCTATCACTCATTCAGATATAGGAATGTGAGTTGACTAATCTATGATCATAGCAATGTTTACTCTCACCATCAACATTAAACCACAGTATTGAGAGGAAGCAATCGTGAAAACTCATTGTAATCGACATAGTAGAAGAGGATTTGATAAATTGAATATATGATAAGATTTCAATTGGAAAACTAATCCCAAACTGATCACTCAATTCATATAACTATTTTAAATCTCTTAGTTTGTATATTTTTTAGTATATTTCTTCAATTATTTTTTTTGTCACTTTAGTTCCCTTTCAAAATCAAACAATTTCAAAAACATTCTACACTTCTTTATCAATATTAAGGTGACAACTTGATTGTTGTGGCTCTTCACAGAGAAGAACCTGGGTTACCCACATTACTACATTCTAACATAGGTTATATTTGTTTTTTTCACACCCCATGATACGCATATGTAAAAACATGGAGTCTTTTTTAGGGAGGTTGTGCCAACAATCCAATTTTAAATATTTGACTCTTTTCAAAATAAAAAAACATTAAAAATATTTTTTTTATGATTTTCTCAAAATATTTTTTCTTTTTTTCATGGATCAATTATCGATGAGTGAATGAACTAATTATTGACTCACCTTGGTCTATAGAGGATAGTGTATATCTCTTTAGTAAATAGATCAGGGGAGATAGAATCAAAATCACCAAAGAGGTTGAATTCAACGATCTCATTCAAGACCTTTATGCAAACCTTCAACACTCAGTATTGAAGGGATTCGCCAGATAATTAGTTGAACTCAAGGTGTGTTTCCCAGAATTTAGTCATAAAATGGTTGAGCTGCAACAAAAATTGGAAATTCGAACAAAATATCAATTTCATGGACGATGGTAAGAAATACATGAATTGGAGAGAAATATGTTATGGCTAATTGAATATGTTCACACATCCCAAGAGAGACCAAAAAATAAAATTGAGCCATTAGTGGAAGTGGATTCCCCACTATTACCTGATGTCGATGAACCTTGGGAGACCATGATGAAATTAATAGAAGATCGATTTGTCCATTATCAACCAATGTTGAGGAATATTAATGAAGTATATTTTCCTTATAAAACATGTACGGGTGATCAAAAAGATCTAGATGACTTCTGGAATGACTGTGAGGAACTACAAAATCCCACAATACCTCATTATATAGAAGTTCAATCATCATTGACGGAATATAGCACCAACATGGTGAAATTTTAAGAGAATGTAGAGGATTCATACTACCAACCTCTGTTTGACACAACTCTACTCCAAGATCCACTTCCCACTAAAGAAGAAACTGATGTTGAGAAAACTCAAGGATATCATCTTTCCTTGAACTCAATATCTTTTAATTTTATTGAATCTGAAAATAGTATCACCTTCCCTTGCTTTAAATTTTTATATTCAGACAACTCATGTATTGTCTTTTAAGAGTAGGATGAAAAGGAATATGTTCTTAAAGAGGAACAATTAGAGCTCCCCAAATTTTTTGATCATTTATTGGATGGAGTACATGAGCTAATTCAAGTGGCATTTCCTGAGGAAAGAGAGACACAAGATGCATATATTGAATGGGAGTAAATTTGATATGAACACTTTATGGTTTAACATTGTTCTAATAAAATTATACTTTGAATTACCCTATAATTTTTCTAATGATGTAGCATACCTTCAGCAAATAATATATAATAAAGGAGAGGCTATGAAATTTGAAACCATGAAAGATGGGGACTCATTATTTTTACAACCCCAATGAATAAAGTTTTATATTATTTTCCTATCGGTGGATTTTGTATAGAATACAGATACTATACTCAACAAAATGGATGAAGCACATGATGTTATGAAAAAGTATTGTTGGTTCATCACACAAGAAACTCAACCCACTATCATATTGGGGATAACCAATTCAAACTGCCCATTTGAAGGCAGTCAAAACCCAGGGTCCACATGGGGGATTAAACAAAGATCAATTCATCTTTACTTATCCAATGTATATTTTCATTTATTTTAAAAAATGTCTTATTTTTTATTCTATTCATTTTTCTTGTAGGTTTTGAGTGTGCAACAGTTAGGTGCATAACTCACCATTGCATTAATAATATGTCAGCTTCTACCTCTCCTTAAAAAATGCTTTCTATTATGATTCTTTTTAAAATCTTCTTTCCTGTTACATCCATTTGAATGGATTTAGGACACTAAAATAATAGTGTGTGGGGTAGGTAACCATTGTAGATTATTATTTTCATTTTATTGTTTGTTATTCAATTTAAAAAACACGTTTTCAATTTTTTTGAGTTTCCATGAAATTGAGTATAAATAAATGTTGGAAATGATTTGGTATCAAGTTCAATTATTAGGAAATTTAATAAAAATTACTCATATTTATAAATGTAATTCCACATTTCACTGTCATTATATTATAAATCACATTCTTGTGGGGCTTCTGAACCATTTTTTCAATATTAATTTCATTCACATCAGTAATTGAGAGAACTAGATCAGTCTTGTTGTAACCAGAATTTGATTTATTTCATTCAAAGCTTGAGGGTTTGGGGTATATGTGTTTTAAATGATTGAGGATTTTCATTTGTTTGAATGCTCCCATTTCAATAGAATCTCATTAATTATGTCATTCCATGTACATGTAATCCTTTTATCCCATAGAATCTATTAATAACATGTTAACTTAGCCACATTACAAGCCAATTTTCCATATCCATCCTACTCTTTAAGTGAAATTTCATGATCTAGTTGAACTTGTGTGGTGGGGGGGGAGCACTCTTGTGTTGTGATAACTCATTTTGTGAGACTTTTGGTGGAAATTCAAATGTGGAAGATCCATGTGTGCTGATGAAAGGTCATTATGTTAAGAGCTATACATTTTATGGAGCATTCATGATAAAAGAAGTTGTGCCTTTCTGGATCTTCTAATGGAGGAATAATGTTTTA
The DNA here is from genome assembly GCA_963277665.1 of Viscum album. Taxonomy (NCBI): domain Eukaryota; kingdom Viridiplantae; phylum Streptophyta; class Magnoliopsida; order Santalales; family Viscaceae; genus Viscum; species Viscum album. The sequence goes on along the minus strand of OY728121.1, from coordinate 1,096,175,298 downwards.
CCTTTTTGGATCTTTCAAGAAAAATAATGTTTCAAAAGATTGAACTATTTGATACTCAAATTATGAGGTGTTTGAACATTTATAGTGCTTTTATGATGATATATATTAATTTAAACTATGTGGGAGTGAGGAGGATACCATACTTGAGTGGAAATATGAATTGTGTAATTTGGCTTCAAAAAGGGCCAAGCCCTCCTCATTCGCCCCAGAAATTTTTACATAAAAATCCTACCAACTAAAAGCTAGAGAACAACCCTGAAAAGTATTCAAGATAAACATATTTCCGTGATTGACATCATGTGTAGAAGAGGGAGTTTGTCAAACCTATAGCGACCCTTTCATTGGTTTGGATAAGAACAACATTGTTGAAAATTGATATTTTCAAACAGAGAGATGATTCATGTGAGGTACATGTCTTCTTTTCATGGGAGGATAAATGATGAGGAAAAATATTTAGTGATATTATTTGAGAGCTTGGAATATTTTTTTTATGGGAAATGATTAATTTTATTTATTATTGTATAATTGGTGGATTTCAATGCAAGTGTTTTAAATTTTCTTTGATTTGATATTGATTTTGATTTGTCTAGGAGTCCATGTTCTTTGTGTGGGGGAATTGATAGAGATAATATTTTCATTATTTTTAAAATGTGTTTCAAGTATTTTACCCCATAAAATTTATAATTTTGAGATAATTTGTATCATATTAGTTTTCTGGTAAATTACATGCTTAATTGGGGAAATTAGTTAATTCCGGATATTTAACAGTTTTGTAGAGCTTCTGTATTATGGGAATATAATTTAAAATATTAATCCAAATATATTTATTACAATTTTTAGGATTTCTATTCTCGTGTTCTTCAAAATTAGGTTTTGAATGTAGATCCAATTCCAAACATAGTGGCCCCAATAAATCAATCTAAATAAGAAAGTATTATGGCCAATAGAATTTACCCCCACCATAATTAATGAGGCATATCTTCTCCATCATGTTTCCTAATTATATCATTTATGCTATCATATAAATATATCTCCGCGATTCATTCTTCCATTTAATTTTATAAAGGAATTATTTCATTAAGGCATCCATTGCATTCAACAAATAAGAAGAAGTTAAAGAGTCTCCTCAGGAAGATAATGTTTACTTCATTAATTCAATTATAACATTTGGTGAACTTATCCAATCGTATTTAAATTTTAACAGTTGATATCCAACACAATTGTGAACAATGTTTAAGAAGTGACCATGGATAATTTCTGGGGTCTGGTTAGCATAACAGAAGAGAACATCCGTTGGATGAATTCTGGAGGAGAAATTTTTTGTTCTTCCTTTCTACTCTTTTCATTCTTTTTATTTTTGTAATGTCATCTTTTTCCCCATTCTTCATGGAATCTATTAACATGGAGGAATACTCCTATGAGAGATTATGTAAGGAGTTGTTTTCCAGTATTTAGTGTTTGAGTTCATACACTTAATGTTATGAAATATTTTTCCTCTTTTTCCAAGTTGGATTCAATTTCTAATAATAGTTTTTACTATCCAGTACAATCAAAATTGGTTTTAGATTTTTTTGTTCATGTCACTTTGGTCAATGTTAATTTTCTCCCTCCAATTTTTTATGGTCTATATATGATTTAATATATCATGACGTAGTAGTGATGTACTAGGTGATTGTCAGAATGTTTGGGAGGGGTAGTGGATATTCCTGGTTGTTTGGGATAAACAAGACCTGATCAGGAAATGCCAATGTCAATCAAGGATATTTGTTGCGACTATTTCAAACATAGGAAAGAAAGTATACTAATATTATATTATAGAAAGGTTTACTATAAAAATCACCATTTGACCAACAGAGTGTGGGGAAGTGATCCTGGAAACTCAATTTAATAAGCTTAGTAGAAGAGGATTAGATAAATTAGAACTTTGATAACATTTCTATTGGTAAACTGACCCCGACTCAATCACTCAATTCATATAACTATTTAAAATCTCTATCTTTGTCAAAAAATTTTATTCAATTATTACTTTTTATTTTTCACTTTTGTTTCTGTTTGAATGGTTGCGTCAAGTATTGGGTTTGAAACATTTAATTTTCATATATACAATGAACCACAATGTAACGCCCCGACCCCAGTTACTCAGAGTCGGTTCATTATTACGTAACATTGGAATGATCACAAAAGATCATGTCTTGAAAGACCGATTAGTTTTGTAGCCATGGAAACACTATATACATTCATAAATGTTACATTACATCATAAAGTGAAAAATCACAATAACATAGTCTCCATAGTCCACACTCATGTCCCCTTCAGACTATACCTGCAGGTCAGTTATAAAATATTTCTTCACATCCTGGGAAAAATAAAACATATAAAGGGGTGAGCTCAGATGCTTGGTAATGATAACAATATATAGGAAACATTCATAAATAATCATAAACATTTAAGGAAATTTATAACTATAACAAAAGCCTTTTAAACATGAACTTCATTATAATATGGCAAAAATAAAATGAAATAATTCCATTTAATTATTCACATGGACATTATACTAGTCGAATAATCACATGAAATATCAATAACCACTTTCATAATGATGTAATGCATAATTCCAGACTATCATAACCACATAGTCAAGGCCTTGTGCCAAGACTACAAATAAGATTTTGTCAAGTCCTTGCGACAAGACACTTGTTTGTCTCATGAGACCTACCGATGCATCGAGGATCTATAGCGGGCTCCACCCGTCACATATTAATTCCAGTGCAATCCTTCTATGAAAAGGTTTAATCATATCATAAACCGTAACATAATCGTATCACATAAAACATGCATAAAGGAAACATTACATTTCCACATTGAAATAAAAAGATATCAATACAACACATTGATATAATAAAAACATTATCAAAACAATTTTCAATACCAAAATAAAAGAAAAGTAAAACATGGTATATATTTTTCATTTAAAAAACGTTATGGCTTGTAGAGGAAGCCGAAACTCAAATAATGGTCTCGGTGGTGAAGAAGACATTGTCGCCGCATACGTCCGAAAAAAAACATTCCCTTTTATTGTTTAGTAAAACTCTTCATATAAAAATATTCTTTTTGAATAAATGTAAAAGTAAAAGGGTTTTATGCACCAAATAAAATAAAGTTTTGTATAAAACAAAATACGCCTCAATGAAGGGAGATTGAGACGAAGTCTCTTACCTCGTGTCCGACTTGACTCGATCTTTTTTTAATCACCTGAATAATAAACTAGATTTAATTTATACTTTCTTGAGAACCTTTTTTATGTTCATTATTCCTTTAATATCACTTATTACCATGTTATGAACATTATGTAATTATTTAAGTTAAGTCGATCTTTGGTACTTGAGTCAAAAATAAACTTCTTATAATTACAAGTTGATCATGTGGTAAAATATCCATTATATCCATAATTATATTCATGATTTAGATATCACATATATCATATATATCCCGTATGTAAATGCATTTATAATATTACATAACATTTAGAGGTAAGAAATGAAATGCACCGTTCATGGAGACGGTAAGCTCTAGGTACACATGAATGCTAATTTCATTTCTATTTCCAAATTAATGGAATTAAATCATAATTATATAAATCTATATTATAATTCCAGTATAATATCATATATAACATCATTTACTCCATCCTTTATATGTCCCATATATGGAATTAACGATTCAAATCACTTTGAGGGGTCGGTAGTCCGCACTTCCTAAAATGAAATTATCGTGTTTACCCATAATGGAAATCATAAAGGTATTCCATAAATGAAAAACAAAGAAGCATAAGGAAAACATATAAATAATATATATTATATATAAATATAGTGACATCTTAATGGCCACCATGAGAGGTGTTAAAAGAATATTGAACAATCATCGTTTCATGATGCAGTAATTCGCCACTCACAGAAACAGTAGGTTTTTTAACCATTAGACGAAGGTGTGTGAAAGTGTAAAAACAATATTTCATAAAAACATCCAATTATATTTAATATACAATTTTTGTTACAAAATAAAGTAATAACAATTCTTTAAAGGGTTGTAGAATCAAAATAAAACAAAAGAACATAAGAGAAGACATTACCTTAAAATCGGGTAACTCTTTTTGATTGGAGCCAAAGGATTCCTTGGGAAGACTTATGCCCAAAATGAGGCTTATAGGAGTAATATAGGGAAGGTTTGAGAGTATTTGGGCAGATTTTGGCCGAGTCAGATGGCATTGAAGGTGTGAATAAGGTGGTAGTGATGGGGGCCTTTTATAAGAGGAGAGGAGGGGCACTCTTGGAAAGTCATGAAATGTTACATTATTATGAAATATTTTTAGGATTTTAAAGGTCCCAAAATGATATATTTGTAGGATAAGGTGATAAGGGTTCGAAATCCACCCATCCTATAGGCTTTAGACAAGTGTATGTCTTAAATTGTACATTATCATTCCATTTTATTTAAATCGTTCATTAATGAGGTAATCACTGCATCATCATGGTGTGATAAATAAATTTATATATTTAATGCCTAAAAATTATAAAAAAATTACCATAATGAAAGAAATATTTTTATCCTAACAATGAACATTTATAGTCACAAATATGACTTGTATAACCCCTTCTAAAAATTGTTTTAGTTAAACAATACATGTTTGTGACATTTTTATTTTTACATTAAATAAAAGATATTAATGTCATTATCTTACACAAGTCGATCCATGGGGTCCCAAAAATCGTCCCATGGTTTTTAATGGTCGGCCATGACTCATCCAATAAGAGTAGAACATCTGCAAATATATTTTTATATTCTTATAATAGCAATTTTACCTTAAATTACCTTAATTACCTTTAATCACGATTAATAAAACTCAAAAGTTGCTATTCACCAAAAATTATTTTCATCCCATTGATCAAAATTTTACTTACTAATGACAACCATGTTTGTAAGATTTTTTAAATTCATTTCATTGATGTGGTAAAGTATCATATAAACGAAAAATCAGTTTTTTTAACCACCACTTAGTGGTTTCACTATTCATCAAAAATTGAAGTTTTTTAGAACAGTACCAAAAATTCACCCTAAGCTATAATTGATATTCAAAATTAAAAAATGATTTCTATTTTAAAAAATTCCAATCATAAAAGTTTCATTAATTAATTTTATAATTAATTCCCGCTCTCAAAACAAATACCATGTTTTTACGAAACAATATCAATCAAAAGATTGACAATTGTTTAAGTCCAATTTATAAGTGAAATTAATTCCAATGACCACCATTGGATAAAATGGTAAAATTATATTCTAATTATACATTTAAACCACTCAATAGTATAATTTATCACTAGAAATTTTTTTGATTAAAAATGTTTTTTTATGTATTTTTCACTATTCATTAAAAATTGGAAATTCTTGAAAAGCTACCAAAAATTCAACATAGGATAATTTTGATATTCTGAATCCAAAAATGATTCCTATTTTGAAATATAAAATTTATATAATTTCAAAAGGTGGGTATTAATAATCATAGCAGCTACTATGATTGGTCGCTGTGTGTTCGAATCTCGAACTTGCGTACAATGCAAGCTATTGCATTATTGAAAGAGAAGCGTATTGTGGAATCTTGAGGAGTTACACTATCACCAACTTCAATAAATTGTGTCCTCGCAATTTGAAAATGTTCTTCAAAAATACAAAGTTGAAAATAGAAAATACATTTGTTGAAAACCCACATCAGAAATAAGGTTAATAAAATTTAGCCTTCATAAGAGGGAAATTGAAATGAAAAAGTAACCACCAAATTATGATCTCGATTAGGAGAACAGTGGTGGAAATTAGAGACATATAATTAGAGGAAAAACGTAAATATTTGTAGGGAGTGATTGAGGTCATCAATCACAAACAAGTGTAAAATTGAGGGCCTCAAAGCCTTCAATCTATGTTGATTTAAAATATCCACAATTCAACAAAACATAAGGTATTAGGATAACACATTTTTTGTTTTAATATTCCATTCCAAAAGTTTAAGAATTAATTAATTCATAGAATAATAGATAGTTATATATATATATGCTTGACAAGTAGAGCTTCAACCTTCAACTAATTTCTACCACAAACTCATCTTTCACTCAAAAAGACAATAGATCTCAAAAATATTATATTTATCATAATCATACAATGTTAAAAATATTAAAACATACCATTTAGATTAGGAAAACTATTTTTTAATAAATAGGGACTTCTTATAGGCTAGTGGTAGGTAATAAAGGCCTGTCGCACTATGGTTGTGGGTTCGATTCCTACAGCTTTGTCCGACGCGATAGGTTATCCCCTGACCTGTAGGTTATCCTTTTCATAAAACAATAGTATTATAATATTCCAAAAATTATCTTCATAAATGTTTTAAACTTAAACAATACTATCCAAAGTTAAACTTAATCCATTCCAACCTTTATAGTTATCTAAAATACCTCTTTCCATACTTTCTCTAAAAGGTCTTTGAATTCCAAAATCATTTCATCAGATTCCCCAAACAAAGTAAAGTTTCTCTTATTGTCACAATATAAAATATGATTACCTTAATCATATTAAAACCTTAATGAAAACAACAAGTACTGTAGTAAAATCCTTATATATATCACATTATTCTTATAACCATAATATAGTTCTTGAGTTCAAAAACACAAATACAATAATTATTCAACATCATCTGTAGTAACAACATAAGCATGGCCTTGATCCCCGTCCTTTTCTGAGGTATGTTTCCTTGGAGAATAGGCAATTCATTTTCATAATGCCCCATTTCTATACAATTGTAGAATTAAACATTGATAGAGCCTTTCTTTCCCTTACAATCACATGCCTGGTGACATTTTCTCCACATTTGTAACAAACTCCTATTCACTTTAGGTAAGTATCGGTGTGATTCTTCCCACAATTATCACATAATGGAAAATCCTTATTTCCCTTTTTCCCTTTATGTGTCTCTTGTTCCACCGTTCTCTTCTTCTCTTGCTTTACATTGTTGTCATAAGACTTAGAGAATTATTTTTCTGTCTTGATAGCACATGAGACAATATCCTCTTATGATGAGAAGGATTGTGATATTAAAATTAGAAGGAGAAATGGTTTTATCCCATCAAAGAAACGATCAATCTTACATCATGGGTTACGTATATAATTTGCAGCATGTCTCTCTAACCTTGTAATGTTGGCCTCATACTTTGCGACATTCTCATCCAGCTTTTTTCTCAGACTCAGAAATTGTCTTTCCATATCTGATCGATGGTCACGAGGATAGTATTTTTCTAATAAAATCTCTTTGAACTCCCTCCATTCCATATTTGATACCTCATCATCTTCCTTTGTGTTTTGAATCAATCACCACCATTGATCAGCATCTCCAGTGAGGTGGTAAACTGCCATGATAACCTTTTCCATTTCACTACTCCCCAAGGCATGGAATATTTCTCTAAGGAATTTATCCAATTCTCAGCTATTAAGGGATTTGTACTCCCATTAAATGTTGGTGATTGTTTCCTCATGAAGCTACCTAACATTGATCCTCCATGTTGCAGATAAGGGTGCTCCATATGATTAAGGTTATTATTCATAACCTGAGTGAGTTGTCCCAGTATGGTGATAAGAAGATCAACACCAGTTGTATCACCAACTCCATTATAATTATCCTGAGCAGGAGGAAAATCCCTACATGGAGTGCGTGCATTGATACAGTTTTCATTCCATCCACTAGGCGACCCTTCTAAACAATTTCATAAAACAGACTAGTTTATGAATCAATATACATAATTCCATACTTTTAAAACACTTAACATAAATTGAACTATTTATGTATATAATACATTAAAAAAATGTTTTCATTGAGAAAGTATATACTCATAAACCCTTCATAATGGTTTGGGAAGAAATCATGAATTATCCTAAGCATATACCCTGGGAGTGTTATAACCAATAGTGCAACAAGTCCCGTTGTCGTGCACCCGTTCTCATTCGAGTCTAGCTCAAAGAGGTGTTTCAGGTTTTACCGCTAGGTACATTTGTTCCATATCCGCCTCTACCTACTAATATCCATACAGGGATGTATTTCTTGTAAAAATTACAAAATCTCTATAATATCAAAATTCTAGGAAGTTCTCCTATACTAATCCTCAAACCCTATATTAGGGCTATGTGCTCTAATCAGAGTTTATTTAAATCTAGCTTCTAAGGTTAGTACTAAACTACCTCTGATACTAACTGTAACGCCCCGACCCCAGTTTCCCTGAGTCGGTTCATTATTACGTAACATTGGCATGATAAAAAATGATCAAGTCTCGAAATACTGATTATTTTAGTAGCCTTGGAAACACTAGATACATTCATAAATGTTACATTATATCATAAAGTGAAAAATCCCAATAACAAAGTCTCCATAGTCCGCACTCATGTCCCCTTTAGACTATTACTACAGGTCAGGCATAAAATATTTCTTCACATCCATGGAAAAATAAAACATAGAAATGGGTGAGCTTAGACGCACAATAAGGATAAAAATATAGCAGAAACATTCATTAATAAACATAAACATTTATGGCAATGTATAACTAAAAAAATCTTTTTAAACATGAACTTCAGCATAATATAGAAAAAATAAAATGAAATAATTCCATTTACTTGTTCACACGGATATTCTTCTAGTCAGATAATCACATTCAATATCAATAACCACTTTCATAATGATGTATGCATAATGCCAGACTATCATAACCACACAGTCAAGGCCTTATGCCAAGACTACAAATAGGATTTTGTCAAGGCCTTATGTGAAGACACTAGTTTGTCTCATTAGACCTACCGATACATCAAGGAGATATAGCGCACTCCACCTATCACTTATTAAGTCCAATGCATTCCTTATATGAAAAGGATTAAACATATCATAAACCATAACATAATCATATCACATAAAACATAGATAAAGGAAACATAACATTTCCACATTTAAATAACAAGATATCAATACAACACATTGATATATTAAAAAATTATCAAAACCATTTTCAATACCAAGATAAAATAAAAGTAAAACATGGTATTTATTTTTCATTTAAAAATATTTATGGCTTGTAGAGGAAGTCTAAACTCAAATAATGGTCACGGGGTTGGAGAAGTCATTGTCGCCGTATACGTATGACAAAAAAACATTCCCTTTTTTCATTTAGTAAAAAGCTTTGTATAAAAATATTCCTTTTGAAGAAATGTAAAAGTCAAAGGGTTTTATACACCAAATAAAAGAATGTTGTGTATAAAAATAATATGCCTTAATGAAGGGAGATTGAGATGAAGTCTCATACCTCATGTTCGATATGACTCGATCATTATTTAATCTCCTAAATAATAAACTAGAGTTAATTTCTAATTTCTTAAGAACCTTTTTCAAGTTCATTATGCCTTTTATATTACTTATTTCCATTTTATAAACATTATGTAATTATTTAAGTTAATAACGGTCGTTTTTTCGATCTTTGGTACTTGAGTAAAAAATAATCTTCTTATAATTACAACTTCTTCATGTGGTAAAATATACATTATATCCATAATTATATTAAAGATATAGATATCATATATATCATATATATACAGTATATAAATTCATTTATAATATTACATAAAATATAGAGGTAATAAATGAAATGCACCATTCATGGAGACGGTAAGTCGTACGTACGCATGAACGCTACATTCATTTGTATTTCATATTTAATGGAATTAAATCATAATGATATAAAGTGAAATTATAATTCCATTATTATATCATATATAATATCATTTACTCCATCCTTTATATGTCCCACATATGTCATTAACGATTCAAATCACTTTGAGGGGGGGTGGGGTAGTCCGCACTTCCTAAAATGAAATTATAACGTATACCCATAATGGAAATAATAAAGGTATGCCATAAATGGAAAATTCAGAAGCATAAGGAAAACATAAACATAATATATATCATATATAAATATAGTGACATCTTAATGGCCACCGTGTGAGGAGTTAAAAGAAGATTGAACAATCATCGTTTCGTGAGGCAGTAATTCGCCACCCACAGAAACAATATGTTCTTTAACCATTAGATGAAGGTGTGTGTAATTTTAAATCCAATACTACATAAAAACATCCTAGTATATTGAATATACTAGTTTTGTTACAATATAATGGAATAAAAAGAGGTTATGAGGTTGGAGAAGAAAAATAAAACAAAAGAACAAAAGAGAAGACATTACCTTGAAATCGGGTAACTCCTTTTGATTTGAGACAAAGGCATCCTTGGGAAGACTTATACCTAAATTGAGGCTTCCAAGAGTAAGAGAGGGAAGTTGAGAGAGTATTTGGGTAGAGTTTGGCCAATCCAAATGGCTTGATGGTGTGAATAACATGGTAGTGGTGGGGGCCTTTTATAGGAGGAGAGGAGAGGAACTCTTGGAATGTCATGAAATATTACATTATTATGAAATGTTTTTCGTATTTTAATGATCCCAAAATGATATATTTCTAGGATAAGGTGATAAGGGTTCCAAATCCACCAATAAAATAGGCTTTAGAAAAGTTTATTTCTTAGATTTTACATTATCCTTCCATTTTATTTAAATCGTTCATTAATGAGGTAATCACTGCATCATCATGGTGTGATAAATAAATTTATTTATTTAATGACAAAAAATTATAAAAAAGTTACCATGATGTAGGAAATATTTTTATCCTTACAATTAATATATATATTCAAAAATATGACCTGTATAAACACATCTAAAAATTGTTTTAGTAAAACAATACATGTTTGTGACATTTTTATTTTTACTTTAAATAAAAGATATTAATGTCATTATCTTACACAAGTGGATCCATAGGGGCCCAAAAATTGTCCCATGGTTTTTCTGGGTCGTCCATGACTCATCCAATAATAGTAGGACATGTTTCAATATATTTTTATACTCTTATAATATCATTTTTACCTTAAATTTCCTTAATTACCTCTGATCACGGTTAATAAAACTCAAAAGTTACTACTCACCAAAAATTATTTTCATCCCATTGAACCAAATTTTCCTTACTAATGACAACCATGTATGTCAGATTTTTGAAATTCAATTCATAGAAGTGGTAATGTTTCATTAAAACGAAAAATCAGTTTTTTTAACAACCACTTAGTGGTTTCACTTTTCATCAAAAATGGAAGTTTTTCTGAACAGTACCAAATATTCACCGTAAGATATAATTGATATTCCAAATTCATAAATGATGTATAATTTAAAAAATTCTGATCATATAATTTGCATTAATTAATTTTATAATTAATTCCCCCTATCAAAACAAATATCATGTTTTTATGAAACAATATCAACCAAAAGATTGACAATTGTTTATGTCCAATTTATAAGTGAAATTAATTATAATGACCACCATTGGATAAAATGGAAAAATTATATTCTAATTATACTTTAAAAACACCCAATATTATAATTTATCACTATAATTTGATTGATTAAAAATGTTGTTTTTAAGTATTTTTCACTATTCATCGAAAATTGGAAGTTCTCGAAAAAATACCAAAAATTCAAAATAGGCTAATTTCGATATTACGAATCCATAAATTAAGTCCATTTTGAAATAGAAAATTTATATAGTTTCAAAAAGTGGGTATTACTATTCTTAAAAACTACTTTGATTGGTCGCGGTGTGTTAGAATCTCGAACTTGCGTACAATGCAAGCTATTGAATTATTGAAAGAGAAGTGTACCGTGGAAGCTTGGGGTGTCACATTCTCCCTCCTTCAATAAATTGCATCCTCTCAATTTGAAAATGTTCTTCAAAAATAAAATGTTGAAAATAGTAAATACCTTTGTGGAAAACCCACATCGAAAATAAGGTTAATAGATTTTTTCCTTAATAAGAGGGAAATTGAAATAAAAAAGTCACCACCAAATTATGATCTCGATTAGAAGAACATTTGTGGACATTAGTGACATATAAATGGAGAAAAAACTTAAATATTTGTAGAGAGTGATTGTGGCCATCAATAAAAAACAAGTGTAAAATTGAGGGCCTCAAAGCCTTCAATCTATGTTGATTTAAAATAACATCAGTTCAACAAAACATAAGTTATTAAGATAACAAATGTTTTGTTTTAATATACCTTTACTAATGTTTAAGAATTAATTTATTCATAGAATAAGAGACAGTTATATATATATATGCTTGACAAGTAGAGTTTCAACATTTAACTAACTTCTACCACAAACTCATCTTTCACTCAAAAAGATAATAGAACTCAAATATATTATATTTATCATAATCAAAGAACGTTCAAAATATAAAAACATACCATTTAGATAATGAAAATTATTTTTTAATAACCAGGGAATTCCAGTAGGCTAGTGGTAGGTAATAAAGGCCTATCACACTATGGTTGTGTGTTCGATTCCTGCACCTTTGTCCGACGCGACAGGTTATCCACCGACCTGCAGGTTGTCTTTTTCCTAAAACTATAGTATTATAATATTCCAAAAATAATATTCATAAATGTTTTAACCTTAAACAATAATATCGAATGTTATACTTAATCCATTCCAACCTTTATAGTTATCCAAAATACCTCTGTCCAGAATTTCTCTAAAAGGTCATTTAATTGAAAAATAAATTCATCATATTCCCCAAACAAAGTAAAGTTTCTCTTATTGTCATATAATAAAATATGATTACCTTCATCATATTAAAACCTTAATGGAAAAAAACAAGTACTAAAATACAATCCTTATATATATCACATTATTCTTATAACCATAATATAGTTCTTGATCACAAAAACAAAAATACAATAATTATTCAAATTCATCTATAGTAACAACATAGGCTTGGCCTTGCTCCCTTGGCCTTTTTTGATCTAAGTGTCCTTGGTGCTTAGGGAATTCATTTTTATAATGCCCCATTTCTATACCATTGTTGCATTCAACATTGATAACCTCTTTCTTTCCCTTACAATCACGAACAAGGTGACCTTTTTCTCCACATTTGTAACAAACTCTCATTCCCTTTAGGAATGTACCGGGGTGATTCTTCCAAAAATTAGCACATAATGGAAAATCCTTCTGTCCCATTTTCCCTTTATCTGTCTCTTGTTCCATCGTTATCTTCTTCTCTTTCTTTACTTTGTTGTCATTAGACTTAGATAATTATTTTTCTGTCTTGATAGTAAATGAGGCAATATCTTCGTATGATGAGAAGGAGTGTGATACTAAATCTCGATGGAGAAATGGTTTTAAAACATCAAAGAAACAATCAATCTTAATTATTGGGTTACATATATAATCTGCAGCATGTCTTGCTAACCTTGTAAAGTTGGCCTCATACTTTTCAACAATCTCATCCTCCTATTGTCTCAAACTCAGAAATTGTCATTCCATATATGCTCGATGGTCACGAGGATAGTATTTTTCTAAGAACATATCATTGAAATCCCTACATTCCATATTTGATACCGCATCATCTTCCTTTGTGTTTTGTATCAATGACCACCATTGATCAGCATCTCCTGTGAGGTGGTAAATTGCCAGGATATCCTTTTCCATTTCACTACTCCCCAAGGCATGGAATATTTTCTCTAAGGAATTTATCCATTACTCAGCTACTAATGGATTTGTACTCCCATTGAATGTTGGTGGTTGTTTCCTCATGAAGCGATCTATCATTGATCCTCCATGTTGCGGATCAGGGTGCTCCATACGATTAAGGTTATTATTCATAACATGAGTGAGTTGTCCCAGTATGGTGATAAGCTGATCAACACCAGTTGTATCACCAACTCCATTATAATTATCTTGAGCAGGAGCGAAATCTGTAAATGGAGTGTGTGCATTGATACAACTTTCATTCCTTCCACTTGGCGCGATTTCTAAACAATTTCATAAACTAGATTAGTTTTAGAATCTAAATACATAATTCCATACATGTAAAACACTTAACATAAATTGAACTATTTATGGATATAATCCATAAAAAATGTTTTATATGAAGAAGTATATACTCATAAAACCATCATAATGGTTTGTAATGAAATCGTGAATTATACTAATCATATCCCATGGGAGTGTCGTTACCAAGAGTGCATCAAGGCCCGTTGTCGTTCACCAGTTCCCATTCGAGTCTAGCTCAAAGAGTTGTTTTCGGGTTTTACCCCTAGATACATCATTGCCAGATCCACCTCTACCTGGTCATATACAGAAAGGGATGTATTGCTTGGAAAAATAACAAAATCTTTATAATACCAAAATTCTAGGATGTTCTCCTATACTAATCCTCAAATTCTATCTTAGGGATATGTGCTCTAATCAGAGTTTATCTTAATCTAGCTTCCAAGGTTAGTACTAAACTGCCTCTGATACTAACTGTAACACCCCGAACCCAGTTACACAGAGTCGGTGCATTATTTAATAACATTGGAATGATCACAAAAGATCATGTCTCGAAAGACCGATTAGTTTAGTATCCTTGGAAACACTAGATACATTCATAATTGTTACATTACATCATAAAGTGAAAAATCACAATAACAAAGTCTCCATAGTCTACACTCATATCCCCATCAGACTATCCCTGCAGGTCAGTCATAAAATATTTCTTCACATCCTAGGAAAAATAAAACATAGAAAGGGGTGAGCTCAGATTCTCAATAAGGATAACAATAAAGCCGAAACATTCATAAATAAAAATAACCATTTAAGGCAATGTATATCTAAAACAAAAGCCTTTTAAACATGAACTTCAGCATAATATGGAAGAAATAAAATGAAATAATGCAATTTAATTATTCACAAGGATATTGTACTAGTCTAATAATCGAATGAAATATCGATAACCACTTTCATAATTATGGAATGCATAATGCCAGACTATCATAATCACATAGTCAAGGCCTTGTTCCAAGACTACAAATAAGATTTTGTCAAGCCCTTGGGCCAAGACACTAGTTTGTCTCATGAGACCTACCGATGAATCAAGGACCTATAGCAGGCTCCACCCATCACTTATTATGTCCAATGCATTCCTTATATGAAAAGGTTTAAATATATCATAATCCATAACATAATCATATCACATAAAACATGCATAAAGGAAACATAACATTTCAACATTTAAATCACAAGATATCAATGCTACACATTGATATAATAAAAACATTATCAAAACCATTTTCAATACCAAAATAAAATCAAATCAAAACATGGTATTTATTTTTCATTTAAAAAAAGTTATGGATTCAAGAGAAAGCCTAAACTCAAATAATTATCACGAAAGGAGAGAAGTCGTTGTCGCTGCATACGTATGACAAAAAAAACATTCCCTTTTGTTGTTTAGTAAAAATCTTCGTATAAAAAGATTCATTTTGAATAAACGTAAAAGTCAAAGGGGTTTATACACCAAATAAAAGAAATTTTTGTATAAAACAAAATATGCCTCAATGAAGGGAGATTGAGACGAAGCCCCTTACCTCGTGTCTGACTTGACTCGATCGTTCTTTAATCTCCTAAATAGTAAAATAGAGATAATTTCTACTTGCTTAAGAACATTTTTCAAGTTAATTACTCCTTTTATATCACTTATTACCTTATTATTAACATTAAATAATTATTTAAGTTAATAATGGTTCTTTTGTCGATCATTGGTACTTGAGTCAAAAATAAACATCTTATAATTACAAGTTGTTCATGTGGTAAAATATCCATTATATCCAGAATTATTCTCATGTTGTAGATATCATATATATATATATAATATATATATATAGTATATAAATGAATTTATAATATTACATAACATTTAGAGGTAAGAAATGAAATGCACCGTTCATGGAGACGGTAAGCCGTACGTATGCATGAACGCTACTTTCATTTCTATTTCATATTTAATGGAATTAAATCATAATGATATAAAGGTATATTATAATTCCAGTAAAATATCATATATAATATCATTTTCTTCATCCTTTATATTTCCCACATATGGCATTAACGATTCAAATCACTTTGAGGGGGCGGTAGTCCGCACTTCCTAAAATGAAATTATCGCGTTTACCCATAATGGAAATCATAAAGGTATGACATAAATGAAAAATAAAGAAAAATAAGGAAAACATAAACATAATATATATCGTATATAAATATAGTGACATCTTAATGGCCATCATAAGAGGTGTTAAACAAAGATTGAACAATCATCGTTTCGTGACGCAGTAATTCGCCACCCACAGAAACAATATGTTCTTTAACTATTAGAAGAAGGTGTGTGTAAGTGTAAATAAAGTAATTCCTAAAAACATCCTAGTATATTTAAGATATGAGTTTTTTTACAAAATAAAGGAATAAAAATTGTTTAAGGGTTTGGAGAAGCAAAATAAAACAGAAGAACATAAGAGAAGACATTACCTTAAAATCGGGTAACTCTTTTTGATTTGAGCCAAAGGCTTCCTTGGGAAGACTTATGCCCAATGTGAGGCTTATAGGAGTAATATAGGGAATCTTAGAGGGTATTTGGGCAGAGTATGGCCCTAGAAAATGGATTTGAAGGTGTGAATAAGGTGGTAGTGGTGGGGGCCTTTTTGAAGAGGAGAGGAGGGGCACTCTTGGAATGTCAAGAAATGTTACATTATTATGAAATGATTTTCAGATTTTAAAGGCCCCACAATGATATATTTTGAGGCTATTGTGATAAGGGTTCTAAATAAACCCATAAAATAGGCTTTAGATAAGTGTATGTCTAATATTTTACCTTATAGTTTTATTTTATTTAAATCGTTCATTATTGAGGTAATCGCTGCATCCTCATGGTGTGATAATGAAATTTATTTATTTAATTCTTAAAAATTATAAAACAATTACCATGATGTAGGAAATAATTTAATATTTCAATGAATATTTATAGTAAAAAATATGACTTTTATAACCCATTGTAAAAATTGTTTTAGTAAAACAATACATGTTTGTGGCATTTTTATTTTTACTTTAAATAAAAGATATTAATGTCATTATCTAACACAACTGGATCCACGGGGTCCGAAAAATAGTCCCATGGTTTGTCTTGGTCAGCCATGACTCATCCAATAAGAGTAGGACATGTGTCAATATATTTTTATAGTCTTATAATATCATTTTTACCTTAAATTACCCTAATTACCTCTAATCATGGTTAAAAAAACTCAAAAGGTACTATTCACCAAAAATTATTTTCATCGCATTGTACCAACTTTTACATAATAATGAAAAACATGTATTTCGGATTTTATAAATTCAATTCCTAGAAGCGGTAAAGTTTCATTTAAATGAAAAATCTGTTTTTTAACTACCACTTAGTGGTTTCACTATTCATCAAAAATTGATGTTTTTCAGAAAAGTACCAAAAATTCACCCTAAGCTATAATTGATATTCTGAATTCAAAAATGATTCTATTTTAAAAAATTCTAAACATATAATTTTCATTAGTTAATTTTATAATTAATTTCCACTGTCAAAACAAATAGCGTGTTTTTAAGAAACAATATTAATCAAAAGATTGAGAATTGTTTATGTCCAATTTCAAAGTGAAACTAATTCTAATGACCACCATTGGATAAAATGGTAAAAATATATTCTAATTATAATTTAAAACCACTCAATAGTATAATTTATCACTATAAATTAATTTGATTAAAAATGTTGTTTTTAAGTATTTTTCACTACTCATCGAAAGTTGGAAGTTCTCGGAAAAATACCAAAAAATCAAAATAGGATAATTTCGATAATCTGAATCCAAAAAATGAAGTCCATTTTAAAATATAAAATTTATATAATTTCAAAAAATTGGGTATTTCTATTCATAAGGCTACTTTGATTGGTCGCGGTGTGTTAGAATCTCAAACTTGCATACAATGCAAGCTATTGCATTATTGAAAGAGAAGCGTACCGTGGAAGCATGGGGTGTTACACAAAGGAAAAACAAAGAATTCCCCTGACAAATGATATAAAAGGGGAGAAATAGACAACCAAAAATAAGAGGAATGAACTTAAGACAATGTTTTTTTGGACTCGATTCTACATAATTAGAATGGGAATGAAGAAGAAAATAATTTGAAAGAAATTCTCTAAATAAAATCCCTCTAATAATCCCATCCCACAAAAGACCGATCTCTGGATCATTATTTTTTTTATTGATATGTGATTTTCATAGAAATAGGAAATGGGTAAAGAAAAAAATCAAACAAAGTCCCACCATGATACAGATTGATCATTGATGAAGGACGAGCCTTCATCATTATTTTTGGCGAGATCTCAAAATCTTATTGCACAGCAATCACCGATCTTCAGTTCAGTTTCTTTTCTCCTAATAGAGATCCTATACCTCTCCCATTGAGGATTCTACAATAGATCTATGTTTATGTAGATAACCCTAGAATTTAATCATAATAGTATATTTAAACAAACACCCATCACTGCATCAATGAAATAAAAATAAAATATTTTATTTTATTATTTTATTCATTTCATGCCAGTGATGAATTTTACATAAATGTTTAGGCCAACAATGGTTATAAAAATCCTTTGGTAAAAAATACATTCTAAGCTCAATGATACCATTAGATTTCTAATTTGGGCCCCCTGTTTAGAAGTTATTGCACTTTTTTCAGGGAAAATATGCATACGTTCTATTTATTATATAAATAAATTTAAAACATTTATTTCTGGAACATTAGGACTCGGAATTACATGTTTTATTAGTTCCTACTATTGAAAATAATCCAGACAATATCCAAAAATAATACATGTAAAATCCATGACATTAAATTATTCCCAAATTGTGGCTTTATAT
The DNA here is from genome assembly GCA_963277665.1 of Viscum album. Classification (NCBI taxonomy): domain Eukaryota; kingdom Viridiplantae; phylum Streptophyta; class Magnoliopsida; order Santalales; family Viscaceae; genus Viscum; species Viscum album. Next base: position 1,096,156,373 of record OY728121.1, on the reverse strand, counting down.
CACAGAAACCCAAAAGAAAGGTTACACAAGGAGATATGGGTACCGAGCACGAATATGAGACACCCACTCCCATATTCTCACGTAGAGATTCTCATGCCGCCAGAAGACATGATCTAAATGAATCAATTTTCCATGAAGGATAAAATCTTTCAAATTCTCAATCTCTACCAAGTACATAGTAAAGGTATCTCTATCTGTGATGTCCAGCACTCCCAAAATTAATAATATCCCTTGGATCATGCATGTATCTCCTTATATGTGATATGTAGAAGATTTTGTATACCCGTTCTAACTATAGAAGTAGATATGAGAGTTACACCACCTCTCCAACTCTACGTAGAATCTGGAAAAATCTAATGAATCTCAAATATATCTAACCACCATGTCCAAATATCCATAATCAAAGTTGAGGTGAAATCCATAGGAACACGTGGTCTCCCACCTTGAACTCCAAAGGCCTATTTCCACCATTATCATAAGTCATTTTTTAGATATTTTTAGTCCTCATCCACTCCTGGATGATCTACACCATCTCTATAGATTCTTGCACTTTTATGGGCCCCTGAGTACAAACTCACTTAGGTCAATGTTGAAAAGTGGTGACTTGTAGAGTCGCCCATACAAATCCTAGAATGGTTCCATACCAATGGTTTAGAGTTAGCTATCATTGTATGAAAACTACACCAGTCGTATTTGGTACTCGCAACTATGGAAAAATCCCAACATGAAAGGTTGAATATTGTCCTCTAGAATGTAAAAGGACCATTCTATCATGAAATCAGTTTTGGGGAGAAATGATGTGCTCAAGTGCAACTTATTCCCAAAAGATCCTTAAATCCCTTCCATAACCATGATGTGAAGAGATCATAAATGTTAGAGGATATTTTCAATGTGACTCCATGGATTCAAACTATCTCTGGAGTGTAGAGGCATACCAAGATATCTACTAAACATTTCTCCAGAATAGCTAACAATTAGGCCGACTTAGTGAGTCAGTCTACAATCAACCATATGTAATCATGTCCCCTGGAAGTATGTGGCATGCCCATCATGATGTCCAAGGATATCCCATATTACATCTAGTAAAAAACCACAAGGGGTTGAGGTGAACCCATTGGAACTTTATTGTTATCCTTTACTTGATGAAATTTAGGGCATTGAGAGAGAATCTCTTTAACTCCCTTCTTCATCCCTTGACACCAAAAATAATTTTGTAGGTGCTAGTACATATTTTCCACATCTGGATGTATCACCAAAGGAAATGTATGAAATTCTCTTAGAACCACCTCTCACAATACTAAAATTACCATCTTGAATCCGCTAAAAAGAATGATATTATCCCCACATTTATAAAAACCAACATGAGCATATCTAGTGAATATTTGAGTATATAGGGTCTCGCAGTCGGTATCCACAAGCTGTGCTTTTACATATCACTATAAAAGAAGAGGGTTAAAAAATATTTATTGAAGGTAAGCTACTCTATCTCCATACACAATCGATAACTATAGTGAGGCCAAATTCTTTAACACCATGTTCAGTAATTTAAAACATGATCTCTTACTAAAAGAATTTGCAACTACTTTTGGCTTCCCAGGTGTATAGAAAATCTCAAAGATATAATCTTGGAGAATGTATAGCCATTTCCCCTGTAACATGGTAAGAGATTTTTTAGAGAAGATATAATTGGGACTCTTGTGATTGAAATAGAAGATAAACTACTCACCCATCAGGTAGTTTCAAAACATCATTAAAGGGAAGACTACTGCTGGTAACTAAAGATTTTGGGTCGTGTAGTTCAAATCATGTAGTGTAAAATAACGTTAACCATATTTAATCATCACCTAAATCAGCATCAAAACACAACCATGTAATATTCCTAATGCATCACAGAACAATACGTACTTGACACAATAATCTGAAAATCTCTAGATGGGAGTGCTCATCAATATCTACCTCAACTATTGAAAAGCCTACTGAAACCTCTCCATGTACAAAAATCGATACCCCTTTATAGTCAAATATGTCATGGGTGCTGATATCCTGGAGAAATCATGTATGAATCTCCATGAACAGCCTTCAAATCCAAGGAATCGTTCCACCTCCATCACACTGTGGGGTGGATCCCAAGTTAACACTGCCTCAACCTTATCTAGGTCCACTGCCACTCCATTTTCTAAGGTAACATTTTCCAGAATGTGGACCACCATAATCTATAACTGGAAATTAATAAGATTATAATAAATCTTGTTCTCTAAGTTTACATATAGAACCATCATCAAGAGTCTCATGATCTACTCCTCAGATGGTGAGTACACAAGTGTATCGTCGATGAAGACTACTACAAACTGGTCTGAGAATGGTTGAATGATACGATTCATGAGTCCCATGAACATTATTGGACAATTCATCATGGAAAATGGAATCACTAGGCACTAATGGTGATTGTAGTGACATCTGAATTTTGTTTTTGGTATATCCTCATGCCGTACTCACAAATGGTGATAGCCTAACCCGAGGTCAACCTTCAAGAACCATCATCCCCCTATAAACTGATCAAGGATGTTATCTATCATCAGTAATGGGTAAAATTTTTTTGATGGTCCCCTGGTTCAAGATATGGTAGTCCACACAAAACCTCAATCTCCCATCTATTTTCTTAGTGAAGAAAACCAAGACTACCTAGGGTTAAACACTGGGTCAAACAAATACCTTCCTATGAATGTTATCAAACTGTGCCCACATATTGTGGATATTTGGGAGCTCCATTAAATATGTTGGTGAATATATCAGTGATCTATCATGTTTTATATCAATACATAAGTCTGTATCTCAATGGGAAGGAAAACCTAGGACATCCTTAGGGAAGAAATCCTCATACTCGGCCCCCACTATAGGAAACTGGGAACTGATAACATCACATACACTACAGTTCATTCTATCCAACTAGTGAGTAAGCCATTGCACCATCCTATGAATAAGTCATTCCTATACTACCTCGGTTCCCCTTCCATCAAAAAAGGAGAACCTTTACCCATCGCTATAGACACACTACATCCTTCGCCAAGAATGTTCAATCTGGTTTTTAAATATTGATAGCCAGTCCATACATAAGATGAAGTCATAATGCCTCATCACCACTATAGAATGATCCTAACCTGAACTCTCACCATCAATAGTCATGTCACTCCATCATCAGAAGTGTGTGATCGCTAAGTCATATCCTGTTGGAGTCTCCAATATCTAGGGTCGATGAAAGGGCTCAATCAGAATCTATAAGTCCCAATAAAGATAGGTATCATGAAATGAATTAATAGAACCTATCTCTATAGGTACTACAACTATGGTATAAAAGATATATATCATACCTCAAATTATTCATGGAGCCTATGGATCATAATACTCGGACGCCTAAATTTTTCCCCATCCCTCTCCTCTAACCCCCTATGCCTAGAGTGGACCACCTGGGGGTGGTGGTGGTAGCTGGTCAAAGAATCTACCACCTCTAGTAGCTCTCCCATATTCTCAACCACATCCACTAGCATTTTGACCTTTCTATTCCTTCCACTATCTCTACCTCGGCGACCAAACCATGATCTCTCTATCATCCATTTTGTGGGTCATACAATATCGGGAATGATCTCCCATAGAATCACATCAGTATAGCCACCTCATTATAGGATGGTTGGGCCCATCCTCTGAGCTATGAACCCCAAAAACACTATCTTGGGGCCACCTCATGAAATGTATCACATGTCCAGGTCCCATGGACTTACGTCGGATCCCTACTACTGAGGTCTCTACTTCTTCTGGCCCACCACCGAAAACCACTGGCTATGTATTCTCATATATGAAACTCTCAACCAAAAAAGGACATTATATCACCCTATCATAATTACGAATTCATAGAGGGGTAACAATGGCTCAGATGTCTCTACGCATTCCTCGATAAAAGGTATGGTCCCTAAAGAACTGATCCAAAAATACTTCCATTGAGTACTTGTAGTGGTTGGTAAAACTCGATGAATACTCAGCTACTATATTCCTACACTAATGGGGCTATAGAAGCTCTTGGATACATACAACCCTCAAAATATATAGAGAGAAATCCTCTCGGAAACAGTGATAAAACTTTGACCATACTAGGGTCTCCCCGTTGTAAGAATGGGTTACTAACCCCCACCATCGTTTTGTTGAGCCCTATATAGGGCTCACCTCATGGAACACCATTTGATCTATTTTTGTCCCGACTAGATGAAAAACTCATGTGATCACCTCTAGATAGTCCTTAATTTACTATGTGAAGGGATTTACTTAAGTCCTAGGGAGACTCTATCCATGAAACTCATTAAGTACGCACAACCTGTGCACCTCATACACCGGTACATTGGGATCCATATGCTACTCTATATGTGGTGGTACAGCTGGTTCACCAACTATAGGTAATTTTCTCATGTACTGAGTTAGAATGAAGGTAATCAGAGTCTTTTTTTGGATACATCAGCTACTCCATGAAAACTAGAGTCTGTAGCCTATAATTAGAACTCAAAACACATAACATTGATACCCAAAAAATATCATTGAATCCTATAATATGGTGGAACTGACAGCTCTGATACCAATCAGTCATGAATCATCTCAATTGTTCCCACAACACAGTATCCCAAAACCTCCACTAATAGGAATGGGGATGACGACAAGCACTGAGTAGGCATATCACTAACATGGGAGGCCTTATCTTAAGTACCTCTATAAACACAAAAATCTCCAAGAATATAAAATACTGAAATGTAAAAACATATGAACAACCATGCATGCATATATCTAAATACCACAACCAGAGTATGACTAGATGTAAAAGAAAATAAACATAGAGAAATAAAAGACCTCTACAAAGAGTTAAAAAATATTTCCATCCTGAAAGTAGCCCTGGGACAACATTCAAGATGATGTAGGAACACACCTTGATCTATTCGATCCCACTAAGCACCGTCTTGTCCTGGTATGTTCAGAACTCTATCAAAATTTCAATTTTATACAAAATACATGACACATATGATAAAATCATGTATTAGAGTTAGTATTAAAATACCCAGTAGGATACCCCTAAACCTCAAAGAATACAACCAAATAATACATTCATATCTAAATAGGAATATATATACAACACATATAATAGGAATATCCATATATACTCTGTAAAGACACGTAATCTCAATGATAAAGACACAACCGTAATTTAAATCTAGGATCCTAGCTTAATGGTTCCATATAGAACTCATCCTAGAGAAAACACTCCATGAGCATGATAGCATTGATAGAATTTTTCTATGAGGTAATGCTCTTTGGGTACCTCCATTATAATTACATGATGAATGTTAGAAGAGATATGATACAAAGATCAGGATCACTCCCAAGGACATAGGGTATACCAACAACTCAATATGGATTAACCTACTAAATAGAGGATCAACCCCGTGTAGTTTTGGTCAAAAAAACCAAGACCTCCACCAAGGGTATAAAGATGAAGAAAGTATATCACTACAGGGCTCACATAATGACTCAAAAAACAATATTTATGTAGTCCTACGGAGGGGTTCATTTTATTATGTGTAGGAGGAGATTCCATATCAACCATTAGGTAATGGATATGAGGAAAACACCCAAAAGAATCATGACTAAGTTAAAAAGGAAAAGGGATCGAAGACAACATTAAGGAAGTATACAATGTGTATTAGGGGTTAATGTCATTTCCCTTTGACCCTAGAACCTACCCTTATAAACAGTCCGTGTGCATTCCCATGTTACAGTATAAAATGTAGGGATACGAGTGTACTTAATCTCATTTAATAGTACATGGGTATTCCCATGTGCACTTATCCAAGTCATGTACGTGTAGGAGTACACGACATTCCCATTCTCGTGTACTCCATTCGGTGTCTATGTTCCCACAGAGGTACACATCGAGTGTTTGGTTAGTGGATACATACTGCGTGGCATTGTCACATTCCACACAATACTTATCTTCTTCCCAAAACCATAGAAACTACTAGTAAGGACCCACATTTCATGTAATCCTAGATTACACACCATATGGATCATGATTTACCAAAATCATAAATATAGTTTCCCCACATCTTCTCTACTACTCCAGTCAGCAATCTGACTATTCATTTTCAAAAAACATGGAACCCTGTAGGTCTAGCTTTAATGTGGATGAAACAATAGATTCTGCCTTTGAATCCAATCCAAAAATAGATCCATACATCATTCTTCCTCATACACTTACAAAAATAGAAAAAATGTATCTACAACATCCATCCAATTTCCAATTCAATCATTGCACCACCATCATGTTGTTCTAATCTTGGATCTATAATTTTGAAATGATTCAGGAATAATTTGTTGAAAAACGTTTTATTTTCAAGTATACATCAAACAATGAGACAATCAATGAACACATGTGATGAACAATGAAAAAGGGTAGAAATTGAAAACCACAAACATGAGGAACAAATGTCGAAAAATGTTCATGTTGGCCTTGATCAGTAACCGTTATAATAAAATAAATTGTCAAATAATCATGAATAAATTTCCTCAATAGAATCCATGAAATAATCAAATCCCAAAAATAACGAATTCACAAATCAATCTATTGGTTAATTGATTGATGTTCATTGTAGATATAGAAAATAGGAAATGAAACCAAATTAAAAAAAATCATACCCTGAGATGGATCCATCGCTGATGAATTAAGATCCCAAATATTTATCATTGGAATGATCTCCAAATCTCGTTGCACACCGATCACTGATCTTCGATTCGATTGATGTTTGCCCTATAGGGATCCACCAACACTCTCTCCAGGGGTTCTCCAATGGCTAAATTTTTATGTAGATAACCCTAATATTATATCATAATTGTCTATTTAAATACAAATTAGTAACATATTAATTTTAACAACAATAAAATAATTTATTTTATTATTTTATTCATTTCACGCCTGCAATGAATTTTCCACAAATGCCTTGCACCGACAATGGTTATGTCAATCCAAGGGTATAACCCACATTATAAACTCAATAGATCCCTTATTTTTCATATCCAGGAACCCATTTAGAATTTATTAAATTTTTTTGGAGATATTTGTGTCTGTTTTATTTTATATATTTAATATATTTCAAAAATTTATTCTAAGAACCATGGGCCTTGAAATTTCACACCATCTCAGTGCATGGTATCAAAATAAATCGAAAAAAATCCAAAAATAATACATGGAAAATTTGATCCATAAAATTTCTTCAGGAGTGGAATCCTATTCCATGACATTGATAAAGACCAGATAATGTTTGTTGGTGGAAGAGACCCTAAATTGGTTAGTATTAGTGTTCATTCCTTATCTTCATTGATGGACAAGATAATGATGAGTTACATGGAGAATTATATGGTGAAATTTACTAGGGTTATAGAAGAATAATCTAATGAATTTCCTAAAGTGTTTGTGAAACTACCCCCCCTAACTGTAGAATGAGTTTGGGATGGTGTTATAGCCAAACGTCACTCATATATCAATGTATTTATAAAGATTGACCCATTATATGTTATGGGATATATGAATTTATGTTGATGAAATATTGTTGAGATAATTCATTAAATATACAATATATCTTTATAGTGCTTATTTTTCTTGTGTGAAGAATATGGATGAAGGTTTATGTTTGTATATTGATGACCTTAATTTAATCTGGTGAGAATGAAGAAGGTTTGTCCACTCTAATAGATTGATGATTTATCTGACCAGTTATAGAGAGATAACTAGTTCTTTATGATATATTTGGGGTTAGGATATCATTTAATGAAAAGTAAGGATAAGGATATAATGAATATTTATTTTAATTGTCAATATGGGAATTAAATGTTCATTGTGATGTCCTTCGGTGTGACAAATGCTATATCAATGTTCATGGAACTAATGAATTCAATGTTCCATGTGCTTCTAGATGAGTTCATGCTGGTGTTTATAGATAACAACCACGAGTTCACTAATTAGTAGGTGTAACTCTAAAAGCATGTGTGAGTTGTTTCGTGAGTCTTCCATCGTCAATAATTGTTTTGGATGCTTTCAAAGTGAAAGTTCTATGCCTGATTTGTCCATTTAATGGGACATATTGTGTCTCAGTGTGGAGTATACATGGATCCTTTGATGGGTTTGGTAGTTAATTCTCTGGTATCCCACAATAATTTTGTGTGTGGGGGGGGGGGGGGTGGAGTTTACAAGGTGTCATTGGTCACTACAATAGATTCATTGATAAGTTATCTCATATTGAAACACCTATGAATTATTTATTAGAAAGGGATGATGTGTTTCTGTGGACTAACCGGTACCAACATTCTATTGAGTATTTGAAGATGAATATGGTCAATACTCTGAATCTTAATCTTTTTCAGAGGGAATTATGTTTATGGGTTATTATGATGCATCATGGATTTTATAGGGTTACCTGTTGGCATAAGAGGTGGAGGATTCCTAGTTGGGGATTCGTGGGGTGGAGGTTTTGCATGACCGAGTTTTTTTGTAGTGTTTCCCCTAAGGGATGGTTTGAGGATCCTCAACATTTAGTCTTGATTCAAGGGAGGGTCTTATTTTCTTCAATGATGTGTATGGTGGTTCTCTATGTGTTCCAGAGTGCACCCTTAGTGGTACATCCTGGGGTGGATATGATTTATCATGTTATGAGAAGAAAATTTTGGTGGCTTGGTATTAAGAGATTTGTTGCATATTTCTTGTCTCAGTGTTTACCAGGAAAGTTCAGTCAGAGGAAAACCTCTGACCATTTATTAAATAGAAATAAAAAGTGCAGTAAACAAGGAAATGAATGAGGGAGAACATCTTGCCCAAAACCAATCAAGAGTCCCCACCATATTACCACAAAACCAAAAAACCATTCATGTGAGTCAACACATTCAACAAAAACCATTCAACAGAGTCAATACAATCAACCAACAGCTCTCCCGATTCATCAAAAAGTCACCATTGCATCCAACTTTCAACAACACATTACCACCATCGTGGGAGAGTACCACCGTACTCCATGAGAAATCACACCATCACCAGTGCATAAGCTCAGAAGACATTCCAAAGGGACACGTGATAACGCCATCATCACCAAGACTGGATAGTCCAACATTATACCAAAGGAAAGCCACTGATGGGAGGATCCGAGTCGTCATGAACCAGAAATGACACCAAGGGCATAGATCTGTTCCAATCAGACCATGGATGAACCCTAACCGGGTTCTGAAGCAGGCCATTCGCGATGTTGATAAAATCAGCATGAAAATAGAGGGACCAGTGACATAAATCAGCAAAAATCCACCAGATTCAAAACCAATCGACGAAAACCCAAATCACCAGAAATATCCAAAACAACCAAAACGAAGAACTGGCAAAAGCTCATCGAATCCGAAGCCCAAATCCTCCCCCTCCGGGAACACGGAATCGACGTCGAGCAACACAAGGAGCCTGCCGAAAGCGAGGCAAGGTCACAAAGGACTCACCGATCCACCTTTGGCCCTCGTTTGGAAGCGACACGTCGAACCGAGCGACGACGCTGAGAACGGGAGCCGGGGAACCACCAGATGCCGATGCACACACCCGATGCCAAGCCACACCTACGACGAGCCGAGGCCAGATGGAGCGGCAAGTCGATCCAAGCCGGAGGGGGAAGAAGACGGAGAAACGATGGGAAACCCTAGCTTCCGCGAAGGTGAAGGAAGACGCCGCTCAGAGGCTCCCCTTTCCCCCACCTCATACCCAAATTTCACTCTCTTTCTTCTCTCAGTGTTTGGTTTTACGAATGGAGAAGGGTGAGAATCTTGTTACTGGTGGGTTTCTTCAGTAGTTTAATATACCCCATGGCAGTGGGAGGACATCTAAATGTAATTCATCACTACTTGGCTCAATATTAAAGATTATATTATTGAATATGGGTTATTGTTGACCACTTGATAGAGTCAACTCAATTTTTTCTGATTACGGAGTGGATGTCCATTGAGTTTTTGTCAATGTTGTATCTGTAGGAGTTAGTGAGGCCTCATCGGGTTCTGAAGATGTTCATCTCAAACCATGATATCTACTTTAACACTAGTTTATGATGAGGTTCCCAATGGGTATATGACGTATTGATACCATCCTTATTCTTACTCTGGATTTATTATGATTAATTTAAACTAGGATAGTAACAATATTAACATCCTTGAATAATGTTTCTAGTAATTAACTTCCCCTTGAGTTATTCACTTTCCAGTGACCACTAAACAGTAAATTACCCCTAAATATCCAAATAGTTTATCATGGATGTGATTATTTCCTAAACTATATACAATTTTTACATATATTATTTATTTTTAATGTTATTGATTTACCATGTAAATATTGATAAATCCATCTCCTTCACTCAATAAGGATATTTTATAATTCATTGGGTTCATGATTTTATGTCAATTATTCGATATATGATGAATTCTTTGATAATTATAGACACAGATTGGGGACAGGTTAAGGAAATCCCCTTGATTCATTGGTTTTATCATGGGATGTATTTAGTTAGAAAACCCCTTCACATTTGTAAACATTGTTTTTTAAAATGTATTTTGAAATGTATTTATTGAGTATTTGAGGTTTTCCAGACAAAATAGTTTTGTAACCAATATGATTTAAACAATATTTTAAATGGTCTTAATGATAAAGGATTCATGGACATCGAAATCATGACATCCAATAATTAAGAATTTATTTCATTTCAATTATTATTATCCATTGTATTTTTACATTGACCAAATCTATAGATGCACTTCATTCTAATTTTATAGATTTAAAGACATGTGTTTTAGTTATATACCTTTCTATATTTTTTATTGATATCCTTCCATTTATTGATTACATGTAATGTGTTCTCATCTATTTACATTATCATATTTATTAATATTATTATTGATTCATTATTGATTCTAATATACATAAATCTTAATAAGAATTTGAGATGAACATTATTTTATTTCCTTTACCAAAGATTTTGGGAAGTTTACTAATAAATACATGAAATTATATAGTAGATTGAATAAAGATATTGTAGAAACAAATATGTTGTAATTTTTGTATACATTTGTAATATAAGACTCAATTATGTATCTAGTGTACCAAGACTACTAAACTACTTGGTCCTTTGAGATGTGATTTCCTTGTATATTATGCTAATGTAATGACAGTAGGCACCGACTCTGTGATATGTAGGGTAAGGTCACTATAGTTGTTATCAGAGAAAATTTAGTAGCAATATTGAGAACAAGATTTTGAAACACATAGATTGGGGACCATAACCCTTAGATAGAATTTTATGATAATAATACAAGCACAAAAGGAATTATTAATTTAAGATTTATGGATACCATCATCATATTATGAGATTAATGTTTATCGTAGGTTTTAGTTTTAAAAATGTCTTTTTAACTTTTATGCAATTTGATCTACCATGTTTAAGGATATTCTTTATGAAATATATGGAAATAAAACTCATTAGTTTAGTACAGGATTCAGGGGAAAATCTATTTGAGAAATAATTCCATTACATCATAGAGACATGAGTTTAAAGGTATTGATAACCTTTTATGTTATTAAGTTATAATAATAGTAAAATAATATTATTAGGCTTTGTACACATTTTTTTGTATTGAAAACCATAAGGAAAAAGTTATGTAATTATTAAATTTCAAAAATTTCCATGATATTTTTGCAAAAGTCCAAGGAATTATATTAATATAGTTTAGAAATTGGACAATACACATGTAGGGTGACAACCCATTTCTTTTTTCGAGGCAGTGGGGCTTGATCTAATGACTTAAGGATGATTCGGGTTTCATGCCGACCACAAGCCTACACGATGTCCTAGTTAATATGTCATTGTTTTTAGTTAAATAATTTGATGAATAAATATTTATCATAAACAAATAATATTAATTTTTTGGTTTATATATTAAATTTTTATCAATATTGGTTTGGAAAATACTTAGATAAAAAATAAAGACATTATTTAGGGATCTTATGATATGTAATTGTTAGTTATTCAAGTATAAATTTGTTTTTTGGATATTCATTTATTGACATAATGGATGAATTTTTAATTAAATAATGAAAAAACAAAGGATGAAATCGAGTTTATTGAAATATATAAAGTAATTATATTATATTATATTCATAGGTAGAAAAATAATTACTCAACATTAGGAAAAATGATCTAGAAATAGAATGTTATCCTAATACCATTATTTTTTGAACCTATGGTCTTTTAAGTCATTATATATTTTTGGATTCAAGGCCCTAAAAAATATATTGAGTATTGAATTGTTTATGATCAATGAACTCAATCACTCTAAATAATTATTTAGTCTTTTCCTCCAAGTCCATATTCTCACTTTCCACTAATGTTCTCCAATGTAGAAACACTACAGGAAAAATGGGCATTTGCGACGGGGATAAATCATGTCGCAAATAGTCCCGTTAGAAACTTATTTGCAATGGGGGAATTTTCCCGTCGCAAATAAGTAGGTATTTGCGACAGGTTAGCTTTCCCCGTCGCAAAATGACTGGCGTGCTTTGCACGCCAAATCGCGGGAAAGTTATTTGCGACGGGCGGTAACCGCCCGTCGCAAATAACCGGCGGCGGTAATAGCTATTTATGACGGAAATATAACCCCGTCGCAAATAACCGGCGACAATATCTATTTGCGACGGGAATATACCACCGTCGCAAATAGTATGTCGGCATGTTTTTATTTGCGACGGTACCCGTCGCAAATAACTATTTAACCGTTGACTATAATAAATGAGGGCCAAGGTATTTGCGATGGGTACCGTCGCAAATAATACTATTTGCGAGGGGTATCCCATCGCAAATAGTCCCGTCGCAAATAATCTAACCTATAAATACACCCCATCCTTTTTTTCCATTCATTCTCAAACTCCATCTTTTCCCTCTCTCAAAACTCTATTTTTAGAGTTCAACGTTTCTTAAGTTTACTTTTTTTCGGAGTTGATATGGAAGTTTTCAACAACGCTCAGAGATCAACCTTAGATCAATTTTAAAGGTATTTATGTTTATTTTAATTTAATATTTATTTTAAATTTTTTATTAGTTTCAATTATTTTTAATTAGTTATAATTTAATTATGTTTACATTGTTTTGTTACTTAATAAATTTAAATTATTAGTATTCATTGTTCATAGTTAATGGTAATTAGGAATAATTAGTAATAATTTCCAAAAATTAAGAATAAATGCTAATAATTATTAATAAATACCAATAATTAGGAATAATTAGTAATAATTACCAATAATTACCAATAATTAGTAATAATTAGTAATAATTACTAATAATTAGTAATAATTACCAATAATTAGAAATAATTTCCAATAATTACCAATAATTAGTAATAATTTCCAATAATTACCAATAATTTGTAATAATTAGTAATAATTAGTAATAATTACTAATAATTAACAATAATTAATAATAATTACTAATAATTTGCAATAATTAGTAATAATTACCCATAATTATTAATAATTAACAATAATTACCAATATTTAGTACTAAATAGTAATAATTAGTAATAATTACCAATAATTAGTAATAATTAGTAATTATTACCAATAATTACAAATAATTACTAATAATTAGTAATAATTAATAATAATTACCAATAATTAGCAATAAATAGTAATAATTACCAATAATTAGTAATAATTACAAATAATTATCAATAATTAGTAATAATTACCAATAATTATCCATAATTAGTAATAATTACCAATAATTATCCATAATTAGTAATAATTACCAATAATTATCCATAATTAGTAATAATTACCAATAATTATCCATAATTAGTAATAATTACTAATAATTACCAAGAATTACCAATAATTAGTAATAATTTACTAATTACCAATAATTATCCATAATTAGTAATAATTACCAATAATTAGTAATAATCAGTAATGATTACCAATAATTAGTAATAATTACCAATAAATATCCATACTTAGTAATAATTACCGATAATTATCCATAATTAGTAATAATTACCAATAATTACCAATAATTATCTATAATTAGAAATAATTGGTAATAATTAGTAATAATTACCAATAATTACCACAAATTAGTAATAATTAATAATAATTACCAATAATTAGTAATAATTAATAATAATTACCAATAATTAGTAATAATTAATAATAATTACCAATAATTAGTAATAATTAGTAATAATTACCAATAATTAGTAATAATTACCAATAATTACCAATAATTAGAAATAATTACCAATGATTATTAATAATTACCAATAATTAGTAATAATTAGAAATAATTACCAATAATTACCATTAGTTAGAAATAATTACCAATAATTATCCATAATTAGTAATAATTACAAATAGTTACCAATAATTACCAATAAATACCAATAATTAGTATTAATTGGTAATAATTAGTAATAATTACCAATAATTACCACTAATTAGTAATAATTATTAATAATTACCAATAATTAGTAATAATTAGTAATAATTACCAATAATTAGTAATAATTAGTAATAATTACCAATAATTAGTAATAATTAGTAATAATTAGTAATAATTAGTAATAATTACCAATAATTAGTAATAATTACCAATAATTAGTAATAATTATCAATAATTAATAATAATTAATAATAATTACAAATAATTATCAATAATTACCAATAATTACCAATAATTAGGAATAATTACCAATAATTAGGAATAATTACCAATAATTAGGAATAATTACCAATAATTAGGAATAATTACCAATAATTAGTAATGATTCGTAACGATTACCAATAATTAGTAATAATTATCAATAATTAGTAAGAATTACCAATAATTTGGAATAATTACCAATAATTAGAAATAATAACAATATTACATTATTAGTATATTTTATTATTAATATTAAAATAATATAATTTTTTATATTATATACAATTCTCCTTTCATCTATGTGTTTTCTGTCTCTATGTGTAATATTTGTATGTGGAGACAAAAAACACATAGATGAAAGGAGAATTGTATATAATATTGAAAATTATATTATTTTAATATTAATAATAAAATATACTAATAAAGTTATTATTTCTAATTATTGGTAATTATTCCTAATTATTGGTAATTATATGAATATTTACCAATAATTAGGAATAATTACCAATAATTACCAATAATTAGGAATAATTACCAATAATTAGGAATAATTACCAATAATTAGGAATAATTATCAATAATTAGGAATAATTTCCAATAATTAGGAATAATTACCAATAATTAGGAATAATTACCAATAATTAGGAATAATTACCAATAATTAGGAATAATTACCAATAATTAGGAATAATAACATTATTACATTATTAGTATATTTTATTATTAATATTAAAATAATATAATTTTCTATATTATATTCAATTCTCCTTTCATCTGTGTGTTTTCTGTCTCCACATGTAATATTTGCATTCTTTTTCAAAATTATCAACCTACTCACTAATGGAGAGGTGAAAGTGAATGAAAATATTACATGTGGATACAGAATGTTAAACACACATATGAAAGGAGAATTGTATATAATATAGAAAAATATATTATTTTAATATTAATAATAAAATAAACTAATAATGTAATAATGTTATTATTATATATTTAATATTTATGAAAAAATAATATTAATACTATGAAAATAATAAAAAATTTATATAATATTAAAATTATCAATATTTGTAACAGGTTTTCCTTTATTCTCAACATATTCAATTCTTAAAGGGTCAATTTTTAGGTCTATCTCAAGAAAACGTTTGCGTCAGTCGTGTATGATGTAAACTCTATAATTATCCTTGCTTGAGTGTTTTTTCTAACAAATTATTCTAACCCAGTAATGCTTTTATATTTTATAGAAAAATATAGAACAACGCGGTCGTCAACAATCATTATTAGGTGACTGCATATGGATAAATCAATGTAGAAATCCAAACAGTTCTGGTTTAAATCCAGTATATGTAGAGGGTGTGGAGACTTTTTTATCATTTGTGGAATCAAATCCAGAATTTGTTTCAGAAGGCAAAATAAAATGCCCTTGTAGAAAATGTGCATTGAGATCGTTTGACACGTTTGACAAAGTGGGGGGGACATCTCTTGCGTTTTGGTTTTCAACCAGATTATGTTTTTTGGTATCAACACGGTGAACGCAGTTCCAGAGCAGGTGATACCAACTTGATTCCAGATCCATCCCGGTTTCAAGATTTAGTACATGATGTTGCAGGTTCATCTGTTCAACATACAGAAACTCTGGCTGATATAGCTTCAAATCCTGAGTTGGCACCGTCTGAATTTTATGAGTTGTTGAGGTCTGCTGAGGATGCATTATATCCTGGCTGCAAGATGAGAAAATTAGAAGCAGTTGAAAAATTTATGGATATCAAATCAGATAAAGGAATGTCAAACACCTATTTTGACCAGATATTTTCTTTCCTTAAAACACTGTTACCCGAAGGAAATGTTTTTCCAGCAAATTACTATGAGAGTAAGAGGCTGCTTTGAAATTTGGGACTTACTTGTCAGAAGATTCATGCATGTTCAAATGAATTCATTTTATATTCTGGGGAAAATGAGTCGTTGGATAGTTGTCCCACATATGGGAAACTGAGATATAAAGAAGGACAACATGGCAAGTCTGGTTTGATTCCTATAAAACAGTTGAAATATTTTCCGCTTACATCTAGACTTCACCATTCATGTCTAAGAATACAGCGACAATGATGTCATGGCATAAAGAGAATATTTCAACCGATAAAATCTTGAATCATCCAGCTGATGGTGATTCATGGAAACATTTTGATAGAGTGCATCCATCCATTTCTTTAGAAGCTAGAAATGTTTGACTGGGCCTTTCCATTGATGGTTTTTTTCCATTCGGATCTTACGGTAGTCAATATTCATGTTGGCCTGTTTTTTTAACTCCATACAATTTACCTCCATGGATGTTGATGAAGGAGCCATATATCTTTTTGACTTTAGTAATTCCAGGACATTCGAAGAAAAATATTGATGTTTATTTGAAACCATTGATTGATGAATTATGTTTATTGTGGAGTACTGGTGGTAGTACATATGATGTTGCAACGAAAGAAAATTTCATACTGAGAGCAGCATTGATGTGGACAATTAGTGAATTCCCGGCTTATGGGATGTTATCTGGCTAGAGTACACATGGTCAGAAATATTTTTCTTACTCTATGGGAGAGAACAAAGCATTTATGCTCATTCATGGAATGAAACCTTGTTATTTTGACTGTCATTGTAGATTTCTTCCAGCTGATCATCCTTTTCGTAGAAACAGATCTCATTTCAGAAAAGGAACAGTTGAAAGGGATGGACCTCCAAAAATGATATCAGGTTCAGAGTTAAAATCAGTTGTATTTTCATTACCTCCGGTCACTTTTGGTCCCACAATAAACCAACAGAAAATTTCTGGTTTTGGAAAAGAAAAAAATTGGATTAAATGTAGCATATTTTGGGATTTTCCATATTGGTCTGATTTTTTGGTCCAACACATGTTAGATGTCATGCATATTGAGAAGAACTGTTTTGATAATTTGTTTCATACAGTTTTGGAAACGCCAGGAAAGAGCAAAGACAATGTAAATGCATGTTTAGATCTTGCCCAAATTTGCAGGCGCCCAGAACTGGAACTGTTTGAGAATATCAGAATAGAAAGGTTACTGAAACCAAAAGCAGCTTATACACTGTCTAAAGAAAACCATTTATTATTTTGTTAGTGGATTGCAGATTTGAGACTTCCAGATGGATGTGCTTACAATTTGGGTAGATGTGTAAAGAATGGTCATATTACAGGATTAAAAAGTCATGATTGTCATGTTATAATGGAAAGACTTCTACCAATTGGATTAAGAGGTCTGTTGAATTCTATGATTTGGGATTCCATAACAGACATGTCTCATTTTTTTCAGGAAATTTGTGCGGCTACAGCAGATTATGATGCTCTATGAAAACTTGAAAAAGATGTTGTTGTAATTATATGTAAACTGGAAAAAATATTTCCCCTATCTTTCTTCTACTCAATGGAACATTTGATGTTACATATTCCATATGAAGCCAAATGTGGAGGTCTAGTACAGTTTTGATGGATGTACCCATTTGAAAGATGCATGCAAAAATTGAGTAGAAAAGTACGTAACAAAGCATCTGTTGAAGGATTTATTGCAGAAGCTTATTTGCAAGAAGAAGTATCTTTTTTCTGCTCCCATTATTTTGAATCTGAGTATCCTTCAAAACACAACCGAATTGGATGGAACGAGAGGAATATTGATGAAATAGACAATCAATTATCTGTTTTCAACCAGCTAGAGCTTGGTTTTGGTGGAGTTTATGAACGCTGGCTTTCGGATGATGAACATCACAGAGCTCATATGTATGTTCTACTCAACTGTGAAGAGATGAAATTAGTTGTACTGTAAGTGTTTATATCACTTATTCTATCATTTATGTTACAGTAAATAACTTTGGTTTTTATAGGTTGTATGATAATCATATCAAGAAACAAATTCCACAAATTACAGCAGCTGCTCTCGAAGAACGCCGACTGAAAAATATCTCTCAGTGGTCTCAAAAAATGGTAACATAAATTCTTTATCATTTAGCAACTCATTAAATGAATAGTTTACTATATTGATAATTATTTCACAAATTTTCAGGTGTCTCGACATCCTGATAAAATTGACAAACAGCTGTGTATATTGAGTAACCCACCTTCCAAACTTGTTAAAACTTATAATGCATATGTGGTGAATGGATTTCGATTTCACACACATGCATATGAGGAATCGAAAAAAACAATGAACAATGGAGTTAGCTTGAGAGGATCTCATCATCGAGAAAATGAAGTTGACTTTTATGGCATACTTGATGAAATCATTGAACTCTGTTATCTTGGACAACATTACATAACCATGTTCAAATGTCGGTGGTTGGATACAGAGAGAGGCGTGCGTGTTCATCCGACTCATGGAATCATCGATATTAAATGTAAAAGTGTTCTCGCAGTAAATGAACCATTCTTATTGGCTCAACAGGCACATCCAGTTTATTACGCAAAGTACTGTGCTACATCAAGAGACTTGACTGATTGGTGGAGTGTAATAAAAATCAAAATTCGAGACAATCAGTTACGTCAAAGTAAATGTGCTTTCACGGATGTGCAAAGAATTGATGTTTTTAAAAAGAGTACTCAAAATCAATCTTTTTTACAAAGAGACATGAGTAACGATGACGACACCCCACATTTAAGAGTCGGTGATGACGATGATGTTAATGATGTCACATATGAATTTGAAATGGTAAGAGATCAATCAACTGGAACTCAAATGGATATTGATGATGTTGAGGAGGAATATGAAGATGACATTGACATATATGAAGATGATGATGAAGATGAACACTGATAGAATTCCATGGTAGTTATATACAATCGTAATATATATATACATATGTATACATAATAGTAATTATCAATTATTTGCTAACAACATTAACATTTTCAGTTTCAGATGGATGATGACACATTTCGTGAGTTGGAAGATGCTGACCTGACTTTCGATGCGGATGAGTTGCTGGCAGATGACCCTCAGCCTACAGGCGCTCCAAGGAGTACGCGGAGGGGGCGCGGTCTTGCACGATTGAGGATTCCTGACCCCGTCCCTGAGCGACGTCCATGTCTTTGGATTGATCCACACACATGGAGGTGTGATAACCTGTGTGATAATCTGTGGATTTGACTAAGATTTCATTAATCTATTCACATAATAAATGTTTATTATTTTTATAGTTTTCTCCATATAGCAGTCGGACATGGCAGTGCTATTTTTCACAACTGTTTCTCTAAGCCGTGGACCACATGGGAGTAGATTCCCATTGATGTGCAGAAGGCCAAGTTCGGCCATTGGTTGGTACACATGTAAATAAATAATTTTTATTTTGAAAATTATTTCATTTATAACTTGATATTTTGATTTATTTGTAGGGTTTATGGTATCCGATCGAGGATACCATGCATGACACCATCCACAAGGCATGGGAGGTGGCCATGCCTGATCGCTTTCGTCAGTTTTTGTACAATTTACAAAAAGCTTCTATGATGAAAGCAGAAGTGTCAGATTTTGACGAGTCAAGTAGAGCACACCGACCAGAGTACATTTCATCCCATGTATGGGATAGATTATGTGTGCACTGGTTGAGTGGTGCCTTTCAGAGGAGATCATTAGTGTGGAGGCAGAATCGGGGGAGACAGCAGGTGACTCATCGAGCTGGGAGTCGTTCTTTCAGTACTCATAGACAACATTTGGTACGTACATTATTTATAAATATTTTATATAACTATAAATATTAACAGTTTATTTTTTATTCTTATAGGCTGTCGAGAACCCCGATATTACGGAGTACGACGTATATCAGAGGATGTATAGTGATCCTGCTACTGGGGAGCTCAGAGGTGATCGTCAGCATCACATGGTGGTCAGTATTACTTATTTTCAAGTTTAAAAATTAACTACATATAATATATTCATAATTTTAATTTTAAATTGCAACTACAGGAGTCATATGAGGCCGCAGCGTCACAGACTAGGCCTGAGAGTCAGGACGAGTCATCAGATCAGACCACTGGCCGTCAATTTGATGAGGCGGCATGGATGTAGGCCACCCAGTATGCCTTCAAGAAGGGCCGGGTAGTTGGTATTAGCCTTCGACTGACTACCGGAGATTATTATAGTACTGCTACGATGTCGGCGTCCAGATCGAGAGGAGCTCGTGCATCTTCTTCTACTACACAGTATGAGGATCAATTGCGATCTCAGACTGCACTGATAGAGAGTCTCTGACAGGAGCAGGATCAGATGCGTCAGCAGCAGCAGCAGCATGAGGAGGAGCGTCGACGCCAGCAGCAGCAGTACGAGGAGCAGATGAGTCGGTGGTAGCAGCAGCACCAGGAGCAGATGGAGTACATTTGACGACTCACTCATGTTTTAGGGATGGAGTTTCCTCCACCAGCATCACCAGATCCCCCCTCCCCCCCTCCTTCAGATTAGAGTTTGTTTTTATGTTATAAAGTTTTTTAAATCAAAATATGATTTTTTTTTCTATTCGTAGTTTCTGTCTCATTATAAAATATTAATAATATTATATTTTGAAATAATAATATTAATATGAATAATAGTACTATTTATATTTTATAATATTAAATTATATATATATTAAAATTTTATAATATTATAATTTAATTATATTTTTTTGTAATATTTGAATTATTTTAATATTTGAATGTAAAATAATTCTACTATTTTTATATTAATTAAAATAACTTATTAATATTTTTTTATTTATGAATTATAATTCTAATATTATTATATTAATTAAATCATTTATTAATATTCTATTATTTTATATTTTTGAATTATAAATCTATTATTATTATATTAATTAAAATAATTTATTAATAATTTATTATTTTTATTTGTGAATTATAATTCTATTATTATATTAATTAAAATCATTTAGTAATATTTTATTATTTTTTATTTTTGAATTATAATTGGATTATTATTATATTAATTAAAATAATTTATTAATAATTTTATTTTTTATTTCTTATAGTATTTGCGACGGGATACTATGCCCGTCGCAAATAGTATTATTATGATATTCATTAAAATAATTTAATAATAGTTTTTTATTTTTTTTAAAAAATAGTAATTGCGATGGGGCCCATCGCAAATAGTTTTGCGACGGGCCCCGTCGCAATTACTATTTTAAAAGTTTTTACAAATATACGGAGTAATATTTACGATGGGAAGGATCCCCGTCGCAAATAATATCTTTAGCGATGGGCCCGTCGCAAATAATTTTTGTTGCGACGGTGTCTTCCGCAACGAGCGATTTGCGACGGGATCCCGTCGCAAATGACCCGTTTCAAATACCTGTTTTTCTAGTAGTGAAACTTAGTTCTATGTTATTTCGTATGGATATTGTACTTCAATTTCACTCTTATGAAGTGGATATTTAATTAACCATTTTATGATATATTTTTTAAACAATGTTTTTTATTTAAATTTGTAATCATATATACAAATATAATATTAAAATTGTCAGTACAAAATTTAATTAAGATGAAGAGAATGTAACACCCTAAAGTTCTATTGTAATAAAATTGTATCCGATAGCATGTATGACAGACAACACCAATCCTTGAAATGAATAAAAAATCTTAAGACATAAAACTATATTTAATATTTTTAATAAATTTAAAACATTATTTATCTTTCAATTTTTACAATACAATGTTATATTGCATTGTATGTAATAATGACTTTCTTCGATAGACAACATTACACGCAAGACCAAGTTTTACTGAACAATAATATATTTTTAAAATGTTATTATTTAATATAATAAAATATAACCTATAAATTAAATTGTATATTATGAATAATATGAAGAAAATTATAAAATTATATGTTTGGATTCATTTGATACAAATTAATTAGAAATATAAAAAACAATTTAATATAAATGAAATGTATTTATGAAATAATTTTTATTCGCCCAAAAAAATTATATTAATAAATTAAATTAATTATTAATAGTGAATAATATTAAGGCAATATATATACTATATATTCAATCAAATAGTTTCTACATTCATCAAATATATTTTATAGGCATAAGATAAGAATAAATCCAGTTTTACGCTTAAACATTATATTTTTCTAAAAAGGTAATTTTTCTGAATTTTAATGGAGAACATTTTTAATTTTTATTAAAAAATTTTTATCTTATATCTCAAAAAAAACATAAATTTGAAAGAGTAAAGTAAAAATTATATTAGGGTGATTCTTTGGTATTTTTCTATAAAGATTTTTTTTATGACTATTAGAAAAATAATAAAATTTAAATGACAACTAACATTTCATCTAAATGAATTATAATGGTAAAGTAAAAATTTTAATTGATTTAAAATATTAATTTATTATTTATACATATATTACTCCAATATAGTTCATTAGAAACAATTTCACATTTTAATGTTTCTATAAAAACATTACAATATTTTGAACATTTTCACTTTAAAAGCCACATTATCATCCCATCTGTGAGATTAATTTTAAATTAATTCCTTCCATTTATGTGATTGTAATTTGGAAAAACAGATTTAGTATTTTTAATCAGAATAATTAATAATATATATTAAGGAAAAATTATTTATTGACAAAAAATATCAGTCATAACAATTAAAATTCACTACATTGATTATAGTGAAAATGAGTTTACTAATTGATTGAAAAATATTATTAAGTGAAAAAATAGCATATAAATTTGTTGAAAATATATTTTACAGATATAGAAAGACCATATACTAAATTTTATATAAAAATGGAACATTATTTTTGGCACATGATGTAAGGGAAACCTCTTAATAGTGTTTACCTTTTTCTATTTACAAGGATGCCACTCCCCTTCCACTATAAACGGGCATTCACCCCCTCACTTATTCACATACCTAATGAAAATTTAATCATAAACACTTGAAAAAGGGACCTCCCAAAACCGCTCCCATAATTCTATAAGAAAAAGTTTTTTCATGAACACAACCAATTAAGTCTTTTTGTAAAAAAAGGAGTTACCTGAAGAAAGAGGTAACATTCATCAATGAAAACATTAGTTTTATTTGTTTTTATACCCCTTAAATTATTATTATATAATATTTATTTAATAAAAAATATAAAAAATATGCATATATCATATTATAATAATTTTATGATCTAAAACTACACAAAATTCCATCAAATGAGATGCACAATCATCATTCTTGTCTATAATATACTACAACCTTCTGAACAAATGTCATTAGTTATTCCATTACCACCATCCAATGTTCTAAATAATGATATATTTATGTTTTATATATGATATATACAATATATATAATTTATTGTTTCTTCTATAATTATTTAATAACACATAACTTCATGATTTCCCTTTTGTGTGAATACAAAAACATCGTTTCTGGACGTGTGGACTACCGCTTCCTCAAAATAATGTGATTCATTCACATATTAAATGTAATTTATTAAGAATGGTTTTAAAAAAAATGGTGTATACGAAATTAATATTATAATAGGTTTATAACATATGTATATATCATTTACTTTTCATTATTTTAATATGACAAGATAATTGAAACATCATCCATGCGTACGTACGACCTAACATCTCCATAAACATTGCATTCCACTTCTTATCACTAAATACTATCGACTACACTAAATGAATATATAATAAATATATATTATATAAATGAAATTGTTATTATATTAATGATATAATTAATTTTATATTAATATAATATATATTTTTCTTTTACTACCCTCTCATACAATGAAAAAGAGATAACGTCATTTGTGAACGAGTGAACTACATCCTCTTCAAAGTGTTGCGATTCCATTTGAATCCCAATATTTATATATAAAAGTTTATATGAATAAAAAATATTTTAATTAATATATTATGATAACTTTGGAAAGATAAATGTTACTTATGATCCTTCCATAATGATCATTGAAAAATGGAAATGTTAATCTTGCGAATGTACGACCTACCCTCTCCTTGATCGCAAATTTAGTTCATTTTTCAGAACCACATTCAATGATTATGTTTAAAAGTATAATATATCAATATATATGATAATTATTTAATGATTATTATTATATAAATTTTAACATAATGAAACCTTTGTGACCATAGTATACCTATCAAAGTTGTTTTTGGCACATAAACAAAATATGGCCAAAACATCATACATAAATTTAATTGATTAGAAAATTTTATATAATTTTTTAAAATGTAAAATAATAAATCATAAACATGAAAATGTTATCAAATAAGTGAATAATTAAGATATTTATATTATCTAGGAATATAGAACACACATGACATGTCAAACTCAAGGTATAGGATTTTGTCTCAACTTCATTTTATTAAGGTATATTGTATTATTATGCACCCAATAAATTTTTTATGGTGAATATACAAAAAATTTAAATGTAATATCATGTATAATTAAATATTCTCAGTATTTTATGTTTTTATCTTAATTATTTCATTTAAGGGGGTATGAATTAAAAATTTACCATGTGGTAAATAATTTCAGTACCCACTTTCTTTTGTTTGGTTATATTACTTACTCTTTTCCATTAATATTATACGATTATGTGTATAATGATTTTTGATTATATATTGATGTATTAAAACATTTTTATGTGTATTTATAGTTTATACATATAATTAAGTCATTTATTAATTCCAACTTCAATATTATGATCATTTTAATGTTTTTATTCACAATTTCATTATATTTGAGATTATTTTTTCATGGATTTCCATTAAAGGAAATTATTTTATCAATGGTAAAAAACCATTAAATGTTCTTCACCACAGGTTATTCAAGATTGTTTTTAAGTAAAATTAAAATTTCCCACTCTTTGGTTTTTATTTATTTTAATAATTTCTGACTTCCTTTCTCTTTTCGGTCTGAAATCCATTTTCTTTCAAAACCTTATTTTAAATATAAAAAAAAATTATTTAAACATTTCAAAATTATATATTACAATAAATTATCATCAACTTTGTATTTTAAAAAGTGTTTTAAAATTAATCTTTTTGTCTCTTTCTTAATAAGGTCAATTCCTAACTTTTTTACAATGCAAAAAGAACTCTCTTTTTTACATCCTGCAGAATTACCCACCATCCTTTCTTTGAATATTCGTTTGAAATTTTAAAAATATATTTTTAAAATAATATTTTTAATTTTATTTTCTATGAAATTTATTTTCAAAATTTTTTATAATATTAAAATGATATTTTATTCAAAAAAATATTTTATTGATAATTTTATTTCATCAACGTCAACAACCCTTATTCTTACTTCAATGTGTATAAGTCATATTGATACCATAATTATTCTCCCAATGAATTAAATATGATTAATTTTAACACCTATATTATCAATATTAACTTCCATGAATAGTTTTTATGTTCATTAACATACCGTTAGTTTATCCACTTTGCATTGAATATTGAACACTAAATTCCACCGAAATATCTATATCATTAATCATAGATATGATTGTTTCCAAAACTATATACCATTTATACAAATGATAGTTACCTAAAAATTTATTAATTTACTATAAAAATATAGATAAATCATTATCCATTACTCAATATAGATATTTGATAAGTCAAAATTTTCATGAATTTAAATCGATTATTCAATATACGGGGAATGATTTGGATATACATGACACGAGTAGGGGAACAGTTAGGGAAAGCCTCTTAATACATCAATAGTATAATGGGATGAATATAGTTTGAAAACCCTTGAAATTTGTTTCTATTATGTTTTAAACTATATTTTGAATGGTCTTGAGAGTAGAGTTATGGTTGGACAAACCAAATCAGTTTATAATAAATATATTTTAAATCATCATATGTATGGTCATGATGGAAATGATTTCATGTACCAAGGAAACCTGGAAGCCAATAATTAAGAATTTATTTTATTTTTGTTTTTATTATATATTGTATTTTCACTAAGAAAGAAATATATGTACTCACTTCATTATCAGTTTATTAATTCAATGCAATGTGTTTCTATTAATTACCTCTTCATATTGCGTAGTTACTTATTTCTAATTATTTATTACATGGATTGTGTTCTCAGTTATTTTCCTTTATAAATTTATTATTCTTAATAATTTATCATTTCTTCAACTATACTTAACTGTTTATTATAATTTTACCTCACCCTAATTTTTTTTCATTTCATATGGATTCCATGAAGTGTGCTAAGAAAGATAAGAGATGGTATACTATATGGAATAATGTTATTATTAAAAAACAAATTATGTTGTAATTTTTATATTAATTTATAATCCAAGACTCATGTAGGCATTTAGTTTACCAAGACAACTAAGACATTCAGTCCTTTGGTATGAGGTTTCCTTGTATCATATGTCAATGTAATGGTACTAGGCACCAACTTCAGGGTTTTTGGGGCTGGGTCACTACATTTTTCATATTCATCAGTGGTTCTTAATAAATTTATATAACTACAATCAATTAAATACATAATATCACAATATAAAAAATGAATATATTAACACATTTAATCATTTTAATGTATATATATTTATATATAAATTTTAAAATTAAACAAATATAATAAAAATGATTTCTTATCAAGTTAGAAATATTATTATTAGTTAAATAAAAAATAAATTACTTTAGGAATTGATATTTCTAAAATAATTAATTATAAATTATTTTTGATGAACTTAGTAAATTAATAGGTACACTTTTTCATGTTTAGATAGATTTTTTTAAATGATTATCACACAATACCACATTAAAATTGCATATATCCTTTATGTTAGTCATCAATATTTCTCTATAGTTAACCTAGAAAAAATAATGTTAAACATAAATTTAAAATTTTCATTATAAAAAAGGTAAAAACTATAGGGTAAAAAATACAGGTCAAATGAAAAATTTAGTAAAATAAAAAGAAAATAGAAATAACTCCTTGATTGTAATACCTAAACAAAATATTGTAATATAATAGGGATATCAATTAATCATTCATCTTTACAAAAATATTATATGAAATGATTTTGAAAAAATTATTCTTTCAATATATTAAACCCAAATATTTTCTAACTTATTTATTTCATAATAATAATTAGGTAAACCATTACTATATGGTAATATGGTTTTCTATAACATCATGATGCAACTAAAATAATCTTATAAATGTAAATTTTTTATTTAATATCCATAAATTCTATTCTTACTTATGATTTACTTACAACAAAATAGAGTAAAGTGATTCTTGTAAATCACATGAATAAAATAAATTTTAAAAGATTAAAACTTTTTGTGGTTATCATTATCATCTATTTTTGATTTATTTTGAAACGAATGAAAAAAGTGTGATATATTATGTAATAATTTTTTTAATTGTAATAATTATTTAATGATATATGTGACTATATATCATCTTAATGTTATTCATGTTTATCTAAAAATATATAACTTGGTTAGATTCAAGAATGAAAAATACCACAGATACTAGTTTCAAAAAAAATATATATATTATTTTTGGAAAAAATATTTCATAATTACATCAAATAAAAAATTTCTAAAATTTAAGAATCATTACAAAAACATTATCATTAATAATAAAAATAATACAAAAAATGAATACATATATCAAATTCATAACTAATAGATAATGTATTTATCGATAAATTTTTTAAAAAATAAATGACAAAATTTAGAACTCAATAATGAAAAATTCATCATGAATATAGGTGTACATCCTTGTAGATTGTGGTAGAATGAAAACTTTATGATTGAAGAAACACAATTGAAAAAATGATCATTAAGAAATAAAAAGTAAAAAACATCATCTGTAGATTCTAGTCGACTGGAATAGGTTTCTATGAATTAAATATTTTGATAGACCATGAAACAAGGACAAAGGATGTAATATTAAGGAACAATGATCAAGAAATGATATTAAAAATAAAGAAAAATAATTCGAAGATCATCAGATGGATTTTGGTTATGTGGTCGATTGGAAAAGAGTTTCAGAAAATAAAACCATTCTTAGATCATGAAATAATGTTAAATAATGATATATTGAGGGTAAATGATGCGAAAATACGAAAAGAATAGATTGAAATCAATAAAAATTGTGGTTGAAGATTAGTGAGTGGCCCTCAGTTCCATTGTTGGTTATCTTTTTTAAAATTTTAACATTGTATTTGATAGAAAATGACATTATAAGTTCTTCTAAATTATTTTTAGAATTGTTTTTGATAGAAATAGGTGATCATGAAAAATCCACAAACATAAATAACTAACCAAATAATTAGTAGAAACAAAAGATAACTGTCATGATCATGAGATTTTATACTATTTAGTTTATCTAATAGATGATAAACTAACCCTCAAACCTATGGTGATAACACCTTGAACCATAGGTTGGTTCACATTGCACTATTCTTCCTTCGCTCCTATGTATCAACGTGACCGGTTTCACCTCAGATCAATTACTCAGACTACCTTCACATACCTTGGAGATCATTCCTTATATAATATTTTACTCACATGGATGTGAGGAGATCAAATGGATTTGATAAAAGGGTACTTACATCAACGAAATCACAGACACATAGACCCTTTCAAAATCAGGAGGACGGGATGACATAAATACAATCAGTAATAATTTAACCATAATAAATTAAAATAATCAAATCCCATATAATTAATTTTCTAATCTCAAAATCATACACACATAAATCATGAATCATAAATTTTAAATCTAGTTATCAATAAATCAAATCATTATTTAATAAAAAAATATTCCAGAAATTAATCTAATTAATTAAATTTATCTGAATTCTATCCAACCATCCTTAACTCACCATCATCTATAATTTTAAACAAAATTAACGTCATTTAATATTAATGTAGCACACATGTGTAGTTGGTGGAAAATTTATGTATTTGTTAAACATTTTAACATGGAAACTAATTTTATATATAATTGTTAATCCTATGACATGGTGTGTACCGTCAAATGAAAGAAACACATAACACATAATAGAATTAATTAATTATATATATAATTGTATTTTTCATGAAAATTTTATAACAATTCTATATTAAGACTAGATGGTGTGTGAAAAAGTACAAAACTTATATTAGTCTTATGCTCATGTCCACAACACATTCCATAGGACTAGGCATGTTCCAAGACTATGAATATCCTTGAGGTACACAATGTGTATTCTAACTTACAAGGTGTGTAACCTCAGATTTTCATGACATGTCTATCCCGATGTTGTGTATCTGATACACAAGTAGTTCAGGATCCTTGTGTTCTTGGCTGTGAGAATATAAGGAATACATGACTTGTATTTCTACATGTTGTGTTCTAGTCTACCCAGATGTATATGTCGAAGTTGTTTTTTTCATATAATAGATATGGTTAGGTTGGATCTATCAAATTTTATCACAATTCCCAAATGTGAAAATAAAAGTTCAAATCATGTACATTTTTAGTACATGTATCGTACTCTTGTTTTGTCTAAGTAGAGCCTTTGACACATCCTGATGGGGAGAATCAAATGTATCTTCATTACTAATAACTAACTGATTATAGTTTATTCTATCGATAATTAATAAATGTAAGAGATAATGATTGCCAATATTAAAAAATGTTTTGAGTAAAATCACATTCAAATGCAGGTAAACAATTAATGAGTAACAAATAATTATAAATTAAAATGTGACAGCTTTGATACCACATATAGGTTTCAGGCTCATAAAAAAGAATCCTTTGATAGTATGAAAAACACGAATTTTATTATAAAATCATTTGTAATCATTTAGTTATAGGATCAAAATGTTATGTCCAATGAAAATAGTGGATTAACTGGATAAAATAAAACACCAAAACTAGAAGTAAAGGATCTTAAAATAGAACTTGTAATTAATTAATCAGCTGATATATGATCACCTCAACTCACAATTCCTTCTACATTGATCATTATGTGGAATAAATCTCATCATGCAATCAAATCTATATAGTATACAATTGTAGAATCTTTATAGTGGTGATCCAAACATGCAAAAAAATATCATAACTTCACTATAGAATCATTATGTGATAGAATGGGTGATTTTAATCACTTATGTTATCAATGGATGATTGCATCATAATTATTCTTGAAAAAGGAATAACTCTTGATGATCTCTCATTGGATTGCGAGAGGAGGGGAGGATATCCCTCTATATCTCTTGATTTCTCTATAAGTATCCAAATAAAATCACTCTATACTTTTTTTACCCCAATTATTTTTTTTGTGGTGAAATAATTAGATATTTATTTTTGTTTGTTTATGGTTGTATTGTTTCACACTAAAACCTTTACATCTTTGTAACTCTTAATTGGACCCATATACAATAATAATAATATTTTTATTAATCACTTGACATGTAAAAAACCTCTATTAATATAAAAATAAATATGATTTATATTATTTACAATTGTACTATTAAACATAGTCCACTTTCCCTCATCAATATTTAATGATCCCCTAATAATGAATATTTAATAAATAAATATTAATTCATTATTCTATGGTAAATACAATTATTATTTCATTGTCCAAACATGAATCCAAATTATTTTTATTATTATTTAACTCAATTATTACTTCAACTAACATAGGATTAAATTATTATGATCAACCAAACCTGAATAAATATCATTTATTCTCTCTTGTTAAATTAAATAATAGAGTTTAACTGAGATTGTGAATGCACGTAATGTGTGACCCTCAGCGCCTCTTTCTCAGTGATGTCAGACAAAAACACCAAAATAAAAAGTTTAAAATCTAGAATATTTATAATACATCAATAAATAAATAATTTAACATCAAATTATGTCCAACCTCATTATACCATTAACTGTGTACTGTTTTACTTCAATCACAATATCTCAAATCAAGTAGGTCGCATGTTGGTGGTATCAAACTATATGATCAATGTCAATTTCATTGAATTTACATGGAATTGTAACATAGACCACCATGATAATAGATTAATTTAGGCAGATCCATTCCCATCAAAGGGTCCTCGGTATTAACATTTTTCAAGTTAAATGGGATAAATCCTTTCTTGCATTATCCGTTAATGCAACATCACTCGTGACACAACCATTCTATCATACTTTTTTATGACCATATGATGTCAAAATCTTCATCTGTACATCGAAGTATGAATGTCTTGATATTCATGAATGATAATCACAAACTCTAAGGATCAATCCATACATCCACTGGTAGAAACATCCAATGGTGTATGAAAATGTGGATTTCATAAGGATGAGCCTATTCTTATAACCTCTTATCTTATATATTACCAAGGGATAACATCATAAGAAAGAGTCTAAATGTATAATAATCTAATTGACCTTATTTTTTTATATCATCTATTTCATGTCAAATAATATCATTTGTCCATAGAACATATATTCATGATTATGGTTGTGGTACCTCTAGGTTCTCATCATAGCATGGAATTACTACGAAATTTAAGTGTTACACATATTCTTAGAAAATTATCTCATTAAAATTTTATGAAGAATAAAAATAATAATGTGATAAGAAACTTCATTACTAATCAAAATATGCAATAAAGTAATAAAAATGTGGTTTCTATGGAACTAACTCTAACAACATGTTCTTATCTCTCCCTCTCTTTGTTCTTAGTGTAGTGCAATTGAATCCTCTTTTATTGAGTCCATTACTCAATTAGTATAACGTGTATTGAAAACCAAAATAGACATTATTACATTTATTAATTTATCCATGATTTTTTAAATATATAAATATGTTTCATAAAAATACCCATAACTTGAGTTTTAATGAAATATTGATGGAAATGATTTATTAAAATCAAATAACCATAGGTATTTCACAACATTTATGGTTTAAGGTAATGAAATAAATATAGTGATGAAGAAATAACATATTAGTGGATATGGAATGAATTCAAGTTCATTAAAAGATAAATAGTTACATGCTACCAAAACCATTGCAACTGACCTTGAGAAATGTAGAATCTAACCATAGGAGGATTATTTATAAAAAAGAGTTTCAACTAACATATCAGAAGAAATAAAAAGTGACATAATAAAACTCTTAGAGAAACAACCACATAATGTTTTCAAATTCTTATTGTTAATCATACATTATATTATTTTTCATTATAAGTGTTTAACTAAAGCCTAAATTTGGGAGGATTTTACTGTAAAATAAAATAGAATTTATTATTATATTAAACTTTCCATGATACTAGTTAATTAGATGGATAAAAAAGATACTAGATATGTATAGGGATAGTGAGATACCAGTCACTCAAGTTGGGAAAACTGACCTTCTGATAATTACATTATGGAAAACTCTAATCAGGTGGACTGAGGGATTCAAGGGCATTGAAGATTGAGTCATGATTTAGAATATAAGAAGTGGATACCATTATACACATTTAAATTTTTGGATACCTTACAACACTTATACAGATATATATTTAAATTTGGTATGAAATTGATGGTTAATAATACTCTTTTAACTGGTATTTAGATTTCTATCAATACTCCATATTTAGTTCTTAAACAGTGAATAATTTTTTTGATAATTATTGTTTCATTTTCATTTATTTAGTTTGTTAAATTTTTTCTCTACTATATTTTTGATTGATATCTTTTAATACTAATTACTATTTTTATAATACTATTATGAATTTTATCTTTATCGATAATTTGAAATAACAATACTTAATCCTTTTTTCTCTGATTTTATTTTTGTGGGTTTATCGGTTTTTTTATAAACCAATACTTTTATCTCTTATGGACAATAAAAATTGTAGTTGATTTCAAACTAGAATTCCCCCCCTCATGGATCATTAATTACCCTACAAATTTGACCCCACATTTGGTATCAAATATATCTCAACATTAGAAACTAAACCTTATATTCCGATTTCCTGATTTATATATCAAGTTTTCATACTTCGGTTTCCATACATATAATAGTGAATATAGTTTTTTTTACTATGCCAGATTTACATGTTGGATATAATGATGAAATAAATCCAAACAAACCACATATCATTAATGAAAATGATTATAATTATTGGAGAGATTGAATGAAATATTATTTTATCAACACTAAAGTTTAAAATTACGGCATGCTTTTTAGAGAATATAATGTTCTTAAAAAATAAGTTTCTTATTTTACAAGAGAAAAGAAAAATATGTTTCACCTAAATTTAAGAGTTAAAAACACATTTTTCATTCTATTTAAAGAAAAATATAGGGAAAAAATTATTATTGCTGAACTAATTGTGGTATATTGAAAATTATTGAAGTTACAAAATTATTAACTTAAAAATTTCTTGAAAATAAGAATTCAATGTAAAGAGATGTTTATTAAGACTTTTATTTTCTTCTTGAAGAATCAGTTACTGAAATTAATAGATGATTCATGATAATAGTTACTAATTTTCAAATCATTTTTGAAAAGGAGTTATCTTATATTCGAGTCATTGACAATGTTATTGATATATTACCTAAAATAATTGCAATCCAAATGGATTTCAATTTATGATAATAACCACATAAAAAACCATATCCTAGATGATTGTTGGTGCATACTTTTTAAATATGAATGATTTTTAAAAAGAGACTCCTAAAAGGGGAAAAAGTGAAATGGTATTTCTTATTTATGACCAGAACTTCAACTACTAGAAATTTAAAAAAAAATTCATCCAATAAAAGTCCAAGAAACTATTTTGATGAATGTGAGAATGAACCAACTGATGGTGAGATTTATAATTTTTCAAGAATAATGTTCAATAAAAATTACATAATAATAATTTTTGTTAATGAAGGAAAAAAACAATGACACTTCAGAAAAAAATTATGAATGTAGAAATAAATTTCATGTAAGTGTGATTTTCCAAAAATGAATAAGAAAAAACTAAAATATTTTATAAAGTATTATATGAATGAAATTAAGAAAATATTGAAATTTATGTA
Source organism: Viscum album (assembly GCA_963277665.1). Classification (NCBI taxonomy): domain Eukaryota; kingdom Viridiplantae; phylum Streptophyta; class Magnoliopsida; order Santalales; family Viscaceae; genus Viscum; species Viscum album. The sequence continues at coordinate 1,096,121,498 of OY728121.1, read as the reverse complement.
TATATGGAGTGATATTGAATGTGAATCTACGCCAGATAGTTCGCATGAAGAATGTGAAAAAACAGAAAAATATGATATTGTATGACAATTTTACTGAACCAGAAAAATGTTTAACAGAAAGATTCGACATTAAATCCATTACAAATATGTCTCAAGAATGTAAATTATTTTTTAATTTAGATAGTGAATATTATATTTATGAGGAAAATCTACCTTGTGTTGTTGGGGAAAGAGATTCTAAAAATAATGAATAAATTAGATCCAATATTTCTGAATGTGAAACAATATACCAACAATTACGTAAAATATACACTGAGCTTAATTAAGAATTATCTGAATGAAAATAAAACATTAAAAAACATAAGAATAATCTGATTATTATAATAAGGAAAAATAGAAATATCATTTCAGAATTAGAAGAGTATAAGGAGAATGTCATAAAACTCAATGTTTATAGGAAAGGTAAATGCAATATTATATAATATAAAGATAACAAGTCTGATAATATAAATCATATGAAAGAAAGTTATAATAGTGAAACTTTTTATCAAGATAATACTGAAATTTCCAAACATATGTATTGTATTGAAATATTAAAAAATAAATTGAGTATGTTTACAACTAGAAGGGAAAAATATGACAAGATGTGTAGAAAGGGAAGACTAAGAAGAACTACATCTAAATTAGGAATTAAATCTATTATAAGTTCAATCTATAGGTAAATATATTATGTTCCAAGAAAGTTACATATTCAAAAAAAATTCCAAAAATTTAGAAAATATTGGAAAAATTATTCCCTTCACACAGTTTAATGATTTGGATAACATAGAGCATTCATATCATTAGAAATTACTGCATAAAAACATAATATATGTACTCAAATAAGGTTTTTGAATAATATATTTACATATAAAACCAATCCAAAGGAATTATATTTTACAAATAATTAAATCTAAATATTTATGTTTCTACACATTGGAAATTTTTTATCACCGACGCCACTAGTATTTCTTATTTGTATTTCATTAAAATTAGTTACTGCTAGAAATTATTATTTTTAATCTGATACTTTTGGTTTTCTTTTTATGCTTCATTTTTCATTTTATTTAGGGGTAAATTTTTAATCATTTTTAGCAAAATTTCTAAACAATTTCTATTTTTCCAAAGAACTCATACTTTTTGTAATGATGTTTAGGGATCCATCTTCGATAGATGGTCAAGATGTTTTTAGAATAAATGTTAACATCCAAATATTTTATTAATTTTTTTTAGTTTATTTTACTTTTATGAAATGTTATATGTTTAACTGGATTATCAAAATATTACCAATTTCTAGTATTTCCTTTTTACCATATATTCATAATAATGTTTCTTTTCCTGAATCTTGAAAATTTTTTACATGAATTTCAATTTATTTTTATCTAAATATTAAAATATTAAGTTTATTTACGTGATTTTTTTTTAAAATATATTTAGTTAACAAAAAAATTAAATATTTAATAAATAATTAAAATTAGATATGACATAACATGTTTTTACCAAGATTCAACATGATCCATCAGATCAAGTGAATCAACAATGACATTTTATCTTCCCAATTTTTTCTTACAAAAAGATCTACAAAATTTCCATTGGGTTCATTAATTTAGAATAGTGAAGTAAATCCCTTAATTTTTTTAGAATATTTATGGTCATATTATAATGTTCATATCTATATTCTAATTAGAAAATTGTTTCATCTAAATATTTAACAACAATAGAGATTCTTTGAGAAATATCAATCAATTCTGATCTTCTAGAAAAGTATAATTTTAGGTTAAAATAATTTATTAACTTTAATAGTTAGAGGAATGTGGGTTTAACTACTGAAGATCATGGGATGTATTATTTTTTACTAAATAGAGAGGATTAAAATTCAGCTATGTTCTCTTAAGAAGTAGTTATTAAAAAGCTAATTTTTTTAATTTTCGTTCTGATATTTTTTTATGAATTTGTAGGAGTTTTCTAATCCTTCAAATGTTCTTCTTGAGGGGGTGCCAATTCTATTTTTTGTAAAATTTCTGAATTTAATTGTGATTTTTTTAAAATTTAGCGGGTAATAATATTTTCCTAATCAATGAAAAAGTAAAATTGACTTGAACCTAATTACATAAGTTAGGAATGTTTATTTGTGGAAATTTTCATTTATTCTACTAAATAAAGAGAGACAATGATATGATAAAAATCCATGATGTTTAGCTGTTGAAATATCTGATAGGATTCTAACTATTTTATTTGGTGATGTTTATTTGGTTTTATATTAAATATTTTAGAAATGGTTCAGTTAAGATGAAAATATAACTATATAGAATAATTGTTAAATGTTCATTAGTTAAGATACTAAAGTAGAAGGATGATGAAAATGAAACACATCTGGAAGGTAATAATGAAATCCATATCAATGTGGAGAATATCTCAAGAAAAATATTGTTTTATAATAACAATGGGATTATTATTTTAGAAAATTAATATATGGTTTATTCTATCAGTGATCATAAATTACCATAAGGTAAAGATCAAGTGTAATTAATTCAGTTTACTATGAAGAGAAAATCATTTTAATTTTGTAGTTAAGATAAGGTTTCTAAGAAGAATCCTAAAACTAATGAAAAATATTATATTAAAAGTTTATGTTCCCTTTGAATGGTAGATTGAAAATGAAACTGGATCAGAATATTTTCATATGAATGATTCTTCGAAGAATAAAATCCGTTCTTCAAAAACACTCATAAATATGTTGATTGATAACCATAGAAGGTTCTTGATTAATAAATATAAGGAATCTATGAAAATGAAAGATGAAATAGAAGATGGAAAACTATCTTTTGGTTTAGATAAAATGAGGCTATGTCTATAAAAGAATATATGGAAGGGAAATTATTGGAAGACAAAAACAAAAATAAGTATGCATTAATGCTAAATCAATAAAAAATTGCTAATTTAATTTTATGAGGAATTAATATTAATGAGAATGTTGTCCATGTATTTATATTAAATATAAATTATGTCTCTGAAGTGAAAAAAAAAAGATATTTAGACTAAATTTTAATTTAAATATCTATCCTTATCCTCTATTGGAAGGTTACCTGGAATCCCAGCTAAAAAGAGATTAGAAGATCAAGCTAATTTTTTTCAAAAAAGTAATGATCATTTTGATGATTTATAAAGGTCATATATCCAACCATATGATGTTCAGGTTTCTCCTCCACATGAAGGTCAGGAAAAATTTATACCATTTGAATCATTTATAAAATTAGTCATTATATAAAATTTAGTTCAAAATAAAGTTGAAGATCCCAAGAGTCGAATTATTTTAAATGATTTATCCACTCTAAAATTCTTAGTTCACACATATATTACTATTACATGTCCACCATCCATGAAAAACTTTCTTATATATGTTTCATTAGAAGAGAGATCAAGATCAGGCTTGGGTTCTTCCTCATTATGTTCTTCTGAGAGAACTATTGATGATAAAATAATATAAATTATGATCCAATTGATATATAGAATTCCAAACCAATGAATATGAAAGAATAAAAAGCTCATATAATTATTTATAAAAATTATATGTATAAGAAATAAGGTTCATTAAAATCCACAAACGTAATAATAGATTGATCTTTTGATCAGAATTTATATTTTATTCTAATCATGCAAAGAAGGGTAGACCATAACAGATTCCCAACTCCTAAGATTTGAAAAATAATGACATTTTTTTAATATCATATGCATTAGGTTAAGAATGATAACTCTAAAATTTAGTTGAAATTTTCCATTGAAAAAGTAAAATAAAATATGAATAAATTTAATAATGAAATAGAATGTTGAGAACTAATGTTAAATAACTTAAAAAGTATTTTAGAGATCAATTCAATGATATACATGCTATTTCTGAGCACACAATATCCCTAAATCAGAATTATATAATTCTATACAATACATAGATTTTTATTTAATATTATTCTAATTATGTTGAAAGAAAATTTGAAGAAATTTCTTCTTCAGTTAATGGTAGGAAGAACATTCTTGTTCTTTAGAAACAATAGATTGAGGATTAGAATATTATTATCATTGAGTAAATCAAAGAATTAGAATTCATGAAAAAGAAGACTCTTTATTTAGAAGAAAAATTTGAACACTTTGATCTGTTTTTGAAATCTCTAAAATAATAACTTTAAAAAATGGTTCTGAATTTGATTAGAAGTTCAAGAAAAAATAAAATATGCAAATAGTGCAAAAACATATATCAAGAAGATAAAATCCATGATAAAAAATCAATAAAGAATGATTTATTTTCTGAATTTCTTATTACTTATATCCATAACCTCTAATAAACAACACTTTTGTTTAGTATAGTTTTGATGATGTTGTTTTATATTTTTACTTGACTTTATAAATGATATTTTTATAAAAGTTACGTGATGAATGATTTAAAATTACATAATTATTCTAACTTTTTTTATTTTTCTTGGACTCTATAAGTAGAAAACATCACATTTACAAATTTTTAATGTAAATTTTTTCCCCTACATTATTTTCAAAATTCCCAAAGGGGATAACACTGTTTAAAAATAAAATCTTTATAATTCATCAAAAATAAAGGGAATTTTTTCAATTAAAATTATTATTATTTTTCTCAAAGGAGAATGTTTTTTACAAAGGGTTTTTTATTTTATAAGGGGGGAGAATTTTTTTTAATTCCCTAGGGGGAACTATTATAAAAACTCTTAATAATATGAAAATAATGTTATTAAAAGAGTAATATAAATATATCATCTTATAAAGACATATAGGGAGTAATACATGAATTATTTTCATATCATTTTTATTTTTCATTACATGTTTGTGTTTTTTAAAAAGGTTGAGATTATTGAGTCCTTAACTCCCATCAATTCATTTTTCTTAAAAATCATAAAACAATTTATTTAGTATGTGTTATAACATATGTTTATTGATTAATCCATGATGATTTTAGTATATAAATCAGGTTATGGAAAATACCTATAACATGAGGTTTAATGAAATACATATGGAACTGATTTAAAAAAATCATATAACATAAAGAATTTCACAATACCAAATGTTCAATGTTTCTAACAAAATTAATATAGTGGTTATGAAAAAACCTATTATTATAAATGTAAATAAGATAACTCTATTTGAATATAAATAGATAGTTGTTTCCAATACTGTTGCAACATTCCCCCAAAAATGATGAATCTAACTGTTGAATGATTTCATTTAAAAATAGCCTCTCCAAATGAATTTGAAGATATTAAAAGTGATATATGAGAAATATAAGGGAAAAAATCATTAGACGTCATGAATTTCTTGTGGAATAATATATTTTTGATTATTTTTTATTTGGATTGTTTTTTCTAGATCTTATTTAAAAAAAAGGGTGGGACCAAAGCCTCATTTATTATTAAACCAAAGAAAAGACCTCTTTAACTAGTTAGAGGGAGACCCATTATATAGTCTGAAGGCATAGCAGGCAATTATCCCATTACATGGCCCGTGGGAATTTTTTTTTGGCCGAAAGCCCATTCAGTGTATAGTACTACTATAGTACCCGTGCTATTACAGTACGACACAGTTCCCGCCACTGCTACAGTACTCTGCTTCCACTAGAGTGACCTACCACTGCTATAGTGCCGGCCGCCGCAACAGTGCCCGCCGTTGCTGCAATGTCACCGCTGCTCCAGTACGCTACATTACGGGTATAGTACCCTGCACCTAATGGGTTTTGAACCTCCATTTTTCATGTAGAATTAAGGGGTTCTTACCACCAAGCCAAACCCCAACTACAATTTTCTAGATCTTATGCTTGGGAGGATTTTATAATAAAAGAATATATCATTTTGAGTTGTATTTATCTTTTCATGTTTCCACTGGAGTATAAGACTAATTAAGCTACCAGTTACGTAACAAGAAATTTTGCTACTAGTTATTGTAATAGTATCATGGAGCTACAGATGACTATAGTGGAGAAAAGTGACCAATCAATTATTATAGTGGGGTAAATTCTACTCAGTATTATAAATGGATCCTTGTGTAAGGATGATAGAGTCTAGAATTATTATTTAAGAAGTGTATACCATTTTATATGTTTAATGTTGATGATACCACAGTTCTGGCCTATAGATTTGCGTTTCACATTGGTCTAAAAGTGAGGATTATTAATATCATTTGTAGGGGTATTTGGTTTGATAACCAATTAACTATGTATAAATTTTAAATAATAAATTAATTTTCTGATAATTCCTACTCCAGTTTTTGTATTCCAATTTGATTAAATTTCTATAATTCTAATTAGTTCATTTGTAGTTTGTAATTATTATTATTATTATTTTTAATTCCAATCTGCATGTTATGTTGATCGGTAATTTGAAATACCAATACTTAAACATTTCTTTTATGATATTATTTTATGGGTATATTATTTGTTTTCAATTTATGTACTTTTATCAATACATGAAGTCAAAATTTTATAGAATATATCGACGTAAAATTCTCCCCCTCTTATAGTATTCTCACCATAACTTTTCGATCAAACATATTCTAGGTTTGGGACTTGTAAATCACTATTTTTTTTGTACAAGTGTGATTTTATCATGATTTAGATTCCACTGGATAGATATATTAAATCATCCATATGAAGATAATAATATATAACTTATAAGAAGAAGAAGAATCACATAAAATTGATATTAATATTTCATAATTTATAATTTAATGAATTACGAAAAAGAACTATCACATGAAACTAAATACTTTTTATTTTATAATATTTAAATTAAATAGATTATTTGTTGGTTCTTATCACATATTACTAAAATACAATTTTTTGATATATTCATGTTGGTATTGAAATATAGCTATTACTTTCTTACATTATATTATTATTATATGTGTATGGGTAAACAATGAAATGATTAAATAATATCACATTAATTTATTCATCTTCATAAAATCACATAAAATGATAAGTTAAAATTGCACATAATTATCATTGAATAATAATAATTTGGGATTTCTCATCGCATGTGATTTCTGTTTTTTTATATTGGCTCTTTCCATTTTTTAAACAGTGTGCTCTGTACTTATATTTTGTTTTAGTTGTTTTTCATGGTTTATTATCTTTCGATTGGATAAAAAACGAAAAATGTAATGACATAACTTACCTAAAGAAAGAAGTATTTAAATTGATTATAATTATTCCTTACAGTTGTTGAAATATGGAAGTTAGTATTCAATAACATGTATGGATGATTTCTAAAAATTGATAGCTTCCAATTATATTTTGTTTTAGTTGTTTTTCATGGTTTATTATCTTGCGATTGGATAAAAAATGAAAAATGTAATGACATAACTTACCTAAAGAAAGAAGTATTTAAATTTATTAGAATTATTCCTTACAGTTGTTGAAATACGGAAGTTACTATCCAATAAAATGTATGGATGATTTCTAGCAATTGATTTCTTCCAATTATAATTTTCTTATTGTCAAAACTAATGAATAATGAATTGGCTAATTCAATATAGAAATTAAATTATTTTTTGATAAATTTAATTGTTTGGGGCTGAGAGATCCCATTCCTTGTTAGTGAAAGGGTTGAATGCCTTAATGATAAGTCCTTAGTTTCCCCAAGAGTGTTCCAAGTTAAATATTATTTCTTTTACACGTATGTATGCTTTGGGATGGTTGATGCTTGATATGATTTGTTGATAACCTGATATTGTTGGTAAATTTGATGAACAATGGGCTAGTTACTAGGGGTTCTAGTGATGATTTGATGATGGTTATGTAATGATAAAATTTTATGTGCTCAATGATGTCAAGGATGACAGCAGGGCAGTTGGAACGATACAAGAGATATGAGTACACATTGGTTTCTATTTGATGATTTCTTTTATAGATCATTATTTGATGACTATTTGATGTGATTTTCAATTTCATATTACAGTTTTTTCTATACTCAGTGACTGTATCATTGGTTGTGATATGTTAGGATGAGTCCTAGAGTAATTAAAATATGGAATAATAATTGAATCAATAATGAACCCATGTTATGGGGTGTTGTTTATGGCAGAAATCATAAATTATTTATATATTAAAAATAACCAAAAAATGGTTAGAATAAATTCTTGAAGAAAATGGAAATGGAATCTGGGAATTATAATACAATTTATTTTGACTTTTTTCATATAATTGAAATATCTTAATTAAAAAATAAATTGAAATGGGTTTTAATTAATTATTGGTAACCTATAAATTATTAAATATTTTTTTTATAATGAATGAATCTTAATTATTGTGTTTATGTTTATGATATAGTCTCATAAGCCCTAGAACTGGAAGCCTACTAACTTCTAGGATGATAGATACAAATGAGTTTAAGGATAATTAGTTTCCCTTAGAGTGGTTGTGTGAGATATATCTTTATATTTTATGATTTCATATGATTCACTACTTGAGTTGGTAGGGAAACCAACACCCAAATTTTTTGGGGTTTTTTTCTCCAACATCCAGGATGGAGATGGAATAAATGAATGACTTTCTCCTTTTTTCTGACTCTCCCTCCAACTCAGATTTTTTCCATTGATTTGAAAATCACAATACGATTCATTAAGAATTAAATTTAACATGAGTTTTTTATATTTTTTATGTAGTTTTTGATTACATTGAGTGAAATATTTAAACTCTGAGGTTATATAAAATACGAATGGTTTGATGATTTCTAAAAATCGATGATTTAAGGAATTTAAAAATATCGATGATATATGGTTTCATCAAGAATGAGTCACTTGAATGGTTAAATCAGATTGCATCCACTAGTTGTTTGAGAACATTAGTGGTTCTAGATAAACACAACAACATATATATATATATAGAATGCTAATTCCATCAAAAGATAGATATTATACTACTACTAATTTTATTACAATTGCTCTTGAATAACATGAAATCCAACTACTAGATATTTTCCTATAAATAGAGTTGTTCATTGATTTGAATGATTATTAAAAAATATAACATGAGAATAAAATAAAATTTGACAATAACTTTATGCTTTCAACTACATGTTATTTAGTGCACTTCTGATTGTTTTACTTTTGTGTGTTTGATAAGAGCTTATTATTGTGAGGTATAATTTTAATAGATCATAGTTTTCATATTGTAATTATTGTGTTATCAATCTTTTGAGATCGAGGGTTTTTATGTGTGGATGACAAATATGATCTTTTGGTTTGTTAATGTGGAGATTTACCAATCAGTCTAATTGAGAGCCTATGTGAAGGATACATAGTTATTATTCTACTTTTATAAGTATAATTACACCCACTAATAAGTTTATAGTCAATTTATTCCTAGTATTGAGAATATATTTCCATAGATAGGTTAAATTCTCAGGTTACCTTGAAATAGGTTTACGTTACCCTTTTGGATTTCGGTAAAAGTGTGGTTTTAATAATATAATTTAAGGGAAACATTAATTTCAAATTTTTGATATATGTTTTTTTATTTATATTATGTTTATTTTTATATTGGAATATGATGAAATTATTATAGTTTAATTTTCTACTATATTTTCTACTTTTTTATTAACCGTGAAATATCTATTGTTTTTATTTTATTATGCATGTGATTGTTTAAATAAGTTATATTGTGGGTATATTAGAAATTATATTCCTAATAGTTCAATTACTAGAGGGAGATAAAAATTTATATTTTTTTTCCAATTACAATTTTCTTACTCTTATAGTGTGTTTTCCATCCATATCGTGGACCAAAATTTTGAATCAAAACTAATATCTATGCTTGAGAAAAATCCTATGATTATATTTATTATTTCAATTACTTTATATAATTTTTATGAAAATTGGTTTTCATACACTAGCATGTTATATTAAATGGAATTAAAATATTTTAATGTTTGAAAATAATTCATGTCAGATCTTTCGCCAATATTAATACTAATATACCACCTATACTCGATCATAATGATTTTGAGTATTGGTGTGAATGTATGGAAACATTCATTATCAAAATCCCAAGTCGATAATTTTCTATTGCTTAATGGGAGTTACAAAATCCAAGAGAAATATGTTTCTACATTTTCAAGAGAAGGGAAGAGATAATATCTGTTGAATTTTTATTTTCCAGATACTAATTTATGTTCTATTATAAGGAATTTATATTTTTCTTTGTTTCTTTATGTAAAATAGAATCTATAATTTGGGAGAAGTTATAATTTATTTATTTTCAAAAAAACATTTCTTAATACTAAGAAATATATACTAAGGGAAGACTATCAAACATTCAATTTTTAATAGGTAAAATTGTTTCTCAAATTCATCAAAGGATAATGAATATTTTGAATAGTCTAGAATCACTAAAAAATATTAATAATTAGATGATAATCGTATAGAAAAAGTTATTGATATAATTATAAAGGAGTGAGAGTTAAATTGAACAACAATTGATGACTGTAAGAATATTACAATTCTATGTCTTGATAATTTTATCATTGAATTAATATTGTATGAATGTTGTTTAAACAGAGATAATACAATAGTAATGAAGAAAAATGGTATTTCCATATTATTTACCCTAAATTAAAATTCTGTTACGTGAAATTACAAACCACGAAGATAAAACAAAAGTTCAAATAATTTTTATAATGAGATATATTTTGAACCAATAGATGGTGAAAATTATAATATTTAAAAAGGATATTTAAAAATAATAATTCTTTATGAGATCATTTCAAATGAAATAATGAGAATAATGATTCTAAAAAACCCATATAGTATAAATACAGAAAGCCAGCCCATTTTCGATATGATTTACTTGAATTAAAAAGTAAAGACGAATAATATTTTTCAATTTGTACGATAATAGATTTTCATGGAGGTAAAAACTATTTAATATTTAATTTAAATCAATTCTTTTAAATTAATAAAATTGATTAATTTATTACATAAGGCTTCAGGATACTTCTACCTTTTCCAGATCCTGGTGTTTTTGTTTTTCGAGAAACA